>OX387318.1:9785260-14585260 GCA_947562085.1 Eudonia lacustrata | reverse complement strand
ACATGTAGGTAGTACTTATATGACCGCTACATTGAATTTGCTACGTAGCTTATATTTCGTTTTTAAAAAAGGTTTGTTCCAGAGCCTATACATTTATTTTTACGACTAATATGGCAATCAGGCATACAGTCCGACTGATTGACTGACTTACGTGCCTGTTCCAACCGGGGACCAACCTCCTATATCTGGGAACTTTTAACGAATGACTATCACAAGCTGCGCGACTTAATACCTATAGCTTGGTTCAGAATCATACTGTTACAAGACTAACACCGCAACTCGGCCACGACCACTGGCGGTTTGCCGACTTCTGTGTTCATTGCGTTTTTTCTATTACCATTTACTAAAACTTCTAAAGAATAACACGTAATGAACTAGAAAGTCGCAAAACGCTCTTACTCGTGGCACAGTCCTAAGCAGGTGAACTTAAAACACAGTACACCGTTTTACAGTAACACAGCTAAAAGCGCACCACACTCGGCCATAACTCAGAGTAATTACGTACGAACTACTCAATTTCCCGTTCAAGCCAACTTAGTTCGCCCTTGCAACACTATTACCGGTTTTATTCTTATTCCGCGCAGCCAACTAATCTTGGGTTTAATAGCCCGAAGCGGGGGGTGGTTCGGTGGCCGTTTAAGAATCTAGTTTGGCCACTGGCCCTCCCGACCTCCATAAAACTTGGAGAACCTTCAGGATGCCGAACCGGAAACGCATTTACGATGACAACAATGTTGTTTTTTCTTTTTCAGGAAAATTGAAACTTTTTGGAACTCGTTCAACGTCTTTTGAGTTACTTTGTTGATGTTGTTTAAACAGGAGATGTCTTTCTCTTGTTTAATATTCCTCGGTAGTATGTACGTAACTTTTGAATAATAAACGAAATGTGCTTGAGATACTCTGCAGCAGTGGATAGAGTGTGGATAATATATACTAGTACTTTATGTATTGCGAGAGGTTATCGATACACGTCACTAGTGCTTTAAAGATTTTACTGTTTACCTACGTGCATGAGTGCTGGTACCATTGCTGTGCTGAATAAGTTCTTTTGTATTTACTAAAAAGTTCGTTTGTAGTTCAAAATTAAACATCAATATTGTGCTCCACGGTTAACAGACCAGACTGTACACACGTAACGCATAAACCGGGATACCAAGAAAAATGTCATCCCATCCTTTGCCTACGTCATT
This sequence comes from Eudonia lacustrata, assembly GCA_947562085.1. Classification (NCBI taxonomy): domain Eukaryota; kingdom Metazoa; phylum Arthropoda; class Insecta; order Lepidoptera; family Crambidae; genus Eudonia; species Eudonia lacustrata. The sequence goes on along the minus strand of OX387318.1, from coordinate 14,584,070 downwards.
AATGATTGCAGAATGATTTGCAGCATGCCAAATTTTAAATTTCTAAGTCCAAAGCTTGGGAGCTGAGCGTCTGAGCGTGTATGGGTCCGTCAGGCAGGACTTTTATTTTTATGTTTTGATGATTTGAATATTATGTAAGACTGTATAGACTATCTAAGTATAATAATATTCTTTGTACCAACTTAATTTGTAAGGAAATTTAGTTAACCCACTAAACTTATTATTGCTCGTACAGTCATCAATCAAAATTTCCTAATACTTTAATATTTTATCGAAGCATCTAATTAATGTAAAAGGCATTTGTCAACTTTGATCTGAAGTGATCAGCGACTTTCGCTAATGACCGCACAAGCATGATATCTCATCACTTGGTTCTCTTATCTATATATTAATACGTGAAGCAAAAACTTCGTACCCCTTTTTACTAAAATTGCGCGGACGTAGGAGTATGAAATTACGCACACTTATAGTTTATATAAAGAAGAAGTACAGAATGTTAATTTTTTTTTAAAATTATGCATAAAAAATACTTTAAATCAATAAAACAAACATTACACACACTACCATGTATTTGACACACACGCATAATACTCTTTATCTACACTAATGTTGTAACATTCTACTTATGTTTCCAATACTTGACTTATAATTACTACTGTTATAGCGCAGACAACAAAACACTCAAATTAAGCAATTTCACATGATGGTATAATATCCACATCGATATCGTAAAATCTCATTATAACATCAATAAAACGCGACCAATTAACCTGGCGAGCCTTATGTCAAAATCCTCATACAAGTTGTATAAAATTTTGATATTAGGCTGGCTTTTGAAAACAGTTGGGTTATACGTGAAAACTTCGTCAAAACTACTAAACTTACATACACAAAACTCTTTGGTAAGATCTTGTGCCAATTAAATAAAAAAAGAACAGCGCGCGCTCGCTCCTGATTGGCCCTGCGCGCGCAGCTGCGCTCTCATTGGTTAGATTTTAATGGCGGCAAGTTCACTGTGACAATACACGTACGCGTGAATTTAATGTTTCGCAATGTGTTTTGTTTTTATAATACAAATTAAAAGTTAAAAATGGACAGCGACGATGATATTTGTACGCCTCCGGATATTCTAGAATTGGCAACAAAAGTAACTCACAATCTTTTGCCAGAAAAATCTAGAAAATTATATGAAAAAGAATATAATAACTTTTTGGCATGGAAAATCGAAAAGAAAACTACATCATTTTCTGAAAATGTCATTCTTGTGTATCTCAAAGACCTCTCCGACAAATTCAAGCCATCTTCTATGTGGGCTAAATATTCTATGCTCAAGTCCACACTGAGTATCTACAACAATATGAAACGCAGTTCAGAAGGACACAAGGAAAAAAAGTCCTTGACGTTTACATCAGGTCAAATAAAGATGTTCCTGAAAGATTCACCAGATATTTTGTATCTTTTTGAAAAGGTAAGTGTATTTTAGTTCTGTTATTTAATCTACCTAGTACTTACGTACTACACACGCAAGTTATCTAGACACTCCGTTTAAGCGCTTTGTGTATAAATTAGGTAGTAGGTACCTACACTTTACTACTTCATAAATCATAGTTTTTGCCTTGGCTATGTACCTCAAGCTTATTATATCGTTTATTGTTACAGGTTGCACTAATCTTCGGCATAATGGGGGCATGCCGAAGGCAAGAGCTATACAACATCCAGTTCGATAAAGTCTCTAACATAGACGACAGTACAATCATGGTGAAAGTTTCGAAAACAAAAACGAAAATAGATCGTTCTTTCGTTGTGACGGGCAACTGCTATGCCGTATGTAAAAAATACATGGAACTTCGACCCACCCCCTGTCGAAACCCTGCCTTTTTCTTGAGCTATAGATCGGGGAAGTGCGTCGATCAAAGAACTGGTATTAATAAATTTGGTGCTCTGGGAAAAACTATCGCAAGTTTTTTGAATCTGCCTAACCCAGCGATGTACACGGGGCATTGCTTCCGGCGCACCTCGGCGACCCTTCTCATAGATAGCGGTGGTGATTTGACCGCACTGAAACGACACGGGGGGTGGAAGTCTTTTACTGTGGCTGAAAGCTACATTGATGAGTCTTTAATGAATAAAATTCAAGTCTCAAATACGATCTTGAACAGTATAGAAAACAAGACGAATGAAGTAATTATAAATATTCCAACTCCGTCTACGAGCTCTACTGCTTGCCCCGCGACCGCTACAGCTGCTGGATCAATAATTAACATTAACTTTCAAAATTGTACCATCCAAAATTTGAACAATTATTATAAATAAACTATTGTCAGCTTTTACTCTTGTTGTTTGACTAATTGCATTAGTGAAGATAAAGTAGTGTATGCAACTGCATATAACACGGGTATTAAAACACTCGTTACTATTATGAAACTCGCTGCGCTCGTTTCATAAACTCACACTCGTGTTTTAATACCCTTCATTATATGACAGTTGCATAAACTACTATTTCAACAATTTCAAAAATGGAAGAGGAGCGGCCGAAATCTGTCAATGCCAATCCAACTTCACATTCTATATTTTTTTAATTTTTCATTGCTTAGGATACAATCCGTGCAGCCATAGTAAAATTATAGTCGAATTTCGACCATTGGGTGACCACTCGTTTCATTAAATATGAATACATTTTTTTATGGCATATAATAAAATTATTATATACACGTAGATACATATGCATGTATCTACGTGCATGTATTATGTATGCACATACATAGAGTATGTACGTCCTTCTCCCAAGATCATCAAAATCAGTTTTTAGTAACTCGCCGTTAGTGACGTCGACGCCACGTTTAGCATAGTTAAATTAGGGCTCTGTGGTGGATTCGATAAAATCAGTGATAGGTTGCTAGCCGACCGCCTAATGTGCCAGCATCTTAGAATCTATGTCCCTTATATAGATAATATTATTATATTACTAGCTGTTCCGGCAGACCTTGTTCTGCCCTATTTCTCTAAAACAAAGTTACGTTTTTCGACAAATTTCGTTCTGTCAAAAGTTATTGGCCTGTCGCAGTCTAATAGAAACAAAATAACATCGAAAGACTTTAGTTAATATCTATGTGATGATATTTTTATTGTAATGCCTTATGGTACACGATATTTTTTGTTTGATTAAGTTTAAGTTGCTTACATCTTGTAGCATTGAGGAAGCTGTACATAACCTTTATTCTATACTTTATGATATCATCGGAAAGTATGTGCCGCAGGTAACTAAATCTAATACTTACGTTTATCCGGCCTGGTACAGTAGGGAGCTTATTAAATTAATAAAAGAAAAAAGTAAAGCGCACAAGAACTGGAAGAAATACAAAAATAAATTGGAATATGAACATTTCTCTTATTTACGGGCTAAAGTTAAATGTTTGCAGGACAGTTGTTTTAAGTCCTATATAAATTTCTCGGAAAAAAATATAAAATCATGCCCTAAATTATTTTGGTCATTTGTAAAAAGTTAGAAAAGTAATAATACCCGATATCCTAAATTTATGACTTTTGAAAATAAAATTTTAAATAATGAAAATGAAACATGTGTAGCTTTTAATGATTTCTTCCTTAAAAACTTTAGTACACCCTCAAACTGTCAGCTGGGTGGTCTGTCGGGTATTGTGGCTAACGGGGACCCCTTATGCTCTATACACGTGGAGGCTGATTTGGTCGAGAAGCTTCTCAAAAACCTAGACCATTACAAGGGGGCCGGCAGTGACAACATTCCACCGATTTTTCTATCAAATTGTGCTGAAACGATTGCGTCCCCAATCACTTGTTTATTTAATCGCTGCTTCCGTGAGGGCTATTTTCCACAAGTATGGAAAACAGCACACATAGTGCCCATCCACAAAAAAGGCACTAAATCAGCGATTGAGAACTACCGCCCGATCTCAATATTAAACACATTAAGCAAAGTACTGGAAAAGGTGGCGCACTATCATCTGTATCCGATTATCTGCAAAGGTATCCCATCCCAACAGCACGGCTTCATTAAGGGACGATCCACTAACACAAATTTGGCCATATTCACAAATTATGTGCTAAACAGAATGGATGGCGGGTCGCAAGTGGATGTGATCTACACGGATTTCGAAAAAGCCTTCGACCGTGTGGATCACACCATACTTTTACGGAAATTATGTGAGCTTGGGGTCTGTGGGGATCTTTTGAGATGGGTGGACTCATACCTTAGAAATCGCTGCCAGGCTGTAGTCGTAGGTGGACATCGGTCCGACTTTGTGGAGATACCCTCCGGTGTCCCACAGGGTTCTGTGCTGTCGCCTCTGCTTTACGCGGCCTACTTATACGACGTGGGAGAGTGCTTTCACTCTGCTGACTATCTCATGTACGCAGACGACACAAAAATCTATCTTTCTGTTAAAGACGTGAGTGACTGTCATGATCTCCAACAAGACTTAGACCGTCTAAACAGATATTATGCAGACAACAAAATAACAATTAATACAAACAAGTGTGTGTACATGACCTTTACTAGGAAGAGGAAACCCATTATCTTTGACTACCAAATAGACCATATTTCTATAAAGAAAGCACAGTTGGTCAAAGATCTTGGTATCACCCTCGATCATAAGCTCTCTTTTAATGAGCACATCTCTGAAATAGTCGGCAGAGCATATAAGAACTTAGGATTTATCCTACGCGTGAGTAGGCCATTCGCCGATACCAACTGCTTGAAAGTAATATATTTTGCATATGTCAGGAGTATTCTTGAATACTGTAGCAATATCTGGAGCCCACAATATGTTATGTACAAGCAGGATATCGAAAAGATACAAACAAAATTTGTAAAACACCTGAATTACCGGTCGAGGTTCAAATGCTCGGGTGAGTATAGGGAGCTGTGTTCTTCTCATAAGCTTTTAACATTGGAAGACAGAAGAAAAGTGCTGGACATGCTCTTTCTGCATAATGTCTGCCATAGTGCTATCGATAGCACCGAGCTCACGGAACTGTTCTTAAGGCTGCAAACTCCTAGAGTCCGTACTAGGCATGCTTCTTTGTTTCACGTACCGCTTGCACATACAAATTATTATCAAAACTCTGTCGTCTGTCGAACGCAAAATTTTTATAATAAACACTTTTGCTCAGTGGACCTATTCCATAACAATAAAGGTAAATTTAAAAAAAAAATTGTTGATATACTTAATAACAAGTGAAAAGGTAGTAGTAGTATAAAGTATAATATAGGGTATAATTGAATATTCAGACTCACACACACACACACACACTCGCACACACACACACACACACACACACACACTCACACCAAGCACACGGACATAAACTGCTCTCAATTAATTTATACAAAGTAAAACTGTAATTGGCTGTATTATTTAGAATTAAGTTTATCTATGTTATAAAAGAGCTGTGGTTTTTGTTAAATAAATAAAATAAATAAAATAAATAAAAATAAAAATAAAATAAAAATTACTTGGCGCATAATAAATAAATAAACCTATAGTCAACTTGAAGGCATACTAAAGATAATCCTAACGCGCCTTTGTTTTGTTTTGTTAGACGTCAAAATTCAAATGTTTGACAGCTTCGGGACCGAGTGGTTTGTATGGGAAAAGAAAATTGTTGGTTTTACTATTTTCCTCGTATTTTTACGTTTTTTCTTCTCTTAAGAACCTTCTTCAGACTTCATCAAACACAACAAAAAAGAAATCAACCAAATCCGCTCAGCCGTTCTCGAGTTTTGCGATTAGCAACACATTTAGCGATTCATTTTTAATTATATAGATTATCAAAAGCATATTAACCTCCAAAAACATGAAACGAAGTCAATATTATTTAGCGCCTAATTCCAACCGAATTTCTGACGACATTAATGTTTCCAAATTTGATAACAAACAGGTATCCAAGCGATTGCTATTGTCTTCCAACAATTTAGTAGTCAGGTTGGCGACATAAATATTCATTCAGCACCTATGATTCAACTCAATACCTTTTATGGATTAATCTGTATACGCATAAAAAAATGTGTTTCTTTATTTATCTCGAATACATCCTATATCTGCTACATATATTCGATTGCGATTATTTGCTATGCACGCTCGATCTTGGTCCAAACTCCCAAAGAATCAAGAAGAATTATAGCACAAGCTATAATTCTTCTTGATTCTTGTATGAAGGTCAGGCCTTCAGTGATGTTAGTTTATTCTAACTAATATTAAAAATACGATAGTAACTCTGTCTGTCTGTGACGTTGCCGTTCCCGCCTCTGTGGTCTAGTAACAGTTACTTAGACTTAGACCCAGCGGTCCCGGGTTCAATTCCCAGCGTTTATACATGTTTGTGGACCCGATATGTCGCCATAGCATCAATGTTTGTAGCATTGTAGTATTCCGGCATCTAGAGATAGATGATATGATATGATAGATATGATAGCCAGTGTCTCAATAGTTGAGGATTCCATGTAAAGTGCGCTTCCACCTTCGGCCTTCTCATCACTTAACGTCAGGAGTGCTCACCCGTGAGATATTTAAAAAATAAACTTTTGCGCGCTTAAACCACTCAACCAATTTTGATGAATTTTGTTATAGAGATAGATTGGACTTAGACCTATATAGACTTAGCACTAGCAAGTTCATCAATGAATCAGAGGCTGTCGATAAAGATGAAATTAAAAATACTATACATTACACATACATTACATACATATACATTGTCTTTTTTTATGTTTCTATTTGTACTATTTTATTTTCTAATTATTTTTAAGTTAAGTTAAGTAAGTAATGTTTCTTTTTGTTGTGTACATATTTATATAATAATCATTTTACTGAATTTTAGATTAAACGCATGTTATGTCAAATGAAGGGCAGATTATTGTTATTAGATTTTTTTTCATGGAGATATTTTATTCATTTCGATTTTATTGCTGATCTTTTATGTCATCTTTTATATTTATTATAAAATGCATCAAAAAGGGAGCTTTCTTAAATAAAACTTATTTTTCAACTTTTATAACCGAACAAAAAGGTTCTATAACGTAAATTTACAAAGCAAACGATGTCAAAATTGCGGAATTCTATTCTGCTAGGGGAGAAGGCGGCGCGAGCTTAGCTCCGAAATCAATTTGGACTTGTTTACAAGGGTACCTCCACCAAACAGACTCACCCTGTATTTAGGTACACAGTCTAGCTCAGCGGTTCTCAATCTCGAGCGGAACCCTGGCCATTAAAACTGAAGTGGCATTTCACACGAAACATAGTAAAAATACAATGACCTTCTAATACTAAGTAACAGTGAAATAAAAATATTATGTTGCCAATTTTACTTAACAACAATATAATTTATTTGTATAAGTATAAAGTTCTAAAACATTCATAGTTCCATTATATTTTGCTCATAAAACTTAAAATAGCGCTTGTTAAAAATACTAAATAATCCGAAAAAAGGGTATTTCAACTGAGCTAACGAGAAATTGATTTCACTGTAAAATTTTCCGACTGCTAGTTGTACGCTATTAGTGAGATATTTTCAGTTTCGAAATAAATAAAGCATCGTGAATACAATTATTGTTCCTACCTATTCCTGTCTCAGTGGACGGCACTCTCATACCTATTTTAGCCACCTTGCAGCATTGTTATACATTACTGTATCCCGGTTTGTAGATAACTAGATCCAGTGAAATATCAGGGCATCACTATAGCCTGATATTTCACTGGATCTAGTAGTTCTTGTGCCGCGTTCTTACGCCGTGTGGTGCCGGCTTAGAATTGCACCACCCCAACTCTCCCCGTGGGTGTCGTAAGAGGCGACAAAGGGACAAAACCGGGGGGCGGGCAGCAGCGCCCCCTGTGGAACAACTCCATCACCACACACTAAACTGCGATCCCCAACCCGCATGCCCAGCGTGGGGATTATGGGCACTACCCCCCTTATGGTGATCGTACGAAAAAGGAAACGGCCCCTAGTTCCCGGCCGCCTCGCTATTCCTGGCCATGGCAGCGGCCATGGTAACGGCGGGGCAGGGGGTGCTAAGAATCACCGGGCTACCTCAGGCTGCCACAAACAACTGACCCTGGCAACGTTTAACGGACGCACTCTGAGGCTTGACCGCCATCTAGCGCAGTTGGAAGTGGAGTTAGAGAACATTAAATGGCATGTTCTGGGGTTATGTGAAGTTCGTAGAGAGGGGGAGGACACCGTAACCCTAGACTCGGGCCATCTTCTCTACTTTCGCGAGGGTGATAAAACATCCCAGGGTGGCGTAGGCTTCCTCGTCAATAAGGTCCTCTCTAACAACGTCGAAGAAATCTCCAGTGTGTCGACCAGGGTAGCGTACCTGATCATTCGGCTGTCAAAGCGTTACAGCATGAAGGTCATTCAGGTATACGCACCGACCTCGGCACACTCAGATGATGAAGTGGAGGATATGTACGAAGACATATCCAAAGCCTTGCATAACACCACTAAGGCTCATTTCAACGTTGTTATGGGAGACTTTAACAGCAAGGTGGGAACCCAGACTGGCAACGAATCCCGGATAGGACCGCATGGTTATGGAGTTAGGAATCACAGGGGGCAAATGCTTGTCAACTTCCTCGAGAAAGAGGGGCTGTTCTTAATGAACTCCTTCTTTAAAAAACAGCCTCAAAGGAAGTGGACATGGCAAAGTCCCGATACTGTGACCAAAAATGAGATCGACTTCATCATGACGGATAGCAAGCACATATTCAGAGATGTCTCAGTGATCAACAGGGTCAATACCGGATCTGATCACCGACTCCTCCGAGGCTCTCTGAATATCAACTTGAAGCTTTAAAGAAACCGTCTGATGAAGTCCACGCTCCGTCCTAACCCAATCCAAATCATGGCGGGCACCGAGAAATTCCAGCAGCTTCTCGGGGACAGATTTGTTGCCTTGGAACCTACTGATGACGCTAACGAGACCCTACACAATCTGGTCGAAACGTTGAGGGACGAGGGCATTAAGTTCTGCAAAAAACAGCGTACTGGCAAGAAATCCAAACTCTCGGCTGAGACTCTCGGGCTGATGACAAGAAGACGGGAAACCACCCAAGCGACTTCGTCGGAGAGGTCAGACCTGAACAAGCGAATTGCGAAGATGGTACGGCGCGACCTTCGGAGCTCTAACAAACGCCTCATTGAAGAGGCGATAGAGCGAAACCGAGGGTCCAAAGTATTCACTCAGCAGCTTGGCAGGAGCCACCTGACGAAGCTTAAAACGCACGACGGGAGGACCGTATTGTCGAAGCCGGAGATCTCCGCCGAGATAGAGGATTTCTATGGCCGATTATACGCTGCACATGCCCCTCGTTCCCGACGAGACGACCACGATTCCAGAGCCACCCTGACACGCCACTACACCGACGAACTGCCAGACATCAGTCAAGACGAGATCGTGTTAGCTCTGAGACAGCTTAAAAATGGAAAAGCCCCCGGTGAGGACGGAATTACATCAGAGCTTTTGAAAGCTGGAGGAGCCCCTGTTATACAGGAATTGCAGAAGCTCTTCAACGCCGTCCTTCACAGTGGGAGAACTCCAAAGGCGTGGAGCGGGAGCTTGGTGGTGCTCTTTTTTAAGAAGGGCGATAAAACTCTGCTTAAGAATTACAGACCCATCTCGCTCCTGAGCCATGTCTATAAGCTTTTCTCACGAGTGGTCACGAATCGTCTCGCCAGGAGACTCGACGAGTTCCAGCCACCGGAACAGGCCGGGTTTCGCGGAGGATATGGTACCATAGACCACATTCACACAGTGAGGCAGATTATGCAGAAGTCTGAAGAGTATAATCAGCCCCTGTGTCTGGCTTTTGTGGACTATGAGAAGGCCTTTGACTCTGTCGAAACCTGGGCTGTTCTGGAATCCTTACAGCGATGCCAAGTGGACTGTCGTTATATCGAGGTGTTGAGATGTCTTTACGAATGCGCCACCATGAATGTCCAAGTACAGGGCCAGCAGTCCAAACCCATCCAATTGCGCAGAGGAGTGAGACAGGGGGATGTCATATCCCCGAAACTGTTCACAAGCGCGTTGGAAGATATGTTTAAGACGCTGGACTGGAAAGGGAAGGGCATTAACATAAACGGTGACTACATCTCACACCTGCGATTCGCTGATGACATAGTCCTAATGGCGGAGTCGCTAGAGGAGCTGAACCAGATGCTGGACGGCCTAGCTTCAGCCTCGCGACGTATCGGTCTTGGCATGAATTTGGACAAAACCAAAGTCATGATCAATGGCCACATTGATCCGATACCGGTTGTCGTACATGGCCACCTTCTTGAAATCGTTTCTGAATATACTTACCTCGGGCAGATTCTGCAATTAGGTAAAAACAATTTTGAGAAGGAGGCCAAGAGGAGGATCCAGCTGGGCTGGGCAGCGTTTGGGAAACTACGTCGAGTCTTCTCGTCATCCATACCGCAATGCTTGAAAACGAAAGTTTTCAATCAGTGCGTCCTACTCGTCATGACCTACGGAGCTGAGACGTGGACACTCACGGTAGGGCTGGTCCACCAGTTTAAAGTCGCTCAGCGAGCTATGGAAAGAGCTATGCTCGGAGTTTCTCTGAAGGATAGGATTCGTAACAAATACATCCAACAGAGAACCAAAGTCATCGACATAGCTCTAAGAATTAGCAAGTTGAAGTGGCAGTGGGCCGGTCATATCTGGCGAAGAACCGACAACCGCTGGGGTAAACGTGTTCTTGAGTGGAGACCACGACTCGGTAAACGTAGTGTAGGACGCCCTCCGGCCAGGTGGGATGATGACCTGCGAAAGACTGCAGGCAGATGCTGGATGCGTCAAGCTGAGGACAGGGCGCTATGGCGCTCATTAGGGGAGGCCTATGTCCAGCAGTGGACTAAGATGGGCCGATGATGATGATGAGTCGGTTCTTAAGCTACTGATTAAGAACCGAATCTTCAAAGTCAGCATGGCGCGCTTCCATGGACTACAATGACGCCTTTCCATCAAGCCAGTCATAAGCTCGTTTGCCAACAAACGGAGATCGTACGAAGTTAAGTAACGTACTTTAATTACTGTTGATTTTACGAAGATAACAAAGGCCAACGCTCACGAAATATGTATGAAAATTGATGTATGTGTGTTTACATTATTTATGTGTTGTATATTCTGTAAACGACGTACGATCGACCACTAGTAATAATCATTTCACAAACTTCACTGCGGCGGCGGCGGGCGGCGGCTTGTATTCTTTAAGCTAAATTGTTTCTTGTAATTTTTAATGTTCAAATTTATATTACTATTTTATTATAAATGTTTATTGTTACACTGTTTGTTTGCTCAAATAAATTAAAACGCTTTTGAAATTTTGTTTTAAGGCGTGGTATTCGAAGGAACAACTTTGGGAAACCTTGCCCCACATAAACCTGCATTGAACACGCGACGACGCCTAATATAGTATGATTATAGAGTTCAGGGTGAGTTCAGTATAATTTCAGTGTATTCGGATCGAGATTTCACTGAACCCGTGTAAACAAAACTGTTATCAAGATCTTTTGTAGCGTTGACGCCAGTTTTAGTAAGTTATCAAGGTTTATTATTGGAACTGCAACGATAGAAGTTTGGTTGTAGGTAGTGTTTAAAAGGCAATATTTTTTACCGTATTATCTAAACTCTTTTTGGTCTAATCTTTAATAACTTTTTGTGTTAAAATGGTTTTTCAAAAACTTATTGCACGGTACATGCACGAAGCTTCGTGAGTAGCTATCTCACGTTTATTTTACACATTACTTTGTTTGATGTATTGGATCCTTTACAGCGTTCGAGGCCACGAGTAGACTGTTTGTCGTCTCAAAATAAATTGAGTACCTAACAAGATATTTTTACTTTTTTTTTAAAGAAGAAAGAAAATGCCCTCAAAATAAAATAAAAAGTACATTATTTCAGAAACTCATGTTTGCGTAAACTTTAAGTATTTTTTTTGAGAGAGATTGCTGATATCCTCAAACGGCATTTTCAGCGTCACCGGGCTATTTTGGGGGCGGCGAGGTACGTAAAGGGTACCTCAAGCCGTGTGAAACGAATCACCTTCGGAGGTTTTCTAGAGGGAACGGCATCACACACTTAAAAGAGCGTGTCCCCGTGCCCTACTAGATTCTCCGAAGGGTTGAGATCGGATCGGGTAAACTTTAAGAGCTACATTCCGTCTATGAAAAAAATATTTAAAGATAGGAATAAGATAGCAATATATGCTTTTATAAACTTATCAAGTAAGAAGACATATCATATCTATTGTTCGACACCAGTTTTTGCCAAAAAAATATTAGGTATAATTTGGAATTTTCTGGAATTTCATAGAAATCTTACTGGATAACGACTAGAGAGCAGGTGGTCTAATTTAAATGTTGCTAAAGTAAACAATCACTTTGAAATGAAACAACTTTTACGGATCTACTCACAGGGAGACACACAGGGTCTCCCTGTGACCACGGACCCTGCAAAGGGTTCGAAACATCAGGATAAACATTAAATAAGTAATATGTAAAATAAACGCGAGTAGATCCGTAAAAGTTGTTTCATTTCAATGTGTAGTGTTCGCGTAAACTTTAGAAAACAATAAACAATCACTTGCTGACCCCTAAATTTTTGGATCACTACACACTGGACACTGTCAAATTTCATCAATACATTTTCAACCATATGTCTTAGATAAAAAGTTCAAAGTCTATTGAGGAAGTTTGACAGCTTGTGGTAGGTTGATGTGCAGGCGTGTGTACATAAAAACAATATGCAATTAATTGCCCTCTAGGAATTACTATACAAGCAAATCAAATATTACGGCGCCTATAATTACATATTGGTAGAGGCCCGCTCGCGACTTCGCCCGCTTGAGAACACCCGTATCCTATGATGGACCCCTATTGCAGCGCAACCTACCGGGTCCAATTGTAAATCTAAACCATTCTCGAATCACTTGAATACACAAACTATTTCATCAAAATCGGTCCAGCCTTGTACGGTGCTTGTAATTGAACTAAGCACATGCACAGAAGATTTATATATAAGGTCACATTTTATCAACTGCAAATATTTTTACATAACATCTAATCGTATCAAAGAAATAAGAACTTTATTTTAAAAAAAACATTTAAACATTTAAAACAATTCAGGCTAGTTTTTTTTTTACTTTTCACGACACAAAAATTGTAATATTTTTAAGAGCGGCCTCTCTGTCGGCTCCATTGAATGAAACTACGGGCCCGTGCAAGCGGTGAAGGCATTGCGGCCTCTCTGTTTCGGCTCCTTTGAATTGAAACTACCGAAAGTGCTTTATTTTAGTTTTTAATAGAAATGTCTTTTGGCGTTTTTCTTGAAAACTAACGTATAAAAATTTAAAGTTTTTTCATAAAAAAATTAGTTTATATCATCATCATCATCATCAGCTCATTTTAAGTCCCCACTGCTGGGGCACGAGCCTTCCCTATGGATGGATAGGGAGAACGGGCCATAAGCCACCACGCGGGCCCAGTGCGGATTGGTGGTTGTTAACGACTGCTAATGCAGCCGGGACCAACGGCTTTACGTGCCATCCGAAGCACGGAGGAGCTCGAGTTGATAAATTTTTGGTCACCCATCCGATGACCGGCCTTAGCGAAAGTTGCTTAACCTCAGCAATTGCAGACCGGACGCGTTAACCACTGCGCCATCGAGCTCCTCAATTTATATATGTTGTTGAATTTATCCTCAAAATATTTGCAGTTGATAAAATGTGACCTTATATATAAAGATATGAAAAAATGTGTCGATAGTTAGTAGTAGTTTTCTAGTTCCCGTCGAACGCTGGTGCCGCCACCCTACATGAATACCTACTGCATTTCAAATATTTTTCATGTCACTGTATCATTTGCCTGAGGCGTGGCGCGCTACAAATTTCAAGCGAATAGAAGCATAACACTAAAATAAATGTCAGGTTCATTACACCAACTTAATTTATCCTTTCCTCTTCGGGGAAAGAACATTTCAACATGTTATAAGCCCCGATCCCGCTCACGAACTGAGGGAAGGCTACAAATTTATTTATTTCAATGCCCGAGAGAACAAGCCAGCTTGTTGTACATCGCTTTAGATCCCCAGGAAAATAAGGAATTGTGCACTAGTTTTGCTCAAATTCTTCTACTATATATCTCTGGGGGACGGCGGCATTGTCGCTGCAAGCTGTGTTCGGTGATTCTAAAAGGATTTATATTTTCTTAACATCTCATATTTCTGTTGGAGCGTCCGATGTAGCAGTGGAACTCGAAATACTGCGGCGAGGGTTGAGTGAATTGGTATTGAAATATTGAGAGCATCCTTATCGAAAAGACACTTGAAATTTCAAGACATTTTTCTTATCACCGATACAGTCTTGATGTAAGACCACCGAGGTCAAAGGTCTCAGGGTCAGTTCCCGGTAGGGTTATATATTGTGTTCGCTATTATTAGTGTTGACTTGTTCTCACACGCCTGGCTATCTCCCAACAGCTTGTATAAGTCTGTCACCACAACAACATTTGCATGAATGTGGTGTTTTGTCAGACCCGGCTGAAGTGCACTTCCCTCTTTAGCCTTCTGGTCACTTAGGTACCATCAGGTAAGGTAAAAGTTAAAAGATCTCACGAGCTACATTCATAAATTCAAAATTCATAACTCCAAATCATTTATTAAGTTTATGCTACAAATTAGCTCTTATGAATGTCACTATGCCATCGGCTCGTAAGTCTGCAGCTCTTAAGTCGTTGGTTTAACCCACATTGGGCTAGCGTGGAAGGTCATGCCCCAATCTCATGTGGGGAACACCAGAGCAAAAAGGTAGTTCATAGGTTAAAATGGCAAATATTCTAATTCATACGATCTGATAAAACAGACTATTATTTCTCACTTCAGCTTCATTAAGGAGTCGGACGTATCGACAAAGGTATCTCCATATTTCACGAAGCCGTGTTTCGAATTATCGGCTCAGTAACTATCATTGGCGATGACATATATCGGCTTGTCGTGGGCGGACAGAGTCGATTACCGCATCCATTTATTGGGTTGGATTGGTCCCCTGATAGCATTCAGGTTGTGTCAGTAGACACGATCAATTGCTATCTCGATGAACACGCTATGGCCCATTTTTATTGTTTAACTTACGATACCATTTGAGTTACTTATTGGAATAAAGTACGATTAAGCCTACATACTGTCAACCGCATGACAAAGGCGTCCATCAATAAAACCAAGTCATCGCCACAATTAAAGGGTATTGGTTTAACTGACTTGCAGTTATTATAAAGTAACATAAACATAAACCCCATAAACTGTCCCACGGCTTTGCAAAGGTCTTCCTCATCGCAATCAAGTCATCGCTACAATTGATGGACATTGACTGTAGCCCACCACGCTTGCCAAATGCGGGGTGGTGATCACAAGCCGAGATATGCATTGAAAAATCCGAAACAGACTTTGCTCGAGCTGGGAATTGAACCTTGGAAATTGAACCGTGCCCTTTGCCACTCAACAACTGTGGTCTAGTCGTTGCCACCTGATTTCAAACCCAGAGGTCCCGGGTTCCATTCTCATCGGTAAAGAGGATGGGTACATTTTGTACTCGGTTTGGTTGGTAGTAGGGCTTATCCTAGGTCCCTGGCCTGGCTAGCTGACACCACCTTTTGGGAGTCTGTATCTTTAAGAACTATGCTAGTAGCACAGTTATATTAATGTAGTTAGAGATAAAATAACGAGCTCTCTAGTTGATGATTCAGAGAGACTTCTCTCTGAATCAACACTGGCTTTATCAACACTCACCGGAAGGGGAGATAAAGACCCTTAGGTCCGATGATTTTTTTTCGAAGACACTTCATTAAATCTAGTTCTTTGTATATTTCGTCCGAGTAATCACCTATACCTAAAGAAAATCAAGGTTGAGAAAGAAGAAGAAGAACCTTACAATTGTTTACAAGTAAACATAATTTCTGAGAACTATTTTATTTATAATATCTATCGATGCAAGTCAAAATAAAATATTTACGGTACAATAATGTCAGGAATGCGAATAGCGTCCGCTTTGAGATGAAATTATAAAATTCATGGGATCGCGGGACGACCAACTCCATATATCATATTTTCAATATGGAAAGAAGCGCGGAATTATTAATGTGTTTATGTAACGTGCAAGAAATAGTAGAAAATATAAAACTTTATGACATTCTGCAACGTTTACTAGTACCATTTATGGTGAAAATTATTAATTGTTTGATTTTTTTTTATGTTAAAAATGAGGCAAACGAGCAGGCGGGTCACCTGATGGAAAGTAATCACCGCCGCCCATGGACACCCGCAAAACCAAAGTAATCGCAGATGCGTTACCGGCCTTGAGGAAGGAGTTGGATCTTGAGGAGGGAGTAGGAATTGGGAGGGGGGAGGGGTGAGAGATGGGCCTCCGGTACTTTCACTCACCGGACGAAACACAACAGCAACGAGTGCCATTGTTTCACGCCGATATTCTGTGAGAGGGTGGCATTACGCCGGGCGAGCCGGCCTATTTCGTGCTGCAACGCAGCGTGGCTCTACCACACAAACGGAACTGTTACCTACAAGTATTATAATTTGTACAATTTGTGCTCTATATCTCTCTATATACTGGGTTACTGGAAACTCGACGTATTCCTGGCTGGACGTGATAGGGCAGCCAAATTACAACAAATTTAACCTACCGGACCTACCTACCTTATGGATGGCCAAAACTTAAGAGTTACGAGATTTTATTTTTTTTGAAATTTTAGAGCAATTGGTTATTGGATGGAATTTCGTTTGCCTTTTATTCAAAGCTTATTATTAGTCCCTAAAATTACTAAACATTGAGGAAATTGGGTATTTTCGTAAAAAAATAAAAAATCTCGAAAACTATTAACTTTCGACCATCCATATGGTAGTTTAAATTTGTTGTAATTTGGCTGCCCTATCACGTCCGGCCAGGAATACGTCGAGTTTCCAGTAACCCTGTTTATAAAATTCTCGTGTCACAGTGTTAGTTGCAGAAGTTGTAGGAGTAGTATAGTAGTAGGAGGAGTAGTAGTAAGTTCTTATGAAATCTTCTTTTTATGAAATCTCGATCGATTTCACCAAAACTGATTCTGCAATAAAGGTGATAATTTAAAAATAAGAAAGTGTTATTATAAGTTATGATTATTAGTTGTTGTTCGGTACTTTTGTATATGTACGCACACAATACTACGTATTTTCTTTTTATTATTTTTAATTGGTTAATATAATATCACTAGCATATTCCAAAGCGGGACTTGCCTGAAACGGAACGTTTTTTTTTCTAAGCGCGCAACACTAGAAACTCAAGTGTTGCCATATTTTTTTTTTCTCTCAACGTTCTCCAATTCGAAAACGCACCGTCGCTTAGCTCGCTCCGATAGCTTGAGCCTATAAAACTTAAATCAAATATCTTCAAGTGTTCAGCACAAATAGCAGACGTCCGTCGACGCCAGCCTGTGAGATTAATACATTCATCATCGAAGGACAGGGGCCCCTGAAGAAGTCTACCACGTCACAACCAGGTCAGTCCCAAATTTGCGGTCTATGCTAGCCAAATCTCTCCAATTACTTAACATAATTGTGTTCGAGCCGGATATTACTATCTGGTATCGATTTATACGTATTATTTGTGCTGTACAATATTAATTTCAAGTAAATTCACTTGTCTTTGTTCGTAAGTTGCGAGAAACTACCTCCACTTACAATTATAAGTATCGAGTTTCCGACGACGTAGTGCCTTATTTCTCGAAAATACCGATACGTACAGTTAGATCTCAATGAGATCATTCTAATTATATATAGTTTTATATGGTTTTGAGCATTTTTGGCGAAATTACATTCGTTAATAATTTCCGGATCGGGCGGTAGATACTTACCTACTTAGAGCGGCGCGCCTGAAGTCATTTGCCTAGTACTAATAGGTCTAAATATAGTTTGTTGCAACTCATTTCTTTATTTTGTACAACGTACATTACATTACATTTAGTATTTACGTACTAAGTGTATTTTTTGGGGTTCAGGTATAACATACCGGAAAACCAAGTTATCGGTTGCTGTCATAATTACAGTATCGAATAAACTGTCGCTCGTATTGCGTAGGGCACAGGATTCAAATTTCTTTAGCTTGGGTTCTACCGACGGGAAATATTATCTTTGTATTTAACATTACATGTTAAATTACAGCTTACTTTTAGCTTGCAACAAATTATATTTCTTTTTTTTTGTAACTAACATTGTGCTAGTACCTAGCCATTTTAGTGATCGTAACATAACCTTACGTACCTATACACTATACAGGTACATACATTCACTAGTTTAATCATCTTTTATCTCCTGATAACATTATTATTTTCCACAGTACAATACTCAATTTATAACAAAATGTCCGCTATGGAGATTGAACAATTGACATTCGAACGTGATTTAGCGATTAACAATGTTAAAAAATTGTAGATTGTTCAAATAATGTAGCCGAATTTCGAGTTCGAGTTAAAGACACTCAAAAAAACATTTTTCCAAGTTCAAATGAAAATTGAAAAATTATCGGCAAAAAATGAGTCATTCAACCGGGATGAGAATATAGCTGTGAGAAATCAATTTGATTCATTATACTTTAAGGTCCAAGTTGCCTTAGACACGCTTAAGAAGGAGCGTAAACAAAGCATTACGTCCGTCGATGGTGGCTTTACTGGAATGTCACATACGACCTGCTGCGCTCAGCAATCAACACAATCGCATATTCGTTTACCGCGATTATCACTTCAAACATTCACAGGTGTTTTAACTGAATGGAATGCTTTCTACGATTTATTTAATTCACTTGTACATGACAACGTCACTTTTACAAATGTCGAGCGCTTTCGGTATTTGTTATTATTTTTAAAAGATGAACCGTATAATCTTATCAAATCTATTCCTGTTACGGATTCTAATTACGAAAATGCCTTACAAGTATTAATTTCGCGTTATGAAAACAAACGAATTATTTCCACAAAACATTTTGACAACGTTTTTGACTGTGACTCAGTTAATGAGAAAAATGTTGAATCAAGTTTACGTAACTTATACATTTTTCTTCATTTTTGTTGTAAAATATGTTCCAAAATTTATTATTAACTATAGTTTAACTTTGTTTTTTTCTTAGACAAATTTTGTTATCACGAGAATATCACTGCTTTGAAATCATTAGGTTTACCAGTTGACGAATGGAGTTTCGTACTGTTGAATATTTTGCTACGCAAAATTACACCTAATATTCGTAGGCGTTTTGAATTATCATTAAAAACTTCATGTGAAATTCCTGACGTGATCGAATTACTCGATTTCCTCGAAAAGGAATTAGCGGCATCTGAAGTGATGACCGCGTCCGCGCGTACAAGTACATCCGCGGGGCCTGCGCAGCGCGCGGCGTCCGCGCTCGCTGCTGCTGGCGGAGCGGCCGGCTCTGCCCGGTCAGCTGCAGTGACGTCATCGCGCCATGCTATGGCGGGAAAGCATGCGATGTCGCTTACTCGCGCGCACTCTGACGTGCAATATAATGCACCGCGCAGTACTAACTCTTTGTTTGCGCGTAACTCGCGTGCTATAAGCGTACATGCAACAACTGCGTTGAATTACTTAAATAAAATTAAATGCGCGTATTGTGAGGACAATTCACATCCTTTATATAAATGTGAGAATTTTAATGCGCTCACTTTAAAGGAACGAAAACATTACGTGGAACAAAATAAACATTGTACCAATTGTTTATTTTCTGGTCATGAACTAAAGGACTTCAAGTCGCGCCATACTTGCCGCGTCTGCACTCAAAGGCACCATTCTTCATTACATGAAGATGCGCCTACTCCAAACGTCTTACTGACTACAGAATCTTCTTCCCCTGAGTTGCGCTCAGTAGCGGAAACGTTCCCGCCCCTTCCATTACAGGGGGCTACGGGGCATCCTTCTAGTAAGAACTGTACAGTCTTACTCACGACTGCGCTTGTAAACGTACGACCCTTGAACCAGGGGCCTTACACGCCGCGGTCCGTTCGTGCCCTTGTGGATCAAGGTGCGCAGACCACGCTCATTTCTGAGTCTTGCGTCCAACGTCTCGGCCTGCCGCGGTACTCCGCGCAGGCGGGTACCACTCTAACCGGTATTGGTGGTGAAGTACAACCTCGTGGTTACGTGTTGTGCGAGGTTACACCTCACAACAAACCCGAGCCGAAGCTTCACATCGAAGCTTTTATCCTACCTAACCTGACAAGCTACACTGCTAACATTCCTTTTTTTTTTTTTTTTATGTTAAAAGGAGGCAAACGAGCAGGCGGGTCACCTGATGGAAAGCAATCACCGCCGCCCATGGACACCCGCAAAACCAAAGTTATCGCAGATGCGTTGCCAACCCTGAGGAAGGAGTTGGATCTTGAGGAGGGAGTAGGAATTGGGAGGGGGGAGGGGTGAGAGATGGGCCTCCGGTACTTTCACTCACCGGACGAAACACAACAGCAACGAGTGCCGTTGTTTCACGCCGATATTCTGTGAGAGGGTGGTATTACGCCGGGCGAGCCGGCCCATTTCGTGCTGCAACTCAGCGTGGCTCTACCACTCAGACAGTGTTACTCATTTAGCACCACCCAGGGGTCACGTGTAGGGTTTCAAGGGTAAACCTACGGACGCGAGTAACTTTAACCCCCAAAAATCAATTAGGAATATTCAGACGTTTCAACACCTTCAAAATCTTGATCTAGCAGACCCAGAATTGCGCTCAACACGGCCTGTTGAACTGCTACTGGGATCTGACTATCTGGATAGCATACTGCTATTAGATAATATCAAGGGCCCACCGGGCACACCCGTGGCCATCAACAGCATTTTTGGTTATCTGATAGGTGGTAGAATTTCATATGAAAGTATGAAACCACTAAGTGTCAACTTGAGTACTTGCCAACTTGATATGAATCTTCAAAGGTTTTGGGAGTTGGAATCCATACCAGAACATCCACATCTTACAAAAGATGAATTACGCTGTGAGTCGATCTTCGTCGATACTCACACACGCGATGTAAATGGGAAATATATAGTTTCGCTACCCTTCAAGGAGAATGCTCCGCCATTGGGCGATTCTCGTGCTATAGCACTCTCGCGTTTAACTAAATTAGAGGCACGCCTGTCTCACGACCCTGCCTTACGGGAGAACTATAACAAATGTATCCAAGAATATTTAGACTTGGGACATATGGAGCCAGTCACGGACTCAGTGAATCCTGGCACTCCTCCCTACTATCTACCCCACCACGTAGTGGTGAAAGGTTCTACATCTACTACGATTACTACGAAGTATCGTGTTGTGTACGACGCCTCATGCAAGACTACATCAGGTCGCTCTCTTAATGACAATCTTCTCACTGGTCAGAAATTGCATCAAGACATTTCTGAAATTTTACTGAAGTACAGACTTCATAAAATAGTCTTTACGGCTGATCTCAAAATGATGTACCGCTACATCGGTCTTTGTAAAGAACACCGTGACTTCCATCGGATTCTTTGGAGATTTTCTCCCCACGATCCCGTAAAGGAATATCGTATGTGCTCTGTCACATTCGGCGTCGCTTCTGCGCCTTTTCTAGCTTTGCGAACACTTCGTCAATTAGCAATTGATGAAGCTGCCAACTTCCCACTTGCTTCGCAAGTACTTCTTAACGAAATTTTCGTTGATGATGTCGTTACTGGAGTTGATACGGTTGAAGAGGCTATCACTCTTCAGCATCAGCTAACGTCCATTTGTAAAGCAGGAACCTTCGAACTCCGCAAATGGACTAGTAATAGTTCTGAATTTTTAGCGCATTTAAACCATGATACTTCCAATCATCATGACGCTCTTATTCTGTCAGCACTTGATACTGACACTTCTGTCAAGGTCTTGGGGCTCAAGTGGAACCCTAAGTCTGACGTATTTTCCTATCAAACGGATGGAGTGGCTAACTCACGCAAGTGTACAAAGCGCATAATGTTGGCAGAGATTGCAAAGATTTACGATCCCCTTGGATTCCTAAGTCCGGTGACTGTATTCGTGAAGCATTTAATCCAACTTTTATGGGTATCAGGCTCAGGTTGGGATGCTACCCCTCCACAGAGTATCTGTGACTTGTGGTTTCGGTTCATCGACGAACTGCCGTTATTACAAGACATTGCGTTACCTCGTCATGTGCTTCCTAGCACTAATCACGTGTCACTTCATGGCTTTTCAGACGCATCTGAAAAGGCGTACGCCGCCTGCGTGTACATTCGTGTCGTTGACTCGAACGGTGCCATTAGCACACATCTTCTCATAGGCAAAACAAAAGTTGCACCCTTGAAACGGCTCACCATTCCGAGATTAGAGCTCTGCGGTGCTCACCTACTGTCAAAATTGATAAAAAAGGTCCTTACTGCTTACAGCAGTAGATTGTCTTTCGACCAAGTCTACGCTTGGTCCGATTCTACTATAACTCTTGCCTGGTTACGTACGTCTCCAGACAAGTGGCGAACATACGAGTCTAACCGCATAGCAGAGACAACAAGTAACGTGCCTGCCTCGCAGTGGCACCACGTTAAATCAACAGACAACCCCGCAGACCCCGCGTCTCGTGGTGTTCTCCCATCTCAGTTGAACCATCAACTATGGTTCACAGGACCTGGTTGGTTCAGTAAAAATGAGTCTGAGTGGCCTAAGACTAACGTCGTATGTCACACCGACGAAGAACGTCGCAAGCATGTTCTTCTCACACAAACCAATGAACCTAAGAGCTTAGAGTACATTGAGCGATTCTCATCGCTTCCGAAGATGCTACGCGTCATTTCGTATATGTTACGATTCATAAACAAATGTCGTAAAGCCTGTAGTCCTACGACTAAACATGTCACAGTTCCTGAGACAAAACAAGCTCTCAGTCGAATTATATCACTTGTCCAGAGTGAATGCTTTTCAGAAGACATCTCGCGTCTCAAGGACGACGACAGATGTACAAAACGTCTTTAGAAACTGAAACCTTTCTTGGACGATGCTGGACTCCTCAGGGTCGGCGGCAGAATAAATCGGGCTAACGTGCCGTATGATGCCAAGCATCAAATTCTGTTACCCAAGAAACATCATTTCACTAATCTTTTAATTGATGTCTATCATAAAACACATTTACATGTGGGACCTCAAACTTTGCAGTTTGCCCTCGCACAGACCTACTGGATCCTGTGTGCTCGCGATGCGGTACGTATGCGTACACGACGCTGCGTATCTTGTGTTCGTGCACGACCTGTCGCACCACAACCATCAATGGCCCAATTACCTACTACTAGGGTTCGTTCACTTCGTCCCTTCTTAAATACTTCCGTTGACTTTGCGGGACACTTTTTTCTTAAGTCGAGTAAACTTCGTAACGCGAAAATTTACAAATCATACATATGCGTGTTCGTTTGTCAATCAACGAAAGCAATCCATTTAGAATTAGTTCCCGATCTCTCAACCGAATCTTTTCTTAACGCATTGCGTAGGTTCATATCCCGACGTGGGTATTGCAAAACAATCCGTTCCGATTGCGGACGTAACTTTGTAGGTTGTGACAGGTATCTTTCCGAACTTTACACGTTTCTGCCAAACGAGTCAAATCAGACTGCTATAAACAACCAGCTGACTGACATGCAGATCACCTGGCAGTTTAATCCTCCATATGCTTCGCATTTTGCTGGTCTCGTCGAACGAGCCGTAGGTAGTCTAAAGCGACACTTGCATCGTGTCATAGGTACACTAAAACTAACTCAGGACGAATTTAATACTTTGATTTGTCAAATTGAAGCGGTCTGTAATTCAAGACCTCTCTGTCAACTTAGTAATGATCCGACTGATCCATTACCCCTTACACCGGGACATTTCCTTATCGGGGAACCATTAACGTCTTTACCTGAATTTGACTTGTCTAACGACAATCCACAACGCCTCGCTAGATGGCAGGTTATTCAACAAGCTGTTCAACATTTTTGGAAACGCTGGAGCGTAGAATATTTACACCAGCTACAACCAAGAGGTAAATGGTTCCACAACAATACTAACACAACCCTTCGGGAGGGTTCTGTGGTCGTGTTGATAGACAACACACTGCCACCACTGCAGTGGCGTCTCGCGCGCGTGCATCAGCTGCATCCCGGCACCGACGGTATTACTAGAGTCGTAACTGTACGCGTCGGTAATACACTCACTAAGCGACCTGTAGTTAAGGTCTGCCCATTGCCTGTTGAATAGGCATTTCTTAGATATAACATTACATGTTTTAGTTCTAAGTTAGTATAGCATTCTGAATGATAGTTCTTAAAGATAAAATAAGCATTATTTTATGGCCGGCGGCATGTTCGGTACTTTTGTATATGTACGCACACAATACTACGTATTTTCTTTTTATTATTTTTAATTGGTTAATATATATCTCTTGCATATTCCAAAGCGGGACATGCCTGAAACGGAACGTTTTTTTTTCTAAGCGCGCAACATTTTTTTTTTCTCTCAACGTTCTCCAATTCGAAAACGCACCGTCGCTTAGCTCGCTCCGATAGCTTGAGCCTATAAAACTTAAATCAAATATCTTCAAGTGTTCAGCACACATAGCAGACGTCCGTCGACGCCAGCCTGTGAGATTAATACATGCATCATCGAAGGACAGGGGCCCCTGAAGAAGTCTACCACGTCACACCAGGTCAGTCCCAAATTTGCGGTCTATGCTAGCCAAATCTCTCCAATTACTTAACAGTTGTTACAGAGATTTTTATTGTTTTTTAGTTTTAAAAATGTCGCAAAGATATATGTCGTATGAACAAAAGTATTTGAAATTAATATACGTTGAAGTTATTTTTATCGATATCTTTCATTTAATAACGTCTTGTCTAACAAACACTAGTAGTCAGCACTAGGCTGCTGTATTGTAGGTGCTGTTTTTGAACAACAATTTTTAAAATACATTTGCATCCACTAATAACACCTGCCAAAAATATCAATAGGTGCTGAAGGTGAACTAGGCCAGGTGCTATTCGTGCAGGTGCTATTTAGGCGGGTGCTCAAAGTGGATTACCTCTAGTTACTAAGACATAATTATCAACTTTAATAAATTGTTATGCAATTTTTAATTATATATTTATATTGTGACGTCACATCAAATTATACAAGTCAGTCACAGCCCTAGTGGTTCAGTAACCACTGTGTACTTAAATTTATGATCACAGCTGCTTTAGAATGGGTCTTTACCTATGAAAATAAATTGACGTTTTTTTCTCATTTATTAATATGTGTGTATTACTTCTAAAAGTCAATACCGGTTATTAATATTATTATACACCTTTAATTAGGACTATGTTACTTAGACTTCAGTAATAATAATGATTATTCATTCTGTGTCTTTATCGCCCAATTTTTTTTTTTAATTTACTTCTTTTTTTGTTCGCTGAATTGACATTTTGTTTCATTGTAGCTTTGAAGGGACTTGATTTTTTTGCTTTTTAATGCCTGCTATATTTAGCTAGTGACACACTACACACTAGTCTACAATTTTTATAGTGTTAAAATAAATAGATACCTACTAAGAAAATTAAAAAAACGTTAGTATGTAAAATATGATTTTATAAAAAATCTTCATAGAAAACGTCAATTTCATAGGTAATGACCTAATATAAATGAAGTCAGGCGCAGCCCGTCGGGCATGACTAGGATGGCCCACAAACGTGCCTTAGTGTCTATACTTTGTACTTTTATTATACTTTGTACTTTTTGTACTGAAATTTGAATTGTATACATTTTTGTGTACATAATTGTGTACTATGGGCAAAAGCTTCCCAGTTTTGAGAATCAAAATAGTAATAAAGATAGCTTTAACAGTTTAGTATAAGATCTGAAATAGCGATACCGATGCAATCATCACGAGTCCACTGAGTAATAATGATAGTAACAATTAAGATATATATCTCGGTCCACAATACTGATTCCAATCGTGCCTGCTGTAAAACGGACAGAGACGCAATTTAGCAAAGTACCTTGCCGGCTTCTCGGAGCGTTTCAGATCAATAATGTAATGACTAAGTAATACAATCAGAAGTTAATAGTTAGTATTGAATATTGATGATGATAAGAATGAATTTGCTTACGATATAACATAGTGTTGATGTCTGAACCGGGTTTTTTAGCGAATCTTTTTTTTTTTTTTATTTACATACACAAGACAAATTAAAATTGTTGCAAAGTTATACAATAAAATAGTGGTTGTAAAGATTACAACTATGCAACGTCAACGATCTATACAACGTCAGTCGGAACGGGGGTACTAAGCCGAACGGAGGGTAAAGTATACACGATAGTGAATAACTTTTGTCTAAGAACTTTTCCTTTAAAATGGATGGATGGATAGATTAGTCCAATTACGGAGAGAAAACTCGACTCTTTACAATGCCCGTACATTGACATTAGAGGTAAAGCTATTTGCTGAGAACCTACGTCAAAACCGTAGCCTACTAGATTTTTGTAGACCAATCAAATGTAAATAAAAATAAAAAAAAACAAAAAAAAGTTAAAAAAGACATTAAATCAATAAAACAAACATTACACACACTACCATGTATTTGACACACACGCATATGTATTTGAGGTGTGGCATAAATACTCTTTACAAAAATTTCAAAAATGGAAGAGGAGCGGCCGAAATCTGTCAATGCCAATCCAAACCTCAGAACATTAAATAATTAGTTAATAAGCTGAGATCCAAACTCACGTTCTCTCTTTTAAATTTTTTTTTTTTTGCTTATGATACAATCAGTGCAGCCTTAATAAAATTACGGTCGAATTTCGACCACTGGGCAACCACTAGTAACTCTAGATCTAGAAGATCGAAATTCAAAAATATGTGTACACATAAAAACTAAATACAAAACGAGCTAAACGTTTACATAATTTAAAGTAAATTTGTTGTTATTATTCGCCATATGTGGGCTTAAGGAGAGTAAACCGTTTTACAGACTATAATGCCCGACCCTTACAAACACAAAACGTAATAATAAATTCTAAATAAGAACTAAAGTGTACTTATAAAATTTATCTAATACAGTGAAAA
The DNA here is from genome assembly GCA_947562085.1 of Eudonia lacustrata. NCBI lineage: Eukaryota > Metazoa > Arthropoda > Insecta > Lepidoptera > Crambidae > Eudonia > Eudonia lacustrata. The sequence continues at coordinate 14,556,908 of OX387318.1, read as the reverse complement.
AATTAAACGCCTACCCGACCCAACCAGGAATCGAACCTGGGTTTTCCGCAATCCGGGCGGCTGCACTGACCGCTATGCTACCGGAAAGACTGACGTAAGCGCTGAATTTTGTCGCTTTTTAAATTTTTTGAGGAAAACAAATCCTAATAGCGGCACAGTGCGCCATTTATCCAACGGTTATTGCAACCGATGGCTATGCAGATTCATCTTTGCAGATGAAATACCACAAAATTGATAACACAGCGCTATAGTGTTTACTTTTTATTTTCAAGTGCTAATTGCCGCACTGAAGCTAAATTAAATATTTATAAAATTTATAAAATACGGTGAAAAAATTAAACGTCTACCCGACCCAGCCAGGAATCGAACCTGGGTCTTCCGCATTTCGGTCGGCTGCACTGACCGCTTTTAATTAAAAGTAAAAATTAACTAAAGTGTTGAAACTGAAATATTTTATGTCGAATAAAGATACAAAACATAATTTATACCACAGATTTATTGCGTGTTTTCGTTGGAACAAATCTACAACCTACAAAGATTCCACATTCCTTATACGGACAAATTTAAATTAAAGCTACTCTGTAACTTTAGTCCAGTTGAACTATCAAGATCTTTGTACAACGTGATCCAATAAATATCCATGATTATGACTCTGACTATCATGTAATTGTAAGCCACACAAATACTTAACAAAGTGCTACGGTGACCTAAATTCGAAATAGGCACACGTTACCTACACGGCATAAGTAATTTCCAAACAATAATTAATGACACCGAACAAACGATCTAAAACGAACAAAAGGCTAAATTCAAAAACATATCAGATTGAAATACAATGCTACTAATGAAATGATCGCTGTAACTTTTCGACAAAAACGTGAAAGCTTTTAAAGTGAACAGTCGACTGTCAGTGTTTACGAGCGGCCCAGCTGTCACGTGGAAACCTAATATTCAGTACAACGAGAAAACTCATTCATGGATTAGGGTAGCAGTCCACTGACGCTGAGCGATTTCATGCGACGCGCGTGGTTGCATACCGATGGGGTCACAATACCGCAGTCTTATTACAAAATAAAGCAACCAGTTGCAACGCGACTGCTCTAGTTGCAGTACTAGAGCAGTCACGTTGCAATTGTACACACGCCCGCACATCAACCTGCCACAAACTGTCAAATTTCCTCAATAGACTTTGAACTTTAAGGCTAAGTGATATGGTTGAAAATGTATTGAAGAAATTTGTCAGATTTGGATAGGTTTAGTAGTGCAGGCGTCTGTACTATTAACAATTTGGTTGCTTTTTTCGGTAATAAGCCTGCTGAAATTCAATTGCGATCACGCGCGTCGCTTGCAGATGATGATGATGATGATGATCATTCCGACCGTTTTCGGCCATGGCGACCACTTCGACTCATAGTCGGTTTGGTGGCGCTGGTGCGCCCGAAGATGGCTTATGTAGCCGATCGGCAGTAAACTCTCGTGCACAATGAGGGCACGTGAGCACACCGCTTATATAGTTATATCTAATGACTGCGGGTGGACGGGCCTTTAACTCGTCGCGCTTAGCGTCGAGGTCAGCTTTACGCTGCTCCTCAAACTCGCGAACTCGCCTCTTCATGATCCCGCGCCATTCAGGACGTTGTGCTGCCAAACCTTCCCATGGAGAGGGCTCTATGTTGCATCTTTTCATGTGACGCTTCTGAACATCTTTGTATCTGAGGAGTTGTTGCTTGCAGATGATAGCACCACCAGCCTCAGACTCACAGAGGAACGTAGTCGACTCTTGATTCATCTCCGGGGTACTTATTTACATTGTTTGGATAACGGTAGAGCTTGTTCTAAGTCCGTGTAACTACACCTAGCTAATCTTTGTTTGTCGCAGTACAACTTAATTGTTGTCGCTTCCGACAGTTGATGTTCCAATGGTTGAGGATTCAGATGAAGTGCGCTTTGATACTTTCCTTCATCATTAAAAGCATCCCCGTATAGTGAATAAAGAAAACTCTATTCACACCGATGTCTATTCTACTTTATTGATGCCAGTTTCGCTAACGAAAGAAAGTCTATTCTGATTTGAACGCCTTAGAGAATCTAGTAGGGGTCGAGGACACTCTTGCGTGGTGTTACTTCTAGGAAGCCTCTGACGATTTTCCATCATCACGGCTTGAAGAACCTTTTGTTTCTTGCTGCCCACAAAATTCCGGTTACGCTATAAAGGACATCGGCGGGCGGCCAATAAAAAACTAATGATAATGATGCCATAAACATCATTTATACTTATCCTTGACTTATGTCAACCCCGTACAATAATCATTAATTCTGTTAGCGTAATGCCACTTATCTAAGGCTGCTCCGCTAATTTATCGCACTTCCATATCTCACGCTTTCTCTGGACAGCGGCCGTTACAGTCCTCCATAATTCCGTGAAAAATATGGCAGCTGTCGTCGTCTTTGATTGGATCTCCGGTGATTTGTTTAGCGTAGAATTCATTTCTCCAAAAAATAAAAAAAACCCGCAACGTGACTGACATGAACAAATCTTAATGTGTCCCTTTCCTTGAGCCCCTTTGAAATAGCCTTTGACATATTTTGTTTTCGTAAATTTGAAATACGGCCTTTGTTCAATCCTGTTGCTCGTTCGATGATATAACTTAATTTTGGGGGAAATGTTCTTTTGCAACATCTACCTGTTTCGTGGATCGTGGGCGTTGGAATCTTCCTACATTATTGCGAAATTTCAGGTTTTAGATAAGACATTGAAACGTATTGTTTGGACAAGTGGAATGAGATTTAATTAAAACGTTTGCTTTTTATTAATCTTAAAACATTCTGCGTGATTTCTTACAATTACTTTTCTCATTTTTATTTTTTTATGGATAAACATTCTGCCTTGGAGATAAGGCACTTATTTCCCACGTTACTTAGTTAGTTCTAGTTCACGTTAGTTCTAATGTCTAATTATTAGTTCACTGGAGTAAACTGACAGATGCTAATGTCACATTGTAAAATTATGTGGCCATAGTTATTGTACTAGTGATGCGTTTCGTTCATTGTCGTTCAGATCACTCATACAAAGTCAGTAGGAACGTTTATTATAAAAAGGTACTTATAAAGGGTCTTTCATCAAGGACGGGTCGATGATAAAATTGAATAAAACTAGATGTGTGCAAGATATTAACGAAATTTTTTTTTTTTTTGAAAGGTTCATTAATGCCATTATGAATGGAATATAATATCGTCCAAATGTCCGCCGCGGCTACGAATGGTGGCACTAATCCGAGAGGTCCAATTTTCAATGACTCTGCTGCATTGATCCGGCTGAATCTGAGCGATGGCCTGCGTTATGTTGGCTTTCAGGGCAACGGTCAATTGTGGGTTATTAGCAAAGACCTGTGACTTCAGAAAACCCCACAAGAAAAAGTCTAGCGAAGTCAAATCACACGATCTTGGTGGCCAATTCACGTTACCTCTGCGAGAGATAACCCTACCCTCAAATCGTTCACGCAGAATGTCCATTGTGTCGTTCGCTGTGTGGCACGTAGCGCCGTCTTGCTGGAACCACATGTCGTCCATATTGTTCAATTCAAGCCAAAAGAAATTGGTAATTGTTGATCTGTAGCGCTCGCCGTTGACGGTGATGGCCTCGCCAACGTCGTTTTCGAAGAAGTACGGACCAATGACGCCGCCAGACCAAAATCCGCACCAAACAGTAACTTTTTGTGGATGCATTTCCACCTGGTGAACCTCATGTGGGTTGTGGTCATCCCATATACGGCAATTTTGCTTATTAACAAAACCATTCATCCAAAAATGTGCCTTGTCGCTAAAGATTAATTTTCGCCCAAAATCGGGGTCCTCTTCCAAGCGTTCCGAAGCCCATTCAGCGAACATACGGCGTTGTCTGAACCGTGTAACTTGCCATGGTGATTTGGCATCAGTGACTGAATAAAAAACAACAGATTTGACAGATGCCGCCAAAACAAAATGGCCGCCACAGATTATTAACATCGACCCGCTCTATTTGAAAGACCCTTTAAAAGTAATTCTATTATAGGTATATGAATGTCTTTTTGTACCGAGAATTTCACCTGACAGTTTAGTTGTCAGTGTTTGTTTTGCTTTGAGAGCTGTCATAATTCAAACATTTTGGAAATATTTTAATTATTGCAATTTTTACATCATCCATCTTTTTGAAAGAAAAATACGGATTTTACCACTGTGTAGGAAGTACCATTTACTGCATAACAATTAAGACAAAACAGAATATTATAAATTAATTAATTAACTAATTCGAGTAATTCGTCTTTTCAAAGTTATCATTTATTGGCCTATAAAGGTACCAATGCTAATACTTTTATATCGATTAAACAAAACTGGCCTAGGAGATTTCGTAATAAAGTAAATAAAATGAGTAATGTTATTTGATTCAGGACGTAATGAGAATGAATGAGTGAGTGATTGATGTCAATCTTCTTGTCACAACACTATTTTCTGTTCATCAGAAACTGGTAACACCGTAAACGTCAGATTACTCCAGTGAATTAATAATTAGACTTTAGAAAGGTTCTAGCAATTCCAACAACAATCTTGACGTGCTTAAATAAATGGTAAAAAATATATGTATGTTTTTACCTTAGCCATACAGTACTATACCCTGGCATTTGACAAAGCTGTTTCGAACGTTGGCAGAGTAGCTAATTCATTCTATTCGTAAGCTATCGTAAGAATGCTCATACATACTTATTTTTCTGTTTCTTCTTATCGTATCAGCAAAATGGACATCATCATATTCTTCCTGACTGATTATACGGTACGCCTCGATTCATGCTGTCATGAGCGCTTATAGTTATCTACCATCCTCGTTTTCCATCAAGAGGCGGTGCATTAATACCATGCAAATTTTCATTTTCGTTAAACAATTTTGAATTTTTTTTTGATCAAATGTCAAAGAAACAAGTATGCTATCGAGAACGATATTGACGAGAACTTCTCAGATATCATAAACTTATTTGTGCAGAAACTGTGTTAACGTGGTAATGAGGTAGGAACCGTAACATTGTTCGACAGGCTCATTAAGTTAAACCACCCTTCATTAAGGCTCTCACATAATCGCTGACGGGCACACAAGTTGGCCGTGTTATGTGAGCTTAGATAGAACTGGAATTAAGGCACGTCAAGCCATAGGCACATCACCTAAGGCGTTACATTGGATTAATAAAACTGGCTCAATGAATTTGTCCCGCTATCGCTTTTCATTGACGGAACATGGTTCATAATCATCATCATTTCAGCCAGAAGACATCCACTACTGGCCAAAAGCTTTGTTGTCCGTCTGTCTGTCTGTCTGTCTGTCAAGACCCTTTATCTCGGGAACTTATTGTCTCTTTTATATGTACCTATATAGGTACCTAATAACTTTGGTGTATGCTCATAATAATGCGCACCTACTTAAAACTTTTTTTAATTTTGTAATTTTGTACGGAACCCTCGGTGGGCGAGTCCGACTCGCACTTGTCCGGTTTTTTAACGTAAAAATATTATCGTCGCTCGCTGAAGCCGCGGCTATATCTATACTGATAGCATGTGATGAGATGAGGCCGTTCGTAAGCCAGTTTTCCAACACAATCAAAAGGGAATTGATCAGAATCAGAAAGGTGGAAATGCGCCAAGCATCGAGAGAAATGAAAGGCCTTTTAAGCCTGCTTCGAGACTTTTAAGACTGTTGGATATTATTATTTTTAATAATTGTCAAAATTAAAATACAATAAAGACATTTTTTTAAACCGTTGGTTATACTTTTCGCTCTTTTAGGATTTAAATATAGTTGTACATATACTTAGTAGTTCAGTGATTTGAATTTAACAGTTTGTATGTATGACTAGTATAGGCTGATGATGATGATCTCAGATCATAGAAAGGCTGAGATGATGATGATGTAGGTATGTCAAAATTCAATTCAAACACGATTTTTGAAAATACGAATAGAAGAATTGAGCTACTGTTTGTCGCGCTAACCCCGATCCGATTCAAAACACTCGGAGAATCTAGTAGAGAACGGGGACGAGCCACGTGGCGCCATTCCCCCCAGAAAACTTCTGAAGGTGTTTCGTTTCACACAGCTTGAGGAACGCTTTAAGTTTCTCGCCGCCCGAATAAGAAGTTTGGTGGCGCTGAAAATGCCGTTTGAGGAAATCTGCTCTCTCTAATTATCGCGCTAAGATACATGGCATAAACATAGAAGAGGTATAGGTATTAACACAGGTATTATTGGTCAATGAGTGAGTATTAACCATCACAAAGCCCTACTGGCCCTACTATGAGTTTACACTGACAGTACTCTACCAACAGCGTTTTAAGTATTGCACGCTAAAATGAACAAAACATCTGCTCCTCACTAAAGTCCAAGTTCGATATTTCCGTACAGAAACTTTCAGCTGTCGCGTGACGGAGCAAACTTTATTTTTACGGGAAAATGAATAGCGCCCTTTGATGTTTACTAGAGCGCGCGGTTCATTTTGCTGTGCAAAATATTTACGCCCGTCCGGTCTCTAGCGAGATAGTGTGAATAAACGCGGGTAGCCGTTACACTCGTAAGTAAGTGGTATACTTGCTACGCATCTATTGAACGGGTCATTATGCTGCGGACTATCGTCATAATAATGTGTGTTGATTCTAATATAGACAGCCGCACAGGCGTGTAGCCAGCGTTGCCAGATCCAATTTTTTGTAGGGCTACGCTCAAAAATCCGTAGAAGTCCGTAGATTGCCTCTACAAAAATCCGTATATCTACAAACATTTTTTAAAGCTAAACCTGACTATTTAGAGATGGACTGACTTTAAGCCAAGTTCAATGCCGGTAAAGAAATTGAAAAAATTTATGGGAAAATCGCCAAGACAAAGGAAAAGACAATATTTTATATATAGTGTACAACCTAAAATAAGTTGACATTGACAGTAGTAGTTGTAATATACGAAGGGAAAGGCAATGGTACAGAGCCATACTGCCAAATCTTGAGAAATCATTACAGACAAAATAACAAAAAACGAAACGCAAGTCGCAGGTCTTTCTTTTATTGGAGTTAAGTTTCGTTTTACGCAAAGTTTTATTTAACTTGAATATTTATACTATTGTTTAGGTCGGGTGGATGAAATCCAAAAAAATCCGTCGATTTGCGACTAAAATCCGTATGCCCGTAGCCAAGACCTAAAGTCCGTAGATCTACGGACAAATCCGTAGATCTGGTAACGCTGCGTGTAGCCTAATTTTGACATTAGAATCAAAATAATGATCAATACCGACGACAAGGAGCTCGATGGCGCAGTGCTTAACGGGCCGGGGTTAAGCAACTTTGCAAAGGCCGGCATTTGCGACCAAAAATTTATCATCTCGAGCTCCTCCGTGCTTCGGAAGGCACGTTAAGCCGTTGGTTCTGGCTTAACAAACACCAATCAGCACAGGGCCCGCGTGGTGGTTTATGGCTCATCCTCCCTATCCATCCATAGGAAAGGCTCGTGCCCTAGCAGTAGGGATATAAGACTGAACTGATGATGACGATCAAATCCCGCTAGCAAATACCAATTTCAATTCCTACCTACTGTCAGTTGAAAAAATTGCATTGCGCACAAAGATTTCAATCGTTCTTTGGTTATGAACACATGACTTTATAATTTAGGTGCTTTTAATGAAGCTTCCATCTTGTGTTACTTTTCGCTGTAGAACCCTGCTGCTAGTCTTTATGAAAAATAAAATTTTCACATAAATAAAATAACAAATTACCTACATGTATACTCTTTGGTTAAATACAAGTTTCATTATACCGCACCCTTACTATATCGGCTACATAATATTTCAATGCATCAGTTAAGCTTAACTTAAGATAGTGATACGCGCGTATGAAACAGGGGTAGTAGATAACATTATATGTATGTACTCTGTGGTAGTAGCTTCGCGCTGCACAGAACTATTATGTTGTCGGTCCTTTTTGTTGTCGCCCAGCAAGTGACAGACAGCCATAATGAAATTTATCTACACTAATGTTGTAACATTCTACTTATGTTTCCAATACTTGACTTATAATTACTACTGTTATAGCGCAGACAACAAAACACTCAATTTAAGCAATTTCACATGATGGTATAATATCCACATCGATATCGTAAAATCTCATTATAACATCAATAAAACGCGACCAATTAACCTGGCGAGCCTTATGTCAAAATCCTCATACAAGTTGTATAAAATTTTGACATTAGGCTGGCTTTTGAAAACAGTTGGGTTATACGTCAAAACTTCGTCGAAACTACTAAACTTACATACACAAAACTCTTTGGTAAGATCTTGTGCCAATTAAATAAAAAAAGAACAGCGCGCGCTCGCTCCTGATTGGCCCTGCGCGCGCAGCTGCGCTCTCATTGGTTAGATTTTAATGGCGGAAATTTGAACAATTATTATAAATAAACTATTGTCAGCTTTTACTCTTGTTGTTTGACTAATTGCATTAGTGAAGATAAAGTAGTGTATGCAACTGCATATAACACGGGTATTAAAACACTCGTTACTATTATGAAACTCGCTGCGCTCGTTTCATAAACTCACACTCGTGTTTTAATACCCTTCATTATATGACAGTTGCATAAACTACTATTATAACATGATTATGATTTTAATACACAATTAAGGACCTGATCGATGAGTTCTTATTAAAAATGCTTTTGTTTAGTTGATGGATATCTCTATGGATTTATGGCAAACTTATAAATTTTTTCAAGAACAGTTTTGCATTTACCTTAATTATCAGTTAATTTAATAACAACTACTTTTTTGTACTATGTAATGACCTATTAATTACTTAATTATTTTACATCTAGTAACATGAGTACATCTTTATTAAGTATTTTTGTTGTGAACCTATTACAATTTGGAAAGTAGGTATTGAAAAAATACACTATTTGATTTATTTTTACCCATTTCAAATTATTTTATTTCCTTTGTAAATTCCGATAAGATCTATATGGTTTAAAGAATATATAATTGTGAACTACATTAAAGTAGCTGGGCTGCCTGGCTATGTACAGTCACGAGCGGTAACATGTGAACAACGTGATGTGAATGTGACAACGAGCGGTAACAACAACCGTGTTAGGATTATTGTATTGTATGTTGTTTTTTGTAAAATGTTTTGAACAATAAAAAAAAAATGTAACTCTTAATAGTAAGTAGTATAGTCAAAAATAATGATGTATGATTATGTATGATGTATACATGTTGGAATGTTACCCAACACTAGGCCTTACGATATGAATGATTGATTCCCTCTCTTAACCGGCGGACGGACGTGTTTTCTCTCTATATTACAAAATACTTCTGCTCATTTAAAGAACTAGTTTCATTTATTACTGTGGAACGTCCATGCCTTCACGAGTGCAGCCTGACCGCGTCGTGTCTGTACCTACTATTGCAGTGAGCTGATAATACGGTTAGTCAACGCCGGCCGTTTTGTTTCCATATTGAAATCGCTCAGCAATAAGGAAGTAGCTACGGCCCCCGGACAATTGTCGCTAATGTGCTTTCGTCAGGCGATCTCTCTAACTGGTTACTTACAGCCGTTCGTGTGAAATGGCCTTCACTTCACTTTTAACACCCCGCATGGACAATGGTGGCGGAAGTGTTGTTCCTCCCTATTCCGATACGTAAGTGTGATCACGCAACGCAGGAGTATTTCGATATGAGTAGATAACTGTTTGGACAACATCTAAAACGGTAGAATGTAATGAAGAGAGAAACACGGATTGCAAAAGGTAGTACAAACCTGAGCTAAGATTTTTATCTTTTTGAGGTGTTAATTTTAGATTTCAATCAATACCTACAGATAGCATTGTTAATGCAAAACAGCTATTAACATAACAAATTTCATTTTTTTATGAAAGCCACTACACTTATTGTATCATATAAGGTCACATTTTATCAACTGCAAATATTTTGAGGATAAATTCAACAACATAATATATATAAACTATTTTTTTGAAAAAATCTTAAATATTTATACGCTAGTTTTCAAGAAAAACGCCAAAAGACATTTCGATTGAAAACTAAAATAAAGCACTTTCGGTAGTTTCAATTCAAAGGAGCCGAAACAGAGAGGCCGCAATGCCTTCACCGCTTACACGTGCCCGTAGTTTCATTCAAGGGAGCCGACAGTGAGGCCGCTCTTAAAAATATTACAATTTTTGTGTCAGGAAAAGTTTAAAAAAACTAGCCTGAATTTTTTTCTAAATGCTAGGGCCTTATAATCTCTGATATAATTAGATGTTTTGTCAAAATATTTGCAGTTGATAAAATGTGATCTTATATAGTAAGTAATAGTAATAACAATAGTAATAAGATAAGAGCCGCCCGCCTCCTAATAAACACTACAACTACACCAATGGCGCCCTGACGTGCCCTCACTGTGCACGTCTATTTACTGCGAAAATTGGGTATATCAGTCGTGTAAGAGCACGCCATTAACTCAAACCACAGAAGCGAGTCACCGTTGGCAAGGTTGATATCATCATAGTAATAAAATGTTTGTTGTTTTCTTCTCTTAATCTGTAGATTGTAGTCGTAATATGGCTATACCTAACAATATATAACAAAAAGTTCTAAGCATAAAAGGTTGGCATGCAAACCATTTCAAGTTTACTTACTCAAAAAAAAATTAACGTTTACGCTACCGCAAGCCTGAAAGAAGGTCGTACGTCTCGTCGCTTGTAATTCCTCCTGACTGTGATTGATACCACAACCTTCGAGGCATAGCCGACGACGCCTCCACGTCGCCGTCGCGCCGAATTGACAAATCACACGGATGACAAGAAATACGTTTCACCGTGAAATGTTTGAATTATTTTAAGTATACAAAGGCGTCTAATGATATTGCATTCGTTAGGTTTAAGTATCTATTAGTCCCGTTATTGCACGTCGCTACTGAAACTATACTAGTAGTGGTCGGTTGCGTCGTATATGAACATGTTACGAACCGCCATTGAAATATTGTGGTTCGTACCAATACACTATGTACTAGTGGACCCGGGGGACTTCGTCCCGCTTTGACAGTTTCCATCAAGTGATTAAATTCTCTTTGGTTTCCATGACAACAAAACAAACAAATCATTTTTTATTGGAAAATGAAATTGTCGTTTCCAGTATATTTATATTGTGATTCCCGTGGGAATATCGGGATAAAAACTATCCTATGTATTAATCCAGGTTATAAACTATCTGTATGCCGAATTTTATCCAAATCCATCCATCCGTTGCAGCGTGAAGAAGCAACAAATATACGAACATACATACACACAAACTTTCGCATTTTTAATATTAGTGTGATGAGGAAACATGTAAATAGTGTATAGTTTCAATTTAGTATATGTTACTTGTTAATCATCACTTACAGCTTACAGCTTAGAGCTTACAGCTTGCAGCTTTCAGCTCCGGTGAGCTATCTGGATATTAGGTAGTGGACTATACGTGTCCACGGGCAACTCGCTCGTGACACTAGTCTTAAAGTACCGGATGAAGAATGCGCTGCGGCGCGTCCTGATCTGGCGTTGTGACCTGACGCAGATGGTCCCTTGTGCTTGCGCAAGGATGTCTGATACCTAACTTTATGACCTAACGGTTGGTGGGGGGTGTCAGTATAAACTTTAAAGTCGTGTGTAGCGGGGCTGTTAATCATCACTGTGTTTTCCAAATAAAGCAAAAAAATATTAATGACGTTCTAGATAGGGCAGTAGTATGGCTGATGCCATACCACCAGTACGTACAGTCGGCGGCAGATCAACCTACCCAAATCTGTCAAATTTCTCCAATGAATATTAATCCTTATACCAAACAATAAAGTTCAAAATTATTTGTAGAAATTTGACAGTTTTGGGTAGGTTGATCTGCCGCCGTGTGTACAGTACGTACCTACCAGTTTTCGACAGGAACCAGTGATCGACACTTTTGATGTGTAACATATTTCCGTTCGCCTTCTATATAGGGTCTAACAATATCAATAAGCGAACGTTTAAGGGGAGCATCTACACATCACACTGAGCATGCTCACCAAATTTGGTCCAAAACTACAGGCTCGTTACCGAGATAATCAACAAAACATTATCATAATTCACCAAAAAATACACCCTTTCCAAACCCGTACAGCTGTAGTGTAGTACAGCACACACAAAGATAGCCGTGTGTGTATGAATGTCATACAATGGTTTTTCAATTGTGTGCGTGTATCTGTACAGTATATTTTTATTGGCGCTTGCGTGCGTGTTAGTAAAGATAGAGCATGTTTCATGATGTGCATTATTTTAATTGATTTAGTTTGTTAGAAAACATAACTTTGAAAAATCACTATAAAACTGGAGCCCATTTTATGTCATTGTATTCAGAATGATGTATAGATACCGCCCTTAAACGTTCGCTTATTGATTTTGTTAGACCCTGTATAAACAATTTGTGGGAGTGATTTCGTAGAAAAGGGACGGTAGTAGGGTCGTAACAGTGTGATCCTGTAACTGTTACGTGTTAGTCGGGGAAGCCACCAGTGATCGACACTTTAAACCCAATGTCCGTTGTAGGTCGTATTTGTGGGAGTGATTTCGTAGAAATAAAAAAAAATACGTCATTGATAATTTTATATTCTGTTTTATATTTATTTATTTATTTATTTATTTATTTTATTAGCTACACAAAACGGAATTACAGCGTTTACAAAGTAATTTTTAGCTAGTGCAAACATTGGTAGACTGCGCTTCCAAAGTATGTGCAGACAGCATGCATAAAACACATCGAGATCAAAAAGAATACAGCATAAAACATTATTTCAAAATAGTTACATAAGATCACATTAATAGTTGCTAATTCAAAATTAATTACAAAAAATTACATTAATAATTGCTAATTCAAATTAAATAAGGACAGACAAAACATAACATACAATAATAACAATAATGACAATAATTTCAATTAACAAAAAAAAATCATTCAAAAATTTTGCGAAGACTAGACTTCCAAGCGCCTAGTGATGAACCATGGATGTCAGGCACTCCATCCACTCTATTTGATAGTGTGTTATATTCGCGACACATTCTGTATATGGGGTTGTGAAATGAAACATTGCTATTGCAGAAAGGCACCGAAAAAGAGCAATTATGTCTAGAGGACCTAGATGGGATTTTAAGGCGTATATCCGATAAAAGCGAAGTCGTAATAGAGCCATTCAATATTTTATACAAACAAGTTAAATCATGTATCTTACGCCGGACCTTTAAAATTAAAGTATCGCATGCGTGCGTCATAACATGTGAGCTCCCTCTTCCTACCAAACCTCAATGTGACAACCCTGAGAAGACGCCTCTGAGTAGATTCAAGCATGTCCACGTAAGTGTTATATTGAGGTGACCAGACTACGGATGCATACTCGACTTGCGTTAGGACAAGCGATCTATAGAGCAGTAGCAAACTTTTAGGAGACTTGAACTCTCTGGATACACGACATATGAAGCCCAACAGCTTGTTGCACTTCTTAGATATTGTTTCATAATGATAGTTAAAACTAAGCTTATCATCGAACAACACGCCCAGATCACGAACCACTGTCGACCTCTCAACCTTTGTCCCCTCAATGGCGTACTCAAACTGAATAGGGTTCCTCTTGCGTGTGAAAGATATAATAGAACACTTCTCAATGTTAAGACTCATGTGGTTGTCTCTACACCAACCTGCAACGGTGTCAATATCTCTTTGCAGCTGTAAGCAGTCCCTAACTGTTTCGACCCGGCAGAAAATTTTTAGGTCATCTGCATACAGTAGTGAGGTATTTTTGAGTTTTGGGATCAAGTCATTTATGTATAAAATGAACAACAGGGGTCCTAAATGCGAACCCTGGGGGACACCAGATGTGATAGAGACTGGTTTTGAGAGATATCCTTTCAGAGCTACTAATTGACTACGGTTCGAGATATAAGACTTTAACCAGCGCAAAAGACAACCATGTACGCCCACACTCTCAAGTTTGCAGAGTAACATTATATGGCTGACTCTATCAAATGCCTTCCGGAAATCCGTGTACACTGAGTCCACCTGTCCATGTTCATTAAAAACCTTACATATAAAGTTGGCGTACTCCAGCAAATTGCTAACGGTAGACTTGCCTTTAACAAATCCGTGTTGCTGTTCATAGAGATACGGCTTGAGGTGATGATAAAGCTGATCATAGACCAACGACTCCAACACCTTCGCGAAGCAGGACAGGATGCTTATGGGCCTATAGTTGGAACAGTCCGCAACGTCACCCGTCTTGTGTATGGGCACAATGTGTGCCACCTTCCATGCACTTGGAAATACGCCCAACCGTATGGATTTCCTAAGAATAATGCAAAGTGGCACGGCAAGTGGAGCGGCACAAAGCTTTATGAAAAAAGGGGGAATTCCATCAGGTCCAGCCCCCTTATTAGAGTCTAGAGTTGACAGTTTTTTGTAAACATCATCCTCGGTAAAATTGAGTGCAAATAAGGGGTAATTGCAGCGAGGCTCCGTAATCAGGCGTGAGTGGCTATTATCAGGCTCAAAAACCGAAGAAAAATATTTTGAAAAAAGTTCAGCTATCGCCTCCCCACCCACCACAGTCTCCCCGCCAAACTTAACGGATTGGGGTATTGTGCGACTACATTTTTTACTTTTAATAAATGAGAAAAACAACTTTGTTGAATCAGTTAAAGAATTTTCAACATTGGTAATATAGGAATCGTAACAGGCTTTTATTAGTTTTTTCGACCTGGAACGCAACAACTGAAATTCGTCGTAATCCCTTGGGTTTTTATATTTTTTAAATCATTTATAGACATGGTTTTTCTCTTTAATGCACGCTTTCAAGTGTTCAGAAAACCAAACAGGATAGTACGATAATCCGATCCGCTTTAGAGGAGCGTTATCCATTATGATTTCATTTAATATACTATAAAAGCACTCTAGGTCTATGTTAACATCACTATTATTTAGAACCTGTTCCCAGTTGACATCGTTGAGCCGCACAGCGCACGCAGCAACATCGCACTTACGATAGTTCGGTACCCTCACATTTTTAGGTTTTACTACATTAGCGTCAACATCGACGCTCGCACTAATCACAATGGCTGGGTGATGACGATCAGGTGCACACAAAGGCAGGCCTTCAGATAGAGTCAAATGTGAGAGATCAGTCACGAAGAGGTCAAGAATTCTACCATTTGAGTTGCATACATGATTATACTGAGAGAGACCACCCAACTCCAGTAAATTAAGAAACAAAGTTGATTTAGTATCGTAAGCCCTGCTGGGTAACATACGAGGGGGACAAGAGTCATCAGCCGCCCAAGTTAAACCAGGCAAGTTGAAGTCGCCGACAATTATAGTCTTAGAATTTTGTTTGATGTCATTCAAGAGAACACTACAACAGTGGTCATAGAAGTCACGGCAAACAGCGACAGAAAGGTCCGGCGGCAAATACACAAGGTAAATGTTCAAGCATGTACCACAAGAACCGACAGTTCCGTGTACTGTGACCCATAAATCCTTCAGAGAACTCTCAAATTCTGAGTGCCTTAAAGCTATAAGGCCTTTTTTTAAAGCTAGCAAAACATCGCCGCCCGATCCCTTAGATGAGTTAGTAGATTCACGGTCTCTGCGAAACACAGTGTATCTGTCATCCATAAATTCACTTTCAAAGAATGAGCCATCTAGATTAGTTTCGCACAAACAAATTACATCATAATTTTCATTTAATATGTTCATATACAATTGGTCTAATTTAGTTCTAATACGATTAACATTCTGATAATATATTTTCATAAAATAATAATAAGAAATGGATTAAATAACTTGATATCGGAATAATCAAACTTATAACTACAATAACATCAACACATTGAAACAAAAAATAAAAAATAAAAATAGCTCACACTAGCACTTTATTTAGACTAGCCATGTCTTTCACATATATAGCGGGTGAAGTGTCATTCTTCCTAACATACACACGACCGTATTTAACCCAGACAAACCGATAGTTCTTTTCTTTCGCCATTCTACGAGCCGCAGCATGCAGCTCCTTACATTCTATTGAAAGGTGCTCACTTAGAAAGATTGCGCATTTATCTCCAGTAACACCAACATGCGCTGAGCACAAAAGGTCCTTCGGATTGCTTTTGTTGTACCTCTTAACACCGGACATGATGGCGTCACGGTAACGTTCAGACGGAAGGGTCACAAGTATATTGCGTGGTCTAGCTGAGGTAGGATTCAACTTAGCGACGCGACGACACGAACGTATGTCACTGTCTGTTACTGGGTATTTTATTAGCTCACATAATTTTTTAAACATAGCCACTAAGTTCTCATTACGGCGCTCAGGTATACATTGGAGCTCAAGGTTGCAGCTTCTTGATATTTTTTCTGTTTGACCAAGCCGTAGTTCAAGTTTAGCGATACAGGACTGAAGTTGGTCTTTTTCAGATTCGAGTTTGACGACTTTCGCGTTAGCCAGTTCAAGCTTTTTGTTAATGGCGGCTTGTTCATCACACAAAAAATCGGTAGTCTTTGTAAAATCCAGTTTCAATTTTTCCGACACAGACTTTATTTCTGATTTAATTTTGTCCTGCATTTCAATGCTGAGAGTTGCCCTGATGCTATTTAATTTCGCATCAATCAGCTGACTAAACTGGCTCATGGTGATAGTGGCTTCGACACCCGTTGCGCACTCACGTTCCTTACTGGTTTCAATAGAAACTAAAGAATTATCGACCAATGACTCGTCGCACGACATATTAATCTGGTGAGAAGCACTGTGCAGTCTGTACGGCGAGCCGACAGGAGTATCATCATTCCTTGTCTGGCGAGTAACATTTGCGCATGAATCGCACCGCCACTTACGATGTAACTCCTTAATATTTGTTCTATAATATGAGGCTAATTTAAGCATTGATAATGATAGGATCCTTCGCATGCGACGCATTTCATTAGCTCGTTTTTATTAATAATCTTATTACAAGCGGAGCAGTTCATCTTAGCTATAATAGCAAATCAAAGACGAGTTATCGGCAAGCAAAATAACAGCGAGAACAGTGTCGGTTAAACTCACGATATCAAGCAGGTAGGTATACAAACGCAGCGCAGCAGAGCGACGAGGACGCAAGATGTGCGCTCACGCCGATTAGAGCGAGCGCGGAGGTGCCTTTCACTTCAAGGCAGCGTCAATGAACGGCCTTGGCTACGCGTCCTTGCACGAACAGACGCTCCGGCGGCGACGAAACAGGTTATCTATCACTGTTAACTGAGATTGTTTCTTCTACCTATTAACCACGGTGATTATGTGACGAACACATTCGCACAGCCTGTAAATACAGCTTCACGTGTATATAATTTAGCACTTTAACTAACAAGTATTTAAATGTAACTTTGAATTTTGTAACGGGAGCAAACTTAACGACGTTGACTCGACGGAGTCTCGCGCGCGAATTATAATATTGATGAAATATTATAATTCGCGCTGAAATTGTAATATTGATTTCAAATGTACACATCATATGCGACTACTCTAAGGCTCACTCGTTTTTTTTTCGATTTAATTATTAAAGATAGGGGGTCAGCAACTGATTTCAGTCTTTAGCAACCATTTAATACAGACCAACTGCTTTCTAGCTGTCATCTTGTAATATTGCAACAAAATCCTACTAACATTATAAACGCGAAAGTTTGTAAGTATGGATGGATGTTTGTTACTCTTTCACGTAAAAACTACTGAATGGATTTGGATGAAATTCGGCATACAGATAGCTTATAACCTGAATTAACACATAGGATAGTTTTTATCCTGATATTCCTACGGAAACGGGAACCACTTGGGTGAAACCACGAGCGGCCGCTAGTTCGATTTTTTTTTTTGCGACGAAATCTGATGTCGAACACTGAGTTGCTGGATCAAACACTGGTGCCACTATTATCATTTATCATCATCATCATCAAGTAATTTTTATATCCCCACTGCTGGGGCAGGAGCCTTCCCTATAGATGGATAAGGAGAACGGTCCATAAACCACCACGCGGGCCCAGTGCGGATTGGTTTTACGTGCCTGTTTTGGTCACCCATCCGATGAGCGGCCTTTGCGAAGTTGCTTAAGGCGACACACTGAAAAAATGCAGTAACTTTCGTCGAATAGTTTAAGACGTTTATAATATGACTTACGAATCTGTAATTAAATTCATGTCTTTATCTTGAATTTGCTTGCTCAAATACACGATTGTATAAATTTGACTCGATCATAGTTATTTTCGAAAACACCACTAAAAAACCACTATTGTTTTATTGTTTAAATAACCTAAAAATATTTTTAAAAAAACATTTTTTTTTATATATTTTTAGGTTAACTGTTAATTTGCGGTCTATATTGTCGCAGGCGCTACGTATCATCGACCTTATGCCAACGTCAGTAAGGATCAGCCTTTTTGAATGTTTACAAATCTATTACTTAAACTCATTAGTAATGACAGTTTGTTACTAGTATATTTTAAGTAGCATCGTGTAAGAAGGTGTTTTGGTTTTACAATAACAATAAACAATATACGATTTTTGCATGTCAAGCAACTCTCGCAATTTTTTTTTTCTTTTTTTGAGAGAGCATTTTCAGCGTCATCGGGCTTTTTTGAGGGCGGCGAGGTACGTAAAGGGTACCTCAAGCCGTGTGAAACGAATCACCTTTGGAGGTTTTCAGGATGGAACGGCATCATACACTTCAAAGTGCGTGTCCCCGTGCTCAACTAGATTCTCCGAAGGGTTCGGATCGGATCGGGGAGCGGAACTTCCCGAGGGCGCCTCTAAAAGCTCAAACCTCGGCTCAGGTAGACCGGGCCGTGGAGGAGGAGAGAAGCGCCCAGGTACATGTCTGTACCTGGTATAGAGCGCATCTGAACCGGTTCTTCGTACCCATGTTCTACGAGTACGATATCTTGGGCCTAAGTTAGTGTGCATGTTTAGTGTATTCTGTAAATGTGTAGTGGCATTTAGAGGATCGGGCGGGAACTCTCACAATGCTGAAGCACGTGATAGCTTACCTAATTAATAATATCTCGAGCGTAAGATTCGTTAACCCCACCAACCCAAGGTCAAGCTGGTAGATAATGGCACGATCCTCATGTGCTATTGATCATGTGGGAAAACCTGACGTGTGACATTTATAGGTTGATAATTTTTATGTTTATTTATTTTACGCAGATGATGGCGAAATATTACAAACTAACAAATACTTATTGGAAACGAAACTCATTAATATAAAAGTTATTTTCAAAACTCAATTAATATTTCCCAAACATTATTTGTCGATTGCGATCCGCCGCCTAAAATTATCTTTTTCGACCTCATAATTCATGGTTCCACCCACAATAAAACACCAGACATCTAATAAACAGAGGTGCGCAATTAATCAGATGATCCGAGCAGGCGATAAATCAGACAGTCCCTCCAGGTGGGTTCCCCAGTTCGGGTTCACGGTCAATTAGGCGAACGAAACTTATCCCAAGCTTTGATGTTGCAACCATGAACTAATTAGAATTAGGCGCGACGCCTGCTTTTTAATGCTGCCTATCGCGAAACTTGGCAACTTTGCTGAGAGTTTTTTGTTAGGAGACGTGGAATTGAAGCTGATATTTGCACAGTTGAAAGTTTTTAATTATGAACTTCATTATCTTCTGTTGGTTTGCGACCTAATTTCGTTTGCTTTTCCACTATGTATGAAACAATGGTAAATTAGGTACCTACTGTTGTAGTATAATAGGTACCTATAAGTAGTTTAGTTAGATATTAAAATTAGAAGGTAGTAAGTAACTATGTACCTTATTATGTAAGTAGTTAATAGGACGAAAAAATTGTTACCCTCTAAAGCTTCTTAGGCACAAGAGTATCAAGTGATACTCTTTTAGCTCTGGATGCCCTGGATACTGTGGTGATCGGAACTCTTTTCTTCGGGCAGCTCTGTGGCACACGGCGCGCCAGCAACAACTGTAACAACTCAATTTCCTATGCTACAATTATGCTTAGCAGTTTTCGTAGCCTACGATACCAATCTGCTCCAAATATTCCCTGATCGATTGCATAGCCCGCAATCTGGAACACTGAACGCTCCAATACTGTACAGGCCTGAATACGCCGTAGGATGCCTGACATCCGCCACATTCGGCCATGCAAATGGCTCCACATTCCATTATGTTTGGGACAACAAGCATTCAACCTGTTACAAAAACAGAAATAGTATTTTTAGTAAAAAAGATTTATACTTTAAAATGGCATGTTGGTGAGTCAGTGAGTATTATTTATTTAAAATCATAAAAATGAAATTTATTTTTGCGAATGCAAACGGGACTTATAGATTACACGAGGCTACTCAAAACAAACAAGCTAGTTACAAACTATAATGACCAATTTGAAAAAAATGTTTAAAAAATCCACGATCATTATTTGAACCCGCACCCCATGACATACCATAGATGCTTACTTAGAGACCCTGTTTTATTGCCCATTTGTATCTGACTAGTGGTCGCCCAGTGGTCGAAATTTGACCGTAATTTTTATAAAAAACTGTTTACTAAGCAATATTTTATTAAGGCTGCACGAATTGCATCCTAAGCAACGAAAAATTAAAAAAGATAGAATGTATTTTTATGCATAATTTAAAAAAAAACATTAGTATTATGTACTCCTTCTCTATACATAAACTATAAGTGTGCGAAATTTCATACTCCTCCGTCCGCGCAATTTTCGTAAAAAGGGGTAAGTACAAAGTTTTTGCTTCACGTATTAATATGCAGGGTATTATAAAACCCTTACCGAAGCCGTAATATACGCATAGTGTATTATGTGTATTTAATCAAAATAAGAAACATTAAGTAAAAATAAATGCTGGGAAACGATTTTTATTTTTGGGTATCGAAAACAGGTGTTATTTATGACACGCAATGGAACGCGTGCAACTTAGTGTGCAATTGTGCATATGTAGCGAACGATACGAGGCGGCCGGCCGCGAGCCGCATCGTTGTGTGCCTTCGACATTCATTGCGGTTTGTAACTTAAAACGTCTCTTTTTAATTGAAAATGGAAGAAAAATACTAATGTTCCTTTAGAACAAAATTTACTAATAACCTTTTTAAACAGATTCCGCAAAAAGCGTAAAAAAAGTTTTGACTTTGTTCCTCAATAACTCCTTAGCTATCAGGTTCCCAGGTATGGCTCCACAAGAAAGTAATAGTAATGATGGGAACAATCTGTATTTTTCGTTTTCGTTAAGCTTCTTTTCATACCCTGTATAGAGGCCTTTGTCCAGCAGTGGACGTCTTTTGGCTGAGTTGATGATGATGATGATGATAGATAACGTAAGTAGGCTATATACCTGCTTCTTATCTATCTATCGTCCAGTAGAATTTGATTTATTTTTAGTGAAGTAATTGGTGACAAACACGGTGCCACTACGACAGTCTCTTTCACTGCTGACAGTTTAACGCTGTCAAATTTCATCAATACATTTTCAACCATATATGACTTAGTTATAAAGTTCAAAGTCTATTGAGGAAATCCATTTGCATCGGGCAACTGTTTCTAAATAATTTAATTGTGATGTTAAAATAACATTAAAGTAACTGAAGGAATACGACTGCGTCTTTATTTTTAAGATCCAAGATTAACTGTGTTATCGACGAATCCGAGTTTGCTCGACCGTCCTACCTACAAACAACCTCGCCGCCGACATATATATAGATATATAAAGACAGATGTAATATAACTTTCGAGTGACGTCGTTAACCCCTCGCATCTGAGACGAGCGACACACGGAATGAAATGTCACGTTCAAATTTAACGATACCATCGTGAAGCTCGGTTTCGGTTGTAATCAACTAGAGGAATTTAATTTCATTGATAATAAACGTGGATTTAATCAAACGCCAACTTTTTGTTTCGGCGGCGCCATCTTTAATTACAGAACAGAGAGCAAGAGTGTCGCCAGCCAGTGGCATCATAATATTACATCACCAGCTCGTTTTATGTCCCCACTGCTTCCATCCATAGCCTCCCCTATGGATGGATTGGAAATACCACAGCGAGAACGGGCCATAAACCACCATTCAGGCCCAGTGCGGGTTGTGGTTGTTAACGGCTGGGACCAACTGCTTTACGTAGTGGTGCTGTATGACATTGTGGAAATTGAAACTTTTACATAATTATCTGATGTAAATTTGTTAACTTACATTTTTTATTTTGTTTTTTTACATGTTGTGGTTGTCTTATATATATTTTTTGTGTTTATTTGTAATGGAAAGTGTCCTGCTATGATAGGGCATTTTCCAATATCTTTGACGCTGTAAGGGAGAAAAGAGCTGGACACTTGCTGAGTTTCTTGCCGGTTCTTCTCAGTACAAGATCTCCCGCCCAGAGTAGACTTACGAACCGATGGCATAGAGACATTCACAAGAGCTACTTGTAGCCTAAACTGAATAAATGATTTTGAATTTTGAATTTTTTTTTAATTTTGAACGTGCCTTTCGATGCGCGGAGAAGCTTGAGGCGATAACAACTTGTGGTGTAAATACCTTAACACCAATATTATGACGCTGTAAGGGAGAAAGGAAATGCACTTGCTGAGTTTCTTGCCGGTTCTTCTCAGTACAAGGTCTTTCGCGCAGAGTAGACTTACGGTAGCTTAAAGAACAACGTAACGTTTGTTACGTTGTTACTTAAGCAAAAAAAAAACAAAACAGCTTACTCATACTCAATAGTAGATAAGCGGTTACCCATGCGGGATATTAGGTAATTAAAGTAAATAGATTCCACTCAAAAAGCCCCGTCAGTGTAAATACCGGCTCCCGGTTGCACACTGTTATAGAAAAACACAAGATGGCATCACACTGTTAAGAGATACTCTTTGTTGTAAATAATGGCTAAATCAAGTATGAATCACTTAAGTTGGTTGTTGTTTGTTTTCAGATTCAGTTTTAGAAACTGTCTGAATCAAAAGGAGTTAGTTCTGCACAAACTCTTTAAAGTAACACATTTTTTTAGTCAGATAAAGGTAAAGTACACCCTCACTGTATCGCGGACGCTGAAATACTTATCTCCCGGGAGAAGTAAGTACATTCGCACTTGCGTTGGTGATAAAATCAGCATAAATTGTCGCGCCTGTTCCATGTCTTCCGTACATAAATTCCTGTGCATGTATGAACCGGCGTGTAACTAATGGTACTCGATATTTATGCCAAGGATATGCTAACACGTGCATGTGATCAATGCTGGTATTAATAGCACATTCATGGCAAATTCGTATTTGATTGATCAGTTATAGAGTTTAATAACCCTATGTCCCCCGATGCTCATTTGTTTAATTTTTGTGAATGAGAAAGGGTATCAATTTAAACTTTATTTACCTACTAGCACAGAATAAGTAATCTACTAGCGTCTAAACAGCTGTTTATAGTGCACAAAGGGTCAGCCTTAATTTCAATAGATAAGATGAATAGTAAATAGATAGCCAGTGCCTCACTAGTTGAGGATCCCGGATGAAGTGCGCTTCCATCATTGGCCTTATCACCACTTAACATCAGGTGAGATCCAGGCACTGTACTTACCCATAAAATATAAAAAAAAGATAAAGTGACGATAGGCCGAACGTGGAAGCGCACATCACCCGAAATCCTTAATTACTGTAGAATTGGCTATTTTATCGTGAACTGTTGAAAATCATGCCTTACATATTATTGTAACAATGGTAGACTTAGATAAAATGTTGGTAGCAGCCGCTGGTAAACGAACTTCAAAAATAAATAAATAAAATAAATGTTTCCCTCACTCACACCAATGTGGTGTCTCCTCACTCCCCTGTGTGGTGCCGGGGATAAAGAATTGCACCACCCTCTCTCTTCCCATGGGTGTCGTAAAAGCCGACTTAGGGACTATTCCAGAGGATGGGCAGCAGCATCTCTCTGAGGTTACCCTTAACCTACTGCGATCGCCAACCCGCCTGCCAAGCGTGGCGATTACGGCAAATACCCCTCATATCCTTGGGGGAGGCCTTTGTCCAGCAGTGGACGTCTTTTGGCTGAGATGATGATGATGATGATGACTCACACCAATTATCTAGCCCCAAGAAAAGCTTTCTTAAGAAACTCGAGAAATTGTTAACTAGACAACGGATAAACATACTTAATATACTTAAATACATACTTATTATACATAGGAAACACCCAGACCCGAAACAATTTAGAATAACAGGTAAATCTAAATTAATCCGACCGGGGATCGAACCCGGGACCTCGGAGATGGCGACACCATGAAATCCGGTGTGCAAGCCACTCGACCAAGGAGGTCTTATATAAAAAAGCATGGCAACCTCTCGAGATCTCGCCTCTGGGCCAGAGAACGGTGTTTAAGCACAGATACTGTAGACTACAGAGTCAGCTTAAATGTTTAGCAGAGATTAAAATGCTTGTTTGATACAGTAACTTTTCTACCAGAAAATCATTTTATACCTTCAACAACGATAAAATTTCGATTCTACGACCACAATGAAAATTTTTAAGTGCCCATATGACAAAGACTTCACTGAAACATGAAAATGGTTTTCAGCACATCAAAACAAAGTACGCGATTGCTTATAACAGACCCCACACGGCTGTAATATAAACCAGACATTAACGGATCTCGATTCATTACAAAGTAGTCAGATAGGTGCTTCGGGCTTTATGACATTCACGTGGCGTCTTGTAGACGACATATATGGGCGATAAACTAGTTTACGGGTACCACGGGTGCTCAGGGCTGGAACTAGCTGACTGCAGCAGACGGAATAGGTGTCCTCACTGAATTCTGAGTATGAATCCACAATACAGTCGTTACATTTTCATACTTAAACCTCTTTTGGAGGCACGTATAGCCGTTGGTCCTGGCTGCATTAGCAGTCTTTAACAACTACCAATTGGCACTTGGCCTACGTGGTGGATTCTGGCCCGTTCTCTCTGTGAGTGTTTCCATCGAATAAGAAAGCTCGAAGAATCTTATCTAAGTATCTCGCTACAACAACAATGTAGCCTTATTGTGTTTCAACAGTAAGAG
Source organism: Eudonia lacustrata (assembly GCA_947562085.1). Taxonomy (NCBI): domain Eukaryota; kingdom Metazoa; phylum Arthropoda; class Insecta; order Lepidoptera; family Crambidae; genus Eudonia; species Eudonia lacustrata. The sequence goes on along the minus strand of OX387318.1, from coordinate 14,531,762 downwards.
ATAAGATAAGTCAGGCTCAGTGGCTGATGATTCCGGGTAAAGTGCGTTGTCATCTTACGCCCGTTCCCAATAACCTATCTGTTGTTTTGCCTACTATAGATACAAATTTGACATAAGCTCCATACAAATTATGTCAAATTTCTTACTCCAATAAGCAAAACAACAGACAGATAGAATATAGGGAACGGGCGTTAGGCTTTAGCGTCACTCACTATCAGTAACAAAAGCGGAGTGTTTTCCCAATGTAGAATTAAAAAAGAAGCAAGAGCTTACTCGCGATCATCTAGATAAGGATGTTGTATAAAATAAGTAAGCCAGTTATGTATCCATTACCAAAATATAACAAAAAATATCTGTGACTTAAATTCTTCAATGAAATAAAAAAAAGATTCATGATCGAAGAAAGCTGCTTCGACAAGTTATCGCAGATTCGTAGCTAAGCAAATAAGCACCGTTGGACTGCGGCAAGCGAAACTAAAGAGTTTCCTCCACTTTTAGTGCACAAGTTCAAGTGTCCGGACATCTGTGACATAACCCGAGAGCCTTATGAATTATTTACGAGGGGAACGGCCTTCGTCAGTCATTTGAATTATTTTGAAGCGGTTGCTCTTGCATAATTAAATGCCATGTATTTTACTGTGACACTTTTACACGACGACCGTTCGTCCGTCCGTCGAGTATGCTCGTAATTGGGTGTTTACGAATTCGCTAATTTATTACCCCCGAGTCGACCCAGTTGTGGCACATACTCCCGTCAAGCACCTGCAATCTTCCAGAAAGTTCCCACTGTTTAAAACTTCAACGGAACGGAAGATCGCGTTTCTGCGAATGTTTTATACCTAAGGAACCGCCTGCTATGTAAGTACATGGGATGTCATTGAATGAAGAAAGGATATTTTTAATCGGTATTTATATTTCATTTTTGCATTGTTATATATAGGTATACATTGGTGTTAAAATTAAAATTATAAGTACGGTCATGCATGATCTACCTTAATGGCATATAAACATCGATATAAATAATCCGTTTAATTATTATAGATATTAGCATAACTTTATTAAAATAAGAACAATGCTTACATTAAAAAACACAATTAACAATTGACATTCTCAAGCACAAACGCAATTAATTGCAAAAGTCGCGAAAATTTATGAAAATTCACTTAGTAGTGTAATTAGAAAATTAATGCAAGTCACTTAGTAATGTAATCATTTGATTACAGTGTGCGCACGTGTGCTCAAAACATAAATACGATACGTAACTTTTAAGTAATCTGTGACGATACTGCAGTCACGTGAGGGCACACCAGCGGACAAACCCGATCAGATCCAGAAACTAACGCAGTCACTGTGGCCAAAATCGGTCAAGGGTATCGTCATCATCACAGTTACTGAATAGTAATTGATTACAATCTATGTAATAAATTTCTGGATTAACTAGCATACAACGTATGTTTGGGTGATATTTTCATTCAGATGCTTTTCAAATTTCTACAATTGTCGCTTCGAGAGAGTAGAGATACCACGAGAAGGTTTAACTCCTATAACTAACTCTAAATAAGAGCCGTTTCAAACCTAATTACGCATGTAAATTAGATTCAACCGGCGGCAACAGAACAGAGAGTTCTAATTTGCTACGGGGTCGTGCGAGTTTATGGCTGATATAAAACTTGATATTATTTGGTCACGTATCAAATAAGGCATGAGCAGAAGAGTGTACGATAGGGTAGCGCGGGTACACTAAACCCATTTCCCTAGAACAGAATATTCCAATCGTATAAGGTGTAAAGTACTTATTTTTGCTGAATTTCAATGTACACACTGCGGCAGATCAACCTACCCAAAACTGTCAAATTTCTACAATCAATTTTGAACTTTAATGTTTAGTTTTAAGGATCAATATTCATTGGAGAAATTTGACAGGTTTGGGTAGGTTGATCTGCCGCCGTGTGTACTCTATGATTTATAGAGTAATTCTCTCCATTTTGAATTCCCGTCACGGTCAATATACGCTCTGTAAAATTAAGTGTAATAATTGGAATAAACCTGATTTTTGCCATTAATTTCGTTTCATTTATGTTCTCTCACGAACATTAACTGGTGGTCTAGTGGTGTGACCATACCGGTCCGGTCTCAGACCATAAATTCTCGAATTCGATTCCCAGCGTGGTGTACTTACCTATAACATAATTATTTTACTATGGCAGGGCTTGCTTAATTTGGCTTTGTTAGTCACCACCTATCGTATTTAGGTCTGTCGTTTTACATCAATGTTAGTAGCAGTGGCACGTCATCAAAAACATTTTTATACTATTTTAATCGCATTTACTAACGCTAACGCTTGCCAAAAGGCATAGTGAATACCTTTATCCTTACATATATAATAAAGTTGTGCCAGGTGTAGGATAAAGGACTGTCACCCGACTGCTGCTAAAATTGAGGTTATAAAATGGCTCCTCACATAAAATTATAGAGATACAAAACTTTTATTAGGTGGTTATACATAGCTAGATGAAATAACATTACTTTCACAACAGACACACACACACACGCACGCATGCATACGCACGCAAGCACGCATGTACGCATGCACGCACGCATGCACAAACGCACACACGCACACACCCTCTCTCACACACACACACACAGCCTCACACACACATTATTTCCTTTGTCACATAATAACATAATTCAAATGCCGTAATAAATAAAATAAGTCAATTAGATAAGATAGGATTCTCGTTTTAAATAAATTGAAATTCTAAATGGTTAGTACATTAGACAGAAAGAAAGTACATCAGACAGAAATACTTACATTATTTAAAATACTTTATTACTTTGTATGAAACGTATTAATATGTGATAAAGCTTTTCTTATACCTATTTGGCATACCTACTGTTCGTGTAGATGTTAACAACGCACATAACATTGTTGAAAGGCAATTATTCTTGTTATATTCTCTCTAGCCCCCATAAGACAGGATTACCTAGTGTGGGCGCTATTGTTTACTATGTTATGATTGTATTATTTTCTGCTAATAAACGTTTTTATTATTATTATTTATTATTAGTAGCGCCACCTTATCGTAGATATCCACATGCCGGATCTCTGTGCCAGAGGTAGCGTTCTATCAAATGCTGACCTGGTTTCTGCCAACACAACACGACTATCCAGAGATAGCTCCCAAATAGTCGATTGCTATCCCGCAAATTGGAGTAGGTTTAGCCGGGTGGAGCGATCCGCATAGAAAATTACCTAGCTTTTTATATTTCTCTTTTCGCTTATTCATGCCAACGAAATTTATGAACGAACCTACTTTACCTAATGGAGCGAGTTATCGTTACGTTTGCGTGTAGTAGATAAATTAATTTAGGTTATTTTTTGGGTTATTATTATTATAATGATAATTCGGTCCGCTTTATGACCTTAACGAGACCGTCTCGTAACTTAGATTCAGGCTAAAAGTACCTCTTTTTAGACTGAGCGTAATTTCACAAAGAAAGGCGTTTTATACTTATTATGGTGCTTTGCGATAACTCCGATCTCTACTATTTTTTTTAGTATTTTACGAGTAAGCACAGTGCCTTGATCTCACCTGATGTAAAGTGATGATAAGGCCAACGATGGAAGCGCACTTCACCCGGGAACCTCAACTAGTGAGGCACTGGCTATCTTATCTCTAGCTGCCGGAACACAACAATGCTATAAACATTAATGTTATGGCGACATATTTAGATAAGATGGTGGTAGCTAGCCAGGCGGACAAACAAGCCGTACCACCAACCAAACCAAGTACACAAACATGTACCCCCGCTGGGAATTGAACCCAGGACCTCTAGGTCTAAACCGGTGGTCTTAGCCACTAGACCACAGAGGCGGTTAAATTACTCTTGTTCTTGATGTTTCGCCCAATAGCAGACCTACGTATCTAAAAGAGAGATTTTTTTAAGTGAGCTTGGATGGCCTTTTTTAATATTGGAATGGCAGCATTGTTTTTAAGTTTAGATTTTCAAGATTGTTCAACCATGTGAAAGAGTTTTCGAAATTACTATTTCCGTTCTTTACTTAGGTAGGTAGTCACTGTTCCATATTTTAGCGTAGTTTTAGTTTTAGACAGAATGCAAACGGACAAAGGATACGAATCGCCAGGATGAACTAATATGAAAGATAAACGCTATCCGATCCGTATAAAGCGTTTAATTTCAACATTTAAAACTGACAAAACTGCACTTTTCTGTTCAGCACACCATTTTGGATTTGTTAGTTTTAACTGTACACGTTAGCTGGAGTTTAATCCATTTCGGAGTAAATTCATATGTATGTTCATATATACTCGCAAATACTCTCACGCCCTTATCCCAAAAAGGACAAAGCATCACAATCACCAATTTTGTTGAAACTCGCAGTTGGTGACCTCAAAATTCAATATCATTTATTCAGTTTAGGCTACAAGTAGCTCTTGTGAATGTCACTATGCCATCGGTTCGTAAGTCTACACTGGGCGGGAGATCTTGTACTGAGAAGGACCGGCAAGAAACTCAGCAAGTGTCCAGCTCTTTTCTCCCTTACAGCGTCAAAAATATTGGAAAATGCCCTATCATAGCAGGACACTTTCCATTACAAAGAAACACACAAAATATGAAAGACAACCGCAACACGTAATAAAAACAAAATAAAAAATCTGACACAGGTAAAAGTTTCAATTTCCACAATGTCATACAGTACTAGGTACTACTACAGTACTCTACTTAGTAAAAGTCAAAAATTGCTTTAGAAAAACATAGTCAAACTATACTAAAAAATATATACAAAGTGAATAATACTAAAAAAAAGATAAGTACCTATGCAAGAGCAGACCAGCCTCCACAGGCGGCACCCGTTCACGAGTATGACATATGAATCGGCCATCGCTTCGCTCAACCATATTTTAGGGAACGTAACGACCCGACGCCACATTTAACATAATTAAAGTAGATAATTTTTGTTTATTTTTTTTATATTTTACGGGTAAGCACAGTGCCTTGATCTCACCTGATGTAAAGTGATGATAAGGCCAATGATGGAAGCGCTCTTCACCCGGGAACCTCAACTAGTGAGGCACTGGCTATCTTATCTCTAATTGGTTGATTAACACATCATATAGTAAGCAGAGTAATGTAACATGCAAATTGCTTTTGACAACTGCATCACGTCAACTTTAATCTCACATTTCAAACGGATGAAAAGATCCGAGGGATCCGAGCGGCGGCGTCCGAAATTAATATAGACCACTCTAAAGTTTTCTCAGTATGATGAAAGCCCGTTGCCAGCTGTAGAATGACTACAAGAGGATTATTTCAAAAGTAATTAAGACTTACCGCAAACTTATTAGAATGGGTATTTTAGGATTCATTTTTTGGGGAGAATTTGCTGCTTGCCTTGGATTTTGGAATTTAGTTGTACTTAACCGATATTATCAACGATGGTTCATTAAAACAAATTTCCCTATATCTTATTAATTAATTTAATTTAATTATTAATTTTGAATATTTGCACATCGTATACGATAGAATATGCTGGTTAACATTATTCTAAGAACATTTTTGTACTATATTTAACCAAATAAATATTTGATTATAATATCATTATACATAAAATTAAACAAATTTATAAAATAAATAAAATATTATATTGATTATAATTCCGTATTTCCCCATATTGACTCATTTAGATTGCCCTCTCTGTATAGGTATAATAAAAACGATAATGCTAACTTGTATTAAAACCAATTAAAACTGAGCAAATAAGTTGCGCTCACAGCTCATACCGCCAATGCTATGAATGTTTACCTCCATACAGCATGTTTACAGTTTACTTCAAAAAAAGTAGTTTATTTTATTTAAAAATAACAGCAAACGTGTTTGCAGAACCTTTTATTCAGCAGCGGCGATTGAAAGTTGATGAATAGCTGCCACGGAATTAAAACTGCTGCAACTCGGCTCCCGCCATTCAGCGTGGGCCTCCACGCCAATACTAAAAAATAAAGACACACAGAAGATAAGCTCCACACAAACTCGCCCGAGCAACGCAGAACAAATTTAGATAATATGTAGTGTTAATTCCGCTTCGTAGCAAGCATAGTAAGCATTTAGTTGTATTTCTTTGTTTGGTTTATAATGATGATTAAATCCAAAGTAAACTAATTTAGCTACCTTTATTCTTATAATTTTCATACACCACCACCTAAACACAAACGTTGTTTCATACTTTCTTGTTCGTCTCTGAATTAAGTAAATTAGTTGGTAAAAACGGTGTCTTCGGTGTTTATTTAAAAAAAACAAAAATAGCAGAACATAGCAAGTGCTACTATATAATAAAAATAAGAGTTTAACAATAAAATATGTAATGAAAATCGTTTTTTTATTCGATGCTCAAGGCGGATATCTACCCGGTATCAAGCGGCTGGTTATTCGTTTCTAGCCGCTGGTTTCGGTAACTACCGGCTTACAAGCCGCTGGTTTACAACTATAATTAAGCTTCCGTATCTTTTTAACCGATCCGATCCAAACCCCTCGGAAATCTAGTAGGGCACGGGGACACGCACTAGTGCGTGATGCCGTTCAATCTAGAAAACCTCTGATTGTGCTTCGTTTCACACGGCTTTAGAAACCCTTTATTTCCCAAAAACAGGCACGGCATCGAATGGAAAGAGCAACCCTGCTATACACTGCTTTAAAGTTTGTACTGACACGCCCTACCAACCTATCGGTTACAAAGTAGGTGTCAGACATCCTTACGCAAGCGCAAGGGACCATCTACGTCAGGTCATAACGCCAGATCAGAACACGCTGGTACGCATCCTTCATCCAGTACGAATGGAAAGAGCAGCCGGGTATGAAACACTCCAAATCCTTCCTAGGCGAAAACGCCTTAGGACGGAGCAAGTTCATATGCGGAGGCAGTAGAAGGCAGGCCCGATTAACCATCGGTGCCTAGACAGGGCACTATGCCACAAAACAAATGCTTCACAGAATGCATTTATCAACAAATAGCTGGTTTAGGGCATGTGGAGACGAAACGGAATCAATGCAGCACCTACTGTGTGACTGCGACTCTCTGGCTAGGAAAAGAATGGGACTCCTGGGGTCGGCCTATCTGAAACCGGAGGACTTCAGGCTCTTCGCTTTAAGGACGTTGCCAAACTTATGGCATCTATCTTTACAGAGGAAGAAGAGTGAAATGATGGGGTTGCACAGAAGATCCCGATGGGTCGAAGTGTTACTGCAGGAGGGACACCTCAGCAGGCCCCACTAAGATAAGGTAACCCTTTATTTCACGCCGTCCCCAAAAAATCCCGTTGAAGCCGAAAATGCCGTCTGAGGCAATTAGCAAACACTTTTTTTTTAAAAACGTACCTTTTGCAATCTTTTTATTTTGTGCCAATACGTAGCCACACTGCCACATATTGGCGTTCTCGCTCTTTGTGACCGCTGGCATGCTAGCACGAGTTTTGTTTGCCATTCGTTAAATTAAAAGTCGCCGACTTTGGTTCTCTGTCGGATCACCTCGTTCCGGATCCGGTCCCTCAGAGAAACTCCAAGCATAGCCCTTTGCATAGCTCGCTGAGCGACTTTAAATTTGTGGACCTGGCCTACCGTGAGCGTCCACGTTTCGGCTCCATATGTCATGACGGGTAGGACGCACTGATTGAAGACTTTCATCTTTAGACTCTGTGGAATAGGCGACGTAAAGACCCGACGTAATTTCCCATATGCTGCCCAGCCTAGCTGTATCCTTCTGTTGGCCTCTTTCTCGAAGTTGTTTCTACCCAACTGCAGAGTTTGCCCGACAAGTCGTCGACATAGCCCACAGGATTAGCAAGCTGAAGTGGCAGTGGGCCGGCCATATTAGCCGCAGAACCGATAACCGCCCAACTAGCAAAGTAGTCGAATAAGCTATCAGTTATTCCACTAAAGATCAAATAAATGTTGAATAATTGCTACCGAGTGACCATATTGTGCCAAAGATGCGTTTCTTGTGACTTATTAGCAATTTTCTCTATTGTGCGCTATAGTTATGACGTATAAACGTTTATTCTACGTACTTATACCGCAGTTATTCGCCAATCGTATAATAGTATCTATTACTCGTTTATCCAACATGAGTTTGTTATAGTAGCGCTATAAGAGTATTAAATTAGCTATTTGTCTGTGTAGGTCGCAACTATACAGCCACTACTCAACATTCCGTAATCAGAGCCAATTTGCTGAATAATTGCTGCCCGTTTATTAAAAAGCGTCATGATTACTGATACAGCGTCATAAATCGACTGGTCCAATAATAGCTTTTAGATTACAGCTACTGAACCAGAATTGTTTTCAATGCATATTACATTTATTCAGTACAAGATGCAATAACAGATTTTTAGTATCCTTTAGAGCTCTAATGTGAGGATATTTACTTAACCACTCTAAAACAATCATGGATTACAATAAATGGCGAAAACTCAAGCGAAGTGGTGCTTATCGAAAAAAGTTTAACAAAGATTGGAAAGTATTAAAAGCAAATGTAAGCTGATAAATCAATCAACGGTTGACTGTCAAATTCCTACAAGTGCAACATCAAAAACGGATAGTGGTTCCGTACACAATTTATTAGTTCACGACAATCTTGAAATCAAACTCAGTACATTAGAATACAGTGCAGAAGTCGACTGCCAGGCTTCCGCGATTGCAATAGAAGTTAATAATAATGAATTTTTTGAAGATTCCAGTGATTGCAGTTCAGATGCTGAAAACCCAGAGAGTTCTGAAAATGAACAAGACAGAGGCTGTCTGCTAAATGATTGTCGTTTTGAATTGAAAAATTGGGCCCTGGAGTACAAAATATCTCATATTGCTTTTAAAAAGTTGGCTAATATCTTAAATAAAAAAATACCAAACATACTTCCGAAAGATCGCACATTTTTGAAAACAAATACTGAAAAAATTTATTTGATTTCAGTTGGCTCGGGCCACTACTGGCATAATGGTCTTAAAAAGCAAATATTACAAGTTTTACAACATTATAATTGTTCATCCAACACGTTATCCCTACTTATCAATATTGACGGGCTACCCATATACAAAAGCTCAAATCATCAGTTCTGGCCGATATTATGTAAAGTAATAGAAATCCCAGAACTATTACCAATGATAATGAGTATATATAGCAAAATGACCACAATTGGTACACCAGAAAAAAGATGCACGTCGTAATAACATTAGGTACTTTATTGTCTTTTAGAATAAAATGTATTTTTATCGTATTCAAATCTTTTTCCACTCTACATCCGTAGCACCTTTCTAATAAAATAAAATGCGTATCTTGCCATGGCCATTTCGCGTTTTTGAATTCAAAATCATATTTGGTTATAAATTTGTCCACATCCATATATAAACAATCATCTAGAAAGAGAAAAAACTTGATTAATTTCAGTACCAGATTGTATGTACTCCTAATAGCTAAGTTGTATCTAACCATTAAAATTTTGTTTCCGACTTTGAATAAGGAACCCTAAAATAACTTCATTTATTAGATATGGTAGAACAGTGTCGCAGTTATTCAACATGTGATCGCATTTATGCGCTATAACAGCAATATATTCACCAAATTCGTGTAATTTATATATTTTTTTAATATTTATTTATTAATATTATGTTTTTAGCAGGGCCCATAAATATATGTTAATTATGGCATATCACTTTATCGATAAATTAATTTTGCAAGATTTCTACACATGTACACGTACAACCATAACACAAAATTCATATTTGGTTGAGTACTACTATTGGATAATAATAAGAAAAGGAGATTGCCACTTAATTTGTTCACTCAGTTGCAGTATAAAATATAAAAATTAGTAACCTTATAACCATTAAAACCGAACTTTTTAGAACAACAGCATTTTATTCGCTTTTATCGCATTAAAATATCGATTTGTAGCACATCGGCAACCTTTATAGCATTATTTTGTGGAATATTGGAAACCATATACCTTTAACTCCATCAAATAGTGCAGTAGTAGCCGCGACAATGCTATTACTGCTCTAAAATGTGTTCGGTTTGCTGTTAAATCATATCTATTCCATAATTAGGTGATTTATTCTACAGTTACTCTACTTCTATTGCACCAATTAGTGGAATAATTTGTGCCTAAATCCTGTCGAATACACGTTGACTCCACATCTATTCAACTTATAACGACACTCTTATAGAACTGTTTAGTAAAACAGGAACGTGGCCGTGACTGTTATAGCACACCGTTTTGCTAGTTGGGCGATGGGGTAAACGAGTTCTTGAGTGGAGACCGCGTATCGGCAAACGTAGTGTAGGACGCCCTCAGCCTAGGTGGAGCGACGATCTTCGCAAGGTGGCTGGCAAGAGCTGGATGAGAGTAGCCGCGGATCGTGCTCAGTGGCGTGCACTTGGAGAGGCTTATGTCTAGCAGTGGACGTGTGTAGGCTGATGATGATGATGATGAAATTAAAAGTAAATAGTTTATATGACTTTCCCACTGCTGGGCAAAGACCGAACGACCTGGGAAAGGCCTCTATCATTGAATTAAAATCATCGCTACAATTGATGGGCATTGGCTTAATCACCACGCTTGCCAAATGCGGGTTGGTGATCACGAAGCCGGACTATGCATCGAAAAATCCCAAACAAACTTTGTTCGACCTGCATGATAGTTGTACTCAGGACCTTCACAAATCGGAACGAGTGCTTTGCCACTTGGCTTCCGAGGAAACGGGAATTTGTGTGACAGTAAAACAGAGCCTCCTACCCTGATGGTATTTATTTGTATTTATTCTAACTTCATACGACACGACAGTTTACTATATCGATCCTAAGTGTTTGGCGTCTGTAAAAACACCTGTGTGCACTGTGCACGCATAGCATTCAAACATGGTAACTAACTTTCATTTTAAAAAAATCAATAAAAATTTTATAAAAAATAAATTTATTATATTAGTTTTTTTTAAATTATTCTACATTTTATGTTAGTGCATTAACTAGTACTTACATATATTTTATGAGCAACCCGTATCCTATAGAACCCTATAGCAGCGCCACCTACCGTGTCCAATGATATGCATGTATTATACATTAAACCTTTCTCTTGAATCACTCGTTCGTATCTACTGCTGAAAACTGCATTAATATCTGTTGCGTAGTTGTAAATATGATTCATTATATTACAAAGTGATATAATTATATATATTATGGTCCTTACCTATGAAATTGACGTTTTGCATGAAGATTTTTTATAAAATTTTATTTTTCATACTAACGTTTCTTTCATTTTCTTAGCATCTATTTATGTTAACACTATAAAAATTGTAGAGCAGTATGTCTGTTTCACTAGCTAAATATAGCAGACATTAAAAAGAAAAAAATGAAGTCCCTTCAAAGCTACAATGAAACAAAAAGACAATTCCGCGAACATTAAAAGTAGTCAAATAAAAAAAAATTGGGCGGTAAAGACACAAAATTAATAATCATTGTTATTACTGAAGCCTAAGTAACATAGTCCTAATTAAAGGTGTAATATAATATTAACAACCGGTATTGACTTTTAGAAGTGAGAAAAAAACTCCAATTTCATAGGTAAGGACCTATTAATATAATAATAAGTGAAGTAATTGTTTCAGTCACGGTACACATTTTTTTAAAGAAAATTTTTTTGAAAGATTTTCTACAAAATTTTAATTTTTTACACAATTCGATGTTTTAGATTCGCAAAGATAATGTAACTGCCGAAAGGAACTTAATGTGTACAATAGAAAAATTGTACACCTTAAGCTCCTGTGGCAGCTGCAAAAAAGCGAACTGACTGACTGACTGACTTACTAATTGATCATCAGCTAAACAGCCTTTATAAATAACTCTACAATGTTGTCGACTTTGTTTGCATGATTGCACTTAGTTGTGAACACACAGCGCCATCTACACAAACAGCTGTACAACTTGTCCTAGAGGTGCGCTTTTCTCGTTTGCTTGGAAGTTCCAATTTTATCCATTAGATGACAGTGTTCTTTAATATTTTACGGTGTATAGAGCTGCAACATATTTAACTTTCTTTGAAAGATGTTTAAATTACGTTTAAGGTCATTAATACCGTCTCTGTGTTCTAGTGGATAAACTACTGGTTTCATAAGCAGAGGTCTTGGGTTCAATTCCTGGTGGGAGATACATTGTTTGTACTGTTTAAGTCCGCCTGACTAGTTACCACCATTTCAATATATGTCGCCATAACATCAATGTTAGTAGCGTTGTTGTGTTGTAACATGTGAAAGGTAAGTCTGCAAGTTTTTCAATAGTTGTGAAATTCGGGTTAAGGGCGCTTTGCCCTTTGGCCTTAACAGGTGAAATTAAGACAAAAATCTACCCGTAGAGGAACAAAAAATTATAATAAAACTTTGGTTGTAATTTACGCTATACAATGAGATAGAGACACTTGACGAATCTTTATATTAATACGTGAAACGAAAACTTTGTCGCCCGTTTTAAGCTAATTGCGAGCACTGAGGAGTCGTGTGAGATTTGGTATAGTTAAATATTGCATAGAGACGATCCCACATACGGTAAAAATTACAATATGTCTTACAAACACATTACGAAATAAGAAATAAGAAACAAGAAATGAGAAATGAGAAATGAGAAATGAGGAATGCGAAATGAGAAATGAGAAATGAGAAATGATATGAGAAATGAGAAAAAACGAATTAACGAAATAAAGAAATATTTTCAGACAAGATAACCATCGGTTTAAGATACCAGGATGCCTAGTGCGAGTTTCATTTGCCGTTCGATCACGTTAACGAAAACGAGAATTAGTATGGCCTTAACTCTTCTAAACTCTTCTCGTATGTCGCCAGGAGGCGCTGCTTCAATGTCATACTAATTTTCGTTTTCGTAAACGTAATCGAATGAATACGGATAGTAAACTTAACTCACACTCTAGACACACTGAAGGGTAATGCGAACAATAGTAGACGAGTAGTCCCTGTCTACATATGTTTCTCATTCTAATGAATACGAAATTGTCCTTTTTACATGAATAGGAATTTCATGTAAAAGGGACAATTTCGTAATCATAATATTCATTAGACTATAAAAATGGATATAACCTTAATGAAAGCAAACACGAAACGCCCAATCATTATTCATATCCGACCCATCATTAATACTTGACAATTGTTATCTTAACAGCTGCCCTTCAATGCTCGCCCAGACGTTAAGCTTCACGAGACAACAATATTTGGAATTCATATATTCCTTATTGCATGCTGATTGCAAAGAAATGTTGGTAATTACAAGCACAATGGGCTGACTGAGGAACCTGACATCTGACATGCTCGCCTTTTATGACAGGAACCTGACGTCAGGCAGACAACTTTGAATTTTATTGTAAAACATTTTTACGAACGAATCAAATAGGCTAAGAGCCAGCATGCAGCTTTGCCATAATTGTAGAGTGAAATTAATAAGCCAATAGCCTTAAACAACAGTAGTAAAAATAAAAAGTACAAAATTTTGATTTCATATTATTTTAGAATAAATATACATTACATTGAGGAGCTCGATGGCTCAGTGGTTAATGCGCCCGGTCTGGTATTGCTGAGGTTAAGCAACTTTTGCAAAGGCCGGTCATCGGATGGGTGACCAAAATTTATCATCTCGAGCTCCTCCATGCTTCAGAAGGCACGTAAAGCCGTTGGTCCCGGCTGCATTGGCAGTTATTAACAACCTCCAATCCGCACTGGGCCCGCGTGGTTGTTTATGGCCCGTTCTCCCTATCCATCCATAAGGAAGGTTCGTGCCCCAGCAGTGGGGATATAAAATAAGCTGATGATAATACGTTACAGATTTTTGGGGACTTCTTTTAGACCCCGCTCTTCCATAGCCATAACCGTTTCCAATTATTTTCAACAAATTTTACATGTTTTACTTATAAGTGTGTGTTTGTTTGTGTAGTATATTTTAAATATAATGTTCTTGTTACTACCTACTAATAGGATTTAGCTCAGAGTCCGACTAGATGGTTTACTTTATCCTGATAACTATTCCTACCGCAAATAATATTGCTGTGTTCCACATTAAAAAAATATTAATCGTTTCTTTTAAAATGGTAAAATATCCGTTTTTACTAAAATTTCTTTTAACGTTTATCCTCGTTATCCTCGTTATCCTCGTTATCCTCGTTATCCCCGTTAACGGTATACTCGGTCCATCATAAAAAAATGAAACTTGCAACTCTGGTTGGAGCAAATTCCGCTCTAACTTTGCGTAAAATTAATGCTCTTCAAGTCGACTATAAACCTAACATGATTGGAGTCTGTCCCCTCGACTAAACTCGGTGCAATATGCACAAGAATGAAGGTACATACGAACAGTATGCAATCTTTGTTCAATTGCGCTATGCAGTGTAATATAAAAGTTACGAACTCTGTCGCATTAAAGTTATTTTTTTTAAATCTTTTTTTTTGACTCAGTGACACGTTTTAACTGAAAAGGAGTCCATTGTTAATTTCCGTCTTGTTGCTTTTCTTTCTTTAAAAACAAATTCTTCCATTTCTTATTTATTTTCAGGAAATATAGTTCATAACAACTTGTCTTTGACAATGACTTGCCGTTATAATAGCTTAAAGTTAAAATAGCTTTTGTTAATTAAGCCCAATCGCAGAAGTATTTTCATATGAAAAAGTTAGGAGCAGAATCTGACCACAAAGTAAAATAATACACAATTCCTTGCTGACTTAACGCAAGATGCAGTGTGTATACTGTTGAACATCGTGCAGTGTGGCGAAGGTAATTGAGCTGTCATCTCAGATTAATGCTATTGCTTGGTGGGTGATGCCGGGACACTTCGAATTACCCTGCCTGTTGGTTTGGCATTCCTTGTTAAATCTTAGGCTAAATAACATTTTGATTTGAAACCCGTGTGACATGCGAAATTAGAGCTTTTGTTATGCGAAACGGTTTAACTATTAATGAATACTTAGCCATATTGTTATGGATGGTAAGGTGAGAGGAATTATTTAAAATTGTGTTTATATTTCTATTTCTTTTTCATTACAATGATATAAAAACAAATCACGAATAAAATTACATGTAAATAATCTAAGGAAATTACATAAGTTTTAAAAGAAAGACAATTCTGACAATATAACGTTTCCTGCCATAGATTTAGTATTAGGTAGGTATGTATATTTGTGTAGGTATCTTATTGTCATATTAAAGACAATAAAAATATTGCAATCATAGTTTTTTCTAAATAATACTTTGATTGTATATTGTTGCTACTAAAAGGGAAACTGGAACTTTAAAGTCTCATACTAAATGCGCATTATTAATAGTATTTTACGCTTTCAAGACGGTTTGAAAATAAAAATCATGAAGATCGATCAAGAGCTTTGGGTGTAGACCAATAAATATGTTCTTTATAAAGGATAAGCAATCATTTATATCGTCATTGTTGTCAGATAACCATATTTTTCGAAGGGCATTACATTACTTGACAATTCATTTACAAAGGACGTAAATCCTATACAGGTGATATTTTTTCTTCCGAACCTTGAATAATGTTTTGAGATGTTTAAGATGTATTATAATGAGAAGGTTACTAACCCTGTGATAAATATGAATGGTTTAGGATAACACAAAAAAAAACGTTGAAAGAATTATTCCTTAAAACATTTACATTTTAAAAAATCTATCTAACTGATATTTGCAAAAGTATTAATTAAGATCGGACAGCGATTACGTACATGTTGACATTGAGTAAAGCTTGCAATACATACTTGGTCAATAATAACCAATTTTTCTTATTAAATTATCATTTAATTTGTACAATTAGTTAAAGGTAAAACATCACATGGAGGGGCGAGAGAGATAGATGAGAGTAGCCGCGGATTGTGCTCGGTGGCGTGCACTTGGAGAGGCCTATGTCCAGCAGTGGACTAGTATAGGCTATGATGATGATGATGATGAAACATCAGATCACATCATCAGCTCATTTTATGCCCCATTGCTGGGCATGAGTCTTCCCCATGGATGGATAGAGAAAACGGGCCATTTACCACCACGCGGGCCCAGAGTAGATTAGTGGTTGGTATGACTGCAATTGTAGTCCCGACCAACGGCTTTACGTGCCTTCCGAAGCGCGCAGGAACTCAAGATAATAAATTTTTGTTCACCCATCCGATGACCAACATCACATACAACATAATAAATTTGATATTAGAGATAGCCATTGGCAAGACCAGAAAGTTAAACGAAAAGTTATTCAAAAATCTTGCCGGCGAGTGCTTACGAAAACTATAGTACGAGTATACTTGACTGCGTTTATGTCTTTTATATACGGGGTATGAAAAAAACCTTACCGAACCCGTAATATACGCATAAAGTACATCAAACTAAGAAACTTTAAGTAAAAATAATTGCTGGGAAACCACTTTTATTTTTGGGTATCAAAAACAGGTGTTATTTATGACACGCAATGGAACGCGTGCAACTTAGTTTGCATGTGAGTGAGTGCGTGTAGTGTACGATACGAGGCGGCCGGCCGCGAGCCGCCGTATCATTGTGCATTCGACATTCATTGCGGTTTGTAACTTAAAACGTCTCTTTTTAATTGAAAATGGAAGAAAAATGCAAATGCAAACAGATTCCGCAAAAACCGTAAAAAAAAGTTTTGACTTTGTTCCTCAATAACTCCTTAACTATCAGGTTCCCAGGTATTGCTCCACACAAGAAAATAATAGTAATGATGGGAACAATCCGTATTTTTCGTTTTCGTTAAGCTTCTTTTTATACCCTGTATAGATACGAGATAAATACTTTTATTATTGCAACCACTATAAAAATAAACTTGAACATAAGTAAGTAAATAGCCTATTACTTACTCTAATACTATCTATCATTGAAATCAAGTCATCACTACAATTGATGGTTAATGGCTTAATCACTACGCTCGCAAATGCTCACAAACCCGGACTATGCATATACATATATTTGAAAAATCCGATATACACTTGGCCCGACCATGGAATTGAACCCAGGACCTTCGGATAACGGACCGAGCACTTTGACACTCGGTCATCGAGGCCGTGTCGAGGTGAACATAATCCTACTAATATTATAAACGCGAAAGTTTGTTTGGATATTTGTTACTCTTTCACGTAAAAACTACTGAATGGATTTGGATGAAATTCGACATACAGATAGTTTATAACCTGGTTTAACACATAAGATACTTTTTATCCCGATATTTCCACGGGAACAGTGAGACGGTGAGCGGGTGAAACCGCGAGCGGCCACTAGTATAAAATATTTTAAAGTTACAATTTGGCAATCTTATCGCTTTAAAGCTTTCTTTCAGACAGCCAGTAAGTTTTTTTATCAGTTCATGTTTAAAAAGTGTGTGCCTACAAACAATAAACTATTCTGTATATCCTTGTAAACACCTCCATATTTGTCCTGGAAAATTAATGTGTGAAGAGTTTAAAATATTTCTAAGTTCATCAGTTGACAATTGGTGGGCGTATAATCTATTTTTACCCCCTCGGGAGACGTGTGGGTAATTGCGCGACGACGGACGTAACGAACTCGCCGCCAACCAGTAGCGATAGCAGTAGAGTTTATTTTGTACGATACTTCTTCGTATACTCATGGACTCAACATAATTCGGCAACCGTCAAATTTTAGTTATTGTTTTAAGCTCTAATCTTTTAGGTTGTCAGTGAAAATGGGCATCAGCCGGTCATATTTATTGATTCATTTTTAATAACAACAGTTCTCTTACTCTCACGTCCTTCTATAGCCAAGCCTTCCGTCTACCTTGCTTTCGTGCTTCGTAAAGCACGTAAAGCCGCTAGTCCGTCTAGTATGTTCTAAAATAAGTCAAAGTAAAGGAAAAATAAATTGACGTCTTTCTAAAACAAAATCGCATCTGCCACCAGTTCCAATTTTGGGACAACGTAAATGCCAGAGAAAGACTTTAACCGCCTCTGAGGTCTAGTGGTAAAGATCACCGGCCCCAGACCCAGAGGACTCAGGTTCGATTCCCAGCAGGGGTTTGGTTGTGGTAGGGCTTGTTTGTCCGCCTGGCAAGCTACCACTGTCTTATCTAAATAAGTCGCCATAATATGAATGTTTGTAGTATTGTTGTGTTCCGGCAGCTTGAGATCTGATAGCCACTGCCTCAATAGTTGGGGATTTCGAGTAAAGTGCTCTTCCACCTTCGGCCTTATCGTCACTTCTTAACATCAGGTGAGATAAAAGGCAGATGCTCACCAGTAGGTAATAAAAATAAAATAAAACTTTTTGTGTTTTTCGCTTTAACTGCGTCGTTTGGGTTTCGTTTGGGTCATATGCACGATGCTTAAGTATCTATATTTTAATACGTGAAGCAAAAACTTTGTACCCCTTTTAACGAAAATGGCGCGGACGGAGGAGTATGAAATTTCGCACACTTATAGTTTATTTATAGAAGGTTATCCGAATGTTAATATTTTTTCAAAATTATGCATAAAAATACATTAAATCAACAAAACAAACATTACACACACTACCATGTATTTGACACACACGCATATATATTTGAAACACACGCATATAATAAGAAATTCAAAAAATGGAAGAGGGAGGACATAGGAGCGGCCGAAATCTGTCAATGCCTATCCAAACAAATCAAACTCACATTCTATCTTTTTTAATTTTTCATTGCTTTGGATACAATCCGTGCAGCCTTAATAAAGGTTGCCCAGTGGTCGAATTTCGACCACTGGGCGACCACTATTTTCAATTATTGGTTAATGCAATAAGGAAATTTCAAACATTTAATTATGACCTAAACATCAGGAAGAACTTCTTCTACTATTCGCTATTACGAACATTTTGAATCGTACCAGACATAATCAGCACAACTATAGCAGAAACAGAGGTTCCCGCAAGCCTCGAGAGCTCATTAGCCGCGAGTCTATTTACATTCATCATGGCACGTCAACAAAGAGGATTTATGAGGTGCAATTATTACGGTGGGCAGGCAAAAACAACGATGATTGACATGCCGGGCCAAACTCCTGTACACTTATTACCTGTGCCGTATGTAAATTAACCATTTGCCGAGTCGCAGCGACGCGAGCGCGAACGAAGAACTATACATACATATACGAGTATACACACACACATACATACCCTCACGCCCTTCTCCCAAAAAAGGGTCTGAACAGAGCATCAAATTCTGCCAATTTTGAATAAACTCGCCGTGGGAGACCTCGACGCTACATTTAGCATAATTAAAGCAGCATAACATCAGTGATAGGTTGCGAGCCGATCGCCTGATGTGCGAGTATTTTGGAACCCGACTAAGGGACAACCCTTAGGCAATACAATACACGGGGATTTAGGCAGCTGACACATTTTCATGTAAATTCTACTTTTTATTTTCAAGTGCTAATTGCTGCACTGAAGCTAAAGCCGAGGGGTGCCGCTATTAGCACTCAAAAATTAAAACGCAGTGACAAAATTCAGCGCTTACGTCAGCCTTCCCGGTAGCATAGCGGTCAGTGCAGCAGCCCAGATTGCGAAAGACCCAGGTTCGATTCCTGGCTGGGTCGGGTTTATAACCATTTTCATGTCCCAGACCAGCATGGGATCGACGAAGGGGGCTATTGTAAATTCTCCATAAAGTAAATTCGTCACAGAAAAATGCCACATTTCTATTTTTATGAAGTTTGTCAAATTTTAGTTTGGACTTGTGACGTGAACTTACACATATTTTTAATGCATGTGACAAATTTACTTTCAATGTATGGAGTGTACAAAAATGTGACGAACTTACTTTGTGGCGAATGTACAATAACCCGACGAAGGATAATGGTCTCGCGGACGACTAAAATGCTTACTGCGATAAACACTCGATTTGTCAACGCTTACGGATTATTTGTTGGCTCATTATTTCCGTCGGGTGATGTATTTTTGATAGGATGTTTGTCTACATTTTAATAATTTATTTGGCTACCTTATAGAAATGTTAATGTTAGTACTCGTGTAATCCTAGGCACACTGCACCCTGTCTATGCCTAAGATCATCATCATCATCATCACCAGCTCATATGCGTCCCCACTTCTGGGGCACGAGCCTTCCCTATGTATGGAACAGGGAGAATAGAGAGATAAAGATAAGATGCCTAAGATACCTTTACAAAATTATCGTAATTTATTTTTTATGGAGTTAAACTTATTTAGGAACAATGGAACGCGACAGCTAAATAAGTGTAAGATTTATAACTCTATATTGTTAACGTGATTATATATTATTATTTTATTATTGTCTTTGATCGAATACGATATTTCGAACAGTGTCAAAATACGTCATATTAAAAAAAACTAATAACATTACTTACTGACCATGTCAATCATAAAAAAGATTTTATAACATAATGCTTTATCTACAAATAATTGTGTTAATATTTGTTCAAACCTGAATATTCATAAATTGTGCTATTTACACTTAGTTTAGCTAGACATTTGTTGCGAAAATCCTCGAGAGACTGACACCCAATTAAATAAGGTAGATAGGTACCCGTACGTAGGTATAAAACTTAGGCAGGGCAATTACGCTGCCGTCTACGGACTCCACATCTCCGAGAGCACGCGGTCATTGTGAAACTTATTTTTATTGACATACCATCGCAGTCACATTTGCATTCACTATATGTGACCCCGTCAAACAAAGAGTACCGAGACAGTAGCTACCTCATTAAAATTAGGTACGAAGATCACTGCCGGCACCATAACAGGCATCGAAATAAAACGGGCTGCCCTTCAGGGATCAATCAAGGGCGCTTTGTGCGAGCCGACCTGGGTGGCACGCTAAAATATTTATTTATTTATTCAGTGCACAATGGCAACACATTTCAATGACGCCTCGCCCGCGCCTCGCCTGCGGCGGTGTGCGATGGCCGATGCAAATAAATCGCGTAGGGATGCTAACATAGTTGTGTTTACATAATCTTACCTCCCGATAAGGTTTTTACAGCTTTAGATGTGGTACAGTTGTGTTTAAGTCATTTGCAACGACAATCGCTTACCTCACAAGATCGAGAAATACTAACAGAGTTGGTTTTTACAGCTTTAGATGTGGTTCAGTTTTGTTTAATTCAATAGCAACACCTTGAGCTTATCCCACGAAGTGCCTAGTTCTAAGATGACTGTTGCGGAAACCCACAACACACACTATCTGCTACCGTTTAAAATTAGGTTACACCTTAAAATCTACAAAATCCACTCACAGTTCCATGCCGCTCCCGCCGTCCAGAATGGGATCCATATGGTCTGATGGGGCCTGAATCGGAGTCCGGGTCTTCTCGGGTTCCCTAATCATACCCAACGGCTACCCCAAGTGCACTTTCCCCCGAGGAAATACCTGTCTTCTCCAGCAGCGGAGACGCCGACATCCAACCACGGATGGCGAATTGTACTCCCGATGCGATTCGCTTACGACGTACACACACACAAGACACAGGTTGCACAATACACTTAACTAGAGTAATACGGCTCCAAATGCCCTTATTACTGCTTAAAATCTATTTAATTATCAACACACGATAACCTATAAACCAGCCATATTGCTTTCCCGAAACAAGTACCAATAAAAAAAGAACAATTAGTGATGGGGCCATTATGCCACAAAATAAATTGAAGATCGATAATCGATTCCCAAATCGATCCGTCCATAATACAAATCAAAGTTTTATTTCCAACAAAATCAGCACCGATCCATCAACCAACACTTGCGCCACACGCGGAGTCCCGTCCGCGCCCCAGATTAACTTTAAAATGCGACCTCGTCTCCAAAATAACGATGGCAAATTAGCCTCTTTTAATAAAACCAGATCCCCCTCCGAAGGGGGCGACGTCCGGTCTGTCCACTTTACACGCTGCTGCAATAAATGCAGATACTCCAGTGACCAACGACGCCACAAGTCCTGACTCATTTGTTGTATCATTTGAAAACGAGACATCCGGTGTCTGCGTTCATCCTTCCAGGGATACTCAGGCAGGGCAGTGAGTGGCTGACCGACCAAAAAATGACCAGGGGTCAGGACTTCCATGTCATTTGCGTCAGAGGAGAGTGGACAAAGCGGACGCGAGTTGAGAACCGCCTCAACCTTACAAAACGCAGTTGTAAGTTCCTCATACGGCGCAAGTGGGTTTTTGCCGATTTTACCGCGGCTTCAAATATCCCGCCCCAGTGGGGACAGGCTGGCACACTAAATCGCCATGTGATTCCCCGCTGTGCAGGAGCTTGATTTATGCTATTACAATTTTTATCCAGAAAATCGTTCACATCTTTTAAGTAGTTGGCAGTGCCTCTGTAGTTGGTACCGTTGTCGGACCGAATGAGAGAAGGTAAACCCCGTCGCGAAACAAAACGATCCAGCGTGGCGACAAAGGCTTCCGTAGACAGAGCCGAAACCACTTCCAGGTGGACGGCCTTAGTGGCCAGGCAGACAAAAACGCACAGGTATGCTTTCGTGACCCTAGTGTTACGATAGGCTGTGGTTCTCACCAGAAACAGTCTAGCAAAATCCGTACCGACCCCGTCGAACGGCCTAGTAGTCTGACAAACCCGGTCAGAAGGGAGATCCCCCATCTGTGGCTGCATAGTGGAGGCCTTCACCCGATAACAAGCCACACACTTAAATAACACGCTGCGAACCACTCTCCGAGAGGACAAAATCCAGAACTCCCTCTGTAATATCGCCAGTAACGCATTACACCCCGCGTGAGCGTTTTTCAGGTGTCTATCCGAGACCACCAGTTCTACCAAAGGTCCTCCTTTGGGGAGTAGCAGAGGATGACGGCTACCGAAGGGCAGGTCGGCATTTTTGAGGCGACCTCCAACGCGTAACAGTGCATCCGCATCCAGAAATGGGTTGAGCCGAGAGATCGCTCCCTTGAGCTTTGCGCGACCGACGCGCAAAATCTTCAGTTCGTCCTCGAAACGGTCAGCTTGAACCAGCCGTATCAGGGTCAACAGTGAACTCCAGCGTTCCTCAGCACCCGCCACGGGTGATAACTGCCTCTTGTCTGGATGGCGGCAGTTATGTAGAAATCTCCGGATCCAGCAAGTTACACTTAGCAATTTGTCCAGTTTGCTGTATCGAGCCGTCAACCAATTCGGATCTGGCCTTGACTCGTTTGTTGTCACCAAAACTTTTATTCCAGGGAGCATCCCTAGAGAGCCATCGATCATGGTGACCGGCCATGATGACTCACCCTCCTTTAACCACTCTGGACCCCACCAGAGGGCATGCTGCACCAATTCCGGCGCGGTGCAGCCCCGAGAGGCACAATCGGCAGGATTCCAGGGGCCGGGAACGTGCCTCCAACAAATTTCGATGCCCGAGTTCTGTACCTGAGATACCCGATTGGCCACAAACGTTTCCAATACGTGGGGTGCCCCGCGTAGCCATGCCAGAGCTACCTGACTGTCAGACCAGGCGTAGACATTCCGGATGTCCACCGTAGACGTCAGTTCCTTGTGCACGTGGCACAACAGTTTGGCCAATAGATGCGCCCCGCAAAGCTCCAGCTTCGGGATTGTCAGCCTAGTTTTGAGGGGAGCCACCTTGCTTTTAGCCAGAAGCAAGGAGACGGCGACTCGACCCTTCGAGTCAACCGTTCGCAGATACACCACTGTGGCATACCCTCGTTCTGACGCATCGCAGAAGCCATGTAGGCTTGCCCTGTATTTGCCCCGCGGCAAGATCCACCGCGGCAACGCCACCTGATTGATCGCCTCGATCGTAGAGATCAGAGCGAGCCAAGTGTCGAGTGAGAGCCCTACCAGTGGCTCATCCCAGGAGACTCCGAGTGTCCACAGTGTTTGCAATAAACACTTCGCCATAAAAATTCACGGGCTGATCCATCCATTTGGATCAAACATCCGAGCGATGGTGGAAAGGATCGTCCTTTTCGACCAAACTCTTGTAGTTTCCAGTTCTACCCGGAATGTGAAAATATCGTGAACCGGCTGATATTTAATTCCCAAAACGGCGATAGAGTTCGGGTCCCCTGCGTTCTCGAATAGCTGAGGATTCTGTTGGTGATCTTCCGGAATCCCAACCAGAAGCTGTGGCTCGTTAGATAACCATTTTCTCAACTCATAACCACCAGCCGCGAGGAGTCCGATCAGCTCATTCCTGATGATGAGCGCCTCCTCCAGAGAGGCTGCCCCTGTGCAGATATCATCTACGAACACGTCACGTGTCAGTACAGCGGCTGCCCGGGGAAAGTGAGCCCGTTCCTGCTCCGCCAATTCCAGCAGTGACCGGATGGCAATGAAGGGACTCGACTTCAGGCCGTACGTGTTGGTGTTGAGCTCGTAGACGGTGATGGAATCCTCCGAATGTTCCCTCCAGAGTATTAACTGAAACCTCCTGTCCGCAGGATGTATTACTGTTTGGCGGAACATCATCCGGATGTCCGCACCGATCACCACCTGGTGTCTTCGGAAATTTAAAATGATGTCGACAATGTCCCGATGTAATTTCGGACCAGAATGGAGACATTGGTTCAATGAAACTCCAGTCGACGACGGTGCCGATCTGTCAAAAACAGTCCGTAGTTTTCCAGATGAGGCCTTCAACACCGCGTGGTGAGGCAAGAAAAAATGATCTGTCGTTGTCCAGTCGACAGTCACCCGCGACATATGCCCCAAGGCCTCGTATTCTCGCATGAACTCGATATACTTTTCCCGAAGTACCGGATCGCGAGACATACGACGCTCCATGGACAAGAGTCGTTTCTCTGCCAACGCCCTCGATTTTCCCAAGAGAGGGGGACAGTCGATAAAGGGCAGTCGAGTTTCGATCCTACCCGACGCCATCCGGCGTGTGTGATCCTTATAAAAGGTTTCGCACTCCACATGCTCCGGATCCAGACGGGAGACCATGGGAGGCACTTCCAGTTCCCAGAATTTTTGCATCGTCCTAGCGATGGAGGTAGTAGCGACGACAGATGAGACATCCCGCGTCTCCTGGTCGAAAACCGGTCCCATTAAAACGTGTCCAAAGATGGTAGGTATAGCTACCAACGAAGAGCGGCCCAGAATCCGCTGAGGCCCTAAAAGGATCCAGCCCAGTACATCCGCTCCCAATATGAGGTCCACCGGAGCCGGCTCCTCGAAATGAGGGTCTGCCAGCATGAGACCTGATGCGTCAGACATTGCGTCCCGCGGAATGTCTGTCGGTGGATGCCAACCCAGCAGATTGTCGAGTACGATCACGACCGCCGCAATCCGTATCGAAGCGGAATGCACAGGAGAGAAGAAAATGTGGGTCTGACCGGACAGACCCCCCACTTCTGTATCTCCGACTCCCCGAATCGGAACTGAGGGAGGCGCGCACTCCAGACGTAGGCGCCTCGCTACCCTCGTAGTAATTAAGCAGCCCTGTGCCCCAGTGTCTAGGAGGGCTCGTATCCGGACGAAGTCCCCCCTAGGTCCCCAAACGCGTACCTGCGCGATGGGCAAAAGAACCGTCCTCGGTTCCGACGTAGCCCGACCACAGGCTAGTCACGCGTCAGAGCCAGCAGCCGACCCTGTCGAACCGTGATGACTCGGCCAGTAAGTCGGACGCGTGCAGGCCACCATCCGGGGTGGTGCGTATCCAGCTGCCCTACTATACCGGTGATAGGGTGGGTGGTATTCCAACCTCGGGTACTCGTGCAGTACCGGTGAGAACTGTTGACGGTTCTCATGTCGTTGTTGTTCCGGTAACGGCGGCGGAGGATACGCGTACGAGTATCCGGGTGTTGGGTCCGGAGGTGGGGCTCCCTGTACCCAGTGGCCCTTAGAGGCACCAACTCCTGGTGTTGGTCGCGCCGGGTGCCGGGTTGTAGCCAGAACCTGGCTCCGTTCCGGCGGTCCCCAACTCACCTGAGCCGGGGTGTACGAGGGGTTGTAGTGTGGCGGCCGTGGCGGACTCCGTCTTTCCGGAGGCGGAGTTGACCCCGGCCCCAAACCGCCACCCGTGGGAGACCCCCTCTCCCGAACCGGTGCTGAGCCCTCAGCACTACGGGTGCACAGTAAGCGATGGTGCGGTCCGCCGCACACATCGCAAAGCCTCGCCTGGGGACACTCATTATACCTATGTCCTCCCAGGCAGGCATAACACAATCCTCGTGTCCGAACGAGGTTTCAGCGCTCTTTTGTGGGCAGCCCGAGAATTGCTAGACATAGCTGTTCCAAGTGCTGCTGTCCGCAAACCCGGCATCCAGAACCGGGGTTGATGGCGGCCGCAGCCACCAGCCTGCCGCGACCCTTCCCTGGGTTGCGTGGCGGCTGGGCGCCGTAGACTCCGGAAGTGAAATGAAAATGAAATGAAAATAAATTTATTTAGGACATAACAGTTTAAACATAAAGATCAAAGTGGAAATTTAAAAAAAAAAACAGGAGTCCCAAAACGGTTCCGACTCAGCAAGATGCTAGCCTTGAGGTTAGCGCTGATCTTCCGTCGGAACCGGTTTCAGTGATGCTGCGATAGCAACATAAGCGTAACACAAAAAGTAAAAAAATAAAAAAAAATATATATATAAAAACAAAAATAGAAGATTAAAAATATAGGCTGTATATCCTAAATCCCTACATCCAACGGTACAATAAAAATAAAAAAGAATAATAAAAAACAAGACAACAACAATGATAATCATTGACAGACCGACAGACAAAATGGTTTGTAAAAATTAATAAAAAGGATATTATTAATAGACTAACAAACAAAAGTTACGTCACATTTGGGTAACAGAATGCATATAATACAACAACTAAGAAGAAGAACTATATTGTACACAGTTATACAATAAATAATTTCTACTTTTATTTCTATAACGACACATTGCTAAACAGTTTAAGGAGCCATTACAAGACGCCTCGTATCGTAAATGAAACATGCATTTGGGACAGACAAACAAGGTAAGAGCTGTTATAATGCGCTTGTATCTAACAATAAAGTCTCCTGCGCACTCTGAAAACTAGACAAATACAATTTCAGTTTATTCTTAAAACTATTTTTACTTTGCAGGTCCCTCATCGGTGGAGGAATATTGTTCCAGCATTTTGTCGCTGCGTATCGGAAACTTCCTCTGAAAGCAGTAGATGTGTGACTTGGAGTAGACAGCTGCAGAGCATGTCTTCGGGCTCCATAAGGCCTAAGACTCGAAACCCAAGACAACTTATTATATAAATAAGCAGGTGCTTGATCCCTTACAATATTAAACATTAAACAAGCCAAATGAAGTTTACGGCGGTGGCGCATTTTCAACATATTGTGTTTATTCAAGAAAGGAGTTACATGGGCCCTTAACGGAATAGTGAAACAGAAACGAGCACAGGCATTTTGCACTCTTTGTACAAGTTTCTGAGTTTTCGCAAGTAAACGAGGTCCGTAAACGGTATCCATATAATTTAGCCTAGACAAAACAAGTGACTCCACTAGCTGGATACGCAACTCTTCACTTAGATAGCGTCTCATCTTATATAATACCCTTAGTTTATAGAAACAATTTTGGATAGAACTCCCAATATGATTTTCAAAACGTAGGTTGCAGTCCATCTTAAGACCCAAATTACGTGCCTCATAAACTCTTTCAATAGCATCATCTTTTAGTTTGACAAGCACTGGAGAGTTTATTTTACCTATCTGATGTTTGGTCCCGAAGATCATGTATTTAGTCTTAGAAGAGTTTAAAATAAGGCAATTCTGAGCAGACCAATGAGCGATTTTGGAAAGATCTTCATTAATATTAATTATAGCTTGGTCAAGGTCCTCTGGTTTAAAAGATATATAAATTTGCGTGTCGTCTGCGTAAATATGGTACTTGCAGTGTGTGATTTGTGTTGTAATGTCCGCTGAGTACAAAATAAAAAGGATTGGACCCAAAATAGAGCCCTGAGGCACACCCCTGCCCACGGCCACCTTTTCAGATTCCATAGAAGAACCATTGTTACGGCTTAGTCTAACATGCTGGCGACGATTACTGAGGTAACTATGAAACCACCGCAAGGCCAGATAATCAAATCCGTAGTAGCTCAATTTTGACATGAGAAGATTTATATTTAAAGATTCAAATGCCCTCGAAAAATCTAATAAGACCAGCAAAGTACACATGCCTTGATCTTGCGCATGCAGTATAGAGTCGGTAACATCTAGTAGGGCAGTTGTGGTACCCCGCCCCTTTCTAAAACCTGACTGCAGCTCTGGAAAAATTTTATTCTTCTCAAGGTAATTGTTTAGTTGTATGCAAACAGCCTTCTCTAGGATCTTAGACAGACAAGGCAGTATACTAATGGGCCTCAGGTCCTTTAAATCTACCGGGTTCGCTACCTTAGGCAGCGGAAGCACAATAGCCAGTTTCCATAATTCAGGATATGTTTGGGTAGTAATTGACAAATTTATAATATCTTTGATACAATCTATAGTATGTGGGAATGTCTTAATGAGCATATCCAGGCTGATTGAATCGCACCCCACCGCGTTAGATTTTAAACTGTTAAATATTTTAATGATTTGATCTAGACTAATAGGTTTTAAATTAAAAATTGAATCCGAAAATCTATTGTACTCAAAAAAGGTTAATTCTGAAATCGAAACATCTGGGCTACCTGGTATATTCAAAAAATAATTATTTATAATATTCGGATTGTTAAAAAACAAAGGCAAATCATTTTTAACCTGGGGCAAAATTGTATTTTTAAGATTCTTCCATAGTAATTTAGGATTGTGAATTTTGTTATTGACACTATGTTTAAAATAAGCAGCTTTTTCATGAAATAGGGCTTGATTTACCATTGACTTTAAGGTTTTGTAATATACATTGTTACTATTTGGTTTCCGCCTATGGAAGTCTGCCAGAGCCCCATCGCGCAACTTCATCATATGCTTGACTGTGTCTGTAATCCAAGGCGGGTTGCGATCCCTGACTATGACAGACTTTTCGGGTGCATGGTGATCAAACACAGTCATGATGCATTGATTAAAAACGCCTACCATGTCATTGACACACTCGGAACTGGATATGAGATCCCATCTTATGTTTTGCAAATCGTTATTAAATTTGTCTAAAGAAATGCAATTTTTTGGTCTGTATTTAATAACTCTAGGAGAAACTTTTTCACGCTTAATGTTGAACTCACAAACCACCAGACAGTGACCAGTTAGGGAACCCACATGATCCAAGGTGACTTTTTTACATTTTAAATTGGTACATACGACATCTATGAGAGTTTGGCTATTCAAAGTAAAGTGCGTTGGCTCAGACACCAGCTGAGAAAGTTTGAAACATGATATAAAAGTATTAATTTTGGTAGTATTTAAATCCTGAGTTTGTAATAAATTAATATTAAAATCGCCAAGTAGTACTAGGTTATCATAATTGGGAATAGAACTAATAGTGTCTGAGAGTGCGTCGAAGAATAAATCTATATTCATCCAGTGTGGCCGATACGCAGTGCCAATAATCAGCTTCTTTCCGTTAAGGGTCAATGTGAGCCACATCTGCTCTACTAACTTGTGCAAAGGGTCAACCGGGTGAGGCTAGGTGCGAACACTAACATTGCGTCGTATGTAAAATCCGACGCCGCCCCCGCGCTCACGCGCGTGACGCGGACGCGGAATGTGACGCAGTCGGTAACCCGGCAGTGCAGGCGCCCGCCCCTCCTCTCCCTCTCTAAGCCAAGTTTCGTTTATAGCTAGCACATCTAAGTCATATCGAGTAACTGTAGCGATAAAATTATCATGATTAGTACCGAGGGAACCTGCATTATACAAACCAATCTTTAAAAGTTTATTCGCCATTTAGATGTATCATATTACAAAATAAAATAAAAGAGAACAAAGTGTTTACAATTGGGCAAGCAATGTGCAAATGATAGCAATTAAAATAATGAAACATTCTGACAAAAGTTTTAAATGAAATATTAATTAATGATGTGCAAACTGTATATAGATAAGATATTACTGTTATAAATGTAATATTTCTGTCTAGACTTGTGTATTTATTTTCCCTTTCCACAAAAGAGCAACAACATATTACCATTTCAGGGCCAACAATCTTACGAAACGGGTGCCGAATCAAAAACACGGTCTATGTCCGAGTCCGACCGAAAACTATACACCTGCTTTCCGTCATCCTGCCGCGCGAAGAGCCGTCCTCTCCTGGTCCACGAGTACCTCCACCGGCGCTTAAGGCACTCCTCGCGGACTCTGTGGAATAGGCGGCGGTTGGTCGCCGTCAGTCGCTCGTTAACATATATGCGTCGCGGGGGGCCCGGCAGGCCAACGTCGGCCACGGTGATGTTGCGGCGCACGCGCGCGGCGCGCAGCAGCTCGTCGCGCAGCTCGCGGCGCGCCAGCCGCACCACCAGGCGGCGGGGGCGCGAAGTGCGGGCCGGCGCACTTGTCGGAGCCTCCTGGGAGGCTAGCTGGTTTTCCAGCAGGCCAGCCTCCTCTTCCAGGAACTCCAGAAGTTCCCCTATCGAGGGCAGAACGCTGCCGAGGTCCTTGTGGACCAGTCGATTCCGCTCGAACTTGTCCGTCATCTCCTGCGACAACTTGGCCAGAACGATGTGCAGAAGAAGGAAGGATCACTGGTCGACGGGCAGTCCGAGCGTCCTTAACCCGTTTAAGGACACGGTGAGCGGGGTGATCAGCTGCGCCCTCAGCTGAGCCCTATGGTTGACCCTCGGCAATCCCAGCAGATGGGTCACGTGCGCGTCCGCCTGAAGACGCGGCTTCTCGTACCGCTTCTCCAGCAGTTGCATGGCGGTGTCGTAGCTCGCATCCTGCAGCTCCAGATGCTGTACGAGCTGTCTGGGTTCTCCGTCTAGGAAGAAACGGAGATATGCCAGCTTTTCGGCCTTGGTGAAATCCTTCCGAGTATCCACCAAGGCCAAAAACATGTTCCGGAATCCAGCCCAGTCCCGCATACATCCGGTGAAATGCGGGACCTCCAGGGCACCCAATCTTCCCATGGCGCTGGGTCCAGGGGTGTGGAGCGAAGCGGGGCGCGCAACAGGCTTCCCCTCCCGCAGTCGCTCGACGTCCTTCACCCGCTGAAGGACCTCATCGTAGATGTCTTGGATGTGCTCCAGATCCTTGACATATTGGGCGTGGAGGGCCAGCTCCTTCTCCCCGACCGGGTCGGTTGACAATAGAGCGGTTACCGACCGCTCGGCCAACAAGAAACGACCCTGCATTCACGTCTCCAAGGCGTCCTCCCGGTTAGGCCGATCTATTAATGCAAGCAGCCCGGTGAACCACCGGAGCTGCTGAGCCAACTCCTGCCGTGACGCTGTCATTATAAATAACTTAAACTAAATAAACCTAAACACAAAATTAAAACGAGTCAACGAAAACACGGAATCGATTATCCCGAATCGACTCGATGCTTTCAATTGAAAGAAATTGAATAACAATTAACGTTCCGAGAAATGTCCCAGCCCAAATACAACGGTACTACCAACCTTACAATTCAACCGCACCTGTCCCGGAAGTGCGATTTTACACGAAATGAGCTTAACCTATTACGAACTAACAAAATACACAAAATTACACCGATTAACCTAGAGGTCCGGTAGTAACCACGCTCTGCTACCAAATGTTGCGGAAACCCACAACACACACTATCTGCTACCGTTTAAAATTAGGTAACACCTTAAAATCTACAAAATCCACTCACAGTTCCATGCCGCTCCCGCCGTCCAGAACGGGATCCATATGGTCTGATGGGGCCTGAATCCGAGTCCGGGTCTTCTCGGGTTCCCTAATCACACCCAACGGCTACCCCAAGTGCACTTTCCCCCGAGGAAATACCTGTCTTCTCCAGCAGCGGAGACGCCGACATCCAACCACGGATGGCAAATTGTACTCCCGATGCGATTCGCTTACGACGTACACACACACAAGACACAGGTTGCACAATACACTTAATTAGAGTAATACGGCTCCAAATGCCCTTATTACTGCTTAAAATCTATTTAATTATCAACACACGATAACCTATAAACCAGCCATATTGCTTTCCCGAAACAAGTACCAATAAAAAAAGAACAATTAGTGATGGGGCCATTATGCCACAAAATAAATTGAAGATCGATAATCGATTCCCAAATCGATCCGTCCATAATACAAATCAAAGTTTTATTTCCAACAAAAATAAATGCCTGTTTATTTGCAACAATGACACATAGAATATACAGAAATGTACTGAGTAAGAGATACTGACAGAGTTGTGTTTACATAATCTTACCTCTCGAAAAGGTTTTTACAGCTTTAGATGTGGTACTGTTTTGTTTAAGAGCGTTTACGCCGCACACTAGCGCCACTAATGAAAAAAAAAACATATCTAGTAATTAGAGATAGAAAATCAAATTTAAATCAACAAACTATTTGAATGAAGCAATTTTGCAATTTTACGTCACCTAATGAACACCTCACATGTTATGGTTTAGTTAAATAAGACGTTACGGCCACTTTTAACTATAACGCCATATTTAGGCGCTAGTGTGCGGCGTAAACGCTCTTAAGTCATTTGCAACGACAATCGTTTACCTCGCAAAATCGAGAGATACAAACAGAGTTGGTTTTTACAGCTTTAGATGTGGTTCAGTTTTGTTTAATTCACTTGCAACACCTTTAGCTTATCCCACAAAGTGCCTAGTTCTAAGATGACACATAGACATATAGAGGTTTACTGAGTGAGAGATACTAACAGAGTTGTATTTACATAATCTTACCTCCCGATAAGGTTTTGACAGCTTTAGATGTGGTTCAGTTGTGGTTCAGTCACTTACGACTGTGCCGTTCGCTTATCTCAGGAAGGACCTATTTCTAAAGATTGAATATAGAAGTAAAGAGATGCACTGAGCGTTCCCTGCTCACCTGTGTGAACAGGCAGAAAACTGTGCTGGAGACGAAGCGATCGTGCGGTCAATTGTGTCTCTAGAATTTACAAAATTGCTGAAATTTTAGTACAGAAGGAGCACTGAAGAACTCCGAAATTTTAAAAGACGCGGACATGTGATCTATGTAACCGTGTCGTTGATTTTAAAGATAAGCTAAAACCAAAAACTCTTATACAAACCCGGGAATCGTACCCGGTTCAATTAACTGTAAATAAAGTGTAGAAACTTAATATCTAATGTTAATATTTTATATAACTCTGAGCTCCACATTAAAACAGGTCTTAGATAAACAAAAGCAAAATGGAATAAAAAGTCTTTGCATAAGTATTCCTAAGCGTAACTTTCCCATTCATTATTTTTTATTTCCCTTTTCAATGGCACTGAATCGGAACCATGGTATTTATTTCCATTAATGGGCAAAGACGAAGAATAAGGTCACGATTCTTCTAACTTCACGATGTTAGAGATCCGTAGTACACAACTAGTCAAAATGCAATAATATAATAATAATATGATATTATTTATTAATTTTTTATTTTCAGCCACTACTTTCCCACTGAACGGCAAAGGCCTCTCCTCCCTCCTTCCACCTATCTCTGTCCTGAGCTACTTCGTCCCAATTCTTTAAGTGGGAACCCAACTTATACCATCATCTCCGTTTAGGCCTTCCACGTGGTCGTCGTCCCGATGTTGGGACCCATGATGTGGCAATCTTTGCTCAGAATTCGTCCGACATACGAGCAACGTGTCCGGCCCAGTCCCACTTTATTTGACCGGCTTTTTATGATATCATATATGATAATTATTACTGAGGCATTTCTTACATCAGCAACTATAAATTAATAAATAACAACCAGCCATTTAATGCTTTAACTTTAATTTTAAATTTTAATTATAATAATTGTTAAGTATATAAATATATAATTATTAACATTCTTTGGTCCACGTCGCAAGTTGTGGCTGTCCTTAAATAATAACTGTAGTTACTTAGATTATGTCTTAAAAATTACTCTTTATTGATATAAAAAGATGAATTTGTTGCTAATTAGCTGTCTAGTCGATAAAATTAACTTAGATAATTATTTTTATAAAAAAAATGTAAAAACTTAATTTTATAATTACTTTTTAAATTGTTACACATGAAGTTCTTGATTTGTAACCACAACATATTTTAATTTTACTAAAATATAAAGTTTTACTCTACATACGGACCCACATTCTTTACAATTTGCGCTCTACGCTAAAACCTTTTTATAGCTCGCGTAATAGTTGAGCACATTACTCGACGCTACACGTGAACTCCGTACAAAATTACAGCTTAAGACTGCCAAGGTACGTACTTTAAAAACCGACTCTATTGTACAGAAATAAGATATAAATTTTGTTACGACAATTATCTATATACTAGTTTGCCTAGATATTAAGACAAAAAGCAGATGGTCCAGGGTGTTACGCAAGAGTGAGGTTACAAAAAGCAGTTTCCCTTTCGAGGGATAAGAAGTTCAATAACCGAATGTGACGGAAAGAGGGCAGCGAATAAGGTTAGAAAAATGGTCAGATTATTGAAATCGCTCGGTCTCAAAAAACGCTTCATAAAGTACCTACTGTCGATCCGTATACTTTTAAATCGAGATTGTCGATTGATCCGAGTGCATGTGCGAGTTTAATTTGTCATTTCGTTAACATGAAATATAGAATTTGAATGGCTTAATTTAAAGTCTCCTCGTTTGTCAACGGAGTGCCTAGTGTCGGTTTTATTTACCACAAAATTTTTTTTCGTTCACGTTAACGAAAATCAGTAATTTGTAAGGCTAAAGTTTGTGAGTGTATTCTCTATACAATAGTTCCCAGGATACATTTTAATACACACAGCAAATTAAAATAATATTCATCTTTGAAAATTTGTATGGCAAAATTTTATCTCTTCCCGTATGTCGCCAGGAAGCGCTTCCTCAATGCCATACTAATTCTCGTTTTCGTTAACGTAACCGAATGTCAAATGAAACTCACACCCTGGAGACACAGCTTCAATGCCATAAAAAATCACGTTTTTCTTAAGGTAACGTAAATAAAAACTTTTTTCAGAAGTATGTTGCATAATATCTGAAAACAGGTCGGGTGATAGCCTATTATTCAGTCGGTTAGACCATTATTAAGTTTAATAAACACATAAATCTTAAAACAATCTCAACCTAACCAATACAAACAAACAACACAAATTTTACCACTTTATGATAATGTAAGTATGAAGACTACCAATATAACAAAAAGGGCCAATAAACAAACTTTAATCAAGTCGATCGATGGACGGATTCCTACGACGCCATTATGAATCTATCGATACAGCGCAATCAGTTATAAATAATGGACATTCAATTTATGATGGGGTTGTGATAGAAGACTAATCTCCAATCGATTTTACACAATTAAGGATGCTTTCCACCACAGCTCTGCGAAGTAGCTAAGCTGTGCGAGAAGAAAAAACCCACCAATAGGGTTATTTTCTTTTCCTTGCGGTGTAAAATACACTAATACTATTGGTGTATTTATTCCTCGCTGCTATTTGTTAAAAGCTGCCTTAAAATCGTTATTATTGCTCAGAACAATAACTAAAGCTATAGAAGGATGGCTAAAATAAAAATCGTGCAACTATGTTTAGTTCCGTTCTATCTTATGGCTAGAAAAGGAGGTTGGACTGCGACAAATGGTTGACACTTAGTTTTTATTTTTGCATTGTTATGTCAAACGGTCATCAGATAATCGGTGATCAAAAAAATCTTTGAGTCCTTTATAAAGTCACTCACTACATTACCTCAAATATGACGTCACAAATCTGGTGACACTTTCGAAATAACGAAAGAAAAGGGACAATCGATCTCTTTCCAATACATCACTTAGGTTCATTAGTTAAAATAGTACGAACTGATGAATGAGTGTTGCTATTTTAGTCCGGTTTCTATAGCTTTAGCTATTATTCTGAGTATTATTGAACTTGCTCGGAGAAATGACAGCAGCCTACACGACGATCGATCTCATAATGGTCTACAACAAAGTCGATATTAGACGGCAAAATAATAAAGCTCAACTATAATTTCTCTGCCCTTGGCTTTTATATGCAGATCGCTGTAATTTATCAGCGTTGACATTTGAATGGGCCAACCATCCGTGGAATAAGCGGTGGTCAAAGCGTGCGTCAGATCACTTCAATTGATGCGGCTGATGTGTGGATTGCACAGATTGGACGGGTGCGCTACGGCCTTCGTTATAGCGGGCGGGGTGAGCGAGCGTTGCGAGCGCAGCGTTTGGCTCTTAGGCTCAATTTCAACTTCAGCATAGCTATAACAGCGTAATCTGTTTATAAAGAGCTATTACCGTCTTTGGTCAGAGGTCAGAGGACCAAGATGATCTATATGACCAAGAAGATCGAGATGACTGATGACTGTTCGCAAGCTTGTGAACTAGCGAAGATACATAGTAGAGCAATAACTTATATTAAGCATGAACTTATTATTAAACTTTCTAGCATTTTTGTTATTGTTATTTTTAATTGTTTTTTTCGTATTTTTAATAAATAATTTTATTTTGATATTTGTGATTATTCTTATATATGGTATATGTAACCGTGTTAATAAAGTAAATAAATAAATAAATACAATAGTTCCTAGGATACATAAATACAAAGCAAATTAAAGCGATAGGTATTCATATTTTATGATTTACTAGCCGACCCGGCGGCGGACTTCGTACCGCTTTGACAGTTCCTATGACAACAAAACAAACAAATCATATTTCCATTTATTTATCATTATCAGTGTTTCTCTACTATATATTATGCATGTATTTATACACATAAACCTTCCTCTTGAATCACTCTATCTATTAAAAAAAACCGCATCAAAATCCGTTGCGTAGTTTTAAAGATCTAAGCATACATACATACATAGGGACAGACAGACACCTGGAAGCGACTTTGTTTTATACTATGTAGTGATGATGGTTCTTCGAAGACGAACCTAAACATTTCAATATGACAATATACTGCGATGGTTTAAACGCGACATACATAAATCAAATCATAGATCCAAAGGTGCTGATGATGGTGCAGCGGTTATCGCGCTCGGTCTGCAATCGCTAAAGTTAAGAAACTTTCGCAATGGTCGGGCATAGGATGGGTAACCAAAAATGTATCATCTCTAGCACCCCGTGCTTCAAAAGGTACGTAAAGACGTTGGTACCAGTTGCTAATAGCAGTAGTTAGGTTAACAACCACAACGCTTAGTGGTTTATGACCCGTTGTCCCTGTGTTTCCATTCATATGGAATGCTGATGATGATGATGATGATGAGATCAAATCTGATATTCATCTTTCAGGTTTTCTTTTTAAATACAAACAAAAACCTTGCGTTGCGATACATTATAATTTACTATAGCGGTACAGGCGCGGTAAAAAGCAACCCGCTTGTTGCGACCAGGGCCTACAAGCAAGGTTTCTTTGGAAGTTCCGTCACAATTACCCTGACACAGTATTGTAACGAAAAATAATGTAAGCTAATTCTTGTTCTTAAATTGCTTGCACTTGATTTCCCGAGATTTTTTTTAAGTTTGCGTAATTCCACAGAGCGTTAATCAAAGAATTAAATGTCATTATAGAGTCTGTAAAACTATCCGTATGATTGATTGTACAGACGCCTGTACATCAATCTATTCCACAAAACTGTCAAATCCTACTAATATTATAAGTAGTAGTACTATGGGAAGTAGTAAGTATGGATGGATGTTTGTTACTCTTTCACGTAAAAACTACTGAATGGATTTAGATGAAATTTGGAATACAGATAGTTTATAACCTGGAATAACACATAGGATACTTTTTATCCCGATATTCCCATGGGAACGGAAACCACGCTGGTGAAACCGCGAACGGCCGCTAGTTTCTTCAATAAATTTTCAACTATATGCTTGAGTCTTAAAGTTCAAAGTCTATTGAGGAAATTTGTCAGTTTGTGGTAGTCTGATGTGCAGGCGCGTGTACGTTCATCGTAGAAAAAGTTGATAAAAGCACCAAAAGAGTCATCAAAATTCCAAATTCCAAATGATGGCTGGCAGCTACCTCTGCCAGCGTATTAGTTTGGCAATCCAAAGGGGCAATGTTGCCAGCATTCTTTGGACCGTTCCCATGAGCCCACAGTTGGAGGACATCTTTTATCTTTCTTTTCTTTAGTTTTTATTTGTCAAATTATTTTTCACTATTTTTTTTTCAAGTTAAGTTATATAATGTTTCTTTTTGTTGTGTATTTAAATATAATTAATAATATATGCCAAAGTTATTATATTAAAAAAAAATCAAAATCATTTAAGTATTCAGTTTAGGCTACAAGTAGCTCTTGTGAATGTCACTATGCCATTCGTTCGCCAGTCGTTATTAGTACCTGAAGAAAGCTAAAAAAGGCATTTGCTTTTTTAAATTTTCTTAATATGTAAAAGAACTTTTGAGTGTAGGTCGAACAAATCAACAATCGAGTTTGCGAAATATTTTCGCGATGTCAAAATTTAATTCTTAATAAGCTCAATAAAAATAAATGTACCTAGTCATTCTACGCACGCATTGTTTTCATCTTTATTCAAAAATAAACAAGTAAAACATAAATTTAATAATTGATTTACGACTTTCCAGTGTTATAATCTCTATCTCAGTTCGCAGGAAAAAGAAACAACAATTAAATTATGTGAATAATATGCAAGCGAAAATCACAATCAGTAATTTTATTACTAGTACGTGAGCTTTTAATTAATAGTTAAATGAGAAAAAAACAATTTGATCGCGTCTGGAAAAAATATAGCCTCACAAAAACAATTAAGTTTTAAATGTAGTCAGTGACACTGGATACAATAGCGAACAAGCTAGTAAGTCAAGTTTCTTCTTACATAAGATGTCAAAAACAAACAGAGGAAAAGGCAGTTAGTCCACAATTATTTCAAAATTATTTGTTACCGTGCTTAAGTTTTTGAATGGACAGCCTGACAAAAAATAAAAAATGAATGCCTTTTATTTATATTATTTAGAATTTTGCATTCGCAATGCTATAAGTATTCTATACTTAGATAAAAAAGTAATTCTATTTTATCAAATCCAATGCCCTTTATTTTTTCTCTATTTATTCTTTTGTAATATAATTCTTCTATATTTTTATCACAGCGACACTTTTGATTGCATCGCCTGATAAAAGTAAAAAAGTGAGATAAATTTTTACGTTAAAAATACACAACTTAAACTCTGCCACGTTTTTTTAAAAAGCTGGTTTAGCATTATTTTAGGTCCTAAATATATTCAAAATACAAAATCATTTATTCAGTTTAGGCAACAAATAGCTCTTATGAACGTTATTATGCCATCGGTTCGTAAGTCTACTCTGAGCGGGATCTTGTACTGAAAAGAACCGGCAAGAAACTCAACAAGTGTCCAGCTCTTTTCTCCCTTACAGCGTCAAAAATATTGGAATAACATAAAAAACAAAAATATTTTTAACGATCTAAAATATATTACTTGAAACTGCCCCTTTGTAGTAAATGGGTTATAATACTCGCACTGGGACTCGACTCACTCGAACCCACAATCCGATTGCTTATCCAATTTGTACCAAATAATTATTATTTTTCGTATCCAGAGCAGTTCTTAAAAGTAGTTAAAAACCATGTTTTACACGTTTACAAAAACATGTTACTGATGACGATTCCCTACTGTTGCCGGTAGGTACGCGGTGGAGTAATTGACTATCGATGTCATTTAAACCAAATGTATTTTTTGATCTTTGTTTGATAATTTATAGTAGGTCCGACTGGCGTAAAGCATACAGCAATTTCTCTTTACGAGCCTGATTTAAAAAAGAAGTGTCCAAACAACGGGGTCCACCACTAATTCGGTATTAAACTTATTTACTATTTTGAAAATTTCGTCAGATCACTGACATTGAAACAGCTAGACTTGTTTACTTTAGTTATTTCCATAGCGTAATGTCGTACGGCATTTTACTGTGGGGCAATGCTGCCGATATTCAAACTATATTTGTGCTGCAGAAACGGGCTATTCGAGCAATTTATAATCTAAAAGCTGGTAATTCTCTTAGGGAGAGATTTAAAGATATTAATATAATGACAATTGCATCACAATATATTTACGAGAACCTAATGTATGTATATAAAAATATTGAAACTTTTTCTAAAAACAGTGATATTCACAATGTAAACACTAGAAATAAAAACAAACTAGCAGTACCTAATACTAGGCTCCACAAAGTAAATAATTCATTTAGAGGCCTGTGTGTACGTTTTTACAATAAAGTTCCAAGTAATATCCAAAAACTAGATATTAATAAATTTAAAATCGCTATTAAAGAAAAGCTTTATAAAAAAGCTTATTATAAAGTGTCTGATTACATTGAAGACAAAACAGCATGGGTTTAAAATGCTCCAATCTATTTCTAATCTAAAATATTGTTAAGATTTTTTTTTTAAACTTGTATAACTTGGTAACGTAACGGCATATAATTTTGTAAATGTAGTTACATATTGAATTAAAGCTGTGGAGTTTCTTGCGCCCATTCTTCTCCACAGCTAAAATATAGACGTCCTGAATGGGTAGTAGGTAAAAAAACTATGGACGATTCAAAAGCACTTTTCTAAAGTTTATTTGAATAAAGAATATTTGACTTTGACTTTGACTTTAAAAAGCCTTCAACTGAAAAGAGTTGAAAATTTAATTATATTCTATTATATATATTCTTAGAATATTAACAACACACATACATACAAAAAGAAGAGGCAGACAGTATACACACAAGAGAAAACAATAAGATTATACAAAAAGAGTAATAAATTAAAAAAAAACAAAGAGTGTAAAGTTAATGTTAAGTAAAAAACTTGGCTTACAATGCATTTAAGACGCATTTATATTAATTATTTCGGAAAAATTGTTTTAATAAGATAAGACGGCCTTCTCTTCCGTAATCGAGGATTGCATGAGTCGCCGTCAGTTCGTCGAAGGGACTACGTCCGTGGCTAGTCACAAGCGTCTATGGGCTATAGTGGCAGTTTCATTTTCTGTTCCATTCCATCAGATATGCCGAAAGTTTGTTTCCCGACTTGTAACTTTTAAAAGATGTAGGTGTTTAATACTAAGTATTTAGGGGTA
This sequence comes from Eudonia lacustrata, assembly GCA_947562085.1. Taxonomy (NCBI): domain Eukaryota; kingdom Metazoa; phylum Arthropoda; class Insecta; order Lepidoptera; family Crambidae; genus Eudonia; species Eudonia lacustrata. Next base: position 14,490,578 of record OX387318.1, on the reverse strand, counting down.
TGTCCATTCACATCCACTTAATAACTTTATGTATTTAATTATCATCATCATCATCAGCTCATTTTATGTGCCCACTGCTGGAGCACGACCCTTCCCTATGGATGGATAGGTAGAACGGGCCATAAACCACCACGCATGCCCAGTGCGGTGCCGTGGTTGTTAACGACTGCTAATGCAGCCGGGACCTACGGCTTTACGTGCTTAGGAGCTTGAGATGATAAAGTTTTGGTAGCCCATTCCATGACTGGCCTTTGCAAAATTTGCTTAACCTGAGCACTCGCAGAACGGGCGCGTTAACAAGTGCGCCATCGAGCTCCTCAATCCATTAGATATATAAAATATCCTAGGCTTCAGAATTCCTTTCAGAATTATCGTCAGAACTGTAATAGATATAAGCTAGAAAATAAGAAATAGAAAATAAGATTTAGGGCATGTGAAATATGCAATAAAAATGAAACCAAGAAATCGGCAAAATAGTTAATAAGAGTAGGTTCAAAAACAGGAAGCAACAATGCAAGAAAAATGTATTAGAATAAGCAACAAATAGCATAAAGAGTAGGGCACCTAGCGTGCAATAAAAATGGAAAAGTTAGTAGAATTATGTAGTACCTATAGCGTAGGAATATAGAGTAGATAGGGCACAAGCCGTGCCAAGAAAATGTAGGCGTGAAGCTGCTCCTAGAACAGACTAAGCGTAGACAAAGTCTCCGACACTGACCCACGTCGGGGGACAAGATTTAAAAATATATATATATATATATATATTCAGAATTCCTGAATGCATATTCAAATTTGTTAAACTTTCTTGTAATTTACTATTACCATTAAACCTTCTACGAAATACCCAACATAATGAATGGTTTATTATCGACCAATTAGTGTAGCCACTAATTGCGAAGCTAGATACAATAAATTATTTTATATCGCCCATAACCTTCTTAAGTAAGTACAAAAGGTTTACTACGTGATTAGTATTCTCATTATTAATGACGTATTTGATACTCGTTTCCATCAAGCGGTGGATACGATACAATCTCGATCAGCTCGCGCCATCATCAGTCATCCTTAACTGGAGTCATCCCTGGACTATTAGCACGGAGCCTGTTATTACTGACCGTCAAGAGAACACGTGTTTTAAATGTATGAATATATTTTACACACAATATTGGTTGGCATTTTATTAAATAAATTTACTTTGAACACATTTAAATTGGTTCACTGTATCACGGATCAAAGTACCTATACAATAATTGATTTAACAATATTAGGTCCTATGAAATTGGCGTTTTGTACGAAGATTTTTCATAAAATTTATTTTTCATACTAATGTTTTTTCTAATTTTCTTAGCATCTATTTATTTTAACACAATAAAAATTGTAGAGTAGTGTGTTTGTATCACTAGCTAAATATAGCAGACATTAAAAAGAACAAAAATCAAGAGTGTGTGTGTGTGTGTGTGTGTGTGTGTGTGTGTGTGTGTGTTTGTGTGTGTGTGTGTGTGTGTGTGTGTGTGTGGTGTGTGTGTGTGTGTGTGTGTGTGTGTGTGTGTGTGTGTGTGTGTGTGTGTGTCGGCTTACGCTAATAATTTATTAATATATTAAAGGGAAGTTTCATTTACAAGATTTTATTTGTAAGACCGCTTAGAATATTACCTTGTTTATTCCTTCATTCTGGACTATACGTGTCCACGGGGCAACTCGCTTGAGACACTAGTCTAAGGAGTTCCGGATGAACAATTCGCGCTTCGATGCGTCCCTAGCGTTATGACCTGATGTAGACGGTCCCTTGTGCGAGTTACTATACCTGTGCAGGGTCGGCTGACACCTTTCGTATAATAACCTATCGGTTGGTAAATACATTGTGCCTAACAAAAACATAAGTAGGTATGCTTAGTTAGCCCAACCTTTAACAAAAAATACTGTTCTCAAAACGTTTTATTTAAAAAATTAAAATATTGTCACAATGATCGTATCACCTTTGCCTTCGATAAACATCCAATGATGTCAAGGCTTTATATAGACAACAGTAAACATCCTTCTTAAAAGGAAAGCCTTGCACTCACGTCGATGTAGCGACACGAGCCAACACGCGTTTGCTCTTTACATAACATCTTAAAGAATGCCCCGGCGAGACAATGACTTTGGTAATGCCAACATATAAAAAGAAAGCATTTAGTAAATACTCTGAAGTTTTATTTTTAAAGCAGCAATCTTTTGTTTTTTTAAATCAACTTCGCCCAGTGGCGAAAGTGGGTCGGGCAAAGAGTGTTTCGAAATTTCGAAATATTAAAGCCCGGGTTTGTGGTCACCAACCAGCATTTCGCAAACAAAGTAGTTCAACCAATACATTTCAATTGTAGAAATAAATTGATTGCGATGATAGAGGGGTTTGCCCATAAGTTTCACAAGTTATATCATAGGCTAATTATTTTAGGTACTAAAAACTTCACCATATACCTGTTCGCACTTTTACAAAGATTAAATGTTTAAGGGAACTTCATATAATAGTCATGTCTTTTTAATTATTGTTCCATTTAGCAGAAACATCGCAGGTACTTCCAAAGGTGCGTAGGATTCACATTACCAAGCAGTTTCAGTTAAACCGCTTTATACATTTAATTTATAGACTAGACTAGAACCATTAACATCTTCAATAGCCTTAGTAGCCTATAAATATATCCTACTGCTGGATTCAGGCCATCCACATAACGAGATTGGGCTATTTATTTCCCATCACAGTTACCCTTCGGTCAGTATGCTTATTATAACCCCCGTTTCTTGCATAAAAACGATGTTTTTTTGTGATGTATATGTATATAAATATGTATAGTTTTCAGATTTTTCCCTGTACTTGTAATATAAGATGATATTACTTGCCAAATTTCATAGTTCTAAGTCAATGGCAAGTACCCTATGAATTTTGATTCCCTTTTGAGCGTATCGAAATATACGTTTTTGTGACATAAACGGCCGCATCTTTTTTTAAGTTAACTTAGAAATTTAATATTTTCACAGTTTCAAGGGACCGCAGACCTAGTATATGGTTTTAATTTCAACTCGATACCTCCACGTGTTCCCGAGATAAAGGGTCTTGAGTGTTACAGACAGACAGACGGACTGACGGACAACAAAGTAATCCTGTAAGGGTTCCGTTTTTTCCTTTTGAGGTATGGAACCCTAAAAACTATGGATATTACCAATAATAAACCAAACAGGTTTTATTTGCTCATAAACATCATGAAAAATTATATTTGCAATTATTATTTTCTACAAGCACTGATTTCCAATTAAAAACTAGTTTAATTTTTTTTTATTGATAACAGCGCTATTAGCTTTGCGTAAAAACATTTTTATTGTTGTTAACCAAATAATAAAATTAAAAAAAAAAAATTAAAAATAAATAAAAAATTTAAATGATACAACTTTTACGGGTCTACTCGCGTTATTTTACACAAAGTAAATAAAGTTTTTTTTAAATAAAGTAATTTGTAAAATAAACGCGAGTAGATCCGTAAAAGTTGTTTCATTTCGATGTATAGTGTTCGCGTAAACTTTAGAAAACAATAAATAAAAAATGTTATAGTCGCTGTAAGTGGCTTTCTAAATAATTTTTCGGACCATAGCAAGTGGACTGGACCGAGCTTTATCAACAGAACATAAAGTAATAAATATATGTTATAATGTGTTATGACAGCGATATAATACTGAAACCCCGGTAGGATTCCAAAGCTTTTATTGATATAGACAATAAAGACTGAATTACAGGCACCAATAATTAAATAAATTGGGAAGTGATAAATATATCCATCAAATTGAACCCGTCAATTAGCGGTGTCATAATTCGCTCGCATGTATGGGTTCAAGGGTTGTCACATTAGACTAAATAATAATATTAAAAAAATACATTTCTAATTTGCCTGATCTAGCTCAGGATAGAGGTGGAAGGAGGGAGGGGAGGCCTCTGCTTTGCAGTGGGAAAGTAATGGCTGATTATTATTATTTATATTATAATTAACCTTCTAATCTCGTGTATACGATAAGTTTATGTAAGTTGTTATATTTATACTTCTAGTCTGCTGCGATAAAACTAATAATAGTCCACAACCTATAAACCTTTCACTACTGAAACACTCACTTCACTCACTTTCACTCTTCCCACAGTCAATTTTATTTTATTTGTTTGTATGTGTAATGTATTGTAACCAAATAAAGATTTTTTCTATTGCTATTTCTACTTCATTATGATGAAAATGACATACATCAATATTTACAGTATACATATATACATTTATCACACGAATACAATTCAAAATCAGAATAATGATTGCAATACCAAAAAAAGGGGGGGAAATCATATTATTATAATTGCCAATGGTTAAATACACGTCATAATCTAAGTGCCTTGCGTAAACTTTTGAGAAACATTTTCTCGATGTAGCCATAAAAACATACTTTATTCATTTTTTGGGATAATAGCAGCTTACAATAAATAAACATCACAACTGTTTGTCACAACCCTATACCTTAAGTAAGAACCATTATCTATAATAGCCTTTGAAAATCGTATTCGCACCTCGCGGAGCAAACAAAAAAAGTAACAAAAAGTTCCATCACGATTGTCTAACAAGAAAAGCTAGTGAGATCGCCCAGTGTTAGTATGTGTCCAGAATATCATTATTTAATTTGACGGCTACTTAAAATCATATACCTACTTAAGGATGGCAGGCACCATTACTCACTAAAAATGATTGGAGTTAATCATAATTTTAAAATATTATTTATTTATTTAATTGGCCCAACTACAGAATACAATTCAGAACATTCACAACAGCAGGAATTATAATCTTATTCTCACATAAAAATTTAATTTCGGTGATTTATAGCAGCTTTTATCCATTATGGAACTGTCAATTCCGTCAAACCCTTATCTTAACCCAATGAGTACAACGTACACATATTAAAAACTGTGTTAAAGGCAGACAGATTTATTTGAGTTATAAAAAAACCAGAACTAATTAATTTTGGATTTGCCAGCAAGCAATGTTGAGCGAGGAGCTTGATGGCGCAGTGGTTAACGCGCCCGGTCTGAGAGTGTTGAGGTTAAACAACTTTCGCAAGGCCGGTCATTGGATGGGTGACCAAAAATTTATCATCTCGAGCTCCTCCGTGCTTCGGAAGGCACGTAAAGCCGTTGGTCCCTGCATTAGCAGTCGTTAACAACCACCAATCCGCACTGGGCCCGTGTGTGTTTATGGCCCGTTCTCTCTATCCATCCATAGGGAAGGCTCGTGCCCCAGCTGTGGAGACATAGAATGAGCTGATGATGATGATGAATGTCGAGCGAGAAAATACGAAAACAAAACTGCTTTGTCATAATCGTAGTCTCATTTAGCGCACTCACTATACCCACTTTTTATTGGTTGTTGGTTGCAACAACATAATACATCGTAGACCTCAGAGTAATAACTATTAAGTATTCTGAGTCTTAAACATAGAGAGGCTTATTAATAAACAAAGTGTAAGCTTGGAGTAGTTACTCCGTGTTTTGTCTCTTTTACTCTAATATAAAATGAAGTTTACATGACGGGAACAAAACACGGAGTAAATACTCCAAGCTTACACTTTGTTTATTGATACGGGGGTAATAGTCTATGCCCATTTAGAGGCCTGTGTGTACGTTTTTACAATAAAGTTCCAAGTAATATCCAAAAACTTGATATTAATAAATTTAAAATCGCCATTAAAGAAAAGTTTTATAAAAAAGCTTATTATAAAGTGTCTGATTACATTGAAGACAAAACAGCATGGGTTTAAAATGCTCCAATCACTCCAACAGGTATTTCTAATCTAAAATATTGTTAAGGTTTTTTAAACTGTATAACTTGGTAACGGCATATAATTTTGTAAATGTCGTTACATATTATCGCTTCCCGGCAAGAAAAGTGTCACAATGCAATAATAGCTATTATTGCATTGTGACACTTTTCTTGCCGGGAAGCGTTATATTAAAGCTGTGGAGTTTCTTGCGCCTATTCTTCTCCACAGCTAAAAAATAGACGTCCTGAATGGGTCGCAGGTAAAAAATGTTTTTGACGTTTCAAAAGCACTTCTCTAAAGTTTATTTGAATAAAAATATTTGACTTTGACTTTTACTACAAAACAGTGTTTAAAGTTAAACAATGGCTAAATACTTGTTTAAAATATTTTGTCTCTGTCTAATAATATTAGCTAAAAAGTGACAGCATATGTTTTGAGCATTGTCTAACTTAAGCCATCGTTTTGTGGTAAAGCAGTAAATGTTCCATGGTTAAAGAAGAGACTGCGGCTTCAGTACCATCCAATACACACATCATCCAAGTGCGCTGATGCAACATTGACAGATCAAATTCAAACTAACAACGCCATATAATGAGCAATTTTATACAAAAAAACATTAAATGTTACTTTTTTTCTTTTTTTTAAGTTCAAATTGCAGGCTGGGTCGGGTAGGCATTTTATTTTTCACTGTTTTTATAAATATTTAACAAAACATTGCAGAGTTATTTTTTTAAATATGTTTAGCGATTTTTAATTCCATACCTCATTATAGTTGTAAGGAACCCTACTTGTGGTTATAGCCATTATCTCCAGTGAGATCAATAAGCCTGACTTTTTGCCACGTGTTTAACCATTCCACCTATGGCCATACATATCCATCAATATCAACTTTAATTACGTTAGGTACATAGAAACCTATTGTCTTAGATACGTTTTTTCGTGGAAGACTCTTCATTGGTATTATTATCTGGTTGATGAGTACACCTGCCTTGATTTTTTCTTATGTACAGTCACAAGCATTATTAGCATGTATACACTTTTGACTAGTTTAGACTCTTATTCCATTGTATTAAGAGTTACATTGTTTACATGTTAATGCTCGTGACTGTACATTAATATTCACGTGTTGTTACTTATAAGTACTGTGTTTCGGAAAAGGTATTTCTATAATGGCAATTTATATAGGTAATATTTCAAGAGTGTGGTGCCGGGGATAAAGAATTGCACCACCCCATCTCTTCCCGTGGGTGTCGTAAAAGCCGACTAAGGGACCATTCCAGAGGATGGGCAGTAGCATCTCTCTGAGGTTAACTCTCAACTTACTGCGATCGCCAACCCGCCTGCCAAGCGTGGCGATTATGGCAAATACCCCTCATACCCTTGGGGGAGGCCTTTGTCCAGCAGTGGACGTTTTTTGGGTAAGATGATTTCAAGAGTCGCGGTAACTAACCAAGTGAACTAGTAGCTACCATTGGTTCTTAAAATAAGCTCTACCACTTCTAAACCTTGTTGTAATAATCTCGCACACATTGTAATACTCAGATTTTTTTAATTATTATTATTATTCATTTTGAGTTTGCTCATTGCCTTAGATTGCATTTTCAGCTTCACCGGGCTTTTTTGGGGGCGGCGAGAAACTTAAAGGGTTCCTCAAACCGTTTGAAACGAATCGCCTTCGGTGGTTTTCTAGAGGGAACGGCATCACGCACTAGTGCGTGCCCCCGTGCCCTACTAGATTCTCCGAAGGGTTCCGATCAGATCGGGGAGCGGAACAACCCGAGGGCGCCTCTAACGGCTCGGACCTCGGCTCGGGTTGACCGGGCCGTGGTGGAGGAGAGTAGCGCCCAGGTACATGTCTGTACCTGGTATAAGTAGATCGCGTGTGAACCAGTTCTTCGTACCCTTATTCTACGAGTACGGTGTCTTGGGCCTAAACTAGTGTGCATGTTTAGTGTATTCTGTAAATGTGTAGTGGCATTTAGAGGATCGGGCGGGGGACACACCTTGACGGGCGAGGGGGCTTTCGTAACTGTTATGGGATCGTCGGGGTCATCTAGGACGTGTTTAGGATGTCTAGATGTATACCGTCTTGTTGGTGGAAGGCCTCCAACAATATAGTTGGCGGCCGCCACAACAAGCGGGTTAGGGTGGTAAGATAAGAAACTTGCTCAAACATTGACAAACAACTGATTATTTTAGGCTTTGGTGTAAGCATGGAATCAGGACAGCTGTGCCCTGCTTCTTGTAGTTATCACACGTTTTCATAACATTGTTTTAGAATTCCTATGATATAATGTTTGTTCAGAACATTCACTCTGATTGCTTAGAAAGGTGTTTCTTACCTTTTACGATCACCATAATTCACCAATGTAAAAAAAGATAAATATGTCGCCATAACATCGGTGTTGTCAATTTTGTTATGTTCCGACAGTTAGTGATAAGATAGCCAGTCCTCGTAGTCGAGGATTCCGGGTGAAGTTCCTTCCACTTTGGGCCTTACTTAATGTAACAGGAGATGAAGGTCAGGCGCATACCTGTAATGAAGAAAAAGACGACGGGTTGCACTCCGGGAGTGCCGGCAGAAGTGAAAACTTGAGTACTAACGTTGTGCATTTTTGATATTTTGGAATGGTTAGGGAATAATTTTGCACGAATTGCTTCAATTATCAGTATAAAAGTACTATCATTTATGTGGTAGAATACAATATTTAATTATTGCGCTATCGTACACAAGCATGACAATTTATTCGCGCAAGCGCCCTGCGCCGCCTAAACGAAACAGCAGGCATACATTTTCGCTGCGCCGTAGAAAGAGAGGGGGATACTTCCTCTCCTATGCCGCGCCGGCTGTCTACTCTCCATCCGTCTTACGAATTTTCGATCAGGTCACGTGTCCTGACGCGAATTTAAAATTTTTTACCCATTACAAAAAATGTGTACAACGCCGCTAAAGAAGTTTTCACTTCAAAAAGAAAACATATTACGAAAAAGTTCGTGATACATTTATTGAATTGAACTAACGACCTTCTCGTATCCCGAGAACCAGGCGGTACTTATTTCTTGTTTACATCATATAGGTAAGATGTGTGCAATCTTTTAGATTCCTAGTTCTGGGTTTGGGCTACCTTTTGGCCGTCACAGCATAAATGGGTCGCATTGAATTAAAGTCAAAACATGCAAAATTATAGGGATTCGGGGGAATATGTATCCTTTTTTAGTGTTTTGTCGGCCCTTGACATGGCGTACAGAGCACGCTATCGCTTGTCAATTATAGCCGACTGTGGTAGTAATAAGGGGGCGTTAAATAGTAAAGTAGTGAGTAAGTTAAAACTTTTCTTTTTATATTTATAAAAAGATTGAACAATGATACTAGAAAACAGACACTCCTGCGCACAACTTTAAACTGAATAAGGTAATTTCACTTAGCGCCGCTCGTAACAGAACTGTTAAACAAACATTAGGAGCGTGTGAGCCATCGCCATTGTATTTGCGAGTTGTGACCCTGCACAGTTGCACAGGTGCACAGTTACTCTGTCCATTGCGGTTTGATGAATGTGTGAATATGTGAATAGCGGGTAATTTGATATAACATGAGCTTAAGTGGCAGTATACTTGCATTTGTTTTAACGGCCATTGTGGCCTATTCCAAGCGCAACGGTACAACTATAACAACTACACTGAGTACTTCCGATCCGATCCGGATTGCCTGGGAGCAATTTCTCTCAAAAAATTAAAAGTTTATTATTAGAAATAGCAGTGTCTCAAGACAAACGTCTTTGACCAGTGTGTGTTGCCAGTGATGACATACGGGACTGAGACGTGGTCGCTCACTATGGGCCTCATAAAAAGGCTCAAGGTCACTCAAAGAGCAATGGAGAGGGCTATGCTCGTGGTTTCTCTGCGTGATCGAATCAGAAATGAGGAGATCCGTAGAAGAACAAAGGTAACCGACATCGCCCGAAGAGTTGCTAAGCTCAAGTGGCAGTGGGCAGGTCACATTGCTCGCAGGACTGATGGCCGCTGGGGCGGGATAGTCCTGGAGTGGCGACTGCGTACCGGAAAGCGCAATGTGGGCAGGCCTCCAACAAGGTGGACTGACGATCTGGTGAAGGTCGCGGGAAGCCGCTGGATGCGAGCAGCACAAAACCGGTCGTTGTGGAGGTCCTTGGGGGAGGCCTTTATCCAGCAGTGGACGTCTTTTGGCTGAGATGATGATGATGATGATGATTAGAAATAGAGAGACAAGTTGAAGAATGTGGATTTAATATTCTCTCACACAACGTCGTTAACCGTGAGTTAGTCACCACTGTTATAAATATCGGTACTGGGCCCGTTTAGTGGTTTATGGCCCGTTCTCCCTATCTATAGGGAAGGCTCGTGCCTCAGCAGTGGGGACATAAAATCAGCAGGTGATGGATATATTAAATATTAATAATATAATTAAAAATGATTATAAATCTTTATTTGGGTTATTGTGAACTCGCCATAACAGTTTAGTCGTCATCGAAGAAACGGTGTCAGGCTACGATAATAGCCCAAATACAGTACAATACACCATAGAGGAGCTCGATGGCGCAGTGGTTAACGCGCCCGGTCTGCGAGTGTCGAGGTTAAGCAACTTTCGCAAAGGCCGGTCATCGGATGGGTGACCAAAAATGTATCATATCGAGCTCCTCCGTGCTTCGGAAGGCACGTAAAGCCGTTGGTTCCGGCTGCATTAGCAGTCGTTAACAACCACTAATCCGCACTGGACCCGCGTGGTGGTTTATGGCAGAGTGAACGAGAGTGCAGCAACAGTGCCGTGACCTTGAATCGACGTACCGAGATGTACCTACCGGCTAGGGTTGAGTCACACATAGTTAATTTATTATTGTGTGAATTTGGGTCTTTTATATTGTAAACACCGAGTTATATCTGTCGGCAAAGTAAAAAAGGACAAACTGGGATTATGGTTGTGTGTGTTGAGACATCCTCATACACAACAGATTTTTCTTCCTGATAGTTTCAATAGGCACCCACCTATATGCAACAAAACTCGCAATCGCGACACCCAAACCAAGAAAAATACGTGTATACTGATCGGCAGCGCTCGGTGACATACTTGTTACTCTCCGTTACTACAGCAACATACGCTGCCCGATCCGCGTTTGCGGAGACAGCCCGCGTCATCGCGTACTCCTTTCCCGCGCTTTTTTCTGTATGTATGTAGGTGAACTACGAGCTTGTGTGCGTGCGTTTCGGAGTGCTTGTATGAAGTTGCCGCACTCTCGTTCACTCTGTTTATGGCCCGTTCTCCCTATCCATCTATGGATGGAGAACGGGCCATAAAGACACTGGCTAAAGACACGAGCTGGGGCAAGAGCCTTCCCTATGGGGAAGGCTCTTGCCCTAGCAGTGAGGACATATTTATGTTAATGATAACATAAATATCTCCTCACTGCTGGGATGACATCATCATCATCATTAGCTCATTTGAGCTGATGATGATGACACCTTAGAGTTTGCGTTTGCGTAGGTAGGTACCTACTATCTTCAGTCTTCATTCATAAAGGTGTCGTTTAGTTGGACTGTCGCGACTCGCACCACAAATGGCCTGACTTGTGTATTCGTAATACTCGTATAAGTATACTCGTTCTGGGTGCCTAGTAAGAGTTCACATTCGATCACGAAAACGAAAATTAGTATGGCATTGAAGCAGCCCTTCCTGGCGACATACGAGAAGAGTTAAAATTTAGCCATACAAGTTCATAGACGTAATCGAATGAATACGGATAGTAATAAAATAAAAATAAATAAATGAGACAACATCACATACATTAGAATAAATATTATTAACGGGATTATTACCATGTTTATTGTCGTATTTCGTTTCGTGTGCCGTTTCGCGATCTGATACGGTCAGTGTAGTGTGTCGAGAACAAGTTCGAGTGAATAGTGACTTAGGAGCTAGTGGTACAAGTATTGAGCGCAAAAAACGACTAAGGAAGAGGGTAGATCGTTTTGTCTGCTCATAATCACCCCACCCGCAATAACTTCAGTACATCCGTGATCATGGCGCATGCAACTGTGCCGAAATATCGGATACTCAAACACGACAATAAACATGGTAATAATTCCGTTAATAATATTTATTCTAATGTAAGTGACCATGATAGTTTAAAAAATCACATACATTGTTCTGATCCCAAGGTCTATAAAGCACTCGTTTAATGGAAATCAGAAACAACGACGGTACCACAACCACCCAGACCCGACACAATATCGAAAAGTTCGTTTTCGACATTGACCCGACCTGGAATCGAAGCCGGGACCTCAGAGTTAGCGCCGCCCAAAGTCCGGCGTGCAAACCACTCGGCTACGGAGGTCGTCAATAATATTAAATGAAACTCACACTAGGCAGTCTGATAATGTCGTTTTGTTACAAATAATCACCATAAATCACCATTTACAAATCGTTTCCTTTCAAAATGAGCCCATTAAATTAATAAATTCGTTGGTTTCTGCTATAGAATTTTCCGACTGCAAATAACAATACTTGTTTATTGAATTTCCTATTAAGGCATATAGAGTTTAGAACAATGAATTCAAATCGGCCTAGCCTTTATTTAGTATTCCGCTAGATAAACGCACAATTTATTCAAATGGTCGCAAATCGTTTGTTTTAGATTCAGGACTAGAACAGAAGCTTCCTTAAAAGGTAAACTGCCTTAATCCAATCACCAGTTAGTATTAGAAAACATTTAGTCAGTGAACAACTGACTGGATTCAAATGTATAAATTATCATTCGTTTATTTTACAACATTTATACAAAAAATATAATTAATAAAATAAAATGTGTTTGTTTTTCTATTTTTAGGTTACGATTTTTTTTGAACCGATACCCCGTTTGATCTTTTTCATCTCTACCAATGGTACCTAAGTTACAATAAGATGGAAAGAGAAAACTCACTTCGCCAGGAATCTACAATGACTATCATATTATCTCTACTGTCGAAGCACAATGATTCCACCAACATTATAGTTAGGGCGACAGAATCAGGTAAAATGGTAGTAACTCTCCTAGTGGATGAACTAGTCCCACAATTACCAAGCCGAGTGTAAAATTTAGGCTGGGGAACCGAACTGACGACATCTAGGTGTGAGACCAATGATCTAACCACTACACCGTAGAGGCGGCAAGAAAAAATGTGTTCTACTAAAAGAGACATAAGTAGTACTAAAAGCGCATGCGCATTGTAACAGTCGAGTGGTTAAGACTACCGGTTTAGACCCAGAGGTCCCGGGTTCGATTCCCAGCACATGTTTGTGTACATGTTTGTGTACTCGGTTTGGTTGGTGGTAGGGCTTGTTTGTCAATATGTCGCCATAACATAATTGTTTGTAACATTGTTGTGTTCCGGCAACTAGAGATAAGATAGCAGCCAGTGCCTCACTAGTTAAGGTTTCCGGGTGTAGTGCGCACCAATTGGCCTTATCATCACTTAACATCAGGTGAGATCAAGGCACTGTGCTTACCCGTAAAATATTTTTTAAAAATGCATTTACTCTAAGTACAGTACCTACAAACTAGAAATAGGTCTTAGAATGTGATACATTATATCACTTACTACCATACATCATGCTTAATCGTAAAGCGATAGAGACATAAGTAGTTTATTTTATTTATTTATTAGTTAGTTGGTCTAGTTTGGTGTCGTTCATGAATTGGAACGACCACAAACACCACAAGTCATTAGTGTGGGCAAATGTCCGAGTAACCGAGGACGTAGATAATCTAGGAATAGCTATGAGCTGCTATAATATATGTAACTTACAAATATCATCATCATCATCATCAGCTCATAAAGTCCCCACTGCTGCAGGCCATAAACCACCACGCGGGCCCAGTGCGGATTGGTGGTTGTTAACGACTGCTAATGCCGGGACCAACGGCTTTACGTGCCTTCCGAAGCTCGGAGGAGCTCGAGATGATAAATTTTTGGTCACCCATCCGATGACCGGCCTTTGCGAAAGTTGCTTAACCTCAACAATCGCAGACCGGGCGTGTTAACCACTGCGCCATCGAGCTTCTCGTCGCTCCTCACTTTCAAATATATCAAAGTTTAAGTATTGTTAAATATATCTGAATTAAAAAAAAATACATTACATATTATTTTCTAAAGTTTACGCGAACACTGCATATTGAAATGAATGCACTTTTACGGATCTACTCGTTTTAATTTAAAACAAACGTGAGTAGATCCATAAAAATGGTTTTATTAAAATCTGATTTGTGCTTTCGTTAGACTGTCAAAAATTAATTGAGGCCAAATTTTTTAATATCGTTTTGTGGTTGATAAATCTAAAAAAATAATAAGTTTTATAGAATATTAAATATTTAATGACCAATTAATGTTTTAATAACATTACTGTGAACCCACCTAGCTAATTGTCTGTGTTAGGTACGGGTTCGAGTCAGTAGCCGTCAGTAGTAACTTACGCAAAACAATAATCTTATATCACTTTCTAAGCTAGTGAAAGCACTCAAACAAGCAACCTATTTGAATTCAAGTCTGCAGATGAAGTATGACCATTTATAGCTATACCTAAGGACCACACAGTAACATCAGCAGCTGAAACAAAGGCCAATAAAGCATCCAGCGTATCTTGAGCGGAGCTGTCGTGAATTGGTTTATTGTGACGGCGACTGTACTACATATGAAAAGGTGAGCCTTGCTTTGCCTTGCCTTCCCACTTATATGAAATATAAACAAATACATTATGACAACTTAAGTGACGTAAAAATACTAAATTACTTCATTCAGATAGTTTGTTGAGCTTAATTTGATTTTCTATCTCTAATTACGAGATATATATTTTTTTTTCATTGGCGGCGAGTGTGCGGGTTAAACGCTCTTAATGAACACCTGACATGTTATGGTTTAGTTAAATATGGCGTTATAGTTAAAAGTGGCCGTAACGTCTTATTTAACTAAACCATAACATGTGAGGTGTTCATTAGGTGACGTAAAAATTCTAAATGACTTCATTCAAATAGTTTGTTGAGCATAATTTGATTTTCTATCTCTAATTACTAGATATGTTTTTTTTTCATTAGTGGCGCTAGTGTGCGGCGTAAACGCTCTTAAAGATATATTTGGTCTTTGAAAATGGCTGGAGCTATAACAGCCTATGCCAAAAGAAACAACAATATTTCGTCAATTTAAAAGAAAAGGTATCCTTTGAAAATAGCAGGATTCATAACAGCTAACGGTGGAAGCCTTTTGGCAGGCCTCCGCCGTTATAGTATATACCTTTTCTAATCTACGCCTTAACACAGAAAATATCTTCTGAGAACATGCGACGGCTTAAATACAGATCCTTTGTCTCTTTCGTGCAAGTTGCGCAGGACTCAACATTTTAGGGACCAAATACTTTTGAATTCGTAGTTTTTTTTATCCTACTAATATTATAAACGCGAAAGTTTGTAAGTATGGATGGGTGTTTGTTACTCTTTCACGTAAAAACTACTGAATGGATTTGGATGAAATTCGGTATAAAGATAGTTTATAGCCTGGATTAATTTATAAAATAGTTTTTATCCCGATATTTTCACGGGAACGGGAACCACGCGGGTGAAATCGCGTAAATAATCTCGTAAATAATAATTAGAAAGCAGCAGAGTAACGGGCAGAAACGGCTAAAATCTTTCTAGCTCTTGATTCGTATGCATTTTATATACACACGCCTGCGCATCAGACCACAAACTGTCAAATATCCTTTAAAGACTTTGAACTTTATGTACCTATATGGCATATGCTTGAAGTTTTTTTGATGAATTTTGACAGTTGTGGATAGCATTGTAACATTGTCGTTGCAATTTACTCCACGTTATATTTTTGCTATGCATCGCCTCCTTGGTAGTTTTAAAAACTATCTGTCAAATTTATTTGCACGGTTCTGAAAAAGAAAACTTTGAATGTCATGTCATTGTCATGGAATTTTATTGTATTTTTGATATGATCAATCTTTCAAAATTCTTCAGTATAGTAACATTGTTTTATAATAACATCGATTGTGCAATTACTAATGTTTAAAATATAATATGTGAAAACCTGTATCTATAAACAGGTTCTTTTTTTTCTGCTCAATTATAAATTTAGATAAATATTTACTGTGGAGCTTCTGAGTTTTTAATGGCCTTCAGGTCAAAGCTTGATGTGCAGGCGTTTGTACCTATGTGTTTTTCTTAAGCAATTTCGGATGCTTTTCGCGTGTTTTACAAATAAGTGCTATACTCACTGATCTCATTTTTTTTATTGGTTATGGCAGATTATCAGAGGCTGCAGCCAACCGCCGCCGCGCCTCTGAGTCATAGACCTTTTTATCTTAACCTAACGTGCGTTACTTAAAACATTGTTATTTCTATGTTATTGTATTTTTGAGACAAATTATATATATGTTTTATTTATTTTTTTGACTTTACTCACCTCATATAGTTTAGAATCTCTCCAAGGTAGAGTTATAGTTCGACGGGCACACATACCCACTTAAATCCGCAATGCCATCCTAACACTTGTGAAGTAACACGTAGTAGTACCTAGTAGTAGAAGTAACACTAAAACTTATTGCACACTCGTTTCTTTGTCGCACCTCTAAAAGATGGATTTTTACTATCAGCACACGTTTTCCTTCCTTACTGTGTTATGATGAGATTTGAGGAGATGATTATTTGAGGATTGATGATTTGAGGAGCTCGATGGCGCAGTGGTTAACGCGCCCGGTCTGCGAGTGTTGAGGTTAAGCAACTTTCGGATGGGTGACCAACAATTTGTCATTTCGAGCTCCTCCGTGCTTCGGTGCATTAGCAGTCGTTAACAACCACCAATCCGCACTGGGCCCGCGTGGTGGCTTATGGCCCGTTCTCCTTACCCATCCATAGGGAAGGCTCGTGCCCCAGCAGTGATGACATAAAATGAGCTGATGATGATGATGATGATATGATATAGGGTCCTTTAAACGAGGCGTGAAATGGCACCTTGTAGGCCAGCAGATTGAGGGTGACAAAGCCACACCGTTTCACGCTGCACCATTTGTCTTCGCGTCTGGACTCCATTTCCACATAACATCTGGGAGAGTGGAGTCGTTTGCCTGCCGCGCTAACTACAAAAGATAAAAACAAGACATGCACCAAGTATGCACAATACGTCCTAAGGGGCTTAACCCATCCATTTCAATTGTAAGAATCATCGAAAATTCAGTGTAACACTAAAACTTATTGCAATGTAGTACACGTCCCCACATATCACCGTAACGACCACTCAATACCGCATTGTGGATTCAATTTATGTTGACCAAAGGGCATTTTCTCTTAGCTCACACGCGGGCGTAGGCCGAAGCTATTTACGAAGACATTTATTTTTGAATCGCGTGAAAATAAAATATTCGATATGGCCGTTTGGTGCGCCATTTACCCTTTTGAAATTTGAAATCGTACATTTTGTCTGGTCGATATAAATTATCTGCCCGACTAAGGTAGTTCGTTATTTATCGAAGTCACATTTAAGCGTGCAACACACTGACATAAGAAATTAATTCTCACCCGATTTCGCAGGCCACTGGCGCGTCTCGAAATCAAATTAAAATCGTACACTTTAATCCAGTTGATATAATTATACATATTGTACACCGGTTTTCATGGTGTCGCCATCTCTGAGGTCCCGGGTTCGATCACCGGTCGGGTCAATTTAAAAATTATCGTTTTTCTAAATTGTCTCGGGTCTGGGTGTTTTCTATGTAATAAGTAAGTATTTAAGTGTTTTAAGTATAAATGTTTATATAATTTTTAACGCAAATTTTGTTGCGAACAAATTACAAAAACACAAATGTTGAAAAAATTTCCACGAGCAGGGTTTGAACCTGCACCCTTCTGACATACCGGGTCAGGTGCTCTTCCAATTGAGCTATCGTGGTTCTAACCAGCCCGCCGAAATTATTCAACACTATTTACTTTTTACTTTGAAAGCCAAAGGCGCCCATTCAATGTTAACAACTACCGTCATTAACATCCGATTATAATATTTTTACAAATACTAAAGATCAGTTAAGAAGTAGGCAAGCTATTTATAAATGTTTATATAATTTTTAACGCAAATTTTGTTGCGAACAAATTACAAAAACACAAATGCTCTTCCAATTGAGCTATCGTGGTTGGAAGAGCACCTGACCCGGTATGTCAGAAGGGTGCAGGTTCAAACCCTGCTCGTGGAAATTTTTTCAACATTTGTGTTTTTTTTTTTTTTTTTTTAAATATGTTTGTCTAGTAACCGTTTAACGAGTTTCATAACGAAGCTTCTCTTGGGCTAGATAATTGGTGTGAGTGTACGAGAGTTTATTTTTTATTTATTTATTTATTTATATAAATTATTTCGAGGAGCTCGAGGGCGTATTGGTTAACGCGCCAGGTCTGTGACTGCTGAGTTAAGAAGGAGCTCGATGCTGCATTGGTTAAAGCGCTTGGTCTGCGACTGCTGAGGTTAAGCAACTTTCGCAAAGGCTGGTCACGGATT
Organism: Eudonia lacustrata; assembly: GCA_947562085.1. Classification (NCBI taxonomy): domain Eukaryota; kingdom Metazoa; phylum Arthropoda; class Insecta; order Lepidoptera; family Crambidae; genus Eudonia; species Eudonia lacustrata. The sequence goes on along the minus strand of OX387318.1, from coordinate 14,472,212 downwards.
GGTGACAACAAATTTATCATCTCACGCTCCTCTGTGCTTCGGAAGGCACGTAAAGCCGTTGGCCCCGGCTGCATTAGCAGTCATCAACAACCACCATTCCACGCTGGGCCCGCGTGCCCCAGCAGTGGGGTCATAAAATGAGCTGGTGATGTGATTATAAATTATCTGCACGGCTACGGTGCTATACAACGTGTAACAAAAAGGTGTGGTCAAAATGAAAAGATCCAAAGTGTATCCCATCTAGAACTTGTATGTGTTGTTATTAAGACATAATTATTAACTTTAACTTGTCATGCAATGGTAAATGAAATATTTTTATTTGTGAAGTGATGCACGTCAGGCGCGCATAAGCAAGCAGCAGTGATCATAAATTTTAGTACACAGAGGTTACAAAACCACTAGGGCTGAGACTTGTTTATTTTTATGTGACGTCACAATAGAAATATTAAATTTAAAATTGCATACCACATTAAAGTTAATAATCATGACTTAGTAACTCTGCATACAAGATCTAGATCGGATACACTTTGGATATTTTCATTTTGACCCCACCTTTCTGTTACACGGTGTATAGTGCACTATTTAATGAAGTCACATTTATGCGTATCTACAACACACTGACAGGTCAAATTAATTCTATCCTGACTTTGAATATTACTCTTATCACTTATCACGGTGCAATAAGCGTACAATTTCTCAATAATCTGTTCACTAGCAATATTTTAGCGTAAATTATACCCAGTAATAACGACAGGCGTATGAAACTTTCGTGATATTTTGTGTAGGAGTGTTCGCCGGCATCGCCTTGCCGTTTCCTAGACACGATTTGCAATTAAACTGATTACGTTCCTCTAGCATCGCCGTGGCAGGCAACGTTTATAGGTGCTAGATTTAATTTTGAACTTCCCTATTTCAGATAACAAGCTTTTACTAAGTGTACCTACACGGAATTCTATGCTATTAAGCTTGACTTAGTGGCGTGCACTTGGAGAGGCCTATGTCCAGCAGTAGAGTAGTAAGTACCTATAGGCTGATGATGATGATGATGAAGCTTGACTTACAGCTATCTAACAGTTTAGCGCGTGTACTAACTACTAAAAGTCACGTTGCTCCGTTGTTACGTTGCCACATTTTAATGTATAAAAATCACAACCAGAGAAAGGAATCAACACACCTTTATATTAACAATAATGGTTAAAGAACTTTATTCTCATAAGAAATTTACATTTCACTTATAATGAGATATAGAGATAAACAATAACAATTGTACTACATTAAACACCGATGCTTGCTGCTGCTATATGTAACTTAAGTTTATTTTTGAAAACACTTAAACTATCACAATCCTTTAATTCGTTTGGCAAACTGTTAAATAGCTGTGCTCCCTCAAATAGTACCGTCTTTGTTCCATAGTTAGTCCTTGGTATTATAGTTTTGAGTTTAAACTTATTTCTAAGATTATGTGTATTACGTTTTATGTTTAGTTCTATGTTAGTTTTAATAGCGCCTGTTATAATTTTTTTAATCAAGATGCATGTGTTATTTTGTACAGTTGTGATAAATTAAATATTTTAACTTTTGTGTATAGTTCTTTAGTTGGCGTGTGGAAAGGATAATGGAACAAAACTTTAACAATTTTATTTTGAGTTCTCTGTAATGGATTAAGATTGGTTGGTGCAGCAGATCCCCAAATTTCAATGAGATAAGTAATCTAAGTGGGGTTTGACTAGGGAGTTGTAAATAGTATATTTAATCTGTTTTGGTATACAGTGTGTGAAAATAACTCTATGTATGAACTAATTATTGTCAACACTTATATGAAACTATTCTGGCATAATGTTCTGGATAAAATATATTATTTTACTGAATAAGAATGAAACCTCTATAACATTGAATATATATTTTTTACTTATTAGTTATGGCTTCGTGCGGTTAGCATATTTAGCCAGTGTCAAAGATTTTTTCTCACAAGTTATATATAAATAGAAAATATTCACTTTGTTAATAGATGATAATAATGAATAATAACAGAAATGAGTATTGATAAATGATATTTCCCCAACCCCTTGAGCATGAATAAAAATGTTGAGGCTTTAATAAGACCTCACGCGTACTTCTTGAGAGAATATAAAAAGCGACGTTGCACTGTTTTATTTTCTGTTTCATTTGCCAACACTAATGCACGTTTACAATTTCACATTAATATTCGCCATAAAACAAATTAAAAAAATATAACAATACCACAGACAATAAAATTAGTCTTCGCTTTCCCACCAAGAAGTCCATCTTTCAATACTTTCCAATAATCCTATAAATAGTCTTCAATAAAACCTCTGTAGCATTCAATACTTTGTCCAAGCGCCTAAGCCTGTTGAAGCTCTTTTTTTAAATAACGAACGTCGACTCGTGACTGAAAATAATCCACGAAGTACCTTCTCAACGTTCTAAAGTTGCCATCTAATAAAGACTCCAAGCTCGCTAGATAGACTGATTGAATAATCCCCTCAGTCCAACCGCATCCATTTAAAACGCACAATGGGGCCTTTATTAAGATTTGCGAGTGAAATAAAAAAAAGACTCGAGTGCAGCGGCCAATCGGAAAGGTGTATTTCGGTTTACTTATTAGGTATTTTAGAACCTCTCAACCCGCTTTGGCCAGCGTGACATGTTGGTAATCACCTCACCTCATGTTCTATTGTTGTTGTGGGAAGTCTTGAGCTCTGCAGCAAGACATTAAAAGGGTGATGACGTAATGATGATGATGATGATATTTTAAAAAAATGTTTATTCATACTGATTATATTGTTAAATTTGCACAAAATAATACTATAAATAAAATAAGCAAACAAGCTAATATTTTGATTGCATTAAATTCCAGAATTTGTTTAAAAAATATATATTATTTTAGTTTCCCAAAACGAATTTAAACCCGCATCTTCTGGCATTCTGGTCCAAGGTCATTATATCTGTACCTATCCAAAGTTAATAACATAAATGTCTTTACCTAACATTTTTAACGGTATGCAAAGGAGATGTTCCATTTTTGTATGGAGGCTGGGCCCCTAATTCTTACAGTGATGAAATTATATTTTATTAAAAGAGTACAAAATAAGGAATCTTTTCATGTTTTTATATTTTTTAAACATACCCAAACTATTATAATATAATTAAAAAGGTCAGATAATAAAAATTCATAAAATAACAACCCTAAACTTTTTCTACCTTAGCAACTTCGCTTTTTTAATTTATGTATATGTATTTAAAAAATATAACTTATTTTTTAATTTAGTAATGCAATGGTACTATCCATTACAGCCAGCAACCGCATGGTTTCATTTTCAGGAATTGCAGTGAAACTTTAAAATACCTTTTAGAATGTATAAATAAGTTTAGCAATGTATATTAAAAACACTTAAAACTTTCATTAGAACCCAAAAATAATAAAAAAAGCTTGATGAAGAAAACATGATTTCAAGTTTTTAAATATTTTTTAAATTATGTTGGGGCCTTTTTGTATTTTTTTTCTTTTTAGAAACATCATCTCAGAAGGCAGATCTATCAGAAAAGCATCACTTCAAAACTGTAATAAAATAAGGGCCCAAAAACAAACATCTCCTTTAATCTCAGTCCACACTAAATCCACCTTAAATGGGTATCTACATAGGCGCAAGCAAGGCTGGCTATTGCCTCTCTAACGCCAATAGCGGGTTCAATACTCGACTAGGCGAGCGCGCGTGCGACTAACGAACTAGATACACTGTACGATAATGCCTGCATTTCAATACTGACTGCGACACTAACCACCAACTAGCAGCTTAAACATCATTTCGCGAGATAGACGGTGTGTAATGTCTTCCTTTTCTTTTATTTTTGATGAACGAAGACTTTATGGATTGCAATCCCGCATAATTATATTAACGCCAATCCGACGCCACGTGTCGCTTTACATTAATACTAAAGCGAGTATTTTGTACCTAGTGCGAGTATCATTCGCCATTCATTAACAAAAACGATTTTTTTTTATTGATATTGAAGCAGCACCTCTTTGTAGAAACAGATGAGAGTTAAAATTGTGCCACACAAACAAGTCATCATCATCATCATCTCAGCTCATTTTATGTCCCCACTGCTGGGGCACGAGCCTTCCCTATGGATGGATAGGGAGAACGGGCCATAAACCACCACGCGGGCCCAGTGCGGATTGGTGGTTGTTAACGTGTAGGAAGCCAATGATAGGTAGAATGCCACATTGAGGAAGGCCAAAGGTCAGATCTTCCTCCGAGCTGGGTGGTATAGCTCGGGGACCGAGGTCCTACAAACAAGTGTGTGACTTTAAATATGGGGACCAGTCGTACCTACCGTGAGTATCTAACATCTCTGTGTGTCATAATAGGCAAAAAAGGATATACTGGTTATATATGTAGTTTCGCGACGAAAACATCACACGTACTTTACGCATATACTGCCCAGGCAAAGCCAATTCCTTATATTATCTTCCTTCTCGAAGTTGTATTTTCCTAGTTGAAACGTTTCATCATCATAATATCAGCCAAAAGACGTCAAAGACGACAGAGACCGGAAGAATACGTTTATTAATTTATTTTTATTTAATTAAACAATTACAGAAATACGAATAAGTAACCTAGTTCTCTAAAAACCTTATTATATATTTTTGACCATGGTAAATATACTCGGAAACCAATACAAGCGCTGAATCCGCCGGGTTGTCAAATCTGGTTTTCCGGATCGCAACAATAATAGTGCGTAAAGTGTGTAATGGATGAACACTCAGTTATAAAGATCTTGAGCAAGCAACATTTTTAATAATGACGTCTTCATATGAGTGAAATTTGTTGGACCATGTAGTTTGTATGAGCTTATCTAAACTCAATCTGTTTAGAATATAGTTTTTCTATATAGACAGATGTCACTTCTTATAAAACGGTCTGCTCGGTTCGCACGTTGTGAGCTCTAATATAAAACTATTACAGAACAACTGGTGTTTCTTTTGATCCCGGAGCCTCTCCAACAAAATTAGCTTGCGTACCACATTCAAAGTATTAAAATAACATAGCGTAACTAAAATTGCAAGTTTTTATTAGGATTTTTACTTTTAGATTAGTAAAGATCCCAAAGAGGATAGTGAGGATCTATTAGCAAGTTCGTATATCTGTGTTAATTAGATCCACTTGTAATTTTCCCATAATAACAAGATACGCTGATTGCGATAAGCAAGCATCCGCTAGAATGAAATATTACAACATTATACGCAGCCATGTTTTATACTAACGTCCTGTTTTCTACTAGAAAGTCCTAGTGGATAGTTTATTTTGACAGTTTGCTGATTCAGCGTTTTCCCCTCAGAACACTAATGAGGTTTTCCCACAAGACTTTTTGACGTTTACTTATTTTTTTTAAATTTTGAACTTTTTTTTCGGCGTTGAAAAATAAAAAAGATGACAAAACAGAGCCTACCACCATTTGGGACTACAGCTAGGAAGAGAGAGGGATTTTCGGCATCCCGATACTACCTATTAAGATTTCTTGTAAGCGTTTTGCTAAACGCTAGCATTTTAGCTTATCATTATATAGTGGCGCGTCCCGGCTTCGCACGGGTGGATTTTTTTTTAATATAGCCTATGTTACTCAGCGCTAATGTAGCATTCTAATGGTGAAAGAATTTTTTAAATAGGTCCAGTAGCTTTTGAGTTAATTCGTTACAAACAAAAATACAAAGCTTTCCTCTTTATAATATTAGTATGTTAAACGTGACTTGGAGGATACGTTTCCGAAGCAGCAACTCTGCCAAAAAAAGGGTTCTACAAATCTCGTAAAAGCAGTAAAATATGATTATACCTCTTAAAGACAATCTTATAGTGGTCTTATACAAATAAAAGTGACAGTAGGCATTGCTTATTAACCTAAATTCTACTTACCGAATACTTTACAATAATAAACTAAATATCTTGATTAAAATGTTCAAACGGGGTTTAACACAATCTCTATGTCAGCCCCGGCCAGTGCAACCCGGCCAAATCATCGAGTATTAAAAAGGATGCAAAACTTAATCCTATTCATTAAAGAGATTGCGTTGAGCCCTGGTTAACAATTTCAATTATAGCATAACGCAAAAGAGTTTATACTCGAGATGCTATAACATTGCTATGTTATATTTCTTTATTATATAAACGACGTATTATCAGGTTAAGGCGGTTCAGTTCAAACATCTATCTGTAACCACAAATTGTAGAAGCGCTTTAATGCGTTCCTTCCATTGACGGTCCACTGTGGGAATGTTTTTCACAATCAATCCACAGGAAACAATTTTATGGTTCACTTATTCTCCGGGGAGGCTCTCACGTTCGTTTTTAATTTACTTAAAATATATCCTTTTTGTATTCAGTTTTCATACTTTTTTCTTCTGCAACTGTATGGACTGAATCTTTGCTCTTACAGCCTGTGCTTTAGTTACATTTCATCGCGATGTTAAATGTTAAATAAACGAAAATCCACCTAACCTTTGAGTTGCAGCAAAGAAAGAACTTTACTGTGCCCAATATGCGGACTTATTGAAGGATATCGAAAAGTTTCGTTGTACTGTTTACGAACAAATAATGGTTTATATTATAATCCACCATTGATTAACATTACCTGCTTTGCGGCCAAACACAAAGGACAATATTTTTTTAGTATGGGCCATGACAGGGGGCTTGGTACTAAAATCAAAACTCTGACCCAAAGAATGTTATGTAAAAATCGGAAGACTATATTATCTACAACACATTAGCAGTAGTATAAATAATTTAAAGACCTCCATTTTTTATTATTGTATTTTTTAATTAGAGATACTTACATTAACCCAGACAGACAGTTTTAGCAAGATTCTTAGAATAGAATAATGTTTATTTGTGAAATGCAGGTTAGGTACAATGTCATAGGTGTTAAACTTATTATTTAGTTTCACTACACTTCCACCTTCGTCAAGGTAAGTTCGTCTTCTTCTTCTTTTATTTCATGTCAGCCAACAACCATCCGTCTGTGTCAATTACTTGTCAAAACAAGCAGAATTTACGTTCGGATACATTAAAAAACCTATGAATTTACGTTCGGAATTTTATAAATAAAAATATTTCAATAATGAAACGGAGGTCTTTTAAAATGTAGAAGTTATTCATAATAAAAGCATTTAGTCCCCTGAACAAGGAGATACATAAATTATATTGGTTCATAATATTTATATTTTAGTACCAAAAAAAACGATGTCCTTTCAATTTAAAAAAAAAACAAAAATACTCTTTCTTTACTTACAATTCACTAACTTTTACATTAAAAAGAAAATTATATGTACTAGGTTCTAATAAACTACAGACAATAAAACATAAATAAAAGTCAGTAAGAATGTTTAAAGTATAATTGTTAAAAAAACACTTAGAAACCTCTATGTTTTATTGTGATTGTTAGTATTTATTTATATCTTTAATTCTCCGTGGCATTAACAACGGCACACGCAAAACGAATTCAACGGTCAATTCGTTATAACTATATGTTAATTGTACGTTGTTGGTAAAACCTTCGTAGACCTAAGCGTAGCTTTGCACCACCTACAATTATTCCTGAACAGTAGCTCTCCACGACAAGCCAAATTAATACCCTCCGATGTAATCTGAAGCTATTGAAAAAGCGTTTAAGACTTGATGTGTTTATTAAATTGTCTCAAGTAATTTACGAGGGAACAACGACTCATGTCTTTTAAATAATCATTGGGTAGGTTTGCTCTTGTTTGTCGTTAATATAATTCCACATAAAAACGTTTTGCGTTTGTTTTTGTGATCCAGTTACGCAGGAGTGCGTTTTGCGGTTTCCTCCGATGTTGATGTTTGCTACAATTCTGCATTTGAATTTTTCATAGTTAATAGAATATTGATGAACCTTCTTACTCTGATCACGTTTAATATCTCGATAAAGATGACGCCCTAGTACTTAGACTAGGTTGACTGACACTTCACTACTACATTTTGTAGCCTTAGGCGCACTGTGCCCTATAATTACGCACTAGATAGTATATAATCGTTCTTACGTAATAATTGCAAATAACCAGAAGAGCGAGTATTCCGTTTTTACCATAAAATTTCTTGTTCCGTGTAGTAGGTACTTGAGCTTCAGTTTAAGCTTTTTATAGGGAGCGAGCCGCTTAGCCGTCCACGCTAACTCAGAAGAATCTTGGGCAAAAACTAGTATAGAAAACTAGATTTCCACGACGAGCGTTAGAACGATTAGCCGCAAGGGACGCATTGTTGATACGCTATCAGCTGTTCCAGCGCAGTCCGCCATGGTAGCGCGCCGAGAGCGCATGCGCGCAGCGATCGCCTGCAGTCCGGACGGACGTCGTTGGCGCGCTTCTAACACCGAGTGACATTTGTTTTTTTTTTCTTAAATTTAAATGCTACTATGGCATTATAGCTAAAATGCCGTGCAATGCGAGGAAGTTCGCGCGAGTGACGAAGTTTCTGCTGGCTGGTGTTACCGTATTCTGCGTGAGCTGGATTGCTTCGGTTAACGAATGGCACGCCGGGGTCCGCTGGAGTGAGCGCCGGGGTGATGTAGGCCAGTCCACCATGAGAACCATAGTGGCGTACTCTGCAGGCAAGCAGGCGGAGATGGATCGCCCCTCGCCGGTCACGTGCGACAGATTACCGGCCTTTCCAGATGTCCCGCACATCGTTAGTATTTTAGATTTTTATTTGATTTCTAACAATATTTTTGGAGTTTGTTCTAATATCTACTTTGACTTCTTTAATATTTTTATTTATTATTTTTAACATAATTTTTACAATCCGATAAATTAAACGAGTTACCATAACTATTCATAAAAACTCTTATTTTAGTTTTTTTATATTATGTTAGGTTTTTTTTGCAAAGTCAATATTTAGCTCAAGACAAAACGACGAAAACCATGCAGTTAATAAACTCAGCGGAACATAAACTTCATATCTAAGACAACACATAAAAAACACACTTATCTAAGATAGGTAGGTATAATAGATGTTTTGCATTTTATGGCTAACACGGTTAGTCTATTGGTAACAACAATTATTATCATTATAATTACCTCTTCCAATTAACGTGGAATAACTTCCAACAAAAGTCATCGACCGCCTTTATGGTCAAACAGTTTTTTTAATTATTATATTTTTCATGTTTTTTCTTAAATGAGAACTATTCATATCAATAGACTAAACTAATAAATGTTGAAATAAAACAATCAGAAACAAAAGTCATTGACCAATTCTATTGGCTTTTTTTCTTTCTTAAATTATATTTTTCTTTTTAAAAGCTATTAAAACTAATTCGTTGGTCCGAACGAATAATAACCAAATTGCCAATAAACTTTTTGTGCAATCTACAATGATTGTTTAACATACAAATGGCCGTTTCACCACAATACTCGATAGGATCAAACTCCATTCTATATGCAAATGAGAACTTCCTAGCAGATTGTTTTGATCAATTCAGTAATAAAAAAAGCTCTTATTACTATAATAAAATAGTTCGTTTACCATAATTTGGCTGAGTTATGTCCGCATCGCCGAAGGCCCAGCAAACTGATTAATGACCCGATAATTTAATTATTTCAATTACATACGATTTTGTTTTAGTTTTAGATATTGACGATTTATTATTTTAGACCTCAAACACATTCTCTTTATTATTATTTTTTTTTATTGGCAGGGTTATTAAACTTCTTTGGATCTATAAATTATACTTATGTTTAATCATAATGTTGAATTGAACGTCCTTGACAATAAAGAATGAAATGATTTGAACTGATTTATAAATAACGTCCATCCCAATTCACATACAGGGCCAAACGTGATACCTATCTATATATTAATACGTGAAGCAAAAACTTTGTACCCCTTTTTTACGAAAATTGCGCGGACGGAGGAGTATGAAATTTCGCACACTTATAGTTTATTTATAGAAGGTTATCCGAATGTTAATATTTTTTTAACTATGCATAAAAATACAATTAATCAAATAAACAAACATTACACACACTACCATGTATTTGACACACACGCATATTTACTCTTTTCAAAAATTTCAAAAATGGAAGAGGAGCGGCTGAAATCTGTCAATGCCAATCCAAACTCACATTCGATCTGTTTTAATTTTTCATTGCTTAAGATACAATCCGTGCAGCCTTAATAAAATTACGGTCGAATTTCGACCACTGGGCGACCACTAGTTTTATTAAGCACATCAACCTATTCAAAACTGTAAAAAAGTTTCAATACATTTTGAAACATATGCCTGAGGCTTAAAGTTCAAAGTCCATTGAGGAAATTTGACAGTTTGTGGTAGGTGGATGTGCAGGCGTCTGTACGTATATTATGGTTAAATATTTAAATTAATATTAATCGAATTAAAAGATTATGGAAGGTATTTCTTTATTATATATTTATATTAGGTCCTTACCTGTGAAATTGTCATTTTTTTCTTACTTATTAATAGGTGTAACTATTACTTCTAAAAGTCAATACCGGTTGTTAATATTATTATACGCCTTTAATTAGGACTATGTTACTTAGGCTTTAGTAATAACAATGATTATTCATTTTGTGTCTTTATCACCTAATTTTGTTTTTAAATTGACTTCTTTTTTTGTTCGCGAAATTGACCTTTTATTTCATTGTAGCTTTGAAGAGTTTTGATTTTTTTTTCTTTTTAATGTCTGTTATATTTAGCTATTGAAACAAACACACTACTCTACAATTTTTATAGCGTTAACATAAATAGATACTAAAAAAAAAATAAAAAACGTTAGTATGAAAAATATAATTTTATAAAAAATCTTCATACAAAACGTCAATTTCATAGGTAAGGACCTAATAATAACATAAGCTACATATATTTTGGCTCATAGCATTTTTTTAAAATTGATAATTGCTTTATATTAAACCCGTTCAGAGTTCAGTGCAAATGTTTACAACCGCCTAATTTAAATGTGCTCTTGTATAATAGATTTATTTCTCATATTATAATCTTATTACTTACACAAACACAGGCATTGTAAGCTAACAATAATTGACTCATAAAATTAGCATCAATTAGCATTTTATATTGCGGTCGACTTCATAATGTAGAGACAAGAATAGGTGAGAAATTATGAGGGAACACAGTCTATTGTAGTTTCTACAAAACACGCTGCTTCTTATGTACATACACTGTGAACTGTATCAGAGAACAACAGCACCTCATAGAATGTTGAACAATCATAGTATTGTGCTCAAACTCATAAAATGTACAAAAGGTTTAAGAGTAGCAATGGCATCAAATTTCCACCACACTTGTTCATTGGCACCTTCTTACCGTGTTTTTATAAATATTCTTACATCGAAGCATGCATAGGTACTTACGCATTTTGGATTATTTAAATAATATCTGGAGGCTGGTCTGCTCTTGCATACTTATCTTATTGTTAGTATTAATTACTATAGTTTGACTTTGTTTTTCTTAAACAATTTTTGACTTTTATTAGAGTACTGTAGTGGTACTGTATGACATTGTGGAAATTGAAACTTATACCAGATGTAAATTTGATATATTAGATTTGTTTATTTATTTATATTTTTTTTTACATGTTGTGGTTGTCTTCTATATATTTTTGTGTTTATTTGTAATGGAAAGTGTCCTGCTATGATAGGGCATTTTTCAATTTTTATTTTTTTTGACGCTGTAAGGGAGAAAAGAGCTGGACACTTGCTGAGTTTCTTGCCGGTTCTTCTCAGTGCAAGATCTCCCGCCCAGAGTAGACTTACGAAACGATGGCATAGCGACATTCATAAGAGCTACTTGTAGCCTAAACTGAATAAATGATTTTTGAATTTGAATTTTTGAATTTTGAATTTGAATTGAAATATATCTCATTTTTCTAGCTGCTAATATGGTCCACGTCAAAGATGACATAAATTGTTTAGTTTTCACGATCTTTACTCAAATTATAACAACATAGCTGTACAAGAAAATTAATAAAAAAACATCCGAGAGTAACTTTTTTCTCTTTTACTTTTTTTACTTTACCTGATCTCATGCTGATTTTCCTTTGTGAGATAATTGGCTCGCATATCTGCTGTCACTCTGTCACTAATATAACTTTACACATCTCACGTCTCACTCATAAAAGTCAACCTTATATTATAATTTTTTTAAACATTTTCACTTCAAAGGCAATCATTGAAAAACTTTTTTTAGTTGTCGATGCTCCACAATGATTTACGGACAAAAACGAGCCAGTGAAAGTTATTACTACTGAGAAATGGCTATAAATAAGGTTTCCCTTTCGTTGCCAATAACAAAAAACTATAGCTCACTGTGCAGTCATTCATACAAGAAATACAAAAAATAGAGCATTCTGAAATTGTCTACTGATACGTTTTAATATACGTACGTACATTTTTATATTTTTTTATTGCCGTTTTGACCGTATAGTTACATTTATTTCAATAGAAATTTACCTAAATACAATACCAAAATAAGTTACAAATGGCATGTAAACTTTATAATATGTTACTAAATTGCCTGCCTCTACATGCAAAGTAGCTGCTAAGGCAATAAAGTAAATTGTTCAAGGCTCAACATTATTCTCAAAAAAACTTGTAAGCATAAACAAGAAAATTATAATTAAAAACTCCTTAAACACAAAAAAATAACAGTTACAAAAGCCCCACTAATCATTCATTAGTGACCTTACCCACCTCTCTTATTTCCAATCATCATCATCATCATCTCAGCCAAAAGACGTCCACTGCTGGACAAAGGCCTCCCCCAAATCATCATGGGGGGTATTTGCCGTAATCGCCACGCTTGGCAGGCGGGTTGGCGATCGCAGTGTTGAGGGTAACCTCAAGAGATGCTGCTGCCCATCCTCTGGAATGGTCCCTTAGTCGGCTTTTACGACACCCACGGGAAGAGATGGGGTGGTGCAATTCTTTATCCCCGGCACCACATAGGGACTTATTTCCAATGCAAGAGAGATATAGTTGTGTAAAAATCATTAATGAACCGCCGCCTTAAACCTGAAAAATAAAGCACAGACTAACTACGTAACAGAATAGACACAAGATTCAAAAATGACAAACATGCCAAAACAATTTGCTATGAATATCCGCAGATGTGCCGATATCGCACAATCGGAAAACCGCCCGCGGATTTAAGCCATACACACTTGTTTCGCAGATAATCTATGCCGACTCCGGTCACGAACGGAAAATAAATCGAAATCAATATACTCTACGGATATGCCTAATAGTACACTGCCACTGCTGCCTGCCGGCATGCTTAGGGCATCCGAACACTGAGCGACTTAGAAGGTATTTGGCAGAAACAACAACGTATTGAAACGTGATTATATATATTTTCGAGAAACAGTTAACTTACACAAGCACTTATAAAAATAGTTAGTTACGTTCACAATTTAGCCCAGCTCTTCCTTAACAAAAGTATTTGTAAAGCATTTGTAAAACTTATAAAAATACAAAAGTTCAGTCAAAAACTGAATTAACTATTAAAAATAATAAACAATCTTTTACAATCGCAATCGACGTTCGAAGACAGATGTATCTATTCTAATATCATCCTTGTCCCATGTGCGCTTTTATTTCCTTACTGTACAAATGTGATATTTTTTAGTTATTGTTGCGGAAACCCACAACACACACTATGCTATTGCTTAAAATTATACCTTAAAAATAGAAAAAAAATCCACTTACAGTTCCATGCCGCTCCCGCCGTCCTGAACGGGATCCATATGGTCCGATGGGGCCCGAATCCGGCTCCGGGTCTTCTAGGGTTCCCTAAACACACCCAAACTACCCCAAAGTGCACTTTCCCACTGAAAATACCTGTTATTCCCGCAGCGGTGTGGCCGACATCCCGGCTAATTGTTTTCCCGAAACAATTCGTTTACGACGCACACACACACACACAGTTTGCACAATCCACTTAAGTAGAATAATACGGCTCCAAATGCCCTTATTACTACACAAAACTATTTAATTATCAACACACGATAACTATCAACCAGCCATATTTGCTTTCCAGAGACAAGAGAAAAAAGAACAACTAGTGATGGGGCCATTATGCCACCAAACAAAATTGAATCTCGATAATCGATTCGTCCATAATACAAATCAAAGTTTTATTCTCAACAAAAATAAATGCCTGTTTATTTGCAACATCCCGCCACCCAAAGCGGACGTACCGCTTTCTAGCCTGAAATCTTAAACTAGTCAACCGGTAATCGAGCTAAGGTCGCGACTGCGCGATTTAGCACCGATCCATCAACCAACACTTGCGCCACACGCGGAGTCCCGTCCGCGCCCCAGATTAACTTTAAAATGCGACCTCGTCTCCAAAATAACGATGGCAAATTAGCCTCTTTTAATAAAACCAGATCCCCCTCCGAAGGGGGCGACGTCCGGTCTGTCCACTTTACACGCTGCTGCAATAAATGCAGATACTCCAGTGACCAACGACGCCACAAGTCCTGACTCATTTGTTGTATCATTTGAAAACGAGACATCCGGTGTCTGCGTTCATCCTTCCAGGGATACTCAGGCAGGGCAGTGAGTGGCTGACCGACCAAAAAATGACCAGGGGTCAGGACTTCCATGTCATTTGCTTCAGAGGAGAGTGGACAAAGCGGACGCGAGTTGAGAACCGCCTCAACCTTACAAAACACAGTTGTAAGTTCCTCATACGTGAGGGTAGTTTCCCCGACTACCCGGCGCAAGTGGGTTTTTGCCGATTTTACCGCGGCTTCAAATATCCCGCCCCAGTGGGGACAGGCTGGCACACTAAATCGCCATGTAATTCCCCGCTGTGCGAAAGCTTGACTTATGCTATTACAATTTTTATCCAGAAAATCGTTCACATCTTTTAAGTAGTTGGCAGTGCCTCTGTAGTTGGTACCGTTGTCGGACCGAATGAGAGAAGGTAAACCCCGTCGCGAAACAAAACGATCCAGCGTGGCGACAAAGGCTTCCGTAGACAGAGCCGAAACCACTTCCAGGTGGACGGCCTTAGTGGCCAGGCAGACAAAAACGCACAGGTATGCTTTCGTGACCCTAGTGTTACGATAGGCTGTGGTTTTCACCAGAAACGGTCCAGCAAAATCCGTACCGACCCCGTCGAACGGCCTAGTAGTCTGACAAACCCGGTCAGAAGGGAGATTCCCCATCTGTGGCTGCATAGTGGAGGCCTTCACCCGATAACAAGCCACACACTTAAATAACACGCTGCGAACCACTCTCCGAGAGGACAAAATCCAGAACTCCCTCTGTAATATCGCCAGTAACGCATTACACCCCGCGTGAGCGTTTTTCAGGTGTCTATCCGAGACCACCAGTTCTACCAAAGGTCCTCCTTTGGGGAGTAGCAGAGGATGACGGCTACCGAAGGGCAGGTCGGCATTTTTGAGGCGACCTCCAACGCGTAACAGTCCATCCGCATCCAGAAATGGGTTGAGCCGAGAGATCGCTCCCTTGAGCTTTGCGCGACCGACGCGCAAAATCTTCAGTTCGTCCTCGAACCGGTCAGCTTGAACCAGCCGTATCAGGGCCAACAGTGAACTCCTGCGTTCCTCAGCACCCGCCACGGGTGATAACTGCCTCTTGTCTGGATGGCGGCAGTTATGTAGAAATCTCCGGATCCAGCAAGTTACACCTAGCAATTTGTCCAGTTTGCTGTATCGAGCCGTCAACCAATTCGGATCTGGCCTTGACTCGTTTGTTGTCACCAAAACTTTTATTCCAGGGAGCATCCCTAGAGAGCCATCGATCATGGTGACCGGCCATGATGACTCACCCTCCTTTAACCACTCTGGACCCCACCAGAGGGCATGCTGCACCAATTCCGGCGCGGTGCAGCCCCGAGAGGCACAATCGGCAGGATTCCAGGGGCCGGGAACGTGCCTCCAACAAATTTCGATGCCCGAGTTCTGTACCTGAGATACCCGATTGGCCACAAACGTTTCCAATACGTGGGGTGCCCCGCGTAGCCATGCCAGAGCTACCTGACTGTCAGACCAGGCGTAGACATTCCGGATGTCCACCGTAGACGTCAGTTCCTTGTGCACGTGGCACAACAGTTTGGCCAATAGATGCGCCCCGCAAAGCTCCAGCTTCGGGATTGTCAGCCTAGTTTTGAGGGGAGCCACCTTGCTTTTAGCCAGAAGCAAGGAGACGGCGACTCGACCCTTCGAGTCCACCGTTCGCAGATACACCACTGCGGCATACCCTCGTTCTGACGCATCGCAGAAGCCATGTAGGCTTGCCCTGTATTTGCCCCGCGGCAAGATCCGCCGCGGCAACGCCACCTGATTGATCGCCTCGATCGTAGATATCAGAGCGAGCCAAGTGTCGAGTGAGAGCCCTACCAGTGGCTCATCCCACGAGACTCCGAGTGTCCACAGTGTTTGCAATAAACACTTCGCCATAAAAATACACGGGCTGATCCATCCATTGGGATCAAACATCCGAGCGATGGTGGAAAGGACCGTCCTTTTCGACCAAACTCTAGTAGTTTCCAGTTCTACCCGGAATGTGAAAATATCGTGAACCGGCTGATATTTAATTCCCAAAACGGCGATAGAGTTCGGGTCTCCTGCGTCCTCGAATAGCTGAGGATTCTGTTGGTGATCTTCCGGAATCCCAACCAGAAGCTGTGGCTCGTTGGATAACCATTTTCTCAACTCATAACCACCAGCCGCGAGGAGTCCGATAAGTTCATTCCTGATGATGAGCGCCTCCTCCAGAGAGGCTGCCCCTGTGCAGATATCATCTACGAACACGTCACGTGTCAGTACAGCGGCTGCCCGGGGAAAGCGAGCCCGTTCCTGCTCCGCCAGTTCCAGCAGTGACCGGATGGCAATGAAGGGACTCGACTTCAGGCCGTACGTGTTGGTGTTGAGCTCGTAGACGGTGATGGGATCCTCCGAATGTTCCCTCCAGAGTATTAACTGAAACCTCCTGTCCGCAGGATGTATTACTGTTTGGCGGAACATCATCCGGATGTCCGCACCGATCACCACCTGGTGTCTTCGGAAATTTAAAATGATGTCGACAATGTCCCGATGTAACTTCGGACCAGAATGGAGACATTGGTTCAATGAAACTCCAGTCGACGACGGTGCCGATCCGTCAAAAACAGTCCGTAGTTTTCCAGATGATGCCTTCAACACCGCGTGGTGAGGCAAGAAAAAATGATCTGTCGTTGTCCAGTCGACAGTCGCCCGCGACAAATGACCCAAGGCCTCGTATTCTCGCATGAACTCGATATACTTTTCCCGAAGTACCGGATCGCGAGACATACGACGCTCCATGGACAAGAGTCGTTTCTCTGCCAACGCCCTCGATTTTCCCAAGAGAGGGGGACAGTCGATAAAGGGCAGTCGAGTTTCGATCCTACCCGACGCCATCCGGCGTGTGTGATCCTTATAAAAGGTTTCGCACTCCACATGCTCCGGATCCAGACGGGAGACCATGGGAGGCTCTTCCAGTTCCCAGAATTTTTGCATCGTCCTAGCGATGGAGGTAGTAGCGACGACAGGTGAGACATCCCGCGTCTCCTGGTCGTAAACCGGTCCCATTAAAACGTGTCCAAAGATGGTAGGTATAGCTACCAACGAAGAGCGGCCCAGACTCCGCTGAGGCCCTAAAAGGATCCAGCCCAGTACATCCGCTCCCAATATGAGGTCTACCGGAGCCGGCTCCTCGAAATGAGGGTCTGCCAGCATGAGACCTGATGTGTCAGGCATTGCGTCCCGCGGAATGTCTGTCGGTGGATGCCAACCCAGCAGATTGTTGAGTACGATCGCGGCCGCCGCAATCCGTATCGAAGCGGAATGCACAGGAGAGAAGGAAATGTGGGTCTGACCGGACAGACCCCCCACTTCTGTATCTCCGACTCCCCGAATCGGAACTGAGGGAGGCGCGCACTCCAGACGTAGGCGCCTCGCTACCCTCGTAGTAATTAAGCAGCCCTGTGCCCCAGTGTCTAGGAGGGCTCGTATCCGGACGAAGTCCCCCCTAGGTCCCCAAACGCGTACCTGCGCGATGGGCAAAAGAACCGTCCTCGGTTCCGACGTAGCCCGACCACAGGCTAGTCACGCGTCAGAGCCAGCAGCCGACCCTGTCGAACCGTGATGACTCGGCCAGTAAGTCGGACGCGTGCAGGCCACCATCCGGGGTGGTGCGTATCCAGCTGCCCTACCACACCGGTGATAGGGTGGGTGGTATTCCAACCTCGGGTACTCGTGCAGTACCGGTGAGAACTGTTGACGGTTCTCATGTCGTTGTTGTTCCGGCAACGGCGGCGGAGGATACGCGTACGAGTATCCGGGTGTTGGGTCCGGAGGTGGGGCTCCCTGTACCCAGTGGCCCTTAGAGGCACCAACTCCTGGTGTTGGTCGCGCCGGGTGCCGGGTTGTAGCCAGAACCTGGCTCCGTTCCGGCGGTCCCCAACTCACCTGAGCCGGGGTGTACGAGGGGTTGTAGTGTGGCGGCCGTGGCGGACTCCGTCTTTCCGGAGGCGGAGTTGACCCCGGCCCCAAACCGCCACCCGTGGGAGATCCCCTCTCCCGAACCGGTGCTGAGCCCTCAGCACTACGGGTGCACAGTAAGCGATGGTGCGGTCCGCCGCACACATCGCAAGGCCTCGCCTGGGGACACTCATTGTACCTATGTCCTCCCAGGCAGGCATAACACAATCCTCGTGTCCGAACGAGGTTTCGGCGCTCTTTTGTGGGCAGCCTGAGAATTGCTGGACATAGCTGTTCCACGTGCTGCTGTCCGCAAACCCGGCATCCAGAACCGGGGTTGATGGCGGCCGCAGCCACCAGCCTGCCGCGACCCTTCCCTGGGTTGCGTGGCGGCTGGGCGCCGTAGACTCCGGAAGTGCGGGCCGGCGCACTTGTCGGAGCCTCCTGGGAGGCTAGCTGGTTTTCCAGCAGGCCAGCCTCCTCTTCCAGGAACTCCAGAAGTTCCCCTATCGAGGGCAGAACGCTGCCGAGATCCTTGTGGACTAGTCGATTCCGCTCGAACTTGTCCCTCATCTCCTGCGACAACTTGGCCAGAACGATGTGCAGAAGAAGGAAGGACCACTGGTCGACGGGCAGTCCGAGCGTCCTTAACCCGTTTAAGGACACGGTGAGCGGGGTGATCAGCTGCGCCCTCAGCTGAGCCCTATGGTTGACCCTCGGCAATCCCAGCAGATGGGTCACGTGCGCGTCCGCCTGAAGACGCGGCTTTTCGTACCGCTTCTCCAGCAGCTGCATAGCGGTGTCGTAGCTCGCATCCTGCAGCTCCAGATGCTGTACGAGCTGTCTGGGTTCTCCGTCTAGGAAGGAACGGAGATATGCCAGCTTTTCGGCCTTGGTGAAATCCTTCCGAGTATCCACCAAGGCCAAAAACATGTTCCGGAATCCAGCCCAGTCCCGCATACATCCGGTGAAATGCGGGACCTCCAGGGCACCCAATCTTCCCATGGCGCTGGGTCCAGAGGTGTGGAGCGAAGCGGGGCGCGCAACAGGCTTCCCCTCCCGCAGTCGCTCGATGTCCTTCACCCGCTGAAGGACCTCGTCGTAAATGTCTTGGATGTGCTCCAGATCCTTGACATATTGGGCGTGGAGGGCCAGCTCCTTCTCCCCGACCGGGTCGGTTGACAATAGAGCGGTTACCGACCGCTCGGCCAACAAGAAACGAGCCTGCATTTCTTTCGAACGCGTCTCCAAGGCGTCCTCCCGGTTAGGCCGATCTACTAATGCAAGCAGCCCGGTGAACCACCGGAGCTGCTGAGCCAACTCCTGCCGTGACGCTGTCATTATAAATAATTTAAACTAAATAAACCTAAACACAAAATTAAAACGAGTCAATGAAAACACGGAATCGATTATCCCGAATCGACTCGATGCTTTCAATTGAACGAAATTAAATAACAATTAACGTTCCGAGAAATGTCCCAACCCAAATGAATGAACGAACAAAAACAACGGTACTACCAACCTTACAATTCAACCGCACCTGTCCCGGAAGTGCGATTTTACACGAAATGAGCTTAACCTATTACGAACTAAAAAAAATAGACAGAATTACACCGATTAACCTAGAGGTCCGATATTAACCACGCTCTGCTACCAAATGTTGCGGAAACCCACAACACACACTATGCTATTGCTTAAAATTATACCTTAAAAATAGAAAAAAAATCCACTTACAGTTCCATGCCGCTCCCGCCGTCCTGAACGGGATCCATATGGTCCGATGGGGCCCGAATCCGGCTCCGGGTCTTCTAGGGTTCCCTAAACACACCCAAACTACCCCAAAGTGCACTTTCCCACTGAAAATACCTGTTATTCCCGCAGCGGTGTGGCCGACATCCCGGCTAATTGTTTTCCCGAAACAATTCGTTTACGACGCACACACACACACACAGTTTGCACAATCCACTTAAGTAGAATAATACGGCTCCAAATGCCCTTATTACTACACAAAACTATTTAATTATCAACACACGATAACTATCAACCAGCCATATTTGCTTTCCAGAGACAAGAGAAAAAAGAACAACTAGTGATGGGGCCATTATGCCACCAAACAAAATTGAATCTCGATAATCGATTCGTCCATAATACAAATCAAAGTTTTATTCTCAACAAAAATAAATGCCTGTTTATTTGCAACAGTTATATTGTAGGCGATAGAAATAACAAATTAAGAAAGATAAAAAGCAATGTTTTCCTAGATACCTGCATGTCTTATGCAGTATGTCTGCAGTATTGTGTTTTATGCATATCTGCATATCGGTACCTGCATGACTACTACACATTCAATTTTACGCGAATTATGGATATGGATTTTATTCATTTTGTTTAGCAATTTTTTTTTGCCATGATTTTTCTTTTTGCACATGATGACGTACGTATAATATTATGTAATGTTATACGAACATAATATACAATATTATGTAATTTAATTTAATTAATTTAATTTATTACGCAACAACTTTTACTGATCTATTCGCGTTTATTTTAAATTGAAATAAGGTATGCAAGTTACCTATCAATTATGAGACGACCAATACCTCAGTCTTCCTGTGACTACGGACCCTGAAACAATATAAATCAATATGTAATTAAACGCAAGTAGATCCGAAAAAGTTGTTTTATTTAAATATTCTTCTGTTTCATCCCACTTTTTAAAGTTGCTTCTCATTTCTTCCCGTTTGCCAAAATCGCTTAGTGCTCAAATGGCCTTAGTTCAGATAGCATAGTAGTGCATAACTTCTCGCACGCGCGAATGCAACGGGAAGTGAGCTGGTTATTTACAATGCGAGCGTATATTCATGCTCTATCATAGCATAGAGTTATGTGTGCTATCCTCTTTTGTTCCTGTATACCATAGCATAGACTATGAACGGTTTAAGACTCCTATCGTATTCAGTACCTATTAATAGCTGTTTTTTTTATCTAAGTAGTAATAGTAATAGGACTTTATAGTGTTATTTTTACTAAACTCACTTTAGATACAATGTAAAGTTAACTTTTATTTTTTTTACTCTATACTGTGGAGCTTTGTTTAAATAAAAACACAATACCTCTTGAATTATATATTATTGAGAGAAAATTTACAATACAAGCCTTAGCTTGCTGTCACCAAGACAAAACCCCCAAAATATCTTGACTTGTTCTTTTTCTTCCTTTTTCCTAGCTTTCTACATTCAAACTCAGGTCACGTCGTGAGCCAGAGCTGCCCGAAGCAAGAAGTCCCGATCACTACAGTACCTACTTGTTAATTTAATTGAGTATTAATATTTTTGTTGCATGACAATACAAATGGCGTTGCAGCTTATAAATAATACAACACTGTAGCTTGTAAATCTTAAATGCATTGTTTTTGGTATAGGTTCTTTATATAGCGGTCCTTAAAAAAATACATAAACGAATAAATAGACTTCAGATATATTGAAAATAGTGAAACACACTTGAAATTTTCTAAATGTTATTTATATACTTCGATAAAAATAGGAAACCACTTTGATATTAGCTAACCAACAAGTTCCTTCTCAACATTCCAGTTATGTAATATGCATTTAGTTACACCACTCTCTAGATACTAAAAATGTTTACTGAATGAGCACATATGCATATACAATCATACACTAATGCATCCACCTATAGATTATATGTGTATAGAAGACCAGACCAGTAAGACTGCTTAGGCATTGAATTAATATAATTTATGAGTAGGTTGACCTATGTAATGACTACTTATGAGACATATTCCATTATAAGCCAATCGATTCTCCATGCAGAACTTGTCAGGTGTGTTACTTGTGACATCCTGTCACCGGGAAGATTATTCACGACCTGATTTTCGCCAAAGATTTCTTTTTGATGATGGATAGATTAACCGCCTCTGTGGTCTAGTGGTTAAAACCACCGGTTTAGACCCAGAGGTCCCGGGTTCGATTCCCAGCGGGGGTACATGTTTGTGTACTCGGTTTGGTTGGTGGTAGGACTTGTTTGTCCGCCTGGCTAACTACCACCATCTTATCTAAATATGTCGCCATAACATCAATGTTTGTAGCATTGTTGTGTTCCGGCAGCTAGAGATAAGATAGCCAGTGCCTCACTAGTTGAGAATCCCGGGTGAAGTGCGCTTCCACCAATTGGCCTTATCATCACTTAACATCAGGTGAGATCAAGGCACTGTGCTTACCCGTAAATATTTAAAAAAAATGACTCCGCTTTACCTGATGTTAAGCAGATGCGAGGCAGCTAGTGGAGTAAGATTGTGTTTCGCTAGCCGTCCTCACCTTGTTGATCCCAAGTTCTTTCTTCACACCTCATTTATATTAATACTAGTGGCCGCTCGCGGTTTCACCCGCGTGGTTCCCGGTTTCACCCGCGTGGTTCCCGTTCCCGTGGGGATATCGGGATAAAAAGTATTCTATGTGTTAATCCAGGCTATAAACTATCTATCTAAGTATGCCGAATTTCATCCAAATCCATTCAGTAGTTTTTACGTGAAAGAGTAACAAACATTCAAACAAACTTTCGCGTTTATAATATTAGTAGGATATTAATTTACACATACACAAATAAAAGCGACAACATTAAAAGAATAAGGAGTACAAGGGCGCTGCTTTTTTCAAAATTAGATTTCTTCCAGCAAGCCCTCAGTAGGAAAAGGAAAAAGAAAAGTAAACGAAGTGTTGTTAGTTGTTAGAAGATATTGTTTTTTTAGCGGCAAACTAGGCTGACTAGAAAAAAACTATTCACAGTCAATAGGAGCTTGAAAGCACCGCTAGCGTGATGGGGTTTCGATCTTGCAATGTAAGTAACCATTGCAATCCGCGTCACCGGACGAGTGACATAACTTCTAAAATATCTCGAGTTCCTCCGTGCTTCGGCAGGCACGTTTAAACCGTTGGTCCCGGTCGATGTTAGTAAGACGAGAAGTGCGCACTTGACAGCTCCGGTCATCTATCTGGAGAATAGGGAGGGGACTTTACGTGTCCACGTGACAACTCTTTGAAGACACTAGTCTTATGAGTTCCGGAT
Source organism: Eudonia lacustrata (assembly GCA_947562085.1). Lineage (NCBI taxonomy): Eukaryota > Metazoa > Arthropoda > Insecta > Lepidoptera > Crambidae > Eudonia > Eudonia lacustrata. Next base: position 14,448,589 of record OX387318.1, on the reverse strand, counting down.
GAAGAATGCACTTCGGCGCATCCGGATCTAGCGTTATGACCAGATGCAAATGCATGCGAGTTGGTTTACCTGCGCAAGGTCGTCTGGCGTCTCTCGTATAACTTAATCGTTGGGTAGAAGGAGCCAGTATAATATTCAAAGCAGTGTATAGAAGGGTGTTGTAGTTAGATAGCCGTAATTTAACCCTCAAACCCGCATTGGGTCAACGTTATTTGTCATAATCATCATCATGATCAGCCCACATCAGTCCACTTCTGGACATAGGCTTCTCTCAATGCATGCCACTTAGCCTGATCTTCGGCTATTCTCATCCAATCGCTGCCAGCCATTTTGCGCATATCGTCGCTTCAACGCGACAGAGGGCGTCCTACTCTACGTCTACCGACGTAATTGTCCAACCTTAATATGAGGCCCAGCCGTGGGATGTTTATAGGCTTAATGATAGCGAAAATGAAATATTGCTATTAACATTACACTTAGACATAGAAATATGGACTTACACAAAAAAAATATTAACCTTGTATCGTGATGTAACTTCGTAACACTAAATTACCATTTATAATGAGAGCTTCGTATAAAGCATTTGGCAACAAAGGAAATCACACTAAAGCACATCTTGAGCTGGAGACGTATTATTTAATATGGCAAAAAATACCATAATATAGCTTATTATTTTGGTCAATTTGCAACGAAAACGTGATTTACGATAATGCTTTCTTGATGGTGCACAATTTGTGTATTACTCAAAACTATAAGCAGACAGAAAAATTGCGATTTTGATTACCCACAACTGATCATTGGAAGCGTACGTGTGAAATAAAGGCAAAGGCAAAGTATTCATGCGGTCGGTAACTCTTTCTTCTGTTTCTGATACATTACATTTATTTTGCTTTTTTGCTATAAGAAGGCAGAGTGCCTTGTGCGAGATTTCTCATTCGATCACATTAAAGAAAACGAAAAGTATGACATTAAAGAAGTTCTTCCTTTTTTTGAAGAGAGCTTGTTGATGGCCTCATACCGCCTTTTTGGCGTAACCGGACTCAAGCCGTGTGATCGAAACACTGTTAGAGGGTTTCTAGAGGGCATGGCATCACGCAAGCGTGTTCCCCTTACCCTACTAGATTCTCCGGGATGTTCGGATCGAAGATCGGTCAGCTCCTCCTGTTGACAAACGAAGTGAATTGCAAATTGACGTGATCTAATGTGGAATGAAACTCGCACTAGGCACTGAATCCTTCATTCAAGTCTATGAATGAATATATATTATTTATGTAGGTATACTGTTTTTGGAAAGGGCTTGCTGTTGGTCGCCTATACAGCCATTACATATTATTTTACGAGCAGACCGGATGTCTCCAATTAGAAGTTTTTTATCTGACTGTACAAAGCAGCTATTTTTATTGGTGTCCGAATAGTCAATGAAAAAAATAATAAAATTAAAAAGTGTCAATTTGGACACTGTGTCCGAATATAATGTGTCCGAAACGTCAGCGAGTCCTCCAAATTAATTTCATATTATTACAATTTAGCTGCGGTTTGCAGTTGCAGTTTGCAGTCTGCAGTTGCAGTTAGCATTTGTCATCGGAGCCTTACCTTGATTTTTCGCAAGACAATGACGGTAACAGTAACGGCACTTCCCGCGAACCCACCAGCTCGGTCTCGGTGTCAGTCACGTGCACGGTGATTGCGAAGATGTGATTCTGAGTGACCTGCCCAATTACGAGCGATGCAATAAAATTGGTCAAACGTGATACAAAACACATGAGAAATAAACTTTTGTTATTGAAATAAACTAAAATATATTTAAAGAACTTAATCTGTCCATCAGTGAACCCACATATAGTCTGCTTTCTACATTTTTTACAAAGTTAGTGTAGTAGAGTGCGCCACATAACATCATATGGAAATGACTCACACATAATATTGTAACTCAACATATGTTCCATATAAATTAAATGCACAAATCATGTAACCTTGAAATAGCACGTATTGTCATATGATTGAACAAAGTCCATTTTTACTATTAATTACTTTAATATTTTCCTTTGTTTAGAAACAGTATAAAAGCAGTATTTTTTCATAAATAAAGACAGTTAAGAACCAACACTCGTCGTATCTATTTCAACCCCCGCGTCACAACATCACATGGCGACCAAGCCAGTGCACTACTCCTAGGTAGTGTTGTGCTGGTGCACAGATGGTTAGCAAAGCCAACAAAAATTATAATCTATAGATAGTGGATTTAAAATGGTAAATAATAAAAAAATATATTACTCTTGAGTGTAGGTCACGTACATGGTGGCTGTAATGATTGCGACTCGATCTTCCCAATTACCAAGAACCGCCAAACGTATGAAAATCATATAATAATATTACCTATATACCTTTGTTATTAAGAGCGTTTACGACGCACACTAGCGCCGCCAATGAAAAAAAAAACATATCTAGTAATTAGAGATAGAAAATCAAATTATGCTCAACAAACTATTTGAATGAAGTAATTTAGCATTTTTACGTCACCTAATTAACAGCATAATTTGATTTTCTATCTCTAATTACTAGATATGTTTATTTTTTCATTAGTGGCGCTAGTGTGCGGCGTAAACGCTCTTAATTAAAGTTAATTTTTAGATCATTGTATGTCTTTGAAAACTAGCCGACTAAAGTCTACGTTGATATGTTTAAATTCCTTACTACTACTAGCCACTTCCAAAAAGGTAAATTAAAATTTTGAAAATAGAATTGAAAGTAAGATGGCAGGCATCCTACAGCTTCATGCAGGCATCAGATAACATACAATCAGGCCATTAACAAATTGCAATAAAAAAAAAGAACCTGGGCATCAAATTCAATATTCAAAATGTTAACTTAAACCTCTTTATAAATTAAAAAGTACAGTAATGGGGCTAGGTATTCCAAAATTCTTGCTTTTTGAGGTCGCTCAGAGTTTTATAACTGTCGGCACAAATGTTAAGGGTTTCCTTTCGGCTCACCGTGCATATCGCGGGGACGTGAGGTCACGTAGGTAGGTACTGTGTCACCGTATTCGTTGTTTTTGACGAGGCACCTTCCTAATGTACTGTTACTTGTTCTACTTTGTGTACCTATCTTTTTTTTATGGATAGCAAACAATTATTTGTGTATGGTAAAGCCATCAAAGGAGAACGCAGTGCGACTGCTGATTAGTTTTTTTTTCGGTCATTTAATATTTCTTAATGTAAAGTAAACGCATCATCTACACCAATATTTATGTCATAATATAGGAGGTTAGTAGAAATACGATAAAAATAGGGGCGACTTAACTACAAATATATATTTTACAAATGATTTTTTAAGATTTTTTAAGATTTTAATTCCCAGTTTGGGCAAAACGTGCTTTGGATTATTTGATACAGAGCCCGGGTTCGTGATCATCAACCCACATATTAACTGTAGCGATGACTTGATTTCAATGATGACGGCCTTAGCCTAGCAGTGGCAATATAACCTATTTCCTTTTTTAACGTAAAACCGAATATCTATATATATATATAAGGTGCACGTTTTAGATTTCCATAGTTACAAAAACACAAATGTTGAAAAAATTTCCACGAGCAGGATTTGAACCTGCACCCTTCTGACATACCGGGTCAGGTCCTCTCCCAATTGAGCTATCGTGGTTCTAACCAGCCCGCCGAAATTATTCAACACTATTTACTTTTTTACTTTAAAAGCCAAAGGCGCCCATTCAATGTCAACAATTACCGTCATTAACATCCGATCATAATATTTTTACAAATACTAAAGATCAGTTAAGAAGTAGGCAAGCTATTCCATAGTTGATGGACAGGTGCACCCCACCGTTAACTTAACACCAAAGTTTAACCTTTAAGTTGCGATGACATCAAAACATGAATGCAACTTGGACGTATAGTAACCTGAATGTGTCTCTGCGATCCATATACGTCACAGGCAACTGACAGGCAGTGACGCTAACCGTTAATAAGGTAGGTGATTACCATTTATTACTTAGCCCCTAAACTCGTCAAAGTTAATCTTAAACCGGTATTCATTAAAAAAAAGGTGAGTTTTTATGAACCACTTTTCAAGAGAATTAGCTTTAAGCTAGCTTAGAAATACATTATATGCACAAAATGCAAAAAAAAAACACCTTTTCAGCAGAATTTATGCGATTTGAACCCTTTCATAGTGGACCAAAAATCGCACTTTTTTAGTTGATTAAACATTTTTGAATATGTTTTCCACTCGCAACTTAGATAGAAATTTTCATTAAAATTTACTCCTTAGATATTGATTTGTTTTGTACGGGATATCGAAATGTATTTTTTTATCGTACAGTTGGCAAATGACTTAGCTTTACTCTACCATGTTAAGCAGAAGCAGAGTCCAAATACGAGGATGGCTATTGGAGCAAGATTGTACACACGGCGGCAGATCAACCTACCCAAAACTGTCAAATTTCTACAATCGATTTTGAACTTTATTGTTTGGTTATAAGGATCAATATTCATTGGAGAAAATTGACAGGTTTGGGTAGGTTGATTTGCCGCCATGTGCAACTCAGTAGCCGTCCTTACTTTGCCGACCTGCGCATCGTATTGTTTGAAACTGAAGACGTATTATGACCCATTCCGCCATTATTATAGTTTTGTCTGACCACTTGATCATGATTTTGTTGCTGATCTATTTGTTGATCTTGATTTCCTTCATTATTAACATTGTACACAAACTCAGCTTCTCGCTTTATTTTTTCAGAATACGTTCCAGACACAATAGCCGCTCGACATATATCAAGTGCTTTGCTTAATGTTAAGTCGTCTTCACATAATACGCGCTCTCGTATCGCAGAACTGTGCACCCCACAAGCTAGCCTATCTTTTATGAGATCATCGTTTAAGCTTCCGAATTCACAGGGCTGAGATAGTTTTCGTAATTCAAACACAATATTGTTCAAACGATTCATTTGTGCCGTTCCACCGTTATATTTTTCATTTTTTTATGATGGTCGTCTAGTTTTTTTATAAACACCTTCTAATGTCGATTCATTGAATTGTTTTATAATATCACGACACTGTTGGTCCACTATATGTAAAAATATGTTAAACTGTATCGCAGATGATTTTTTACTCAGTTCACACGCATTAAAGTATATGAGAAAGCCTTTCTTCCACTTTTGCTAACTATCACTCAAATTTTAACGGGGATAAACGCAAACTAATTAGTAAAAAGGTATCATACCTTCTTTATACCCGACGGTTCGACCGAGATACAACGGCCGTGGTCACGGGCTGACTGCTGTCGCAATGTTGCGCCTTCTTTTTACTAATTAGTTTGCGTTAATCCCCGTTTAAATTTGTTTAACTATGGAACGCGAAAGTTTAAAAGTGTATATAACTATCACTCAACTTGCCCGAAGCTGCATCGACCGAATTTTCGTCGAATTGAAACGGTGGTGGTGGCGATAAAACTGTTTCCATATTTATTATTTTATTTATCTTCCTTAAAGGCACTTATCACAGCACTTATTTTACTGGTAAAATAATAATTTAAATAACCGGCTGCGCTATGTTATGTAAGGATGCTTCAGTAGACGACGCTCGGGTTAACACTGCTTTGTTCTCTCATGCTCAACTACCTCCTACATATTAATAATTATATGACACAAAGTGGCTTGCAAGTTGCTAAGACTCTTCCGATAAATTAAAAAAAACGATCACATGCAAGCAAATCTTTTTTTACAAAATGATACGTTTACGTTACTTTGGTCAACCGACTAACTGTATACAAATAAGTTTTATCGAAGCCTATATCTTACTCGCTATGTGTTTTACCTTTAACATGGTCATGGGTAATACTTACATAAGCAGGCAGTAGTACAGTCAACAGCGAAAGTTAATGATGTGTAATAGATTTCAAAATTAAGTTTCGATAGTGTAAATCGGTATTTTCGGCACTAGTAGGTAAGTACTCGAAGGTTTCTCGGTTTGCGTTTTAAGAGTTTTGACATTTTCATACTGATTTCATATTTTTAAACTTAAGCAATCATCAGTTACTTTTGCTGTTGACTGTACATACTAGGTATACCACAAATTTACGTAACCGTTAATTACAAGGCGGCATATGGTATTACAACTAAAAGCATCGCGGAGCACTTTTATACCACCATCAGGGGCTGTACAAAAAATGGTAGATAATTTGATTAAGTATAATGTTACCGCAGGAACATAAAACAAGTAAATAAGTAAAGAAGTATTGAGGAATAACAAACTTTAATCTTAATGTTTAAAGATACACACTTTTTGGTACAAACATAGTTGTCAGTGAAGGGCAAGGTCTCGATCAGTAATGGCGCGTACGCGTAGCCGCGCTTCCTCCTCTGACGTTTCTTCTCCACCATCATTGGTTCTCATTGGCTCGGCGTGTCAACGCAGTGATGCCAACAGCAGCACTGGCTGCGTTCACGCGTTAACATCCTGGCCCCCTTGAAAGCTGCTGCTTTCAAAAGAATTGGGTAGAGGCACCAGCTTGCTGAGAGCACGGCGAACAATCCCTCTTGTTGTGGAGACGTCGACGACTCTAGTGACGCCATCGGCGCCTGGATAAAGTTGGGCGACCCGACCGAGTCGCCATTTCAAAGGTGGAACGTTGTCTTCCTTAAGCAGCACCAGTTCTCCGATGCTTATGTTTCGCTGCATTTGCCGCCATTTGGTGCGGACTTGCAGTTCGGCGATGTATTCCTTCCTCCATCGGTTCCAAAATTGTTGTCGGAGCCTTTCGATGAGTTGGTAGCGGTTAGGTCTTGCCATATCTGTGGTGTCTGATGGCACCGACGTGAGAGGTCTCCCGATGAGGAAGTGACCGGGAGTAAGGGGGGTAAGGTCCAGAGGATCAGTAGAAAGGGGGGACAGAGGCCGTGAGTTGAGGATAGCCTCTATTTGCGAGAAAAGAGTTGTAAGCTCCTCGAACGTTAACGCGGTATTGCCTGCTATTCTTTTTAAAAGATATTTTGAGGATTTCACGCCCGCTTCCCAAATACCCCCAAAATTAGGTGAATATGCCGGAATAAATTTCATAACTATGCCCTCGTTACTAGCGAAATCGTCAACGAGCCTACGGCTTGACCGAAGTATTCTACCTAGTTCGTTATTGGCCCCTACAAAATTAGTGCCGTTGTCGCAATATATGGTGTGGGGCTTGCCACGCCGTGACACAAAACGACGCAGACAAAGAATAAAGGCTTCGGTACTTAAATCACTGACGACCTCGAGGTGGACCGCCTTGGCTAGAAAACACACGAAAATACATAAATAACATTTTGTACTACGGCTGCCACGCCCTTTTATGCTTGCAATCGTGAAAGGTCCAGCAAAGTCGGTACCGCAGGTATAAAATGGAAAGGTTATTTCAGTTCTTGGAGGAGGCAAGTTTCCCATTATTGGTTGCAATGTCTTGCCTCGAAAACGTGTGCATATAGTACACGACCGACAGACGCTACGGGTTAGCGTCCTGCCACTCACAGGCCAGAAGTTTTCTCTAATCGTCGCTAACAATTGTTGCGGTCCTGCGTGAAACAATCGTTGGTGTTCATGTCTTACCAGTAATTTAGTAAAATGATGCTTTCCATCTAATAGTATAGGATGCTTTTTATTAAAATCATAGCTAGAGGACTTTAGGCGACCACCAACCCTTAATACGCCATCGGCATCAATAAATGGATTTAATGGTAACAATTTAGACTTATTATGTAATTTTTCCCTTTTAGTAATTGCTTTAATATCCAATTTAAAAGATTCTATTTGGCAAAATTTAATTAATATTAGTTGGGCCCTGTTCAGCTCATCAACTTGTAGGGAATCTTTTCTTGCAATATTGTTTTTATTGATATTATTAATGAAACGTAAAATGTAGGCAAATACTCTTTTTAAACGATTGAAATTGGAATACCTATTAAAGTCAATCAAGTTTGAATTTTCGACGTATAGGTGAACTTTGAGTTCAGGCACATCTACTGATTTTAAGTTACTAAGTTGTGGCCAATCCTTAGGCTCCTTCTGAAGGAAAGGAGGACCTGCCCACCACAGGTCAGTCGCTTGCATTAGGTCCTGGGGTTCGACTCCCCTTGAAACCAAATCAGCTGGGTTTTGGTCGGTGGGGACATGTCTCCAAGTGTGACCACTAGAGAGCTCGTTTATTTCTTGTACTCTATTGTTTACAAAAGCCTTTAATAATTTTTGTGGAGTTTTAATCCAACATAAAACAATCGTAGAATCTGACCAAAATATTACTTTATTAATATTAAAATGTAGTACCTTTAATAACTTAGAACATAATCGAGCTCCTAGCAGTGCAGCACAGAGCTCCAGCCGCGGGATAGTCAAAGATTTGATAGGCGCGACTCTCGTCTTAGCACACAACAACTTGACTGAAATTACATTATTCTCACAAAGGGAACGTACATATACACAAGTACCATAGGCATCTTGGGATGCATCGACAAAGCAATGTAGCTCAATAAATATAGGTGTATTACATAGTACATTACGAGGTATTTGCAATTGAGATAATAAATTTAAATTGCTTGCAATACTTGACCACTGTTTGGATAAGTTAGGCGGCACTGGATCATCCCAGCCCAATTTTAGACTCCATAACTTCTGTAGAATAATTTTTGCCTTTATAACACAAGGACTTATTAGACCCAGCGGATCAAATATTTTACATGTCATGCATAATATATCCCTCTTTGTAATTTGAGAATCAGTATTAATATCTATTTCAAAATGTAATGTATCTAACTTGGGAAACCAACTCAACCCTAAAACACTACATTCCTTATTTAGTAAAGGCGTATCACACGCTTCTTCACATTGATCAATATTATTGGCGTTCGTTAATATTTTATGTAAAGGGAAACAGGCAGATTTCAAAACACTAGTAACATTATCAAAAATATACTTAATGCCTTCTTCTGTAGAAGAACCCGTCGCTAAATTATCCACGTATATATCGTGCTGAATAATAGAAGCTATAGTCGGATCTGAACATTCTTGGGATAATTGTAGAAGACACCTAGTACTTAGGAAAGGCGCAGAGGCGGTACCGTAAGTTACCGTATTTAGCTGCAAGACCTTTAATGGTTGAAATTCGTCATCTCTCCAAACAATCATTTGTAGGTGGCGCTGGGACGGATCAATCTCAATCTGCCTATAATGTTTTTGTATATCTGCAATTAACACAAATTTATGACAACGAAAACGCATTAATATCGACAACAAATCATCTTGAACAACAGGTCCAATTAATTGAATATCATTAAGAGATTTACCGGTAGTTGTTTTTGCAGATGCATCGAAAACTACTCTTAATTTAGTAGTTTCGCTCCTTTCTCTAATAACAGCGTGATGCGGTAAATAATAACCAAAACTAGGTTTAGGTACTTCAGTCAAATGACCTAAATCATGATACTCTTTAATAAAATTCTTATATTGTTCTTTAACTATAGGTAACTTATTTAATCTTTTTTCTAAATTAAAAAATCGCATCTTCGCCTGAACAAATGAGTCACCGAGTGTCTTCTCGGGCTCTTCCTTAAAAGGAATTTTAACAGAAAATCTACCAGTAGGTAATCTTTGAACATTTTTAATGAAATGAGTTTCACATAAATTTTCTTCACTACACTTTGAAACTTTATCATTATGGAATTCATCTATTTCCCAAAATAATTTTAATGTCTCGTGAACTTCTTTACTAAAATTACAATTAATATTTTGTTTATAATCTAACTGTACCTGACCTATAGGGCCAGAAATAAGCCATCCTAAATAAGAATGCTGCAAGATAGGTTTACATTTTCCTAACCTAATTTGCCTTGAACCTACAATATCCCAAAAGACGTCAGCTCCTAAAAGAATATCAATATTGGAGGGACAATTAAAATGAGGATCTGCAAGTTCAATATTGTCAGGCAAATTAAGAGATTTGATATTAAAATATTTAGACGGCAATGAGCTAGTTATCTTCGGAACAACTAGGCATTCCACATTGATATTAAATGAACTTAAACAAGACTTAATATTTAATCTACAACGTTCCTTTATATTGAAAGCTACGTTATTAATTCCTGACACTCTAATAGAATTTATGTCTTTACTAGGCAAATCTATTTTTTGTTTTAAGTCTTCAGTCACAAATGAAGACTGACTACCAGTATCAAGTAAGGCTCTCGCCTTATAAACTTTATTGTTAGAAACAATCTCAACACTAGCTGTGCATAAAAGCACTTGACATTCAGAAACTACTGAGAGTGAGATAGGTAATGAAGGTACTGGTATATTTTCTACATCAATTGAACCAGGGTTCTGTTTATCCAAATGTAGTAAAGTATTGTGTTTAGAATTACATATGCGACAAGAACCTTTAAGATGACATTTAAAAGAACCATGTCCTTTCCTTAGACACACAGAGCACAACCTTAATCGAGATACCTCCTTTTGCCTATTTTCTATAGACATTTGTTTGAATTTAGGGCATTTATAGACAAAATGTTCTTGATCACATATAGCGCAAGAATGGCCATTAGTAGTGGTTGTATTAAAAGAATTATTAGCATCTCCAAGTGATACTTTAAAAGACTTAGATGAGTTGCCCTTATGTGCACTTCTCCTTTGACTATAGTAGGAGTTATCATTATTACTACTTTGAGTAGTTTCTAGAATACTAGCCCTATTTCTCAAGAACTGAAAGAACTCTTCCAATGTAGGCAAGCTCGAAAGGTTTCCCTTATGCTCTTCCCACTTACAATTAGTAACCGGATCCAGTTTTGAAGAAACCAAAAATATAACCAAGGCGTCCCACTTATCGGTGGGTAATCCTAATGTGTCCAAAGATCTCAAATTCTTTGTCACAACATCAATAACAAATCGCAAAGCTTTATATGACTCTTTATTCAACGTCTCCAATGAAAATAATGCCTTCAAGTGGTTATTAATTAAAATATTTTTATTATTATATCTCTCGCATAACAAGTCCCAAGCCATTGAGTAATTTTTGGATGTAAATTCAATTGACTTAATAACAACAAGAGCACTGCCCTCCAACGATGACCTTAAATAGTGAAATTTACTTATGGCTGGAATAGCATCGTTGGAATTGATTAAAGAGTCAAAAGTGTCTCTAAACTCGAGCCACTTAGTATAGTTACCATCAAATAACGGGAGTTTAATTGTTGGCAATTTAATATTGTCGCGATGACCAGCTGAGATATTACTTTTAGCTTCACTAAAATTATCAACGTCTTGTTTTTGATTAGAAGATATAAGATGTTGAATTTTAGAAATTAATGATATAAAATTGTTTTCAATCAAATCTCTTTCGTTGTGCTGATGATCTAAATCATCACAATAATTTTCTATCTTAGATTGAATATTATCAAATGAGGAAAATAATGTTTGACATTTCTCTAATCGAATAGTTAACTCATTCGTTTGAATAGCACTCAATTGAAAGGATTCAGTTGAATACATAGATTCTATATGTTCTTTCATTTTCGTTAGACGCCCCTTTATAGAAACGCGTTGCCGAATAAGGCGGGAAACATCTTTTTTATCAATAGAATTGTCACTATCACTAGCCGTAGCCATTGTAATAGAATAGAATAGAAAAAATGACCAACAACGAACTAAGCAAATAAAATGTGCAGATCTAACCAAATACTTCTGGATTGATGCAGCACGCGGTCAGCCGGAGCCCCGTTGGTTGCTCAGCCCTGAGCACGAATAGACTGCCCTGACACCGGCCGCTGTAGCAGCAAGAGTCGGCACCAGGCGCAGCACGTTATGTTGGTCAATCGAACTTTACTCACGCATACGATGCGCTTTCAACGTTGCTGACGCTGAAACTGTCAGCAAAAAAAAATTTATAATAGTTCGCTAGTAACGAGGGCACAATCAGCGCTAAATAAACAAAACCCGTCAAAAAACGTTCAAAGAGCACTCCCCGAATAATTCAAAATGGCAGGCCAAGTGCAAATGCGTGCAATAGCACGCGCCCTCAATTTACAAACAATACACTGCGTTTATAGACACATGATAGGCATTAATAGTAATGAACAGGCATCGTGTTATGCGATAAAATAGCTTAAATCCTCAAAATAGCATTCGTGAAAATGAGATGAAATAAACTTGCAACTTAAAACAATAGGCGTGTGCATTAAAATTAGGCAAGGTTTATAAGCATACACGCAGTTAGTTGCTAAATATATCTCTAAAAAATCGAATCTATAGGTTCGACAACTCCTTTATCACAATAGTTGCAAAAAAGGTTTAGTTAAAAGAAATTAAAGTGACACTTCCCTCGGGCACGACCTCTTCTCTTGCAGCGTGTTATTGCATCGTCGCCACTACCAACACCATCACCGTTTCTGCTTGATTTTTCGGCTCCATCGTCAATCGAAAAGTATGCAGCGCAGGCGTCGGCGTGTCGTCCCCAAAAGGCGCCAAAATGGCGGACGCTTCGCTGGCGCTGATGGCGTCCTTTTTCTAATGCTTCATTGTGATTGCAGTGTCCTGTCACGGTCGCCACTTTTGGTACAAACATAGTTGTCAGTGAAGGGCAAGGTCTCGATCCGTAATGGCGCGTACGCGTAGCCGCGCTTCCTCCTCTGACGTTTCTTCTCCACCATCATTGGTTCTCATTGGCTCGGCGTGTCAACGCAGTGATGCCAACAGCAGCACTGGCTGCGTTCACGCGTTAACAATAAGGTTCAAGTGGGTCTAACCCAAATCGGAAATTATGGTGTTGGTTTTTTTTTACCAATATTTTATATAGGTACCTACTTTTTATTCTGACGGTAATTTTTCGGCTTTCATCTAAACTAATAAAAGTGTAAAGATGGGTTCTATATTATTGTCTTACGACAACAACCAGGGCTTGGTAGCCCTGATGGTGATGGTGGTCTATCTCATGCCTTAGTATTGGCAAGAAAAGTTCCTAAGCAAGCTTGAGATATTTTTTTATTTAATATTTTACTGGTAAGCACAGTGCCTTTATCTCACCTGATAAGGCCACGGTTGAAAGCGTACTTTACCTGGAATCCTCAACACTGGCAAAGGCACTGGCTATATCATCTCTAGCTGCCAGAACACAATAATGCTACAAATATTGATGTTATGGCGACATATTTAAATGAGGTTGTGGTAGCTAACCAGTGGCGGTAGCCAAAGTAACATTAAGAAAGCGATAGCGAAGTTCGAAAAGAATAAAATGTATGGGGTTGACATAAGATTGACCACGTTATTTAGCGCGGCTTATGTCAATCCCATACGTTATATTCTTTTCGAACTTCGTTATCGTTTTCATAATGTTACTTTGGCTAACAGGTGGACAAACAAACCCACCCTACCACCAACCAAACCGAGTACACAAACATGTACCCCGCTGGGAGTCGAACCCGGGAACTCTGGGTATGAGACCGGTGGTCTTAACCACTAGACCACAGAAGCAGTTAAAATTAATTTGAGCACCCATCTAATAAACCCGGCATGGCGCAATTTGATGCATCATCATCATCATCATCATCATCATCATCATCATCAGCTCATTTTTATGTCCCCACTGCTGGGGCACGAGCCTTCCCTATGGATGGGTAGGGAGAGCGGGCCATAAACCACCACGCGGCCCAGTGGGTATTGGTGGTTGTTACGACTGCTAATGCAGCCGGGACCAACAGCTTAACGTGCTTTCCGGAGCACGGAGGAGCTTGAGATGATAAATGTTTGGTCACCCATCCGGTGACCGGCCTTTGCGAAAGTTGCTTAACCTCAGCACTCGCAGATCGGGCGCGTTAACCACTGCGCCATCGAGCTCCTCAAGTTGATTAACTGGCCCGAACTCTAGCTGCTACGCTACTTAGATCTAGATATTTAGGGTGAGGGTACAGTGGCCCAAGAAAGAGGTGTACCAGTTTTGATTTAGTTTTCTAGTCATCGAAAATTACAACAACGTTCATACTAGATACCACTTAAAGAGATGCATAATAATGACGTAAACCTAATTGATAAGTATTCATACGTCGTAGGTCACTTATAAGTGCATGACATTTTAACCTTTATTACAAATGGATAAGACATTAATTTCTGTAAAGAAAATATCAATTTTCTAAACAAAAGTAATAAAAACTATTTATATTAGATAACCAATTCTATTTGATAAAAAGAAAAAAAGAAAACTGACAATTGTCATTTTGTCAAAATAAACAGTAATCTAATCAAATAAAGATGTCAATAGAAGTTAACAGATCGATCTGCAAGCGAAACTAATCTTTATCGCCTATGAATCTGCCATGCGACATTCAACCTTAGGGTGGTAAACCAATTTTTTGGGCGACCGTACTAGCCTAAGCGTTCAAAAGAACTTAGACTTCAAATCAAGTGAGAAGTTCAATTTATTCCGCTGCGCTATCGAGCTCCTCAGATCTTTATGGTGAGCGTACTAGCCTCGGCGCTTGAAAGAACTTACTAACTTCAAATCAATGGAAAAATGCAATGAATACACAATAGCGTACAATTCCATTTATTGGCCTTTTGTATTGTCAACACGTCCGATGGCACAGGCAATGGCTATTTCTACATTGTGTGACTGTGTGTTCCAGTCTGAGTGCAAGATTTATTTTTAACTAGGTATTTGATCGCGTTAACAGTATACTACAGTATGTATGGAATCAAAGCAGAGCTATATTCGGTCTATGGTTTCGATGAGGTTTACTAATCTATGGTTTTGACTTCTTGGCGGGAAAGTGAAGCGTCATGTCTGCGGTTTTCTCTTATTTTCCAAAATTTGTGTTATGTCGAATATTAATATGAAATAATGGTGGATTATTAACCGTTAAGTGTTCGTGAGTGCGAATAAGTGTTGGCAAATGAAACAAAACAGTGCAACGTCACTTTTCAAATTTTCTCAAGAAGCTCGCGTGAGGACTTAGTAAAGCCCCACATCTTTACTGAGATACTCGAGGGGTTGGGGGGTATATCATTTCTCACTTCCCATTTCTAATATCATTCATCATCATTTAAGGAAATATTGTTTATTTATGTCACAGACGTATAATAAGAAGCAGACCAAACATTATTTCACAACTACATACATTAGAATAAAATAATATTTCTACTTCCTCTCCAACCACAAATTAATAAGACTATCTCGTTTCTTTTTACTGTTGCAACACTTCCACACACATAGACAAAATGCGACGTGAGGCAAAACGCTATCTTGTTATGCTACAAGTAAGCGACAAATGTCATCCTAGACTTGTCATCAAGCGGCGTACAGGAGATTGCTTTTCGCTTATTTTTGCGATCTAATAAAGTTTAAAAGCCAAAAGTACAAAAATAAAACGGTGAAGTGTAGTGCACCTTTGTGCGGCAACTCCTCATGTAGGAAAACACCTGAAATTACTTTCCATCGGTAAGTTTTGTTGTGCCATAAAATCTCCTATTGGGTTTTTCGTTACTAAGTGATTATTATTAATCTTTTGGCATTGTAATAGCAGTGAATAATTGTTAAAAGTGCAAATCTCGTAAAAACTAAACGTAAAGTAGTTTCTGAAAGATTATTGTGGTAACAATAGCCAATTAATTATTAACCCCGATCTCGTTTGACGTTTCATATACTTGTACAATTTTACAGGGCCTTATTAGGAATATTTTTGAAGATTGATTAGATTAAAGTATGCAATTTAATATTTCTTTATAGATAAATTTTAATAATGAAATCGTTTTCAGGTTTCCAAAGGATGATTATTTAAAAAAATGCCTGGTTGAGTAATATGAAAAAAGAACATTGGCAGCCCAAATCATCTAGTAAAGCATTTTGAAGCTCATTTACTGGATCACAGTGGCTTCCGTACAGTTCTTGCTCCTAGTGCGATTCCAACAATTGTCGATTCATCGTACCGAGAAGAAGTAAGTGTCCACATATCTTTTTTACGTACCTACCTATCCAAACCATCTTGAGTTAAAGGAAATATTGAAAGCTATTGAACTTTAAATTTAACTTAACTTTAACTTTTTATTTAATTTATCCTAGGCCTATGTCCAGCAGTGGTCGTGTGTAGGCTGTTGATGATGATGAAACCCTATCCTACCCCTTTAACCCAATGCTAGTCGTGGGGATGTATTCTTGTATGGAAATGTGCATAAAATAATAACTTTTTAAATTTGTTTTTCAGAATTTATATAATCTTCACTTAAAGGTCCAGTAAAAAGAAATGCCAGTGGAGATCATGTTTTGAAGAATTTGCAAAATTTACAGCCGAGTACCTCAAGTGTACTACATTATGTGAGTTAATATAAATATTATATTGTTGTACAGTATTAAATGGTATAACATGACGAAGATGGGTCTGAGCAGTCACTCAACTGCATTACTTTGAAATATACAGAAAGTAATAAATTTATTTATTTTCAGAAACCTTCATCGTCATCTTCATCTTCAACCTTTGGTTTCGCAGTCAGGGTCGCTGACTTCTCGACCACCCGGCGCGGCGGTTTTATCACTAGTTTTAAACATTGTGACATTATTAGAAATAGAAATATATTTATTGTCTTTCTACATTTTTATACAAAAGATCTACAGTCTCAAAATCTACAGTACAAACAGTGCAATTAATACTTAAAAACCAATTTATATAAAAATAATTTATGAAAAAAATAAAATAAGAAAAGACAAAAGGAAATGGCTCAGCCTAAGTTAGTTGAGGCCTAGACCTTAACCAACGCTGTTTTTCAGCCACTCCCTGTACTCTGAGATGTCAAAAGAGTTTGCCAATAGTGTTTGCCAAGAGGACATACATGTTTTCACATTAATTTTGCATACAATTTTTTACAGATTATTAATTATTGTAATTATTATTTTATTTAAAAAAAATACCAGCAGAGTATGTTGTTGTTTTTATTTATTTTATTTTAAGGGTTCCGCACCCAAAGGGTAAAACGGAAACCCTATTACTAAGACTCCGCTGTCCTTCCGTCCGTCCGTCTGTCACCAGGCTGTATCTCATGAACCGTAATAGTTAGACAGTTGAAATTTAATTTTCACAATTCAACAACACACATTTCAACAAATACTAAAAAACAGAATAAAATAAATATTTAAGGGGGCTCCCATACAACAGACATGATTTTTATAGAAGAATTACACGAGATAATGGTACGGGACCCTTCGTGCGCGAGTCCGACTCGCAATTGGACGGTTTTTTTTTGTTTACCAACTGTTCATACAATTTATTAAAGTTAATGATGTGGCGTCGTCATAGGCAGATATAGGTAGATACAGAGATAGCCTGACACTCAATGATAGATAACGTTAGCATTCTACTGGTAAAATCGAATGAGTATCTTCAAATTTCTTTTTAATATTATCCTCTTTATAACATTACTATAGATGTAGGTACTTGAGGCCCCTTGCGTGCCTGAGTTCGGCCCATTTTATTGTAAATGTGTGCGTGACGTTTGTCTGTAAGCGTAATTGGCACGCTTTTTTATTGTAATGTTACGTCTGCTTCTTATTATACGTCTGTGATTTATGTATTACTTGTACGAAAAATTACTTTGACACTGGCTAAATGTGCTAATCGCACGAAGCCATCAACTAAAAGAAAAAAAAAATCTATGGTTTCTATTTATTAGCAAACCTAAAGCAGACATTACTATTGTATGGTCGCATCTCGATGGAGTTAGAGCCGAGATAGAGTTTATCGCCTCTATGTTTTGGTGGTAAAGAAGGCTGCCTATTTTGTACTATATCTTTTCGTCAATTTGTCTGTGTCTGTATTTTTTTTTTTTTTATTCATAGCTCGGCAAATGATTCCACTCCACCTGATGTTAATGGAAACGGAGTCCTTGGTGCAGCGTGAAAACAACACAGCATCAGTCACCCTCACCCCGTCGGCCCACAGGGTGCCTCTTCACGCCTCGTTTGAAGGACCCCATGTCATAGGAAGAAGGGAAAACGTGTGCTGGTAGACTATTCCATCTTTTGGAAGTGCGACAAAGAAACGAGTCACCAAATTTCTTTGTGCGCGATGGAATGTTCGAGACAGTACAGCGGTGACTCCGGAGAGCAGCACGCGTACTCCTATGGACGAAGGGAGAAGGTAAAGGTGTGTGCAAATAAATTTGATTATTATTATGAAGACGACCGGTCTTAGACACAGTGGTCTTAGGTTTTAATCCCAGCGGATGTATGTGTACTCGGTTTAGTTGTTAGTAGTTATTTGTCCAACTCCTACCGAGTTGGACAAATAACTACTAACTAACTAGCCATTTATCTAAACTAGTGGTCGCCCAGTGGTCGAAATTCGACCGTAATTTTATTAAGGCTGCACGGATTGTATCCTAAGCAATGAAAAATAAAAAAAGATAGAATGTGAGTTTGGGTTGGCATTGACAGATTTCGGCCGCTCCTCTTCCATTTTTGAAAAGAGTATATAAGTATACGTGTTTGTCAAATACATGGTAGTGTGCGTATTGTTTGTTTTAATTGATTTAATGTATTATGCATAACAATACATTAAATCATAACCTAATTCGGATAACCTTCTCTATATAAACTATAAGTGTGACACATTTCATACTCCTCCGTCCGCGCAATTTTCGTAAAAAAGGGGTACAAAGTTTTTGCTTCACGTATTAATATATAGATATGTCGCCATAACATCAATGTAAGATATAAAGTTAAGTTAAGTTATCCATTAAATGCATAGTTTTTTGCAGATAACATAAAAAGTGATTTACAATAAGGTACACGTAATCCCTCGCCTAGGTGGCCGAGTGGCAGAGTGCTCGGCCCGGTACCCGGAGGTCCCGGGTTCAATTCCCAGGTCGAGCAAAATGTATTTCGGATTTTTCGATGCATAGCCCGGGTTTGTAATCACCAACCCGCATAAATTTGGCAAGCGTGGTGATTATGCCATTACCCATCAATTGTAGCGATGACTTGAATTCAATGATGGAGGCCTTTGCCCAGCAGTGGGACAATTATAGGCTGATTACTGCACGTAATCCCAATAAAACTTTAATCTTTGCACAGTCAAGACGGAGTTTAAACTGCTTTCCGCAGCGCAGACGGGAAATGATAATGATGGGAAATCCAATTAGAATTCTCCAGTGGCCAGTATAAATAGTTGTCACGTGAGGCACGTCTAATCGCGCGCTCAAGATGTAATGTCGAAATTAATTAAGGTTAAGACTGAGCGCGATTAAGGACCCTCTCCGTGCTGTGAAGGTTTTAATTTGATCGCAAACTTTTTTGTTATACCTACTCGTACGTGCGAAGTCAATATGAACATTGAACACCCACCGACTTTGTATGGCCCATTTTATAGTGTGTATTAGTCAGAATGTGTATTTTGCTGCATATTTTACTACACTTGTCTTAACTACGAGTATAATAGGTTAAGTTACAAACTCCCTTACAGATTTTTAAAATTTTAAAAATAATATAATACAATTCAATTAAATAATATATTTCCAAGTATCTTCAATCTTCTCAGATTTTTTTTTCCGCAGCTATACATTTTTTTAAAGTTTTTTTTATGTTTGTTGACACGACAACCTTTAAGCGCTTTGCGTGCAATATTTCAGTGTTCTAGGTTTTGAAGTCTGCGATGTCGATCACTCTTCAGTCAAACAATCAATCAATCTATCGGACAGTCTATGGGACAGTTTATCGGACAGTCTATAAGACAGTCTAACAGTCAGTCAGCCAATCAGTCGGTCGGTCATCAAATCAGTCAATCAGTCAAGATTTATTTTTATACCAATAGAAGATTGTACATTTTTCTCCTCACACAAATACTAGTTCTATTTGAACTGTGCAAATGATGTGCTATGCATGCTAGTACGGTTCCCATGACAAGGTCTAAATCAATTACTGCTCACAAGCGCGCTGTAACTCCTCGGTATCGCGATCATAGAACTGGCTTAGAATATGGCGGGCTAACGAAGTGATCAATTATGACGAGCGCGGCCGCCCGGCGGAGTTATAGCGGCGGTGCCTGCTTAAGGTTCTATTCCCGGTAGATTATCGGTAGATACGTGTTTATATGAAAAATATGAATATTTGTCTAGATGTATCTCGTAATTTAAGTTTGTTTATTTATTTACTAGAAGCGATAGTTGTACTAGCTGCGCGTGGTTTTCCTACTCATATTGCGCCCATATATACAAGCTGTGCATTTTTTTCCAGCCCATTTTGCGCCAGTGCGTGGGGTTATGACCATGGAAAGGTTTAACATCTGTGGGATGTCAAAAGGATGATGATAATAGTTTTTTTTTAATTATCGCTAAACTACTACGAAAACTAAAGCATTTAGATCAAGTGCCACACGGAACAAAAGTGCTATTGCACATATATTTTCATATGCCATTATATTGTGATTTTGATAATATTCTATTATCTATTTTATCATAATTGATTGATTAAAGGGAAAAAGGGTCGATCTCTGGTTCCTGTCGAGCTCTGGTGCACCCTACCTTAACAGTTAAATAAACAAAAAAACACCAAAATATAAACTCCATAGTGAATGAAGCCCCGATATCAATTTACGATTATTCCACATTAACCGTAACGCAACTAAGTCGTACAAAAAACAATCTGCATAAATATTCAATAACACTTATGTATTCTTCACGGGCACTAATGCAAACTGTGTATAATCAAATCCAATATCGGGTTATAAGGACTTTTTATAGCACTTAAGGCGTCGAGCAAACATACCAACGCGATATGGACAGTGGTCAATAGAACCTTTCAACTTTTGCGTTCCATTGTAATCAATATCCATTACTTACATACGTTTTGGTGGTCACGGGTTGAATGTCGGGTATAATAGAGTATGCCTATGATACCATTAACAATTAACACACGACACAGTTTTCGCCGACAAAAATAACATAGATGTTCATTTAAACTTTACGGGATGACAGTTAGTCTGTATTCAACAGTTGCTAAAGGCTGAAAACAGGAACAAAATGGATCACTGGTTTATCTCGAACGCTGGTGGCATTAATCTACATTAAAATTTTATTATAAAAACACACGTTGAAAAAATTTTCACGATCAGGATTTGAACCTGCACCCTTCTGACATACCGGGTCATGTGCTCTCCCAATCGAGCTATCGTGGTTCTAACCAGCCCGCCGAAATTATTCAACACTATTTACTTTTTACTTTGAATGCCAAAGGCGACCATTTAATGTCAACAACTACCGTCATTAACATCCGATCATAATATTTTTACAAATAGCAAGCTATTCATAAAATGTTTTTGTTTTGTTTTTATAATTTTAACGCAAATTTTGTTGCGAACAAATTACAAAAACACATGTTGAAAAAAAAATTCAAATCCTGCTCGTGGAAATTTTTTCAACAAGTGTTTTTGTAATTTGTTCGCAACAAAATTTACGTTAAAATTATATAAACAAAACAAAAACATTTTATAAAATTATATTTTGAAATCTAGACATCGGATTACAAAAAAAAACCAAAACACATATTTTATTTACCGCTTTTAGTCACCGTTCTCCATTGATTTTTTATACATCAGAGCATGTAAAACGTGCGGATATTATTACTATAAATTCGAGAACATTCTCAAGAATGCCACTTATAAGGCCTTATTAAATATATTTAAAAAACTAAAAAGATTAAAGATAAAGAGAGTGGTCACACTTAGTACCGTTGCACCGTTTAACCGATCATGTTTATTGTAATGGCGTTTGGCATCGAATATTGAATTCAGTGATTACAATACCGTATTGAGGTTCTATAGTTAGGTAAAATTATACAGGTTAACTCATGAGGTTTTATGTCTGCTATCTTGAAAAAGTTTTGCGTCGCAGTTATTTCAACGATCGAGTTATTAGCAAAAAGTACTTTAGTTATTACCCTCTACATCTCGTAACTTTTATGTAATTTATTTATTATTAGTTAATTCTTATTACACTTAAGAAGAAAAAAACAAAAGAAACATCAATTAATTCAAGACAAAAAATAAAAACCTTTAAATAAAAAATGACCTCCAGCTGTTGGCTCATGGGAACGGTCCCAAGAATGCTGGCAACATTACCTCTTTGGATTGCCAAGCCAATACCTTCTTGTCACCGGAGGCTTCAACAAGGCGAGCACTCAACTCTTTAACAAGCTGCTTGGCTTCCGGCCCCCATGGACCCAATGTCTCCACCGCAAACGGAACAAATATATAATTGGGACCCAGGGACCCTCTTGTAATCTACCTACGATATTTTACTTACATCCAAACGAGGTGTGAAGAAATAACTTAGGGGATGGCAAGGAGAAGAGAGCTAGTGAAGCACAATCCCTAAATAAACTAGCTGTCTTCGCGTTTGAACTCGGATTCTTAACATCAGGTAGTATGGAGTCATTTGTCATCTCACTAACAAAAAACGAAATAAAAAAACACAACTCTTCTTCTGACGCAGTCGGGTAAAGATTACCTAAATTAGCAAACACGCTAAAGATTAAGCGAACACCACACTGACTGGCTGACAGATCCCTGGGACCTCGGACCCTTGAAAGGGTTATACAAATTTTTACACGTGTAAGTACAGATGTCTGCACATCAACCTATCTAAAACTTATGATTATTGAATACATATAATTTAATGCAAATATTGTTGCGAACAAATTACAATTTGAAAAAAGACAAAGTGTTAAAAAAATTCCATGAGCGGGATTCGAACCCGCACCCCATGACATGCCGGGTCAGGTGCACTGCCAACTATGCTATGGCGATTCAATCCAACGCCGAAATTAATCAACACTACTACTTTTACTTTATAAGCCAAAGGAGGCGTATTCAATGTCGACAACTAGGTACGTCATGAATTGGCAGTGCACATGACCCGGCCGGCGTGTCATGGGGTGCGGGCTCGAATCCCGCACGTGGACTTTTTTTTTGTCTTTTTTCAAACTATCCAAAACTGTCAAATTTCTTTAACAAACGTTCAATATATGCCGTATGTATAAAAATCAAAATCTATCGAAGAAATTTGACATTTTGTGGCGTTCTGATGTTCAGGCGTGTGTACGTAACAGTATCTCAAATCAACGTTATTTAGCTTAGAAATAAACCAAAAGTTTTCTACAATATATACGGCACCCACATCAAACGACCAGTAGTTACAGATCCTGATAGTTGTTAACGCCCTAGTCCCATTTAAGGTATAAAAGTCAAGTTATAGTAAACTGCATACCTAACAAGTTGCAGTGATATGAAAAACAGCCGCGCATGATTTAGACATCAACGCGTTAAGAAAGTCACGCAATATGATTTATATCTAACAGAAATATACCTAGCACCTTAAAACCACGCTAATAAGTTTTAAGTATAACTTTTTTATAGGAATCTATATCGCGGGTCTCATGCGTACACACAAAAATGCTTTTTTTTTATTTTTTTTTTATTTGGTTCGTCTTCTAGGTACCCTCAATTCCTCATATTTTTAAATATAATATTTTTTAGTGTAATTAATAAAATTGAAAAAACGTATAATTATATCACTAATGAATAAATCAGGCATTAGAGACGTATAGTGGGCGTATAATAAATTAATAAGATAGTAGCTTCACTACTACATTACTGTCGGGCAACACAGGTGTATGTTCATACGACCCTCTGTCCAATTCTTCTGAGTACCAAGGATTTTCATTTATACAAAAATATTTCTTGCTTTTTAAATGTCGTTAAACTGTACGCCTATCCTTCATTCCTTACTAAACTTTATTAGTCATCATGCAAAAAAGGCGTATAAATATGGCTAAAGTGGAAATTATTAAGAAATATAAATATTTTTTTCGTATGGTTGAATAATTTAGCATCGAAATATTGTTATCTTATAAAGAAAATTTTATAATCAATAATTTCGGAGTAAGTTTTTACGCCCTATATTGTAAAGGATTTTAGTATTTTTTTCCTTTGTAGTCTCGCAAATGTATCATGTACTAGCTGTGCTCGCGACTTCGTCCGCGTGGAATAGTGACTTTCGGCAGCATTTTTAATTTTTTAGGCTCTTTTCCCGTTTTTGCAACATTTTTCACTGATGCTTCGCTCCTATTGGTCGCAGCGTAAAGCGTAAGCCTAAAGCCTTCCTCGATAAATGGACTATCCAACACAAAAAGAATTATTCAATTCGAACCAGTAGTTCCTGAGATTAGCGCGTTCAAACAAACAAACAAACAAACAAACTCTTCAGCTTTATAATATTAGTATAGAAGAGAGGCGAAACCACCAAAACTACAGTCTGTTAAGCTTTAAGTGGATTTTGCTTCATACCACTCTTTTAACCTTTTTTTTTTATATATAATTCATAGAAATGCTCCAAATGCGCGAGCAAAAACAATAGTTATGGAGTTTTTTTTTGTCGTGTATAGATGTATTTATGCTGATACGCCCCTAATGTATGAGACCCGCGATACATTATAATGATTTGTCCTGACTGTATCATCATCGCCGAGCCTAAACCGCTTAAGCTAATTAGATGAAATTTGGACTGTAGGTTAATTGAGTGACGTAACCAGCCACTAAGAATGGATTTAACGAAAATCACACCCTAAGAGGGTCAAAGTTTGTATGAAAGTCATTCAGTTTTAAAGTAAAATACGTGAAAATTGATATTTGCGTTTTTGAAAAGAAAAAAAGAATGACGTGTCTCAGGAAATTTGTTTATTTTACTTTAAAGGAAAGGTTTTTTGGGGAAATCGTTTTTTTTTTAAAGTAATCATTTTCAAAATGAACATTTTATTCGATCTATAGATGTTTCAATAAAAATAAAGAATGACGTGTTTTAGCTTTTTTCAAAAAACATTTCCCTATAGAGAGTTGAAATGGGGGTGGAAAGTTTGTATGGAAATCTGTCATTTTTAAAGTTTAATCCACGGACTCACTAACATGAACGTACCCTTAATAAGTTTGGCTTTTATTACAAACAATCACACGTCGTGTATGTACCCTACGAGAACAAAGCCGCGAACAAAAGCTAGAATTACATAAATACCTACGTGTAGACAATGCACCACTATAAATAGATCATCATCATCAGCTTATACTAGTCCACTACTAGACAAAGGCCTCTCCAAGTGCACGCCACTGAGAACGATCCGCGGCCACTCTCATCCAGTTCTTGCCAGCCACCTTTCGAAGATCGTTGTTCCACCATAGACAGATATTTCCAGTTTATTGTTTAAGTGATATTTTGTGCGTATACTAATTATTTATACGGTATTCCAGATCTGTATTTTAATGTATATGTGTGAAATTTCTCGGTTGTTAACGTGAGATGGTAGTCGTTAAAACCACAAAACAGGCGTTGTCTAACAGCCAAAGATTTATAGGCCAATAACAAGTGGCGCCACCTAACTACAGCAATTATTTTTTATGATACTGAGCCATCAAACTAGCAACGCCTAGCGTCTGCCCGTGGACAGGCCACATGTCCCACTGTCCCATCGCTGGATAGTGACCTCCATTGTTTAAAATTATGTTACTGCTCTAACAACTAAATTGTACACATGTTTATGCATGATTATTTATTTAAAAACAAATGTTATGTTAGTGATGAACTTATTGAAAACAACTATTCGTTTTGGTGTAATCACCGCGCTTGACCAATGCGGATATCGGGCAAAGCTCATTGCCACTCGGCTACCGAAGCGTTACCTTGATCTGTTAAATCACTGGATCTCATTCCCTTGCCTTGACTTCCAGAGTCGCACGTGGTCATCTGGCGTGGATGACGACTCCGCGTGGCAGCAGGTCGCCGGCACACGGGTGTCCCTATACGCCGCGTACTACGACCAGCGTTCACCGCAGCTCTACGTGAGGATACTAGCCACCTTCCACGGTAAATACCGATTCATCATCATCATTAGCTTATTATATGTCCTCACTGCTAGGGCATCACGAGCCTTCCCTATGGATGGACAGGGAGAACGGGATATGAACCAGCACGCGGGCCCTGTGCGAATCGGTGGTTATTAACGACTGCTGATGCAGCCAGGACCAACGCTTTGCATGCCATCCGAAGCACGTAGGAGATGATACGATTATGATACATTTATGGTCACCCATCCAATGACCGGCTTTAGCGAATGTTGCTTCACTTCAGCGATCACTGAACGAGCGCGACTACCACTGTGCCATCGAGCTCCTTTAGGAACTAAACCGATAGATGCTAGGATTGAATGCGGGAATCGTATTTCAAACCTGACACAAGTATATTATTTTTTTAGATGGGTTAACAGGAATGGTATTAACCTGTTAATAGCGCATTTGTATATTTTTTTCGCATTGTTAAAATGACTTATTTCGTAGTGAAGTTGTAAACTTTAATCACTTGGTAACAACTGTCCAGTCCAGTGGAGGTACATTCTCAATTCCTTTAACATGCCCGCTGACTCAACCGGAGGCTTTCTAGCTCTTCTATTGAGATGTTGCATTGTCCAATGAGAACTACCGGACAAAGCAACCAACTCAATGGGCAGCTCACGTACTCAGTTCCGTTCGCCAAAGGACAACACAATAGCAAATGGACTTAACAGTTAGCACTTCAAACACTAAGAATTATCATCATTGGTAGCGAAGCTGTAAAGTGCACTGACTTTGCAACACCTATCCCGTGTACATTGTCAATTCCTATGGCATACGCGACCAAAGGCTTACATCTACCTTTACTACGAGTGTGCCGGAGATCTCATTGCAATATATCCATAAAAACTAAGTACCTGACACTGACAACGAACCAAGTTAGCGGGCACACAAAGCACACACTCAACAGTTAGCACATTAAACACTAAAAATTATGATCATACAAATGTCATATAGCTTAGCACAGACTTACAACCAGTGCAGCCAACCATTTTAGCACTTTCTGCGCTAAATCTGACGCTTTTTGTAAAGTTAAGGGTGCGCCGACCAAAAAATGCCAAAAATGCAGTTACGGTTAAGTAAATATAATTGAAAATACTATCGTATTAAATGAACAAAATATATATTTAGTATCATAGGGAACGTGTTTACAATTTGTCAGAACCATAAATTCATAACACGCTATAGTTTTTTCTACAATATCATTTAAAGTTGGGCAAAAAAATGAAAACGAGTGGCGGCGTTTAGTAGATTTCTTATAGTTTATCTAAATTATTGTACCTCTGATTTTGTCTAAACAATCATCAATGGATAAACTACAAATTGCTAGACTACATTTTTGATTCATCAAGTGGTTATTTAAATAATTATTTTTTATTAAGCACCTTAAATTCCCCATACAAAATTAGTATGGCCGCGCGGCATCAAATAAATATGGACGACGACATTTCAAATAAAACGTATGACACTTGTCACTTACGGACGGCGCACCCTTAAGCGTCGCTTTAGTGGAAAATTTCACGGTTCATTACATTTCAAATATTTTAAATATGAAAATTTTTTTTATAACAAAATGAAACTTTTTGACCGACTTAAAAAAAGGAGGAGGTTCTATGTTCGACGCGTATACTTTTACTGATTAAACTCGTGTTTAATTTTATTAAATTTGCATTTATTTCATCCTTCATTATTATTTCCATTCGCAGTTATTCGGTTCGTGTGCCCTAGGCATAAAATTCCTTTTGCACACTTCATCACGTCAGAATATCGTTTAATTATGTTAATTCAGGGACGTCGACGAAGCCGTAGTGTGATGCGTGTCCTGTGTGACCAGTCTCCACGGAATATTCACCCGTTAACTGCACTAATGCAACTAGCTGCTTGATTAGAAGGATTATAAGTTTATGTAGCATCTAGCCTGGGACAACTGCAAGCAATCAGTGGAGTTAGATATGATGAGCTTACAATCTAATTATACGAGTCTATGCCGTGAATTTCAAGTCGTTGTTTTACCTTTAGCAGGTGATAGTACTCATAAATAGGAACAACTTTTTGTACAGGACCAACTATAAAATCTAAAAAAAAAATTGGTTTCCACACAACATAATAATACCTACCTACCTATTCATGAGTACTATCATCTGCTCTATCTTAAGGCAATACAACAACTTTTACAGTATACAAAAATGCAAATTAAATAAATTTTAATATGTATTGTTATCAATCTTGATCATCGCTATCGGATGAATGGTTTAGAAACGCATAGGGGACAAACCAAGAAACATTAATTAATTATAAGGACAATAAGTTAAATTAGGCGTTACAAATCTTAAACTAAATGCCTAAAAATAAATTTTGATCATAAATGCCTTCGTACACTATAATATGACATTATAACATCTTACCACAGAATATTTTAGTTTCATGCTTAAAAAAGAAGAGTCAAGTTCACACTTCATATTCCACAGTAAATATTGGATATAAAATATTAGCACATTTTTAATGTAGGCAACGTAAACAAATTGCCACTATCTGCCACTATGCAATATCTTAGCTAATTCCTAAGACGGTGCCTTAATTGACATCTCATTAAAAATACAACAGCACACCTTGCATCCCCTGCTTAATTAAAACTATGGGCAATAATGAATTATTTACAAGCCGAACATACATACTTTGTACATCTCCTTTGCTAAGCAAGAAAAAAATTAACAAGTTAAGTGGTAAATAAATTCGTAAGGTGCAAAGTTTTTCATAAATAAATATTTATACTATGAGAAGCTTGATAGTACAACAGTTTGCACAGTCAGGTCGCAATCTTGCCATCATCATCATCAACAAATATTTATAAAATTTATATAATACAGTGAAAAAATTAAACGCCCACCCGACCCAGCCAGGAGTCGAAGCTGGGTCTTCCGCAATCCGGGCGGCTGCACTGACCGCTATGCTACCGGGAAGGCTGACGTAAGCGCTGAATTTTGTCACTGCTTTTTAATTTTTGAGTGCTAATAGCGGCACAGTGCGCCATCTTTTTTTGAAAAATAAAAAAAAAGTAAAAAATTACCATCATCATCATCATCAGCTCACTTCCGCTAACAGTATGGCATAGATAGGTCTCTTCTCTGCACGGTCCCTTTTTTTTGTTTTCCTAGGGGAAGTTTTTATATAGTGACTGCAGGAAATCATGAGCCCCGTAATTTTATCCATTACAGTAACCCAAGCTCCACGTTAGGAGATTATCCTGTACGCTTTTTGCCCCCTTAAGAATGTGTCAAAAGGCGTCAAAAAGCGAACGCTAGCATACCTAATAAAACACCTGGTAATTCAAAATTCAAAATCATTTATTCAGTTTGAGCTACCAATTGCTACTTATGAATGTCACTATGCCATCGGTTCGTAAGTCAACACAGAGTGTAAGTATACATATTATCTTTGGGACACTCTGCGCGGTCCTGCGCTATCCTCATCCATCCCCTGGCCGCCACGTATCACGCGTATGTACCTACCTACTGTAACAATACCAAATCTCGGAATGAGTAAAACAAATTATATGTAACTGAACCCAACAATTCCCGGTCAAGGCCCCGGCTGCATTAGCAGTCGTTAACAACCGCCAATCCGCACCGGGCCCGCGTAGTGGCTTATGGCCCGTTCTCCCTATACATCGCATAGGGAAGGCTCGTGCATCAGCAGTGGGGACATAAAATGGGCTGATGATGATGATGAACTGATGTTTGATTTTAGCAACAATTGAATAAAGACCACCACTCCTAACTGTGATCTAGTAAAATTTCCATGTAATTTTATGTTATTTTTTGGTGATGAAAACTGGTGTCGAACACTGGCAACACTACGATACCATATGACAGGCGGACTTCTTGGCGGGAAAGTGAAGAGTCATGTCTGCGGTTTTGTTTTGTTTTCTAAAATTTATGTTATGTCGAATATTAATGTAAAATAATGGTGGATGATTAACCGTTAAGTGTTCGTGAGTGTGCATGAGTGTTGGCAAATGAAACAAATCAGTGCAACGGCACTTTTCAAATTCTCTCAAGAAGTCCGCGTGTGGACTTAGTAAAGCCACACATCTTTACTGAGATAATCGAGGGGTTGGGGGGGTATATCATTTCTCACTTCTCATTTCTATTATCATTCATAATCATCCTATATAGAATTTAATTTTGAGAAACGCATAAAGTAAGTTTCGGCTGAAGGACTAGTATCCATGGTCATGAATAGATTATAAAAAAAATATATGACAGGCATTTTAAGTTAACATGTAAAAACGGGGTTTAACGCGCAAACTGCTTATAGTGTAGTTATATTGTTAAGTACATCTTTAAAGTACTCGACGTTTCACCCAAGTAGTAGCGGTCACGCGCTGACCAACACTTAGTTACGAGTTACAACGAGACTACCATCGTTAAATACCTGTAGGTACCCAACATAAGAAAGCTTGTTAGGTCCCTAACAAGCCTTTAAAATCATTTTCTAAAAGTATTTTCTCCATCATGTTTTCGTCATAAAGATACGCTTATCCTAATTACGATATCAACACAATCGGTAATTAACTGATACTCATGTTCGAATCGAGTAGCAAGCACGCGCGCCGCCGCAGGCGTCTCCCCGCGTAGCTAATTATATACTCTTCGATCCCTCAACGTTTTCAAGTCATTATGTAAATTAGCTTGAAACGTGCCTCACGCATCATACTCTAACCACGCATATTGTAACGCAAAAACAACATCGCATCGCCTTTTTACCCAACCTCGTTCCTCCCAAGTCCCAATAAACGTTTATGACCGAAATCCTTAAAATGTTAACAGTGTACCACTATAATTTCAGTGTGCGCAAGTAATAAACCGTGCTATAAGCCGAGATCAAAAATGGAACACCGTAAAAAAAACAAGCTGACCCAATCTCCACCAATAAAGACATCCGTGAAATCTCGCGGGGTGATAAAACAACACCATAATTATCGAGCGATGCGATATCGGACCCCTCGGTCGTACGAGTATTTTCTCCCGCCAAGAATAAAATAACACACACAGTATAAGTGGTCAATCGCAGCTTAATCACGAGAGCAATAGAGGTCTCGCTATTTTATTTGCTGGATGTGCTCCAATAAGTCACTGCGGTTGTCTCATTAAAATCCAATTGTGGTGTAAGTATTTTCAATACCTTCCTCTCGGATAAGTCTTGCGGTTTCTGATATTACCCGCTGCATTGATTGGTTATAGAATTTTCAATTGGTGTGCTATTTGTCCAGCAGTGGACTTATGTAGACTGATGATGATGATGATGTTCTACAGAAGGATTTTCTGTAACCAAATCGAATCTTGACACGGACTCTGAAATCGAACTCTTTTCTCTGAGGTTGAGACCGACGATGGTCTGACAACTAGACCACAAAGGCGATTAAAGTAAGAGCATAAGACAAGTGTGGGCTTAATTAAATATATAAAATAAGACTTAAAAAGATTTAAGTAAAAAAAAAATAACAATATTTAGGCAGAAAATGCAATAGTACCTAAATACAAATCTGTATTGATAATTGCAAAATTTTATAACCACATACACAATAAATTATTCGCCTGTTCGTTTATGTTTCGACATGCAACAAGATAATTATCTCAGTATAATATCACAGCACAGTAGGGATTTATAAATCGACCGACGAAATGAAACCGTCATGTATTTCGCCAGCAAATGATTATCAATCTCGCATACGCTTCAGTTTTTATGGGATACCATTACCACGTTTTATTCTCACTCGCATCTCACTTTTGCAGTTTACAACTCCAATGAGCTGATACATATTAGTCTCTATTTGCCTCAAAAGGTAGCTACATGAAATTATTTTATTTGCCTCTTAGAGTCTTCAACTATCACTGTGCAAAAAATCACTTTGATTTGTCGTAAAACAGGGACGAAAAAAGTAATATATACTCGAAATGTCATACAAGTATATAGCTATCCTTCTTCTATCAGTTATCGTCATTTATTGATATAAAATAAAGATAAGTTCATCTTATTTTTTTATCGCGTATACGCATACCTCAGCTCAGCCTTCATTTCACTCGGAAGTGACGATAGGACGAAATGACGGAGCCAAAGGTGGAACTTAAATTCTCAACCACTGAAGAACTGGCTATGTTACCACAAACTGCTGGAACACAACAATGCTACTAACATTGTTGCGAAAATGGTCCAAGCTAGCTAAGCAGGCAGCATTCAACCAAACTAATATCATATGTACCGCTGGGAATCAAACCCGGAACCTCTAAGATTTGTGGCCTTAACACTAAACAAAAGCTAAAGATTATACCGTCATATCGGTAACAAAACTTGCTATCATTTTCGCTAACGAGAACTCTTAGTAGGGGTATTAAGGGATTCGTGAAAATGCGCGTGCGACGCTCGCCGAGGCGATAAGGTCCGGCTCATTTGTCACCCGGGGCGAGCGCGCGCGTCGTGTAAATTCCTTTCCGCCGAGATAAAGCGCCCGCTCCGCACAGAGCCGGGTATTAAAATGCAACATTTCGCTCCGACACTCACTTCAAGTCATACCGAAAATATATCACTGCCGGCTTAACACGATTTTAGTTTAGTTTAAATTCTCTGGTCGAAACGAA
This sequence comes from Eudonia lacustrata, assembly GCA_947562085.1. Classification (NCBI taxonomy): domain Eukaryota; kingdom Metazoa; phylum Arthropoda; class Insecta; order Lepidoptera; family Crambidae; genus Eudonia; species Eudonia lacustrata. The sequence continues at coordinate 14,416,012 of OX387318.1, read as the reverse complement.
AACAAATGTGTGGATGATGCAGGTAAATTGAAATACCTTTTGAGGTATTTAGTTTATTAGAAGATAAAATTTGTACGTTTTGTCTTTATATTAGGATCATTCTCTGTATAAGAACAAACAGACAGAGCTTCTTAAAAAATAATTGAAATAAGTATACAAGTATTTTGCAAGTTTATTTTGGAACCTTTATATGCCTATTTGTTTATGAATCGAAATACTGAACATCTAAAAAGATAATAAAAATTTAAATTTAATTTTATAAATAAATAATAATAAATAACATAAAAAAATCTAAGATTGTAAATCTTTCTCAAGCGTTATCCACCCATGTTGCTCTTCCAATGCGGCGTGCATTGGAAGAATTCTCTCCCAGACTGTAATTAAACGTCAATATTTTCCAAGCCTAAACATTTAAAAAAAATGTCATATACCTAAGATATAATACAAAGACAAAGCTTTCTCCAAAATAAATTAAATTAATAAAATATTAAATTTCTGAAAGCTTAGTCAAGGTATAGCGAAACCAATTCGCAGTATCTCCACTTAAAGGAAGTCCCATCGTGTTCGAGGAAGCCAGCAATTCAAGCACCGTTGTAATGACAGTTCCTTCTAAGAGCTCTCCGGGCGTTCAAGGAAATGACTTGGACAAATTACTATTATACAACTCCGTGTAATGGCCCTCTGCTATAAGATATTACAGTAAGTAACAGGGTGGATGAAAACGGTAATTGTAAACACTATCATTTTCTAACTTATGTTTGGTCTCGCGCTGTGGACTATCCGTATTTTTCTACAGTAATGTCAATGTTGTGTACAGAGTCTTCAGTGTGATAATTATTCCCCGTTGCAACACGTTAACGAGAATTGTATGGCATTAAAGCAGTGCCTCCTGGTGTTTTGTCATACAAATTTTCTTGCGTGAATGGTGTATACAACTCGCATTCAGCTTGGTCGTAACTCTCAGTATTTTGTTGTTGTATTACTTAACTCATTTTATCTCAATCTCATTTTCAATGTTTTGCTTGTCCACAGGTCGTAACTTCTCTGCAGAAGAGCCTTTGTACTGCCAAACTCGCATTTTAAGCTCTTACGAAGATTCCGTGGAAGTGGTAGCAGCGAAGCCGTTGGAGATTTGGTGGCATGAGTGGGACGCAAATTCTGACGACGTTGAAAGGCCACTGCTGCTCTCCTGCCCACTTACAGAACCCTTGAAACACCCTTCTGTTGTGTCTATTGTTACCCAACCATGTGATGATCCGACTAATGCTTTTTCGTTAGAACCAGCTTTGGCAAAAAAATATGAAAGAAACTTCACAATATGTGTGAAGGACATGCATTTCGATAAAGACATATCGCAAAGTTTAGTTGAATGGATTGAAATCAACAAAATTCTTGGTGTAGAGATGATCGATCTGTATGTTGATAAAATACAGAAGGAAAGTGAAAATACTTTAATGCATTATAGGAATAAAGGTTACGTTAGACTCTACAAGGTTCCTATTAAATATAAGCCTGACAGATCTCTTTGGCAGAGACGAAGAGATCACATCATAACTTACAATGATTGTTTGTACAGAAATATCATAGAATCAGAATTTGTCATTCCTTTAGATATTGATGAAATTGTGTTACCAAAAATAGCAGATACCCTACCTAAACTGATAGAACGTTTGAACAAAGTTGGCTGGGATCCATCCGAAAACTCAGCTATTATGGTCAGAAACGTATTCTTCTTTGGATTTATGCAAGGGGTTGAAAGATATAAATTGAAAAGAACACTGGCAAAGAATAAAGTTTACATAAAACGCGACGACGTTCGAATAAAAGATGTAGAAAACTTAGATATAAGAGAAATAGAATTAGTTGATAATACTAGTGAATTAAGAAGTGAAGAAAATGAAGTCATAAATTTTAAAGCACTAGACAGTGATTTGTATGATATTTATAAGTCGAGATGTAAGCAAGATTTGGTGACACCAAAGTTGGTGCAACACCTTATAAGCTCCATTACAGTCAGCCCTATTGGATATTATAGCAAAAGTCTGATGCTGACTAGAAAAGTGTTGACTGCTTTTAATCATTATCCGTTAGCCAATCTGGGCTCTTCAGCTTTTGCCGGATGGTATGCGCCACTTCATGAAGTTCAACTCAACCATTACAAGGTACTTTCGTAATTCTTTTCATAAATACTTATTGTATGACACAACGCATGACCATAAATTGCATTGTTAATTTAATTAATGTCAGCTGTACACCATTGTCACATCACATCCTAACCATATCTTATTCATATTTTTATATTTATATATTTCAAGTCAGACAGTACTTCTGATATTATACGAGTATTATCCCATTTTGATATTATTTTGATTTAATATATAATATTAGTAATTTTAAAATTTGACCAATAAACTGTAAATGATTACATTATATAATATGTAACCGTTTTATCCAACAGTTATTTCAAATCGTATTTTTTCTTAGTTTACAACTTAAAATTTTAAGTCCACGAAATGCTGCCGCTCGCAGACAATCGAGCAAATCCAAGAACGTAACAAATCCATAGTCAACCGTTAGCTATTATCTAATATTTCCTAGAACCCTTAGTTTGGGCGTTCATCTAATAAACAACGTTGTCGTGCCGTCACGCTGCAAGAGTCGTGCACCACGACGATGATGCCGTGGTGCGCGCGCGCATAGGATCGAGTATCTTTCCCATCTCCAGAAATTGCCCGAATCGAATTTCAAAATTTAAAATAGTCGTTCAGAGTAAACAAGCATTAACTATGATGCCTGTTAAAATGTACAACAATACTTTGTGATCTGTGGTATGGTCAATATTTTTGTAAAAATATCTTTATACCTGATAGTCTTTACAAGTTCTCTATGAAATAAGTAATTGTCAGCTATTTGTAGTTCTTAAGACATTTTTGTTATTAAACACAACTCCATTATTTCTTTGGACAATTTTAATCCCTTTCATTGTATGCAGATCGACAATGTGCGCTGTTTTATAGTTTTCAGCGCCTTAATGTCATTAAATTGTTTCGGTCGCAGGAGTCATGCAACACCACAATGATGCCGGAGTGTGCGCGGTACGGGAGACGCGCGCGCATCGACCGCGCCGCGATACGCCTGCGCCGCCCGCTCACCACGGCTCTCGCCACCGCCATCTGCACGGGAATAAACAATACCTGAGAACAATGACTTTTATTACAACTCTATTTGAGTAATTATTAACGGGATTATTACCGTGTTTTTTATTGAGCAACCTATATTACGCTACAGTGATAGATAAGTAGTAAAATCCTTATAATAATTACTCTCATACCAGTGACCATGATATTCTTTACAATTTTTCAAAATAATTTTTATAAAGTACTAGCGATACAGTTCGTCTCTTGAAGTTCCTTTGAAATGCTTTCCCTCTGTCGCCAAAGACCCTACAAACGGTCCATCTTGTTAGCTCAACTTAATAAGATCCGTACAAAGTAGGTACATACCTACTTTGTGTTCACGTAAAGTGTAAATAAATGTGTAACTCTAGAAAACAAAACAAAACTTTCATATAAACTTCGTCCGTTCCACAGAAGTTGCCGACTGTCATTTGTTGAGATTTTATGACCCCAGCATTACTGGAATGCCAACAAAATTTGCTGTTAGAACAACAATATGCGCTGACGACCCGCACAGTCACGAGCAGTGGTTCCACATAATGCCTTAATAGTTTAAGTGGCAAAAGACACGTGCGTCGTTGACTGACATTACATTGTACCTAATTGGACATGCGCAAAATTTTTATTTTAACTAGGAATCTAGACTAGGGAACATACCTTCTTAAGCGTATATCGTGGCCAGGGTTGACCTCGGGTTATGTTGAACTCTTCTCCCATTCGAAACGAATCTCGACGGGGGGAGGGGAGGTCTACAGTGCTGATAACAAACGTTGAAGATCAACATATAAAAAACCAATACTAATTGAACCAAAGACTCTTTAATAGATATGTGTAGGTGTCTATACTTTGCGATGTTTGACAAAAAATTATTATATCATACTATACTAATAATATTATAAAGAGGAAAGTTTTTTATTTTTGTATTTTTGTAGGTTTGCATAGAATTTGCATAGAATGCTACATTAGCGCTAACACTGAGTAACATGGGCTATATTAAAAAGAAATGTCCACCCGTGCGAAGCCGGGACGGGCTGCTAGTATGTACTTAAAAATAAATGAATAATCACTGGTCTGCAGAAGTTATATTTCTCTTTTGTTTCATGTATAATGGTAGGATCTGATCACTGCTTTTGCTGTTGACTCTACCATCCCTTCTTTACCACGGGGGTGGCTTGGAACCACAACGGCAAGTACCGAGCTTACCCGAGCAATGCGCAAATCCTTCGAAACCACTGCTCGGGCCAAGCTAAAGAACTACAGAAATGAACAATTACTTCTACGACTTTGTGGCAATACTCGTAGAATAAGACATCAACGAGCTACTGTATGTTGGTAGCCTTTGCTGAGGCTTCTGCGTAGCCGACTACTGATCTCTGCAACTGATTGGTAGTCTGGTAGTTTTAACCACCTCTGTGGTCCAGTGGTTAAGACCACAGGTCTCAGACGTAGAGGTCCCGGGTTCGGTTCCCAGGGGGGGTACTTATATATCTGTGTACTTGATTTGGTTCGTGGTAGGGCTTGTTTGTCCGCCTGGCTAGGTCACCATCTGATGATCTAAATATGTAGCCATAACATCAATGTTATTAGGTTTTTTTTTCAGCTACTTCCTGCTTTTTTTGCAGGACATTTTTTGATGTTAATAGGTTCCGGGTGAAGTGCCCTTCCACCTTAGGCCTTATCATCACTTAACATCATATAGGCCAAGTGCTTACCCGTAAGTAATAAAAAAAATCTTTGCAACAAAGTAATTAGAATAAAAACTTGTTTCTTACTCACATTGTAAGTAATGTAATGCAAAATAAACGTTTTAAGACAATTTTATTAGATCTCAGGCTAGCTCCACCACATCCTTTTAAGAAAGAAATGGAGTCGTTCCTTCATTTTCAAGCAACATATAAAACAATGTAAAAACTATAGAATAAAAAAAGAACAGAAAAAATAACATAACGCTATTGTTCAATGGCGGAATCATGAATTATGAATGTGAAATTATAATACTGCCATAAGAATTCCCATATAAAGATGTTGTATGGTAAAAGTAAAGGCACGTGCTACTAAAGCTTGGACAAACGTTTTAATATTAATAAGCTGGATCAGACGACCATCACTTGGGATTCATGATTGATGAGGCAGTCAAATGAATGCGCTCTAGATGATAGGTACTCGAGAAAGGAGAAATGGACGGCAAGCTGTTGTAATATTTATGTTTTATTTTGAACATTGTTTTTGTTGTTGAGATGCTCGATGGTGCAGTGGTAAACGCCTTCTGTCTGTGATTGCTGAAGTGAAGCAACTTTTGTAATGGCCGGTCTTCGGATGGGTGACCAGAAATTTATCATCTCCAGCTGCTTCGAGCTTCGGAAGACACGTCTCGGCTACATTAGTAGTCATTAACAATCACTAATCCTCACTGGGCTGGCTTGGTGGTTTATGGCCCGTTTTTCCTATGATATTTCCATTCAGAGCGATCTGGTTCGTACCCCAGCGTTGGGGACATATAATGAGCCTGCTCATAATAAAAAAATACAGAAACAATTACATTACCTGTAATGTAATTGTTTCTGTATTTTTTATTAGTGTTACTGGATGTTGGTGGTTAGTTAAAACTATTTTTTTGTTCAACTATAGGTGCAAAACACACATACACATCACATCACATGTTGCTGTGTGTTTATATTGTTATAAGTTCAAGAATGGGTTGTTTATGTTCTCACTAAAAATTAGATATATATATATATATATTGTTTATAATATTATTGCATTAAATTTCATAATACTGTTAGTTTTCCAAATAAAATAAAATTTAAATAAAATAAATAAATAAAATGTTTACAGTGAGTTCTAGAAGACGCTATTACACCTTGACTGTCTTTTTTTTTTGGAGATAGTTTGCTGATTGCCTCAAACGGCATTTTCAGCTTCAACGGGCTCTTTTAGGGGCGGCGAGAAACTTAAAGGGTTCCTCAAACCGTGTGAAACGAATCACCTTCGGAGGTTTTCTAGAGGGAACGGCATCACGCACTAGTGCGTGTCCCCGTGCCCTACTAGATTCTCCGAAAGTTTCGGATCGGATCGGGGAGCAGAACAACCTGAGGGCGCCTCTAAAGGCTTGGACCTCGGCTCGGGTTGACCGGGCCGCGGCCGTGGTGGTGGGGAGAAGCGCCCAGGTACATGTCTGTACCTGGTATTGAGCGCGTGTGAACCGGCTCGTCGTACCCTTGTTCTATGAGTACGGTGTCTTGGGCCTAAACTAGTATGCATGTTTAGTGTATTCTGTAAATATGTAGTGGCATTTAGAGGATCGGACAGGGGACACACCTTGACGCTATACATATTTGACCTTGAAATCGAGAGTGTCAAATTAAAGTCCTACATTGGTTAACCAATTTTTAAATTCCCATACAAATGACCGTATTTTCAATCGAGATGATCGTTTCCATAGTAATATTTTTTGTTTCATCATAATTTTCTGTCATCATGCCATTATCCTTAAACTAATTTTGCATTAACAATTACGCTTTTAATAATATGAATATGTTAATCATAACATGACAACGGGTAGAACATGTCCGTTGAACAAATAAAAATTTAGGGCCAACGTACACGAATCATTTATCATTATAACGCTATAACGTATTACAAACGTACGTTACGTATGTTATAATGGATTTTAAAAAAACATATATTCGATGTTTTATAAGAATAAATGAAATATTAATTTTTATTGTATACAAATTTTAATGAAAACTGGAATTTAGTTAGCATTTACTGACACAGATTAAGTACTTCATTTAGCCCATTAGATATGTTTATTTATAGTTTATGCTTTTATTTATTACAGCTATATTTGTACCTATTCTCGAGTTATTTATTAACTTACAACAGTTATAGAACTCCCCTATAAATAAAGAAGTAAATATAGCTAATACCCTTATAAATAATGTAATGAAATTCTTAGACAACCTGAGTTATTAGCTTTACCATGAATACAACCTTAAAAAAGATATAATTACAAGGTACTAACTTGAATTGGCATTTTGTTTACTTTTTAATATTGACACGACTTAATACAACTGGTAATGCTGAGAGCATATTGTATGACGAAACGAGTTAATGTCATTATAATGAATGTTATAATGGCACCAAGTTGTATTTCTGTCGTCTCTATAAACATGAGCGTAGCGAGATTGCCAGAACAAAACAAATGAACACAATTCTCAATTTATTATAAAGGGTGGAGTGGGAGTGCGTATGTTTAGTATTAGTAGTCAATTTTATGACACAATTGAAAACAGAACGTGTCCATAAAATGTTCCGTCTCAGTGCGTGCGCGCATTATTTTCGTATATTAAAGTTTATATGACACATTCAATGTTAATTTGAGACATGGAACTTAACCAGATTCTGAAACAAATGCTGGGAACAAATAAATAATAATTCCATTCGAAGATATAATATTATGTATCATGTATGTCTAACGTATATACCTGACTGACTATCCACTAAGTCTCGAAGTTTATAAAGCCTGTTTAATTACTTTAAATTTAGTAAGTAAGTTCCTTATCTGCAGTTATACACTCAAAGGATTTTTATATATTCCTTAACATTATCGTAGGTGTTTCTAAACAAAAAGAAAATTTAAAAAGTAAAAAAATCTGACCGCCTTACAAAAAAAAACAAAGAATAAGGTCCGAATAGTTATTCCGTGTTTTGTTCCTGCCATGTAAACATTATTTCAAATTAGAGTAAAGAGACAAAACACGGAATAACTATTCGGACCTTATTCTTCGTTTATTTGTAAGGGGGTATAAGTTTATAAAACACGCTCTACCGCTACATCCCATTTGGTAAATCGGACTAAATGTATAAAATCAATAAAAAGTATTTTCTAACCGCAACTTTAGAGACTGTTTTAAATGAGTTTTAATGTGATGTAGCCGTACCCACCTACTTTACATTCACAACAATGGTCCTCAGTTTCACTATTAAAAGGAAACCCACACTCAACTGCACCTCATTCGTGTCGTTAACTGTTTTAATGCCCTCATATCTGTCCCCGGGTGACTTTTTACGCGTCCTCGCGGGACGTAACAGTCAGTTGTCGAACAAATTGGCACAACACTAGCGTGTTATTACCGCGTTTGCGCATGCTCAATGCGACGGAGTGCGGAATAACGCTAAAGTTATCAATAATAAGCTATCCGTTAGGGTAGGGTTGGCAAAACTTGTTTTTAATGGTTTTTTTATAAAGAATTTTTGAAACCTGTCGATCTAAAAGTAGATTTGGTCTAAGGCGCGTTAATTACAACTAGTGGTCGCCCAGTAACCGAAATTCGACCGTTTTTATTTAAGATGTTTTACTGTTTCGGCTGAATGGTTTGCATGAAGCTGTATATATAACATGTTTTGTAGGTTCCAATGGATACGACAATTTTAAAAAAAATATGTGTTTGACATTGACTGTTTTTGAATTTGAATTTGATCACGTCCGCAATCTTGGATCTTGAAATAGATGTTATATTCATAAATGGCACCCGCGAAAACCTTGAAAACGATATCCATATTGACTTTTTTTTTAAATTACATCCGCCATTTTGGATCTCGAAATGGATGTCATAATTATTCATAATTGGCACCAACGAAAACCTGAAAAACGATACCCATATTGACTTTTTAATCACGTCCGCCATCTTGGATTTCGAAACAGATGTCATTTTTATGATCGGACCCACAAAAACTACAAAAACAATACCCTAATACCCCTGATGACTTTATTAAAAAAATCACGTTCGGCAATCGGCACGGGTGTATCCCAGTAGTCCCTTCTGGCGTTTGTCTCTTGGGAAACAACTGGGATGTAGTGAGCATGAGGAATTTATTTGCAAAATTCCAAGTTTTAACAGTAACTTCTATTTATATTTTTGAATTTTGCCGACTTGTGAGGAATCATGCTCACTACATCCCAGTTGTCCCCCAAGGGGAGAAACGCCAACTACTGGGATACACCTATTAATTTCGGCGAGTTGGATTAAGCCACGATAGCATAATTGGTAGTGCACCTGACCCGGCATGTCATGCGGGTTCGAATCCCGCTCGTGAAATTTTTTCAACACTTTGTCGTTTTTCAAATTGTATTCTTTAATAGTGTAAAAAAGTAGGTATTAGTATTTCTGTTACAAGAAATACTAATACCTACTTTTAACTTTAAATAAAAGTAGCATTTAACTTCATGAAAAAAATCTTTGTTTCCTGAGTTGACAACCCTAATGTAAAATATCGCTGGCTTAGAACGAAAAGAATTTAAATTGCGCTCAAGATCCTGGTTTTTATGACAATGCGATGGTTTCATCGTTTCGCTATGTAAATAAATGTATGGAAATTGGTATTTCTCGCCACCTTTATCTAAAAACCGAGCAATAATATGGGAATTCAATACAGATATCGACAAAGTGCAAGAGTATTTTTGTCACCAAGAAAACATTTGAATAATGGCGAAGCATAAGGTTTATAAAAATCATCAGATTTACTTCTACAGCAGCAAGTAAGTCATTAGCCTATTTACTGTCCCACAACTGGACAAATGCCTCCATCATTAAACAAATTTAAACGGGGATTAACGCAAACTAATTAGTAAAAAGGTATATACGTATGTATGTACCTACGTTATTCTTTTTCGGTCGCAACGTCGGGTATAAATTGTCTGTATAAATTGTGTGTATAATTGCCTCCATCGTTGAATTCAAGTCATCACTACAATTAATATGTTGAATTGGCTTAATCACCACGCTTATGCGGGTTGGTGATCACCAACCCTGGCTATGCATCGAAAAATCCTAAACCATGTTGGCTCTTCCTATGAATTGAACCCAGGCCTCCAAATATAGGCCCAAGTATATTTATCACTTAATTACCGAAGCGCGCCACATCAGCACCACCATCACTCCAGCAGCCAAAACAACACAAATAATAAACTAAGTATAAAATATTGAAACAATCATGGCCGTCCCACAGAAACCCGCCCGACAGCTAGAGAGAAACAAAATCAAAACTAATAGCTTCCAATTTCAATTTACAATCGGCGGCTATAAATAAAGAAGCAACAACAAATTGCTCCACCGACAATAGCACCTAAATAAAGTTATTTCATTAATAATTCAATGATAATAAAAAAGGAGGAGAGGCGTCCAGTTGCACGTGTAGGTTTTTGAGCAGCACTGATCCATTTACAACATCCAGATAACATCTTACTAGTTTATTGGACATTGTGCGTCCGCGATCGCCGATAACGCGGTATAGGGCACCACGGTGCAATCAATTACTACCAACCTTACCTACCTTGCCCATTCAATACCGCAACGTTTTTATTTTAGCACCCACCGCGAAAATTAAACACTCGTTACTTTGCCCGACGCACGATAAAGGTCTATTGAATTTAAATAGCTACATTTATGTCTGTTTGTTAAGAGGTTTGTATCGCGTTTTGATTTCCAACACGTATAAACTAAGGATAGTATTTTTTCGATGGAATATTGCAAAAGCAAGATCAGCATCAGGTCACATAGGGAAATTGAAGTAGACTGTATCAAGGGAAAACTTATATACAACGTTTAACAGAAAGTTGTGGTAAAAACAAAGAGGTACAAATGAAAAGATCCAAACTGTATTTCATCTAGATCTTGTATGTGTTGTAACTAAGACATAATTATTAACATTAATTTGTCATGCAAATGTAAATAAAATATTTATATTAGTGAAGCCATGCGCGCCTGGAGAGCAAGCAGCAGTAGTCATTAATATAAGTACTCAGAGGTCACTAAACCACTAGGGCTGTGACTTGTTTAATTTGATCATCATCATCATGGGTATTTGCCGTAATCGCCACGCTTGGCAGACGGGTTGGCGATCGCAGTAGGTTGAGGGTCACCTCAGAGAGATGCTGCTGCCCATCGTCTGGAATGGTCCCTTAGTCGGCTTTTACGACACCCACGGGAAGAGATGGGGTGGTGCAATTCTTTATCCCCGGCACCACACAGGGAAATTTTGATGTGACATCTAAATAGAAAAATTTAATTAAAATTGCCTCCGTACAATAATAAAATTTGCATTTAATTTTTACTATCTTTCTGTTACACGTTATATATTTTATATAAAAGGGAAATAAAGTCAGGAAAACGTTAAAAGCTGAATGCGAGGAGAGACAAGAGAAAAACAATTCCCAGAAAAAAATTAATAGCATAAAATTATAATTTTTCGAAAAGACGTATATGTTCTCTACTGACACTCTACTGACCACTAGATCTCTACTGACCTTTACTGACCTTTTAAAAAAATTGAACGCCACCGCAGAGATACAAGCAAAATTGAATAATTTATTAATTACAATTTTGAGAGCTAAATAACTGCGAAGCTATTCTGCTTTTACAGTACCTCTAGAGTCAACCTCCCTCTTTGCCTGTTCCACATCATCATAAATAGGGTTGAGCAATAAAATTATCTACGGATCATTAAGAAAAGGGAAAGGCTCCAACTATATTCGAATACATTAAATGTCGCGAGTGTGAATAATACGCTTAATGGTCCGCTTAAAATGTCGACATCTCTATACGATCGATAACACTATAGCAATAATAATAATAGCAATACGCAATAGTTATTTCTGCATGTAGACACCTCATAGTTCATGTAACAAAACAAAATTTACCAATTTATTGGATGTACCTATTTTAATTGGGTGCGCCTCGATTTCAACTTTATGATCAATGTAATGTTATCTATATCTACATATTAATACGTGAAGCAAAAACTTTGTACCCCTTTTTTACGAAAATTGCGCGGACGGAGGAGTATGAAATTTCGCACACTTATACCGTTTATATAGAATGGTTATCCGAACGTTAATATTTTTTTAAATTATGCATAAAAATACATTAAATCAATAAAACAAGCATAACACACACTACCATGTATTTGACACATACGCATATGTATTTGACACACACTTAAACATTTACATTTAAACATTTAAACTCTTTTCAAAAATTTCAATTATGGAAGAGGAGCGGCCGAATTCTGTCAATGCCAATCCAAACCCACATTCTATGTTTTTTAATTTAACATCGCTTAGGATACAATCCGTGCAGCCTTAATAAAATTACGGTAGAATTTCGACCACTGGGCGACCACTAGTACATTTAATTAAGAACGCTGTGACAGCAAAACAATGTATTGTAAGTGATCCCAAAACAATAAATAATAATTGACTAGCGTCGTTAAAATCTTTGAATGGAGGTTCGAGGCTGAAAGTTACCGGTAGTAATGGATCCCATCATGATAACGGCTGATAGCATCAGGCGCCAGATAGCAGTCACTGCCCATAACAATTACGGAGCCAGGCATACCTCTGACGGCATTGCATTAGAAAATGCTAAGCGGGTAGGCTAAATGGACGCCAGGCGGATCTGATAAGGTATCTTGAGGAAGCGAAACCCAATCACGCCCGGAGGATTTGTATGTATCGTGACTATAATACGAATCATTAATGTACGTGTAAGGAGGAGCATTAGTGCGTGTTCAGGTCCGGTTTGCTGATCGCGAAAGGGTAGTGGTACCAGTGTACGCCAGGAGCCATTGATCGAGATGCAATGAAATTAACGGAAATGATATGAAAAGAAATATATTGTTTTCTAAAGTTTACGCGAACACTACACATTGAAATGAAACAACTTTTACGGATCTACTCGCGTTTTTTTGCACATTACTTGGTCACAGGGAGACTCCTGTGACCACGGACCCTGCAAGGGGTTCGAATCGTCAGGAAAAACATTAAATAAGTAATGTGCAAAATAAACACGAGTAGATCCGTAAAAGTTGTTTCATTTCAAAAGAAATATATCCTACTAATATTATAAACGCGAAAGTTTGTAAGTATGGATGTTTGTTACTCTTTTACGTAAAAACTACTGAATGGATTTAGATGAAATTCGGCATACAGATAGTTTATAACCGGGAATAACACATAGAATACTTTTTATCCCGATATTCCTACGGGAACGGGAACCACGCGGGTGAAACTGCGAGCGGCAACTAGTAATATATATAAATATATAAAATAATATAAGTATAAACTTATGTAAGACAAAACAAAACAATAATAAATATTACTTTTTATTTTTATGTGCTAATTGCTGCACTGAAGCTAAATTAAATATTTATAAAATACAATGAAAAAATTAAATGTCTACCCGACCGAACCGAATCGAACCTGGGTCTTCCGTACTCCGGGCGGCTGCAGTGACTATTATGCTACCGGGAAGGCTGACGTAAGCGCTGAATTTTGTCACTGCTTTTTTTTAATTTTTGAGTGCTAATAGCTGCACAGTGTGCCATCTATCCAACGATCATTGCAACCGATGGCTATGCAGATTCATCTTTCATCGTATAAAATTTTATAAATATTTAATTACTCTATATGTTTATATTAATTAGTAGACTAATGACTCCATTCTGTCTGATGTTAATCAGAAGCAGAGTCCAGGTGCGATATTGAGGTCTTCCGTACGGCACGTACGTCTTTTCGAAAGGCAGGTTAAGCCGTTGGCTCCGATTGTTGACGTAAGATGGCATTTATTAAACCATTATGAACCGACCGAACCCATAAATGACTAGTGTGATGGGTTATAATTCAATCTCTTATTGTTCACGCGGAATGGCTTCAGCCAAGTGTTTATGACGATGAAATTTAAGAGAAGTTATAAAGATTTTTTTAACGTTGCCTATTAAAATGCTACATGTTCCCAGGTATTTTAATTGACGGATGTGTGTCATCGCTTCAATACAGGATCATCACAAATCAAAATGTCTATAGACGTAGTAAATTTTTAACACCGCTGTAAATAATCAAAGTGTGAATTGTACAAATAAAGATAAAATGAACGTGTAAAAGAAACTCGATTCCTTGAATCCTTTTGAGCCGACAGACTAGTTTATTTAGTTTTGTTCTTTTGAAACGTTCTTAAGAACTTTAAGCTACACAACAGTTCAATAAGATAGAGGCAATGGTGTACCAAATTATCAGATCGACAGAGCATCACAACAATCACTCAAATCATGATTTATACAATTCGATCGTATGCAGATATTCTGAGGACGTGCAAACTCATCATATTTGCTCATACTTTTAGGAATTTCCCTACATTCACGCAACTTTGAACTTTAGACTAATATGAAAAGGGTTTGTAATACCGGTGAGCGTATAAGAATAATATGGCGAACTTTGAACATGCACTTACGGACCTTTCGCGGAGCCGCAGTAAATTATATCTAAATGACATCCGAGACAGGGCCAAGCACCGGCTGACTGCGCGTAATCTCGGCTCCCTACGCAGATTTTAAATGTACGATAAAAGGTACATTCTATGTGGACTTAGCCGCTGGACTGCTGGACTGAGTTCGCTCGATAAATCATAACCACCTATCTGTGTGCAACGACCGGATTTGTGGTTGCAATTGTTATGGTGGTGACGTTGTTTCAACTATTCTGCGGGGTAATAGCCTCCTTGTAACGAACCGCAGTCTCACCTGCGCAGTGGTGTAGATTTAGCTTTCTTTTGTTTTTTTGACATTAACAATGCTTTATATGTATTGATAAAAGCTTTATGTTGTAAATTAATATATCTCACGTGTATTTACGTTAGTATAGGAACTTTTGCTGCCAATACCTTGGCTCATACTCCATATTATTATTTTTATGTGTACATTAAAAATTAAATCTAAATGTTCCAATTTATTTTGTATATTTTTGAACAAGCTTTCTTTACCTGCAGTTTCACCTATGTGATATTCCGGTGATCCTCCAAAAGTCTCCATCGCATGCTTGTGTTAGTATGTCTGTGCAAAATATCTCAGCCATCCGTTGCTTTGTTCGACATTTCGGGAGGAGACAACAACTAACACTGTGTTTAGAGTATAATTATTAGAACGAGATCTTCTGAACTTAAAATAATCTTATCAAGTCATGCAATCTTCCAGAGTAACGACCGGACCGGGAGGGCATGCAAATGCAAATTTTCTGCACGACTGATCAGTAAACGAATGCATGCATATAGTAAGGCCGTTTCTCTCGCATCCGCATTTGTTGGAAATGGGGCAAAAACTGTGGAATGGAGTGGAGCGTGCGCGACCGGCGCGGCGGCGGCGCGGCGTACGCGTACCTCTGACATTCGTCCAAGTGTTGAGGTGCGCGGCTCTAGGGGCATATAGGGCCCTTAGATCAGCATTTCCTAAAAAAAATACCATATAAGTAATTTTTTTTAAATTTTAGGTCAAAAATAAGATATTAAACATCAAGAAACAAACAGTCTTTATGATCTTAGCACAAAGCGAGTACTTAATAAATCGGTTTTACTTTTTACGCATTATTCATTCGTTTTGTAGACGAACGATGATACGGGATATAATATTAATATCTTATAGCTAGATATATGTTGGTACTACTCGTATATATACATCGTGTATTATTATGTAATGTTGTCAAATATTTCTTTAAAGAAGAAACTCGGCATGTTGTTTATTTTTCTCCGGGTCTTTGCCAGATAGTCTAACCTATACTTTTAACATCGTATCGTAAAAAAAATAGAAATAAAGTTCACATTACTGTATAAAAAATTATAAGAGTTCAGAAAAAAATCATTAGGATATTACGGTCCAACTTAATATTTTGCAAGAAAGTAAATATTCCTAAATGCTATTTATTTCCTTTAACCTTAATACTGGCCTGTGCCGTGGCATTTATATTGCTTGTTATTACACAGAAATTCGCAAGTCCTCTCGCAGCGCACTAATAATGCCATATTTTTTTTGCATAAACATATAATTAATTCTTTTGAATACTCCGCAATCCCTTTTCGTCGTATGATTCAAATTAAATGACTATCTGTATATAGTCTGACCAATAAATCTTTTGGTTATTGTGGCAGAGGTTAGACAGGACTGTAGAAGGATATGTTGGCAAATTGGATAACGTTATTATGATTGTATAGGTACAACAGTAATAATTGCTTCATGTCATAAGCTGAGTGGTGACTATTTCGGTTGCATAAATTATAAAAACTGCCAAATTTCCGTTATGTTATGATGTCATAGATGCTTCGAATAAATATTTTTAGGCTTTATAATGATAAAAATCAATAAAAAAGTCCGACCGGACCGTTCCCATGAGCCTACAGTTGGAGGACATCTTTTATTTATGGGCTCAGCTGCATGCGTTGGGAGAGGCCTATGTCCAGCTGGACAGATGTGGGCTGATTATGATGATGATGATGATGATATATTTAAATCGGTTCTCATCCACAGGTTATAAACATCCTACAGTTGGGCTTAGGACTTCCCACATGAACGATAAGAGGTATTCTACTTAGATCAACCAATCGAATATCACCTGATAAAAATAATCAATAATGAGCTGTACAATAAAAAAAAATACCAATCCTATTTTTATTGAATAACGCTTTAAATTATATCCTTTACACAAGCCTAAATGCGGTTCAGTGGGTACTCGTATAAGCATGTAACATGTAGGCATATTTTTTAAAGAATATCTAGAGCTATCTCTCTTAGCCGATTTTTTTTTGGGCTCATAAGTCCACCGATGTTCTGTTGATCTGCCCTTTCGTGCGTTTTGTAGGAACGATAAATCGGTCCGATTTTTTGCGGAGGTTTTCTACTAACTAGTAGTGGCCGACTTTATGTAGGACGTGTGCGTTGCAACACAAATTCCATCTATCATTTTCCCCGTCATAAAAACCGGCACCGACCGTGGTAGGCAAGAGATCTTAAATAGCCAATTTTTGCGAGAAAAGTGCGGTCACACTTATAGCAGGTGCAAAGAATATACTTGAAAATCGAACAGTAATAAATACAAAATGTTTATTACACTACTTTTTATATTTCTGTTCTATTGTTCTAATTTTAATCGGAACTTATTTATTCAAAGTCATAACCGTAAACTGGTATTGTTTTAATAAAAGGTCCATATGTACCGCAGCAGCCTATAAGAACCAACTTTGTATAGGCTCATAGTATAAAGCACAACATGGATGCTACAGGGGGTGCTTAGTGAGAGTTTCATTCGCTGTTCGATTACTTAATTATTTTTTTTTGGACAAAGTTTGCTTCAGGCATTTTCAGCGTCACTGGACTTTTATTGGGGGCGGGTGGCGAGAAATTTAAAGGGTTCCTCAAACCGAGTAAATGAGCCCCTACAATTGCGTAGAGATATAGCGCCACTCAGCGTCTTCTACCGCTTATACCACGGCGAGTGCTCTGAAGAACTCTTTGACCTTATCCCACCTTCTCCCTTCCTCCATAGGAGTACGCGTGCTGCTCTCCGGAGTCACTGCTGTACTGTCTCGAACATTCCATCCCGCGCAAAGAAATTTGGTGACTCGTTTCTTTGTCGCACTTCCAAAAGATGGAATAGTCTACCAGCACACGTTTTCCCTCCTTCCTATGACATGGGGTGCTTCAAACGAGGCGTAGAGATGCACCTTGTGGGCCGGCAGGGTGAGGGTGACTGATGCTGCATTGTTTTCACGCTGCACCAGTTGTCCTTGCGTCTGGACTACGTTTCCACTTAACATCAAGTGGAGTGGAGTCATTTGCAGAGCTATGAATGAAAAAAAATTAAACATTGTTAGAGGTTTTTAGAGGGAATGGCAATGTGCCCTACTAGATTATCGGATCGGGGCGATCACTTTGGCATAAAGGAGAATTTGTTCGGCAAAATTTTAACTCTCATCGTTCTTTATCACGACTTGCTGCTCCAATGCCATAGGTACATAATATCTCTTTCCTTAATGTGATCAAATCCTACTAATATTATAAATGCGAAAGTTGTGTGTATGTATATTTGTTGCTTCTTCATGCTGCAACGGATGGATGGATTTGGATGAAATTCGACATACAGATAGTTTATAACCTGGATTAACATATAGGATAGTTTTTATCCCTATATTCTCACGGGAATCACACTATAAATATACTAAAAACGATAATTTCATTTTGCAATAAAAAAATATTTGTTTGTTTCGTTGTCATGGAAACTAAAGAGAATTTAATCACTTGATGGAAACTGTAAAAGCGGTACGAAGTCCGCCGGGTCCACTAGTGATAAATAAAACTCGCACGTGCCGCTCTGGATGTTTGTAACAAACGGGCTTTGGAAGTTGTGAATCGAAATATTTTTTATTTATTAGTTAACAATCGTCTTATTAGGTTGTTTCATTGCATTTTAATAATAATTTGCGTAGTTATAATTAGCTTAATTATAATATACTTAAATCATTTACTCATAAAATATAATTCTATTATTAAACAAATAACATAAATTACCATAACTATATAACCAGACAGTGACACTAAGAAAACAAAATAATATTTTTTATGGGAGCAAGGAATGTAACGTTATTATTATTATATTTATTTATTTATTTATTTGTTGACTAAGGTACATAAACAAATCATACCCAAAAAAACGTATCTAAAAAAAGAAATAGAAACTGGGATGCAACCCAAAACAATGAACCTACACATTTCGATTAACATTCAATGATTATTATTCATCGTTAGGTAGGCTCTTACTATGTAAGCATTGAGCTAGCGATTTAAAATCATAAATCATATCATATATCTAGATATTATTATAATTTTTGATAACACTTTTCAGTTTACTTAAAAAAAATGTATACTTAGTAAGTATTTTTTAAAGAAATTCATACCTCAAAGGTTTGGGTCACCATGTACATACAATTACAAATGTATGTATTCATAAGCTTACTTATCCTTTTCTCACGACTTTATGTAAATGAACGCAAGTGTTAAAATTGTTTTAAAACTTTTGTTAAAAATAAAACAAAAGGCGTAAGAATTGTTTATGAAAATTGCTGCTTTAGTATAAAACTGACAATTGTGTCCACATCAATTTACTTTCGCGGGTGGTCGCATAAAGAGAATGAACAAATAACACATATTTTGCATGAATACATACAATAAGTTCTTAAATATTGAAAAGCTATACAGGTGTGCAAATAGTTTTGTTGATGACTGCTCTTAGTAGGTACGTACTTCCAAGAAAGATATTTTTGGTTTGTATACTTGTTATGTGTTGAAAATGTGCAATATTAAATATATTTTTACTTCTTAATGTATTATCATGGTTGGTTTCAATTTGTTTAATTTTTAACAATTTATATTCAACAGAAAGCATGTTTACTTTAAAAGGTTTATTTTCTTGTTTGAGGAGCTCGATGGCGCAGTGGTTAACGCGCCCGGTCTGCGAGTGCTGAGGTTAATCAACTTTCGCAAAGGCCAGTCATTGGATGGGTGACTGAAAATGTATTATCTTGAGCTCCTCCGTGCTTCGGAAGGCACGTAAAGCCGTTGGTCCCGGCTGCATTAGCAGTCGTTAATAAACACCAATCCGCACTAGGCCCGCGTGGTGGTTTATGACCCTTTCTCCCTATCCATCCATAGGGAAGGCTCGTGCCCCAGCAGTGGGGACATAAAAATGAGCTGATGAGGATGAGGATGAGGATTTTCTAAAAGACTTAAATGAATGTTACATGTTGTTACCTTACACATTACACAAATGCTGAGTGGTGTCCTTTTAGAACACACTTTTAATTATGATTTGTTTGTTTATACTAAGTTGTAAGTTTATACTGTGTTCTAATAATTATAATATTATTTCATTTCATTTCATTTCATTAATAGTCCTGTTTAACCTCAAGAATACTCTTGTAATAGGTATTCTGTTACGTCAGCAGTCTAACGAATCTATTTAGAACCACTATTTCTGGCATTCAAGTAAAGCATTGTTTTGTCCGGCAGCTAGAGATAAGATAGCCAGTGCTTCAGTAGTTGAAGTTTCCAGGTGAAGTGCGCTTCCACCATTGGCCTTGTCATTGAGATTAAGGCACCGTGCTTATTCGTAAAAAATAAGAATAAAAAAGTAAGTAATTTAGTAAAACATTTATTGTTTCGAGTATCTAACCGTTCGGCTACGTCTTATTATTTATTATTTCCCCAAGTCTTTAATTTTCACTTCTTTTATTAAACCGATGCGGTGGCACAGAAATGTCAGCAAAGCATATATTTCCAGGATCCTCCCTTTTTCTAGTACAAACAACAAAACCAAACTTCTTCACAGTTGTCAGTTGTTTTAGTTTTTTAACTGGCATTTGTTTCTTAGCTTAGTCCTTTATACGGCTACAATAAACATGCTCTAAATTAGCACATCTCCCACATAGGGTTGGCAATTTCTTCTTCTCCTCCTTTTAATAAAAACTTAAAAAAATATTTAACTTCAAAATGCTGTAAAAATCTCATAAAGTGAAAAGACCCTATGTGGGAGATGTGCTAATCGGAGCATGTTTATTGTCGCCATATTATTATACTGTATACTGTCGTACAGAATATAGTACACATGATGAGTTAATAACGGAGCTGAAAATTAAAACTTAATGTTATAGTTACTATAAAAGGTCAGTAGCTGAACGATGATATGATCGCATTGAATGCAAGAAAAAGTGGTTAAAAGGATTTATTATTATTAAGAAATAGCGCATCAATAACAAATACCTTTTAAAACATAAACCATATGCATTCTGAAGCACGAATACATATTATTATTTATTTATTTTCATTGATAATGCTAAAATGAAACTATTACTTTTCCACTGCAGGGCAAAAGCCTCCGCTCTTCCACCTATCTCTATCCTGAGCTAGTTCGTGACAATTCCTTATTAATTTATTTATTTAGATCCACTTACAGTTTTTGTATTACATTTCATCTTGTAAAACTATAATTAAAAATAATAAATAAATACACAAACTACTTACAAGTAGACACATCTTGTTTTTATTGTGTCTTATAAGGTAACTATGTATTTGTTAACAAAGATAATACACCAAAAATAATAACTATATATATTATTGTATATTCTTTAAGCGGGAGTCCAACTCATGAGTGTTACTATTCACTATTATTGTTATGAATATTGCAGTACCTATAAAAGGCAACTAAGTGGTTAGCATTATACCAATAAGACCTTTATGCACCCTTAGTTGGTAATAAATACCTTTGACTTAAGCAATAAGCTTAATTTTATTGTGCAATGCCGAGACGATCCGTAAGTTATTGTTAGAGGTAACATATAAGTATCCGTCGCAAAAAATAGCCCCTGCGCATTGTCAACTAACAATCGCAGTAATGATATAGAAGGAATGCTCGGAATAACTGGCAGGCACCCGCCACCGCGTATTCGAGACGCGCGAGTGTGACTAGACTATATTCGATGTGTAGTCGCGAAATCTAAAAAGTAGGTAAGTATCGCTAAGGTTTATAGGTTTTATTTTGTCTTTAATCAAGTTATGTTTCTTTTGTTTTTTTTTTCTTTAATGGAGTAAGATAAGTTATCTTTAAGTTTATTGATCGTCTGAATTATTGTAGTGTATAACACAATAAATATTTTAAAAGTGAAAAAAAATATAAATATACTCGCTTGCCAGTTAGTAGTATTAATTGGTAATATTATAAAGGGCACTAGATAGGGCCATGTGAAGCGCTGCGCTGATGCAGCTCCAGATTGTGCGCCTCAATCCCGGAGACCGCGGACCCCCACTGATTTATTAATGAAACACTAAAATTTCTTTAACTAAAAACTATTTGTTGGGCAATATGGATAGATAGATAGATAAACACTTTATTGCTTACACAATTACTTATACACAAAACAAATAACAGGAAATTTTAAAATAATAGTAGGCAAAGGCGGTCTTTTCGCTTAAAGCGATCTCTTCCAGACTACCTTTGTGGCTAAGGACAGAGTTGGAGACAATGAGAGGTAAAGTACCGGCAACTACCGGACCTAAGCTCGCGATTGTGATCCATACCTAGGAATTGGAAACGCTCCTTAAAGTAGGGTGGGGTACATGGGTCATACAGCACGTTGAACAAAAGCGTTAAGAACATGCTCCTCACTTCGCAATCTGATTGAAAGCCATCCCAGTTTAGTCCTGAAATCAGATACATGATCGAACTTACGCAAGCCAAATATGAACCAGCAAAGATTCTGTAGACGCTGTAGCTTGTCCAGTAGATCCTCAATGAGGTCAATGGCAGAAACGTCAGCGTAGTCTAAGATAGGCAAAAGAAGAGACTGCGCGAGCTCGACCTTGGTCTTCACAGGGAGAAGATTCCTCTACCTCCGCAACGAACGAGCGGCAGCGAACACCTTCCGACTAGGGCTTCCATTACGTAATTACGTAATTTCGCAATTACGTAATTACGGACAGATTTTAACTATTTCTTAAATACGTAACTCAAAGGTGAAATTCCGTAATTACGTAAGTATTTACATACACATAAATAAAATATCAATTCAATTAAATATTCTACTTTCATGTCACGGCAACACTAACTAACCATTATTATATGACAACACCATTAGGCCTAGCACGGCAGCCGCGACATCTTCTCGATCAGTCTCTCACACTTCCCTTCTCTTTCGACTATAGCGCGCTAAGCAATATGCGAAAGGGAAACAAAGTATGGTGAGAGAGTCATGTCGCGGGTGCCGTGTGTGCTAGGCCTACAACACTGTACAAGTGCGTATTCTCCGTGGCGTATTTGATATCTTTTCATTGCGCTTGCAATAATTGGTTTTAAAACGCAAAGGATAGAGTTCATTATTAACGTCTGAGAATCAAACGGGAGTCCCTTTTGTTAATGGTTAGTAAAGTAAAGTAAGTAAACAGCCTATAATTGTCCCACTGCTGGGCAAAGGCCTCCATCATTGAAATCAAGTCATCGCTACAATTGATGGGTAATGGTTTAATCACCACGCTTGCCAAGTGCGGGTTGGTGATCACAAACCCGGGCTATGCATCGAAAAATCCGAAATACATTTTGCCCGACCTGGGAATTGAACCCGGGACCTTCGGGTATCGGGCCGAGCGCTCTGCCACTCGGCCACCGAGGCGTAGGGTAGGGCGTAGGGTTAATGGTTAGGTTATTAGTAAATTGTTTCGCAATAATTACTTCTGATACGTAGCGAATAAAGTTTATATTGTAAGCCAAGCAACGTAGGGGAATCCTTTACGATCTCTATATTGTCTAAATCAAGGGTGACCAACCCGATGCCCGCAAGCCGCATGCGGCCCGCCGAGTGTCATCTTGTGGCCCGCGGAGCTGAGTTCCCAAAAATTTTCTTTTTTTCAACAAAACCACGATTTTTTTCTATTTCACGTTTAGAATAAATTCTAACATAAATTACTGATGTTTACCTGGAAAACTGTTTTTACCTGTAGCAAAAACCTCAGTCGATATAACATTGATGCACTTAGTTCTGCCAAACAAAGTCAGATATCTCATTAACATATTTTGCAAATAAAAGTAATTGACAAATGTGTGTTTAATTCTCAAATTTTCATTTTCAACTACTTAAAATTTGGTAGTGCGGCCTGGTGCCAAATCCTTTTTCCGAAATTTGGCCCAGCTACCGAAAAGGTTGGCCACCTTTTGCCTAAATGAAGAAAACGACATCATTATCACAGATAATCAGACTGATCAGTCAGTAATTTTGTTACGAGTGTGGCGAGGAGTCAACCGTTGCACAGCAACTGGACAAAGAAATTTCAAAATTTCATAAATAATAATAAAAAAAATGACAAAAGTATATAAACCTGGAGTTAACACAGATCTTGAATCTATCATACGTGTGAAATGTGCATTTACGACAACGCTGGTGGCGGTCGTGTAGTTTTCCTGACAGCAGCCTATAATTATTTATTTGCTATCGATAACGCCCACTAGTAGTGATGGGTCGCGAGAAAATTCTCCAAGTGAGAATATTCCAGAAGAATAGAATAGAGAAAGAAGAAAGAATATTCTCAATTAAAAGGAATATTCTAGAATTTTCCTTTTAATTGAGAATATTCTCAGATCAAGGAGAATTTAAGAGAATTTAAAATTGGATGAAGATTTTCGTATTTTTAGAAAAAACATGTATTCTTTTAGAGGTTTTGACCTACGATGGCAGTATTGTATAAAATAAGTAGGTATCTCAGTTTATTTAGCTAATAATTAGCACAGTACCGTCGTTTTTGCCGATAACCTTGCGAGTAAAAATTGATTTTAAGTTTCCACCGCAATATTTTTTATGTAGGTACAAACGTTTTGTTTAGTCGCGCTAGTAGCGTAGCATGTCTGCGCCCTCTCCCCGCGCCCCGGCCCGCCAGCCACGCACCGCCGCCATTTTGTTTACATCAGTTAATTCCCTGCCGTCTATCAGCGAAAAAAAATTGTCTTATCTCTCATAATTGGAAAATATTTAATAAGTTACAAACTATTGCCAAGAAAATCGAGGAACCTAATCCAGGTTTCCAGACAGAACAGCATTTAAACTCTTCGTAATTTCGTTCACACTGTGTATCGTAAAGTAACCCACTTCGAGTAGAAGTTTTCGTATTTCAGATTACATGTTGTTAAAATTTCTTGTCACGATTAGTCATTATCATTAAGATTTTTTCATGTTGATTTTGAAGAATTTGAATTATCTAGAGTTGTTAAATCTTGAGATCTTTATTAAAGGTGATTGTTTGAAAATACTGATGTGTCTATTTTATCGCCAAAATGAATTATTTAATTTTGCAGGAAATTTAAAAAGAAGAACTTACGAGAATTTTCTTCGAAATATTCTCGAGAATATTCTCGCGTAGAAGAATTTAACCTCAGGAAAGACAATAATTTAAATTTTCCGTGTGAAATATTTGTAAATAAAGCAGAAATGCAATCGCAGTTCCATTAATTTAATCAGATTATTGAGATAGTCATGCAATTTATAAATTCTCTTAAATTCTCTTCCAAAAGAATATTCTCGAGAACTTAACAGTAAAGTTCTCACTGAAAGAATATTCTCGGGAATTTCCCATCACTACCCACTAGTGTTGAAGCTGAACGAGCTTTTTCTTCTGCAGGTTATTTATGCAATAAACTTAGAAGTTCCCTAGGAGATAATACATTGCATCCTTTGTCAATTAAGAGATCACATTATCAGGAACAAAAATTAAATTTATTATTACGTAATAAGTTTATTTTTTTCAATTACTGCTGTGTTACTCTTGTTTTCTTTTTAAAATTAATCTTTATATTTTATTGATTGTTTCTAATAAATAAAAAGTTTGTTAATGTTTAAACTTTCATTCCAATTTCCTTCTAAAACAACTTATATGACGAAAAAATACAGTGGCTTAAAAAAATCCAAACTAGTTACGTAATTACGTAGTTACGTAATTGGAGCATTATAGTGCGTAACCAGTTACGTAATTAGATATCCCGTAATTTTGGAAGCCCTACTTCCGACTGACCTCCGCGATATGAGGTGACCAAGACAGAGTACAGTCGAAGAGGACACCGAGGTAATATATCTCCTAACCAACCAATCTCGACCAAGACGCGTTGCTTGAATTAGCTTATGATAATTCCACGTAACCTACTAATAAAACTCACTCTGTACACGAGTAGTGGACAAGGACATCAGGACATCGGTAGTTTAACAGCTAACGCGCGGGGTTGCGATCGTGCAAGTTAAGCAACTTAGGCCCCTCGCCCACGGCGACTTTTTGTAGCGATGCAGTAGCGATGCTGTCACGCGTTCGCATCGATACACTCGTGATACGGTCGCTAGCTGTTTTGCCCTCGCCCACATAACCGCGATTCAGTCGCGATGCAAACGCGATGCAGTCGCGATGCAAACGCGATGCAAACGCTCGGTCCTCCACTCACGCGCCACCCTCCCTCCGTTCTCCGATGTCGTCCGACACGGTCGCGCGTTTGCATAGATACAGTCGCGATGCTGTAGCGCGTAGTAGCGCGTTGGCATCGCTTCTGTAGCGCGTTGCAAATGCGACTAACGCGCGTTAGTAGCGTTGCTGTCGCGCGTTTCGCAAACGCGCGACTGCATCGCTACAAAAAGTCACCGTGGGTGAAGGCCCTTACGCAATTACTAAATGGGTGAACAAATTTAAGGATTTTAAACTCTTTCGGGATTCGGAAGGCACGATAAGTTATTGGTCCTGGTTGTTGTCTTAAAACAGAAATCGTTTGAACCCAACACCAACCATACTGAGCTAGCGTGGTAGCCTGTGCCCAACAGTGATACGTTTATAGATTGAAGATGAGATAATAAACCAATTTCGCGATGCCTTGCTTCATAAAATATTAATACATGTAACATACATATATTTTTCAAATTGTAATTTGTTCGCAACAAAATTGCGTAAAATTATATATAACAATAATCACGTGTAACATATTACATTATGTATTTAATAATCATCTATATTGATAAAGTTATTTTAATTTTTATTAATATTAAATCAATTATCATTAAGGGTGCGCCGTCCGTAAGTGACAAGTGTCATATGTTTTATTTGAAATGTCGTCGTCCATATTTATTTGATGCTGCGCGGCCATACTAATTTTGTATGGGGAATTTAAGGTGCTTAATAAAAAATAATTATTTAAATAACCACTTGATGAATCGAAAATGTAGTCTAGCAATTTGTAGTTTATCCATTGATGGTTGTTTAGACTAAATCAGAGGTACAATAATTTAGATAAACTATAAGAAATCTACTAAACGCCGCCACTCGTTTTCATGATTTTTGCCCGACTTTAAATGATATTGTAGAAAAAACTATAGCGTGTTATGAATTTATGGTTCTGACAAATTGTAAACACGTTCCATATGATACTAAATATATATTTTGTTCATTTAATACGATAGTATTTTCAATTATATTTACTTAACCGTAACTGCATTTTTGGCATTTTTTTGTCGGCGCACCCTTAATATCAAAAGCCATACAACAACATTTGAATTAATTAAAACAACCACGATGACAATGTAAATAAATTAATATACCCATCAGGGTCACTACAAGGAACGTCGGTAGTCGAGTCATGCTTGATTGCATTCAGAGAAAAAGAAGGGCCGGCTTAAGGGCCATCCTGGGGCAAAATTAAACATAGCCAAGATGTACTAAGCATAGGTATTGTGTGCTTTATAATACTGATAGGTACTGAGTTTTCATCAGATTTAGAATTCTTATCGTATAAAATACTTACAGTATAGTACATTTTTAGAGTTTCCTAGTAAGGAGCCAGACATATGTGTGCATATGTGCCTTCAACTGATAATAATCGGACTTAAAAACTTTAGATCAGAGACCAGCGGTCCCCCCACTACCATTTTGAAACACCAAATTATCATAAAGCTTTTGTCTGCCTTTCAGTCTGAACTCAGCATTGACTTGCATTGCTGTGCTCCGTTAGAGTACCTAGATCCAGTTATCTATGTATTCATTACAAGTCATGCAAGCATGAGAAAGAACTAAAGCTCAAAGTCAACAACATGCTCATGATATCCTTAGCGTCGCGTTTATGAGCTACGATGATAGCCGCTTTCTATCAGACAGGTTGTAAAGGTTGTAAACACATTAAACCAGGGTAACGACACCAGTATTCGACACTGTAAACCAAATTTTACATGATGACAGCTAGGAAGCAGACTGAAACAAGTAGCTAACCCTATTTTAATGATTAAAAATAAAAAATTGATCATTGGATCGAGGTATTCCTCAAAGCGCAACCATTATCAAGCGCACCTATTGAAGCGCAACTAAACTGTTCCTCGAAGCGCACAGTTTAGTTGCGCTAACGAAATAAATTTAAAATATTATAATTTTATTCCTCGAAGCGCACCAATGTTAAAAAAATAGGGAAAAGCATGAAGGAAACGTAATCGAGCACTGGTGCCACTCTTTATAATAAAAAAACAAAATATAAAAATAAAAACTATTTTTTTTCCAAAATATTTATTTGTTAAAAAAAAATTGGGCGATGAAGACACAAAATTAATAATTATTGTTATTACTGAAGCCTAAGTAAAATAGTTCTCATTAAAGGTGTATAATAATATTAACAAACGGTATTGACTTTTAGAAGTAATACACCTATTAATAAGTGAGAAAAAAACGTCAATTTCATAGGTAAGTAAGTACCTATTAGGTTTTATTTTGTCTTTAATTAAGTTATGTTTCTTTTGTTCTTGTTTTCTTTAATGGAGTAAGATAAGTTATCGATCGTTATTGATCGTTTAAATGATTGTAATTTATAACACAATAAATATTTTAAAAGTGAAAAAATACATAAATATATATTGTTTTCTAAAGTTTACGCGAACACTACACATTGAAATGAAACAACTTTTACGGATCTACTCGCGTTTACTTTCAGGATAAACAATAAATAAGTAATGTGTAAAATAAACGCAAGTAGATCCGTAAAAAGATCCGTATCCGTATCCGTAGATCTGATGTTCCTGTGTTTTGAACGTGTATGTGTAGTTATACCAAATAAAGATTTTTTTCTATTCTATTCTATTCTAAAAGTTGTTTCATTTCGATACATAAATATACTCGCTTGCCAGTTAGTAGTATTAATTGGTAATATTAAAAAAGGCACTAGATAGGGCCCTGTGAAGCGCTGCGTTGACGCAGCTCCAGATTGTGCGCCTCAATCCCGGAGACCGCGGACCCCCTACTGATTTATTAATGAAACACTAAAACAACTATATTCGTGAAACGTGTGGGCGGTCTCCTTATGTAGGAACTTGGTAAGTTTATTATTTATTCCCTTAAAACAAATTCGACAAAAAAAAACATTATTCAATTCATATTCCTACATAGAAGCGAGCTGCACAAAACCGGTCGCTGTGGAGATCCTTGTGGGAGGCCTTTGTCCAGAAGTGAACGTCTTTTGACTTAGATGATGATGATAATGATGATAATTAAACAAAGAATTTAAACGGGGATTAACGCAAACTAATTATCCCATACCTATGATACCTTTTTACTAATTAGTTTGCGTTAATCCCCGTTTAAATTTGTTTAACTATGGAACGCGAAAGTTTGAAAGTGTATAATGTATCATACCTTCTTTAAACCCGACGTTTCGACCGAGTTACATCGGTCGTTAACGTGACGGTAGATGAAGACTGCCGCGGAAACGGAGGCGATCGCGACACAGCAGTCAGCCCGTGACCAGGGCCGTTGTAACTCGGTCGAAACGTCGGGTATAAAGAAGGTATGATACCTTTTTACTAATTAGTTTGCGTTAATCTCCGTTTAAATTCTTTATTTAACTATGGAACACGAAAGTTTAAAAGTCTATAAAGATGTAAATTCCTTTGTAGTCACAACTCTTACCTATTCTTAGGCTATATCCGAGCTATCATAGAAGTTACTACGCCATCGTCCTCGGTTCGAAAGTGTATGGCGAATAACATTATAGTTACCACAGTATAAGGAATTGTTTATACCTACTAGAATTTCTAAATACTGTGTAGTTACTGAGAAAAATTAGCAAGATCGTTCCTTTCTCGCTTTCGTATACAATAGTTAATATTGCAATTTACTTTCTTTATTAGAGAGCTCTCCTTTCCCGAACAAAACGATATGCAAACAAATCTTAAGGTAACAACCCAATTTTAAAAATCTACATAAACGCCTCGGTGGCTGAGTGGCAAAGCACTCGGCTCAATACCCGAAGGTCTTGGGTTCCATTCCCAGGTCGGGCAAAGTGTGTTTCTGATTTATTCGGTGCATAGCCCAGGTTTTTGATAGCACCAACCCGCATTTGGCGAGCGGGATTAAGCCACATAACCCATCAATTGTAGTGATGACTTGATTACAATGATGGAGGCCTCTTTGCTCACCAGTGGGACAGATAGGCTATTTACTTTACTTTTTTACATAATTTCTAAATGCTATCACAGTTTCAGAATGAAACTTTGTCCTTAGAATCGGTACAATATTATAACGTGTATGCTTCCGCACATGCCTTTCACTATTGACAATAGACAATGGTATGCCATTATACATACGTACAGAGCAGCCAAACACATGTTTTCAATCAAACTACCTTAACCCTTTCCCTGCCTATGAATCTAAAGTAAGACATAAAAATGAATTTATACTGAATTTATATAATTCAAATAATCGACATGGCGTACACTAAAGACCAATTTCAATGGAATTAATTATAAGAAATGTTATTCATAACCCTAACATTGGTTATGTTATGAATTATGATACAGATAAAAAATATGCTAAAGATCAGAATATTTTATGTTACGTTCAAAGACATCATGTAGAAGATGCATAGATGGTAAGCTAAGTGCCGAATTAAAGAGATTAAAACTAATCCAATAAAGACTCGCGTTAAGTCAGCAAAATTAAAACCATAAACTACAACAACCTACCTACATTAAGTAGGAGTCTACGCATTTATATTCAACTTCCTTTCAATCTGATAGTATCATTTAAAAAACTCTAATCGACATCGTAATGAGATAAGTTAGTAATTAGCCACCTTAGGTACAGCCACTTCCCGCATCAGAGCAGAGTGCACGCAGTCAATGCACTATTGAAATTTATTGTATCCTGCGCACCTACCGCCTTCCTGGATGCGGTCGATGACCTAGGACCACGTTGGGATACTTAGCTTGATACATAAGTATCTCCCGGTACCCAGGCTAGGGCTAGAGCTAGCTTAGAACGCGCCGCACGATCCACAAATGACTTATGTCTTTTAGATATACCCGTATTGAAGTATGCGTGTATCCGTGGAACGACTAATTTGCGCAGAATGAACTTTGACCTTGTGTCGTTTAAGAATAACAATGGATTGAGTTTACGGCTCTTCGTAGTATGTTTGCAACATAAAAATAGTGTTATTTTACAATTATGTCTCAAAAGACAAAGATAATGGCATAACTCGAAACATTTAGTAGTTACTTCAATGCATGCTTAGTATTTATTTATTTATTTATATACTAGCTGACCCGGCGGACTTACCGTACGTACCGCTTTGACAGTTTCCATGACAACAAAAGAAACATTTTTTATTGGAAATTAATTTTTTTTTTCACTAATTTCCGTTACTTATTATTTATGTTTCTTACCGTTTAAACCTTCCCTAAACTTCCACAAATATTTCAAAATCAAAATTAGCCAAATCGGTCCAGCCATTCTCGAGTTTTAGCCACTCAAACGAACAGCAATTGATTTTTATATATATAGATGATACTAACACTTATTCTAAATAGCTGTTGCCCGCAACTTCGTCCGCGTGAGCTAAAGGCTAAAGGGTATAATAAAATTATATGCATCGGAAATTTAGAAAATTGACATTTTTTTACCGATATACGTACATCTACTCACTCTTAATATCCTTTCAGCTGGGAATGCTGAGATAGACAAAAACAATCGATCTCCATTTAGTGTGGTTCTGGCATACTTCCTGTGCCTCCTTTACGTTCATCATTATTTTCATACATTATCTCTTATTCTTTCGACTATCATCTCTGCCATGTACATACATATATTCAGTTTGAAGCACAGAATCGTCCCGTTCATACAGATTCTCACTCAGTTTCCCGTTTCAATTATCCCTCCAAATACATTCAGTATACAACACCGTTTCTCGGTGGGTTGCGCGTATTTGCTACGTCATACAAACCTGAAATGGGTTTACTGACGCTCAATTATATGTAATAAAATTTGTATTTACAGCTCAGGTACTCGTCCGGAGTCGTCCTAGGCACTGGTGTATCTTAGCTAAAATGTGTCTACTGTCATACTGTCCAACCACGGACTTCAAAATATTTTTTGCCTTGTCCACCGAAGCTGGATATCGAGTAGCAGGTAGCGGTCCAGGATTATTGGTTGTCGGCCAGAAGGCACAAAAAACTATTTACCAACTATGTTCTTATTCGTAGATACAAAATATCAATAAATTGAGAACTGTAATAAATTATATTATTGTCTATTAGGTAATACAGTATAGTATTTTATGTAACATACTTGCGATAAATTTGAACTTCTTCGTGGCATCTTGTTAGGTAGGTAGCTTTTTAGAGGTAGATCACAGGACACAGAAAGAAGTTACCTCTAATAAAAAAAAATCTGAAGTCCGTGCCTCTAATACAGTTGTACCCTGCAAACTTAAATATTTTTGCAACTCTGATACCAGAGGTAGCCATCGTCTTATGCGATAGAAGAATGGAAAAACCATTTTTCTGTAATCTAGAAGTATGTACAAAATTCATTATTTATAGGTTTTATGAAATTAAAAATGTTATGACACTTACTTGCTTATATTGTATCATTGAACACAGATTTATCCTATAAACATGTTAAGAAACCAAAGTAAGAAACCGCTTACATGTAAAATAAGTACTGAAATAAGTGTTTAACTTACCTGCATCAAATGTTTCATAAAACTTTTACACAATGAATAAATCTTATTTGAAAATTAATAAGATCTGAATAAGTACTGAAATATTTAACGTACCTGCATAAAATGTTTTCAAAAACTTTTACACAATTATAATTAATATAATTTGAAAATTATTAACAAAATAAAAATAGGTACTTATTGCATTGCCAAACATCAAAATTTCCTTCTGTTCGTTTCAAAATTTGAGCGCCAATTTTTTTTTAAATTTTCCTGTTCTCGCGTTTTTTCACCAAATAGATTTAAAAAAATAACATTAAGCATTTTGGGCAACGACCCAAAGGTTTATACAGCCAAGCTATGTAATTCAAGATATCTTCTATGTGCAATATTTTAAAAAATAGAGACATGATTTTGGGCAATGATACAAAGTTTTATACAGCCAAATTTAATGAGTAGGTAACATTTCTATGCATAACTAAAAAAAGAGACATTATGTTGGGCAACGACACAGAGGTGTATACCGCCAAATATAGGTAATGTTTTAACTTTTAACATTTCTGTGTATTAGAAAACTGCAATAAGCGCTGCGCGCGGCGCGACGCGTTTTTTTCAATACAATATTCAACACGTTTAGGTAACGATCTTACAATTACAAAACCAGCAAAGAGGTACAAACAACCATAGAGACAATTTTACATGCCTGAACTTGTTAAATGTAACGGTGGTCACTTCGAACACCTACTAAAATAAATTAAAGTACGTGAAAACATTGCATTTTATTCATTTTAGACATCATGTTTCAAAGAGCCATTTACTGCTTAAGACCTACACAATCGATATCCAAATAGAAATAGTATAAGTTTATTTTTTTCAAAACAACCGGGTTCGATTTCCGAGCTGAGTACAGGTTTTTTTTAAATGTATGAATGCAGTTTTTCTTCTTATTAAAATCGATGACATGGTTCCTAAGGACAGATCTTCGTATGTCTTATAGTTTCAGACTTTCCCATACTGACAAATTTAAATGAGACACCCTGTATTTTTCGAGTATTTATGTAGCCTATATTATTCTCCGGATTTTTCTTAGCATTTTGGTAAAAACCGGATCAAAATCCGTTCAGTAGTTCTCGAGTTTATCGACTTCAAACAAACAAACAAACAATTTTTTTTTAAACTATTCTATCGTGTTCCGTAAGTGATTTTAAGGCAATCTGTGTAATTTTTTTTTTATATCTTGCAATTACAGATTTTTTTTTCCCTACGTTCTTATTATATGTATAGATTTCAATTAACATGTCTGCTTACAGTTTGGTCCAAGAGACAGACAAGTCATACAATTAAAATTAACATAACAAAAAATAAAAATAAAATCCAAAAAAATTCATGTCAAGTATAAAAATAAATTATAAACAAAGAAAGGTCATTAAAAATGTGATAAAATGTCAGAAAAATAATATATTATTAAATAGGTCAAATATTATAAAAGTTAAGAAATTGATGGGTTAAGAGTATAAATCGCTCTAATCCATCATAGAACAAATCGAGATCATCGTATTGAGCGAGCACGTATAGTATACTATTATAATATAATATAATATATAATAATATAATAGTATACTATTTCTTTAATTTAGGAAAAGCTTGTTTTGTATGAATCATCAACCTTCCTTGTTACATTCGTCATACAGGTAATGCACATTGTTTTTTTTTTACATAAACATACTAATCAACAATATTTAATTAATATTACGCAAGAAACACCACAGTTTTTCGTCTTACCTATTTATTTTTTATGCTACAGAAAATGTAACTACTTAGGCCGTAAAATCCAACCTCTCTAAATTTTACCATAAAATGTAACCGCTTTATAGTTTATTTCGCTCGCATATCATGTTTCACTTATCTAGTTATTCCTCTGAATTTACTATCCCCTATGAAGCGTCCATCAACCGGTTTATTAGCTACATGAAAATAACTTGTAGGTTAAGCATTACTAAAGCACTTTAAAATGTTCGAATATCATGTGGTAATATCAAAATTCATAGACTTAGACATTACATTGCTGCAAGGAGTACTAAATAAAATGATGCTATCTGCTTAACTGCTTTTACATCAGAGTGCCTGGTGCAAGTTTCATTCCCCATTCGATTAAAGAAAGAAATAAAAGAAGAAAGAAAAGATATTTATTGACACACACACACACACAAAAAAACAATTAAAAGAAAAATTAAACAAAAAGCAGTGTGTGAGGCCAACAAGGACCCTGTCTCAGCATAATATCCCCACGACACTCAAAGATGGGCCGAGTACCGTAGGAGCGCTGTTATTCTGACAGGGCCGCAGGAGGGAGACGAGTGACGACGCACCGCGACGCCGGCTAACAAAAAAAACAATAAATAAATAACGTTAACGAAAACGAGAATTTGTCTAAATAAATTTAACTCTCCTCCTTTTCAATGCCATACAAATCGTCTTCGTTAACGTCATCCAATCCTACTAATATTATAAATGCGAAAGTTTGTGTGTATGTATGTTCGTATTTTGTTACTTCTTCACGCTGCAACGGATGGATGGATTTGCATGAAATTCGGCGTACAGATAGTTTATAACCTGGAATAATACATAGGATACTTTTTATCCAGATATTTCTACGGGAATCACACTATAAATATACTAAAATCGACAATTAAATTTTCCAATAAAAAACGATTTGTTTGTTTCGTTGTCATGGAAACCAAAGAGAATTTAATCACTTGATGGAAACTGTCAAAGCGGTACGAAGTCCGCCGGGTCCACTAGTGGCAAATAAAACTGTCACTAGGCAGCCTAAATGTGAGTTCTTCTGATTATTCTATCGAGTTATAGGAAACTGCAATTTATATTGGATTGAAGCAGCAATTAAGCATTAATTGCAGCAGTAATTAAGTATTGAAACCAGCTTGCCACTGACGTAGACGTCGGCGTCGTCGCGTCGCGTCGCGTCGTCGTCGTGATGTTTTCATGATTTTATTGTATTCTAATGTCAAAATTAGATAATAAAAGAGATGATATCCTTCAACCTTTTACGATTGTTTCTGTAGGTATGAATTGAATACTGGTTGTACATAACTACTACAAGTATTTATCAGAAACGAAATTTAACAAAACAGTCTGAATTTATTCATGCCCGAACTAATGAGCACATATAAGTAATACTTTCAATATTCCACCGCCACTAATGGAGTCATATCTTACGACATATTTTATAAATATTTTTTTCGTTAATGCATCAAACTTATTCCCGTACATTTCCATAAACTGGTCGTTTATGGACGAATCGCCATGCTCGGTAATGATGGGAACATCTCGGACCATCGCTATAGCTAATAGCTGGTGGAGTCTGACCGCTCAGCGTCAGCTATACGCGGAGTAACTTAGTTTTTGTTGCAATAAAATTGTAAAAGTAATAAAAAACCTAAAATTCTGTCAAATTGCCGGGTAAACGCCTCTATTTTCAATTAACATTTATAGATAATACTTTATAAAGATCGTTTCAAAATTGATTTTCTTTGCATAGCAGAAAATTTTACGAACCTTAAATTATGTAGTGTTTTGTGTGTGCGTATGTGTGTATGTGTGTGTGTGTGTGTGTGTGTGTGTGTGTGTGTGTGTGTGTGTATGTGTGTGTGTGTGTTATTGTGTTCACTTAGGCTTTAAAAAACAACACCTATATTTTGGCTTAAAAGGCTCTTTTCAAGCTACTTGGAACAAATGTTGATAATAAACCTTATTCCATATTTCAAATAAAGAGTGTGCACTATCCGATAAGGGAAAGATAGCTTGATCAATCTATTATGCGCCCAAGCTACGCACATAGGATAAGGCTCGCGCACACCTATTTGGTGTGCACACGCCTTAATATGGGGAACATTAACCAATGATGCATAACGCAAGAAAAGGCGGCAGCTACTTAAAGGACATTAAGCTTCGATTAAGATCAAGTACTTACTAGACACGTTTATTGCCATAAACTTTATGATATAAAATAGACGCGATGACAAGAATAACTTCCTATCCAAGTTTATATAAGTTGGTACTTAAATATGTAATTTCCTTTTGTGTTATGCTAAATCGGTTAAATATTTATAAGAAGAACTACTAGTTGATGACAGCGACATCATTCCTCCGGTTATAAAGGCCAAAGGCAGTACTTTAGAATGAGGAATTTATCACAATCAGTTTCCATATAAATATAACATTTTAGAAAAACTCAAATGTTGAAAGAATTTCCACGAGCTGGATTTGAACATGCACACTTCTGACATACCAACAACATTTGTTCACTATTTGTGTTTTTGTAATTTGTTCGCAACAAAATTTGCGTTAAAAATTATATAAACAAAAACAAAAACATTTTATAACATTTTAGTACAAAATAACGGTGAAAATATAGAGTTCTATGCATCAAAGGAGTAGGTAGTAGTAATAGGAATTGGCATTGACTAATCGAATTTAAGATAAAATTTAACCAGAAAAAATCTACTAGTCTCAAGAAGCTCGAATGGGAATCGAACCCACGACCTTTAGATAACCGGTCCAATGCTCTGACCGCTGAGCTACCAAGATCCCGGGAGATACCAGGGTCTCGGTAGTGCTCACTCGCTGACTGTATACGAGTAGCATTGTGAATGCAAAAATAAAATATCATCATCAAAATATTAATTAGTTTTTAAGTTATGTACTACCTTCTTTAATGTATTTAATAAGTAAATAAAAATGGCCTTGGTTTACATGACTACTGCGTCAAATGAAACGTATTTATGAAGTGTTTTAATCGTTTAGTTATTACACTATAGAAAGCGTCTTGTTCAGTCAGTTATTTGCGATTTGAAAATAATTTATCTTTTTATTTTATTCTTTAATAAATCAGACGTTCGTAAAAGTAATTGTAGGAATTTAATTTTCATGTTTCCGAAAGAGTACTACTTCGTAAAATATTAGGGCGACTCTCGGCGGTCTTCTTTCGAAATAATTAAAATAATCGAATTTAGTCAAATTAATCATCTTTTTTAGATGTAAGAGGTCTATGATCAAGAAACATTAGTAAGTAAAGGGTTAATAACGCAGAATTCCTTTCTATACATTCAAGCAAAATCTAAAGACATTTACGTATATTATTATAAACCTTTGTCAGATAATAGATTAGTGTTAACGTAGCCGGCAGAGTAAGTACAATGCACGTAGGCGCGAGTGGGCGGGTTGTGGTAAGTGAAATAGGAGTTGACGCCTCTGAACGAGCGGGCCCGCTTAAGACGCCTATACACGACCGGACATTCCTTCCCGATCCGATTCGAACCCCTCAAAATATCTAGTAGTCGAAATCTAGGTCGGAATCTAGGAAAGTAGTAGTCTCAATAGGAGTTGACACCTCTGAACGAGCCCGTCGAAGACGCTTATACACGACCGGACATTCCTTTCCGACCCGATCCGAACCCCTCGGAGAATTTAGTAGGGATCGGGGACATGCACTAGTGCGTGATCCCCGATCCGATGCGTTCCCTCTAGAAAACCTCTGACGATGTTTCGTTTCACACAGCAGGAATTCTTTATCTCGTCGTTTCAAAAAAGTTCGGTGTCGCTGAAAATCCCGTTTGATTTCACTGCGTTTACCATTAGTTTTGTGGATAATTAATTTTGTGTGTGAGAATTTTTATGGCAAAATTGCAAAACAAGTCGTTTGGTACTAGGAGGCGCCAGCTTCGATGCCATATAAAAAAAGGATACTTAGAATTTCGCTCGTTTGTTCGTTCGTTCGTTCGGAATTCGACCAGAATGGTAAACTCAGCATTTTGATGCCTAGCTAGACTTTTATGTACCATTTGACCGAGCGAGTTGGCAAAAACTAGATTTACTTATATTATATCGAAGCAGTTTCAAGTTGGTTATACAAATTCGTCACTAGATAGACTGGGCGGAGTTTCACTCGACTTTTTCTCGTAATAACACGTGTTGTGAGACTCCATTTTAATTTCTATCTATAGTACAATTGTAACCTTACCACTAATAATAAAAAATACTAGAAATGGCTAAATGATAAACGCGTAGCCATTAATTAAGATAATTAGATAGGCTGCTTCGATTTTTAAAAAAATGTGGTAAGTCTCGCACTCCGATTATGTAGTACCTACGAGTTTTTCGTTATTTGATAACGAAAACATCAATAATTTCTATCATTGCAAATTATTTTGCTTAGAATAAGGCGCGGCTTCTCTTTTTGTTTACACTGTACTACGTAAGGAAACCAAGTACTCACTATCACTACAGGTGTTGTTTGAATCTCTTAGAAATTGAAATCAACTTTTACTAAATTGCACTAGGTAATCTAGCGCGTTGAAATCCTTTGCTTCGAAAAAAATCATCGATGATTTTTAAACGTCCCTTTTTTATATATTCTGAAACTTTCACACATTGTCTATGATAACCTTAAAATCGGAACTTCAAATAAAGTAAATTTATTTCCATCGTAACAGGGAAGTATTTTTTCTAAGTTGAAATGTTTTATTTAACTGGATTAAGTGAGTTGCATTGCGTGGTTGTACCGCCATAGTGTATCGAGAGCCTTACAATTATTTTCGTGCGTCTTGTACGCGTAGCATGCTCTCTGGTGAAATGTAGACTCATCAGGCGATCTAACACGCTTTGCACGCCGACTGCAGAATTTAATTTATCCGAAGCGTTTGCTATTCAATGCCAAGAAGATGGGTGGGTACATGCCCATACAAGCCTTTGAATAGACGATAATCGAACGGCGAACTTGTGAATGTTTATTGTTTGAAAATTGTATGAACTAAACAAAGAGCGATTCTATTGACAACGATTGTGAGGATGGGGACTGAGTTATTTTTGCGCGGTCCGTAAATAAAATCGTGGATGTGTGAAATGCTTTTGTGAAGAGTTAGCTATTTTTTATAAGATATCTATAAAAATAGTGATGAAGTCTTTTTTGGCTTCGAATAGCTTACGAATCATCACATTTTTCTTTTGATCATTTATCGCCTCTGTGGTCTAGTGGTTAAGACCACCGGTTTAGACCCAGAGGTCCCGGGTTCGATTCCCAGCGGGGACTACATGTTTGTTTTTTTTTTATGTTAAAAGGAGGCAAACGAGCAGGCGGGTCACCTGATGGAAAGTTATCACCGCCGCCCATGGACACTCGCAAAACCAAAGTAATCGCAGATACGTTGCCGGCCTTGAGGAAGGAGTTGGTTGTGTACTCGGTTTGGTTGGTGGTATTGCTTGTTTGCCTTTGCCCGCCTGGCTACCTATCCTCAGTAATTGAGGATTCTTCACTTATCACCAGACGAGATGAAGGCCAGTGCTCACCCGTAAGATATAAAAAAAAATGGTGTCCGATTTGTCACTTTAGCGAAAGTAAAATTTCAACTCTACGCGCCACTACGATACTCCTATTTTATGACTGTGCTTTTAAGCTAAACAAAGTTTGAATAATTAAGATGAATGCAGTCAATGAACATAAGAAAAAAATTATTTGACAAAAAAAATGTGAATCTGCGTGAATCTTTATCATAAATAGCACTCACACGCTTTCTAGTATCAGTTTTGTGATTGCAGTTATATTGGCATCCGTTTAATTAAAGAAGAAACATATGATACTTGAGCTATGTAGCATTTAGTGTTAGACAATATGTCATAAACATGAGGTTTTAGGAGACATTACGCAATAAACATAAAGAGAACAAGATTATTACCAAATGGCTCACTTGAAACAAGAAGTGAAGCGACAGGTAAGATTAATAGACGTAGTTGCAATAGAAGTCCAGTTTTGGACCAGTCTAAGAACAGTTAGCAGGTTATTTATACACAGCATGCAGCTTCCGGGACTAACTGTACATATAGTATGCAATATGCATACAACATACAACTATAAATGTTGTTTCGCATACTTGTCATATACTTTGCCTACCGATGCATACGGTAGCGATGCTGGTCATTAAGACATTGAAAGTTGATTATTTGGTA
This sequence comes from Eudonia lacustrata, assembly GCA_947562085.1. Classification (NCBI taxonomy): domain Eukaryota; kingdom Metazoa; phylum Arthropoda; class Insecta; order Lepidoptera; family Crambidae; genus Eudonia; species Eudonia lacustrata. The sequence continues at coordinate 14,375,458 of OX387318.1, read as the reverse complement.
AGTATTTGACATTTGATTTTTAATGTTTTATTTTGAATTTAAAAGATTTTTAGTGTAAGCTAAGGTCCAATCTAATACCACGAACTGATACCAATGGTATCAGTTTACTGAAGGTTAAATCTAAAACTATTACTACTTGAGTATATAATTGTAACAAAAGTAGTATAGTTAGTAGAAATATAGCCTAAGTATCTGTCTAACTGTTGGGTAAAGACCTCCATCACTGAAATCAAATTAACGCAACAATTAATAGATTGATTTGCCTTTCATTACTCGATAGGCCGATCAAACGATGAACGATAAATAACAAAGACAAAAACGACAATAAATATTATCACGATCCAGACGAATTATGCACATTTTAAGGGAGTCAAAAGATACAGAAACTAAATCAGAATAATGACTCAGTTTAACCATATCAATCTTAACATACCTCGCCCATAAGTTATAATGCCGTAAAATAAAAGGCCCTAAACGTCTTTCATATGTCAACCATGAATTTGACGATGACAGATGAAAGCGAGCCATTGGAATTTAAATGAGGATTTGTGCATACTGTTCTGTGGTGCATCTCGATGCCGTGCTTTTATTGGTCACCAAAAGCTTTAGCTTTAATATTAGAAATCACACGGAGAAAAGAAACGAAACTACCGACTCTGTGGTCTAGTGATGACCGGTTACAAACCCAGAGGTCCCGATTTCGATTCCCAGCAGTACGTATCAGGCGGAACCAAATCAAATTATAACTTAAATTAATTATCAAGTTAAATTAATTAACAGTAGAAAAAAACCTAGAGATGTTTGCAAATAATTGGGCATTTAACTTTGTGAAATGTTTGTCAAAGATTCTTTCGTATTGATATTCCACCATGACAATTTGAATTTGAACCATAAAGGAAATCAATGTAAACCTTTTTTCATCTGCTTTACTTTTCTTTTTTCAGGCCTCTCTCTATGAACATAAGCGCCAATAGAAGGTTACCTGCTTAGCCTACTCATGAAGCTGTAGATATACAGCTTTGTGAGCCTACTGGTGCCTAGAGCATAACGTATTACGTCCGGTAACGGGAAGATAATGACTCCGCAGTAACGCAGGATTATGCAAAGCCTCGCTTTCGCCGCAAAGTGCAATGGAGGCGACCGCAGGTCCTCCGTTATACATCTCTGGGGCTTTAAGCTGTGTTTAATGTGATGGAAGACAATCACGCAAATTAGATCACGTAACGTTCTGAATTATAGTATCGAAGTCGCACCAGTAGGCTTAGCCAAAATAACATTAACATAAGCCGCGCTAAATCACGTGGGCATCTTATGTCAATTACATATACCCATACATTTTATTCTTTCGAACTTCGCTATCGTTTTCTTAATGTTACTTTGGCTACCGCCACAGAGCGCCTAGTGTAAGTTTTGTTTATTATCCGTTTTCATTCGACTACGTTTACGAAGACGAAATTTAGTATGGCATGCATGATGAATGATGGCATCATTGTCATTATGACATGGATAGAAAGCAGTCTAACCTAAAATACTGTATTTTATACTTAGAGCATGGTTGCTGCTGAGCTGTATTTCATACTTAGGTTTAATGCTCTAAGATTTTATATCATGGTCATGGACGATACCCTTAGAGCATTACTATACCTATTGCTTATCTGATGTAAATATTGTTAATTGTAACTGTTATTATGAATTTTTATACCTATTAATGTTTATACATAAGTAATTTTAAGATCATTCAATTGAATAATGTAAAACATAATTAATTTGAGTATATTATTTGACTTTTTAGCATTTAATTTTAGTAAATTTGAAACTTTTGAAAGAAACCTAATAATAGTTAAACCTATCCTCACCCCAGTGTTTTTTTTTTCTTTTCTTCTTCTTTTCACGATCTTTCTTTGAAGGCAAAGGAACTGATGGCATGGTATTGTTGATAATGTTATTTTTATTATTTAACCAATTGTAATGATTTTGTGCTTTTAATGATGATAATTATTGTTGTTTTAATGTTTCAATTATTTTATTTTGTGTTGTGTACTGTATTTTAAATTCAATTCCATATTGTTATGCCCAAATTGGGTCATGTATGATACTGACGGACGGACTTGATGGACGGAAGCAGCGCCGCCTGGTGGAAAACGAGTATAGTATATATATATATATATATATATATATATATATATATATATATATATATATATATATATATATATATATATATATATTATTATATATATATTTGACGACCTCCTTGGTCGAGTGGCTTGCACACCGGTTTTCATGGTGTCGCCATCTCTGAGGTCCCGGGTTCGATCCCCAGTCGGATCAATTTAGAAATACCTGTTTTTCTAAATTGTTTCGGGTCTGGGTGTTTCTTATGTATAATAAGTATGTATTTAAGTATATTAGTATGTTTATCCGTTGTCTAGTTAACCATTTCTCAAGTTTCTTAAGGAAGCTCTTCTTGGGGCTAGATAATTGGTGTGAGTGTGGGAAACATTTATTTATTTATTTATTTTATTTTATAGTTATAATGTTGCCATACAAATACTCGTTTTCGTTAACGAGATCGAGTATTCGCTAGTATCAAACACTGTGTTGTGTTTCGCCAAAAACAAATAGAATTTCATAGAAATGTTACTGGATGACAGGTAGTCGGTATTCAATTGTCGCTTAGGAGGAAACACTAAGGTCGACTGAATTGAAAAATATGTATGAAAAATAGACAAAATCAACGTTTCGTAGTCCCCTGATTCCTCCTCCAAACTGGACCGATTGAATTATTTTTTTCATTAAAAGTTAAAGAAAGGCTTTGGCTGTGTCCCTTCCTTTTTTTTCATAAATAAATTATTAAAAAAGATATGAAATTTTAAAAATATTAAAAATTAGCCAGATTTTCCGCTACACAGCGGAAAATCTGAAACACTTCCCAAAATTGACGAGATTATACAACCTTATTTTTAGTTTATACGAAACCTAAAAACGAGAGTCGAGAGTTGCTACGTTTGTTTCCACGCTGCACCATTTATCTTCGCGTCTGGACTCCATTTCCACTTAACATCAGGTGGGATGGTAATTTGCCGAGCTAACTATAAAAAAAAAATTAAAAATTTACAGAGACGCCTGCACATCAACCTATCCAAAACTGTGAAATTACTTTAATAAATTTCCAACCATATGCCTTAGGAATAAAGTTCAAAGTCTATTGAGGAAATTTGACTGTTTGTGGTAGGTTGATGTCCACGCGTGTGTACAAAAATGGCCAATGGCCAATGGACAGCCTACGCAAGAAGGTTGGCATATCGAGCCATGATTGACTAGTGAATAGCGACTCGGCTCTACGGTACAAAATTCCTTTGCTGGCTCTGTGATTGAAAATTAAAATTGTATTGCGTAAAGATAGCGGGAGCACCCAGAGCACATAGCTCCGAAGCAGTAATGAATGGGAATGCTGGAAACTTTTTGTCACAGTCCAGGCAGACGTTGTTAGAAACAGTAAACCCGCTAGCCGTTGGTGCACCGTTAAACGATTCCCTGTCATAGTTTTTGCAGGCGCTTCTCGTCCTTGCCACTCTTATAGGCGAGTCTAGACAACCAAATAACATACCTGCTTAGTTTATGACAAAAATTAAGAAATAAGTAGGTGTAGTCGCCTATTTGGGTTGTGTAGAGTATTAAAATATAGACAAGATTTGTCACTTTTCTAACTGTAGTTGGTATTTTTTTTATGCGACGGAACTATTTGCATTACTTGAATTGGAACATTTGGATCCAAACACATTTAAATAAAATTTTAAAAATTAACTGATTTTGTCAGCATGACAAAAATTGTATATAGGACTTATTTAATGCCCGTTTGCACCCTCGACCCTTAGGGCTCTTTCAATTTAGACGTTTCGTGTCGGACCGCTACCGTGCGGTTTCATATTAAACGCCAGCCGCACGACATACGATTGTTTTAATATGGAACGCAGTGCAAACGTGCGTTAGCCGTCGGACAACAAACGTATAAATTGAAAGCTTAGAGCATTAAACCAACCAATGCTCTAAGATTGAAAGAGCCATTAGATAGGGTTATTGTCAATTCGCCATCAAAGTAAACTCGCCATGGAAAAAACGCTGAAAAACATGTATAAATTCGCCACCGGTAGCTTTTTAAAAAAAAGGTGAAGGTTGTCGTCAAAGTGTGTTATCTACATGAAGCTGTAGATATATCTATCTATCTTACATTGAACATGGGATACCTAATGCTGCCTCAAACTTGGGGGTTGTCTATGTCCTAATCCTCTCATAGAAATAGATGTCTACACTCGATTAAACTTAACCTTACCTAACCTCCAAAATGTAAATTTTGAAGTTCTTGAGATTTTATAAGTAAGTAGGCACGTAAGGTACGTTAAAGGCAATTTGTCATTGAACATAATAATTATATAGTTATAGTTATAGTTATGTTCAATGTTAGGATAAAGCAAGCCAGCGGTATTACGTCACTGTGAACTTGAAGTTACTACCCTCACAGTCGAAAGCAACAATTTTTCAAGTGTTTAACAATCGATAAAGGCGTAATTCCTTAAATTTTTTTTTATTATATTGAACGTTGCATTTACAATCCTATTTAGTTACAAGTTTACGCTGCAAGCCAGCGTAACTATATACATATAGTATTGTAAATGCAAATTCAACTTTATAAAAATAAATATAACGAACAGTAATGTTTTTATATTTGTAATTAGGTATAACAATAATAGACCAATTCGAAAAGTAGGAAGTGGCCTATTCAATATTATTTGCTTGCAAAGTTTTCGTAAGTTCTTTTAGGCAAACTGTTGGTAAAGAACTGTAAATACGCTCCATTTTTAGGGTTTCGTAGTCAACAAGAAGCCCTTATAGTTTTGCCACAGTAATACTGTGGTTTTGCCATGTCCGTCTGTCGTCTGTCCGACCCCAGCCAAGCTCATAGACTCTTAGTACTAGAAAGCTGTAATTTGGCATGGATATACATATTAATCACGCCGACAAAGTGATGAAATAAAATTTTGAGAAATATTTTTTTTACCTTACCCTTCACGTGAAGTGGGGATGTAATTTTTATTTCTTGTCTACCCCATAGTGTGGGGTAATTTCAAAAATATTGCGGGTATGTGGAAACAGTTTTTTGATTGAGGCATCCGTTTGTGAACTATTAAGCTTGAAAGTGGAAAATTTTGTTAGAGTCAAGTGTCCTCCCCCTGCCAGCCAAATGGTTGTTTTTGAATATGTGAAAATATTCACGGTATTTGTATATATGACGAAGTTAAGAGCGTTTACGCCGCACACTAGCGCCACTAATGAAAAAATAAACATATCTAGTAATTAGAGATAGAAAATCAAATTATGTTCAACAAACTATTTGAATGAAGTAATTTCGCATTTTTACGTCACCTAATGAACACCTCACATGTTATGGTTTAGTTAAATAAGACGTTACGGCCATTTTTAACTATAACGCCATACGCGCTGTGCCGCTATTAGCACTCTAAAATTACAAAAGCAGGGACAAAATTCAGCGCTTACGTCAGCCTTCCCGGTAGCATAGCGGTCAGTGCAGCCGCCCGGATTGCGGAAGACCCAGGTTCGATTCCTGGCTGGGTCAGGTAGGCGTTTAATTTTTTCACTGTATTTTGTAAATTTTATAAATATTTAATTTAGCTTCAGTGCAGCAATTAGCACTTGAAAATAAAAAGTAAAAATATACCTATCCTAATCAAAGATAAACCCAAGCTCCTATGCACCGAATAAATCCGAAACACACTTTGCCCGACCTGGGAATGGAACCCAAGACCTTCGGGTATTGAGCCGAGTGCTTTGCCACCCGGCCACCGAGGCGTTTATGTAGATTTTTAAAATTAGGTTGTTACCTTAAGATAAGATTTGTTTGCATATCGTTTTGTTTGGGAAAGGAGAGCTCTCTAATAAAGAAAGTAAATTGCAATATTAAGCTGGTGTATACGAAAGCGAGAAAGGAACGATCTTTCTTATTTTCTTTTGCCAGTTTTTTTCAGTTACTACACAGTATTAGAAATTGTAGTAGGTTTTACAATTCCTTATACTGTGTAACTATAAGGTTATTCGCCATACACTTTCGAACCGAGGACGATGGCATTGTGACTTCTATGATAGATATGATATGATATGATATCGGATATAGCCTAAGAATAGGTAAGAGTTGTGACTACAAAGGAATTATCATCATTATACACTTTTAAACTTTCGCGTTCCATAGTTAAACAAAGAATTTAAAGGGGATTAACGCAAACAAATTTTTTTTTTTTGGCACGCCAAAATGTCCTTACCCTGCCTGATGGAAAGCAGCCAGTGAAGCCCAAGAAGTGAAAGCGTTCATCACAGCGCTACCACGCTATGCCGAACGCTCACACTATGGCGGCCTGCATAAATTCTTTTTCACGCCCCGCTTAAATAACCCGGGAGAGAAAGAGGAGGGAAACACGTGTGCGGGAAGCGCATTCCACATACGGGCAGTTCGGCAAAGAAACGATTGTCCAAACTTTATGGTACGTGTCTTGATGGTCAGCACGGTATGAGGGTGGCTTCTCAGACCTGCACGCGTCGATCTGGAAAGGAATGGAGAGGGAAGAATGAGGTCAAAGAGCTCCTCAGAGCATTCACCGTGGTAAAGGCGGTAGAAAGCACTAAGGGAAGCAATATCCCTACGTAGCTGTAACGGCTCCAGACTGGTCGTAACGTCATCGTTACCGATAACACGGACAGCACGTCTCTGCAACCTGTCAAGAGCTTCGAGCAAGTACTTGGCGGATCCATCCCAAAGATGAGAGCAATACTCCACGCAGGAGCGCACCTGAGTCTTATATTAAAGACAACGTTGATCAGGCGTGAAGAACCGCTTCACTTTTTTCAGGATTCCGAGTTTACGTGAGGCTGTGGTTATGACGCTCTCAATATAGCTCTTCGGGTTGAGGTCGCTGTGTATGTCCATACCTAAGAGACTGAGACCAGTCTGGATGGGTAATAAGTTGCTCTGAAAGGAGGGTTGGGGGCGAAATGCGGACTTTTTAGCAGTGACAGCGCAGACCTGTGTCTTTTTGGCATTGAACTGGACCAGGTTATCAGAGCCCCATTTATAGATGCGGTCTAATTCCTCGTCCAGCTCAATGACAATCTTCCGTCTCGACTCCACTATATCGGCTTGCTTTGCCGCAGGGTGACCCAAATAACGCCGATGTACTGTACTGTCGTCTGCATAGCAATTAATGTTACCCAAGGATAACATGTCATTGATATGCAGAAGGAACAGCGTGGACGATATTATAGAACCCTGCGGCACTCCAGCGTTCACCTGCAGAAACTGTGAGGCACTGCTTTCACGAGTACGCGAATGCTGCGCTCATGCAGGAACCCGGCGACCCAGTCGCTTAGGCGAGGTGGCAAGCCGTATGCCGAAAGCTTGCAGAGAAGCGAACGATGCCAAACTCGATCGAAAGCCTTGGAGATGCCCAGGCTAACAGCCAGTGCTTCTCCGTGCTTGTCCATTGCTTCGCCCCACAGGTGTGTTATGAACGCTAGGAGATCGCCCGTTGATCGTTTCGGTCTGAACCCGTATTATCGATCATGAATCAGGGAATGATCTTCTAGGTAGCGGATGAGTTGCCTGTTTATGATTCGCTCAAAAACCTTACAAAAGAACAGAGGTGACAGCAATAGGTCGATATAGTTGGCTGGGTCGGACCTATCCCCTTTTTTGGGGACCGGCTGGATGTTCGCCTTTCTCCAAGCTTCCGGCACAATCCCAGTAGAGTACCGTAAAATGCTGCAACTTTGCCTGGATTTTGAAGTTTTTTGTAAATATCTCTGAACCTATTTATCATTATAGCTTTTATTAAGTTGTCAATGATATATAGACTTTATGCTTTGGCAATACGACAAATATATGGCAATACCAAATCTTTTTTATATCATACGAGTTTTCTGAATTACAAGTGCGGGAAGTCATAGGCAAAGTTGTAGGTGAAAGACACAACTTTGCCTAGAAGAGTATCTCGATACATAGGATGTTGACATTCTCAGTTTTTTTTACGTGTTCATGACACACCATACCTAGTCCCGACAGTTACAATAATGCCATTTTGGTGATATATTCTTTTTCATAGCTTATAGGCAAAGTTGTAGCAAGTATCACAAACTCTTCATACAAAAACTAAGTTAGCTGTAGGGTTGTTAAAAATATTAATTTAAAAAAATATAATTAATTACCTACTTTTTAAAATAACATTTAAAATATTACTTTGGTCATTGTTTTTAAGTAGGTATTACAAGAACAAAAGATAATCGTTAAATTAAAATATAACAGAAAAATATCTTAAAGATTGTGATTGACATTAATAGAGATAATAAATAATAATAAAATATTTTCCAAAAAACAGTTAGTTACCTACATAAAATTACAGTTTTACCTGGCGCCCACATTAAGCTGAGCCAGGCCTGGGGATGTAAATACGGACTAGTAGTGAGACACGACAATCTGGCCATTTTTGAATAAAGTAGAGATACTTTATTCATATTCCTATGCTTAAAAATAAGGTGGTTAAAATAAAATCATAACCTTGATTTAAAAACTTGTTTGTCAAATAAACAACATCGGTAAGGCCTTTGGATTATACAGAAGTCTGAAGATTATAATCAGCCCCTGTGTTTGGTTTTTGTGGACTATGAGAAGGCCTTTGACTCTGTTGAAACCTGGGCTGTTCTGGAATCCTTACAGCGATGCCAAGTGGACTGTCGTTATATCGAGGTGTTGAGATGTCTTTACGAATCCGCCACCATGAGTGTCCAAGTACAGGGCCAGCAGTTCAAACCCATCCAATTGCGCAGAGGAGTGAGACAGGGGGATGTCATATCCCCGAAACTGTTCACAAGCGCGTTGGAAGATATGTTTAAGACGCTGGACTGGAAAGGAAAGGGCATTAACATAAACGGTGACTACATCTCACACCTGCGATTCGCTGATGACATAGTTCTGATGGCGGAGTCGCTAGAAGAGCTGAACCAGATGCTGGACGGCCTAGCTTCAGCCTCGCGACGCATCGGTCTTGGCATGAATTTCGATAAAACCAAAGTCATGATCAATGGCCACATTGATCCGATACCGGTCGTCGTACATGTTCACCTTCTTGAAATTGTTTCCGAATACACTTACCTCGGGCAGATTCTGCAATTAGGTAAAAACAATTTTGAGAAGGAGGCCAAGAGGAGGATCCAGCTGGGCTGGGCAGCGTTTGGGAAACTACGTCAAGTCTTCTCGTCATCCATACCGCAATGCTTAAAAACGAAAGTTTTTAATCAGTGCGTCCTACCTGTCATGACCTACGGAGCTGAGACGTGGACACTCACGGTAGGGCTGGTCCACCAGTTTAAAGTCGCTCAGCGAGCTATGGAAAGAGCTATGCTCGGAGTTTCTTTGAAGGATAGGATTCGTAACGAATCGACATAGCTCTAAGAATTAGCAAGCTGAAGTGGCAGTGGGCCGGCCATATCTGGCGAAGAACCGACAGCCGCTGGGGTAAACGTGTTCTTGAGTGGAGACCACGACTCGGTAAACGTAGTGTAGGGCGCCCTCCGGCCAGGTGGGATGATGACCTGCGAAAGACTGCAGGCAGATGCTGGATGCGTCAAGCCGAGGACAGGGCGTTATGGCGCTCATTAGGGGAGGCCTATGTCCAGCAGCGGACTAATATAGGCTGATGATGATGATGATGGTAAGGCCTTTATACAGCAGTAAGAAAATACATGGTTAGTAAAATAAAAAAGAACTGAAAAAAAAACATTAAAAAAACTTTTAAAAAATACACTAAAAAGGAGAAATTAAACTATCGAGTACGTAAATAAAACTCTTAATTTTTGTTAAACCCAAAACCAATAAAAAGGTTGGCTATGTATGGGTTTGATGGGTGAGAGAAGAAATACCTAAGTCGCTACAGAATTAGGTCTTTCTTATTATTATCTTATCATTGCGGGCATTTCACCTCAATGGGCTGGGTGATACTGGTATAAAATTCAGTTGCAAAAATTAAACTAAGCGCACTTAACACACAGGTGATAAAGAATAACACATAAATAAAAAATAATGCACCTAATAATAATAAAAAGCGAAGTTAGAGCATGGTGGGTGAGCTTTCATATCTTATTTGTTTTTTTAAGTTATCTATCTAGTGCCCTTTTTACCCGACTGCGTCAGAAGGAGGGTTATGTTTTTCGAGTGTATGTATGTATGTATGTATGTATGTATGTATGTATGTATGTATGTATGTATGATGTATGTATGTATGTATGTTTGTCTATTTCTTTGGCACGCCCTACAGCCCAAACGGCATGATGGATTTTAACATATGAGGTGTCGTCAGATTTGTTTTGACTGTGGAAGTGACATAGGCTATAAAAAAATCGGGAATGTGGAAATGGAAATGAGATAAGTGACAAAATATGACACGTAAAAGTAGCGCCATCTATCGGGAAGTAGCGTACACGGTGCGCGTTTACGCTTCTTCCCGATAGATGGCGCAAACGTCTACTACCGCTATCTATTGTACATCTTTTTTTCTATGAGAGGCACATGTATACTCAATATTATACATAGTATAAGAATGATCGGGTTAGTTATTTGTAATTAATTTTTTCTGTTAAATATTATAGTTTTTTATGTAGGTTTTCAACTTTTACTTTTTAATATTACCAATTAATACTACTAACTGGCAAGCAAGTATATTTAAATATTTTTTTTACTTTTAAAATTATTTATTGAGTTATACATTTTTTTTTTTTTTTTTTTTTATACTTAGCTCGGCAAATGACTCCATCCCACCTGATGTTAAGTGGAAATGAAGTCCAGACGCGAAGACAACTGGTGCAGCGTGGAAACAAACGTAGCATCAGTTAACTTCACTCTGCCGGCCCACAAGGTGCTTCTTCACGCCTCTCTTGAAGGACCCCATATCATAGGAAGGAGGGAAAACGTGTGCTGGTAGACTATTCCATCTTTTGGAGGTGCGACAAAGAAACGAGTCACTAAATTTCTTTGTGCGTGATGGGATACTTGAGACAGTGAATCGGTGACTCCGAAGAGCAGCACGTGTACTCCTATGAAGAAAGGGAGAAGGTGGGATGAGGTCAAAGAGCTCTTCAGAGCACTCGCCATGGTATAAGCGGTAAAACACGCTGAGTGACGCAACGTCTCTACGCAATTGCAGAGATTCGAGAGTATTTACCACTTCTGCATTACCGATAATGCGTTCATTACAATCATTCAAACGATCATGGCCCATCTCTCACCCCTCCCCCCTCCCAATTCCTACTCCCTCCTCAAGATCCAACTCCCAAGGTTGGCAACGCATCTGCGATAACTTTGGTTTTGCGGGTGGGTGTCCATGGGCGGCGGTGATTACTTTCCATCAGATGACCCGCCTGCTCGTTTGCCTCCCTTTAACATAAAAAAAAAAGATCAATAAACTTAAAGATAACTTATCTTACTCCATTAAAGAAAAAAAAACAAAAGAAACAATTTTTGTTTATTTCTCGCTTTTTAGTGATTCGTTTCGATCTATTTATCAAAAGCGAACCCACCCTGTGGTGGGTCGTCCGCCCCGGGCAATGCTGTGGTCACTAAGCAAGCATCGCACACTCACTAATCTACCTTGCGGCCTCAGTAGCGAAGAGTGGAGGGCTAACCCGCCAGTGATATCCTGCACGGCGGGCCAACACCCTACCCTTTTTCCCATGATCCCATCCACATAATTTCACTCCTTACTGCATTCCTTATTTCCTACCCCTGTCCCGGAGGGATGACAACCTCGACTCCAAAATTGTTAAACAAAAAATAAATATGGCACATTTTGCAACACAAAATTACCCCAGGAGGGTACCGGCGGAGCCGGAGAATCCCTCCCTGGGCCTTCGGGCTCAGGCTGCCCCTTGTATCTGGGGGGGGCACAAAGTTTGCCACAATTTAGTGCCGCTTTGCGCGGCGAAACTAAGGTCCCGCAAGGGACGAAAGCGCGCCGCGCTCCTACGGGTGCAGGCGCGTTAAAGGCGGGGCCTACCTCGAAGCAAAGTGGAGACGGACACCTTCGGGGACCGAATCTGCCTAGCGGGCGAGGTAGAAACCGTGGAGGGAAGGGCGTGGCGTCCGGTGCTCCGGCACGGCATCCTCTGCAGTCGGGCTCCATGCCAGGGTCAGGTGGGATTGGGTACCTTAGGGGGCCGAACCCGTCGACCTTTGTGCGAGGGGACCAAGCAGGTGGTAGTTCGTTGCATGGTGGGGGGGCTACAGCATCAGCCCAGCAATCCCCTATGGAGGGCCGTGGAATGGTGGGGCTACGGGAACGGGGTCCTGATGGGATCCATCCCGTCGTCACCGCCGGACCATCGGGGCTGCAGGTACTGGGTCCTGATGGGATCCTGCCTGTTGGTCCTCGGCCTGATGTAGAGAAGGTGAGCGAGGGCAGGGCGTCAGGTCATAGGTCGGGCCACCGCAAGCGTAAGGCGAAGCTGGTTAGGCAGCAAGCCGAAGGTGAGCAGGCTGCGGTGGAACGCTCTAAGCGGCAGAGGGAGGTCAGCAACGAGAGCCAGGCGGCGCTTGATGCTAAACGCGTTAAGACTCACGGGTCTTACGCGGGAGCAGTAAGTGCCTTTAAGATGGCCATCGTTGCTGATGACTACCCGGCAACCATGCTGGGGGAGAGTCACTATGTGGCCATCCAAGGAACCATTTGGGACCTGTTGGAGGCCACACCTGACCCCATCCCAGTAGTTAGTATGGGAGGCATTTCGGCGGGAGCCATCCTCTTCACTTGTGAAGGGAGTGGCTCGGCGGAATGGCTTCAAGCACAGGACGGCCTAACTGTCGAAGGCGTACTGCTCAGGGTAGTCGATGCCAAGGACCTTCCAAAGCCTGTAAAGTTGGCATGGAAGTCCCGAAACGTCAGCCGCCTTGACACGGGCAGGGTTTTGAGAATGCTGCAGAGGTGTCATCCCGGTTTGAAGACCTCGGGCTGGAAGATCGTCGACACTAAGGTCGAGGGTCTGACAGTACGGAGGGCCATACTGATGGATGGTGCCTCTGCAGCATTCATCAAAGCGGAGGGCTATTGCCTTTACACGGGCATCGACAGGAGCGTCTTTAAGCTTCTAGAGGAGAAGCTTACGGGCGAGCCTGTCGAGGCCCAAGGCAATAGTGAAGGAGTGAGCGTGGCGGGAGCGACTGAGGGTGAGTGCTCCCAAAGCGCACTAGTGGCAAAGGTGCAGCCAGAACCGGGTGTTCTAGTCGCTGCGGTAGGGGATGTTGGAGAGAAGATGACACCAATGGAATGTGGTGGGATCTCCTCCCCAAGATCTGAACACATTGTGGGAGAGCTCGCCATAGACGAGCTGCTTCTGGGGGGGTCCTCCCCGTTGGGCGCGCAGGCGACAACGGATGGGGAACCTAGCTCGGAAGACGGCCAATAGACGAGGAAATGGCGGGACTAAGGTGTGTACAGATTAATTTGCACCACTGTAAGGCCGCGACTGCCCTTCTGGCACGCGAGCTTAAAATGAACAAGTTTGATATTGCCCTAATTCAGGAACCCTACCTATATGGGGGAATGATAAAGGGCTTAGGTGGAGCTCCTGGTACTCTTTTTCATAACTGTTCCACTAATAACATGAGGACTTGCATTTATGTCAGAAATGACATACATGCAATGCCTTTAATCAAGTTCTGTTGCAGGGACCTGACAGTTGTCAGGATCCACACAGGGGAGGGGGGGACAAAGCGAACGGTAATCTTATCGTCAGCTTATCTCCTTTACGAGAAAGCAGACCCAGTATCACCACAGATACGGGAACTGGTAACCTACGGCAACCGAGAAAACTTAGATGTCGTCATCGGCTGCGACGCGAACGCGCATCATGTCGTCTGGGGCAGCTCAGACACCAATGAAAGGGGGGAGAAGCTTCTGGAATATCTGGTAAGTTCACCCATGCAATTACTTAACAAAGGTAGCAAGCCTACTTTTTTCAACGCCCGCAGGGCACAGGTGATCGACGTAACCATTGCTAACAATAGAGCGGTAAGGAACATCACAAACTGGCATGTGTCGGATGAGGTCTCCCTTTCCGATCATAACTACATATGCTTTAGGTACAGACTAGGTGAAACCATAGAAACTGTGCGTAGGAAGAACCCCAGGAACACTAACTGGGAGGGCTTCAGAAAGGACCTCAGAATGGAGCTGGATGGTCCCAGCTGTAAATTAAACTCAGCCTTGGACATAGAGTTTGAAGCTGACAGAATTACAGAAGCACTGATGACGGCATGGCAAAATAACTGTCTAGAGACGAAATCAGTGACAAGGAGGGTACCATGGTGGCACCCGGAACTGGCTCGCATTAGAAGAGCAGCTACACGACAGGCGTTCAACGAAGCGAAAGCGAGGAACGACTTCAGCGACTACAAGGAGGCCTTAACACGGTACAGTAGTGCGGTACGTAAGGCAAAGAGATCTGCCTGGAGGAAGAATTGTGATCAGATACAATCTGTTCCGGAAGCAATGAGATTATCCAAGGCTATCTCTACAACAAAGGTGATTCCATTAACCACGTTAAGGAAGGAAGATGGAGTACGTACAGAGACAGGGAGTGAGACATTGAAGGCTATGTTTGACACTCATTTCCCTGGATCAGAAGTCATCCAGGACGATCATGATCCAATCAGCTGGAAGGAACAGCAGAGGAGAACTTCCAAATATGATTGGATAACAGCGAAAAGGGTACTGGATGAATGTAAGGTTAGATGGGCTCTTGAGAGCTTTCAACCGTTTAAGGCGCCAGGACCTGACAACATTTATCCCATTCTACTACAACAGGGCGCCTCCATCCTGGGACCCCATCTCTGCAGGCTGTATAAAGCATGCATAGCTTTCGGACATATTCCCAGAACATGGAGACGTGTTAAGGTAATCTTCATACCCAAAACGGGAAAACCAGATTACGAAGAACCCAAAGCCTTTAGGCCTATAAGTCTACAATCCTTTCTCCTGAAGACCCTGGAGAAGATGGTAGACAAATATATCAGAGCGGGACCTCTGAAAAGATTCCCACTCCATGGACTTCAGTGTGCATATCAGGCGGGGAAGTCAACCGAAACTGCTCTTCATCATGTGGTGAGTCGAGCGGAATCTTTTCACTTTCGTAGATATCGAAGGTGCATTTGATCGCACTACCTTTGAATTCATCAAGGTTGCAGCCAAGAACCATGGTGCTACAACCGATCTGTAATTGGATTGAATGCATGTTAAAGGGTAGAATTATTAACTCTGAACTGCTAGGTGACAGTCTAATTGCGCGAACAACTAGAGGATGCCCACAAGGAGGAGTTCTCTCGCCTCTTCTGTGGAGCCTTGTGGTTGATTCAATTGTAGTAAGGCTGAATAACGGACCATTCTATACGGTGGGTTATGTGGATGATTTGGTCATCTCAGTCAGTGGGAAACTTCCCTCTACGGTATCGGGGTTAATGCAACGTGCCCTAGGTCTGCTGGAGGAATGGTGCAATGCCCATCACCTCTCTGTAAACCCGGGGAAAACAACAGCCATCCCCTTTACAAGAATGAGAAACACTACGGGACTGGGTAACCTAACACTCTATGGCACCCGGCTCTCTTGGTCCAAAGAAGTGAAATATCTAGGCTTAACGCTGGATAGGCAACTTACTTGGAAACAGCATGTGGACACAACCGTAGCCAAGGCTTACAGAGTCTTTGGCATGTGTCGGTCTACATATGGCAAGACTTGGGGACTCAACCCCAAAATCATTAGGTAGATCTACATGACGATGGTGAGACCGATCCTCACATATGGCAGCATCGTCTGGTGGCCCAGAACCAGGCTGAAGATCTGTAAGAATGCTCTTAGCAAACTTCAGAGAACAGCTTGTCTAGCAATCACTGGTGCCTTTAGAACCACTCCAACGGCAGCGCTGGAGGTCCTCACAGACCTTCCACCCCTGCACATTGTAATGGAAACAGAGGCAAAGAAAGCGTTACATAGACTAAAGGTGGCCGGATTATGGGACGCATCTAAACCTCTGACCAGACACACAAAATGGGAACCAAGTGACATTCCTGATAGGATCATGGAAATGGGGTGCGATAAAATATCCCCCATATTCGTGTTCGAAAAGAAATTTAAAGTTTATGTTCCAACCAGGGACGAATGGAAACGAGGGCCACCGTCTCCGGAAAAAGACAGCCTAATCTGATACACCGACGGATCAAAAATGAAGTCGGGCACAGGGGCAGGCGTCTATAATAACGACTTCAAGCATAGTCAAAGCATGGGAAAATTTGCTACTGTTTACCAAGCAGAAACTTTCGCAATTCTCCTATGCGCAAAGCGGAATATAGAGTTAGCTATTAAAAAGCGTAATATATTCATCCTGAGTGACAGCCAAGCCGCGCTCAAGTCACTCATATCGCCCCGAATCGACTCGGGCCTTGTTCTGGAAACCACAAAAGCTCTAAACAAGCTGGGTGGGCATAACAAGGTGCGATTGATCTGGGTCCCAGGCCATATGGGAATCCACG
This sequence comes from Eudonia lacustrata, assembly GCA_947562085.1. Taxonomy (NCBI): domain Eukaryota; kingdom Metazoa; phylum Arthropoda; class Insecta; order Lepidoptera; family Crambidae; genus Eudonia; species Eudonia lacustrata. Next base: position 14,358,824 of record OX387318.1, on the reverse strand, counting down.
GCAACGAGATGGCGGATGCACTTGCCAGGGAGGGCTCAGAGACCCAGCTTATTGGTCCTGAGCCGTTCGTGGCACTTGCACAAAGTACCATCAACAAGGCCTTAAAAGATTACATCAAAAACAGGCACGGCATCGAATGGAAAGAGCAGCTGGGTATGAAACACTCCAAATCCTTCCTAGGCGAAAACTCCTTAGGATGGAGTAAGTTCATATGCGGAGGCAGCAGAAGGCAGGCCCGATTAACCATCGGTGCCTTGACAGGGCATTATGCCACAAAACAAATGCTTCACAGAATGCACCTTTCAACAAATAGTTTGTGTAGGGCATGTGGAGAGCAAACCGAGTCAATGCAGCACCTACTGTGCGACTGCGACTCTCTGGCTAGGAAAAGAATGGGACTCCTGGGGTCGGCCTATCCGAAACCGGAGGACTTCAGGCTCTTCGCTCTTAAGGACGTTGCCAGACTTATGGCATCTATCTTCACAGAGGAGGAAGAGTGAAAGGATGGGGTTGCACAAAAGATCCCAATGGGTCGAAGTGTTACTGGGAGGTGGAAACCTTGGCAGGCCCCACTAAGATAAGATAAGATAAGATCAAAAGCGAATATGGGTAGACCTACTAAACACGCTGCTCGTATAAGACAGCGCCGTTTAAATGAAACAAGCGAAGAAAACGAGAAACGCCTATCTCAAAGTAGGAAATCAAAAACTGAGTTCCGATGCCTGTCTTCTTTTGCGTCGTCATAGTCGCTTAACTATCTTAATCGAGATATTTTATCGCCACCCGTGAAATACTTATCATTGAGGAGTTCCGATGGCAATCTGTGGTCTTTTTCATCAGTTACACTTCATCAAATGATACTTTCTGAATGTAAATGCTTGACTTATTTCTAAAAATATCAAAATCGCGATAGGTATGTGTACAATATTCGAGGAGTTCCCTCAATTCCTTGAGGATCCCATCATCAGAACTGGACCAAAAATGGGACCACACGGGAAGCACCAGCTTTCAAATAAAGAAAGAATCATCAAAATCGGTTCACTCAGTCGAAAGTTCTGAGGTAACAAAAATAAAAAAAATAAAAAAAATACAGTCGAATTGATAACTTCCTCCTTTTTTTGAAGTCGGTTAAAAAGAATTCTTTCAGCTGTGTGCTCATGGGAACGGTCCCAAGAATGCTGGCAACATTTCCTCTTTGGATTGCCAAGCCAATACGTTCTTGTCACCAGAGGCTTCAACAAGTTGAGCACTCAACTCTTTAACAAGCTGCTTGGCCTCGGGCCCCATGGACCCAATGTCTCCATCGCAAACGGAAAAAATAAATAATAAAAAAATAAATTCTTTATTTGCTCAAAAACACGTAAATATTTTGGAAACAAATTTATTTTTATTTTATATTTTGTTTTTTATTATAAAGAGTGGCACCAGTGCTCGACAGGATCCAATGATCGATTTTTTATCTTTAATCATAAAAAGGAAAATAAATAAGTTAAAAAAATATACAATGTTATTTTTGGTTTATACGAAACCTGAAAACTGTTTGTTCAGAATCAGTAATAGAATCGATTTCAATGTTTTTTATACCATGTTACATTTTGACCAAATAATATTTACAAAATCTCAATTATAGTATACCCTACTAAAAACACACAACGGGACAGCACAAAAAGCTTGTAACTTCGTGAGTTTTCAAGATATTATCTTAGTTATTTTAATGTTTTTGGACTGATTCTTTAAGAATTCTTTAAATGAAAATATTTGACCCGTGTTTCGGTTTTCGTATAGGTAAACTAAAAATAAGGTTGTATACTTAGTACAAATTAGGTCTCACTCGTAGTTTGACTTAGTTTAAGTATCAGAAACATAGAGCAACACGGGCCTCCGGCGGACCGGAAGAGGCTCGTGTTGCTCTATGATCAGTAATGATGATTAAATAATTACTATACAAAAAACAGCTCCAAAAAGCTAGAAGTAATATTGAAATCATGTTATTAATTACCTAGATACGCATATCAGTTTTAAAGAATGATTGAAGTCGGGTGGGGCTTTTATAATAAAAAAGTGGAGATAATGGAACAACTACTTAACTATAATTAATTAAACAAAAAAGTTCCCCAGCCGACTTCAATAGACATTCTTTAAAACTGATATGCGTATCTAGGTAATTAACAAAGAATTAACAATATGATTTCATTATTATTTCTTACTTTTTAGAGCTGTTTTTTGTATACCTACTTATTTTGTACTATTCATGGAATAATAAGAAGAAGTCAATAACACCTAGTATAAAAAATAAATAAATGTCTTAAAAAAGGATCGGAATCAGAGAGAATATATTTATATATTCTAGTTCCGTATCCTACATGCCAACATTACATTGGAAAAACTACCGAAACGCGGCTACCGACAATGTTTTTCGATTAGGTACTAATAATTCCATTCGCTGTCGAGCTTAGCCCATATTATCATCATTGTTTTTAAGCAAAGACATTTAACTACGTCAATGATGTATGGACTCCGACGATAGATGGCGCTGTGAGTCGCTTTCTTACATCGCGCTATGGTTTCGTTTGACAATATTTATATTAATCTGACTGCCAGTTCTTATGATATCTCGTAGAACTCGAATTAAATTGATTTTCTATTTTTGAAGGTACATCTTTCAATTTAACGGATTTCCGCTGTTGACGAGAAGTATCAATTAATTGTTTGTTAGTTAACTATATATTAGGCTTCTTGACGGGAAAGTGAATCGTCATGTCTGCGGTTTTGTCTTATTTTCCAAAATTTGTGTTATGTCGAATATTAATGTGAAATAATGGTGGATTATTAACCGTTAAGTGTTCGTGAGTGTGCAATAAGTGTTGGCAAATGAAACAAAACAGTGCAACGTCACTTTTCAAATTCTCTCAAGAAGCTCGCGTGAGGACTTAGTAAAGCCCCCCATCTTTACTGAGATACTCGAAGGGTTGGGGGGTATATCATTTCTCACTTCCCATTTCTAATATCATTCATCATCATTTATGGAAATATTGTTTATTTATGTATTACTTGTACGAAAAATTACTTTGACACTGGCTAAATGTGCTAATCGCACAAAGCCATCAACTAAAAGAAAAAAAAACTATATAATATTAAGAGCGTTTACGCCGCACACTAGCGCCACTAATGAAAAAAAAACATATCTAGTAATTAGAGATAGAAAATCAAATTTAAATCAACAAACTATTTGAATGAAGTAATTTAGCATTTTTACGTCACCCAATGAACACCTCACATGTTATGGTTTAGTTAAATAAGACATTACGGCCACTTTTAACTATAACGCCGTATTTAACTAAACCATAACATGTCAGATGTTCATTAGGCGACGTAAAAATGCTAAATTACTTAATTCAGATAGTTTGATGAGCATAATTTGATTTTCTATCTTACTAGATATGTTTTTTTTTTCATTAGTGGCGCTAGTGTGCGGCGTAAACGCTCTTAATACGTGAAGCAAGAACTTTTTTTGTTTGATTGTACCCCTTTTTTACAAAAATTGCGTTCAAGGGACGCTACTTTTTTGGATCGTTCGTATTTAATGCCCGTTTGCAATTGCACCCTCGCTCGACCCTTAGCCCCTTCTCTCATTACGATACGCACAGGTGACTAGTATCCTACTCGAGTCTCGGAGACTAGTTGCTGCGGTGTATCTCACATACATTTGAATGGGGATTCGCACACTTTGATACCGGTATCCTACGCGTCCACGACTGGTCTCGCGATACCCGCCGTGCCGGTCGCCCGCGAGTCGCGTCTTCTTCGAGTATCGACAAAATGGCGGCGGAGCAAGAAACTAATATTAAATTTGTGCAGGAAATTGAAAACTATTATTGTCTATACAAATAAAAATTACCAGAATACAATCATCAAGATTCTTTCTTCAGCACTAACACACTATCTAAATATTGTATTTTTTAAGTAGTGTTCTAGTAACATGATGCATATAAGACCCTTTTTATCGTTTGTTGTAGTTCTTTTGCTGCCACAAAAGCTCTACAATTTATGTTTCTTTCAAGGTAGGGATGAATCCAATTTTTGCGTAGGCAATAAATGATAAAAAATAGTTCATTTTCAGTGCGATACACGGATCCCCAACTAGTATCCAACTAGTTTTTGACTCGAGTATCGTATCTTTTGGGTCTTGTAATGAGAGAAGGGGCTTAGGGCTCTTTCAATTTAGACGTTTCATGTCAGACCTTAGCCGTGCGGTTTCATATTAAACACCAGCCGCACGACATACGATTGTTTTATGGAACGCATTGAAAACGTGCGTTAGCCGTCCGACAACAAACGTATAAATTGAAAGCTTAGAGCATTAAACCAACTAATGCTCTAAGATTGAAAGAGCCTTTAGAAAGGGTTATTGTAAACACGCCATCGAAAAAACGCTGAAAAAACATGTATAAATTCGCCACCGGTAGCTTTTTTTAAAAAAAAGGTGAAGGTTGTCGTCAAAGTGTGTTATCTACATGAAGCTGTAGATATATCTATCTGTCTATCTTACATTGAACATGGGATACCTAATGCTGCCTCAAACTTGGGTACTATTATTTACTATTTGTGCTGGGTGTTGTCTTGTCTATGTCTCAGAAATAGACATGTACACCCGATTAAACTAACCTACCTACCTAACCTCCAAAATGTAAATTTTAAAGTTCTTGAGATTTTATAAGTAAGTAGGTACAAGTAGGTACAGGTCAAAACTAAAAATTTAGGCATCATTATTGACAACCCTCTCTCTTGGAAATCACAGATTAATGAAGTCAGCCGGCGCATGCATTTTCCCTATCACTCTCTCAAGCGGCTTCAGTTTTTCTTACCGTTCAATACCAAAATTATGCTAGCTCAGTCGCTTATTCTCCCTCTTCTCGACTACGCCGATGTTTGTTATTTGGATGCCACGGAAGAGTTGATTAACAAACTGGAGCGCCTGAAAAACCTGACCATCAGGTTCATATTTGGTCTGCGCAAGTTTGATCATATTTCAGAGTTCAGGTCAAGGTTGAAATGGCTCCCAATCCAACTCTGCCGTGATATGCACATCCTGTCCCTCCTTTATAAAATCCTTCATTACCCTCAGCTTCCTCATTACCTACGTTCCCGTTTTACTCTCTTACCAGCCACTTCCCGCCCCAAAATGTCGTGTGACACAAGAACCCTTCTATATCCACAATCCAATTGAAAATTTTTCTACAATTCTTACATCGTATATGCAGCCAGAATGTGGAATAAACTGCCTGCCAGCATTCGTGAGAGCCCATCAGTAGCATCTTTTAAACACAAATTGAAAGAGCACTACCTCTCTAGCTTGAGCAGTAATCAGTAACATCATATAGTTATTCTATGATAATATGTATATATTAGATAATTATATATTTATATATATGTATATGTGTATAGGTATGTACGTATATGCATTATAATTAGTTTAAGTATCTATTTATTTTATTTGTTTATATGTAAGGTATTTAATTATGTTATGGTCGACAATTGGTCCCGCAAACTTTCTTTTCCAACTACAGCTAGGGTTGGCTGGAAGAGATCTCTTTTAGAGATAAGCTCACCCTTGTATATATTTTTTATAATGTAATTTAGACTGTAATTATTAATGTACAATAAAGGATTCAATAGGTACCCGTAAGGTACCTACGTTAAAGGCAATTTGTCATTGAACATAATAATTATATAGTTATAGTTATAGTTATGTTCAATGCTAGGATAAAGCAAGCCAGCGGTATTACGTCACTGTGAAGTTACACCCTCACAGTCGAAAGAAACAATTTTTCAAGTATTTAATTATTTTATTCATTTTATTTTCATCGGGAAACTAAATTGGGAACTGTATGGAGATGTACTAATCGTTCATGCAATGCAACTTTTAAAATTTTGGAGAATCATGATATCAGAATTTTGCACGAGGCGGCCCACATACGATTATGTAAACCAAATATAGTAAAAACGGAAATTTTAATCATAAAAAATCTTTGTAAGGGTCAGCAGCGAACACAAGCACAGCTATGCCTCAAGTGTATGAAGAAGCTTTTCAAGCAACCAAGAATGCTGGTTACGCGTTATTAAATGCCATACCGAAATTTTCGAACATTTCACGATCACTTTACGATGCGAGGAATCGTGAAATAAACGTGCCCAAAACACAATTTTCAAGGTGCGAAGATGTCATAATTCCAGAAAAATATAAACTTTCTTTTGTGTTATTTGACGACGACAGTGAGCCAGAAAACAGAATAATAGCTTTCTGCGCTGTGACAGCTCGTGAAATCATACCAAATATCCAAACATTCTTTTTAAATAGCACATTTGCAAGCTGCTGTCCACCATTCTATCAGCTGTATTATATACATGGAGACGTAAATAGCGACGACAACTATTCGAACATAGTCCCACTTATCTACGTGCTTATGCCTAATAAGCAAGAACGGTCTTCTGAACGTCTTTTTATATCACTGATGCAAAATTTACCTGATTGGACACCGCTTACAATGATTGTTGATTTTGAAATTGCTGTGATAAATGTCATAAAAAAAGTATTTCCTGAGGTTAAACTACAAGGATGTAACTTCCACTTTAAACAAGCACTGGCCAAAAAAGCTCATGCCTTACAATTGAATAACATCGAAGAGAAGAGACACTTAGCCATGTGTGCTGCAATAGCCCATATAAAGAAAAAGGACATTGAAGACGCTTGGTTGCACATCATGGAAGATGCTCCACAGAACGAAGCAGTTACAAAATTCAATGACTATTTTGTAGCCCAGTGGCTAATTCTTCATTCTCTTGATATTCTAAAAATAGAGAGTGAATATATAAATTGGAAATTACAAAATTTTAGATTTGATATACCATTAAAGTTGAGAACACGTCGTCGACCTATTGCATTTGACAAAGCATTGAAAACTATTTTGGACAATTACGATGATAATATGTCGCTAGCTAAAGTACTCAAAAAACTTTCTTTTAAGCAGCATTTTAAAAACATGTAACATAAAATGACCACGGCGTGGTGGCTTGTATGGCCGCCGTTCGTGGCTGCCGCTCTGTCAATATCTGCCGTCCAGGCTGTTGCCTAGACGGCAGATATTGGCAGAGACAGTGGTCTAAGTCTATGATTTTAAAGTCAATACAAAAATTTACTGTGATTACATAATTATGTTCCTAAAGTAGCTTTTTAATATGTTTGTTGATTTTTTAACAACGATTTTTTAAATTAGATGTTAAGTTTTTTTAATTATTAATATTAAACTTATTTATTTTTCGTTATGTTGAAATCAAATCAACCTATTGCAACAAGTACATAAGTTAGTTATAAGCAGAACTGTGATTTTTACATAAAAAAATATTTAAACAAGGTTTTATTATTACTGTGATTTAATTATATATTTCTATTGTTTTTCTTATATTTGTAATGTCGTAGGCAAATCAGCCACTTGCAATACATGTTTTTATGTATTAGGCGTGTCACGGTGTTTTTGACAACGTGGCAACACGCAAATTCAACGTATATTTTAGTTGTAAGAAAAACTTATTTTTATATACAAGTAAGGCTGAATTACATAAATTGTTGTGATTGTGAAAAATTTATAAATAACGTTTTTACTTTACTTAAGTAGTTATTATGACCACGGCGGCGCGGGGCGGTAGCTTGTGTGGCCGCCACCGTCGTCCATGCCTCTTTGCCAATATCTGCCTTCCAGGCCTGGCCACGGTCTAAATCTATGATTTTAAAGTCAATACAAATATTTACTGTGATTATTAGACATATGTTCCTAAAGTAGCTTTTTAATATTTTTGTTGTTTTTAAACAACGACTTTTAAATCAGATGTTAAGTGCTTTTGAATTATAATATTAAACTTATAATTTTTCGTTATGTTGCAGACAAATCAACCTATTACAATCAATGCATAAGTTAGTTGTAAGCATATCTGTAATTTGTATGTAAAAAAATATTTAAAAAAGGTTTATTGTTACTGTGATTTAATTATCTTTCTATTGTTTTTCTTATATTTGTAAGGTCGTAGGCAAATCAACCACTTGCAATACATGTTTTTATGTATTAGGCGTTAAAATGCAAAATAACACAAATTTTGCGTGTATTTTAGTTATAAGAAGAACTGTGATTTTTATGTAGAAATAAGGCTGAATTATTTAAATTGCTGTGATTATGAAAAATTTATAAATAATGTTTTTACTTCACTTATTGTTTGATTTTTCTGCTGTATGTGTCGAAAATAAGAGTGTGGCGAATTTACTTGATAAAAATAGAACTATATACATATAGTATTGTAAATGCAAATTCAATTTTATAAAAATAAATTTAACGAACAGTAACATTTTTATATTTGTAATTAGGTAGGTATAACAATATAGACCAATTCGAAAAGCAGGAGGTAGCCTATTCAATATTATTTGCTTGCAAAGTTTTCGTAAGTTCTTTTATCTACACTAATGTTGTAACATTCTACTTATGTTTCCAATACTTGACTTATAATTACTACTGTTATAGCGCAGACAACAAAACACTCAATTTAAGCAATTTCACATGATGGTATAATATCCACATCGATATCGTAAAATCTCATTATAACATCAATAAAACACGACCAATTAACCTGGCGAGCCTTATGTCAAAATCCTCATACAAGTTGTATAAAATTTTGATATTAGGCTGGCTTTTGAAAACAGTTGGGTTATACGTGAAAACTTCGTCGAAACTACTAAACTTACATACACAAAACTCTTTGGTAAGATCTTGTGCCAATTAAATAAAAAAAGAACAGCGCGCGCTCGCTCCTGATTGGCCCTGCGCGCGCAGCTGCGCTCTCATTGGTTAGATTTTGATGGCGGCAAGTTCACTGTGACAATACACGTACGCGTGAATTTAATGTTTCGCAATGTGTTTTGTTTTTAAAATACAAATTAAAAGTTAAAAATGGACAGCGACGATGATATTTGTACGCCTCCGGATATTCTAGAATTGGCAACAAAAGTAACTCACAATCTTTTGCCAGAAAAATCTAGAAAATTATATGAAAAAGAATATAATGTCATTCTTGTGTATCTCAAAGACCTCTCCGACAAATTCAAGCCATCTTCTATGTGGGCTAAATATTCTATGCTCAAGTCCACACTGAGTATCTACAACAATATTGATATCACGAAGTATTCAAAAGTCATAGCGTTCCTGAAACGCAATTCAGAAGGACACAAGGAAAAAAAGTCCTTGACGTTTACATCAGGTCAAATAAAGATGTTCCTGAAAGATTCACCAGATATTTTGTATCTTTTTGAAAAGGTAAGTGTAATTTAGTTCTGTTATTTAATCTACCTAGTACTTACGTACTACACACGCAAGTTATCTTGACACTCCGTTTAAGCGCTTTGTGTATAAATTAGGTAGTAGGTACCTACACTTTCTCGCTGCGCTCGTTTCATAAACTCACACTCGTGTTTTAATACCCTTCATTATATGACAGTTGCATAAACTACTATTAGGCAAACTGTTGGTAAAGAACTGTAAATACGGTCCATTTTTAGGGTTTCGTAGTCAACAAGAAGCCCTTATAGTTTTGCCATGTCCGCCTGTCTGCCTGTCCGACCCCAGCCTAGCTCATAGACTCTTAGTACCTACTGGAAAGCTGTAATTTGGCATGGATATACATATTAATCACGCCGACAAAGTGGTGAAGTAAAATTTTGAAAAATATTCTTTTTACCATACCCTACACGTGAAGTGGGGGTGTAATTTTTTTTTTCTTGTCTAAAAATATTGCGGGTTTGTGGGAACATTTTTTTGATTGAGGCATCCGTTTGTGAATCCTATCCTATCCTATCCTATTAAGCTTGAAAGTGTAAAATTTTGTTAGAGTCAAGTGTCCCCCCCCCTGCCAGCCAAATGGTTGTTTTTGAATAAGTACGTGAAAAAATTCACGGTAGTTGTATATATGACGAAGTTAAAAGGAAAACTATCACAGCTAAGTAGGCTTTACAAGTTTACGAGTAACAGTCGACCAACTTATAAAATATACTTGGCGCAGTACAAATTTCTCATTGGGAACTACTTAAATAACGTTGTCAGGTGTGTGAATCCCGTAGTACCTATCCGCATTATTGAGATGAGCTACGGAACCCTACACTGCGCGTGGCCCGACATGCACTTGGCCGGTTTTTTTTCGTAGACATCTCTGTAATCTGCTCAAATTGTAAAACAAAAGGTAATCAGTAATGCAATAGGCAAAGTAAAAAATAGTATTTTCTTTGCTTACAACTTTCTTGCTCGACTCCTAGGCAACGGTCTCGTAAACAAAACGATGTCACTTTGGCATTGCCTTTCGTATGCGGAATGCTTGACTCCTAAAAGTTCATTGTTTAAATTCAAAAAGCTTTGAAACGAGTTTTGCCATCTTTGTGATTCAGTAAAGTTTAACTATAATCAAAGCAGCCTAGGTATACCTATCCTAATCAAAGATGCATTCAAACAAATTAAAATTACTGATGATTGGACCATCGGAGGTATGTAAATAAACAATTGTCCTTATAAATGATTCATCTATCAATTCTCAATCATTTAACTAAGCATTTTGTCAGTATTTTGTTAGGAGAGACATAAAACAATTCGTCGACGGAAGAATATCTCACTTTTAAGAAAATTATAATAATAAATAAATAAATTTCCCTACAGTCACACCAATTATCTAGCCCAAGAGAAGCTTCGTTATGAAATAATAAATAAATAATAATAATAATTTATAATAATAGATTGTCCTAGAAGGTTGATACTACCAACCTATCGTAGAATAGATAATAATATAAGAATTACTTGCACGTATGGTAGTGGCACCATGGTGGTTTATGGCCGTTCTCCCATCCATCCATAGGGAAGGCTGCCCCAACAGTGGGAAAACAAAAATGAGCTGATGATGATGATGATGATGATGATGATGATGATGATGATGATGATGGTATTGGCACCAGTGTTCGTCAGGAACCAGTGTTCGACATTTTTTTTGTAAATTATTAAAGAACCGCCTCTGTGGTCTAGTAGTTAAGACAACCGGCTGAGGCCCCGGGTTCGATCCAGCGGGGGGTACATGTTTGTGTGCTTGGTTTGGTTGGTGGTAGGGCTTGTTTGTAAGCCTGGGGAACTACCACCATCTTATCTAAATATGTCGCCATAACATCAATGTTGTAGCATTGTTGTGTTCCGGCAGCTAGAGATAAGATAGCCAATGCCTCACTAGTTGAGGATCCCGGGTGAATTGCGCTTCCATCATTGGCCTTATCATTACTTAACATCAGGTGAGATCAAGGCACAGTGCTTACCCGTTAAATTTTAAAAAACATAGGGGACTGTAACAGATTTAAGCTTTTAGCAACAATTGAATATAGGCAATCCTTGACCATGCTTCCTCATCCATCCAGCCGTCATCTGGCAGAAATAACAATTATATTCCATGTTATTTTTTGGCGACGAAAATTGGTGTTGAACACTGAGGCCACTACAATAGTACTTTATAGTTTCTCAAACACCACGAGTAGAAATAGTGTGGTATTATGGCTTGCATGCTTAATAAAGGCCTCTGGAGACGAGAAGGCTGGTTGCTAAATTTAACCCAGAGGTACTTATATTTATACTTATACTTCCATGCTGGAGCTGGAGGACGTAGATATCTTCATAAAGGGTACCTACCTAATTTATTTATGTTTTACTTCTTTTTTCTCGTTTTGTTTAGTTATGACATCACGTTCTTCTAATTTCAGTTAAACTTAATTCATTTTAATAAAGCTCCGTGTATATATTTTTTCAATGTAAGATATAGGTTATAGATAGGATATAGGTTAGGTGGTTAGGATATAGGTTATATATATATAAGTTTGAAATGTAAGCATTAAGTATATAATATACTTATTGCTTACATTTAAACCTATAATATAATATAACCTATAATAGTAATAATAGTCTATATTTATATCTAAATTAAGAAAAGAGCTTGCAATAAAAATAATGTTATTACGACTATTAGAGTTTTTGTTATTTACAGAGCGGTAAGACAACGATAGCCAACTATTTATCGGAGACCATAAATATAGAGGAAACTGGTCCTCCGAGGCCCACTCAAGGAGTCAGAATAGTGGAATTTGAACTACCCAACGTTAACGTCAATGGAAAGAGCAACAACATCGACATTGAGCTGTGGGATTGCAGTGGTGACCATAGGTAAGCTTGTAAGTTAGTAGGTAATTAACACTAACTTACCCTACGTTAGTAAATAGCATTTAACTGTCCTAGCAGAAGGACAAATAGGGGTGAGCAGATGGGGCCTTTGCTTGAAATCAAGTCATCACTACAATTAATGGGTAATGTCATCACCACGCTTGCCAAATGCGGGCTGGTGATCAAAACCCAGGGTTATAAATCTAAAAATCCGACACATAAATTGGCCGACCTGGGAATGATACCCGGGACCTTCTTCGGGTATCAGGTCGAGCGCTTTGTCATTCGGTCACAAAGGCGTTACCTAAGTATTTAAGACGTTTATTGCTTCTTTTCAACCCACATTAGATTATTTATAATTTGATTTGATATAAAATAACTTATATACTATACAAAAGCAAAGCAAATGGAAGTAGGTTCAGCATATGCTGTCTTAAGCAGTAAATGACTCTATGAAACATGATGTCTAAAATGAATGAAATGCATTGTTTTCACGTACTATAATTTATTTTAGTAGGTGTTCGAAGTGACCACCGTTTTTTTCAATACAATATTCAACACGTTTAGGTAACGATCTTACAATTACAAAACCAGCAAAGAGGTACAAACAACCATAGAGGCAATTTTACATGCCTGAACTTGTTGAATGTAACGGTGGTCACTTCGAACACCTACTAAAATCCGATCCGATCCGATCCGAACCCTTCGGAGACTCTGGAAGGGCACGGGGACGCGCACTTTTAAGTGTGCGATGCCGTACCCCTCTAGAAATCCTCCGAAGGTGATTCGTTTCAACACGGCTTGAGGTACCCTTTACGTACCTCGCCGCCCCTAAAACAAGCCCAGTGAAGCTGGAAATGCCCCTCGGCAACCAGCAGTCTCTCTCCAAAAAAAAAAAAAACCTACTAAAATAAATTAAAGTATGTGAAAACAATGCATTTTATTCATTTTAGACATCATGTTTCATAAAGCCATTTACTGCTTAAGACCTACACAATCGACATCTAAATAGAAATAGTGTAAGTTTATTTTTTTCAAATCAACCGGGTTCGATTCCCGAGCTGAGTACAGGTTTTTTTTAAATGTATGAATGCAATGTTTCTTCTTATTAAAATCGATGACATGGTTCCTAAGAACAGATCTTCGTTTGTCTTATAGTTTCAGACTTTCCATACTGACCGATTTAAATGAGACATCCTGTATAATAAAGCGCGATCCATTGACGAAACATCACATTAAATACCTATTGTTTTATAGCTACCTAAGTCTAAAAACGAGGCTGAAGCACCACGGTTTGGAGCAAATCTATCTTTTGACATCTACTTGTTTACTGATTAGGATTTATTACTACGATTAACATTTATTTCTGTGTAAAAATTCTGAAAATTCTGCTTGTTTCTTTTCAAACTAGATGGATAGGTGGCTCACTTTAGTTTGTTATTCGTATAAGTATGCACAGTATTACTGTGGTAGGTACAAGCCAAATGTTTAAATATGCCATCCTTGCTGCTGAACAAAGGAGATATTTTATCATTTCCATTTAAAAAAAGATGTTAAATTTTGATAAAATGGTTTTGATCAACTTCGTCACTAGATAAATCTTATTTATGAATACCTAGACATAAAAAATTAAGGTACTTAACCGAGACAGCGTAGATAAGTTAGGTCTAGTAGATATAGGTAATTTTTTTCTATATAAACGTATAAACTAGATTTTATACGGTTTACGGCTAACTATAAATACCTGTACTTTTAATTAAGCGTATAAGTACTTAGATACTAATAATTGACCGTACAAAATTGGTCACGCCTATTAAACTTCAATACTTAACTTAAAATACAGTAAACTCCTTTATCAGCAAGATTACGCGGTGATAGACAAGTGATAATTAAATTAATTATTGTAAAAGTGTAAGGGCTAAAAACCTTCTAGCGTGTTTTCTTTTGTAACCAAGAGTTTCGTTCTGTTCGTCGTAGATAGAAAACTTTCATTGGCCACTTGTCGGGCATAATTGTCTTAGGTAGACCAGTGGTAGACATTATTTGACTGGTAGATAGTGGTGCTACGAGGCGAGTAGGTACCAAATTTATTTAGCGTTCGTTTCAATTTCAGATTCGAACCTTGCTGGCCTGCCCTTCGAGTAGGGGTGCAAGGGGCTATTTTAGTTTGCTCCCCAAACACAGCCCAAGCTGCTACGAGGGAACTGGAACTTCTCTACAACTATTTCGTTTCCCAGCCGAAGCTATCAGCGAAACAATGTGTCCTTTTTTATAACTGCACCAATGAAAACGATGACATCGAATCTTTAAACTTGTGTAAGTACCTAGTTCGTCGAATCTCGTTAACAATTCTTATCGTATAATAAAATGACTTAGTAATCGTTATTATCAGATAAGTGAGCTGGTATTTGTTATCGGCAGATTTCATTTTATCTAATAGAGTAAACAACAATACCTATGTCGTATGTAGTAGGTATACCAAAAAAGTAGGCTGGTGTTGATTTACTTACTTACCTACTTACTTACTTTGTTGATGCATCAAAAACATAATTATGTGATATGTAGCACCATACCGTGTTTTGAGGCATCAACAAAGAATAAAATCATGAGTATAATAATATTTTTAAAATAAGAGACTTCGTTATACACAAAAAATATTGATATTTTCGTTTGTCATTTCGATTCCCGGTCTAGGCTAGGTAAATCCTTGAATATTACTAACAGGCAATGATATTTCCAATATTGCTAAATACGTAACCAAGTTTCTAATCACGAGTTTTTAAAACCTACTAAGAGCATGTATAGGTACCTACTTATGTCGTTGGTATGTAATCACAGCCCGCATCAATGGACTGATTATTTAAATTTAAAAACATTAAAATTTATATTGTTAGTGAAATAAAGTTTGTTTTTTTACTTAAATACTTAAGATATTTTTGACAAATTTTTGCATACTTGCTCAAAATTTCTTCATAGGTATTTTCTAGTATTGTATGTCTTTATATCAATATTTGTGTGCACAATTTTGAATTTGAATATTTGTAATAGATTATTATGTTATGGAATATTAATTGGATCATGGCATGGATTTAACTAATTTTGTTGTATTTCAGCGCCTACTTTCGCAAAGGTATCCCAAGTGGCAATAAATTTGAAGTCCGGAGGTAATCGTCTAAAAATTGATTTCTCCAATTACATCGCTTCAGTTTTACAGGCAATAAATAGAGAAACTTACGTTGTTGTGTTGTTATTTCTTCGGTATAATAGTGTACCTACAGGTAAAATCTTACCGTTATTATACTTACCTAAACACTTCGTCACCTAAAAACATTAAATTGCTGAAATTCATTCATGATTCATGTTGTTTGATTCCTGTAACTTGTCATAAAGTGCATTGCATAGACTGCAGCACACCAATGATAAAGCCAATACCTTGTCTTATAAGGTACTTCAAATTAGTATACAAATCGAACATTTGATTTCAAGAAATATAACATCAAGTAAGGTTTAAAAATCAACACATTATATTGTATATAAACATAAATTTATTTTAAAATGAGTAGGTTTCATTACTACTACACTTATTACAAATTAGCCAAAACCTGTACAAATTATTTATATAACATTGTAATCTATATAAGTAAAGTTATTGCTTTCAGTTGTATCTGTTGGTTCCCTACACGATAATAGTAGTTCTTGTCATTTAAAATGCTATTATTCCCTTTCTGTTCAAACACTAACTGTATTTTGCTACTTGTAATAGATGTTGCAAAAAACTTAACTGTATTATTATATGTATGTGCAACGATCGTGGAAAAACTTAAAATCAACGTAAGTCTGCCTTCAGTCTTAAAACATTTGGCTCTTATTATGAGTACCTACTTTATAACATAACTAGAAATATTTCCATTTAACATAATTTAACATCTATGCTCATACGTTATTTATTATATTGATATTGACCTATCACTTTGTAAAAAAATATTTACACTAAAAGATATTGTACAGAAAACTTATTATACTATTATTTGAAAACATAAATTACAAAAAAGTGTAACCCACTAGTCTGTCAATAGTAATTATCACCTTATGCACATTTTGTAATATGTGGAAGGAATTTCTACGCTAATTAATTAATAAAATAATTTAATTTTACTTTCTATGATCTGAACCTTAGCAATTAACTATAAATGTACACAATTAATGTCTATCATTTTTCCAGTTACCACCACGGTCGTTAAAGTTCTTTCGATCTCTGTGACCTCTCCCGCCGCCACCACCGCGATTCCACCTCTCATTGCCGCGGCCTCGGTGACCTCCTCGGTTAGGAAACCTAGGAAAGTTTTGATCGCCGTCCAAGAAATTAAAATCATTCATCGGCCCTGGCCCGTTATAAGGCATATTACCGAAATTGTTAGGACCGCCGAATTTTCCGTTATTAAAGTTATGCGGCATATTAGGGGCAATTCCCAATAAGCCCGGCGTTGGTCCGTTTCTTGGATCAGAGTGCTGTTGATTGAATCCTGGCATCGGACCGACGTTCATGTTATTCATACCGCCCATACCCATAGGCGGCATATTCATTAAATTTATGTTGTTTCCGTCCATAGGTCCAGAATTCATCGGCATGTTGCTGTTCATTGCAAAAGGATTATTTTGATTAAAACTATGAGGAGTTTTTAATAATGCTTCTTTAGGTTTTTGTAAATATGAAAACTCTCCATTTTCACTTAAAGATATGCCCAAACTCGTAAAAATATGACACAAAACATTATTATTTTGTATACTAGAGATGTCGAACTTATTTCCAAGCGCTCTATCTTGTTGATGTTGTTTAATCATTTGCGTAACAGGTGCTAAATTTTGATTTACAAATATCTTTTGAGTAGAACTGAGATCCTTATACCAATTAGAATTTTGTAAAATATTTTGTAACTCTAACGCATTCGGTTTTAGGTCAAGGCAAGTAATACTATCGCCGGTATCTTTAGGCTTTCGTCGTGGGTCTACCCGTGGCGCGGTCGGTGTGGATGGTTTGATTGGTTTCTCACTATCACTGTTTGATTCATCCACTGACAATCGGAAAACTTTTCTCAATCTAGGATCTACTAAAGCTTGTGACTTAGCTGTACTATTTCTTATATCAGTATAATCTGGCCGCGGTATTTCAATAGGGACAAGTTTATACGTTATAGGAGGATGACTGTTAATGGAACCATTAATTTCTGAAGCTGGTGTATAATTAGGTATTGCTTTAAATGGTAAACTTAAACGAAAGTCGATATCTCCACTTGTTCCTTGGCGCAAATCCGTATCTCCGAATGCTGGAAGTTTATAGTCAGTCTGTCGCAAATCTACATCTGTTCTTCGACGGCCATCTGTAGGCTCACCGTCAACACACTCGTAAATGGATACTCGCGAAGGCTTTTTAGTAACTACTTTATGTGATTCACTAACCTTATCTGGGGATCTTCTAGATCTTGGGTCTCTTGACTTAGGGGAAGTCATTGTTTCGGAGTTAGTTTCTGTTTTAGGTTCATGTAAATTGTTCTTCATTGTGTTCAGTAACTTAGTAACTTCTTCGCTTATGTCTATTTTAGAAAGATCTCCAAGCCTGCTCAGAACTGTAGAAGGCTCTATAACATGTGGCGCTGGAGCTTGTGGAGAGAGTGAAGTCGGTCGTGGAGATGATAGTGGGGATCTCTTTCTCGTTCCTTTCTCTTCATCACTTGAGTACCATTTCTCGTCAATTAATAAATTATCTTCATCGTCAGTTGTTGATCGGCGATGTCTTTTTTCTGGATTTTTGAATATGGGCTCTGGTTGTAAAAACCTAATATCTGTGTCACTTTTCTTTTTCACAGAGTTATCTTCAGTAGTTGAGTGAATTATTCTAGGTGCGTCCTCTGAAAATGGAAGTACTCTATGATCCACATCTTTTGCTTCAATAGTAAGGACTGACTTGTCGGCATCAAATGTCTCATTTGAAATATCAATATTTTCTTTATCTTTCGATGCAAACTTTAAAGCGTCTTTTGTATATTGATCTATATCAATCATATCTCTATTAGATTGTACATCTTTTCTTATATTACTACTTACGCTATCAGCAACATGGAGAGATGCTGATGGCTGGAAACGCATATCTACATCTTGCCCTGGGAAATCAGAAGCCACGACCATGTTATTAGTGACCGGAGCAACAGGTGGAATTCTCAAGTCGAGATCTTTTGTTGAGCTTGTAGCTGTACCCATAAACTGTTGTGTGTGTTGTTCAGAATTTGCATTGATTAAACCTAACTTTTGTATGCTCATAGTATTTAACTGTATTTCAGTAATTTGTTTTAAAGATATTCCAATACTATTTAGCTGCAATACTGTCAACTGCCCTAGCTGATCCAAATTATCAATACCCATTTTAGTAAGATCTGAAATCTGTCTCGGTGTTAAAACTCCGGTCAAATTTTTAATACTTAGAACGTTTGTAGTGCTAAAATTATTACCCTGAGGGCTATTAGCTCTAAAATTGGGACTTAAATTATCATTTTGCCACCTTGACTGTCGAACTTTAGGAGACACTTTGTTTTGTTTATCATAGTTATTTTGTAACGATGAATCTGACATAATTTGAGGGTTAGGTATATTTAAATCAAATAATGAAGGTATATTATTATCATCATCATCTTGATTCTCTGAAAACTGTTGCATTAACTTTAATTGAGTTGTTTGAATCATTTGTAATGCTCCTTCTCTATGAAGTCTAGGAAAATCGCCCAATATTTCCTTAGGAGCAGATTCTATATGTTTTAAAAGAATGTTTTTCAAATTGTCAGTCAATGGTTTACCATGTGCAAATTTGCACTCATCTTTGAATATACAAGGAAGTCCGGTATGATAATATTTACAAGGAAAGTCTGCATGCATATAGAGACATTTGTCTCTTTTTGCACAGCAGTCCATAAGATAAAATTTACAAAGTTCCATTTTTCGAGGAGGTTGTGCATCATGAGAGTATACACAGTCATCGCCTTTGTGACACTTTCCTTGCATATAATACAAACAAAGCCCATCAGGCTCTTGCATTGGATGCGCTCCAGCCCCACGCCTTCGTTCATTTTTATTATTTTTATTTCGTTCTCTTTGAGGCGGTCTTTGTCTTTGTGGGCGGTGGTGCTGGGGTCCTCGAGACTCCTGGCTACTATCAGATGCATAAGACTCTCTATCATCTTCTTCAAATGCTTCTACTGTTTTTTGCACTGGTGATGCTCCTCTTATACACATCATTTCGCTTTCATCTACTTCATCATTAAATTCTTTTTTTTTGCGCTTTTTGTTAGGACCATCCTTATTTTCATTCTTCTTCCGCTTTTTGTGCTTACGACGTTCTTCCACTTCCTCTTCGAGAAACGTTTCACCATCGTCGCTTTTATTCATAGCTTTTCGAATAGCCTTTTCAATGTTACCAGCAAAATCATCTTCTGTGGGATTAGTAAACTTACGGTTTTTTTTATTCTTTTCTTTAAACTTTTGATCACCTTTGGATTTTGACTTCTTTTTTTTACCTGATTTTGAATAGTAAACTACCTCTTGCGTCTCCATTTTTTCTTGATGCAGTATTTCATCCGCGTTTTGTTCATTTTCGTCTATTTTTTCTGTATTCTGAATATTCGTAGCATCCTCACCTTCGCTTTCAATTTCTCCATCTTCTAAATCTTCCATACTCGTTGCTGTATTCGCCATTATGAAGGTGTCACTGAAATTCATAAAATATAATATTACTTATTACACATTAATAATAAATAATAATGATTACATTTTAATTTGATCTTTTACGATCTCGCTATCATCACTTATTTTTAAAGGATCATTATGATAATTAGTTCCATAAGGGCTCTTTCAAATTAGGCGTTTCGTGTCGGACCGCTGCCGTGCCTTTGCAAAGCGTTCCATATTAAAACAGTCGTGCGGTTGACGTGCGGCTGGCGTTTAATATGAAAACGCACGGCAGCGCGAGCGGCCCGACACGAAACGCCTAACTTGAAAGAGCCCTAACACTTCTCACCAAGAACCTATACAAATTAATCCTATACGAAGTAGTAAAATCACTTATCACATTTAATAACATAGTAATAGATAAATACATTGCATCAACAGACAATTGCATCGGTGTGGGAATCGAACCCACGATACTGGGGTCATTGTTTGACAGCGTGTAACTAACAATGTAATATGGAGATCTATGGGTTTAAATAAAGATTTTTTATTGTATGGAAACTACCTACGTTATTCAATTAAAAAATAGTGACCTACAACCAAATGAATAAATAAAAAATTGTAGGTAAATAATTATTATTATGCATTTTTTTATTAAATATGATTGTGTTCCAAAATAATAGAATATCCATCCACGATCATGTAGGTACTAATTCTAGTTCATCCACATACTTAGGTTTAATTTACGTAAATAAATATGTTTGTGACCTTCCAATGTACAGAAACGCGCATTAAATAGTTTTGTCATCTGTTAAAAAAAAAATTTAATCTTTTTATAGATCCGTAAAGAAGACTATGTTTGCTTTTGTTTTCAGAAAAAAATGTTATTTGCTACTTATTGAATTATTTTCGTCCATTGCTAATTTTATTTATTTTATTTGTCTACTATAATAATTAAATGATTGTGCAACAATATTAAATGTATCCAATTAATGTTCTACGCTTTCAAAATAAAGTGTTAAATCTACTTAATTTTTCTACTAATAATGGAAATAGTTCATAATAGGTATTTTAATTACGAGACAACTGCGTCGCATTACGTATCCTAAAACTTAGAAAAATTACTTCTTAAATATCAGTCTTTATAATTCATGTTATTTCATAGTTTATTTCCGTGTATTATATTTTAATATATGCTATGCCCAGGTGTAATTACGCCCCAAATAAAATTTAAATAATATCAAAGCAATAGCTAGGTAGGTAGGTATTCAATTTACCTGAGCAATAGTGCTAAATTATGATTGGTAATATTCCTTATCGATCAATTTGATATTTAATATCATAAACACAATAAAAAGCCAAACTAAACCACTTAGAAATTACTCGCTATTACTATTTAAGAAATAATATGTAGGTACATAAGTAGGTATTATTTGTTCAAAGTGACCTAAGTCGGTGGCTAAAAATAGCTTTGAAATCATAATCAAAGTTAACTGATTTAAAATCTATATTTTAAACTAAGATTTTAAATTTGTCATCATTCTGTCATGTATTGTCTAGAATATACGCCACATGACATCATGTAAAAAATGTACTGTGAAAAACTACGCTTTAGCTTCAGTGAAAATGGATGCGTCATGCTAAGCAGCAAACAAAGAAAGATTGATTCAATTCTACGTCACGTCAGTCGCCATCTTGGCTGTGGTGGTATAATCCAACCAGTTTAAAAATAAATGACTGCATTTACTACTATGTACAAGATTTAGAATTTATAAAACAATAAACCTTTTGCAATAACTGTAAATTAATATATAAATGTTATTATTATACTCAGATAACAGTGAAAAAATATAGCCTTTCATTAACAGTTTTTGTATTGATCGAACTGGAACGAACTCACACAAACACAAAATGTCACACATGTATAAGGACGTTGCCTGCCGGCTCGAATAACCTTAGAAATAGCTTAAAAGGGCTATTTACTTAGGATATGATCTAATTTACGATAGACTAGCTCAAAAACTATAACGCGATGTTTATGTAACATTACAGTTTATACAATAACAGTTGTAACACGTTGAAAGAGACCAAGCTATTGTTCTCAATATACTGTACCTAATTATCGATGGAACAATAATCATTGAGAATCAGTAATCTCCAAATTCCACAATAATACTGAGTGCTACGCAGTTATAAAATCAACATGTATGGCGGAAGTCAGTACAGTAACTGTTCATAGCCACAACTTTCAAATAAATTAGGTATTGATAGAGCCAAGCAAGGCAAGCAGTGGGTGGACGTTCACATTTCACAATGTCTTGCTGTGCGCTGCGCTCTCGCTCGCCACAATTTGAATGACGTCAGCCTTCTAGAATGGCAAGATATCTGTGTGTCCTTCCTCATCGAGGTCAAGTAACGTGTACGTATACACTCGGTCACTCACACTAGCACATGATGCGTAGTACTAGATGACGTAAACTAGCCTCTATTGCTCACGATAACAGGCAATGAACATTTTAACTTAGTAGCATTATAAATACTATTTACAGTGTGGGAATGAAGTAATTTTGAAAATATACAAAGAAACAAAATAATTAACGAAAATCTTGCAAGAATGAATGCCTAATTTAATTTTAAATATACATTACCAACACCAAATCCGTGGTTAAAATTTGATTTCACAAAATTTTATGCAGTTAAAAAAGGAAAGAAATTGCATGCACATAATACCTACGTAATAATGATATAAAAATATTTTCTTATTTTTATCTGCCCGTAAGACTAAAATAAATTAAATTAGAATTTATAGTAAAACAAGGGCCGCCATTTTGACTCTTGACAAGAGTTCATTGAAAACAAATATTACGTTCCTTTTATTTGAACACGCAATAATCATTATAATAGATGTGTAGCAGATAAATATTGCACGATTTGCACGTGTTATTAATCGCTTTGTAGCGATGTGATGAAGCACTTTGAGTAAAAAATCAGGGGCACGCTTTGTAATGGCCTAGTAAGTAAATAATATTAAGTGTTACCAATCTTACATTAATGAACGATTCACTATGTGCGACTACTATACGCCATGTAAATATGGAATCTTTCATAGCATTGCTGCATAAAGACGTAACAATTCGAGTACGCAATATTGATTTCGGACGACGACTGCGGCGGATTTTTGCAGGGAGCTACAGACAATACCGGAAATCAGAACGGTTAAGTTCCAAAATTTAACACAACAACGTCTAGCGCTAGTATAGCGCAGTTTAGCCAACTTTCAGAAAATTTATGTTTTCATACTTAAAATTCTAAAGTGATAATTTCTTTGTCATTTAAATCTTTGGAAAAGATTAGTAATTTAGTTTTTTGAAAAAGTAATTTTATATTTGTACAATAGTTAGATAATATTACACTATATAAGCGCTTTAATAAATTATTTGATAAACAGTACATCAAATGATTACTCTTAGCAAATTTAAAGGAATTTGTGTAGTTGCTAGCATAAAAATACTATCGTGTAGTCCAACAACAGTCAATTTGCCAACAATAAAATTAATACCATTAAACTAATAATTAAATTTTAAATGAACTGAGTTCTTCTTTGTCAATAAAATATAATGACAGTCAATAATTGTTATTTTTAGCATACATTTTATAACGAGTGTAAACTATCATCGTCGAGATGAACAGACTAATGAATTACGAACGAAACCGAAACGTCATTATTATCAATTTTGTGATAAGTCAGCATTTTTTACGTAAATACAAATTTTTAAAAATCATATCTGATTTCTGAATTAGATGAGCTTTCTTTGAGTATAATTTAGTTTACACGTATAATGTGACACCGTTTCTAGCTTTCTAAATACCAATTTTTTGTGTTTGAGTTTAGCTTCCTAGTTTAAACGATGTCCGAACCAAACAATCCTTTCGCTGGTTTAATAGATGTATCAGCAGTGAAATCAACGAACAATGCAGATTACAGTGAAACTATTACGCCTATGCAAATCACTTCAACGAATTCGCAAGAGGAAGAAGAAAGACAAGCAATAAATGACATAGTTGAAAACGTCTTTCACATTACAATCAACCCTAATGCTTTATATGGGACAAGCTTTGAAAAGCAATTGGTATACCTGGAAGAGTTAGCTGAGGCTACCAAACCTTGTTTACATATTGACTTGGAAGCCTTAGAGCAAGCACTCTTTGAACGATTACTTTTGCCTAATATTGAATCAAATGTCATTCCCAAGTCTTGTAAAGTATACAAAGAGCATGTAATACAAAAACAGATATTCCCCTATTTGTTTAGCTCCATACAAAACCTACAAAGTTATGATCAAGTAAACACACCTTATGTAAAGAAAGGAATACAAAGAATGAGAGAACTTATATTCAGAAATGCTGTGACGGCTCTAAAACAACCTGCATTGTTTGAAGGTCAAAATTTTTCAGTACAACTTATTGAGCTGTTAAAGCATGCTGATCCACAGAGCCAAACATTTTTTATAGAAATAGTGGAAGCATTTGTTTCTGATGGTAAGTAATGATTTTATTTAATATTTAAATTAAGCCAAGTGGCAAACGCTTAGCCCAATACTCAAAGGTCTCAGTTTCAATTCCCAGGATGGGCAAAGTGTGATCGCCAACCCGCATTTTGCAAGAGTGGGGATCACACCACTTCCCATATAAAGCTATTTAAAGCTTGAAAAAGAAACCCCTGGATATGACTGGTACTAAAGGAGTTGTGATTGTCAATCTATCATGGTTAAAATCAAACTTTTGGACTTAAAAAGTCTCTTGTCATAAATAAAACTAAAAACATTTCTTTCAACATTTTCAGATGAAGAAGATGTACATGCACAGTTGAAAGACACAATGACTCCCGTGTTGAAAATAATCCATACAGATCTAAATAAATCAAATCTTGTGAGCCTTCCTATTTATGTTCTACCATCAATACACATCTTTGCAAGTAAGTATTTGTAGATAAACAACCCATCCCATGCTGATATGGGACATAAACAGAATGTATCAACTTCCCATGTACATTGTAAGAGCTACAACAGCTTGGGACAAGTGTTCCAAGATGCTTGCACATCAGGCTATCGGCTAGCAACCTGTCACTGATGTTATCTAGTCTACCTCAGACCCATGACAGACCAAAGACGCACAATCTTTGATTATGCTCAATGTGGCAAAGAGGTTACTAACAGCGAGTTTATTCAAAATTTGTGGTTTTGACGCTCTGTCTACCTCTTTAGAAGAAAGACGTGAGTTTGTATTTAAAAAACAACTGGCACAAAAGATTCCCATAGATAGGTAGTCTATAAGGAAAACCTTTGCTGTTCTTCTTAAGATAAGTTACACTTTTATATTATTAACACAAGTTTTAATTTTGCAACAAAATGGTTCTTGGTCTTGATTTTTGCAAAAACCAACACCAAGAAGAAAAGCCAACCATCGTTGATCATAATATCTGATTGATAAATATATATTCTTTTAGCTCTAACAATGCTGCTATTTTTGGTATGTGAACGGAATTCATAAAATATAGTGTAAAAAGATAAGGGTGATTCATTTCATCTCATTACACTTCAAAGACCTAATTATGATATAGTATACTCATGACATAGTATACTCATGACATAGTATACACATATAGATAACCAAACTGCTGCCAGCCATGCTTATAGATTTTTAAATTGTTGTTTCAATTTAGTTTTTCTGTTATTTTCAACCTGGCCTTGTAACTAAAGACAGTTCCACAGTGTCACAGTTCTACATTGTCATTGTTTCTGGAGATGTGTGCAACTTTTTTATTTTATTTTTGTATATTTCTTGTAGAATTATCCCTACCGGTAACCGATGTCTTTGTGGCAAAGGGCTAAGACAGTTCATAAGCTAATAATAATTACTTCCCTTACTCTCATTTTGTTAATGCCCATTGTTTTTGCAGGTAACACTCACCTGGCACCTATTTTAATGGATGCTTGTGAACCGTATATTCAAACCAATGGACGTCTATACCAAGACTCAATACTTGGTGCATTATTAAGTTTATCAGTTTTACCTAAAACTGCCAATTCACTCCATGAGTTCTTCGATAACCCTATGGACCAGGTAATGTAGTTAAAATAAAATAAATGTGACTATAATAAAAAAAAACATTTTTACTTATTACACATACATTGCTACTCAGACTAACACTAATAGCCCTTCTTGGTTTGGCTCCCGGTAAGAGCAAGTGTTTATTTTTTGGTGACTTTCTTAAACATACTTCAGAAATTATGTACCTATGTGGTATTTATTAGTAAATATTTGTTGGTCTAAACCAGGTACTAAATCTAAGTGCATTATTGTAAGCATCAGTGACAACAAGTGTTGATAAATCTCTAAACTAATACATGTATGTTTTTTTGCTATTAATTTATTAGTTACAAGCTATGTGTCATGAGGGTTAATATAGTTATTATTATTTCCTTCCAGTCTGCCACCTCAATGGTGGAACAATCGCTGTGGAATGCATCTTCACATTTGACAAACAATTTGCACAAATTATTCCTCACTTTGTTAAAAGGTGGACCTCAAATGAAAAATCGACTGTTAACATGGATAGGAAAATGTTTAAAAACTAATGTTGCCAGAGGAAAACTTTGGAATGTTCAAGTATGTTCATGGGTTTTTATTTATTTCATCATCATTATCACCCTACGCTAGTCCACTGCTCGACATAATGCACAATGCCAAGTGCACTATTTATATAATTAAGATCAAAATAATAGCCAGTATCAGCCACAACCACGAGCGTCTAGTGACGCGCCGAGCGGATGTCTAGCTCATTACGCGTTATTTTACAAAGACAGTAGCCGAGGGGTAAAACTGTTTTCTTTTAAATTGTAATTGCAGGCTGGTGAAGTAAGTGCGGCCACACTAAGTTGTGTGTCCGATGGATTCATGCTGAATCTTGGTGCAGTATTGCTGCAACTATGTCAACCATTTTGCGCAACGCCCGACGATCCGAAATCACTGAAAATAGACCCTACATATGGTGCTGTTTTAGTAAGTAATAATGAGTTTATTTTGCTTAACTTTTGAATGTTTCTACAAAGTCAATGAAAAGTAATTGAAATGTTCCATAATCTACATCTGACAGAAACATATTAGAATTTAAATAAATAAAAATATGGATATGTATATTATATAATTCTACGCGAATGTTATGAACAAATTTTAATTACAATATGGAAAAGTATTAAAAATAGTTTTCACAAGCAAGATTTAAACCAAAAAGTTAAGATCGGATGTTGATGACGTACGTTGTTGATATTGAATAAGGATCCTTTGTGTTTATGCTGTTGATAAATCCTTTGTGTTGGTATGGTAAATTTGCGTGGGGTGAACAGTCACAATAGTACAATTGGGAGTACACCTGGCCCCGTATATCAATGGAATGGTTCATCTCACACTTGTGGAAAGATAAAAATAACCATTACAATACCATAATATTTTCAGCCAGAAGAATGTGCAGCGAAGTCGGTGCACCTTGACTGCCTACACAGCGAGACGAGCTTATTACCAACGCGAGAAGATGAGAATGGCCAGTCAATAAAGCGACCCACAGCTGAGACATACACTTTTGTTACAGAGTGCTTCTTTATGACACAGAAGTGTATTGATTTGGGCGAGTATCAGATAAATATCTAGTTTTAAGTTTTTGCATTCGCAATTCTAAATTATGTTTTTGCAATATACCCTTTTTACTAGAAAAAATCAACCAGTCTCATAAAGTTCGAATGGGAATCACACCCAAGACCTTTGGATTAGCGGTCCAATTCTCTGACCGCTGAGCTCAGCGGGAGTTTTATCTTTCTGTTTTAAAACAAAAAAACTAATCGTTTTTTATCATCCTACTTAAATTGTTTTGAATTTTGCATTTACAATGCTATACTTACAGGATGTTTGGTAATACCTGTATAATCCCGAATATGGCACAAGTTGGAGAACCCCGGAAAACTATAAACATACCAGAAAAGCACCATATGGCCGAGATTTGACGACCTCCTGTCGAGTGGTTTGCACATCCGTTTTCATGTTGTCGCTATCTCTAAGGTCTCGGGTTTGATCCCCGGTTGGATCAATTTAGAAATACCTGTTTTTCTATATTGATTCGGATCTGGGTGTTTCCTATGTATAATAAGTATGTATTTAAATATATTAACCCCTGAAACCCCGCCGTTTCACCGCGCGGATAACTGTCAAGCCCCGCGCGTACCTCCTGCGACCCGGCCCTACTGAGTTAGTTCAGACAAAACGTCCCTGTTAATTTATTCGTCTACCAATCCTCATTCTGTTTTTAAATAAAGAATAAATTTCCAATACAAAGAAATAAGAATATTGGAAGATGCCATAAACTATAAATTTATATAAATGTAAGGCTGCCCGGCAGTGGGACATTTGCTAGAAATATTTCATTATAAAAAAATATTGCTTTACAGTCTATGAAAATAAAATTCTATGAAGCTATGATCAATAACAAACGATCGTATATACTTTTTATTGCACTTACCATAGAAAATATAATAATTTAGCTCAATTGAAAGTGCATTGGCCGCACGTAAACTTTCGCGCGAATCTACGGTCTTTGAAATCCAATTTCTTTATTTCAGGTGAATGTTTTAGCTAGAAATGTGATAATATGATGCAAAAACTTTCTTGGTTCTAAAATATTACAAAAGAAATATATAAATATTGTATATTAGTCGGTTATAACTTGAAAATGTTCTACAAGGGTCCGAAAAAAGTATGTAAAAAGTGAAATGTAATGTAAAAACTTGAAGCATATACATAAACATTGATATTATGATGAATAAGTTGATTAGTTCTAATTTCCGTTTTTGATGTTATTTTACTCTTCTTTCATTCGAACAAAGTAAATAACATTATAAAAGTGAAAAAAGCCGTCTGAATTTGGTCGGCAAAAGTAACGCGTTCACTCACTCTATTCGAACGGTTTATGTGTCATTAGAAAGGGAATTTCATAACGTCCAAAGTTACAGAACATTTCAACCAAATCCAAGCCGTAGTTCTTTCACTATAAGACAAAGTTTCGCTTGATAGCTCCCGTCCCTCCTGTGTCATGGCGGGGCTTGACGGTATGCAGCGCGTCCGTACCTCTGGAGTCACGGCGGGGCGTAAGG
Organism: Eudonia lacustrata; assembly: GCA_947562085.1. Classification (NCBI taxonomy): domain Eukaryota; kingdom Metazoa; phylum Arthropoda; class Insecta; order Lepidoptera; family Crambidae; genus Eudonia; species Eudonia lacustrata. Next base: position 14,329,636 of record OX387318.1, on the reverse strand, counting down.
GGTTAAGTATGTTTATCTGTTGTCTAGTTATCCATTTATCGAGTTTCTTAAGGAAGCTTTTCTTGGCTAGATAATTGGTGTAAGTGTGGGAAACATTTATTTATTTATTTATATTAAGGTTTGTTACTAAGTAAATTAGTAAAGTGACAACCCTAGGTCCAGCTGATACATTGTTCTTGTTCGTAAACGTCGTGATCCAAACAAAATAGAAGTCAAAACATGTCAGGGTTCAACCAAAATAATGTAATGAAATAAATTTGAGTTTTTGTATGGAAAAGTAAATCTGCATAAATATTATTTTGCATGTTACCACGTTGTTATATGAACTTGGTTGCATGGCTATGTTTCGGGATTATACACATATTACCAAACACCCTGTCTGTATATATTTACAAGATAAAAATATACTACAAACAATCTACCAGCCTAAGGGAGCTCGAGTGACAATCGAACCCACGACCTTTGGATAACCGGTCCAATGCTCTGACTGCTGAGCTACCGAGGCGAAAATTTTATCTTGCATCTTACTTAACTTACTATATTTTAATTAACTTAACTTATTTTTCATTGTAGTAAATTTTTATATTATTTCGTCTATAAAAGACGTCTGTTACTTGAGATTGAACTTATAATAATTATGTTATTTGCATGTAGTGGTACCTATAAGTAAAGCATTACTCATTTTTTGTAAGATGCAACGTATGTTCTTGTAAGTTTTTGTGTAATTGCTTTGTTGGTTACCCCAATAAATAAATAAAATAAATAAATAAACTTCTTATTTACTTGATGGTAGTTAGTTGTAGGAGCTAGCTATTGTGATAACTATGTTTTTAAATGTTCAATCTATTTACGTGTTTACAGGTGTAAGAGTGTGTGCGGAGAAGCTGTGGCGTTGCGGGCAAGACTTGGCCAGGTCGCAGCGTGCCCTCGCCGACGTGGCGGCCAGCGCTCATCACCTACTAGAGCCGATGAGGCAGCGCACCCATCATCTAATGACCAAGTTTGTATCGTGATGAAACTTATTAACAAGTTTTTAATAGTACTAGTAAGATTTTAATTGGGCAGGCGTATGATAAATACGATTATACGGGTGTTAATAATAGTAACAGTTACAGTTCGCCTTAGTATTGTTGGCGTTGTAAGGATACCTTTGCCCTTGGGCCAAGGTCCCCTCCTCTCTCCCTCTAAGGCTTTATGAATCATTATTTAAGGTACTTCAAAACTTTTGTGTCATTTTAAGAACAAAACTTTTGTAAGAATCCTTAACAGTTAGTTAATAAATAGCAGAATAACCTAATTATATAACTAACACCAAAAACTATTTATGTGGACGTTCAAATCAAAATAGTCCTCATAGCGGCATGCGCTTACGCCGTTCTTAATAAGTTACTCTAACCATAATAGAAATATTCGCTCGCTGCCATAGAGGCAATTTTACTATATTACGAATATTTTACTAGTGCACTCAGAGAAGCATATTTCCAGCAGTGGACTATTATATGCAGCTGAAGATGATGATGATGATGATGACTATTCCCTTCGTTAGATTCATAAGCCTCCGATGCGCGCTGCTAGAAGACGCTATGCTGACCAACCTGAACCGCCTCCAAGCCACCACGTGTACATGGCTGGTACAAGTCGCAATAAGACCCGATACACCCGGCCCGCAGGCTAGCTACGCCCCTACCACGGTTGTGCCTGTGGAGATGCCGATCGTTACTCCCCCGCCCGATGCGCTCAGGTAAGTCACATAGTAGTCTAGTAAAATAACGTTTTAGCGTGGCTACAACGAGAAACGGTACACCCCGTCGCACCTGTCGCGCAGGATAGCTACGCCCCTACCACGGTCGTGCCGATTTTTACTCCCTCGCCCGATGTAAGTCGCGCTCAGGTAAGTCACATAATAGTCTAGTAAAAATATTAGCGTCTTGTAGTTCAGGGCAGGATGGAGAGCAAGAGATTCCGTGGTAACTTACTAACCAGATGAGCAGACTTCATTAGATTCCTTACTCAATCTACAATGACCGACTGCTTCCTACAATGGAGTGGGATGGAGACGCATTACTAGACCCGTCATACACCAAGACCACTCCTGCCAAGAGTGTCCGACAAAAAATTCATTCTTTCGCCCGACACAAACTGTGTCGAACACTGGTACCACTACCCTACATTTGTGATTTGTAGCTTACAATGTATCATCGAATCTTTTTTGTTTATTTAACTGTTAATATTACTTCTTTCTTACAAGGTGGACCAACGATCTGGTGAAGGTCGCGGGAAGCCGTTGGATGCGAGCAGCACAAAACCGGTCGTTGTGGAGATCCTTGGGGGAGGCCTTTGTCCAGCAGTGGACGTCTTTTGGCTGAGATGATGATGATTACTTGTTTTAAAGGACTAGCTGACCGGCGAACTTCGTACCGCTTTGACAGTTTCCACGACAACAAAACCAACAAATCATTCGTCCGCTTAAGAACACCCGTATCCCATGATGGACCCCTATAGCAGCGCTACCAACCGGGTCTAATTGTAAATCTAAACCATTCTCGAATCCACTTGAACACACGCACAAAATTTCATCCAAATCGGTCCAGCTGTTTAAAAGGAATTCAATAACATACACACTCACAGAAGATTTATATATAAAAGTATATCTAGAAGTATATCCGGTATGTCAGAAGGGTGCGGGTTCAAATCCTGCTTGTGGAAAATTTTTCAACATTTGTGTTTTAGATTTATATATATAAATATTATACGATATGTTTGCAGGTGTATACCCGAGTTCGTGTTGGAGAACATAGTAGTGCTTATAACGATGGCGCGGCGTACTGTAGGCGCCATAACGGAAGAAGCCGACATTACCGGCCTATTGCACCCAGCCCTCACACTCGTTCTCACCTTTATGGGCGATTCCGTGCGCACCAACAACCCGCACTTGAGGTAATAATGATATAATGATAGGAACAGGTGAGGCTAAAGTTTCGAATAGGGTTTAATATAGAGCTGATATAACCTCCTCTTAAAGAAATTCTGGTTAATATCCCGGTATTGTTAAATAATGTTCAACATAGGATAGGTGTAATATAAAAATGTATGGAAAATGAAAATTGGTATAGTATTATAGAGAGTTACCTACTAACTTCATAACTACATTCTCAAAACCGAAAGCTATTTAGTCTGGTGTAATGGTGCCATTTTTGAACCTACATTAAAATATGAATTACGAGTGTTCCCTCCCACTTGTCTTAATATATCAAAATGATAACAATTAGTTGTGTAATGTATTTTTGATGTGTAACATCTTTCCGCTCGCTTTCTATATATACAATTTATGGGAGTGATTTCGTGAAATGTGACGAAAGTAGGTGTAACAGTGTGACAGGAAGTCGGGGAAGCGCCATTTTGTAAATTTAAAATTGATATATCATTTCTCATTTCTATTATCATTCATCATCATCATACAGGAAGGAAATATTGTTTATTGACACTGGCTATCATAGGTATATTTTTTTTAAATATCTTGCTTAGGGCCTCTTTCACCATCTACAAGTAAGTTCCCATTAGCCTTTACTTGACAGATAGTCCATACAAAAACTGAACATGACATATCTCTCGTTGGCAATTTTTTAGGCTGTGACAATGTATATGATATTTCATTGAAAACTCTTCCGTTGAACACTTTATTTTTAATTATTTAATATTGCCAATTTATTTTCAGAGCCCGCTTAGCTGAATGCTTAGAAGCTATGTTACCAAATCACCCGGACGATCAGCAACCACTGAGCAACTTAGCATCATTCTACCGAGAGCAGCTGTTCAAAGAACATCCACATAGACTGCAAGTATGTATCGTTAAGTACTGTGCAAAAACATATTTCCATAACGAGTAAATGTACACACGGTGGCAGAACAACCTATCTAAAACTGTCAAATTTCTACAATCAATTTTGAACTTTATTATTTAATTATAAGGATCAATATTCATTGAAGAAATTTGACAGGTTTGGGTAGGTTGATTTGCCGCCGTGTGCACCTAACTGTAATTATTTTATTTTAAATTATTCGTAAACCCGACCGTCGTGGTCTAGTATCGCTACAAAAGGAAGAACCCGCAAGATAATCGTCAAAGCTGATTATCCGTCAGAACACAACTCTATCAACGTTGTTATTAGGTCAATTTATGTTATCACCAACAAAAATTAACAGCTCATTTTTATGACCCTTCTGTTGGGGCGCGGCGCGACGCACCAGCCTTCCCTAGAAACATCACAGGAAGCGAACTGCCACCACGCGGGCTCATTTCGAGTTGGAGGTTGTTAACGACTGCTATTACAGCTGAAATCAACGGCTTTACGTGCCTCCCGAAGCACGGAGGAGCTTAGATATGGTACATTTTTTGGTCACCCATCCGATGACCGGTCTTTGTGAAAGGTACTTAATTTTAACAATCGCATATCGAGCGTGAGCGCTTCGAATCTGTCGCACGGCTTTCTAATATATGCCGGATCGTCTGTGCAGATAGTACTTAGATAACATAGTTTTGCAATGGAGTCTTATTAAAGATCGCCGATTGCTTCGCGTGGGTGTCGCACTAGCTAATAAAAAGTCTGGAACTGCAAATCGTGCCAACTGCAAGAATAAGAAGCGGTATTGATAAAAAAAATTGTTTGTGCATTTTTTTTTCTCTTGGCTCCAGTCTAGCAGATTACCAGTGAAGCGATAAATCGCGCAGATTCTATTCGAAACCGAATAAATATTTTAATTTGATTTGATTTGAACTGAATACTTGACGTAATAATGTGTTTCTTTAATTTCTTTTATTATCTGAGGAAATGTAATTTATGCTGTCAAAAAATGTTTATCTATCATTTCACCTCATTCATTTCATCATCAGTCTTCAAATTTTATTATTTACTAAGTTTAAATATCTATATTTGCATTCATTAAACTATTTACGTGTGGTAGGACACAAAACGCGTTGCACAAAAATTATCGCTATATATTAAAAAACGGACGTCCACATTATGGTGGCGACTGACAGGAGCGTATCATTGTAACGTAACCATTCGCGGCGAGCGGCTCGGCTTACTGCACTGACCATGCGATTTTGCATCGAACATGTTACGTTACGGCTAAATGCTCCAGTCAGTATCCACCTTTATACAGAGATTGTCGCTACAATGCTGTATTGCATTTGTGTTTATAGGTTACTAAAAACTACATAAACAAAATAAATAAATGTCCAGTTTTAAAATATTTCAGTGGTGATAACGCAATACCGTTTCTATTTTACTTTAAAATGGATAAAGCGGTTGTATGTGTGTTTGTAATTTAAATCTGCCGAACGAATATTGTACTGCCATACGATTAAATGAATATATTACTTTCAATATTTTGTTACGTCCATTTGTGCAGCTAGTGCCTTGCCTTCTCGACGTGTTCGTGGGCATCGAGATGACAGGCCAGAGCGTGCAGTTCGAGCAAAAGTTCAACTACCGCCGCCCCATGTACCTCGTTATGGACTTCTTGTGGGGCATCGAGGAGCACAGAGAAGCGATATCGTGAGTCACAAATAAGCAAGTTTGAGGAACTCGATGGCGCAGTGGTTAACGCGCCCTGTCTGCGAGTGCTGAGGTTAAGCAACTTTCGCAAGGATGGGTGACCAAAAATGTATCATCTCGAGTTCCTCCGTGCTTCGGAAGGCACGTAAAGCCGTTGGTCCCGGTCGTTAACAACCACCAATCCGCACTGGGCTCGCATGCTGCTTTAAGGCCCGTTCTCCCTATCCGTCCATAGGGAAGGCTCGTGCCCCAGCAGTGGGGACATAAAATGGGCTGATGATGATGATGATGATGAAATAAGCAAGCTTGGTGGTAAAGCGAATAGAGTGAAAGAAATAAAGAAACTTATTTGAGAACATAATTAGATAGTTACTTAAGCCACCGTAGTTTTGTTTTTATTATACCTCTTAACCGCCGCAGTCGGCTAAAATCGACAAGCAATAGCGTGCATTGCACGCCAACGACGGCAATGATCGACAATAGCTATAGTTCACAAAAACACAAATTAAGATATTTGGAAATTTTGGTAATAGTTTATTAGTGTCTAACTTACATGTTTTCCGCTCAGCACAATAACATGATTTTAGACTGTTAATGCTGATATTAACTGGTATTTCTCAGCCGTTTAGCCAAAGAGGCGGAGGCGAACATGGAAGCAGTTCACCCGCCGATATTCCTGCGCTTCGTGAACCTGCTGATCAACGACGCCATCTACCTGCTGGACGAGGCGCTCGGCAACATGGCGCAGATACGTACCATGCAAATAGCGCAGTACGTATCTTACGTTTATAAAAAAAAAGACGCTCATTAGACAATATCACATACATTGTTCTGATCCCAAGGTAAGTAGCAAAGCACTCATATTATAAAAATCAGAAACAACGGTGGTACCACAACCACCCAGACCCGACCGGGAATCGAACCCGGGACCTAAGAGTTAGCGCCCGCCCGCCCGCCGCCCAAAGTCCGATGTGCAGGCAGGTGTGTCGGCTACGGAGGTCGACATATTATATATTTTATATATATACATATATATGTATGTAGTACGCAACTAATTAATAACTAGCTTACAACATTGAAGTTTCCAATTTGAATTATAATTATGACTGTCCACATTTTACATTTTTAATAGAAGTATTTGAATTAATTTGCATTGAATAGGCGTGGAACTACGTAACGGATTACCGTCTAGTTTAACCTTTCTACTAGTCTGTGCCTTGTAATCTAAGAAACGCATTAACTTTTTGTCGGCTATAACCGACAAGCGATAGTGTGCCCTGTACGCCAACGATGGCAATGATCGGCAACAATTATACTTTCAAAAACACAAAATAAAGATTACCCTCTTCCCCCGAATCTTTATTCTATTAGCAAGTTGTACTCTGAATTGGGTTTAAGCTGGTTAGTTAACTGGGGAACATTGTAGCAACCGTCAAAACGATTTTTTTAAATAAATATTGTATGAGTATGAAAAACAATGACGTCACAATTTTGTTCCATCAATTATTAACTACTTAATTAAGAACATTAACTGCCATACTCAGAGACGTCAATTAATTTTAATGACAATTAAATGTCTTTCCTTCTCTATTTAGCACTATACATAAGAAAGTGACAGCAAGAGACTTAATTGTCATTAAAACTTAATTGACGTCTCTGAGTACGGCAGTTAGTCGTCGTCTGCGTGAATTAATTATTGTTGTTGTCAACTGAATTGAATGCTTAGCGCACAAGTCACGGCTACGCATTTATGATGTGGCGGCCTAAAGGTTAACTCTTTCTTTCAATAACAGAGAGAGCGGCGCATGGAACAGCATACAGTCTCAAGAGCGCGAGCAGAACCTCGCGAACCTCTCCCAAATCGGTAACCTGGCGCGCTTCGACAACATCCTGGGCCGTGACACGGTGCGCACGCTCGTGCGGCTGGCGGCCCACGCTCCGCAAGTGTTCTGCCACCCTACGATAGTCGAGCGGATCGCTTCGATGTTAAACTATTTCTTGCTACACCTCGTCGGACCCAACAAGAAGAACTTCAAGGTAGGATATTCGATAATATTGGTAATTAGGTATGTTAACAGCTGCTCACGCGCTGCTAGTCTTCTGCGACCTCACGCTCTTCAAGCAGCTACCTTCTTCTAAACCGTCTAGAATTTCAAGGTACATACCAGTCTTTGTGCTGTCACATCATCTTGGGCCGCAATAAGGTGCGCACGCTCGTGCGGCTGGCGGCCCACGGCCACGCGCCGTATGTGTTTTTCCACCCTACGATATTCGAGCGCATCGCTTCGATGTTGGACTATTTCTTGCTGCACCTTGTGGGGCCCAACAAGAAAAACTTTAAGGTAGATATGCGCTTTAAAATTTCGCATTCCATTAGGTATGTTATAAGCTGCGCACGCTTCCAAAGAACTTTAAAGGTATTAATATATAACCATTTCAAAAATTATTATAAATAGAAGTAAATATTAAAAAATGACAGTGTGTGAGCCAGGAATCGAACCTGGGTCTTCCGCAATCCGGGCGGCTGCACTGACCATTATGCTGCCGGGAAGGCTGACGTAAGCACTGAATTTTTCCACTACTTCTTAGCGGCAGAGTGCCATCTATCCAACGGTTTTAGCAACTGATGGCTATGCAGATTCATCTTTACATTTCAGTGCAGCCGCCCAAATTACGGGACCCAGGTTCGATTCCTCGCTGGGTCGGGTAGACATTTTATTTTTTCACTGTATTTTTTATACACATACCATATACCTATGCTACACTTACTGATGTATCACTTTTGATATTTTTCTTTTTTTGTCAATTTACTTTGAGTATATTGTCGAATAAACGTTCGTTCATTCATACATTGTTTGTACAACAGGTGAAAGACATGAAGGAGTTCGAGTTCGATCCGGCGAGCACGGTCCGCGACATTTGCCGCATGTACGTCGAGTTGGGTGCGAGCGAGCGGTTCTGCGCCGCCGTCTCGGACGATGGCCGCTCGTACTCGCCGCAGCTGTTCACGTTAGCTGAGGCTGTCTTGGGTAAGTTTCTTTAGTCTTTTCATAGTTATAATGCATGTAATGAGGATGGGATCGAAGGTCGTGTTGAACATCCATCATGTTAGTTCTATTTATATATATACGTACAGATTGTATAAGAAAACACTATTCAATTTGACTGATTTCTGCTGTTCAGATTTTTTCTTCAAGTACAATAAAATAATGATTACAGAAAAAAGAGGACCTGCATTAATTTTTTTTTATCAATTTGCTTCGTTTTTATGTAAATAATAATAATCTTCAAAAAAATAAAAAAAATCTCGTTTTTGCACGACGACGCTAGCGCACAATGTTTATGGTGAGGGAACATCTACCTTCCTTGTTCCGCGACTGATTAATGAACTACCTGCGGATTTGGTCAACAATAATACGCCTATGAATCTTAATCATAATTATGAGATTTTTATCTCAATGTCAAAACATTTATATTTAATATAATTCGATAGGCTTGCATTTGACTACTATCTCACCTAATGGTAAGTGATGATGTAGCCTACGATGTAACATGCTTGCCTAGAAGGTACCGATTCACTCGTGATTTGAAGACCCAATATTATATTTGATAGGAAACACAGACTGAGGCAAGGAGTTCCACAGCTTTGCGGTACGTAAGAAAAACGTGGACGCAAAACGCTTCGTATGCATGGGTGGAATCTCTACTGTGTAACTATGGCGTCGCGCAGTTTGTCTGGTTGTCCTGTGATGGAAAGGGGATGGAAGAATCAAATTGAACAATTCCATTGCACACTCTCCGAAGTGAATCCTATAAAAAATCGAAAGACTTGCGACCTAGCGCCGATGCTCTAAGCTCTGCAGCTTGGCGTGAAACAGATCTTCATCGTTAAGCACACAGACTAGCAGGTAGGCCAAATAATAGAAGTTTATTGATAAGCATCTTGCCTAACTCTATCGTAAGCCTTAGAGATATCCAGGGAAACGGCAAGCGTTTCTCCGTAATTCTCAATGGCTTCGCTACAGATGTGTGTGACGTATGCAAGAAGGTCTCCCGTAGTCCGGACATCATGATGGAACGCGAACCGCTTGGCACCATGGCTTTGTCCGGAGGGTGGTGATTGAGCCGGCGGCTATAGCCTACCACCTCTTGAAAACTGCACGGTTAGACACTCCTACACTCCGGTTACACTCCTACGTCATGCTATCCGGCGGCAGTAGGGAATTGTATTCTGACCCGTCCCTACACGGGTAATAATATAATGTCGTACATATCTCGCTCCTACATTGTAACCCAATTATTTTGTGCTTATTTCAATTATACAGGGTCATGTAGATTGTTTTCGACTAAGCTATGAATAGAAATGTTACAAACCTTCGTGGTGTTCTAATGTTATTTATTATTTATATATAAAATATAACTTTTCTTTATGTATGTAATAATAATAAATAAAAAAAATTACAACTCACAATTTAACAAAAAATTGGTTTTGTTATAATTGTTTTCACTAAGAAAGACAATGGTTACAAATACAGTTTTCCAGTATTTCCTATGGTTTCGCATTATCTCATACAGTCCCAGATAAAAAAACGCACTATATAGCCTATTCACTTACTTAATTTTTCACATGTCGTCGCTGTAGAATGATAACCTCTTATGTCCAGATATCCAAACTTTACTGTAAACGAAAAAATGGCTCATTTCGTCAATGTTCAAAATATTGTTATGTGCATAAGTACTAGTAGTCATTATATTGAGTACGCTGTTTCGCGGTATTACAAAATACGTGGTTTTCATTTGGTTTTTATTTTTAAAATAAAAATGCTTTTTTTGACATACAAGGTTTTCATTCTACAGCGACGATGTGTAATTAGCTGTACCTATTAATTGCTTCGAAACATTTATAACAATAAATACCTATTTTATTATATTCTGGCAATAACTAACTAAATGTCTGCAGTTCGCATCGGCGGCGGCAGCCTCCTCGGCTCGTTGCAAGAGGTTGCAGCGCGCGTCGGCCTCCTCGACGAGCAGCGGCAACGCGACGAGGAGATCCTCGCGAACGCGCCCGAAGAGTTCCTCGACCCGATTATGAGTACGCTGATGCGGGACCCCGTAATACTGCCCAGCTCGCGCACCACCGTCGATAGGACTACCATTGCCAGGTATACAAATAATATACTTTTTTTCTTTTTAGTTTTAGACTTCGTGCGGTTAGCACATTTAGCCAGTGTCAAAGTAATTTTCTTACAAGTTTTTTGAATAGATAATATATTTTGATTAATATAAAAGAAATGAGAAGTGAGAAATGATGGGTATATTATTTCTTCCCAACCCCTTGAGTATCTCAGTAAAGATGTACTAAGCTAAGCTTTACTAGAATCTCACGCGAACTTTTTCAGAGAATTGGAAAAATGACGTTGCACTGTATTTTTTTTGCCAACACTCATGCACGTTGACGAACACTCAACGGTTAATAATCCACCATTATTTCGCATTAATATTCAACATAACACATTTTTTCTTATAATAAAAATAAATCGTAGACATGACTCTTCACTTTCCCGCCAAGAAATCTAAATTAATATACTCACAGTTAGCATGTATATCAATCAATTGTTATTAGTTCAATAGTGAACTAAGGTAGGTTGATGATGATGATGGCAATGATCTCATTGTTGGGCGTAAGTCCCCCGCCGTTTTCGCCAATATGCTTAATGATATAAATAATTATTACGAAATGTTTGAGAGGATTTGGAGGAGGTCTTTGCCATGCAGAGTGACAAAATTGGTTGATTAAAAACAAAATGTCAGTATTTTAATAGTTTGTAAATGTATAAATAAAATTGTAGTAACAAAAAACAAGATAATTTTATTGATAATCAGTTAAGCGTTATTTATTTGCTAAATAGCCTAAACTAATGTATATGTTAACTATATTTTGTATCTGTAAAACTGTATTTTCTTTTCAATTAATGTTCAACCTTAAGCTATATCATGTAAAGTTCAAAATCTATTGAGGAAATTTGACAGTTTGTGGTAGCTGATGTGCAGGCGTGTGTACATAAATAAGTAATAAATAAAATCTTTTGATAAAAATATAAATTAATGGCCAATGATGTTAAGCAGGCTACAGACACTTACTAGTTAATTCAACGGTCTGCCTGTGTTAGGGTCCTAACTTGGACTGTATATAAATTAAAGATGGACTGTATTTCATAGGCTTTTCTCGTACGATATTATTGACCGCAAACAAAGGGAGACGCGCGCTGTGCCTACGCTGGTCTCGGCCGATCTGTCGTGGTGGCAGTGTTGGATCCGTCTCGCCGCCCGCACCCGCTCGCCGCTCGCGCGCCGCAGCCCGACGACCGACGACTGGAGCCGATGCCTCCCGAAGGCGCCCGTGCTCCAACAGCCTGATAATTTATAATAATAACACTAATAACCTGGTTGCCATATTAAAATTCAGCAGAAAATAATATTAAACTATGATAGAATTCTAATTGTGTGCCATTTCATTCCACAGACACCTCCTCAGCGACCAGTCGGATCCGTTCAACCGATCGCCCCTATCCATGGACCAAGTCAAATCAAATACGGAGCTCAAAGAAAAGATTCACACGTGGATAGCAGAACAGAAGAATAAAATCGCTCAAACTAGGACCAGTGATGCTTAGGCAGCTGTAATAAAAGACACTATAGAAGTCAGCACGTTTGAAACTGAATTCTCGGGTGATGTTGGTGCCCGAAGTGCTGGTTTGACTCTATGGCTTATGGATACTCTAGTATCATAGAGTCATTGTAATACGGACATGCAATGAGGATTTCGAACCTGGCAAGGAAACAAACCCGGATATGTTCGAAATTACTCGTTATTTATTAAGTTAATAAATATTAAAAATTTAAACAGTAACTGGAACACAACTGTGTCTCAGTTTGTCAGTTTGCAAAACTATTGCATTTTCTTCCTTTGGTTTGTATGGGAAAATTAAAAAAAAATCTTGTTTTTTGACTTCTGTTTCTTGTGAAAAGTTGTTCAGTTGGTTTTACAGGATTGTTATGTATTTTGAGATCCTTGGGGGAGGCCTTTGTCCAGCAGTGGACGTCTTTTAGCTGAGATGATGATGATGTATTTTGGCATTTCATGCGATGTCTAGATTTAAACCACTATAGTGGCCGTCCATTATGGTATCGTGAACAAGCGCAAGATAATATCAACATCACCTATTGTCAGTTTCAAACGCGTTAACTTATTATCATTTAGCAAATATATATGTAGATTTCGTATGGAAGAAACGAGACCTCCAAATATATGGAGATTTTGATACAACCTCTTTGTATATGATTCTTGTTTGTGATAATCCGTTATCGCAGCTTTTTGTTTGTTCAAGATCAAGAGCTATGATAAATGTTTTCTTGCTCATGCAAAAAGTAGTTCAATTTCAAAATCACAAATAAAATAAGATATACTTTTAAGATATATATCCTTTTTGAATACGATTAAAAGACTTGTACATAATGTACATGACAATTCTATATCTGTGTAATTATAATACTTGTTGTTGAGAACTAAAGAAGTAAAGGAAAGAAGAATAATGTAACCACGATAGTCTAAATGGGCATCCAATTCTCTAACAACATAATCGTATTTTGTCATTGGTGTCTATAAGTTCTTTAAAACAGTGGTATTTATGTTTGTTTTGTTATGTTTTGGTTGCATTCCTTGGAAGTGTTCTAATAGAGAATAATATATTTTGTGCAATTTATCATTTGCATTGTGATATTTCATTTTATAATTTACTTGACGTACAAGTAATTAATGTAATTATTGATGAAAATAAAGATTTTAAAGAATAAAAATTGTTTTGATTATTTTCCTTTAGGCGATTAACACACTGCCACGCACCACGCTGCATGTTGCGTGTCAACATACAATTTTCTTTATGGTGTCGACGCACCAACGCGCGACGCGCGTGGATGCATTTTCTGTGGATTTCTGTTGGACTGCGTTTTCTATACAAATGGAGATACAAGCCACGTTAGAACACTCATTCACGCGCTACGCTGCGTGGTACGTGGCAGTGTGTTAACTGCCCTAGTTGATGGCTTCGTGCGATTAGCACATTTAGCCAGTGTCAAAGTAATTTTTCTTACAAGTATCAAGTATACATATAAATAAACAATATTTCCTTCCTGTATAATGATGAAGATAGAAATGAAAAGTGAGACATGATATACCCCCCAACCCCATAAATAAGATAAAGATAAGATAGCCAGTGCCTCACTAGCCGAGGATCCCGGGTGAAGTGCGCTTCCATCATTGGCCATATCATCACTTATCATCAGGTGAGATCAAGGCAGTGTGCCTGAATTTTTTTTAAAGTATCTTAGTAAAGATATGGGGCTTTACTAAGGCTTGTTTGTTACACACGTGCCACAACCACAACACATGGGCGGGCATTAATTTTGCTGTCATTATTGTTCGCGTGTTAAATATCGATTACATCGCAGCCACGTCCCAACTACTAGTTATGTACATTTAGGTACCTATCTTGTTGTTTTGTATCGTATCCCATACTTTTACTTGATTAAAATATTAACTAATCTTACATTACAATACAACGATCGTGCGCGAAACGTACATAACGTGCTGCTACTGCGAGAACAGATCGCGCGCGAAATGGTCTAACGTGCTGCGAGAGATAGCATCCGATAGCATTAGCACAATACACCTAATAATGTGTATTGTGCTTAGGTATTGTGGCATTAACGCGCACGTGACGACTGACTGCCCGCCCCGCCCCCCGCTGCAGGTTGCCGCGCGCGATCACACGATATTCAATAGCCTTATTCATAGCGTATAGCGCCAACGCGCCTACATAATAATATATAGCACGCGATACGCGCGAGATATAGGCAGCGCGCTGGAATATGGCGCTATGCGATATATTTGTTGTGAAGTCAATAAAAGTAGGTTTAGATTGTTCTCTCTATGGACATTCTGACACTTCTCTTTATTATAACAACCTCAGAACAATAACTAAAGCTATAGAAGGATGGCTAAAATAAAAATCGTGCAACTATGTTTAGTTCCGTTCTATCTTATGGCTAGAAAAGTAGGTTGGAGTGCAACAAATGGTTGTCTCTACCTAGTTTGTGGTTGACACTTGGTTTTTATTTTTTGTATTGTTATGTCAATAACAATACAAAAAATAAAATGATAGGCAACTTACTTGGAAACAGCATGTGGACACAACCGTAGCCAAGGCTTACAGAGTCTTTGGCATGTCTACATATGGCAAGACTTGGGGACTCAACCCCAAAATCATTAGGTGGATCTACATGACGATGGTGAGACCGATCCTCACATATGGCAGCATCGTCTGGTGGCCCAGAACCAGGCTGAAGATCTGTAAGAATGATCTTAGCAAACTTCAGAGAACAGCTTGTCTAGCAATCACTGGTGCCTTTAGAACCACTCCAACGGCAGCGCTGGAGGTCCTCACAGACCTTCCACCCCTGCACATTGTAATGGAAACAGAGGCAAAGAAAGCGTTACATAGACTAAAGGTGGCCGGATTATGGGACGCATCTAAACCTCTGACCAGACACACAAAATGGGAACCAAGTGACATTCCTGATAGGATCATGGAAATGGGGTGCGATAAAATATCCCCCATATTCGTGTTCGAAAAGAAATTTAAAGTTTATGTTCCAACCAGGGACGAATGGAAACGAGGGCCACCGTCTCCGGAAAAAGACAGCCTAATCTGGTACACCGACGGATCAAAAATGAAGTCGGGCACAGGGGCAGGCGTCTATAATAACGACTT
The DNA here is from genome assembly GCA_947562085.1 of Eudonia lacustrata. Lineage (NCBI taxonomy): Eukaryota > Metazoa > Arthropoda > Insecta > Lepidoptera > Crambidae > Eudonia > Eudonia lacustrata. The sequence goes on along the minus strand of OX387318.1, from coordinate 14,314,245 downwards.
CAAGCATAGTCAAAGCATGGCAAAATTTGCTACTGTTTACCAAGCAGAAACTTTCGCAATTCTCCTATGCGCAATGCAGAATATAGAGTTAGCTATTAAAAAGCGTAATATATTCATCCTGAGTGACAGCCAAGCCGCGCTCAAGTCACTCATATCGCTCCGAATCGACTCTGGCCTTGTTCTGGAAACCACAAAAGCTCTAAACAAGCTAGGTGGGCATAACAAGGTGCGATTGATCTGGGTCCCAGGCCATATGGGAATCCACGGCAACGAGATGGCGAATGCACTTGCCAGGGAGGGCTCAGAGACCCAGCTTATTAGTCCTGAGCCGTTCGTGGTACTTGCACAAAGTACCATCAACAAGGCCTTAAAAGATTACATCAAAAACAAGCACGGCATCGAATGGAAAGAGCAGCCGGGTATGAAACACTCCAAATCCTTCCTAGGCGAAAACGCCTTAGGACGGAGTAAGTTCATATGCGGAGGCAGCAGAAGGCAGGCCCGATTAACCATCGGTGCCTTGACAGGGCATTATGCCATAAAACAAATGCTTCACAGAGTGCACCTTTCAACAAATAGTTTGTGTAGGGCATGTGGAGAGCAAACCGAGTCAATGCAGCACCTACTGTGTGACTGCGACTCTCTGGCTAGGAAAAGAATGGGACTCCTGGGGTCGGCCTATCGGAAACCGGAGGACTTCAGGCTCTTCGCTCTTAAGGACGTTGCCAGACTTATGGCATCTATCTTTACAGAGGAAGAGTGAAAGGATGGGTTTGCACAAAAGATCCCAATGGGTCGAAGTGTTACTGGGAGGTGGAAACCTCGGCAGGCCCCACTAAGATAAGATAAGATTGTTATGTCAAACGGTCATCAGATAATCGGTGATCAAAAAAAAATCTTTGAGTCCTTTCTATAGTCACTCACTACATTACCTCAAATATGACGTCACAAATCTGGTGACACCTTTGCTATTTTAGTCCGGTTTCTATAGCTTTAGTTATTATTCTGAGATAACAACTATATTGTAATGTACCTACTACTATGTGTCTGTATTAAATATATTCTAATGTTATAAAACTCCTAATTATCATTGCTGTAATCCTAATAAAACAACTGGTTATGGGCCCAGACTAATAATCTGGATTACTACGAAGAAATAAAACCGTAAGTTCTTTAAAATAAAACGTAGGTATTTCAATAAATAAATAAATAACGTTTTTTGAGCTACGGGAGAAAACAAAATGGAGGTTTCATTATCGACCAGTTCAAAATTCAACGGCGAAAATTGGCCGATGGAAGTTTGAAACTCAAAATAATCACTTTGTATAATATCGATTGACATAATTTTCATTTCATCGAATATTTATTTGCGATAACAACATTTGCGCTAATGATCGTAAAATAGAATGTTCATTTGATGAAATGTTCAGGTGTTATAATATGTATTTTATCGAATATTCATTTGGTATAATGTAGTGTAGCAAAGAAAATTAAGTTTGAAATTCATAACTATCACAATATATACCTATCTACATATTTATTTTACCTATCCATTTCTAGCAATACTAGCTGCCCTACTCCTGTAGGTCACGTGATAGGTTCGAAATTTAAGACAATCGCGAAGCAAAGCGTAGCGATTGTCTTGAATTTTGAGGTAATTTTTTTTTATTAGACAACAGAAAGAGTTTCTTTTTGGTAATTTTTGCTTTCTGTTTGCAATACTAGCTGCCCTACTCTTGTATGTCACGTGATAGGTTAGAAATTTAAGACAATCGCGCAGCGCAGCGTAGCGATTGTCTTGAATTTCGAGGTTATTTTTTTTATTAGACAACAGAAAGCAAAAATTTCCAAAAAGAAACTCTTTCTGTTGTCTAATAAAATAAAAAAAACCTAGAAATTCCTGACCTACAGGAGTAGTACAAGAGTAGTAATATTCTATACGATCTTTCGACTAAATCATTATTAGTCTAGTTAAACATTAGTTTAAATAAAATTAGCGCAAATGAAAATTCGGTAAAATGACATTATTCCAAAGAAATAATTATACGAAATAAAATGATAACAATCAAATATTCGATCAAATGAATAATTATGTGAAATGACTTTATTGTAACTGAAATTAGCAAAAACGAACAAGGGTGGACCAAGAAAAAGAATGTGAAGAGTGGGTTGCGCTGGACGCCAAAGCCCAAGAACTTATTGTCACGCGGATACAGTATGGGCCGCTCGCGCACATTCAGTCGAGTGAGACGTCAGAGGAGATGTAGACGAAGTTGAAATCAGTGTACGAGAAAGAGTCTGTCGTTAGCGTCCATCTACTCCAACAGAAATTCTTCACTATTCAGTTTGGTTCGGATTCAGTCTCCACATTCATGTCAAATATAGAAAACATTCGTGTGAGACTTAAACAGGCTGGTCACCCTATTGTTGGTGATAAATTGGTCATCACAAAAACATTAATGTCTTTACCAGATAAATATAAGCATTTTCGCTCAGCATGGGAGTCTGCCCCGATTGAAGGACCAACACTCAAAGAGCTGGTGCCACGTTTGCTGCTAGAAGTAGAACGAGCTAAGGCTGAAGACGATGTGGCAGTTGCACTTATAGCACAGCGCAGAGGCAACGGAAGTAGGGCTCTATCTGAGTGCACCGTGTGCGGAAAATCTGGTCACTCTAAAAAGGACTGTTAAATGCAAAAATGCTGAGGTCCATCGAAATGGGTAACGGAGAGATCTGAAAAGTGGGAGGAGTAAGGAAGAGCCCTTAACGGAAAACCTTTGAGGAAAATGCACAAACCTGGGTTTTGCTGGCATTGAATTCAACCAGGTTTTCAGATCCCCACTTAGAAACACGATCGAGAGTCAGGTTCAGTTTGGCTACCAGTTCTTGCCTTTCCACCACGATATCGGCTTGCTTTGCCACAGGATATCCCAAGTACCGCTCATACACTGTACTGTCATCCGCATAACAATGAATATTGCCCAAGGACAACTTGTCATTGATATGCAGAAGAAATAGAGTAGGTGAAAGCATAGAACCCTGCGGCACTACGGCATTGACTTTGTAGAACGCGGCGGAACTACCCTCACAAAGGACACGAATCCTCCGCTCTTCTAGAAAGTCTGTAACCCAGGCGCACAAACGGGGCGGCACACCGAAGGCCGGCAACTTGGAAAGAAGGGAACGATGCAACACTCTATCGAAAGCTTTGGCAATATCAAGGCTAACTGCCAGGGATTCGCCATGCTTGTCCATCGCTTCACCCATGCGTGAGTAACGTACTGTAGTGGAGTGCGCCACATAACATCATATGAAAATGACTCACACATAATATTGTAACTCAACATTATGTTCCATATAAATTAATTACACAAATCATGTAACCTTGAAATAGCACGTATTGTCATATTATTGAACAAAGTCCATTTTTACTATTAATTACTTTAATATTTTCCTTTGTTTAGAAACAGTATAAAAGCAGTATTTTTCATAAATAAAATCAGTTAAGAACCAACACTCGTCGTATCTATTTCAACCCCCGCGTCACAACATCACAGTACGCTAGACGATCACCCGTTGATCGCTTGGGTCTGAACCCGTACTGGCGATCATGGAGCAGCGAGTGATCCTCTAGGTAGTGAATGAGCTGAGAATTAATTAATAATAATAATAATCGCTCAAACACCTTGCCCAGCACAGAAGTGAAGAGTCATATACTCTTTCCGAGATGGGGGGATGAAAATAAATTTTAACATGCTTCTTACGTTAGGTACTGAAATTTAAGGTGTAAATAAAAAATAAATGATGAAAAATTAAGTAAGCGGCTAGAAGCTTTCGAAAAATATACAATAATTTACTGTAAAGGATAATTTTAGTGGTGAAATTTAATGTAAGTGAATAATAAACAAATATTTTTGTGAAAATTGTTCTAGATTGCCTGAAAATGGTTAACGTAAGGGACATTTTTTGAACGATAGAGCAATGCTAAGTATACCAATTGATAGAGCGGAAAATTCTGAATAAAACTCATTTTGGCCAAAATGTTCCTTACGTTATATGATACTTCTGGTATCGAACATTAATAATTCTGAATCACCATAATGAGGCGCTCGGAATCAACCATTTTGCAGTTTTGCTTGCGCACGCGACGCGACCATAGATGTCTTGAGCGTCTGTCATCGATTGGCGCGTGATTCCTCCGGGTCGGACCGGAAAAGACGTTTCTCGCGTTCTCGTGTGGTCAGCTCCATACAACATCATACATACGATATTGATAGGCCCCGCCCCCCGTGCCGAAAAATAACGGACTGGGTACTCGGAGACGTCCGGAGCATGTTCCAATTGCTTCCGGGAGAAATTCGAGATCGGAAGGCGAATCACATGTAGTCGATGCAGTAAAAATTCATATACCTATTTGTTTGAGCTACGGTTTGAAACCGGGCACTCTCAGCAATCTCGTAATTGACTTACGGAAGTATGGATACTCATTTAATTTAATTCGGTAAGGTAATTCTGGGTAACTTGGTTGAGGAAACCCTGTTCTGTTTCCTACTTTCGTTAATTCTTTCTTGTAGTTTTTTTATTACATCATCTGCCATTCTTTGCGCACGCCCAAACCAGTCCTGTGTTATATAGTCGTCAGTGACTGTACTTTCGTCCATTAGTAACTGTATATTATTTTCGTCTATTTCTTGAAATATTTTTTCAATTTTTGTCAATAATGATTGTAAATGCCATCCTGGTTTATTTTCAGAAATGGCGGTCATTGCCGTCGATACTTTTATCTCCAGCTGATTAAATCGATATTTTTGTATAAATAATTTAGGTGAACTGACACCCTTGTCTTGTTTGTCGTCAGTCGAACATGTCTGTATATGGTCTGTATCTGATATCGGCAATTTTTAACTTGTCTTCACATTTTCCCAAGTAGTTCATTGCGTCGTCGTACGTTTTTCTTATTTGTGTGTCGAAATAATTCAGTGTCATGTATCTATGACTCGATAATATTTCTTGTTTGTGTAATAGTCTGTGATTTTGTAACGCTCGTTGATAAACACTGTCAATATTTGCTTTTCGGTCTTTAATATATTTTTGAGTCTCCATGGTCGTTGAATCCATTTTGATGTTATACCTCTTTTTAAGTCTGCATAGTCCGCCTCTTGGCTTTTTATAAGATCATTGATGTTTGAGATCTCCATTCTTTTTGTCTTTGTCCTTTTGGTATCCCTACGTCCCTAGATTCCCTATCACTCTTTTTTCCCTAATTCGATAGCGAATATGTCAGTACTAAATGCCCCTGCGTCCTCTTTTACGGTATTTTGCGACTTCCAAATTACTGGTGAGGCCCGCTTGTGGGAGGCCAGTAACCGATCCGCTACCGTATGAGTAACTTTCTAACAGGAACACTAAGCAATTAAAGTACCCCAGATCACTACGCAACTGATGCTTGTTGAGTATACCCGTACGCAATTTTCTAGAGTGTCAGTCAGTCCAATGTTAGTTAGTCCTATACCTAACAGGGAAAAGAGGGACCGTGTGGTTCAGTTTTTCGAAGGACTAAAATGTATAGTGAAATAGTTATTCTCCTAGCACACTATACATATAGTATATATTGGAAAGGGAAGAACGGCTAATACCCTAGTGCCCTAACAGCCCTAGCGCCCTAACAATCCTAGCCCTACCCATAAAGTTAATAAATACACATAAATAAATAAGGATGCTTGTACCAGGCGACCTAAGGTAACAAGCAGAAAGTGGAAGGAATAAGGTATATGGATGGATGTTCTCACTGCCAGTCAAGCAGGTTTGCTTTATTTAATGCAACGCAAAAATAATATTTTTGTATAGCACGCTGTTTGTCCAACGTACGATATGTGATGTAACGTGCTACGAGATCTAGCGTGCTGTGCTCGAAATTTATAGCTTTTAGTCTGTAGCGCGCTATTGTTTTATAGCCGTTTTGACAACTCTAGTCAAATTGAAGGATTCACTCACCATTACAATTTTCCTCCAATTTTCTCTATGGCTTCTTGGCGGGAAAGTGAAGAGTAATGTCTGCAATTTTGTTTTATTTTCTAAAATTTGTGTTAATTCGAACATTAATGTGAAATAATGGTGGATTATTAACCGTTAAGTGTTCGTGAGTGTGCATGAGTGTTGGCAAATGAAACAAAATAGTACAACGGCACTTTTCAAATTCTCTCAAGAATTCCGCGTGAGGACTTAGTAAAGCCCCACATCTTTACTAAGATACTCGAGGGGTTGGGGGGTATATCATTCTCGCTTCTCATTTCTATTATCATTTATCATTCATCATCATTTATGGAAATATTGTTTATTTATGTATTACTTGTACGAAAAATTACTTTGACACTGGCTAAATGTGCTAATCGCACAAAGCCATCAAATAAAAGAAAAAGAAAAAATCTCTATGGATTCACCTCTTCATTCATTCATTCATGAACGAACTCATCTCATCTCTCTGTTATTATTTCCCCAAATATGGTAGAGATAGATACTATTATCTACTATTGATTTCAGGATTTAGTTAGGTGCGCTGTGTGTGTGTCTGTGTTGTGCAGTTACTTACTGATGAATAAGTAAGTAATAAACAGTTTTTAATCGATAGTATGTGTATTACTTAAAGATTTGGACATAAAGTGTTACATACAATTACAATATTCATCATCAAACATCGCCCGCCATTTTCAAGGCGTGGTTGGGACATTTTTATTAATAACACCTAGAAACCGTGTAGGCAGAAACGTGAGGCCACTCAACTAAGCCATTTTGGCTCAGTACGCCCGGTCGCCCGAACCCGAACGTTCGTCAGTTGTCAAGGTCAAGCGCTAGTGTAAACATCTCTGACAAATAATCACATAATGACGGTTTGTGTAGTTAATGGGTGTCACAATGCATCGCATAAGGACAAAAAGCTTCTAACATAACATTTCATACGTAACAAATTTACCTGTATTGTGCTAAATATTCACTACTTTTAAAAATAAAATTATATGCCGCGATACTATGAATGAATGTGTTACTAGTAAGAAGCGTTATTATTCTAAGGTAAGGAGACATTAATTTCCCATTTTTCATTAGTCTATGTCTTTATAAAAATAAATCTTATTGAAAATATTTTTTTGAAACCATATATTTTAAGTGTTGCCAGTAAGTAAGATAATAATATTTTTCTCTATTTATTGTAATGGTATAATGATTAGCAGTGATCGGAATGAAGGTGGTTAATTTACCTAAAGTTGTCGACAAGACGACACTACAATAGCACTAAAATGTTGGTAATTTATATTTATCGAATCCCAGATCTTGGAAATAGTTTTATTTCTTAGTAGTTTTTTTTTAGTACACATGAAATTACTCGTATTGTAGTATTTTATAGCAATTCTAACGTCCGCATTTACAATTTTAGATGGCAAAATGGTAATACCTTATTTTTCATATTTTATGTTTATTTTCATTTATTAGTCATACCTAAAGTGCCTGAGCTCCGAACTGTTATTCCGTGTTTTGTTTCTGTCATGTGAACGTCATTTCAAATTAGAGTAAAAGAGACAAAATAAGGAATAACTACCCGTGGCCTACTCTTTGTTTATTTGTAAGACGCAAAGTGTTTTTATTGCATAGGTGTATAAATAATATAATAAAAAAGCACCTCGTCATGACATATTATGACCTTTATTACAAATCATCCTCCTAGCGGTTCGTTCCGCCCGTCCCAACGAAGTTTGAATCCACATTCAAACTCCCAATGACGGATATGAGATGCGAGACTCCGATTACTAAGCTACCACCACTCCTGATTTTTATTACAAATTTTAGTAAAGAGAAAAGCTTAATTTTTGATGTTGATTTGATTTGTTTTTGATTAATGTCATATAAACATTCTCGTATTAAACTAAATTATCAACAAAAAAGTATATAAGATGTTAGACATTTATTTTCTTACTTATCTTTTGACTCATAACAACATTATCATGAACTATTAAACTATACTATTATTTCACGTAAGTACGTTTCCCCACTTTCGGGGAAATTGCTCCTTCACTGTACACACTCCACAACATTTAAGTTTTGTTTGTGTGTGTGTCGGCGACCATAAGCACGTAATGCTCACGCTCACGCACACATTAATCTGCTTTTGGCCTCATTTTAGACAATGCGTTTGTATGAAGACTATTCATCTAGGCGTTATTAATCTAAGGGTTTTGAATACAAAATACTCTTGTGATGGCAAAATGTTATTATTAACATCAATTAAATACATAACTACATAGGGTACGTTTTAATCATTACATTTGTCTAACTTCCATTCAAAATTACGTTAACGTTTTTAAATCGTATTTATTTATTACTTTGTTTGGTTTTGGTTGTAATGGTTTCATTTTCAGATTGGTCGTATTGGACATTGAAGAGATGCCGCAAGGCCAGCCCCTAGAGACCCCACTGCACCCCAAGAAGAGACGCTCGCGCTTGTGGCAACTGTAAGTAGTTCTAATGTTACAAAACTTTTTTTTTATAGTGAAGCGGTCATTACCGCTTCTCTTATTATTATTATTATTATTATTATAAATTATCAGGCAGGCAGTTGAAACAACTGATAAGTGCCTGTATTCTGCTATATACACCACTAGTTAACATATTATCTTTTACTTTAATTTATTGAGAATATATTTGTCGAGTCTGTTTTTAAATTGGTTCAAGTTTTGGGCTGAGACCACTTCTTCCGGGAGCTTGTTCCACGCACTCACAACACGATTGCTCAGAAAATATTTGTGAGGGTTGTTATTTGAGAAACTGGTACATAATTTAAAGTGGTGGCCTCTTAGATGGGTGTTGTCGTTTCGGATAAATAATTTGTCCCAGTTCTGAAGATCATAATGTCTGTTTAAAATCTTAAATGTCTCAATCAGATTTCCACGGTCTCTGCGATCCTTTAGAGTCGTGAGCTTCAGTACTTCTAATCGCTCCTCATATGATCGCCGTTTTAGTAGTCGTGGTATTTTAGTGAAGCTGCGCTGTACCTTTTCTAAGAGTTCAATGTCCTTAACAAAATAGGGGCTCCAGACCTGAAATGCGTACTCTAAGATGGGTCTTATAAAAGTTTTGTGAATTTGAAGCATCATTTCTGGTGTTATGACTCCAAAGGCTTTCCTTATGAGGTAGATAAGACTTTTAGCTTTCTTGCTAATCAAAGTTATATGCTCTTCCCACTTCAGGTCCTCTGTAATCTTCACTCCCAGGTCTGTTTGCACCTTGGTCTCCATTAGTTGTGCATCACCCAATTTATAAGACAGACGGGGATTTCGACTGCCTATGTGCAAAACAGTACACTTCGAGGCATTGAGATTTATGAGCCAGTCCTTCGACCAGTTTACAATTGTGTTAAGGTCGTCTTGAAGGCGGTCGTAGTCTATCAACGGGTTGGCAAATATTTTAGTGTCGTCAGCAAAGATGCTGACGTTACTTTGAAGGCAGTGCGGCAGATCAAAAGTGTATATTATATACAACACGGGCCCGAGGACCGAGCCTTGCGGCACACCACTGCGTACTTCTCGGCGGTGTGACATCGTTTCACCTACTCTCACTTGTAAGGTTCTTTGTTGTAGGAAAGCCTCGATCCAGGTTAGTAGTTTCTCACGTATTCCCACATGTTCTAGTTTTTGGAGAAATCTTCTCGTAGGGACTTTATCAAAAGCTTTTTCATAGTCTAGGTAGATAACGTCGATAGGCTCTTTCTCATTAAAGTGTTTTGTCCACAATGACAAACATGACAACAAGTTGGATACCGTAGAGCGATCCGGGCAAAAACCATGCTGCACTTCAGCAATGACTTGATGGTTGGTGAAGAAATTCCGAATATGCTTAACTATAATTTTTTCCATGGCCTTGCAAACCACACTAGTTAAGCTTATAGGTCTATAGTTAGAAGCTTCTAATTTACTTCCTTTTTTAAAGATGGGCGTCACCATTGCCGTTTTCCACAAATGAGGTAGGGTTCCCGTCTCATATGACGTCTGCATTATTATTCCTAGGTAGTTAGTGAGGTCACATTTCTTTAATATTGCTACAGGGATGTCATCAGGTCCTGGTGAAGAATCCGTTTTCATTTCTTTTATGACTTGCTGGATTTTGTCTTTGGTAAAAAGTATTTCTTCAATGGAGTCCCCAACTCGAAGAAGCGGGTCTAAAATTGGTACTTGGCTTTGTGGTTCTATTTCGAAGACACTCGCGAACTGATCCGCAAATACTTCAGCTATATCAAGGGGCTGTGTCACGATGTGGCCTTGTTTGTTGAGCAGGACATTAGGAATGGTAGCCCTTGAATGTATTTGTTGCCGAATGTAAGAGTAAAATTTTTTAGGCCCAGCATGCAGTATGTTTTTTTCATATAATATACGAGCTGTTCTGTTTTGGTTTATTAATTTGTTGTTAAATTTTCTATAATCCCTGTAGTGTTCATCAAGCCCAGTCAACTCGTATCTTTTCCATAGTGCCAGTTTATGATTTATATGCTTTTTGGTGTCATTTGATATCCACGGCTTATTTGTAGTATGCTGTCCAGTTTCGTTCGAGGTACATATAAGTTAAAAGCTTCTCTGAGTGCATTGAGAACGATCTCAAATTGGCTGTTTGGACAGCTGTAATCTTTGATATTTCCAGGTAATGTTGATCGTAATTTTTCATTGATTTTATCATAGTCCGCTTTATTGAAGTTAAATCTAGATTTTGCGTTCTTTTTTTGTTCCTGTACTTGCAGTTGTATAGTTACCAACAGACAGGTATGGTCACTTTTACCAATAGGGGCTTGGTGATCAACGTTAGCTATGAGTAAATCATCATTTGTTAGGACTAGATCTAAGAATGATGGATTGTTTCCTTGTCGAAATCTAGTTTCTTTTTCTATTACTTGGTGAAGATTGGTGTTTTTATACCATTGTACAAAGTTGTCTTCTTTTGGTGTGACATATCTGCTGTTTTCAAGTGGCCACTTCACTCCACCGTAGTTGAAATCTCCCATTAAAGCGACCGTATTACTCTCGGAGACGTGGTTAATTAGATCAAGTAATCTGTTGTCATGATTTATTGTTGAGTCGTGTCCTCTATATAACCCACACAGCAAAAACTTATTGTTACCAATTTTGACGTCAAGCCACAAGCATTCAGACTCCTCATGTTTCACATTATAGGTGGTATTTAATTTTGCTGTCATAACATTGGTTCTGTTTGAGGCGTATATTGCAACTCCACCACTTCGTTTGCCAATCCGGTCATCCCGGTATAAATCGTATCCTGGTATTTTTACCATTGAGTTAGGTATACTTGGTTTGAGCCAAGTTTCAGTTATTATGATCAGAGTAGGCTTTAATGAATTCACTCTAGCGATTAACAAATTTAGTTTAGATGTTACAGATTGAATATTTGTGTATAGTATAGTAATTGTAATAAATGTTGATGTTGATGAAACTTTCTTCTCGAGGGTATTCGTTAAGTGTTTGACAGCTTTATGTGTATGAGTGGGCTTATTGTATTTTTCGGGAGCTAGTTTTTTTGGGTATTGGTTTTCACAATAGTTGGGTGTCCTCGAACATATTTAATAGTGATATCCGTCTCCCCTTCACTCATGCGTTTGTTAAGCTCTTCTCGCAAGTATTTCAAGTACTCTCTTTGCAGAGGTGTCAGATCTGAAGTTATAGATGAAGGCACGCTCAGCTTGTTTCTGTTACGAAGAAGTTCCAATGCATCAATCTTGCTACGCAATACAACCTTCAGCGGGCGTGGCCTGGCAATCGCGTTTTTCTTGGGGACACCAAGGCGAAACACTTTTATTCCGTCCCACTTTACTTTGTTAGTGACAGTTTTTAATACAGCGATGCATTCTTTATTGTCGTGTTCTTTTCTCTGCTCAGCTACATCACTAGTTGATTCTAGGACATCGTAGACGATGACATTATTGGCTCGGTTGGCCCTTTCAGTCATCTCCTGGATCGCTGATTCAGTGGCGAGCATACTCTGACGCATACGTAGTTGCTGAACTTCTATGGTAAGTTCGTCATTATTATTATTATTATTATTCATTCTTCTTCTTCATTATCAATGGTAGTTGGGACATGGCAGACTTGCAATCAACGCAAAGAAAAGTCATAACGCGAGCAATAGTTTTTAGCTCAAGCACTCGAACTTCAGTTGGAGATAATCCGTGGCAGTCTCCACATAGTACAATTTTACAAGAGTCACAAACTACAGAGGGTTTTTTGTCGTTTGGTGGCTTATTGCACTTGGCGCATTTTTCTTGGAGCGAGTTAGGATTCTTCTTAGAACTCATGATTATTATTTATTTTTTTTGGTAGTTTTTACTTTTATTTTACTGGCAGCACTGAGTTCTGTCACTTTAACGGGAATATGTCAAAGTTAATAAAATATGCGATGGTATGCAGAATATTTTTCTACTGATAAATGTCAAGCCCGTATTTATTAGCACTTTTTCTGACCTATTTTCACTATTTTTCACGGAAATAACAATAACACATCAACGACAAATACTGTTTAACACTTTTACAATGTTTTTGTGAAGTTTTTTTGCTGATTTACACACCAAAACGAATAAAACTGACGAGCGTAGTCTTAACGTGACAAGGCATTTGAGGCGAAACAATCTTAATATCTTAATCTTAATTAAGTATGTGGCCTCTTTTCAACCTCTTCACCACCGTCGATGGGTCTAACAACTCAATTAAGAGAGGGTTGGAGTGACTGTTTAAACGCTCGATATGTCTCTTTCGATAATTTTCAATCTCAGCCGCTACTGTTGGCATGTTTAAGTATGCATGAATCTCGTCGTTTTTCGTGAACCATTTACTATTGCCCTCAGAATGCCATTCTGTACTCGCTGAAGACAGAGGATATTTGATTTGCTGGCCACACCCCAGAACTGGATACCGTATGTCCAAATCGGTTTCAGAACTGTATTATATATTAATAATTTATTGTCGAAGGACAGCACCATGTTTCTTCCCATAAGTCAGTACAAGCTGCGATGTTTAAGGATAATTGTGTCTCTTTTGATCTTATGGGCAATTCCAAGTAAGGCGTCGGTCAAGGTAGAAGCCGAGGTATTTAAACTGTGTTACAAAACTGATTGTTGTGTTCGAGTGCCCATGGTAACCACAGTGCCATAGAACAATTGAATTTCTATTGTCTGTCCATGGGCGTCCCAATAACTTTACTAGCTAATTAACTTTGTAGGGTACCACCATCATCACCATCATCGTCTCAGCCGGAGGCAGCAGTGGGGTCACCACCACCGGCATCTCCACCACCGACCGCCTCTACCAGCACGGCGATGTTTTCACCGGCGTATTCAGTGCTATCGCCATCGTAAGTTGCTTTTCTATTTTACTACGAAAAATGTTTTTGTTTTGTTTATTTGCAAATTTTGTTGCGAACAAATTACAAAAACAAATGTTGAAAAAAGTTGAGATTTTTTTTACTACGAAAACTTAGTTCTAGGTGTGTGAAAATGTACCTACCTATTTTTACAACAAAACTTTTGTTCTAGGTTTGTGGAATGTACGGCCATCAGCTCGCCATCCGGCTCAGGCTCTCCAAGGCTTCCTGGTCCTCGCCCTCGTCAGCTTACTTATGGTAAGTAGCTAGCCGCTAATTTTAATCAGGAAGGAGCAAACGTTTGATCCCCAGCAGATTGTGACCTACTTGTCATTTTGTTACAGGAAGTGATGTGAGTTCAGATAGCGAGGACGAGTCGGCGGCTATGTTTCTGCCCTGGACAATCCGGAGCGAAATGGAGACACCGATGGACGCCGAGGACACGCCAAAGCCGACGACGACAGAGCCCGAAATATCGGAGATAGCTCCATTGGCGCACCAACCAATGAGCTTCTTCGATTTTCACTGGGAACCGTTTCCGATTGCCCCGATTTCTCCGGAATCTAGGCGAGAACGGTTTTCACAGACTAATGTTGGTCCAGCAACTCCTTGTGTCGACCTATACGACATTTTCATTGCCATATGGGATCGGCAATTTATGGAGCATATTGCTTCGGAGACTAATAGATATGCTCAGCAGGTGGCACAGCAGTTGATAGACGACCAAAACCTGCTACCGTTACCGTATACAATGACCTGTATATAAATCTCTCGGGATCCACCAACGAAGAGTGCTACGTGTGCTTTTCTCGCACGACAAATAAAAAAAAATTAAAGGCGTGTATTTGGGTGCAATGATGCAAAATTAGATTCAGTTCACTGCGGTCGCATTGTTCAATAGGTTTATGTCAGAGGTCGCCAGCACGGTGCTGAGTTTAATCTTTTTAAATTCCATTGAATAATCGTCGTCGACCGAGGTATTGTTGTTGCCGCTGCCACCATCGTTGGCAAGCTCATTCCCTTCGGGAATGAGATTGACTGGCGGCAAATTAAGTAAGAGGTAAAGTATTCGGTACACATGAAAAGGTACATAGGGATCAGGTCCTTCAGGCGTATCTAGGTGTGAACGAGATTCCTCTTAGAATACTGTTGGAGACCAAAAGATGTCTTAATTCATGACCCTATTAAAATGGTACATGGAGGGTCAGATCCTTCCATTCGATCATGGTGTAAACGAGGTTTCTCTGTGAGATAAGATGGAGTCCAAAAGAGGCTAAAACCATGACCCCCAGTAATTAGGTTGTGCGCACAACCCATACAGGCACTAAGATGCACTGTTATGAAATAAATATATTATAAAAATAAAAATGAAAGTCGACTTTATATAAATGTACCAATAAAATAAAATAAAATAAATAAAAGGGACCGGCCGGCCCAGATAATAATGAAAGTACCTAATGTGTTATAATTATGAAAAGGTGTACCGATACATCAAGTGATGACTAAAAGTCTAAGTAGTACCTATATAAATATTAAATAAAATATGAGAAAGTGGAATAAATAAATACATGTGCACACGGTAATATAATGATATGATATAATGACAATGTGTAAAAACATGATATACATATACTCGTAACAAAACGAATTATTAATGACAATGACGAAAATGAGAGTTGAATAGAAATAATTAGAAATAATTATTGTAAAATAATAAGTGGCGCTTAGTTTCCACGTATTTTGAAATGGCAATTTAGAAGGAAATATGTCTATTGCTATACATAATTAAGCTTTAAGCTGTGTTATCAATTTATTAAAGCATAGTAAACATCGTCGACAACTGGGTTAAAAGTAAATAAATCTGTAATTTGTTTTAAAGAAAACTAGTTATTAGAAAAAAAGTTTAGATATTAACTTTATTTGTGAAATTAGTTTAGTTTTTCAAAGGTAAAAAACATAGTAAAAAAAATATTATTATTATAATAATATACATGTATTGTTTGTATCTTGTGTTTAAGAAACATATTTTATACTATACAAATATAAAAAGGTTAGTTATAGGTATTCAAACATTGGTTTATTTTAAGTTAGCATAAATAAGTAAGTAATAGGTATTATAAGAATAAATTTTAATCATTATGTTATAAATTTTGCTGTTTTGTATTAATTTTATAAAAGTAAAGTAAGGTACTTTACCTTACAACAATATCATGAATTGTGTAATTTCAGCTTTCTATTATTATAACATTTAAGTAGTATAGTTTTTTTTTTTAAATTTTGTATCAGAAACTTGAAATTAAAATTTAAATAAAGAAGTTGTAAAGAAAAGAAGAATATGATTAAAGATTTCGAATATGTTTGTTAAAATATAGATAAGTATAATTTAATTAAAGGTTAATTTTCAATATTTAGACTTTGCTAAACTTAATAATAGTAAATAATAATTTAGTTAAAGGTAAATATTTTAGAACTTTCCGAATTTATAGTCAATGTAAAGAGAAAAAAAAAACATGTTTGCATATTCATTAAAACTTTAATTTGGTAACCATTTAATTTATCTTTCACTCAAATTGTAACTTAAAAAAAAAAAAGTTTTGTTTAGTCTGTTTCTAAATATGTAAAAAAACTGTATTCACATTTTTTTTCAAAAAAAAACGGGGGAGGTGTAGTGTGTGACTCACCTTACTCTAGTATGACACCTGAATTGCACTATTAGCCTGACATGTTTTCAGTAATAAATCATACGTCAAAGACTACACTTGTTTAATTAGCTCTCCCAGTCGTCCCATCAGTGCAGGTCATTCTGTTCTGTTTAATATGCCAGCAACTTTTAATGTATAATTTACCATACCGCTACACCTCTTTTTTAAGAACAAATGATCATACTCTTCTCTTACACTACACAACTACAAACACACTCGAACGATTATATAATTCTTTTTTTCTTTCATACAATTCAGCATTATTTAATATTCATCAAATTATTGTAAAAAAATATCAATACTATTGTAACCACTACCTATACCCTGCTAAAAAGTTTTATGGATAGTTATCTTAATGCACTGCAGGAATTGGACGTTACTGAAGTTGCTACTTCATTAACTTGTAACATTGGTGATTTAAACACGTATATTCAGCAACATAATGATAATTTCAATGTAATTACCCAAAATATACGGAGTATTTATAAAAACTTTGATGATTTTATGATAAATTTAACACAGCTTTCTCTTGAAGCCGACATTTTAATTTTAACTGAGTGTAGACTAGACCCAGATAAACAAATACCTGCTTTAAATAACTATTCAATATATTATACACTAAATCAACTTAACCAAAATGATGGTGTAATTGCCTACGTAAATGACTCTCAAAAAGCATGCGTCACAGAACTTAGCCTTACACATGCATCTGGACTACAAATAGTTACTCCTAAGTATACAATAATCGGAATTTATCGCTCTCCCTCAAATCCTAATGCAGAAGAATTTATTATCTCATTAAATAGTCATCTTGATTCCATATCATCTAGCAAAAATATTTTTATAGTTGGAGATATTAACATTAACTTAATTGTTAAATCTTTGGAAAGGTCAACAGAAAGAAATAATAGATTAAAATATTTGGACGTATTATCTTCTAACGGATTTCTCCCAGGTCATTACTTACCCACTAGACAGGACAGTTGCCTGGATCACGTTTTAATGAAATTTGATAAAACCACGAACTCAGCACTTGTTGCTGTCTTAAATACAACCGTAACGGACCACTCTATGGTTTGCCTTAATATATCAACCTTAAGTAGTAATTCAATTCAGAAGTCAAGTCACATAAATAAAATAAATTATGAAAATGCTTATAAATCTCTCATCAATACTGACGTTTCCTATTTATTCACGTGTCACGATCCGAACATTTTAGCAAGTAAATTAATTGACGTGATCAGATCAACTGTGTTGTCTAACACTAAAATAAGGACCGTACCAGCGGGTAAACGAATTTTAAAGCAATGGGTAACTGTTGGGGCATTACGATGTATTAGGCTAAGAAATAGCATGCAACTTAAGTTGCGCTCTGAACCACATAACAACATGTTAAAAATTATATATAAGCGTTTCCGCAACTATTGTGTTTCATTATTAAGAAAACTTAAGAGGCAGTATAACAAGAAGAAAATAGAAGACTCAACTAAAAATAATAAAATACTCTGGACTACTATCCGCGAGGTTAGTAATTTTAAGGCTCCTAAAACATCTAATTCTAAACTGTTAAATATATTACCACATCCCAGAGATTCGATCAACCATGTTAATCAGTTCTTTGTTGGTATTGGTAGATCATTAGCGGAGGATATCATTTCTCAGTGTGGTTCGCGGGTCAAACAAGTAGATAATGTTACTAGACTAAAGTCCTCGTTCGTCTTATTGAATACTGACCCTGAGGAAATTGATGGGATCCTCTCGAGCCTTGACTCTGACAGTGCAGCTGGTTGGGATGGCATCCCAACTAAATTTATAAAAAGAGCCCGAGACTTTTTGGTCCCACTAATCAGTCGCTTAGCTAACCTGTGCTTTGAAACTGGGAAATTTCCACTGGCCTTCAAGCGATCTGTTGTTACACCGGTGCACAAGAGTGGGGACAGAGGCGATATGAATAATTTTAGACCTATATCTGTGCTTCCATGTTTTTCTAAAATCCTAGAAAAACTTTTGAATAAGAGGCTTATTAGTTATTTAACTAAATTTAATATACTTTCAAATTCTCAATATGGTTTTAGAAAGGGTCTGTCTAAACAGGATGCTGTCATAGATCTAACTAAGTTAATTACTGAAAAAGTTGATAATAAGTACAAATGTGTAACAGTATTTATAGATCTGAAAAAAGCCTTTGACACCGTTTCTGTCCCGATTCTTGTGCGCAGGCTGGAAGCTATTGGAATAAGAGGGACGGCCTTATCGCTCTTCGAAAATTACCTACAGGAGAGAACACAAGTGGTAAAAATTGGCGATTACTACAGTGAAGAGAAAAGCGTCAGTTTCGGTGTCCCTCAGGGAAGTGTACTGGGCCCTACACTGTTCCTGGTGTATATTAATGACCTGTGTAAGCTTCGGGTTAGGGATGGTCGCATCTTTTCTTACGCGGATGATACCGCCGTTGTGTTTTTCAGCTCTTGTTGGAATACTGTACAGAAGGCTGCCGAGACTGGTTTGGCTGGGATAGCTGAGTGGTTGAATTTAAATTTACTAACCTTAAATTCATCTAAAACAAACTACATCTGTTTTGCTCCCAGTCAGAGATCCCAGCCAAAATCCAACTACCAAATTAAAATGCATCGATGTGGTGGCATACGCGACGGGAGCTGTGGGTGTCCTTGTCTACAGAGGGTATAATACCTAGGTGTTGTTGTTGACGAAAGATTGTCTTGGCACAGCCATATTGATTTGGTAATTGGCAGAGTAAGAAAGCTAATGTGGATTTTTAAAACGCTTCGACATGTTATGACTAACAAACTGCTTAACCGAGTTTATATTGCTTTAGCACAGTCTGTAGTAACTTACTGTATCCCAGTATGGGGTGGTGCTACAAAAACCAAGCTTCTCGAACTCGAAAGATCCCAAAGGTCACTTATTAAAATAATGTACTCTAAACCATGGAAATACTCTACAGATAATCTTTACAGGATCAGCAATCTACTTACGGTTAGAAAATTATATATTTTAAATGTAACTTTGAAAATACACAAAAGTTTACCATTTGACCCAAATAAACTAATACAGAGACGCAGACACAATATTGTACACTCTAGTAGGGTACACACTGTATTTGCAGAACGGCAATACAGTAGCCAGTCAGTGTTTATTTATAATTTTGTTAATAAAAAAATAAATATATACCATAGGAAGACACATGAATGTAAAGAAATACTGGTGGAGTGGTTAAAAGCTTTGACATACGAAGAGACTGAAAATGTTTTTAAAAGAATTATATAGCCTAGTTAGTTTTTCACGCATGCACACACCACGCACACACACACACCCTCACACACACACACACACACGCACGCACGCACGCACGCACACACACACACACACACACATACACACACACACAAACGCTCGCTGGCTCATGTAAATAGAAACAATATTAGTTATCTGATTTGATTTCATAGTATTTGATTTTATTAATTGTAATTTAATTTTTATTCTTTTTATGTAATTATTTTTTATAAACATAATTTAATTTTTTATGTAATTTAATGTTTTTTATGTAATTCGATTTGATTTTGTTTTGGTTAACTTTAATTCAACAGATTTTATTCTATTTTATATAATTTAATTTATTGATTTTGTTTTGCTTGATTTTAATTTGTTTTATTTTATTTAAATTTGAATTTATTAACAAGTCACAAAGGTTGGAGCGAAGCAACCCCAACACGAGTATTTCACAATTACTTACCTGGGGTTGTTTCTCATTTACTTGAAATGTAAGATTTTTGTTAATAATAAACAATTTTATTTAAAAAAAAAAATATTTAAAAAGGTTTTTTTCATTAACAATTGTTTAAAATTACGATAAAAATTGTTCTTTTTGTTGATGTAAAATTGATCGTCACTGTTGGTGATATATTTGTACGAATTGAATAAAAGTGGTGGCATCAATAAAATATCTCTGGTTTTATTCTTACAATCCTGCGCGGTCGTCATAACTGACGGCGACGATTTCTCATTTGAATCCGAAGAGTGCTCATATTTGCTTTTAATATTAAAAATGTAGTGTCTACACCAGCCCATCAACGAAAACGCCACTGCGTTGTACATTGAATCGTCGTTGTGCTCGTCTAGATATTTGACATATTGCTGCACCCATGGATAGTCTCGCTCCAATATGATCTTGTCAGTGTTGATTTTGAAATATTTCTCAAAAAAATCCTTAACATACACAAACTGTATCAAATCCCTGTTGAATTGTAGTATGGCCAAATGCACCCGCGTGTGCTGTATCGATTTCCAGCGTTGAACAAAATTGTTTAAATTCACGGTTGTCATTTTTTTTCCGGGCACTTAGTCTATCGCTGCAACGTCGTTGCGCACATGGTTCGACACATGCCGATAAATAATCTCTGTTGGACAATGAAAAATCCGTCTTTTTTAGTTCTTGTTGAAAATCCCCGGCAGAGGTGATGCTTATGAATATGTCGTGCACCATCGGCTCTGGCATGCCGCTCTTTTGCAGTACAACATCTTTGATGACGTCGTACTTTAACTTTCCACTCAGTTTATAGTCCATGATCATCTTGATCAGAATCTTGTCGTAGGTGTCGTACATGGCGCCGTTGCACAGCTTATTATTTTATTAGTGTGTTGCACAGCAAAATGTAAATCACCAAAACCAGTATGATCAGTAGTGAGTAGCAAAAATTTTTGGTGAGATGCAGCAAATAAGCCGATATACCGATGGGAATTGAGATTGTTTTAATGTAAAAGTCAAACTTGTCTTTCAACGTCGAACCACCACTGGCGTTTGAAGGTTCTTCGACTGCGGCTGCCTCTTCGGTGGCGAAATTATTCTCCTCGGTGGAATTATCCGCGTCGGTCAAATACGAATCGAATTTAAGAGTAGCCTTATTATAATAGTCTGCTGGTATTATTTCATTTTTTTTCGCATAGCTGCTCACTTTGACGATTCGTCAAAGTCATCAGCGCGTCGCTGACGAGCATGTTCTCGGTTGTCGTTGATCTCATTGAACGTTTTTAAACTGGTGTATATATTCGGCAGTAGAAAATCCATCAAGTGTGGGAGAGAGAGTGTGTACTTAAAAAAAAATGTTTTTTTATTGGTTAATATATGTCTTTATGCTTTTTTCACTGGTCGCGGTCATGTCCTTATATAAATTGCTGCGATCGCAGAAGAAGCGCAAGAGTCGAATCGACATGGCGGCGCACTTTAACAATAAACGTTTTTTGGAGTTTACCAAAACCGATTCCAAATTAAAGTCCACCGTCAATTGCTCGGACGGAGAAAAAACTGCGTGCATCAACACTGCTAATTGTATAACCGTCTGCGATAGGCCCATGTACACCGAGGTGTTGTGCACCGACAATTTGTGCCAGGTGACAAACAATCAGCCTGCCGTGGAGACGGCGAATTCCATACGTAAATCGGCCATGGAAATTGTCGATAATATCATGTTGCATTCAAAACCCATCAGCATAAAGCCAGAAATTTTAAAGGACAGCGGTGCTGAGCGCGAAACCATATGTGCAGGTGGCAAGTACGATCCACAAGTAAACACTTGCGTGTGCGCAAACGACTACACTCTGGTGTATTTCAACAAATACCTGCCGCATTTGCCAATATGTGTACCCGCCAAAAGCTTGCTGTTTTACAGTGACGTTACCGTGTCTAGAGCTCGCGATCTTCATCTTCGCCGTCGTCGTCGTAGACGATAAAA
Source organism: Eudonia lacustrata (assembly GCA_947562085.1). Taxonomy (NCBI): domain Eukaryota; kingdom Metazoa; phylum Arthropoda; class Insecta; order Lepidoptera; family Crambidae; genus Eudonia; species Eudonia lacustrata. The sequence goes on along the minus strand of OX387318.1, from coordinate 14,292,389 downwards.
CTACTGAATTGCGCCGAGCATCGGCGATGGAGGCATCTCGCCGCCTACGTGGACACTATCTTCCTCCTCAGCGAGGACCTCGTCATGTAGAACAATACCGTCGTCGTCGCTGTCCACTTCTGTAGCCGTCACTGGCGGCACGGTGAATGATGTGGCTGATGAGGCAGTGGTCGGCAGAGGTGCCTGAATTTTTTTTTCACGCGGTTTCCATTGTTGTTTGCGGCGACGTTTTTTTTCAATTTCATCAGTGGCCGCAGCCATTTCGCTTTTGTACATTTTTTGTATGCAAAATTCGTGGATGACTCGTTTATCCAGTTCGTTGATGACGATGGGTATGTTGTTCAACGCTTTGTAGATGTAAAGGTAGTCGGTCAACTTCATGTGGTCTTGGCTTTATTTATATTGAATAGATTGAAGGTTTTATAATCGTTGCCGGGTCCCCAATGCTTTTGAAGGCGTGTCAGTTTTTTGTACTCTTCACACTCGTCGTCATCGTCATCATCTTCAACGACAACATCATCACGATACTCGGTACCAGTTCGTCCGAGGACGGTGCTGCGGATGTGGAGGCAGCGGCGACTGCGTTGTCGGTTTCATTATTATTTGTTGCCGATTTTATATTAAACTTGGAGTAGAGTATAAACTTCAATAGAGGTGCGAAATTGTCGTAGAGCCAAGGTTCCAATTTCTCGACTGTTACCGACTGAACGACGTCTTTGTCAATCAATTGTATCACCTCGTTGACTAGCGTCGAAGAATTCATGTTTGATTTGTTGTTCATTTGTTTCTATTTCAGTTGCGGCCGGCTGCCGTTGATCGAGGATGACTACCAATCCCAAAAATTGGGTGTGGTGTGTTCGACTGGTGGCGGGCGAGACCAATATATGTATGGAGTATATGTCGGAAGAGACAAAGAGTGTTAAAAAAACTAAATTGGATTACAGTTTCACAGTGTACTTATTGTGTGCGGTGAATTTTAAAAAGCAGTTGATCCAATTGCTGCTCGCGCTGTTTGACGATTGCTTTGACGCTATAGTAGACAGTGATTTCACGCTGACCACCCCGCCCAACAAACTACTCGATTGCCTCACCATGTTCAACAACTCGGAAAAGGGATATTCATATCATTTGATTTCGATAGAGTGCACGTTCATGCACAATTACCGAAAAATTTTCAACTTTTTCAAGAAAAATCAGCAACACAAAAACAATTTTTTTTTTGATTAACAATTCGGACCTCTACTACATGGTGACCGTGCAAATGATGCTGCGAAAATTGATGACGGTCGTCACCACGGACTCGCCCTACAAAAAGTACATGTTTAGAAGATCCATCGTCAATCAGAATAAAACATCGTCGCCTTCGTCGGCCGCTGCAGACGACGCGCTGTCCAAGCTCTTTGATCCTGCCAATTATTTTGTATCGAACGGACTCTACGTGTTGTACGACAACTACGAGCTCGAGCTGATCAGCGGCGATTCATCAAAGCTTTTTAAGCAACTGCCCATGGTCTCGGTCGATATTGAGACCATGTCCGACAATTTGAATGACTTTCCGCACGGAGGTACGAAGCATGATAAAATCACGTCAATCGCCATATTCAGTCGCTACTACAATCGCATCATCATCATTGTGTTGTCGTTGAGATTTTTCGTGGAGCAGGCCAACGACGAGATGGATCGCATCTGGAACAATGCTGACATTCGTTTCAATCGGGATCTGATGAAGTATTATCGACAAAAGTACGGAGACAAATATTTTATACACACGGTGGTGCAGTCGTTCAACTCTGAAGTGTTGCTCTTGAAATCTTTCATTTTCTGGTACATCAAGGGATTTCTGCTCAAGACACTGTGCAACAACGAGGACGCGCTACATTTTCTCACCGGACACAACATACTCGGCTATGATATTCCTTTCATCATGACGCGCATCAAATGGCACAACATTCACACGCTCGATCGCATCGTGAGCTACTCGGATCAAGTGGACTCGAATCAAGTGTTGATTCGACTGCATCCGCGCAGTATAATCGTGGACTTGTACAAGACATTCAAGGAGCACGCTCTCAGCTACGGTTCGCTGAGCCTGAAGAATCTGACCAAATTGTTTGCCGCGAAAAATTCGACAAAAGTCGATTTAAATTCGGTAATGATTCGAATCTGGTATATATTGGATAATTACAAGCATACTCTGCCCGAAAACAAACTGGCCATGATGCAAAATCTCGTGCAGCGTTCGTTGCGCTCAAAGGCCATAGATCACGAGTCGCAATTGGAGCGTATAGCGCTGCCGTTCAGCATGATGTCGGATCAAATGAAGATTCGCCTAAATCCAAATCTCAGCAGCATAAAATCCATCGACGCCTATTACATTATTCACATATTGTGGTACAATATTGTGGATTGCGAGTCTGTCATTGCGGTATGGGACACATTCGCCTATCCCGTGCTGTTTCAACATGTATCCCGCGGAGAACTTGGAAATTTCCATTCAGAGCAACGTGAGCAAACGCATCAAGCTACAGTTTGATTATCACTCCTTGCACTATCGTCAGGCAATTGTGGCCAACTCCACCATTGCTATTAACAAAACCAAGGCGTACATCAACGCATACTATGACGATCAGTACTGGAACAATGGCCCGATGACTATACACAACACGCACAAGTCGCCCGTGGAATCTTTCAATTCGTTCGTGGCAAATCTCAATAATAAATGTTGCATCAAGCCGATTATTCACAACACCACTAAGAAAAAATATGCAGGCGCTGCAGTGTTTTGTATTCCCGCCTTTTATAGTAACGCCGTGCAGTTTGACGCGACAAGCAAGTACCCGAGCTGCATAGCGGGCAAAGAGTTGAACATTGACACGGCCGATCTCGTTTCGGTGAAATGTCTCAAGTTTATCCTAGCGCAGAATCTCGTGTTCAAGCAACTGCTGCAGCAGCTCATCGACACGGGTGACGTGAAACTATTCTGCGGAGAAGATGTCCTAAAAAACTACACCACCTACGTGGTGGATTTTTCGGAAAAGTTTCATATAGTCGGTAGACTCATCGTCGGCTTTGAAGATCTGCACTCTCTCCACGACAACTTTCCGCTGATACTCACATACAAGCGGAGCGACGGGTTTATGGTGAAACATATCAAGCACACGTTGAATCTTAGAAAAGAAGTGCAGAGTGAGCTGAAGCAAACGAGCGATCGCGAGTCCCGCGAAATGTTGGACGCCAAACAAAAAGCATTAAAATGCAGCGTCAACAGCCTGTACGGTTCGTTCGGCAACACTGATATTCCACTTGCGGCCGCCACTACCATGTACGCTCGTAAAATTCTAATATTCGCCTGCAAGCTGGCACTCTACGTCGTGCTCGATACGGGCCACAAAATCTATCGAGAATTTAAGCGCTCTGGATACAATCGCTTCTCTCTCGACACCGCAGGCGGTGTCGAGAGAGACGTTGACGTTCGTCGATGAGAGCAGCAGCAGCAGCAGCAGCGGCAGCAGCGACGACGGAGAGGGAACGTGTATTTTTGAGAATTTGATTACCGAAGATTTTCTCAAAGTAATGTACTACCGCTGTCTTTTGGACGGAGTCGACGAGGCGAGTGCATTTCTGCAGATAGAAGCACTCTACCGCGAGAAGAAGCGCACGTGCCAATTTGAAGAGATTCTCGAAAAGATTCCTCGTAAATTGAGATATTCCGTGTACGACGGCGACACTGATGGTTTCCAAATGTCGAATTTATTGCATCTGAGCCCCAAGTACATTGCGCGAAGAATAAATGAAATTATAGCTAAATCCGTCAACATTGAGACTATAACGTTTGTGGAAAAAATTCTGACGTCAACCATTTGCATGAAGAAAAAAAAATACACGCATTACGGCAACATGCCTCTATTGACTGCTTGCCTGCCCCGACGACACTAAACGCTTCGGATTCAACGTGTCGCAATGCAAAATCTCGCACAGCGGCTACGAAAGAAATGCACTCCCGTGCTACAAACGCCTGTGCAACTACGTGGCAGCCATTTGCTACTACAAGCATCATTACGGCAAATTTGAGGACTTGACATTCTCTCACTTGCTGTACTCGGTGTTTGAGTATTTGGACGCCAAACCAGCCGACGAACTATACATATCGATCGATTTGAAGAAGATCCAGAACAACACGCCGCGCAAAAAATTCATCGAAAAACACACAAAGACGTATGGAGGTTCAATGCTGGCCGTGTACATTTACACCACGGCAGCAGCCAGTGCCAACACCGAGGAGCTCATAAAATTGGACGAATACGTGCAGAATCCCAAGGCGTATCATCGTCACTTGGGCTATTTTATTAGGCCTTTTTCAAAAATATGGTACGAGCAACTGGAAATTTCCTCAACCTTATCGAACGATTGTGGAGCAGCCGCCGAGACACGCATATCAAAAATCACCGAAATGGTCAATGTCAAATTTGAAGACTGGTTAATAAATAGGAAAAAAATAAAAATCGCGCCGGTCTCTCCGCCTCGTACGAATAAAAAAATAATCAATGTATTCAGGGAGCCAATCGAGAAATATTTAGATTTTAATGACGATTTTGTAGAATGTAAACAATGATGATGGGCGCGTTGATCAATCATTGGCGAGACGCGTGTATTTAATCTCGTTGGTTGCGCGTTTTAATCGTCGGTTTACATAAAAACCGAATAATATTATGCTGATGAAAATGGCTATACCTATACCTATTTGTACATAGCCAAACACTTGTGCCGTACTCTGTGAGGAGGTGTTGAATAAATTGTCAATATTACTGCCTTGTTTTGCTATTTCCTCGACCACCTTGTAGCTAGTCTCTCCCAAATATTTGTTCATGGCATCCACATATGTCAACTCTTCACATCGATATATTATGTAGGCGCTGTTCACCTCGGGGTCTTTATGATCACTGTCGCAGTGAATGCACGTGCGCGATGGGTCGTCGCATGGCGCCGATGCTATGATGGTGAGGTCCAGATCAACAGTTCGGCACTCGGACACACCAAATGATGTGGCGTCTACTAGCTTGTCCTCTGGCTTGCAACAGCACTTGCTGATCTTGCACGCGTTGAACACTCCGCCCGTAGTGTCATAACGAAAACAGCCGCTATTAGCATGTTGATATTTTTTTTTAAATCCCACGATTCCCGTGATGGACAGAGTACCCGCTATTCCAGTCACCAATATACGAGTGGGATGTTTCATTATGTACGTGAAGAGCGAGGACACTTTTTTGTCAATTTTGATTATGTCCTTGACCGCGGTCTCGATCAAGTCTCGCTTGGCCAATGACGCAAAATTTCTTCGCATAACCCCCGTGACGCCGTCCATTTTATTCAGTACCGCATGTGGCAAACGACTCATTTCATACTCGAGCAGTTTAAAAGTGGACTTGAGGTTGGTCAAGTCCACCAGTAGTTTGGGATCGATGATTCTGATCGCTTCAAAGTACTTGCCGCGCATCAACAGTCTTTTCGCCGTGGTGAATTCTACCTTGCCAAGCATCGCCTTGCCGCCCTTGAATTCGAGCTTCGAGGCAAGTTTCTTCAAAATTCCATCTTCCGTGCTGGCCACCAGCAACTGTCTAAAATGGCTAACCTCGTCGACCTACCTTATAAGGTACGAATCACCATCAGAAATTAGTCTCTAGGGTTAGTATTTAGGGAGCTAGGACCGATTATCCTTTTTCTTCAAAATAAATATATCTTCAGAACGGTGCATTTTTTTCAAAATCTGCTTTTGCTGAAATTACGCACAAATTTATAACATTGTGTGTAAAAAAATCATACTTGTGCGCCTCACCGTTCGCGAGATACAGCAACCACCCAAAAGTTACCCCAGCGGTATTTTGAATAACTTCGGAATTATAAGACGCACAAATTTAAGACTAACACGCACATTTACAGCGCCCCAAGATCTATCTTCCTGGGTACTTTTTTTTTGATAAGTCCACAGGAAAAAAAATGTAAGCATCTGTTTTTCGCGAATATCTCAAAAACTACTGGACGCACAAATTTAAGATTTCGCGCACAATTACACGAGATGGAGCACTAATTATTCTATATCAAGAATCCAAGAAATTCGACAACATTCCGCTGGGGTAACGCACGCGGATCGAGTGTAGAGGTACAGGCCCTTGTTGGTCAATCGAAGATATTTAACGTCCACCGTGCCCGGCACCGTGATTTGTTCCGAAGAAATATATTTTTCACGCATTTGTTCGGCGCGACTCGTACGTTTGGCCAGTTTCACTCCATGGTTGTCGTCGCTGCTGCTGGTCCAGCCATCGCTGTGCTTGCTATCATCGCTCTCGACAGTATTCCAGAAGGGAGCGTCGTTGCGGCTGCCCGTGCTGCTGTCGCTGCTGCTGGTCCAGCTGTCGCGACGACAATTGTTGCGCAATCTTCGTTGTTTGCGATAGAACACATCGTCGCGTTCGGCATCATCATCTTCGTCGTCGTCATCGTCAGCGTCCCGATCGGACGTTGATTCTATGCCGCGTGGATGGTGCCATCGTCGCGGAAGAGTCAAACGTGTCCCGCGTTTGAGTGCCTTCCTCAAAAGTTGTTGAGGGATGGCCGGTTTTTGCGCTTTCATCAACGAAATTAAATTTATCAATGTCGCGATTCCAAGCCAACGCAGTACGGTACTCTTTAATGTTGTTATCGGGCATGTCGAGCATGTAGCCCGATTGCCAGGTTATAAAGCGTGCTTGCTTCGACCAGTATAATTTTTTTTCACACAAATAATCGACGTGCGCCTTGGTAGTTTTAGATACGAGACGCAAGTTTAAGACTGTTTGAACGGCACTAGACGGCTTACCCGAATATATTAATTTCATTTCAGGATAGTTGCAAAGTTTTCCGCTGGTGTCGTCCTCCAGCAGATACTTGTAGATTTTTTCCATTATTTCGGGTGGAAGATATGCACCGCCTGCCATGGTGAAAGCTATTGTGACTACTGGTCTGCAGAGGATAGAGTCGGAGACATTTTATGCACCGGTCCCCACTCCCACGCGCTCACGTGTCACATTTTTATTCCATACTCTGGAATATCAAATGAGCGTGTGGTAGTGAAAATATATGTGCACCGCATAATCTAGAAAATGAGTTGCCAAGGCGGCGGCTGGCTGTGGCGACGACTGACGCTTTGAAAGCAGGATTTTACGAAGGACGCGTTGAGAGACGGCGCGCCCAGTAGCAGTGCGGATGTGCTAGAAGCTAGAGAGTGGAGGACAGCGAACGATGACATTTACGAGAATGAATGGGCGAATAAAAAAAATACACGGATTCTAATAAATTTTCTTTATTTTTATAAGCAAGACACGACGGTACATGTGGTCGGAGTTTCATTTAAAATAATAATTGTATCGTCGACCGCCTCCGCTGCCTACGCTGCTGGAGGACGAAGTCGAGGACGCTTTAGAAATTCGCTTTAAATACTTGAGACATTCGAGGAGAATTTTTTCGCTCGAACTCAACGCGAGAAATCCCTCTATGGTGATAGTGAGGTTGTCTACGCGCAGACAATTGATGATTGAATTGAAATCTGTGATTTGAGCGTCAGTCAGAGTGTTTTTGAAGGTTATATTACGACCGTCGGCCATGCTGTAGATGCACGGTATCAGGCATGTTTCCAGCTCCTTGTCGTCCACGTCGGCGGTAGAAACTCCATCGGCTTCGGTGGTCGAGCCCAGGTATATCATGCCCGCAGAGAAATCCATTGTAATTATAATTCTATTGAGTGTATTTTTGCTATTTTTGCTCTACGTCAATCGACAAATACACGTGATTGCAATCACGTTGAAAGCCTACGACGATTAGACTCTAACAATGTCGTCTTCTACGATCTCGCCGTACAACAGTCTCGACACTCTCGAGGCGATTGAACTAATGTTCTTACTGACGCAGCAGTATGGATTGCCGGAAAAAATGAAGAAGCATTACATTTCCATGATCGTGGACTTGTATCATATATTCGAAGTGTACAATGGCAGCTCTCCGTACAATACTCTGCCCGACTCGCAGATCCTCTACTTGGCCCGATCTGAAACAATAACGCAGCAAATTAATAAATGTATCAAAGACAAGCCCATATTCACCCGCCCCATGCCCCACGCCGACAACGAAGCGTTCAAGAGACGCGTCAAGAAAATTCACGCCACTCTTCAGCGTGTCCAGTTGGATTCACATTACATTTCATACCTATATGACATATTGGCGGCCAACAAAGAGTACCGACCTACGACCCGAGAGCCAGAGGTTGACATATTTGTGCAGGTATTTGAGAAAATCAAACAGATTCGAAAGTATGCTCTGCTCTTCCACGGCATTTACACGCGGCAAAAGCATGTGGAAAAATTACTATTAAGAGAGGCCAACGGCGGTACATACGTGCAACAAACTCAATTAATGTTATTCCCTCATCAGAGTCTGGCGCAGTTGGAATCCAAGCTCCCCTTCAAAGATAAGGACGTGTACTTTTATAGAGTGCAGCATCTCATGAAAGAATTCAACGTTGCCGCCACCAAATAATGAACATCAAAATATGGTATGCGCTTATTCAGCTAGCCATCATGTTTGTCGTCATAGTGGCGTTCACGTACTATCGATTGCACACCATTTCTGAACATTTTGAGAGTAAACGTAGCAATTTGGATTTATATCTAAAGGTCAACGGCATCAGTCCCGGTAATGCATTCACCAAGCTCAAATATATAATGTTGCCCTCGGTACCGCCACCAATCACCTGTACCAGGTGACTGCGAATTATGCAGCCGTGCCAGTCAACGATGTTGACTATTCACCCAATCAAATATACAACACCAAACGTCAGCAATGGTACGATCCGCTTCGAAAAAATATTCAAATCGTCGCCGAGTCGACACCCATCTATTTGTGGGTGAGCAAAAAAAAAAAGGACACAATGAAGAGACGCTTCAACAGCTCAGCCTGAAAATGCCACATGTCATATTCAGCAATCGAAAAGGTAGATTTGGATTAAAATTGAACAACCCCTGCTCGCGAAAAGATGAATTCACCTAGACCCAACCCATTACGTATGACAACTATTTGACGTTAAAGGGTCTCTCGTCGCACAACATTTCGCAGCGCTATGACATTTTGCCCAATTATAGATACTTGTGCATGCACGGGGACGGCGACGACGTGGCCAACGATGAACCCATTCAAACATTGGTTGCTCTATAATGATATGTAACCCCAAAAAAATAAGGTGCAAAAACTAAAAGCGAATCATGTTTTTGGAAACAATTGCGAAATATTCGCGAAGAATATTTCAAAATGTCGACGAGGTTAGCCATTTTAGACAGTTGCTGGTGGCCAGCACGGAAGATGGAATTTTGAAGAAACTTGCCTCGAAGCTCGAATTCAAGGGCGGCAAGGCGATGCTTGGCAAGGTAGAATTCACCACGGCGAAAAGACTGTTGATGCGCGGCAAGTACTTTGAAGCGATCAGAATCATCGATCCCAAACTACTGGTGGACTTGACCAACCTCAAGTCCACTTTTAAACTGCTCGAGTATGAAATGAGTCGTTTGCCACATGCGGTACTGAATAAAATGGACGGCGTCACGGGGGTTATGCGAAGAAATTTTGCGTCATTGGCCAAGCGAGACTTGATCGAGACCGCGGTCAAGGACATAATCAAAACTGACAAAAAAGTGTCCTCGCTCTTCACGTACATAATGAAACATCCCACTCGTATATTGGTGACTGGAATAGCGGGTACTCTGTCCATCACGGGAATCGTGGGATTTAAAAAAAAATATCAACATGCTAATAGCGGCTGTTTTCGTTATGACACTACGGGCGGAGTGTTCAACGCGTGCAAGATCAGCAAGTGTTGTTGCAAGCCAGAGGACAAGCTAGTAGACGCCACATCCACCCATGTACAACATCCACCCAAGTACATTGATTTAAAAGCTGACAGTTCGTTTCACAAATCTGGTGACACCTTCGAAATAACGAAAGAGAAGGGACAATCGATCTCTTTCCAATACATCACCTAGGTTCATTAGTTAAAATAGTGCGAACTGATGAATTTGTGTTGTTATTTTAGTCCGGTTTCAATAGCTTTAGTTAATAATCTGAGAATAGCTCTTATGATTATGAACGTCATTTTATGCCATCGGTTCGTAAGGCTATCTACTCTGGGCGGGAGATCTTGTACTGAGAACATAGAGCAACACGGACCGGAGGGAAGTAGCCATACGCAGGCGTTCCCTTCTGTCAAAGTACAAGTCCACGCGGACCTATGCGTACAATAAAACTAGTTGCAGCCGCACTGCTCACTAGACTGAATCTAGTTGCGCGGTTAAAACGACGTCCTAAAAAATGCCGAAATGTTCAGTTTTTTGCTGCAAAAAGAGATCTGCCACGTCAAATTTACAAAAAGATGGCGTTACCTTTCATATGTAATTAATTTAGATCACATTATTACTATGTATTTCTCTTTATTCAAAAAAATACAATAATAAGCGGCCGTGTTGTTTCGGATTTGTTTACCAACTGAGGCCGCTTGCCCTCGTACAATATGTGGATCGGTCAAACGACTGATCCGAGTCTGTATCCAAGTTCACGCTGTCACAGCGATAGTGTTGTTATCATTTTCATCGATAAAAATGACAAAGGTAAAGTCTATACAGCCACGTCTTTCATGCATTTAATCATTTTTAGATTAGGTAATGTTTTCTAATATAGTGAAATATATATAAACTGAAAGTACCACGGCTTTGTCACAGAAAACGCAATAAACCAACCACAGTCGAGCGCCAACCTGCTGTACTTCCATATATGAAAGGTGTCACTGACAAGATTGGACATATCTTAAAGCGAGCTTCAATTAACACTTACTTCAAGCCGCCGAAGAAGATCAACAATTTTTTACGACCTGTCAAGTGCAACATACCTCTTCAAGATGCAGGCGTGTACAAACTGGACTGCGACTGTGGGCTCTCTTATATCGGGCAAATAAAGAGAAGTGTAGGAACCCACGTTAAAGAACATATAGCCGACGTCAAGCATAGGCGCGAAAATAAGTCTGCAGTATGCGAACATTCCCTAGAAGGGCCCGATCATTACATCAGATTTGATAAACCACAAATACTCGCTAGAGAACTACGATTCATCCCTAGGATGATACGCGAGGCTATTGACATTAAAAAACACCAATCCATGACATTAATCCAAGCCCCAACACCATACTGTACCACCATACTGGAATCCCAATTCCAGCCTAGCCACAGCCTGGAATTGGGATTCCAGTATGGTGGTACAGTATGGTGTTGGGGCTTGGATTTAATATTTTGTATGATGGGTCAAACAAAATATTAAATCCAAGCCCCAACACCATACTGTCAGACCAAAAGATACTGTAAGCTCTTTCTGCGTAAAACGCAACGCACCTGATTAAATTTAAATGAGGGTATACAAGCTACCAACTAATTATGAGATGACCAACACCTCAGTCTCTCTGTGACCACGGACCCTGCAAAGGCTCCGAAACGTCAGGATAAACATTAAATAAGTAATGTGTAAAATAAACGCGAGTAGATCCTTAAAAGTTGTTCCTAATTAAATATATTACTAAATGACGACCTCCGTGGCCCAGTGGTGTACATAGTGGACTACTGACCTCGGGGTTGTGGATTCGATTCCCACAGAAGACAAACATTTATTTGATGAACTTACCTAAGTTCATCACATAAATGTTGTTTGCCTTCGGTCTAAGTGTGTTTGTTTGTATGTATTATAAGTTTGTTTACAAAAAAAGTATAAGTATATGTATTTAATATCCGTCGTCTAGGATCCATAGCACAAGCTTTGCTTAGTTTGGAACTAGATGACGCTGTATGTAGTGTCTAATCAGTATACATGAGAAATTCAGCAGAAATGAAAATCAATTAATTTGTGCATAGTTTTGTTTTATTAAAATCGAATTCTAGGTAAAACATCAACATTCAATAATCCTTTCATATTTCTTTATTTAATAACTTACCCATGTAAACTGACTTTTTGAACAGATTCTGAATGATATCGTAATAAATAAATCCTTTTTATAACATCTCACCTGTGTCCCACTTTTAAACCATTATCCTAACCGAGTTCTTGAACCTTATCGATACATGCATATCGACAATGTCGCAGCCACGGCAGTCGCAACTTGTCAATGTTGCTGCCTCACCCCCCGCAAAAAATGACAGACAAATCTGTATCGGGAATAAACGCTATGGTTACTCCCCTCCGGTCCGCCGGAGGCCCGTGTTGCTCTATGATTGAGAAAAACCGGCAAGAAACTCAGCAAGTGTCCTCTTTTCTCCCTTACTGCGTCATAAATATTGGAAAATGTCCTATCATAAAAGGACACTTTCCATCACAAATAAAAACACTAAATATAACACTAAAAAACGGCAATTTCATTCTCAGTATCATAGACTATGTACCTATAAATAAAATATAGTTATACATAGACATTGTGGATTGATCATGAAGCTGTAGATTCTGATTCAGAAGAGGATTTTAGTGATTGGTCCAAAGGGTCTTTGGATTGGTCAGCAGTCGCAGAGAAACAGAACAGACTCAAAACAATAAATAAAAGGCAACAGACTTGTTTTTTTGTCTATTTATTCTATTCTACACCATAGACATTTGACATGGCGGAGTAATCAGCTGTTAATTGCAATGCCAACGAATAGTTGTAAATTATTTCTATGGTCGTAATTATTTCAATATTTACTATAAGTTTCCTTTATTGTTGCCATCACTAGTTCATTTATTACATAAACAGATGTTGTTATAAGATTAAATTCAGGCGAAAATAGGAATGGCGCGATGTTCTTTCTTGTCAATCTGTCTGTGTCTGTCAGCTTCATTCATCCATTGTGCAGAAAAAATGTGACTCGTACGCTTTGTAATACTGTTTTTATGTAATAAGTATTAGAAGAACTTTCCATGTAACATATTGTTTTAGGTGATTAATTCGCCGGTTCACTGCAAGGAAGATTTTCTGAAAAAAAGTTTTATTCTATGTTTTTGAGTATTGTTTATCGGGCCTAAAATTGTCCCTACAAAGAAACTGCGGCGTCGGTGGTCAGCCCTGGCTGTTTGTCATATTGTGTAGTTGAATGTGACTTTTGTTGGTGCAAGTGGTTTTTATTGATAGTTTGTGAAGCCAGAGAGGAATCAATTATGTCGGGTCGCGTTCGAAAGCAATCCGACTGCCCAGTTGGAAAACAAGGGCCCATGAGAGCCACCCTGCCGGTGTCGTCGGTGATGAAGAGTGGTGGGTTGAAGAAGAACGCCGGCAACAGCCCGACCTTGTCGCCAACGAACGCGTGGCGGCGGATATCGCCCGATCACGCCCTTTCAGGGCAAAGAAGCCCTGGGGCAGTCAATTACAAAGGTAAGCAGGTGCTTGGCGAAGTTATCATAAAACTATGAATCGTATTACCGGAATAATATGCAATTTGGTCATATTTTAAATATTGCTGTAGTTATATGAGATGTAAGCAGTCTTTGATTTTCAAGGTCAAAGCTGAAAAACAGAAGTTCTATCCTCAAATATTTATTTTAGTAACAGTGTAATGTGTTGTTATAGTATTTACTCACATTCATAAACCTATGCAATTATTTATAAAAGCAATTTATAGATTTTTTCATTTTCATATTACCATTAGGTCACTATCTTATTCAAACAATTTAGTAGGTAAAAAAAAATTGTTTTAGACAAGTTGAGATTACGTGTAGTTTAACTAGGTATGTGATGTAATTTAGTACTCTTACAAACAGTTGTATGTTATGTGATGGAAAGCAACAAGCAGTTGTTTCGCACCTTGCAAACTATTCTTTTCATGTACACTTTTTATTATGCACTTAATTGTATGGTGTATGATAATTCATCATCATCAGCTCATTTTTATGTCCCCACTGCTGGGACACGAGCCTTCCCTATGGATGGATAGGGAGAACAGGCCATAAACCACCACGCATGCCTAGTGCGGTGCTGGACAACTACCAGTTGTTAACGACTGATAGTGCAGCCGGGACCAACGGCTTTACGTTCCTTCTGAAGAGACGACAGAGAAGCTCGAGATGATAAATTTTTCGTCACCCATCCGATGACCGGCTTTTGCGAAAGTTGCTTAACCTCAGCACTCGCAGACCAGGCGCGTTAACCACTGCGCCATCGAGCTCCTCATTATATGGTATGATAATTAGGGCTACAAAATAGTATACACGCCTGCACATAAGGCCACCAAAAACTGTCAAATTTCCTTAATAGATTTCTTCTTCTTCTTCTTAGTCGTTTCACTCATGCCAGAAGGGTCGTGGTTCCGGTAGGTTGGGCAGCAAACAGTACCCGCCGCACGACAATAAATTTAGTCAATAGATTTAAAACTTTATAATATACTAGCTGAAGCTGACCGGCGGACTTCGTACCGCTTTGACAGTTTCCATGACAACAAAACAAACAAATCATTAATCCGCTTAAGAACACCCGTATCCCATGATGGACCCCTATCTATAGCAGTGCCACCTACCGGGTCCAATTGTAAATCTAAACCATTCTCGAATCCACTTGAACACACACAAAAAATTTCATCTAAATCGGTCCAGCCGTTTAACATACACACAAACAAGATTTATCAAGTGTCTGCCATTACAGCAGTTATAGATAGAATATGGTTGAACATTAGCTTGATGTGCAGGAGTCTGTACCTACTATACATATTGATATGGTCCTGTTGAGTCCCTCCATCAGTGCCTTGAGGAAATTGGTCAGTGTCTGTGAGAACTACGCCGGGTCGCATGGGCTCCGGTACAACACGAGAAAAAGCGAACTTCTAGTTTTTCAACCAATAGGTGCAAAGATTTTGAATGTTCCCCCTGTTCGATTGTCTGATGCAGAGCTCAACAGAGTGAATCGGTTTAAGTACCTGGGCCACTGGGTCTCGGCTGGTCTCACGGACGCTGACGATATCGAAAGGGAGCGGAGGGCGTTGGCTGTAAGATGCAACATGTTGGCCCGTAGATTTGCCCGTTGCAGTAAACAAGTTGAAATATCTCTTTTTAAAGCCCACTGCCAGAATATGTATACGTGCAGTCTATGGGTCAACTATACGCAGAAGGCAACAACGCCCTCCGCGTTCAGTATAATAACGGCTTTAGAATGTTGTTGGGGCTGCCAAGGTGGTGTAGCGCATCCGGGATGTTCGCGGGGGCGCGCACGGACGGGTTCCCGGCCATAATGAGGAAGCGAGTGGTTTCCCTAATCCAGCGAGTGCGCGGCAGCAACAACAGCATTCTAAGAGTTCTGGCGGGTCGAGTGGATTTCCCAATGCGGAAGCATTGGATCCGGCTTCATGTCCTTGGTGCATGAAGTACTGGATCTACAGTAATTATGTTGCCCTATATTCCACTTTACTAACATAGTTCTTAAGTGCATTGTTACTAACAAATTCTATGGATATAAGTCTGATTTAAATAAATAAATAAAGAAAAGTAAGGTAATTTAAAATTATGGACTTTCATGATTATGACAAATTACCTTACCTTTTGGTTGGTGGTAGGGCTTGTTTGTCCGCCTGGCTAGCTACCACCATCTTATCTAAATATGTCGCCATAACATCAATGTTTGTTACATTGTTGTGTTCCGGCAGCTAGAGAAAAGATAGCCAGTGCCTCACTAGTGAGGATCCCGCGTGAAGTGCGCTTTCATCATTGGCCATATCATCACTTACCATCAGGTGAGATCAATGCACTGTGCTTATCCGTAAAATATTTAAAAAAAATATATATAGAACAATATGTTTATGTATTTTTGTGTATAAGCATAATCAGCCACTGAGCTATCGCCCTTTTGTGTTTCTGCAGCACACATCTTGATGATTGTGAGTGCCCAGCGCAAGTAAGTGAAATGCGTACAGATAATTACTTGCTTAACCTCTCTACTGGAAAAATACATCGAATCTAATGAACAAATAATAACTAATATGCAAGACAATATTTTAGAAGTTAAAACACAGATCGGAAATCAAGTCTGCTAATGTAGCAACAACAACTCTGATTAAAGAAAGTATCTCTGAAATGAAAACACAAATAGAGGACATTAAAAAGATATCAATGGACATTTACACTGAGCAGGAAAATATCAAATCTCAGGTCAATTCATTTGATAGTAAACTATCTGTAAGTGAAAATAAAATAAATATTCTTGAAACTGAGTTTAAAAATTCAATTCGTCTTGCAAGCCCATCTACCGCTTCGTCTACAAAATCTGAATCGCAATTACATTTGACTGAAATCCTGATCCGTGAAGTCCATGAGCGAAATGAAAGGGAAAAAAATATAATAATTGCTGGCATTCCAGAACCAACCTTTGACAAAACTGCTGAGAGAATATCTAGCGATGAAAAAGAACTAATAAAGATTTTCTCATCAATTAACAAGGATATTCCCATACCTAACAAAGTTATACGATTAGGAAAATATAATCCGTCTAAAAACCGCAACATCAAAGTATGTTACGCTGCGAAGGAGCCCGCAAAAGAGTTATTACGTAATAGAGAAAAATTACCAGACAATATAAATTTTTTATTCTGATCAGACTCCTACCCAACAAAAGTATTTTCGGAATTTGGAAGATGAACTGAATCGGCGCAAAGCTGATGGGGAAGTTGACATTATTATAAAATATATAAATGGAACTCCTTGCATCGTTAAAAATACCCCAAAAAACTAATACAGACAATTCCTGCTACCTATCACACCTATCAAGTAATACATAATTATCAACATATTGAAACAAACAAAGCTAGACTTGCCTTTCTTTATTTAAATGCACGCAGTATTCGAAAAAAGGGAAAATTTGATGAACTGAAATGTATTCTCAAATCGTTATCCGCTACTGTGCATATCATTTTACTGACTGAAACCTGGCATCCAAAGGAAGATCAAGCCCTAGCACTTCGATTGCCCAACTATGCACACTATTATAACTATCGCACAGATTCAAGAGGTGGTGGCGTTTCAATATATGTGCATAACAATCTCAGGCATAGCTTATCTGAATCAAATTATATTGATGGAAATAATTATCTATGGGTGAGACTAGAAAATTATGGATTGAATATTGGAGTGGTATATAATCCTGGCGACACAAACTTATAGAACTTTCTAGAAACCTATCACTTGCAACTTCAGCAAAGGAATAGAGCGATAGTCTTCGGTGATTTTAACATCGACCTGCTCGTTAATGACCGTATGTCTAAACAGTACAAATAGCTATACTATGTGAAACTAATCACAAGATACTAAATAAAATTTCGAAAAAGTACTGTACGCGAGAGTCGGCTACACGTAGGGTAAATACGCTAAACGTCGGCCCCCTCCAAACTTCGGCCGTCTGCACATTTTCAGCTTGCGTTCACTCAAAAGGAAATTAAGTGGCAATTTTGCAACTCGAATTGCAACCTTAGTTCATACTCTATACGTACCAACCGTTACTATTCAATTAAGTAATTCGCTCTTCGCACACTGAGTGTCAGTAGCGCTGCCGCCGTTGTAGCGTCAAGTTCTAAGCTAAAATAGCTTACTCACTGTGAATACCCGCGCCTCGGGGATTAAAATTACAACGATAAGACGATTCTTTTTTTTGTTTTAAGCTTTGTTATCCCTAAAACGTTATTTTTACTATATTTTGCGATAGTTTTTTCAACGTTTTGCGTATTAGTTTAGGGAAAAATAGGGGGCCGCCAATAGAATACCAGTTTTGACTTATAACCGGATTCTCGGCCGGGGCCGACTTAAAGTAAATGCAGTCTGTTTTATATATTCAAATTCTACCAATTCCATTGGCTTAATGGGAGAATTTGTAAAGCTTATAGGTAAATAAATCTATTTTACGTTTAATCGCCAAATACCGGCCGTGGTGATATTACTTGAATCTCGAGAAATAAGGTACATGAGACAGGGGCCGACTTTAGAAATAATAAAGATCGTAATGTCGGCCAGCCTCGAAATTCAAGCGCCGCTATACAGGTGATTACTTTTGTATTGCTTTATTGATTGTGTGTGTAGTAATTTTTAATTTATTTATTAAACTTATTTTCTTTAAATTGAATATAATTTATTAATATGTATAATTATAAAGAAGTTAAGTTTGGACGTAGGAGTTTACAATATTGAAAATATATTTATAATAGCTAAACATGGTTTAGGCTAAATACCTAATAATAAAAAATAAAAAGAACAAAATTATGCGGATACAATCGCACTATAATAAAAGAAGCTCTTGACGAAATAAATCATATTATTAATATTTTTCATTGTTTTCATATAAAACACCCTGTACCCTGCCGACATTTGGGAAAAACGTGACCGACCATGGGCCGTGAATGGCCGACTTTAAGGTTTTTTCGTTCTTGACGCATTTAAACCTTAATACTTTTTTCTTTTACTAGACAAGTCAATCTTATGCCTAATAAACATTAAATAGATTTTCAAGCTTTCTAAAACCGCATCTCAAGCTATCCTTTCATTGCAACTGATGGGGCCAGAGCGATCTAAAGTTAGAAAATCCGTAAGGGGGCCGACATTTAGCGTATTTACCCTACGTCTATTTTGGACCATGTGATTACAAATTTAAAACATGACTTGTTTCATATGGCGATTATGGAATCTGCTATGTCTGATCATAAACAGATATATCTAGAGATAAAAAAAATTAAAACCACAAAAAAATACCACAAAAAACCACAAAACCCTGATAGATAGGGTATGGCAGTTGAAACTACGAATCCGGCGGCTGTCTTTTCAAGGGTACCACGGGAGTTCCGGATCCTAGCCCCCTGCCGGTTATGCCTTCGCGGGCGTCTCGGGCAGGCCCCGGACATGGGTTGGACTCGTGGTGGCATGTGGTTAGCTATAGAAGTGGGAATGTTCGTCTGCATGGTTGGTCTGGCCAGGCTTCCATTTCGTGCATAGCAAGCGGGTCTTAGTAGCGGTCCGGTGGGGGCCTGAAGCGAAAAGACCTGCGGGGTACGTGAGTTACCCTTAGTTGGTGTGCTGCTCGGTGGTTTTCATTGAGTAGTTACTCCAACATCTCCGGTACTAGTCTGGAGAATTAGTAGAGGTGCCCGCTAGATGCAAAGGCCTCCGGTTTAATCAGCTGTGTAGGAATTTGGAATCGATCAGGTGCCTGGATGGGTACCGAGAAGTGAGTGTGCTTACAACTCCGCTACCAAAGAGGACATTTTGGTAGTCGACATTAGAGTTGACGGCCCGAGCAGTGGTACACTGCGAGTTGTGCTCTTAGTGCAACGAAAAGTTAGCGAGCTTACAGCTCCGGTGACCTATCTGGATATTAGGTAGTGGACTATACGTGTCCACGGGGCAACTAGCTTGAGACACTAGTCTTAAAAGTACCGGATGAAGGATGCAGAACCGGCGTGTTCTGATCTGGCGTTATGTCCTGACGTAGGTGGGCCCTTGTGCTTGCATAAGGATGTCTGACACCTAACTTTATAAACGATAGGTTGGTGGGGGGTGTCCGTATAAACTTTAAAGTAGTGTGTAGCAGGGTGTCTGTCTATTATGTCTGGTTGAGGTCTGGCCAGGATTCCATCTTGTCTGATTGAGGTTTGGCCAGGTCTTCCATCTCGTGCGCAGCGAGCGGGTCCGAGTAGTAGTCTCAGGGGGTCCCGAAGCGAAAGGATTTGCGTTGCACGTGAATTGTCCATAGTTGGTTGTTTTGCTCGGTGGTTTTCATTGAGTAGGCTTCCAACATCTCCGGCACTAGTCTGGCTAACTAGTAGAGGCACCCGCTAGATGCAATGTTTCCGGATAAGCCAGCCGCGTAGGATTTTGGAACTGGCGAGGTACCTGGATGGGCACTGAGAAGTGAGTGGGCTTACAACTCCGCCACCAAAGAGGACATTTGGTAGTCAGTCGACTTTAGAGTTGACGACTCGAGCAGTGGAAACTGCAAATTGTACTCTTAGTGCAACAAGAAATGAGCGAGCTTACAGCTCCGGTAACCATCTGGATATTCGGTAGGTAGTGGACAATACGTGTCCACGGGGCTACTCGCTCGAGGCACTAGTCTTAAGAGTTCCGGATGACGAATGCGCTTCGGCGCGTCCTGCCCTCCGACCGCCTAACCGATCGCTTTGGCTACGCGTATAGTTTATGACATCATCTTGCCACCTCGCACCGCCTATGAAAGCAATATCAAAAGCTATAGGCTATAGCAATCGATATTGCTTTCATAGACGGCACGAAACGACAAGATGACGTCACAAACCACACACGAAGTCAAAGCGATCGGTTAGGCGGTCGGGCCCTTGATCTGGCGTTATGACCTGACGCTGATGGTCCCTCCCTTGTGCTTGCACAAGGTTGTCTGACACCTACTTTATGACCTAACGGTTGGTGGGGGTGTCAGTATAAAGTTTAAAGTCGTGTGTAGTGGGGATGTCTGTATATGTGTACTTTTCATTTCAGAATACAATAGAAATTTGAACATGTCTAAATAGGTTTCGGTTTCGATTTCGGCCGAAACACAGACCGAGAACGAAGATTCGGTTTTGGTTTCGGCTGAAACCTTGTTTCGGTCAAACACTAGTTAATTTCCATGTCAGTTAAGTAATTTAAAGGACACCCCACATAATTATTTAAAAGTTTAGCTTTGATATTTAACAACAGTGGCTAGTTATTTTTTACTATTTCGCCAAACGTTTGCACTAGTTATTACAGTAAGACATTTCCATTGACTGCAGTAAGTAATAATAATTGATGTTTTACTACATAGGAGCCCAACTATACAAGATCACTGTTTGGTGTGAGTTCTTATCTTATCTTATCTTAGTCCCCACTAAGATCCCCTGCTGAGATTTCCCTCTCGCAGTACACTTCGACCCATCGGGATCTTTTGTGCAACCACATCCTTTCACTCTTCTTCCTCTGTAAAGATAGATGCCATAAGTTTGGCAACGTCCTTAAAAGCGAAGAGCCTGAAGTCCTCCAGTTTCGGATAGGCCGACCCCAGGAGTCCCATTCTTTTCCTAGCCAGAGAGTCGCAGTCACACAGAAGGTGCTGCATTGACTCCGTTTCCTCGCCACATGCCCTACACAAGCTATTTGTTGATAGATGCATTGTGTAAAACATTTGTTTTATGGCATAGTGCCCTGTCAAGGCACCGATGATTAATCAGGCCTGCCTTCTACTGCCTCCGCATATGAACTTACTCCGTCCTAAGGCGTTTTCGCCTAGGAAGGATTTAGATTGTTTCATACCCGGCTGTTCTTTCCATTCGATGCTGTGCCTGTTTACAATGTAATCTTTTAAGGCCTTGTTAATGGTACTTGGTGCAAGTGCCACAAACAGCTCAGGACCAATGAGCTGGGTCTCCGAGCTCTCCCTGGCAAGTGCATCCGCCATCTCTTTGCCATAGATTCCCATATGGCCTGGGAGGGACCCAGATCAATCTCACCTTGTTATATCCACCTAGCTTGTTTAGAGCTTTGGTGGTTTCAGGAACCAAGGCCAGAGTCGATCCGGGCGATATTAGTGATTTGAGCGCTGCTTGGCTGTCACTCAGAATGAATTGGTGCAAGTTAATAATTGTACAACAACATAAGAATGTTGAATTGTTGTTGTTTAAGACTAAGATAGGCCGATGATGATGATGATGATAAGAATGTTGACTTTCGTCGTCAGTCTATTGCCATAGTTGCTTAAGTCGGCTTAACTTGCTATCTGGTGACCCTTTTGGTTAAGCTTAAAAAAACAGGAAAAAATCTGTGATGGTTTCCTTTCAGCAAAGATTGAAGACAAAAATAGTTTGTTAATTATTATAATAAATAATATACAAATCTAAATTTATAAGTGTATTTAGTTAGTAACACAAAACTTTGTTATTGGGTTTTGATAACACTTTAATTTTATCTTTCTAGGCAAGGGGCGGTTTGGCTCAAATTTAATCAGGCGAACAGCTTCTTTGGACACCCTGTATCATAAAGGCCAGTGGTCCAGGGATTATTATTTGCATGCTGGTCAGCTGCAAGTGGACAAATCTACTCAAGTAAGTTGGGTTTTGCTTCAGTACGAATAAATAATATAAAAGAGTAGACATTTTACATAAACTGTCTTTCTACACCATTATACAATGCTGTCAATATGTTGTCAGCATAATTATTGACGAAAGAAAAGGAAAGGAGAGGGAATAATAAATACCCTTGATAAAAAGATTAAATCAAATGATATATCCCTGTTCGTAAAGCTGTCTTTCTTGGCTTTTGGAAATATCACAGCAAAAGCCTTAAAACTGATATTGTGTTGTGACTCTACTTATAGGCAACTCCTCTGATTATCAGTGTAACATAACAGTGACTTGAAGAATAAAACACGGAACAACTATTCGGAGTTAATTCTTTGTTTATTTGTAAGGCACTATATGTATAATATGTATTAGACAACAAGATAAACGCTTGTTGAGACTCATCTCATCAACAATATTACCAAATCATTTTATGTCCCTACTGCCGTGCCACGCGTTTTTCCTATGGATAGTGACATCACAGGGAATAGGGGCATAAACCACCACGCGGGCCCAGTGCGTATTGTGGTTGTTAACGGCTGCTAGTGCAGCCGGAACCAACGGCTTTACGTGCTATCCAAAGCGCGGTGTAGCTAGAGTTGATAAAATTTTGGTCACCCATCCGTAAAAGACAGAGTGCGTAAATAACCACTGCGCCATCGAATTCCGCCTGTAGCATCGAGATTGACTAATATTATTAGGTTTTCTTTTTTTAATACTTAGCTCGGCAAATGACTCCATCCCACCTGATGTTAAGTGGAAATGAAGTCCAGACGCGAAGACAACTGGTGCAGCGTGGAAACAAACGTAGCATCAGTCAACTTCACTCTGCCGGCCCACAAGGTGCTTCTTCACGCCTCTCTTGAAGGACCCCATATCATAGGAAGGAGGGAAAACGTGTGCTGGTAGACTATTCCATCTTTTGGAGGTGCGACAAAGAAACGAGTCACCAAATTTCTTAGGTTAGGTTGAAAAAATGTTGAAAACATACCCACGAGCGGGATTCGAAACAGCACCTATGACATACCGGGTCAGGTGGACTACTATAAGGCGATAAACTGAAAAAATGCACCAAATTTCGTCGAATAGTTTAAGACTATAATATGACTACGAATCTGAAATATTGATTTAGGGAAATTCATGTCTTTATATTGAATTTGCTAGCTCAAATACACGATTGTATAATTTTGACACAATCATAATTATTTTCGAAAACACCACAAATAATCACTATTGTTTATATTACAACAAAACTACTTAATTTATATGCTTGGAAACCACTCAAATACATTGATAGCATCAATATTCGTAATTTTGTAGCTGCATATTTTGATAACCAAAACCAATAATTTTTAAAAAATATTTTTTTAGATTCTCTTAATTTGCGGTCGCAATTGTCGCAGGCGCTACGTATTTCTGACTTTATGACAGCGTCAGTAAGGATCAGCCTTTTTGAATGTTCACAAATCGAGGTGTCTTCGATCTTAATGCTACTCTTTACCATTTTGACCCGCCACAGTCGGCTATAATCGACAAGCGATAGCGTACCCTGCTCGCCAACTTTTTTATTTTATTTTATTTTACTCTGAATTGAATGCTTGGCGTACAGGACACGGCGACGCATTTAAGTGGCACTCAAAATTTCAGGTCAAATATTTACAATTTTTTTCGTTTGTAATTTGTTTGCAACAAAGTTTGCGTAAACTATATTAACATTTATCATAATTGTATTGTTTATTCTTCCTAGACCGACGAAGGTGGCGGAGGGTCTGGCCGCTCGTCGCGCGGCTCTGAGGACGACAAGCTGGACCGCTTCTTGCGCAGCCGTCTGCAGCGGCCGCACAAGCCCACCGCGTCCGGTGACTCGGGTCACACCATGAGCCCTGGCTTTTGTGAGTGCTAATTAGATTAGAATAGAATAATTATTTATTGTTGCTCTAGCTAGATAGAACACGATGGAAAGAGGGTAGGGAGACCTTTACACTGCAGTGGGACAATACAGGCCTATAATAATAATAATAAGAAGAAGAGCGAAGAGCCTCGACCAACACCTTAAGATGCTCTCGCTTGATGGTTGGATCAAGGGTCAGATTAAGAAAGCAGTACTCCTTGACACGGCACGTATTGTCAGGAGGTTCCTCACTCTGCAGCCCTGACCATTGGTAGCTTGGGCCCTGCCCCGCTGCTGGCGGTACTATAGGATTAGGTTTTTATATTAAAATATTGGTAAAATCTAGTTTTAAGAAAAAAAAAATAAAGAGTGTAATAATAACACGATGATTGTCGATATCACCATTCCTCATGACGAGAACCTCGTGAAAGCTGAGAAAGAGAAACAAATCAAATATCTCGACTTAGCACATGAGGTTGTCGACATGTGGAATGTGGACTCGGCTGTCATCGTGCCGATTGTTATTACGGCCAACGGCCTGATGGCCAAGAGCCTCGATCAACATCTCTTGAGGCTCTCGTTAGGCGGCTGGATCAAGGGTCTGATTCAGAAGGCAGTTCTCCTCGATACGGCACGCATTGTGAGGAGGTTCCTGTCTCTGGAGCCCTAATCACCGGTAGTTTGGACCCTGGTCCCGATGCCGGCGGACCCCTATTTTTTATATTTTTAATGTTTGTTTTGTTTTTAGAAAATATTTAAAAATGTAAATTAATATGTAAAAAAATAAATAAAGAGATAATAATAATGTTCACGATTTGTAATTATACACAACGCAGTACCTACAGTTGAGGCCAACAATGTTACAACAGTTCTGTTGCTCTATTGTTGTAATGGTTGCTATAGAATATTATAAGTCAACAGAGGGCCTAGTGTGAGTTATCTTGGCGACATAGGAGTTAACATTTTGCCATACAAATTCTCGTTTTCGTTAACATGATCGAATGGCGAATGAAACTCGCACTTGGCACCCAGTAGTTACTTCGACTATGTACAAAAATACTTCGTCGTTAACGACTGCTAATGTAGCCGGGGCCAACGGCATTACGTGCCTTCCGACACACGGCCATCAATCACATCAATTGTAACGATAATTTGAATGATGAAGGCCTTTGCCCAGCAGTGGGACTCTAAAAGGGTAATTGCTGTCACTTTTATTCTATAATACAACTTTGAAAATTCTCAATAAAATTTGCATAATTTTGAATTTGAGGTTTATATTCTATGGAATTTTTATGAACGCACAAGAATTTACGCAAACCGAACGACCATCTGTTCCAGTTGGTTAGATAGTTGTAAACACATCTGTTTTAAGTTACGATTGAAATGTTTTTCACTACCTTTGTTTGACTAAGTAAAGTATTGTGCAGCACACAGTAAACAACTAAGATGTCTGTTTATTGAAAGCTATTTGCTAATATAAATAAAATAATAAAAATCATTTATTTTAAGGCCTTTTACGTCATACATGTTAGTAACAATTTCCTTAACCTATCGTTAGTATTACCTTCTTTATTATTTTTTTTACATACACAAAACAAAACTAAATAATATGGTTGTATTTACTGATACTTAGTGTCATTATTCGTTTGTTCAGGGTCTCGATTTGGTAGCGGCAGCGTACCATTGCGGGCGGCGAGATCGTCTGTGGAGGGCCTCAACCAAGAGATCGAGAGACTTGTCTTGTATCCTGCCAGCGGCACGCAAACACCTCACGTCGACCGGCTAAAAGACAAGGTACTATAAGTCGTTTCCCTTTGCCCATACATTGGACTAGCAGGGAAGCTTTATGATACAATCACCCCATATGCCAGATATTATTTTGTATATTTAATTAGATAATTTTTTGGAAGTAGATTATTTCTCATGAATGTAGCGTTGTTTAGTCTTTATCACACCTAATGATACAAAATGAAAGGTAAGTGAAGATAAAGCTGAATCGACTCCTAAGACTGACACTGCTGCTTTAACCATTAGATTACAGAAGCGGTTTAACTCAACCCACCAGCATCTGTTGAATTATGCATGGTGCTCCGACGCGACGACAAGCCCATTTTAAACTTATTTTTTTCCATCCAAAGGTTGTTTAGAAGTGATCACTCTTAGTGATAAGACCGCCCTTTGTATGTGTACTTTTATATCGTTTCCTTTGACAAATGTTTAATTTTTGGTGTTCAATAAAGTGTCATCATCAGCTCATTTTATGTCCCCACTGCTGGGGCACGAGCCTTCCCTATGGATTTATAGGGAGAACGGGTCATAAACCACCAAGCGAGCCAAGTGCGGAATGGTGGTTGTTAGCGACTGCTAATGCAGCCGGGACCAACGGCTTTACGTGGCTTTCGAAGCACGGAGGAGCTGGAGATAATAAACTTTTGGTCACCCATCCGATGACCGGCCTTTACGAAAGCTGCTTAACCTCGGCATTCGCATACCAGGCGCGTTAACCGCTGCGCCATCGAGCTCCTCCAATAAAGTGTATTATCTTATAAATCTTATCTTTATTTGTTTATACGTAAGCATCATAGTGTGGATACTTATAATTTGTCAACGTTACACATATACATAACGGTATACATTGCAGGTAACCCCGGAAGGGCACCGCGCTCCCCTCGCAGAACTGTTCAGGCGCTCCGTCAACACTCAAACGCCACACGATCTCTGTCACACGGCTCATTCATCAGGTAAACATCATAGCTATATAACAGATTCTAATAATAAGAAAAGGTTCCTCAATTAAGCATTTAGCAATAACAGAGAATAATAATAAGAGGCTCCTCAATTAAGCATTCAGTAGTACGATTCATTCAAGGGCACGAGCCTTCCCTATGGATGGATAGGGAGAACGGGCATAAACCACCACGCAGACTGAGTGTGAATTGGTAGTTGTTAACGACTGCTAATGAAGCCGGGACCAACGAACGTCACCTCGCACAGGCCCTGCCAAAATACCAGCGCCGTTTGCTTACACCGTAACGGCATATGCTGAGGTAGGGTCCTGATTGACTCGTCACACTGTTGTCTTTGTTATTTATTTTTTTGTTTTTTGTATTTCGTCTTTTTTTTATTTTTTCTATTTTTAATCATATGTGAGAGTCAATAAATGTTTTTTTTTCTTTCTTTCTTTCTTTCAACGGCTTTACGTGCCTTCCCAAGCACGGAGGAGCTAGAGATGAAAAGTTTTTGGTCACGTATTTGATTACCGGCCTTTGCGAAAGTTGCTTAAATTCAATCTCCTGATCGAGTGCATTATTCTCTGCGCCACGATATAGCTTCTCCAGACAGAGCAAACGATTGAAGTGAAATAACTTCCTGGAACTCGCTACTAGCGATATAATTTTGTTGTGAGGAGAGGCTCCTTGTATGAGGCTCACTTAGCATGCCATTGAACACTGAACGCGTCTATCTATAATTTAAGTAATTGCAGATAGTAGAGAGAAGAGAAAAATCAATAGTATGTAAATAAATAAGTGGTCACAAAAAGTCAGTGTTATCCTTGAGACGGTGGGAGAAAAGGGGGTAGACCAAAGCGGGGAGCCGATGACTTCAAAGCAATAGCAGGTGTTACATGGTCCCAAGCGGCTAGGAACAGGGATCAGCGAGGTCGGAAGGCCTTGAGAAATGAAGTGGTGCCAAATCGTGATGTTTAATTAAATAAATTAATAAAAAATAAGTTAACTGTGTGTAATGATATATATCTGTATAAAGAGTGTACAATAGTCACAAGCATAATTATATAACGATGATGTTGTCAGAAAAATATGTGCAGAAAATACGGCAACGCAGCTAAAATATTGATCTTTAATTCTAGACGGCATATAATTCTAGTATAATAATTTTATATAATTTTGTATTATTTAAATAAATAATAACTTGTCATATGAAAAATCAGTCGGTTGGAGACGTTTAAGAATACTTCTTTCTTAATCACTTTAGGCCATATTGGCCATGCCCATTATTGCCCATTGAAAAATGATATAATATAATAACATAACGTCCTTTTCTCTCTCGAAAAGACTGTACGTGCTGTGCGGTGAAAGAAATACTTTGAATATTATTTTATTTTATTGTGTCCTGGTTTTTATACTAATATCAGTAAATGTAAAATTTTATTGACACTTTTCCCAGACCACTAAGAAATGGGAAAGTTCACCGTTAAAAATATTTTTTTAATTATGTAATAAGTTGATACATAGACAATATAAACTTTTGTGGGCATAGATCCACCATCGCGAGGATCCCTATCCAGCGATGGCTCCGCGGAACTCATGGCTGCAGGTTTATAACCAATACAGTATTTAGCTATACCCCGCAATGTACAGAAGACTACCCAAGACTGTCAAATTGCTTCAATAAATTTTCAACTTTACGCTATAGACACGAAAAAAATTGACAGTTGTGGTAGTCTGATGTGAAGCCGTGTGTACCATAGACACTGTGCACATACATGCACACACTATGGTCTTACTATCCCTAGCATGTCCAGTTTGATATCCAAAGCTTTACCGATAGATAGTTAAGTATACCATAGAACTTGTTGGTTGACAGTTGAGACAATTTTGATTTTCAGTTTTTCAGTAGAATTTTTGTACGATATAGCATCATAGAAGTCAGTTACTGGTTGGTTTGGTTATAATAATTATTATTGATGAGATTATTACTATGTTTTTAGTTGTAACTTGTATGTGAGTATCCAATGATATTTCTGTACAGTTGCATGAGCTAAAATCACGGATGTACTCGAATACAATAATAGTAATTCTGTTAATAATAATTATTCTAATATAAGTGACCATTGATAGTTAAAAAAGTTAAATGGTTTGGTTATGTTTTTAGACTAGTGACGGATTTAGTAGCGGGACGCTGTGGTTCTATTATAATTTTAATTTTTCAGGTGGCAGCGTTTGCTCATCTCCAGATCTGGACGGCTCCAAGCTTGGAACGTCACCACAAATCAACCGCTTTCTAGCGCGCGAACCACCAGACGGTTGTGAAAAAGTAAGTGAAAAAAATCGTTTGTTAATTAAGCGACACGCGGGGCATTCTTTTCTTATGTACTACGGTGCGTACATATGGCACTTGAGGGATGAGACCGCCCCCTTGCCTTGTGGAGAGAGAAAGAGATAATAAATTTACTGTTTCATTGTGCAGGTGAACTTGAAAGCGGGCGAGGGTACGCGCGCCGAAGCCCCGCTGATGAAGCCGGCCGTGGCGGGGTTCACTCTGCGCCCGTCGCTCGGCTCCGCCTTCCAGCCGCTAAACCCCGCCCCCCACTCGCCCCATTCAGCCCACTCGCCCCACTGATCGCGACGCCCCACCGGGTTACAGGCACGTCGTCCACTCAGTATTTTCTTACGCCAACGTTTTTGTAAATGGAAAGTTTCGATGAATTCATCGGACGCAGTGTTGTGCAGTTTATTGTGGTGACTCAGCGTTTTGATCTTAATCGACTGAACTTTATTTTTACATTGAAAGAAGCTTCCTATCATACGGTTTGTTTGCTTCTGTCAACTGTTGGATTCGATTATGATGCTCAGTTATTTGATGCTGACGTTCATAGAATTACCTGTAATCCATTAAAAAGTTTGTGTCGCTCGCTCTGCTTTTTCCATAACTTGGAGGAACAATAGAAGAAATAAAATCGTAAGTAGTATACAGGGTCTAACAAAATCAATAAGCGAACGTTTAAAGGCGGTATCTATACATCATTCTGAATACAATGACAAAATGGGCTCCAGTTTTATAGTGATTTTTCAAAGTTATGTTTTCTAACAAACTAAATCAATTAAAATAATGCACATCATGAAACATGCTGTATCTTTACTAATACGCACGCAAGCGTCAATAAAAAGATAATGTACGATACACGCACACAATTGAAAACCATTGTATGATATTCATACACACACGGCTATCTTTGTGTGCGTGTAGTACAGCTGTACGGGTTTGGAAAGTGTATTTTTTGGTGGATTATGATAATGTTTTGTTGATTATCTCGGTGACGAGCCTGTAGTTTTGAACCAAATTTGATGAGCATGCTCAGTGTGATGTATAGATGCTCCCCTTAAACGTTCGCTTATTGATATTGTTAGATCCTATATAGGTAACAACCCGTAAGGATGATAATTTAAATACCTACTTGACTGAAATTAATCGAAAGGTTATTATTAATGACCCGTAATTAACAGAAACAGTAAACATAGCTGCAACTAGCATCCCGCTGCGTACGACGAATCCATCGACTCTTTACGCATATACGTACGTACTTGTTACAGTTTCTTATCGCCATCGCAGTAGTTGGTGTACACAGACAAATTGGTCTAATGCTACAAATATACATCAAATTGAAGAAAGACCGAGACCCGCTCGTTGGAGAAACAAATTCTCAACACCTTCTCAATTAAAATTATTTTATAAACCTATTGTATATTTACATCAAGAAGATTCAAGGAGATATATAATTTTACTTACTCATTCGACTCTTCAATTATTTTTCTGCAATGATTTATCTTACCATTGACGATAGTATAGTTATATTTGAAATCAATGTCACTTAAATATTATACATAATTTTTGTTTTGTCCCAAATACATTGTCATATAAGTACATGTTGTTATACCACAAAATAGACAATTTGTCTGTGTATCAAATCATTGATTGATTTGCATTTCACACTATTTTTAAAGCTTGTAATGACTGTGTACACAATGACAATATTTCAATTATATTATAACATGTAACAACGGGTTAGTTACATTTAACAGAAACCTATGTATTTATTAATGTAATTAACTTACATTTCGGTAAGCTAGTATGATTAATTGGGTGGCGCAGAATTTTTTGCTTACATAATATTACCTCATATTCCTTGGCTCATAGACATTATATTCTATGGAAGGTAAAAAAAGTCTGCCAATGATAATTGTTTTACTAATCGCAAAAAGTTTGTTTGCTCTTTTATTTTTTTTAAACATAAACACTTTCTTTTTCAATATAAAGTTACAATTGCAATGGTTGGTTGGATGTAATCATATTTTGCCATGTCATATTAACCTTTGAACGACTAGACAGAATCTATTCGATTCGCTGTTTGATTATTCTGATGGCATTTTGTTTATTTATATATGTCTATTGTTTCAAATTTTAATTGGATTGAGTTTTGCCAAAATTATCCTAGCTGCTATAATCAAAAACTCCAATTAAGTCTTATTTTTATGTCGCTAAAACTCAACTCTACTTTTATCTGTTTTCTAGAAGAATAGTTTAAAAAAATGGGATAGCATTACATTAAAAGGCACTAAATTTATTAATATTATTATTAGCATTTTGGCACAACTTTCGTCCAATTATCTTTATTTATTTGTTTTCCCAATCAACTTTACTTCTATGTGTTTAAAATAAAAATAATTTGTTTAAAAATCTTACATAGATCATAGTGATATATAAAAAGTAACAAATAATTTGTCCAAGACTAATATGACTTGTATCTAGACCTTTCATGTAATTTTGATTGAATCTGGTCATTCTTCATACTCTGACAATAATCAATTATTTCCTTTCTTGAATTATGTCCTTTGAAACTGGGCATTAGGAGGTGCGTCATTTTCAAATGTAAGCGAGTGAGAACTTGAAAATATCCCTTTGTGTAAACCGTTTTTGACATTAAAACTATTAAGCGAACTGCGCCGAGTGACAAAAGATTTGTACTCAGAACCAAAGCAATTTTAAACGTCACTTTAAATTGAACCAAACGAGTTGAGAAGGTATTCTGAAGTGTGTGAATATGTAAGATTATGCACTGAGTGTATGTTTTAATGGGTACAATAGTTATGTTAAAGTTACTTTTGTAATGATTATTTTAGTTACATTTTTTTATCGTTCATACCCTATCCTTATATGACTGGAATATATATAATTGATCTCATTTTATGTATTAATTAAAATTGTGTACATATACAGCGTTCATATAAATTCAACATAAGTTTTGTTTATTGTCAAAAAAAATTAAACAAATTACCTCGGACCAAATACCTTAGATGGGCCAGAGTTATCAAATGAATGGTCATTGGTAATAAAATTCTAAACAGATTTCTAATGTGAAAGAGCTTTAAATTTGTCGGATTTGATAAAAAAAAGAATGTAAGAAAATAGACTGAAATTTTAAAACTTTACTCATACTTTGATACAGGTATCTTGACAATTAGAGTCTATAAAGTGCCTGTTGTATTCCTAATTTAGGGCAAAATAATGTTTAAAGTTTTTTGTCCCAAAATTTTTAATAGTGACTTTTTATATTATTATGACATGTTTTAAATATTTTCCCTTCAAATGAGTTGTATGTCATAGTACCTGTATCGGGTGTTATGGGCACTGTGCAGTATTGTGTCTTTGTAATCAAGGAATAGATGGACCATGTCAGCTGGATCTCTCATTTGGCCAAAATGCATTTTAAACATCGAGACTGATAATATAGAATGTTGACGACTTACATAAACATAGTTAGAACTGCTTTTGGACGTATTCAATTATTTTTTAACATTTTGTATTAAATAAACTACGGCGAATATATATTTTGGATGGGCTCGCCTTTGGATCGGATCATAAAGTATTTTGAATCTTGTCATTGCTCAAATCAAAATTATATATCATGAGCCACCCTTATGATGAATGCCGAATTTGAAATGTAAACATTGATTAATGTTTCCAGTTGCTTATGTATTTAGTATCTATTGATTATTCAGTAAATGAATGTGATAAGTAAGTGAAACGTTTGAATTTGAATGTTGATTGTGGCTTCACTACTTGCGATATTGCTCTTCAAGTTTTGGAGATCTGCATACATCATCATGAGCCCGACGCGAAGGAAGCAGTATCTACGAGTTGTGAAGTTTTACCGACGGTGCTGAGTAGCGTATTAGGTCTGTATAGTAAATGATGACTTGTGACAAAAGATCAGAGTGTTCTTGCTACAACAAACAGATCAGTGGCAGAGTGAAATGATGATAGAAATTTACAAGCATTTGGCATACGAAGTCATTGCTAGCCCAGCAAAAAATGCGTCAAGTTATTTTGATAATTATATATGTAATTCCTTCGATTATCGTTTAAAGTCGTGTTCGTACAGTGCATAATGTATTTATTTGTACACTGTAATTACACTGTGCAAAATATTAACATGGAAGTAAACCGAGCCAGTATTTAAAATCCGAATGTCTGTAAGTGTCTGGAATAAGTGCAATATCTAGGTGTAATGTAAAATATACTAGCGGAAATCCTGTATAAATGCCCAGTTCTGTTACTCTAAATCTGTGTATGTACTTGTAGGTAGGATATTGTAAACGATATACCTTTTAATGAGCATTTTCAGTTGCGTCAATGACAAATATCTGTATCAATTTATGCTTAGTGGTTATATTTGGCTTGCTTCCTGTCAGCTTCCATGTGGCTTTTTAGACTCCCTCTCCACTCGAAAAACCAAATGAAGATAAGGTTTACTAAAATTATACGATACTTTAGACTTATGTCACAGGTCCGGGTTGTAATTTAGGGTTTGTGTAAGCTTCTCCCAATAAATCGTTACCTAATTTAAGGATTAGTAATTTTTAGCGAAGTGGCCCGAAAATTATTAGCTATTAATAAATGTGTGCTATAAAAATGGTCCCTGTTAATTGAAAGGTAACTACAGAATAACGAGTGCGATTCCTAAATATGTTTAGACGTTTGTTAAGTTCATTCCCTTCTTAACCCGATGGTTAAGAAAACTGAAAACGTGACTAACTTAGAAATTGTCGATACAATAGAAGGCTTCCGACATCTTTGTAGGGGAATCGTAAATGTTTTTAAAGTACATAAAGATATTTTTATATGTTCAGGATAGGACCCATGCAAGGTGTACCATAAAAGTAATGTTGCTAGGACCTTAGATTTGATAGTTCTTTTATAGACAGTTAATATTATTTTAATGTTTGCTTTTAGATGAATAATAAGTTTGTAATTTTTATTACTACGATATTAGATTAAATACTAACATTAAACTAAACCAAAAGTGCCCATTGAGATAAGTTTATTATTCAAACAAGTCTTTTGTTCAGCATCTTGTTAACAAGTAATGTTTAGGCAACAAAATTAGAAAATAAGGAAATTATCGAGGATTGTTGAGTTTAGTTATCTAAAATTGTTGAGGTTTATTGATAAAAAAAACGTTTAGTTTTTTTACATGAAATGTTCAACAAAAGGCTTGTTTAGTTAAAGGCATTAACTAACATCAATATCTACTTATAAGTAATGATAAGAATGGTTTTATTATAGTTTTGTTTCAGAGAAGAAATTCTAATTACTATTTTTGTTTCCAATATTTTATCACTTTTATCTGTTTTCACTGTAATGTATCTTGCTGTATTGCAGACATATCCAATATACAGACTGATTTAATGCAAGCTTTTTATTTCTTGTCTTTATTTATAAACTTATCTACCCCTGCTAACAGTCAATCAAGTCCTATAAAAAATCTAATGCAAAGAACTTATCTAACATGACGAAAAACTTGTATACATTGATTAATAAATGCTATGGAGCTCTCGAGTTTTATTAAATCAATTCTAATACATTCATATCCCCTTATCAGGCACTACCTACCTGCCTACCTGCTTTATAAAAATATTGAGGTACTCAAAGCCTTTTTTAAACATTTCTTACTAATTGATTTTTGGCACTAGCAGTTTTCTTCCACAAATTAAATGATTCTTAATCTGGCAGTTCTATTAGTAAATAAATAAAAATTATACGCAGCTTTTTCAACAAATAAGATCTAAGAAAATTATCATAATAATGGAGTTTCTTTCGTGACTGCCCCACTGCTCAATTAGATTGCTCAACTAGTTGTTAATTGTTATATCCCTTATTCGTCTTAGGACAGATTCTGGTTTGGACAGATTATGGTTACGACAGATTCTTGTTACGGCAGATCTTGTTATGGCCGAAGTAAAATTGCCAACAAAAGTAAAAACCACACAATTTATGTATTGCTATATTTAAAAAAAACCATATCAAACTAAAAACCCACAACAACACTGACTGGTGAAAGTCTTAGCCACTTATTTTTTTAACCTTAAGAAGACAGGGCAAAACCTAGGCTAGATCTGACAGCGAAAAAGCAAATGCCTTTGCGGAACATCTTCATGGCGTCTTTACACCCTTACCTAGTGTGGACCTTGCTGTGGATGATGAAGTAGAAAACTACCAACAGTCACCAAATCAGTTGTGCCTCCCCTTGAAGGCAGTAAACCCTAGAGAAATAGCTTGCGAGATTAAAGCCCTCCCACCTAGGAAGGCGCCAGGGTATGACCTATTGGATTCTGTACTTTTAAGCAATCTACCGAAAAAGGGCATAACATTCCTGGTCATGCTGTTTACCACTATCCAGCACAATGGAAAATTGCTCAAGTAGTCATGATCCTGAAACCTGGTAAACAGCCAGAAGAGGTATCGTCCTACAGACCAATAAGTCTGCTCCCTTTGGTTGGTAAACTCTTTGAGAAAATGATACTAAACAGAATGCGTCCTCTCCTAGATACCATTCTACCTGACCATCAATTTGGCTTTAGACAAAAACATGCCACCATCGAGCAGGTACACAGGCTTATAGACACCATTAGCCACACTCTGGAAAACAAGAAATACTGTTCAGCTGTCTTTCTGGATATAAGCCAGGCCTTTGATAGGGTCTGGCAGGAGACCGTCAGGTCTCCTCTTCAAGTTGAAAAAATATCTACCCCATTCCTTCTACTTTATATTGAAGAGCTACTTAGACAGAAGATGTTTTGAGGTCAAACTTAATCACATAACCTCAGATTTGTATGAAATCAGGTCTGGTGTGCCGCAGGGAAGCATATTAGGACCAGTGCTGTACCTCATCTTTACAAATGACATCCCTAGGGATAACAACACTTTAATTGGCACTTATGCGGATGATACTGCAATAATGTCAGTCAACGAAAATGCAGATATTGCATTACTAAACCTACAGAAACACATAACAGAGATAGAGAAGTGGATGAGGATTTGGAGAATAAAAGCAAATCAAGGAAAATCAGCACATATTACCTTCACTCTAAGGAGAGGCGATTGTCCCCCGATTGTACTGAACGGAGAACAAATCGCACAGTGATACTGCTAAATACTTGGGCATGCATCTGGACAGGAGACTGACATGGAAAAAACATATCTGGAGTAAAAGAAAATACTTAGATTCAAAACTCAGAGGGATGTACTGGCTGATCGGTGAGAAGTCTCAGTTAACCAACGAAAGCAAAATGGCAATTTACAAAAGTATATTGAAACCGGTTTGGACATACGGGATTGAACTCTGGGGAACAGCAAGTTATAGTAACATAGATATACTAGAAAGGTTTCAGACAAAAGCCATCAGAACAATGTCATCAGCTAAAACTGGCGAACCACGTAAATGCTTTAGCTTCTAAATTATCAGGAACTGGAAGCACTCAACATACAAGACTGAGGAGGAATATGTTCCAAATCTAATTAACAGATTCCCTAAAGAATAGTGAGAGGGGCCAGTGGGCTTTCCTACACTGATGTCATACAGACAGTAGTCCGACAACATAGCAGCTAAATGTCTACAACAGATTGCTGTGTTGTGCAAGATATTTATTAAAAATAAAAAAAACTTATTTTTTTAGGGTTGCCAAACGTTGACATTCTAGTACACTGATTTCGTTAGACTCAGTTTTTTTTATTAAAATATAAAAATAAAATAAAAAAATTTCAAATATATTTTTTTATACGCGACAGTACTAATTCTGCCATAACAAGAATCTGCCGTAACAAGAATCTGTCGTCACCAGAATCTGTCCAAACCAGAATCTGTGCTAAGACGAATAAGCTGTATATAAGACCAAATATTTTATACTCGATAGCTCAACTCGTGTGTTGTACTGGCCACTTATAATTGATTTATCTTGTTTGGATTATATACCTACTTATTTGCAATTGTCATTGTGAATGTAAAAAAAATAAATTAAATTAAAAAAGAATATATTAAAAAAAAAAAATTATAAAATTTATAATTAAAATTGTTCAACTAAGTATGTGTATGTGTTACACATACTTAATTGAGCAATTTTAGTTGAGCAGTGGGTATGACCCTCTGCTCAACTGTCGTAATTAAGCAATGACCAGTTGAGCAGTGGGTAATACTCACTGCTCAACTTTATGAAGTTGAGCAATCTAGTTGAGCAGTGGGTCAGTCACGGTATCTTTTTACCTTTTTCAATTTCAAGATTTTTGTGTGGCTCTCATTTTCAATATTATGAAGTTTATAAAATGTAAAATAGTACTCGCTGGATGCTCATTTACACCCATGGCATTGAATGGGTTAACTATGTTCAATACAGTCATTGTTGTTAATGAATTTTTAAGTAAAATATGAATAAACTAATACTGTAAACTTCTTTTTGTCTGAATATCATCCAATAATATTCTAAGTTCCTCATCTTCAAATCTTCCTTCTAGTGATGGTATTAAAGCTTTTGCTTCTTCAGGTGTCTCAGGACATAAGTTGGCTAAACTCGCCACCTCAAATTTATGTAGTTTCTTGGATTGTAATAAGCTGTAAACAAGAGGATAGTTTTAACAACTTTTATTTTTATAAAAGCAAATGTCTTGGTTGCTGATGTGACACAATAAGCAGTAGATTAAACTAAATAAGTAAAATGCTGCCTTAAGCATATAAAAAAGTTCAATTTGGACAACTGCAACAATAGAGCCAACAAGATTAAATTACTTGTTTCATACAAAATTATTTGATTCAAATTATTCCAAAATCAATCAAATAATTCACATTAATGAAACTTACTTCCTCACAGCAGCTATAGTTTCTTTATTTTTGAACTTTTTAAACATATTTGTGTATGTTAGAGTCTTCATAAACACTTCAGAGAACTCTTGTTCCTCTTCAGCTGACTCATTCTGTGCCTTTCTGTGTTCAAGCAACATGTCAACTTCTGATATAAGCAGAGTTTCAGCATTTTCAAATTCTGGAAAACATTATAGTTGTTAGTGTTGCTATCAATGTTGGCATCCCAAGATATGCCTAAGTTTAGAGAGAATCTGGGAGCTTTAACTAACTACACAAGCAAACAAACACAGAAATATTCTTTAGTGATGTCACAAGTGTTAACTATGTGAACTGAAGATTTATATAAAGTTATATTGAAACAAAATATACAACACAATAAACACCGCATCTAGTTTGTTTACTTCTAATGTTATAAAATAATGTTAAACGAAATTAAACTGCCGGATAACCTTAATCATTACTTGTAATAAAACTTTCTTAAATCTACAAATCCACTACTAGATTGCTTTAGGTATATTGATACATCTAGATAACTGGTTGATCTAGTACCTTTAGGGAATTGCAAATCTGCTGCATCTTCTTCAACGACATCCTGAATTGGACCAGCCATATCTTACAATAATTTAGTCCTTTCGAATTTTCACTACAATATGAAATGCACAAAACCAAGTTAATAATACAAAGCCGACTTGGTTTTCTATTGTGGAATGCCTCAGGTCAGGGCTATAGGTCTCTATGAATAAACAGGTAGAGGCAGTGCACAAAGTACTTTTTTTATATACGGAATGTGTTTGCGCAGTGTTTGCGCTTGCAAGCGAAGTTTTCATTACATTCTTCTTCTGACGTTTTTTTTTTTTTTTTTTTTAATGTAGTTTGTTCCTTGAGGAACCGGCTAAGGTCATAGACCATGCTGTCATGTCATTAGTTTAAGTAATACATAAATAAACAATATTTTCATATATGATGATGATGATGAATGATATTAGAATTGGGAAGTGAGAAATGATATACCCCCCAAGCCCTCGAGTATCTCAGTAAAGATGTGGGGCTTTACTAAGTCCTCACGCGAGCTTCTTGAGAGAATTTGAAAAGTGACGTTGCACTGTTTTGTTTCATTTGCCAACACTTATGCACACTCACGAACACTTAACGGTTAATAATCCACCATTATTTCACATTAATATTCGACATAACACAAATTTTGGAAAATAAAGCAAAACCGCAAACATGACGCTTCACTTTCCCGCCAAGAAGTTCAGATCCAGACAAAAACTGAAATTGACAGTGAGTGGCAGAAAAGATTTTGTTTTTCTGCTTGATTTTTATGAAAACAGTGATTAAAGTCCTTAATCCTTTTTTATAATAATTAGAGGTCTATTATGGCACTAAATTCGTGTCCATTATGGTAGCCTACACATAGTCGATATCACGTTTGTTGTTATGCCCTCTTTTAGTGTGTAATTACAATTAGTGCGTAATTACTGCAAACTCTTTAGTTTAAGAAATAAAGACCTTTTTTAGTGTGTATGCTGGCATCACGATCAAGCTGGCGATGGCGTGGCGTCAAGAGACAACATACTTTTTAACTTTTTTTTTCTTTTTAAAATTGTTAGTTATTTAAATAACGAATATTAATAGTGCGTGAAGTTCTGACTCCGTCAGTATAAATTGTTTATGTGAAAACGCAGTGGAACTTTATAAAAAAAATGGCACACAAAATTAATATTGTTAGTTATATGTCTTACTAGTGGCCGCTCGCGGTTTCACCCGCGTAGTTCCCGTTCCCGTGGGAATATCTGGATAAAAGTATCCAATGTGTTATTCCAGGTTATAAACTATCTGTATGCCGAATTTCATCCAAATCCATCCATCCGTTACAGTGTGAAGAAATAACAAATATACAAACATACATACACACAAACTTTCGCATTTTTATAATATTAGTAGGATTACAAAGAGAGATGTCGTAACTTTTTTTTAAGGAAGCTTATTTGTTTAGCCTATTTTCCGTTCTCATTGTCGTTAAGTATACGTTGTTTGACGCCAGCTCGAAATGTCATTTACACACTATTTATAATTATTATATAATTATTTTATTATTGCAGTAAAATTACGTACTAACTACGCATTAAAAGAGGGCATAACAACAACAACAAACGTGAAATCGACCATGTGTACGCTACCTTAACGGACACGTTATTGAAATTGCTACGATTGCATTAGTGTTCTGTTTTTACCATTTACCTACAACTTAGCATTCATTACTATAACATATTATCAACCAAATCTTGTATTTCTAGGTTGTATGAACTAGATTCCTTTGCCAATCGCATAAAAAATAACAAGGATCTTTAAAAAGGAAATTGTTTGTTTTTGTTCTTTGTTTGTTTACTCTAATGTAGATACCTACCTATCTACATTGTTTGTTTCTCTTTTTACAAATACATAGTTAACTTATTTAATTTATCATGGCATAAAAAAGGTAATGCTTGCGGTTGGGAAAATTTATATGGTAACAATAAACAAACAATATAACAATAAACCGAAATTGATTTCTAAAAATGTCTGAAACTCCTAATACTGATGCTACATTTAATTTTGTTCCGAGAGGTAAGTTCCACGATAATAATAGAATAATTATGTTGAAAATTGCTAAAGCATAACGATTTAACTTAATAATCACGTCTGCAGGCAATAAGACTGAACACCCCATGAATTAAAAACACCTCAAAAGCTTTTCCTTCAAATAAATTAAATTTTATTGTTTACTTAACTACTAAGTTCCTACATGTCTTGCTATTGATTAAAACTTTCTAATTCTAACATTCAATGCATCCATTTTTGTTTTTTATTACACACAAAACCCTAGCATTTGCATCTAGCATCTGCTCTTCACCATCAATTTCACACTAATGTGCTATAAAGACAATTAAATATATTATGTGATATATATATATATGTTTCAGAGCTTTCAACACCAAATAAAGACTGCCCAGGTATATCAAAAACAGTTTTTACTCATGTGTCTAATTTGCACGGGCTACTCAATGATTGGGGAAGAATAAAAGACAAGGGAGTTAAACTTGGCCGAGCCATTTTGGCTTTGAAATTGTATGAATGTGATAATGACTATTACCCAAATCAACTCAAACCACTTATGGAGAGTCTTGGTGAAGCATTGGACAGTTTGAAGAATATTGTTGATGGTGAGATTTTTATTATTTTTAACTTTACTGAATATGCCTATCCTCCACTCCACTTACGGCGGTCTTGCGCTTAAAAAGATATAAAAACTTTAAAATGCACTTTGTTTACCTTAGGAAAGTTATATGGTATCTGGTTCTGTTTGAAAAACATTAAAATAAACTTTATTTTTAATCTTATAAATGTAACAAGCAATGAAAGTGTCATCTTGTAAGTAATTTGCTAAGATCTATATCACAACCCAAATCTTTTAGATTTAAACCTACTCATATACGAGTGGATTTGAGTTCCACCTGAGTGGTCTATTTTTATGTTATATAATGTTCGATATAAATATAACTTTACATTTTTTTGAGAAAAAAACTTTTTTATTTTATATAAATATTTTCAGGAGTTAAAATCATAGATAGTCAACTACAAGCATTAGCAAAGCTGCAAACAGGTGAAGACCCTGTGATACACACCTGGACAGCTGAGAGAATCTCCAAAACAGTCAGCAAGATATCAGTCTCTCTATACAAAGAGTATGAACTTAAGCAAACTGTTACAGGTAATTTTATTAATTTCTATTGTCTTCTAAATGTTGTGTGTTAATGTGGTGGGCATCTAATAGGACCCTAGGATTGAGTTGACACAGCATGATTAAGGCATCAGCTTTATTAACAAACACAGGAACAAATTGTATGAGAAAATATTTAATTTTTGACTAACTTCTGCTGCTCCGGTTTTTTCTTCCGATGTGCATTATTTTTTTATTATCAACTACTGGACCCGGCGGATTTCGTACCGCTTTCACAGTTTCCATCAAGTGATTAAATTCTCTTTGGTTTCCATGACAACAAAACAAACAAATCATTTTGTATTGGATAATTAAATTGTTGTTTTTAGTATTTTCCGTTACTTATTATTTATGTTTCTCACCGCTTAAACTTTCCTTGAACTTCCTAACTGCTAATATTTTAAAATCAAAATTAGCCCAATCGGTCCAGCCATTCTCGAGTTTTAGCGAGACAAACAAACAGCAATTGATTTTTATATACAGGGTGGAAAAATAGAATGCCACATGGATGGCCACTACCTTAAATATTGGAAATAGGACATTCTGTTTAAAGGAGACTTTCCTTTATTTTTAAAAACAATAAATTCTGCATTTATGGATTTTTGAGTTATTTAGAGAAAGATTAACCTTATCAGTAACCCTTTCGATCTGCATCCTAAAATACGGCATGTTATTTTTGTCGCATTTGACTGGTTCGAGTCCCGCCTAAGACAAACGATTTTTCAAAAATCCATAAATGCAGAATTTATGGTTTTGAAAAATAAAGGAACTCTCCTTTACACAGAATGTGCTATTTCCAATATTTAAGGTAGTTGCCATCCATGTGGCATTCGATCTTTCCACCCTGTATATAGATTTTACTCATTTTTATATAAAACTTACACTTGAACAAAAACATTTGGTATTCCAAAATTATTTTTACAAAAGATGGTTCCTAAGACAGTTTCTTAGTAGTTATCTCTTATAGTTTAGGACTTCCCCATACTGTCTCAGTTAAACAAACACTGTATATAATTAAAAAAACAATATTTTTGTTTCAGAAAATGTTGCACATTGCAGAGATGAAAAACTAATAGATGTTTATATTAGTTCTTGGGAGCTAGAACCTTATTTTGAGCCTAACACCTACTTATTTGCAGAGGTTGGGCTATCTAGTGTTACCTAGAGCTAAATAATGTATTTATATTAATTATACCTACTTATAAACAAAGAGATTGTATAATTATAACAACAATTCAGTTTTGATCCTGTTTTGATTTTATTGTTAATTAATCAACTAACTTAGCATGTAAGTTATTAATGTTAATAAATTTGTTTTACTTTAAAAGATTTTTAGTAATCTTAACCCCTTCCTTTTTACCCGACTGCGTCAGAAGGAGGGTTATGTTTTTCGAGTGTATGAATGTATATATGTATGTATGTATGTATGTCTATTTCTTTGGCACGCCCTACAGCCCAAATCGCATGGTAGATTTCAACATATGAGGTGTCGTTAGATTTGTTTTGACTGTGGGATCACTGTCATAAAATCTTGAATATACTTAATAAAAAATATTAAATCCGCACTCTCTTTGGTTGGTTGGTGATTGTCCCCGCTTGTGACAACTATCAATATTTAACCTTTTCACCGCCCAACTATCCTGCACGCGATGTCCCGCTGTACGCCAACGTACAAGTAAGTTTAAGTATTATAAAAAAGTACTCTGTGCCAACGTATAAAAGTATTTTAATAAAGTAGGTACAAAGAAGAACTTCTATAGAAGTGCTGGCGTGGACGGCACGAAAATCTCGAACTTCTATAGAAGTTGTTGGCGGTAAAAAGGTTAATTATATTTAATTTAGCTTTAGTGCAGCAAAATAGCACTTGAAAATAA
Organism: Eudonia lacustrata; assembly: GCA_947562085.1. Lineage (NCBI taxonomy): Eukaryota > Metazoa > Arthropoda > Insecta > Lepidoptera > Crambidae > Eudonia > Eudonia lacustrata. The sequence goes on along the minus strand of OX387318.1, from coordinate 14,248,780 downwards.
AAAGAAAAAAATTAACTATCAACTTAGTTATTGTTATTACTTAATTTATGCTATAGCACAAATTAAGTAATAGTGACTACGGTTAAAGTAAAGTAAATAGCCTATGACTGTCCCACTGCTGGGCAAAGGCCTCCATCATTGTAATCAAGTCATCGCTACAATTAATGGGAATGTCTCAATCACCACGCTTGCCAATGCGGGTTGGTGATCACAAACCCGAGTTATGCATCGAAAATACGAAACACACTTTGCCCGACCTGGGAATCGAACCCGGAACCTTCTGGTATCGTGCCGAGTGTTTTGCGACTCGGCCACCGAGGCATTATTACGGTTAATTGTTGGAAATGCCTTCCCTAGAATAGAACGACACTTTTCATTATCCATTATTATACATAACCCTTACATACAAAATTACCTCTTTGTAATATTTATGTAGATTTCGTGTTAAGGCATTACATTCCACTTCTATAAAATTGACTGTTTCCATGCGTATGTTTGGCTTTGGTTGCTATGGAGGCGACCTCGATGCCCATCTCAATAGCTGTATGGACATTATTGGACATTCCAAGGCCTTCTAAATGATGAAGGGTTAAGAGGCAGTGACATAATAATCGCAATGATTTTATGCTTAATAATATAAATTTTTGTAGCGAAATGAATGTCTTGTCTTTTCATCTAGGAGCTAGCTCCTGGTTATTCCTGCCATAGCTGATTATGATCTAAAAAGGTTGCTTTGTGAGGCTCCGGTATCACGTCGGTATTTGAAATATTTTTTAAGAGCGTTTACGCCGCACAACTAGCGCCGCCAATAAAAAAAAACATATCTAGTAATTAGAGATAGAAAATCAAATTGGGCTCAACAAACTATCTGAATGAAGTAATTTAGCATTTTTACGTCACCTAAATGAACACCTGACATGTTATGGTTTAGTTAAATATGGCGTTATAGTTAAAAGTGGCCGTAACGTCTTATTTAACTAAACCATAACATGTGAGGTGTTCATAAGTGACGTAAAAATGCTTAATTACTTCATTCAAATAGTTTGTTGAGCATAATTTGATTTTCTATCTCTAACTACTAGGTATTGTTTTTTTTTCATTAGTGGCGCTAGTGTGCGGCGTAAACGCTCTTAACTCTTGTAAGCTTTCGTGTTTCATTACAAAACGTCGTTCCGTTCACCAAAAGGTATTTCTAGGATACCTATACCACATAATACAAGCAGGTAGGTAGGTAGGTACCCCGTAGTAAATTTTATTTCTATTTATTTTGCGCACTGGTGACCACGACAACAATGTCATGTTGAATAAATGACTAAATGGGATCTCGAAACTGCTATTGTGGTCATGAACCTGTTTGTGGTATTATTTTAGTTTATTGTAGGTATATATGTAAACCTATCGTAACATAAGTTCCCAAACAAGATCAGGGGAGCAATTTTTGAACTGGTGACTTATTATCACGCTGTGATATCAGGATGCTAAGTGCGAGTTTCATTCGCCATTCGTTAACGTTTACGTAAACCGAGAATTTGTATGGCAAAATGTTAACTCTTCTCGTATGCCGCCAGGAGGCGCTGCTTCAATGGCATACTAATTTTCGTTTTCGTAAAAACGTATTCGAATAAATACGGATAGTAAACAAAACGCACACTAGGCACCCAGTTCTGAGTGCTCTATTTTCTCATATTCAAAGCCACTAGTAACATATTTTTGACACCGAAAATCGTCGAATCTCAATAATCTCGTATCGTAATAAAATTGTAAATAATGCAAAACTTATTAAATGTCGTAGTGTATTCATGTGAAGTTTAATTTCGAGTTCGACGGTGCGTTTTTAAAATCGCCCCCCCCCCCCCCCTCCCCAGACTTTGAAACGCCTCTGTGGCCGAGTGGCTAAGCGCTCGGCCCGATATACAGAGGTTCTGAGTTTAATTCCTAAGTCGGGCAAAACGGGTTTCGGGTTATCCGATATATACCTTAGTTTGGGTTTGTGATCCAACCCGCATTTGTCAAGCGTAGCAATAAAATTTGATTTTAAATGATGGAGACATTTGCTTAAGGCGACGCATTGGAAATTTACGTGGCGGGGATCTTGATTTTTCCCAACAATTAAAAAACATGTGAAAGTGATATTTGATGACATGATTTTTCATTTCATTGACTTCATTTTGCTAGTTGCAGAAACACGATTTGGTAACTTTTATAACAGAGAAAAACATATCAAAGTTACCTCTTTTAAAACAGATTTGCATTTTACAGGCAAACCAGACCGATTTAAGCATCTAAATTTTCTTAGTAGATTAGTCTTAACACACACTTCAATATGCTAGTTCATTTTTTTAAACTTATTTGTAATAAAAAAACCAGTTTTTCTTATGGTAGGTACGAGGCGCAAACGCTCCGTACTAGAATAATTGTTTAGCGATGCGTCGCCTTTACTGTGAGACAGTAAATATACTGTTTACTATTACTTTACTTGTGTAGGTTCGGTAACAAAAGGCTGTAAGAAAATATAAGAACCTAAATAAACTACCCATAGTTATTACCCCCCGTTACCCTAGTAGGTATCGCCACGTATTCGCCCACGTGACATTCGATCGACATAGGTTCATTCACGTCACGGCCATATTGTATTTGAATTTTGACCGAAATAAAATGTTGCTCTAAGGCTGTCCGGCTCTCAGAACAATAACTTAGCTTTAGTTATTATTCTGAGGTCCGGCTCAATTTACGATGTGAATTAATATGACACTATTCAATACATTTTTTACAGATTGAGACGGTAGAGGAAGTCAGAAGAAACATTATATTTGTTAAAAATAGACCGGCATTCCTATTAGAAACGCCAAAATTTTTATTTTTTTGTAACACGAATGAGATTTATCTGACACTAATGAGAACTGTACCAAATACAGAAATCACTATTGAGATCGCAGATATTAATGATATACACGATAATACTAAAAAAATAATAATCCAGATCTATATTTTGTATTTATTTCTTTGGATTGATGCCTAACAATTTCATAAAATCATCAATCTTTTTATTTAGGAACATTTTACCCTTTAGACAAGAAAAATATTGAGACTTAATCTTCTACTAGTAGGTAGGTACTTACTTAAGAATATATTTTTTCTTTATTTCTCTTTTCTTTTACCTTCCGGTACAGTGATATTTTCGACGACGGTTGATGAAATTACACTTGAATATATTTTGTGTAACTGCATGTGTTTGTCATGCTCGCAGATTTTATTTAAACAGGCGAAACAACTTAATTTCCGGAATTCCAGAGACTCTGATTTAGAATTCCACAATACTTGGTGGACTTCTTTTACCTATCCTTGATTACGCCGATGTCAGCTATCTAGTCTAGACCTTAAGGAGGATCAACTAAACAAGCTTAAGCGCCTTAAAAACTTTTGTATTAGGTTTACATTTGGTTTGCGCAAATATGACCACGTCTCCGAATGCCAATTCGTCTTCGCAGGAATGCTCATATTGTTTGCTTACTTTACAATATGTTAAGGTAAGTGATACAAATAAGGCCTACCTAATTTTAAAATTTCACTTGATAAATTACCTATTCGAAGAAGTTGATAAATAAATGCAAGGCATTATTCTTTGGTATATAAATTTTAAGTAATTAAGAAAACATATTATAATATTTTATTTATCAAAAACCAATAAAAAGGAGGTAATTCTGAAACTTTAGCCTTAGGCCTGCTTAAAATTTAGTGGCATAACAAAGCCTATATCTATATACTTACCTAAATTTTAGGAATATTGTTATTAGAGTAATAATTACCTATATAAAAATATGTATTGCTGAGCCTTGTATATCAATTGTTTCCATGAGATCCTTGAACAACTTTCTCAGTTATTTTACTAAATATTTTACTTAAATTGCTAGTCAGACTTGAAGTCGCATATTAACAAGAAATATAGAATAAAAAAAATAAAAAAATCCATACAAACAAAAATTTGCAAATTATTACATTATCTCAAAAATGTTATTAAATATTGAAAAATGATTTGTATCAGGTACCTAATCTAACCCTACCACCCCTTTTTATCATAAAGGTCGTTTCCAATTTTTGCACGACCCCCATTCCCGCTTCTTGAGATCATCGGAAAACTTGAGTTTGCAGATTCCACTGCATTCAACAAGATTCTGTGACCAATCTTTTACAGTCCGTGCTGCTCGCCTGTGGAATGCTTTGCATGTAAAGTTTTAAGAAACTCGTCATAGATCCCTACCTATCTGTCATTGTAATTCTACTGTTAGTCCACTATTTTATTTTTATTTTATGTTCTTAAATGCTATGTATATATGTTCGACATATTTATATAGTTGTATGTAGGTATAGTATTTATGTTTATGTACCTAATACATTATTACTGTACTAACGCCGCCCTTTGTACGACTCCAATTTTAATTTTAATTTCTTTGTTAAATGTATGTGTTTTTTATGTGTAAAATAAAGTATTTTATTCTATTCTAATTCTAAAGAGCCATTTCAGTTTTCTTTGTTTGTATTGTACCATTTAATTGGTACAATACAAGGCTACAATCTTCTGTCGTCTGTAACACAGCCGTAACAAATCTGTGCCACAGAATACATAATAGTACCTAACCTATGCCGCAACTAGCAAAGCGCACACTGCGTTTTCCAGCGAAAAGAGATGAAAACGTTTATAAATAGACGTTTAGTTACCAAAATACACGCGGCACGAAGCAGAGCCGCTTATTAGGAAATTAATGAGGCGTGAAATGACTACGGGCCCGCCACCTGCCCTTCCGGCTTGGATTTGGGTCAATTTGCGACACGGGATCTTGATGCGAGCTGGCTGGCGGCGTCGCATCCCGATCACATCGTAAATAACAATATTTCTAAGGTACATAATTATTATTTTAAAGATAAACCACACTGAAGTACTACACATTTTTCAGGATATGGTAAGGTAGGTATAACACCGAATTTGTGTTGTTCTGTTTTTGCCATTCATTTGTGTCTGTTTGTAACTTTAAACTAAAATCTTTATTAATGCAATGTAATTATTTGCTAAGTCTATGGAAAAAAATATCTTTGAATGGTAAGGAAATCTTTTTATCTTAGATAAGGAGGTAGGTAGTTGAAATCTTGGTGTTCATTGACTCACTACTTTGTATGATGGTATTATAAACAAGTTATAATCATAAAACATATTTATCTCGCTCGACAAACAAAGAGCACAACAACCTTGGGTATGTCCCGGCATAGGTAAAGGTAATCATTCAATGCGGAGTACCTAGACGAGAATTTCTTATATAAACTAATTTGCGATGCTATAGAGGTGCTTGGGGAGTTAAGTTTGTTTAAATTATGTCTGAGAGTGACAGAAACAACTAAGTAAAACCATTTAAAAAGCGAACAGCGGAAATTTTATGAAACAAAAGACATGATGATTTAGTCCAAATAGAGCCGCCTCTGTGGTCTAGTGGTAAAGACCACCGGTTTAGACCCAGAGGTCCTGGGTTCGAGTTCCAGCGAGGGTAGATGTTTGTGAACTCGGTTTGCTTGGTTTTAGGGCTTGTTTGCCCGCCTGGCTAGCTACCACCATCTTATCTAAATATATGTCGCCATAACATCAATGTTTGTAACATTGTTGTGTTCCGGCAGCTAGAGATAAGATAACCAGTTCTTTAGTGATTTATCCTTGAGGGAGGTCTTTGTCCAACAGTGGACGTCTTTTTGGCTGAGATGATGATGATGATGAAGTAAAACTTTGTGTATTTTATGTAATCCAATAAGTTAAGTTAAATTATATGTAATTTATTTGTCTACTATTTGGTCAACAAAAATTTTCTCCAGGAAGCTCTTTGGAAACGATCTAAGCAGGACCTGAGAAACCCAGGGTGATATACATAATGTTAAAATAGAAATATAAATATATTTATTTGCATAAGAGACACGGTATACAATATTGTTAAGTTATATACATACTAGTAAGCGTGCCAAAGAAATGTACATACATACATACATACATACATAATTTCTTTTTAAATTGTGTCAATGTAATGCATCAAACAACTTTAATTATGTCCTACGTAACTACGTACGTTATCTTAATGCAGTAATTTCACTCAAATCAACATTGCAATAAATTAAGAAATCATTAAAATCTGTTGCGGATGATGGTGCAACAAAGGATATTTTTACGTATTGTAACTGTTTACATTACTTTTAAGATATAAATAAATAAATAAATAAACTTTCCTACACTCACACCAGTTATCTAGTCCAAGAGAAGCTTCGTTATGAAACTCGTTAAATGGTTACTAGACAACGGATAAACATACTTACTTATAATACTTAAATACATACTTATTAAACATAGAAAATACCCAGACCCGAGACAATTTAGAAAAATAATAATTTCTAAATTGACCCGACCGGAGATCGAACCCGGGACCTCAGAGATGGCGACACCATAAAACCGGTGTACAAACCACTCGACCAAGGAGGTCGTCAAATAAAAATATAATATAAATATAGTAAGGTAGTGAAGTGATGCCAGGATTCAACATTTTTTTCCTGTAATCATTAAAAATAGGTTTACTTTAGCAACGATTGAATACGGACCACATGGTTCTTTATTTTATATAAAATAAAGTTAAAATTAAAATCAATGAAATTCTGTATTTGTTTTTGGCGACTGGGTGCCTAATGTGAGTTTTCTTTACTAATATACGTATTCCTTCGATTACGTTTACGAAAACAAAAGTTTGTATGACATTAAAACAGCGCCTCCTGGCGACATACGAAAAGAGTTCCAATTTTTCCATACAAATTCTCGTTTTCGGTAATTTGATGGAATGGCGAATGAAACCCGCTCTGGGCTAGGCACCCTGGTGCTACTACGATACGTAATAAGTGCAGAAAAATATATAGAGGCATTAGGTATCTAAGAAAAACCTTCGGGATGCTACGAAGCTTTGAGTTTTGCGATGTCAATACTACACTACGCTCCCGCTTTAATCGTCTGACATGATATATTATGTATCAGCGACGCAATCAGGCGGCTGCGTCTGTTGACACGCGCGGCGCGGGCGCAGATAACTCGGCATTGTTCCCTTGCCTGAGTCAATAGTTTACGACTTGCATAGAAAGAGCTGTAGAGCCGTTTTGCTTTTTTTATATTTTTTTTATACGTAGCTCGCCAAATGACTCCATTTTACCTGATGTTAAGTGAATATGGAATCCAGATGCGACGACAACATTATTATTATTTTATTTTGTGTCTACATTACCGATACCATTAGTTAAAAGTAAGAAGATGACTTGCTACAGTTAAGACTCAAGCCCACACTCTTTCAAAATTTGGGTGACTGCTCTTCCATTTGAGCTACATACTATAATAGCTTGTTTGCCCGGTCGTTTCTTTATCATTTGAATACCAGAGTCTTACCCTTTCAGGCACATCATCTTTTACAAGTGATTCAAATAATATGCAATATTATTATTTTAAATTTCCAGTATTTCTCAGAGGTTTGTGTTAAATCCACAAATAAAGCGGTTTTGGTTATCACTGTTACTATTTTGTTTTATTTTTTTAAAGTGATTTTAGGTTTAGAAATGCTTGTCAATAAAAAAATTCTTTCTTTTTTTATTTCTTTCGGGAAAAATCGAGCAACATTGTCGTAACTATTAGTTTTCAAAAATAGCACTTGTAAAACTACCACTATCTCAGAACTGCCCACTAAACACGACTTTAAAGTTTATACTGACACCCCCCACCAACCATTAGGTTATAAAGTTAAAGGTGCCAGACATCCTTGCGCAAGCACAAGGGGCCATCTGCGTCAGGTCATAACGCCAGATCAGGACGCGCCGAAGCGCAATCTTCATCCGGTACTTTTAACACTAGTGTCTCGAGCGAGTTGCCCCATGGACATGTATATTCCATTACCTAATATCAGATAGGTTACCGGAGCTGTAAGCTCGCTCACTTCTCGTTGCACTAAGAGTACAACTCGCAGTTTCCACTGTTCGGGTCGTCAACTCTAAAGTCGACTACCATATGTCCTCTATGGTGGCAGAGTTGTAAGCCCACTCACTTCTCAGTACCCATCCAGGTACCACGTCAGTTCCACAATCTTACGCGGCTGACTGAACCGGAGACATTGCATCTAGCGGGCGCCTCTACTAGTTATCCAGACTAGTGCCGGAGATGTTGGAAGCCTACTCAATGAAAACCACCGAACAGAACAACCAACTATGGACAACTCACGTGCAACGCAAATCCTTTCACCTCGGGCCCCACCAAGACCGCTACTCAGACCTGCTCGCTGCGCACGAGACGGAAGCCTGGCCACACCTCAACCAGACACACGAACATTCCCACATCTATAGCTAACCACATAGCCACCACGAGTCCAACCCAGGTTCGGGCCCTGCTAGTGACGCCCGCTAAGGCATAACCGGCAGGGGGCTGGGATCCGAACTTACGTGGTACCCTTGAAAAGACAGCCGGACCCGTAATTCCAACTGCCATACCCTATCTATCAGGGTCAGTAGATAGGGACTTACCTCAGAACAGTAATAATAATTAAACAAGCACTAGAAAGCATAAAAACATAACGTACTTTAAAAAAAAAATTAACACAGCTGCTCGGCTACTCCACAGTTCCCTCTGTGCGCCTTCCTAACGCGAACTATAATTTCGGTTAACGCTCAGTTTACATCACTTATTCAGTAGTAACGATACAAGATACATTCATTGGCTTTCTTCTATTACAAAAGCGTGTATTGATAACCTATTTAGCAGAGATGTAGCCGTTTACCGTTCACGCCGACTAGAGCGGTAATTTGTAATCTATGGTATAATCCATCGGTTTTTCTTTTTCTTTTTTTAAATCTTTAGTAGTGTTGGTAATAGTGTTTAATCTATGTAGTTGTGTATACGTATGTAGTAGAGTTCTATTAAAAGTTATTTTGTACATTAGTATAAAGAATTGCACAAAGTCAGCATCGTAGGTTAATTTTCAAAAATGGGTCACCTCATGAGGAGTGCATTCGTGCTTGGAGTGGGGAAGGACGCCGATGAGGGTAAGTGGATCAATCATAACTTGAAACTGCGTGTTCACGAATGCTTTGTGTTGATACATGTTATTTTTATCATGCCAAGGACCTCTATATTTAGTGATTTTGTGACAGGTGTTATTATGTTATCTCGTGTTGTGCGAGGCCTGACTTACTTATTATCTACTGAGAATGGAAATTGAGCGTCATTAACTTATGGACGGAAAATACCAACTGGACACACTAAAATAGTAAGAGATCTGTTTAAGTGTTATTGTTTGTAACATTATTGTTGATGATGTTTGCTACCAACAGGTGATTAAACAACAAACTTGTTCCATTTACAAATAATGCCGGGACCAATCAATATATAACGACGTCGGAGCCGATTTTTCTTCGAATTCCATTTTTTTTCAGGCCCGCAATCTGCGCATGTGTAGTCTTATCGCATCTGCGTGCATTCCTCTTTAATGAAACCACAAAAATGGTGCGGGATCCCGCTTTTGCGGGATAGGATCCTAGTTGAGATTTTAGGAGCTTCAGCCAAGTTAGCCCGATCCGACCCGTTCTGATCCGAATCCCTCGGATCTGGTAGGGAATAGGGTCAGTACACTAGTGCGTGATGCCACTCCTTTTAGAATCGTCTGACAGTGTAGGTATCGTTTCACACCCTTTAAGTTTCTCGCCGCCCCCAAAAAAGTTCGGTGACGCTGAAAATGCCACAAGAGGAAATTAACAAACTCTCTCCAAAAAAATGGCTGTACGCGGCACGTTGTAAAGGGCTTCCCAGGTAGCACAAACTGGTCGAGTGAAAGCCAGGGAAACGTTTTTTAAATAGCTTTCATTACCGTATAAGAGCATTGTAAACGTTTATACATCTTCTACATAGCCGAATCAGGCGCAGTTTTATATAGCCATTCTGATGTATAGAGGCTTTAAAGCAGCAAAATAAAACGCTTTTTAATTAGCGAACAAAGGTTTTTTACACGGCATTGTTTTGACATAAAATTGTACGAGTATATTGTTTATTTTTCTAGCTTAGAGTAATGTAAAATGTCAAACTGTTCTAAAATATAATTTGGATGCGGACCATAAATACCAAAACACAGTGACTAAACATGGCGACAAACATTTATTTTATTGTAAATTATTTATTTTACTAATAATTAAACCAAAAAAAAAAATTAAATTAGATTTTTGATTAAAATTTCAATAAGGATACGTAAATGCAAGATAAGGTATTGGAGCAACAATATAATAAGCTTAATGATGGATATACCACGTAGTAATATGTTTAGTTTCACTGCATTTTTATTTCTACAATAGAAAAATAGAAGAACCATGGCGCTGCTGTTTACATTACAAAAAAGCGTTTTATTCTGCTTAATGCAGTATAAGAAACATCTATCAAGCCAAAACATTGCTATTGGCTGCAATATAAGCCATTTTATATAGCACTAGCTGTGCTCGCGACTTCGTCCGCGTGGAATAGTGACTTTCGGCAGCATTTTTAATTTTTTAGGCTCTTTTCCCGTTTTTGCAACATTTTTCACTGATGCTTCGCTCCTATTGGTCGCAGCGTGATGTTATATAGCCTAAAGCCTTCCTCGATAAATGGACTATCCAACACAAAAAGAATTATTCAATTCGAACCAGTAGTTCCTGAGATTAGCGCGTTCAAACAAACAAACAAACAAACAAACAAACTCTTCAGCTTTATATATTAGTATAGATTACATTGTGTAGTCGCAATTAATCGCAATTAATATAGCTAATAGTTGTTTGCAAAAAATATAATATTAGTGAGTACATCGTCCTAAATTTAACCACCACTTCTTTTAAACTTTTGCCACTATCTTTCATCCATAATTTAAATAAAAAATAATAATAATAAAATCCTTACACATAATACAATATGGGAGTATTATTTACCTAAGGTAAATTAGCATTATTAGAATCATTTATTGCTCCGGAAGTCACAAAGTTGTTACTTAAATAACCATTAGTAAATTAATGTTCGTATAAACAACTTTTAATCATATTATTACTAGATAAACGCTACTTAATAAGACATAAGGATATTAAATATATTTAATTATGCTTTTATTTGACTGATCGGATCTGTTTGAAAATGTCGGGTAAATGTTATTAATAAAACCGTTTAATGGCTGTTACGCATTATTAAAGGAAATTACAGTACATTTATATAGCAAACAACCGATTAATAGCTATATAAGTAGCTTTATTAAAATTGCTTTACACAACAGACATATATGAAATGATAATGAAATGAAATATATTTATTAGAACACAGTACAAACTTATGTAGGTACTTAAAACAAAACAAACAAATTATAATAAAAATGTGTGTTCCAAAAGGACTCCACTCAGCATTTGTTGCAGTAGTGGACAAAAACTACAACGCTGATCTCATATAAATGTTTACACAGCTTATTTTAAAAGCCATTATATTACAGCATTTCAAGAAACGCTGAGTCAACGTTTACACAGCATTATAATGAAGCTTATAATTAAATTAAGCTTATTAACAATATATTGTGCCTCTATACAACTATGTACTGCATAAATCGCAACCATATAACTTTTAAATGGCTCGATGCTATTATAAGATAATTCTTGCATGACTTTTGTGTTACCTATTTATGTCTACTGCTAACAGGTATTAGGCTGATAACCATCATTCGTTTAGCAGCATGAGGACCTGTATTCTGTTTAATATATTATATTCCTTTCATAATCTTGGTTAATATTATAAGTTTATATTCGATTGCATTTGGAAATACGATAATTACCGAGAGACATTAAGAAATTAGAAGTACTGTACACTAGTTTAACGCGCCACCGGAATCACCATTAAGCCCCGGACAAATCTTAAATTGTAATTCAAAAAAAGACTATGACAGATACCAATGCTGATTATTTTTCCTTTCAATTAATAGTTCATCTCCTAGTTTGAAAATGAAAAAAGACAAAGTGTTGAAAAAAGAAAACGACGGGTTGCACTCCGGGAGTGCCGGCAGAAGTGAAAACTTGAATATTAACGTTGTGCGTTTTTGATATTTTGGAATGGTTAGGGAATAATTTTGCACGAATTGCTTCAATTATCAGTATAAAAGTACTATAATTTATGTGGTAGAATACAATATTTATTTATTGCGCTATCATACACAAACATGACAATTTATATTACATTAAAAAGCACTCGAACATTCGCGCAAGCGCCCTGCGCCGCCAAAACGAAACAGCAGGCGTACATTTTCGCCGCGCCGTAGAAAGAGAGGGGGATACTTCCTCTCCTACGCCGCGCCGGCTGTCATCCGTCTTACGAATTTTTGATCAGGCCACGTGTCCTGACGGTCACGTGTCCTGACTGTCACGTGTCCTGACGCGAATTTAACATTTTTTACCCATTACAAAAAAAGTGTACAACGCCGCTAAAGAAGTTTTCACTTCAAAAACCACGAGCGGGATTCGAACCCGCACCCCATGACATGCCGGGTCAGGTGCACTGCCAACTATGCCGTCGTGGCTCAAATCCAACTTGCCGAAATTAATCAACACTATCTACTCTTACTCTGTAAGCAGTACTAAGGCAGTTGTGAAAACGAGACGCGTGTAGCGGCGAATATACTCGCGTCTCTTTTCTACAACTGCGATAATACTGCTATAAGAGCTCATAGTCAGGGGGCAGGGCTCCTTTGGCTTTCAGAGTAAGAGTAGATAGTGTTGGTTAAATTCGGCGAGTTGGATTGAGTCACGATAGCATAGTTGGCAGTGCACCTGACCCGGCATGTCATGGGGAGCGGGTTCGAATCCCGCTCGTGGATTTTTTTCAACACTTTAAATTTTTTTAAATTGTGATTTGTTCGCAACAATATTTGCGTAAAATATGAAAATAATCATCTCCTAATGATAAGATTACAATAATAATTTAATTTCAGTTCTTAGGAACTTAACTGAAAGTTTGTTTATGATATGGCATTTCAACCCCCATTTGGCTAACACTAATCTCGTAGTTGTCTTAATTAAAAGACAACTTTGTCCTCCTGACAAAACGATCGATATATTGTAAGGTCCGTATCAAACTACGACATCACTATTTTATAGGTATGTTTCTTATTAATTTATTGGAAAACCTACAGTCCTTAAAATATTTATATTATAAGTGCTTAGTAAACAGAAAAAGTTAATTAGAAAAACAAACAAAACAAAACATAAACTCTGCGTCTCTGACATAACAGTGGTTGACACTTTAAGCCCAGTGTTCGACACAGTTTTCGTCTTAGAACAATAACTAAAGCTATAGAAGGAAGGTTAAAATAAAAAACGTGCAACTATGTTTAGTTCCGTTCTATCTTATAGCTAGAAAAGGAGATTGGAGTGCAACAAATAGTTGACACTTAGTTTTTATTTTTTGTATTGTTATGTCATTCGGTCATCAGAAAAATAAAATCTCGAGTCCTTTTGCCCGGCCAAAATCAGAAGTACATTGATTTAAAAGCTGACAGTTCGTTTCACAAATCTGGTGACACCTCCGAAATAACGAAAGAAAAGGGACAATCGATCTCTTTCCAATACATCACCTAGGTTCATTAGTTAAAATAGTGCGAACTGATGAATTTGTGTTGCTATTTTAGTCTGGTTTCTATGGCTTTAGTTATTATTCTGAGGTTTTCGTCGCCATAAATAACAATGATTTTCTTTTTTTACGGGATGACAGCTAAGAAGCAGGTGGCCTTATTCAATTGCTGTTAAAGACTAAAATCAGCTGCACCCCTATTTATAAGGGTGCGCCGACCAAAATAAGCCAAAAGTTCAGTCACGGTTAAGTGGATATATGATGAAAAAACTATCGTATTACATAAATAAAACATATATTTAATATCAAAGGGAACGTGTTTACAATTAGTCCGACCCATAAATTCATAACACACTATAGTTTTTTCTACAATATCATTTAAAGTCGGGCAAAAATCATGAAAACGAGTGGCGGCGTTTAGTTGATATCTTATAGTTTATTTAAATTATTGTACCTCTAATTATGTCTAAACAATCACCAATGTTTTAACTACAAATCGTCCGTCTCAAATTTTCGATTTATCAAGCGGTAATTTAAATTATTATTTTTAATAAGCACCTTAAATTCCCCATACAAAATTAGTAGTGCCGCTCGGCAACAAATAAATATAGACGAAGACATTTCAAATAAAATATATGACACTTGTCACAGACGGCCAGCACACCCTTAGTGCCTTACAAATAAACAAAGAATAAGTTCCGAATAGTTATTCCGTGTTTTGCCCCTGTCACGTAAAAGTCATTTCAAATTAGAGTAAAAGAGACAAAACACGGAATAACTGTTCGGACATTATTCTTTGTTTATTTGTAAGGCACCTAATGATTAAAAGAAAAATATGTCGATCACTGTTTCATGTCGAATACTGGTTAGATCACAAAAATCCGTGTCGTTTAGGTCAAATCAAAACATGATTAATGCTTAACAATCCATAACAGTCGTTACATAGGAATGTGAATAGGAATTCATGATCAAGAGTAATAAACAATTTTCCTCGTCATATTAAACCTTTTCACCAGTCTTTGACAATAAAATTAAATGTCTCGAGATGAGGAACGATTGCGAAAGCCATTGGTTTTAATAACTTTACTCTTTTTATTATGATGGTAATAAGCTGTTGATAATAATGGTTTATTTAATAAGATAGGTAACAATATTACTAACTTATTACCTATAATATTCGTCTTCATATTGGCACGGTAATAATATATACTTTACCGTGAACAATAATTGATATTGATTACCTTTACCGTAATCTGTAAAGGTAATGTAAAAGGCCAAATGCCTGGTTAGTCTAGTTTAGCGATTAGAGATCCTAAATGCATATTACGCGTTTTAATGCTTTATTTTAATTAACAATATATGAAAAAAAATACGTTTAAATCATATTTTATGTATTTACACAAAAGGACGAACGTTGGAAAATAAATAAACGTTGGGTACATTAATTTTAAGATTTTATTTACATTCTTTTAATTCAATTAAATTAAATCTTTTAGTTAAAGCCATGTATAATTTGCATATCACTTTTTTCTTAATGCCTAACTAAATAAAACAAAGAAAAAAGTTTGTAGGTAAAATGGTGTATTTTACGAATTGAAAAGCTTACGGTACAGTCAACAGCAGATGATGTTTACTAGATTTCAAAATTAAGTTTCGATAGTGTAAGTCGGTATTTTCTATATAACTACAGTCAAAGTCTGCAGGTACTAGTAGACACTCGAATATTTCGATATGCGTTGAAAAAGTTTCGATTTTAAATTTTTTATACTGATTTCATATTTTGAATCTTAACCAATCATTAGTTACCTTTGCTGTTGACTGTACTACGCGTAATAATACGAATAAGGGATACATTGTTGACCCAATTTAGTAATAGCGGCCTTGTTGTGTATTAGGGCAGCTTTTCATTAATGTATTTACGAGTTTCTTAACGATATCCTCAACCATCGAATTACAAGAGTTTGTTGAAATAATGCATAGAGTTAGAGTCATATTGACTTTTTGATGCAAGCTTTATATTTACATGCTTATTTTGACGTCACTCTATGTCGACCCTATATCACAAAAAGTCGGTCCTACAGAAAGTCCAAAAGGTCCAAAATGTCCTACAAAAAGTGGGCGACAATCGGATCGATTTATTCTGAACTCATTATTATACGTTATTATACATTATTGGGTACGTAGGGCCCTGTACGCTCCTTGGGTGTAATTTGTCCAAAAGGTGCAAGTGTACAAGGTATGGCAATATGCTTTGAAGACGTGATCGAATCTCAAATTAAACTCACACTATATAGACACCCAGAACAGTCCGAGCGTTGGTGTTGCGTGAATGCGTATCCACGAGAGGTTGCGTATCCAAGCTGAAAATCGTCGTTGTCAAACCAAAACCTGCTATGTGTAAAAACAGTACTTATAAGATAATCAAAGAAAACCTCTTGTTTTTAACATGAAGGTAATAATAATAATATAATATATTTTTATCCGTGCGGTGACGGAGAAAGAATACTATTCACCGCCCCTCTCCTCCGGTGGGTGTCGTAAGAGGCGACTAACGGATTTTCGAGCTTCCATATGCTCTACTGCGTGGTAGGGCTTGGCCCGTCTGGTTAGTGACCACCGTACGCATGGTGTAAAACCAGTCAAGTGACCGCTTGTCGGTCGCGTTTCGGGATCAGCCAGCGTATAACCAGAGCTCGAGTGGATGTTGCTGCGATGCATTTGATCTGTGGAGGCTTCTGTCAAACCAGTGCCAAGAGGACTTCGTTAACCCGCCGACCAGGGAGACCCGTAGAAACGGCTGTCCCGCTGGCCGCCCGTGGCACAGTACAGGGGCCCAAGCGAGCCTAACCAGCTCGTGAGGCTGCCTCACCATGCCACGCATAATCTCGGGGTGGCCCGTCGTGCCGGTTGGTGACCGGAAGGCCGGCGGCCATTCCCGGGGGGGTTCGGGGGCCCTTCCGTTCAGCGGGTTAATGATGCTCATCTGTAGGCTGCTCCCTGGTGAAACAGGCCGCCACACTTTAACCATTTGCATCGCGGTAGCATTCCCTCGATTCACGCCTCCCTCCTTTTCTTCATCATGACAGCGCCAAACACTAAAACTGGTCTTACAGCGGTGCACACCCCCACCACAACCTTACCGTTTGAGGTCGAGTTCGCTAACATCCGCGGACTCCATGTAAACCTCAATGCCGTCCACCACCATCTTGAGACGGCGCGGCCAGCAATGTTGTTTTTGACGGAGACGCAAATAATCTGTCCGGCCGACACCAGCTACCTGCACTATCCGGGCTTTGTGCTTGAAGAGTCCTTCAAAGCCAAAGCCGGAGTTTGCTTGTTCGTTCGGACGGATGTTTGCTGTCGCCGTCTGCGCTGTCTGAAGGACCCTTCCTTTTCCCTCCTTGCGGTACACGTCGACTTGGGCTCTCATAGCCGTGTCTACGTCTGCGTCTACCGATCCCATAATGGCGACATGGAGACAACTCGACTTATGGAACACCTTAGTCGGGTAGCAGATGAAGCGCAGGAGCGGTTTCCATCGGCGGAATTGGTGTTTTTGGGGGACTTCAATGCTCACCACGAGTTGTGGTTAAGTTCCTTCAAAACTGACCATGCTGGTAGAACTGCCCACGCATTCGCTCTCACGACCTGACTCATCTGGTGAACCAGCCCGCCAGGATCCCAGATATAGTCGGTCACGCGCCCTCTTTGCTGGACCTTCTGCTGACGAGTCGCCCAGCTGGCTACCGAGTGGAGGTTCGAGCTCCTTTAGGATCCTCGGATCACTGCTTGGTATCCAGCAAAGTGCCTCTGATCCCGCTACCGCCTTCAGCGGTATCGAAACGCCAGATTTGGCATTACTCGTCGGCAGATTGGGATGGTATGCGAGACTATTTCGCATCCGTTCCTTGGGGGCAGCGCTGCTTCAGCGGGAAGGACCCGACAGCTAGTGCGACTGCAGTTGCTGATGAGATAGTCTTAGGAATGGAGTACTATATTCCGCACTCCTATATCATCAGCAAAGGCAGGCGCAAACGATGGTTCAATCGCGAGTGTGCCAACGCTGTTGTTAACAGGCAGACGGCATACCGCGCTTGGATCAGAGGTTCAGCCCAAGGAGATCCTGAGACCAGCACACTGAAAGCAGCCTATAACAATGCCACCAAGTCCTGCAAGAAGGCTTACATAAGAGCGGATGCCCAGCGCGTTGCACGGGTTGGCCAAGAATTACTGACGCATCCTACGGGCAGCCGTAGCTACTGGCGTCTTGCCAAAGCCGTGCAATCTAACTTCTGCCAACCCTCGCTGCCACCTCTGAGATGTCCTGACGGATCTTTAGCTCACAAGCCGCAGGAGAAGGCCGATCTCCTGGCCGGACTTTTTGCGGCTAACTCCCGAATCGATGACTGCAATGCACAGCCACCAACAATTCCTCACTGTGGCCACACAATGCCTGATATTAAAATCAGACAGTGTGATGTACGTGCGGAGCTACAGTCAATCGATGTTCGGAAAGCTAATGGCCCTGATGGCATCCCAGCAATAGTTTTAAAAATGTGTGCAGCGGAGTTGTCCCCCGTTTTAACTCGTCTATACCGTCTCTCGCTTTCTTCAGGTTGTGTGCCGGAATCTTGGAGAGATGCTAATGTGCAACCGGTTCCGAAAAAAGGAGATCGGTCAGATCCGACTAATTACCGCCCAATAGCCGTTACTTCAGTTTTGTGTAAAGTCATGGAGCGGATTCTAAATAAACAGCTTATTTGCTACCTAGAAGAACACCCCTTAATTCACGATCGCCAATACGGGTTTCGGCCGAAACGGTCAACGGTGATCTTCTAGCGTTCGTTACACATCTCTGGGGTGAGGCTATTGATAAGCGTGGCGAGTCGGTGGCTGTTGGCCTTGACATAGCCAAGGCTTTTGATCGGGTCTGGCACAAAGCCCTTCTGTCCAAGCTCCCGGCATACGGTCTGCCTGCTCAGTTCTGCAACTGGGTCGCTGGCTTCCTACATGAGCGTAGAATCCGAGTACTTGCTGACGGATGTGCTTCGCGGTTCATGTCAGTGAACGCTGGTGTCCCTCAGGGGTCCGTTCTATCCCCCACGCTGTTCCTTCTGCATATCAATGATATGCTTCCACTTGGAAATATTCATTGCTATGCAGATGATAGTACGGTGCACGGTGGGTATAACGGTCACCCAGCGGCTGGGCAAGTCGAGACTGAAGTGAAGCGAGTAAATCTTGTCACTGAGCTCAATCGGGTGTTGGACCTCATATCTAAATGGGGCTCCAATAACCTTGTTGAGTTCAATGCCAAGAAAACACAGGTATGCGCGTTCACGGTAAAAAAGTCGCCATTCCTACCCCTTCCCTCTCTTCAAGGCACATCACTCGGCCTGCAGAGCAGTATAAACATGCTTGGTATGGAGATTCGCTGCGATCTGAACCAGAGGGACTATATTTAAACCGTGATAAAAACAGCGTCACGTAAACTCGGTGTCCTGAACAGGGTGCGGCGATTCTTCACGCCGGATCAGTTGTGCCTTTTGTACAAGACACAGGTGCGATCTTGCGTGGAATATTGCTCGCACCTCTGGGACGGTTCCGCAAAGTACCTTCTCGATGCCTTGGACAGATTGCAGCGGCGCGCTATACGCATTATCGGCAGTGCAGAGGTCACTAATGCTCTCGAGCCCCTGCAATTGCGTAGAGATATAGCGTCACTCAGCGTCTTCTACCGCTTATACCACGGCGAGTGCTCTAAAGAGCTTTTTGACCTCATCCCACCTTCTCCCTTTCTCCATAGGAGTACGCGTGCTGCTCTCCGGAGTCACCGCTGTACTGTCTCGAACATTCCATCGCGCACAAAGAAATTTGGTGACTCGTTTTTCTGTCGCACTTCCAAAAGATGGAATAGTCTACCAGCGCACGTTTTCCCTCCTTGACTTCTATGACATGGGGTCCTTCAAACGAGGCGTGAAGAGGCACCTTGTGGGCCGGCAGGGTGAGGGTGACTGATGCTGCGTTGTTTTCTCGCTGCACCAGTTGTCCTTACGTCTGGACTCCATTTCCACTTAACATCAGGTGGAGAGGAGTCATTTGACGAGCTATGTATAAAAAAAAATAAAAATAAAAATAATAATAAATCAAATATCTCGACTTAGCACATGAGGTAAGCGACATGTGGAATGTGGACTCGGCTGTCATCGTGCCGATTGTTGTAACGGCTAACGGCCTAATGCCCAAGAGCCTCGATCAACATCTCTTAAGGCTCTCGTTAGGCGGCTGGATCAAGGGCCTGATTCAGAAGGCAGTTCTCCTCGATACGGCACGCATTGTGAGGAGGTTCCTGTCTCTGGAGCCCTAATCACCGGTAGTTTGGACCCTGGTCCCGATGCCAGTGAGCCCCTATTTTTTATATTTTTATATGTTTGTTTTGTTTTTAGAAAATATTTAAAAATGTAAATTAACATGTAAAAAAAATAAAGGGAATAATAATAATAATAATAAACTTTCCTACACTCACACCAATTATCTAGCCCAAGAGAAGCTTCGTTATGAAACTCGTTAAATGGTCACTAGACAACGGATAAACATACTTAAAATACTTAAATACATAATAATATACATAGACAACACCCAGACCCGAGACAATTTAGAAAAACAATGATTTCTAAATTGACTTTGACCCGACCGGGGATCGAACCCGGGCCCGCGACCTCAGAGATGGCGACACCATGAAATCCGGTGTACAAACCACTTTACCAAGGAGGTCGTCAAAAGGTAATTCCAAATTATAGGTAGCTACAATACACAGTGTGTTTGAAGCCCATAGCAGTTTTTGTATATTAGGAAAGATTGGTCACTGGTCTACTTTTTTTTTTTTTTTTTTTTAGTTGATGACTTCGTGCGATTAGCACATTTAGCCAGTGTCAAAGTAATTTTTCTTACAAGTAATACATAAATAAACAATATTTTCATATATGATGATAATGAATGATATTAGAAATGGGAAGTGAGAAATGATATACCCCCAACCCCTCGAGTATCTCAGTAAAGATGTGGGCTTTACTAAGTCCTCACGCGAGCTTTTTGAGAGAAATTGAAAAGTAATGTTGCACTGTTTTGTTTCATTTGCTAACACTTATGCATACTCACAAACACTTAACGGTTAATAATCCACCATTATTTCACATTAATATTCGACTTAACACAAATTTTAGAAAACAAAACAAAATCGCAGACATGACTCTTCACTTTCCCGCCAAGAAGTCCACTGGTCTACTTAAAATGATCAAAATGTCTAACTCTCAAAAGATGCCACATAGCAGATTTTGGTTTGACAACGATGAAAAGCCGATTGAGGCTCAAAATTATCTACACATGATTCTACTCTCAAGAGAATAAAGCTTGTGTAGATCATTTTGAACATGTTATTTTGCGTAGCTATTTCTGCTGCTGACTGTACTCATATTTTACGTATGAATAAAATCCAAACTAAACACTGTCTTTGCGACTAAACATTCAGGGAATGGACGTATGGCGACTTGACATTCGGGGAAAATAGACTTGCGGCTACTAGACATTCAGGGAATAGACGTATGGCGACTTGACATCTGGAGAATGGATGTATGGCGACTAGACATTCGGGGAATTAGACGTAGTCAACCAAACCGAATCAGCAAACTCTCTCTCTCTCTAAAAAATTAGAGGTTGTGTGTGTGCGTTGCTCGAGCGCGCCTATAAAAAGCTTCCTTCTGCTGTCTCCTTATTTTTGACGACACGGTCAACCCGAGCCGAGCCTTTAGAGCCCACGAGGACGGTGACGCGCCTTTGTGATGCAGATCCGACCCGAACCCTTCGAAGAATCTAGTAGGGCACGAAGACACGCACTTTTAAGTGTGCGATGCCGTTCCCTCTACCAAATCTCCGAAGGTGATTCGTTTCACACGGCTTGAGGTACCTTTTACGTGCCTCGCCGCCCCAAAAAAAAAAGTCCGGTGAAGCTGATAATGCCCTTTAAGGCAATCAGCAATATCTCTCCAAAAAAAAAGAGAAGCCTTCGGGATGCCATCCTTTCTAGGAAGTGAGCGTCAAGCTAGCAGCCTCACCACGGAAATAGATGGGTTTGACTACGTCAAAAAATTGTGTATAAATATTGATAAATAGTGACGTATAGCATATAAATAGTGATACTATGGTTCAAAATATATTATTTGTTTCTCCCGAATAAATAATATTGAACAGAGAGTAGAGTATTGACACAATTAAAAATTTGATGAGATTTAATAAAAATAACAGTTGGCAGATACGTAAAAAAGTGGGTAGAAACATATTTGTTTAAATACTAAATCAATAGCATTGAACCGAGGATATGTATTGACACAGTCAAAAAATATATGTTTTACTTTTTGCTCAGTAGTACTACTACTACTTCATGATTAAAATAAATTTTAAACCTTATTACTGTGGAGCAAAGTTCAACATTGATCGACAGCCTATATTAAGAGTATTATGTAAATCTAATGTAAACTTCTACAAGTTTACATTAGATTTTTGGAACATAGCAAAGAAGAATTCTTTTTTATTTATATCGTAAGATTCACAATTTCACGCACAATTTTTCATGTATTTATTTGTTCAAAACTTGTACCCGTTTCTCTGGTATCGCCATCTCAAGAAACGTCAAGTTAGCAGCCCACTTAGAGACCGTAATATCTCGGCTTGTATTGAAGTGCTATTATTGAAATTTTGCGTATACAATTCGCTATTTATGCATAGTTATTTGACATATTATTATATCGTTATAAAGGCAATTGGGGGCAAAAAGCAAGACCTTTTCAAAAAATAAAATATTTGAGGTCTTATATATAAACAAAGAATAAGTTCGGAATAGTTATTCCGTGTTTTGTCTCTTTTACTCCAATTTGAAATGACGTTTAACAGAAACAAAAGACGGAATAACTATTCGGAGCTTATTCTTTGTTTATTTGTAAGGCACTAAGGGTTTGTTGATTAATGATACTTGATACATACTTTAATTTGATTAACCGTTGTTGTAAAGTTGCTTAACACGCACGTGCTAGCCAATGCGCCAAACACCTTTAAATACACAAGAAAATCTTATAAGCATATCCTATTTATAGTTGTACTCATTGTTTTTCAGTACTCGAGAACTCAAAAGTCAATATTTAATTGTTCTAAGTAATTGTTCAGCATATTATTTAATCAGTGATAATGTGTTTAGATTCATATTCATTTTATCTATTATCATTTGAATACATATTTACAAGAGCTTATGTACTGACGCAAAAAATAATACCCCTACATGTCAGAACTGCGATATCTCTGTCCTTAACAATTAATTTAACAATTCTACTGTTTTGTTTTGTCTTAAATTACTCACGTGTGATGATAACATACTAAATGGCAAATTTGCTTAAATGATTATTTAATTAATGTTTGAAATTTGCTGTAAGTACGCTTAAAAATATTTTATTTTGTGACATGGCACTGCCGCCATTGCAATGCAATTTTATATGAAAATAATGCGTAAGTACTTCTTTTCTTTGTCAATCGACTACTACAAAGATTGTTACAGTCAGGTAAGATAAAGAAAAAGCGCTTCGAAATGTAATTAAAAAAGAAAATCGCAGAGTATTTAATTTAATCAATATAAAAAAAAAACATTTTGGCTAGTGAACTTTGGACACCACGAATCTTAGTTTGTACATCCAGTAAATGACACACAAATGTAGTAGGCACTCAACAACAAAGACATTTAGCGTGTCACGAGTATTTAGCGTAGTATCGCTACGATTCCAAAACGGAACGTTTATGCGAAGGCTTCGTAGCTAGGCAATGCGCGCGCGCAGTCAAAGACTATGACCGGAAGCGATAACACGCTTTGTATACCCGTGACGTCATTAATGTTTTAACCACTAACCAAAATGTATTGGTATAGACCCGTGAGTATTATTCGCTGCATTCTTACTATTAATAGTTCAGAACGGCACATTTGAACGAAGGTGTCGTAGCAACGCGAGGGCGTAGTCAGTGACTTTCATCGATAGCGTCAACCCGCTTTGTATAGCCCGTGACGTCACTAATATCTTAGACCACTTACCAATATGTTTTAGTATAGACCCGTGAGTATTGTTCTCTGCATTCCCACTATTAATTGTTAAGAACGGTATATTTAAGCCAAGGTTTTGTAGCAACGCGCGGGCGCAGTTTGACTATGGTCGGTAGCGTCAACCCGCTTTGTATAACCCGTGTCGTCACTAATGTAACCACTAGCCAATATGTACTGGTACTAACCCGTGAGTATTGTTCTCTGCATTCTAACTATTCATTGTTGAGAACGGCATATTTAAGCGAAGGTTTCGTAGCAACGCGCGGACGCAGTTTGGCTATGGTAGGTAGCGTCAACCCGCTTTGGATAACCTGTGTCGTCACTAATGTAACCACTAGCCAATATGTACTGGTATTAACCCGTGAGTATTTTTCTCTGCATTCTCACTATTCATTGTTGAGAACGGCATATTTAAGTGAAGGTTTCGTAGCAACGCGCGGACGCAGTCTGGCTATGGTAGGTAGCGTCAACCCGCTTTGTATAACCCGTGTCGTCACTAATGTAACGACTAGCCAATATATACCGGTACTAACCCGCGAGTAGTGTTCGCTGCATTCTCACTATTTATTGATCAGGGTGCCTATAGTGCGAGTTTCATTCGCCATTCGATCACGTTTACCTTTTACCTTCTAGGCAAGCATGTTTCATCGTATAGGCTACATCATCACTTCCCATCAGGTGAGATAGTGGCCAAATGCAAGCCTATCGAATTATAAAAATAAAAAAAACGTTAACGAAAACGAGAATTTGTATGGCACAATTTTAACTCTTCTCGTATGTCACCTTCAATGCCATACTAATTTTTGTTTTCGTAAACATAATCGAATGAATCCGGATAGTAAACACAACTTACACTAAGCATCCTGAACGAAACATTTATGCGAAGGTTCCGTAGCAACGGGCGCAGTGTAGCTTTGGGCTTAGTATAGCCAGTGACGTCACTAATGTCTTAGACCACAAAACGCGCATTCTCACTATTCATTGTTCAAAACTGCTGAATAGCTTGTGTCATTAAATGAGTACGAGCAATTTGTACTATCTTCTCCGAATAGTCATCGTTTAATGAGAGTAAAACAGTAATTATTTGCTGTGACTGTGTTGTTGTTCTAATATTATTTATCTATCAGTACTATCTTATTTTGATAATATATCGGTGCTTTGTTCAAATGAAAGAAATAAAGCTTTATACTCACGTATATTTTATTTACCATTTTACCGTTTCATCAATATTAGAATCGATTTCAATATTTTTTATTCCATGTTAAATTTTGACCAAATAATATTTACAAAATCTCAAATAAAGTATACCCAATAGGGTATACTAATAAAAAAACAACGGGACAGCACGAAAAGCTTGTAACTTCGTTAGTTTTCAAGATATTATTTTAATTTTTTTTGTACTGATTCTTTAAATTAAAATATTTGACCCGTTTTTCGATTTTCGTTTATACTAAAAATAAGGTTGTATACATAAAAAAAATCGAACAGAGGAACATAGAACCTCCTCTTTCTTTTTTTTTTGTCGGTTAAAAATCGATGAAGGACTTCTTGGCGGGAAAGTGAAGCGTTACGTCTGTGGTTTCGTTTTATTTTCTAAAATTTGTGTTATGTTGAATATTAATGTGAAATAATGGAAATAATTATTAACCGTTAAGTGTTCGTGAGTGTGCATAAGTGTTGGCAAATGAAACAAAACAGTGCAACGTTACTTTTCTAATTCTTTCAAGAAGCTCGCGTGAGGACTTAGTAAAGCCCCACATCTTTACTGAGATACTCGAGGGGTTGGGGGGTATATCATTTCTCACTTCCCATTTCTAATATCATTCATCATCATCATATAAGGAAATATTGTTTATTGATGTATTATTTGTAAGAAAAATTACTTTGACACTGGCTAAATGTGCTAATCGCACGAGGTCATCAACTATAAAAAAAAAATCGATGAAAATGTAATGTTTGGATACGTGGAAGTAGTTTCAAATGATATTTATTGATACTAACTTATGTTTCTCTAACTGGTTGCCCTTACTCCGTTTAAAGTAACATTATGAATTAATTTAAATCGAGCAAACACACAACGGTAGCACTCACATACCGCTTATTAAGTCGTAAAAGTTCTAGCAAAACAATTTAATATTTAAGTGACCGTCTGCCCATAAACAGTGTTAATAGTATTATTTTGATAGAAATGATAAGGTGGGTTGTTTAATACTTAAAACCATATAATACTAGCACTTTACTCGTGACATCGTCCGCGAGGATTTGAGTTTAAAAAAAAACTCTTTTTAGGGTTCCGTATCCAAAGGGTAAAACGGGACCCTATTACTAAGACTCCGCTGTCCGTCCGTCTGTCCGTCTGTCATCAGGCTGTATCCCATGAACCGTGATAGTTAGAACGTGACAACAACAACAAATACTAAAATAAAATAAATATTTAATGGGGCTCCCATACAACAAACGTGATTTTTTTTGCTCGTTTTTGCTCGATATTGATAACGGCAACAGGTAGACGCCTGAAATATTCACAGAGTATTTAGTTAATATTTACTTTAAAAATAAAAATAATTTAATTAAATAAAAGAAATATTTAAGGGGGGCTCCCATACAACAAACGTGATTATTTTGCAATTTTTTTCTCGGTCTTAAAAACGATGACAGGTATAAACTTGAAATATGTTCATAGATAATGGTACGGAACACTTCGTGCGCAAGTCCGACTCGCACTTGGCCGGTTTAAAATAATATATAGCTTATGTCATCCGCAAGAATGTAGCATTCTATCTGTGAAAAAAATTTTGGAATTGAACCTGTAGATCCAGATATTACCCCCCGCAAACAAACAAACAAACAAACAAATAAACAAACAAACAAAGTCACAAACTTTACCTTTTAATTAATAGTAAGTATATATAGATACATCTTATACTTTTGCTTTTTAGCTTAGATCGCGGGCTATAACAGTTTATGTATGACATGTTATAATGAAAACCATGCAGTATCGTAATAGCAGAAGTGTTTTCGTCGCCAGAAAATAACAAAGATTATCATTGAAATATATTAAATACTAGCGGCCCCTCGCGGTTTCACCCGCGTGGTTCTCGTTCCCGAGGAAATATCGGGATAAAAAGTATTCTATGTTTTAATCCAGGATACAAACTATCTGTATGCCGAATTTCATCCAAATCCATCCATCCGTTGCAGCGTGAAGAAGCAACAAATATACACACAAACTTTCGCATTTATAATATTAGTGTGATATTATATCATATATTTATATTATATATTAAATGTGTGATGTATTGTATGCATGTACCAAATAAAGATTTTTTATATTTCTATTTAAAATTTTTATGGAACACAACTAGGAAGCAAGTCTGCCGCGCAATTTATGAACGCAGTAAGTACCACTTACTGTGTTTATATTGTGATATTTGAGGTGCTGACATTACGATCTATTTTCTCGAAACTGTTCACATGTTCTTTACTGCGTTCATAAATTGCGCGGCAGAAGTGGTCTTCATTAAATTGTTGCTAAGACTAAAATCAGTGACTCCTACGCCCTGACCCCTATTTTTAATAAAAAAAATCGATCGATCTTTAGTTTCTGACAAACACTGATTTCCGGTTCAAAATCGGATTGCATTGCAATTTTGAAATTCATTTAAAAGATCAACATATATCTCCCTCTATTCTATTGCAAGGTAGAAGGTTCGAAACCAAACTCAGACAAAAACTCCTTTCAAGTGCAGTATTACTTTAAACATTCTTCGTGGAGATGATATTTACCCGCACAGATACGATCTCTTTCATCGGTCGTTATCGTCAGACTGATATATTACTTCTTTGTTCTTTAGTCCGCTTATAATATGTGGTTAAACGCACTGGCTATGGTAAATAATTGAAGGTCGAAGTAGGTGCCCTAAAAACCACCAACGCATAAAGAGAAATGTTTAAGTTTGATGTCTTTGTCTGGCTGTCTTAGGCATAATTAGTAGGTAGTTTTTAAACGAATGGATAGATATTGTTTTCTAAAGTTTACGCGAACACTACACATTGAAATGAAACAACTGATACAACAACATTAAATAAGTAATGTGTAAAATAAACGCGAGTAGATCCGTAAAAGTTGTTTCATTTGGAATGGATAGAGTTATTCACTATTTGATCACGTTAGGAAAACAAGACTTAGTATGGCTTTGAAGCAGTGCCTCCAGAGTGTTCAGTGCGAGTTTTGCTGACCACTTGATCATGTTAACGAAAAGGAGGATTATATAAGCCTCATTGACACCGCTCCGGTTGCCTTCGTAGCCCTTTTTAGGGCAAAAGGCGAACCCCAGGGTTTTTTACTGAGGTCTGGTTTTAGCCTTCTTTAGAGAAGGTAAAGGCAAATCTCAGATCCCGGACCATACCCAGATCTTCAGATCCTTCTGATCTCAAGGTCAGTATCTCCGGGAATATACGAGCATATTTCTCCCTGGGCAAAAAAAAAAAAGCCACTTAACAGATTTAACATCTGTTTCGGGGTTTTTGACCCTCTTCTCTTGCGAGGATCTTGCGAGATGTTTCATGGCTAGGTTGGTTGGCAACGTAAGCAGCCGTTTCCAAGCTTCTAGTTCTCACCCGATCCGATCCGAACCCTTCGGAGAATCTGTAGGGCACGGACGCGCACTTTTAAGTGTGCGATGCCGTTTCCTCAAGCAAACCTCTGAAGGTGATTCGTTTCAACACGGCTTGAGGTACCCCTAACGTACTTCGCCGCCCCCAAAAAAGCCCGGTGACGCTGAAAATGCCGTTTGAGGCAATCAGCAATCTAGCTCAAATAAAATCTAGTTCTCAAAAGTAGTTCTTTTGAAAAGAAGTCCAGTCTGGTAGATAGATGCTAGTCATTAGCAGTTTTGGAACTATTATTATAGCTTTAATTGCTTATCCTTCAACCACCGAAACGAGAGTCACATGATGTGACAGCTTCCGAATACCTAGAACTAGTGAAGCAGAACTTTTGAACGTTTATTTTCATCAAATATCATTCCACTATATTTAACAATGTTATGACAAAGAAGTTTGACAAAAAATATATAATAATTCATATAAAAAACCCCGACATAAATAAAACATATCTATGAAAAAAATAAAGATAAAATTTAAATTAAATATTAATAATTTTACGCACTTTAACGTGTCAGGGACCAACTAACAAATGTTAATAAAAATAACAAGGTTAAGCGGCTTATTATAATTCGTCATTCGATATTTACTTCTTTTGTTTTGCGCATGCTGTTATTAATAAAAAAAAGCTGTAAAAAAAATAATAACAGATTATGTATTGCAAGAAATGTTTAAACAATTAGTTTGGACACAGAATATAAAGTAATCTAGACATAGTGTCTGTTAATTCCACAACGTCTCAATAGTGAGTCGGTAGCTTGACTTTAGAATAGAATAGAATAGTATCTCAATTTATTTTTCTCATCATAAACAGGTCAAAAGGTAAACAAACTTGAAATAATGTTTGTATTACAACTTAGTTTGTGTGAGACTGGTGCCTAAAAAGAGTAAATAAACACCTGTACTATACCAAATGATAACACATTTTTTTTAAATATTATTTTGAATTTTGCATTCACAATGCTATAATATGTATATTCTAATATATATATTCTATATATATAATTTATTTATTCTGTTGCGGTAATACCAATTCGTTAATAGTTTGAGCGAGATTAATAATGCATTGCTTAGTGCTTCTAGTTTTAATAAATATGTTACTTCTATCGGTGAGAACCTATTAGTGGTTTTTATGTGTAATACTTTGTACCCCAATTAAAATTTTGCAAACCTTGGTTTTCCTAAGATATTAAAATAAAATAAAATATATAGTAACAAGATAAAATTTTACTAGAAAAAATCAACCAGCCCCATGAAGCTCGAGTGGGATTCGAACCCACGACTTTTGGGTAACCTGTTCAATGCTCTGACCGCTGAGCTACTAGATTTTGCAAGATTTTTTTTTTCAAAATCAAGCCACCGATATGTTATTGTGGACGTTTTAAAGTAGTAGAATAGAATATTTTTCCTTCAGTTGACTTCCATCAAGTTTTGTGGTATTTATTGTTCCAATAAGGCTTGCCCGCGTAAACGTTTAGGCACTATTAGCAGGCATCCGCCAATACTGTTTATAAAGTGCTAAATGCTTGTCTGTACCTGCGTAGGATATACCGACGTAAAACTGTTGACGAAGTTAAGGCACTTTAACTTGATCAAGCACAAATAATAAAAATAAGTGTGCTTGAGAATAACATCGTTAATTGTGTTAGTAGGATAGGTATGGTAAATCACCACCACAATATGGAGCAGTAAATAATATTTGCACATGGCTTAATAAGCTGACAAGTCAAATAAATGCATGACAGCAGTATTCTCTCCATTATGATAAAAGTTATTTTTACAAAAAAAATTTTTTTTACATTTTTAATATGAACTTACATTGTTTTTATATACAATCAATTCATATAGTATTTCAATTTGTTAATGTGCATACAAGTGACACAATTATTATCTTAATGAGCAAATAAAGATCACTAAAACCGAACACATTGTCGGAACAAAAGTCAACGTTAGACCAAGCAAACAACAGTGGAAAAGCCTAAAAAATATCTTTGTTTTCACAATGGCGTGTGTAGGTATTTAAGGAGATCCAATATCTTAGACTGCCTTACTTCTTTTCAGCGGTCGCGGCTGTCTGATACCGGCGGTTGTTCACACTGCCAACAACACACACCGATATACGTATCGGTACGCCACATACTCGTATATGCGGGAGCGAATCTTTTATCTATTCCGTAGGCTACAACGGCCGAGACACACTCGTGCCATTGTCAATAATAGCCTGTTGTTATTTAGTGTCAACCTCGCTTTATCTCATTAACTTCTGCTTGCGACTTAATTGCAAATCAGTATCGCTTAAGCGTGAAACGAGACGCGGTGTGTGTGTGTTAAGCGCGCGTTAACTCGCGACTTTTAACTTTAAAATCGTGCTGTTAGTGTTTATTGAGTGATGGACAAGAAATGGAATTTCAATACTACGGTAACTTTGACCGGCAACCGGCCAGGAGGATACCGGATCAACCATGGTGGGATGAAGAGGATACACTTACTGATAGAAGGATTAATGGTGAGTTTATGGGGAATGCGAAATTGTGACTTGTGCAAGTAGACACTTGGTATATTATACTCATGAGCATGTAGGTTTTATTTCTGGTTACGATGGCCCATATACAAATACCTTAATGTCTAACATACAAATTAAATTAAAAGAGTCACCTGTAAATGCCGTGAGCTAAGATGAATGCTTTACCCGCACTATTGGAATATGCGTACTTATATGTACTTTAAATTCAATGTCATTGGAACTGGTTTCTGTTTCGTGTTACTACTGATAATTTATAAAATATTGGGGTTTTGTAAAATATAAACTCAGCTTTGTCAAAAATAACAAATGTCAAAAGTAACTTAGTGTTGTACATTGTCAAAGTATATTTGTGTGGAACTACCTAAATCACAGTAAACAACGATACGTAATATTACATTAATTCGTAATTATGGATAAGGTGTAATTCATATTATATTATTTATATTCATATTTATAGATACTAGTGGTCGCCCAGTGGTCGAAATTCGACTGTAATTTTTATAAAAAGCTGTTTAATAAACAATATTTTATTAAGGCTGCACGGATTGTATCAATGAAAAGATTTCGGTCGCTCCTCTACCATTTTTGAAACTTTTAAAAAATGTATGAAACAATGTTTATTTAATTTAATGTATTTTAATGCATAATTTTAAAAAATATTAGCATTCTGCACTCCTTCTCTATATAAACTATATGTGTGTGAAATTTCATACTCCTCCGTCCGCGCAATTTTCGTAAAAAGGAGTATAAAGTTTATGCTTCACGTAATAATATAAAGAAGATAGTACGAGTACATAATAAGTATACATTACTCGTAGTCTGGATTATATTTTTTTATTTCGCCCAATGCTAGGTAAAGTCCTTCCCCTAACCTTTTCACTTCTCTCGATCCTTAGCGGTCTACTACCAAATCTGAAGGCATCGAGATCGCTTACTGCCCTCTCCGACTTTTTTGGGGCTCTCCCCCCGCACCTCGCCCAAGAAGAGGTCAATAGGTTGCAGTAGGGTTGGTTCAAGACCACCCATATTAGGCACCGAGTACCACCTTGAACCATCTCTGTGATCTATCCAGTCTAATTTGATTACTGCGAGTTTAGCACCAACATCAGCCAAAAAGAAAAAAGTATATTTTGTATTAAAAGATTTTCTTTTTTTTCGCCTTTAAGAGTTATCTAATTAATTTTGTAACTAAGTTTCTTACATGTGAGCTGTATCGATCGGTAGTATAGTGAAGATTAGGAAGTTAAGTCTGTATAACAACAAATATACAAAGGTCAAAGACCGTCGGCACTGACGCGACTGACCTCGTGCCTCATTTTTGTAAATAGATAGACACTATGTCTTAGGAATGTTTTTCGGGATAAGAAGTTGTCGTATAATATTGACTTTTTCTTTAAATATCTATACGTTTGCAGTATTATTATACATCAAGTGCTTGTTTCATATACCTTCTATAAGTCTTAATTTTTCTTGTGCTATTTTAGTTTCAATATAAATATAGCTTTGTGAGCTATGATTTTGTCAATGTTTTCAAAATTTATTGCTTTTAAAAATTTACTTTTATATTTTGTGTAAAACGGAACGTACCTACTCAATTTTATTAGTTTGAAAAAGTGGTATACGTTTGGAATACCAAATAAATATGACAGTAAACTAATACCATTGGTATTATTAGTTTCATAGTACCTATTGGATTGGAAAAGATCAAAAAAATATGGCTGTGGTCCTGTAACCTCTACCTAAACCTGTAAATGGTTTGAAGCGTCATCAGAATTTCGAAAACGAAATTCTAACTATAGTTAGGTATAAAAAAAACTTACTAATAATTACTAAAGTACATTTAATATGCAATAAAATACAATTCTTTTGGCACCAATAACAACAAAACATACAAAAATAAGGCTATCTCGTTTACCTAACTCTACTGCGTTCTTCCTTGGTTTCTATTACGGTCGATCTTGGTACGCTGTACGCACACCGTGCCACATGCGAGCTGGGTCTAGACTAATTAAATAGAATGTTATCATGTTAATCACATAACCAACGTGACAAGCTGGTTACTGACACGCCGTATCTCGGCATGCGAGCGCATGTGATCTGCGCAAACAATAAGGATTGAAAGCCTATTTATATTGCGGAAAACCTACTTTGTTCAGGTACGTAGCTATGCGGAATTTTGCGAGTAAGCTACGGTTTATTTCAGTTTTGTATGAAACAATTTAAATTTATCTTATCTTTCTTTAAGTTCCAAATGTCTTAGGAAAACCTATCTAAGCCTACTTTGTGCAAGTATGGTACGTATACACTATGCGAAATTTCGCTGCTTTATGTACTGTATAAAGATGCAGTTTATTACAATGATCCTTTAAGTTAGATATTACGTTATAAATAAATAGTAATCAATAAATTTTCCTACACTCACACCAATATCTAGCCCAAGAGAAGCTTCGTTATGAAACTCGTTAAATGGTTACTAGACAACGGATAAACATACTTAAAATACTTGAATACATACTAGTTAAACATAGAAAACACCCAGACCCGAGACAAATTAGAAAAACAATAATTTCTAAATTTACCCGACCGGGGATCGAACCCGGGACCTCAGAGATGGCGACACCATGAAAACCGGTGTAATACAAACCACTCGACCAAGGAGGTCGTCAATCGTCGTCAGTCGTTATATTATTATGTTATTAAAAAAATGTACACATTTTTTGTGCATATATTTTTAAATATTCTAAACGCGAAAGTTTGTTTGGAATGAAAGATGAATGAGATGAAATGGAAGAATGTTTGTTACTCTTTCACGTAAAAACTACTGAATGGATTTGGATGAAATTCGGCATACAGATAGTTTATAACCGGAAATAACACATAGAATACTTTTTATCCCGATATTCCCACGGGAACGGGAACCACGCGGGTGAAACCGGGAACCACGAGGGTGAAACCGCGAGCGTCCACTAGTATTTAAATACATTATCAAAATGATGTTAAGAAAAATCGTAAAGCGTGCAATAAGAATGAAAAATACAGCTAGTGTTTATTTATAATTTGGGATTTTTCTAACGAAAACTAAATCTAAAAATGAGATTTTGTAACTCCTTCTAAATTGATTGATGCCAAAGAACACAATTGCCTTCTTTTGTTCGGGTTGTCTTTGGGGCGCTAGTAATATATCTACCTTTTTTACTTAAATAATATTTTCATTGGGTCATTAAGTACTGATTTTAATGTAAGAAATTTAAGAGCCTTCAAGCAATTTAGTATTGCATTCAAAGTTTATTATTTTTATTTACACGGGCCGTCTATTAATTTTGAAAGTAAGAGATGTAAGTTACATGTAAGTTAAATAAAAAAAGTATATTCAACAAAGTCCACAATCATAAGTTTTTTAAAGATGTCATTTAAAAAAAATCCGCACTGATTTCATTGAAATCATATAAATCTTAGTTTATTGTTTTAATTTTTTTTGTAAGTATATAAAGTTTATAGTTATACTAATTGTAAAGTTTTGTTCTTGTAAATGATCTAGTTTAAACGGAGAAACGGTTTCCTAAATTGTTTTCATTAAAACAATTCAAAATATGCGCAAACATTTGAAGTATAGGCCAATGTGATATTGTCATTTGTTTACCTAAGAAATAACGTTCTAGATTTTAACTGGGTTTATTTTTTTACTTTCAGTTCAAACAATAAATGCTAATAGCAGCTGGTTTTAATTTAATTTCATGTCATGTTACATAGTTACGTATTATTATTGTCTCTCTATTTATTTTTTTACATATTAATTTACATTTTTAAATATTTTCTAAAAAACAAAACAAACATTTAAAAATATAAAAAATAGGGGTCCACCGGCATATTATTATTATTATTATTGTTATTATTATTAGTCTCCAGCACACGTTTTCCCTCCTTCCATTGATATGGGGTCCTTCAAGAGTCGTGAAGAAGCACCTTGTGGGCCGGCAGAGTGAAGTTAACTGATGCTACGTTTGTTTCCACGCTGCACCAGTTGTCTTCGCGTCTGGACTCCATTTCCACTTAACATCAGGTGGGATGGAGTCATTTACCGAGCTAATTATATAAAAAAAAAAAGTTGACATCATCACCATCTCAGCCAAAAGACGTCCACTGCTGGACAAAGGTCTCTCCCAAGGATCTCCACAAGGTTTTGTGCTGCTCGCATCCAGCGGCTACCCACGAAATTCACCAAATCGTCGGTCCAAATAAAAACCGACTACAAAAAACAGGAAACTAAAGAAAATAAAAACATCTCTAAACACAAGAAATAATATTGAAGTCAGCATATCATATACGAGTATATATGCATATCTAGGTAATTAATATTTTGATTTCAACAATATTATTTCTTGCTTTTTAGAGCTGTTTTTACTTTTTTTGGTTTCCTTTTTTTTGAAGTCGGTTTTTTTTGTTAATGTTTTTTTTATTTTACGATTTTTAGTGATGAGTAGACCTAACAAGGATGCTTCTCGGATGAGGAAACGACGGCCTAGTAGGTAGTGGTAGTCCTATGTTGAATTTTAATCTTAATTAGGTTTTATTTTTGTACGGACTGTATATTTTGGCATACTGAACCGTATGAAGTAGGCCCAACAAAAGGTAACTGCTGTAAATCGTTGAGGAATTCCCTCGGCTGTCTATAGTCTCCATCATCAGACCTGTTAGGACACTTATAACCCATATGGGTAAAGTTCTCATCAATAGAATTGAATTAAGTCCAAACACAAGGTACATTTTGGCATACTGAACCGTATGAAGTAGGCCCAACAAAAGGTAGCTACTGTAAAACGTTGAGGAAGTTCCCTTGATTGTCTTTCGTCTTCATCATCAGATCCCTAATGACAGTCACAACCCATCTAGGTGTAAAGTTCTCATCAATACAAATTAATCAAGCCCAAACACCAGATAATTGTTGTAAATCGGTGAGGAGTTCCCACGACTGTCTTTCGGCTCCATCATCAGATCAACTCCAGACCTTTATTAAATAGTAGTGCTTTAAAATACTTAATTAAAAAAATAGCCGTATTTTTGGCTATTTTTTTTTTAAACGCACTAGCCGCCACTAAGATTTTCGAAGGTTCCCCTCGATTTCTCTGGGATGCCATCCATCATCAGATTCTGATGGATGCTCGTGTCAAATGCAAGAAATCGTGGTTCATTCCTGAAAGCACAGACGTGAATCTCTAAAAAAGCGTATATGTATTGTTTTCTAAAGTTTACGCGAACACAAGGTACACACGGCGGCAGATCAACCTACCCAAAACTGTCAAATTTCTACAATCTATTTTGAATTTTATAGTTTTGTTATAAGGATCAACATTCATTGGAAAAATTTGACAGATTTGGGTAGGTTGATCTGGCGCCGACTGTACATTTCAATGTTTCATTTCAAAGCGTATATGTGTTAGCTTTCCAGATATGAAAAAAAGGTTTTACACAACTCTTAGACACATTATTTATACTTATTTGACTGAAAACTATTTAAAAACAACAAATGAGTCATGCACTAACAGAAACTTATAAACAAATATTGATACAAGAAATCAATGACCTTTAATGGAAATAATAATCATTTAGTTTCACAGAACTCTAGGTCTACTTATCGTTTCTTGCGGTATTATAAAGGTGCACAGATGTTCAAAATTTTATTTAAATACAACTTGTCATACATGATGACGTACCTACGTATGATAAAGTATTGAAATATTTAAGATGACTGTATTAATCGGTTCAAAAAAGGTCATTGCCGTCTGTCGTTCCCTTTGGAATATTATATTAATTTTGAAATGTAAGCGGTGGCAATATGCCCGTCTAGACAGTAAAGGAACACGTAAAATTTTTTTTAGAGCAAAAAAAAATGAAAAGCAATGCTGAAAGAAACTTTAAGCTAAGAAGATACTCTTCTGCTCTCGGAGCAAATAATAACCCATAACCTATCAATATAGTGGAAAAATACACACCAAGAGAGAATGGGTAGCAGAAGAAAGAATTATAAAAAGAAATACACAAATCCAGCCAGGATGTAAAATAATGGTTCAAACAGGAATATTGAAGATGCCCATGATTGCCCATATTAATCGGTTCTAAAAAGGTCATTGCCGTCTGTCGGCTCCTTTGAAACATAATATTATTTCGAAAAGTAGGCGGTGGCTACATGCCCGTCTAGACGGTATAGGAAGGGACCGAATCGATTCGCCGAGATAAATTTAGCAAACCTCCTTCCTCGTTCGAGATCGGGAGTCCTCCCGTCCAATTTCGACAGGATATTTTAAGACACACTGGCTGGTGCTTTCAGGTGTAAATGCAACATTCGCGACAGCCTCGATTCTGCTATATTACTACATTATAAATTATAAATAAAAATAATATTAAACTTTCTTACACTCACCACCAATTATCTAGCCCAGGAGAAGCTTCGTTATAAAACTCGTTATATGGTTACTAGACAACGGATAAACATACTTAAAATACTTAAATACATACTTACAGAAAACACCCAGACCCGAGACAATTTAGAAAAACAATAATTTCTAAATTGACCCGACCGGGGATCGAACCCGGGACCTCAGAGATGGCGACACCATGAAACCGGTGTACAAACCACTCGACCAAGGAGGTCGTCAACTTACTAATAAAACACTTTATAAAAGCATTTATTATTTATGTATCTAGCTTTTATTTAACAATATATTTTCTCTGTAAGTTTTTACTTTTCGGAAATTATTTAACCGTATAATAAAACGTTCACAATCGTGTCTTAGTGGCCTATTTTTGGCATTTGTTTAAAATATGGGAAAATATTAGAACGGTTGTAAGATTTAAAATAGCAGAATCCAGACTATCTTACCTTAAAAGGCTATTATGGGCAATATAAATTATTTAGATTTTAGTTTCAATCACAGATGGAACAAATTATTAAAATAAAACAAAAAACCCGACTGCTAAAACAACTATATAAAAAATAACTAAATGTTTTCAGTTTGTATATATTCCTATAAGACATTTCCAGGAGTTAAAGTTTGTTCATAAGAATAATAAATACATTTTGCTCTTACTTAGAAACTTTGTCAAAACCCAAACGTTACTCATTTTTAAAACTTTATGTTTTACCTAGTTAAAATGCAAGTACCCAATTAGGCAGTCAAAACAATAACAGCCACTGATTAGTAACGTCACACCTGTTATCTCTTTTGTCTCGTCGAAGCAATTCTGAGTGTCGTGACGTAAACTCGATAATATTTTTTTGCATATAGATATGTAAGGTATTATGTTTTAATCGATACGTGACTTTTAAAAGAATATGTTTACTCGACTGCTCA
This sequence comes from Eudonia lacustrata, assembly GCA_947562085.1. Lineage (NCBI taxonomy): Eukaryota > Metazoa > Arthropoda > Insecta > Lepidoptera > Crambidae > Eudonia > Eudonia lacustrata. The sequence continues at coordinate 14,210,444 of OX387318.1, read as the reverse complement.
GCGCTCTGCCTATGCACACGAAGCCGATACAACATTACTGAATAATTCACAAAAGCCCAACTATGGATTTGTAATACATAGAATGTATCTACAGAAAAACTACATTTAGGGCGTTCCCAGACCTGCATGATCTATCCTTGTAAGGCTCAGAATACTTATTTTAATATCAAATAAAAATGGCGTTCATACCCAAATATAAAAACAATACATATACTAGAATAAGCACATCGCCATCCTTTATCTACGAATAATTGAATTTGATGTATCGGGAAATTAAAAATTGCCGTGATATTTATTTATTTATTTATTTATTAGGTACACAAAACAGATAGAAATTAAAAAATAACAAAAATGCATGATACATTGTATAAGAGCTAAATTCCTATCTAAAACATGTGTACACAACACGATTAATAATAAGCGTCCATGTTAAAGTTTACCTAATCTACAACTATATCCAATTAAAAACTAATTATATACAATACATAGGAATGGTGAAAAAAAAAAATTAAAAAAAAAATATATTACAAATTGTAAACTTATTCTAGGTTAATGTTGACTTAATTTTACGAAGATAAACTTTATGAAGTTTTCTTAATGAGTGGGAGATGCCGAGCCAAGAATTTCGCGGACATTTTTTTTAAATTCATGTATTTTCATTGAAAATAATTGTCGATGTTGTTATTAAGTGCAACCAGTTCATTGTATAGACGGCCAACAGTGGAAAGTACTAAGTCTAGTAAACGATTGTTACTATTGATTATATTATTATATTGAAATGATTGAAATGAATATATTATATTGGTTTAAATAACACATCGACATACTTAGTTTCTTGCAAGAGAAATGACTTCCGATTAGACAAATCGCTCGGGGTAAGCATGTTTGAACCATGAACAGCTGACCATGACATGTGTGGAGTATTAAAATCACCTATGAGTATAATAAATCTAATTATCTTTACTGTTCAAAATGTTTTTTTGGCAGTTAATATAAAATTCTTCAAGTTCCGCTACAGACATATCTGGCGGTAAATAACAAACGCATATGTTTATTATAGGCATGCTGTTGTTGACTGGCAATATGCTTACCCAAACGTCCTCAAATCGGCTCTCCCAATGAATTTGGCGAACCGTGTTAAATTTTTTACTAATAGCTAGCAATACACCACCACCATCGGACTTATTACTACAACTACTATAACGATCCCTACGGAACATATTGTAACGTACATCAAAAAACTCTCTGTCATATACACTATTAGAATTTATATTTGTTTCGGCTAGGCATAATATATCAAAGTTACAGTATAAGGCATTAAGAAAAAAGTCTTTTAATTTAGAACGAAATCTGTTAACATTTTGATAATAAATCGTAATCATTGTTGGTTAATAACTGAAACCAAGTATCCATATTATGATATTAACTTACTTTAAATAAATTACGCCACAATTTCTAAATATTAACGTAGTTTGCTTAGACAGTCAATGTTTTTGATATGGACTGCATTCGCGTTGTCATCTTTACGTAAGTACACACGACCATAGCGCACCCACACATATTTATAATTATTTGTTTTGGCAAATGCTCTCGTTTCAGCGTGAAGTTTCTTGCAGTCGATCGATAAATGCTCGGACACAAAGATTCTTTGATTATTTCCCGCTATACCTAAATGCGTTGTATTCAACATATCGCTGGGGTGAGCCTTGTTGAAGCGATGGACTGCCGAGATAAACTCATCCCGTTGACGCAACGATGTTAGGCTGAGAAGGATGTTTCGAGGGCGGCTGGACGAGCTGTTAATCTTCGCTACACGACGGCAAGCTTGTATGTTAGAGTCCTGGATAGGGTAATCGACAACTGCACACAATGTTTTTACCAGAGACAATACGTTTTCATTTCTATTTTCCGGTACCGTCTGTATTTCAACGTTATGTTCACGTGATATTTTTTCCAAAATCGACAGCCTGCCACGCAATGTGTTTATTTCTGCTTGCATAGCGTTTCTATCGGCCTCTAACATTTTTACAGTTTTATCCTTCTCATGAATCACCGATTTAAGGTCTTTTTGTTCGCTGATGATAAAGTCGGTTGTGTTAGTAAACTCCACCTTTAATTCGTCAGTAGCCGACTTAATTTCAGCCACTATTAGTTCTTTCAACTCAGTTTTCAGCGCAGTTCGCAGGTTAGTCATATAAGCTGAGGTTGGAGCCAGTTTTTGAACTAACAACGCGCTTATCTCCTCCAGTGTAACCCCCCCGGAAGTAGCTTTTGAGGGGCTTGATGAGTTGGTCGGCGTCAAGGTCGACTTGGTCTTGCAGCCGACCGGAGTGTCATCGTAAGCAGCAGCACGTCGTCGGATGTTTACATTTGCACAAAAAGGGCATCTTAGGGAAGACAAATCCTTCACATTTAGCTTCGATGAGCGCTCGGGTGTTATTCCAATACAGCTAAAGCAATAATGCGAGTTGCAATTATTGCATTTTAGTGAACTAGTTTCATTGATTTTAACTCTGCACTCGTTACAATACATGTTTGACCTCCTTTGATGTTTTGATGTCCGCGCACAAATGTTTTTCTCACACAACACACTAATGCTAATTTAAAACTAGAATAATATAATTAATATATTGCACGATCACTGAAACACGTCCGCTTAGTTTGATGATTAAATGAGTTTTTTCGACGAGATATCAATTTCATGGTATAAACCTAAGCTCTAAGGGGCTTAATAATAATGGTGGTGTAAGCTTGGAGTAGTTACTCCGTGTTTTGTCTCCTTTACTCTAATATGAAATTAAGTTTACATGACGGGAACAAAACACGGAGTAACTACTCCAAGCTTACACTTTGTTTATTAATACGGGGGTAAGGGTGTAAATTATGTTTTTTGGCGGGCAATAAATATATGACCTATCCCTCTGATAGGTTGAATTGAATCTATCTTAGTCCATATACACCTTTAAAAGAATATACATCTTATCTCATAACTCTAAGTGTGAAAATTAAGTTAACAAAATTTGGGTTTGAAGGATTATAACATTTTGTAACTTTATAAAAGCATTTGGATTGTTATTTCAGCAGACTATATAAACTTTTGGCCGTTACAAGTTGGTTTAATGCTCTAAGGTTACAAGGCTCCTATGTATTTTGCTATACAACCTTATTTTCAGTTTATACGAAAACCGAAACACGGGTCAAATATTTTCATATAAAGAATCAGTACAAAAAAAAATAAAAAAATATCTTGAAAACTCACGAAGTTACAAGCTTTTTGTGCTGTCCCGTTGTGTTTTTAGTAGTGTATATACTATAGTTGAGATTTTGTAAATATTATTTGGTCAAAATGTACTTAACATGGTATAAAAAAATATTGAAATCGATTCTATTACTGATTCTGAACAAACAGTTTTCAGGTTTCGTATATACTAAAAATAACATTGTACATCGAGGAGCTCGATGGCGCAGTGGTTAACGCGCCCGGTCTGCGAGTGCTGAAGTTAGGCAACTTTCGCAAAGGCCGGTCATCGGATGGGTGACCAAAAATTTATCATCTCGAGCTCCTCCGAGCTTCGAAAGGCACGTAAAGCCGTTGGTCCCGGCTGCATTAGCAGTCGTTAACAACCACCAATCCGCACTGGGCCCGCGTGGTGGTTTATGGCCCGTTCTCCCTATCCATCCATAGGGAAGGCTCGTGCCTCAGCAGTGGGGTCATAAAAATGAGCTGATGATGATGTATTTTGACTATTTAATTTTTGACATGACTCATTCCTAATATAGACGTTATTCGCACAAGATGCCGTGTGCGAGTTCCATTTGCCATTCGATCACTTTAACGAAAACGGGAATTTGTATGGCATTGAAACAACGCATCATAGTGACAAACGACGAGAGTTAAAATTTTTACCATTACAAAATTTAGTTTTCGTTGACGTTAATTAATTAAAATAAAACAACTTTTACGGATCTACTCATGTTTATTTTACACATTACTTACTTAATGTTTATCCTGACGTGATCCTCCGTGGTCACCGGTAGACCTGTGACCACGAACTGTGCAAAGGGTTCGAAACTTCAGGATAAACATTAAATAAGTAATGTGCAAAATAAACGCGAGTAGATCCGTAAAAGTTGTTTCATTTCAATGTGTAGTGTTCGCGTAATCTTTAGAAAACAATATGTTAATTAATTAATGAAATGGTGTATAAAAGTCGCGCTTGATGTACAGTTAACATCAAATTACACGAGGCAACCTAACTCGGCCTAAATATTTTAAGTATTAAGTAAAGTCGGTTCAATTTGCTTGCAACAAAAAGTTTGTTAATAACATATTTTAATTATAAAAACAATTAGGTATGTTTTTCTTTAAGGCCGTGGTATTGTTGATCACTTTTGTTGATTTGATCATATGGACGCTGACTGTACAACTGTTGACTGTTGACTGTTGACTGTATGCAACAGCTGAGGGAACAACAGGTAATAAATAGTTAACAAGCATTGGAAACAAAAGATCAATATACCTATTTAATTCAAAGCCATATTACACATATGCATAAACTTAATTACTTTATTTGGAAAGAAAATCGCTCAATGTTATTTCTAGAAACATAAGTTTACACATTTCCACTTCGATCAACCTGCATATAGATCTGCACACAAGCAAAAGGTATGCAAATAGTACCTACGTGATCCGTCTATTGGATTCAAGACAGGAAATTATAAGAACGCAGAAGAAAACAGAAATATGTTATTGCAAAAATTTCTTGCTTTTTTTATATCATCATCATCATTTAGTGCCATCTTCATACTGAAGTTTGGAGATCAGTATACAAAATTTACTGCGATCGATCGATCTTTATTTTTATTTATAAGTATTACGAATTCAATGATGAAAAAGATTATAATATGAATTAAAAAGATACGGTTTAGAGGTAACTTTGAAATAATTTTTTTTATCGAGTTAATTTCATGTCTTCATTTTCAAACAAAAATTGGTAACATTATTAGTACTAGAGTGGTCGCTCAGTGGTCGAAATTCGACCGTAATTTATGGCTATTATGGCTGCACGGATTGTATCCTAAGCAATGAAAATTTTTAAAAAGATAGTGTGTAAGTTTGGATTGCTCAGAACAATAACTAAAGCTATTATTGTTCTGAGTTGGATTGGCATTGACAGATTTCGGCCGCTCCTCTTCCAGAATTTTTTGAAAAGAGTATAAGTGTGTGACATATGCGTGGGTGTCAAATACATGGTAGTGTGTGTAATGTTTGTTTTATTGATTTAATGTATGTATAAGCATAATTTAAAAAAAAAATTAACATTTGGATAACCTTCTTTAAATTAACTATGTGTGCGAAATTTTCGTAAAAAGGGGTACAAAGTTTTTGCTTTTTGTTTTTTAGAAATGTTGAAAGTTATATATAGTTATATAAAGGTTATATCTTTATATCTATATATTAATTCATGTATTAATATATAGATATAGATTTGGAAAGCAAAACTGTTTAATATTATTTCAAAAAAATATAACTTTCAACATTTCTACTCCGAATATGTAGTTCATATTATAAAAATGTAAATTGACATGTGTTACTGATAAATAAATAAATGTATGTTGAAAATGTATTGATGAAATTTGACAGTTATATAGTACCTAACCTATGTCAATATGTAAAAGTACAGATTGTGGACCGTACATTGCTATGTTGATGTGTGGAGGGAAATCACTTTTATAATCTATGATGCTATTTTAACACATGATGCAATTTTGCGCCAAGAAAAATAAACCTTAACTTTTCATTAGTAATAACTATTAATAGCTGTATTTAAATAATTTAAGACTTTTTGCGGCCTTGTTTTATAAATATACATTATATTATGTTAAACTAACGATACAGCCGATCATGTTTCCCAGATTGAAATCACCCAAAACAATGAATTTATCTAGGGGGTGCAACAAAACTAACTGCGTTAACTGTTCCATAAAATTACACAGCTGGACCTTATGACTGTTACCTCTATCCCACCTTACTAGATATACACTGCAAATATGAATATTATAAGATACTGGAAGTCGTTTGTCGCGCACCGCAACCGTCACCCAAACATCTTCTGCCGAGCTTCCCCAAGCGTATCTGTCTTACGGGTTAACTGCGTCTAGCTACTTCGGGGTTTTCGTAATATAACAATAGGTAAAGGCCAAGCACTTCCTCTTTGTGAAATATTAAAAAAGAGCTGACAATATACAAACAAAAGTAAATGAAAGCCACATTTTATTATCGTAAAAAGTGGGGACTGTTTGTACGTAGTATTAGAATGTTATTTAAATAGACTCGACGAAGACGTCGCTCGGTTCCGCCCGACAAGCGCGATCTCGCACGGAAATTAGTAAGTCGCGTCGGCGTGCAAACCAACAATAGCTTTGTAACTCTCGTGGATTGATCAGAATAGGTACCTGGTACAATTAAGAGCAACGACCTCAAGAACTCTTTAACCGCCTCTGTGGTCTAGTGGCTAAGACCACCGGTTTAGACCCAGAGGTCCCGGGTTCGATTCCCAGCGGGAGGTACATGTTTGTGTACTCGGTTTGGTTGGTGGTAGGGCTTGTTAGTCCGCCTGGCTAGCTACCACCATCTTATCTAAATATGTCGCCATAACATCAATGTTTGTAGCATTGTTGTGTTACGGCAGCTAGAGATAAGATAGCCAGTGCCTCACTAGTTGAGGATCCCGGGTGAAGTGCGCTTCCATCATTGGCCTTATAACCACTTAGCATCAGAAGAGATCAAGGCACTGTGCTTGCCCGTTAATATAAAAAAAGGGGGGAGGGTGTTACTATGTGTTGGAATCAGGTATTACTTTGCGGAAATCTATGGTACAAAAAATGGATTTGAAATAATATGTAGTTTTAATTCCGCTAAATCACTCGTATATCCAGCTTGGATAATGGATACAGTAAGCATGCACAACCCGCCCGCCCGCAAAAAATTTGCACATGCAGAAGAATCAATGGATGCAATCGAACATGCACACCAACACCGATACCGTATCGGTATCGATTTGGATCGAATTTAGCGGAATTAACTACAATATTTTTACTACATACACTACATATTATTCCTACTTAAATATTATTTCAATTACATTTTTTATCTAGTCATCATTATTTTTCATACCTTTGAATTGAAAGAGCTGTATGTATACAAATTTCAGGTTAAAAGGAAAATCTACGTTATTAATATTACACCAGTCAACGTTTCTTTTATTTACCATAAAACAATCAATAACTTACACATACTAATTCAATTTAAATCTAAAACATAGTGTATGTGTGTGTCTAAAACATTATGAAAATTTATGAAATTGTATTCTGTAGTTGTGCCTTTTTTTAAATAAATAAATACGCAACCTCAATCTTTAATAACGTCATCAGCCATTCCAGTAGGCTTAGCCAAAGTCAAAGTATTAAGAAAACGATAGCGAAGTTCGAAAATAATAAAATGTATGGGATTTACATAAGCCGCGCTAAATCACGTGGTCAATCTTATGTCAATCCCATACATTTTATTATTTTCGAACTTCGCTATCGTTTTCTTAATGTTACTTTGGCTATCGCCACAGGATAGTTTAACCATGTATGTAAATTCATATTAAAGTAACGTCGTGTGAATGCCTTGAAATTACCACCTCTACCTACTCCGATCCGTTCTATCAATCAATCAGTGATTCCGTTACTAACCCACTTCACAAAATAAGGAGGACCCAGAAAGTAAGCTTAATAAATACCGCGCTCGAGTAACTCACACATAAAACCCTTGCACTTTTTTTTTTGAGAGAGATTGCTGATTGCCCCAAACGGCATTTTCAGCGTCACCGGACTTTTTTGGGGGCGGCGAGGTACTTAAAGGGATACCTCAAGCCGTGTGAAACGAATCACCTTCGGAGGTTTTCTAGAGGGAACGGCATCACACACTTAAAAGTGCGTGTCCCCGTGCCCTACTAGATTCTCCGAAGGGTTCGGATCGGATCGGACCCTGCACGGACATGAATCTCGAAACAGCTCGGAAGAGCTCGGCGCAGCGTTTGCGAGATTCCGTGACCGTAGAGGTTTTTCAAACCTTCTTTCAAAGATAGAGGCTGTCTAGGTGTGTAAGTTTGAGATTTCAACATATTAGTCTCGTTGTCTAGTTGTCTGATTTAAATGTTGGGGTCAACGTACGTCATCCGACACGAACTACTTGGAGAATCTAGTGAGGTAGTAAGAATACGCTTGCGAGATGCCAGCCTGCCCTGCAGCTCTTAGAAAACATTTTTCTTTCAAAATGTTCGGTCACTATGGCTTTAATCCATTTCTACAAAAAAGGTTAAGGGGGTAATCTTTTCTTTAAACCCCTTACAAATAAACTAAAAATAAGCTCCTAATAATTATTCCGTGTTTTGTTCCTGTCATTTAAACGTCATTTCATGATAGAGTAAAAGAGACAAAACACGGAATAACTATTCGGGCCTTATTTTTTGTTTATTTGTAAGGCACTAAATGTTTTACAGAAAATTGTATTTCAATGTGTTCATACATAATCTCACTTCCTTCTCCCAAAAACAGTAGACCTGAGCATCAAAATCACCAATTTTGAGTAACTTGCCGTTAGTAACCTCGACGCCATTTAGCATCATCAAAGTGGGGCTCCGAAGTGGAATAGATAATATCAGTGATAGGTTACTAGCCGCTATCGGATCGCCTGATGTGCAAGCATCTTGGAGCCCTTGCCTCTTGTCTCTTACGACATGCACGGGAAATTAGGCAGCTGATACCTTATTTTTACGTCCCAGACCAGCATGGTTTTCAATATGTACAAGTTGTTTAATGGGTTAACATAAAACACAAAAGTTACTAGTAGGTCAAAAGCACAGTAGGTCAATTCTGCACGTTTACGCCTGTTATTTGTCGCGTGTAGGAGCAGTGCCGTGGAAATAGTTATTACGTAGTAGTAGTAGTAGTAGTTAGTAGTTACGTATTCTATTAAAATTCTCTGCACCATAACTACACTACAACTGTGCGACTACACTTCAGCGGCACGAATCCTGCAATAACCCTGCAATAAAACTAAAAGGACTAATGTTACCTTATAATAATAAAAATGAGTAAAAATTTTTTTAAGTTAAACGGTTTTATTGAATTTTGTACTAAAAGCTAAATAATAATACGGTAGGTCCTAGGTACAGGTACAGGTAAAAATAAAATCGTTGGGCGCACGTAACCTACGTAAATATGTAAATAGCATTTTTTTATAGCTTTTAGTTACAATTTTCAATAAAACCGATTTTTTTGTAACTTTAACTTTTCAAAATGCTTCTAATACGCTGTGCAAAAGTTGCTCACGATCTACTTAAATGAACCTGCACAAAAACTGCACCAATACTGCTGTCATACTACACAAATGTCAAAATATTTTATTGGAATACGATTATTTTGCAGTAAACGTGCAGGTGTAGTGCAGTTTTGTTAGTGGAATACCTATTTGCGTTACTTCTCCATCCCTGCAACACCACGGCAGCAGCGCTGATTATCAGAATACCGAAACGTCAAAATTTGCTCATTTTGACACACGCGACGCTGCGGTGTAGTTGCAGTTATTTAGTAGAATCGGCCTACATAACAGTTAAATAAGGTGTCAAAAGCAGAGAATATTGGTATATTCTTCACAAAATAAAGAGGAATACATATCATACCGAATCAATTTATGTTTGAATTAAACAAAGATTAGAGTAACAGAGTAGTTAAATTATGTTTTTTTTCCCTTTCGAAAATCCATTTCCATTTTCTTTCAAAGCTGTAGCAACTAAGTATTACAAAGCAATTGATACTTCTCAATAGAAATCCATTTAAAAAGGATATTCTATTTCTCATTAACAGTACAGTTGCACTTTGATCAAGCGGCCGTCCGCTCCATTTCTTTGTCGTCAAACCGCGATGGCCGCTGTAGCTCTTTTAATTGGAAAACGTCTCTCAAACAAAGGGAATTCAATTTCGATGTGACATACATATGGAGGACGTAGACCGGGCTTTATGGAGCCGTTACGTGGCTTCGGGCGACTGGCAATTGTTTTGGGCCGATTTTACATAACACAATGTTTTGTTAGACAAAGCTACTGTGGGTATAATTTTTAAGCTAGTTTTTTGTTTTGACAAAAGTAAGGCTGGTAAAGATACCCTGAAAATGCTTTAAATGCCTTTATATTAAATACGCTTTTCATAATAAAGCTTTTTATAAAAAAACATTGTCACAGGTTGTCACATTTTTAGAAACCCCTCCCCCCTGATGTGACGTCACACATTTTCCAATTTTATACATGTACTTAGGTATTTAAAAATAATCAAAAGAAAACAGTTATTTTCATTTTTTTCTTATATTTATTAAATAATCTTTAATAAAATCAACATTAACTCAAATATTTAGTGTACAGAGACAACAAACGACTAGTTAAGAAACAATAGACAACTAAATGTTAATTAAAAATACAAAAGTTAATCATATTGTGTCCATGAATTTTAACATGTGACCGTCACAAAGCTTTTGACCCCCCTGCCCCTTGTCACACAATGTCACATTCTGGTGATACCCCCCCCCCCCCCAACCCCCTTAAGGTGTGACGTAGTTTATGGATGGCCCCAAAGCTGAAATTTTCCACAAAGGTTCCCTTTATGATGAAAACAAGAAGAAAGGCAGGATTTTTTGAAAACCTTACGGGACTACGAAATACGAGTGCTTACGAAGGCAAAGTCGCGGGTGTTCGCTAATACAAAATATGTACCGGACAGTATTTTTCCAATGCTCCGATCGGATTCGTTTACGCGTGAATTTATTGCATCGTTTAATTTTAGCTCTTACAACGCACACCGTAACGAGAGTTCATCTATTCAGGAAGTGAGTCAAGGTTCAGGCTGAGACAGTCGGTTACACGTATGTACTTACGTTTGGTAATACAAACAACAAATCAATTGGCGTTACTAAAGAAACAATATATTGTTTTATAAAGTTTACGCGAACACTACACATTGAAATAAAACTAATTTTATAGATCTACCTTGCGTTTATTTTATACATTACTTTTGACCACCTGTGTCTCCTGTGTCTACTGTACTGACGGCATACATATTTAACAATATGTATATTTTTCAATGATCAATACCTTGACAATACCTTGAACAGTTTTGACTTCTGTATTTTTTTAAACCATGAGGTTGGCGACCTCTCGGTTATGTGGTGTTGTGCGCACACGCACACACACACATACACTTCAGGCACGAGCGTTTCCTATGGATCCATCCATAGGAAACGCTCGGGAAAAAAGGGAGAACGGGCCATAAACCACCACGCGGGCCTGGTGCTGGTTGGTGGTTGATAACGACTTTACGTGCCTTCCGAAGCACGGAGGAGCTGGAAATTATAAATTGTTGGTCACCCATCCGATGACTGGCATTTGCGAAAGGTGCTTAATCTTAGCAATCGCAGACCGGGCGGTTCTCTCCCTTAACATCCTGTATAGTTATAGTATTATAATTTGTATCGGATGTGAATGCTACTGCGTTGAAGTTTGTAAATTCACAAGAGCTACTTGTAGCCTAAACTGAATAAACGATTTTGAAATTTGAAATAGTAAGTAACGGTGGCGATTGAGGTGAACAACTATATATGGGCAAGGTTATATAAACACTTAATTTTTAAATACCCATAAATGTATTTTAACTTGTAACATTATACACAGTATGTAATAGGTAGGTATTATGTGTATAGACAGGCAGACAATACTTTAATAGAAACACCGGTTAAAAATATTACATAGATAAATTTACGAAAAAAATTTAAGTGGCCGGTCTTATCCCTTTAAAGTCACTATTTAGCCAAATATTTTTTATCTATTTTATTAAAGGCCACCCAAAGGAGACCTTTCTTCGCCCCATACAACAAGGGCCCCGAATGTATCTAAGATTCAAAGGTATCAAATGTAGGGAATCAAAATGTAGGGAAAAAATCGTAGATTCTAAAAATATATATAACATATTTTTTATTCAATTTGTACCACCCAAAAACATCATTGGAAAGGTTTCATGACTTGCAACATTTAATTAATTTAACTGGCAAGCACAACTCTCTCGCTGTCTGATGCGTTTCGTTAGCTTACTCTCAGGCACAACTAATTTTATGATAAAAGTCTTTTAATACATTATTTTTACATAAGCTTATCGATTTCTAGCAAGTACATGATCAAAAATAAGTGTTTTTAACTATTTTGAATTATTTTGTGCGTTTGATTATTTTGTCACCCTGAAGAAATTGCTAAAAAATACAATATGCCAGAGCTGTAACGAACGAATTAAAAAGACTGAGTGACTTGTCAGTCATGACATCTTGAGATTTTAACCTTTTTTCATTCCGTTTCGGTGTTTAATGGCTCTGGTTGGAGTGTTTTTCGTGTGTATCTGTATTGCTTTGATTATTTGACTCGGCTATTCTCCCTGGACTTTCGTTTATCTGAATCTGAAGACTTGGCGATATCTACTGGACCTTGGTACCCCCGCCCAGTAACTTGGCTGCTATTGATATATTGACGATTCCCGACAACCTGCGCTACTATTTTGGATTCTGATTCAAAAGATCTTCTTATTTTACTCATGAAATGAACTGAAATAATGAAATTATTCTAATAATAATGCTGCTACCCATTTAATAACTGATTCCCGAATAGCAGGGGCCATGATAAATGCATTCCATTTACCCATCACAGATAGACCAGATGCCACTTTAATATTAGAGCGTGCCCTAAGTGGCCCTAAGCAGATTAGATCAACCAAATGTTTTGGCAGTGTATATAATAGAAAATAATATTAATAGAAGGAGAGCTTTTTTTGACAGTATAAATGCTGAAGATTTACTATTGAATGAGTTTCCAGTGATGACAGAATCGGACTTAATATGATTTGCACTGGGAACTTATCAAATTAAGCAGGCACGCTCATATTATGGTAAGCACATTAGACCAAATGGAACATTTGGAATTGAAGTATGCCGTGATATTGAGCCTCTCCATATACCACATTCTGAAAATGAAATGTATCTGTTAAGAGTGGCACTGTAGTGGTCGAACATATTATACATATATATTGTTAAATATGCAGCACAATTGTTGGGAGCACAGAATTCACGGTTATTACTGTAATTGTATAATAGGAAAACGTACTGTGGGTTGCTGTGCTCATGTTATGACCATTGTGTGGTATATGGGGTGGGCTCGATACCAACAAAATATAACTGCTCCAGCATCCTTCCTTGATGATTTATTAATCAGAGAAGATGTAGAAAATGAAGAAACATAATAAAAGAAATTAAAAAACTTATTGTTTTATTCCAACAAACAACCTAAAGTTTTTCATTGCCATCTAAGGTGCGCTCAACCATTTCTATGTCATTGTAGAACTGTGTTGCTTTTAAAATCAATGCAATTGGTTATTATGACATGAAATACGTATAGGTTTGATGTAAAAGATAGACTCCTACACAACTGCTTGTGCTGTTGGGAAGGACTTTGCAAAAGCATTACTGATGTGTCAGTTGGTTGACAAAAGTCTTGTGTAGAAAGACTGCTGAAGTTGGTCAACTGTAGTAAACATGAATTACATTCTTGCAGACCTTTCTAAATAATTATTTCAGTACCTACTAGATTCTATGATATCAACATTCGTTTTCATCACACAAACATGTTTTCTATCCGGATTTGAATCCGGGATCTATAGAGCAAAATAAACAAGTTTCTATGGCTGCGTAAAAGCGGCTTTGGTTCAGCAAAAAATAAGACGGACACGCACGCACACGATCTATGTTTATTATTTATGTGAGTTTGTAGATAACCGTATAATATTAACTATGTTTTGGACCTATTTTAATAATATTCTTTGTGAGATTTAAAAAAAAACAATGTTTACACCCTCAGAACAATAATAGCTTTAGTTCTTTAGTTATTATTCTGAGTTTACACCACAAACCGCTTTGTCACAGATGTCACTGTCAGTCATATTTTGCACGTTTCGTTTCATGTTTACGATTTCTAGGACCATTTTGACGATTTTTTTATTTTCCAAAAAATCTAGCTTCGGCAAGTTTTATAAAAAAATTATATCACAAGGTGTTTCTGCATAATGTAGAGAATATTTTAAAATAAAGTGTACCTCGGTACAACGGGGGCCCATTTGGAAAGGTCTCCTTTTAAATCAAAATATTAATAAAAGATCTCCTTTCGATTAGGTACGCCAGAGAAAGTTGGTTGTTTGAAGTTATTAGAAACAGAACGGAGACAAACCACAGACAACGAAACAAAATTTCAAGGAGGATTTAACTTAATCTTATATAATATTAAGTATTTTGGTGCAAGTGATGCTAAAGTTAAGTAAGTTACAGAAACAGAAACCGGGTTTAATGCGCACAAATTGACAGTCATAGTATAGTAATGCTTAATGTAATGTAACGTGGAAGTCTAAATAAAAACAAAATGTGAAATTAAAACAATGTATGTGATGTTGTCTAATATTCATTATTATTTAAATAAATATTTTATTATTATATTCCTTTTTGTACTACTAGTAGTATTGAAAATAAAACCGCTAGTAACTTCTATGTTCTAAATGATCATAATTATGATTTAAGTATGATAAGTAAAAGTAATTTGAGCGTTGCCTACTGTCACAATATCTAATAACGACTCTCTCACGATATTATTTTAAAAATGTGTATGTTACTCGTGTTCAAATTTCTTTTAATGTGAACTAAACTATAATGTAAAACATGAGTTTCTTTTGCGAGTTTTATTTGTCATTCAAGCACGTTTATCTAACTGTGTATAATATTAATAATCCTACTAATATTATAAACGCGAAAGTTTGTAGGTATGTTTGTTACTCTTTCACGTAAAACTACTAAATGGATTTGGATAAAATTCGGCATACAGATAGTTTATAACCTGGATTAACATAAAGAATAGTTTTTATCCCGATATTCCCACGGGAACGGGAACCACGCGGGTGAAACCGCGATCGGCCGCTAGTTTACTATAATTTGTTCGCTGCTTCAATGTCATAAAAAAATCTTAAAATTATAATCAATATAATTTGTTTCCCATTATAACATATTAATACCAGGTCAGCTGCTCTACCATTTAGCTGTCGTTATGAGAGCCCAATCTGTAGTGCGCCTGACCCGGTACGGAAAGTGAGCGTTCAAGTATCGCTCTTGAAAAAAAAATCAGCGCCTGACTCGCTTTACTATATAAGGAGGTATTGGTTTAAATCCCGCTCATGCAAAATTAAATCATGTTTTTTATTTTTTCCATTTTTGAAGAATGTCCCGGGTTCATTTTCCAGGTCGGGCAAAATGTATTTCGAATTTTTCGATGCATAGCCAGGGTTCGTGATCATCAACCCGCATTTCACTATGTGTATTGTGGTTATAGGCTGTTTACTTTACTTTACTTTACACTACAGCCTTGGTGAGTTTGCATTTTCGACGCATTTCCCTCGCAACGGATCACACAAGACACCGAGCGTCTATTGTTTTTGTGGTTGTCATTCTGACATGTGCAAGGTCTTTCAAATATGCGACCTTGAGTTAATGAGCGCGCGCATCGATGAATGAGACTGAATAAAGAGTTCTGTGGTTTTTAAACATCGACTTATTGAAGAGTTATAATGAGAAGCAGCAGTTTCGCAAAATATTTTTTTCTTTTTCTTGCTTTAGATTATTATCAGTCTATAAATGTCCCGATAAGGGGTTAGCTGTTCCCATATTTATTTATTTCTTTCTTTCTTTGAAGAGACGTGAAGAAGAAGTGATGTGAAAGAAAATTTACCATTTTTATCATTTCAACATCGGAAGTCACTGTACTAAAGTGTAGTAGGTAGTTAGTTTGGTTTTAGGTACTAGAAGTTGACAAGCCTCTGTTAGTATAAATACATAGCTCGGCAAATGACTCCAATGGTGCAGCGTGAAAACAACGTAGAAAGTAAATATAATTAAATATTTGTTAGTTTGACAAAGTACAAAAGTGTTCAATGACATTTGCTGCTGACTGTTGTTTATTATTTTGTTATACTCATTGTTTTTTTTTTAATACTCTTTTTGGTTCATCATATTTTTCTTTTGTGTGTAATACTGTCTGCCTCATTTATTTTTTGTATATTATGTATGTGTGTGTTGTTAATAAATGCTTTTTTCTCTTTCTTTCTTCCTCTTATAATAGCGTTAAATAATAAGTAACACAAATGTTACTACACAATTCTTCTTTTTTTTATACTTTTACATGAAATATGAAAATGTTACTAATATAGTTCATTTCCGAATGTCATTTTATCGGATAAGGCTTCTTTGGCACTTGTTTTTTAGGTAGGTGTTCCGTAGGGTGACGTGTGGAAGGTTGTTGACGGTTGTGAAGATGATGGAGTGGTCCATGGCGATGGTAAATAACGACTGCGTCTCTATATGTGATGTTGTATATTTACAGTGACTACATTGTGACTGACTTATTATCTAAACCTTACAAGACTATTTATACAATATAAACTGTGTAGATGTTGGAGGGAGGATGCCGTGTGTTATCTTAATCAGATCTACACGCGATTAGGAATGCGTTTACAAACTCTTTAACCATACGTGAAGATAAGAAATTATGTGGCGACCGCAGGCCGCCACAGTACTCCCCCTCTAGAAAAGGAAAAAAAAAATCGTTCAGGTCTTCAGCTTCTTTTGCGTTTTCCGTTTGCAAATGCCAGTAGTGCTCTAATCTACGGTGAGTCGTGATGAGCGTGCTCAAGTCTTCGTTGAGAAGACGAGCGTTCTCCAGTCTACGGTGAGTCGAGACGTGTGGAGAAGTGTGACGGTACTTTTTGGCCGTCGAGTGATGCCCAGGAACCAGGAAGCGATACGTTGCTGCGATGGAACCTTGAGGCTGGCTGGCTTGCTGAATGCTGCTAATGAGAGCTGTTTCCTTGTATTCTTCCATATATGAACAAAGTACTTGTTATAATATATCTTTTAAAAACGACCGATTACACAAATGATTTTTACTTTAAAATGTATATAATTCCACTCAACATCATATTACCTATTTTTACTAACATTTTTTTTATCACGTTATACCAAGATTATTACACAGATTAAATTTTAAATGACAAGTACAACTTTAAATTACGCATATTCTTACAATAGACTATAGACCCGTCGTCTACTAATAATAAATTAAACTATTACACTTATTAAACAGACATAATACCAAAAAAATAAAATTAATATTGACTAAAATCAACATAATCAAGGTAAGATTAAACATTACTACATGTTGTATGTAATATATAAGGATGAGCGTACTAAAATCTTATTATTAAACTACTAAACTTGTTCATTTTTGTGCTTATTTGTTCTACTGTAACATCTTATTTCACAATCAAAATAGGTATTTTGAACTTGTTGAATATCTTCATTTTGAGTACTTCATTAAAGCTTCATATTTATCCTCAGACTGGCGTATTCCTTGGCTCTTTATCAGATAGCCAGAGAAATCAATGCGCACTGGAGGTAGCTAGTAGCATTTAAGTAAATTACTCTTTATAAAATATAATAATATCTCTTCCCGTAATGATGTAAATGATGTAAATGTAATGATGTATTTCTGTATAACTAAAAAACAGAATAAAATAAATATTTAAGGGGGCTCCAATACAACAAACGTGATTTTTTGCTCGTTGTTGCTCGATATTGCCGCTTCCATACAACAGACATGATTTTTTTGCCGTTTTTATAGACAATGGTACCCTTTGTGCGCGAATCCGACTCGCACTTGGCCGGTTTTTATTATATTCTATCAGTGAGTGATATTGCCTTTATCTTTAAGGATGTTAGATCAAAATATTGTTCGAAAATTATCGTTTTCTCTTTGATTTTGCGGTCGTTGGAGGTTTTCGTTTTAAACCTAGTGTTCACATCAATCAGCAAAAGAATTATGTACTAACATCGATTTTTTTTATAATTAGCTAATTTTTTATTATTATAGTTTACGTGCACACTACACATTGAAATGAAACAAATACTTTTTTTTTTTTTTATGTTAAAAGGAGGCAAACGAGCAGGCGGGTCACCTGATGGAAAGTAATCACCGCCGCCCATAGACACCCGCAAAACCAAAGTTATCGCAGATGCGTTGCCAACCTTGGAAAGGAGTTGGATCTTGAGGAGGGAGTAGGAATTGGGAGGGGGGAGGGGTGAGAGATGGGCCTCCGGTACTTTCACTCACCGGACGAAACACAACAGCAACGCCGTTGTTTCACGCCGATATTCTGTGAAAGGGTGGTGTTACGCCGGGCGAGCCGGCCCATTTCGAGCTGCAACGCAACGTGGCTCTACCACAAAATTATTACTTTACATACAGAGAGTGATCAACGAATTTCTTAATTAAAAATAGGGGCCAGGGACCACTTACTTCGTAGCTGTCATCTAGTAAAAATTTAATGAAATACTTTATAATTATTTGGCGACGAAAGCAGGTGCCAAACACTAGGTTAGTTGTCGACTACTTGTTATTTTATCGTGACGTTTCTACCCTTTACAGGGTCCGTTCGTACTAATTTTTCACTACAAAAATATGGCTCCCAAAGTTGTGCAACGCTTAATGAGTAAGCAGTGAGGATATTTCCTCTGCAAACTGTTGGTCGCATGTGCAACACTTTGCAGGCCTTCGCGGTCCTTACGAAATGTATTCCGACGGCGTTTTCATATCACACGGTATCTACGGTTCGGTTCTTGCGCATTGCGGGCAAAAGATGACGTGCACAAAAAACGTAGTGTTTTTGGGCAACACTTAAACATCCTAGTGTTTATCAACCAATGATGATCGACAGTTTTTTTATTTTTTTTATTTTATTTTTTTGGGACAACAAACAATTGACCAATTTACAAAGTGAATAGATTAACAGGTAAACAATCGGACAATCAACACCGTTATGTACAAAGACAATTAATAGAAAAAAAGCACCATTTACCCATAAGCATACATAAACGTACAGTTACGAGCATAAACATGCATACACTTTTGAATAGTTTTGTCTCTTATCCATTGTATTAAGAGTTACATTATTTACATGTTAATGCCCGTGACTGTACATACATAACACATTATTAAAGCAAACAAAAACTGCTTGGCATAAGCAGGTTATGCATCAATTAACGACTATGGAATTCGAGTACCTAATATATTCCCTTACTGCCTCGTTCAACATACAACATTTCAAACCTTGAGATACACAAATATTGAGATACATAAATATACTATTTCGTAGACAATTTTTAGCATTCAAAAATATTCATTGATTCAAATTATATTAAATTAATCACATTAAAAAAAAAACTAAAATAGGGGTTGGCAACTGATTTTAGACTTTAATGACAACTGAATATAGACCACTTGCTGCCTAGCAGTCATCCAGTAACATTTCAATGAAACTCTTTAATATTTTTTGGCGACGAAAATGCTGTCGAACTCTGTTCTTAAAGTGACGAACACGACTACCCTATTCACTCATGTTAAATACGCATGAAGATCTTAGCTAGGAGAGGAGCATGAGGGAGGGCGCATCAACTTCTTTCTCCTTCTTCTTTTTTCTTCTTCTTACAATCTTGAACTGCTTCTTGTCTATGACTATCTGTCTCTATCGACCCTCAAGTGTAAAAGGCATTAGTTAATGATTTGTGTAAATGTGTTTTGTATGGACATTTCATATGAATGGGTTAAGCAATAGCTTTTGAATCCATGTGAATAGGTGTGCAAGGTGTAAACGTTTAGCTTCGTTACGCGTAATTGCCTAGATTCAGAATAATTTCTAATTCATTGAACACGTTTAAACTAATATCGATACTAAATTATATGATCAACCGAAATGTGAATTTATAACATAATTTTGAAAACAAACTAGCAGCGTTTTTCGATCGATTAAGTTACTTTTTTTTATTCCACTACGAGTATAGGAAATCTCTTGTCCTGCATCTCACCTGGTAGTACATACTACTGGTCATAGTACGTACTAGGTAGGTCATAAGGTCGAAAATGGAAACTTTTCCCAAAATCCTCAACCACTGAGCTATCATATCATCATCTCTCATCTTACTGACATCAGAATGCATGTAAAGACTTTTTCACACCACCTGCTCGACAATGCCCCATTATATATCATGCAAACCTTACTCAAAGTAAATCATTATAGCCCTTGTCTTTTGCCGGGGTGTAATGTTGTACTGAATTTCATTATAACCCGCCGGGCAGTAATGTGATTCTCACTTCTCTTAGTTCTTATTGTTATGCATTTAAAGTCTAATTTCGTCAAAATCGCGCGGCGCGCGGCTGCTGCAGCTGCTGGTGGCCGACGGCGAGGAGGTGGACGGCGGCGCGCGCCACGCCTCATTTATTTGAAAATCGAACTTATTCGAAAATCGAGCTGGCCACGCCACGGCAAGCCGAACGAAAAAAAATCAATACTTAAAACAAAAGCCGCGAGTATTTCAATACGGTGCAATCGGTATCAGACAAAACTGCAAAAGAAGATAGAATAAAACATTAAGAAAATGTCGAGTGACGAAAGTGATTTAACTCCGGAGTCCATTAAATTAGACGCCTTAGGTATTGTTAATAACCTACTGCCAGAGAAGTCGAAGGAAAAATACTTGAAAGCTTACGACGATTTCCACAAATGGAAAACTGCAAAAGGCGCAAAGTCTGTGTCGGAGTCAGTGCTTCTTGTTTATTTCGAGTATTTATCGTGTACAAAGAAGTCCAGCAGCCTGTGGTGTATCTATTCGATGCTCAGGTTAACAATAAGCATCAAACATGACATTAAGATAAATACATATAGCAAGTTATTGGCATTTTTAAAGAGGAAATCAGATGGTCATCGAGCAAAGAAGTCAAAAGTATTGACAGCGCAAGATGTGGAAACTTTTCTGAATGAGGCTCCTGATCACAGCTTTCTGGCCATGAAAGTAAGTATGAGTACTGCCTACTTTTTAGTTACGTTTCTAGTACCTACCTATAATAGCTCTATAAAATAGTTAATGAATAAAAGGGTATTTAAATGGTACACATTTAAAAAATACACATTCTAAGGTTTTGTCGCAAGCTTTTTTTATAATATAAAGGTCAAAAAATGTAGTAGTGTATCTATCTATTTACTCACAATCCTATTTTTTGTTACAGGTAGCCTTGATTTTTGGAGTGAATGGCGCATGTCGTGGAAATGAACTCGTAAACATAAAAGTCAATGATATCAAAAAACATGCAGATTTATTGCTGATTAACTTACCAGATACCAAAACAAATAGAGAACGTTCGTTCATAGTTCGTGAAGATTATGCAAGAATTGTTGAAAAGTACCAAGCTCTGCGCCCCTCTAATATAAACACCAACAGATTTTTTATCGGTTACAGTAATGGCAAATGCACCAGGCAAGTCATTGGCAAGAATAAAATCAGCGCCATGCCAAAAGAAATTGCAAAATACCTCAAATTGCAAAATCCCGAGCTCTATACGGGTCATTGTTTGAGGAGAACATCGGCAAGTCTGTTGGCAGATTCAGGAGCAGATATGGCCCAGATAAAACGTCATGGTGGCTGGAAATCCGATGCAGTAGCGGAGGGCTACATAGAGAATTCCATACAAAACAAAAACAAGATAAGCTGTCGTATTGGTGACAACATTAATCTGAAAACTACGTCCATTATTGATGATCCTTGGAAACCTTTGCCACCACAGCCATCTAGCTCAAAATATATCCCGTCAAGCCCACTGCCTCAAGCACCAACTTCCCCAACCTTTACTGTGCCAAACGACCCTCACACGCAAGGTTCTGATGTATTGGGTGCTGCTACTCAAATAAATTCCACCTCAACTAACATAAGCGTACCAAAAAATATAACCATATCTTTACATAACTGGACTAATGTATCAAACATCAATTTTAATTTTTAATTTACTTTTTATTGTTATTTACTGTGCCAATTATATATAATTAGTAATGAAAATAGTATTTTAATAAATAAAATACTTTTTCTAGTAGCTTTGGTTTTTATTGTCTCGCAAAAGGTGAGAAAAGTAGAGTATACTCCTCAGGGATAAAACTGATTTTGCCTTGGGCGCGCTTAAATCCTTCACTGCTCTCAGGACTTCATTTTAATTCCCTCGCTTCGCTTGGGAATCAACTCAAAACCCCCTCACTACGCTCGGGAGTTAAATCTGGAGTCCTTCGTTACGCTCAGGATTCAAATATCGCGCCCGTGACATAATACAGTGCTTTATCCCCTTGGTGTACAATCTACTATAATTTGGACTAAAGTTCATTCTTTTTCTTTCCAGGTAAGTGTAACCAGTAGTCCTCGAGAGAGCATGAGATTCGCCGCACCTACTGACAGTGCAATAAGGCTGAATACGATTGGTAGTCCCTATCATGGGATGTCGCCTCACGCCCATGTCTGCCGGTTAGGTAAGCTAATTAGAACTGAATTGTGTTATTAAAACATTTATCGTATTGCGGAAGAACAAGGAAAATTACTTCCCTATTACAAGAGCAAAGAAAGAACAAGCCATAGAATCAAATGAAATATAAAACAGATAACAGATAGAAAGGCGATGCCTAGTGTGGGGGCTTGTAAATAGTTTTTGTAAAACTGAAATGGAAATAAATTACTTACTTACTTACTTACTTACAAATAATGTTATTGTGAAAAATGAAAAGATTTATACTTATAAAAATAAAAACCAAAGAGGTTGAATTGGTACTTTTGGGTAAAATTTATCATTTTTTAAGAGCAGACAATTTGTTTGTTGCATAGACAAGATATTACGTTACAGATTTATCGAAGATTATAAGTATAGTATAATGTATTCGTGTGCATGCCTTTACATCCCAGTCTAGAAAACATACACACAATGCAGTAAACATTCCGTATAACTGTACATAGCTATTGTAAACACAGACCATATTGTAAACGACACAATTAGGTAATAACAGTGCCCAAAACAAATCGCGTTACAAAACTCGTTGTATTTATGGTTATATAATGAGCAGCAGCGCCCACACGTACAAATCGTTTGCGTGTAATCAAGTATCAGCGTGACGGAAAACAACATTTTCAATATGGCTTATCAGTTGATTAATAGTGCACTAGGACCGCGGGCTGAAGGTTGTTTCCTACTTTCTAGTTGATGCATAAGCGCAATATCTATAGTTACTACATTATGTGATTATGACGACAGTGAACTTGGTATCTCTGGGTTATCGCTGCTCTAGTTAAGGTGGTCCTGTGTATGGATCCCGCACCTAAATGCCGCGGCGATGTTATCTAATGACAAGCTAATCTGTGTCACACACAGCGTTAACGAGTTTTTTATGTTTATTTGATTGGTGCACTTGGCTTGTTAATTTTCCAAATAACATAGTTTGCGAGTGTGACGTGAGCAATTAAAATACCGACAGCTCTAGCTATGATTAAAAATCATACTTGTTTGTATATTGGACGGGACGTACGGGGAACGCTTATGTTGAGAGCGAGGAATTGTGGTGCAATTTCCGTAAACCACGTTACAAAAAGGAATAAATAATATAGCATACTAAACATTTTTAAATCATCACGTTGACGACTGAGTTGTAAATTTGTTCATCTAAATGTAGCATACATTTAGATGAACAAATTTACAACTCAATCGTGTACTCAGTCTTTGCATGTTAATTAAATAATATTTTTTTGCAACACCATAGGATTAATAATTAAGAAAATAATAAAATTAAACAAGTTACAATTTGGCGGTCTTATCGCTTTAGAGCGATCTCTTCCAGACAACTAGTCGGATGGAGAGAGCTAATGAACTGTAAAATTTGAGGTGCAAACTGATTACAAAATCAATGTGTATTAATGCAATATAATATTAATAATAATAACAATACTTTATAATATCTCTATTTATTTATAAAGTTCAGGAACTTTGAAGTTTGTATAGCGTACCAAAACGGCTCTGTGATGTCATCGTCATCTAAGGTGAGCTGTAAAACGTAATGATAAATGCGATAATTTGTTTACTTACCTCACCAGCTATTGTGTTGCGTATAACAAGGTATGAGCCAGCGCTCAATGACAGTGCATTGGAAACATTATTTAAAGTACAATACCATTCAAATACTATCCATTGATACAATCAGAAAGCATTGATGTTTAATGGATTTTAAAACAGAATGACGTGTATCTATCTATACAGTGTGATATTGAGTGTTCTTGTATACGAATATTAACGGGTCTGGTTTAAAACTCTTTAACATAACCATTACCTATTTTGTCCTTACTTATTAGCTTAGCTTATACTAAATCCGATCCGATCCGAACCTTTCGGAGAATCTAGTGTGTGATGCCGTTCCCTCTAAAAAACCTCCGAAGGTGATTCGCTTCACACAGCTTGAGGTACCCTTTACGTAACTCACCGCCCCCAAAAGAGCTCGATGACGCTGAAAACGCCGTTTGAGGAAAACAGCAATCTCTCCCAAAAAAAAAATACTAAATCTGGAATCAAATAATTAATAATAACACTATGAGTCTTTATAAGATTAGTAGACTGGTTTTGAGACCGCCTGGCTAGCTACCACCATCTTATCTAAGTCTGTCGCCGTAACAACGATGTAGTAGCGTATGTTTCGTCCCGATAAGAGGTACGCTAGCCAGTCCTCAATGATCTAGGCCCGGGGTCACCAATTAGTTTCGCTCGGGGTCCGTTTTAAGAAATGCTATGACCATCGCGGTCCGCACAACAATTTATAAAAAAAATATATTAATTAAACAAATGTAATTACGGAAATAACAAAGGTTTTTTTTTACATATCAATGAGAAAAGTGTCATTTTTGTTACGGACTATCTGTCTGAAGTTTGGAGTAAAATTGGAGCAAGCTATTTCATATTTATTTATTAAAGTACGTACTCTGTAGTGCAAGTTGCTGTGTTCTCGCGGTCCGCACAAAATGGGTCGGCGGGCGGTCCGCCTTTTGGCGACCCCTGATCCCTAAAGCCTACTTTCGAGTGAGTTACGCTTCACCTACGGCCTTATCGTTACTTACCATCAGGTGAAAAAGTTCAGGCCAATCGCCATTGGGGAATTGAAAAATTCAGTGTTAGTCAACTTTAAAATCGATGAGTTAGTTTCTTAGTGTGAATCTCCTTATCTCTAAATTGTTTGGTACTTCTGACTCTGACCCTTTATTAGTATATATTATATAATAGTATTTAAAAGTAACACTGCAGACAAAAGGCTTCAATTGATCCCCTCAAAACTATTAAATAGCTAACTCACTAAGTACATACAATGCAGATACGTTGCTCGACTGACCTACATATTTCTGATTAATCTTCGTATTAAATAGAACCTTGGCAAATCAATTCGAGTCCTAATGCGGCTACCACATTATTATATCTAATCTGATTGCAGGAAAAAAAAGTCATAACATAATAGATGAAAGCATTGTTCAAATGTAAATAAATAAATAAATGAAAGAAAGGGTCGTTCGTATGTTTGTTTTAATTCGATTTCCTGATTAAACAAACAGGCTGCTAGGCGCATTTTACGCATTACCGAATTTATACATAAGGAATTAATTATCAATAAAATTTTCAGCCTTTTGAATTCAATTTTAATGTGAGAATTAGTTTATAATACCTGCTGTTGTGAATGTACTGAATTGTATTCTGTAGTTGTGCCAATTAAATAAAAAAATAAAAAATTGTCTAAATGTTGCAGAGGCCATGCTACGCCTATGTCACCGATTGAGATTCTTCTTCTTTATCGATTCGCTCTTGGCAGAGCGGTCGTGGTCACTTTGTGTCGTCAAATTCAGTGGTTGAGGCAAACACAGCTCTCAGGAGACTGGAGTCTCCGCACGATCTCCCGCCACTGACTGGCAAAGTCAGATACGCGGTTTCCTATTGCAGATTTTACTTGGTCAGTCCAGGGCATAGGTGACCTGCCACGTGATCTGAGATTAATTCGGTTCGGATCGAATGGGAAAAATTTAAAGTTGCCGGCACCAACGTCCTCCATTAGTTCATACTATATTTTTATGTCCGTGAGACTAAAGACTATGACATAGGTACGGCTTCGTCAACGAGGTGTTCATTTTCCGAGCGCTATTCCGAAGTACTTACGAAATTAATTACATTTATAAAAATATATTAGAGCTCATATTTCTTAGGAATGGTGTGTCTTTCTTTTAGTAAAATAAATAAATAAACTTTCCTACACTCACACCAATTATCTAGCCCAAGAGAAGCCTCGTTATGAAACTCGTTAAATGGTTACTAGATAACGGATAAACATACTTAAAATACATACTTATTATGCATAGAAAACACCCCAGACCCGAGACAATTTAGAAAAGCAATAATTTCTAAATTGACCCGACCGGGGATCGAACCCGGGACCTCAGAGATGGCGACTCCATGAAAACCGGTGTACAAACTATTCGACCAAGGAGGTCGTCGTAAAATAATGTTTAGGATCGGTATTATACTTTTACAGATCACTCCTACATACACATTTTATAATTTATCTGTAGAAAGAGTAACACAGCGTATAACAAGGAAACAATCAAAACATATTCGTAGTATCATTATCATTTCTACGATTCTGTCGATTATTGAAAAGTTGGTCCACCGAGGTGTTCTCCGCTAGTTTTTGTATAGAAAGGAACAGTAACATTTCAGTATGTATGTCCGTGAGCCATGCTGCGCCTACGTCACTAAGATCACTTCCCGGTCGCTATAAATAAGAGGCCGGTCGACCTTAGATTGTCGCGTGGTGTTACGCAGCCTTTGTGTGACGAAACACCACATAATTATAAGCAGGACATAGGTAAATCATATGTTTAAGCCGAACAAATACGAACGAGAGACCTAATAAGTATGCAAACAATATACCTATAGATTGCAAATTTTTTTCGAGATTTTTTTGTTGTTTTTGTGAGTTAGGTTAGGTGAGGTCATGCGACTTGGGTTTTAAAAGTTTTTTTTCGAAAATAGGTTTATATAAATTACGGTTACCTGGGTTGTAAGTAGAAGTTGTTTCTTTTTCATTTCTGACACTTGCTATTAAATGTTTTTGTTTTGTTTATATAATTTTTAACGCAAATTTTGTTGCGAACAAAATTTGGCTTTCAAAGTAAAAAAGTAAATAGTGTTGAATAATTTCGGCGGGCTGGTTAGAACCACGATAGCTCAATTGGGAGAGCACCTGACCCGGTATGTCAGATCGGTGCAGGTTCAAATCCTGCTCGTGGAATTTTTTTCAACATTAGTGTTATTGTAACTTACTATTTTTACGAATTAGTGAGTTAAGTGGGACAAAATTAAAGTCCCTCGTGAGTCTGTTCCCGAATTGGTTACAGATTTTCCGAGCAAATCTTACAAAGTTTTCTATGTCTCATTTGTAGTTATAAGTAAGACTTTGCTCATAAAACTTACATTTATGTGTGATAGATGATTATCTACACACACACACACACACCACCCATTTTACTGTTAGAAATATTCAGGTTTTAAGATTTGCGAGGACATATTAATTATAACCTCGAGAATGTGGCAAAACTTTCTCTCTTTTTAATGAAATTGTTGTGTGATTTTTCAAATAGCCATTCAATTAATAGCTTAGTGTTATTTACATTGAAAAAAAAAATGTTCAAAGCCTTGTAGGCAGCGTTACCAACACTTCTGCGGATGACGGGTGAATTCACAAAATCGTTGAACTCTTTTGTATAGAGTTATTTCTAAGTTTCGACTTTATAAAATAGGTGCATCAATTTCAACACCGCATTGTAATATCATATCAAACTGCACGCACATTTTTAACCCCAAGGATAACGTGTAAAAAAATCCGCAATACGATACAAAAATTGCATTTTCCTCGCCATTACAAATGGAATCCTCCCAAAATTCTGTCAATCAGTGTTCTAATAATCTCATCTTCGGCAGCGAAATCTGACAATTTCCCTCCGGGTTTTATTATGAGCGAATTACTGGTCGGCATTTGTTTGGTGCGGCGCGCCGGCCGGCAGCGGCGGCAGTCGACGGAGGGCGCCCGAGCAGACCGCATGCCGCGCCGCGCCGCCCGCCGCACGCCACGCGCCCCGACCATGCGGACGCCCCGCCAATGCGCACGCACCCGCTTTCTACCTCCGAACGGTACAAGCGCGACCGCCGTCTGAGCCGTTACGTTGACATGTTTACGTTTACCCGATGAGTAAAGTTTTCTCGAGTCTCGACCGCCACTACTGACTGATACGTACGAATGCGCTCCGGCTGTAGCGTTGCGAAACTATACAAGTGAAGTTTAAAAATACATTGGCACTAGCGTAGAGTGACGTGCGAGATGTGTTCGTGCAGCAAATTCTACGACTTCTGGAGGAACTCCTGCGGTGCAGGTAAGATCCTCGCGCGCTTTCTAACGTGCACACCGCCCCGAACGCGGTCACCTTCGTCCTTTCTAAATAACCGGACTGCCAATAAAGCGAAGAGAGAGAGATCCACATGAGAAAAAGTAAACTCGTGAAGACTCAGGCGTCAATACCTTCTTCCGTCTAGCCCTGTCTCGTTCCTTCTTGTTTGACCGTTTAAAACATTATTGACCTGAAGGCTGACCATTCACTAATTACTTAGTCGCGTCGATAAAACTGTCATAAAAGTCAGGTAACCAGTTTCGAACACGCCATTGGTTTACGTTAATCGGCGGAAAACATTGAACCATTGCGATTGTTGGCATTCAGTGTTCGAAGTCGCACCTCATTTGTGTAGGGCTTAGAAGTAGTTCGTGCAAAAATAAAGGTTTTGATAAAAACAAACTGATTCTATTAAAAACAGATTAAGACCTCGAATAATAAAGAAACCTGTATATAAAAACGAGAAACCGAACAAAGAAAATGAACCGGCTTTTCAAACTAGTTTCGCGCTTAAAAACATTTTGACCAAGACTAGTTGTAAAGATGTCTATTAAAAAGAGCAACTTTATTTGTAAAGATAAAGATAAATACAAAACTACGTCCCAGGCAACTGATTGAGCCCTTTGTTGATTAAAGTCAAAGACATTTAACTACTTATTAATATTAAATCTCTTTGATTAAATTATTATCAATCAGGCTATAAATAAGCAAAGGTGTCAAGGCCACGTCTCGGAGCAGATACACAGACAGGCGTCTGCATATAAACAATCGTTTGTATGGCTTTTAGAGCGAACATGTCTAAAAAACAATTGATTCTACGCTAGCTCCAATCTAAAATAGTCTTGGCAACTCGAAATAACATTTAAACGTGAATGAAGTCGGCCGTTAATAATAAATCTAACTTTCAGAGAGAATGTAGCTAAGAGACAAGAAGGTTGAAGGTCGATGTCGTCACGAATGCAACACGATCAGCAAAATAAGATTCTCAAATAACAATGAGTGGAGTTTCCATGATCGCCGACATTGCCCGCTGCTCGCTGTCCACTCCTTACGCATCATGTTACACCTTGACACCTATCGTAATCCAATACGATTTGCAATATTCAGTTTCCCACAACGATATTGGCGCGTTTTGCAACTAGAACAATCGTAACGCAACACGTGTGATGGATGTGAGATACGCTAACGGTGGCAGTGTAAACCGCATTGAAAGCACTCGGATTTGGCCACATTCGCGTTTGATTTATCGCTCCGATGACTCCCGAGCTGTTCCAAGTTCAGGTTGTGCACTTGAAGTTCATTATAATAACCGCGGCGGCGTGTTGGTCATGCTTTATGCTCGCTGCTCCATTTAAACCGTCTCCGGTGAGGTCTCGGAAGTCTAAGTCTAATTGTGCGCGATCGCAATCTGGCCTAGCTGAACCAATTGAGACAATTATTTTAGTAGACGATACACCGTCTGTGCAGATTACATGTCGGTATGACTATTAATTGTCTCATTCTAATTGATTTTATTACTACTTGCGTAATGCTTGGTGGTTTAATGATAGATCAGTGATAAGATGAATGAATAAATGACGTATTCAGTTAGAGGAAACATAATATTTTATAAAGGCATGGACACATATTTTCTTCTTGAAATGAACATTAGAAGATTACAAATGAGGATGACAATCGGGGTCGGTAATCAGCCAATTGTGCCCATGGTGTTGCAAGCATTAAAGGCTTGTTTGCCAAACTGCATGTTTGAAAAATTACAGACAATCGTGTCATATAATATGAAAGCAATTTTTTACTTGTATCATGGAGGGAAAGGACTTTACGTTATTTCGAAACTGGTTTTCTCTATGAATTTAGTTGAAAGATTGCCGTAAGTACCTAATCGTACAAATGTTTTGTAGTTGTAGGTTATTACTAGCGGCCCGTCCCGGCTTCGCACGGAAGGACATTTCTCCTTTTTTAATATAGCCTATGTTACTCAGCGCTAATGTAGCATTGTAATGGTAAAAGAATTTTTTAAATCGGTCCAGTAGTTTTTGAGTTTATTCGTTGCAAACATACAAAAATACAAAGCTTTCCTTTTTATAATATTAATATGATGAATGCGTTTGGAATACAAATGAACGTAGATAATGTCTTTTAAATTACTTTTCTAGTAATGTCGCCCAATGTACCACTGGATCTAAGTTCGTAGCATAGCCCAAAGTCGTAGCAGTCAACAACAGATGTGTGAAGTAAAGGGCAAAAATCTTTTTAGGAACAAATCTATACAGTATGGTTTTTTTGAATAACAACAATGTAAGTAACATTCTCAGAACAATAACTAATAGCTTTAGTTATTATTCTGAGGTAACATTGGTGTGTTTTGACAGTTAGAGATTTTAATAGCTAGTAACTCTAGAATCTTGTCCGATTTTCACAAATAAATATTCTGATTCTGAAGAGCGTTTCCACCTTCAGTTTTGTTTTTTATACCTAAGTGAGCATTCAAGATAAGATAAGATAAATATACTTTATTGTTCACTAAATATATCTTTTGACAAAAAACTACATAATTATACTACAGAGTGATCTTCCAGACAAACTTTGGATGTACAAGAAAGATTTAATTTTGGTTTATAAGTTCCATACCATTATCTAAGTTTTTTACGCGTGTGTTTTGAAGTGGTCCTTCATATACACACAGTAAAGTATTTGCGGTGTAGTGGCAGGACGTGCGCGGGCGCCGTAACGCGTACAATCGCGAACGTGCCCCGCATCTGCTTACCTCACCGGTTTCTAGTGAAACCTCCGCCGTTTTATATCATACGTATCGTGTATTATATGTTGGAATTCGAGTCTTGAATGGCTGCCAATGTTATGGGTGATGTTTTGACAGTATATATTGGGATTTTAATAAATTTGTTTCCTGAAATAAAAGTAAAAACACAAGATTCAGCAATAATTAATACCGCAGGGAATTAAAAGAATAGCATTGTGAATTAACGTCACTTTTGAAAATAATACGCATGTGGTTGACATATTAAATTATAA
This sequence comes from Eudonia lacustrata, assembly GCA_947562085.1. Lineage (NCBI taxonomy): Eukaryota > Metazoa > Arthropoda > Insecta > Lepidoptera > Crambidae > Eudonia > Eudonia lacustrata. The sequence goes on along the minus strand of OX387318.1, from coordinate 14,178,862 downwards.
CCAATAATCACATGGTCATTGATCAATTGGTCACATGTTTTAATCAGTTCAAACAAGCGAATGAATCAGTTCAACAAGTAAAAGATACTGATTGGATGCTACCTTGACTGTCTGCTCCAGTCGACTTCAGGGTGCCTATGTGTGAGTTTTGTTCGCCATTCGATCACGTTAACGAAAACTAGAATTTGTATGGCAAAATGTTAACTCTTCTCGTATGCCGCCAGGAGGCGCTGCTTCAATGCCATACTAATTTTCGTTTTATCATTCGTTTTTCATAGTAAACCAAACTCACGCTAGGCACCCTGTATTATTCAGAGTGCCTAGTGCAAGTTTTAATCGCCATTTAATTTGAACAAAAACGAGAACTTAAAAAGTTTAGTGATCTATTTCTTTATATTATCACTTTATACTTGCTTATCGAGAATAACCAGTAACATACTCAGCAAAATGACTACAAAAAGCGTTTTAAACATGTACAGTCAGTCGCGGAAGTCGCTGACCACTTATCAAGGTCTTACACTACACTTACATTGTAGTGTCATGTTCCAGCGGTTCCGAGGTCGCCTACCTGACACCACGGTACACCACACAAAGCTATCTATTATGGGCTTCCATGCTATTTACCATCGTATACATTGTTTTTTTCCTAAAATAAATAAATTAAAAAAACTGGATAGCTCTACTTAAAGTTAACAAGCGCCTGTTAAGTTATTTACATAGTTGGTTTGGCAAAGTGCAATAGAGTTTAACGACTTTCGCCGCTAACTGTACCTATATGATGAAAATAATTTAATCAATACGACTGATAGCAAGTAATCCGCGTGGCGTACTGCATCGGCTTCGGATAACGGCTTTTAATTAAAAGCGTAGTACAGACGCCGGCACATAAGACTATCCAAAACTGTTACTGTCAAATTTCTTCAATAAATGTTCAACCATATGCCATATACATAAAGTTCAAAGTCTACTGTGGAAATTTGACAGTTGGTGGTAACTGATGAGCAGGCGTGTGTACCTTACCTTAGTATGTCAAAATATTACCCTCAACTTTCGTTTATTTATACAAGACTAGCGGCCGCTCGCGGTTTCACCCGTGTAGTTCCCGTTCCCGTGGGAATATCGGGATAAAAACTATCCTATGTGTTAATCCAGGTTATAAACTATCTGTATGCCGAATTTCATCCAAATCCATTCAGTAGTTTTTACGTGAAAGAGTAGCAAACACCCATCCATACTTACAAACTTTCGCGTTTATAATATTAGTAGGATTAATTTCCTACAAAATGTCCGCCCAAACCTTGTTCTGCCCTATTTCTCTAAAACAAAGTTACATTGATTTTTTTATGTTAATAGCTGCCCCGACATATTTCGTTCCGTCAAAAGTTATTGGCCTGTCGCAGTCTAATAGAAATAAAATAACATTTGAAAGACTTTAGTAATATCTAACGTGATGATATTTTTATTAGTAATGCCTTATTATGGTACACGATATTTTTTGTTTGATTACTTGGCGCGTAAATAAATAAATCTGACCTCTAATCAACTTGAAGGCATACCAAAGATAATCCTAACGCGCTTTTGTTTTGTTTTGATTGACGTCAAATGTTTGACAGCTGAGAAAAGAAAATTGTTGTTTTTCTATTTTCCTCGTATTTTTTACGTTTTTTCTCTCCATAAGAACCTTCCTCAGACTTCATCAAACGCAACAAACAAGAAATCAGCCAAATCGGTTCAGCCGTTCTCGAGTTTTGCGATTAGCAACACATTTTGCTATTCTTTTTTATCTAAATATACAGGGTGTACCAGAACTCAACGTCAAGCCGAAACGTGATACGACTCCCGTGATACAAACGAACAACTCTTACTATTGAACCAACTCCCTAACTCGAAAATAAAATTCAGCTGTTCCATACAAAACATCAATATTCATTCGACCAAAATGTATAGAACAGCTTGAATTTTTTTTTCGAGTTAGGGAGTTGGTCCATTAGTAACAGTTGTTCGTTCGTATCACGGCGGTCACCTCGTTTCGGCTTGACGTTGAGTTTTGGGACACCCTGTATTTATATATCTTATCTTACCGAAGGAAACAATATTGAATTAAAGCACAGCCCGTAACGCTCAGTCTTGAAGTGGGAAATTTAGCACAGAGGTCCTTCGTCAGGTTGACTGCCTCTAAATCAGACATAATAGGGATTACATTTTTTGTCGATTACTGCACCGGTGACAGCGATGATGCTTAAAATTATAAAGTATGAATTTTACAAAACTATGAGACAAAGAGAAAAATACTTAAAAGAGTCCCGGCATTGATTTCATTAAAAACGAATAGTGCAACTTTATGAAAGAAAATCTTATGATTCAGTTTAATTTTTTTTTTATGAAATCGGTCCGGGAGCACTTTGAATATTTTTCCCTATTTCTTATAGAGTTACAGATTTAGCAATTTACAAACACTTGGTTAAATGAGCCGGCATAACGTAAATGAGCACAAAGAAGATTTTTATTTAGCTGAAACGGGGAAATACGTCATTTCTGAAGTCAAAGCCTGCTTTTGTCCTATCTATACCAGGGATGGGCAAACTTTTTCATTCGCGTTACAATAATTACTAACAAAATCTATGGCGGGCCAGGCTATTGAATTTTTTGCTGTATTTTTTCAATATATAAATATTATTTTGTGAAATAAAAATATTGATAGGCATGCATTTTCTGAAACACACACGCACTTGAATTTTTGTTTGATGGTCGCGGGCCGGACTTCGATCATTCACGGGCCAGAGATGGCCCGCGGGCCGGACTTCGGTCATTCACGGGCCGGAGATGTCCCGCGGGCCGTAGTTTGCCCATCCCTGATTTCTATACATTAATAAAGAGGTAACGTTTGTGACTTTGTTTGTTTGTTTGTATGTCGGGGCTAATCTCTGGTCCTATTCCAAAAATTCTTTAACTGATATTATGCTACATTCCTTGCGGGTAACATAGGCTTTATTTTGTTTCAAAAAGAGTTTCTTTTTGAAACTCAAATCCATGCGGACGATGTCGCGAGTAAAGTGCTAGTCGTATATAAAGCCGCTAGGCTATATAGGTATATTAACAGCGTCTCTTCAAGGAGAATGTACACCTACACTCTTTGGGGCGCGTAATCCCTATCGATTTGCCTTATGAATATAAGCAACTTCAGCTCCCTTCGAAATTTCGCTTTGCTATGACAACAAATAAGCCTCAGGGCTTAATTCACAAATTTTATGGGCGTTGACGTGCAAAAGGGCTGTTTGTTCCGCGGTCAGTTTCACGTACTTAGAGTTTGCATGTGAGCTCACTCCGAAGTCTATTATTCTGTCATCATGACGCAATAAAGTATTTTTTTTTTTATTTTTTTTATTTAGGAACAAACAGTTACACATTATTTATAGATACATACTAAAATTGATTATATAAAAAAAAACCTATAGTTCCCTAAATTATCATTTAAAAGTCAAACAAGATACATACAAAAAAAAATAGCAAACATTCACTTTAACAAACCAAATTTACTACAAAACACCGAATCCGCACGCAAAATACAAGTAATAGTAATAAATAACAAAAGCAACAAACACAATAGGTACAAACTCGCCAATCCATCCCGAGCCGCGGCACCTGTCCCGGTGTCCCCGCCACAGAGGCAATGCGTTGCGACCGGGAACGGACGTGTTCGCGCGACTTATACTCGTAGTCATTGTGACAAGTGAAAATGGATATGTGAAACACAAAACATGATCCTCAATAACAGGTAAGCATGATGACAAAATTAAATAATTACATAAGCTGAGAAACCTACTAATTCTAAAATAAAAGTAAATATTTAGAGTAGGTAAACATGTAAAAATATTAAAACAAAAAAAATAATAATTTCAGATTTCAAGCAAGCTCTAAGACAAGCATTAATAAGTTGTCGATAGCATCGGACTCAAGCAATAGACCTGTCAATACCTGCACTATAATAATCAATCAATCAAGTAATCAAGAACGTTGCGTATATTTTTAGTTATTTTATTTGACTTTACCCGCAATTGGAGGAATTCCCATTCAATCTCCAGTCTCGCACTACTGAAACGCCAAAAATGATACTCACTATTTTATGACGGTAGACTTAGTAAAGATGGTGGTATCTCCTAAGCGGACTAGCCCTGGTCTGGTGGACTTAAAATCCCACAGGGAATCGAACCCGGGACCTCTTTGTCCGAGACCGATATCTAACCACTAGACTACAATGGTATCACTCTTGGACCAACAATTCCGCTGTAGATTGTGTTATATCTGATTGGTCATATACTCTGCATCTCCCTGCATCAATATTCATGTAGTCACCGCTGAAAGTCTGTCGGTTACGTTTCATTTCGATTGATTGAGTTAATGTGCATTCTAGTTCTACACAGAAGGCAGCAAAGAAGTGTAGGTTTTTTTTTGGTGACCCAGGTGAAAAATATGCAAACATATTTCCTACAAATCCGATTTCTCCGATTCGTGAGGATCCGGGGCTGATCTTTTATATGAACACCTTACCCGGTAAAAGACCCCTGTGGATGCCTTTTGCCTGGAAGGGCTATGTTAAAGTGTTGGTTGATTGATTGTGTCTATACATTGTACTAGCAGTTTGCTCGTGACTTCATCCACGTTAGCCTAAATACGTATAGTTATATATGCCCGCAAGAGATGTATCATTCTATCGGTGAAACATTTTCTGGAATTGGACTAATAGTTCCAGAACTTAGCCTCCTCAAACAAACAAACAAACAAACATTACCTCTATAATTGTTACTTATTTTTTATATTTACAATATTATACTCGCTTAAAGGTACCGGGTGAAGTGAGCTTCCATCATTGGCCTTATCATCACTTAACATCAGGTGAGATCAAGACACTGTGCTTACCCATAAAATTAAAAAAAAGTACTATTTCGGTGTCATGGACTGTTTGGCGAACGAAATCGAGAAATGTATGTGCATTAAATTGTCAATGTACTCGTAGTAGGTATATTGATACTGATTATAAAAAAAGGTCTCTTCTAATATGTACTGTCATCAATCATTTTTTAATGATCAATTATTAGTGGAACTGCTATCTCATCCTTCCGTGTTTTTAGCTTACAAACATCAGTTTACATTTTTTTAAAGAATATTAAGTACTTTAGTGGCTTTTCTAAGTACAAAGTAGTGCTGCTTTATTTATGATAAATTATAAAAACTTATTACATGTTATCTGATATACTTATTGAAAAGGACATTTTCTATAAAAATAGATGGCAATTTTTATGTACGATTTCAAACAATTAAATTGAGAAAACGCGGAATGCAAAGCACCAAACACCAAACTAAACGTATTATTTTAATTATTCTGTCCAAGATTAAAATCATAGTGTTAATACTGCTATACCTAATTAGGAATATTTAGGAATGTAAAATACACTAATGCTATTTGATAATAATACCTACTCATTATTACGCAGTAATTGTTGGTAGGAAAACCCTTCCTTTCTTGATGAATAATTTAAACTAGCAAAGAGACAATTCTATATTTATATCTAGTCCATAAAATGCGCAAACAAACAATATGTCAGCGGCTACAAGCCATAACACATTCGTTTGTCATTTATCAAGTATGCAAAACAATACTACGAGTAATCATATTAATATTAAAACTTTCGCGCTCCGTTGTATACAAAATATCCTATATAAACAAACCGCTGTTGTAGTTACATGTCTGTACCTACTCGGTTTGGTTGTTGGTAGGGCTTCTTTGCCGCGTGGCTGGCTAGCTACTACCATTTTATCTAAATATGTCGCCATAACATCAATGTTTGTAGCATTGTTGTGTTCCGGCAGCTATAGAGATAAGATAGCCAGTGCTTCAGTAGTTGAGGGTCCCGGGTGAAGTGCGCTTCCACCATTAGCCTTATCATCACTTAACAACACAAGCTGAGGCGGGGTCCTGATTGACCTTTTGTTTGTTTTTATTGTTATGTTTTATGTATGTGTGTGTGTGGTTAATAAATGTTTTTCTCTCTCTCTCTCTCTCTCTCTCTCTCTCTCTCTTAACATCAGCTGAGATTAAGGCACTGTGCTTATCCGTTAGATATAAAAAACTAGCATAACTCAGGTTCAGGGTGCCTAATGTGAATTTTAATTTTAAATAATTCATGTTAACGAAATCAAGATTTGATTAGCAAAATTTTAATTTTCCTCGTTTTCATCAGGAGTGCATTCCAAACAAATTCTCGTTAAATAAAGAAGCTTCCATTATCTCGACAATTATCGGCATCTTCCAAAACACGACGGCACCAAATGTTAAGTCGAAGGACTTAACTGAAACTTCAGTAACTTTATAACATTAAACGTGACTAGTATAGCGATATGTAAATATATTTACAATATGGTTTGTGTTTACAATAGATAAACCCACTAAATTCAACGTGCAGTCTGCAACGGAATTCGCTGACGACTTTATAAATAAAAAATAAATAAAATTCATTTATTTTGTGTAACTCAAAATCATTTAGAGAAGGAAATAAAAAAATACAGCAAAAAAGAAAAACAAAACCTTTTCCTTACCAACACCTTTTTGTACATGACTTTAAAATAAATGTATTTTACCATTGTACCACTAATAAATAGCTTTACTAGAAGTTTATAAGCGTCGCTTAGTTGGTTTGACAGAGCTTCAGTGTTCAGTCATTTTAGTTGGCGACTGTACTACTGCTAGTTACAAGCTATAGCAGGTGCTAAAAGCTTAAAGTAATCGCCACCAAGTTTATTATTTCTGATCGATTGCGAACGGTCACAGTCGGTCGATCCACTCGAAATCTACTTCGAGATAATCCATTCGTCTCGCATGGACTTGCCGCGGCCTTGTTTTATAAATATAAAATTAAAGCAACACGAATAATTTATAGATTTCCCATTTTGATGTAAATTTGCACTATATTATTCTGATAATTAATGGTTTGATTTGGGTCAGCTGTTTCTTTTCTTGCCTTAGGGGTGTAGTGATAAAACCATCGGGCTTAAACCCGGAGGTGACTGGTTCCATTCTGTTAAGATGTTGGAAAGGCTTTTTTTAACTTGTGAAACTAAGTACGCCTGGCTAGCTACCATCTTATTGAAGTCTGTCACCATATCAACTATGTATTCATTATTAGCATTATTGGGTCACAACCGTTATATTAGATACTCAGTTCCTTAGAGGTTGAGGTTTCGGTTTAAATGTAACTGTACCTTTACTTCTGCCACAGTTAAAGGAAGATGATTTAAGCCATCTAGCACAGTACTGTGGTAATCGGGACTACTTGCTCGAGCATACTTACTGGCACGCACCGTGGCCTGAGTTCGTATTTGGAATTAGAAGAAAAAGACCTTCCAGAAGAAAACAAGCGAGGTTAGGAAGGAGTGAACGTCAGCCCGCCGCGCCGCCACGATAAGGCACGGGAAGTAATTTAATCGGTAATGAAAATAGATATCTAAAGTTTTTTCTGCTTTTCATTTTATAAATAGAGACTAAGCCTCTATAGTACCTACATTAAGTAAGATGAAGGCCAAGTTTGTTTTTTAAATAAAACTTAAAAAATCTTACTGAGTGATGATAACTGATAATCAATAAATGTAATGAATTATCGATAAAAGCATTTTTTATTTGCTATATTTTAATAGGAACAATTACACACACTTTGTCGATATAATCACGAAATAATATACGCAATATAAGGGAATGATTAAAGTACAAAGTAAACTCATCCTATAGCATAAAAGAGGAAAAATACATTACCGTTAATCTCGGGATCCCACATTCGCAGAAATAAGTAATGAGACGAAATGTTTCGGGCAAGCTGAATGAAAGTCAGGTTACTGTCGAACGAGTCATAACTGAAATTAATGATTTGATGATTAGAAAAATAGATATCTTTACAATGTTATTTTTAGTTTATACGAAACCTGAAAACTGTTTGTTCAGAATCACAATCAGATTTCAATATTTTTTATACCATGTTACATTTGACCAAATAATATTTACAAAATCTCAAATAAATTATACCCTACTAAAAACACACAACGGGACAGCACAAAAAGCTTGTAACTTCGTGAGTTTTCAAGATATTATTTTAAATTTTTTTGTACTGATTCTATAAATGAAAATATTTGACCCGTTCGTATAAACTAAAAATAAGGTTGTATATTAATACGTGAAGCAAAAACTTTGTAACCTTTTTTACGAAAATTGCGCGGACGGAGGAGTACGAAATAGTTGATATAGAGAAGGTTATCCGAATGTTAATATTTTTTTTTAAATAAGGTATAAAAATACATTAAATCTATAAAACAAACATTACACACACAACCATGTATTTCACACACACGCATATCTACTCCTTTCAAAAATTTCAAAAATGGAAGAGGAGCGGCCGAAATCTGTCAATGCCAATCCAAACCCTTTATGATCATAATGCCTACGCCGCAAGACGACTTTGAAGGATTACTCCTAAACAGCTATAAGACTAAGTGGCAAAATTACTAACATTTATAACGCCTACAAAGCAAAATGCCTACTCACATACTATCTTTTTAATTTTTCATTGCTTAGGATACAATCCATGCAGCCTTTATAAAATTACGGTCGAATTTCAACCACTGGGCGACCACTAGTATTGATAGATAGATAGATAACACTCGCTCTCAGCACTTTGAGTGTCTAGTGCTAGCACTGAAGTGCCTAGACATTAAAGCAGAACATGCTGGTTACAAACAAGGAAAGTTAAAATATTCTGTAAATATAAGTTCTCGTTTTCGTTACCAATTAATAGCAAATGATTTCCCGCACGAGACACTCTAAATACAAATAGTAAATAAAACAAAATATGTAAATAGGCATAAGCACTACGTTTGTTAAAATTGTCAAACCTTTTTCTGATATTTCTACGAATTTCCTTCCAAATAGTTGGAAAACTGTATCTGACAGTTGTACAATGGCCAGATAGATGATATCGAACACAAAATCGTTTCAGGACAACACATTGACTGTCACGCCGAATTGTGTCAACAAAATTAATAGTGGCTAGATCAATTCAAAAATAAATTGATGCCTTCCATTGCGTACCGAATTTTCTCGAAGTAACTAGTGAATAACAACATTTTTTTATAGCCGGCATAGAAACAATCTACTCGTGTTTACTGCAATTATGCGGTACCACTTTACACATGACTTCACAGTTTTACTGAGCGGAATCTATCTAGATCACGGCTATATGGCTGTTAAAACACTGGCTTAGCATTCCAACGATTTGCTTTAATAAAATCGGTCATAAAAAAGCCGCACCTGTTCGAAATTATCCAATAAAATAAACAAAGTATAAGCTTGGAAAATGTTTTACATGTTTTGTTCCCGTCATGTAAACTTTATTTAAAATTAAAGTAAAAGAGATAAAACACAGAGTGCCGTACAAATAAACAAAAAATGAGGTCCGAATAGTTATTCCGTGTTTTGTCTATTTTACTCTAATTTGAAATGACAGGAACAAAACACGGAATAACTAATCGGAGCTTATTCTTTGTTTATTCGTTTTTCTCCAACGAAACAGAGAATTGTATTTACTAAACAGAGTATAAACTCTGTGAACGACTATATGTATTTATAATTTTTTATATTTATTGCTTGCCAACCATATAAATTTCGGATCTGTTTCTTTTAACTCGAAATTCGGGATCGCAAATTATGTGGCGGATAAGAAAGAAGATACAAACTTTAATTAAGAAAACTACTTAGTAACGTAGTGGCCCCACTGTTCGACATTTTAAGATCAATGTTCGACAAAGTTTACATCGCCAAATAATAACAAAGATTTTCATTTAAATTTTACGGGATGACAGCTAGGAAGCAAGTGGCCTGTATTCAATGGTTGCTAAAGACTAAAATCAGATGCTGACCCCAATTTTAAATATTAACCCCCTTACAAATAAACAAACAATAAGGTCCGAATAGTTATTCCGTGTTTTGTCTTTTTCACCCTAATTTGAAATGACGTTTAAATGACAGGAACAAAACACGGAATAACTATTCGGACCTTATTCTTTGTTTATTTGTAAGGCGATAAATTATTAAAATGTCGATCACTGGTTCCTATCGAACACTGGCTACCATACTTTGGATTACATAGTAGGTAGGTACCTAAGTAGAAATAGTGTTGACAGAGTGGGTGGGTGGGTGGGTGGTAATTCGGATTAGTAACTAAACTGTATTAATCTGTAGGGCGCCTGACTTGAGTTTTCAGGTGTTGGATTATTGTTTATGAAATTGTATTTCTGTGCTCCGAAAAAACTCTCACCTTTTTAATGTTAGTTGATGATATCCGGTTTTCCAATATGGCGGCGTACGCTTTCTGAAACAAAGGTGCATCTGGTGTTTTAGTGGTTATTACTGGTTATATAAGCAGCATGTGATGACTATGTGGGTCACTGTCACGCCGACCGTCGTTGGCGGCGAGTCGGCTTGCAGACCAGTTTCGCGGCGAGGCTAGCCGACCGCCGACACTGAACATAATCCAGTTTCGTATAATTGCTGCATCGTGACGGCGGCGAATTACCTATGTTTATGGCTAACACAATTTCCTCTTTTCTAAACTTTTTTGCTCAATAGGTTTTAAGTGTAAGGTACACTAGCGTTAGGTCCACTAACCACGAGCATTAGATCCAATGGCATTACAATAACTAAACCTTCACGATAAAGGTTTGTGTCGAAAGCGTTCAGCTTAGAATCATAAAAAAACTAAATATTTCATCTTAGCTGCCCTATGCAGGAAAGCTGATTACACGCCTTGTCCTATACTCATACCAATCCTGTATCTCCAATGACATGACATGAGAAATACATACATTGTTATTTTGTACTTCCACGAGATTTGTACATGACCCATAACTTATTTAAGAGTACAAAGCAAACGATTTCTAGATTTATTACTATTGATGCAACCACAAACGCCCAACGAATCATTGCGTCCATTCATGCGAGTGTGAAGTGATTTATTTTACGCCTATATACTTGTGTAGTAGCGGCCACAGAGACGGCACATCTGCTTGACCCACGACCTAATGAAGATCTTAAATTGCTTCAAATTAGCTCAATCATCCTCCTTGGGGTATACTTTATTTGGTTGAAAGTGTATGTGACATTATTTTTAATAGTACTTATATTACTTCAACTAACTTTAACGTTATGCGTCGTAGTAATACCTACTTATTTATTGTTTTTTTAAGAAGCAACAATATATTGTTCATCTTAAAACCAACGTCAGTGAGATTTTCAGTCATAGGAAGTTTCAACTAAACTCTTACCCCTTTACCAATAAACAGAGAATATGCTCCGAATAGTTACTCCGTGTTTTGTCTCTACTACTCTAATTTAAAATGACGTCAATATGACGGGAACAAAACACGGAATAACTATTTCGACCTTATTTTCTGTTTATTTGTAAGACCAATAGACTATTTTTGGTCAGACAGTCAAAAAATTTAGCAGAGCACACATGTAGGACACGACATGATATGTCGATTAGCAGTATTACTAAAATAAGTCAACTCTACTTGATGGACTAACGTCTTAAGTGTCCTACAAATAAACAACGAATAAGGTCCGAATAGTTATTCCGTGCGTTTTGACTCTTTTACTATAATTTGAAATGACGCTTACATGATAGGAACAAAACACGGAATAACTATTCGGACCTTATTCTTTGTTTATTTGTAAGGAGCTTTAAGTTTTGATTTTGTAAATGCAGCATAACGTCTAGGTTATCTAGTCATTTCCAGAAATAAATCTTGACATACTAGTGGGATCGGCGTTCCTTCTAGTGTAGCAGTAATATTTCAATTTTCTTTGGATAGTTTCGCCATGAAATATTCTAACTACCTATCTATAGCATTAAGGAAAGATTTTGAATTACTCACCACAGCATTGTTTCTTATACTAGTAAGTGTCCGAGAACAGTGATGACTAAAAATCTTAAAGTGCGTGTCTGTTCAAACACCAAAAACAAAAGAATTTTCCGAAGTCTTTGAAACTTTTTAAAAATTACACTACGATAGAATATGTGCCATTCGCACTGATTAGTTTTCATTGAAACAACGGAGACGTAAATGCGTGCATTTACGTAAGGACGAACGTGACCGTTTCGAATAATGATTGTGACGGTACTAGTGATGTCATGCGTCTAACTCTAGACTAGGAAAACTTAAATACAAGTCATTGAATATGCATAGATTATTGAGTGATTGAACATGCCACATGAAAGAGTCAACTAACTAAATGTGAACAATCAGTTACACTAGGATGTAACTAAATGTTATTTTGAAAACTTAATGGAGTAAGTTAGTATTAAACCTGATGATAGTAAGGTGACGTGGATTCAAAGTATTATTTTCGTAAAATCATGTCAATTCCTAACAATATGATCTAAATTAAATGTTCATAAAATTTATAAAAGACAGTGAAAAAATTTAACGCCCACCCGACCCAGCCAGGAATCGCACCTGGGTCTTCCGCAATCCGGGCGGCTGCACTGACTGCTATGCTACCGGGAAGGCTGACGTAAGCGCTGAATTTTGTCACTGCTTTTTAATTTTTGAGTGTTAATAGCGGCACATTGCGCTATCTATCCAACGGTCATTTGCAACCGATGGCCATGCAGATTCACCCTTGCAGATGAAACACCACAAATTTGATTCTATCTACCCTTGGGTCTACCCAATGTAATCTATACTATTAATAAAGAGGTAGTAACGTTTGTGACTTTGTTTGTTTGTATGTCGGGGCTAATCTCTGGAACTACTGAGTGCCTAGTGTGAGTTTTGTTTACTATCTATATTCATTCGATTACGTTTACGAAAACGAAAATTAGGATGGCATTGAAACAGCGCCTCCTGGCGGCATACGAGAAGAGTTTACATTTTGCCATACAAATTCTCGTTTTCGTTAACGTGATCGAATAGCGAATGAAACTCGCACATGGCACCTTGGTCCAACTCCAAAAATTCTTTCACAGATAAAAAGCTACATTCCTTGCGGGTAACATAGGTTATATTTTATTAAAAAAAGAGTTTCTTTTTAAATCTCAAATCCACGCGGACGAACTAAGTAGTAAAGTGCTAGTACAATATAAAAATGTCATCAAGATTATTTACTCACCCCTATACACTACACTACAGTTGCAACAATTAAGAACCACGTCAGTGTTCTTGTCGCCCAGACAAGTCATGATGTTAGTAAGTGAATACTACCGTAGTGAAGGCCGGGCATGGGCGCTTCGTCACTTACAAAGAAAGAAAGAGGCTAGCTCGTATAAAATAGAATAGAAATATTTTATTTACACTCACACAAAAAATTCATTAGAGACAATCAAAAAAGAAAAACATACATAAAATATACAGACAAAGACTAATAAAATAGAGAAAAAAAAGCATTGTGTGAGGCCAACAAGGACCCTGTCTCAGCATAATACTCCCACGTCACTCGCAGTTGGGCCGAGTGGCGTAGGAGCGCTGTTATTCTGACAGTGCCTTAGAGAGACGACGTATAGAGATGCACCACACAATCTACCACCACGACCCGATCAACCTGAGCTGAGGTCCTACCCCTTAGAGGCACCTCTCGTAGAATGACACGCTTACGAGATGCCATTCCCTCTAAAAACCTTTTTCATTTATACGGCTTGAGGAACCCTATAAGTTTCTCGCCGCCCCCAAATACTTCCGGTAACCCTGAAAAGCCAAACTCTCTCCAAACAAAAACTACACAATCTAGTAAGATATATAAAAACCCAAATAAATCCTCAAGAACTTATGCTATTTTTTGGTGTTGGCGGGGAGGTGGGACAGTGCGCTGAGGCGGCACTGGATCACGGCCCTTAGAAACCCGAAGGCGGGGCAAATCTTTTATGTTAATTAAAAACCTAAATTTTAAATGTTACTAACAGTAGATGTAAGAATATTGTTACTATCACTTGGATCCTAGTTATCTTAAATAAATTTAATTTGAATTTGAATTTGAATTTAATAAGGCCTTAGTTTCATCTAAGCTAATAAGACTTAAAAATATTTCAACCAATTTCGGTTATCTAAGGTCAGTGTCTCAAAAAGACTGTCTGACCCCTCCAGGGATACCATGAACTTTTAACATAATACATAAAAATCTCATTGCCGTGACTTTCAAATGGGACGAGAGAGTTGAATGACGCCTGCCGCCCACCACGACTTTCACGTATCGATTGCGACGGCAAACAACGCTGGCTGTAATGGATCTGATAATTGATAATCAAGTGGACGCGACGCTCCATTTTAATGAGTTATACCAACGTATGTAGAAGCTTTAAACAGGGCCAGTTGGTGGTCAGTATTTGGAGGGTTTGTCTGTGTTGTGTTGACATTGTATTTTACAATTCTGCACTGCATGATGTATTTTTTCTTATAGAAGCTTAGGCAAATGACTCTGATCTGTTGAGGGTCACTGCCCTCAACAGATCAGAGTCATTTGCCTTGCATTTGCCTTGTCATTTGCCTTGCATTTGCCTTGTCATTTGCCTTGCATTTGCCTGGTCATTTGCCTTGCATTTTTGCCTTGTCATTTGCCTTGCATTTGTCTTGCTCTACTCACTAGTAGAGCAAGATTCTGCCTCACTAGCTATTCACACCTTACCTACCCGCAAGTTTCTTCTTCACACCTCGTTTGATTGACCACATGTTATAGGAAGGAGGAGGATGATTTGTGGAAGGTACACAAACACTTAAGGTGACGCATCGCTAAACAATTAATCTAATACGGAGCGTTTACGCCCCGTACCATAAGAAAAACTGATTTTTTTCCTTCAAATTAAAACTACAAATCATTTAAAAAAAATTAACTAGCATATTGAAGTGTGTGTTAAGACTAATCTACTAAGAAAATTTAGATGCTTAAATCGGTCTGTTTTGCCTGTAAAATGCAAATTTATGTTTTAAAAGAGGTTACTTTGATATTTTTTTCTCTGTTATAAAAGTTTTCACTTTCATATGTTTTGTATTTGTTGGGAAAAATCAAGATCCACGCAACGTAAATTTCCAAATTTCCAACGTAAATTTAGCCTTTAAATAAATCTTTATCTTTATATAGGTAGGTACATATATAAATATTCTGTGCGTGTGTATGTTACTGAACTCCTTCCAAACGGCTGGACCGATTTGGATGAAATTTTCTGTGTGTGTTCAAGTGGATTCAAGAAAGGTTTAGATTTACAATTGGACCCTGTAGGTCGCGCTACTATAGGGGTCCATCATGGGATACGGGTGTTCTTAAGCGGACGAATGATTTGCTAGTTTTGTTGTCATGGAAACTGTCAACGTTTTGTTTGTTTTGTTGTCATGGAAGCTGTCAACGCGGTACGAAGTCTGCCGGTCAGCTAGTATTATACATTCATAACTTTGTTAAATACAAAAGCGATATACTTACCCAAAATTATCATCCTATACAATTATGTACTCTCTTTAATAACTACTTAGTTCATTATTTCGGAATTTTAATATTTCTTTTAATAATTTGTAGGAATCTATACATTAACCCCATGCTTTGAGATTTGCGCTAGTAGTGAAAAAGTACGTTAATAATTTTCTGTGGACGCTTAATAATAATAAGTTTGTTTTACTTGAAGAACTATATAGTCCTGACGTCGGCCTCCGACCCAGATTAGTCGATGATTGAACGAAGTCACGAAAGTAGTCCCGACATTGATAAACAAAATCTGAATAATAACGCTACTAATTCGTGTAGCATGTTTCACGTAGGTATATCAAAAACAAATTATAACAGACATATTGGATAAATAATAAATTACTAAGCTACGGAAAATTTAAAAACCTATATATTTAATGTCCTTTGTAGATTATACGACATGTGTCGGTTAGTTATTTTGACATAAGAATAAGTAATGTAGATTTACAAATATGCCGAACATTATATATCTACAGTTTAAGTAGGTGTTCATTTAGAATCAAATCTAACATAGCTGAAATAAAGTTTAGAATATTATTATTACTGTTATTATAATAACTTATATAATGTTTAAGTTACTACTTAAGTTTGAAAAAGATTAATTAATTGACATGTTGAATATCTAAGGTAGTTCAATTTTATCTTTTAAATCTTGTTGTACTTAAATCTCACCGCAGAACAAACCACATCATGGTGTATTGTCAAAGTAACATCCTCAAAAATTCTGTCTAGAAATCCACAAAACTTGCCGTCTGGTTTACAACCACAGACTTTGTCGCACGGTTCCTTTAAGGCAGCCAAAACTAAAAACACTTCAAAATAACAATCTCCGTAGCCTAGTGGCCTGCACGCCGGACTTTGGGCGGCGCTAACTCTGAGGTCCCGGATTCGATTTCCGGTCGTATCAATATCGAAAACGAACTTTTCGATATTGTGTCGGGTATGGGTGGTTATGGTATCGTTGTATCTGATTTTCATAAATCGAGTGCTTTAACTACTTACCTCGGGATCACGACAATGTATGAGATGTTGTATAATATTTATATTATATTCAAAATTAAAACCATCAAATATAATATCAATAATAATATAATACTCAACCCATTGATCTATTCTACATGAAAGGCTTTCGCTTTTGCCCTACAATTCCAAATCTTGTCACAAATAGGAACAAGTACACGCTTATTTGAATTTATAATAATGAATGGGGTATATTTATCCTTTGCCGGCATAAATCATGGTGTGTCACACGCCAGCATACTCGAACTCTTAATCACTTAACCACAAAGTAGGTTGTCAGGCCGGCAGTATGTATCTGGAACACAAGAACTAGGAATACAAAAGAAATATATATTGAAACACGCTTAACTATGTTTTGTTATTAGGTGTGTCTTTTAGGTTTAATAGATACTATTTTACGACAGCAGAAACTTTAACGTGCCTTGAATATATTTTGATTCAATCACCTATCCTGTGACCATGTATATGTCACCGTAAAATTGTACAAACCGTTAGTTTATAATTAATCTAGTGAGATTATAAACTGTCGATAAATTGTAAACGAACACTAAAATTTACAATCTAACGCTTAAATTTTCGTAAGTTTATAAACTGACCATGTCTAGCTGTCAGTTTATAATTTTACTATATTTAAACCGTCAGATTACAAACAAATGAACCAATCACTGCACCGTCTTACAATTTATCGCCCGCGAAATTGTGAATCGTCTTCTGATTGGTCGGCGTTATAGGTGACAAATGTTTGTGTCTATAGAGTAAAGAACAAAATGAATGGTCAGGCAAAGAATTTATTTTCATTCCAAATTTGATTTCTTTTTTGGAATGAAACCCATTTAGGGTTATCGAAAAAATAATAAATTAAGAAAAATATTAACATTAAATAAAAATAATGTGTAAAATAAACGCAAGTAGATCCGTTAAAAGTACTAACCTTTATATAGGTAAAGTTTGTTAATTTATTACCCCCTTAGTCATAAAAACTATTTAAGCATTATTTAGATAGTCATTGTTTTGTCTCTTTTTCTCAAATTCAAAATGTCAAGCTCAAATCACACTTTTTACTATTTTGCTTATGCCCACTGTAGTATTTTTGTAGATCTATGGTAAATTGTTGTTGGTCAACATAATTGTGATTATTTTCAACTGCTACTACTCACTACTTCACCTATATGTTCATCCACAGGCTCTAATTCACTCATTGTTAGTAAATAATAATGTTGTTTATTAAATCACACTGTTAAAACTGGTTTTAATAACTTTAAATTGAATAAAACACGCACAGAATCGACTTGTTTATGCCAGTAAGAGAATAATGGCGGCGGGGGAGTGGGTGAAAGACAAATGATTCGTTCAGCCAATCAGCGTGCGCTTTGCGTTTTGTCAAACGCAAAATCACAATTTGACGGTTGGACATGGTCAGTTTATAAACTTACGAAAATTTAAGCGTTAGATTGTAAATTTTAGTGTTCGTTTACAATCTATCGACAGTTTATAATCTCACTAGATTAATTATAAACTAACGGTTCGTACAATTATACGGTGACATATATACCAAACCATCGAGTTCCCTCTTATTCATATTTAAAAAGTTATTTATATAATTGGCCAATTTACTGTCCCACTGCTAGGCAAAGACCTCCTCATAAGAAATCAAGTCATCGCTACACTAGCTGGGTATTTATTGGCTTATGAGGCCTATCACAAAATGCGCGCGCTCGCGCTTTCTCAGTACTTACTACGAACGGCCGACGCATCGCAAAAGTAGCATTTTGTGCAGTTGTAATTACATTTATTTGAAGTTTAATCATCTTAGCCAAAAGACGTCCACTGCTGGACAAGGGCTAAGTTAATAATTTTTTATCATTAACACATGTTATAGGAAGGAGGAGGATGATTTGTGGAAGGTACACAAACACTTAAGGCGACGCATCGCTAAACAATTAATCTAATACGGAGCGTTTACGCCCTGTACCATAAGAAAAACTGATTTTTTTCCTTCAAATTAAAACTACAAATCATTTAAAAAAAATGAACTAGCATATTGAAGTGTGTGTTAAGACTAATCTACTAAGAAAATTTAGATGCTTAAATCGGTCTGTTTTGCCTGTAAAATGCAAATCTATGTTTTAAAAGAGGTTACTTTGATATTTTTTTCTCTGTTATAAAAGTTTTCACTTTCATATGTTTTGTATTTGTTGGGAAAAATCAAGATCCACGCAACGTAAATTTCCAAATTTCCAACGTAAATTTAGCCTTTAAATAAATCTTTATCTTTATATAGGTAGGTACATATATAAATATTCTGTGCATGTGTATGTTACTGAACTCCTTCCAAACGGCTGGACCGATTTGGATGAAATTTTCTGTGTGTGTTCAAGTGGATTCAAGAAAGGTTTAGATTTACAATTGGACCCTGTAGGTCGCGCTACTATAGGGGTCCATCATGGGATACGGGTGTTCTTAAGCGGACGAATGATTTGCTAGTTTTGTTGTCATGGAAACTGTCAACGTTTTGTTTGTTTTGTTGTCATGGAAGCTGTCAACGCGGTACGAAGTCTGCCGGTCAGCTAGTATTATACATTCATAACTTTGTTAAATACAAAAGCGATATACTTACCTAAAATTATCATCCTATACAATTATGTACTCTCTTTAATAACTACTTAGCTCATTATTTCGGAATTTTAATATTTCTTTTAATAATTTGTAGGAATCTATACATTAACCCCATGCTTAGAGATTTGCGCTAGTAGTGAAAAAGTACGTTAATAATTTTCTGTGGACGCTTAATAATAATAAGTTTGTTTTACTTGAAGAACTATATAGTCCTGACGTCGGCCTCCGACCCAGATTAGTCGATGATTGAACGAAGTCACGAAAGTAGTCCCGACATTGATAAACAAAATCTGAATAATAACGCTACTAATTCGTGTAGCATGTTTCACGTAGGTATATCAAAAACAAATTATAACAGACATATTGGATAAATAACAAATTACTAAGCTACGGAAAATTTAAAAACCTATATATTTAATGTCCTTTGTAGATTATACGACATGTGTCGGTTAGTTATTTTGACATAAGAATAAGTAATGTAGATTTACAAATATGCCGAACATTATATATCTACAGTTTAAGTAGGTGTTCATTTAGAATCAAATCTAACATAGCTGAAATAAAGTTTAGAATATTATTATTACTGTTATTATAATAACTTATATAATGTTTAAGTTACTACTTAAGTTTGAAAAAGATTAATTAATTGACATGTTGAATATCTAAGGTAGTTCAATTTTATCTTTTAAATCTTGTTGTACTTAAATCTCACCGCAGAACAAACCACATCATGGTGTATTGTCAAAGTAACATCCTCAAAAATTCTGTCTAGAAATCCACAAAACTTGCCGTCTGGTTTACAACCACAGACTTTGTCGCACGGTTCCTTTAAGGCAGCCAAAACTAAAAACACTTCAAAATAACAATCTCCGTAGCCTAGTGGCCTGCACGCCGGACTTTGGGCGGCGCTAACTCTGAGGTCCCGGATTCGATTTCCGGTCGTATCAATATCGAAAACGAACTTTTCGATATTGTGTCGGGTATGGGTGGTTATGGTATCGTTGTATCTGATTTTCATAAATCGAGTGCTTTAACTACTTACCTCGGGATCACGACAATGTATGAGATGTTGTATAATATTTATATTATATTCAAAATTAAAACCATCAAATATAATATCAATAATAATATAATACTCAACCCATTGATCTATTCTACATGAAAGGCTTTCGCTTTTGCCCTACAATTCCAAATTTTGTCACAAATAGGAACAAGTACACGCTTATTTGAATTTATAATAATGAATGGGGTATATTTATCCTTTGCCGGCATAAATCATGGTGTGTCACACGCCAGCATACTCGAACTCTTAATCACTTAACCACAAAGTAGGTTGTCAGGCCGGCAGTATGTATCTGGAACACAAGAACTAGGAATACAAAAGAAATATATATTGAAACACGCTTAACTATGTTTTGTTATTAGGTGTGTCTTTTAGGTTTAATAGATACTATTTTACGACAGCAGAAACTTTAACGTGCCTTGAATATATTTTGATTCAATCACCTATCCTGTGACCATGTATATGTCACCGTAAAATTGTACAAACCGTTAGTTTATAATTAATCTAGTGAGATTATAAACTGTCGATAAATTGTAAACGAACACTAAAATTTACAATCTAACGCTTAAATTTTCGTAAGTTTATAAACTGACCATGTCTAGCTGTCAGTTTATAATTTTACTATATTTAAACCGTCAGATTACAAACAAATGAACCAATCACTGCACCGTCTTACAATTTATCGCCCGCGAAATTGTGAATCGTCTTCTGATTGGTCGGCGTTATAGGTGACAAATGTTTGTGTCTATAGAGTAAAGAACAATATGAATGGTCAGGCAAAGAATTCATTTTCATTCCAAATTTGATTTCTTTTTTGGAATGAAACCCATTTAGGGTTATCGAAAAAATAATAAATTAAGAAAAATATTAACATTAAATAAAAATAATGTGTAAAATAAACGCAAGTAGATCCGTTAAAAGTACTAACCTTTATATAGGTAAAGTTTGTTAATTTATTACCCCCTTAGTCATAAAAACTATTTAAGCATTATTTAGATAGTCATTGTTTTGTCTCTTTTTCTCAAATTCAAAATGTCAAACTCAAATCACACTTTTTACTATTTTGCTTATGCCCACTGTAGTATTTTTGTAGATCTATGGTAAATTGTTGTTGGTCAACATAATTGTGATTATTTTCAACTGCTACTACTCACTACTTCACCTATATGTTCATCCACAGGCTCTAATTCACTCATTGTTAGTAAATAATAATGTTGTTTATTAAATCACACTGTTAAAACTGGTTTTAATAACTTTAAATTGAATAAAACACGCACAGAATCGACTTGTTTATGCCAGTAAGAGAATAATGGCGGCGGGGGAGTGGGTGAAAGACAAATGATTCGTTCAGCCAATCAGCGTGCGCTTTGCGTTTTGTCAAACGCAAAATCACAATTTGACGGTTGGACATGGTCAGTTTATAAACTTACGAAAATTTAAGCGTTAGATTGTAAATTTTAGTTTTCGTTTACAATCTATCGACAGTTTATAATCTCACTAGATAAATTATAAACTAACGGTTCGTACAATTATACGGTGACATATATACCAAACCATCGAGTTCCCTCTTATTCATATTTAAAAAGTTATTTATATAATTGGCCAATTTACTGTCCCACTGCTAGGCAAAGACCTCCTCATAAGAAATCAAGTCATCGCTACACTAGCTGGGTATTTATTGGCTTATGAGGCCTATCACAAAATGCGCGCGCTCGCGCTTTCTCAGTACTTACTACGAGCGGCCGACGCATCGCAAAAGTAGCATTTTGTGCAGTTGTAATTACATTTATTTGAAGTTTAATCATATTAGCCAAAAGACGTCCACTGCTGGACAAAGGCTAAGTTAATAATTTTTTATCGTTCATAAAAAGTATATAATTTGAAATCCTATAAACTAACGTTGACTCTGGTGTACATTTTACTTAATAATATTAATGGAGTAAGAGATATTTACAGCAAATTCTGAACGTTTTATGGCTTTGAATGAGATTTTTTTTTGTATAAATTCCATTCATATTCGAAATACCGAGGCCGCTACGAACTTAACTACTATTTAGGAGATATTATTATATATTTCTAATTTCCTGCCGTTATTTTTGCCGTCAGCGTATTTAATTGAAAACTAGCTTCGGAATTTTGACTTTATATAAATAGATAGGGGAAAATTGCAGAAAGCAAGGCCGCTACGAATTATACTAATAACTATTCTCCTGGTGGAGTACAATAAGTTAAAATTGTCTAAGTGTTTCAGTTTCTCTGAACAAGAACGCCGAAGTTGGGCATTTTATGCAAAAATCACATAAGCATTATATATATATATATACATATGCATAGCATTTATGCATAAATTACATAAGCTCCATACAAATTATGTCAAATTTCTAACTCCAGTAAGCAAAACAACAGACAAATAAAATATAGGGATCCGGCATTAAACGTTTTTCAATGTCCATGATATTGGTTTGAAGCGTTCATTCGATATTTTCCTCGGAAGCTTTTAACGGATACTTGCCCTACGGTAACCTTTGAGGGCTAGGGCGATAGGTAAGGGCATGCCACCAGAATGTTTGAAAATGCCATTGCTCGGTGCTCACCGTGCCGCACCGCCCATACTTACCACTAAGTTGAACTATCGATACTAGGAAATTACGATCAAACTGTCAGGTAATTATCATTAAGTGAAATAAATAATTTAATTTTTTTTGTCCAACATCTTGCACATCATCATCTTGTCTTGCACTTTCAAAGCGAACTTTAACCAGGGGCCTGACCGCCTAACCGATCGCTTTTTCATGTGTGGTTTATGACGTCATCTTGTCGTTTCGTGCCGCCTATGAAAGCAATGTCGAAAGCTATAGCCTTGAGCTTTTGATATTGCTTTCATAGGCGGTGCAAGGTGGCAATGACGCCATAAACTATACGCGTAGTCAAAGCGATCGGTTAGTCGGTCGGGGGGCAGAATGCTTTACTACTTAAGGAACTGGATTTTATTTGCCGTTTGATGGTCATGAGTGATCACGTCAACGAAGACGAGATTTGTATAGCAATAAAGCAGAGCCTCCTGAGTACCTCGTACCAGTTTTATTCGCCATTCAATCACATTATCAAAAACGAGAATTTGTATGGCATAATTTTAATACTCCTCGTATTCCACCATGAGGCGTTGCTTAAATACCATACATATTTTGGTTTTCGTTAAAGTGATCGAATGTAAAATTAAAATCGCACTAGACACCCTGGTAATACACGAGAAGTGTTAAATGCTGTCCAAATATTTTCAACTGCCAAATAAAAGTCGCTCCATTTACATGTCTCACTGTCTGAACATAACAATGCTGTTGACATTGTTGTTATGTCATCGTTCGATAACAAACATCTATTATTCACATCTACAATGGATGTAGGTATTTAATTTAAGGGCCTCAACTACGTGCCATAATGACACAGCGAATATAATTTACAATTCACAAAGACAAGACGCTTGAACCATTAAAAAATCTGTCTGAAAAGAACTGCCTACAATTTGTGGAGCAGTTCCGCCCAGTGGGTTGTTAAAAATGGAAGATTCGCGTGACAGTCCATTGTTGCAGAACCATTAACATGCGCCACCCTTCTATGTGGAAGAAATACTGAGACTGTATTATACAGAACATTTAGGACATTATAGCTTATAACAACCTTTTTTATGTCCCATGAATCACATGTAATAATATCAAAAATGATACGTAATTGTTGGACATTAAACCAGTTCGGCTTCGTCCAGGAAGATGCGTTGTGCGGTGCGTTGTGAGTCGTAGCCCAGAGGGCCAAGTGTAAGTTATTTTTGACATTCGATTATGTTAACGAAAACGAGAATTTGTACGGCAAAATTTTAACTCTTCTCATATGTCGCCAGGAGGCGCTGCGTATATACTAATTTTCGTTTTCGTAAACGTAATCGAATGAAAACGGATAGTAAACAAAACTCACACTAGGCACTCTGTATACTATTATCAGAGGTCGGAATTATGTAGAATTATTTATGTACTTACACTGATTTCATACAGCGAAAGAATAAAGTGGATATGCCTCAAATCCCGAGATTAATTTTAAAGAGCGGAAAAATCCCGTGATTTTTTAAATAAAAAAGTTTTGTATTTTACACAATTTAAACCCACTGCAAGCGCGACGTTGCCAAATTTACATCAACGACATCGGATGTCCGAAGTTGCAAATTGCGATGTTGCCACATTCGTAGTTCGCACAACATAGCTTATGGGAACAAAAGAAAATAATAGCGGAAATGCAATTAGAAATCCCGGGAAGGTCCATATTAATATCAACATTTCTATGCAAGTTCATAAATAACTACCTAATTCCGATTTTTATTTACGAATAAAGAATACGAATAGTACATGTATAGTATAAAAATTTGAAAATAATAATTTTAAAGGAAAGTGACCAAATTTAAACTGTTTAACGAAACGGTTATCATGAATTCGGCGCAGACAGTTTTACTTAACTGAACCGGATATTTTGGATATGAAAACTGCCAGTCCTTGTTTCACCAAAAGACTCGTACAAACAAAAATATTAGTCCATTAGTGATAAGATGTGACTTTGACAGATTTTTTATACGTCACAAACTAGTCTTTCACACATGTTTATAGGTATTTACAGACAACATGAAATTAATAGATGCACAAAAACGGTTATGAATATCTTGGTATTTAAGTAAAACCAACCATCCTGATTGAGACTACCGTATGTTTCACACTGTCTTGCTAAATGCTTATATAATTTTTAACGCAAATTTTGTTGCGAACAAATTACAAAAACACAAATGTTGAAAAAATTTCCACGAGCAGGGTTTGAACCTGCACCCTTCTGACATACCGGGTCAGGTGCTCTTCCAATTGAGCTATCGTGGTTCTAACCAGCCCGCCGAAATTATTCAAGACTATTACTTTTTACTTTGAAAGCCAAAGGCACCCATTCAATGTTAACAACTACCGTCATTAACATCTGATCATAATATTTTTACAAATACTAAAGATCAGTTAAGAAGTAGGCAAGCTATTTATAAAGGCTTATATAATTTTTAACGCAAATTTTGTTGCGAACAAATTACAAAAACACAAATGTTGAAAAAAATTCCACGAGCAGGGTTTGAACCTGCACCCTTCTGACATACCGGGTCAGGTGCTCTTCCAATTGAGCTATCGTGGTTCTAACCAGCCCGCCGAAATTATTCAATACTATTACTTTTTACTTTGAAAGCCAAAGGCACCCATTCAATGTTAACAACTACCGTCATTAACATCTGATCATAATATTTTTACAAATACTAAAGATCAGTTAAGAAGTAGGCAAGCTATTTATAAATGCTTATATAATTTTTAACGCAAATTTTGTTGCGAACAAATTACAAAAACACAAGTCAAGCCAAAAGTAAAAAGTAAAAAGTAATAGTGTTGAATAATTTCGGCGGGCTGGTTAGAACCACGATAGCTCAATTGGAAGAGCACCTGACCCGGTATGTCAGAAGGGTGCAGGTTCAAACCCTGCTCGTGGAAATTTTTTCAACATTTGTGTTTCTGTCTTGTTAAATTTTTTGATTAAATTTTAATTTATTTGCAACAAAATGTTACATAGTTGGTAATTAAAAGCTAACACATTGAAACTTATTTAAATGTGAAGTTTTCTTTTTAATTACCGTATTCGTTGCAGACTGACTAAAGGACAAAACTAAACATAAGATATTGTTATTCAGCTGTTTCTAGTTGATTTAAGTGTACTTTTATCGTGTTTAAAACCTTTTGTACAATATTGACGTTCTCTTTGTTTGTTAATGACGTCATTCATAACACTCGTTATGCTACGTATTGTTCTATTGACTGATACTAAACTAATTATCTCATATTTGTTGAAGAGTTTTCAAGTGTTTCCATGAAATACTTAAGCTGAACGACTAGAACAGTCTTGAAACAGCTGATAACTTCCTACTTAGTAATATCGTAGTACTGGCTTCCGCCCGTAGTGACGCTGAGAATGCTGCCTGTTGCAATCAGCAAAAACTCTCCAAAAATAAAAAAGTTCTACCTGAAATTCAGTCTGTCATAAAGTGCAAATTCGCTAGGAAATAAGGTATTTTCTCTGAATAAAAGGACGTATCTCCCGTTTTAAGGGTGCGCCGACCAAAAAAGCCAAATCGTATTACATAAACAAAATATATATTTAGTATCAAAGGGAACGTATTTATAATTAGTCCGATCCATAAGTTCATAACACACTATGGTTTTTTCTATAATATCATTTAAAGTTGGGCAAAAATCATGAATACGTGTGGCGGGTTATTTTACCTCTAATTTTGTCTAAACAATCACCAATGTCTTAACTACAAATCGGGTTTCTTGGCGGGAAAGTAAAGACTCATGTCTGCGGTTTTGTTTTATTTTCTAAAATTTGTGTTATGTCGAATATTAATGTGAAACAATGGTGGATTATTAACAGTTAAGTGTTCGTGAGTGTGCAGAAGTGTTGGCAAATGAAACAAAACAGTGCAACGTCACTTTTCAAATTCTATCAAAGTCCGCGTGAGGACTTAGTAAAGCCCCACATCTTTACTGAGATACTCGAGGGGTTGGGGGGAGGCTATATCATTTCTCACTTCCCATTTCTATAATCATTATCATCATCATGCAGGAAGGAAATATTGTTTATTTATGTATTACTTGTAAGAAAACCTATTTCATTGGCTAAATGCTTGTGCAAAGCCATAAAAAAACTACAAATCGTCCGTCTCACATTTTCGATTTATCAAGCGGTTATTTAAAATATGGACGAAGACATTTCAAATAAAATATATGACAATTGTCACTTACGGACGGCGCACCCTTAATGAACAGAGTATAAGCTTTGAATAGTTACTTTTAATCTAATTTGAAAAGAAGTTTACGTGACGGAAACAAAACACGGTACATCTATTCCAAACTCGTGCTGTACGGGGGTTTCATGCTCTGTTTATTCATACGGGGTATTGTGTTTATTCAGCATGTGCTTTGCCAGTGCCCATTTTTAAATCAAATTCTTTAAGCTGTTTTGGCGTGATTGAAGAACAGACAAACATGTCAAAAAACACCCATATGTTTACATTTCTAATTATAGTAGGTTACGCATACGCTGATTAATTGTGGGCAGATAGTACAAAATGTACAACACACGGATGCATTATATGTATCCAGAAAGATGTCAATAGGCCAAATAACAAAATGTTTTAGTAATAATCCAGGCGTCTGTCTCTCTTTGTCGGCAAACTAACTTCGATGTTTCGATGAATCGCTTTATATGTAGGAACTTACCTGATAAACCTATTTCGATGTGTCGATGAATCCCTTTCGATGTAGGAACTTACCTAATAAACCAATTTCGATGTGTCAATGAATCCCTTTCGATGTAGGAACTTACCTAATAAACCTATTTCGATAAACTTACTTGCGATAAAATGTAAGCGTACAAGACAACCGCTATAGGTTTATAGTGTTCGCACGCACACTTAATTTTATAGGGGGCAATTTGGGTCGCTCTCGTCAAAACACCAACTGTTAATACTCGTACATATACTTAGTTATACGTATGTCAGTCTTAAAACAAAAGGTTTAAAGGACAATGGGCAGATTTGGAACACTCTTCAAAAATAATGACATTTATGCCAATTAAGAAGTTCCCCGGTGGCGAGCGCGCACCGTATAACGCAGTATCGCAGGTAGGCCCCCAACAAGGTAGATCGACGATCTGGACGCTGTGGATTATGTGCCTTGGGGAGGCCTTTGTCCAGCAGTGGACGTCTTTTGGTTGAAATGATGATGATGATGACGATGACATACCAATTACGAGATATAAATATTATATATATATTTATTACGTGACTGCTTGTCTCCATATTGGAGGTACAACGGCCTTTAAGAGGTAGCCCAAGGAAGTTCCTGGGTTGGATTCCCAGTTGGAGTACATGTTATACTTAATTTGGTGGGTGATATATAGGTTTCATAATATAGTCTATTAAGTTGACGCATTATTAATCATCACTGTAACAAATATAATACTTGTATGTAACGTTACTCAGCATAGTGCGTGCCCACATTGAATGACCGAACTAAAATGAATGAACGACAGTTAGAATGACCATTCTTTATGACTCGCGACCGGAAACAAACGGTACGTTACGTTCTGATTGAGGATTTACCACGAGTGAATTGAATGAGAAAGGAAAATTTATTGGTTTTGTTCAAAATTCAATAACAAAATACACAAATACAATATACGAGAGCATGTGGTCGATGACATGTATGAAAAAACTACTTCATCATCCATTGATATTTGTTTTTGTAGGTATATTATACCATTGACTTTATTGTGTATTTACACACACCAACACCTATACTTATAAATACGAACTTACATGTTATCGCGAAGATAAAAGCCTCAAATGAACATATACAAATATCAAAAGTTAAGATAAAAATGCGCCAGTAATAAAAATAACGTAAACAAATATTTTTGACTTTCAAAAATTCACACGAAAGTCGTAGTCACGTGACGTTTAGATCGACGACGAAGACGACGACGACGATGTGACTTCACTGCTCAATAAAGTGCCCGAAAATTACGTCTCTCTCCACATAAACTTTAAGTTTAGATAGTTTGTAAATTATAAATGACTTTGAACGAATCATTCGTGACTTTTATCATTGATTTAATAACATAGTTTTATATAACTATTTTGTTGGAAGTTTCCTATTAAAATTGTTGATTTTATTTGTAAGAAAATCTTTCTATCAAAGGTATTGACTGAGTTAATTAAGATGAAAGATTGATCCAAGAAAAAATCTAAAAAAAGCTGAAATTTTGCACAGTGCTACCTTTTATAATATAGTCAAGGAATAAGGTCATATGGGAAATGGAAATCCAAAAACATCACGGGAGCCAAGGACATCACATTATTAGTACAAAGGCCAGAAAGAGTCAAACTAGTTCACGTCGTATTCGTAATTCTACAATGTATGATACACTGGACTAAAGTTTGTTTGATGGGCTATTCATAATACTACTTCCTTCTACCTACTCATTTCTATTGTCAGAAAGTTGATGAGTATAGTCAGGTATAGCCATAAACAAAAGTTAGAAACTATACTTAACATGATTCAATTAATTACATATCTAATATAACATACCGTGACATACCATGTTACAATCAAATAAATGTGGAAGCGATATAAATAGATATTAGTTGAACGAGTTTGTAATTACTTAATAAACCCATTACAAAACTATTTTATACTTTATTATTAGTTGACTCGATTCTAATGCTAAGAGCATAAATATTTTTGCATTCTTGTTTAACCTTGTCTATTACGGCGATAATAAGAAAACTGGCTCAGTCAACTCCCAGATAAGCCTCTTTTATGCATATATGTATAATGTTTTATACCTATATCTAATAATACCATAAAAAGTGGTTTTAGACGTTTGTCTAAGTAAACCAGCAATATTCATTTACACAGTACCTAGGTACCTGCAATAAATTCTATTTTATATAACTTAGTTACTTTAGCCTAAGTCGTGCCAAAAGAAAGTTACTGAATACCTGTCCCTAACAACCACAAGTTACATCGAATAACTTGAATGAACATAGAGAAAAGAAATAAAATGAAAAAGTTTTGTTAAAAATTACACTAGTCTTTCATTTTACATGAATAGTTGAGACCAAATTATTTAGTATTAGGTACTTACAAGATATAGTTAGTTGGTTATACCTTTAATTAAGGCGACGCATTGGAAATTTACGTTGCGGGGATCTTGATTTTTCCCAACAGTTACAAAACATATGAAAGTGATATTTGATGACATGATTTTTCACTTAATTGACTTAATTTTGCTGGTTGCAGAAACACATATCAAATCACATATCAAGAGAAAAAAATATCAAAGTAACCTCTTTTAAAACATAGATTTGCATTTTACAGGAAAACCAGACCGATTTAAGCAACTAAATTTTCCTAGTAGATTAGTCTTAACGCACACTTCAATATGCTAGTTCATTTTTTTTTAAATAATTTGTAGTTTTAATTTGAAGGAATAAAAACAGTTTTTCTCAGGGTACGGGGCGCAAACGCTCCGTATTAGATTAATTGTTTAGCGGTGCGTCGCCTTAAATAATCTTTTAGTTTAATTCATATTAATTAAATCTGGATGTCACTGTCCACAGAAAACACAGTCAACCCAAATAATTTTATCAGATGCCTTAACCCTGCTCTTTTATGTAAATATTACCTAATTACTAATTAGCTTACTTTATACACAGTATATAAATTAATAAATTATTATTGAAAAATAAATTTATAATTAACAGTTAGTTACAGGGCAATAACTTCAACAGAGGTCGTGGGAACCTTGATTGTGCGGTACATATTTTTATGTACGGTGCTGATAAAATACAAATACCAGTGCTCGAAACTTTAAACCCAGTGCTCGACACAGTTTTCGTCGCTAAAAAATGACGCTAGGAAGCAGGTGTTCTATTTGAAAAAAGGCAAAGTGTTGAAAAAATCCACGAGCGGGATTCGAACCCGCACCCCATGACATGCCGGGTCAGGTACACTACCAACTATGTTGTAGTGGCTCAATCCAACTCGCCGAAATTAAACACTATCTACTCTTACTCTGTAAGCCAAAGGAGCCCTATTCAATGTCGGCAGCTACGTCATCAACATCCGATCTTAATATTTTTACAATATCATCATCAGTCAATATCAATATCAATATCAGGATCAGGCAAGAATTATATATGAATATCGTTATATATAATATTTTGCAAATTTTGCTGTAAACTAATTCCAATTATAAAAGACAAAAGGTGGTCTATGTTCATTTGTCGCTAAAGACTAAAAACAAATTACAAAAACACAAATGTTGAAAAAATTTCCACGAGCAGGATTCGAACCTGCACCCTTCTGACATACCGGGTCAGGTGCTCTCCCAATTGAGCTATCGTGGTTCTAACAGCCCGCCGAAATTATTCAACACTTTACTTTTATTTTACTAAGCCAAAGGCGCATTCAATGTCAACAACTACCGTCATTAACATCCGATCATAATATTTTTACAAATACTAAAGATCAGTTAAGAAGTAGGCAAGCTATTTATAAAAAATGTTTTTGTTTTGTTTATATAATTTTAAAAATTAAAATTTTGTATTTTGTTCACAACAAAATTTGCGTTAAAAATTATATAAACAAAACAAAAACATTTAAACTAAAAACAAATTTCTATAACTGGTTCCTATCGAACATGTAATTAAAATATAATGTTCTACTCCAGTATTTTAATATTATTGCCCTGTTTTTGATTATGTAGTGTTTTTGGAAAACTAGTCTGGTGATCTGATCTAGTCTAGAAGCTCATCATCACCATGTTGTTAAACTTTAATGCACTAAACAGTTTAAAATCAGATCATATTTATCGGTTACTACCACACGTTCTCGTTCTGAAAGGAACTAACAAGCAACTGTGACATGCAAATAAGTGTGACGCCGGGTACGTACCGTCTGAATTATTGAACACTGAATTACTCCACTTCGATCTTAAATATTTGATGGGAGCTATTGCTATCGATTGACTGGAGCCCTGTGACTGTCGTGTCAAACCATCGAAACGGACGAGGGAAGACATCTTGAAAGTTCTTGACCTCTGCCTCCGCAAAGAAGGTTGAACTTTCATTTTGTCACAATCTGTCGTGTCTTGTGAAACGCTCGACCCCCTCGTCGCGCCGATCGCAATTTCTATTTGTTTGTTTTGCTTGTTTTTTTTGTTTATTTGTAATAATAATAAAATTACAGAATTAAGCTTTTTTATTATTTTAATTTTTGAGCTGAGCTATAAAAACCGAGATCTCGGTAGCTCAGCGGTCAGAGCATTGGATCAGTAATCCAATGGGTTCGATTCTGGACTCGAGCTTTCTGAGACTAATTAAATTTTTCTAGTAAAAAAATATCTTAGAATTAATTATACTCTTATTTTCCAATTTTTTTTGGTGAGAGATGTCTGTTGGCTGTCTATGGCCTTTACAGCGTCACCAGTCATTCCAATATTTGACGCTGTTAAAGAAAAGGTAGACAAGAAATGCCCTTGCTGAGTTTCTTGCTGGTTTTTCGCAGTACAGTCTTTTATACTTACAAACTAATGGGATGGCATAGTGACATTCATTCATAGGAGCATTTTTTGCATTCACAATGCTATATGTAGTTAAAAGAAAAAACTACGTAAGTAAGTATATCATTTTGAATGAATAAAACTGAATAAAAAAAATTTAAATTTTGAAGCCAATTCGGAGCGCGTAACGATCTCTCGTGCTTTAACTTATGTAATTCAAAATTTGATCAAGCAGGTGAATGTTACCTACAACCGTACATTCAAAAAGAAAAAAAAGTTACTTATTTATATTGATTAGTCCATGTATTGGTTATGGTTAGCCAGCCGTTGGAGTTGGGACAGTAGGTACTAATATTTATTATTCGTTGAACAAGCATTGAGTAAAATAATGATGACGCCACACACCCAAAGTGCTTTGTCGATATTATGTTTGACAGTGTAAAGGTCAATTTTGTTTTACCTTTCCAGTTTTAACCACGTTAGTAGTTTTAAACGGATATTCCGCATAGTAGCTAACCGACGTTATTTTTTTGCTTATGTACCTACTTATATATAAAATATTTTGCGCTAGATTTTTTAATCTAGGTACGTTGCGGCACCAGTGTTGGACACAGGAACCAGTAATCGCTAGCTTTTGCTTTTCGTCAAGAAAATAACATTTTACTGAATGACAACTAGGAAACAAGTGATCAGTGTTCAATTGTTGCTAGAATTAAAAGTCAGTCAGTCAGTTGGTGACTCCTATTTTTAATAATTAAAGAAAAACTGTAAAACAGTGGTGCCACTTCCCTACTTTATGTTAGTAGTCTCCCTGTGACCACGGACCCTGCAAAGGGTTCGAAACGTCAAGATAAACATTAAATAAGTAATGTGTAAAATAAACGCGAGTAGATCCGTAAAAGTTGTTTCATTTCAATGTGTAGCGTTCGCGTAAACTTTAGAAAACAATACTTTATAAAAATAAAAAAACCACACAAATGTTGAAAAATTTCCACGAGCAGGATTTGAACATGCACCCTTCTGACACCGGTATGTTAAAAGGGTGCGGGTTCAAAAAAATCAATTCTGAAAAATATTTTTTTAGGTTACCTTTCCTACATGCGAAGTGGGGATGTAATTTTTTTTTCTTGTCTACTCTATAGTGTGGGGTGTCGTTAGATAGCAATTTCAAAAATATTGCGGGTTTTGTGGAAACAGTTTTTTGGTTGAGGATTCCATTTGAACTATAAGCTATAAAGTGCAAAATTTTGTTAGAGTCAAGTGTCCCCCTCCCCCTGCCAGCCAAATGGTTGTTTTTGGATACGTGAAAAAATTAATCACGGTAGTTGTATATATGACGAAGTTAAAAGAAAAACTATCACAGCTAAGTAGGCTTTACAAGTTTACGAGTAACAGTCGACCAACTTATAAAATATACTTGGCGCAGTACAAAT
Source organism: Eudonia lacustrata (assembly GCA_947562085.1). NCBI lineage: Eukaryota > Metazoa > Arthropoda > Insecta > Lepidoptera > Crambidae > Eudonia > Eudonia lacustrata. The sequence goes on along the minus strand of OX387318.1, from coordinate 14,144,997 downwards.
TCCTCATTGGGAACTACTTAAATAACTTTGTCAGGTGTGTGAAACCAGTAGTATCTATAAAATGTTTTTGTCTTGTCTATATAATTTTTAACACAAAAATTGTTGCGAATAAATTACAAAAACACAAACAAATGTTGAAAAAATTTTCACGAGCCGGATTTGAACCTGCACCCTTCTGACATACCGGGTCAGGTGCTCTCCCAATTGAGATATCGTGGTTCTAACCAGCCCGCCGAAATTATTCAACACTATTTACTTTTTATTTTGAAAGCCAAAGGCGCAACGACCACCACCACGGAGACCATTCAATGTCAACAACTACCGTCATTAACATCCGATCATAATATTTTTACAAATACTAAATATCAGTTAAGAAGTAGGCAAGCTATTTATAAAATGTTTTTGTTTTGTTTATATAATTTTTAACGCAAATTTTGTAACGCAAATTACAAAAACACAAATGTTGAAAAAAATTTCACGAGCAGGATTTGAACCCGCACCTTTCTGACATACCGGGTCAGGTGCTCTCCCAATTGACAAAATTGCGTTAAAAATTATATAAACCAAACAAAAACATTTTAACAATACTATATGTTACTTTCAACCGAAATCTAGTACTGATAAACAATATTTAAACTTCGATCATTCAAAGACCTTCTGTAATCAGGTCAGTAGGAAAACGCTTTGATTGTAACACAACAATGCTTTCTTCGCTGCCGACAAATGTTATCCTGTATTTTGAACGTGTAGGAATGATTTATGGACTTTGAAATTACAGACCTTTTGAGAATTCGGTTAATAAAAAACTTTATTGTTAGAATGGCAATAAGGATTAAACTGTCTCTGTGGCGTAATAGCACGTAATAGCTTCGATCAATTATGTAGTCTAGATTCCCGATGAGCGCTTGAAAGACGGTAGGCGACTTTTGGTGCCACGGAGCCACAGTGACGTTTGTGGCGATGACAGTAAAAATTTTGTAGGTACCTAATATTTTGCAACCTTAATTTAATCTTTATTTTTAAGATTTAAGGTTCATAATAAGCTGAAGTTGTTGATGCTAATTAACGTTTTTTCAGATTTTGTTTAGTTTGTTTGTTCGAAATTTAAATGTAGGTATAGGTATGAGCAGACAGACCACTTTCGAGATGCATTTTTGTTTTGGATCCTTTATCCTATCCTACTAATATATTATAAATGCGAAAGTTTGTGTGTATGTTCGTATATTTGTTGCTTCTTTACGCTGCAAAGGATGGATGGATTTGGATGAAATTCAGCATACAGATAGTTTATAACCTGGAATAACACATAGGATACTTTTTATCCAGATATTCCCACGGGAACGGGAACCACGCGGGTGAAACCGCGAGCGGCCGCTAGTCTAGTACATAATTTGAGCGTGCGAACCGAACGCCGCGCGACCGTTTTATTATGGAACGCACTGCAAACGTGCGTTAGCCGTCCGACAACAAACGTCTAAATTAGTCAAGTCCCGCAGTAGATTCTTAGAGGTTTTTTTTCCATTCGTATCGGCAATCAGTCGCAAGACTATATAAGCCGATGTGTTGAGTGACAATTGTCTTGAAAGTGAAGGAGCCAGCGATTCATCAGTCCTTTTACAGAATATTCTTGTTACATTCTTAGAGGGTACACATTTGTGTACTTGGTTTGTTTGGTGGCAGGCCTTTTTTAAGTCCGTCTGGCTAGTTACCAGTATATTTTCTAAATCTGTCGCTTTAAAATTAATGTTGTTTGTTTTTTATTCAGGCAGCTAGAGATAATATAGCCAGTTCCTCAGTAAAATGAAGATTCCGGGTAAAGTGCTCTTCCACCTTCCTACCACCGTCCTTATCACTAACCATCAGGGGATTTCAAGACCAAAAGTTTCCCTGTTGTCTAATAATAATGAAAATATAAAAAATGTAGCATATTCCCTATTTTAAGAAATTAATGAAGGTGTTATTAAAACCAGTCAGATATTATTGACATTTCCAAACCAGTACTACCTGAAAGTTCGTCTTATGACGTCATTTAAAGCACTTTCTAAAAATGTCATAAAAAATAGTCATTGCTCTTTAGCAGGATATAAATACTTTACACCCCGTGGACTCAATTAGGGCACTTCGTGTTATAGTTATAAGTATTTTTTTTCAATTAGCACAGCATCGGTAACGCTGTAGTCGATGATCCATTTACTCGGCACTTCACACCTACCCACAATAAAATGGGTATTATCATCACATCGGACCATAATAGAACGACCTAAATGTCAACCGACTGTATCCACGGAGTCATTAACACTGTACCAGAATAGATCATCAACGGCATTGGCGTGTATTTTTTACGTTAACACATTAAACACTGGCTATTTTCACTACGATACTAATGTGTGATCGCGCCGGTCTGTGATTGCTATGGTTAAGCAACTTTCGCATTGGCCGGTCATAGGATGGGTGACCAAAAATGTATCATCTCGAGCTACTCCGTGCTTCGGAAGGCACGTAAAGTTGGTCCCGGCTGCTTTAGCAGTCGTTAACAACCGCCAATCCTCACTAGGCCCACGTGGTGGTTTATGGCCTGTTCTCCCTATCCATAAGGAAGGCCATTCATACGGAAGGCTCGTGCCCTAACATCACACAAACTGTATTCTGTAACTAATCCGACTTTTAATTACGAGTATACTAAAATCGAGAATATACAATTAAACTACCAACATTTTGGCAGAATTGAATTCTCAAGAAAACAGAATTTTGGGAATATCTAATATAGTTTATGTATGTAAGAATGCTACACTAATACTACATATTCTATCATCAGTGTAAGACATTCTTTTTGGTGTCGTCCAGCCATTTAAATGTTGTAGTTCATAAGTTGTTACATGTCGTTTAAAAAATGTGAATAATGCTGTTAGCTACCCAAACGAAATAATATAAAAATAAAATAAAATGTTTTAAGTCATCATCTTCTCGAGTTTCATAATGTTTTAGTCTTGATAAACACAATTACATTATTCAAAAGATCCAAATATTTTTGTTTTTTCTTGTCTAACTCGTAGTTATATCAAAATGGGTTACGGTATTGTTTCCGCTGGGTTTTACACGACAATCGTGTTTTATTAACAACACACGTAATCTCTTTCACGATAATAATAATTTGTTATGATTATAAAACTAAGATAACAATATATGCTCTGATTTAAAATGTTACTATCTTACCCTTAAAAAGAGTAGAAAATCTAGCACAACTTGAAGGTGTTAATATCAACTGTTTGTATACGTGACTACAAGCATGGTAGTATAACTGGAAGTATAACAACTTGTTAATATGAACATAGTAATAAATAATCTGTATATGCTACAGTGTTGGAATTAAGGTAAATAAATTTAAGAATGCACATAATTCAATATTCTTTATTAGGTTTAAAATTATAAATAAATCCATTTCCTGCTAATAGGAACGATGTAATGATTGCAATTAATACAGAAAAACACACACTCATAAATTAATGTATCTATAAAGCTATAAGCTGTCAGATGCTCCTTGACTTTATTACTGAATTTGTCTGTCTGTCACTGCAACCATAAAACATAGTGACTTTTATCGTCAATTTGACATTACCACATATTATAAGAAATTAAGGAAAAGCGTTGTGATCTAATCAAACATCCAAATGAATGGTCCCAATGACTCATTTATTTCTAACAGTTTGGATAAACAGATGCATATTACTTTTCTACAAACCGGAATTTGTCTATTTATATTGCCTGTCAGTTTAACAATAAAAAAACAAAACTATGAAGCTTTCATCAAGCTAAGAACTTTCATCGCCAAAACATAGAGGCTATTAATTCAGTTGGTTATGCAAATCGTGACGTCACACATCGCCAAATTTTCGGACACCGATGACGTTTAGTGACGCGAGGTTCCGCCGCCCGCCTTAAATGCTTTGACCGCTGCTTTCACGGCCCACCACGAAGCTTTCATCAAGCTAACAACTTTCATCGCCAAAACATAAACAGAGGCTATTAATTCAGTCGGTTATGCAAATCGTGACGTCACACGTCGCCAAATTTTCGGACACCGATGACGTTTAGTGACGCGGGGCTCTGCCGCCATATGCTTTGACCGCTGTCACGGCCCACCACGTCACTGCGCCGCCGCCGTCCGTCTAACAACCATAACATAAAAGCCGAAGGCCCGTCCCCACGCCTCCACACGTACACCGACGCCGCGCACGCCAGTCGCGTCTCTAGAGCCTTATCAAAACAATTAACTGATAACGAAACGACACCTGAAGTGCTGACGTCATAATAACTCTGTATTGTGTTAATTTAAGATTAGTGAGTGGTAATAACAGTTTTGTGTTGTCAGTGACAAGTGTACAACGGTTTCTCACGGATCACCATTTGTATTACAATTAACTACAGGTAAAAAATACTTTACTAAGTTACTTAAAGCTGTACTCTAATTCAATAAAACGTTATGATATATGTTACAAACTTTTCAGAAAAGTAATTTTGAATGTAAAAAATATAATATGATGTTTAAATATAACGTCAGTGTCAAAAATTCTTTAAGTTCTTTTTTGCTCTTGTTGAAAATTACAATATTTACAATCATTTAAATATTTTATTCATAATACAGTCCATCAGCTCGTAACAATATATATTTTTTAATTGCCTTTATATTTTATACATTACTCATTACTCCTCCAATTTACACTACCTGCTTGATAAGTGTTATAGGTACATTTGTAATAAGATAAGTTATACGCAGTTTATTGAGTTAGAAAAACAGAAATTTGATTAATGATAATTAGCTCTATATATATGTTTACTAAAATGTTAATTATTATTTTATAATTAATAACTTTTTAATTGACAGACGAATAAATATTATTTCCGCGACCCCGGGTTTTAATATAATTAAATGGAGTATTTTGAAAACTTCTCATGGTTATTTTATTATTGTCGATATTATCACTATGGTTTTTGTTGCTTTTTTGTATCTTTTTCGTATGTTCAATATTTTGGCAAAATTGCATGCACCCTTGTCACGGATGACACATCAAATGTCACTTCAAATGTTAGTTTTTCTATCAAATATTTTTAATTCGACCATAAAAAAAACAAATGCTTAAAATGTCAACAAAACTTTATTTTACCGGCATGATTTTACTAGCTACGTCAAGATGACGAATATGGAGACGACCAGACGCTTACGTGACTCACTCTTGTTGCGGTAAATCTTTTTTAGCGATTATAGAAATACGCTGATGGGGAATCCACATTAAAGCATTAACGAAACTTGTTACTTATATGGAAATGATACACTTTATACGGATTTACTCGTGATTATTTAGACTACCGGCTACGTAGTTTTAGTTTTTTCTAAAATTCAAAAGCCAAACATTCTTTATTAAAGCTTAAATTAACCTTTTTAATAAAAAATACTATCCATTGGCATACTTATTATTAAAGTGTTTCGCTTACACAAAAAGTCTTACAAAAACGGGGCAGGCCGGACATGGCCTTTAAAAGCCGGACTCCTGGCAACTCTCGCAGTACGCACACGTTTTCGACAGCGAGTGTTACCTACCCGTATTCCGCGATCCTAAGTATGACTTAAGAAATTTTAAGAAATCTTTTCTTATAGAATGTCTCTACTCTACACCAATAAGATCTAGCCTCACTGTCGGAATATGCAATAAAAACATTACTACATTGAACCCTTACTTAACATAAGCGCCACGCTTTTGTCGGGTGTGTAAAAAATAAAAATATATTGTATACTTTAAAAATATGTCGCATAATATTATCGCAAAGTTTCAATATATCTTTTAAAACAGAGAAAATGACGATTTATATCACTTACAGTTTCATCTCCTATATCAAAAAAGACCTTGTACAAAAATAATCTATTTGTAAAGGTTATTGTAACATCCTTAGACTTCGTATCCCACCTTCGATAGCACTTTGAAAATACGTGAAACAATTCCGTTGTATTATCAATTTGTACCAATTTATTTATTATTTATCCGGTTATCATATAACTTAAGTCTATTGTGATGTGAGACAATGATTCATGCGATAGTAGTATAATGAATTCAGTGGTCGGAGTAGGTATATTGATTTTAGATACTTGCGTCATGATATCATAACATGGACATGCATTTCTTCCGGAATGTACCGGAGTTTCCAAAAATTTGGTAAATAGAGTAATAAAATAAAAAACCATATGTAAGCAAACAAAATTGTATATTGTTAATACAAATAATCATTATTACAGTTTTATTAAAAATAATTATTTTTAATCCTCATCGGTTACAAGTTCTACATTTTGATTTTCTGTCTCTATACAATTAAAATAAATAACTATAATTTTTTCAATATTTTCTAATTTTAAGCTATTTCTTTTAACATCTAAGATCCATTTGTAAGTGGAAAATGATCGTTCAACATCTGTAGATGTCAATGGAGCGAATTTGAAATAAAGTTTCTGATTATTTGCTAAGTCATTTTTTACTATTAAATTCTGGTCATCTACGCCACTAGCAGCATAGCGTTGAGAGTATTGATACATTTTTAACTAGTTTCATGTAATAATTTCGATGTTTCGGTATTTTTATCATAATAATCCGGAAACTCGGAGGAGTATCCATATTAACATATACGTTTGATGTCAGTGACCTTAATTCAATATACCTACTCCGACCACTGAATGATACTTATCTAATATTATAACGTTTTCTTTGAATTACGAATTATTCCGAAAAAATTATATATTCATGATGTTTCATCTTCTTTATCTTAAGTAGAGACTCAATAAAAGAGCTCATATGTTCAAAAATTAATTCCCTAGCTTTTGTTTATTTGTTTGGCTTTGACCCTAACTTAATAATAACTGTTCCAAATGAACATTAAAAAACACTAGAAAATCATAATCTTTATAAGCGGAAGTATCGTCGACTAACAATGTAATCATCAAGCATATTAGAGCCACTTGGCCTGTTATCTATAGGATCGCTGGCTATTGTTTTAAGCATGTGTAATTTCTAAGGTAATTCCCATGGTAAGTGCAATTTTCCTGCTAGGCTGCTACGCATTTTACGATTATCCTCGGGCGGCAAAATGAGTTTGGAATCTTAGTTGCCCTTAGTTATAACAATTTTGTATGTATTTTATGTATAACAATTAATGTATAATTTTGTATGTATTATATTATGTTTAGTTATGTATATAAATAATAAACTTCAAAAGTGGAAAAAAGTTTAGTTCATATCATGGACTGTAAAGGCCGGTTATATTTTTTGTTGGATTACTCAATGTTTTGCAATAAACTTTAAGAGTAGGCTCAACCAATACATGAGGATACTATTGCATGAAAAATATTTTATAAGAAATTAGGAAATTAAATCATCTTAAAAAATTGTCTTCATATTTACCGATGCTACACAATTTAAAATAGTAAGACTGCGTTACCGACGTATTTCTGCTCAAGTAGTAAGCGGACTATTTGTTAGAGCAATCATGAAAGAACTTTCACCATCATTTCTATTTCTGCCGCTAAGAATTATTGTCCTGCTTGCTATTGCTATATTCCTGTTCAAAGGGGACCTCATGTCCCAGAAAGATACTCATATCTAAATAGCTCATAGCTAGATAGTAAATAGAAAAATTATGACTTGACCCTCAAGGTCGGTAACAAAACGTATAAAGACTTCATTGTCCGCTAATCATAATAGGGAAACTTGTTTATCAGGAATCGAATTATTATTAAGCCTTTAGTGACCCTCTTCAGGGTAAAGGTCTACTTTGCCTCCGTTTACTTCCATTGACCGCTGTCGTCGGTGAAATCAAACTCGTTTCGTCATCTCCTTTGGTCCTGTTGCCATCTGCCTTTAAACAATATAGAGCAGCCTACCCTTCTAGGGGAGGGCCCCTAGACAAATGGCATAACGCTAATAGAATAGAAATGGAATAGGATTGAATTGTTTATCGTATAGGATTGCCATAAGCAAACAATACGTATAAATGACGTATAGTTGGCTTTATGTCAATTCTTTACGTTTATAATAATAATAATAATAATAAACTTTCCTACACTCACACCAATTATCTAGCCCAAGAGAAGTTTCATTATGAAACTCGTTAAATGGTTACTAGACAACGGATAAACATACTTAAAATTCTTAAATACATACTTATTATATATAGAAGACACCCAGATCCGAGACAATTAAGAAAAACAATAATTTCTAAATTGACCCGACCGGGGATCGAACCCAGGACCTCAGAGATGGCGACACTATGAAAACCGGTGTACAGACCACTCAACCAAGGAGGTCGTCAAATTTTATTTTTAGTTTATCATTCTATTCCTTTTCTATTTTACAAGCGTTATGCCACTAGTGTAGGCCCTCAGATGCTCTATGCATAACGTGTAAGCCAGTTGTAAGGACGAAACGCGCGTGTCGGCTGCGCACGCGCCGCGCCCCGGTCGCAGCCCTTGAGAAGTTTGCCTTGTGCGCCGGTTGCCAGCTGCTCGTGTGTTATTTCATGGCTGGTAACAATATCACCCTTTAAGTAGGTATTACTTATTCGTTCTCTCTGTGTAACCATTTTAAAGCACAAAGTATTAAACCCTTAAGCAATATTATACAATAGTTTGTGTATATTTGAATTACTACAATAAAATAGGTAAGGTATATGCATGAACATATAAGCACATAACCTGAAGTTGTGTATCCTTCAAATTAAACTCAAAAGTCTTAACAAAAATAATCTCAAAAAGGCTGCCATTCCCGCACAAGGAAGTAGATAAAACATAATTATATTTTTTTACTGTGAGTGATCTATATCACTACCTGAAACGATCGTTATTAGACTTCCGAATCGGTTATTTATTCTCACGAGACCAAAACCGGTTTTGACACTATTGCTGACGAGGAAAATAAAAGAGCCACGGCTACTCTGACTCATCTAGAGATCACAAAAAAGAATGACTCCGCGGATGAAACGTCATTTTCCCTCGCAAGTTGTGCAATATCACCAATTGTGACAAAATTATAATAGCATATTGTCATGTCTCGTACAATGGTGAATAAAGCTATATCGTTCGTTATACAAGTGAACTTGTATTCTTTACATAATTTAGTACCTAAATATTGTATAAGTTGCGTATTTAACTTGATGACACGCACCGGTATCGGTTATGTAATAGTGAGTTTATCTTTACGTGACATTATAATACTTTAATGGAAAACTCGTGTAAAATATATGGGTTTTTATATATGGCAGTGGACACGCAAGAAGCCCAAATCCATAATGTATGATGCCATTTATATTCCCAACAGGCTCTTAAAGAAGTAGCTCCGGCAGTTTGGAGGTATATCACAGGGGTCGGCAACTCGTCGACGCTGGTACTCATGCGAGGTTCCGTGAGACTGTTTACAAACTATGGGTCCGATCATTAGGTCCGTTGCGAAATTGCAAGGTGCCTAGTACGAGTTTTACATGCCATTTAATGACGTTAACGAAAACGTAATTTGTATGCTAGGCATTCTGTACATCAAAGACACAAAAATCAAGTTACTCGCAAAACGTGATCTTTCCTATTCCTTAGAGAAAGGGATTTTTTTGTGTCAAATCGAACTCAACCCAGGTGGCATCTCTAGCTACATATGGTAAATGCGCCCCTCCTCGGTTTAGTTTCCTGCCACGTGGCCCTAGTCCACTGAAAGGTTGTCGACCGCTGACATAAAGTGCGGTGCTGACCAATCATATATCAACAATCAACATCGCTCGCCAGAAATAACATGTAAAAAATCCAAATTAACAACATCATCGCTGCCAAGGTTGAGATCCAAATAAAATGCTTTTCACAAACAAACATGCCAACAATTTGGGTCAGTTAGGACAACACTGTTATTTTTACTGAATCGCGTTTTCGCCGAAACCGGATCTTGTGCAGTTTTATATCAAAGCTTTTTCGATATTTAGAACAATTTTATTTACACATCAGTGAAAATTTTTTTAAACAATTTAATGACAGAACTGGATGGAATAATGTTTTTTACGTTTTAATATAATATAAACGTGAAAAATATAAAGACTTTTCTCTTCAATATTTAAAAACAACAAAACTCTAACGGTGTACTATATGGATGTGTTATTGTTATGTACGAATGTATGGTTCTAGAACCTTACTTGTAAGTTATTTATTGTTTAAACATGACATGAAAACAACAATATAATAAATGTGTTCTCAATATTGAAATATTTTTGTAAGTACATGCGCGCATTAATTATTTTGAGTAGCGTAACAAATACCTATTGCTAATAATATTTACTTAACGTAAGCTATTTATAATTGTGTTCTATCAAATTCGTCTCGTGAACATTAATAAAAATTCAAAAATGTTAGTTCCTTTTCTGGAAAAAACAATAAATTCTCAACATTGCAGTGACATAATTGTTTCGCATTAAAACATCTTTGAAACATTATTATCGTTCATAATTTAAACAGCATGAAGTTTATGTATAAAACCCTATCTAGAATCAAACATTGAAAGACTTATATTTATACTAACATTAATATAACCCAATAGAAATTCTTCCTCGGCAACGTTGTTTTTCAGCACTGAAAATATTCCGTGTCGTGACGTCACATCAACAGGTATCCGCCAAGACATTGCGACACCTTCGCAAATCGGAGGTTACTACAACATGCGCTGAACAAATATGTTCTTTCTATGTAGCGACGTTATTTATTCAGATGCTCCATTTCAAGTTTATGAATATGTTTTAAACAGAATATTATACGACTCTACATAGGCTTTAAATTTCGTAAAAATTAGTTAACTTTACCTCTAACACACAAAGAAAACATTAATAGCAAACGTTAAGTTATGCTTGGTAATGTTACCTATGTGCCTTAAATTGAAAAACTAAATAACTGTTAAGCGCGGACTGGTGAAAGCTTATTAGTTAACGAAAAAAGTAACGATACTTGTACTAGACAACGTTACCTGCATAACGTTACCTAACGATACTTAAATTGTGATTTTTACCTAACGTTACCACGTTATCAAGCCCCGTGTGATAGTGCACATTCACAACGCAACCCAATTTCGTGCCAATTTGAATTTCAATGGATTATCTTGATACATGAGAAAGGAACATGTCGAATTGTCTTTGAAGCCATTGCTATAGCCGTAGAACGGATTCTGCTTATGATTTGGGTTATTGCTTGTCATTACTTTTTATCGTAATTCATTTGTCAATGAATATTATGGTGTGGTAGTGTTCGTGTTTCAGTTTCTTTTTATGATGATAACCAAATAACTAACGAAACTGTAGCGGGTGACTTCAAGAAATATGTAGAATTTAGTACATAAAATTTATATTTTATATTTTAACCACATACATAGGTCACAATCACATTAGGTAATGTCATATGAGTGAATGCGAATTCTAGCTGTCATTTTAGTATTACATTTGCAAAATAAATTTAGTACTTCAGAAAAACCGCTGATATCCCCTAATGTATAAATGAATGTTATAATTATAGACATTAATATACTAGCGTAGAGTATTATTATATGTCTATGGTTATAATAAGCAATAGCAAATAAATACAAAATATAAGTAGGTACGTTTACATAAAGTTTATTTTTTCTTTTAGAGGGTTTAGCCATGACATGACTATATGTCACCCTCGTTAATTTGCATTTAAAGAACATAAACTCTATTATTAAACAAACATACAAAAAGTTATGAAACAATAATTTTATTTATTTATTCTAACACTTACGTTGACGGCTTACCTAAACAATATAATTAGTTATTTTGGTAGTTAACATTGTAACATTATGCTTAAGTAAGAGTCCATTAATGTTAGGTAAGTAAGACTCGATATGGGTTGTTAGGTGGGTGTCATGTTCGGCTTTAGTCATAATCTGCTTTAGTTAGGCCTATGTCCAGCAGTGGACTAATGTGGGCTGATTATGATACTGATATTATGACCTACTTGCAAAATTACTACAACTATGGCCAGGTACTTTTTTTCAGAGCTTAAGAAAATATCCGCGGAGTTTTTCTCGCATATTATCTTCAGAACCTTGTGGAGTGAAAGCCTAACTGCCTGTGTGCTCTGATATTGTACGTCAGGACTTTTAGGATGTGGAAAGAGGTCTGATCGAACGGGGCTGGGCTATGCGCCATATCACACAGTAGCCTGTGGTAATACTTGATAAAAATAAGATTACACTTCATTTCTCGCTCATAAGTGGTTTGTAAGCTACCATAATTATCTAATATGAAAGTATGGGATAGTAGATTGTGTTTTTAAAGCTATTGCTGTTGGCCTCTTTTGCTGATGCTGATGCTAATGCTGCTGATGGCCTTTACAGCGTAACCAGACTTATAGGGGCGGCGAAGAACCTCAGAGGGTTTCTGGAAGGGCATCAAGCGAGCGTATCCTCGTCCTCTATTAAATGATCCGAGGTTTTCGGATCGGACTAAAAGCTGTATTTAGTACCGGTAAAACACACTTTGATGGAAATTAATAAAAATTTAACCTATGACCTCAGGCCTGGCAAGAAGTGGCTTCTTGCGACTCGACTTGGCCACCGAGGCATTTCAATGACAATGATCGTCCAAATGATAGTTGTATTTTCACAATGGTATCCGTGAATAGTTTGGGCTCAATACTGAATAAACTGTTTCAAGTCGGCTGCGATTATAATATGAGTAATGGTCTTATCATGTCGTGACGGTTGAGGCCTTGCATCATGCGTCCGCATCACCATGACCATAATTCGTGAGCGATTTGTACACAATATGGACCACTACACTTTTGTGGTGCGCCGGCGCCGTTATAATGTGCGCTCGACAGAACACTTTCTCTTTCAAAACCGAACTGTGATTTATGCCACGACTTTCGGCCGTGTGTCGTGTAACCTTTTAGTTTCTACAGTTTGCTTGTCTGCTTCTTGACATTTATCTCGCAAAATACCTATGCTGAATACAAATAAGCTGTTACGAGTATTAATTAGGTAGATTTTACTTTTCTTAAACCTGACCTTTACGAATTTCTGCATAATACCTACGTTATGTTTGAAGCTTAGTCTTCTCTTATTCTTAATTATGAATTGTAAATATTTTGTTAAGTAAAACGTATTACGAAATTGTTGACTGTTAAACAAATCCTTTGTTGATTTGCAAATGTTACCTGTAGCCTGTCGATCATCCATCAAACATAAATGTTATGAATTAATTATATTGTCATATTAAAATCGTCACCTAACATGGTATTAAAAAAGGCATTAAACCTTTCTAAGACACAAAGACATCGTCTCTATATTTGATTGCATTAGTACCGTCAGCTTAAGATCTTTCTTAAACTGCTTCTACAGCAGCGCGCAGCGGTACACCCCCGCCCGATCCTCTAAATGCCACTACACATTTACAGAATACACTAAACATGCACACTAGTTTAGGCCTAAGACAACTCGTAGAACAAGGGTACGAAGAACCGGTTCACACGCGTTTATACCAGGTACGGGGACACGCACTTTTACCTCGCCACCTCCAAAAAAGCCCGGTGACGGTGAAAATGCCGTTTGAGGCAATCAGCAATCTCTCTCAAAAAACAAAAAGCGGTAAGTACGACTCTACGATCTATGCGCATACGCAGATACTCGACGCGCGACCGGCGGCGCGGCGTGCGGTGGCACATAATAAGGAGACCCCAGAAAGCAAGATTAATACATACCGCGCTCAAGCAACGCACTAGCTAGCTGCTAGACCCTCTCACGGACACGGAAACACAACGGAATCTCGGACCATCTCGAACCAGTCCGAGCGCAGCTTTTGCGAGATTCCGTGTCCGTGAAAGGTTGTCTTTTTTTACATATTTTTAAGAGAGTTTTCTGATTGCCTCAAATGGCATTTTCAGCTTCACCGGGCTTTTTCAAGCCGTGAGAAACGAATCACCTTCGGAGGTTTTCTAGAGGGAACGGCATCACGCACTAGTGCGTGTCCCAGCGCCCTACTAGATTCTCAGAGGGGTTCGGATCGAAGTTGTTCATATGTGCGTTGCGAGCGCGTTTGTAATAAGCTTATGTTCTGCAGGCTTTTTTTATGTCAAAATTCAAAATTCAAAATCATTTATTCAGTTTAGGCTACAAGTAGCTCTTGTGAATGTCATTATGCCATCGGTTCGTAAATCTACTCTGGGCGGGAGATCTTGTACTGAGAAGAACCGGCAAGAAACTCAGCAAGTGTCCAGCTCTTTTCTCCCTTACAGCGTCAAAAATATTGGAAAATACCCTATCATAGCAGAACACTTTCCATTACAAATAAACACAAAAAATATATATAAGACAATTACAACATGTAAAAAAATAAAATAAAAAATGTAAGTTAACAAATTTACATCAGATAATTATGTAAAGGTTTCAATATCCACAATGTCATACAGCACCACTACAGTACTCTAGTAAAAGTCAAAAATTGTTTAGGTAAAACAAAGTCAAACTATAATTAATAATACTAAAAATAAGATAAGTATGCAAGAGCAGACCAGCCTCCACAGGCGGCACCCGTTCACGAGCATGACATATGAATCAGCCATCGCTTCGCTCAACCATATTTTAGGGAACGTAACGACCCGACGCACATGCCACCACCGCAGAGACAGTAAAGAGAGCATGACACACTCAAGATACTCTAAATAAAAACTTAATGATGTATTTAACGCAACGCTGTTTGTTATCTGTAGGACAATGCTGTTAAAATAAAAAATGTAAGTTAACAAATTTACATCAGATAATTATGTAAAAGTTTCAATTTCCACAATGTCATACAGCACCACTACAGTACTCTAGTAAAAGTCAAAAATTGTTTAGGTAAAACAAAGTCAAACTATAATTAATAATACTAAAAATAAGATAAGTATGCAAGAGCAGACCAGCCTCCACAGGCGGCACCCGTTCACGAGCATGACGTATGAATCAGCCATCGCTTCACTCAACCATATTTTAGGGAACGTAACGATCCGACGCACACGCCACCACCGCAGAGACAGTAAAGAGAGCATGACACACTCAAGATACTCTAAATAAAAACTTAATGATCTATTTAACGCAACGCTGTTTGTTATCTGTAGGACAATGCTGATAAAGGCTGTCATATCAGTATAAAAAGTATAAAAAATAATTTTAATAAATTGATTCAAATATAATGTGATTTTTATTATAACCAGGCTGTTTTGTGTGGCGGAGGCCTTTCTTGCGTCTTGCCGCAAACAGCCCTCCATTGTGCAGAGCAAGCGACCGTGCTAACAACAACATCTTGCATCTTATCATTGTTTTGTTTTTACACAATACCTATAAGCACGTTTGTTTATGAAACGATTTATAAGTCTTTAGCACAGTCTTTAGTTTGGATGCAACATTTGTCGACATACATAGGTCTGTATAGCTTCTAAACATGTTGTATCATGCGGCATAATCAGCAGAAAAGGTCAATAGGCTTTAAAATGTAGTACGATTATCGGCTTGTTTCTTTATGCATTGAGACTCTAGTTCTCACAGGGCAATATTTCACTTTTCAAAGATTTGTGGTTTTGTAAATTTTTTAATTGACTCTTCTGGTTAACCTAGAGCTGGCGGATGTTTGTTCACAAAATTGACATTATCTATTCAGTGTGAAAACTTCATTAGCATCATACCGTAGTATGATGCCAATTTTTTGTTTATTTTCCGATGTGTACTTTTTTTGCTTTAACAGATATGTTATTGTTTTATGTGCATTAACTATTTCAAATTAAATTTCACATTTGTTTTTACTCAAAACTTTCCTATGTTTGTATTATTTAGTTAAATTAATCTGTTAATTACCTAGTTAGAATTTAATTTTAGTTGTAGGTTTACAATTAAAATAATAAATAATAAGTCGTATCAAAATAGCTGCAAATATGAGCCATATTTTTTTTTTTTCATTACATACATTAATAGTTTTTCCTTTATTTGTTACAGGTAAGAAAGAAGGATGTAGTAGACCTCTTCAAACTAGATGGTGAAGTAGTACCGGCTATAACTATTTACTTAATATTTAAAACATTCGTGCACATTTCTGATACAGTAGGGCGGAAGCCCGCATCCTCTATTAGAAAAGTTTAACCCCTCGTACTAATAAAGATAATATAAGCTTTGTTTAGCTATACCATATTCTATCTCTACTTTCATTAGAAATGAAAATTACATGTCGCGAACGAAACACGGTATATCTATTCCCAGCTTTTACTATGCTTATTACACAAGCCCATAGAGTTACAAAAAAATTACCATATCAAGTAGGAACTTAATTAAGATAATTATAAGAATCAGGCTTATTTTACATGTACGAATAGGTTTTAGGTAGATATATCACTATTAAAAAAACCCGACTGCTAAAACAACAACTTACTTATATCAAAATTAATAACAGCAAAGAGAAAAGCTGAAAAGAAATAAACAAGCTCTATGATCCCGGAATTCAATTTGAGCAATATTGAATACAACCTGAAATATTTATAAATACATTGAATATTAACAAAAACAAATGTTGAAAAAATCTCCACGAGCAGGGTTTGAACCTGCACTCTTCTGACATACCGGGTCAGGTGCTCTTCCAATTGAGCTATCGTGGTTCTAACCAGCCTGCCGAAATTATTCAACACTATTTACTTTTTACTTTGAAAGCCAAAGGCGCCCATTCAATGTTAACAACTACCGTCATTAACATCATGTTTTTTTTTCAACATTTGTGTTTTTGTAATTTGTTCGCAACAAAATTTGCGTTAAAAATTATATAAACATATACATTGAATATTGATAGTTGTCGCAGGTGGGGACGAGTGCGGATTTAATTGAGCTAATAGCCACGGCCGCTTGGTTGATGATTGTCCCCGTCTGCGACAACTATCAATATTCAATGTATTTAGAAATATTTCACGTTGTTGTAGTTGTTTTAGCAGTCGGGTTTTTTTGTTTTATTTAATAATTTGGTAAATTTAAAACTTTTTAGTTTTGTAAAGTAAATAACCAAGCATTTCAAAACTTACATAAAATAATTATATTTAAACGCCTTACACTTTTAAATAGCAAAGTCATAACGCATACACCAATTGGCGTAAAAACGAAACTCTTGACGTCTAGTACTTTTGACTAACAAGTTCCTTAATTTTTTTAGACATGGGAATAAAATCTGTAATATTCCCAAATTAGCTAACCAGGCCAAAACTTTTACTTTTTTTTCTTTTTTTTTTCTTTTTTTTATAGCCTATGTCACTCCCGCAGTCAAAACAAATCTAACGACACCTCATATGTTAAAATCCATCGTGCCGTTTGGGCTGTAGGGCGTGCCAAAGAAATATACATACATACATTATATACATACATATACACATACGTACATACATACACTCGAAAAACATAACCCTCCTTCTGACGCAGCCGGGTAAAAATCAGATCCGATCCGAACCCATCGGAGAATCTAGTGGGGAACTGGGACACGCTTGCGTGATGCCATTTCATCTAGAATACCTCCGATGGTGTGCCGACGACTAGAGGAACCCTTTAAGTTTCTCACCCTCCTTAGAGAAGACCATTGACACTGAAAAGGCCATAATTATAAGCATCGGCAAACTCTCTCCAAAAAACGATTAAAATCGCATTTTTGTGGTGCTAATAGATATTTCATGCGTCGACTTGCGTGCTGAATACTTTTAAAATATCACTATCAAATTATTGTAAAAAAAGTTTTCATATCTGTAAGTTGCTAATAAAAAATATAATCAAAAATTCTAAATCTAAAACAGATGAAGTGCTCACGAAACCATTAATGTCGCGTGTCTGAAATCCGTGTACAATATCGTTAGCTACGGCCCGCACATTGTGAAATGTTCGTACAAATATAACCGACGAAAGATCGATATTCACAATTAAGTATATTCAAATCGATCATGGCTGTAATAGCTGAGCCAAGACCTTTTTACACAGCCTTGCTGTACATTGTGTACATATTTTTTCCGAAACAATGTTTTGGCCTCAAGTCTGTTAATATCAACGTTAAAATCAGCGTTGTGGCTACAAGTTACAACATGAGCTGAGCTGGTCAGCCCTTTCAGTTTTTTCTTACTATACCTTAGATATAAGAAACCTATTGTAATGTTTATGTATTGGAAGCACTGAATAAATGATTACTTACTTACTCACTTACTTACTAATATAATAATGTGTCGGTAGTAGGGTTGCCAGATTTGCTAAAGTGAATTCCGGGACAAAAAATCAAAAACAATAATAAAGCTTTATTTACCTATTATTATAACACATAAAATAAAATTAACCTGCTTAATTATAATATTTACCATTGATTCTCGCAGCGGCAATCATTATATGGCCGTCTGGTCCACCTAACATTTGAATAAATTCTGAACCGGACGGGAGTTTTGCTGCGACTTGGTGGTATTTTAAAAACAGTTATGCTTATCCTCAAAAACATATATTATGTTTTTGAGGATTCCGGGACCTGGGATGTACGCTCGTATTCCGGAAAAATCCCGGTGGGTCCCGTTCATCCAGTAACTCTAGTCGGTAGCCTGATTTTGACAGACTACGGGAAAATTTCAAAAACTAGCTACCAACAAATGATTGTTGACTGCTTGTCTACATGATCCATTCATCCAGTCACCATTTTCTTAAAGTAGTATTATTGCAGTTGTGTGAACGAGTCACGAGTCGCGAGTAGCTTCACCCGGCCTTTAAACACGTATTACGTTTCTACAACAGAGTGTCTAGTGCGAGTTTCATTCGCCATTCAATCACGTTTATTTTTTTTATATTTTACGGATATGCATAGTGCCTTGATCTCACCTGATGTAAAGTGATGATAAGGCCAATGATGGAAGCGCACTTCACCCGGGAACCTCAACTAGTGAGGCGCGGGACACACAGAAAAGTCGTAAGTAAGACGCGGACGGGGTGCGGACGGAGAGCAGACGGGGCGCCGGAGCCCCGTTGCGACTTTTTTTTAAATATAGAAAAGACGAGGCACGGACGTGACGCTGGGGCTGGGCGCCGCGTAGGGTTGCCACCTTTTTTTGAAGGTAAAATAGTATTTTTTTCAAAATATTGCAAAAAATATAGTACTATTGGGAAACTCAAAAAAAAAATGGTGCACATTTATTTTTATTTAGTAATTATTTATTTTTCCATGTGTATTTGTTATTAGTCTTAGCTTTGGTTAACAAAGTTTTAATTTTTTAGAAAATATTATAGGAATCTGAGCAATTTAGATCCATATTAAAATAAATTAACAATTCGTTTTCAATTAATTAATAGAGGCCCTACTTCTTTCTTCTCGCCATTTTATATTAATTACGGAATAAAATATGTGAAATAAAGTATTTTCGCGTTCTTTTTTCTTGTTCATCATAAAGTATAGAGTACAATTACCTGAAATAACGTACAATACTCTATAATAAAGTACGGGTGGCAACCCTAGTGTGTGTCAGCGACGCGCGAGTCCCGCCCGCTCCCCTCCCTCGTCCGCTAGCGCCCGTGCGCTGTCCTTTCTGTATGTTTTACAATAGGGCGCAGACGAGTAAGCGTCGCGTCGTGCCCGCGCCCTGTCTTTTCTATATGTTTTGCGTTGCGACGCTTCTTATACATTTTGTATGAAAGGGACGCGGAAGGAAGAGACATTTGTCCGCGCCCCGTCTGCGTCTTACATTTGTTCTGTGTGTCCAGCGCTTGAGGCACCGGCTATCTTATCTCTAGCTGCCGGAACACAACAATTCTACAAACATTGATGTTATGGCGACATACTTAGAAAAGATGGTGGTAGCTAGCCTGGCGGACTAACAAGCCCTACCATTCCTACCACCAACCAAACCGAGTACACAAACATGTACCCCCCGCTGGGAATTGAACCCGGGACCTCTGGGTCTAAACCGGTGGTCTTAGCCACTAGACCACAGAGGCGGTTAAACACGTTAACGAAAACAAGTATTTGTATGGTATTTTAACCCTTCTCATAATACGTTGTAGGAGGCGCTGCCGCTGCTTCAAATGCCATACTAATTTTCGTTTTCTTAAACGTAATCGAATGAATACGGATAGTAAACCAAACTGCTTGCTGTTTTCAATATTGCTTTTTGAAAATATATTATTGTATAAAGAATATTATCTCTAATATCTGTCTAGCTATCTGTATTGATTTGACACCACTTCATAGGTATGTGTTATTGGCACAGCCTGCCAGGTGTAGGCCTTCGATATGTTATTAGGAATATAAGTAATTAATTGTGGTTTTATACATACGTTATTTATAACAATAACATATACCTACTCGCAACCGCTCATGCGGTTAGCTCTGGCCGGAATGTTATTTGTGACATCATCGTGGTTTGAAGATATATCGTAATATATAAGTATGAACTTAATGAATTTATAGCAAGTTTATCTATACGTACCTACATTGTTGGCATAAAACTAATCGGTGTAAGTAACATTGATATGTACAATATCAGCATCAAAGAAAAACTAATCTTTATGTACAATATATTCTGTGCGTGTGTATGAAATTGAACTCCTTCTAAACGGCTGGACCAATTTGGATGAAATTTTTTGTGTGCGTTCAAGTGGATTCGAGAATGGTTTAGATTTACAATTGGATCCGGTAGGTGGTGCTGTGGTGGTTCCCTGTGTGGTGCCGGGGATAAAGAATTGCACCACCCCATCTCAACCCGTGGGTGTCGTAAAAGGCGACTAAGGGACTATTCCAGAGGATGGGCAGCAGCATCTCTCTGAGGTGACCCTCAACCTACTGCGATCGCCAACCCGCCTGCCAAGCGTGGCGATTACGGCAAATACCCCCCATGATGATTTGGGGGAGGCCTTTGTCCAGCAGTGGACGTCTTTTGGCTGAGATGATGATGATGATGATGAGGTGAGGTGGTGCTGCTATAGGGGTCCATCATGGGATACGGGTGTTCTTAAGCGGACGGAGTCGCGAGCGGGCCGCTGTATACTATTATACTTCATTATTTAATATTTTACTAAAATGTGAAGATTTTTTTACCTTTTAGTATGCGTAGGTACTGTTTAATTAGCTGCTGACTGTAAACTATACTCACATATAAAATTTTCGCCTCTTTTCCGGAGGGTAGCCTCTCTTTCCAGAAGTAGGTAGGTTTCATAGTAGAAAAATAGATAGGTAGGTCTCTGCCTACCCGGCAGAAACGCCTTGGTGATCTCTCACAAACGACTTCCAATTATTGCAGCCCTATCCTCTCGCTTCTTCCAGTCGCGCCACCATCAAGGACGCTCTTCTAATCTTGACACTTTTGGCCTGAACGTTTTTAGAACATTCTTCACTTTTGATTCCATTTAGAAAACTGACAGCGTAGTCAGAAAAATTCTAACATTTTACTAAAAGTAGGTGTTACTGTAAAGGTGGGTTCCGATTATGTTAGCGTTTCTTCTCGCAACTGCTCCTATTAAATGATACGTTACGTTCCCAAACGTATCATATCAGGAGCAGTTACTCCTGTACTGCGCAGGAGTAACTTGGCACGGAGCGCAGTATATGCGCGAACGTAATGGATAATGGATCCACATTCACAAGTTTTCCTTAGGTATGTAATGGTTTTAGTTGTAATGATATTGGTAAGGCATCTAGCATTAATATCAATAAACAAAGAACTTGTTGATACATTCCATGTGAATACTTATGATTAATCAGTTTGTTGATGTATAGTTTATTAAAAATAAAAGGTTTTTTGTTTTGAATCAACAGTGAAGAAACTTTAGTTTTATTATACTTTTACGAACGACGATAATTATATTTATCAAGTCTTCCATTCAGATTCGTTTTGTCTGTATAATTAGCGATATGTCAAAGTGATCTCGACTTAATTTTATACGTAATTTTGAAGTTTACTTCGCGTTAGATAATTAATCTCATTATAGTGTCTGTATAATTGATGATATGTTAGTAGGTGATCTTGCCTTAATTTTACGCGTAAATTAAAACTCGCGTTCGACAATCTCATTATAAGTACTATTAGAACAGGAGACTTACATTCATCATCATCATCTCATTTTATGTCCCCACTGCTGGGGTACGAGCCTTCCCTACGGATGGATAGGGAGAACGGGCCATAAGCCACCACGCGGGCCCAGTGCGGGTTGGTGGTTGTTAATGACTACTAATGCAGCCGGGATCAACGGGTTTACGTGCCTTCCGAAGCTCGAGATGATACATTTTTGGTCACCCATCCGATGACCGGCCTTTGCGAAAGTTAACCATTCCTCCAACCTCGCAGACCGTGCGCGTTAACCACTGCGCCATCGAGCTCCTTAATTACATTGTGACTAACATTGATTAGGTAAAAAAGCTTTTTGAAATTTACGATTTGTTATCCAAATAACGAGCCAAGCGGTTGAAAATAGTGTGGCACTGGTATTAAAGAGCGTAATGGTTCAGTGAACTGCGCGGTCAGCGGCGGCCGTGGGCACATTTACCGGGGCATTGTCGTTGTACCAGAAATATCTTCCTCGGGCCCACCGGTGACCGAATTTTACCAGTTCAAAATATTGCCAAATCTTTCTAGACCAGCTATTCGTAACCTTTTTCCAACTTCCAGCTTTACTTATTTTGTTTGTGCCTGGATCACTTTACGAAAAGAGATGTAAATAAAATACCAAACACTGTTACTGTGACGCCTTTTACGCCTACTGGTATTCCCCTAGGAACACCATTTATTGTTAGACCTTGGACTTGGAACTTGGTCTTGGAATTAGTCTCAGTTTAAACTGAGACTAATAAGAAAGAGATCTGAATTTTAAAATCGATTTTCAAATTCAGATCTCTTTCTTCGGATTTTATAGAACTGTTGAAAGTTTTAGTGACACCTTTTCAATTGCTCTACAATACTAAAATCTTCAGTTTGAAATACGTCGTTGAGAAAGCTTTCCTTCTACGCAGGATGATTGTCCGATTTGAATAGTGGTTGTTATAAGCAGCGATGACAAACACTTTCCTGCAATTTCTATCGACCGAGGTCATGGGTAATGTTTCAATAGGCAATGTTTATGCGAAGGCAGTCTATTGAAGGTT
Source organism: Eudonia lacustrata (assembly GCA_947562085.1). Classification (NCBI taxonomy): domain Eukaryota; kingdom Metazoa; phylum Arthropoda; class Insecta; order Lepidoptera; family Crambidae; genus Eudonia; species Eudonia lacustrata. Next base: position 14,121,831 of record OX387318.1, on the reverse strand, counting down.
TGAATTGTCTTTCTTTATAAACGGAGCATTTACAAATTTCTTTTACATATTTTTATTAATATTATATTATTATTGCTTTTCGAGGAGCTCGATGGCGCAGTGGTTAACGCGATCGGTCTGCGAGTGCTGAGGTTAAGCAACTTTCGCAAAGGCCGGTCATTGGATGGGTGACCAAAAATGTATCGTCTTGAGCTCCTTCGTGCTTCGAAAGGCACGTAAAGCCGTTGGTCCCGGCTGCATTAGCAGTCGTTAACAACCACCAATCCGCACTGAGCCCGCGTGATGGTTTATGGCCCGTTCTCCTTACCCATCCATAGGGAAGGCTCGTGCCCCAGCAGTGGGGACATAAAATGAGCTAATGATAATTATTGCTTTTTAGGATGAGAATTAAAATAGACACATGCTGTGCATTTTTAAAGGAGTTAAAGGAAATAATCATTATTTGATTCAATGTCGTTAACGATTACCTACTGAGTCGATGAAAAGCAATTGTTTCAAGTGGTGCCTTCGCTTTTTTCTAAGTACCTAATAAATGATATTGTCGATCTAAATATATAATTGTAAATGCAGAATAACATTTTAAATCATTAATTAAGTATTGCATTTTGGGCAAACACCATGGCTAGTCATAATCATAGTTTTGTGTATTATTTGTGTTATTAGGTAGCAATGTTATATATTATGTATTTAGCCAGTTGTGCATGGTTAAATTACGTGATGCTCGGAAACTCCTGTCCTACTTAATTTAATTCTTTACACCGTTTCCGGAGTCAGTAATTCATAGTCATGTTATTTGTGTTATTGTTAAAATTATACATGCCTATTAACATAACATACAAAATTATTGGTCGTCATACGTCAGCTCTGATTCATAGCCTCATATGTCATATTCGATGTAGTCGTCATATAAGTACGGTTATTAAGCTGTCAAGATCGTAATATGTGGTATATAGATTTTATTATTGAAAAGTATAAAGATTGGACATATTGTTGATTAATAATGTATAACTATTTTACTTAGTTATTTACTTGCGTTTATTTAACATATTTTATTGTCACGGTACAGGGAGGCTACGGACTCTGCAAAAAGTTCCTTATGTATCATCGTCATGTTAAAACAATTATCTATAGGTACATAGTTACAAGAAAGTCCCCGGAATGCGTCTGTTTATCTATTAGGACGGGTTAATCTCAGGAACCACTGGACGGATTTTGATGCAATTTTTTAAATAGTTATACCGCGACTTTCGAAGGTGGTTTACGTACAAAACAACATGAGCGAAGCGAGGCCGGTTCGCTAGTGTAAAATAAACACGATACACGTAGACTAATGAGTTTTACCAACTGCTATATTCCGACCACAACCAGTGCCAACCGCATAACGTGCTTCCGAAGCACGGAGGAGATTTTGAGAGATCTTGAGTTATTACAAATTGATCACCCATCCGATGACCACATTAACCTTTTTACCGCCAACAACTTCTATAGAATTTCGAGACTTTCGTGCCGTCCACGCCAGCACTTCTATAGAAGTTCTTCTTTGTACCTACTTTATTAAAATACATTTATACGTTGGCGTACAGCGGGACATTGCGTGCAGGATAGTTGGGCGGTGAAAAGGTTAAAAAGGTCGCTTAACTTGCAAGATCGCAAAACAAACGCGCTAACCGCTGCACCATTCGAGTTCCTCTATTTTATTATAATGGTATGCAAATAGCTAAAGAACGACATGAAATACCACACGCTTTGTAGAAATAACTGCAACACGCCATAGTGTAAGTAAAATATTCGCTGATAAGATATACGAATGCTATCTAATGTGATTTATTATGTACTACATTTGTAAAGCACTTACCTATAGGCAAGGACCAAGCATTGCAACGAAACATATACCTATACCCGATCCGATCCGAACCCCTCAAAGAATCTAGTAGGGCACGGGGACACGCGACATGCCTGATGCCGTTCCCTCTAGAAAACCTCTGACGGTGGTTCGTTTCACACGGATTGAGGAACCCTTTAAGTTTCACGCCGCCCCCAAAAAAGCCCGGTGAAGCTGAAAATGCCGTCTGAGGCTTGCTAATTCGCAAACCCTCAAAAAAATATATTTATACCTAAGTACTACCTATACAGGAAAGTCGTATCTACTTCGATATTCTTGATAAACAACTTATTTATAGTACAGACTACAAAAGATTAACTAACCATTTTAAATTGATAGTGGTAAGCGTCGCGCGTTGTCGTGTCGTTGCTTTTTTTTTGAGAAACATTGCTGATTGCCTCACACGGCATTTTCAGCTTCACCGAGCCTTTTTGAGGGCCGCGAGAAACCTAAAGGGTTCCAAGCCGTATGAAGCGAAGCACCATCAGAGGTTTTCTAGAGGGAACGGCATCACGCACTAGTGATGCGTGTCCCTGTGGCCTACTAGATTCTCCAAGGGGTTCGGATCGAATCCGGGGGGTCGTTTCGTTTCCTAAAACATGATTGAGAGACGCGATGGCTGATTCATATGACATGCAGTACCTTATACTAGGCTCCACAAAGTAAATAATTCATTTAGAGGCCTGTATGTACGTTTTTACAATAAAGTTCCAAGTAATATCCAAAAACTTGATATTAATAAATTTGACATCGCTATTAGAGAAAAGCTTTATAAAAAAGCTTATTATAAAGTGTCTGCTTACATTGAAGACAAAACAGCATGGGTTTAAATGCTCCAACAGGTATTTCTAATTCAAAATATTGTTAAGGTATTTTAAACTTGTATAACATGGTAACGGCATATAATTTTGTAACTGTCGTTACATTAAAGCTGTGGAGTTTCTTGCGCCCATTCTTCTCCACAGCTAAAAAATAGACGTCCTGAATGGGTGGTAGGTAAAAAAATTTTTGGACGATTCAAAAGCACTTTTCTTTGCTTTATTAGTTTATTTGAAGAAAGAAAATTTGACTTTGATTTAGACATGCTCGTGAACGGGTATTGTCATGGTGCCTAGTGCCAGTTTTATTAGCCATTTGTGGCTGATAGAACTGGCACTGGGCACCATGATCAAAAACGTGATCAAAATCACGTTTATCAAAACTACGTATAGTATTTGTACAGCATTGAAACAGCGCCTCCTCTGACAAACGAGGAGCGTAGAAATTGCTGTACAAATTCTTGTTTTCGTTAACGTGACCGTATTGTATATAAAACTCGCACTTAACTCTGATGTCGTTTCGTTTCTCTTTTACATCTTTACAGTTCTTAGAATCCATAAATAGATTTTTGTTTTTCGCCAGTAGGTCATCTTTAAGATAATTGTTATATAGTCTACGGTACTATGTAGACTTGGCCCGTACTCTCTAGTCATTATAGGGAAAGCTCGTGCCCCACCAGTGGGGACATAAAATGAGCTGATGATGACTTTATAGACATGTTACATGTCATAAATATACAAAGTTTTTTTTTAAAATTTCAACCAGAGTCGGGAAGCTCGAGTCCTACTCGACCGATAGGAAACCGCTGATCTACCGACACCCCTTCGAGACCGAGAGCTCAGCGGTCAGAACCAGTAATCCAAGGGTCGTGGGTTCGATTCCCACTCGAACTTTCTGAGCCTGGTTGTTTTTTTTTAGTTAAATGTATCTTGTAACTACATATCGTCACTGTAGTGTAGAATGATAATAACCTTGTATGTCAAAAAAGCATATTTTTTTATTTTTGTAAAAATCATTTTACAAAATATTTTTCAGCCATTTTTTTCGTTTCCTGTAAAGTTTGGATATCTGGATATATGAGGTTATCATTCTACAGCGACGATATAGCATTGTAAATATAATAAATATGTCACATTTATAATATGTTGTAATAATAAAGATATTATGTTAAAAATAAATTAATAGCTGTAGGCATTTTGCTATCTAGACAATATAACAAAGACTCACAATAAAAACGTTAAGATAAAAAATCTATCAGGTTTCGCTAGCGGAAGTCCACGATTAGTTTGCACCGTTGTGAGTCACATTTAATATTTTGCGAGTTCTAACACGGTATACTAACAGTACCTATATAATATAAACCCAGTATTCGACACAGTTTTCTTCGCCAATAAATCATACTAATATTATAAAGAGGAAAGATTTTTATTTTTATATGTTTGTAACGAATTAACTCAAGAACTACTAGACCGATTTAAATAATTCCGCCGCTAGTTCATTATAAATAGGGGCCAGTAACTGATTTATGTCTTTTGCAACTCAATTGTTGCACACCGACCACCGGCTTTCTAGCTGTCATACCGTAAAATTTAACTGAAAATCAATCTTTTTTTTGGCTAGAACTGAGTCGAACACTGGTGCCATTATCCTACATACTATTTGATAATTTACAGTTTAACGCCTAATTAAAACATATTCCATACTATTTCTTTAGCTGGCCCGCCGGATTTCGTACCGCTTTGACAGTTTCCATGACAACAAAACAAACAAATCATTTTGTATTGGAAAATTAAATTGTCGTTTTTAGTATTTTCCGTTAGTTTATTATTTATGTTTCTCACCGTTTCAACCTTCCCTGAACTTCCACAAATATCCAAAATCAAAATCAAAATCAAAATTAGCCAAATCGGTCCAGCCATTCTCGAGTTTTAGCCACTCAAACGAACAGCAATTGATTTTCATATTATATACTAGCTGACCCGGCGGACTTCGTATCGCTTTGACAGTTTCTATATCAACAATACAATCAAATTGTTTCTATGACAATAAAACAAACAAATCATGGAACATTTTGTATTGGAAAAACAAATGTTTGAGGTGGACCACCACAGTCGTAATCTATTTTTCATACCCCTAAGTGTTATCACTCCGACTCCAACCGATTGTCAGACCTACCGAATATATGTACATATAAAATTTCATAAAAATCGATCGAGTTGTTTCGGAGGAGTATGGCAACCCACATGTGACACGAGAATTTTACGAAAGGTCATGAGATATTAATAAGTAGGTACCTAACTACCTACCCACAAACTATTTGAGAACATTGATACCTTTAAGTAGGTACGTTAGGTTAATACCTAATCACCTATAACCTAATAAGCTATCCACCTGCCATCTAAACTGGATTTAGACTTCTTTGAACATTAAGATTGCTAACGTTAAAATTGGTGTTGGGGACCGCACTAACTAAACGCTTTTAGCAACGTTAAATAAACATTACTTTATGAATCAAAAAAAGTATATATTAAAAGTACAAAATTTTGTTATAAATGGTCATCTACCCAGTAGGTGATTACTAGTGCTTAGCCATTCCATTCCCTACATATTATTATTATTACAAGTGGTCGTCTAGTGGTCGAAATCAGACCGTTTTATGATAAGTAACTGTAACAAATGTGTTACATGTTAAGTGTGTTTATAATGATACATAAATTATATCTTTCGAGACTCCGTCTCCATATTATAAGCTTTTACTATACCAAATGTGTTAAAATAGGGGCAATAAGTTTTCACTTGATATCTATTAAATTATTAATATACTTAGATGAGAGTTGTAATGTAATACGCGCAAACAAATAGCGGAAATAAGCACAGAACATTTTATTGTTCCGTGGAAATAAGTATAGGTATGTGAGATATTTCATTTAGTAATGGACAAGGGAAACAAACAAATGCTCAAACCGTCAAAAACAATACAATAGCGTTCTAAAAAATTCAATTCGAAAATTTGGCAATCCACAGATGTATAAATGCGTCTAGTAAAGACTAGAAAAGAGCGACATTAGCAGGAACACAAGTCGAGCGTAGGGTTGCCAACCATATTTTAAAATAACGTATCCTACGTTATTTTCCATCCCCATACTTTATTTTTTTAATAAAAATAAAGTATGGAAAATACTTTATTACCGACTAATGCGTGCGTTTGAATGGAATATTCCTGTTGACTTCATTTCTGAACTACTGAATGATACTCAGACTCAGGTGAAGTTAACCGAAACGCAACGCCTAAATAAATTTTGGAAAATAATTTATTTTTTCTTCAATTCCTTTTTATTGTACTAGTTAGTACTTTAATTTCCTGAAAAATAGTTGGCAACCCTAGTCGAGCGTGTGTGTGTTTAATCCGTTTAACGAATATTATCGCTTTAACGAATCCGAGCCGGGAAGCCCCACCCGTGGGCGGTGCGACTGCTTACAAGTGTCGCAGGGCACTTCCACGGGCTTTACAGGCTAACAGATTAACTCTGCCCACGATTATAATCGGTGAAACCCGCCCAAAGTGTAGTGGCACATCCCGATTGTGCAGTGCAGGTGTTGTATAATGCTCGTTAGGTTTCATTGGCGGACGATTGCTAAAATAGATAAACAGCGAGAAAAGGTTCCTAATAGGAGTTTAATGAAAATTTGTATGGCATTTGAAGCAGCGAGCGCCTCCTGAAGGCCTGGAGTGGCTTTAAGACTAGTAGAGTAGAAATTGAATATAATGATAATGTGGGATTGACATCTAATCAATCAAACGTCATCATGAGTTCCAATAACAGTAGTTGTCTCGGCTGCGTCTATTGTGCCGTGCCTACCGCTCGCTGCTGCGGACCCAAGACCGGCTTCGTGCGTAGCTAATGAATGTTGCAAAAAAGTTTGCTGTGACAAGGAATAACCGGCTGTGATGCGTTCGGAGCACACACACAGCTGATTAGTGACCGTTGGCCTGTTGGCCTATTCATGTTTACGTTTAATTTTAAGAATGCAGTTGCGCTGCGCCTAGATTTATTAAGTATCATTGTAAATGAACTTAATTGTTTTATGGGAATAAATATCTTTAAATCTAAAACATTCACCAATCATTCATCTGTAAGCCTAAAACCTAACCTTCGAGAACTGAGTGCGAAAGAGAAACAGCTGTTCTCTGTAGAGGACGACAACAAAATGTTACTTTTTTGTTCCGGTGTTTTCTTTTTAGACATGATAGGTATACGTCAGTTTCCTATTGCCCTACATAGTTTGGATAAATTTACGCATTAATTATTGTAATGATTGCAGATTTAAATAAATATTCTAAGAAAAGGTAGGTATTACAATCTTCGGCGAGATAGGTTCATCAGTCGAGATAACTGCGCAAGATCTCAATTTCGACATTTAATAAGGCAAAAGTTGTGCAATTCATAAACAATGATCCCTCCCCCTTTCTTACAACAAGCGGAATACAGTTAAAATTGGTAAAAAATTACCATTAAAAAAGGAAAAAAAATACAAAAAGTATTTACTGCGCAACATGTAGGTACTTATGTATACTTATAAAGCTATTTAAATAAATTCTACAATTTGCATACTATCCTGAACGGAATGGCTCAATAATATGTAAATATGACATCATAAAGCCTTTTTTTCTTTTATTTTACATTGGACAACATAAATTGAAACCTATTATAATAAGAGTAAAGCGTTTTTTCCGATACAACGGTAGCAAATAATATCTCTACCTGTAGCAGGATAATTATAGGTAGATACCGATGTTCGATAAGATAGTCTCACCTTAGTTTCATCTCGCCTAATTCTCTAGGTATGTTGTTGAAGTCGTGTAAGGAAGTTATAGTGATTTGGTTTTTATGTTTACATTTGAATAAATTGTGCTGATTTTTGGTGTGACTATTAGAATAATATGCGTATCCATTATGATGGCATGGACAGGAATATACAGTAGCCCACTACACACGAGCGGGGTAATTAGTAAGTACATCGTACATATTAATTTTATAATGACAGTTGCATACCGATTGCGAAAAAATACTTACTAAAAATCATTCAATAGTTCTGAATCGAAATTCTATTGTTTTTAAATTGTGTTGTGTTTTTGTTTTGTTCTATGGCAATAAATAGTTTTTTAATTTATAATGTAGTAAATAATTAAATCGATCTTGTTTATCAAACTTCATCTCCAGCCCACGAAGGTAGCTCCAACGTGAAATTATTTTAAGTAAGTAAATTATTTTTTAAAAACAAAGAATAACCACCAACACCAGGATTCTTGTACATTCTCAATTCTAAACAATAAATATAAGCAAATACGGAAATGCTATGATTGCTTTTTTGGTATTTTTATAATTTTACTATAACGCCTGCAATCCAGACACAAGCTTAACGTGCCTTCCAAAGCAGAGAACAGCTCGAAATATTTTGCAATATCTTGCAATATCGCAACCAGAACGCGCTAACCGCTGTAATCACGCGATCAAATATATAAAAAAAATCACAGACTTATTATAGGTAAATTCAATTTTGTAATGGTCAAAATCAATGACAAATCATTAATTCAACTTACGCCTTCACAGACACTTATGACGTCAAAACTATAAAATAAAAATAATAAAAAATTGTTTAGACTAGACCTCCAGTTCGCATTATGGGAGAGCCTCGATCAAGAAGAGCTGGCAAGAAACTCATGAGGCTTATTTATTTTTCTCCATGTTATCTATCAACCAAATAAAACATGGTAACATACATTATCTGACGTGCTAATTCGCTAACAGAAAATAACTGTCATAAAGTTTTTACATAAATATGTTTTTAGTGGCAACTAATAAAAAATAAGAAAACATACCTACTGATTAAGTTAAAAAAAAGTTGAGTAAACAGTACTTTTTGCGGTTTCACACTGCAACGCGTGAGTTCGCGGGCAGTCGCGCGTCGCGAACTTGACCCACATGCGGAGAGTCCATTGTCTTCGGCCGGCCTCAATCGGCGTTTTCGCGCCTCTCAATTGCTTCTCATAAAGTGTTTCATATAATCCAACGAAGCAACTTTTCCTTGAGCGACCTTTCCGCACGCGATCGTAAACAAAAGTGGTACATTCCGCATGCAAAGTAGAGGACCGTACAATTATTAACATGTGACGTTAACTTATAGGCCGGCGTCGCTTGCATAGAAACTACGTTGAACACCAAGATTTTCAAAATGGTGGTTGTTTAATTTTTTATGTATCTAAATATAAATGAAAAAAAAAATCTGCTGTTCTATATAGATATTTAATCTATATAGAACAGCAGATTTTTTTTTCGATGTAAGACGACAGAGTTCTACGGGCACTTACTTAAAAATAAACTCGTTTGTACAGTAATACCAGCTTACTCTTAATTACTCTCTCATTGGACTGCATGCGTTAATAGGGGGTACTTAAAGTTGTACCCACACCTTCCCCCAAAATGCTAAGGCCTACGGACCGCGGGAGTTAATATTGCAAGAAAATGGGGTAGTCAGTCATTTTCTTAGCAATAGGATCTGATAATTTAAATGAAACAACTTTCACGGATCTACTCGAGTTCATGGTCGCATTTCGAAAACAACATAGGAAAAAATATATAAAACACCGTTTACAAAATAGTTGTACTGAGTACTGATACTGAGTGTGTAGAAAAGTTTGTAAGATCCTGAAAACCCTTAAGAATGATGATGGGCAAACGAACCATCGCTTAAAGCAACTTTCACTGCCAACCTTCGACATCACTAAAAATAATTTGCTACACCAACTGTCATCAACTTTCATCAACTCAAGTGCTTGGCTATTTTCAACACTGACCTGTAGCTACACATTTTCTCCGGCACAGATGACTGTACAAATTTGTCGCAATGTATCATCTAATTGTGAACTTTCCCAACTTTCGTTTCGCTACCTGCGCCGGTTTCCGTGCGCTGGCGCCGGCGGCGTTCCGTTAGCCGTTGCCCCACTGAGCGGTTCTATCGGATTCGTGCTGAGGAACTCAATTTCCTTACAACTTTTGACGTGATTGTGCACTGCGTTACGAATTTAGGTACAAACAGTTTGGTTTGAAAGTCCAGGGTCTTTTCTGCAGCTGTCTGTTGCAATGTTCCACTGTGGGAATGCAGTTGCAACGTTTATTTATTTTATTTTATTTTTATTTTGATAAGGTAACAGTCTAATTGACAAATTCATTATTCAAAATAAAAATGAAGTAATTATACATAATATAACATTATCGGTCAATTGACCCATTATTGCTATGCACAGCATTCAAGAAAAAACAGAAGTTTTTGACCAACGCGTGAGAATGGAGAGAATTAAAATTGATTATTTGTTGTAATTACTCAAATAATTTTTACTTTTCTCAAAAAATGTTTCCCCGAATTTTCCGAATTTTCTCCAAGTTAAAATAGTTATGTCTCTTTACGGACTAAAGCTCCACCTACCAATATATTGTCAATTATCCCAGTCTCAAATAACATTTTAAATATTATTGTTAGTTATACCACAGATTACTTAATAGTTACTACGTGTTAAACAGACAGGCAGTTGAGACAACTGGCGGGCGGTTTTTGAACACATGACTCATTTTCACGATATGATATCAATTACAATAATTGTAATTGATATCATATTTGCTCCTATTTCTCTTATTCAATGTCACTGGTAACTTAAGTTTGACACCGTTCATAGTGTATTTCATGTCACTTTTAATCCCGAGATCACCATTGGGATTCAAAAATTGCCCCCCTGGCCTAGTCTAGCCTGTTTCTCCGAAAACATTTGCATGTATTTCTAATTTTACGTTCCTGAACAATTGTTTATAAAAACCTTTTTTATTTCCAGGCATGTCGCTAGACGAGGGCCGTCAGTCGCAGAGGCCGTACCGCTATGGCATGGTATTGCTATGCGCCGGCGCACTCATCAACTGGCTGGGCCTGGCCGAGGACTACGCGGAGCCTGTGCGCTATGTGGGCGTGGCCTGCATCGTCGCCGGCGCCCTGCTCATATGCGCCGCGATGTGCTGCTGGCTGCAGTCGCCCGCGCGACACCCGCAGAGCGACCGCACCACGCCTGACACTCATCAGGTGTGTATTTGATATTATATAGCACCAGTGTTCGACAGTTCAGTAATAGACAGGTCTTCAACACAACCATTGAAACAACCGGAAAGCCGATGGTATGTATTACATTGTTGCTTAAGACTAAAATCAGTTGCAGTACTGACCCCTATGTTTAATGATGAAAGGAAAAGAACCAGCCAAGTGCGTGTCGGGCCACACGCAGTGTAGGGTTCCGTAACCCATCTCAATAATGCGGACTCTGAGAAGAGGGCTTTTATGAACATTTATTGAATGTACATACTATCGGTTTCACACACCTGACAAAGTTATTTAAGTAGTTCCCAATGAGGAATTTGGACTGCGCCAAGTACATGTTATAAGTTGGTCGACTGTTACTCGTAAACTTGTAAAGCCTACTTAGCCATTGACTTATATTGTACTTAGCTGTGATAGTTTTCCTTTTAACTTCGTCATATATACAACTACCGCGATTAATTTTTTCACGTATCCATAAACAACCATTCGGCTGGCAGGCCCCCCCCCCCCCTGCCAGCCAAACTTGGTAAATTAAATGAAAGGAAACCATGAAATCTGGACTTATAAATTCAATGGGTCAAATTAAAGCACTTTTACTCAAAGATCCATCTGTTTACTTATGTTAGTAATTAATAATTAATTATCATTGACGTATTTTTTTGTTTGAGAGATTTCATCCCCATAATTGACCCTAACGATCGATGCAATAAAAGTACAGGGTGTAATTTTTGCAGATTTTAGTCGGTTCGATTCCCGAGTGTGGCAAGCAAATTTTCGAAAATCTTTGAATGCAGTTTTCTTTGCTTTCAAATGTAAAGAAATGTTTTCTTTGAGTAAAATTTTCTATCTACAGTATTAAGAGTACTTTCCCTTCAGGTGGCATTCAAAACTCCATCCTGTATAATCCTGTATACAGTGATGACTTTGCCTCAGGGCAATGCTAGAAGCAGTAATTCTGGTTAACAACTTTTTTTCTAAGGTTGTTTAAAGAAAATTCTTTATCTTGTATCTACTCGCATTTCAATAGCACTAGTCACAATGCACCTTATCTGTACGGCACTGATTTGTATCTGACTGTAGATTAGGCGTATTCATAAAGGAAGTTAACGCTAAGTTAAACGGTGTACAATAGGAAAATCCGTCACAGAATATTGATTAAGTACCTGCTTTATCAAAGATGTCACTTGCCAAGTACGACTACCCATGTTTAGATTGAAAACTAACCTTGTCCGTGTCTCGTTCCAGATTGACGATCCCATCCACGTAATATCGATGCCGGATGAGGAGACGATGCAGCAGAAGCCACCCGACTACGACACGGTGGCGGGCGCGCCGCCGACCTACGACGACGCCATCAAGCTCAACCCAGCGCGCCTGCTGCCTGCCACCAGCAGTGCGCGCCAGGACCTGCCCCCCGTCACCGAGGTCTCCATCATCCCCGGCATGCCGGACGTGCCCCCCATCCCCTCCCCCCACACCATCGCCCCCGTACACCGCTCACAGATCCCCAAAACCCCACCCCCGCCCTACAACCCCACGCACGCCATCAGATGAAACCTCGGCGCGGCAGCGCACTTCAAACCGACTGCTGTTTCATGTGATGAGACTAGTGATAAATACTTAAGGTACTCATGTACTTGTCGCGGCACCAGCGGCGTAGTAGCGGTATTATAATGTTAATCTAAACTTACATATCCACACATGAAACGATTTTATTTAATTCTAATAGGGTATTTGAGTTAGAAGCGATGTGTACTTATGTGATATTATGAAAGTTGTAATATTAGTTACTTACCGAAACTACTGTAAATATGTTATGAAAGTTTTGTGTAGTAATATTTTTTTGTTAGTACCTGTAGATTGTAAGATTAAAAAATCTCTTCCAATGTGAATGTTCCATGCTCCAATGACGGTAACACAATTTGATGTACAATACAAATCACACTGGTTTAGTTAGACATGTATTCGATTAGCAATATAGAGGAGCACAGTGCCATTCTTATTATATACCTATGTTTAATGGTCCGTCATTCGTTAGCACGTTGTTGTAAAGATTAGTGTTGGACGCACCGCCTCAACGGCAAGGGTCTTTGTAAACCCACGCTACGCTATGATCCATTTATGTGAATAACGAAATGCCTCTCAATTATAGCTTTTTTACCTAGCCTATTTAGGAAAACGTAGAAAGCGTAATCAATCACAATAGGTGCCACAGTTCAAACTGAGACTAAATACTAACCTTTCTAGCGACTATGCACGTGAAAGCATTGAATCAGAAAAGTAGTAATTAGTGGTGTTGAAGAAGGGAATAGCTACGGAGCGTTCACAAAGCCGTCGATTATCTTGGTAATTAATGAATTACTAGCAGTAAAACAGTAATCCGATCCGTTTTGCGATTCTAGTCTTCGAATAAACATCATATAATATACTTTATTTACTTCTTAAATAGGAACAATCATGCATAGTTTGTAATTTGTACATATTCTGATTGCACAACTAAAGTCTCCAACCAAAGACTCAGGAATCATTGGAGGGTGAACGGTAATAAGTGTTTATTAAAGTAAGCTGTAAGTAAATTAAAAATGTATACACCTTCTTCAGCCTTGTATCCACTTTTAACTTTAACCGGCTTGAAGGACCAATTAATATAACTGAATATAACTGCCCGGTGGTAATGTTTGGTTGAGTAGGGCTTATGCCGGTACTCGGATGACGAGTTTTCCACTGTCCTAAAACAACCTAGCTACAACCTTTTTATCTAAGTCTCTCGCCATACAAAGTTATTAGCATTGTTGTGTTCCAACAGTAAGAGATTAGATAGCCAGTTTGCAGTAGTTGAGGTTTACGGGTGAAATGCGCTTTCAGCCTTGCCTTGTCAGCACTTTCCATCTGTCAAGATAAAGGACAAGCACTTCCCCGTTATGAAATAATAAAAAAACAAAAAATCCATCCAGTCTTTATATTTAAAACTAATAAAAACAATGCCAAGTAAATATAAATTTCCGTTTGGTTGATATTACTTATTAAACTACATTTATTATAACACATCAACATGCAAACTGCAGTTGATTCGAAGTTTACAATCAGTCTTAAATGATCAAATACATTTTTTTGGCTTAGCTAGGGTAAAACATATATCATGAGTTCATGTGTCATGGCGTTACCCATTCGGTAATCGTTTGATGAATTTATAATGGGACCAATACCTAACTTTAAAACTACCTTTATAATTGTGTGCTTTTGCTAACATAAATGTAACAATCGAAATAATAATCCATACATGGCGTGCCTGCAAAATTTACATGTATACTTACTTGAGGTTTTACAATGCTGAAGTTGTGCATTTATTATTTGTACATTGTACAAAATAAACTAAAGTTAAATGTACATACATAAATAAATGTTGTTGATTAATATTGTCTTTTCTTTTCATAAGGTACAAAACCTACCCACTTTATTACTATTATTGACCTATAAGCATCTCACAGCTGGGCTTAGGCCTTCCCACATAAACAAGGGCACGTTTGGGCCCAGTAAGTGCAATATTTTTTAGTAGCTAGGTACTATTTTGCAGTTCAAGATGAGCTAAACTGCTACAAGGTTAGACAGAAATGGCAACATAATAATTTACTAGTTTTCGGGTCAAATTGCTAGCTTCCTACTAGAATTGTAGCTCAGCTATACTATATTGCCATTCCTGTCTAACCTTGTACATCAAATAGTTGTTAGCTCCTAGTCAGTTAAAGCTCTCAATGGGGCGCCTCCCTAATTAACATATAAGTGTGAAGTAGCTTGGGGAGATCGAGCAATAGTCCACCACTCTGCCGAATACTAAAGCACCAATTGCTGGGTTTTGAACGACTGCCATGATGACGTCACGACGACAACCGGAACCAATGGCTTAACGTGTCTTCCGACGCACGGATTAGTTCGAGAAATTACGATGAATGAGGAGCTCGATGGCGCAGTGGCTAAAACGCGCCCGGTTTACGATTGCTGAGGTTGAGCCACTTTCGCAAAGGCCGGTCATCGGATAGGTGAACAAAAATTTATCATCTCGAGCTTCTCCGTGCTTCGGAAAGCACGGACAGTAAAGGTAACGGACTGCACCAATCCGCACGGGGCTTGCGTGGTGGTTTATGTTATGGCCCATTCTCCCTATCCATTCATAGGCAGGCTCGTGCTCCAGCAGTGGGGACATACAATGAGCCGGTTAATCCGGTTATGTGCTGATGACGCATGAAGTAACTCGGCAGTACCCGCTACCTACTTTCCTATCTACCGCCTTTTACGCTGTTTATAATAATTTGAACAATGTATTGATTGAAGTCAATGTCAAAGTCAAATATTCTTTATTCAAATAAACTTTAGAAAAGTGCTTTTGAATCGTCCATAATTTTTTTACGTTTTTTACCTACTACCCATTCAGAACGTCTATTTTTTAGCTGTGGAGAAGTAGTGTTAGCAGTTTGTAGTGAGCAGTAAGCGGTAAGATAGCCAGTCACTCAGCGGTTGAAGTTTTCGGTTAAGTGCGCTTCCAACTTTGGCCTCATCATCACTTAGCAAGGTAGGTAAGAAGTAGGAAATGGAATATAAAAATAACAGAAAATCAGCAATCGTCTTAAACATTTCATTAGGTAAGGGTAGCGACGATTTCATCATCATCAGTCTTTAATAGTCCACCGCTGGACATATGCCTCTCCAAGTGCACGCCACTGCGCAGGATCCGCGTCTACGCACATCCAGCTCTTGCCAGCCACCTTGCGATAATCGACGCTCCCCTTACTCTAAGGGCTCTACACTGCTTGCTTTAATTAAATACAATTTGTAATTTAAAATCCGAACGAATAACGATGAGAATACACATTGAGCACTGACCGCGGCTATAATTTCTTTTCATTCTAATTACTATTTAGGTAACTGTAACATAATAATATTGTAGGGTTTGCAGCGTTTGGCGTAGCGGTGGGTGCTATGTTATTTAAAAGATTATCCTATAACGTATAGTATATTGTGTATGCAGCAAGGCCTAAGTTTCCGCAAAAGTATGCAAAAACTTCGTATTGGAATCTTAGAAGAATATATTTGCTTTCGTCTATATTTAAAAAAAAGTAAAATAAAATGTCATTTTGACTTTGACATTGACAGCCTATTCATCTTAAAAATAAAATCTTTTCGAGCAAGCCAAAAAGCGTGTAAACAAAAGGTTATTGTTTGATTCCCTGATGAAAATACCTGCGAAGAATATGCCGGTAGAATTAAATAGTCTAACAGAAGGTTGGCTGGAGTTAGAGAGTGATCCAGGTTTATTTACATTGCTACTCGAGGACTTTGGAGTAAAAGGTGTCCAAGTTGAAGAAATTTACGATTTACATAAACCCTTAGAAAGTCCAGTGTATGGATTTATTTTCTTATTTCGATGGATAGAAGAACGGAGATCACGCCGGAAATTTGTGGAACAGATCGAAAGTTATGTGAGAGATGAAGAAACTATCAACAACATATTCTTTGCCCAGCAAATGGTGCCAAATAGTTGCGCTACACATGCTTTGTTATCTATACTTCTAAACTGCCCTAATATGCATCTTGGTGAAACATTAAGTAGATTAAAGGTAAGATGTAGCTTTTACGTAATGTAATTCATAAAAATATATAAAACAAAATCTGCATAATTAGTTCAACAAAAAAAAACTGTCAAGTTCTCCAAAAAAATATTTTGTGACATCATAGCATGCCATTTGGCCCAACTAGTAGTAGCTAAGTAATGAATTAACTTTATAACGACATGCTAAGTGTACAGTCAAGAATACATTAGACATAACTTATTGTTATATCTGAGTGCAGCATACGGTAGTATTGTTACTGTACTTTTAACCAAAAAAATATTTATGTGTTCCATCCCAAAAGGCAAGTCCTGGGTTTAATTCACATGTCAGACCAGGGTAACCAACCTACTTTTGTCAATGTGATTATTAGGCAAATACCTTTGTATACACGCCTGCACATACCACAAACTGTCAAAATTCCTCAATAGACTTTGAACTTTATGCCTTATGCATATGGTTGAAAATGTATTGAAGAAATTTGACAGTTTTGGATAGATTGATGTGCAGGCGTCTGTACCAGATTACTAAATTTCAATGAAAAGGCCACAGAAGCCAATGTCTTAACCCATTTGGCCCAACCGTGCATTTGTATGTTGTAAATGAACTTCTAAAAGTATTAACCTCTCAACGCCCAACCGATCATATATGATAATTCAAAATACTCTGTCAACGCCCGGGCGATCATATATGATCACGCCCGCCAACCGACATTAGAACTTAAATTTTGCTTATTTAGAGCCTACTTTTGTATGAAGCAGTTTGGCAATAGACAAACTAGAGTCAATTTGCGTTTATCAAAACCCCCAACATTTTATGCTCTGTGCGTCTAGCTCTTTAAATTTCAGTTTCAAATTTTGACAATTGAGCGATCAAATTCGATCGACTCTATGTCGTCTAGTTAGAGTCTACTTTTGTATGAAGAAGTTTGCTAGAATAAATAGTTTGATCATGTAGAACTAATAAACTATTTCGGTAATCACATTTATTTTGATACCTGCCGGAGGAAATATATCAATTAGTAAATTGTCGTTTACAGAATGATAAAATATGATCTGCTACAACATATTCATATTTTTGTGAATATAGACGTTAGGTAATTGCCATTTTTTTTTATTTTAAGAATTACGTCATCAGCGCATTTTGCGTTTAGAGGTTAAATTAGGGTACATCTACAGGATGTTTGGTAATTAGTGTATGTTCCCGAAAAGTACCCATGTTATCATGTCTATGTAAATACTATGCCAACGTCAGAAAATGGATATTGTAAACTCCATACAAAATGACCCATCAGCTGATCAAGTTAGTATGGAAAGTCGGTTTTTTTTTTTACAATTTCCATTTTCTGACATTGTCATAGTATTTATATAGACATGTTAACATGGGTACGTTTCGGGAATATACACATTACCAAACATCCTGTGTAACAATATAATTATAACCCCATTCATGCCAAGTAGGTTAATGATTGAAATCAAGCCCAATAGTGAAAGGCTAATTATAACTAACCAATAGTCTATAATAATAGTTTCTCATTTGTAGCATCACACATTGGGCATGAATCCTGAAAACAAAGGGTGGGCAATTGGCAATACACCGGAGCTAGCCTGTGCCCACAACTCCCATGCAATCCCACAAGCCCGCAAGAAGACTGACAAGAATGCTGGAGTGTCCACAGGGCGCTTCACAGGTATCGGTAATGTAGAAACACTTGTTCATTTTTTTTTATTGGAGCAATATTTAAAAGTCTTTATTTCTGTAGAAGAAGGCTTATTACCTTTTCCTACATAAATTAATATCTACAATTGGTTTATTTTTTGTTAAGAAAGTCTTTGTGAACATTTACAATCCAAAAGATATACCTATTTGTAAAAAGAATTGGCAATTTGTGATTTTTTCTATACTCAAGTGGAAATGGCATGAGTTTATATTTTAATACAGGTCTTTACTATGTTATTCTTGAGTCATTATAGTTGCTCTATATGAGTCCCCATTCTTATTGCAGGTGAAGCATACCATTTTGTTAGCTTTGTGCCGATCAATGGTCATTTGTTTGAACTAGATGGTCTAAAGCCATATCCCACTGACCATGGACCTTGGGCGGCCGATGAAGACTGGACAGATAAGTTTAGAAGGGTCATGGCTGGGCGACTTGGCAGGGATGCTGGAGAGCAAGTGCATGACATAAGGTTGGTTCATGTTTTATTTATTTAAAAAACACTATTTTTCAAATACATGGCATAAAAAATAGCCACATATTTATCTTTATCCTTGTGGCAATTTGTACATCTTTTCGTTATTTTGTCTTAGTAGGGCCTGACAAGGTTTGCCACTGAGTCATAGTTGCATTTTGCCTTAAGGATCCTTTGTGTGTCTTATCATTAGGATTGCTATCTAATTGTATAGATGATGTTCATTTGCTATGCATATTGTAACATACAATCAGAGTATGATACCACATACCACTTACAGATTGTTACTAAACAGCACCTTACTACTACTAACTTATAACTACATAACTAACATTTAATGTAATATATTAATACGTAAGTATTCATATTACAATTTTGATAGAAGTTTTTACTGCTTACTGTAGTTTGACTGAATAAATCTTCTATTGATGTGTTACATTTTACTTTTCTAGATTCAATCTGATGACTGTGGTTCCTGATAGGAGAATAGCTTTAACCCAAAGGTTAAATGCTCTTGAACTAAACCAAAAACGAGTTAAGGAAGCTACTTCGAAAATTGGCAAACATATGAGGCACTTACTTTCAAAAAGTAGAGAATACAATGGTAACACTGAAAACCACTAGCCACTAAATCGAACATGAAACACTATTAGAATTACAGTTTATTTTTGCTTCATCTTCATAAAAATAGTTATTTTTTATTTTAAACGGTTTTATTTATAAAATGTTTATATAATTTTTGACGCAAATTTTGTTGCAAACAAATTACAAAAACACATATGTTGAAAAAATTTCCACGAGCAGGATTTGAACCCGCACACTTCTGACATACCGGGTCAGGTACTCTTCCAATTGAGCTATCGAGGTTTTAACCAGCCCGCCGAAATTATTCAACACTATTTTACTTTTTACTTTGAAAGCCAAAGATGCCCATTCAATGTCAACAACTACCGTCATTAACATCTGATCATAATATTTTTACGAATACTAAAGATCAGTAAAGAAGTAGGCAAGCTATTTATAAAATGTTTATATAATTTTTATTTAATTATTTTATTTAATTTGTTTATTCAATTTTTTCAACATTTGTGTTTTTGTAATTTGTTCGCAACAAAATTTGCGTTAATAATTATATAAACATTTTATAAATAGCTTAGAGAAGAAGAGAAGTAGGTAAGAAGTAGGTTCTTAACTGATCTTTATTATTTGTAAAAATATTATGATCAGATGTTAATGACGGTAGTTGTTAACATTGAATGGGCATCTTTGGCTTTCAAAGTAAAAAGTAAAATAGTGTTGAATAATTTCGGCGGGCTGGTTAGAACCACGATAGCTCAATTGGAAGAGCACCTGACCCGGTATGTCAGAAGGGTGCGGGTTCAAATCCTGCTTGTGGAAATTTTTTCAACATTTGTGTTTTCGGTTTTATTTAGCTTGTTATACCTTACAATGGGTATTTAGAATAAGAATATTTGCAATTTTTTTGTGTCAAAATTTGCACAGATATAGATACGAATTACATCGTACATAGCAACTTATTATAAATAAACAATTTTTTTCAGAACAAGGAGAGAGTTCAGTCCAAAATTTACATAGTGATAGCTTACCACAGCTCAGCGAGGAGAGTATTCTCATAGGTCTGGAGTCATCGGAAGTGCAAATGTATGACATTGATTTCACCCAACCGATAACTATTGAAATTGGTGCTTCAGACAGGCCGCAACAAGACAACAGCCTTATATTAGGTAGTTTTAAATTATTTTTTTGTTATTTAATTTAACTGAAAAATTCATGTTAAGGTAATCTGTAAATGTAATTAATTATTCATATACCTTCTTAGCTAAGGGCTTTTGGGAGATTTCATAAAAAAAATTAATATATCCATTTATTTATCACTACAAAATCATTGTCTATTATTTCAGTGGATCCTGTCGACCAAGGGACAATGGTGAAGTTTATTACAATCAGCCGAGAAAACGAAATCGTTAGAGATGTAAGAATTTATTTATGGTTATATGGCATCATCATCCATTAGTCACATAGATCATCAGCCTTCCCTATGGATGGAAACGGGTCATAAACCCCCACGCGGGCCCAGTGCAAATTGGTGGTTGTAACGACTGCTGTGCAGCCGGGACCAACGGCTTTACGTGCCTCCCGAAGCACGGAGGAGCTCGAGATGATACATTTTGATCACCCATGCGATAACCAGCCTTTGCGACCGGCCGCGTTAGCCACTACGCCATCGAGCTCCTCAATTTAACATTACCTATCACGCTGGCACAACTTAAATTGTTATTAGAATAAGAGAGAAAACTTATATATTATGATTGACTCGGAGCCGTCAACTGGCTGACTGCAATGGACAGGGTAAATTGGCGAGTTCTCGTTTCGAAGGCCAAGACTAACTCAGGGAGCCAATGGAGTAAGTAATATTTATTAGGATTTCTTGTTTCAGGTGTTCCCTACTTCAACAACTGCTTTAGTACGAAGCAACGATGCGCCTATACTATCGTGCTGCGAAACAACTCCCGACCAGCCGTACAAACTAAGGAAACTGCTGCTCTCACATTCTGAACTGAACGCGCTAAGCAGCTGCATCGCCAGCGAAATACAGACGTGCCAGCAAGCCCTTAACGATGAAAACGATAAAAGGGATATGTATAAGGTGATAACTGACAATCAAAATATATTATATACAAATTCGCCTCAGTGGCCGGAGCGCCAAAACGTTCGTCCCGATACCCTTAGGTCCAGTGATCAATTCCCAAGGCGGCCAAGTGTGTTTTAGATTTTCCGATGCATAGCCCGCGTTTATGATCACCAACCCGCATTTGGCAAACGTGGTGATTAAGCCATTACCCATGAATTGTAGCGATACCCATATTTTACCCATATTTTGTAGTGATGCACTGGGCTCGCGTGGTGGTTTATGGCCCGTTCTCCCTATCCTATCCATAGGGAAGGCTCGTGCCCCAGCAGTGGGGACATAAAATGAGCTGATGATGATGCTGATGATGTAGTGATGATTTGATTTCAATGATAGAGAACTGCCCCGCAATAGGACAGTTATAGGCTATTTACTTACTTACTTATATACATACAAAATTAAGATAAGACATGGTTAATGTTGAATTGCACCCTAGCTCAGTGTACCCCTGCACTGTTATTCTTCTCGAGGCAATTTGTGCCGTATCGCGCAGTAAAACAGGAAAAATTTGGTTATACATGCAGTTAGCGTTATTTTAATCAAAATGTCATACAGATCATTATATTTATAATTTTAAAAAAACTTAGTTTATATTTGCTTGAATCACAAGAGATGGTGATGGATGACTACTAAGCTTTTTCACTAGAGCTTTGTTTCGGTGTGTTTCCGATAAGATGCATAGCCTGGATTTGTGATAACCAACTCATATTTGACAAGTGCGATCAATTGTAATTATAGCCTGTCCCAGATTTCAATGATTAAGGCCTTTTCCCAGCAGCGGAACAGTGTATAGGCTAGTTACTAATTCCTTGGATTCAGTCTCTTACTAGCAAGCGGCGTAAAGGCTAAACACCCCGTTGTTATACCTACAACGTGTAACATAAAAGTGTGGTAAAAAGTGCTGATACACTATATACATATCTAGGTCTTGTATGTGTGTTACTAAGACATCATTATTAACTTTAATTTTTTATGCATTTTTTTTTATATAATATTTCTATTGTGACGTCACATCAAAATAAGCAAGTCACAGCCCTAGTGGTTTAGTAACCTATGTGTACTTACATTTATGATCACTGCTGCTGCTGCTTGCTTATGAATTCACTAATATATAAATTTATATATATATTATATATTTATATTATTTTTAGTAAATATATATATTTACTAAATATATATATTTACAATTGCATGACAAATTAAATTTAATAATTGTCTTAGTAACTCTGCATATAAGATCCAGATCGGATACACTTTGGATCTTTTAATTTTTACCACTCTTTTCTCTTACACGCTGTACTACAAAAAAATCCCCCATGCAGGTGGACGACTGCCGGCGCACGCACAACTACGACGAGTTCATCTGCACGTTCCTCTCGATGCTGACCGAGCGCGGCGCCCTCGCCGAGCTGGTGGCGGCGCAGCTGGAGCGGGGCCGGGCTCCGCGCGTGAGACGGCGGCGTCCGAGGGCACGCCCCGCGAGGCCCCGCCCCGCCCAAGAAACAGGAAGTAGGGAGACAGTGGTATACATAGCCAGTAGCACTGCTGTGGGAGAGTGTACAGACAAGACTGAAGATACCAGGACAGTATGATGTGTGACATCTTACAGATGAGAAGTGCAAGTGTCACTTTTTTTAGAAAGGCTTTAGACCGTGCTTGGCCCGCGCTTCTTCGCCCCCGCTCGCGCTATAGAAGTAACACCATGGTATGACATCTAACAAGAGAGGACATGCAAAAGAAGCTGCCTGGAACTAACTGGAGCGCGGCACTCTCGCTGAGCTGGTGGCGGCGCAGCTGGAGCGGGGAGGGGGCTCCGCGCGTGAGACGGAGACGCCAAGGGCACGCCCCCTCTCGCAAAACAGGAAGTAGGGAGACAGTGGTGTAACTGTAGGAGAGGATACGCAAGAGACCAAATCTACTAGGACACTGCTGTGACCATCTAATCTCAAAAGAAATATCAAGTGACCCTTTTTTTAGAAAAGCATTAGACCGCGCGGCCCTGCTTCCGCCCGCGGAACTGAAGTAACTCCGTGCTATAGCTGCTAGGAACACCACGTGTGACATCTTACACGAGAGAGTATACGCAGGAGTACGCTGCGCTCTCGATGAGCTGGTGGCGGTGCAGTTGGAGCAAGGCCCAGCCCCCGCTCGACGAGACGAACAGGAAGTAGGGAGACCAGTAGTATACATAGCCAGTAGCACTGCTACTGCTGTGGGAGTGTACTTAAGAGACTGGACATACCAGGACAGTATGATGCGTGTCATCTTAACAGACGAGAAATACCAAGTGACACTTTTTAGAAAGGCATTAGACCGTGCCCGCCTCGCAAGGCTATGTCCCCGCACGCACTATAGAAGTAACACTATGGTTTGACATCTAACAGAGGAGAGGATACGCTTCGTCTTACAGACGAGAAGATATGTAATAAGAATAACAAGTGACACTTTTTATAGCGTGCGTTTTTAGGCGTGCCCGCGCAATAGGAACTCACTCCGTGCTATAGCTCCTAGGAACACCATGGTATAACATCTTACAGGGGAGATGTATACGTAGCAGCTACCAAGAAGATATGCTGTGACATCTTATAGAGGAAAGGGTACGGAATGCGGCGCTTTCGCCAAACTAGTGGTGTTCAGAACTATCAGAAATCGGCTGAAAGATCAAGTTAATATAAATTTTAAAGTTATAGAATAGTCAGACAATATAAGATCTATAAGCGGATTGTTATTATATAAATGCCATCAATTAACCTTTATTCCCGTTGTAGTCTCTGCGGTGGGAGTTCTCGAACTGATGATGGTGCTGTTTGACCGATGACGTCACTGACAAAAAGCCATTTCAATTCACGAAAGTGGTGCTCCACACGTGGCACGATCCACGAGACCACATCCTTTCATTAATTTCGTCCTATTCGTACCTATAATGTTTGTCCTTCGAGCCGGATTCGATCCACATTTAATATATTCTTAGAAGCTTGAAAAATATAGCATTATTAAACAATAAGTTGTTTTTGTACTCTTTTCAGAAAAATGTTTTAAAATCTATACTTTTTATTAACAAGTTTGATAGTCTAGGACTCCAGGACATGTTAACAATTCTATTTTGAATTCCTTGTGGTATTTTTACCAATTTTTCTAATCGCATCGTACTGTTTTTCATAATTTACTGATTCTTATTCAATTCTTGTGTGGCTCATCTTGGCGTGGCCACCATCACCAACTGGAAATCTGACTTTCTAGATAATTTGTCGATAATTTGTCGGAATTTGGTGTGAAATCTCAGAATTTGTCGGTCCACCGTTCCAAAGTTATAAGGGGTTCAAGGTGGCCCCGCCAGGATGAGCCTTCATCCTGGCGTGGCCACCTTCTATCTCTGACACTACTGGTCGTAGCGAAGATCTGATTACACCAATAATTTGTGGATAATTTGTCGACAAACGCCAGAATTTGTCGATGCTTCTATGAAAAGTTATATCAACTTCTTTTTTTCAATAGTAAATGTACAATCGCGTACATGAAGCTTATTGATACTGTGAATAAACGACTTGAAAGGTATAAAGAGTGCAAGTAAGTATGAGAGTGAATTGGATACATATATGAATGAAAATTAAACTAAATCTTACTGATATTATTAATGTGAAGTTTGGATGTTTGTTACTCTTCAACCACTGGACGGATCGGGATGAAACTTGGTACAATAGGGTTGGACCCAGAATAGGACATAGGGTACTTTTCTCTCGGCATTCCCACGGGAACGAAAACCACGCGAGTGAAACCGCGGGCGGAAGCCAAATTTCACCCCGATCCGTTAAGTGCTTGAAACGTAATTGAGTAACAAACATCCAAATATTCGCATATTTTATAATATTAAGTAACTAGTAAGACCATAGTTAGGTTGGTAATTGCCTATTTATATTTTTAAAATTATTGCGTTACATAATGTGACAGAAAACACCTATGTACCTACACAGTTACTCATTCAAATTCGCACAATATTTTTAATAGTGTCATAGTTTATTGACTGAGCCTATGTTTTTATTTATCGTTAAGAAAAATAGGTAAGTACTTTAGTAAAAAGAAGGCAACTTTATGTAAATCAATAATAAACAACACTGCGACTATTAGAAAAATACTATAATACCATAAATAACCATACTTTGGAGCTAACAGGGGTTCCGAGATCCATGTCCGAGAGAGAACGACATGTTCACACTAGTGTGAACGACTTTATTTCGTACGCTACAAGGTTCACAATACCTTATACCACTTACTGTGTCTACGATTGTGGTATTTGATGTGCTGACATTACGATCTATTTTCTCGAAACTGTCACATGTTCTTTACTGCGTTCATAAATTGCGCGGCAGCATTGCACTTCGCTGCACTTGTAGTATTTCAAAGAGATAACAGATGGCGCTGAATAGTAGTTTCATTATTTTCAATACCAAAATAACCTTTATGATCTAAAACAGAATGATCAACGTTCAATGATTAACGGGGATGTTTGTTATTGTTTGGTATGGACCGGGATAAGTACAAATAGCTGGTTAGAGAACTGCCTCAGTTCGCAGTGGTGTATTTAGTAGTAGTAGTAGTTTTATTAGTGGTATATTGTGCGCGATACTTACTTAGGTAGATAAAAAGCAATTCAGTACTTTTTACTTAGAGAAGATGTCGTAAAGAAACTTTTTATAAATGCAATTAGTCGACATCGGTGCTTAATTGGAAAATGGTACTTACCTAATTAGCAGTGATAGGAATAGGTAGTGCCTATTTACCTAAAGTTCGAAGAACAGAGACATAAATCGCAGACTTCCTTACGACAAATTTTTTTCTGGGACAACTTTGTCCCAACAGCAGTTTATTAAAAATAATGTTAATTGGAATATGTAGGTATTAACCCGAACTTTACAATTTATATTTTCGGAATATTAGAAAAATTTAAACTCTAATATAACATGCATTTCAAACAAATTGTCGCCTTTTTACGTAACATAAACTGTACAAGTGACGCATTCTCTCATTCATTGGGATAGATTCGGTTTTCACTCGGACGCACTTATACCACACGGGACAGCCGGTGAAGGGGGGGGGGGGGGGGGGAGGGGGCGGTGCCTATGTTCCTGCAATGGGCCTACCCCCGCACCGCAAGCCTCACTCCTGCGCTTCGGTCTGTTGAGTGTACACGCATACCTGTTTTTTATTTTTGACACTCGCGAGTTTTCTGGTTTATTGTATCTGCATATCACGACTACCTTGGCTTGAATTAACGGATTACGTTTTGCTGCAATAAGATTGTGCCTGTTTTTCTCCGTCGGATAATACGGTAAGTCAACATTATTTATTATTTTACTTTGATTTGTTTAGAATAATTATATTATTTATAGTTTTTTTTTTCTTTAAATATAGTTGATTTTACTTGCATTGACTACAAGGATGCATGCAATACAACTGATTATTAAGGCCCGTATCGCAGAACAACACTCAAGAATGAATCTAGTTTCAAAACTGATTTCAGACGCAGATTCTATTTTAGCAATTTAAAACTAGATTTGCGATCAGCACTCAGCCGAGTATTGATTTTCAATCATGAATCTAGTTTTATGTTGCTTTCAAAATAAAGGGGTTCGAAGATTAATGGCATATGAATCAGTCACCATTTTGTTTTTTTTTCTAAAATATAAAATCGATAGAAGAAAACTAGATGATCAAAAAATGTAATTAACATTTTGCCGTAACATCACCGGTTAAAAAGTTATAGATAGAAAGATGTTAGGAGTTTTAAGTAACTCCATCATTTTTGTTTCTTATTTTAAGTCAGCTAGTGTTTTTAATCTTACCTGCTAACATTTTACTAATATGCTAATACAAAAATATATAAAAATAAAACACATACAGGCTTACGATCGATTAAATTCAATAAAAATCAATTTAAAGTGATTATCACTTGAAATAAGATAAATATCTATATATTTTTGTTTACTTATACGTTTGTCATGTCTGAAAAGTCGTAAAAAGATATTTTTTCACATGTAATGTCAAACATTATTTAATCGTGAAATGTATTATTTTCAGTGGTGACTTTGGTCACAAAAATCAATATATCTTTTTAACCAATAATATAACGGCAATGGATATAAGAACGATACAACTTGGGCGTCTTTAAGACCAGGGCAAACAGGCATCTTTTACTGTGTGCGCGTACTCCATTTCGTCCCCTTTGTCGCTTTCCATTAGGTGAAAATCGGGGACAAACACGCAGTCCCCAGTAATATATATATATATCGCTAAATGTTATTTACATTTTTTGATCACCTAGTTTTCTTTTATCGATTCACATAGATTATAGACTGCGTCAACATTTTAGAAACAAAAAAAACAAAATGGCGACTGATTCATATGCCGTAATCTTCGAACCCCTTTATTTTTGAAAGCAACTTAAAACTAGATTCATGATTGAAAATCAATACTCGGCTGAGTGCTGATCGCGAATCTGGTTTTGAATTGCTAAAATAGAATCTGCGCCTGAAATCAGTTTTGAAACTAGATTCATTCTTGAGTGTTGTTCTGCGATACGAGCCTTAATAATCAGTTGTATTGTATGCATCCTTGTAGTCAATGCAAGTAAAATCAACTATATTTAAAGAAAAAAAAAAAAAAAAATATAATTATTCTAAACAAATCAAAGTAAAATAATTCAAGCCAAGGTAGTCGTGATATGCAGATACAATAAACCAGAAAACTTGCGAGTCTCAAAAATATTTATCTCAGAAACAAAACATGTATGCGTGTACACTCAACAGACCGAAGCACAGGAGTGAGGCACGCGGGGCGGGGGTAGGCCCATTGCAGAAACACAGGCACCCCCCCCCCCTCCTCACGGGCCGTCCCGTAGGGTATAAGTGCGTCCGAGTGAAAACCGAATCTATCCCAATGAATGAGAGAATGCGTCATTTGTACAGTTAATGTTACGTAAAAAGGCGTCAATTTATTTGAAATGCATGTTTTATTAGAGTTTAAATTTTTCTAATATTCCGAAAATATAAATTATAAAGTTCGGGTTAGTACCTACATATTCCAATTAACATTATTTTTAATAAACTGCTGCTGGGACAAAGTTGTCCCAGAAAAAAAAATTGTCGTAAGGAAGTCTCCGATTTATGTTTCTGTTCTTCGAACTTTAGGTGAATAGGCACTACCTATTCCTATCACTGCTAATTAGAAATACCTATCTATTAATTTTCTTTGTAACTACTTGTGAGCCGTGTGGTGGCGGCTCCTTTTAAGAAAAGGCGACTAACGGACTGAGAACTGCACATACATACATCCAACTGCTTATAGCGGCGACAGGCTCACCACCTATCATGCGAACACAGGTGCAGTAGTATTTGGTGAAACACGGACTGTGGCAGTAGTTTTCGCTTTTTTCATAAACATTGGATTATCTATATTGTTAATTATAACGTTATGGACTGATTTTTCAACAGTTAACAAAACTTATCCAGCTGATAAAATGTTACCAAATCAAATTAAAATATCACCCTATAATACAAGAATCAACGAGATGACAACACATTTTTAAAATGGCTGTACAATAATCTATTAGCAATAAATTAACGTCATGCATTGATTATGTGCACCCGATAAAGAGTCGGACATACCTACGTACATATCAAAGTTACGATCTTCATTCACCTTTTAATTAGTTCATTAATTCACATTATCATTAAATGCTTATGAACGCGACTGTACATGTACCTTTTCATAGAAGCACCGACAAATTCTGGCGTTTGTCGACAAATTCCGACAAATTATCCACAAATTATATTAGTAGTTTCAGAGATACAAGGTGGCCACGCCAGGATGAGGGCTCGCGGAGCCACCTTGAACCCCTTATAACTTTTGTACGGTGGACCGATAAATTCTCAGATTTCACGATAAATTCCGACAAATTATGGGTGTAATCAGATCTTCGCTACAACCCGTAGTTTCAGAGATACAAGGCGGCCACGCCAGGATGAGCCCCTTATAACTTTTGAACGGTGGACCGACAAATTCTGAGATTTCACGACAAATTCCGACAAATTATCTATAAAGTCAGATTTCCAGTTGACTATGGTGGCCACGCCAAGAGCCACACTCAATTCTTACAATATGATTTAAATAATATCGTGTGGCTCATTTTGGCACGGCCACCATCACCAACCCGAAATCTGAGTTTACAGATAATTAGTGGATAATTAGTGGGAATTAGTGGATAAATCTCAGAATTAGAGGGGCCATGGTTCAAAAGTTATAAGGGATACAAGGTGGCCGTGCCAAAATGAGGCTCATTTTGGCACGGCCACCTTGTATCTCTGAAACCACGGGTCGTAGCGAAGAACTGATTACACCAATAATTAGTGGATAATTAGTGGGAATTAGTGGGGCCATGGTTCAAAAGTTATAACGGATACAAGGTGGCCGTGCCAAAATGAGCGCTCATTTTGGCACGGCCACCTTGTATCTTTGAAACCACGGGTCGTAGCGAAGATCTGATTACACCAATAATTAGTGGATAATTAGTGGGAATTAGTGGATAAATCTCAGAATTAGTGGGAGCTTCTGTGAAAAGTTATATCAAATTTTCATTTTCCCATAGTAGATGTACTATCGCGTACATGAAGCTTATTGATAATTTGAATTAACAACTTAAAATTGAAAGGTATAAAGAATCTAGGTATATAGAGTGCAAGTAAGTAAATGAGAGAGAGAATCGGTATGGATATAATTGTACATGACATTAATTTAATGTCGGGAACAAAAAAAAAACTAGTTAGTATATAAATGCATTTCCTTAAAAATATAAAAAGGCTCATTTGAATGCTTTACAATGTAATTATTAACCGACTTCAAAGAAAAGATGAGGTTCTTTTTTACTATTGTATGTAGATAAACTATGTCCGTCGATATCTCCATCAATTGTAGACCGATTTTCAAAATTCTTTTAATTCCATTACTGAGGTGGTCCCATTGTCACCAAGTCACGATCTGATGACGATGAAAGCACATAAGTCAAACGACTATATGCATACATAATCGTTCGACTTACGTTCTTTAGTCTGCCGAACCTTTATTTGTAGGCACACACAACGCGTTACTTTTTTTTTCTAATGATATTAAACTACCTATTTGCGTCTGATTGATAGTCATCTTCCCATGTTGATTAGCTGGTGATGGAAGGTACCTAAAACTCCTCAACGGTTTAATTCTTTATATCGTAGCTTTATGTTTGAGCGCTGTTCTAATGGCGAGTGGGCCATTAAAAAATAATATAAAAAAATTATGTTTAATAAATAAGTATCAAAAATTCCCCCATTACACTAAAAAGCAAAATTTATAATAAAAGTTTAAAAAACAGCTTTTAAAAATGTATCTAAGATGTTAGAAATCATTTACTTAACTTACATACCTACACGATTCCAATATTTACAATAATCAGTAATTTTTGTAGTCAGTGCTAGTAATCTAAAACTAATTTATGATATGCTGGCACCGACTCATGTATTCGTGTTTTTATTCTGTTTGGTGCTTTGACTGTATTCTGTTACGCCTATATTAAGTACTTACTTATATTAAGTACTATCTATTTATTTAATTAAGTTCAGATTTTTTTTGATTAGGTATTTAATATATGTGGCAACTACTATTATTATTATTTAGAGGTGGCAAAAGTGACCTGGCAACACCTTGTTGTACCTACATATCCATTCAAATTCACACAAAATTTAGGATAGTGTCCACAATCATAATAAAATTGCACCTAGACAAACTTTTGTACGAACTAAGATATTTATCCACTGAGTAGTCTTTATTCATCTTTTAAAACAAAGTACTTTACCACAACTTAACAAAAAAAACTACATGTTTACACAAGTGTGAACGACTTTATTTCGTACAGCACAAGGTTCACAATACCTCATACACAGATAAAGCAATCAAAACAATGCACTTCGCTGCACTTCTACTTTTTCAAATTCATTAATTTCATTGCCAAAATAACCTTTATAGTCTACAACTGAATGATCAATGTTGTATGACAATAAATTCAAGTAATAACTAAATGCTTATGTGCGCGACTGCACATGTTGTTTTTGTATGGAAAAAAGAAGTTGCTATAACTTTTGAACCGTGGCCCCACTAATTCTAAGATTTATCCACTAATTCCCACTAATTATCCACTAATTATTGGTGTAATCAGATCTTCGCTACGACCCGTGGGTTCAGAGATACAAGGTGGCCGTGCCAAAATGAG
The DNA here is from genome assembly GCA_947562085.1 of Eudonia lacustrata. Classification (NCBI taxonomy): domain Eukaryota; kingdom Metazoa; phylum Arthropoda; class Insecta; order Lepidoptera; family Crambidae; genus Eudonia; species Eudonia lacustrata. Next base: position 14,090,192 of record OX387318.1, on the reverse strand, counting down.
CGCTCATTTTGGCACGGTCACCTTGTATCCCTTATAACTTTTGAACCATGGCCCCACTAACTCTGAGATTTATCCACTAATTCCCACTAATTATCTGTAAACCCAGATTTCGGGTTGGTGATGGTGGCCGTGCCAAAATGAGCCACACAATAATATCGTATTGATTACCACAATAAATTTGAATTCTAATAGGCATTGTATGTACGTACGCCTGCACATCCTACCACAAACTGCCTTTCCTCAATAGACTGAACTTTATGTATAAGGCATATAGTTGAACATTTACTGTAGACCTTTGACAGTTTTAGATTTGTGGATGTGCAGGCGTCTGACCTAATAATGATGTATATGTCTGTCTGTATCTAATATGAATTGTTCAAAGTGGCCATATTAATAAAGTAGGTACAATAAAGTACTTCTATAGAAGTGTTGGCGTGGGCGACACGAAAATCTCGAACTTCTATAGAAGTTGTTGGCGGTGAAAAAGTTAAATCTTATGGAGCTAGTTTGTTTAACAAATTACCGAAATAAAACCACTTGTTTAAAAACGAATTTTTATTAGTATACTACGAACAGCGCCGTATTTACATGTTCGTCATATTGTTAAGGAAATGTAACAACAACAACAACTTGATTATTGTTTGCTTAGGCACATGCTTCATCTTATAACATTCTTAATTTATATTGTTTTGGATACATGACCGGGCACTAGTGCTAGTAACCACGCTTACTTCAATGTCCGCAAATCGACTTGCGAGCTACACTAAAATATTGAATTTAAACAGCAACCTGGGGCCTCGTTGTAGACACCCACTACTATTTCACTAAACAAATGGAAACTTAATAATTTACAAACTACTCAATTGGCGTTCAAAGTTTCTTAATACCTAATAGTACATTATTCAGTGAAGGATTGAGTCCGCGCCCATTTCGTAAACCTACATATTTGTGATATTCATGCCAAGCGAGCTAAACGCGTACACCACTTTTTAATTTAATTAATTAATTTCATAAAACCTTTTCGATTAAAAAAATATAAAGTAATGCGAGTTAGAGGCGTAGCTCTAAAATAAATATATTAAAATAGAGAAGAGAAAGTATCTTTTGAAATAAGTAAACAGTTAAGACGAATAATTGAAAATAATAGAGAGAATTTTATTACGCATCTCTAAATAATTGTATAATCAAATACATAAAAGATGTCAGCTAAGTAGATTACCTTTCATAATGTCGAAACTATGCCTAAAAGTACATATTAATCATAGCACAGAAAGCAGTGTCGCCGCTGCAAGATATTTTCGGGACCTTATCACGTACATCCAATAGATAGACCTGTAACCTAAGCATTCGGCAAGTATGCTTTTCTCTTTATCCACACACGTGACAGTGATATTGTCACAAACGAAATTTCGAAAATCAATTCTGAATAAGGGGACTGTAATATAAAGCTTAGATAACACTTTTACACTTACGACAATAACACTATGCAACAAGCACGTTCAATATTTAACAACATTTTATCCGCTATAAGTGAAAATATATACAGATAACATGTACCAATATTTCGGTTAAAGCTGATGATTCATTCATCACTGATGAATAATATATAAGAAGAAAATACATAATTGTATATTTCCAGTTTCCGTAGATTACTTTAAAAAACATTTATTTTTTTAAAACATCATCACGATGATGATGATTTAAAAAAAAACAATAACATCAGGCATCACTTATTATTGTCGTAAGACAAATATCTATTATCTCTCTATTTAGTACATAAAATATTTACGAAATTATGTTTATAGTAATTATTTTAGAATTTCTTATTATATCAATGGTTTTAAAGCGTTTTCATAGTTCATCAGTTACAAAGGTCTATCGATAAAAGGCAAGTGACTCTATGACAAATTGATAAAACATTCTATATCACAGACTAACAGAAATATTACACAAAAGAACTTACAAACACTACATAATATGGCACTAATAACTAAAACCTGAAACTACACATAAGTAACAATATAAAGGCAGTGATCAAGATACCGGGTGAATACGAGCTATTATTGTTCTTCGACTATAACTAAAGCAGGCGATAAACATGTCACGATTCAAACTCAGGATTCCCGACAACCTGTTACATTTCAATGACAATATAACTGGAGTTTCTACTACTATGGGTATCTCAACAATATGCTCCCACACTAATAAAAAAAAAGAAATAATACTCGACAATAACAATGCATAAAATCATCATATACGAAGGGTCGGCAGTAGCACCAGCACCGTAACATAGCGACGCGCGCGGCCTCAGGTTCACAACCAAAACTTATTGCTATTATCACTACTTCGAAATTGCACTACTCTGGGTGTCCATAAAATTGTAAACTCCAAACGGAAGCATAAAATTAAAACTACATACTTGATTTGAGCGAAATATAAGAAATATGCATATGTGCATAAAGAAAAACTATTGCACTGCGACCAAAAAAAAGATATCATAAAATTTTTAAACTCTTAATAATTGTTCGATCCAAATAAAATTTGACTAACAAAAAAAAATCTACATCAAACCTTAGCACACTATTCACTACGGCATACATTCATAGATAAGGAACAATATCATCAATCAATAATTATAAAGTAACAATGTATAAGCGCGAGGTCCGGGGCGTGGCGGCTCGGGGGCTCGAGGTCCCGGCACGGCCGCCTCGGGGGCCCGGGGCTCGGGGCTCACTGCGGTCCGGGCGGGCCGGGCGGCTTTCAACTGTCCGCAGGCGGGCTGCCGGCCGCGCTCGCCCCAATCTCGCTCAGGATGCCCGGAATGGGAAGGTCTTTGAGCTGTCTCTTCTCAATCTCCGCTTTGAATTGCTCGATGTCTTGGGGGCTGTTAATAAAATAGCAAACATTGATAACATAGAACAAGCTAGGCTTTAATTATATGAATGAAAATTATGCCATCCCTAATAATATTGTCTATCGCATATCGGTTGCAAAAAGGCACACTTTGATTATTAGCACCAAAACCTCAATAACTAACCTCTCTTATATGACATTGAATGCACATGACATTGTTGCACCGTATTTACATTTGCGTATTCAGTCATTTTGTCTCTGTTGCAGCGACGTGATGTGATTATTTATGTTGCATCTACTTCTATTGTTGAACTATGACAGCATATAAAAGCGCCCATGCACATGTTTGTACCGGTTTAGCGCGCGGCGCGTGTGAACAGAGTATTTGTATTTTAGTTCTACGTGTACGTTGGTTCACTAAGGCTAGTGTGTTGTTTGGCGTAAATAACAACGAATGATTTTTCTTTAATTGCAGTATGTTTCTATATTTATATTTAATTTTTGGCTATCTTTTCAAAAAAATCCGTAAATGTTATAGGGTTATGAGCAGTGGTCGACGTAGATAGTGCCATATGGGGTGAATGACCACAAATGTATATGTTGACTGACATGGCCATGCCCGAGATTTGAGATTTCAAAATCGATATTGAGTTTACTTATTTTGAACATGGGTAGAAACTATAATTATTATACTGGTTTCTGTCTGTTTATTCTCTAGAAGAGTTCGCGTTAAGCTAATCAACTGAAGATACAAAACGACACACGGACATTGTTAAATGCACTATTCTAAAAGAAAGAAAGAGACAGTAGCATGATGTCTCCTTTGCACGAGTGGTTACATCGTAATGTGTCGATGCTTGTATATTAAAACCCAATTAAGTTTGTTTGCTTAGCAAGTACAAGGCGGGTAAAGCAGTGTCAATACCTAGTATTAATGTACATTTAGACAATTACGACCCGTTGTCAAGAAATAGTATAGACATATAGAAATCACTACAGATTTAAAACAGTGTTTGTAGTAGTACTAGTTGGTCGTAACGCATAAAGCAACGAAATTCTTTTTATAAAACTGCTGTTCTCTTATTGCTAATAAGCAAGGTAAATATTTATACCTAGTTAAAAAAATGGTGACATTTTTAGGGTACATTTAATTTGCATAAATGAAATGTAGGCATTGATTAAAAATGATTTTTACATGTGAGGGTATGTCCACGTTATGCCACGATCGACGAATCTCGTAAAATAGCACTACCTACGCCAACCACTGGTTATGAGATAGATAGATAGATAGATAAAACTCTTTATTGCACACACACACAGAAAAGTAGAAACAAAACAACAAAAAAGTTTATATCGGGGTGGGCAAAGGCGGTCTTATCGCTTAAAGCGATCTCTTCCAGACAGCCTTTTGAGGTATAGGACAACTTAAAGGAAAATAAAATGTAGTGCACAAGTTTAAAGCAATAAAAAATAAACAAAGAGGAGATAATAATGAGGTTTATATTTTTTTTGCACGTTCTAAAAACCTTTACCACAAACTAAGAAAACTGCAAAATGCAAGCTTCATTCAAACCGCGCTTTAGCGATGCACACATAAGCCCTCTCACGGACACACAGTATCGCAACAACTTCGCTCGAACTATTTCGAGCTGTTCCGAGGTTCCGTTGTCTATGTGTTCGTCATACGAGCGCGTTTGTATAAAGTTTAATGTTTTATGCCTGTAGGTACTTTGTCCGTTACGCCAATTGAGTTGGATGTAATCATTACGAGGCCGAAACGTGGACACTCACGGTTGGGCTGGTTCTCAAATTTAAAGTCGCTCAGCGAGCTATGGAAAGGGCTATGCTCGGAGTTACTCTGAAGGATTGACTTCGGAATGAGGTGATCCGACAGAGAACGAAAGTAATCGACATAGCCCATCGGATCAGCCGGATTAGCCGCAGAACCGACAACCGTTGGGATAAACGAGTTCTCGAGTGGAGACCACGTATCGGCAAACGTAGTGTAGGACGCCCTCAGACTAGGTGGAGCGACGATCTTCGCAAGGTGGCTGGCAAGAGCTGGATGAGAGTGGCCGCGGATCGTGCTCGGTGGCGTGCACTTGGAGAGGCTTTTGTCCAGCAGTGGACTAGCATAGGCTGATGATGATGATGATGAATCTTTAGACAATTATGTGGGGAGGAGGCGACAGCCACGGCTGCTCCCGATCACACGCGCTCTGCACACACTTAACGAAATTTCCCAAATTATTGATATTGTTTCGTGTTCTATAAGTGAATTCGCCAAAGTATCATTGTATATTATATGTTATACTAGGGACCACTTTATTAAATTGGGATACGTCCTGTCATGATATTGTTTGTGTTAATAAATAAATAAATAAATTAGTTGTGACCTGATCTGCACGAACAGTATCCCATTGATGAGGTTCAGCATATCGATGACGGACGCCATGCCGGGCGGTTGTATAGCGAGCGGCGGCGGCGCGGGCGGCGCGTGTGGAGCGCGAGCGTACGCTTCGGCCAGACGCTTCTGCAGTACTACGGCTTGTTGGGTCAGGTGGCGAAGGCACTCGGAGGATTCACGGGTCTTCTCGTGTTTCTCGCCGAGCTGGTGGGTAATGGAGAGGGTCGGATTCATTCGGAGAACTTTAGAGAATTTTTATAATAAATAAACTTAAAATAATAAGAATATTTTTCGAAAGCGTTTACAACTGATGATTGGGTTATCATTGTCATTCGTAACACGATTCTGACTGTCCTTATTTTAAGTACAATATTGAAAGTGAAAATGTGCTACTTTACAGGAGCAGTTTAAAGTTAACAAAAATATCAAAATTTACACTTTCGATACTGTACTTGCCTATGGACAATCGAGTTATTACAAGATTAATATAATGTAAATAGCCCTATGCAAACTTTAAAGTTCATTTTTGTCGAAAATATTAAAACTTATCACGAACAGTGAAAAAAGGCGTCTACTGCTGCAGTGCGGCACGAATTTTCTAGTCCGAATTTTGTAATATCAGCCCCTAGTTAATCGCCTGGTGGTAAAACCATGCGTGATATACAACTGAATGGCGACTTAATACCTAATTTTGCCGTCGAGCAGCATTATTTCGAATACCATCAATAAGGAGTTTTTGTTAAACATATTATTTTTTGATATAAGACACTCACCAACTGCTTATAGATAGAGTAGGTCTCCTTCTCGTGCTGCAGTGCGGCACGGAAGTCTCCCAAGCAGGAGAGAGTACGCGCTAGCAGATGTCTCGCGACGGCCGCCTTTAGAGATCGCGGCCCGTGCACGGCGCATGTGACGCCTAAAGCACGTTCGGCGAAGCGTAGGGAGAGTTCATACTCTCCCACAGCGTGTAGGATCAGAGCGATGTTACTCTGAAAATGGTTTAAGTAATGTTAAACATTGGTAAGCATAGTATTTGTGTATGTGTACAATTATGTATACAATTTTTATTAATAAATTAAATAGGTAGTAATAATTGTATTTAAATTTGAAAAAGACGGTGTTGAAAAAAATCCACGAATGTCATGGGGTGCGATTTGAATACCGCTCGTGGAATTTTTTCAACACTTAATCTTTTTTCAAATTGTAATTTGTTCGCAACAATATTTGCGTAAAATTATCAACCAATGGGGACATAATGCACTTTGCTTTGATCGCTCAGCAACCAGATGATGATGAGCTTGTGATGATGATGATGATAATCATGATATTATAAACTTACATCGAGCAGCGCCATCTCTGGGTGGTTCTCGCCGCAGACGAGCAGTGCGAGATAGCGCGCGCGGTACAGCAGCTTCAGCGCTGTGCTCACTTGGCCGTTCGCAAAGCAATACAGCGCCAAGTGGGACTGGAAGTATGAAAGTTATTATGGACAAAAGTTTATGTTGACATACTGAATAATAAATTTATATTAGGCCTACTTCATAAGAAACACATAAAAGTCGTTTACTCGTAACATATTAAAAAATAAAAAATATATCAATAAAACCTGCATGATTGGCTTTAACCCAATGTGCGTTTTGATAAAACCATCAAAAAGAAAACCTTCAAAATTCAGAGACACAAGAAGAAAAAGGAACTCACATATTCCGTAATCGTGTAGGGGTGATCAATCCCATTGACTCGCTCTGACATGAATACTGCCTTCTGCTGGTAAGCCATAGCATCCCGGTGCTCGCCCGTAACGTAGCAGAGGCGCGCAACCATGCGGAGGCATTGCGCAATCTCGCCGTGCATCGCGCCGTATACGTTGTTGAGAAGGTTGAGCGCCTCTGTGATGAGCTCGTGACCTTCGGAGACAGCGCCCGCTTGAATCTTGTTTTGGCCGGTCGTGTAGAAGTTGTACGCATCCGAAGCCTGTGTTAAAATGAGAAAAGATGTTAGTACTCGATACAAAAATTAATAAAAGTCGCTATAACCTATTGTAGTACCTATGTTAAATTATACTTTATAATTTTATTATTAAATATATATAAACAACGTGTAACAGAAAGGTGTGGTCAAAATGAAAAGATCCAAAGTGTATCCGATCTAGATCTTGTATGTGCTGTTACTAAGACATAATTATTAACTTTAGTTTGTCATGCAATTGTAAATTAAATGTTTATATGTATTAGTGAGGTCATGTGCCTCAGGCGCACAAAAGCAAGCAGCAGTGATCATAAATTTAAGTAAGGTTACTAAACCACTAGGGCTGTGACTTGTTTATTTTGGTGTGACGTCATAATATAAATATTCAAGAAAGTGTCTAGTCTGCCACCAGTGGTATTATCAAGCCGCTAGTGGTAAAATAAATAAAAAAATATTCTGCCGCCAGTTATTGGGTTTTTCAATTTGTTCCATACTGCAAACTAATAAAGTTTAATTTTAAATACACATCACAGTAGCGTAGTGAAATAGTTCGTACAGCGTTCAGCCGTAAAGTCTGTTGGTTAGGTTAAGTTAATTTTTTTTTTCCCGAGCGAAGCGCAGCGTAGCGAGAGCCCGTCACGGAAGGGTCCCCCCCTTCCGTGCAAATAATAAAAGTATATTTTAATTATGACACTCTTAAGTGTGGCTAATAAGTGTGTGCTAATAAGTTGTGGCAGAATAGCTTTTCATGTTAGTCTGCCGCTATAGGAACTATTTCACTACGCTACTTTGATGTGTATTTAAAATTAAACTTTATTAGTTTGCAATATGGAACAAATTGTAATACCTAATAACTAGCGGCAGAATTTTTTTTTTCTTATTTTACCAATAGCGGGTTGATATTTTCATTTACCAAATAGCCACTGGTGGCAACCTAGACACGTCCAATATTTCATTAAAAATCGTAAATACAAATTGAAGTTAATAATTATGACTTAACTCTGCATAGAAGACCTAGATCGGATACAATTTGGATCTTTTCATTTTTACCACACCTTTCTGTTACATGTTGTATATCAAATTTGTTTCTATTGTTTCTCTGTTGTTAGTATCAAGTCTCTAATGTGTATATCAGCTGTTGGTTTTTCAAATAACTAAATAAATTAGGAAATAATTTAGTGCCATCTTCATACTGAAGTTTAGAGATCAGTATACAAAATTTTCTGCGATCCCATGATGGGTGACCAAATTAAAATATCTAATGTTTTAATTTGGTTGTTTGTGTTAAACCCCATCAGCCCGCATTCGACAAATGTGATGGGTTATGGCCCTATTTTCTTATGCGCTGTTATTGGTCATGTAGGAATACCTGTGCCCAACAATGGAAAATCTTACTAGAAAAACAAAATGTGACTGGGTTTGTTGACTCTTTTGAGAATCATATGATCTTCACTTAAAACTGTAATTAGATAGAACAAAAAACATTATAGAATACTACTCACCCTAGGGTTGATATGTTTGACCACTGGGAATATATTCATAATGTCCGCACTGCTGAAAGTAGCTTTGTTCTTGTTATCAAAATCGTATTCGCGCAGCAAAATTTGCAAACCAACTTTCAATGCAAAAGATCTGTGAATAAAACAATAAATTAATTTAATAAATGCTTAATTTAAATCAGTCTATTTAGAGCGAATGTTAGTTGTTTATACCTGAGAAGCGATATTTTTTGCAAGCCGTGTTTTTCTATTACAGACTCCATGTTATCAGCGTTAAGTTCATAGCCCCAGTACGCCTGAAAAGTGAAAAGCGTTAGTATTACGATTTGAAGAATAAACAGTTTGGAAAGAACTTCTATTAATTTAGTCATATCAGTCATATAATTTATGTAAGCATGGAAAATATTTTATAGCAACAATTTTACGTTTAAATTAATGTTATACGTAAAAAAACTTTAAAAGAAGAGTCAAGCCTTCATAATTTGGACAATTTTTTTTTTGATGTGTAACATCTTTTCTCGTTATTTTTTTGAATTTGTGGGAGTGATTTCGTGAAATGGGACGGAAGTGTGAAACACGAAGTGAGGGAAGCGCACAAGCGCGCGCCATTTAGTAAATTCTGTAATCGATATTAGGAACATGACATATTATTATTATGTGACATATCATTTGACTATCAAAGGCTCAGAACAATAACTAAAGCTATAGAAGGATGGCTAAAATAAAAAACGTGCAACTATGTTTAGTTCCGTTCTATCTTATGGCTAGAAAAGGAGGTTGGAGTGCGACAAATGGTTGACAATTAGTTTTTATTTTTTGTATTGTTATGTCAAACAGTCATCAGATAATCGGTGATCAAAAAAAATCTTTGAGTCCTTTATAAAGTCACTCACTACATTACCTCAAATATGACGTCACAAATCTGGTGACACCTTCGAAATAACGAAAGAAAAGGGTCAATCGATCTCTTTCCAATACATTACTTAGGTTCATTAGTTAAAATAGTACGAACTGATGAATGAGTGTTGCTATTTTAGTCCGGTTTAGCTTTAGTTATTATTCTGAGATCAAAGGTCATTTTGATATGTCAAATGTCTTCTATAGGGGAAGTGAGAGGAATGAGTATTTACTGCATTCTCTTTATGACTTGTAAAAAAATATACGTCATTGTTAATTCTATATTCTATTTTCTATTGTAATGTTGATTTCAACCCTTTCGTGTGTAATAGACTTTATCATTATTTATTTTACAGTTATAAAATGATGTAATAATACCTGACCCATTTTTTTCAGAATATAATGTTTAAATTGTTATTACTAAGGTGTGATGTCAAATCATCACATGGGACTACTGTAAGTTTTGCTCGTTTCTTTTTAAAGAATGCCCTTATGCCGTTCCATAAATTCTCAACGCCCTCGCCGCCCGCCGCCGCTGCCGTTCCATTTAACGGATTTACCACGACGGAATTTCAGGATGTGGCCATGGCCTTAAGTTTCGCAATATAATCCAACAAACATTGAGCTCAGCTTGGACGTCAACTGCTGCCAGTCGTTGGCGCCCTGTTGCGGCGGCTAGTGTTGGGGCCCATGTTTCGAGGATAGCGGCCGGCGGGGGCGACGCTTCGAGCGACACGCGACCCCTTACATTCTCACCGTTTGGGCCGCCGCTCGCTGACGTCCAATTTGTAGCTGGCCTAATCAGCTGCACTTTCGCGTTTTTGTACGAATTGGACTCCTACGAACTAGTACGAATACGCACGGTACATCCCGATCCCCCGACTACTATGGTACTTCGCACACTTAGGTTCGAGCTAGTCATGCGTGTATCTAAGGAAATGTATCGTAAATATTCATGCGAGTAAATTCGTACGAAAACGCATCAGTGCGACTGGCTTAAGGTTTCGCAATATGAACCAACAAACCTTGAGCTCGTGCTTGAGGTGCGTACACAGCGCTTTGGGGGTCAGCTGCTGCCAGTCGCTTGCATGTTGCTGCGGCGGTTGGTGGTGGTGGCGGCGCGTGCGGCGGCCCCGGCCTCCGCGCGCCGCCCGGGCCCCCGCCGCCGCGGGTGCTTCTCCCGCGCTCGCGGCGGGGGTATGGCAAGCGCCTAGCAAGCAGTTGAGGAAGTGGGCCGCGGCGCCGCCGATACACATCGGCTCGCAACCCTGTAGATGAAAAAAGGTGATACATGTCTTAAAAACATAGATTTAGCCAATATTTTTGTGGTTACAGACGTATTTTAGTTTCGTTTCTTATTTAAAGATAGCACGGCAAATGACTACATTCCACCTGATGTTTCGTGGAAATGGAGTTCAGATGCGAAGACAACGGTGCAGCGTGAAAACAACGCAGAATCGTTTACACTTACTCTGCCGTCCCACAAGATGCCACTTCACGCCTCGTTTGAAGGACCCCATATCATAGGAAGAGAAAACGTATGCTGGAAGATTTAGAAGGCCATCTTTTGGAGAAGCGACAAAGAAACGAGTCACCAAATTTCTTTGTGCGCGATGAAATATTTAAGACAGTGAAGCGGTGACTCCGGAGAGCAGCACGTGTGTGTAAGTGTGTGTGTGTTTGAATTTAGTTACTCTAGACTCTTTTTACTTTCCTTTTAAAAAAACTAAGGGCTATATTCTAAGGGTTCTAAATTTTTGCAAACTTTACAAGCTTTTTTAGAAAAAAGTATGATATCTAAGATACAAGTATCTGAAGTACGAAATACGTATTTTCATCTTGTATTTATAAAACTTTTTTTAAATTAATTTCGTATCTTATATTTAAATATTTCTTTTGCTTGGTATCTTAGTATTTTGGAGATACTATGTTTGCTAAAATACTTCTAGTAATAGATGATTGATTCTATAGTGACATCTTGGGTGACATTAATTAATAAATGTCATTGTTGTCGTAGATAAAACTTTTCAAATACAATACCTGTTTGCCAAGTTCTGCCCCTGTGGAGCGACTCTTTTCATTTGGGGGCATGATTATGAGGCCTCATCGAAGAAAAATGAGTGATAAACTGTTTGAGGAACTGGTTTAACTTAAATCTCAATTGAAACCTTAAAAATATATAATATAAAGTTGTGTCACGTTTACGTGATCAACGCGATTTAGGACATGTAAAAAAATAAACTTTCATTAAAAACAAGTTGTTTTTTACAAAAGTATTTTATCTATAAAAAGTATTCAAAAGATACGTATTTTATATCATGTATTTCAGATACCATTCCAGAAAGTTATTTGCATCTGGTATCAGAAATATTGGGTCCTTACCCATGAAATGTTTTTTTCTCACTTATTAATAAAATAAATAAATAAATAAATGTTTCCCACACTCACACTAATTACCTAGCCCCAAGAAGAGCTTCCTTAAGAAACTCGAGAAATGGTTAACTAGACAACGAATAAACATACTTAATATACTGAAATACATACTTATTATACATAGGAAACACCCAGACCCGAAACAATTTAGAAAAACAGGTATTTCTAAATTGATCCGACCGGGGATCGAACCCGGGACCTCGGAGATGGCGACACCATGAAAACCGGTGTGCAAGCCACTCGACCAAGGAGGTCGTCAAATAGGTGTATTACTTCTAAAAGTCAATACCGGTTGTTAATATTATTGTACACTTTTAATTGGGATAATGTTACTTAGGCTTCAGTAATAACAATGATTATTAATTTTGTGTCTTTATCGCCCAATATTTTTTTTAATTGACTTCTTTTTTTTTGTTCGCGGTTTGACCTTTTGTTTCATTGTAGCTTTGAAGGTTTTTTTTTTTCTTTTTAATGTCTGCTATATTTAGCTAGTGAAACAAACACACTACTCTACAATTCTTATAGTGTTAACATAAATAAATGCTAAGAAAATTAAAAAAACGTTAGTATGAAAAATATAATTTTATAGAAAATCTTCATACAAAACGTCAATTTCATAGGTAAGGACCTAATACTAACCCCCTTATTCATAAAAACTATTTAAGCATTATTTAGTTAATCATTGTTTTGTCTTTTTTTCTCAAATTCAAAATGACGTTTGTAAAAAATTAAATAGTTTTTATGAATGGGGGGTAAATTTAAAAGTATTTTGCATTTTGTATTCCAGATAATTTATTTAAGGTATCTTGTATATCTCTGACGATATAAAGGTAACAAGTCTCGAGAGCCACGGCTTATAAGCCGTAGCAGCGCACGTAGATGCCGCGGCGTCACCGCACGCAGCAGCGAGTGCCGTACCTGCAGGTAGCTGGTGTACACGTGCTTGGCGGCGCGCAGCAGCAGCTCGCCGACCGCGATGGCGTGCAGGTAGGCGAGGTGCGCGTGCGGCCGCAGCGCGCCCGCCACGCGGCCCAGGTAGCGCACGTTGATGCCGCGCGCGTGCAGCGCCTCCGTCAGGCCCGCGCCGTCCATCGGCGCCGACGTGTGCTCCAGGCACTCGCGGACCTGCAAACCAATTACCAATTAAGTATACCAAATGTGCCGAATAACCTGACTTATCGGTTGAAAATATGACTAAGAATATCCTTTAACAAAATAAACACAGTCAATAGAAGCACATTGGGAGATCAGTCCATAATCCTACAAGCTGGTCCAGCTGGTGGTGGTGCGAGTTTCAACCACTTGACTGCTGTCATCTCACGATCGGGACAAACGGCTTACCGTACCATCAAATTCACAGAAACGCAAAAATTTTATGCAAGTTTAATCTTAAAGACCACGAAAACCGCTGCGCCATCGAACTCCAAGAAGTCGACCATGTCATAAATTACGTTTAGTACGTTACAAGCTACATATAAAGGTACTCACGAAGGCCGGTATCTGGGTGGTGAGCAGGAAGGCGGCGGCCTCCTTGACCAGGTGCCGCTGCTTGGCGAGGTGCTCGGGCGCGGCGGCGTGCCGGATGCCCGCCGAGTACACGTCGGGGTTGAAGCGCACGTCGAACTCCGATTCCTTGAGGGAGGCGACTGCTCGAGCTGCTGACGCCACCACGGCGCGGGAGCGCTCGCCGGCTGGTGAATTATATTGGAGGTTTACCCTTGTACTTTAGAACTGTGCTTAAGGCGACGCATCGCTAAACAATTAATCTAATACGGAGCGTTTGCGGCCCCGTACCATAAGTGTGTGTTAAGACTAATCTACTAAGAAAATTTAGATGCTTAAATCGGTCTGGTTTGCCTGTAATATGCAAATCTATGTTTTAAAAGAGGTTACTTTGATATTTTTTTCTCTGTTATAAAAGTTAACAAATCGTGTTTCTGCAACTTTTTTTTTTATTGGTTATAGGCAGGCATTTGACCACACCTCACCTGATGTTAAGTGATGGTGCGGTCGAGGATGGAACATGCCTGCCTATTCACTCTAGCCTTGAACAGGTCCATATCATTCCTTTCAGGGAACACACTCGCAGGCAGCGCGTTCCATTCCCTAGCTGTACGCACTAAGAAAGTTGAACCGAATCGGCTCGTGCGACAAGGTGGCATATGTACAACATAGGGATGGAACTCGCGCCTCGCGCTCCGATAGCGGAAAGTGGATGGTGGGATTAGGTCGTGCAACTCCTTCGCGCACTCCCCGAAATGAATCCTGTAGAAGACCGACAGACGAGCCACCATACGCCTAGATGTTCTAGATTTTGCAGCTTGGCGTCTATCAGGGCAGGGTCACCAATGAGCCTCTTAGCTCGTTTTTCAATCGAGTCCAAAGCAGCTAGATGGTATTTGGCTGATCCATCCCAAAGGTGGCAGCAGTACTCCATACATGATCGAACTTGTGCTTGATAAAGTTGGAGCAGCTGTTCTGGCGTGAAGTACCGCCTTACCTTAGAGAGAACCCCAAGTTTTTTTGCTGCAGTCTTTGCTTTGGACTCGATGTACTGCCCGAAGTTGAGGTTGGACGAGAGCTCTACACCTAGGAGCTGTAGGCTGTCAGTCATAGCTACAGTCACATTCCGGAAAGTCGGAGCCAGGTGAAATGGGCTCCGCTTAGCTGAGAACAAACAAGCCTGTGTTTTGGCAGCGTTGAACGTGACCAAATTGGCATCGCCCCAATCGGATACTGCTTGGAGGGCTTCGTTCAATCGGCTAATCATGGCCTCTCGACAAGAGTCGACATCTTGTCTGCCACTTTTGCACTCGACATGTATGTAACTAGCAAAATGAAGTCAATTAAATGAAAAATCATGTCATCAAATATCACTTTCATATGTTTTGTAATTGTTGGGAAAAATCAAGATCCCGACACGTAAATTTCCAATGCGTCGCCTTAAACTTAAACAATGCCTAAATGCGTTTTTAAAACATGGTGTCGCTGTCTAAAAATATTAGCTAAAAATGACAGCATCTGTTTTAACCATTGTCTAACTTTAGGCATCGTTTTGTGGTAAAGCTATTAATATTTGGTGACGCTCATTATCTGCTTTCTTCATGAATTTTGTTCATGTAGAAAGGTCTGGGCCCAGCATTAGAACATATAGTGGGACTTTAAATCGCATAAACTCACGTTATAAAATAATATTTTTCTTTAATGTTTTCAAGTAACTGTCAACATCTCTGAATTTCACTGAAAAAAGTATAGATTTGGCTTATTGATTTGAAAGAATCAGAGTTTTAAAGTTTGTATAGGATACTGATATGTAAAATGACTTTTAACGAGTCTTCCAAAACAGGGAAGATCAAGATATTGTTTATTTTTAATTTGTTCACCGTTCTGGTTTCATTTCAAAAGTTGCTTATTTCGCAGGATCGCTACATGAAGAGATAGATAAATTATACTTACAATCGCTCTCCTGTTTGTCACCACTGCAAATCGAGTCTGTGATGCTTTCTACAATCTTCTTAGCCACATCTGTGTCAATATCAGAATAATTTTCGTTCAGCAATAGCTCATCATCCTTCCCTTTTTCTTTCGTTAAAGCTTCCTCTCTCTTCGCCTCTTCCTTCTTCGCTTCTTCCTTCTTCGCTTCATCTTTCTTCGCTTCATCTTTCTTAGCCTCTTCCCTCTTTGCTTCCTCCTTTTTGGCACTTTCTCTCTCCTTTTTCTCCTCTTTCTTCTGTTTCTTATCTTTCACCTCCTTCTCTTGGCTCTTGGTGTCTCGGTTTCCTTCTTTAGTTTCAGTCTCATTGGCTTCCTTGGCGTCGGCCTCCTTCTTAACCTCAATAGCTTTCTGTTCGGCTGTGTCACGCTGTCTCTTCGCACTCAACTGTTGCAAGTGGAAGGCAGCGTACCGAATGAACATGAAATAACGCGCTCTGAAACAACATCACTTATTTTAACATCTGCAAGTTATCTAATGGGTGACCAAAAATTTATCATCTCGAGCTCCTCCGTGCTTCGGAATTCCGTGTTGGTACCGGCTGCATTAGTAGTCGTTAACAACCACAAATCCTCACTGGGCCCGCGTGGTGGTTTATGGCCCGTTCTCCCTATCCATCCATAGGGAAGGCTCGTGCCCCAGCAGTGGGGACTTTATGAGCTGATGATGATGATGATGAAGTTATCTAAAGTTCTTCTTCTTTGTAATATTTTAAGTTAAACAAAAGTAAAAGGAAGACGGTAACAAAAGTCTTCGCAGTGTACTTACTCGACAAAACTATCAACTAGCTCCTGTCTCAGGCAACACAACTTGTGCTTATGGATTATTGGGAAGCCCATAGATTTGATGTCTTCTCTTAATTCGTCGTCGTCCACTGAAAGAGAACGAAATAAAATAGAAGATTGGTGCAACTTCTATATATTTTTATTTTATCAACCTTATCAAAAATAAATTAAACTCGTGCCCTATAATTGAAAGCATCGAATAATTCAGTTCTGATTAAAAACTGATCCTTATGCCTTCACTAGCAAAAACGAGACAGCATTCAGTAATAAATCAGTGTTACTTGATCCGACGTATTGAGAAAGAAAAAGCAGTTCACTCCTAAATATATCTCAATAATTTTAACAATGGTCCTTCGAGCCGGATTTTAATTCTATATTACATTGCTGACTGTACTCACGTTGCAGGAAGTTGACGTCGGGCGGAAAGGTGCGCAACAAGTCCAGGATGTAGTGGCGGCCATCATTGCCGATGATGCCTTTGCACTCGACGCTCGAGCACAGTTCCACGGTCTCGCCGTTGGCGCTGGTCACCGAGTGGGGCATTATCTTTAGCTGCTGGCCGGCTTTGCTAAGCTGTACAAAGAAAATTCTGATTAGGGTATTTGCTTTATTGGAAAATTGGGCTTTAGTTCAAGAGCTGTTATAGTTGAATCGTTTCAGGTGACAGTTTTGCTTTATATTTTACTCCTTCAACATTGAGAATAAATCTAAAACATTTCCATTTCGCGAAAGTCTTTTTGCGAATCAGTCCTTTCACGAAATAAACCTTTAGTCTTTTTGAGAATTAGCTTTTTCGCGAATAAGTCCTTTTGAGAATTAGTCCGTTCGCGTATTAGCCCTTTCGAGACTCCGGTGCCATTTTGCGAATTAGGCATTATGCGACTAAACGCTTTCTTTGAGCCCGGTTTTATTTATGTTTATTAATTTGGCTTGGTGCGCTACACGCACAGCCAGGTGTCATTGCATTCCCTAACACGAATACACGTTCACGAACATTTAACGGCGACTTAGGCCAGCCAAAATAGCGTTGCGGAACGTCAATACATCTCATTGCATATAATTTGCTGACATCTGGTACACCACGCGGTAGGTCGGTTGTCCTAGCTAGGAAACCGTTCGACATAATGATTTACCATTGCGGAAGCTCAGCGACGGAATTTCCTATTAAATGTGGCCTTGACCTTGACACTGACGTTCCCGCCAAGAACTTTACGAGTCCGGTTATACTCATTACACCTTTCCACTCACCAGTTCCATATACTTGGCGTGTGACAACACGGTGGTGCCGAAATCGATACTGCCGTAGACCACGCTCTGCTCCTGCTCCTTCTCGAGGATGCCGGGGATGATGGACTGGGCAGTAACCCGGTAGCCGCGGTAGTCGACCACCACGGTGCCTAGCGTGTGCAGCCCGGGCGTGTCTACTGCGCTGTACACGCGGACGCCTTGCAAGTCGTTGCGCTGGAATTAAAATAATAATTTAATAATTTAGTGAAAACTTTAAAATAAATACTGTTATCTTTGCACGGGACAGAGTCTGATGGTAGCTCTTATTATAGGAGGCCAAGACTCAATTTGGGTCGAAACGCCATCTTACTTATCACCATAAAAAATACTAAAAAAAGATGATGATTGAAATTATATATAGCCGACGGTGGAAGCTAATTACTGTGACAACCTTCGAATACTAAGGAACTGGCTTTCCTATCTATTATTTTTGGAACACAACAATGCTATACTGTTATATGGTGGAAGCTAGCCAGACGTACTTAAAACAAGTCTTACCACCAATCACACCGAGAGCAACAGTATGAGCCGCGCAGGAAATGAAACGAAACCAGATCATCTCAATAAACAACAATCTTTCATGGAATATTTTAAAATAAGTAAATAATTGTCATTGTTTGTTACGAAAAATTTCTGTATTATTATAGTCCTAACAATTTGATAACTTCTTCATAAATGTAAAGAGATTTTTAAATGTAGATAAGTACAACTTAACCTTTTCACTGCTCAACTATCCTGGACGCGATGTCCCGCTGTACGCCAACGTATAAATGTATTTTAATAAAGTAGGTACAAAGATGAACTTCTATAGAAGTGCTGGCGTGGGCGGCACGAAAATCTCGAACTTCTATAGAAGTTGTTGGCGGTAAAAAGGTTAAATCGTCTGTAGTGAACTCAAAAGTTATTAAGTATTTTGGGGACAATTGCTGAAAGGAGAGAAGTTTATAAACCCGCAAAACATATTAACACCATTCAATTGCCGTACTCATTAGTGCCACATAACGTGACAACGATCGTTAATGCACCGCAAACATGCACGTAATCAGATGACACATTTTTATTTGTACAGCAATTGAATGACGAAATATAATCGCATGCGAACACACCACTTTACAATATGGAGAAAATTATCTACAGTACCTTCAATTTTAAACAAATTAGCTTAAGCTAAGAGCCATTCTACATTTAGATATCCTATACAAACTTCAAAGCTCTAATACTTTTAAACTTATAAGCAGATTGTTTATCACTTTCTATGGTTGAGGGAAAAACTGAGATGTTGACAGTTAATAAAACATATTAAAAAACAACTACATATATAAAAACAATTATATACTCGTAAAAACCGGACTAACATAAAAATAACTGCAAAGAGAAAAAACTGAAAATAAAAAACAATCTCTACGATCCCAGAATTCAATTTGAGTAATGTTGAATGCAACGTGAAATATTTCCTTGTCAGATACCTATACTTAAATAATGAAATCTATAATAAATGAGTAACAATTATATAATCGTAAAAACCGGAATAACATAAAAAATAACTGAAAAGAGAAAAAACTGAAAATAAAAAACTAGCTCTATGATCCCAGAATTCAATTTGAGCAATGTTGAATGCAACGTGACATATTTGCTTGTCCAATACCTATACTTAAATACCTAATAAAATCTATAATAAAAGTATTTATAAATACATTGAATATTGATAGTAGTCGCAGACAGGGCAATCATCAACCAAGCGGCCGTGGCGAGCTCAATTAAATCCGCACTGTCTTATGTCACTCCCACAGTCAAACAAATCTAACGACACCTCATAATAATATGTTAAAATCCACCATACCGTTTGGGCTGTAGGACGTGCCAAAGAAGCATACATACATACACTCGAAAAACATAACCCTCCGCAGTCGGGTAAAAAACGTTTGTAATACTGATTTTATGCGATTTGAAACATTTCATAGTGGAATTTAAATCGCATAAATTCAGTAAAACAGACCTTTTCTTTTAATGTTTTCTATTAACTCTCAACAACTCTGGTGTTTCCAACAGTTTACAAAATTGTGTCAATTAGTACAATACTTACCAATATAATATTTTTAAATGCAAAGAGATTGAAATTCATTGAAACGCTCTTATTTCAGAGGAGTCATTTGCCAACTCTTTAAAAAGAAAAATAAAAACAACAACCACACATCGCATACAAATAACTTACCGGCGCAACGAACGCCGCCGCATCGCCACCCAAGTCCTTGTAGTGGTCGCGCACGTCGAAGCCGAGGGAGAAGAATATGTTGTTCCATATGAACATCTGCATTTTGGGCTCCTCGCCGGGGTTGATCGCCATCACGTTGCCGTCCACCACGGCCATCGCGCCGCGCGTCGCCGCCGCTACAAAGTCGCTGTGGACCTAATTAAAAAATTAAAAGCTGGTTTAAACGCTTTTACTTTGTAGGTTGAACAATTCAAAAAACAACTTATTCGGATACGAACGCCTATTCCGATCCGAACACTCTAGCCAGGGATGGGAACACGTTGCGTGATGCCATCCCCTCTATAAACCCTCTAAGTATCTCGCCGCCCACAAAAAAAATTCGGTTACGCTATAAAGCGACCGCCAACTCTAACAAAAAATGGACTACATGTATGACTCAAATCTTCTCACCCAGTATCATGACGATAAAAAAATTGTTGCTGGTAGACTATGACTAAGTAAGTCAGTTTAATAGTAAGTAATAAGTTAGTTTGTTAGGTAAATCAGAATCGAAATAATCCTAAAATATTAAAGTGGCAAGATTTTAAAACCAATCTATTTTGGCCGGATATTGAAAGAAGCATGTAAATGTTTTAATTTAGTTCGCTAAGTAAAACAGACACGAAATAATAAAATGTAAAAAAAAATTAAAGTTCCAAGATTTCTAATAAAATCTGTTCAGTTAAGATATTGAAAGATACATGACATACTTCACACGTTAAAGTAGTGGGCCTAGCGTGAATAACTATTGTGTTCGTATCGTAGCGTAAAATAGGTTATGTATGGAAATTGATACAGTGCCATAACGTCTGTAAATGGAGCTATCAATCGACAGACGTCTTTTCATAGATAATTTTATGACATAACGATTACCATAGAAGTTCGTTCTAGGCCTTCGGTTTAATAGATAAAGAGAGTACAAATTATTTCGTTAAGTTGAGTAAAACAGACACGAATCATCATCATCTCAGCCAAAAGACATCCACTGCTGGACAAAGGCCTCCCCCAAGGATATGAGGGGTATTTGCCGTAATCGCCACGCTTGGCAGGCGGGTTGGCGATCGCAGTAGGTTGAGTGTAACCTCAGAGAGATGCTGCTGCCCATCCTCTGGAATGGTCCCTTAGTCGGCTTTTACGACACCCACGGGAAGAGATGGGGTGGTGCGATTCTTTATCCCCGGCACCACACAGGGATTACTTATCAAATCTATTCAGGCTTGATATTGAAAGGAGCATATAAACTGTTCAAGTAAGAGCAGATATCGCGATCCGATCCGAACCCCTCGGAGAATCTAGTAGGGCGCGGGGGACACTGGTGCGTGATGCCGTTCGTTCCCTCTAGAAAACCTCTGACGATGCTTTCAAATTCAAATTCAAATTCAAACATTTATTTGCACAATATTGTGTACAATACATTGAGATGAGCGACAATGTTGAGCAGGGTCAACAATATTCTGCCTTAATTTTGTAGGCATGCAAATGTCAACACAGTATAAAATATTATAAAACATATACATAACTACATAAATGCAAATTTTTAGCTTAATAAATTATATAATAAAATGTCAATAGAAATAAAAATTATTAATCTAATTAGATACTAAAATTTGTAATTTAGTATTGCAATGAAGTAATTAGAAATAAATAGACTACAATTATAATTTTTTATTCATGTACTCACTAATGGAGTAAAAGTTGTGCTGTAAGAGCCATTGAAATAACTTTTTTTAAATACATTTTTGTCTAGTGGCAGATCAATAATGTCCAACGGTAGTTTATTAAGTATTTTGATAGCCATATAGTAAGCATTTTTTTGAAATAAAGTTAATTTACATTTGGGTATGGCCAATTTATTCTTTCTCGAACCTCGTATATTTGATCTACACTCTACGAACACACTAGTGTTACATTTTGGAAAGTATTCTGGGTGTTTCCTTACTAACAGACATATTTCTAGTATATACATGCACGGTAGAGGTAATATTCTATGTTTTTGAAATAAAGGTGAACAAGATTCTTCTTTTTTTATCCCGCATAAGGCACGAATACACTTTTTTTGTGATCTAAAAGCTCATTCGAAATCTACGCTGTTACCCCACATTACTATGCCGTAACGCAGTAAGGAAGAAACGTATCCGTGGTATGCTTGTAAAGCTACTTGAAAAGACGCAATATTTTTGATTCTATTTAGTGCAAATACAAACTTGTTTACTTTAGTGCAGACTGTATCTATGTGCTTTTTCCAACTGCAGTGTTCATCTAAATGTATACCTAAGAATACTGTGCTGTCTACGATGTCAACTTTATTATTATTGTAGTGTATGTCAATATTAAGTTTTTTTGCTTTGTATGTATGAAATTGTATAGCTTTAGTTTTTAATATATTGATTTTAAGGTCATTTTTATTCATCCAATTAATTATGTCACAAAGTGTTTTATTAATGTCATATTCAAGTTGATCGATATTTTTGTTTTTAAATAGAAGTGTGCAGTCATCTGCAAATAAAAAGCAATCATATTTAGTTATATCGGGAAGATCGTTGATTTTTCGTATTTGTCGGTATTTTGATCTAGCATTTACTCGTGTTTGGTTTTCAATCCATGTTGTTTCAGTACATTGTTGTCTGTTGGACAAATAGTTAGCGAACCATTGATGTGCTATTCCTCTTACACCATAGTCATAAAGCTTTTGTAACAGTATTTCATGATTTACGTGATCAAAAGCTTTTGACATGTCAAGAAATACTGCTATTGTTGGTATCTTGTCATTAATTCCTTCTGTAACTTTTTTGATTAATGAGAAGCAAGCTAGTGAAGTCGATTTACCTTCCTGAAACCCGTATTGTTGTTTGTATAAAATGTTTTGCTTGGTAATAAAAGAGTAAAGGCGTGTCGCCATCACTTTTTCAAATATTTTTGATATCACAGGTATAAGTGTGATGGGCCTATAGTTACCCATATCACTATCATCTCCTTTTTTAAATAAAGGTTTAACTACTGATAATTTTAGTTTTTCTGGAAAACTTCCTTTTTCCATACACAAGTTGATTATGTATGCCAAGGGAACACAGATTTTTGATGAGCACATTTTAAGAATATCAGTTCGATTTTCATCATAACCCACTGATTTTGTGGGTTTCAGGCTCCTAATGATTTTTTGTACCTCACTTTCAGTTGTAGGGTACAAAAACATACTATTATTTAATCTATTTTTATTCGTATTTACTAATTTATTACCCGTATTTTGTGCAATGTCAATAAAATAGTAATTAAAAAGTTCAGCTATGTCATTTATATTATTAATTATATTATTTTTATATTTGATTGATTTTAATTCATTGTTCTTAGGATTTTTGTTTATATTATTATTTATTATATTCCAGGACGCTATGCATTTGTTTTTTGCATTAAATATGTATTTAGAATTATTAATTCTTTGCGCAGCGTTCGTACATTTATGTAGTAATTTAGTGTAGTTCTGATATAGTCTCTTATTATTTTCTTTATTTTTTTTATTTGAGTATATATAGTTGTAGTATAATTTGCGTTTTATTACACAGCTTTTTTTGAGTCCTTTTGTAACTCATTTTAATTTTTTTAAATTAAGATCTTTCTTTATTCTTGTGATGGGAAAGCAAAGATAATAAAAAAGAGAGAAGACTTCATGAAATGCGTTAAAGGCCTCATTAGGCTCTGTTTCCTCAAACACATTATTAAATGTCAGGGAATTTATATGTCTAAGAAACTGTTCTTCATTCTCATTACTTAAATCTCTTTGCAGTTCATACCAATACAGCTTTTTATTGTAGTTTTCTAGGTAAACTGATAGAATTTGACATTTTGTATGATCAGACAATGATATTTCTTTATTATATCCTGTGGCTCCTTTTAAATTGCTAGCTATCAAATCTAAGCAGGCTTTTTTTCTGGTAGGTGTTGTAATATGTATCTGTAGGTTATAATTTTGCATGATACTGATTAAAGTCTGGGTATTTTTGTTACTTTTTAGGGTGTTAATGTTCCAATCCCCACATATTATTATATTTTTTTGTTAATTGTTTATTTTGTGCAATAATTTGTCTAGTTTTGGTTCTATACACACAAATTACAATTAAGTTCAAATCTTTAATAGTTAAACCGCAACACTCAAAATTTTTGTTATCTGATAATTGATCTGCTATTTGCAATTTCGTGCAGCATATGTGATTTGCAACTAAAATACAAGAGCCTGCTCTTTTTTCGTGTTCACGAGACCATATGGATCCTATTTTATAATTTACTTACTTACTTACTTACTGCGCTGGCTCAGGGACCCGAAGTGGATCTTGGCCTCCGACACGAGATTTCGCCACTCTGCTCTGTCCTCAACCACTTCTCGCCAGTCCGGCCGTTGGAGGTGGACGGGTTATTTTTATTTTAAATTTTGTTCGTGACCTCTTAGGATAAAAGTTTCTGACAGACATATTATATCCATGGTTCTCTTACTAGCTTTAAATTCGTTAGAAAGTGCAATTTCAAGTTGATCCTTTTTTTTCAGTATACTGCATATATTTTGATGAAAACAGTATAGATTATGATTGTCGCTTGTCTCGAAAAAAAGTGTTTTTGTTCATATCTGCCGAGAGATTTTTATTTTTGAAGTAATAAGGGATCGTTCCTTTTTTTTGTTTTTGTAAGTTTTTTTTAGTGTGTAATATTTGCTGATCGGCAATATTAAGCGACTTTTGATATTGTTTATTAAAATAATAAGGAATTGTTCCTTTTGTTTGGCTCAATAAATTCATTTTATTTTTATACATATTTTCTTTTGAAATATTTTGTTTTATCTTTAGTAATGATCTTTTGTTGTAATCAATAGTGTCAATTTCCAATTTAATTTTATAACAAATATTTTGTAATGTCACATCATGTTCGTTTTCGGTCAATGATATTTACAGTTTTTATAGTTTTGACTTATTAATTTTATTTGTTTATTTAGCATTGTTACGTTTAAATGTGTGTTATTTGTTATTTGGATTAAAAGTATCTGTGTGTTTTGACATTGAGCTAAGAATACAGATAATTCACAAAATATCTTCGTTGGTATTTTGTCATTTGCACCAATTAATAGGATCAAAAAATCATCATTGTTTAAAGTCTTATGCAGTTTTGTGTTAAGGATTTCGTGAGTTTTTGCATTTGGCTTAGTAAATGAGGTAATCTTGAGATTCTGATTTTTACATTTTTTAATTAATAGTTTTGATAAATGAAGAGCTTGTTGATCACCCAGAATTAGTATCCTGTTTGTTTTTTTGCTAGTTTTAGTATAACAATCATATTTATCAAAAGAGCAAATTTTATTTATGGAATTACTACAATTATTTTTTACTAAGTTATTCTTATGCGATAGTTGCTGAGAAGCGCCATCTAGTGATGATGCGTTGATACTCTCAAAACGTTCACTATGATGTTCTGCAGCTTTTTCCTTGGTATTTATTGGTAGGTCCTCTTGAACGATGCTTTCGTCGATAGATGGCTCTAAATGCCTGTCATTTTTAGGGAATGATGTGTTTCCTGGTGGCGAGTGCGAATCGTTTTCCGTATGAATATAAGTTTTTTTTGTTTTTAGATATTTCTGTAGCTCCATTCGCAGGCTGTTATTGTCTAATTTTAATTTTTCAATTTCTTTAATCGCTGAGAAAAGTTGTTTTCTTAAATCTTCTATTTGTCCCTTTAATTCACTTGTACTACTTTCGTCCAAAGATGAATCATTTGTTATACTCTTCATGGTTGTATCAAAAATAGTAGTTTCATTTAAACTATTATCTAAAAGGGTAGAATCGTGGAATCTTGATCTGTCTATTGAATGTGATCTTAATACTCGGCGTCTTTGTGTAATGTTTTTTTGCGAATTGTCCATTTTTAACGTAAGGCTCGTTTTATGTTTATATTGTTCCCCCTTATAAAAGAAAAATATTTAAAAAAAGGGATAATATACAAAAAGAAAAAATACCGTCCGGTGATTTTTATTGGATTTGAACTTGAAATGCAGAGTCCATCTGCTCAAATATTGCTTGGTAGCGTTGCGGCAAGTGAGTGCTTGTGGAAAGTGTCAAAATAAGGTAATAATATCTGCTAGTTTTATGTCGGGCTTGCTCGGTGGTTGTCGTGCGGAATCGTTTGTGGCTACCGAGAAAGTCAGCTGAGTCACAGCTGATTGTCACTTCACTGTTCACAGTCAGTCTGCACAACGAAATCGGTTTTATCTTCTCGCATTTAAGGCTTATAATCGTGTACACTGGATCACATTTAAATAAAATCAACCGTTTGCCTAAGTCTGTTTTACGGAAAATATCTCTTTAAACCACGTAATCTCTTTTTATTTTAAGGTTACACTGATCTGGAGACTATTTGTTTATATGAGGTGCTGTCTTTATATAGGTTTTGTAGTGTATTTACGTAGTTATTCACTGTCACTTTTCTCACTGATTTTTGGTGTTAATTTGTTGTTTTTTCCGCTGATAACATTTGTGCGTCGAAACACTTTTCACTTAATCGTATTCTTGAGACTTTATACGATGATCTACTATTTTTAGATTAATTAAAAGTACAGAGCTCACTGTTTATGGGACGGCAGCGCCATCTGTTCTCTTCGTTTCACACGGCTCGAGGAACCCTTTAAGTTCCTCGCCGCCCCCAAAAAAGCCAGGTGAAGCTAAAAATGCCCAGTGGCGAACAGCAAACTCTCTAAAAAAGCGGCCAAGTGCGAGTCGGACTCGCCCAACAAGGGTTCCGTAGCAGCAAGTTACATAAAGTTTATGTTTATGAAATTATTTTTTTTTAAATATTTGAGTTGATTGAATGAAAGGTAAATTGCGGTTTACGATTTATGACGTATTAAAAAACTACTTACTAGATCTCGTTCAAACCAATTTTCGGTGGAAGTTTGCATGGTAATGTACATCATATATTTTTTTTAGTTTTATCATTCTCTTATTTTAGAAGTTACAGGGGGGGGACACATTTTACCACTTTGGAAGTGTTTCCCGCGCAAACTATTCAGTTTAGAAAAAAATGATATTAAAAACCTCAATATCATTTTTAAAGACCTATCTATAGATACCCCACACGTATGGGTTTGATGAAAAAAATTTTTTTAGTTTCAGTTCAGTTTTAAGTATGGGGAACTCCCAAAATTTTTTCTATTTTTGTGTGAAAATCTTAATGCGGTTCACAGAATACATCTACTTACCAAGTAGTATAGTTCTTATAGTTTCGGAAAAAAGTGGCTGTGACATACGGACGGACAGACAGACAGACAGACAGACAGACATGACGAATCCATAAGGGTTCCATTTTTTGCCATTTGGCTACGGAACCCTAAAAAAAGAGCAGATATTAGACTCGTAAACTTACTTTAAATATGGCGCGCTCCCGCAGTAGCCGCTCCGGCAGCGTAGTGCGCGGCAGCTCCCGTGTCGTCTGCAACTCCTCGTTCCAGTCGCGCGTCTGTCCGGGAATGTGCTCTTCATAGCCCAGCTTGGATGAGAAAGCTGTAAATAAAAAATTTCATGACATTTTCTATTGTTTTAACATTTTTTTATTTTTATTTGCAGAATTTTACAAGAATCTCCTTAGCCCAAAAGGTCCCGTAATTGATCCCATTGTGTTAAGGCTGACTAACACATCTAACTCTTTCATTTCTTTAATTTTGGAAGGTTATTCCTAGTATACAGGGCGTCCCACGGCCATGCCACATGGAGGGAAAGCACCTTAAATATTGTAGATGAAACATTTTACTGAAAGAAGACTTTATTTTAATTTAAACTGCATTTATACATTTTTAAATAATTGCCTGGTTGAACTGGGAATCGAACCCGGTACACGAGAAAAAAATCAACCCGTAGTTTTATCATACCGATCGGAAGGCTTCATCATAAGGATTATTTTTTGCTTCATAACATAGCATCAGAAATAAAAGGAAGACCATGAATTTAAACATTTAATGTAAAATTATGTTTAGAAAAATGAAAAGATGACATTGTTGTAAGGACATAAACTAAGATTAATTTTAAAGTACCTATTACTAATGAGTACCCACTTGAAATAAAATAATAAAGAGATTAGTAGGTACCTGGTTGTATGCAACAGTTTTGTCCATCCTTAAGGCAATGCCAGCTTTTCATTTTTCTGAACATAATTTTACATTAAATGTTAAAATTCATGGTCTTCCTTTTATTTCTGATGCTATTATGTTATTAGCGAAAAATAATCCTTATGATGAAGCCTTCCGATCTGTATGATAAAACTGCAGGATGATTTTTTTCTCGTGTAGCGAGTTTGATTCCCGGTTCAACCACGCAATTATTTAAAAATGTATGAATGCAGTTTAAATTGTTTTTAAAATTAAAATAAAGTCTTCTTTCAGTAAAATGTTCCATCTACAATAATTAAGGTACTTTCCCTCCATGTGGCATGGCCGTGGGACGCCCTGTATAATTTATTTCGTTATCGCAATTAGAACTTTGCAATTATAATACGTGATTTAAAAACTGTTTAATTAACAGGCACTCAATACTAAGTAGTATGTTTTTTTAAGTTAATATATAATATTAAATTAAGTAATAATCTTTGAACATCGGGTATACCTATGGGTTTGCACGAACATTACCAATTTCAGATTATTTATAACTAAGTCTTTCTATGAACAATATAGACGTTCATGCAAGGCCAACAGGTTTTGTCGTACAAATGATCAATGCCATATTTACGTCAATCGTAAAGTACAACTTTACGGTGTTGTGACTACAATACTAGATACAAGAGAATAACCAAAGTAAATAAGACATTTAAAGTAGGAGTGAGAGTTTGAGTACGTTTTTACAATAAAGTTTCAAATCGCATTCAAAAATTAGGTAGGGCGTGGCGACGCGCTCGAACGGGTGCTTCGCCATACGACGCTTCTGCCCCAGCGCGAAGTTGTGCTTGAACGCGGGTACACGAAGCTGGCATCGAACCCGCAACCTGTTTGTCTGAAACCGGTGGTCTTAACGAATATGAGCACTTGCTGTCTTCAGCTCGTATCGCGTCCACTATGTGCTCGAGCAGCGGCGACGCCCACTGGTACACCTAGTAGGGCGTAGCTACGCGCTCGAACGGATGCTTCGCTATATGACGCTTCAGCACCAGCGCGAAGTTACGCTTGAACGCGGGGACACGATGCTGGCATCATATCCGAGACCTGTGTGTCTGACGAGTCTGACCGGTGGTTTTAACCACTATGAACACTCACTGTCTTCAGCGCGGATCGCGTCCACTGTGTGCTCGAGCATCGGCGACGCCCACTGGTACACCTGATAGGGCGTGGCGACGCGCTCGAACGGGTGCTTCGCCATACGACGCTTCTGCACCAGCGCGAAGTTGCGCTTGAAAGCTGGGGACACGATGCTGAGCAGCTCGATCAGCGAGTGGCACAGCAAGGACGGGTTGGAGGGACGGGGGTTGAACACTTCTTCGCTGGATCTGTTGTAGGAAAAAAATACATTTCTATAAGTCTAATTAAAATAAAACAATTTTAAAAATTTGAAGACGAACGGAAGCTATAAAATTAACAAGCCGTCTACAAATATTTAGTGTCTTGCGTCACAATGATAAACTACATTTATTGTACTGTAAGTCTCAAGAGGAGCTCGATGTCGTCATCTTGCAAGTTGAGAATCTTTTGCAAAACCAATTATCTAAATAAGTGACAGTACCTGTCTAAATCTACCCGTGTGTTTTTGTTTATAAAAGGCAGGAGACCAGCAGCAGTGAGACGTTTATTGGCGAAAGATCCAACAATTTGTTTATAGGAATCACAAACTACATTTGTAACTGTGAAGAGTTAACAGGTTGTGATGAAGGGTAAGGTAAGAGCAAGTAGTTACTGGTTGAGGTAGAAGCCTCTCGGACAAACCGTGACGTAGAAGTGGCGGTCCTCGAGGATACTGTGAAGTTTTGATGGGTTAATAACAGGTCGTGATGAACGGTGAGGTAAGGGAAAGTTGTTACTGGTTGAGGTAGAAGCCTCTCGGAAACGCCGTGACGTGAAAGTAGCGGTCCTCGAGTATACTGTGAAGTTTTGATAGGTTAACAGGTCGTGATGGAGGGTAAGGTAAGAGTAAGTAGTTACTGATTGAGGTAGAAGCCTCTCGGACACGCCGTGACGTGGAAGTGGCGGTCCTCGAGGGTGGCGACGTGCAGGTAGAGCAGGTCGCCGCACATCTTGCGCGGGCCCGGCGGCGGGTTCCAGCCCGACGTTGTAAGCACCTGGGGCGATGCAAAGCTTTATGGCAAAACATAATGTGTACCGTTGTTCGAACTCCCTAACCGTATTAGACGACGTATGGCGCGGACGTGGCGCGGTTTTCTTGTCGTCTCATTCAAATTTCATAGTACAGTAAAAGAAGGCGCAATTTTTAACGCACCTATAATGGCGAGATAAAATATTAATTATAAATGAAATTTTAATACGTATGCGCATTATTTCTTTATTATTTAAAAATTTTATATGAATTTTTAATGAAATGCTTATACGTCTGCAGCCGCAATATGTTCGCGTCATACAATAAGACAGCATTAATGTTAAACATGGTTTCACTTATCATATTTGTTAATGAGAAATGATACTATGTTTCAAAGTGGCCGATAGATAGAGACTGCAGCAGCAACTTTTTTCTATTTAAATAGTTTCTCACTTATCTTGTCTACAATTGTCATTTTAATGCCTTTCTATGTGATGGGTTCATTAAAGGTGTTAGTGTAGAAATGAAAAGAGTTACTGCAAACTTAACCTTAAATAAAACTTTTTGAATTATATGCATGATTGTATTAAAAATATTTGATTTTGAAAGCATATCGTAGCCTATATCGAATTTACCTTGAGACATTGAGGAGCCTTGTTCTCCTTAGTGAGACCAGGATGGAGTGGTAGCAGAGGCCGTTCGGTGCTGCCTGGCATTATGTAATCAGGTGGAGTGCAGTCAACACTTTCTGGGCGAGATTTTTTTTTCTCTGTAAATAGAATATAATAAAAGCTCGTTACTGTGCCTGTGTAAACTGATAAGATTAGGGTTTTAAAAACAAAAGAGTAGCAACAATTTTATCTGTTAATGTTAAAACTATTTTAACAATTTATAGAGACAGATAACTGGAGATTTATCAGTATAAAATTCACTTAACATAATAACTTTTTTAACTGCTCTAAATAAGGTAATTAATTGAAACAACATTTAAAACTAAATAATATAGATAGTACCTAAATAATTTTACTTTCTAACGAAAACAAAAAATAAGTTACCTAGAATATCACCCTGGGTAATGACATTAAGGAATGCGAGGGAACTGCATTCCTGGCCGGCGTACGCGTCAGTGTAGTCAATAGACTTCAGAAGATCACGCACGTGACGTACGTGAATCCTCGCCTCGCGCATTGTGTACGGCTCTTCGACTACCTGCAAAACTCAAATCTTAATGTATCTATATATATAGCTTTACCATTACATGGCAGCTGCATCACCTCATTTCCACTTTGTACTTTGAAAACTTAAACGTTAATTATTTACTGAATCTGAAGTTCATCAAGTACTAATTGGCTATCTGAATATCTCTATACTGAAAGTGTTTAATGAAAACCAAGAATAACGTTTTTAGTATAACTTTTTACTCGTGATATATAGCGAGACTTTATGAAGGTAGTAAACCGTACTTTCGTTGTCACTATTTAGTTATTATAATCTTGTTGAAGGTATGGTAGGCGTAGATGAGATCTAAAAATATACCAACCAAACAAGAGAACAATAGGTATCCTTGCTGGGAACCGGGACTGCAACAACCGAGACTGGTACCGGTGGTACAGTACAGTTTGAACTTACATATAGCACCACCAAACACAGTCAATACTAACCTTGATAACAGAACCTTCTTTGAGTCCTTCAATGTTCTTCAATTCCGCAAAATTGTCTAAAGTTATACCATCGAGTTGCAATGAGAAACAGGTCCTGTGACATGTGTCTTCACGATCCATTAAAACCTGGTGTATTTCCTGAACCAGTTCCATGCTAGATACCTTAATAGTAAATAAATATAACCATCAATATAAAGAGGAAATTGTATCATTTATAATGAAATCTACAAAATAATTTATAATTTATACCTGTATGTCTAATGGTTCAGCTCCTGGACTAACAATTTTTACAGTAAAGCCCATATCTTGAATGAATAAAACTTCTGGATCCCTTTTCTTATCTTCATCATCTTCACTTGGTGACGACTCTCTGTCTTTGTCACCATTGACTATGTGGCTATTGTCACCATTCATTTTGTCAGTCTCTTTGTCACTTTCTTTTGCTACTTCATCTTCTTTCTTATTTTCTATACTTTCATTAAGAACTGAATCATTTTTTTTACCTGAATCAATATTTTTGTCTATGCCTTTTGTTTTTTTATTTTCCTTCTTTTTATCTGTCGTTTGTTTACTTTCTGACACTTTAATTGGACAAACGACGGGATCTGTTTTTTCTTCTACTTCATCAGACTTACTCGATTTAGTATCTTGATCTAAATCACTGTTAATTCCATTAGTAACTACTTTAGCATTATCACTACTACTAATATCACAATCTGAATCCTTTTTTGGGTCACCATTAACAATTTTCTCATGTACACTTTCTGTTCCATTAACTATTGGTTCTTTGGTACCTAAGTTTTCTTTTTTACTGTCTTCGGTTGATATAGATCCTTCTCCATTAACTTTCGTTGCAGAATTTACAGCCTTCGGTTGTGATGACTTCTCGTTCTTAGCCTTACCTTTTTGGGATTCTGAAAGCAAACAAATCATAGTAGATAAGTAACACTCCAGACATCATACAATAGAGTAATAGTTTTCATTTGTTAATAGTTACATAAAAAATGTCACTACATGTATAACATTTATTATTAGCAGGTATTATCATGACTTCACTAAGATAAAATGATATTTTACAACGTATTGTTTGATTAAATAAATTATCGATACTAGTTGTAATATAGTATATAGGCGTAGGTAGCGTATATCAACAAATGTGATTTAATATTTTTTCTTACAAAAATTTTAGCTATTGCTTTCATAGACTACTCTGTACTTCAGACTCTCACATTTCCATTTGCTCTAAATTTCGACAGGACAAACTAATGTTAGCTAAAGCACCTGTATTTATCGGGAAAGGCGCTGGCGTGCTGTTGGTTTGCGGCGATGGGGGTTTACGTGCAGCGGCTGCGTAAGAGACCCTAGGCGCGGGAGTAGCGCTTCTGCCACCACCCTCATCATCGCCGCGTCCGTTAGGCATACTCGCGTGACCGTTACTGCACGATACTTTGACGCTCGCCTCCTTTTTCATCTTTGAAATTTGCTTCTCTTGTTTCTCGACTGAAACAAGGAAATAATCCAAATTCTAAACTAAGCTCTACTTTTATAAATCATTCTA
The DNA here is from genome assembly GCA_947562085.1 of Eudonia lacustrata. Taxonomy (NCBI): domain Eukaryota; kingdom Metazoa; phylum Arthropoda; class Insecta; order Lepidoptera; family Crambidae; genus Eudonia; species Eudonia lacustrata. The sequence continues at coordinate 14,056,838 of OX387318.1, read as the reverse complement.
AATTAAGCTCTACTAATATCTATCAGTCACAACAAAAGCAAATAAACAAACAAAATAACTGTTGCGCATCGCTGTACTAAAGAAATTTGGAATCTCAATACATCTTAATATTCAATAAATGCATTTCAATTTTTATAGACATAAAAATGTGGTTTTATTATATCGTCTCGATTTGTACGGCCATGTGTATAGTCATATAGTGAACGCAGGCCGCGGCGCGTACAGGCGGCGGCAGAGTGCGTCCCGTGACGAGCGAGCACGTGGTCGGCGCTGGCGCACCGCCAACTATCTCCAACGCCGCCGCCGAGTCAATAATAGATGGCAACGGGATGCCGCCAACAATAGACGCCATCGTCGTCGATGCCGCTCGCTACATCTGTACGAACGGCGAACGGACGATGCGTTTCTTTCAACAAATTCTATCACTATTTGTTTTTTTTTTCTCAACGCTGTTATCTTTAGAACTTTGGCTGTTTTGCTATAGATTTTGTTTTTAATGATCAATACTATTGAATATTAAAAACAGTGAAGATTTGTAGATTCGATAAAAAGGTATTATCGGTGGAATTATATAGTATAATCGACTGTCTATCTTTTATTATAATTTGTAGTATAATATTGCGTGACCTAGATAATAATCGTCATGAAGTTCCATGCATAAACATGATAAGGCAAATAGAGACAATTGGTTATATTAGCACGTTAATGAACCTATATGTACGGTTAACCCTGCCGCCGCTAGATAGATCGACTGACCTCATCGATTGTTTGTATGTATATGCATGCACTAACAAGTACTCACGTACAAACATGAAGATAACTAAAAAGTTAAGTTCAGCATATGAATGCTGATATGAATGCGAATACATATATAAATATTATTTCGGAACTATATTAATAGACGTAACAAACTTAACAATTTGCTTACACAAAGAGTCTAGTGATATTACCAGAATTGCAAAGGGTGAGATACTTTGGATTTGGATAAATAAAAAGATTAACAGCACTGCATTGCATGAACTACGTACCTACCTACGTACATAAAAAGCTGCGACATCAAATGTTATTCACTCCAGCTAGAGAAGATAATAGTTATCATAAAAGTGTTATCGTTCTTTGAGTTTTCAAACAAGATAACGTAGCAACATAGGGCGCCAGCGACTCAAGATAAGTTTAAATCAAAATTGTGATAACAAGACGTTGACACAATTCCTTAAACTACGAGCTTTGCTTTAGACTCTTTAAATGTAATAAAATAAAGAACTATATTTATAGATCTACTAGCACTTTAAACGGGAGTTCGAGACTCCGTCCGCGTGGATTTTAAAATTAAAAAAAAAACTTTTTTAAATAAATTCTGGCCTATTGTTACCCACACCCACAAGGAATGCAGCATTCTATGAGTGAATTTTTTTTTGGAATTGGACCAGAGTTTAGCCCCGACATACAAACAAAGTTACAAATTTAACCTCTTTATTATAAGTATAGTTAAAGACGACAAAACTAAAGATAAGAAGCTTGCAATAAAAAAATCGAATGCAATAATGATGAGTTGACGTCAAGCGGCTAGGTAATATGGAAATTTTCATTTGAAATTTAGATAAATCCAATAATGTAACTGACAGGCTCGGCAAGCGGCGGGTGCTGGTGATGAATAATGCAAACGGTGACATCCATCGAAGCACCCACTGCGACGCCTGAATGTTTAACCTTTAACTCACTCGCTTCTGTATGTTCCTTTCCTTGACCTTAGTTTCTTTGAGTGCCCTGTATTTCTTTCAACACAACTGTATGAACTAAACAATCTAAACATCCACGCAACTGATGCGTTTAATGACTTAAATTACAAAATAACAGTCAAAAATTCATAATCGCTAAATACATTTGACAATTTTGACATATTTACAACAATATTACTTATAATTTTATGAATTGCACGTGCCAGAGACCTATTTAAAACTATAATAGACAAATCGATTAATCAAAACAGTTTCGCCTTCCATGAAAGACAACAGAACGGAGACTATCGAAGACTCCATTGCAGTGATAGTTATAGAGACAATGTATAGTCATAAATACACTACAAATGAGATGCAGCGCAGCGAGCATTGCAACCGGGTACCTATATTCCGATGCGTCTGCGTCAGTTACATAATGAACGATCGACTTGAATGGCCGGCAGCGGCACGCGTCGAGCGAGCGAGCGCAGCACAGCGTCTACGTTTCGTCGCGGTCGTCGCGCGGCCGCTTGGTTGCGATTCGCGTTTGGCATCACTAACGAAACGATGAGTAGGTACCTAATACCTATACAAGTATTGACTGAAGAAGGCATTTCACGCTCGTACTCGGGACGGACGGGGTCAATAATCATTATTATAGCACAATGAGAGCACATTGTTTGATATCATTGGCATATAATAATATTCTATTATTTTATCTGATATCGATTTACGCACATACCTCTCTGTACTGCTTGAAGACAACCACATTTTTTTTTCTAGTTGCATTGTGCATTTGGCGAACTTTATAATTACCTACCTACAATCTACAATACTTCCAATAAGTGTAAACACAGTGCTAAATGTACAGTACTAATGAGTAGTAGCTACAACACATTCCAGTACTTTGGTATTACCTGGTATTACCGTTATTTAACTGTGATGTACCTAGTACCTCTGGATAGGTAGATAGTGCATTATATGTCTGCCACACTAAGATTAAATCTTTTGATTTAATCTACGCTGTCACATCAACAAATTGATCGTAATTTTCAGGAAGCCTGCGTGGGGGAGCATGCACTCTAGCGTTGTTGGTTCGAAAGATGGTTGCCAACACCTGGAGCGCCGACCCCCCGCCTGTTTGCGTTCTCACTACATATTATCTACATGGGAGATTATTATTATTATTTCCTTTATTTATTTTTTCACATATTAGGTAGGTACTTACTTTACATTTTTCAATATTTTCTAAAAAAAAAGATAAAACATTTAAAAATATAAAAAAGGGGTCCGCCGGCATCGGGACCAGGGTCCAAGCTACCGGTGGTTAGGGCTCCAGAGATAGGAAACTCCTCACAATGCGTGCCGTATCGAGGAGAACTGCCTTCTGAATCAGGCCCTTGATCCAGCCGCCTAACGAGAGCCTCATGAGATGTTGATCGAGGCTCTTGGCCATCAGGCCGTTGGCTGTAACAACAATCGGAACGATGACAGCTGAATCCACATTCCACATGTCGACAACCTCGTGTGCTATATCGAGATATTTGATTTGTTTCTCTTTCTTAGCTTTCACGAGGTTCTCGTCATGGGGAATGGTGATATCAACAATCATCGTGCGGCGCGCTAATCGATCTATCACCACAATGTCAGGCTTATTGGCTACAATAGTCCTGTCAGTGATGATAGATCGATCCCAGTACAACGTGACATGGTCATTTTCGAGAACTGGGTCGGGCACATACTTGTAGTACGGTACCTCAGAATCCACAAGTTTGTATTTCAAAGCAAGTTGCTGGTGGATAATCCTGGCCACTTAGTTATGCCTGTGCAAATACTCGCCATTAGCCAGACGAGAACAGCCAGAAATAATATGTCTGATAGACTCACCCGGACGATGGCATGCCCGACATATGTCAACCGTCCCGTCCTTCATATAATATATTTCCGGTAGTTATTCGTTATTATTATTATTACGTAATTAGCTAACCTAACAACATCTTATAGTGACCATATCAATATTAAAAATCTTTTATGTTTTAAATACTTAAATAGATTTCCAACTCGAATGCACTTCTCGCCTGCATCCGCATCTTTTGACACCATTACCACATTGACGATCGGTCAATAATCAATCATAGAAGCTACATCACTTTTTATATACTTACGGAAACACCCGTTTCTCTACAATACAATTATTAACCGATTTTGAAAATTTCTTCGCCATTTTGTAGCTAAGCTAATACCCTAGAACCCTTTTTTTTAATTTTTTTCTTAAGTCAGTTTTTTTTTTCGAAATATTTACAATTTAGTAAACAAACACCCTCCAAAAAACCCGACTTTTTTCAAATTTTTCAAAATTCCAAAAAAAGTTACCAGCCGATTTGTTGTCAGCATGTCAGCTGAAGCGAATAATGTATATTTTATATCTATCTAGTAAATCCGGGTACCTATTAGAGTCGTCAGACAGCGTCACGTAATGTAGAAAAATTCACAGATAAATAGGCACGTCAGTAGTAGATAAGATTTCACAGAAAAGATAAAGGCAAACTAAAGTTCCGAGACAAGTTGGAGTAAGTAATAAATTGCAAATATCATCAGTGGCATTTTCATAAGCTAGTTCTGTTCTTTTATTTTAAACAGAAGTGCTCATTTTGCAATTTTATCGCAACAAATGCGCATTGCACATCTGTATACTTACATGAGAAAAAAAGTAATCTGTATTTAGGTAAGTACTAAGTACTAGAGATGAAACGGATATCCGGCAACTATCCGGTATCCGGCCTATCCGGCCCAAATTTACTATCCGGCCGGATACCGGATAATAACTCAATATCCGGCCGGATACCGGATAGGCATTATTTTTCTAAAAAATCGTTTAAAACGTACATGAAATAAAACAACAGCTCGCAATAATGATGATTCCCTTCACCACCTCGAGAAATCTGGAGTCGGCGCAACAAACAAACAGCAAACTTATTATTTTCACTAGAAATGTCAAAATATTGCCAAATAGGCGATCTTTTTACTGAGGACATGTTTCTGTCCCTTAATTATTTTATTAAGTACCTACCTACGTATTTTTACAAAATCCAAAGTCAATCAAATAACGCACGTACGGCCACACAAGCATCAAGTAAGCGATTGATTGATTGATTTTCGCCTGTCATTCACTCACGAATGCGCACGATCACTCCCGACGAGTCCCGATGACACCCGAAACCGCCCGAAATGTTGCAATCGCGGTGCCCGTAGCTGCACGGCGCTAAACATGTCACAACTTGCCTCAAAGCATTTACTTACTCTCCGCCGGATATCCGGCGGCCGGATATCCGGCCATCCGGTATCCGGCCAAACAACTATCCGTTTCATCTCTGCTAAGTACTCTAAAATTCAGTTTAAAAAAACAATGATATAAAATAAAAATGCAAATAGACATATTTTTCTACTTACCTATCTGTTGTTTTTATCGTAAAAATCAGTTACCTATTTCCTTTCGAACTTGGTTAGTAAAAATAAAAAGGAATAACTGGAATTACCGTTTTCATTACTATTAATTAGTTCGCCAACGTTCGCCTATGAAGCTGACATTTTATTTTTAAAAAAAACTTTGAAATTTAAGAACATTTAGCCTTTTATTGCACAGGTTTTCTGTATTGTCTAATTTATGAGGTTTAAAAAATAATTCCCCTTTCATGGTTTAACATTTAACAATATAGGTAAAAGCAAGCTTCATTATAATAAGTAGAACGCGTTCGTCGTATCGTTTGGCTATAATTATCTCGGCGGCATTTCTGTGTGAGAGATACAAACTCGTAACGCAAAATTTCAAACACAATATGTGATTCCTAGTTTACGTCACTGGCACAGAATAAATAAGGTAAGTAAACCTTATTATAACTAGGTACCATCTTGACATCTACAGATTAAAACACCTACCTTATCTTTTAAACTTGTTCGAGGACCACATGAGAGGCACTACAGGATGGATATCCTCTGAAATCTATCTAGTGGCATACCACTAACTGACAGAGTCATAACTCTTCGAAAATGGTTCGAAATGCAGTCTTCTAAAGAGAAGTGTCCTACGCATAAAACTACTTTTTGTGGCATTATGGCAATTGCAGTGCTGCATACAGACAGATTCAACGCGAGGGAATTAAAAAGAATAACAACTCCATTCACTATATCATTGACATAGGTAATCATTTGCAGTATTCATGCAGTATTTTAACTCTTTATTCAATAGTCTATCCTTGATTGTCAAAAATTTATCGAAAGGCAAAATTATAACAACATCATTTAAAACAGTGAAGCGATGCGATGTGTAAGCAAAAAAACATCAATCAGAATAATACATTATCCTGTACAAAGAAGGGGCTCCAAATTCTAATGGAATTGGGGGCTGCCTAAAGATTATTAATTTATTTTTAAAGAGAAAATATATAATAATATAAATATATAATAAAAAAAGAAAGAGAAAGAGGTTAATTTATTTTTAGGCGCTTATTTGGAAATAAAAACACGTGTTAATTTTAGAATTCAGAAACTGAGAGGCTTCACCGTAATTTGTTGAGGAGAAGCCTCACAAGTAAACTTTCCGTCAGACAGGATCATTATGAACACACGTTATCTAAAAATATATCGATTGATGATGTTATGTTAGATGAAGAACTAGACACTAAATTCCACACGAACAGAGACGCATGCACAGCTAGTAAGAAATAAATGAGGTGTAAAACAACTGACAATCTAATGCCAAGAAACTAATCGATACGAGACGTTGAGCCAATTATCAAAGCAATGAAGGTAAATGGGCATCGTCATTGCTTTGAGAAAATCAAAACGAAAAGCCATCCGTGTAATCAATCTAAAATCGTTTGTCTGTAATTCTCACCGAGCAAATGGTTTTCAAGCTGTTAAGGCTTTCCACGAAATCTGTTCAAAGCACGTTCAAAGTTAGAAAGAAATAATACAGTTACCCTCAAATTATATGGTCACGACTTGACAACTTGAACTCAAACCATAAGAATAAACAATATTATACTCAAACTCCGAATTCGGTAGTTGCAGGCTGTTATTATGATGTAGGTATTTTCATTAGCACACAGGGTGCCAAGTGTGCGTTTAGTTTACTATCCGTATTCATTCGATTACGTTTACGAAAACGAAAATTAGTATGGCATTGAAGCAGCGCCTCCTGGCGACTTATGATAGGAGTTAAAATTTTGCCATACAAATTCTCGTTTTCGTTAACGTGATCGAATTGCGAATGAAACTCGCACTTGGCACCCAGATGTTTAAATAAACTGCCCTTACGGGTGTGTTATCTTAAGTGTAACTAGGCGATTATCCCCTAAATGTAAAAGAAATCAAAAAGGTTTAAACGTGATAGGTATCGATAGCTCATTAAAGTTAATTATGTTAAATTACAGCAATTACTTTTTAATCAACAAAACGGTATATAGCCTAGCCTTTTTTAACACCTTACCTTTACTTTAAACATTCCTTGCGATGCGATGATATTTGTAGAGGTTTAAGTTTATATATTAGCTCCTATTTTAAGAAGTCTTTTGATATCGGACTTAAAAGTTCTATGATATAGGTACCTTGGTAGGTACTTACTTATCTTATATTTACGCAGCTTATATATTTATATTTTAGCCGGCCGCAGATTAGGCTACGTAGATATTTTAAGGGACAGAAACGTATCGAAATCGGAAACATGTTACTCAATGGGGATTGAAGTGTTCTCTTGGTTTTGGCTTCATCATAAAATTTACGTTATTATTAGAATAAGAAACTCGGTATGGTTAATATAACTCTTACTTATTTTAAATTGACGAATTACAGTTTGTCAATACCATATAAAAACCACCATTTAATTTTTTAGATTTTTTCAGAGCCGTAAACTAAGTTATGCTAAGCATAAGTTTAACAGGACTTTTCTTAAGTCAAATTTTTCAAGCAGGTTCTGTGCGGGATCCCGGGGTGTATAATAATAACTGGCAAAAATACTTTAAACATAAATAAATAACCTAAGTATTTAGTAGGTCACTGAATTGAATGTCCACAAAGCTTATTAAAGATACTTCTCGCCCTACTGTTAAGAACAAAAATCTCATTACACATAATGGCATTCAAGTAAATCAACATGACATAAATCCTTATCACGATCTATTTGAAACTACTACGGTGTCGAACACATACCTACATACCTGCCGATGCAAACTACGTCGCTACACAAACAATCTCAACTAATTTCAAGTTATACAATGATAACTTTGATAAGAACTTCAAAAGTTAAGATAAGCGAAACGTCGCTTCAAGTTTGAATAAAAAAGCCGTAAAAGTTGTAGGTTGAAAAGTACTTAGTAACTGAAACCTGCCTTGCCAACGAATGATATCAGCAGCGCGGTTAGTGTCTCACGTTACAAATCAACGAGCAGCATGCTCTCAATTTGTAAAACCTTTGGAGCGCAACTGGTTCCTGACGAATAATACCTACACGTAGATAAACAGTAATGTTTAAAGACTACGCAACAAGTTACCTGTCTAGCAGAGGGGCGAGCCTAAGTTTGCTACGCTTTTAAAACCATATTCTTAGCAAATAAAATATTCTATTCTATGGTTTAGTTACAAGAATACCAAATATGTATGAATAGGTATGTCTGTTAATAAGCTGCTGTCAATTGATCAACGCCATTAAAGTTTTTGGTAGGTACACAATCTTCAGTCATATTACTGAAGATTAGCGTTTTCAACAATTTTTTTCTGAATCAGATATTGGCTTTTAGAGATAGGCACCTTGGTACCTACATAAGGCTGCCACCCGTCCGGGTCTCCCCGGATTTGTCAAGTTTAGAATACGTCCGGGGAGCGTCCGGGCGGGGTTTTAATTGCAGAGTCCGGGTTTTAAAGTTTTGAACTGATTAAAAACAATGATCACAAAAATGGGGCGGTACGGTGCGGTGACGGAACGGTAACTTCATTGAGGAAGAGTGTATGAAAATATTGAAAATTAATAAAAACTTGATTTATACCAATTAAAACTATATTTTATTTTACTGAATAGTAAAAAACTCTGTTCAAAAGTCCGAGTTTTAAGCTCTAAAATCCGGGGTTTTCACACTTCTTGCCCTGGTTGACAGATTTTAGAAATGGCAGCCCTAACCTACATCGATTTAGGTAGGAACGTAGTAATTTGACGACCTCCGTAGCCTAGTGGCTTGCACGCCGGACTTTGGGCGGCGCTAACTCTGTCTGAGGGTCCCGGGTTCGATCCCGGTCGGGTCAATGTCGAAAGCGAACTTTTCTATATTGTGTCGGGTTTGGGTGGATGTGGTACCGTCGTTGTTTCTGATTTCCATGAAACGAGTGCTTTAGCTACTTACCTTGGGATCAGAACAATGTAGGTATGTGATGTTGTCTAATATTTATTTAATTATTAAACTTGTGAATTCAAAGAATATCTTAACACTTCGGCTGCCTTAGCTTTTTCCTGCGGAATTATTTTATTAGGTATATGGCGCTGTGGTACAGTGGTACTAAGTTCCGGCATATTAAATGGGTTTAATGTCAACAACAATGTTAGTCTTTTCATAAAGCCTTAACTTTAAACTTTGGCTTTTTTATGTTCTGTGAATATTCTATCTCTCCTTTCGTATTCCTGTATAAAAACTTTATCAATTTCATTGACGACAATACCTAGTTCTTGTAATAACTTTTATGGGGTCACCAATGTAAATTCGAAAGCCATCTCATCGATTTTCATTACAACGAACACCATTGATCGATGCTCCATTGAAAGATGCCTTAATATTGCGAAGCTTGAAATACCCGATGTAACAATTACTCGATAATCCAACTTACCGGTGCTCTTTGCAGCGAAAATTACATTGTCGCTTAAGTTCTAACACCGCGTAAGTAAAAGTTGGTAATTTTGTATTAGGCATGTTTTTAGATAGAAAATAAAAAGATGCACCTTGCGACCAATCAAAAATGATGGTAAGAGCCAATTGCGATGCTTTATTTTGCCGACAAAGTCACAGCGTATTCACAGTGTACACTCTTAACGTTAAAAAACAACGTTTTTTTGGCTTGTGAAAAGTTGACCATTTTAAGTTGTGCGGTGTATTTTAAGTTGTAAGCGATTATTGACCGACCACTTATTTAGTCCATGTAACATTTCAACGATTATTAACATCATCATAATGAAAATCGATCAGATGGCTTTCGAATTCACAAAGGTGACCCCTTATGACAATACCAGTTTACCAGCATTTGTGTTCATTTCTGGGTAAGGCCTAATAACTAACCATGCATAGTTATTAGAAATGCTAATTAAGTATGTTCGCAAAGCAATTCGTTCAGTTAATACAATGACGTCTTTAGTGCAGCCAGTAGGCCGGTAGCCGTGCGTGAGCCCTAAGAGAATTAGCTAATATTCTCAGCTTAAAAGTCGGCAGTAGCTACGGCGCGCAACAAACAATAATAGAGAATTCAGCGCAACACGAATCATTACAAGGTTAACTAGATTCACGTAGTGTACCAACGCATTAGTTGCCCGATTTCTTGGTGCATCCGTAAAGATAATTAGTCTAATCTAATCGATTGTAAATTAAGTTATCGATAAATTAAATAATCTGTCCGATTTTGGTATTATTTTTAGATAACTCATTGTAGTACTTGATAGGTAGTTGTAGTAAATCGATAGGCAACAAACAATGACCTTGCATTTTTTTCTGATACTAAGACTGCCTATCTGTGTCGGTTAATATCTAATATTATAGGTAGAGGTGCTTGCATATATGTAATATCGTATGAAACCCCGTATTCTTATCATATTACTGCGGACAGCGGGGTATGTGTAGTAGGTAGGTAGGTACATCGTGCTTTGACGATATGACGCAATTGTAGGTAGAGATTACTAAAAACGGGCGTGCGCGGTAAGGGTTTGTAACGGACAATATTATGAGCGTGCTTGGACTCTGTCACAACCTCTTGAGCTTTAAATGAATTCCTATTTATTATAGAAGTTCTGAAATCGTGGTTCTCCTGATCAAAACGGTTAGCGGTTTGATCATTCAATCGGCATCTACCTACTAAGATAAATTAGAAAGGTAATACGACGCCGACACCACAAACAATGAGGCAAACAATACGATTTACTAGTAATGGCAATCGAACCTATGACCTCCTACGCCCGTTCCCAATAACCTATCTATCTGTTGTTTTGCCTACTATAGATACAAATTTGACATAAGCTCCATACAAATTACGTGAAATTCCTAACTCCAATAAGCAAAACAACAGATAGATAGAACATAGGGAACGGGCGTTAGGCTCCTATTACCTATGTGGCGACGACGATAGATATGGCTTGCAAGCGCCATTAGGGCGTAACCTGCGTCTAAATGGTAGACATCAGAGTAACAATAAACCTTCCAGTAGATAGGCTGCATGTATCTGATCTGATTATGATGGCTTCAAATTTACAAGCATTAAATATTAACGTATTCTTAAGCCATGGGAATTTCTTCTCTTTTGGAGCAAAGCCATGGAGGTTTTGTGACACCAAAGGTAACACTCGATGCGATGCCGACCCCGAATCTTAAGATATTTTGCGTCTATGCCTTGTAATTTTACTAAATCTGGTAGTACCCTTCAAACTGGCAATAATGCAAACAATACTAAGTATAATATTTCATAATGGTTACCATCCAATCGGATTCTAGGTAGATTTCTACTTTTCTACCAAAACCATCGATTTAGAATACCATCGATGACCAAAACCTATAAGGTAGATTCTTACCAGTTCCTATAAGTTCTATACTTAGAATAATAACAAGGTTCTATAGTAATTGTTGGCAATACAGTTCTATGGTTCTTCTACAATATAGTTTTCCTAAATATAATAGCGATAATACCTACTTTAAGAACCTAAGTTAAAATAACATAAATCTTGAAACAGAAACAAATTACAAAAAAGGAATACCTAATGGTTTTGAAATAAAAGCTATGGCCACATGTTTTCCTTGTCTACCTACTGACACTTCAAAAAAAATTACATGACTCGCACCAGTGGGGGCAACTTTTTTGCTCTAGTGACAAAAAATAGATGTTAACAAAATGTTCTCTCAATGCTTCCGTCAACGCTACGAACAATTGTAATTGTAGATAAGAATAAAAAATAACCATGTAATACCATATTCTATTAATAATAATATATATTTGCGTAAAACATGGTATACAAAGGTGATGTATGTAGTACAGTATTCCTTTATAATTTAAATAATAAAAGGTGATTGCACTACTCCAACAAGCAAATGGAATTGAACACTTAATAAAACTGATATAAGATCTATTCCATACATTTTGTAGGAAGTTTGGTAGGTTTGTTGGCTCCAGTTAAAAAAACAATTAGATGGTAAGTTTGTATGTAGAAAAGTATGTATGTTGCATGTAGGTATGTTTGTATCAATTAGGTGGATATTTAAACATGTTACATTATAGGATGTATGGCCAGCAGTGGACTAATATAGGCTGATATTGGTGAATATAGATAATTCTATATATATATAAACCACAAAAGGTAAACTTATTGTATGCTCAAGGGGTTTAAAACATTAGTTAATAAAAATAGTTAACAGGAAATGTTAAATATACCTAACTAAGGTACATACTGTTGTGTTTATGTTCAATATTTAAATAATAATTTGTGATATTTAGGCCCAGTTTTACAATACTCTGTTAGTTATTCTCTAAATGAGGCATTACTTAATCAATGATTAAATTTAACAGGGATGCTAATGGCACTGTTAAATTTTTATGTCCCATGGTAAGAATTTAACAGACCATTACGAAATCAACCATTAGGTGAATGACTCTCAAATCATTCACTCACATTCTAAACCAACCAAAACAAAATGTCATTGTATGTAATGTCATTGCTTCGAAAACGAGCACTATTTTCTCTAGTCGTATAATAGTTTTGTTATATGTAAGGCGACTGATTTAAATACCATGTATTTCGTAGAATTCATTAGAAATCGGATTGCATTTCATTTTGCTGGTTGAATGAATGTCAAATATTTTATTGTTGAGTGGTTATCTTGTGTTTCGCATTGTTGTTTTGATTTTTTTGATTCCAGCGCATCCAAAACAGATTCTTTCGATAGTCGAAATCTTGTGCGAAAATCAACATCGTCATATTCTTCGAAATAATGACGCCGTTCTTTGAAAGTTTTAGGACGTCGTAGGGTCATTTCGCCTGTTCGCGTCCATCGCCCAGTTCGCGTCCATTTTACGGATCTCCCTTTGAACATTCTCGAAAATAATTATACTAACACACCAATAAAACGAAAAATCATTACCGCCAATACCTCAATGTATAAGAGAAACACACACATAGACAAAAGTTCCGTGCGCCCAACCAATCCTGTTTAGAAAAAATAGTTTGTCTTGGCTGTTCAACAAGAGAGCGCGGACCCGCGGTATTTTAAGAAAAAAATAGTGTCCAGCGGCGCGTTTGACATTAAGTCTTGTATTGTTTTATGTGAATTTTAGGTTACATAGCTGTTTCTAGACTTTGATAATGAAAAAAGGAATATTATTAATTATGAATTTGCTTGTTTTTTCTATAGTTAACAGTTAAAATAAGGTGGACGCGAATTACTACACCGAATTTATAAAACTTCCACTTTGCGTCCGCATGGACGTCATGTCATTAATTAAAATTCTAAGGCTATAATAAATCATACCTCGTCTCGTAATTATTATGATTCAACATTTCTTTTAGTAGTAGGATTAGACAACAATTATTGTATTGTTTTGTTGCTATAATATAGCCAAAAACTTATTATTAATCAAGGCTGATCTTTAGTAATAATTTTAATAATATTCCTCGTGATTTTAGGGTAAAATTGACAGAACTGATTATTGTTGACATAAACAGGTGGAATTAATATTTACCTACTACCTACATAATTTGTTTTTTAATTTTTAGTTCAATCAATGTTGAGAAGAATAAATAGGTATTTTTATATTCTTTAAAGTGATTTATTAATGATAATAACGTTGATTTTTAAATAACTATATTCTTAAATAAAGAAATTGTTAAAATCCAATCTTTCTTTACATTATCTTAAAAATATCACCCCTACATTCCTTTTAAACTGGTGGACGCGAAATGGTCCAGGGGTGGACGCAATCTGGATTTTGTGGACGCAAACTGGGTAAAACGCCTAATTCTGATGTTTGTCTATTTTAAAAAAAACTCAAGATGTTTCGAACAAACCTAAAAGTTAACCTTAAAATAGACTATACAGGGTGGAAACTTTCAGCGGGGCAGTAAGGGGAAGTACCTTATCCGTTGCAGCTACACGAAAATGGTCTTAGGAAACTATCCATAATTTTTTATGGAATTTTGATCCCCATTCAAAGATGTTCAAAAAAATGTACAGTTGGCAAGAAAATAGCCATTTTACACAAAAACATTTTTTGATGCCAATCGATCCTGTTTCTAATACTGATCAAAAACTTCTATGGGACCAACCATCGTTGGAGTACTCAAAAAGACAAAAATTGCAAAAAACTTTTTCCGTAGATTTTGTATGAAAATTTTACGCAAAAACTTTTTTAGTTACGGTTGAGATCTTTTTGTTGACTGAATAAAAAGATAAGTTTAAAAACAATTCAAATTTGGAACTCGTTATTATTAAATAAAAAACAATCTTGTCAGTTTGTTGCGTCAGAAAAGCTCAAGAATAACATCATCAAGTTATGTTAGTTAATAAAAAAGAAAATTAATACGCCTTCTTTTTGATATGTGTAATGTTCTACGTGATCATTTGTCTTTTATTTTATTTATTGTATTTCAGTTACACAAATTTTCATACAAAATGTACGGGAAAAGTTTTTTGCAATTTGTGACTTTTTGAGTACTCCAACGATGGTTGGTCCCATAGAAGTTTTTGATCAGTATTAGAAACAGGATCGATTGGCATCAAAAAATGTTTTTGTGTAAAATGGCTATTTTCTTGCTAACTGTAAATTTTTTTGAAAATCTTTGAATAGGGATCAAAATTCCATAAAAAATTATGGATAGTCTCCTAAGACCATTTTCGTGTAGCTGCAACGGATAAGGTACTTTCCCTTACTGCCCCGCTGAAAGTTTCCACCCTGTATAATGAACACATTACATAAATTTTTCATTGAAATGAGTGCTGGGACATTTTTATTTTCTCCTTCAAACTTGCCAACTGCACTAAATGGACGCGAACAGGCGAAATGACCCTACTATATGTGTCGTGTACGTGATGCGGATCGGTGCAGGCAAACGCATCATATTCAAATAAATAATATTACGCGTAACGCGGCGCAAGCCGCTGCTCGATTAGCGTCATGAGTGACAAACTCGGCGAATGAACTCCTGGCGTTTCTACAACAAAAGCTGGACGTCATGGACGAGGTGAGCGCAGTGCAAATTTGCAAGTCCAGCTTCAGTGAAGATGAGGTGGCGTCTGCGAAGAAGCTGCTCTACGAGCCTGTCGGCAAGAGCGACCAGATGGTGTCTCGGAGACGAGTCGGGACGCAGAAGAGCCTACAGGAGATCATAACACTGATCAAAGGAACCGATCCAGATGACATGCCGACGTTTGTGGCGAGAGGTTTCAAGCGAGAGGTTTCATGGTTCGAAACAAGAAGCGATGTCGTCAGCGAGCAAGCCAGAACCGTTGCGGTACCGCACCGACAAGGCCCAATCTCCTGCTGCGTGCTGCGACACCGACCACGGCCATGTACCTGTCCCGCCTGCATCACACCACCACATCGCAGGAGGTAGCAGAATTCATACGAATGAAGTCTAACTTTAACTTGAGGATTGGACTGCTGGAGTCGCGCCATAATACAAGCTTCAAAGCGTTTGTGGTGTGAGTCCCGACATCAAAGCTGGACATCTTCATAAAGGAAGACTTCTGGCCGAAGGGTGTAGTCTACAGGCGTTTCCATGGAAAGTTGCCTGTTGCTACCAAGTTGGTACAGTAGATGCCAATCAAATAATACTAACATAGTTATTAAGTTTTTTTTTTAATATACTAAGAAAAAAAATTTTTTTTTAATGTAAGTATATTAGTCTGTAAGGTATTTATTATATGGGCTGCTCTGTATTTTTACCATCTGTTACATTGTTTGTTGTCTGAAATAAAGATTTATTATTGTTATTCTCTTTATTTTTCTTTTTTCTTAGCCTAGGTTTGTTATAATATTAATATAAATGTAAAATACAAAAGCACATATAAAACAAAAATATTATAAAAAACCTAGCCTAGGGTGCCGCTGGCAACGGGGCAGGGCTCAAGCTGCCGTTGGTTAGGGCTGCAGAGACAGAAACTTTGGATTATCCGCGCCGTGTCCAAGAGTACCGCCTTCTCTATCTGACCCTTGATCCAACCATTGAGCGAGAGATTCTTAAGGTGTTGGTCGAGACTCTTCGCTACCAGACCGTTCGCAGACACGACTATCGGCACAATGATTGTCGAGTCATATCCCACATGGCGGTTACCTTGTGAGCCAAGTCAAGGACTTGCTGGCCTTGTCCTTCTCGGCCTTTACAAGGTTCTCGTCATGTGGGATGGTGACGTTGACATGCACATACTCTTTATTTATTTTCTTTCTTAAAACTAGATTTTTACAATATTTTAATATAAAAACAATAAAACATTATAAAAACCTAATCCTAGAGTACCGCCAGCAGCGGGGCCCAAGCTACCGGTGCCGGTGGTCAGGGCTGCAGAGTGAGGAACCTCCTGACAATAAGGGACGTGTCAAGGAGTACTGCCTTTGACCCTTGACCCAACTTATTATTATTATTATTATGTAGTCTAAATTCTCTACTTCCAAATGATCCTCTCGTTTTCGTAAATAAAATTGTACGCCATGGCCATCTTGTTCCTGTGTGGCAGTAAACTAACAGCCTGTTACCCATTTGACGGACCTAAGTAGCAGCAATTAAGTTTAACATCGAATTACGAATATTTGACATTCGTTAAAACATGATGGGACACTCAATAACCTTAACAGTCTGTTAAATGATTTAACAGGGGTGTTAACTAACTAACATTGTATGATGAAACTGGATCTTACTGTACACATTCTGGCAAATTAACTAACGTGATCGATAATCGGATGCATATTTACCTAAAGTTAATTTTTGGCTAGGAAATTATGGAAGTGGCTTCTTAAAACATGTTTTTTAATATAAATCCCGGGATTCCAGAAAATTCGGGAATGCTAAGCTATTCTGTAACTAACTTTCAACTTAGTTGTTTACGATACTGTCAGTTGAGCGCGGGAGTTTGTTGGTGATGCTGTTTTACGTTAATAATCAAGAATTTGTTTTTCTTTGTAATTTCTTATTTATTATTCGTTTGAGATATGTTCTGAAACATCATAAACGTAAACGATACTTAAAAAAGATTTTATTATTACAGTTACATGTAAAAAAATGTAAGTATTAGCAGGGGGGTGGAGGAGGTGTCACTCCGCAGTTTAGGTAGGTAGGTACGATAAGGTGCCGCTCGGCACGCACGCTTCACGTCGCACGTCGTCGCGCGTAAAACGAACGATCATTTCTGTGATCCGTATAAAAGATACTCGTAAACACAAGTTTACGAGTGTCTAAATAAAAGAAAGAACAATAAATCGAATTTTATTTTTTTAAATTCCGGAAGATATTGCAGGTGTCTTTTGAGGCGGCCTGCGTGTTAGCGGGAACTGCCCCCTGGGAGCTAGAAGTAGAAGTCTTGGCCTCTGTTTACGAACAGAGTGCAGAGGTCCGCAGCTTAGGCAGTAGAGCGATGCCCGAGCAGGTGTCCCGATGGCGGGAACGTGCTCAAAAGATAGCTTTGCGCCAATGGCTGCAGCGTCTGGAGCATCCAACCGCCGGCCACTTGACCATCGGGGCAATTCGGCCCGTCCTGGAGCGATGGGTCGATCGCAAAGAGGGTGGGCTCTCCTTCCGTATGACGTAGGTCCTCGGATGTTTCGGTGGCTACCTGCACAAGATCGGTCGGGAGCCTACGATAGAGTGCCACAAGTGCGGCGCTGGGGCCGACTCGGCTACCCACGCACTGGCATTCTGCCCGGCGTTCGATAGCGAACGCCAGGCGCTTCTTGCCGTCATCGGACCCGACCTGACGCTAACAGCTGTGGCCAAAGCCATGGTCACGTGCGGAGGGTCGTGGGACGCCTTCGCCTCTTTCTGCGAGGTCATCATCTCACGGAAAGAGGAGGCGGAGAGGGCGAGAGAGAACGATCCGCGTCGCGACGCAGACGAACGGGTCGTCGGAGGCGGCTACGCGGGCTGTTGCACCCATAGTAGCCCAGCGCAGGGGTGGGGGCTACCATCTTCCCCACACTCCCCGCGTCATAGCCTCAAGGCGTCAGGCGTCCCTCCCTCGCACTCGGGGGATATGAGACCCCAGGAGGGTTCGAAGAAACCACCGCGGCGGGCCGTGAATGAGTCGATGAGTGCTCGGGGTCCCGCCCAGCAGTTAACGGGTGTCCCAGGGGTTTTGCCAGGTCGGCCTTGGCCAACCCCGGATCAAGATCCTCTGCGGTTCGCAACAGTACCGCGGAGACACGTTTGCGGCTAGCTAGCTAGCTATAAGCTATTTATTTTATTTAAATCATCACATATTCAATTGTTTTATACATATTATTGTACGATTAGTCGAGATTGTTATAATACATAGGTAAGCGGTTTAGGGCGTCTGAAGTGAAAAAGGTAGATATTATTCATCACCATCATCATCATCGGCCTATTTTAGTCCACTGCTGGACATAGGCCTCCCCTAATGAGCGCCATAGCGCCCTTTCCTCAGCTTGACGCATCCAGCATCTGCAGTCTTTCGCAGGTCATCATCCCACCTGGCCGGAGGGCGTCCTACTCTACGTTTACCGAGTCGTGGTCTCCACTCAAGAACACGTTTACCTCAGCGGTTGTCGGTTCTTCGCCAGATATGGCCGGCCCACTGCCACTTCAACTTGCTAATTGTTAGAGCTATGTCGATGACTTTGGTTCTCTGTCGGATGTATTCGTTACGAATCCTATCCTTCAGAGAAATTCCGAGCATAGCTCTTTCCATAGCTCGCTGAGCGACTTTTAACTGGTGAACCAGCCCTACCGTGAGTGTCCACGTCTTAGCTCCGTAGGTCATGACGGGTAGGACGCACTGACTGAAAACTTTTGTTTTCAAGCATTGCGGTATGGATGACGAGAAGACTCGACGTAGTTTCCCAAACGCTGCCCAGCCCAGCTGGATCCTCCTCTTGGCCTCCTTCTCAAAATTGTTTTTACCTAATTGCAGAATCTGCCCGTGGTAAGTATTTCGGAAACAATTTCAAGAAAGTGACTATGTACGAGACGACCGGTATCGGATCAATGTGGCCATTGATTATGACTTTGGTTTTATCCAAATTCATGCCAAGACCGATGCGTCGCGAGGCTGAAGCTAGGCCGTCCAGCATCTGGTTCAGCTCCTCTAGCGACTCCGCCATTAGAACTATGTCATCAGCGAATAGCAGGTGTGAGATCTAGTCACCGTTTATGTTAATGCCCTTTCCTTTCGTCCAGCGTCTTAAACATATCTTCCAACGTGCTTGTGAACAGTTTCGAGGATATGACATCCCCCTGTCTCACTTCTCTGCGCAATTGGATGGATTTGGACTGCTGGCCCTGTACTTGGACACTCATGGTGGCGGATTCGTAAAGACATCTCAACACCTCGATATAACGACAGTCCACTTGGCATCGCTGTAAGGATTCCAGAACAGCCCAAGTTTCGACAGAGTCAAAGGCCTTCTCATAGTCCACAAAAGCCAGACACAGGGGCTGATTATACTCTTCAGACTTCTGTATAATCTGCCTCACGGTGTGAATGTGGTCTATGGTACCATATCCTCCGCGAAACCCGGCCTGTTCCAGTGACTGGAACTCGTCGAGTCTCCTGGCGAGACGATTCGTGACCACTCGTGAGAAAAGCTTATACACATGGCTCAGGAGCGAGATGGGTCTGTAATTTTTAAGTAGAGGTGTATCGCCCTTCTTAAAAAAGAGCACCACCAAGCTCTCGCTCTACGCCTTTGGAGTTCTCCCACTGTGAAAGACGGCGTTGAAGAACTTCTGCAATTCCTGTATAACATGGGCTCCTCCAGCTTTCAGGAGCTCTGATGTAATTCTGTCCTCACCGGGGGCTTTTCCATTTTTAAGCTGTCTCAGAGCTAACACGATCTTGTCTTGACTGATGTCTGGCAGTTCGTCGGTGTAGTGGCGTGTCAGGGTGGCTCTGGAATCGTGGTCGTCTCGTCGGGAACGAGGGGCATGTGCAGCGTATAATCAGCCATAGAAATCCTCTATCTCGGCGGAGATCTCCGGCTTCGACAATACGGTCCTCCCGTCGTGCGTTTTAAGCTTCGTCAGGTGGCTCCTGCCAAGCTGCTGAGTGAATACTTTGGACCCAATGAGACATGTGTTGGAGCTCCGAAGGTCGCGCCGTGCCATTTTCACAATTTGCTTGTTTAGGTCTGACCTCTCCGACGAAGTCGCTTGGGTGGTTTCCCGTCTTCTTGTCATCAGCCCGAGAGTCTCAGCCGAGAGTTTGGATTTCTTGCCAGTACGCTGTTTTTTGCAGAACTTAATGCCCTCGTCCCTCAACGTTTCGACCAGATTGTGTAGGGTCTCGTTAGCGTCATCAGTGGGTTCCAAGGCAACAAATCTGTCCCCGAGAAGCTGCTGGAATTTCTCAGTGCCCAGATTGGGTCAGTACGGAGCGTGGACTTCATCAGACAGTTTCTTTGAAGCTTCAAGTTGATATTCAGAGAGACTTGGAGGAGTCGGTGATCAGATCCGGTATTGAACCTGTTGATCACTGAGACATCTCTGAATATGTGCTTGCTATCCGTCATGATGAAGTCGATCTCATTTTTGGTCACAGTGTCGACTTTGCCATGTCCACTTCCTTAGAGGCTGTTTCTTAAAGAAGGAGTTCATTAAGAGCAGCCCGATACAGCCCGAACAGATATTATTATTAACTATGAATTAGCAGCCTAGGTATTTAGTAGATAAATGATAAAGATAAGATAAATGGCATTTATTTGCATAAAAACATGGTAACATAAATGGTGAAAAAAAAAAGTTTTTAGCCGGTACAGCATGTTTTTTACAAGTTCGGTGTACAAATATGTTGGTAAATAAATTAATCAGGGTATAATTCAACCTAACATAGGTAGTAGGTTGGTAATAGGTATGTACCTATCTAGATTTTCGTATTGATCACAAATATTTGATTCCCTTTTTGATTAAATATAGTTTTATGTAGGTACCTAAAATTAAATGCTTTAGACTCTGTTTAAAACAATTCCATTAGGTACCTAACAAATAAACGAAATATCCTTAGGGTTTTACAAATAAACAAAGAATAAGCTGTGAATAGTTATTCCGTGTTTTGTTCCCGTCATGTAAACTTCAATTCAAATCAGAGTAAAAGAGACAAAACACAGAATAACTGTTCAAAGCTTATTCTCTGTTTATTTGTAATTGTAAGGCACTTTGAGTTTATCAAACAAATATCACTAATGATTAACAAAGAGGTCTGCTTACCTAGGTTTGTTTGGGACTTATGTTTATGATAACTGATATGCTATGAGTGGGAGAACCCTGTGCTCCTGATCCTGACTCAAATAGATATCGAGTCAGCACTGCCCAACAAATAGAATATAAACAATTAGCAACCTTTGTCAATGATTCACAATTTTTTTTATATACATTATACAGATAATCAAATGTATGTAATACTTAAAAATATTGCTTTTTTTTAAACTTATCTGTTTGTAACAACAAATAAGAGATAAAATTTTAGCTTCCTGGTCACCTGGTGTTTTGAGTAATATAACAGTCAAACCAAATCACCTTACACTTGATTGACAGTCCAAAAAATATGTTCAGGAACATTTTAAAGATCTGTAGCTAATGCTAATGCAACAGATACAGATAAATGAGAAGGTAACAATATGTTTCTAAACCTTCTTGATTTTTAGAATTAAGTTTTCAGATATCAATTAATTTTCTTAATTACAAATGAGCATCGAGTTCCAAATTGTTTTTAGTAACTTTATAAGATTTAAAATGGAGATAATCCCAATGTGGAAGTCAGAGTATAAAGAGACCATCAAGTTAGTCACACCCTGTGGTCACACCTTGGTCAGATGTGGAAATGGAAACTTGTGAATCTGTCATCTGTCAGGGTCCAATAATGTAAGGTTTTGTGAGGGAGTGTGGATCCACAACTCTGGAAATGTCGAAATACGATCGGAAAAGTCGGGAATGTAAAGGTATATTATATTATTCGAAAACATAGGGAAGTTATAATCTTGTAGCAGGGAAATATAAAGAAAACATAAGGGAAAGCCAGAAAATGAAGAACTACAAAAAGTAGAAAAATTTAAACTCGGAAAATTTGGACCTACCTTATTAAAATTTCAGTCAAATGCTTCTACTTCTAAAATTTTTAACAAAATCATCCACTTTGAAAGTTTAAAGTCTTTATAATTTTAGTTTTAAACCTAAACTGTCATACTAGGTAGTACTATTTTATCAATAAATTTTGATGTTATATACAACGATATTGGTACCTACTATTAATGATACAGGGGACTAGGTATTATTTAAACTCAGTAAGATAAATGTAGATAGTGCTCACGTTTTTAGTTAAACATTGACAACATGCCATAATGTAATGTAGGTAACATCTATGACAAGTTGTGTAATGATTTACATCATTCTGATTTTGTAAGTTTTTACATTAATGTTTATAAAACATAAATCATCATCTACTAATTTTAATAATAGGCAAATGTTGTTTATAAAAATGTTAGAAATCTAACAGATATTAAATGCACATGGTTGGATCTCATGGAGCAAAGATACGATCACATGATTTTGTTAACAAGGGTCACATGACTCAAATGCATTCATTGCAAGCACGCGGATAATTATCCAAAAAAATGTATTTGTGTAGAACTCATTCATCGTTACATAACTGAGGGCATGACCATAGAAGACTTACCTTTGCTAACATTCTCACTGCCAGTTTTGTCGTTTCCATTGCTGCTAGCTGGACATTTTTTCACTTTTTGAGAAGCATTTTTTGAAGAGTTTTCATTCACTTCACTACCGAGAGCCATCACAACACGAGGAATCAATCCGCCAGCATTGACCGCGACAAGCACGGGACCACACTCAGCTGAAAGAGCACATGCGGTGGAATTAAGGTTCAATTTCGACTGACTTCAAATACGGGCAGTACGAAGTCCTCATGTAACCCGACCAAATCAGTTTGACATTTCCTCCTCTACGTAGTTCTACACAGCCTTGCAACAGAATTCTATAGTGTTAAAATTCCAAACTGAGTTGTGATTTAGTTAATAACTTATTACATCAACTTTCTGCTTAGAATACCTCAAACAAATTATTCCTTGTAACCAGCAATCTAAAAAAATATATATTTTCGGTCGCTATTAATAGCGACATCTATAGACAGATATAATAACTTTTAAATCAATGTGCTCGGCAGATTTGCGTTTAGAAATCTTTGATCATGAGTCATTGTTAAGGACTGTTTATAGTTAAACCTCTTTAATTTATGAAAACCTTTTATCTTATGTCACTCCTTGTTCTTAGCAACTGTTTGTTGATTCATTAAAAATGTTTATAATGTCACTAATTCACGAGTCTCTTTTTCTAATTGATAAATTAGTTTTATCATTCCTCCCTTTATGGCAACCCTTAACGGACCATACCAATTGTCTTTGCTATGGATTCAATCCGTGGCTTATGCAATGCCTTGGTCAGAAAATCTGCCAGTTGGAACTCGCTGGGAACGTATTCTACGCATATTTCACCATCAGCGACGAGTTCTCTTACATAAAAATGTCTAATAGCAATATGCTTGGTTCTTCTGTGGAGTTCTGGGTTATGTGAGATCTTTATAGCTGCATCATTATCGACCTTTAGTTTAGGTATCTCTTTCAACTCAGATATTTCACCGAAGAGTCTTTTGATCCAGATAATCTCTCTGGCTGCTTCACTTGCAGCTACCAGTTCGGCTTCGGTACTGGATATGGCAACACATGTTTGTCGTCGACTCGCCCAAGATATGGCTCCTCCAGAGTATAAGCATAAAATACCAGACGTCGAGCGTCCGGTGTTTCGATCACCTCCATGATCGGAATCACTGTAACAATCCAGGATTCCAGCATTGCATCTCATTTTAAAAATTATTCCATAATCTGCAGTGCCCTTAATGTATCTTAGGATTCGTTTCAGCTTCTGGATGTCCTCTTTAGAAGGATTTTCTAGCGATCGAGATACTACGCTTACCGCATATGCTAAATCAGGTCTGGTTCCAACAGTTAAGTATGCAAGTGCTCCGACAGCTTCTCTATACGGAAATGAAGTAGGCTCTACCACCTCTTCATTTATATCTGGCACTCCATCTTTCTGTATAGGAGTTGTGACAGGTTTGCAGTTGCTCATACCGAAGTGATCTAACACTTTCAGAGCGTAGTGCTTCTGTGACACTTTTATGCCATCATGCTGGTGCTTTATTTCTAATCCTAGAAAATACGATGCATCTTTTATAGTGATTTTGAATCTTCTTTTCAATTCTCTCATAAATTTTTCGGAATCTTCCTGATTAGTTGCCGCAACCAAACCGTCATCTACATAGAGAGCAAGAATGATTTTTCTACACTCACGGTTTTGTATAAATAGGCAGGGGTCAGTATTACTTTGTTTAAATCCAATAGTCTTCAAATGATCCACCATGCATTTATTCCAGCACCGAGGTGCTTGCTTGAGGCCATATAGACTCCTCTTGAGTCTACACACCTTCTTTGATCCATCGGAGTAACCATCAGGTTGACTCATATAGATTTCTTCGTTCAGGGAACCATACAAGAAGGCGGTTGATACATCAAATTGGGTGAGTTTCAAACCTTCATTTGCAGCAACGCTTAAGACCGATCTAATTGTCGTCATCTTAGCAACTGGGCTGAAAGTCTCTTCATAGTCTATGCCCTTTTTCTGTGTATACCCTCTAGCAACTAGTCTGGCCTTGAATTTATCTAGCGAGCCATCTGCATTGGTCTTGATCTTGTATACCCATTTACAAGATATAGGTTTTCTGTCTTTTGGAAGATCAACCATTATCCAGGTTTTGTTCTCCTTTAAAGATTTCACCTCATATGAAGATAGAGAAATCAGAGTTACCGGATATCTTATTAATTTGCAAAATTATAGATACACTACCTGAATCCTATTGTGCCTTCAAATCAAGCTGGTTGCTGATGTCAAAGACAGACAAAACTATAGAAAACCTGACAACGCAGCTGTGTGCGTATGAGCGTTCAGTTTCATCCAAAACTGGAGGTCCCGCCGAAGCTCTAGCAATACAGAATATCAATAGAGCAAAGAAAAAATGTGGGTACTGCGGAAAAGTCGGTCATAAGGTCAAACAGTGTCATAAATGGAAAGCTGACGGGAAACCAGCCAAGCCAGAGAATAAACAGATATCAAGCAATTTGAATTTAATGCTCCTGCCAGTCACTACGCATGTGAACTCCATGCATACTAACTATGATACAGCAAGTTGGTTCGTAGACAATGGAGCAACGTCGCACGTCACGTGCCGAAACGATTTTTTCTCTAGTTTCGAGCATTTTAAAGAAACACGTACAGTGACGACTGCTAATGGAGCTACTGTCAAAGCTGTTGGCAAAGGTACTGTTGATTTGAAAACTATTCTTAATGGCAAGGAATCCAGATTAAGACTCTGTGATGTATGGTACGTACCTGATATTATGCGAAACCTATTCTCTGTACTGGCCACTCAAGACAGACTAAACAATAGTGTTTTCATGTCTGAAAGGGAACACTGCTCGCTGAAAGTTGATGGACTCATGATACTGACTGGCAAAAGAGCCAAGAACGGAGGACTATACAAGCTTAATGTAGAGACTATTACAAAGTCAACTCCTGATCTGAACGCCTTGTCAGCAGATAACCTTCTACAACTTTACCACGAACGGTTAGCCCACCAGAATAAGAAACATGTCAAAGGAGTTATTGAACGGGAACTAGGAATTAAAGTTCGCCTAGATTCTGAATTGTGTACCGGATGTATTTACGGAAAAACACACCGGCAAACATTTGGAACGAGAGAACGAGCTAAGGAACCTGCAGAAATTATACACGCTGATGTGTGCGGACCTTTTCCACCTTCCTTCAATAAATTCCGTTACTTCGTTCTGTTCAAAGACGACTTCAGCAAGTATCGTCACGTTTATTTCATGCGACAGAAATCGGAAGTCCACCTGAAGCTCCGACATATGTTACAAGAATGTAAAGTGGCTGGACACTGTGTTAAAGAATTTCTGAGTGATAACGGAGGTGAATTTGATAATGAGAATGTAAAGTGCATTCTACGAGAAGCTGGAATAAGACAAAGGCTCACGATGCCCTATACACCGCAACAAAATGGTCTCAGCGAACGTGAAAATAGAACCTTAGTCGAAGCCGCACGCACAATGATGCATGCTCATGAAGAATTACCTCTCGCTACATGGGCAGAATTGATTAACACTGCTGCGTACGTTCTAAATAGAACTGGCCCAACTCCAGAAAATGGTAAATCGCCATTTGAATTGTGGTTTAAGAAAAAACCAGCAATTAGCCACCTAAAAATAATTGGATGTGAATGTTACGCTCATATTCCTCAACAAAAAAGAGTCAAAATGTCTAAAAAGGCTGAAAAATGCGTCCTGATTGGTTATGACGGTGATGAAGGCTACCGCTTATTGAGTCAACGTGGAAAACTAACAAGGTCAAGAGACGTTATATTTAATGAGTCAGTACTTACACCGTGTGGCCTAGGTGATTCAGAAGAACAGCACTCAGCAGAAATCTATTTTCCACTTTCAAAACCGATGTGTGATGCAAGGGGGGATGATCGCAACGAAAACAGCTCGGATCGATCAGTCATGACAGTTATCTTTCACTTAAAAATCGTACAAATTAATGCAAAATTATTGTTTGGGGATAATAATGGCGAAGGTAAAAAAATTTAAGTAAAATCAATCAAACCATCAGCGTTATGCCCTAAGCTAAAAAAGTTTTTTGACTGACAATGACAATGCCCTTAAAGCAGCAGCCATGAAGCTGTAGGTTCAAGCATGGTATAATGCTCTAAGTGTAGGTTTAATGGTTTTGTTTTGATTATAAAGAAACTTCTATGGTTCTGATATGACCATGTTTAGACAGGGAGTACCTAGATTTTGATTGTTCAATTCTCAGAACACTAAAGCTAGGTATTCAATTATTATTCTGAGGACCTAATATTTGGTCTGTCGGTTCAATCAAGCATACGAAAACACGACGAAAGACTTTGAATCATTTTAAAAACAGTATCGACAAATCTAATTTAGGTGATATAAATATAGCAGAATACTTACACATCGTTTGTTTCAACCTCCTCAGTTATTAGTTAATGTTCTGCGATTTAAACTGCCGCCTGTTTTATATTTATAATAATAATTTAAAAGCTATAGGCAAAGATTATAATAATAGTACCGGTCACGGAGTCTCGTAGAATCAGGGCAAACATTTGGGGCTGGATGGTGGCTGATGGTGTCGGTGAATTATGCAGATTACCTCCAAAAGAAAATGCACAAAATTATGTTGACTCTTTAGAAAACGCCATGATACCAAAAATAAATTGACCTTCCCAAATTTCACTATTTACAAGACAACTGTTGATTTCATACTGCTGCTGTTATTCGAGACTAGTTACGTTACAGCAACACCAATACATTTGGGTGATACGTGGCCTTCTTAATCTCCAGACTTAAACCTGATTGAATATCTTTGAGGACTAATGGTGGAATCTCTAAGGGTGGAGTTATCATTCTCATCTATCGATCAAGAGATGCAATTACAAGTAATTGCAGAGCGATTTGGGAAGATATGCGGACATATATTTGTTCGCAGCTTGTGGGATCAATAAGAAGCCATTTGCTTGACTTAATAAACTAGTTCTAGTGGTAGCCCTGTGGACGCAACTCGACTGTTTCATAATAAATATTTGTGATATATACCTATCTAACTATACCAAAAACTCCTCCATGCGTGCATAACGTGCATTGTGCTCATATGGAGCACGAACCTAGAGACCTAGGTCCTAGATGTTACCTACTACAAATCACATGTTTTATTTTGTCTTCGTCTTAGTTCATGAACATGCCTTTGCCTTTATAATGCCCTAGGGAAGCACTTAACAACAAGCAACCCCTCGTATCAGCAGAAAGGGGAGACCTAGTACATACAATTTTCTTTATGGGGGAGACGAGTAGAGGAGGTCGCCTCCCCTCTACAAGCCAAAATTTGAAGAAGCATTTAAAACATAATATTGTCTATAAAACTTAAAGTTAGACAGAAAAAGATTGATTCCTTTGTTAAAAATTGACTGATGGATATTTGACGTTGACACTGACAGACCAGGCTGACTGACATAGGTACCTACCTAATCGTAGCGCAGCAGGGCCGATTTCAAAATATTTTATAAAATATTTTTGTTTTTTTTGCGTTGGTTTCTAGACATCATACTGGCGTCAGAAAACTATCCAAAGGTTGATAAATTATCAAACTTATCAAATCTTACTATAATTAATCAAATCTTAATAGCGGTATCATTACAAATAGATTGAGCACATCGAAAGTTCTAATTTAGGTCCTCTAACCATGCAACAATTTGTTTAAAAAAATATTATTGCAGAAAATGCTAGACGGGTGGTACTGTCGCTCAATAGCAAATATGCAAGCGAGCGAAGCCGCCAGTGTAAGCAGTAGTGCGCCCGCAGAGTCGACACACGCCCGTGATTCCCGCAACTACTCCAGTGACAGCAGCAGCGAACCAGAATCCGAGCCGAACTTTAGGAATCAGTATCTTACTCTGAAAAAGAAATTAAAGTTTCTTATTTATGTAAGTTTAATATGACAAATATTTTCTATAGTGCACTGCTGCACATTGACATGAAACACTACAGATTTAGGTGCATTTATACTATTTCAACACTATGACTATGAACCCAAAAGTTTAATTTCAGCCTAATAAAATTTTGTTAAAGTAGCAATTGCAGTTGTTTATAGTTTAATGAAGTAAAGTCTTTAGTGATTTTGTTAGTGTACTTTAAGGAATATGATACAATTTATGATTAATGTAGATACATAATTTTCCCTATCCAAAATTGTTTTAGGAAAATGAATGTTTCCAAGATGCTCTAAGATCAAGTCAGAAAAGACTGTTAAAAGTATCTAGAGATCGTAGTTTCCTGCTAGACAGGTTATTACAATACGAAAAACCAGAGAGTACTACATCAGAGAGTGATGAAACAGAATCGTCAGATGACACAGATTACAATCGCATGGATGCCATTAAAAGGTATGTCAACAAATAAAACCCATTCATATGTTTGAAATATAAATTTTAATTTTAATTACCAGCTTATTTTATGTCTCCACTGCTGGGGCAACAGGCGAGAACAGGCCATAAACCACTACACGGATTGGTGGTTGTTATGACTGCTAATGCTACCGGGACCAACAGCTTTACTTTGCCTTCCAAAGCACGTGATAAGATTTCGGTCACCCATCCCATGACCGGCTTTTGCCTAAGTTGGCTTGACCTCTGCAAACGCAGACCGGGCGCGTTAATCACTGTGCCATCAAGCTCCTCAATTTTAATCTTATATACTTAATTCTCATAACTTGCATTACCTTTGGTTCACATTGTTAAATTGTTATTTTCAGGAAAAAATTGGAAGCAAGTGCGTCCCATCAAAATCCCGCTCCATCCGCACTTAACAAGGGAGCTAATCCTGTTAAAAGAAAGAGAGCTGTTGTTCAAAAAAAAGCTACTAATGCCAGTCACCTTGTAAGTGAATTAATTATATATTTATGAAACAAGTTGCTATAATAGGTGCTATGCATGAGTTTAAAACATTTCTTTGCATTATATTACTGTGTCAACAATTTGATAACTTGAAGCTATTTATAGTGGAAGCTTTTAAGGTCATAAATTCAGTTACACAAACCTTTTTTTTAATGTTTTCTATTAATTTTCTGTTGTCAGTATAGATATATTATAGTTAGTTAAAATTTAAAATCTAATAATATTTATTCAAAATAATAAAATCAATTTAAAATCTACTATGTTTCAGATTGCAACTAACATTTTTTTTTAAATGTTTTACTATAACTATTAAGTAAAGTGTAAAGGCTCTAGTCTAGTCTAGTGGAATGGTCACAGTTGGGGTTATTTCCTAGCTAATATAAAATAAATAAATGCCTTTGCTAAAAGAGGCAGACAGACAGGGCTTGTAAAGCAATAGTCATCATTAGTTTATAGTTTTGCTATACATATATAAAATAAAAATTATTTTGATTCTTTGTTACTTTTACTTTTACTGACTAAAAAAATGTATTTTTTTTTGTATTATCATCTATCATAAAGGTTTATCACCTTGAGTGCTATTAAATTGTTTGTTTTAATTCCTTACCCTTAATATCACCTAATGTTGAGTGATGATGAGGCCGAAGGTGGAAGCGCACTTCATCCAGTACTGGCGGCAGTCAACGTCTTTTAAATCAATCAACAATCTACATCTGTTCCAGCACCCGGGCGGTGCTTTGCTGGCGAAGTCGTCGCCGGCGCTTGCATTCGGTCTCTCCGCGGGCGACGGGCACATGACGCCCGAGGAGGTGGAACGTCACCTGCAGTCGCGCCAGTCCTACCTCGAGCTTCTGCCGGAGCGAGCGCCCCCCACCGTGCCCACGGAGATGTTCAGCAACGACCCGTCGCTTGACAGGTATTGATATCACTGGTATCCTTCCTTCCTTCCTCTCAGAATAGTGATATCCACTACATACATAGTACACACGCCAGCACATCAACCTACCACAAACTGTCCAATTTCCTCAATAGACTTTGAGCTGTATGCCCAAGTAATATGGTTGACATTGTATTGAAGAAATTTGACAGTTTTGGATAGGTTGATGTGCAGGCGTCTGTACATACTTAATGCCCAAGTTCGTTATTTTAGAATCAAGTGTAATGTGAAGTAAATGTATAGAGGTAAGCATTATTTGTAATTCTGGGCTCTTGAAAGTTTTTAATTGTAAATGTATTAAATTAAATGTCGTTACTTCTTTTATAGCTGTGGAGTTTCTTGCGCTCATTCTTCTCCACAGCTAAAAATTGACGTCCTATATTGGTAGTAGGTAAAAACGTAGGGATGATCCAAAAGCGCTTTTCTTAAGTTTATTTGCATAAAAAAATTTGACTTTGAATGCTGGACGTATGCCTCTCTATATACTATACAATTTTACAGTTACTGCTCATTACAAGTATTATTTGAAATTGGCTTCATTCTAAACGCGAAGCCATTGATTGAGATATATAACAAGAATAACTTAAAAAAATAAAAAAAACATTCAATCGAATTGAGAACTCCTTTTTTTGAAGTCGGTTAAATAGAGTTGTGGTTTTGCGCTTATTAGCGGTGAGAAACTAAAGGCTTCTTTAAGCCATGTGATCGCAATATTCTCCGTTCCGGTCGGATCGTATTGAGAGCAGAACAACTCGAGGGCGCCCCTAAAGGCTACCTTGGCTCGGATCGACCAGGTCGTGTAGTTAGTAGCTCAAAGGCACGGGGGCGTAGCCAGGTTTTAGTATCGGAAAAAAAAAAGAAAATAAAACGATTAAAAGTACATAAAATAACCCTTAAATAAGAAAAATATTAAAGATGTGAGAAATACATAAGTACAGAAAAAATCTCCTCGAAGGAATTGGGGGAGTCCTTTTTTGAGCAGGGGTGGGTTGAACCCCCAAAGCCCTCCCCTGACTACTTTTTTTTAATCTCCGTGCTTTGAGAGGCACGTTTAAGGCGACGCATTGGAAATTTACGTGGCGGGATCTTGATTTTTCCCAACAATTACAAAACCTATGAAAGTGATATTTGATGACATGATTTTTCATTTAATTGACTTCATTTTGCTAGTTGCAGAAACACCTTTTGTCAACTTTTATAACAGAGAAAAAAATATCAAAGTAACCTCTTTTAAAACATAGATTTGCATTTTACAGGCTAACCAGACCGATTTAAGCATCTAGTAGATTGGTCTTAACACACACTGCAATATTATGGTTCAATTTTTTTTAAATAATTTGTAGTTTTAATTTGAAGGAAAAAAATCAGTTTTTCTTATGGTATGGGGCGCAAACGCTCCGTATGAGATTTATTGTTTAGCGGTGCGTCGCCTTAACTACCGTTTGTGGTGGATAGGGCTTGAATATCGAACCGTTTTTGAATACCGGAATTGGGTTTCGATATTAGTAATTCAGTTCCAGAATTCCGGCATTCCAGACTCGTCGATCAATGAAATGAAATCAATATTTTACTTATAATAATAATAATAATGAAGTGTTGAATGTATTTAATTTTACAAAAAAGAGCTTACGAGTTACGACTTACATTTGAACAATTTTTGTTACGCCTGTGCGTCGTCTCGTTCTCGGGGCTCGCACTGAGCGCTCGCTCGACTGTGATGCGAACTGCGTGCGGTGGGCGTAAGCGTCCGGGAGAAAATGAGCGAACGAATAGCGCGAAGCCGCGAATGCCTGAGGTTTGGCGGGGTGGGGAAGCGGGCGGCGCCGGCGTCCGTCGTTTTTGCTCACACCAATTCCGGTATTGCAAACTATACTGAAATATTTCGGAATTCCGGTATTTTGTTAAAACCGGAATTCCGGAGCTCAACCCCTAGTGGTGGACCGTTGATAGGGAAGGCTCATGCCCCCTGCAGTGGGAACAAAAAGGGGATACCATAAAAGTAGTATGTAAAATTGTGGGATTTTCGATGCTATTACTTATCATGATAAACAAGTATATTTGGTTTTATGCCAGGTTGACGTCTGTACTCATGCAGAAAACAAATTACGCATGTATTAAATAGTTTAATTGTAAACATCAAGCAGATAATACATTTATAAAAAAATCCATTATTACTTTGGATAGTTACTTACTTAAAATTTTAATACTGGACTTGCAAGTGGTGCCACCTAATGGAAGCTTGTTCTTTGTCTAACACATTCTTAATCAGTAGTTTTCCGAATTTCTCTTGCGAACGCTAAGATTATGCAATGATTCTAGTTAGAGATAATGAGTCTAACTGTCGAGATTTGCCCAAAAGAACAAAAGACTACTCTACTAAGACAAAAGGCTGAGGCTCTCCAAGAAAGGAGTCAATCAAGGTGTTTTTGCATGGTCGGCAACGTGTGAACGTTGACTTGACTTTGAACCGATAGGCTGGTAAGGCACCCAAGTAGTATAAAAATATTTTTTTAATTAAACTTTTTATTTTGTTTGTTTCAGTGAGTCAAACGATGTGTTGGAAAATTCACCGAATGTAGAAGAGTGGTTTGACTAGAATTAGTTTAATTTTAACTTAATGTAACTAGATATAGGAATTCTCAATAAATTAAAATTTGTACTACATCTTACAACCATCATTTTATTACTTAACATTTTTTCCTTAATCTTTAAAATAGGGGTCAGCAAGTGTTTTTAGCTTTTAGCAACACTTGAATTCATACTTGCTTCCTAGCTGTCATCTCGTCAATAAAAAGCTATTATTTTTTGGCGACGAAAACTGTTGCCAAACCCTATCAATATTTTTTGTTACTTCTTTATTTAGACAACGAACAAATTATCAATACATAAATGAACATGCGAAGATAATTGAGCAGTTTCCATTATCAAAACAAATATTTGTTAAATATACCTATATCTAAACAATAACGGTTAGAACAGACTCAACTCACACCAGCTACATGCTCACAGTTATTTAAAATATAGGTACCTACTTTGATAACGATTAGAACAAGATAAACCTTACAACTGGAATTCTCTGAAAAACTACATGACATGGTATGGGTAATAATAATCTATGACAACACCTCTGCATAATAATAATAAATTGTATACGGATGAAAAATAAAAGACTTCTGTAAATATGTATGGATAAATATTTATTTACGAGTTACAATATGATTTCGAAGCGCAAGAACAAACATCTATGTCTACACTGAATCACACACAATTTCTCATGCGATATATTGTACATTAAATCACACAACATGAACGTGTACATTTATCAAGTAAGCATCTATAGTTTGCTCCATTAAATTCCATAATATACATATAATAGTAGTGTATACCTCTTTCTTAACAAGAATACCTGGTATATGAAGAATCTAAATGACAATATATTAACTTTTCGTTACCTAATCTGATATCTTATGAAACCTATCATGCAAAGAAAGCATTAGCACGCTAATGATTTTTAACATTTCATAATACTAAGTCGTTTAAGCCTACGTTCCGTAACATCATATGAAAATAAAACATCTAGAGTCGTGAGATTCCTTAACTCAAAATTAATATAACTACAGGGTGTTTTAGCGTTTGTATTAATCATACGAAGTATTAGTGTAGATATCAAACAACAAAATAGAAATTCGGAAGGAACTGGTTACAATATACTTACTGAATTGTAAAAACAAAAACATTAATAAAGTTATTTTTTACCAATTAGTTTGAGAATTATGTACACACAGGAATGTCTGTGAAAGAAAAGTAAAAAATACGTATGTAAGTATCATTATTATAGACTTTAACATTCTGATAATAAAAAATAAGAAATTTATTATAGGGATGTGATTAATATTCCAAATGCACAAACAATTAGAAAATTAACCACTCTAAAAATAAGTTAAATATGTTGGCCAATTACTTCGCAGTAGGTAAGCACCAACAAAACAAAAACAGATATTATTAGGATATTGGTGATTGGCGCTAAGTAGTAACAAAAATAAACCTACTTATTTGCTGATACAAAACATTTTAAAACCAGTCCAGTAGCCCGTCATTTGCACCAGATATTGCACTGTTATCTTTTAGAACAAGATCCTCATTCGAAATACCCACGACGAAAGGAGTCTGTACCTATATGAGGTTAAGATACAGTCGGCCGCACATCAAGCGTAACATTTTGTTGAGGAGGACCTTATTCCGTGTCTTTATGCAGTGTATGCAACGCTACTGTTACACTTAGTGTTGTTCGACTGTACTATAAAGCAATCAATTGAAAAGGTTCCTAAATTCTAAATAGGAAAATAATTTGTTTTCGCCGTGGGTTTATTTAATTGAAAGGGCGGAGGGTTTTTCTTTGGTTCTTACGCGTTGGGAGCGCTGCGTTATCTGCTTGCTTTCCTTCACCCTTGCACTGCGCTGCTTCTGATATGCCATATAAATATAATGAAGAATACTATAAGCCTACTCACTCATAATATAGAATTTATTAATACCATTATGCATAAAGCTTAATAATGGGGCTATAATCTCTAACTTCTTTTATATATAAACAAATATTGATATACAGTAACTCCTAACCAAATTATCTACTTTTGTTTAATCACATTTGCTAAATTTTACCTTTAGTAGTATTAACAATAACAATTTTTTTTTTCAAATGGAATATTTTACTATTTTTGACAGCTAACTGAACATGTTTCAAAGAATACAAAAGAAACATCATTATTATTTTGTTGCAGTGCAGTCAAAACCGTGGCACTACCTTGTGACATTATTATGTACCTAGCATTCCCCTTAGCTTTAGTAACAGTTGCTACAACAAATTCATGGGCGTATACATTTAGGAAACATCCGCTTTTACGAAAATTTAAAAAAATTGATGCTACAAAATCATTTACAAACATTACATAATACCTAATAATATTAAATTAATAAAAAAGATCAAAGTAATAACAATTCCAAGAAAAATAATTTTACATATACAAAAGCGATCTACATGTGGTCGGCAGAATAGCCCATGAATGTGATAATAAAAACAATAGTTACATTCATTACGAGTATTAACTCAGTAACCAGCTCACACACACGTAGTGACTTCATATACAGGCTGAGTGAGTCAATAAACGGGCTTTGGTTCTTTAGTCTCGACTAGGCTTGCGAAAGTTAACTTACCGATTACTGTGTTGATAAATTCCAACAACAGATTTTTAACGATTCCTGCTAATTTCTACATTTATACTAACAAACTTTGATCTTAGTCACTACACTTCGCCTCCAGGGCCTATTCATTTGACTCACTCTGTTGTACATATTAATAAAATATTAAGTCATTAAAAAACGTAAACCAAATAATAATATCATCAATGAATATGTTAAATTATGCCTTTTATACAAAATATAAAACATACATACTATATTAGTTATATAGTCTTTTGGCTGCCTAACAATGTTTGAAATATTGGAAATTAATTGAAATCACCTACTTTACAATACTTGTATGAAGTATGCATGAAACAAATCACATAACAATTGTCATGTTTGCAGACAAATTAATTAAGCATTTATATCTCACATATCGAAATCAATACTTTGTCAGCTGGAAAGACTGTAGACCAGACTTTTAAAGTGAGATTAAATTATTGATTAAAATAAAATTTATTTGTTTACAAAACACCTATACCTAAATTAGCCATAACAATATAATATAATTCAAAATTGTACACAAGAGATTTCGTATTTTCTGCATTAGTGTTAAATGCACACATCATGCTTGCTACAAGTGGTGTTGTAGTAGTATTTAAACCGTGAGTGAATAGCTAGGCAACTATCGCAACAACCTTACTGTAAACATTGTTTATAGTATTCAATGGTTCATTTACATTTTACAAATCATATTTAGAATTGATCAGCTAGCAAATCACAAATTTCTTGAGATACTGTTTCTTTGCTAGATCTTACAGTAAGTCTGAACATTTGAGCTTGTTTATTTGGTTCCAACCTCATTAGGCATCCTACTTGTTGGACTCGAGTGTGTACGATTCCAGCGCACACAAAGTTATCAGGATTAGGATCAATACCGTCTAAGAGCTGCATGCCAAAGCCAGCCAGCTTAGTGCGTGTTGCTGCTATGTCAATAGATCCTTGCGCTTTAAATATTTTCTGTGCCCTTTGTTGTTCTCCACCTAAATTTTTCCATCTAGCAAAGAAAGATTCTCCATTCATCTCGGTAGGCTCAAAAAATTTATTCAAAGTAAGTGGAAGTTTTAATGTAATTTTTTGTGGTACATTGTTGTAATTAAAAGTAATTGTCATGCTTGGTGTATCAGCAAAGTCTTCAATGCATTCAGCAGTTAACATTTGCTGAATTTGAGCACCTGCTTCAATAACTGGTTCCATAGGTTTTACCTGAACATTGAGTTTATGCATATCAGTCCATTGTAATTCTGGATGTATGTTCAGAACAGGGTATGCAGCTTTGTTTCCATAAAATAATCCAATTCTACCCAGATTTTGTCTGTATTCACTTTTTACACCAATTTGAATAATATCATTTTCGAAAAGAACTCCGTTGTTTTTAAACAAGAATTTCTTGATGTTGTTTTGTTGAACAGTATTTGGGCTAGATTTAGGAGTAGTATATAAATCACCCAGAACGTCTAGAAGCCCATTACCTGCAGAAGGTGCTGCAGTACCTGGAGGAGTAGACAAACCTAACAGATCTGCACTGGAGTTATTTGTGTTATTAGCAGAGTTGATAATTGCAGTGGGGACAGAGTTAGGTTGTGGACTCTTTGACTCTCTTACATCATCTGGTATGCGTCCAGGTTTCTTCTTTTTCAAAACTGCAAGAATGGACGATTCTCTTTCTGGGAAGGCTGGCATTTCCTCTAGTACAGTGGCAAGCACATCAGAACTTGCAACAATGCTGAGCTGTAAATACTCTGATGCTCTTTGTTGTAATTCAACATCAGCTGAACGAAGATTGGAATCAGCCCGAAAGACTTCCTGAACACGGGCTTTTATTTCTGGGAACAGATTGACAAGTTTGATGTATGTTGACAACAAGAGAGCCCTGGTAGCAGCAGAGCACAAATGGTACTTTGAATGAAGAAGTTCAAACTGAACTTGTGGTGATGATCGTGTATCTCCTGCAATTAAATTACCAAACTCTCCAAGAATGTATCCGCCTACTTTGACCATGTTCTCATGGCAAGTAGGAGCTTGTAAAGCTTCAAAAACAGTTTTCGCTGCATATCCCTGTACCTCTTCCCTATTGATTACTATTTGAATAACTCTATACCACACTTCTTCTGACACATAGTCACCTGCAATCCTAATCAAGTTCAAAATGACATCGACATACCAAGTAAAATCAGTAGCATATTTTTCAGCTAAGATTGCTACTTTAAGTACCATTTCTTCCCTGATTGAGTAATCTGCAGTTTCTAAGTAAGCTAGCATTTCTTGGACTATTTCTTCAGCATTTGTCTTATCACACATGGCATAGAGCAGGTCCACAGCTTGTTGTCGAACTGACACATCTTTTTCCATTTTCATAGACAAGATAACAACTTCCTGGTGTTTCTTTACAGCTTCATGTGAAAACTCCGATGTTGCAAGGTGGCACATAGATTCGAGAGCTAGGTATCTCAAGTTAGTTTCACGGTTGCTTAGGAACTGACCCAATTGATTACATGCTCGAACCAATAAGTTAGGTTCACTGTCATTATGGATAATAAGACTTATGGCTTCAAACAAAACAGCATTCTTAGCATTAGAATGTTGAACTTTCTTTGATTTAGGTGGTTCTTGAGCTTTATTGAATATGGTCTCCAAACACTCTGACAGACGGCCCCTGACACCAGGCTCTTCAGAGGGAGGAGTATAATTCTGAAGTAAACGCAACAACTTCACTGAAAGCCATGGAGCAGGCACAAAGTAGTAAGTGTAGTCTTGAAGATCAGTGTAGCTAGCGGTGACAATGCGGCTCAATCTAGCAACTGCTAGAGTAACACATCCTTTATATTCTTCAGGGTTTTTCTTTACAAGAGCATCTATTAGTGAGGTAGCAGCTGTCACCACCCCCATGTGAGGGTCATTCAAAAGATGTATGATTCGAGAAGTCCACTCACCTCCAGGAATTATTTCAGGCGACTTTCGGAAAAGTCTCAAAAGGCAAAGTGCAGCAGATTGTTTGACGACATCCATAGTATCGCCAGAAACAAGGAGTTTTGGAATCTCAGTACCAAAAGCTTCAGCCATATCTTTACTGCCAATGTTGGCAATACATTGTAGGGCGAGGTTGACGTGAATAGGGTTACGGGACTGTAGATCATTTTTAATGCTCTGGATGATCAATTTGATCAAATCACTGTTGGTATTGACTAAGACAGATATGAACAGATAGCCAATCTGTTTTTCGGAGTATTTATTAGATGATAGTAGATTTACAGCTTCCA
Organism: Eudonia lacustrata; assembly: GCA_947562085.1. Lineage (NCBI taxonomy): Eukaryota > Metazoa > Arthropoda > Insecta > Lepidoptera > Crambidae > Eudonia > Eudonia lacustrata. Next base: position 14,017,621 of record OX387318.1, on the reverse strand, counting down.
TATGCCCAAAGTCGATGTCATGTCCTAGAAGGAAGATAAATAGAAGTTTACAAACGTACTTTTTCTTCTGATATCCATCAAGAGTTTTGTCGCCTTTAAATTTGCTGCGTATGTTGGCCAGCTCTTTATTAATTCTCTTAATCTCTGCTTCTTTACTTTTACAGTTTCTTATATCTGATATGAAGACGGCGAGTCCTCGCATTCCATCGCCCCTGACGGCAGGCATATTGCCAAGTGACTTGTCGAACACCAGTTTTATGCCGTTTATAAACTCTTTTCACCAAAAATTCACTATCTTGTAGCCGGCACTACTCCAGAACATTAGATTTACGTCCGAATTTTAATAAATCAATCCGCCGCCGTCATATAATTTGTACCACAGAAAGAAGACGAGCTTTCTTCTACAACGCCTTCCATAACCATAGATAGACAAGTTGAAACGTCAGTGTTCGGGCAGAAATCATTGTTTATGGATCAATACTAGGCTGTGTTCCGATTTCATTAAAATTTACGCTATTTGAAAGTAAAAATTTTCATTATTGATGTATTTTAGATTTTTCATTATTGTACTATTATGTCGCTATTACCTATATGAATATATTTATTTAAAATATGCTACATGTGTATGTGGTTCCAAGGTTATATGACGTTCTGTGTAATTTTGAATAGACCGGACGTGAGAAGATCTACATCATATAAATAAGTATCGGCGAAGCTTTTACTGACTGTTTGAAAATAAGTGCATACGATTAGTAATAAGATGAAATAGCTTCTTTAAGATTCCTGTTATTTTTTTTTGAGCCAGTATCTTGATTATTTTAAACGTTAATTCGAGGCACAGAGAACCACATGCTTCACGAGCACAACATTGCTTATTTGCTCGTCCTAATTACATTTTGAAACTATCTAAATGTTTTGTGGCTATCACTTAAGGTGTAAGATGCATCGTTTTAGTTAGTTTTGGTGCTATTACCCTAAAAAATGAGACAATTAAAAAACTAACCTATAAGCATGTGGTTCTCGGGTCCACCAAAACTGATCGAGCTTCTTGTCAATGTACGAGCTAAAGAGCTTCTGTCACATGGCTTCGTCGTGGTGACTGTTAAGCTGGCGTACGCATGGTCTAATTCACGTTTGTTGTTATGCCCTCTTTTAGTGCGTAATTACCATAGATCGGAATAGGTAGAGTTTTTTTATGTACTTTTGCAACGTTTGCATAACATGGGTATGCCAATATAGATTTTGCTATTTCCGGTATCCGATAAACTTAATACATTTATTTAATATTTTCACTTCTTCGCTTTAACAGCCTATTAATGCCCCCACTGCTGGGGTACAGGCCTTCCCTATGGATGGACACAGAATATATAGGTATAGGGAGACTAGGCCGTAACCCACCACGCGGGCTCAATGTGGATTGGTGGGTATTAACGACTGCTAATGCAGCCGGGACCAACAGCTTAACGTGCCTTCCGAAGCACGTAGGAACTCGAGTTAATAATTTTTTGGACACCCATCCAATGACCAACCATTGTGAACCATTGCTTAACCACCACAATCGCGCCCGCAGGCGCTAACCATCTGCGCCAACGAGCTTCTCTATTAAATATATTTCAAATAAAAACTAAATATACTTGTGTGTGTGTGTGAGTGATTTAAATAAATGTTTTTTCGAATCCAATACTGTAACGACAATTTACATTCTTGTACTAAGACCAGTGCAGTGCAAGATAGAGTCTGACCAACGAAACGAGACTAAAAAAATGGCGGCAAATTCAAAAATTCTTGAGGTGTGAACACTCATTATACTGTGAATAAGCGACGTTGATACTTGTATTTTTTTTATTAAACTCTAGATCAACCAAACACATAATTTGTAGTATCAATAAATATGAATAAATCTTAAGAATAATTTGAAGAAGCATTTGTGAAAATGAAAAATCAGGAACAATCAAGTAGGTATTAATGTATATTTTACATTTACCCGAAGAAAATAATATTCATAATTTCATGAATCATAATCAAAATCTGATTCTAAAAACTCTACACCTGATATTGAGTCAGAAACATGAAATTCTTCACTGGTGCTGCTGTCTTCGCCAACATTTATTATAAATCTTCTTTATGTCAGAAATTTCTTAATGTCAGACATTAGACATTGTAGGCGGTTTGTTTACTTGTGTTACAATCAGCTGATTTGGACTTAGTACCTACTGAAAATTAACAAAGCACCTGGCACAAAACCCTCTTCAGAGCCAGCATAAGCAATAATGTACCTCTTTCCAGATGAGATTTTTGTTGTTATGCCACTCGTTGAAGTACCTTGCCAAGACTTTTTCACTTTATAATTTTGATGCACATATGTTTCATCAAGGTATATTATAGGTTTTCCTTCTTGGCACTTTTGATGAATTTGTCTCAAATATCTATGTCTCCATGCAGCAATTTCAAACCTTTCCACAAGCAAACTCCTTTCATTTTGGTTATTTTTAAATTCAAAACCATTATCATGCAATATTTTTCTCAAAGTCTCACGACCACCACTGAAACCAATTGCTTCCTTAAGGTCATTGTGCAGACTTCTTAGTGTAGGTACTTGTTTTTTCACACAGTAGTATTCATTAACTTTGTTCCGAATTGCTGAAATATCAAAGCTATCCATAGATATCTTTTTTGGATGTGGTCGCTTTTTTCCAGGTGTGTTCCATTTTCCTTGATTTAATGAACCTTCTTTTTTGATTCTTCTTAGAGTTAAAACACTTATTTCTAAACGAAAAATAACATATTTAATATTAACCAACTTACAAAGTAGAATAGAACGATGTTATTTGTTGGAAAATGGGTTTTTACCTGTCATTGACGATATTGTTTCTAAATATTGCGTTTCACTAGATAAAACTTCCTTTTGTTCAAGTGATGTAATATTCTTGACAATCTCTTTAAATGTTTAGTTTTGTTTCACTATTACTTGAAGTTTCTGTAAGATAAACAAAAATTGGTTGGAGAGTCAACTTAGGTAGGTAATTAATTTTGAATAAAAGGAAAAAGTAAGTATACAGAATTAACCTATAATTGTTTACGATTGTAGTAGTTTTTCAGAGTAAATGTAAAATAATAGACGAGAACAATAAAAGAAGGTATGCTAAAGTATCTAAATGATAAATTCAAGTACACAAAACCAACCTATAAGCGACGTGATTGCGTTCAGTTGTCGTTGTTTTTCAGCAGGTTTGTCTTCCATTTTGCTTTTAACCTCGCTAAACTTGTTTATCATAGTAAACAATAGCCTCCTTACATTGCTTTTAACCGGTTTCGCCATGATTGCAAGCAAAATCACCAAAAAACCATACCAGAACTCACAGACGCTATATACTTTTGACAATCGTTTGACAGCTTAAAATTGTTGCCATAATAAAACTTTTGAAAATAGATCGCGTCACGTTTCGTTGGTCAGACTTTAGGTATGCAAATAGTGAAAATTAAATAAAAAGAAATTCTCTAATAGAAACGTTCATTTCAAGTTTGCATTATATACCTGCGCTTCACTATCTAATTTCTTTATAGTAAGCGCGAAAGCAAGTACAGTACCTGTTGTATTGTACTTGCTTTAGCAAATCAATTGTGTGTTAAAATTGTAACGTACACTTCCAAACAATTAAAAATAACTGTTTAAAAAGTGTTTCATTTCAGTGTGTGTAATCTAAAAATCATATAAACACGAAAATTTGATCTTACATTCCAGATTCCAAAAGCTTATCCATACTTTGATAACGATATGATGCAAGTACTACAAAAAACTCTACCTATTCCGATCAATGGTAATTACTGCAAACATAAAATAATTAGTGCCTCCTTAGTCAAAGAAATAAAGACCATTTTTAGTGTGTACGCTGGCGTACACGTGATCGTTCTTGAAATTTACTTAAAAATTAATAACAACGAAATCACAGTATAACCAGCAGACTTGAGAGTAATATTCAAAAAAAGTTTGAGAACTGCTGATCGGCTAAACTAATAAACTAAACTTTATAAAAAGGTACGATATCTCTCTGTATAATATGACGTCACTAATAATATTAGTTATGTGTGCGACTGTACGACCACACATTTGTTCCTAGAACTTTACATATTTTTTTTACATAGTTCCACTGCGAATTCACATAAACTATTTCTACTGACAGAGCCAGAATTTCACGCACTAATTAAAATAATTATAAAAATAAAAGTCCGCTTTCTGTAAGCACTAATATGGGTGCCAGCTAGAAATATCATTCACAAGTCTTTTTCAATAACTCCGTTCTTTTAAGAGCAATACTATGTGCATTGTCATGTAAAAGTCATTTCAAATTAGAGTAAAAGAGACAAAACACGGAATAACTGTACGGACCTTATTCTTTGTTTATTAGTAAGGCACTAAATGTGTGTAAATTTCGTTGCTATAATATAAGTAGTTTTCGAGAACGATCATGTGTACGTCAGCTTGATCGTGATGCCAGCGTACACACTAAAAGGTCTTTATTGTTTAAACTAAGGAAGCACTAATTACGAACTAAAAGAGAGCATAACAACAAATGTGAATTAGCCATATGTACGCCAGCTTAACGGACACGCTTCATCCAGGTAGACGATATTAACCTCACCATGGTACAGAGAACCACATGCTCACGATATCTTTCATCTTCTCGTCATTAGCTATTTTTAGGGTTCCGTACCCAAAGGGTAGACCCTATTACTAAGACTCCGCTGTCAGTCCGTCTGTCTGTCACCAGGCTGTATTTATGAACCTCAGAACAATTATTAATATGAACCGTGAGAGTAAGACAGTTGAAATTTTCACAGATGATGTATTTATGTTGCCGCTATAACAACAAATACTAAAAACAGATTAAAATATGTTTTTTTTTTGCAGTTTTTATAGTTAATGGTACGGAACCCTTGTGCGCAAGTCCGACTCGCACTTGGCTGTTTTTTTTTAAATTTGAATCTTCTCGTCTTTGCCTGTCGGTGACCTACAGTCGCGAGCATTAAAATAATAACATCATTTATACTTTCGTCTAGTTTTGATTCTTAATTCAGTGTATTATTTAACAATTACGTTGTTTGTGATTGTACAATTTTTCAATAATTAATTTTGATTTTTGCTGTCTCTTTAAATAAATAAACAGAAGTTAAGCGGAGACAGTTATGCCACTGAACACAGAACGTATTTAGGAAGATAGTACTTTGTCATATACAACTTATGAATGTAACAGGCCAGGTGCAGTTCCAGTAAATTTAATATGAATCAGGAAGTGTTGAAGTAAAATAACAATTTGTTTAGTGGTTCAGCTACTTTCGTTGCTAGCAGTACTATATTATTTAAAAGTACTCGTACTTACACAAAATTAAAACAACTAAATTCTGAAATCGATTTAATATTGCTATATTACAAATCGCTTTTTGAACTTTGAACAATCAGTTGAGACCACAATATTATTACAATTTGTTATAATTGTATGTCGTAGAGAATTGAGTCTGTAGAGAATGAGTACCTACTTGGGTAATTGAAATAATCAATTTTCTACGAAATAGTAGTTGTATTTACTAGACATTCGTCGACAATTAAGTTCTAAATACGGATTTAATTAAAGTCCTGAGACATAATAACCACCCTTTACTTCATAAGACTTTTAAATAAGATTCCTTGGCAGAGAACGCGAACATTCTAACCGATTTGTTCTCACAGTTTTTTCTCTAAGTGTAAAAGCACACTATGCCGAAGGTACGCGACTGAAGTTCGGCATGATTACGCCTGCAATGCTATTTGAATTACTGACGACACATAATACCGAAATTACGTTGCGTTATAGCGTACAGCCTTTAACCTCTGAGGCCGAAAACGCCGAACTACGGTCGCGTAATTTCGGCATAGTATGTTCCTACACTAAATCATGTCTTAATAGTACCAACGTACCTACTATGGTTCAGTAGGTACGTTCAAATTAGTTAATGTATTTCAATATTTCAAATTTCTGTTTCAAAAGCTCTGTAGTCAAGTACTCTAAAGGCCGGTTGCATCAAAGAGTTAACATCCTACTTTTAAGTTTCCTTTAATTTTTGTTTACTTTTTACTTTGCAAAATTTTGTAAAACATCAAATAAAATACCTGGCATTATATCTTGTCATTGTGAAGTAAAACGTATACGGTATGGCAACTCATACAGAGTACCTATAGTAAGTTTTTTCATTTGGTCACTGTAACGAAAATACGGATTGGCATGGCAGTAGCAACTCGTCTCGTATGCCACCAGGAAGCGCTGTAACTTTAATGCCTTACAAGTTTTCGCACTTGGCACTCTGTACTTCAAAAATAACCAAAATAAAACCGACCTATACTCCAATACGAATAAGGTTCAATTTAAAATTTTAAAATCAAGCCATCCGTTTTAGTCCCGAGTGACAACTACTTGAATAATTTTTAAATTAAAGAATAAGCTACTACATTAGCTATGAAAATAGTTAAATCCTATAATTGCCATCTTTATTATTACATTAATCAAATCTCGAAATCAAATATTGATTTCAGTTTGTATTTTGAATTAAATTATTGTGCTATACATTTTATGAATACTCTATTATGTTAAATCGTTATAGGTAGGTAGGTACATAACATTTTTATACAGGTGTCTCAATTTTTTATTCAGGTACGTTATAAATTTACCCTTTCATTTGTTAACAATATCATCCAAAACGTAGAAACAAACTCTTACATAACTTTGTGAAGACACAAATATTTATTTGGCATAACATAATTGCAAAATAGTTTGAGACACCATCACATGGCTGTGTAAAACGACAATTACTATTTATACAGTAAAATGAAAATGTATCTTTAATCTCACTTCATAATGAAATCACCCTGTGAATTTCAACAGTGGGACATTTGATATGCTAAGATTATTATTTACATAAACAGAATATAGTATATCCGTGGTACTCCGCTACAGTTGTGAAGCCAGAGGAAAACGAAAATCATGTTTTTACATATATGTTATGGCCAAGTAATTAATGAAGACATTATTACATTACCCGAGCAGTATGTATTACGTATGCAAGCTGTTTGGCATTATTATAAATGTTCTATTTATCACTTAATCCATAACACACATACTTAAAGACACTTTTTCACAGGAAAAAAGTGTGCGTGTCTTACTTAAGACAAATTAAATCAAGATATAGTAACGCTGATAGTTAGTACAACTCTTTGTCTCTGGCTCTCATTCCTGTAACTACTAATTTGAAGAACTAACTTTAGAAACTAGGTAGTCAACTTTATGTACAAAACATAGAAAATGTGAGTCCCAATTTTGACGTTACTCACGTTTCATGAACCTACGGCACAGTTTTATTCAGCTTGGCGAGAGTGGCAATCGAATGAAATGATTTAGAACAATTAATTAAGGTGTTACAAGCTTTACGGCAGTGAGTGACTGAGTCAGTTCCAGTGGCCAAGCTAGTCAGCATGAGGGAAGGTCCGTGCCCAACAGTGAAAGATTGAAAAGCTGGTTTGGTAACGCGTCAAACCGATAAAAAACAAAGCTATGAAGTGGGTACTATATTCTTATTACAGACTCATTATTTTGTTTAATTTTACTTTTATTTTGTTTAATTATCTTCCACCACACCGCCAGTGAATTATAGACCGTCCTTGCTCCAAAACCTAACTGTCCAAGATTCTATTAATTTTATAATTGTTGTCAATGCTTACATAACATACTGTTAATGCAAGATCATGGACAGTTCATGTTTCTCCAAGTAATTATTATACACAATTAACCTAAAGAATATGCATTATTATTACAACTATTTGGTTTTTTAATAAAAACTAGCATCAAATAATCGAAACAATTAAACACAAAAACAAGATTTTATAATTAGGTATATTACTAAAATTGGGCAAATATTATTCAATAAAATGTAACAAGTTCTTTATATTATACATATCTGTTAATAATGGACGACCTTTTTTTACAAATAAGGTGTATTTTAGAAGCAATACATGAAAGTGTTCTTTATGTACCAGTGAGTTAATAAGTTCCGAAAACAAGTTTACAATACAGATTTAATTTCATTAATTTTGTCTTTGTTAGTACTCACGAGTACAAGTTTTATCAACTAATCGACTAAGTTAACGTTAATAACTCCTTTTTTTGGGTTTGCTTGATGGGCACCTCAAGCAGTGTGATCGAAACACCGTCAGAGTTGCTAGAAAGAATAGCATTACGCAAGCGTGTAGGGGTCACTTCCCTACTAGATTTTCTGAGGGGTTCAATCGGATTAGGGACATTATATCGACCGTATAATGAAAAACTTCCACTCATCAGCACCTGTGTGCTGAAATTATCATGAAATTGACTTGACAAGTCTGTACTTGTCAAGTCAATTTCATGATAATTTTAGTAAGTTACGTGTTGTAATCATGGTTCAGAATTCCAATACATTGTTTTCGTACACGTTAGGTAGGTATAAGTTTTATAACTAGTACGTAAAATGGTAACTCTACTCTATATATCTGACATTATTTTCCCCTGCGTTACCATAAAAAGGTCACCCAGTATGTTTCATTTGTTTACTAATAAACGTTGTTACATTTTCTTTTTCAATATACCAAAATAGACTAATCTATACAGTTTAATAACAAATAATAGGACACTTGACACCATAAACAAATGGTGATATTACCAACTCTAAGTTACAATCAGACAATTTTAAAATCACTAACTGAACGAAAAATACCCTCATCTCCAACTTTTTAAACAATTCAAGTTTAATAAACCAAGTACCCTATTACTGAAAAGTTCCATTTATTAGTGAATAAAACTCTTTCAGGTCCTTTACATTATTTCCACACCTTTTTATCATTTTGAGGGTTCCGTACCCAAAGGGTAAAACGGGAACCCTAAAGACTCCGCTGTCCGTCCGTCACCAGGCTGTATGTCATGAACCGTGATAGTTAGACAGTTAAAATTTTCACAGACGATGTATTTCTGTTGTCGCTTTATCAACAAATACTAAAAAACAGAATAAAATAAATATTTAAGGGGGTTCCCATACAAAACGTGATTTTTTTGCCGTTTTTATACGGAACCCTTTTCCCGTTTCAATTATTTCGTTGCTACCTGCTATTATATCTGAAATATGTGTAAATATGTGTAGCAAGGTTTTTACTTGTTAACTGGTAACTTTCCAACATTTAATTTGAAGTTTAGAGAGATTTAATAGTACAACAAATTTTGACTTCTACAACAAAGTTATGCTGCTGATTTAGTTAATGCGTTGTTTATTGTACAAATAGTTTAGTAGAGGCATTGCATAACATTTTTAATTTTATAATAGCACAAACATTATTGTTGCCAATTACACCTCACTTGATACCATGCCAATTTGAGTTAGCGTACACATTTTTAGAAAGAAAAGGTAAAGTATCCTTAATTATCATTTAATTTATAATGAACACTTTTATAATTACTTGAAGAATATGCAATTTTAAATGTCTTCGTCTCAAGACTAACTCAATGTGACAAAGACTATTTAATTTATTAAAAAAATTACAGATAATAACAACCAGGCTATCGGCAGTCTGAGATAGCTGGATGGGTTTTTTTTCGAGTTTGCTTGGCTGGGTGGGATGCAGAACTCTGTTCCTCAGTGGAACATTGTAAGGGTTAATAATTAACATAAAGAAAGTTAGGAGACTGAAAAAGTAACAAAATAATTTTATCAATAGTGAGGTGTTCTAGCTTCTTCCTACAGATTTAAAGATAAAATTCAAACGTTGGTGGGCATCGTGTGTCTATAACTATTATACATTGTGTTTTTAATCAACAAATTAAATACAAGTTGGGTTGCTTATAAATACACAAATATAAATTTAAAAATTATTGTCATGTTCGTTTAACGAAATCATAATAATTATGTCATACAATTTGACGCGTCCTACTAAAATTTGAATAAATGAAAATAATTTGACGAAACAAATAATAAAAACGTTGTGGTCTCTTGTTTCACTCGCACACTTTAATATGTAAGCGAGAGGTAAATATCGTGTACGTTAATTAACAGAACTGCGTTGATTGGTAGATATACCGATGGAAGTTCTAGTTTCGAAACAAGTTATTACAAGTAATCTTATCAATGATCAACCATTTAGAATAACTAAATAAAAATAATTTTACTTGAAACATGATAGCTTACTTAATAATGTTATTAATTACAATGCCTACAGCCAGTTACATTATTTACTAAGTGTCAGATTATCTAACCGCAGCTTTTGTCATACTCATACACCCATTACAAAGTGTACCAAATACACAAATACCAAAGTTCTGTCTGTATAGCATATCTGACACTTACCAAAAAGTGATGTAACTGGCTTTTGCGGTTCCATAATTCTGTAATAACAGTAACATTTTCCTAATTCAATGTAAAATCGTCAATCTGCGGTTTTGTCAATCAACGTACTAATAGTCATAAATATCTCTATCCGAACATAATTATTACTCGACGAGACAACTCTATACAAAATGCACATCGCATTATGTACAGCGAAGTCAAATAGTATGGATAAGGCTCCTTTACACTCTCTTTGGTAAGGAGACATAACATTTGCCACACAAAACTCATGTTTAAATACGACCTTGAAACAACACAGTATGATTCAAAATCGATTGTAGTCTTTAGAAATTTAAGTACGATATAAAAAGGTCACTTACTAATTACAAAACAGTAAATTAACCTTTTTACCCAAAAATAATGAAAAACCCGTTATTTAGTTTCGCTGATTTGAGTTGTAATTCTTTGGGCATAAAGTCCCTTCTTGTAATAGACTTAACGAAATAACTAGGCAGTTTGAATATTTCTTTGTAATCAGGACAGTAATGCCAAACATGAATCATCCACTTACCTAATACACAGAAAATCGTTGGTGCGTTTCAGAAACGCCTTTCTCCTACAATTGTAGGTAACTTCACGAGTACGCAAGTCTATGTATACGCGTAATCACTTTTGTTTACGTAAAAACAAAACTTAAAAAAAATCATTAACTATATTTATAACTATATGTATATTTTAATAAGCGCTGAACGGCCTAACAAGAAATAATAATAAATAAGTTCAGGAGACCTGTGGCATCCCTATTTTGTACAAAAGCCAGTTTCCATCTGAAAAAGAAAACGAAATATATTAATTTTCCTCAAAATTATTACAAATGGTTGATTCCATAGTCATATCGGGCATTTCATTAATCATAAAAGGAATATTATTAACAGGTTGACTGCCGCAAAACCAGACTCAATAGAAAATTTATTGTTCGTAAGTCACCGGTGACCTACGCGGCAGCTAACGTGTTAAAATAAACAAGAAACAAAAACGGTTCTAGAATAGCTGAATAGAATAGAATAGAATACCTGAGGCACCCTTATCTTTATAATCGAACTTCCTGAAACTATATCATTAATGCCTACTTTTTGTTTCTTTTAACAGATAAGATATACTCAATTTTAGTGCAGTTCTACGTACGCCTTAATGATACAATTTACCTATTAAAGTAAGATGATCAACACAATCAAAGGCTTTAGAGAGATCACAGAAAAAACCTACTATATCATGTAACTAAGGGCTGGGAGAAGAGAAACTGGTCTATGATATAGTTACCAGGGTTAAATGTGTCTTCCGATTTGGAATTAATACGCTTATACAACTTGTTGATTTGCATTCACGCCATATTCATAGCAGCGGTCGTAATGCTTATACTTATTACAAATAAATTATAAAAAAAATATGAAAAAATAATAATCATATTTTCAAAATCTATAAATACGAATCGCACGTCTGCGTAGCACTAAAAAATAAACGCTCGTTCGCGTACGCCCGCTTACCCGACCACGCGTAGGTAGCAACAAGCTCGAGCTTCGCGGCACGCCCGCAGCTTTGTCGGCGCGGCGAGCGCCGGCGGCCGGCGGGCGGCGAGCGCACGCCGCACGCATCAAAGCCATTGTGCCGCGCAACCCCGAACGAGTGACACATTTCTTTGCCCTAGCGAATTTGGAGCGAAACGTGTTCTTAGGTGTGTTGTTTGTGTGTGTAAAAAAAGTAAAATGACGGAAAATTATTCTAACGTAGAACTTGTGGAGATGGTGCGATTATACGCAATTAGTGGGAACAGTCTACGTCGAGCCGTGGTCATGTTTGTGGAAATGTTTGACTTTTATTTGTGGGGAGACATAAAAAGAATGGTTTATAAAGACGAAATCACGAGTGTTGTGCAGTTAAAACAAAATATTTTAATGGCTTTTGAGAGTGTAAGGTGAAATCGTAGTGTGCTGCAAAAGTTACCTAGAAACTTAAGGCGCCGTGCTCATTTGTGCATAGAACGTGAAGGTGCCCACTTTGAGCAGTACCTGCGAGTATCTTCAACATGATCAGTAAGTACCTAATAATAGTTTATTGCAACAAAGTATACTTATGCGTAAGAGTTAGCCACTTTACCACAGAATTCATAATAGTACCTACAAGTTTACGTAAGTTCATCGACTTAATGTCCGCCCGCTGCGCTCTTATGTACCTACTACGGTCTGCACCCCTATTCTCATCAGTCGACGGTCGCTATTCTAATTTACACTGAGATCATTTTATTAATCAATCGGTTCCTTATTACTTTCTCCGTGTTAAAAGTATTTTTTAGTCATTAAGTGTACCAATTACGATCAGCTGTAAAATTATGGCGGGAATGCAAATCTACAACCTGTATAAGAACAAAACCTACACACAACCTACCACACGGCAATAACTGTTAAATGAAAATTGCTAGTAACACGTACCCAGTTGCTACCAAAGCCGGTGCAGGTTGTGGCACAGTGGACTGTATGATGCTGACGATGGCGGGGCTCTTTAGGTGTGAGTTTGGTTTGGGTTATGGTCAGGGTTTCCACACGGCAATACTAAACTTTTCAATGATCGTTAGTAGTAAGACGTACCCGGTTGCTACCACAGCCGGTGCAGATTGTGGCACAGTGGACTGTATGATGCTGATGATGGCTCCTGCACCTGCGGCTGGAGTGTGTCTCCGTTCTATGCTAGAATCTCCGAGGGGTTCGGATCGGATGGGGATTTAGAACATTATGGAGAAGGTTGCCAAAAGGCAATAATAGGCTCCTAAATGAATGTTGCTAGTAACATGTACCTGGTTGCTACCGCAGCCAGTGTGGGCTGTATGATGCTGATGATAGCATGGGCTCTTCAGGTGTGAGATTGGTACGAGTATAGACAGTGTTGTCACACGACCAAAACAAACTCCTAAATGAACGTTGCCAGTAACACGTACCTGGTTGCTACCAGAGCCGGTGCAGGTGCAGGTTGCGCGAGAGCACGGAGCGCACGTCGTGGGTGAAGCGCAGCGCGTCGAGCACGGGCAGCAGGTTCAGCAGCGACACGTCCAGCGGGTCAGAGAACCATGACTTTATTGGTATTGCGTTGTCTGTCAACCGATAACAATAAACCTTTGAAAACGATGACTCAGGTTAAAATGAAACTACTTTTACGGATCTATGTACTCGCCTTTATTTTACACATTTATTTGATTAAATGTTATCCGGACGCTTTGAACCCTTTGCAGGGTCCCATGGTGAGAATAAACGTCCGTGGTCCGTGGAACGTCAGGATAACATTTAATTAAATAAATATGTAAAAGAAACGCGAGTAGATCCGTAAAAGTAGTTTCATTTCAATGTGTTGTGTTCGCGTAAACTTATATTTTTTTTAAACCATATGACTTAGGTTAAGTGTTTAATTATTGTTTGTGAATTAGTGTGAATAATAAACTGTAATATACGTTGATTTAACTGTTGTTTTCTGTTTGTTTCAGAAGTGAAGTGAATCACAAACTACAATATCCTTAAGGAAGTCATCCTTAAATACTTAATCATATGGCTAAGTTGTTTAGCTATTTATACTTAACTAGTGGTCGCCCAGTGGTCGAAGTTCGACCGTAATTTTATTAAGGCTGTACGGATTGTATTCTAACCAATAATGTGAGTTTGGACTGGCATTGACAGATTTCGGCAGCTTTCTCTTTCATTTTTGAAAAGAGTAGGTATATATATGCGTGTGTGTCAAATACATGGCAGTGTGTGTAATGTTTGTTTTATTGATTTAACGTATTTTTTAGCATAATTAAAAAAAATATATTAACATTCTGTACCTTCTCTATATAAACTATAAGTGTGCGAAATTTCATACTCCTCCGTCCGCGCAATTTTCGTAAAAAGGGGCACAAAGTTTTTGCTTCACGTATTAATATATAGATATTTTTCCTATCTTTTTACTGTTGACGCAAAAAAATTACTTTGCAAAAAATTGTACGGCAGCAGTTCACCATTGTTCTTTAAAAAGTTGTTTAGTATATTTCAACAAAAAAGTTTCGGGGAGTCATTTAATTTTTTCTGTTGTTAAAACTGACCTGGAAAGTCCCGGTAGGCCCCGGGCGAATTGTCCAGAATGAAGACCCTGTTGAGGTCGTCGCATATCGACGACAGGTTTTTAGTGTACGAGCCGTGCTCCGCGGTGCAGTGTTGTCTGGAAAAGATAAGATAAGCCAAATATAATGTTACGTGTATAAGATGGGTTTTTTACGCTGGTTAATTTATATTTGAATATAATTTGCTGTTGGTCATTATTAATTTAAAAAATGTCTTCAGCCTAACACAATCAAAAAGCAAATTCACACGAATTAAATTTTGCGCCCACAACAAAACGTGAATTAAAAAAACGTCTATAAAAGTATCTGTGCTGGGTTTAGCTCATCCCACATGGGGATAAAGATGACGCTTGCGAATTGTGTGTTTATAGATTACCACAACAACTTCAAAGTTTCTTTTTAAAACTATTGTACAATGTTTGTTGTTCATAATAAATATTTGTTATTTATTTAGCTACTTAGAATAGTATTGTATTTTTGCATGTGATAAGATAAGATAGTTTTGCTAGAACTTTATATTTCTATTTTTGCCTGAAAAACAGGATAATCCTAGTTCAGGCACATCACGGTGTTATTTTTGTCTATTAGTATGTTTAGTATTAAATTATTATATTGTAAAATGATTATTTAATAAAGATTTTATTTATTTATTTTATTAAAGTTGTTTAAGCCTTCAAAAGCACAAAGATCTTGAGAGATATTTTAATTCGGTCACTCATCTGGTGACCTTTTCTTGCTAGAGTTGTTTAATTTGCGCACGCCTGCACATCAAACTTCGACAAACTGTCAAATTTCTTCAATATAATGTTTTTGTTTTGTTTATATAATTTTTAACAGAAATTTTGTTGTGAACAAATTACAAAAACACAAATGTTTAAAAAAAAATTTCCACAAGCAGGATTTGAACCTGCACCCTTCTGGCATACCGGGTCAGGTGCTCTCCCAATTGAGCTATCGTGGTTCTAACCAGCCCGCCGAAATTATTCAACACTATTTACTTTTTACTTTGAAAGCCAAAGGCGCCCATCAATGTCAACAACTACCGTCATTAACATCCGATCATAATATTTTTACAAATAACAAAGATCAATTAAGAAGTAGGCAAGCTATTTATAAAATGTTTTTGTTTTGTTTATGTAATTTTTAACGCAAATTTTGTTGCGAACAAATTACAAAAACACAAATGTTGAAAAATTTACCCAGTATGTATCTGACCCGGTATGTCAGAAGGGTGCAGGTTCAAATCCTGCTCGTAGAAATTTTTTCAACATTTGTGTTTTTGTAATTTCTTAATAGACTTTGAACTTTAAGTATAGAATACAATACAATATAATATTTTATTGTACACATAAAAAAAACACATACATGTTCACAAACAATTAAAAATTAAAAATTGGAGTCGTACAAAGAGCGGCCTTATCACTAAAAGCGATATCTTCCCGGCAACTTAGGGATGGAGAGGATTGATAATAAATAAAAAAAGGGGGCGCTGAAAAAAGAAAAAAAGAGAAAAAAAAAAGTGTACAGTATATGGCATATGGTTGAACATTTATTGAGGAAATTTGATAGTCTGTGGTAGTCAGATGTGCAGGCGTGTGTACACGAGCGTAACCTAACGCGCTAGCCGCTACAACACTATAGTGTCACTATAGTTTGACTTTGTTTTTCATAAACAATTTTTGACTTTTACTAGAGTACTGTATGACATTGTGGAAATTGAAACTTTTACCTGATGTAAATTTGTTAACTTAGATTTTTTATTTTGTTCTTTTACATGCAGTGGTTGTCCTTTATATTTTGTGTGTTTATTTGTAATGTAAAGTGTCATGCTATAATAGGGCATTTTCCAATTATTTTGACGCTGTAAGGGAGAAAAGAGCTTGACACTTGCTGAGTTTCTTGCCGGTTCTTTTCAGTACAAGGTCTCCCGCCCAGAGTAGACTTACGAACCGTAGTGACATTCACAAGAGCTACTTGTAGCCTAAACTGAATAATGAATTTGAAGGGTTCGATTCCCGGTCGGGTCAATGTCGAAAACGAACTTCTCGATATTGTGTTGGGTCTGGGTGGTTGTGGTACCGTCGCGTCGTTGTTTCTGTTTTCCATTAAACGAGTGCTTTAGCTACTTGCCTTGGGATCAGAACAATGTATGTGATGTTGTCTAATATATTATACTAGCGGCCGCTCGCAGTCTCACCCGCGTGGTTCCCCTTCCCGTGGGAATATCGGGATAAAAAGTATCCTATGTGGTTAATCTAGGTTATAAACTATCTGTATGCCGAATTTCATCCAAATCCATCCATCTGTTGCAGCGTGAAGAAGCAACAAATATACACACATACATACACACAAACTTTCGCTTTCGCATTTATAATATTAGTGTGATAATTTTGAATTTTTAACAACATACTCCTTTATAACGTACTAGCTGTCCCCCGACCCAACGCGTCGCCTGAATGCGCTAGTACTACGTATTCGCTTCGTATTTTTTTCTGAATATTTTTTGCTCAGCTCTTAAGGGTCAAATCGTGATGTTAAATAGCCTATAGATTTCCACAAAAATTGGGCTATCAAATGCGAAAACAATTTTTCAATTCCGACTAGCGCGTTCAAACAAAAAAACAAACCCTTTCAGCTTTATTATATTAGTATATGACATATATGATCTTATGAAATAAGAGTGTGTACAATAAATAAATATCCTACTAATATTATAAACGCGAAAGTTTGTAAGTATGGATGGATGTTTGTTACTCTTTCACGTAAAAACTACTGAATGGATTTGGATGAAGTTCGGCATACAGATAGTTTATACCAGGAATATCGGGATAAAAAGTATACTATGTGTTAATCTAGATACTTTTTATCCCGATATTCCCACGGGAACGGGAACCACGCGGATAAAACCGCGAGGGGCCACTAGTTCTAATATTTATAGCTTGCAAGCCACCACCACTCTCTACCAAGAAGATGACTTACATTATTCTTATCAAGGTCAACGCAATAACAAGGCACAAAATACACTAGTCCTCCAATCCACAAGAAATGTTGTGTTTACAAGTTATAAATTATGACTTAGCTTTTAATTACATATTCGATTTTTTTAAATCACATTTGTATAAATTATTATAAACTTTGGATATTATTACGTCTTTGTAAGTCTATTACTGTTGTGACTTTGTTCTTTTTTTTTTATATTACGGGTAAGCAGTGCCTTGATCTCACCTGATGTTAAGTGATTATTTGTAACTAAGAATATTCTCCAATTTTCATTGTGTAGAAAACATTTCGAAACTCAGTTTTAGTTAACAGGCGATGTGGAAAGACTCGATCCTAATAATAATATGTTGCTAGGCTGACTTTTGTTTTTTATTTTTATTTTTTAAATCTCTACAGGTAAGCACTAGACCTTCATCTCACGTGATGTTAAGTGATGACAAGGCCGAAGCTGGAAGCGCACTTCACCCGTATTCCTCAACTACTGAGGCACTGGCTATCTTATCCCTAACTGTCGGAACACAACATTGCTACAAACAATAATGTTATGGCGACATATTTAGGTAGACAGCCAGGCGGACCAACAAGCCCACTAATGAACCCTGGACCTTCAGTTCCTAGCCGGTCAGTAGATCGGTGGTCTTTACCACTAGACCGCAGAGTAGCTTTTGTAAAGAGATAACCGGATGTTGTGTGAAAACCTAAAACGGTTCCTCAAGCCGTCTACGTCTCATCGAAACATTTACAGGTGTCTCTGTCATCTACAAGATCATAGGTACCAGTAGCTAACCTGTAGAACCGCCTCCGCAGGATGCCCCGCCCGTTGTCAAGTTTGTCGGCGACCGCCGCGCCGTATATCTCCATGGACGCTGTGAAGACCACCAGTTCGTACCACTGTGACACCTATAAGAAAAGCTTTGCTTAATAATCATACAACTTTATAGCTCTAAAAAAGTATTTATTTAGACGCTACTGTAAATATACAGCCAAAGACAGAGTTAATGACTTGGGCCATTCCTACCAGTGGAACAGTGAGGGCCTTACAAATAAACAAAAAATAAGTTTCGTATAGTTATTCCGTGTTTATCTCCTTTGCTCTTACTTGAAATGAAGTTTACATGACGAGAACAAAACACGGAATAACTATTACTAAGCTTATTCTTTGTTTATCTGGTATACCCTAAGGGCCTTACAAATAAACAAAGAATAAGGTCCGAATAGTTATTCCGTGTTTTGTCTCTTTTATTCTAATTTGAAATGACGTTTACATGACAGGAACAAGACACAGAATAACTATTCGGACCTTATTCTTTGTTTATTTGTAAGGGGGTAAGGGTAATCAATGGTTGCACAGAAAAGCAGCATAATGGTTAGTAATAGTAGTAAGCTCAAAACTGTGTAGCACCTATTTTTATTGACATTTGTATTTGTAGCTGTAGTACCCTTCAGACGTGAATACAGCAGTGCAAAACAATGTTGCTTGCCAGCAGAAGCAGACATGTACTAGCATTACTAATCATTAATAACCAGATCATGATGATGATGATGATGAATAACCAGTAACCCTTTTTTTATAAATAAGGGTCAGCAACAGAGTTTTGACTTTAGCAACAATTGAATACAGGCGACCTGCTGCCTAGCTGTCATACAATAGAATTTCAATGATATTCTCTATTATTTCTTGGCAACAAAAACTGGTCATGTGCTGGGCTGCTGTGTCGAGCATTGGTGCCAGTACGATACGTAGGTATGTGGTGGTTGTTACAATCCAGTCGGATTTTGGGCAGGCTATATCGTAAAACTCTTGATATCATTATGAAAAAAAATATAGTAATAATCTTATTATTATGGTTATACTAGCAGCCGCTCGCGCTTCCACCCGCGTGGTTTCCGTTCCCGTGGGAATATCGGGATAAAAGTATCCTATGTGTTAATCCAGGTTATAAACTATCTGTATGCCGAATTTCATCCAAATCCATTCAGTAGTTTTTACAGGAAAGAGTAACAAACATTCATCCATACTTACAAACTGTCGTGTTTGTGTATTAGTAGGATATATATTTACGCAAATTTTGTTGCAAACCATTACAATAAAAAAAAACTACGTAGTTTTGGTTCCTTTACAAAGTAAGAGTAAATGGTGTTGATAAATTTTGGCAGGTTGGACAGAACCACAATAGCGTAGATACTTGGACGCCCAAGGTAACCACAGTGCCATAGAACAATTGAATTTCTATTGTGTCTGGTTTAAGAACAACTGAGTGGTAAGTACACCTGACCTGGTATGTCATGGGGTGTGGGTTCGATTCCCATTTGTGGAATTTTTTTTAACACTTTTTCCAAAATAATATTTTATTTAAAAACTGGCTTGATAAGCCCCTTTAAAATACAATTATAGTTTATTTATTTTGTTAAATATAAGCTAACTGGTGTCACACTCTGACTTACATGTAACATCTGGAACGCACATTGTCTTGTGTAAGAATATCATAATCATATGAGTTCTATTTGGTTTACAAAAAACATGGGATTTAAAAGTAAGTTGTAGTAGTAAATCCAATTTTCCTACTAAGATTTTAAGACCATTTTTAGTAGCAAAGTTTTTCTAGGGTTGTTGCACAGAGCAATTTTTTTTAGTTGAACAGAGTTGAAAAAGTAGATTTAAAATAAATTCTCATTCCATAGTATTTATAGAAAAGTTGTGAAGGTTTAATTAAATATTATATTGAAAAATCACCAGTGATCTGTTAATTCTAATGTATTTGTTCCCGAGGTGTAAACAAAGAGTGCTGATGTCTATGCTGTTAGCAGTCTATACTAGAAAACTAATTATCATTATAATTTTTACTATGATAGTTGTACCTAGTTTGAGTTTGAAGGTAGAAGGAACCTAAATCTTGTTAAATGTCTATTATGAATAAATATTTTTTATTAAATATCTTTGCCTATTACAAAATGTTACTTTATTAACCCTAAATATCAAATTCTAGTCTAGACCCCTCCCGATCCTCTAAATGCCACTACACATTTACAGAATACACTAAACATGCACACTAGTTTAGGCCCAAGACACCGTAATGATAGAACAAGGGTACGAAAAACCGGTTCACACGCGCTCTATACCAGGTACGTCTGTACCTGGTATAGTGTGTGTGCCTGGGCGCTTCTCTCCTCCACCAAAGCCCGGTCAACCCAAGCCGAGGTCTGAGTCTTTAGAGGCGGCCTCGGGTTGTTCCGCTCCCCGATCCAATCTGAACCCTTTGGAGAATCTAGTAAGGCACGAGACACGCACTTTTAAGTGCGTGATGCCGTGCCCTCTAGAAAACCTCAAAAGGTGGTTCGTTCACACGGTTTGAAGAACCCTTTTAAGTTTCTCGCCACCCCCAAAAAAAGCCCAGTGAAGCTGAAAATGCCGTTTGAGGCAATCAGCAATCTCTCTCAAAAAAAAAACTAGTCTAGATAAGACAGGTTTATCTATTTCGGGGACTACCATAAAACACAGTCAAAAGCTGTATAGCTTTTGGTAGTTAATGTTGAGGTATTTATGATTCCCCATGACTTCTGAAAATGATGGTCTTGTTACCTTCCTTAGATGTGTTCAATCATTCTTTAGTTTTAATTTTGCTGGAAAACTCAAATAGATCTAGTAGGCTATAGTAATATTAATATTTAGAGCATAACAATACAATTTTTTTTAGACAATTGTTTCTATGTATTAATGTTGCTCTATTTATAAAGAGTTTGACGCAATTAGTTGTTTTTTCAAGTGCAACTTAATAATTCAGGTGTTTAACCATAACTAGGTAAAATTAATAATCATTTAAAACTTACTATATCCAAAAAGTAGTCCACATGGGGTCTTTTATGCACAAAGAATCTAACTGGATGCTTGTCAATGGTCACTTTAAGGACAAAGTCTGGAGGTGTGCCGGGCTTAACTGTTGGTCGAAGCATTGCATCATGATGTGAATGAATTAATGTTTCATCTAAATCTAATACCAACATTTTTCTTTTGACTAGACCTGAAAAAAGTAGAAGGCTGAGATAAGACAATAACATATATCTTATTAAAATAATTAGTATTGTACTTAAACGCTAAGATTTAGAAATATCATTATCTAAGGAATGTTTATACATTTCACTTTCTGTTTAAGAATGTAAGTGTGTAAGAATTGGAATATTTAATCATTTTATGTAGGTATGTGCCTGGCCTAAAGTCAGTTCATAATGTAGACAACAAGTCTAATTTTTAATAAAAGTCCAACCATAGAATCTGCCTCCTTATCATAGCATAATGCACTGTTATAGAATATTATCATTGCGAATTTACAATGTTATCACCAAGAAAACTATAAATAATAAACTTCAAGATAGTACATAAGTATTATAAGAATATGTTGATAAAAATGATAACTTACTCAGCCTGTGTCTAGATACCGGGGAAAGTGGATATATTTCATACTTGACAGATTGATATTGCGCCAACTGGAAACCAAACACCACGTGAGGGGATATGTTTTCTGGGTAGAAAGCAACTTTCACATAGCATAGTAAACACCATAGTTTATATTTACCGCTCGATATTGCTTCTTAAACATATAACAAAAACAACTCCATACTTTAGATGCGAGAAGCATGAACGTGCGAAGGCCCATTTGCAATTGTTTCAGCATTTGAACAGTTATGAAATAGTCACGATTATATAAATATGCTTAGTCTTAAACAACAGCGGTGGAAACGAGATCATTGACGGCGTAATTCAAAACAAATTCAATAAAAAATAACTGCCGAAAACATCTAACCCGCCATGACATAATCGACCCAATTCGCATATCAAAGACAAAGTAGAATTTTTCGTTTCTATCTATCTATCTATTGTCAGTGGTCATAGAGAAGTTCTGTGTCAATCATGAATGATTCATCATTTGGATCGACTCGACTAAAACTTTATTGATCGATCAATACAACAATTATCTATCCTATCTCAATCTCAATCAATGATTGGTTAATCGCAATGATTAATTTCTTGGCTCTTATAAAGTCATGTTTTTAAAATAGTAAGATATTAAATTGTATCCTACAATTTGGTGAAAATAAATAGATTAATAATCATTAGTGTTTTTGCACATGCGTGAAGGCTGGTAAAATAAGCAAGTAGAAAATCAGATCTAATCAATCAAATGAACAATTGAAATGACCGGGTTATTAAGAAACAATATTTGAATGATTGAGTCACAGAATGAACGATAGATACAGGACTATCATAGTGATGTGCTTCACTGCAACGTATTACCGGTTTCTCTATGGTGTAATACTGGCTCTCAGAATAGCTTTAGTTATTGTTCTGCTGAGTATTGGCAAATAACCAGACTTCTTGGAGGGAAAGTAAAGTCATGTCTGCCTTCTTGTATTATTTTTTAAAATTTGTGTTATGTCGAATATTAATGTGAAATAATGGTGGATTATTAATCGTTCAGTGTTCGTGAGTGTGCATGAGTGTTGGCAAATGAAACAAAACAGCGCAACGTCACTTTTCAAATTCTCTCAAGAAGTCCGCGTGAGGACTTAGTAAAGCCCCACATCTATACTGAGATACTCGAGGGGTAGGGGGGTATATCATTTCTCACTTTCCATTTTTATTATCATTTTATCATCATCATACAGGAAGGAAATATTGTTTATTTATGTATTACTTGTAAGAAAAATTATTGAATTGGCTAAATGCTTGTACAAAGCCATAAAAAAAATACCAAAGGGCGGGAAAGTAAAGAGTAATGACTGCGGTTTTGTTTTATTTTCTAGTGTTACGTCGAAAATTAATGTGAATAAAGGTGGATTATTTACTTTAAGTGTTCGTGAACGCGCATGAGTGTTGGCAAAAAAAAACAGTGCAACGTCGCTTTTCAAATTCTATCAAGAAGTCCGCGTGAGGTCTCATTCAAACCAAAACCTTGAAATAAAGGTCAATTCCACGTAGATAACTCCACCTCCCCCACGACCCGGCCAATCTGAGTCGACGTCCGGGTGTAGTAAAGGGTGCCCCGACTTTTTTTCACGAAATGCCAAATAACATAACAACAAAAAGAGATTTAGGTTATTTAGTTTTTTATTCGGCTATGTCTCGGACCCCCTTTGCTACACCCTAACCGAGTCAAGGTCCTAGCCTTTAGAAGCGCCCTCGGGTTGTTCAGCTCCTGATCCTTCCTTCTTCGTTTCACACGGCTTGAGGGACCCTTTTAAGTTTCTCGCAACCCCCAAAGAGCCCGGTGAAGCTAAAAATTCCAAGTGGCAAACAGCAAACTCTTTCAAAAAACAAAACTCCATCACTTTAAATGAATGGAATATGGAATGTTCGGAAATTCAACCCTCGGAGCGATGTCACGCAATCCAAGTAGTTATATGATTAAATTAGCGGCCGCTCGCGGTTTCACCCACGTGGTTCCCGTTCCCGTGGGAATATCTGGATGAAAAGTATCCTATGTGTTATTTCAGATTATAAACTATCTGTATGCCGAATTTCATCCAAATCCATCCATCCGTTGCAGCGTGAAGAAGCAACAAATAGGTATACGAAGAACATACACACACACTTTCGCATTTATAATATTAGTAGTATAGGTTTTAGAGTGATGGAGTGCAGTGCCCTTGAATATGGGCCAAAATGATTAAATTTGGAGTGATGTGCCCGTGAATGGGGGTCACATTAGGTAGGTACTGGTACTCAAGGGGTTGGGGGGAAATATCATTTGTCACTACTATTATTCTATAATCATTTATTGTCATCTATTAACAAAGAAAATATTGTTTATTTTTATTTAACTTGTAAGTACCTAGTTGTAAGAAAATGTACATACGGCGGCAGATCAACCTACCCAAACCTGTCAAATTTCGCCAATAAATATTGATCCTTTTAACCAAATAATAAAGTTCAAAATCGATTGTAGAAATTTGACAGTTTTGGGTAGGTTGATCTGCCGCCGTGTGTACAGTCAACTTTCCATTAGGTGTGAACAGTTGCATCGTGCGAATGTTTGTTTACAGCAACAAAATAATAATCAATAAGTACAACAATAAACATGCTTTGTTGATCTTGATACTGTTTTAATTCGTAAGCGTACACATTTGCAGGAAAGCGATTAGTGTGTTGTTGACTTGTTGATTGGCCTTTGTTCCATTTCATGCTAAAGATTATAAAAGGTCAATAGTTATCGCAGCATAATAGGTATAGGGACTATTTGGCATTAATAAACAAACGATATTTTTTTAAATACCTAAGTATTTAAATTATTTCTGTATCTCTTTACGTTTTACACCACATCGTTTTATAAACACCGGAAATAAATCATGAAAAATATTAGTTATATAAACACTTTATTGCTGACACTATTATACAGAAAACAAATAACAGAAAAATTAAATACAAAATTATAGGTACAAAGGCGTTCTAATCGCTTATAGCGATCTCTTCCAGACAGCCTTTGTGGCAAAGGACAAATAAGGAGACAATGCGAGGTAGTGTACCGGCAACTAGTAAATTAAAAAAATAAAATCGGGAAATTATATAGTTATTGTGATATATTAGGCTTGGATTCGGAATTTATGGTGCGCCTGGTGGTGTTAGCAAGGTTTTGGATGGCCAAAGCAGATTCCGAAGTCGTGCGCAAGCTACGCTCTTGCGTAGACAGGCGAGTAATCGAACAGCTGGATACAGAGCTGAAAGCCTGGCAGAAAAACACTTGGCAGACTAGCGGATAGCGAGCGTTTCTTGGCTAGAATATTGTGATCCCACAATTTACGTGACTGTTTTGTTTTTTGTTTCTCCCAGTGTTAGTGGGTTTAACCGTTGTCAGTCCCTTTTGCCCCTCGTATGCTATTTTCTGCTGAATTATATCCTTTTCATAACTTCGCCGAATCGCCCCCTTTAGAGTGTCTTATGTAAGGTGGATTCCCAGGGTAAAAAGAGGCATGGGAATTTATAGGTAGTTTCTCTAACGCTTCAATAGATTCTTATAAGGCTAAATTCAACTGGTACATTGACTACGGTTTTAGTGCTTGGCCTTAGGCACACACACTTCGCGAAGACGATATGGTTGCGGTTTCTGGATTTAATTAAAATATTACCTAACTATACTTGGTTACTACTGTAAGTAATGCAGGTGCTAAACAATTTCAAGTTTTCCAGAATGTTTTCCAAATAGATAGGTAGGTAGAGGTACAGGTAGTAAAATAAATCAGTAATTCAATCATTGCAAAATTATATTTTATTCATCTAATTCATGTGACCTTCATTTAGTTGGTAGGCTAACTAATTACTTACTATTGACAAAAAGTGATTCAGTTAGTTGCTATCATATTCAATTAAATCTGTTGTAGGTACACGAATAGTTGATGTAAAAATTTCTAAATAAGATATCAAAATACATAAAAAAGGGCGAAAAGTTAACTTATTCAAACCGCTTTTTTAACGATTATAAAACTTTATCACCCTTATTAAAATATACTTATAATATAATTATATAAAGTCTAGTCAGAATCATAAAAATATATATTTTCAAAGCTTCACGAGGAGGATTTGAGCGGTTTACCTATAGAGATATGACACCCTCATCTTTTCTTTTTATGCGCAAACTAAACGGTGAATTTTAATTAGGTATGCAGCTTCTAAATAAATATGATAAATCATAAATTTTTATTCTATTTTATTTTCTGACTTTTTAAAATTATTACTTTTCGTAGGTATAAGAGTTATATATTAAACAATGTAAGTATGCATATTAAAATTAAAAACACAAAGTTGAACATACTTTTTCGATAAAACTTAGGTAAAAATTAAAAGAAATGTCAAAGGTTTTAAGCGGCTCCAACACAAAATCCGGGCCCGTTGGGTGGTTGCGCCTGAATACCGACTCGACGCATGCGGCACGTGTGCTCTTCCAGACGCGAACGCACTCCGTCTATGGCGTCGTGGAAGCGTTTGGTGTGTCGCAATGAAATATCATCAATAACAGTGTCCATTGCATCGCTCCAGAGGCGTTCAGCTACGGCGCTCGCGCGAGGCCATACCCTGTCAAAATTAAGTTATATTTTTAACTCGGTACCCGTGAGCGTATAAAGGAGGGAGGGGGGGATAGGCAGAACTGCAGACACCCCGTCTTAGCATACGCAGAAGTAAAAATTCAATATAACACAAAATATTACCGCTAAGCTGTTGGTCCAGGTTGTGGACGAAGCATTGTACTCCGAAGCTCCTACCAATCCGCACTGAACTAGCATGGTGTGTGGTGAGCCTATCTCCCCCTCTCTTTATATGTCAGCCCAGCTGGTACAATTAAAGTACGATAAGTAACTTCCGAAGAGGCTGGTCATCGGATGGGTGCCCAAAAATGTATAATCTAGAGCTCCTCCGTGCTTAGGAACGCACGTAAAGCAGTTGGTTCCGGTTGCATTAGCAGTCCTTAGCAACCACCAATCCGCGCTGGGCCCGCGTGCTGGTTTATGGGTTACTGTTCTCCCTATACATCCAAAAGGATGGCTCGTGTCCTAGCAGTGGGGACATAAAAATGAGCTGGTAATGAAAGCTGGTAATGAAAGCTGGTAATGAAAGCTGGTAATTAATTAAAGTAATAAAAAATATGTTTCATTAGTGGTTTTGTGATATACTAACCGGCTCATAAAATTGCCGTTGTCTACCACTTCTCCCCACATGCAAGCTTCTCCTCCCACAATGTTTGGCAAGAGGTTTGTTGAGTTGCCCAATTTACCAACGACGATGCTTCTAGGATCAGCCAGGTAAAAGTCTAACCAATCACCACCAGATTTAAGTTGGTCAAGGTACCATGATGCGGAGAAAATCAAACGATGGCCAGACTTTAGAATCTATAGGACGAAAATACACTTTAAACAACTTGTCCAATCTGAAACGAGTACCTATTTACAGCGGAAAAAGCAAGTGTATAACACTTGTTTTTATACATTTTGATATCACATAAAATTAAAAGTTTTAATTTTAAAAAAAAATTGGTAAACTTGTTTGATTTTATGCGATTTCAAATACATAAAGCATCATCATCATCATCATCTCAGCCAAAAGACGTCCACTGCTGGACAATGGCCTCCCCCAAGGATATGAGGGGTATTTGCCGTAATCGCCACGCTTGGCAGACGGGTTGGCGATCGCAGTAGGTTGAGGGTAACCTCAGAGAGATGCTGCTGCCCATCCTCTGGAATGCTCCCTTAGTCGGCTTTTACGACACCCACGGGAAGAGATGGGGTGGTACAATTCTTTAACCCCGGCACCACACAGGGATAAACACAACATACAACAACAACAACACAATATACATACAACAAACACACATAAAGCATGAAAAGTTTCATTTACTTAACTGTTTTAGTTATTGGTTTGAAAAAGTTAGAACTTTGAAGTTGGTGTGGGACACCAAATGTAAGATGGCTCTTAAGTGAGCGATCTCTTTGGGTATTTTTTTTATAAAGCTCTTGATTGGATTTTGCCTTAGTATCCAATGCCATCGAGTTCTATGAATACTTCTAAGCTTAATAGTTCTTAGCTTGCACATCAGACCATTTATTGAAGAAGACAGTTTAGAATGTGCAGGCGTCTATACACACGGCGGCAGATCAACCTACCCAAACCTGTAAAATTTCTCCAATGAATATCGATCTTTATAACCAAACAATAAAGTTCAAAATTGATTGTAGAAATTTGACAGTTTTGGGTAGGTTGATCTGCCGCCATGTGTACCTATTATAGATTACTAGCATAATAAAAAACAAATAACCTTGATAACAACTAAAACAATAACAGTATTACTAGTACCTAGAATCACTGATAACAGTCGTTCAATAGAAATCTAATGATAGCTACACGGTTTCGAGACCCTGAAGCCTGAAGACCATAAAGCTTTCCAGAAGTTTTCGGAAATGTAAAATAAAGGAGCAACTTCAAAAGCGCCAAAAAGGATAATTGATTCGAATACAAAATTAATTTTTTTTTTGACAGGAGGGTAGGTAAACAAATTTTAACGGGGATTAACGCAAACATTAGTAAGGTATAATACCTTTTTACTAATTATAATAAAAAGGTATCATACCTTCAAATTAAAATTAAAAATAGCGTTTAAATTTGTTTAACTATGGAACGCAAAAGTTTAAAAGTGTATATGACAGGGTAGTTATTAAACCGCCCATTAAGTATTTAAAATAAGAGATTGGATACTCAATAAGTACAGACACCTGAACATCAGACTATCAAAAGCTGACAAATTTCTTCAATAAATGCTTAACTTTATGCCACTCAGGCATAAAGTTCAGTCTATAGAGGAAAGGAGATGTTCGTTTTTGGGCCCTTATTTTATTACAGTTTTGAAGTGATGCTTTTCTGATAGATCTGCCTTATGAGATGATGTTTCCAAAAAGAAAAAAAATATAAAAAAGCCCCAACATAATTAAAAAAATATTTTAAAACTTGAAATCTTGTTTTCTTCATCAAGCTTTTCTTATTATTTTTGGGTTCTAATGAAAGTTCTAAGTGTTTATTATATATTGCTGAACTTATTTATACATTCTAAAAGGTATTTTAAGGTTTCAATGCAATTTCCTGAAAATGAAACCATGCGGTTGCTGGCTGTTATAGATAGTAACATTGCATGACTAATTGAAAAAATAAGTTATATTTTTTAAATACACACATAAAAGCGAAGTTGCCAAGGTAGAAAAAGTTTAGGGTTGCTATTTTATGAATTTTTATTATCTGACCTTTTTTATTATTAATACAATGTTTGGGTATGTTTAAAAATATATTAATACATGGAAAGGTTCCTTATTTTGTGCTCTTTTCATAAAATATAATTTCATCACTGTAAGAATTAGGGGGCCCAGACTCCATACAAAAATGGAACATCTCCTTTGATAGTTTGTGGAAGTCTCCTGATGTGACTGCAGACGTGTCAGCGTGTGTGCACAAAACATGTTAGTAATTCGATAACTATTTTGGTAGTTGATTGGAGCTGATCGATTGCAACTGCAATAATTGCATGATCATTTTTTTTATATCTTACGGCAACAAGCACTTGGCCTTCATCACAACTGATGTTAAGTGATGATAAGCCGAAGGTGGAAGCACACTTCAACCGGATTTACTCAACCACTGAGGTTTTTACTCAACTACTGGCTGTCTTATCTCTAGCTGCCGGAACACAACAATGCTACAAACATTTATGTTATGGCGAGTTATTTAGTTAAGACGAGCGTTTCTGACTGTGAGATTTCCATGACGTTCCGCTCGGGACTGAATGATGGCGCGAGCCTCGAATTAAACAATAATGTGGATTTTATTGAACGTTTACTTATTATTAAAATTATAATGGCCGACAACTATTATATATTCAAAGACTTGGTATATTTTTCTTTGTCTGTAACGGTGTACAGCCTGAATAAAATAATATTTAGTTTATTAATAAGACGTAAGTTTGATAATATATTCGATGCAGGATATTGTAAAATATCGTGAAAATACCAGCCGAAATTACTAGATAAAAGGCCAATGAATAATATATATATTTTTTGGATTTAAAATCCTTATACATTTCGAATAAAACTCATTTAAAAACACCGTGTTTTTGGAAACCCTCGCCTTAAGATTGTGGTAACTATAGCCAGGCGGTACCACCAATCTAACTGTGTATCCCCCGCTGGGAGTTGAACCCGGGACCTCTGGGTCTAAACCGGCGGTAAAACCACTAGACTACAGAGGCGGTAAGGCATACTACATAAAGGACTATTTGTTAATGTGTAACTACTGTTACCTACTTTGTGCATACATTATTGAAATAAAAGTTTTTCATTTTAATTATTTTTAAATTCAAACGTTACCTTAAGTATATTAATCAGTAAAGCCAGTGAACTTACCCGGACCATTTCATCGTCCCAACCCCATTTCCATACTTGCACGAGGGTGTCGGATGAAAGAGGTACGCCTTCATCAAATACTTCCTGGAAATACGAACTATACTGATAAAACCTAGTGATAAAGCAACAGAAGAGGAACAACTTTCGTAGTGGCATCAGTGTTCGAGACCAGTTTTCAGCGCCAAATCATACTAATATTATAAACGCGAAAGTTTGTAAGTATGGATGTTTGTTACTATTTCACGTGAAAACTACTGAATGGATTTGGATGAAATTCGGCATACAGATAGTTTATAACCGGGAATAACACATAGGATACTTGTTATCCCGATATTCCCACGGGAACGGGAGCCATGCGGGTAAAACCGGGAACCACGCGGGTGAAACCGCTAGCAGCCACTGGTATTATCATAGTTTTTATTGAAATTATACACAAATTACGAGGCGTATCCTCTTTTCTCTCCTTGCCGGGGACGACGGCACTTGATTTGTGTCATCTGGCCCGGTAAATATGTCAGCTCTAAAGCCAACTACCAAATGTTCTCTTTGGTGGCGGAGTTGTAAGCACACTCACTTCTCGGTACCCATCCAGGCACCTGATCAATTCCAAATTCCTACGCGGCTGATTAAACCGGAGGCCTTTGCATCTAGCGGGCACCTCTACTAGTTCTCCAGACTAGTACCGGAGATGTTGGAGTAACTACTCAGTGAAAACCACCGAGCACCACACCAACTAAGGGTAACTCACGTACCCCGCAGATCTTTTCGCTTCAGGCCCCCACCGGACCGCTACTAAGACCCGCTCGCTATGCACGAAATGGAAGCCTGGCCAGACCAACCAGGCAGACGAACATTCCCACTTCTATAGCTAACCACATGCCACCACGAGTCCAACCCATGTCCGGGGCCTGCCGGAGACGCCCGCGAAGGCATAACCGGCAGGGGCCTAGGATCCGGAACTCCCGTGGTACCCTTGAAAAGACAGCCGGACCCGTAGTTCCAGCTGCCATACCCTATCTATCAGGGTCAGTAGATAGGGATCACCGGGCCAGTTAAAACTTTTTTTCCCATGTGGCCCGGTGCCGGGCCAAGTCACCGGGCCAGATGGGATACACTCTGGATGACAGCTCTGCCGCGCTAACGACAATAACTCGATTTTGGTCGATTTTAAGTTATATAATAGGTATATATTCGGTATCAGGGCATCGAGATCTTTGACTCTCTATGTAACTTTTCATGAATCCTTTAGGAACCTGATTTTTCAGTAAGCAATAATGCAATAACTTCATTACAATTTTACTAATCAATAATCATATTTGGGGTGTAATCAGTTTTGAACAGTTATGCATACATTACTAATCCTAAGTACAAACAAATTCTAACGATAAATGCAATGTATTTATCGTTAGAAAATATTGAAATTATATAAGTAAGTGTTTGCAATATGTAGGTTTGCTAAAGATAAATACAATAAGTAATGTAGTTATTGTATTTATGACTAGTGATGATAGGTTGATCATTTAAACATTCCTAATTATGAACACTATTTCCACGATTTCGGGCCATAAGCTTCATATATTCAATTTAGAACTGGCTCTTTATTTGTTCTTCTTTCAATTGGTATAAGTTTCATGTAGATACGTTCAGTAGTTCATGAGATACAAGAAAAACATAGTTTAAAATTTTGAGCGTGTTTTTCTCGGAAACGGCAAATTCGGTTGTTGTACTCTTCGTTAGCGCGGCAGCGCTAGGAAGCATACCTAATGGTGGTCTTCTAACGTCCAAATGATTACTAAAGACTAAAATTAGTAGCCGACCCCTATTTTAATGATTGAAGGATAAAAGGTCGAACACTGTGCCACTAGCCACTACCCTACATTTTAAAAGTTGATATTGTTTGCCATTTGCGCCTTATCAGAAATACACTTGGGATCAAATAAATCGTCTCAAACAACGTTTTTATAAAATAGTAAACGAAAGACTAGACACTTCTTTTCACTCTCAGGACGACTATCATCATATTCATCATAATATATATAAATTATCAGTTATCACCAGTGATTAGAATGAAGAGGGCTAATTTACCTTAAGTTGCCGGCAAGGCAAAACTAACTAAGAGTGGATATAACCAAAATGTTGTTAATTTATTTTTATCGAATTCCGGATCCCGGAAATAGTTTTACTTCATAATATTTTGTACTAACATGAAATTACTCGTGTATTGCTGTATTATGCGTAACGTGCGCGTCATCAACCACGAAGTCTTGATCTTATACCTTTCAAACTGGAACGTATCAATAAGCAATATTGCTTGGAGATAAATATAGGTTTCTTTAATTATAATGAAATGATTGGATCTAATTAATCAATTTAAAAGCAAACAAAAGAATCAAGCAATTTTCCGCGCAGTGACAAATGGCAAACACTCTCGGTTTGAGCATGCTTAAGTTAGGCATCTATCCCAAAGGCTAGTCATCGGATTGGTGACCAATAATATAGCATTTCAAGCACCTCCGTGCTTCGGAAGGCACGTAAAGTCCCGGCTGCATTAGCAGTCGTTAACAACCACCAATCCACACTAGGCCCTCTTGGTGTTTATGACCTGCTTCTCGCTCCATCCATAGAGAAGGCTTATTGTGCAGTAGTGGGGACTGAGGACATATAATGAGCTGGTAATTAAGCAAATTTTCTACCTGCCAAACTATAGGCTGCGACTTGTTTCTCAACAGTTGCATTACATTCTCCATAAAAAGCGCGTGGAGCTGATTAACGGTCAGGTCATGTTCTTTCATATATTTCTGGAGATCCGGATTTGATGACCTACACATGAGAAAGGATAAAACGGTTGAATTTAAATATAGGTTACGTATATAATATATTGGATAATGTGTTATTTACCTACTAGCTGCCTACCCGCTGTTTCGCCCACACAAAAGTCAATGTCGCGTGATTTGACTGGGATAAAAGTATTTGTGAAGCATTATGGATTTGCAATACCTAACAATATTCTGCAACAACTATCTCTGTGCTACAAAACCGTTGCAAGAACAAACTATATATTAGTTGGAATTTATTGCACATAACATTAGTAATTTTTACTAGTGGTCGCATAGTGATTCAAATTCACAAAATATGCAATACTCGTATTAATATACAATGTAATGTAATACATATTTTATTGATGCGAAAAGACATAGAAAGACATAAGAAAGTAGGTTATTCTGTTGATCGCGTATGTGAAATTGCTAGTGCAGAGTTAGGTGGTTTTATCATAGTGTGTATTTATCGACCGCCTTCAGGCAACTTTACAACTTTTAAAACTATATTGAAAGATTTATTAGACAAGATATTTGCCTGCAATAAGTCCATTGTTATATTATTATGTGGTGACTTTAATATCGATTTGCTTGCTGAGTCTGGGGATAAGGAAAATTTTATTTAATTAATAAAATGTTATAACTTAGATTAGATTATCTTTTTAATGAACCAACTCGAATCACACCTCAGTCAGAGACATGTATTGATAATGTTAACAAATGTTAATTGTAAAATCAAAAGTAAAATGTTAATAAGTGGGGTTAAAGACAGAGTTATTGCAAGAATTTTAAGAAGCTTATTATAAGGTAAATTACTACATTGCAGACAAATGCGTGTGGAAATAGACTTATTTAGGCGACTGCCTGCACTGGCTTATTATTAATGTGTGTTATTATTATTGTGTAGGTACAAAAATTGTAAAAAAATTGTATATTATATTAGGTACATGATTGTAATTTGGGTTAAAAGAAGAGAGAAGAAGAAATAAGCCTCCCGAGTTTCTTGCCAGCTCTTCTCGGTCGAAGGCTCTCCCAGATCCGAACTGGAGGTAGCTTCAGTAGTTTAGTCTAAACTAATTTTTCAGTTTTATGATTTATAGTTTAGACGTCATTATGTGCCTGTGAAGGCTTATGTTCAATAAAATGATTTGACTTTGACTTTGACTTTCATGATGCGGGGAGCGTCCTTTTCAGGTCTATAGCAGTACAAATGCGATCGGAGGCTAAGGGCACTGCTGTAATACACAAATTGGGTGGGATTCCTGCCGGCTTGGATAATTAAAAGGAAATCCGGCAAGATGGGAAACTCACTCAATTACAGCGGGTCTGCAATGCGCCGCATGGCCTTTATGAGCCGGACTGGATGATGATCTTCGAGCTCCACTTCACTTGGAATACACTACAAGATTCACAGCATCGGTTTATGTAGTTTTATTAGCGGGTTTTACATCATATTTTTTTAGCGGGATGTAAAGCGAATCATTCGTGGCAGCAACGACGGTTATATTCTTTGCTTCTTTGTGACAGCCAGTATCACCAGCACAAAAACAGTGCTGCCAACATCGACGGTGCTGATTGTCCCAGGCAACCGTTGATTCGTTGCTGAAGTGAGCGGGAAATGATTGGAATGAGGAAAGGATGTATGCGTCACAACGCAGTGCCCTTGCTTGCTATTGTAGCGGGAATAATATGAATATTAAAGTATTACTATGGCCAAAACACTGTATCTCCATATAAACTTTAACTAAACCTATACAAAATATCACAATCCTCCATCCGTCAAAATTTCCCATCACATATTAATATATAGATTACTCTTACTCCATTACATACTCACCAACATGACAAGTCTACTTCATCGCCGCCAACGTGAAGATATTTATCGGGAAACCTTTCCCGTACTTCCTTATAGAGGTTTTCCAGGACTTGATAGGTAAGGTTTTTCGTTGGATCCATTGGACCTAAGCCTACCATCTTGCCGTTATCGTAGCACTCTGTCAGTATTTCAGGGAATGTATTGCCCCATGACCGGGTATGACCTATAGAGAGTTTTTTTGTAAGTAGATAAGATAAATATTGCTTACACTATTATACAGAAAATAAATAACAGAACATTTTATATTGAAGTTGACAAAGGTGGTCTGTTCACTTAAAGCAGCTCTTTCAGACAACCTTTGTGGCATAGGACAAATAAGGAGACAATGAGAGGTAGTGTACCGGTACTTAACTAAAAAATTAAAAAATTAGTAATAATATATTTTAAATCTCCTACGACACACGAGGCTCATGACCAATATAAGCGTGGGCCACCACGTATAGCTTAATCTAGACCTGCTGGTAAACGAGGACGCATGCAGCCTGCAGCGTTGCAGGAACACCCAAGATCCGGTCAACCCTTTTTTTTTTTTTGAGAATGTGCTGATTGCCTCAAACGGCATTTTCAGCCTCACCGGTCTTGTTTGGGGGCAGCAAGAAACGTAAAGGGTTCCTCAAGCCGTGTGAAACGAATCACCTTCGGAGGTTTTCTAGAGGGAACGGCATCACGCACTAGTGCGTGTCCCCGTGCCCTACTAGATTCTCCGAAGGGTTCGGATCGGATCGGACCGGTCAACCCGAGCCGTGGTCCTAGTCTATAGCCCTCAGGTTGTACCGCTCGTTCTGTCTATCTGTACGCCTCGAAGAATCTAGTAGGGGATGGGGACGACACGCTTGCGTGATGCCATCTCCTCTAGAGACCCTCTAAGGATGTTTCCATCACACACGGCTTGAGAATTCTCGCCGCCCGCAAAAGTTCGGTTATAAAGGCGAACCTTTCCAAAAAATGGGAAGCAGCAGCGTAAGAGAGCAAAGGAGCAAAGCAGTAATTCTCTGTGGACCTACGCGTACGCCGTGTATATCTACGGCCACCATATTGATTCGTCATAACAGTCGAAAGGCGAGAACAGTCGAGATTTGTATTTTTTTTGAGACAGAGTTTTCCGATTGCCTCACGCGGAATTTTCACCTTTTTGCGCGGGACTTTTAGGGGGCAGCGAGAAACTTAAAGGGTTCCTAAGCCGTGTGAAACGAAGCACCGTCAGAGGTTCCTAGAGATGGTTTGATTGTTGCCCTACTAGATTCTCCGAGGGGTTCAGATCGGAGCGGTGCTCCTGACCTGCTTTTAGTATGTCTGCGTAAGCCTTTAACATTTAGTAACAAAAGTGTTTATGTAGCACTTGGTAATAACTAGATCAAGGGCTATTATTGATGTAGTAAGTAGCGATAAAACTGAAGATGAAACGCATTGCATTGCACGCATGTTTCATTTAAATAAATATACTTTAATACGTTATAGTTTGAGAAGTTACTTTATTTATATAAAACTTTACATTTTTTATTGTGTCCAAGTTTCACTCCTCACTTAAAGATAGATAGATATATAATAGATAGATAAATTCTATAATGCTCGCACACAGATGGAAACAAAAAGAAAATAACAGTCCTACACAAAAACTTAAATCTAGTATAATTATGGGCAAAGGTGGTCTTATCGCCACAAGCGATCTCTTCCCTTCTTTACTTATTGTATAATTGTACTAATTTCTTATTATTTATAAAGCTATGTTTACCTAGGGTTTGCCTATAGTTTAATACTTACCGGGTACATCAAATTCTGGCAAGACTCTGATGCCTCTTTCTCTTGCGTATTGCACCACCAGCGCAATGTCTGCCTTAGTGTATATCAGTCTCTGCGTATATGCTCCTTTTTGACTAGCAAAACATAAACATTCATTTTAATTTTTAGCTTTACACAACAATTTCTTGATTTGATAACAACTGTTATCAAATCAAGTTTGAAATCTTAGCCTCTGATATCCTGTTTTTTTTTCTTTCTTAGGCAACATTTGTTATTGTTATTTTTTTTTTAAATGAGTCTGGATTGTAATTTTTATTTGTTTTGTTTTCCATTTATAAGTTCAAGTACGATTAGTGTTGGTTTAGGAGTGTTTATTACTTATTGCATGCAGTGTTCACTTCAAGAAGGTTCTACACTATAAATATGTATATTTTTTAAAGATACTATGTAAGTTTTGTGTGTATAACCAGTTAAGTGATCCAATTATAAAAAAAATAATTAATTTGTTCTGTAAAAAAGAAGAACTTCTCGATTTTTGTATTACTATTCTCGTAAAAGTGTGTTTTTTTTTACAAACAAAAATGGTTAACCTATTTGGATAGTAAAGTAGTTTTGACTGGGATGATGGGATAGTCCAAGAAACGAAGTCTTCTATAGCCATATTCATTGATTACAAAAGCCCACGCGTGACTGTTTATTACCAAAACAGCACATTGGGATTTGGGATATAGTCCAATTTTTTATTACCACACAAACTTTAAGGATAGCATGCTTACCATTTTACAAAGCTTCTACTATCTAATAAATGTACATATTTATTAGTTGTTAGTTATTTATGTAGTATTGAATTTTATGTAATACTTATCTCAATCAAAATGTATGGAACAGCTGATTTTTCTTTCACAATTTCAGAGTTCGTCTCTGAGTAAAAGTTTTATAAAATGAAAAATACGGGTGTTTACTATACTTTACTGGCGGTCATCTGCGATTTTCTCCGCTTAAATAGCCGTACCAGATATTTAAAAAATCCTTTGTTAGTGTGTGTAGTTTGTTAGTGGATGTCTACCTTAAATAAGGAATCTTCCTGCCAAATTATATGTTTGTAAATAAAATACAACTAAGGATTAAATATTGATGAATTTATTGATTGAAGATGTTAGACTAAAGATTTCGTGATGTGCAAATTTTATTTGGCATTTGATCACGTCAACGAAAACAAGATTTTTATGGAAAAATTAAACTCTCCTCGTATGCCACGAGCAAGTGCAGCTTTAACGCCATATAGATGTTCTATCAATTTAGTTTACTTTATGGAATGGTGAATAGAACTCGACTTGGCCTTAAGAGGAAACACTAAGGTCGACTGAATTGAAATATATGTATGAAAAGTAGACAGAATCAACGTTTCTTAGTCCCCTGATTCCTCCTCCAAAACTGAACCGATTTAATTACTTTTTTCATTAAAAATTATAGAAAGGCTTTGGCTGTGTCCCTTTGTTTTTCATTTTATTTTAATAATTTGGTTTATTTCAAACTTTTAACTTTTTTTCAGTAAGCATATTTCGGATTTTTTTATAGCCTATGTCACTCTTACAGTCAAAACAAATCTAAGGACACCTCATATTATGTTATTATACTTCGCGCCTCGTCCTCGAGATTAGTAGTTAATTATTTTATATTGTTACTTGTAGTATCGCATAGATGTCACCCTGCACTATCGTTGAGTTTTAGTTTTTTTTTTTTTTTTTTTTTGTGGTTATCCCTATCTTTCTCTATGGCGCCATTGCCTCGCGTTCCTCATTCGCATTTTAGTGCTCGACCACTCCAGTCACTTTAAATTTATTCCGTGTTCAATCGACTGTTTTCGTACGCAAAATGCCGTAACGTAAAAATCCTAAGACTTGTGAAGAAGAACTTGAACATATAATGAAAAAATGCGCAAGCTACAGCGCTAAATACGTGACAAAGGAAGCCCGGCGAGTGACTCGCCGCCGTTAACACACAACAACGGACTCGTAAACTCAGGTAACGAGTGTTTTATTAACTTATCAGTGTCTTAATTTTGGTACATACAGAATGCAACCAGAGTTAGCCGTTGGGGCTTCTTCGACGCATTCAAAAGTAACGTTAGCGTTGAATCCATTGGGGATTTTTACCTAACCTTGACAAGATAACAATCGTTATCTAATATAAGTGCAATGCCATTATTTAATGTTTTCCAAATACGCACTTTTTGCTCGTACCTAGTTAAGTATAACGTATTAACGTTGTCTTATATGTATGTAACTGAACTAATTTTGGTACATACATAATGCAACCAGATTTAGCCGTTGGGGCTTCTTCGACGCATTCAAAAGTAACGGTTGGCGTTGAATCCATTGGGGATTTTTACCTAACCTTGACAAGATAACAATCGTTATCTAATATAAGTGCAATGCCATTATTTAATGTTTTCCAAATACGCACTTTTTGCTCGTACCTAGTTAAGTATAACGTATTAACGTTGTCTTATATCCACACCTATGCCGCAATTATCTGATTGATTGTCTGAAGAACTCGACAATGCGGAGCTAGTTGGCTTTACCCATGAGGTACAGGCGCCTGCTGACGATAGTCTTGTAGATGCAATGACTCCCCCAGAAGCGCCCTGTACGTCTTCGAGGGCTCCAGCCCTTGATACTACCAACAAAGATGGTGAATTGGTGAATTGGACACTGATGTCCTTGAAATTCTGGGTGACGATCCGTTGCTCACAGAAAAACTTGGCAAAGACATTCGGCAAGAGCTTGCTTGCCGACTTGAACACACATCCACAGAGGGTCTTAATAAAGAGGGTCATAAAGAATTGATTTCGAAATACTCGATACCCGCCAATTGCTTGCGTATTAACCCCCCAAAAATAAATACCAAAATCAAAGTAGCTATTCCTGAAAACACTAATAAGCGAGATAAAGGTATAGAAGCCAAACAAAAACAGATAGCAAGTGCTATTTCCTGCCTAGGAAAAATCATTACTGCCCTCAAACTTACGTCAAAGGACATGGACAAAGAAACGCTTTAAAATCTTATGGATCTCAGCCGATGGCTATGCGATATTCATCATGGGGTCTTCTTAACAAGAAGAAACTTCATCCTTTTTCATTAAAAAAGGATCTTAAGGAACACCTTAGCAATACTAAGATTGACACCTTTTTATTTAGCGAAACGTTAGCTGAGCCTAATAAAACAGCTAAATCGATTATTAAATCAGGAGTCAAATTAAAGGCTGATGCATCATACCATAAAAATATACTTAAGCGGGCGAAGACACTAAACCAGAAGAATTTAAACCGCAAAGCTCCTGGTCCAGCATACAGGCAGCCGGGCCCACCGCCGAGGAGCTATGAGCCTGTAGGCCCCCGCGCACCACCTCCGCCACCGCCGCCCGCGCACTCATGGAGACAGCCGTTGCGTCAGCAACAGCTGCCGGCACTGATGCACAGGCACGTCGTCGCTACTAAATTCAGTTGAGTATGCCGGCCGTTTACATTACTTTAAAACCCAATGGTTCCTTATTACGAAAGACAGAACAATTCTTTCTTGGATTAATGGTTATAAAATCCTTTTCTCGGCTCCAGCATTTTAAGATTCGATCCCACACACTCCGGTTAAAAGTAATGAAAATAATATTCTTTTTTACGAAGCTATTGGTGATTACGTAGATATTGAACTGAATGCGAACCTTGTAAAAACCAGTTTATATCAAGTATATTCCTTACGCCGAAACCTAACGGTAAAATGCGGTTTATCTTTAACCTTAAAAAATTAAAACTACTAAGAACTGCAGGATCAATTTCCACACTTTATCTTGATGACTGGCTGCTATTCGGTCAAACTTACTTACTTAAAAACTTATCAGCAATGTATAGCAAACATAAAAATTACTAAAACCCTATTAACTTCAATTGGGTTCATTATCAATGAGGAAAAGAGCGTTCATAAACCTTCTGTAACTTGTAAATTTGGTACGATTCGCACGAAATTAATTTAAGCTTACCTTTAGATAAAAGATTGCAAATTATAACAGAATTGGAAAACTTTTTGAAGATAAGAAATTGTAAAGTCCGGAAGCTCGCCCAAGTCACTGGCTTGCTAGTATCGGCATGCCCAGCTGTATTGTATGGGCTACTTG
Organism: Eudonia lacustrata; assembly: GCA_947562085.1. NCBI lineage: Eukaryota > Metazoa > Arthropoda > Insecta > Lepidoptera > Crambidae > Eudonia > Eudonia lacustrata. The sequence goes on along the minus strand of OX387318.1, from coordinate 13,976,582 downwards.
ACACTAAGGATTTAGAACGCTGTAAATTTCTTAACCTGAGAAATGACGACGACTATGATAAAACAATGAATATTCCTGTTACACTGTATCCGATATTCAATGATGGTTAAACAACATAGGTCACTCAGTGCGCCGCATTAGGAATGACGAAAATAGCAATGAAATTTATTCTGACGCCTCAACGACGGGGTGGGGTGCGGCCTGTCAAGATGAAACAGCGAGTAGCCAATGTTCTAATGATGAGCGGTTAAAACATCTACATTATCTCGAACTCTTGGCTGCTTTCATTGCGCTGAAAACGTTTGCAAAAGGCTTTCAAGGCTGCCAAATTCTCCTGTTCATAGACAATTCTACTGCAATTGCCTACACAAATCGAATGGGTGGGATCCAATTCCCACACCTTACACAGATAACCAGGGAAATTTGGCAGTGGTGTGAAGATCGTCAGCTGTTCATTTTCGCATCTTATATCAAATCAAGTGATAACGTCATCGCAGATGCGGAATCACGCAAATCTCACCGGGACATTAAGGGAGTTAGCAAACTGGACTTTTCAATGCTTGATAGAATAATTTGGTATTGCTGATATTGACCTGTTCGCAAGCCGCATAAATAAAAAGTGTGAAATTATGTCTCATGGCATACAGACCCTGATGCTATAAATATTGATTCTTTCACCATAAAATAGAGTGGTTTGAATTTTTATGCGTTTCCTCCCTTCTCTATTATATTAAAAGTATTAAAGAAAATAATTTCTGACAAAGCAAAAGGTATCATGGTTGTTCCTTTGTGACCTACGCAAAATTCAAAATCATTTATTCAGTTTAGGCTACAAGTAGCTCTTGTGAATGTCACTATGCCATCATACGCAACCATGGTATTCCGTATTTAAAGCCCTTGTGGTCTCCAGAATTATAACATTTCCACTTCATAAACGCACGATAATTTCCCATTCCAGCTCTCGGTGGATACACTAATCCATTACCCTGGTGGCAGCAGTCTTATCCGAGACGCGCTATCAAAAATTTGCTTAAGTCCCTACTGTGGTATATTTTACCCAGTTATATAATGAAGCCTGTCAATATGGCACCCTGAACTCATGCCGATCAGCGTTGTCGCTGTTACTGGGTCCAAACATATCAAAAGACTGGGTGTATTTCGTCTCCGACCACCGTTACCCAAGTATAATGTTACCTGGGATACAAATCGCGTTTTGGATCAATTGAGTCAATGGTACCCCAATGAAGACCTAACATTGACCAAAAAGACAATAACATCACTGTCACTTACAACTGCCAATAGAGTTCAGACCTTGTCAAAAATAAATATTAAGAATATACATTCATCATCCAGCCGTATTACTATTACAATCTCCGATTTAATTAAAACATCAAAACCAGGCTGCAAACTGCCAACACATTATATACCTTTTTTCAATAATAAACCCACTATATGTCCTGGTAAAACTTTGTTATGTTACTAAATCCGAAACACCGCGGGTTGGAGCGGCAACTCCACTGTGTTTGCACGGTTCTATAATAGACCTGTTTTGAACGACGATTGTACATCTTACCTCATTCTATTTTGATGCTTAGGTATTTTATGTAGCAAATTACAATACTGATTGATTTGAAAAATTTAAATTAGGAACTGTTATGATTATTACAAGAATAATTATATATTAGTTAAATTACTGATCTACATAATGTTGTTTAATTAAGTATACAAATAAACCTACATTAATTAGAAAAGTATTTCCATTGATGATATTTCCCACATTATTACTACTCTCAAAGTCTACAAGTAACAATATAAAATAATTAACTACTAATCTCGAGGACGAGGCGCGAAGTATAATTGATGATTACCTGTAAGTGAAGTTCTATCATAATTATACGAAGCGCCTCGTCCGAAGAGATTAGTAACTCCCACCCACCCTTACTCTGCCATTATTCCCGTTACTAATCTCAAGGAAAAAACATCAAAAAAAAAAAAAAAAGAAAAGCAACCAGAATCTCTAAACTAAATGAGGAACGCGAGGCAATGGCGCCATAGAGAAAGATAGGGATACCCACAACAAAAAAAAAAAAAAACTAAATCTCAACGATAGTGCAGGAGTGGTGACATCTATGCGATACTACAAGTAACAATATAAAATAATTAACTACTAATCTCTTCGGACGAGGCGCTTCGTATAATTATGATAGAACTTCACTTACAGGTAAGTTCGTTTAATCATCAAAAATCCGCCATGCCGTTTGGGCTGTAGAGCGTGGCAAAGAAATAGACATACATACATAAATACATATACATACATAAATACATACACTCGAAAAACATAACCCTCCTTCTGACGCAGTCGGGTAAAAAGATATTCGAATTTTTAAAAACCTTAAAAGTTGGCTAGATTTTCCGCTGTGTTTACTAAATTTGACGAGATTATTTAAAAAAAAAGCAAAACATAGGGGTGTCCCTATGTTTGCGTTTAGCCAAAGCCATTTCTTTAATTTTTAATGAAAAAGTGATTAAACCGGTCCAGTTTTGGAGGAGACATAAGGGGACTATGACACGTTGATTTTGTCTACTTTCATACATATTTTTCAATTCAGTCGACCATAGTGTTTCCTCTTAAAGCAAGGAGACTGCAGAAGTTAAGCCTAATACAAACACGCTCGAGCCACGCACGCATAGATCTCTCATGGACACGGAATATCGCAACAGCTGCACTATCGGACTGTCCGGCAATTGAAAAAAAAAAACAACTAGTTGCTATTTGCACAACGGCAAAACGACTACTACTAGTTGCGGTTGCTACAATCATCATCATCATCTCATCTCAGCCAAAAGACGTCCACTGCTGGACAAAGGCCTCCCCCAAGGATGCATATCATGGGGGGTATTTGCCATAATCGCCACGCTTGGCAGGCGGGTTGGCGATCGCAGTAGATTGAGGGTAACCTCAGAGAGATGCTGCTGCCCATCCTCTGGAATGGTCCCTTAGTTGCCTATTACGACACCCACGGGTTGAGATGGGGTGGTGCAATCTTTATCCCCGGCACCACACGGGTCGGTACAATCGGTCGGTTTATTTTAGAGCACCGCCATGCATTTTTAGTTCGTCAATCGCTCGCTTGTGGCGCTATCGTAGCGTTTACGTTACGTAATACGAATATGTGTTTTGGTAGCGATATACTGTTAATTGTCGCGATTGCGACTGTCACTTAAAGATCGGCAATGAGCCTGCCGAGCTTTTTTTTTTTGAGAGAGATTGCTGATTGCCTCAGACTGCTGATTCACCGGGCTTTTTTGTGGTCGGCGAGGTACGTGAAGGGTGGGACAAATGCAAAAAAATTGTACATTTCTGAATGCGTGAACGTCCTATTAGAATAAACGTTCAATACATAACTTCTTTTTATATATTTTTTTAAATACATTTACAAAGTTACATTATAACAAAAAACTAAAAGAAATAAATAATATTTTTCCGATAAATCAATTAAATAAAAATCAAATCATCAGGATACGTTTAGTTTTCTTCATACAAGTACGGGTGTCCTTCTCGTCCGTGCTCAGCTTTGTGTATGGGGAAAAAAATAGTTGAGTGATTTTATACTGTTAAATATTTTTAGTTATTTACAGAATACTACATACATTTTAATACTTTAAGCAATAAATCAGGCCTCTCTATTAAAAACTGTTTTAAATATCATTTTTAAAGCCGTCCGTAACTTCTTTCATATTTGTTATTCAGCTTTGTTTATTGTTATTTAGTAGAAAAATAAGTTTTTACCTGGCAAAACTAAAATCATAAATAACGTCTGTAGGTGGCGCTAGTTCTGCACGACGGCCATTTTGCTGGAGTTCTGGTTAGACGGTCTACAAAAATTTTACTAAATTGTGCGGGAAAAATACACAAATTAGTTTCATCTTGATAACCATTCCATTAAACTAATTGGTTAGTGTATGTTTAGCTTTCTATATAGTTTTTTTCAAGGATACTTCATGATATATTTAGAAACATATTAACAGTTTGATTCAAAGACATCTCTTAGTATTTTTCACACATTTTAGGTTGTACACACGAGTGTTTTGTTCCTTTTTGTTACGAATTTGTTACATTTCTTTGTGACGTAACAAATATGAAATAACAAATATGAAGTAAAGTCGCACTCATATTGTAATAGTTGACTTGGATTACTAAAGTTAAAATATTATGATCACAGTTAATTTTAAAGTTGATTTGCAAAAAAAATGTTAAGTAAGTCGAAAGTAATACAAACTAGACTTGCTGCCATTCTTTATTAAAATAATCAATCAAGATACTGCTTTTTACTCATTAACAAATTTACCTTTCAAATAGAATGCACAACATGAACTAGTCCTTATAGTTCATGTTTGTTATTTTTTTGTAACATCAAGTTATTTTCATCTTTGTTTCCTATTTGTTATATGTACAATTTTTTTGCATTTGTCCCGGGTACCTCAAGCCGTGTGAAACGAATCACCTGCGTAAGTTTTCTAGAGGGAACGGCATCACACACTTAAAAGTGCGTGTCCACGTGCCCTACTAGATTCTCCGAAGGGGTCGGATCGGATCGGTCCTGCCGAGCTGTGCCGAGATCCGTGGGCGTGCAAACGGTCTATTTGTGCGTTGCTCAAGCGAGATATTGTATTAAGCTTACCTTCTAATAGGTCTCCTTATATTGTGACTATGCACTCAGCTCGTGGACGGTGTTACGCATACACACAGATTACCTTAAATCAGGATAAACTTCGCTCTGGTACGGGAAGCTCTGGTCATCCACTATATGCCAATGTAACACATTCATCTTATTCATTACCATAGCATCCAAGGTCTTTAAAATTTGTGATAGCGAAATGTAATGCCTCGATGTGTCTATTAAGAGACCGCGATGTGCGTACCGAGGGAAGTCAACGATATGGGTCCTGTTTATGCGTAATTCCTGTAATTCAAACATACATGGTTAAAGCAGCTCTGTGCTTATCGAAGTATTTGCTTGTACAGCAAACTGGTCAGATTTTGGTGCACTTGCCTTGTTTGGAATCAAGTCTTTACCATATTATACCTAGTAGGTATAAGATAGACCTTGCATACGTAAAGAAAAGAAATACGGGTTACTCCCATCTTACTCCAAGAAAAAATCTAAAATTATATTTTATATATTTTTTTACGGTTTCTTTTACCGGTAAGCATTTGGCCTTCATTTTATCTGATGTTAAGTGATGACAAGGCCGAAGATAGTAGCGCACTTCACCCGGAATCCTCAACTTCTGAGGTACTGGCTATCTCTAATAAGCATGGACGTAAAAACTCGTAACAAATGCGAAATTTTGATAAGCCGTTATTTTGTATATTTATTTGAAACTTGTCTTTAAAAATTATATTTTCTAACTTTATCAAATAATAAAAAAACTAGTAAAACTGTTTGCGTATGCATAAAATAAATAAACTTACGTTATAATCGTCGGTGAAGTAAAATAGTTGTACCCAACTTTCAAGTCCTCTCATACAACCCCAAATAGAAGTACAGACCAGAATTGAGTTCATATCAACATATAACCGATCTGAAATTCAAACTTATATTATTATGGAAGAGGTAAGTAATATCTTGAAAACTCACGAAGTTACAAGCTTTTTTTGCTGTCCTGTTGTGTTTTTTAGTGGGTATACTTTATTTGAGATTTTTATAATTATTTATTTAATTCAGCTTTAGTGCAGCAATTACTACTTAAGAATTAAAAAATAAAATAGCATAGTTGGAAAACTTATAGAAATAAATTTTGCATGTTTTTCTAAAAACTTTATAAATCGTTAATGTACCTACCCGCCAGGATTATGATGTTTATTTAATTTAATTTATTACAATTGAAGACTACTTATAACAAAATAAACAGAAACATTTTTTTTTGTATACTGGGCAAAATTAAATGCTATGACGACGACGCCACTATTTTGTTTTATTGAAGTAGGTATCAGGTATTAATAAATTGAGTATGAGGGCTACCTACGCTACGCCATATTGAATTCCACATCGAATATCAAATGATCGACAACGAATAATTAAAGTCTTGTAATCGAATTGTTATTAGTACTTCGAACGTTCATTACATCAACAAATTATCGACCGTTCCTAGCTTAGGTTTCAGAAATGTAGGCCTATGAAAAAAATATTATTCTTTGGGATTCACAACCCTTTTAGCGAAAAGGTATGTAAGTGTAGAATTTTAAATAATTCCGCGTCCGACAAAACATTGTTTTGTTATCACTAAAATACTAACTATACCTATATGAGAAGAATTTTAGTTATGCTTCAGTACCTAATCTCTACGTTACTATGTTAATGTACTTACCTAAATAGATTAAATAAAGGTTACCACCTCGTCACCACATACGTCGGCTATCACTAAGTATCGTTAAAAAAATTACAAGAATACTTAGTTTTTAACATTATTGTCGATGCATTCTCATTGCATTGTCAACAGACATAGAAACAAAGGGATTTCGAACCACATAGTAACTAGCAAGCAATAAAGATGATCTAAGTAATAATTTTAACTATCAACGTTGCTTCATCATCATCATCATCATCATCATCATCATCATCATCATCAGCTTATACTAGTACACTGCTGGACAAAGGCCTCTCCAAGTGCACGCCATCGAGCACGATCGGCGGCTACTCTCATTCAGCTCTTGCCAGCCACCCTGCGAAGATCGGAGTAATTTATATGAACGGGATTATTACTTACCGTGATTTTGTTGCATGCGCCTGGGCAGAAATATCGTATAGGTACTCAAAAACAACAAAAACATGGTAATAATCTCGTCAATTATTTAACTATTTTTTCACTGCGATAAAAATGCATCGCACTTTCGCACCGCATACTATAGCTGATCTGGGGCATCCAAAGTTATGTGGGGTTCTCCCGTCTCGACCATGAAGTTCTTTTGTTTGATAACACAACAATAAGGTCTATTTTTGTGAAATTTTGATTGTTAAATATTAATTTCATAGTCGACTATACCATTTGTGATTATACCTACCCTACTCAGACAGTGGTTTTACTTACAGGTTTCGTCCATTTCAGAGTGAGGGTAATCTTCACATGGCGATAGCAGCATTATTTTAAGGTTGTTGAGGGTGCCTTTGTGTAGAGTGCTGTTATGATCATGAGTGGCCGGCACCCTGCGTCTATATCTGATCCTCCGGTTCAAATTGTTCATGGTTCTCACAACAAATGAGTATCTTTCCACAGCGGCTACTAATAAATCGCACGTATTTTGAGTTATCTGAAAACAAAAGTAGGTGCTTCTATTGAAACGAGAGTAAATAAAAAAAAAAAAAAACTGCGTGTGTTTATTTAGTTGACATGACCGAATGGTGATTTATCTACAACAAACAATGCACTCACGTTCGGCCTCTAGTTTGCGGGAGTTTTATTGTCTATTCGATTTTTAAAAAAAGCAGGAGAGAAAATTTTTGTTTGTTGTTTGCCACAAGGAGTTTTAAAACTCGCACTATGCACACAGGTGGTATATGCGCCTAAGTATGAAGATATATTTGATTGGGTGATGTAACAGCACTACCTCGATTATAACGGTGAAATTATGCCAATTGGCAACACACAACAAAGATTATCAGATTTTATTACACATTTAAGTACCTACCGTTATAAGATGTCTTATATTATTTTGTAAAATACAATTAGAAAGGTGCAAAATTATGGGCAAAATGGGTTAGGGTGCGGCCACTTCAAAAACTAGTTTCATCCTAAAGATGGCATCACTACGACCAAAAATTGTTATGGGCTTGAACACGTAACTTATTCAGTTTTCGAGATATCTTCAATAATGTTATTTAATAAGATTTTTATTTACCTAATACTAGTTGACTGTCGCCCGCGACTTCGCTCGCGAAGACTACGCTATCCCACAGGAACGTTATCGGGATAAAAAGTATCCTATATCCTTAGATTCTAAGCCTATATCCTAATCCGGGTCATGGTCTGTCTATGTGCAGTTACATCCAAATCTGTTCAGCAGTCCGACAAACAGATAAACAAGACGAAAATTCTAAAAACTTTTGGAACGTGTTCTGTTATCGATTCTAAGTATCCCCAGCCAACTTTTTTTCGAATATCTTCCATGTGCAGACTTTCGACCTTTATTATATGTATAGTACTAGCCGACCCGGCGGACTTCGTACCACTTTGACAGTTTCTATGACAACAAAACAAACAAATCGTGGAACATTTTGTGTTGGAAAATTAAATTGTCGTTTTTAGTATTTTCCGTCACTTATTATTTATGTTTTTCACCGTTAAAATTAGCCAAATCGGTCCAGCCATTCTCGAGTGTTATATATATCATCATCATCATCATCGTCAGCCATATGACGCCCACTACTGGGCATAGGCGTCCCCCAAGGATCGCTACAACGATATATATATATATACATATACTATATAGATATGTGCTTCTGCCTACACTTTGGTTAGTCTGGCCATTCTTTTTGCCGTGATTTATTAAGACTATTAAGTTAAAATACTCACATGATTAGGAACCACACGATCACTAATAAAAATGGATTAGCGGCAAGAACTTCTTGTATGATAAAGTAACGCCTTTTGTTTTGAATTGAAACTTGACATGTAATGCAAATCTCCATCTCAATCACACACTCCACTTCGATAAGCAATGAAGTCCGAGATCACGCCTAGTCGTAAGTCAAGTACAACACCGATCCAATCCACAAAGCGAAATCGAAAGTCCGGTAAGAGTAATCAAAATCAAAATCGTATAAGTAACAAGAAGCAATGCGAAGCACAGAACACAGTGCATGCAAAGCAATTCGACAAACAACTAAACTAATCTATATTTATATTAATGTTATAAAGCTGAAGAGTTTGTTTGTTTGAACGCGCTAATCTCAGAAACTACTGGTTCGAATTGAAAAATTATTTTTGTGTTGTATAGTATATTTATCGAGGAAGGCTTTAGGCTATACAATGTTATTTTTAGTTTATACGAAACCTTAAAACTGTTTGTTCAGAATCAGTAATAGAATCGATTTCAATATTTTTTATATCATGTTACATTTTGACCAAATAATATTTACATAATCTAAAATAAAGTATACCCTACTAAAACACACACAACGGGACAGCACAAAAAGCTTCTAACTTCGTGAGTTTTCAAGATATTAATTTAATTATTTTTGTACTGATACTTTAAATGAAAATATTTGACCCATGTTTCGATTTTCGTATAAACTAAAAATAAGGTTGTATAACATCACGCTGCGACCAATAGGAGCAAAGCATCAGTAAAAAGAGGTGCAAAAACGGGAACAAAAGCCTAAAAAATTAAAAATATTGCCGAAAGTCACTATTCCGGGCGGACGAAGTCGCGAGCACAGCTAGTTAAACAATAAAAACGTAGCAAGGCGTCGTTCTGGCGTTGATGGAGTGAATGTGGAAATGCTGTAAGCACGGAGTCCACCAGTACTCAAACTACTAGCAAAGTTCAATAAGGTGTTGTATGAAAGTATCACGCCCAAAGTATAAAAGAACGCCTTAGTAACGATTCTGCATAAAAATAGCGATAAGAGAAAGCTGTAAAACTATCGCCAATAAGTCTCCTCTCGCAAGTCTACGAGCCTTTTGCCAAGGTTCTGTGAACAGAATGTCTCGCTCGCTGGATGAACATCAACCGCTTGTTTCCGAAATGGATACTCGACCATGGACCACATTCACGCAGCTAAAAACTTATGACGAGATGCCGCGAATACGACCGGCCCTTTTGCCTTTGTTGACTACGAAAAGGCTCTCGACTGTGTCGAGTACGGGGCCGTCTTTCATTCTCTCCATTGTCTGGAATTGATAAGCGATACGTAGGTATTCTCCGCGAGCTATCGTCTTGATAAAACGAACCGTTAGACAAGGTGATAACCATTTCATCCCACTATTCACAAATGTATTGGAAGAAGTAATAAAGACACCCGATTAGGATAGGAGAGGTGTCAACATCTACAGCCGGCGCATGTTGCACCTGCGCTTCGCTAACAACCTGATCATTCTGACTGAGGATAACGCTGAACTCCAAGCTATGCTTCAAGTCCTACATACATATAGCTTCACTGCGTATCGGCCTTATGATAAACATGTCCGCAACCAAGATCATGGCCGCATGACCAACCGTCCTGGTCAAAAACCTACCATCATCGTTGGGAGTTCCCAACTAGATATTGTGGACGAGTACATAGTATATCATGGACATTGTTTGTCTTTCAGCCGAGCTACACAAGCCAAAGAGATCGCGAGATGGATTCAGCTGAGATGGGCCGAATTTGAAGGTTGGAGGACATCTTGAAATCCGAAATTCCCCAAAGCTTAAAAGCAAAGGCCTTCAACCAATGTGTCCTGCCTATACTCACGTACGGATCACAGATATGGCCGCTATGATGATGTCCTCCTAGACGTATCCCTCGACGGCGACACCCTTAGCTAGTGTGAGCGTTAGCCTGGACCCTTGCATGGGCGCGAGCACCAGATTCGTGTCGCGCAAAGAGCAATGGAGCGCGCCATGCTCAGCATCTCCCTCCTCAATCACATACCCAACGTGGAGATACGTGGGCGCTCAAAAGTCATCGACATAGGTTACGTAATGCATGTCTGAAGTGGGGGTGGGCAGGACATGTTGCTAGGCGGGATCGAACTATCAAACGATCGAAGGACCAAGGCGGTAACGGAGTGCTGGCCCAGAGATAGGAAGCGGCCTTGTGGCAGGCCGACTGCCAGGTGGTCAGACGATATCGTTAGGGGGGCCGGAATGCAGTGGATGAGACTCGCACGGGACCGCCTAAGTTGGCATGTTAAAGGGGATGCTTACACCCAGCAGTGGGTGCTTACGGGCTGAAATGATGATAATGATGAACAATGTATTGTACATTGTTTATCTATCTTAAGTAAGGAACACCTGCACCCCTGTGCATGCGTCTGCGCATCCCTATGCGTAGGCGCATGAAAGGATAAGGATAAGGACTGTAGACAGCGGCGGCGTTCTTCATAAGTATACAAGGGTTTTCTTTAATTTTTGGAAAAAAAGATTCTAGGTGATCCTAAAGAAGTAAAGCAATTTTCGGCAACATTCTGACACGTTATAGGTACATGATTTATTAGTTTTACTATTGTAATGGCCATAACTTCTTTGAAATGTGGCTTTAGTCCCATACTAATTGTTTGTCATATCATAAAGAATCATAAAACAAATGCTTTTGTAGTGACCGCTTCCAAGCCCAAAGTCTTTGTATTTTGCGTATTTTGCCCATTGTTCTTTTAACCTGTAATTACAATTTGCAAAAAAAGTTGGGTCTTGTTTGTAGAATAAAATTAAAGAAAAAGATTTAAAAGCCCATAGTTAAATTAAACATACATGGGTTAAAAAAAATATTTACTAGTGGTGACTGGTTTTGCATTCTGCTAGAATTTATGTTATTATTAAAACACAATAATATTTAAATTGTTTATATGTATCTTTTATTTCACTCTATGGGTAGTTATTTATATTTCTCACAATTATGTCTCACTGGCTTCGTGAGAGAGTCAGGTCAGGTCACTGACTCGAAAAGCATTATTGTTAACTAGTAAAACAAGGCTAGCAGCTACCTCTAATAGCAATATCAAAGGTAATATTGTCAGCATCCGTGCGAACTTTAACTTCCTACCTATTTATTTAGATTCGTTCATAATTTTATCAGAACAACTAGAGTTATTTGAGAAGAGAGCATGCTAACAACAACGCCGGCTAAAATCAATACTTTGAGCAAATACTCACTTCACTCTGTACAAATCTACATTAAAATTATAATAAAACGAGTAGGTAATAACTTAAATGTACCCACCTAAATTTTGGCCACAGATAGATAGTTAATTAATAATTAAAAATATTAGTAAACTTACCACCACCTCAAAATGGTAAGGGCTGTAATGAAAATAATAATCATTTGTATTCACAGAACGTGGTTTGGGCCAAATTTCGCCTTTTGTTGGAGGATACTTTGGTCCAGGGTTCACAATATATAGCCCACTCACAAAAAAAACACCAATTGCAAAAAATAAAGATACATGAAAAATCATGTTGGCGGGAAACTAGGTAGGTATATATTATATATTTTCGTGGCTATGTTCAACAAGCAAAAGGTATACAAATCGAAATACCAGTTAATATAACAGGGACTTAGTTAAATTAAAATCATCGTTTCGAATGGAAGCACTGATTAAACTAACTTTAAAGATAGTAACATACATTTATGTAGGTTATCTATCATTCATTCACTTCGCATTTTCGTCAATAGCTATTCTTACAAATGCTTGTGACAAATGCTTAGGTACCTACATACTATATATCATAGGTAGGTACCTACAACTCGTTTGTACAATAATTTAATGTCAAGCATCATGCAGGCAGGAGTTTTTAGGTTTTTAGTCCGAAGCTCAGAATAATGTAACTAAAGCTAGTCCGAAGACGGTCCATAGATTACAGTTTTTAGAGCAAGCCAAACATAATAACTAGATGTAACAAAACTGTACAGAATAATACCTATAATTTACTAAAGCTGGGTTATAAAAAGTGTAAGCTTTTTAAAAATCTAGCTTCAGTAGATATACAGTTCTTTTTATTACATAACTACTTTAAAATAAAAATGTTCGATAACCGGTAACTAGCTGTTTTGTATTAAAATTCGGTTTTCAGTTACACAACAAAAATCTGTGAAAAATTAATTAATGTCTATGGTATAGTGATGTCGCAAAATCTGAATAATTATTGTATTGAGCATTTGGTTCTCTGCACCGCTACTCCAAATTGGATTTTTTTTATTTATTTATAAATCAGTCAACAATGGCCCTTATATGGCCTTAAATATACAAACAATATCAAATGTAACCCAAAAATCTATGTTACACGTAGAGACAGCCAACACTCTCCTTCAGACGTCTTCTTGAAGGTTGACAAATTATGTTGGTCGGTACTCTCACCACACATAAATTAAAATTCACATTGCAGCGGGACTCCAACTTTTCGACCCTCAGACTAAATTGGTCTTAATTTTCATGAACTCTACGATCTCCTCTGCTTTTGTAAAGTAGTGAAGTCAGGACACGTACAGCAGCGTCGTAGGTATAACTGGATGCAGCAGGTGGTTTAGTACGGTCCGTGCAACACCGCATAAGTTGTGACAGGTAGGCTTCCTCTTCTTCCTCTACGCCGTGCCGCCGTGGTTAAGCCCTCCTCGTCCCGTGGTGGCACAAGTGCGATTTCCTTCCTCTGAATAATCGGTCGCCGCTCACGTTTTGAGGTGACGCTGACAGGTCGGCTGGTAGCAGCAGCGTTGAATTATACTGGTTTGCTTAGACCTTAGTTAATGTGTGAGGGGTATTTTTGTCATGCTGTGATATCTATTACGAGTGCTCTTTTTGTTGTAGATATATGTGTAAATCGAATATATCCTTACCCTTGTGCGTGGTATATGATGTATTATCAAAACTTCTCTGCTTGGGATCCTTCTTAATAAAACCTTTTTCTTTTTATAATATCATCATAATATCATCATTTATTTATTACCTTTCTTCTAAACATTTCTAATAAACAATTCTCCAAGACTATATAGAAAACATTATGTAAACAAACCAATTTCAATCAAAAGACGATAGCAACCAACATTTTCCACAAGACGACAACTTCAAACTATTTCAAAATGTTCCATACATATATTTATTTTAACTCAAATAACTTCCAGCCAGTAAACTACCATACACATAAAATTCTATAAAACCTATATTCCAACATCCCCTCTGAATTTTATGTTTAATACAATTAAAATAATAACTCTTAAAACTCCCATAACTTATTTAAAACACAATTTAACTAAACCACCCAATACTAATCCAACGTTACAATTCGAATAGATACTAACCTCAAATCTCAACTAACTTAACCAATTCAACACAATTAACTACCAACTCCATCATTAATAACTCCATCTCTAATTCCATCATCAATAACTTCCAACGACTCCATCATCAATAATTCTTCCAACAACTCCATCATCAATAATTCTTCCTATTCCTTTATCCGAAAAACTCCGTCACCAATGACCAATAATTATCTTCATCAATTTCCAACCAGCTTCATTACTATAAAATCTCCATCATCATCAATACTTATCATCAATACTCATCATCATTACTCATCATCATTACTCATCATCATTACTCATCATCATTACTCATCATCATTACTCATCATCATTACTCATCATCATTACTCATCATCAGTATCTTCAACACAAATCATCAACGTCTGCAATGCTGTCTTCAAAATTCTCAGCATTGTCAACACCATTAAAAATCTTTTCATCACCAGCTCCAATCTCCGACATCATCAGCTCCAATCTCCGACATCATCAGCTCCAATCTCCGACATCATCAGCTCCAATCTCCAGCATCATACGTTCTTATCCTTTATTTTTAAATTTCGATACACATCACTATCATAGGATTTCCCCTCTTGATGTGTATCAATCCAAATTCCCCCTCTCAACATATTATTTTCTTTGACGCCACAAATGACGCCACTTTTCCTTCTCAAAATAATATTTTCCGTCATTTTCAAATTCTCTTTTAAAATTTTCGATCTCGTTTTTCTTTTTTCTCAATGATTATTACGCAATTTACTAATAAATTTTGGCACCATAAACATTTTTATTGTAAAACATTATTATAAATCTAAAACAATGTAAAAATGTGATCAAAAAAATAGAAATCAAAACGGTTGGTAGAAAAGACAGAGAGCAACTGCTAGTATCAAAATATAATAGCAACCAACATTTTCCACAAGACGACAACTTCAAACTATTTCAAAATGTTCCATACATATATTTATTTTAACTCAAATAACTTCCAGCCAGTAAACTACCATAGACATAAAATTCTATAAAACCTATATTCCAACACTTTTTTCTCTTAAAAATGAAATTGTAAATAATGCAGAAATAAATTAAATATATTTCATAGCGCAGGTATTTAATATCCCAATTAATTTCGAGATCACCGGTGAGATTCATAAATCACCCTGCAGCAGGTAGATGTCTGTGACATCTCACCGAATGTTGGTTTGTTTACCTACCTAGAGCCATTGTGAACCTTAATTTTGCCCATTGAATATTGAATTGTACCGGATTCCTGGCAGAAAGATTGATCAATTTCGGTGGCCCGTCCATCCACATGCTTTTAGGTTAGGTATTTTTTAGAAATCGTCTCTTTTGATTGATGATGAGCCATCTTCTAACACAAATGCTTTAGCTATTGTGTTTGAAGTCAAAGCAATGTCTGTGATGTTGTCTAATATTTCTTTATTTATTATTTATTTTTCTACTAGGTGTAATATAAAATAGTTCTATTTTACGACAGTTTCGCTCGCGCTGCATGGTACCCTAAAGTAAATTCTACGAAGTAGTGAGGGGACGTCAAACCGATTATGTATGGTTTTGTATAACATTACTAAATCGATCGAGTCACGTCTATTTTGAAGTAGTTGCATATTGTTATGCCCTCAGAATAATAACTAAAGCTTTAATATTCCGAAGTTACGCCTCAACGGGTCATTGAAATTTTCGGAATGTACATACCTGTATCCAAAAATATTTCCGTTACGGTAGGTAATCATGCAGTTCCAATTTTTTGTGGATTTTTTAAATGTCATTTATAATATTTTATAGGTATGTAGGTATTTAATAAAATTTAGTTAAAAAGGTTGGTGGCGCGGGCGATGCTATAATTTATAGTGGACTGTATTTTTTATTGACGTTATACTAGGCGAGGTTTCGAACTGCGAGGGCAATGGGTAAACAGTTCGATGGAGAAAAAAGGAGGAAATACCTTGATCAGCAAGCGGAAGTAGGTACCACGGGTCCGGCAGGCGGGCGTGGGCGAGCAGTCTGAACCGGCACCAGGTTGGTGGCCAGTGGATGAACTTGGCTGGAACACGAACCTGCACCACCAGCGCGTGCTCTCTCACAGTTTTTAACACTCGTAAAGTCATAACGCAGTAATATCTATCAAACGACCAAAAATGGAGATCTCCTCTAAGCGCGTTCGGCCATCTTTTCAAAACTCTGTAGTTACAATAATTTGCGATTGCAGCGAGCTCCTTCGGCGTGCGGCGTTCTATATTGTGGTCTCGTTCTTTTGCGAGAAAGGTATGTATTGGATGGAGATGGGTAAAGGAAGCTAGTAAAGCGCCAATCAAACTACTTTTATCAAATATGAAAATATTACGATAAGAGTCAAATGCAGGTAACTAATTTAGCGCGGCAAATTTAAAAGTCACCAACCGGCGCAACCATTTCCCCCCGGCTCAGAGGGTTACCTTCAAAACTAAGCTATATTCTACTCGAACTATCTAACTAAATCTAACCAACCTATGCTAAATGTAATTATATATTGGGAAAGTTAATGTTGATTAGGCAAAGGATAAAGACGAATAACTGGACGTAAATACGATAATTTGTGGTTTTTATACGTACTATCCGAGTGACTCTATTAGATTCAGGGAAAACCTCCTCTACAACCCCAAGCGGCCAATGAAACGGAGGAGAGTTTTCAGTCAAAATAATCACGACTGTACCGACAGTAATTGGGTTGTTTGGAATAATAATAATAATAACAATAAATATTAACCAATTTTTAAACAAATTTACAACAGTTTAGAATTTCAAGAACAATTTAGACCAATATTTATGTAAAAAACCGATAAAAATGCAAAAACTTCAATGTGAAAAACATGACATAACCTTTGACATAACATGTCAATAATAAATAAAATAAATTGGATTTTTACGATGGACTAATTTTAATATAATCAAAGGAAGTGATGATAACTAGATCACAATCGGGACGAAACAACGCACGCCCACCACCTCTGCCCGCGCCATCGAGTTTGCCACGGCACCTAACACCAGCGAGTCGAGTGACGACGAGCGCGGGCCGTCGCGTCATCGGCCCTGCCGCCGCCACCATCTGCGCGACGTGGACGACCCTCGCTGCCGGCACGCTTGGGGCCTGCGAGGCAACTTACCTTGCGCCCAGCTCCCGCTACCGGTGGTGTAGTGCGTCGCATGCGATGGACTCAGCCTATAAATGAGAATTGCATGCGCGCCTACTAAGGGGCAACAGAGGGAGGAACTAACCTTACTGCGTATCGTGTTCGGCTGCTGTCTTTGTTTCAGGCCCTTGCACCGACCATCGACGTGTCTGCCCAACGATTGTCGGATCAAGTGCGGGTGATCCAACGTAACAACTTGCTGGATCAGTCAACACTTGATCGGCTACGCCTGGAGTCACTACGTATTTGTGCGGCTTCTTCTTCGGTGCAGGATCGCCCTGCCCCACAATTGTCTTCACCACCAAGACCGGCGGTGTGCCGGTCTTGGTGGCGCGAGTAGATTCGATACCCGAGGATGAAGATTTCATAAATACGAATGTAAGTAGTAAGTACACAGGTTAATGAGCAAATGAGGAGCGCTTTGAACGATGCCATTCTACAGTATCGTGACACGCGTAACTCTAGGCCGCGTATACCTTGTTTGCCCACGAATAGGCATAATTTAGCGTTAATGAGTGCCTTGAACGATTTACTGGTTCCTTATCTTGGAACCAGTGAAAATTTAATTGATACCCACTCGATCCTTTATTGTGAGGCCATCGCGGTGTGTCGCGTTGCTTGTGTCAAATTCCAGGATTCTGGCCGAGTACCGCGGCGAACCGGGACTGTCCCTGCGTCCGAAAAACTACATGGCTTGTGTGACGGAACGTATTGACTTTCTGAAGCAAAAAGTCTATGCGTGGGCAAACCGTATACGTCGCTACAGAGTGCGTGTGGACCGATACCAACAAAATCGCCTCTTTCAAAGTGACCAAAGAAAAGTATACAGACGCTGGAAAGGAACTGATCAACGTGTGAGCGACGGGCAGCTACCAGAAGTTGATGCCATGACTAATTTCTGGCGCAGCATTTGGTTGGTGCCCGTCGAGCACACGGAAGGTGAATAGATGAGTGTTGTCAGGGAGGCGTGTGAACCTATCAAGACCATGCAGGCTATAAACATTAGTACAGCTGACGTAAGTTGTGCGATCCAAACGGCCCAAATTTGGAAATGCCCAGGACCGGACGGATTGCACAACTTTTGGATTAAATGGTTTCGATGTTCACACGAGTTACCTACTGAGAACCCAACTCCAAGAAGCCATAGAGCTCGGCTCACTCCCTAGTTTGTTGACTACTGGTGTCACTTTTCTGCTCCATAAATCAGGTAGTACCACGGAACCGAAAAGTAATAGACCCATCACGTGCTTACCAACTTTATATAAGCTCCTTACATCCATTCTGAGAACAAAAATTAACTCGCATATTGTTACAAAAAATATTTTGGACATGACTCAGAATAGATGTAGGGTTGGGTCCCGTGATACTAAGGAGCTTCTCGTCATTGACATGACCATATGCCAGAAGATTCGGTGTGGCAGAGGGACTTTCTCCACAGCCTGGATTGACTATAAGAAGGCTATGATTCGGTGCCGCATTCGTGGTTGGTAAGGATTTTAGAGTTATATAAAATTTATATAACTTTAGAATCTTTTTTGATGTCATGTATGCGGCAGTGGACCACGGTCTTGTGTCAACCAGGATGTCGAGATAGTGTTTCTGCCACGCAGGATTTTATAAGGATAGAGCGTGGCATATTCCAGGGCGACAGTCTGAGTCCATTATGGTTTTCATGGAAATTCAAGGTTAGGCTGTCGACTGCGGAGAGGGGGTGAAGTTATGTCGCCTTTGTTGTACATGGATGACCTCAAGTTATTCGCTCCAAACCGCCAAGACTTTGTAGTATGTGCATTTATCAACACTTGCACTGTGACTACACGTTACGCGCTGCGACATAGTGACGCACATTGGTTGACCCATATTTACTTATAATAAGATATATTGTATTAGCATAGAGCGAGGCATTCATTATTTAACACTTAACGTGTGACAATAAATTTGTGAAACCAAGATGACTTTTATCTAACTCCACAACAACATCCCTCAAGACTCCACATAATACATGGCGACCCTGCAACCGAACTATGGAACCCTGAAGAATGATGATAAAAATTTTTTTTTGAAGATTAACAATACTAAGACAGTAGAACAATAACTATTTTGAAGAGAGAAGCATTGCCTTATAGAAGAATGATCATAGCTACTATGGAAAATTCTGTGGTGAAGAAGAAAGAAGCGTACGGGTCAAGGAAGGTGTCCAGGGTATAGCCGGGCCCAGCTGGCAGTGTCCAGGGATTTCCCGGCCCAATCAACGAGCGGTTCCAGTTTGCTGCAACCAGCTTCGTGTCATGCGGCCACTACATCGCTACAATAGGATGAGCAGTACGAAGACCACGTCCGCCGAAGCATACTCTACGCGACGCGCCACGCGCTCAGGTCATTTCACGGTTATTGACCTCATTTCATCGCGTGCAGTAAGTGAGAATATTAATTAGAATATAATTTAGAATATAATTTATTTTGTATTATGTCGCAAGCATTAATAGAATTACGGGATAAGTTAAAATATATAAAAGATTATCTTGTTAGAATCGGACACGAAAGAAGGCAAAAAGAAAATGCTCATGCTAAGTTAGAAGAAGCCAAGTCCTTGTACAATTATTTGGAGTATATTGTGTCTCAGGTAAATAGTGAAATAAAGCTTTCTAAGACAGGTTCCGAAACGGTAGATTTATTAAATAATTTAGTAGAAGAAATACATAGTTATTATCGCAAAATTACTGAATTGGTAACAAAGTGTAGCACTAATATTTCTGTAAAAATGGCTAACGATTTCGATTTGAAAACCGCGATTTCCCTGTTACCTGTTATGACAGGCCAGGAACAAATTACGAAACAGTTGATAGATCGTATTTTACTATATAGTTCTATGATTTCATCCGACACTCAAGGTCAATTAATACAATTTGTATTAAAAACTAGGCTTTCTGCTAGTGCCAAGCTAAGGTTAAAGGCGAACTACACTGATGTAGAGACCTTAGTGAGCGACATTAAAAAATATTTACTTCCCAAAAGGTCAGCTGATGCTATCCAATATCAGTTGTATAATGCTAAGCAAGGGCGTAGGTCAATAGAAAATTTTGGTTCTGAGTTAGAGGAGCTGTTTGTTAATCTAACTTTAGCTCAAGCTGATGAGGACGATTCCAAATTTGAGGTTCTGCGTCCAATTAACGAGAAGTCTGCCATTAAACGTTTTGCCGATGGCTTGACGAACCCAAGGCTAAGTACTATTATAGCCTCACGACAGTTCACATCACTGCCTGAAGCAATCAGGACAGCAGTAGACGAACAGGTATCAGCATCCCAGTCTCAGGAGCAAGCGATGCATCTAAGGCCAACAGGTAGGTACTATGCAAATAACAATAGAAATAACAATTTTCAAAAATCTAATTATTTTTACTCAAATCCAAAAAATAATTTTAACTTTAATCGATCACATCAAAATAGATATAATAATAATGTACAAAATAACGTAAATAAAGGCCAGCGAACTTCAATGGCTAATTCTGCACATAGAAAGAATGTGCATTTTCAGCATTCGAGTGCCCCGACGCGCTCACGCGCACCGCGCGTTCAGCATGCTGTTGGCGCCGAGCGCGGTGACTTAAGTTCAGGTACAATGTCCACTTCACGTAGTCACTTCAATGAAAATCAGTTTTTTCGATCCTAAATTGCGTCATTCTATTTATAGTTATAATAATTACTGTGTAGTTAATTGTAAAGTAGATAATAACAGAGAAATTAGATTATTAGTAGATAGTGGAGCTAGTTTATGTGTAGTAAAATACGAATGGTTAGTTAAAAATAGCGAATTATTGAATAACATTCATAAACACGTTATAACTATCAAAGGTGTTAGCGGAATGTTAGAATCTGAGGGATACATTTATTTAAGTTTATTTCTGAATGGAGTAGTATTTAATCAGAAGTTTTATGTATTTAAAAACTTGTCGTGTACCGCTGAAGGCATATTAGGCCAAAATTTTTTCAATAGGTACAATGCGATTATCAACTATAAGAACGCTACTTTAAGTTTAGAATACCAAGGTAAATCGGTAGTAATTGATATACAGGGTGTAAATAAATATTGTTTTACTATTCCACCACGGTGCGAAGTTATCAAACACATTCCCACTACGCTCTGTGAAGACTGTGTTATTTTGGCCAGTGAGATATCTCAAGGAGTCTTTTTAGCTGGAGTAGTTTCAAGACCGGCTAACGGATTAATTAAAGTTAGAATATTGAACACTAGTGATACGGCAGTTAACATTAACTCGTCCGATATAGAAATTTATCAGTTAAATCAATTTGACTTGTGTTCCTTTGAAAGACGTGATATTTCTACTGATAGAGTAAAAACTTTATTTAATTTACTAGATCTTACATCCTACTTAAATAAAGAGGAACAGATCAGCATAGAAAACATATGCGCAAAGTACGCTGACGTATTTCATCTACCGGGAGATAAACTTTCAACGACAAACTTGATGGAACATTCAATTAAATTAAAGAGTGACTCTAGCCCAGTGTATGTCAAACCTTATCGCACGCCTCAAGCATTACGTAGTGAGGTGAATAAGCAAATCCAAGAAATGCTTGAAAATGACATCATCGAGGAGACCACGTCGGAGTGGTCGAGTCCTGTCTTGCTAGTCCCTAAGAAGGCAGATAAAACCGGCAATAAAAAATGGAGACTCGTCATCGATTATCGTCAATTAAACAATAGGGTTCAGGACGACAAGTTCCCATTGCCAAATATCTCGGAAATATTAGAATCACTTGCTGGTAACATTTATTTTTCTAAGTTAGATTTGTCCCAAAGTTATTACCAACTGGCATTAGATAAGAAATCGAGAAAGTACACTGCGTTTACGGTTGACAAAATGTATCAATTAAAACGTTGTCCAATGGGACTTAAGACGTCACCTAGTGTATTTTCAAGGTTAATGACAATCGCTATGGCAGGTCTTAACTATAAAAAATGTTTTATTTATTTAGATGACTGTATAGCAATTGGAAATTCTATGGAAAAACATAATAAAAACCTAATTAGCATCTTAGAACGGTTTCGAGAAGTAAATTTAAAACTAAATCCTTTAAAATGTGAGTTTTTACGCAAAGAAATTATGTATCTCGGCCATAAAATTACTTCCGATGGAATTTACCCCGATCCATCAAAAATAGATAAAATCAAAACATACCCAAGACCAACCAACGCTGACGAAGTAAAGAGATTTGTAGCATTTGCTAATTATTATAGACGTTTTATATCTACATTTGCAGATATAGCCTATCCATTAAATGAACTTTCAAAAAAAGATATTCCTTTCGTATGGACATCAGAATGCGAATTAGCGTTTCAAACTCTTAAAAATCATCTCATAAACCCGCCAGTTTTAGATTATCCCGACTTTTCTCCTAACAACACTTTTATACTTAGTACGGACGCTTCTAAGATAGGGCTTGGCGCCGTATTGTCTAATAGTAATGGTAAAGTAGTAGCTTATGCGAGTCGTAACTTGAAGCCGGCCGAAACAAGATACCCTGTTATCGAGTTAGAGCTCTTGGCAATAGTATGGGCGATAAGACATTTTAGACCTTATCTATATGGTAAGAAATTTATAATTAAAACCGACCATAAGCCGCTAATTTATTTATTTGGTATGACTGATCCTTCAAGTCGATTAACAAAATTCAGACTTTATTTAGAAGAATATGACTTCGACATAGAGTACGTCCCGGGACGGCATAATGCAGCTGCAGACGCATTAAGTCGTTTACCGTTGTCTTCTTCAGATTTAAAAGAAATGAGAGAACATGTAGTATCGGTCATGACCAGAGCCCAAGTTCGTAAGCAATTCGATAAAAATAAAGACACCTGCACTGACTTGACGTCTGGAACCCGTGCTAATTTTAGGCCTGATCAACCTAAAGTTGTAGAGATTCTAAAACGACCAAAAGACAGCGTAGAATTAAAATTTTGTACACAGTACAACGAGTTCAAAAGCGATAGCTTAATTAGTCAACAAGAAAATATAATTTATGTGCCACATATGTTAACTATGTACGTAATATCTCGATCGCTATCGACCGTAAGTGTGTTAGCGAGAGAATTACAGTCATTTTGCATAGATGTAAATGTAAACGAGCTCGTTATTATAAAGAAGAAAAATCGTGGAAATATTATAGAAACTTTAATAAGCGAAATGAAAAAATTAAAAGGCACAATACCACGGTTACTCGTAATTAAAGACGTAGAGAGAGTAACCGACAGGGAAACTATGATAGTGATATTAAATGACTTCCATCTTTTACCTTCTAGTGGCCATGCCGGGGTAAATAGAATGTTAAATAACATTAAAAAATATTATTTTTGGCCAGGTATGAGCAATGACGTCATAGATTATGTTAAAAAATGTAAACCTTGCCAAATTCAGAAACATTCAAATAGAAATGTTAGAGAACCCTTAGTAGTGACGTCGACGGCTACTACAGCGTTCGAAAGAGTTAGTTTAGATTTAATGGGCCCCTTAGATATGGATAATTATAATTTTAAGTATATTTTAACATTACAGTGCGATCTTACGAAATACGTAGAAGCGTACCCTTTAGAAAAGAAAGATACAGAATCTGTAGCTAGATTATTTGTAAATAATTTTATCTTACGCTATGGAGTTCCTAGAGAAATCTTGACTGATCGCGGAACGGAATTTATGTCTTTCGTCATGAGTGAAGTATGCAAACTTCTAAATATCACTAAACTTAACTCAACGGCATATCACCATGAAACCCTCGGTGGTTTAGAAAATACACATAAAAGTCTAGGAGCCTATCTTAGAATTCAATGTGAGAATAATAAGACCGATTGGAGTAGTTGGTTACCCTATTGGTGTTTTTCTTTTAACACCACGGTACACTCAGAGACACAATACACTCCTTTTGAATTAGTCTTTGGAAAACTGTGTAACTTACCTAGTAACTTACAAGGCTCCGTTGAACCGTTATACAATGATGATAACTATCCATTGCAATTAAAATATAGACTTCAAAGAGCTCAGTGTGACGCTCGCAACAACTTAATACAAAGTAAAAATCTTAGAAAAATAAGTTATGATAAGAAATCCTGTCCTGTATCGTATAAACCAGGAGACATGATTTTATTAAAAAATCAAATAGGCAATAAGTTGGATAGAATTTATACAGGACCATATGTTGTAATTGAAGAATGTACACCTAATGTTAAGATTGTTAAAGATAATAAAGAATATTTAGTACATAAGAATATGACAAAGTTTTTTAATAGTTAATAAGTTATACACTGTTTAGACTAGATAAGTAGTTAAATGGATTATTAAAAAAAAATGTATTTTAGTTTAATTAGTGGTCAATCGATCTGCGTTATACATTTTTTTTTCTTTTATTATCCGGGGGGTGTGTCGGACTTAAGGAGGAGGTGTAGTATGTGCATTTATCAACACTTGCACTGTGACTACACGTTACGCGCTGCGACATAGTGACGCACATTGGTTGACCCATATTTACTTATAATAAGATATATTGTATTAGCATAGAGCGAGGCATTCATTATTTAACACTTAACGTGTGACAATAAATTTGTGAAACCAAGATGACTTTTATCTAACTCCACAACAACATCCCTCAAGACTCCACATAATACAACTTGATGAAACTGCTGAAAATTACTGAGACTTTCAGCAGTGCCATCAAGATGGAATTTGGGGTGGATAAGAGTGCGGTTATGCATGTACAGCATGGGAGAGTAGTAAATTCAACCAATTTACAACTCTCCGATATGATAAACATCAGATCTCTCTCTGAAGTTGAAACATAAATATCTTGATATGTCACAGTCTTTGGGTGTTGATGACGGGGACATAAAACAGTCATTACGGGAGCGATTCTTTTGCCGCCAGAGAAAAGTACTTAACAGTCTTTTATCGGGTGGCAATAAGACGCGTGCCATTAATGGCTGGGTTATGCCTCTGCTCACATACTCCTTTGACATACTAAGATGGTCTCAGACCGAATTGGACGCCTTGGATAGAAGAGTCCGTCAAATACTCACGACTTCCAGAATGCTACACCCGCGCTCATCTGTTAGGCTGTACATCCCGCGGAGATGTGGGGGTCGCAGCTTTTTAAATGCCAAGGACCTACACAACCGTGAGGTGTGTAGTCTCAGGGATTACTTACTTAACAGTGAATGCGGGATGCATTTGGATGTCGTGGCAGTTGATAGACACTTTACGCCGCTCTCCTTGGCAACAGAAAACTGGCGCAAACCAGTGGTGCTAGGCACTCTCGATCGCAAGAACATATGGAAGGACAAGGCGCTACACGGTCGCTACTATCGGGCTCTAACTGGGCCTGATGTAGATTTGACTGCCTCGGTGAACTGGCTACGTTTCGGTGACCTCTTTGGGGAAACTAAAGGTTTTGTCTGTGCCATTGAATATGAAGTTATCAAGCGAATAACTACCGGAAATATATTATGAAGGACGGTACGGTCGACATCTGTCCAGGAGAATCACTCCTACATATTATTTCTGGTTGTTCTCATCTTGCTAACGGAGAGTATTTGCACAGACACAACCAAGTAGCCAGAATAGGTCATGCAACGCTCTACTGGGATCGCTCTATCATTACGGACAGGACTATTGTCGCCAATAAGCCTGATATCGTGGTGGTCGACCGATCCCAGCGCCGGGCAATACTGGTTGATATCACCATGCCTCATGATGAGAACCTCGTGAAAGCCGAGAAGGACAAGCTCAGTAAGTACCTTGACTTGGCTCACGAGGTTACCGCCATGTGGGATGTGGATTCAACAATTATTGTACCGATAGTCGTTTCGGAAAACGGTCTTTTAGCCAAGAGCCTCGATCAACACCTAGAGAGGCTCTCGCTGAAAGGTTGGTTGGGTCAAGGTTCAGATGCAAAAGGCAGTACTCTCTGACACGGCACGTATTGTCAATAGGTTCCTCACTCTGCAGCCCTGACCACCGGTAGCTTGGGCCCTGCCTCGCTGCTGGCGGTACTCTAGGATTAGGTTTTTATAATGTTTTATTGTTTTAATATTAAAATATTGTAAAAATCTAGTTTTAAGAAAGAAAATAAATATAGTTTTATGAACCTTTATCTTAACTATTTTTTTAAAAAGAAACAAAATTTACCTTACTTGCAAATCAATAATTATTTATTAACGAAAATCTAACTTCTAAACTATTTAACAAGTAAGAAATTCTTAACAAAATATTCTGAACGGAAAGCACGTCCAGCACTCGCAACTCCAACCAAAAAAGTGAGGCGTCATCCGAAATGAATTTGCGTAGCGCTTGCCTCCCCTCTACAGCGCCTGATCATATCACGCCATACTACGTCACGAGTGACGTTGCAGCTAGGCCCCGCCTCCTGATGATCCTTTTCTAATACGGCCGCTCCTGACAGCGAGGCTTCCTCGACCGCTGGATCCTCACCAGGCACCTGCTCACAGTCTGGAGAATTGTCAGGATCAGATCCATCGTCATATAAAACATAAGTTTAGTTATAGCGTTTATGGCAACTATTGTAGCCAGCTCCAAATGTTTTGAAAGTGTTCAATGATTAATAGTACCACACCAGAACCGTAAGCGTGCTGAGTGCACGCTTACGGTTCTGGTGTGGTGCGACAGCTGCGATCGGCACATAAAAATCATTAAAACAATTAAACATAAAGCAACTTAATACTTGTAGCAAACACCAATAAGGCAATGTATGATCATTCAAATGTAAAGAATGACAAAAAAAAAAAAAAATAAGTAAATGATGTACATTCGTGGTGTAGATTATAGTTAGCACAGTATATTTATGAGACAAAAAAATATATATATGGGACAACATCACATACATTGTTCTGATACCAAGGTAAGTAGCTAAAGCACTCGTTTTATGGAAATCAGAAACAACGACGGTACCACAACCACCCAGACCCGACACAATATCGAAAAGGTTGTTTTCGACATTGACCCGACCGGGAATCGAACCCGGGACCTCAGAGTTAGCGCCGCCCAAACTCCGGCGTGCAAGCCACTCGGCTACGGAGGTCGTCGAGTATGCCATATGTGGTGGCATAAGAAAACACACGAGTTACTAGTACAATAAGATTTAAGCTCCCTTGATAAATAAGACACATGCCACAACAGGTAGCGGAATATATTGGGGCTCGCTCGCTTGGCTTCTCAAGAGACAATTCACACGCCACAGGTAGCGGAATTGGGCTCGCGCGC
This sequence comes from Eudonia lacustrata, assembly GCA_947562085.1. Classification (NCBI taxonomy): domain Eukaryota; kingdom Metazoa; phylum Arthropoda; class Insecta; order Lepidoptera; family Crambidae; genus Eudonia; species Eudonia lacustrata. Next base: position 13,949,111 of record OX387318.1, on the reverse strand, counting down.
GTGGCGTCTCAAGAGATACGACACACACCATAGGAAGCGGAATTGGGCTCGCGCGCGTGGTCTTAAGTGAGAAGCAACACACACCACAGGTAGCGAAATGGGGCTCACGCGTGTGGTTGCCAGCTACTCACCACCGGCGAAGAATACAGCATACGAATCCGGCGTCCATTCGCCTTGCCACAGGGCCATATGCTCTGCGGCTGCTTGGATCTTTTTGCTGTAAGACCCTGCCGGAAGCTCCAACTCGTAGCGATCGTGTGGGAGCTGCTGAGTGACTTTGTAGGGACCCCTCATGCCGGAATCCAGCTTGCCGGAGCTCTGTGAACTTTTGCCATCAAACACAAAATTGCCTAGATCATAAACACGTGGCTGTTTTCGTGATTCATTAATGCGTTGATCTTGCCGTTGCTGATTTTGCTCAAGCAGTACTGAAGCATGTTTATGCCTCGAGGTGGTCATAGCCTCGCGATTGGCATGCGAGTTATCAAGAGCTACATTCCTTACCAGAGATCTCAAAACAGGAGTGGTGCCTTCGACTCCGATTAGAAGCTGTAAGAATGAAGTCTGAGTGGTTACTTGCTTGGTGATGTTGAGGGTCAACTGAACCTTCCACAGGGTATAGGACCAACTATCACCCTTATTGTTTACTTCAACATGCAGCATGTTTAGGACAGTGCGGCAGTAACGCTCGGCCTGTCCGTTTTCGTGGTGCTTTTCCGGCGTAATTAGGTGTGTGGAACACCCCAGCTCAGAGACCCAATTTTGAAAAGCGGAGCTTTCAAACATTTTTCCTCTGTCAGTAACAATTAAGGAGGGTGTACCGAATAAGGAAATGGCGTTAGTAAACACGCGTTTTAAATCCTCAGTATCTTGTCTGTACAACGAGTAGAAAAGGCAAAATTTCGAAAAGGCATCTGCTAATACCAGAACATATTTAAACTCACTTGATTCAGGGAGTGAACCCAAAACGTCCATGTGGACAGTAGAAAAGGGGCCATCCGGTTTAGTCCAAGACTCTATTGGTTGATGTAGAGCTCTAGGGACCTTTTTAAATGAAAGGCAGACTACACAGTGGGTGATATATTTTTTTACAAATTGTCTCAGACTGGGAAACCAAAAATGTCGTAATATTACTTCAGTAGTTTTACCGATGCCAATGTGCTCATGGTCATCGTGCAAAACACGTAGAAGACTAAGCCTATGACCTTTTGGGATGAAACTCTGTGATGAATGAATGAATTTCTGTGAAATTGTATTATTTGCAGATGATACTTCACTCATTTTTAATGTGACTAGGTGTAGGACTAATTATGAAAATGTAAATAAAGCTCTTTCAGAGGTACTCCATTGGTTTACTATTAATAATTTACAGCTTAACGCTAAGAAAACAAAATGTATTAAATTTATATTACCAAATGTCAGAAATGAACCAACCAATATTAGAATAAACGGTGATCAATTAGATTTGGTAGATTCTACAGTCTTTTTAGGCATTACCCTTGACTCAAAACTTCAATGGAATCCTCATATATCGAAATTGGCCGGTAAACTCAGTTCTGCTGCTTATGCCATTAGAAAAATTAGGCAGTTAACAGACGTTGAAACTGCTAGAACAGTTTATTTTAGTTATTTTCATAGTGTCATGTCGTATGGCGTCCTACTGTGGGGAACAGCGGCTGATATTGAAACTATATTCATTTTACAGAAACGAGCAATAAGAGCAATCTATAAACTAGGATCACGAACTTCCCTAAGAAATCTTTTTAAGGAGATTGATGTCCTGACAGTTGCATCTCAATATATTTATAATTGTATAGTTTTTGTACGTTGCAACATCAACTCCTTTACTAAACACGGTGACGTACACAATTTCAATACTAGAAATAAGACAAAACTTGTAATGCCACTGTTCAGGTTACAGAAGGTACTTGGTTCTTTCTTGGGGCAAGGTATACACTATTACAATAAAATACCAAATTCTGTACTAGATTTACCTTTAGATAAGTTTAAAAAACATGTGAAGTCTTTATTACTTATAAAAGGTTATTATACAGTCAAAGAATATTTAGATGATAAAACAGCCTGGTTATAATAAAAATCACATATTATATTTGAATCAATTTATTAAAATTATTTTTTATACTTTTTATATATTGATATGACAGCCTTTATCAGCATTGTCCTACAGATAACAAACAGCGTTGCGTTAAATAGATCATTAAGTTTTTATTTAGAGTATCTTGAGTGTGTCATGCTCTCTTTACTGTCTCTGCGGTGGTGGCGTGTGCGTCGGGTCGTTACGTTCCCTAAAATATGGTTGAGCGAAGCGATGGCTGATTCATACGTCATGCTCGTGAACGGGTGCCGCCTGTGGAGGCTGGTCTGCTCTTGCATACTTATCTTATTTTTAGTATTATTAATTATAGTTTGACTTTGTTTTACCTAAACAATTTTTGACTTTTACTAGAGTACTGTAGTGGTGCTGTATGACATTGTGGAAATTGAAACTTTTACATAATTATCTGATGTAAATTTGTTAACTTACATTTTTTATTTTAACAGCATTGTCCTACAGATAACAAACAGCGTTGCGTTAAATACATCATTAAGTTTTTATTTAGAGTATCTTGAGTGTGTCATGCTCTCTTTACTGTCTCTGCGGTGGTGGCATGTGCGTCGGGTCGTTACGTTCCCTAAAATATGGTTGAGCGAAGCGATGGCTGATTCATATGTCATGCTCGTGAACGGGTGCCGCCTGTGGAGGCTGGTCTGCTCTTGCATACTTATCTTATTTTTAGTATTATTAATTATAGTTTGACTTTGTTTTACCTAAACAATTTTTGACTTTTACTAGAGTACTGTAGTGGTGCTGTATGACATTGTGGAAATTGAAACCTTTACATAATTATCTGATGTAAATTTGTTAACTTACATTTTTTATTTTGTTTTTTTACATGTTGTAATTGTCTTATATATATTTTTTGTGTTTATTTGTAATGGAAAGTGTTCTGCTATGATAGGGCATTTTCCAATATTTTTGACGCTGTAAGGGAGAAAAGAGCTGGACACTTGCTGAGTTTCTTGCCGGTTCTTCTCAGTACAAGATCTCCCGCCCAGAGTAGATTTACGAACCGATGGCATAATGACATTCACAAGAGCTACTTGTAGCCTAAACTGAATAAATGATTTTGAATTTTGAATTTTGAAACATAAAAGGCGTGACTCTTCACCAGCAGCAGGACTGTACTTATAGTACAAAAGATTGTTTTATCAATAATTATTTATTAACGAAAATCTAACTTCTAAACTAATTAACAAATAAAAAATTCTTAACAAAATATTCTAAACGGAAAGCATGTCCAGCACTCGCAACGCCAACCGAAAAAGTAAGGCGTCGTCCGAAATGAATTTGCGTAGCGCTTGCCTCCCCTCTACTCGTGTCTACGCAAAATTGACACATATTATCATACGTGAAATGACACACGGGAACGGCTACGCGAAATGACATGCGCGAAATGACATACGCGAATTGACACATATTCTCATCGCGAAATGACACACGGGAACGACTACGCGAAATGACATACGTATTCTCATACACGAAATGACACACGGGAACTACTACTACTACTAACTACCGAAGATCATTTTGATAAGGAAGATACGGAAGATGTTGTTTCTATATGTTCAGCTTGCGGTTTTATCAGCATTACAGTAAAATATTTTGATATAAATTAAATATCTACCTAATTAAAATGCGAGTTCATTCCTCATTTTATTTATGAACAAATAAATAAAAATAATTGTAGAGATACATTGTGCGTTTGGCTACCTAAATGTGTCATATGCGTGTAACCCATAATTTCTGTATCACTTTTTATGCGAATAAGTAAATTGATTTGATTTTTGATTTTCACTTTTAGTTTACTTCTTTTTTACGTTTTTCATTATGAATGTCGCTTTTTTTTCAAAGTTGTAACTTGCAAGCACAATTTTTCTTACGAGTTCAAAGCAGAGATAACGTGTAGTATTATAAACCTTCGTGTAGTATTATAGACCTTAAGTCTTTCTAAAATAAAAACGTAAGAAAGAGGTACCTAAGCAAACTCTGTTCATATCATTGACTTATATTTATCGATGGTTTATAGGTACAAAAGCGAAGCTACGTTTAATTTTTTTTTGAGTACAAAAAAATTTAAACATAGCTTTGCTTTTCAAACATTATTAAATAGTCCTTATCGTCAGTTATTATCCATAATTTTCATTTGACAACACACTCCAACAATTTTTTCGCGTAATGCGAGGTTATTTACACTGTTGTTTTTAATAAACCATTAGGTTAACTTTATGACAAATTTTCCTGTAGACTATTCAATATACAAAAGATTTAGATGTCATACAGTATTCAGATAAATACCTAGTTAACCTATTTTCATTTCATACCTATCTTCAGTTACCTACAGTTTTTCATCAAATAATGAATAAAACGCGCTTTTCCCTATCTCCGAACTTTCGGTTTCTTCAATGCTGTTCTTCGGCTTCAGTTCCAGATAAAATGAATTTGCAATAAGTAATAGCTACTTAAATGAGTATAAATAATTTTAAAAGATACTTAGCTATTCTAAAATATTTTATGTACAGCCCTCTGACTATGAGCTCTTAAAGCAGTATTATTGCAGTTGTGGAAAAGAGAAGCGAGTATATTCGCCGCTACACGCGTCTCGTTTTCACAACTGCAATAATACTGCCTATAAGAAAAAGACAATTTCATTTTTGTAAACTTATTTATTTATGATAGGTATTACAAATTAGATATTGACAAAAAATAATACATAATTAAGTTGTTGTCTTATACAATTTTAGATGTATGCATGTACTCTCGTATAGCTCATGTAAAGATAAATTAAGTAAATAAGTACATTTAAATAAATAAAAATATCTTCAATAATGTGCTATTTGTATATTTTTTATGTATAAAATGTATAATTTAGTCCAGTTAAAGTCACAATCAGATTAATATTACGCAAGCTAAATGATCAAATACGTATACTTATTGTAATATGCTATGCTATGGTTTAAGAAATAGTTTGATTTTTATTTGATTCAAACGAGCAACTCCACCAATAGTCCGAATTTGAATATACAGGGCGTCCCACGGCCATGCCACATGGAGGGAAAGTACCTTAATTATTGTAGATGGAACACTTTACTGAAAGAAGACTTTATTTTAATTTTTAAAACAATTTTAACTGCATTCATACATTTTTAAATAATTGCCTGGTTCAACCGGGAATCGAACCTGGTACACGATAAAAAAATCATTCTGTAGTTTTATCATACCGATCGGAAGGCTTCATCATAAGGATTATTTTTTGCTAATTAACATAGCATCAGAAATAAAAGGAAGACCATGAATTTTGACATTTTTAATTCAAAATTAATCAATTTAAATTATCAAATGCTCAAAATGATTCCCATTCTGTTGAATACAAAGTCGTACTCTTTTGATTATTTCACTCCCTGACGCTTTTTTGGTCATGTTATGGTGAATATTTAGAATAATACGTCTGAGTTCTGTTTGTAGCTCGTGGAGACTTTTATACCGGTTCTTATAAACTAAATTTTTTACATTTAAATTTTACATTTCAATCAAAAATGTCAAAATTCATGGTCTTCCTTTTGTTTCTGATGCTATGTTAATTAGCAAAAAATTATCCTTATGATGAAGCCTTCCGATCGGTATTTTAAAATTACGGAATGATTTTTTTCTCGTGTACCGGGTTCGATTCCCGGTTGAACCAGGCAATTATTTAAAAATGTATGAATGCAGTTAAAATTGTTTTAAAAATTAAAATAAAGTCTTCTTTCAGTAAAATGTTCCATCTACAATAATTAAGGTACTTTCCCTCCATGTGGCATAGCTGTGGGACGCCCTGTATAATAAAGCTAAAGAGGGTCGAAAATCCGTAGGTTACATGGAAGGTATTCGAAAAAGTTGGCTGGGTATACTTAGAATCGATAAAGGCCTATTCAAACCTATATCTATTCGCTGCCGCTGTGGGTAGAGAAAACCGAGTGGGTATGCGGTAATATTACTGTTCACACCTAAGTGAATTTCGCTATCCTTGGGGGTAGAATACCGCGCGGTATTCGAGTTTCGCTCAAGAATGTAAGAAGTTTTCGCCAGTTAGTCATTTCTATACCTAACTAACTATAAAGGCCTGCGCAGACGAGGGATTTTAGTCCGCGGACTTTTTTATCCGCTAAAATAGATCGCTTACAACTGTATCCAGTAACGCAAACGAGGGATTAAAAGTACCGCGTACAAAAAGTCCCCCGAATAACCGCGGACATGCAGAGAGCGGACCGGACAAAAGTACGGGGGAGTCCCCGAAAAAAATAGAACTCGTGTGACTAGGCGAAGCAACGCACATGGCGGACTTTAGTCCGCGTTGTGCGTATAAGGGGATGGTCCCAGTATTTTCTTTTAAAATGTCTTCTCTTTTTCTTAAGCTTCATGTAAATTGCAACTCTGAATATTTGCTTCCATAGCGTGCACTTCTCTACATTTTCGGGCAACAAATGATCGCACACCGTGTGCGTTAAGTTCGCGGTAAATCCGCGGCGGACTTTTTATTAGCGGAGCGTACTTTTTTTTCCGCCGCCGCGGAGAAAAGTCCGTCGTCTGCGCAGGCCTTTATACCTGAGCGAAACCCGCGCGGTATGCACTTCTACCCAAAGCGGCAGCGAATACCGCTCAGGGTGCCTAGTGCGAGTTTCATTCGCCATTCGATCACGTTAACGAAAACGAGAATTTGTATGAAAAAATGTTAACTCTTCTCGTATGCCGCCAGGAGGCGCTGCTTCAATGCCATACTAATTTTCGTTTTCGTAAACGTAATCGAATGAATATGGATAGTAAAGAAAACTCACTTTAAGTACTCTGGTCGCTCTAGCCGCGGAACTTGATACTAAATACCTGAGCGAAACCCGTGCGGTATATACCTTTACCCACAGCGGCAGCGAATACCGCTCAGGTTTGAATAGGCCTTAACAGAACACGTTCCAACAGTTTTTAAAATTTTTGTCTGTTTAATTTTTTTCTAAATGATCAAATACGTGTACTTATGGTAATATGCTATGCTATGGTTTAAGAAATAGTTTAATTTATATTTGATTAAAACGAGACGAAAGAATTCGTTAGAGCAACTCCACCAATAGACCAAATAAGGAAATATACTTGTACTTCACACACAGTTAGGGCAAACAAGAATTGAAATATAATTTACCTATCTCATAGGTTAAGTTTAAGATTGTGACGAAAAGTATATAAGTAAATTAATAATATTAAGGTGACACATCGAAAAATTGCACTTACTTGTATAAGAATAGTTTGGCTAAAGAATCTGAAATGTTGATATAGGAAATTCATGTCTTTATCATGAATTTACTAGTTCAAACACACGATTGTATAATTTTGACTCGATCATAAATATTTACGAAAATACTTCAAAAAAATCACTTTTGTTGGAATTACAACGAAATAACTAATATTTATATGCTTGGAAACCCTCAAATACACAATATTCGTAATTTAGTATCTGCATATTTTGATAACTAAAACCAATAATTTCTTTTTGAATACTTAAGATTCTGTTTATTTCTAAGCGGTCTCAATCGTCGCGGGCGCTATGTATTTTCGAGCTTACCTACGCAAGCGCTTGTAAGGAGCAGCCGTTTTTTTAATGTTCACGAAGCAAGGTGTCTAATTTACCTATTTAATGACAATATCCGGGCCCAAGTGGTGTCTCATAAATATCGAAACGTTGCATGCGGCACACGTGTTTTTCAAGCCGCTCGCGCAATTCATCCAGGGTCTCGCGTGGGTGTTCGGTCACAGGTATGGTATGTCCTAACGGCATACGATCCAGGTCAGCGTAGTCCACTGGCGCACTCCAGAGACGCTCACCTACGGCGCTAGCGCGAGGCCATACCCTGTCACAAAATAATAAAGAATAAATAATTGCAGGTCTCTTAAATTCTATAATATTAATAATATTATTTTGAAAATCCAGAACAGACTTGAAAATGCATGACTCCACAAAAGAAAGTTTAAACGCTATAAAGAACCTTGGACTTAAGTTCCTGGGATCCAATCATTGTTCACATACTTACACAAAAATTAGATCATGAAACTCATTCAGATTACGTGGAGTCTTTAAAGCAGCCGCGAGAGTTACCGATATTACAAGAACTATTGGATTATCTTGAAAGTAAATCCACTATGCTCGAGCAATCAAAAAGGAAACAAGAAATTATTATCCAAAAGCCTGCTTATCATGACGCAAACAATTTAGGTCTGTTCCTAGAAAACCTCAATATACTAATTATAATAACAGGAATACCTACGCAAACAACAACTCAAGTAATCAATACCCGAATAGACACTCTCCTAGACCATTTAACTAGACTTAAGATAAATTTTTATTTGATTATAATATCAAGTTTCAGTCCACTACTAAGCACAAAATTACAAAAAGAATTCTATTAGCCGATATATCAAAAGTATTTGATCCCTTGGCATGGATCGCTCTTGTGATGACAAAATTAAAACTATTATTTCAATCTGTCTGGAAAGAAAAACTACAATGGGAAGACGTATTATCTGAATAAACGCAGTCGGAATGATTAAGTTAAGAGATGACATCATAAATATTAAGCACATTGAAATGCCACGGTGGATTGGAAGTACAGAGGAAACTGTAATTGAACTTCATGGATACTGTGACGCATCAATAAAAGCCTACGCGGCTGTTGTATATACAAGGGTTAAAAATGGGTCAAAATATTCAGTCATACTAATTGCGGCAAAAACAAAGCTGGTATCACTGAACAAAACAGTAACATTGCCAAGGCTGGAATTATGTGGCGCTCATTTACTTTCACAATTAATGAAAAAGACAGTTAATTGTTACAATAACTATCAAATAAGTTATACGGGTGGTGCGATTCGATGGTGGTCTTAGGGTGGTTACAAGGGAATGAAAACCGTTGGAAGCCTTTTGTTGCCAATCGTGTAAAACGGGTTCTTTCTATCTGGCAGAATTTTGTTGTTCCGAATTATATTTGGCATAACACACTTGGCATAGTTTTCTTTAAACGAATATGTTCAATCTTGTTCAATGCATAAAAATCATTTAGTATAATTATTATTTGGTCGAATGTTTATAATGTCCGAATTCCCAATGGCATACTTTTAAGATGGCAGATTTTCACTAGGCATAATTACATTTACCAAAATTTCATTACGCATAATTTCCTTTAGCATAACACTTATTTAGTGCGACGATTACTCGGTATAATTTCACTTGGCATACTACGATGATGGCAGATTTTCGTTTGGAATCATTTTATTTCTAATGAATTTTATGGTATCTCTCATGTTAATATAACAAATGTTTTATTTTGGAATATATTATATTCCAAAAAAATATTTGCTGCAAGATGATTCTGACTTATAAAATTATGGGTTTTGAATGTATGATTGATTAATGAGTGTGTGCCAAATGATTTTCTGCGAAATGAAGTTTATGCTTTCCGCTGTTATGCATAATAAAATTATGCCATAAAAAGTTCTGCGATAAAAGGTAGACCCGTGGAAAACAAATAAAAGAGATCATACCCGCAGATCACTGGAATTATATAAAAACCAAAGAAAACCCAGCGGATGCTGCGAGTCGCGGCTTAACATTTTCTCAATTGAAAGATCACTCCTTATGGTGGAGTGGCCCGTTTACTTTATCAGAGCAAGGCAAAATTAAACAACAGAGTCAATCCCTGACTGAGTTCAGCTGGATCAAAAAATATATTGTCACATAAATTGAAATGTAATACATAATGTACATACACTGATCAATTAATTTACGCTTTTCTATTCAATTTCTTGATTGACGAAAAAAGTGACTCGTTATTATCATTGTGCTATACTAACCGGCTCAAAATATTGGTGTCGTCTACCACTTCTCCCCACATGCAAGCTTCTCCTCCCACAATATTTTCCAAGAGTGCAAGCGATGTGTTTCCTAATTTATTTATGACCATTTGCCTAGGATCAACGTTGTAATAATAAAGCCAATCATAGCCTTTTTCCAATTGGTCGAGGTGCCATGACGAGGAGAAGATCAAGCGATGGCCAGCCTCTAGAATCTATAGAGCGAAACATTTCAAATTTAAATAACTAAAAAAAACTACAAAAACCATATAAACTTATTTTAATAACTATTAGGTAAAGACAAAATTTATCATTATTTCAATGTCTCATATCATAATACACGAGTACCTTCTTAACTCACTTCTATTTTGTCACTTAATTAATTTATATATTATTTTAAGCTATGGATATCATTGATACAAACCTTTGTAGTTTTCAAATGTGATTAATTTATAAAATAAAATTTAACCTTTTCGAACTAAATTAATTAAGTAAATTCAGTAATAATTCGTTATCTATAAATTGTGTCAAAGATCAATGAACTTACCCGGACCATTTCATCAACCGAACCCCCTTTCCATACTTGCACAAGGGTGTCGGATGAAAGAGGTACGTTTTGATCAAATACTTCCTAAAAATAGAAATGTTATAATAAACCTACTTGACTAAACGACTGTACGCCTCGGTGGGCGAGTGGCATAGCGCTCGGCCTGATACCCGAAGGCCCAGGGTTCAATACCCAGTTCAGACAAAGTGTGTTTTGGGTTTTCGATGCATAGCCTGGGTTTGTGATCACCAACCCGCATTTCGCAAGCTCGGTGATTAAACCAATACCTATCAAATGTAGCGATGACTTGATTTCGGTGTTGGAGCCCTTTGCCCAGCAGTGGGGCAGTTTTAGGCTATTTACTTTACTTACTTGCTTAAAGAAACAAAAGTTTAATATCTTCTATGCATTTTACACTTTATCATCATCATCATCAATATCATCTCAGCCAAAAGACGTCCACAGCTGGACAAAGGCCTCCCCCAAGGATCTCCATGAATGGTTTTGTACTGCTCGCATCCAGCGGCTTCCCGCGACCTTCACCAGATCGTCGGTCCACATCGTTGGACGCTGAATAACCTCCTAAAAAAGATTAACTGACTTTTGTTTTCCACCAGAGACGTGATAATAAATTGTGATGACTTATGATAATTTTCCAGTTAGTGAACGGAGGAGATAAGTAGTTATAGTCACTAGAAATCCATGTTATCTGTGTTTCACCCCAAACCAAGTCAAGTTATTATTTTTAGGTTTGGTATTTTAATCAATGCAGTCTAAAATAATAAAATGACACTCTCTTCTTTTGAGTGTAGGGGTCCCAATCTACACCATTTGGAGCCCAAGCTAACCTCTCTTGCGCGTGGTGCACCCTGCTGACCAACAGATGAGGCTCTGGCGACCGACATTTGGCGGGATACCCATCACAGCCCGAACGTTACTAACAAAGTGCACATAGTCGGTGCGGTGGGTGTCATTACGGAATAATACTAGTATACGGAATAATACAGCCTAAAAAACTATAATATAAATAACTGACCCTGGCAACGTACAACGGACGCACGTTACGGCTTGACGAGCACCTGGCGCAGCTCGAAGAGGAACTCGGAAGGATAAGGTTGCATATTCTGAAGAGAGCCCTCTCTCCGTAACCCGTAACCCTTAAATCAGACTACCTTGTGTACTACCGAGAAAGAGACCAGCTATCCCAGGGTGGCGTAGGGTTCCTGGTAATTTTTTTTTCAGTGTATGTTTACGCACCTACCTCAACACACTCGGACGATGAAGTGGAAGATATGTATACACGATATATGTACACTTCACTACCAAGGCCCACTACAACGTTGTTATGGGGGACTTCAACGCTAAAGTGGGAGCACAGAATCGCCACGAATCGGTAGTAGGATCACATAGTTTTGGCAGCAAAAATCATAGAGGGCAAATGTTTGTCAACTTCCTCGAAAGAGAGGGGCTTTTCTTAATGAACTCTTTTTTTAAGAAACAATCCCAAAAAAAGTGGACATGGTAGGGACACTATGACTAAAAATGAGATCGACTTAATCATGATGAACAAAAAGCATATGAGACATCTCAGTGATCAATACCAGCAGTGATCACCGACTTGTCCGAGGCTATCAGAATATCAATTTTAAGCCTTATAAGACTTGAATTTTAAGTCTAGGCTCCGTCCTGACCTGCTCCAAACTATCGTAGGATCTGAAACGTTCTAGTCAAACCTGCAGAACAAATTCGTTGCCGTGAAAACCACAAATGCAGTTGATGTCAACCAGCCCCTCGAAAATGTGGTCGGAATCCTCAGGGAGAAAAGTTTGTGATTTTGCGAGATACAGCGTAAAGGCAAGAAGTGGAAGTTTCCGCAAGAAACCCTCTCATGAGGAAATGACGTGAGGATCCACCCTGCCACTTCGTCTGAACAACGGGCTCTTGACAAGAAGATTGGTATACTGGTGCGCTACGACCTCCGATACTCCAATACACGCTCGATTGAACAAGCAATTGAGCAAAACCGGCGGTCGAAAGTGTTTATCCAGTCTCTTGGGAGAACCCACTTGACGATGTTGACTTCGGCCAGTGGAGTAGTCGTTGCCTCAAGGCCAGAGGTTCTTTCGGAATTAGAAAACTTTTACAGCCAGTTATACGCATCGCATGCATCTCAACCTGATCCCGAAAATGAGGATACCAGAGCCACATTGACTCGCCACTTTACCGAAGACTTGCCAGAAATCAGCCTAGGTGAAATTGAGATGGCTTTTAGGCAGCTTAAAAACTAAAAAGCCACTGGCGAAGACGGTGTTACATCTGAGCTCCTCAAAGCAGGCGGTAAACCTGAATTAAAGGAGCTCCAAAACATCTTTGACGTCGTTCTTTTCATTGGGAGAACTCCGGAGGCGTGGAGTAGGAGTGTCGTCGTGCTGTTCTTAAAAAAAGGAGACAAGACCCTACTGAAGAACTGCCGACCTATTTCGCTCCTAAGCCACGTCTATAAGCTGTTTTCAAGAGTCATCACAAACCGCCTTGTGCGCCGACTCGACGAATTTCAACCGCCAGAGCAGGCCGGGTTTCGAGGTGGATACGGAACCATAGACTAGGTACATCTTCACAGTGCGGAAGATTATACAGAAGACTGAAGAGGGTAATCGGCTTGTGCTTAGCATTTGTGGACTATGAGAAGGCATTTGATTCTATCGAAACCTGGGCTGTTCTAGAATCCCTGCAACGATGCCAAGTCGATTGGCGATTTATCAAAGTGTTGTGTCTGTACAAGGCTGCCACCACGGCCGTCCAAGTCCAGAACTAGCAGACTAAGCATATCCCCTTGCATCGAGGTGTGAGACAAGGGGATGTGATATTCCCCAAATAGTTTACAAATGCATTGGAGGATGTATTTAAAACGCTGGACTGGAAAGGACGTGGCATTAACATCAACGGCAAACACATCTCACACTTGTGATTCGCGGACGACATCATCATCTAGGCTGAAACGTTGCAGGATTTACAGTACATGCTGAACGGCCTAGCTGATTCTTCTCAACGCATCGGTCTCCGGATAAACTAAGACAAAACCAAGGTTATGTTCAACGAACATGCCATTCCGGGGCCGATTGCAGTACAAGGCGGTGCTGTCGAAGTTGTTAAGGAATATCTACCTCGGCCAGATTTTGCAATTGGGTTGAAACAACTTCGAGAAAGAGGCTGGCAGAAGGATACAGCTAGGCTGGGCAACATATGGGAAATTACGTCAGGTCTTTACGTCTCCTATTCCACAAAGTCTAAAGATGAAAGTCTTTAATCAGTGCGTCCTAGCCGTCATGACGTAGGGCTGGTTCACAAATTTAAAGTCGCTCAGCGAGCTATGGAAAGGCCTTATGCTCGGAGTTTCTCTGAAGAATCGACTTCGGAATGAGGTGATCCGACAGAGAACGATAATAATCGACATAGCCCATCGGATCAGCAAGCTGAAGTGGCTGTGGGCCAGTCATATTAGCCGCAGAACCGACAACCGTTGAGGTAACAAACGAGTTCTCGAGCGGAGACCGCGTATCGCCAAACGTAGTGTACGACGCCCTCAGACGGTTACGTATCACTGTAACTAAAGTCGTATCGACTATTATCGATATTACTACGGTTGATTGGCATACGTTCATAACGCATATTAGACGACTGAAATACTGCTTAACTCACCTAAATTAGATTAAACTAAAGTTAATTGCACTAATGAACGATTAATCTTACATTTTATTGAGCTAATGGTTGTTTTGTTATCATAATGTATAAAATTAAAATGAACAAATAATAATATAAATCAATAAGGTACGGTTTCCGTAATACGTAAGTTGAAAAAATGATTGAGGATACTACTGTAGGTCACGTGATAGGTTAGAAATTTAAGCCCTTGTCAAACATACAAGCGAACTGAACCGAACCGAAAGCGTGGAAATGCGAAGCGAAGCGGAGATGTCAAACAACCGAACTCGTGGAGAATGCGAACCAAAGCTTCGGTCCGCATTCTCTCCATGACGCGATCGACGCTCGGAAGCATTGATAAACATGTGGAGTGAAACAGATTCTGAAAAATTTGTAACCTTTTTTAATCAAAACTAAACATAAATAAAAAAATGGATACTTATTTGTTTCATTCATTTCTCCGGCAATAACTTCCCATACTTCTGTCTTTTTAAGTGCATTTTTGTAGTCATTGTGACGTGTATTATACATTATTGGGTATTTTTTAATACATTCTATAAACTTTTCGTCTATCTATCTATAACTATCTGCCATGGCCACGTGTCGGAATACTTTGATTTTTTTTTGTAAATAAACACAACCATCACGCATCGCCTTCGCTTCGCGTCTCGCATTCGCTTTTTGTTTGACGTCGTACATACAAAGCCAGTTAATACAACTATCTCGCTCACGCCACGCCTCGCTTCGCGTGCTCGCCTTATGTTTGTCATGGCGTCACACGTCTTTCGGTTCGCCACGGTATCGGCACGGATCGGTTCGCTTTCGCTTTCCTATGTGACCAGGTTAAAACGATACCATATATTACAAAATAAAATCGCTTCGCCACGCTTTCGGTTCGCTGTCTGTTTGGCAAGGGCTTTAAAACAATCGCGAAGCGCAGCGTTGCGCTTCGCGATTGTCTTGTAGCTACCTACACAGCTGCACTGCAAGTCATGAATACGACGCGCGCTCACACGCTCACACGTTACGTGTCCCGTCCGACGGCCGCCGCGCAAATGGCGAGCCTACAGCCGCCGCGAATATTTATATGCGACGCGCCTCCGCAAGCCGCTGCGTCACGCCGATAGCAGAGCGCCCTAGCGTTAATATTGTGTAAACTTATTAAACTACTTGTTAGATACGCCGCTAGTTGTAAGCTGTAAAAACTGTATAATACTAGGCTAAGGTTTTTCAATAAATCACTCATCATTCATTCCATTCTACTCTCAACATTAGCTGGTATTATTTCTCTCCAAACACCCATCAGCTAAAGTGGTGACCCCGAAACAAGAAGAACATCAAGCAACCTATTTTCAAGAAAGTCACTATGGCCGAAAAAGCAGAGGAATTAAGCAGCTCAAGCTCCAGACCAACAGCAACTACGGAAGTCTTAAGCATCGCTCTCTCAATGCGTGTACCACCATTTTGGCGTGACCGACCTAGACTATGGTTTATCACGTTCGAAGCCGCAACGCACGATCTGAAGAAAGGCCAAACACAACTAGCCCAACTGGTGATAGCGCAGCTCGAGAAACAAGACATCGAGCAGATCAGCGACCTACTTTACAACCCGCCAGCTGAACAATACTACACTGCGCTAAAATCAAGATTAACTTCCGTTTATGAAGAGTCAGAAGGACGCCAGTTCCAAAAGTTGCTATCCGAAATGGAACTAGGAGAGCAGCGACCATCTCAGCTTCTACGCCGTATGCGTGACCTTGCCCGTGACAAAGTCCCCGATTCAACACTGCGACTCATGTGGATGAACCACCTTCCCGCCCACGTCAGATCCGTACTCGTCGTAAGCGACACCATCAGCAAGACCGCCGCACTCGACGAACTATCCCTACTCGCCGACAAAATGATGGAGCACACACAAGAAGTCAGCGTCGTATCGTCATCGTCAGCGAACCACCAACAACCTTTACCGACCCAACCGAAGTCTGAAACACAATACCTAATCGAAGAAATACGAAGATTGTCACTCGAAGTCGCATCGCTCCGCACCGTCGCATTATCAAAATAACTACCTACGAAGCCGTTCGCCGTACAATCGACAACATCGCACGCATCGCAATCGCTCTACAACACGTTCGCCGTCTCGCTCTCGCACTATGCAACGCACCGAGAATATACCTACATCTGATAGCGATTATTGCTACTACCACCGACGTTTTGGACAAAAAGCAAGAAGATGCCAATCGCCGTGCTCGTTCAACAAGTCGCAACAACAGCAACATAATAACGTCGACGAAGCTTCGTTAAACTATCAAGAATGTTAGACGAGGCGGGGTCGGACGTTCTAGGTAAATCTTACCGTCTCTTCGTTAACGACAAGAAAACAAAACTGAAGTTTCTCATCGACACTGGAGCAAACGTATCAGTTATTCCAAGGAAGAAAGGGACAACAATGAAAGTTTTACCATTCAATCTGTATGCTGCGAACAACACCACGATAAATACCTACGGCGAATTATCACTCGAACTCAACCTCAATTTACGAAGACCGTACAAATGGAAGTTCATCATCGCCGACGTCAGCAAGCCTATCATTGGACCCGATTTTCTATGCTACCACGACCTGCTGGTAGACCTGAAGAACAGGAGACTAGTAGATAACGTCACTAAGTTATCAATCGCCACTCCAGGCTGCTACACCAATGTACCTACAGTTCGCAGTATCGACTTAGAACAACCATACCACGACATCCTCAACGAGTTTCCCGGTATCACAAGACTCACTGCAATGAAACTTACCCCGAAGCACCACGTGGAACATTATATCGAGACCACTGGCCCGCCACTACACAGCCGAGCCCGTCCGTTACCACCACACCGCTACGAGAAAGTGAAGAAGGAATTTGAGTCTATGATCGAACAAGGCCTATGCAGACCAAGCAAGAGCCCATGGTCAAGTCCACTACACGTTGTACCTAAGAAGAATGGAGATCTCAGAATGTGTGGAGATTATCGCCGACTAAATGCAATAACGAAACCAGACCGTTATCCGATTCCACGCATCAAGGACTTTACCTACCAACTCGCCGGAAAGAAGATATTCTCAACAATTGACCTCATACGAGCATACCAACAATTACCTAACAAAGAAACTGACATAGAGAAGACAGCCATCATCACACCATTCGGGTTATTCGAATTTCCGCGAATGTGCCCAGGTTTAAAGAACGCTGGACAGACTTTCCAACGCTTCATTCATGATGTGCTACGAGGTTTAGATTTCGTTTTTCCGTTCCTCGACGATGTACTCCTGGCTTCAGAGTCTGAACAGCAAGACCGCGATAACCTACGTATCGTATTACAACGCCTAGAAGACGCCGGTATCACCATCAACCCATCAAAATGCAATTTCGGCAAGAAGAAAGTCAAGTTCCTTGGTTACGAAGTATCCGCTAACGGTATCATACCACCACAAGAAAAAGTCCAAGCCGAGATGGCTTGGACTTTTTCTTGTGGTGGTATGATAAATATATCGGTATATATTATGATAGCTTATTCTAATTTTCGGTATTTTAGTTGTAGGTATTATGAAATTTCGGCATTATAATACGTATCCATTACTTCAATCAACCTTAGATAAATCAACTGTAGGTACATTAACTGTAGGTAAATCGTCCATTAGGAATTTCGTTCATTAGGTATTATACACTTACGTGAAACGATCTTTAGATATTTTAAACATTAGGTATTTCGACCGTAGTTATTTCGACAATAGTCGATACAACTTTAGTTACAATGATACGTAACCCCTCAGACTAGGTGGAGCGACGATCTTCGCAAGGTGGCTGGCAAGAGCTGGATGAGAGTAGCCGCGGATCATGCTCGGTGGCGTGCACTTGGAGGTGCCTATGTCCAGTAATAGACTAGTATAGGCTGATGATGATGACGATGATAATTTTTCAGTTAGTGAACGGAGGAGCTAAGTAGTTATAGTCACTCAAAAACCATGTCATACAAATTCTCATTTTCGTTAACGTGATTTAATGGTAAATAATACTCGCACTAGCACTAGGCATCCCCCTTCTTGGTGGGTCGTGAACGACTCCTCAGAGTTCTTGGGATATCTTCTAAGCGGTAGACGGGAGGTTTTAACAAAATACAGAAAGGCACCCTTCTTTTACTTCTATGTTCTGATAATTCACAGCAATGTCAAACAATGCTGCTTAGCGATATCATGCATCAGATATCAGTCCCCTCGCTGACTATATATTGCTGTTGAGGCAAAGAGACGCGTGTACATACGCCACTACTTGCGTCTCGCTTTTCATCATCTCAGCCAAGGATACGAGGGGTGTTTGCCGTAATCGCCACGCTTGGCAGGCGGGTTAGCGATCGCAGTAGGTTGAGGGTAGCCTCAGAGAGATGCTGCTGCCCATCCTCTGGAATGGTCCCTTTGTCGGCTTTTACGACACCCAAGGGAAGAGATGGGGTGGTGCAATTCTTTATCACCGACACCACACAGGGAAGGGTCTCGCTTTTATAACTGCATAATACTGCTATATGAGCTCATTTAGTCGCTATTTCTACACAACTGCACAAGGTGACTGGCTCACCTGCCAAACAACAGGTTTTAACCTGTTTCCCAAAAGTGGTAGTACTTTCTTCATGAACAGCGCGTGGAGCTGATTAACGGTCATGTTATTGTCTTCCATATATTTCTTGATATCCGGATTTGATGCCCTAGACAAAAAAAGGATTAAAACAGGTACATTTTGTTATATGCAGCATTATATTCGCCATTATATTTTTTTATATTTGCCGCCAGCAGCTCCGTTATTAGAAATTCAGTCTGTCACAACCTGTGGAATTCTAGAATGGTAGAACTATCTGTGTGCGTGCTAACAATACCCCATGACTCGGTCAATCCGGGCTTAGGTCTTCAGAGGCACCCTAGGGTTGTTCTACTCTCGATCTGGGAGACGCTTGCGCGATGCCAATCCCTTCTAGAAACCCTCTGATGATGTTTCCATCACACAGCTTGAGGAACCCTTTAAGGTTCTCGCCGCCCACAATAAACGTCCAGTCACGCTGTAACCAAGGCTACGCCACGTGTCTCCGTTGCTCCGTTGTAAGGTTATTATGGACAATCAAACTTTTCCAATTCAATTGGAGAAGGTCTCGGTCATTACAAGCATTTGAAAAATTATGGTTTTACACTTACATTAATCAAACGGTGTTCACTTATAACCATAGATCGGAATAGGTAGAGTTTTTTCTGTGAATTGCGTCATAATGTTATCAATAGTATGGATAACCCGATAAACTAATAAGAGAAAATACACTTTTAACTCTTTCGCACGTCAGACTATCAAGGTGTGATTTAGGTGATCGTTACTGGAGATTATTTTCAAAAATCTTATACTTTGTTTTATCCAAATTTTGGAAAAAAAACAAAGTTTGCTTAAGATTATCCATGCTATGCTAACATTGCAAAGGTATGTCAAAAAAACTCTACCTAATCCGATCTATGCTTATAACTGTGACTTCGTTCCATACTCACCAACATTCCAGATCTACTTCATCGCCGCCAACGTGTAAATATTTGTCGGGAAACCGTTCCTGTAATTCTTTAATGATGCTTTCCAGGACTTCGAAGGTGGCGTTTTTTGTTGGGTCCATTGGACCTAAGCCTACCACTTTGCCATCGGAGTAGCACTGGGTGAGTATATCAGGAAATGCATTGCCCCATGAACGGGTGTGACCTGCAATAAGAATTGATGTGTCTGCTCGGCGGGCGGCGGCGGTCGAACCCCTTTAAGGTATATAGGTATAGTGATGAATTCTATAATTTTTTTAATCCCAAATCCTATCCCCCTCTAACTTTCGCAACTGGGAAGGTTCTTGTATCCTGAAAAGTACGTATTGTGGCTCTTTTTTCCCTTTAAAGAGATTGGTCTAGTTATCCTTTAAATGTTCAAGTGTGTAAAGTAAGGATATTTCTATTTATTTTGACTGTTAGTAGTTGTGCCACTTGCCTATGCCCTCGGTGCATCTCCATAGACAATAACTTTCCGGTACTTTTAATAAAAATCGTAGAAAAACATGGCTTTAGACCACTTACAATAAATGTATCTTCAGTACTTAACCAAAATAAGTGCTATACTTATAGATATTATATTGTACGTTCGTAATTCATATCTAATACCATTTGACAAGTATTTATAAACTGTACCTGTACCTACACAGTAATCCAATTAACTATCATTTAAATATAAACGTAAACAAAAACGATGTAATACCTATATACTATGCGGTTATTAAAATATAGCTCTTTGATCTTCATTCTTACCTTCAGGAATATTATAATTATTTTAAATGTAAGATTTACATATTATTGATGTGTATGTGTGATGTGTGAAATGTGACGGAAGTAGGTGTGGCGCCATTTTGTTAATTTAAAATCGATAATAATGAACATGACATAATATTATTATGTGACATAATGTGTCACTTGACTATCAAAGGTCATTTTGATGTGTCAAATGTCTTCCAATGAGTATTTACTGCATTTATTTTATAGTTATAAAATGATGTAATACCTGAAACCTGACCCATTTTTTTTTTAGAATATAATTAAAATTGCTTAATACTAAGGTGAGATATCAAATCATATGCGACTACTGTAAGGCTCGTTAATTTTTTTATATATTATATAGGTTCCCAGGAAGGTTCCCAGGATGTTTTATTATTTTTAGGTTTGATTACAATACCTGTTGCATAATTTGTGCCATGGTTTTGTTGTTTATATTTTTACTTTATAAAGCATTGTTTTAACTAATACTTTGATACTTACCGGGAACATCGAATTCTGGCAAGACTCTGATTCCGTTCGAACGTGCGTATTTCACAACCCGCTCTATGTCTTTCTTTGAGTATGTTAGGGTCGAGTGATATGCGCCTTTGTCACTAGCGGAACATAATAATAATATAGGAGCAATTATAATTCAAACATCACCATCATCATTATCATCAACTCATTTTACATACTACTGCTGGGGTACAAGCCTTCCCTATGGATGGATAGGGAGAACGGGCCATAATAAACCACCACGCGTGCCCAGTGCGGATTGGTGGTTGTCAACGACAGCTACTGGAGCCAGGATTAACGGCTTAACGTGCCTTCCGAAGCACGGAGGAGCTCGAGATAATAAATTTTTGGTCACCCATCCGGTGACCGGCCTTTGCGAAAGTTGCCGGGCGCGATAACCACTGCACCATTGAGCTCCTTAAATTCAAATATGTATAATTTTAAACCTCGTACTATCTATGTTATCGTGTGGGAGTAGGTAGAATCACGTAGAGCTAAGTTACCTAAAGTTGGTTTACGGCATAGAGTGGTTTAAACCAAATTGTTGTTAAACAAGTTTTTTTTTTTTTTTATACTTAGCTCGGCAAATGACTCCATCCCACCTGATGTTAAGTGGAAATGAAGTCCAGACGCGAAGACAACTGGTGCAGCGTGGAAACAAACGTAGCATCAGTTAACTTCACTCTGCCGGCCCACAAGGTGCTTCTTCACGCCTCTCTTGAAGGACCCCATATCATAGGAAGGAGGGAAAACGTGTGCTGGTAGACTATTCCATCTTTTGGAGGTGCGACAAAGAAACGAGTCACAAAATTTCTTTGTGCGTGATGGGATACTTGAGACAGTGAATCGGTGACTCCGAAGAGCAGCACGTGTACTCCTATGAAGAAAGGGAGAGGGTGGGATGAGGTCAAAGAGCTCTTCAGAGCACTCGCCATGGTATAAGCGGTAAAACACGCTGAGTGACGCAACGTCTCTACGCAATTGCAGAGATTCGAGAGTATTTACCACTTCTGCATTGCCGATAATGCGTTCAGCGCGACGCTGCAATCTGTCCAAGGCATCGAGAAGGTACTTAGCGGAACCGTCCCAGATGTGCGAGCAATACTCCACGCAAGACCGTACCTGTGTCTTGTACAAAAGGCACAACTGGTCCGGCGTAAAGAATCGCCGCACTCTGTTCAGAATTCCGAGTTTTCGTGAGGCTGTTTTGATCACGGCTTCGATGTAGTCCCTTTGGTTCAGATCGCAGCGTATCGTCATACCGAGCATGTTGATACTGCTCTGCAGGCGTAGAGATGTACCCTGAAGAGATGGAAGGGGAAGGAATGGTGACTTTTTTGCCGTGAACGCGCACACCTGTGTTTTCTTGGCATTGAACTCAACCAGATTATTGGTATATTGTTATTAGTTAGGTTAGGTATATTGTTAGTAGTTATTGTAAAGGCAGTGAGATGAAAATAAAACTCGGACTAGTCACCTAGTCCGTATATGAGTGGTGTTTAGTGAGATTACCTTAAATCAGGAAAAACTTCGCTCTGGTACGGAAAGCTCTGGTCATCCACTATATGCCAATGTAACACATTCAAATTGTTTGCGTTCATAGCATCTAATGTCTTTAAAATTTTATGTAGCGAAATATGATGCCTCGATGTGTCTATTAAGAGACCACGATGAGCGTACCGAGGGTAGTCAACGATTTTTGATACATCTGTAAACCATTCCTGTAATTTTAAAAGACTTTGTGAAAGGAGCATAATATTATGGTTTAAGGCAGGTGCTATTGATTATTTTACTATAGTCTAGCTGTGTCCTGTATGTCTCCTGGTAAAAAACGAGGAGATTTAATTTTCCAAACAAAATCTCGTTTTCGTTAACGTGATCAAATGGCGAATGAATATTATATAGGCACCCTGAGCACCTCCTAAGGCATCGAGCCTTAGACAGACTTTGCGGAACCGTCCCAGATGTGCGAGCAATACTCCGCAAGACCGTACCAGAGTCTTGTACAAAAGACACAACTGATCAGGCGTAAAGAATCGCCGCACTCCGTGCAGGACACCGAGTTTTCGTGAGGCTGTTTTGATCACGGCTTCGATGTAGTCCTTTTGATTCAGATCACAGCGAATCGTCATACCGAGCATGTTGATATTGCTCTGCAGGCTTAGAGATGTGCCCTGAAGAGTTAGAAGGGGAAGGAATGGTGACTTTTTGCCCGTAAACGCGCATACCTGTGTTTTCTTCAAATTCAAAATCATTTATTCAGTTTAGGCTACAAATAGCTCTTATGAAAGTCATTATGCCATCGGTTCGTAAGTCTACTCTGGGCGGGAGATCTTGTACTGAGAAGAACCGGCAAGAAACTCAGCAAGTGTCAAGCTCTTTTCTCCCTTACAGCGTCAAAAATATTGAAAAATGACCTATCATAAAAGGACACTTTCCATCACAAATAAAAACACAAAATATAAAGGACAATCACACATGTTAAAAAAAAATCAAAAGAGAAAATATAATAATATCTAAGTTTGCAAATTAACATCAGTTACCAGTTAAAATTTTCACAATATCATACAGCACTAATAAAGGTCAAAAATTGTCTAAGAGATAAAAAACAAAAAAACAAAATTAATCTTTAGTTAATAATAGTAATAGTAATAAGTAGTAATAAAACTAATAGTATGCAAGAGCAGACCAGCCTCCACAGGCGGCACCCGTTCACGAGTATGTCATATGAATCAGCCATCGCTTCACTCAACCATATCTTAGGGAATGTAACGACCCGAAGCACATGCCACCACCGCAGAGACAATAAAGAGAGCATGCCACACTCAAGCTACTATAAATAAAAACCTAATGAAATGTTTAACGTAACATAAATATTATTTGTAAACTGTAGGACACTGCTGATAAAGGCTATCATATCAGTGCTAAGATATTTTTAAAGTAATGAGCGATCCCAATAAAATAAAATAAAAAGTAGTTTAAAAAAAAATTATAACCAGGCTGTTTTGTCATCTAAATATTCTTTGACTGTATAATAACCTTTCTTAAGTAAAGAAGTAGAAGATATGTTCGGGGACATATCCAAGGCCTTACACTTCACCACCAAGGCCCACTACAACGTTGTCATGGGGGACTTCAACGCTAAAGTGGGAGTACAGAATCGCCACGAATCGGTAGTAGGATCCCATGGTTTTGGTAGCAGAAATCATAGGGAGCAAATGCTTGTCAACTTCCTCGAGAGGGAGGGGCTATTCTTGATGAATTCGTTCTTTAAGAAAAAACCCCAAAGGAAGTGGACATGGCGAAGCCCCGATACTGTGACTAAAAATGAGATCGACTTCATAATGACGGACAAAAAGCATATATTCAGAGATGTCTCAGTGATCAACAGGTTCAATACTGGCAGCGATCACCGACTTGTCCGAGGCTCTCTGATAATTTCTGACAATTTTAAGCTAGAACGTGTCCGTTTAATGAAGTCTAGGCTCCATCCTAACCTGCTCCAAACTATCATAGGATCTGAAACGTTGCAGTCAACCTGGAGAACCGATTCGTTGCCGTGGAAACCACAAATGCTGTTGACGTCAACCAGGTCCTCAAAAATGTGGTCGGAATCCTCAGGGAGGAAGGTGTGAGGTTTTGCGAGATACAGCGTAAAGGCAAAAAGTCAAAGTTTTCGGAAGAAACCCTTAGGCTCATGAAGAAACGACGTGAAGACCCCTGTCACTTCGTCCGAACAACGGGCTATCAACCAGAAGATTGGCAAATTGGTATGCTACGACCTCCGACGCTCCAATACACGCTTAATTGAACGAGCGATTGAGCAAAATCGGGGGTCGAAAGTGTTTGTCCGGTCTCTTGGGAGAAGCCACTTGACGAAGTTGACTACAACCAGTGCAGTAGTCGTTGCTTCGAAACCAGAGGTTCTTTCGGAAATTGAAAACTTTTACAGCCAGCTATACGCTTCGCATGCATCTCAACCTGATCCCAAAAATGAGGACACCAGAGCCACATTGATCCGCCACTTTACCGAAGACTTGCCCGAAGTCAGCCAGAGCGAAATTGAGATAGCTCTTAAACAGCTTAAAAACGGAAAAGCTGCTGCAAGGGCTGTTCTAAAATCTCTGCAACGATGCCAAGTCGACTGACGATATATCCAAGTGTTGAGGTCTCTTTATAATGCCGCCTCCATGGCCGTCCAAGTACAGAACCAGCAGACTAAGCATATCCCCTTGCATCGTGGTGTGAGACAAGGGGATGTTATATCCCCTAAATTGTTCACAAATGCTTTGGAAGATGTGTTTAAGACGCTGGACTGGAAAGGACGTGGGATTAACATCAACGGTGAATGCATCTCACACTTGCGATTTGCGGACGACACCGTCATCGTGGCCAAAACGTTGCAGGATTTACAATACATGCTGAACGGCCTAGATGATTTTTCTCTATGCATCGGTCTCCGGATGAACTTGGACAAAACCAAGATTATGTTTAACGAACATGCCATTCCGGGACCGATTGCAGTTCAAGGCAGTACTCTCGAAGTTGTTAAGGAGTATGTCTACCTCGGGCAAACTCTGCAGTTGGGTAGAAACAACTTCGAGAAAGAGGCCAACAGAAGGATACAGCTAGGTTGTTAGCATATGGGAAATTACGTCGGGTCTTTACGTCGCCTATTCCACAGAGTCTAAAGACGAAAGTCTTCAATCAGTGCGTCCTACCCGTCATGACCTAAGGAGCCGAAACGTGGACACTCACGGTAGGCCTGGTCCACAAATTTAAAGTCGCTCAGCGAGCTATGGAGAGGGCTATGCTTGGAGTTTCTCTGAGGGACCGGATCCGAAACGAGGTGATCTGACAGAGAACCAAAGTCGTCGACATAGCCCACAGGATTAGCAAGCTGAAGTGGCAGTGGGCCGGCCATATTAGCCGCAGAACCGATAACCGATGGGGTAAACGTGTTCTTGAGTGGAGACCGCGTATCGGCAAACGTAGTGTGGGACGCCCTCAGACTAGGTGGAACGACGATCTTCGCAAGGTGGCTGGCAAGAGCTGGATGAGAATAGCCGCGGATCGTGCTCAGTGGCGTGCACTTGGAGAGGCCTATGTCCAGCAGTGGACGTGTGTAGGCTGATGATGAAGTAAAGAAGATTTTACATGTTTTTTAAACTTATCTTAAGGTAAATCTTGTACAGTACTAGGTGTTTTCTTATAGTAGTGTATACCTTGTCCCAAGAAAGAGCCAAGAACCTTTTGCAACCTGAACAGTGGCATTACAAGTTTATTTTTATTTTTAGTATTGAAATTGTGTACATCACCGTGTTTAGTAAAAAAGTTGATGTTGCGACGCACAAAAAGTATGCAATTATAAATAAACTGAGATGCAACTGTAAGAACACCAATTTCTTTAAAAATATTTCTTAAAGTAGTTCGGGAACCTAGTCTAGCCTATAAATGGTTCTTATTGCTCGTTTCTGCAAAATAAATATAGATTCAACATCAGCTGCTGTAGCCCACAGTAAAATACCGTACGACATGACACTATGAAAATAGCTAAAGTAAACTGTTCTAGCAGTTTCAACAACTGTTAATTGTCTAATTTTTCTGATAGCATAAGCAGCAGAACTGAGTTTACCAGATAATTTCGATATATGAGGATTCCATTAAAGTTTTGAGTCAAGTGTACCTAAGAAGACAGTTGAGTCTACCAAATCTAATTTATCACCGTTTATTCTAATATCAGTTGGTTCAGTTTTAACATTAGGTAGTGTAAATTTAATACATTTTGTTTTTTTTTAATTAAGCTGTAGATTATTAACAGTAAACCAACTGAGTACTTTTTCTAGAGCATTGTTTACATCATTATAATTATTCTTACACCTAGTAACATTAAACATGAGTGAAGTATCATCTGCAAATAAAACAATTTCACAGAAGTTCTCCACAAATAATGGCAAGTCGTTAATATAAATTAAAAATAGGAAGAAGCCCAAGAATTGACCCTTGCGGAACTCCCATTTTTACATGAGATCCAGATGATTTAGTTCCATTGATATTGACAGTTTGTGTTCTAGAACTGAGATAAGACTCTATCAATTTAAGTGCAAAATCATTAAGACCATAGTAGTGTAACTTCATCACAAGAGTTAATAACTTTAGTGGTTGTATTGCTGCTCAAAGGTAGAGATCACATCTTGAAGTTGGTCACACTGGTGAAGCACATCCTGATGTTGAATGTGTAGTTGGCCTAATTCATTTTTGAGCTGTGAGTTTTTGTCAATTATGGATTTTATTTCCATCTCACTCTCAACCCTCTCCCATAACAGCTGATTGTATGATTCCTGGGATATTTTAAGCTCCTAAAGTGCCTGTCTAAGCTTTAGCTCAGTACTTTGTGTAGCAGCCTTACGGGTCAGCATTTTGTTAAGTATGTGGTTTTATTTTTTCAGACTTTAAAACTATACTTATTAATAAATATTACTGATGATATGTCTTAATAAAGTGCAGATCATTGATAAATTTCAGAATTTAATGTTAAAATTGCTTACTACTCAGCTTAAGGTGAGATGTCCAATGTTACACATCATATGCGACTACTGTGAGGCTCGTTCATTCTTTTTTATATGTTTAATTGTGATTTATATTTATTACCTAATTTTAAAAATTGCTACACAGCTTGATAACGGTAGAATAATATGAGGCATTCATAAGTGTTTTAAGATCTTGTTTACCATTTTCTAAGAAATAAATGATTTTGAGGCGGGGGTATGCCACCCTTCTGCCTTCCTAATTAGGAATAAAGCACTTAAGTGCTTATAACGAAGAAGAAATCGAAGTTCAGACTTAATAGCGGCAGACGTTGGATCGAAATCCATGGTTCTGATGGCTGCCACCAACTCAACATACCCCCGTGGGTTTCTTTAGTTTCGCCTCTTTACAGCGTTTTGATCTCCCGCGGGAAACACGGATACGAGTTTTCCCCCCAGGCCCCCAAGGCTTTAGAATGATTAGAGATACGGAAATAAAGTTATAAAATCTTCAACTTACGTTATCTTTGTAGTAAAACGCTTGGAAGAAACTGTTATATGCTCTAAGCACACCCCATACCGTTCCAGCGTATATGTCTGAACGCTTAGCAAATACAGTCACATCTGTAATTCAAAATTATTTTTAAATTTAACAGCTTCTGCCCGCTACTTGGTTTACCTGAAATTTGATTAGACACAAAGAGAAAATGTATCAATTATACTGAGTGACGAATTGCATGAACAATGAAGGAATTTAGGTTCTATTGTGAATCAAAATTGCATAGTAAGTGGAAATAAATAAATAAAGACTGTGTTCCGGTCCCACAGTAGCTTAACATCACAGCTTCGAATGTGTTTCTGGCTTGACCTACGCATGTGAAACTTAGACCCTCACCCCGCCAAGCTGGTTCGAAAACTAAAAGTTGCCCAAAGAAAAATGCTACATGCTGGTATTCCCATTTACCATACCTACACGACAGAGTCAGAATTAATGAAATCATCAGGCAACGCACAAACAATGTGACCGATATCGGGAATCGAGTGTGAAGTGGGCTTGGGATGGCCACCTTTGTTGCCGCAAGGGTGGAAGGACCACTTCCATTGCGCAATTGGTCCAGCGATTGCATTCTGTTGTGGAGGCCAAGATTTGAAACCAGGTGCATCGGTAAACCACAAGCTCGTTGGTCCGACATTAAAGCAGTCGCAGAGCCGATCTGGACCAGATATGCTAGGGATAGGGCTGATTGTAGAAGAATTAAAGAGGCGTACGTCCAGCAATGGATGATGATGAGCTGAAGAAGAAGAAGAATGAGAAATCTGTGAATCTATCGTCAACTACCTACTTGGAAAAGCTTGCACTATTTTTTATACGAAATTGCAATAAATAAGACTGGCTTAAAAATATAATCTTAAGATATTTAGATTGTGATTTTTGATTTAATTACAACCAGTGCCTGCTAATTAAAGTAGATTTTGAGATACTCAATACTTATTACATCATGTTTATTATTAATGACGAGGAGCTCGATGGCGCAGTGGTTAACGCGCTCGGTCTACAACTTTCGCGAAGGTCGGTCATCGGATGAGTGACGAAAAATGTATCATCTTGAGCTCCTTCGGGCTTCGGAAGGCACGTAAAGCCCTAGTTCGGACGGAGATAGGTAGGTATGACGTCATTATAAAAATTGCCTTTTTGCTAGTTTGTACTATGTTGTCAAAGTATTCTTGACCGCCCAAATAAAAATGACATCAATCATCAATGGTAATGTATTGAGCAGTCATATTTATTTATTAAAATTTATTTATAGAAAACGCAACACAAATATGTAGAATCAATGTGTTAATTATTATAGGTACTTAGATAAAATTAGATACTCTATAGAAAGTGATTTCACTTCAATGTTTCACTTACAGCTTTCGTCCATTCCTAAATGAGGGTAAATATGATTATCACATGGCTCTTTCAAATGTATGTCCAAATGTGTGATGGGCCCACGGTAAAAAGTGTCGTTATGTTTGTTTCTGGTCGCTTCCGTAATTTGATTAAGTCGCATAAAATAATTGTGCTTGTCATCCAATTGAGTTATGAATCTTTCAACAATGGCTGTCAAAAATTCGCACGTTTCTCCAGACATCTGGAAATAGAAGTAGGTAGATTACTATATTATTGCATAGCATAATTAGCACTTTGTGTGCATAGTGTGACTT
Source organism: Eudonia lacustrata (assembly GCA_947562085.1). Lineage (NCBI taxonomy): Eukaryota > Metazoa > Arthropoda > Insecta > Lepidoptera > Crambidae > Eudonia > Eudonia lacustrata. The sequence goes on along the minus strand of OX387318.1, from coordinate 13,919,271 downwards.
AAATTCGCCAATGGAAAACAAGAATTAGTTTGACATTGAACCGCGCAGTCCTGATGGAAAACGAGGAGTATTAAAATTGGCCATATGAACTCTAGTTTTCGTTTACGTCATCGAATGGCCTAAAATACGTAATAGCTAGTTGTCGCCCAGTGGTCGAAATTCGATTGTAATTTTATTAAGGCTGCACGGATTGTATCATACGCAATGCAAAATTAAAAAAGATAGAATGTGAGTTTGGATCTCAGAACAATAACTAAAGCTGTATCATCATCATCATCATCATCTCAGCCAAAAGACGTCCACTGCTGGACAAAGGCCTCCCCCAAGGATATGAGGGGTATTTGCCGTAATCGCCACGCTAAAGCTGTATACTTAGTTATTATTCTGAGGTTTGCATTGGCATTGCAGATTTCAGCCGCTCCTCTTCCATTTTTGAAATTTTTGAAGAAGCTTGTATGCGTGTATGTCAAATAAATGGATAATAGAAATAAGATAAAGTAATACAAATGTTAAGGGTGCGCCGTCCGTAAGTGACAAGTGTCATATGTTTTATTTGAAATGTCGTCGTCCATATTTATTTGATGCCGCGCGGCCATACTAATTTTGTATGGGGAATTTAAGGTGCTTAATAAAAAATAATTATTTAAATAACCTTTTGATGAATTGAAAATGTAGTCTAGCAATTTGTAGTTTATCTATTGATGATTGTTTAGACAAAATCAGAGGTACAATAATTTAGATAAACTATAAGAAATCTACTAAACGCCGCCACTCGTTTTCATGATTTTTGCCCAACTTTAAATGATATTGTAGAAAAAACTATAGCGTGTTATGAATTTATGGTTCTGACAAATTGGAAACACGTTCCCTATGATACTAAATATATATTTTGTTCATTTAATACGATAGTATTTTCAATTATATCTACTTAACCGTAACTGCATTTTTGGCATTTTTTGGTCGGTGCACCCTTAATAGAAATAAGATAAAAACCATTATTAATTAATTAACAATAATTTTGTTATCAGTATTTAAATAATAAATTAGGAAATAAAATGACAGTAAAATGACAAAATATTACACTTTAAAATAAACAGATAAATAAAATTAAAATAAGAAATTAAAATAAGAAATTAAAATTAAACTGGACAAACAGTTTTCAATATATTTTCAAGGGCAGTCCACCATTTCCGCAATCATCCTGAAGACGGTGAATGAAAAAAAATCGAAACTCGCACTAGGCTTGGCACCCATCATACCGCAGAGCACAGAATAGCCCATACCTACTAGAGTGGGCCTGTGTACCATGTTTCTATTCATAGTAGAATTTTTATCGAAAGTTATCGAAAGCTTTAAGAGCGTTTACGCCGCACACTAGCGCCACTAATGAAAAAAAAAACATATCTAGTAATTAGAGATAGAAAATCAAATTATGCTCAACAAACTATTTGAATGAAGTAATTTAGCATTTTTACGTCACCTAATGAACACCTGACATGTTATGGTTTAGTCAAATAAGACGTTACTGCCACTTTTAATTATAACGCCATTTACTTCATTCAGATAGTTTGTTGAGCATAATTTGATTTTCTATCTCTAATTACTAGATTTGGTTTTTTTTCATTGGCGGCGCTAGTGTGCGGCGTAAACGCTCTTAAGACAAGTGAGTATGGTACCTGTGGCACCACAATCCGAGGCACGCCCCTGATGTGCTGGACATCGCCCTGCATCGCGGCCTGACTTGCCCGGTCAGTATTGAGGTGCTGTACGACATGGACACACAGCACCTCCCCATACTCATCACGCTGGGAGCTGGTGCCGTGGCGGCCCCTCCCCGACCCCGAGGCCCCAAAATCGATTGGGAGGCCTACGCGGCCGATCTCGAGGGCCTAACACTCCCGGGCTCCCTGACTTCCGCCGCCGAGGTGGAGGCGGCCGCCAATCACATCACGGCGGCCATCCACGCGGCCAAAGAGGCCGCGAGCACGCTGTCTACTGGTAATTCTCGCCGGTGCAACGAACTCCCGCCCGCGCTTGCCCGCCTTAAGCGGAAAAAGCGTGACCGACGCCGCCTGTGGGCGCACTCGCGCTGCCCGCGAGTTAAGGCGCGGCTCAATCGGGCCGCCTCCGAACTGGCTGAGCCGGTAAACGCATGGCGCGGAGATTGCTGGGAAAATCACATTGAAACCGTGACTGGCAACTCCGCTGACCTCTTCCGCCTGACTCGCCAGCTCACCGCCACGCCTGCTCCCATCTACCCGCTGCTGGATAGCGCGGGCATGCGCCACTTCGAGGCCCAAGACTGTGCGGTCATTCTGGCTGACCACTTCGTCCAGACGCGTCGCCCTCGCTCACAGGCGCATGCAGCGTCTCCTCGATCGACTTCCGGAGTGGCTTGACAAATGGCGTGTGGCGGTCAATGTCACAAAGACCGCCGCCATTTTTGTCAGCTGTACACGCAAAAAACCACCTCCTCTAACGCTACGGGGACAACCCGTTACAATCTGCAATGAAGTTGTCTATCTAGGGTGCCGTATTGACCGAGTTCTGCGGATGGCGCCACAGGTGACCCACGTCATCAACCGCGCCAAAACTGCACGCGCACTGCTGCGCCCAGTGCTATCCTCACGACTACCATTGCGAACGAAATGTATGCTCTACAAATGCTACATTCGTTCACAACTCACCTATGCCTCCCCGGCGTGGTTCCCGCTTACAAACTGCGTCCAACGAGAAAGACTCCAGGCCCAACAAAGCATATCACTACGCATGATAGCGCGTGCCGGGCGGTTCGTCAGAAATGATGTTATCGCCCGGGACCTTAATGTCGAGCCCCTCGCGGAGTTTGTGGCCCATATGGCGCGTCGGATGTACGACCGCGCCGAGAACGGGCCACACGAGCACCTCCGCGACATCGCCCCGCTCCACGCGCGCCCACCGGACTCGACCACCCGACCTCTGCCGCGGTCGATTCAGACCGCGGCCGACGAAGACATTATCGATCTGCCAACAGATGACCCAGTGCCGCCTCAACCGGTGCCCCGGAACTTCACCTCTACTAGTAGAAGAGGAAGACTAGCACCCATGACAGCGCTGAGACCGCCGACAACGACGAAATCCGACATCTCGACTTCGGCACAACCACCGCCGGCTCCACCTTCAGCGACACAACAGACTGCGGGCCTACAACCGCCACCACAAGCCCCGCGGATCAAAATCCACATTTTGTCGGCCACACGCGGCCGACACTGACTCCGCTATCTCCAACCACCCGCCGCCCGTCCTACCGGACCCATAAGTCGCGGCCCGCTCGCTGGCGTTCACCGGGCCTCGGCCAACGCCGACTCCCCGGGGGGCTGACCGCGCCGAGCGTTTCGCAGGGCGAGGGACAGACGTACGGTGCCTTCATAGAGTCAAACTAAGGCTCGCGGCACGGCAGTGAAAAAAAAAAAGAAAAAATACAAAAAATAAAAATAAAAACAATCTAAAAAAAATATTATAAAAAAACAGCAAAAAAAAAGAATTGTAGGGGTACAGCAGGGGTGCCGTGCCCCCAAGGAGACCCAGCTCGACTGAAGTCGACTGTGATGAGATCTCGGGTAAAGAGGTAACATCTCGCGACCCGAACCGGCCCCAAAGCAGGGGCCGAAGACTACAGCATACATCATCGATTTCGATGGCATACATACATACTGTGGCACCAATGCTCGACACCTAACGGCCAGTGTTCGATATAGTTTTCGTCGCCAAAAAATAACAGAGACATTTATTGAAATCTTACAAAATTACAGTTCGGAATAGGGTTGCCAACTTGTTTTAGACCAAATATAGTATTTTTGGATTCAGTACTTAACCTACCCATAAAAATATATAGTTTATTAAAAAAAATATGATAAGTAAATATAAGCTATGATAATAAGGGCGTGTTCCGTTTTAGATAATAAGAGACTGATTTTAGCGACTTTGCTAATAAAATATAGTAGTTTCGCCTACTATAATATATTTTTAAAATAATAGTAGTTAGACACCTAAAATAGTAGGATACTACGAGTTTATTATATGTAGGGTTGGCAACCCTAGTTCGGAAGGAGGTGGTCTGTATTCAATTGTTGTTTAAGACTAAAAACAGTTGCTGATCCCTTTTTTCGATGATTAAAGGAATAAAATTTCGATCACTGGTTCGTGTCGAAGACTGGTGCCAATACCCTACCCACTCGTAGTACAGACGCCTGCACATCAACCTATCTAAAACTGTCAAATTTCTGCAATAGACTTTGAACTTTATGCCTCAACAATATGGTTGATAATGTATTGAAGAAATTTGACAGTTATGGATAGGTTGATGTGCAGGCGTCTGTACTTAAATGTAGTTTTTAGTCCAGAAATGGTAGCAGGAAATAATTTATAAATAACTTACCGTCACTTTAAGTTGTTTTGGGTTAGTTAAAGAGAAATAATATCTTGACCTATCTACATACTGTGGTTGTGGCCAAATTTTGCTTTTAAATACTTCTTCAGTATATTTATATGGTCCAGGTTTTACAGTATTCAGGCCACTCACAAAAAATACACCAAATGCAATATAAAATGAAACACGAAATATCATTTTGGCGGGAAACGAGAATACCTACTTATTAAAAAAAACAATAGTGTAGGTACTTAAACAAATCGCGAAATCAGTTTAGAGAAGGGCGCACTTATTTTTTTAATATGAAAATGTGACTGGTGTATTTAAACATATCTTCCACATGAAAGTACTGATTTGACTAAGCTTAAAAAATAGTTAACATTTATATTTAAGTAGGTAGGTTATCTATCATGCATTCATTGGCGTCACACTTTGTCACATCACTTACATTCTTTTTTTACAAATATGTTAAAGCGTCAAGACAGCCTTCCTCAGTCTATTATTTTTTATATCAACATAGATACATCCTACTAATATTATAAACGCGAAAGTTTGTAAGTATGGATGGATGTTTGTTATTCTTTCACGTAAAAACTACTAGGTATATGGATTTGGATGAAATTCGGCATACCAATAGTTTATAACCTGGAATAACACATAGGATACTTTTATCCCGATATTCCCACGGGAACGGGAACCACGCGGGTGAAACCGCGATCGGCCGCTAGTACTTAAATAAATAATGACGCACGTGTATGATCAAAGATAGTATTACTAGAAAGTTGTAAAAAAATAATTTTTGATGTGTAACATCTTTTTTCTCGCTTTCTCTTCTCGCAATTTGTGGGAGTGATTTCGTGAAATGGGACGGAAGTGTGTGATGTGTAACATTTTTCCTCTGTGACGGAAGTGTGTAACAGGAAGCCGAGGATGCGCGCATGCGCGCGCCATTTGATTTGACGAAAGAGCGCGCGGTGGTAGTTGGCCGTCGGATGGTACCAATACCAACCAATCGGGGAAGCGCGCGGTATTGCATTAGTCTTAGTGTCAATTAAATAAAATACAATACAATTTTCATTAAAAATAATTATTCTTTGTCATGAAAAATCATTTCAAATAATACCTGACCCATTTTTTTCAGAATATAATGTTAAAATGGCTTAATAATAATAATACTACTCTAGGATTAGGTTTTTATAATGTTTTATTGCTTTTATATTAAAATATTGTAAAAATCTAGTTTTAAGGAAAAAAATGAATAAAGAGTTTATTAAATAATAATAACAATAAATAAAATAAATAATAATAATAAACTTTCCTACACTCACACCATTAATATCCCCTGTTCCACCTATCCCTACCAAGCTATCTCCACTGGTAGGGATAGGTGGTATTACTACATCGATACTAAGGTGAGATGTCAAATGTTACACATCATATCTGACTACTGTAGGCTCGCTCGTTTTTTTTAAATTTCTGTTACTTTTTTTAATGTGTAATGTATTTACTTTTTTACTGTTACCTTTTTTGATACGGTTTAAATATTTGTGTTGCCGCTAAATCTAAAATAAATAGGTATCTAAAAACAAAACAAGTCTTTCATTTTCGTCGTTAGTGTCAACTTAAAAAAATACCAGCTGCTGTCCTCACCTTTGCTATTTCACACTTACACCTCGTTTAAAGGACCCCATGTTTTAGGAAAGAGGAAATAGGTACGTTTGCTGGAAAAAAATTCTTTTTTCGGGTGTTGCGACAAATAAATTATTAAATAGGTGTTATATTAAAAATTAAACAAAAAATGTTTTTTTTTTAATGTAGAAAAACATAATTTGGTTTAATTATAATCTGTAATAAGTACCTACGTGATGGAATTTGTCATAAAGAATATTTGAATTGAGAAGCCTTCAATTATAACGAAATACGTAGAACCGCCAACACAGCTACGTATTTGTAAAATTTGTACCTATACCTACTACTAGCGCAGGCAGTGCAAGCTAGAGTCATTGATTTACGACCAAAGTACCTACCTATATGAAATATGAAACATCTAAAGGTGCATCTAATATCTCATCTCAATATTGACGCGAAGCTACAACAATAAACAGCTTCTCATAAGTGCGCCGACCAAAAAATGCCAAAAATGCAGTTACGGTTAAGTAAATATAACTGAAAATACTATCGTATTAAATGAACAAAATATATATTTCGTATCATAGGGAACGTGTTTACAATTTGTCAGAACCATAAATTTATAACACGCTATAGTTTTTTCTACAATATCATTTAAAGTTGGGCAAATATCATGAAAACGAGTGGCGGCGTTTAGTAGATTTCTTATAGTTTATCTAAATTATTGTACCTATGATTTTGTCTAAACAATTATCAATGGATAAACTACAAATTGCTAGACTACATTTTCGATTCATCAAAAGGTTATTTAAATAATTATTTTTTATTAAGCACCTTAAATTCCCCATACAAAATTAGTATGGCCGCGCGGCATCAAATAAATATGGACGACGACATTTCAAATAGAACATATGACACTTGTCACTTACGGATGGCGCACCCTTAAATTAAAGGTCAAAATACAGGCGTCGCAAAGCTAAACCCAGCTTATTAGGAGCTCATAAAGCATGTTGTTGCGGTTGTGAAAATGGGACACGTGTAGGGGCTGTTACTAAGACATAACTATAATAAACATAATAATAAACTTTCCTACACTCACACCAATTATCTAGCCCAAGAGAAGCTTCGTTAAGAAACTCGTTATTATAGATGGTTACTAGACAACGGATAAACATACTTAAAATACTTGAATACATAGGTACTTATTATTCATAGAAAACACCCAGACCCGAGACAATTTAGAAAAACAATCATTTCTAAATTGACCCGACCGGGAATCGAACCCGGGACCTCAGAGATGGCGACACCATGAAAACCGGTGTACAAGCCACTCGGCCAAGGAGGGCGTTATACTAAAACTCATACAATAATCTGCTTGTGTGTCATACATAAGCCTGATAGAATTTCGTACTAACCTGATGAACTAATGTTTCTTAAGTACCTAGGTAATTATTTCTAAGATTCTTAAGATCAAAAGAACCCTCTTTCGTACTTCATGTGTTTCGGTTTAAAGGGAACTATTATCTAGTGAAATTACAGCTCATATAAGGAGTATAAGAATTAAAGCTTCAGGGTTGGTAACGCGTGCGTGATTCCTTGGTGTTACAAGCGGGGATGGAGGTGAGTAATCACTTATCTCCACCCCCGGTTGTAGGGGGTATATCCAAAGGTATATCCAAGGCGCGAGCATTGGCCTGGACTGGAGCCCTATAGAATAGCCATAAGTGGCTCGAGCATTTTAACAACAATCGTAGACGTGCGGTGCGGTGGCCGTTTTAAATTTGACGAACCGTTTAAGCTAGTTCGTTTGCCGCCATAGTAACACATGAGTAGATATATGTATTCTACTCATGTGATAGTTACATAAAACACGTCAATAATTATATTAAAAGCTATTCTTGTAATTTATTTAACGACGCTTAGCGATAACCTGCATTTGTGGTCCCAATATTTAATCTATTGCTTAACATTAAAATGTTTAAATTCCAAGATTGTTGTAACATACCTTGTTGAATGGAATGTACCATTCCAATAGTAGGTATTTTAATGATAAAGAAACAATATGTTGTCGTTAACAAAATTATTTAAAGTTAACTATTATACCTACAATTATCTTAGTGGCACCTGTGTTCGACACAGTAACACAGTGTTCGACACCAAAACTGATAAATTTCTCCAATACATTTTCAATCATTATGTCTAACATATAAAGTTCAATGTCTATTGAGTAGATCTATTGATATTATACATATTCATATTCATTTTTTCACCATAACCTTTACAATAAAACCGACTTCAAAAAACAGGAAACTAAAAAAGTAAAAACAGCTCTAAAAAGCAAGAAATAATATTGAAATCATATTATTAATTACCTAAATACGCATATCAGATTTCAGTTTTAAAGAAGGTCTACTGAAGTCGGGTGGCTGGGTTTCATTTAAACTTTTTTATTGTAAAAGCCCCACCCGACTTCTATAGACCTTCTTTAAAGTTGATATGCGTATCTAGGTAATTAATAATATGATTCCAATATTATTTCTTGCTTTTTAGAGCTGTTTTTACTTTTTTTAGTTTCCTGTTTCTTCCTTTTCTTTCCTTTTCCTGTTTCTTTTTACTTGGGATTGCATCTGCTCAGCGAATGAAAAGTTTAATGAAATAGTTACACACAGTGTCAGACATCAGTCAGTTAGGTTGTTTAATTGTCTTCCCACTCAACTAAAGTCAATAAGTAATGTAAATGTATTTAAAAAGCAACTTAAGTGCTTCTTGTTAGAGAAATGCTTTTATGACATAGAAGAATTTATTAGACTTAATTGATTTTGTATATAATTTTATTTAAATTTTGATTATGATTATATTGCGTAATATTTGTACTTTTTATTGACATGTTACATTTAATTTGGTTTGATTATTAATATTGGTCAAGTAAATTTGTTAATTGGTAACTGGTAATGAATATTTTTGACATTTATTTTTGCTGATTTTAATTAGTTATAATTATTAATATTGTTACATTCTTATATTTTCGTACTTTGCATGCATGTATTTCCAACACAAATGATTTTGTTCAGGGATAAATAAATTGAATTGAAAAATAAAAACATATGTCTTTTTAAAAATTATTACATATCAATAAGTCATTGATCTAATTCAAACATATAGACCCAGCGCCTACCAACCACTTGTCAGACTTCCTTTAATTAAATCCCAAAAATCCCAATATTATGTTCAGCACAGGCTTTACAGTCGTATACAAAACATATATATCGATGTATACAAACAAAACTTTAGATATGAGAATGATGAGAGTTGAGAACACGACACGCGGCCAAGTGGCCGCGCGCCGCATCAGGGTTAACCTTGAAGTGGGTCTTATGGCTGCGGGCAGGATTTCCCTTAAATATTATGATCGAGATATCAGTAGTAGACAATAACAAATTAGCAAACTTTTTCTTTAATACATAAAACTTAAAATTGTGTACATTTTTACAATAATAATACTTGAAAAGTTAGATGCGTTTCGTTTTCTTTATATAATGTAAGTATATATAATTTTTTGTTATCTGCTTAAAATGTTGTTGTTAAAATAAGTGTTTTCCTATGCATTATAGGCATTCTTCAAAGATTTCATAAGAACTCTTCATGTAACAAATCATTTTTTTCTTTTGAAGCTCTAAACATCTGCATGTAAACTGGTAATCATCTTCGAAGAGATAGGAAGTATAATTAATAATTGAACGAACTTACCTTGTGAAGTTCGATTCTAATTATACGAGTATCACGAAGAAGATGATTACTATACTCCCACCCAACCCAACTTCGAATACCTACATTCTCCTTCCTTACCCCTTTGAAAAATTTGATTTCAGTTACCTCTAAAATTAATGGCGGCCGTCTGGCGACCGGCTGTGTAGAGCGGCAGGGATGAGACAGAGATATTTTTTCTTTAGTAGCTTTAAAATATGTGACAAGGACGGCACCAGACTACGTACTGCTGCATGTTAACTGGTAATCATCTTCTTCGTGATAATCGTATAATTAGAATCGAACTTCACAAGGTAAGTTCGTTCAATTGTTAATTATGTACTCGTAAAAACCGGACTAACATAAAACTTAACTGCAAAGAAAAAAACAAGCTCTACGATCCCAGAATTCAATTTGAGCAATGTTGAATGCAACGTGAAATATTACCCTGGTCCGATACCTATACTTAAATAATAAAATCTATAATAAATGAGTATTTATAAATACATTGAATATTGATAGTGGTCGCAGGCGGGGACAATCACCAACCAAAGAGAGTGCGGATTTAATTGAGCATTCAACATTGCTCAAATTGAATTCTGGGATCGTAGAGCTTGTTTTTTTCTTTTTAGTTTTTTCTCTTTGCAGTTAAGTTTTATGTTAGTCCGGTTTTTACGAATACATACATAATTGTTCTTTAAATAGTTGTTTTAGCAGTCAGGCTTTTTGTTTTATTTTAATAATTTTTTACTATTGAAGTATGTTTCAATTATTCAGAATAAAGCCTTGGCAGGTCAAGACCTGCAAGCACGCTTACTGGATCAGTCAACTTTGCTCTTATTGGCAGTGGATTTTCGTCGTGTTCTTCAGTAAATCCCAGACGGTACAAGATTTTACCCTTCGGCAAATATGTTAACTGCCTGAAGTCCGTCACAACAGGATCCCCTGCCTTTTTTCCTGGTCTAATAGTTTTATATGTTCTCAAATGATCAAATTGTTTGAAAAACGTATGCTCCAAATATTCAACATGATAAGGCTTTTTATTGCAGGCTGTTTTGACAATGTTGACATAGTCAGCTGGAACATTTATTTTCTTATTCCTGACCTGTCTGTCAATAACAGAATGCATAGAATCAGCCTCCATTTTTGTATGACCCTTCTCTAAAACTTTTGCACAACAAAAATGAGACGAAAATTGACGTGCGGTCGTCTCTAGTCGCTACGCCTTAATATCGAGCGGAGTGATTAAAACCACGGAATAGACAGTGATTATATCCTCTTTGCTAAGCGGGGTGAAATACGTGGTTTGCTTTCAAAAAATGGCAGCCCGGAGTTCGTGGCTATTATTTAGCATTTTTAAACTGACACGGCTTAGGATTTAAAAGCTTTGCTATTGGATGCGTTCAGAAATCAGTAATAAAAAAGTATAAAAATGTCATTTGAAAAAAAAATGGAGTTACGAGGTTTGACACTTTAGCCGACGAATATGTTTATCTTATGCCGGCAATACACTCTCGCCGAGACACCACGAGACAGGCCGAGTGCGAGAGTGTACAGGGAGCTCTCGCTACCTCTCGGGCTGTCTCGCTGTCGCTCGCCTGCTCTCGGTCCCGTGGCGGTTTTTTGCGCACGAGTCAAAGGGCCTCGCTCTCCCTCGCGAGACCAGACGAGCGCACCCAAGTACACTATCGCGTCTTTAGTCCTTTGGACCATCCACCATCGCCGCTTACGCCATATCTTTTTTTTTTTGTGTGTGCAATTAATAAGTATTTGTAAAAAATGATGGCACACAAGGCAACGGCAGCAGCAATCTCAATAGAATAGAATAGAATAGATTTATTTATTTCAGGCAACAAAATAGTGTACCTGATGGTAAAGTACACACGGCAGCAGATCAACCTACCCAAAACTGTCAAATTTCTACAAGCGACTGTCAATATGGCTTTCGTAGAGGCCGTTCCACGGGGGACCTTCTAGTTTACGTCACACATTGCTGGGGCGAGGCAATCGAGAAGCATGGTGAAGCGCTTGCCGTTTCACTTGACATCTCGAAAGCCTTTGACCGGGTCTGGCACGCTAGCTTGCTTAAGAAACTTCCAGCGTATGGCATCTCTGCTGAATTTTGTGCCTGGATATTAGACTTCCTGAGTGAACGGTCAATTAGGGTGGTCATTGATGGCTGCTCTTCTGACCTCATGGCTATCGATGCCGGGGTTCCTCAGGGATCCGTCCTTTCTGCGACCCTCTTTTTGCTGCACATTAATGATCTGCTCATGCCCGGAATTATTGGGTATGCAGATGACAGCACGGTCTCAGAAAGATATTTGTCCAGAGCTAGAGTCAGCATGAAAGAACTGTGTTCCTTAAGAGAGGCCATGGTGGAGCGGACAAACTTGACTCTAAGTCTTGTCTCCCAATGGGGTGACAGTAATTTAGTTAGTTTTAACGCCACCAAAACGCAGGCATGTCTGTTCACTGCCAAAAGGAGTCCTTTTAACCTGACTCCTACTTTCCGAGGTATGACTGTACCGATTACCGACAACCTGAATCTCCTAGGAATGAAGTTGACTTCCAGTCTGAACTTCGGTGACACCATCGAAATTAAGGCTCAAACAGCGGCAAAAAAAAATGGGTGTCCTAAATAAGGTTAAGCGATATTTCACGCCGGGACAGCTTCTAACTTTATATAAAACGCAAGTCCGATCGTGCATGGAGTATTGCTGCCACCTTTGGGACGGTTCAGCAAAATACCAGCTCGCCGCGCTTGATAAGGTGGAACGCAGAGCCAGGAAAATTATAGGTGACGATAAGCTAGTTAAAATTAAGCTTCACAGTCTCGCTCACCGCCGCACAGTTGCCTGCTTGTCGGTCTTTTACAGGCTATACTTCGGAGAGTGTGCTATTGAGCTGCATGAGCTCATTCCACCATCCCCATTTTACCATCGAGAATCCAGACGTACGGCTGGCTACCACCCTTACCTGGTTGATATTCCACTTCTGCGCACTAAGCGTTTTGCTTCTACATTTATAATGCGTACAGCCAAAGAGTAGAATTCCCTGCCGGCGTCTGTGTTCCCGAGTGCATATAACCCTAAAGTTTTTAAAGCCCGAGTGAATAGGCTATTTCTGGGCAAGCTTGTCCCATCGTCGGCCTCTTCTTAGCCCTAGGGATTAGAATGAGGCCAAGAGCAAGCCCATCTCACAATAAAAAAAAAATAAAAAATAAAAAAAAACAATTTTGAACTTTATTGTTTGGTTATAAGGATCAATATTAATTGGAGAAATTTGACATATTTGGGTAGGTTGATCTGCTGCCGACTGTACAAAGAGGCTCATAGAATAGATACCTTACAGACTAACATACATACAAATAATATACTTAAATAAATTAAAAACTATGCTACACGTAAAGACGGCGACGTGCGACGCAATGTCTACGTCCATCCTCTCGGCGTTCACAACTGCGACTGACGACTAGGGCTGCCCGATTCGAATCGATCTTTTAGAAGATCGATTCACGGCAATACGATCTGTCGATTTTTTGAATCGATTCAACAGGATGCGATCTTTGCTTAGATCGAATCGTATGCCTGGAAGATCGTATGAAAAAATCGTATCATTAAAATACAAAAATAATGCAAACTAAACGATACTAGGAGATCTTTGGCAACACTAATATTTTAGCGGGGACGATGTATCTACAGCAAAGTAAGATTACATACACCTATTTGTTGAAATAGTCTCGAGTTACGTACCTAAGTTAGACTGCCGTGAGTATGAAATGAAATGAAGGTAGATTTGTATTAGTATTTGTTTATTTTGTACCGCCGCCCCAAGAACATCATAGGTACTTTTTGTTCATTGTAGATAGTAGTACGATTGAATACGAAGTGCTTTATTTTGTAAGCGTGACATATTATTTTTGAATATTGTTTTTAAAATGGCTCCGCCAGTAAAATCAAGCGTTTGGGCGTTTTTTTATTTGATGTGACACGGGTGGACAGTGCAAATTATGTAAACAGAATGTTAAAACCAAAAAAAAATACTATGAATTTAAAAAATCATTTCAAACGCCATCACATAAATACTTCTTCTGAATTAAACAAAAGTGGAGAAAGTTCTACTACAAAAATCGGAGATACTCAAATGCGGAGAGTTGGAATCTATAGATAGTTTTGTAATCTTTTTTCAATTATAAATACAACTTTTCATGCGATGTCACTGTCTTTTTATTATGACGATCTTCCAAGATCGAATGAGATCGATTCAATGCAATACGATTCAGATCGTTACGATTCATTATGATTCAAAAGATCGATTCAAAGCAAAAGATCGGACATCCCTACTGACGACGCGAGAATGTACAGGGTCGCACTCTCTCGTGCATGGGGCTGTCGCGCGAGAAATTCGGGCGAGGCTGGGCGAGAGCTCTCGGACGAGAGTGTACTGCCGGCATTACGGGTAAGTACAGTGCCTTTATCTCACCTGATGTTAAGTGATGATAAGGCCAATGGTGGTAGCGCCCTTCACCCGGAATCCTCAACAAAACCCAGACACAATAGAAATCCAGTTGTTTGTCAGTCACATGGCGCTTAAAGTGCACATAGGCACAAAATTATATTTTTTAACAAGAAGAAGACAGATACACAGTTTATACGTGGTTATACACAGTAACCCCCTTACAAATAAACACTATTTAAGCATTTATTTAGTTAATCATTGTTTTGTCTCTTTTTCTCAAATTGAGAACGACGTTTGTGTGACGTTGACAACTGATATTGGCGTTAGTTAATAACCTGCTAATGACTTTTATAATGAAAATAATAGAAAGCTATATTGATTTTTTACATTTTACTACAAAATAAATTTCACTTAAATTAATTTCAAATAACTCATTTTTTAATCACCGTCATTATTGTTGAGTTTTAATTAAGTACTAATAACATAAGCTCTAAAGGGATAGCGAGCGTTAATGAGGGTAGTTATAATATAAATAGGATGTTTAAGCTAACTTCACTTAGTAGCTCTTTGCACTTGTGCGCGCTTACTATTATACATATTACGTTCGATTTGTTTTCGTGTTATGATGGAAGGATTTAGTACCAATTTGGATATTTTTATGTTTGTGGCAAACAATGGCGGTTTCTCACAGCCCAGTGTATTATTTGAAGTTTTCGTCAATGCCGTTGATTTGTCAGAAAATGAAAATAAAGAAATGAAACAATTCTGTCAGACTTATGTGTGTTCGTTGAGGAACAAATGGATCTCGTGTAATCGCACGAGACATACATTCATAAAAAAAGTATGAGACATGGCTGCAAGAAGACATAAAATGGCCTGAGTTCATGAAGGAAAAGATTACACCATCTTCAGTGTTAGAAGAGCAGCAACCATGTTCCAGTTCTGATTTCGGTGTAAGTGAAGGTGCATCAACATCATACAAACGGGAGACGTGCAGTGTTGGAACATCAACTGTTGTGACTCCAAGAAAAGTATTCTCTGAGCTAAGCCCGCTACAGAAGAGAAGAAGAGTGCAAGAGCTCCTAACGCATAGCTCTGAAAACCTTGCTTATGCAACTGGATTAAGTGCAGCTAACAAGAATGTAGCAGATATAATAAAATTGGTCACAGAGCATCCCGAGGAGGCTACAAAAATAAAGGAATTGTTGAAGTCCAAGAAATCTATGCCCATATATTCCGCTGATAAAGCTTTAGGTATTTTGACTTCATTGAAGCTTTCGAAATGGCAGTATACAACATTGAGAGCTTGTGCTACAGAAGAAGGAATACCACTATATCCTTCATATACTGCAATCTTAGAGGCAAACCTACCACCTACCACCTACCCACCAAAAGACACCATAGAAATCACCGAAAGAGGGGTAAAAGTAAAGCTTCAAGCTATTTTGGACAAAACTGTTGCTAGACTTGGGAAATTTCTACGTTTGGAATCTTCGCTAGATGGCAAAGAGCTGACACTGATATGCAAGTGGGGCTTTGATGGTGCTTCAGGGCAAAGTTTGTACAAACAAACTATAGTGGGTGAAGATGATTCCAGCATCTTTATGTGTTCTTTTGTACCTCTGCGCTTAGTTTGTGGCGAAGAAAAGTTATGGGAGAATCCAAAGCCATCTTCCACAATGTTCTGCAGACCGCTCTATTTCAAATTTGCAAATGAAAACCAATTAAATATTAAGGAAGTACAGGCTTTAATCGAAGCTGAGATAGCAGCACTGGAGCCGTCTATTATGGGAAGTCATACTGTTAAGCACTCAATGCTTATGACCATGATAGATAGTAAAATCACTTCGCAACTCTCAAATACATCAACGCAGACTTGTGACATCTGTAAAGCTACCCCTTCGGAAATGAATAAGTTGGAGAAGATCTTAGAGTAAGTTTGAATAATTTGATAAATTAATTTCAGATTAACGTAATGCTCTGTATCTTTTTATTAATTAATTCACTTTCTTTCCAGAAAACCTGTTTCAACAGATATATATCAGTATGGTTTATCTACGCTACATGCTTGGATTAGATGTATGGAGTGCCTACTCCATATTTCGTATAGACTGGACTTCAAAACATGGCAAGCCAGAGATGCAGCCAGCAAAGAGTCATTGAAGAGTAAAAAACAAACCATACAGCAGAAGTTCCGTGATGAAATGGGCCTCCTAGTAGATATCGTTAAACAAGGTGAGTTATGATAACAGTCGTTGTTCTTAAACCTTATTTTTTTCTAAATAACGTTAGTTCTATTCTTTGCAAAGTTGTAGACTAGTTTTGATTCATTTATAATTTTTGTTTCAGGTTCAGGAACCACAAACGATGGAAACACAGCGAGGAATTTTTTTGGTAATCCTGCCACAACTGCAGCTATTATAGGCTTGGATCCTAATTTGATCCAAAGATTTGCAACACTTTTGCGTGTGATGGCCTGTGGGGAGCCCATAAATATTGAGGCGTTTAAAAACTTTGCGCGCCAAACGGCTGAATTGTATGTGGAGCTCTACGGCTGGTATCACATGCCTTCGAGTGTCCACAAACTTTTATTGCACGGTGCTGAAGTTATTAAACACTTCAATATTATGCCTATTGGCAAATTATCTGAAGAAGCATCGGAAGCCAGAAACAAGGACTTCAAGAAAATCCGAGAACAGCATTCGCGCAAATTTTGTCGAAAAGCGACAAAAGAAGACATTTTCAATGGTCTCCTTGTCTCGTCCGATCCCTACCTGTCCAGCATAAGACCTGTGCTGAAAAAATCAGTAAATACACCTATTACTGATGATATGAAATCTCTTCTCATTGGTGACGATGCAGATGTAGACAAAGAGAATATTGAATTTGTTGATATTAACGCGTCAATGCTGAACTCGGATTTAGAGGACTTTGACGATAGCAAAGATACTCTCTGCTAGTCGTTTTTTGTATAAGTAGTAGAAAATAATTATAATATTTGTAAATAGTAATATTTAATATATCATAGTTATATAGAAGCTGTAAATAGTTGTTATAGTCATAAATTAACTAATGTACAAATCTGACGTTACTTTTACTGTTAATGTCTTTCTTGCACAAAATTTTTGTTGTTATGTACCTATTTGTGTAAATGTATTTCATTATTAGTTTCCACAAATGTATTTTACATCAACTATTTAATACATGTTTTTATATTTATTCACTTTCAACCATAATTATAATTTTCAAAATAAAAAATATTTAAAAATATCCTTAGTACGTATTTATTCCTAGTTATATGAGTATTAATTTACATACTATTTTCATATTGAAAGTGGTAAATAACTTCATAAAATAACATCAAAGATTTGAAAGATCAACTACCGAAAATTCAAAGTTTCCAAAGTTTGCTACAGACCAAGCGGCGCCAAAAGGCATAAGAATTGTATGTAATCTTGCTCGCCGTATATGGTGCAATAGCTCATGTGAGTACCAGCCCTTCAGTTCTATTCAGTTTTTAAAAAAAAGGCACTTTTAGTGTTTTTTTCCATACAAAAAGAAATGAAAATATTTTTTTCTCACACATGGAGCTACTCATACCCTTCATACTATGTTAGTTAAGCAAAGCGAGGTATACTCAACACAATACATATTTTTATTAATTAATTTCCGACATTAAGTTTCTATGAGTATGGTGCTTGATTTTCAGACCACTGTGCGCCGCCGCGTCGCAGCATCAACACGAACGATATAGACAGTGAAGTGTGAACGAGAACATGTCAAACTTTCTTCTTTTCGAAACACCAACCGTTTCATGCGGTAAATTTACAAACCAACCAACCGACTCAAACTACCCTTTTTTTTGTTATGGCTTTGTTCGGTTTCTTCGGAAACATTTTTTTTAATTGATGGCCTCGTATTTGTTAGCTCAATAATGTAAATACTTTTATTGTTAATATATATGATCATGACGAACGATAATAGTTATGAGTAGTGATAAATAATCTACCCCAACCCCTTGAGTATCTCAGTAAAGATGTGGGGCTTTACTGAGACCTCACGCAGACTTCTTGAGAAAATTCGAATAGTGACGTTGTTGCACTGTTTTGTTTCATTTGCTCATCGACACGAATCGTTCACGAACACTTGACATAACACTTAATATTATTTTTAAAAAACAAAACAAAACCGCAGACAATATGACCTCCATCCCTCCCTTCCTTCATTCCTACTAGGTCCATCCCTCAGTATTTAGCTATTATTCTGAGGCCCATCCCAATAAAAGTACCGGTAAGAGTAAGTAACATGGGTATTTAGAAAAGTATCGATACTTTTTTGTTAAATATTGTGCTTTATGCTCTAAGGCTTTAGCCAATCCGCGTAGAGTGGTTAGTTAATTTACCGGTAAAAATGCGATCCAGTGACCCAGGTAACAATATTTTAACGGTATTCAAAGCCCTGGTTTGAGCGGTAGATAAAAACATATGACAAATACCAGCATTTGGTAAGGCACAAATTCCACTAGATTCACATGCTTACGTGCATTTTTATTAGATTTAAGTGTTTATTGATTAAGTACCTATCGATACTAAAGTATAGATATATATTTATCGATGTTATGGGTTACTTGGTTATTTGTTGTACCTTCTCGAGGATATTATTGGTTAAAAATATACCTATTTAATAAACATTGGTTGTCCATAATCATCATCAAAATAAAGTAATTATGTCATTCGTAAAAACCGCAAATTTAATTGGTAGGTATAATTTTTGCGTTAAAGTTCGGTTCACAATCACCACTTATTCAAATATCTTTGAAAAAAAAATGTCTATGGTGTGCTACTAGTCTTGTGCTTAATCGGACAATTTTCGGTTTAGTACTATACTAGTACAGTCAGAGTAAAGTACTAGTACACCTTATTAGTACTAATAGTACCTAACAGTACACGGAAATAAAGTCGTTACCTATCTATACCGCTGACCTCTATAAGTAAGTACACTGTAATATAATTTAAATAGAGGTCAGAGTGCGCTATCCTCTATACTCACTGCTGTTTTAATCTATTTTGGCACTGTTATCCTATCAGCCAGCTAAATAGCTTCAAAACTGTTTTTTGCCAAAAGTAGCCACTTTTTTTTCAAAACCATTTTAAAATTATTTAAGTGTATTTTTGATCTGGATAAAGCTATTCAATAAATATTAGACGTTATTAAACGACTTAGTTGTTCTTAAAACAGACACAAAGAAATTCAATTGTTCTATGGCACTGTGGTTACATTGGACGTCCAAGTATTTAGTAGAGCTTGTTTCTTTTCTTTAATTTAGTAACTCGAAATAGGTATTTAAAAAACAAAGTACAATCTTTAAAAATGCAGGCACGCACGCACTCTCTCAATCACGTCACGTCAGGGCGCTTTAACAAAGCGCGATCACTCGCTCACACTACACACTAGTTGGTTTTTGAAAAATTTCAGTAATCCTAGCACTAAATACCGATGAGCAAGATTTTCTATCAATAAATCGCACGGTTGGCGTAAGCGAATTTGTTATCTCGCATAATGTGTGAGTATTCGATAGCGATTGGCAGGCAACAACTATCTCGCTTTCTCTTACATACAGTACGTTTGTACCTTGTTGGTTCTTGCTCGTCCGAATTTCTCCGAATGTACGTACGAACATTCGGAGAAATTCGGACAAGCAAAAGCAACATAATCAACTTGAGTTGAGTGTAGCGGGAGGTGTGTACTAATAGTCAGACTGTCCGATTAAGAGCTTGCGTTCGGTAACGTGTCTTTTCGTACAGTGCCGAATATTGTTCGTTACCTAGGGTGCGTTCTGAGTCACGATTATATCGATATTAGTGCGATAACAGTCGTTCCGAATCGCCGTGAGCACGTTCACGAAATCTTGCGTGACGTCACTCATGACGTCATTGTCTGCGCCATCTTACGCTCATAGCGATCATGCCTCGGAGCGAAATAACTGTGAGCGTCCTGTCAGTTTGCTGTCAATGTCAAAAGTAGCCGCCGCCGGCGCCGGCGGCGCCGCGCGCCGTCTGGACACGTGAGTCGTGTGTTTTAACTTTTAAATTTTTAAACATGGTTTTGTCAGCCTTATTGCGAGAGACGAAGAAAAAGAAAAAAACAAAAAAAGTTTGAGGTTATGAATAACGTAAGATCGGTAACGAGCGTTCCGAATCAACATCTATCATTTGTCGGTTTTAGCGCGATATCCGACTCGGAACGGCTGTGAGCGTTCGTAGCGCTGTAATCGTTATAATCGTGACTCGGAACGCACCCCTATTAGTACTTAGTACGCGTACTACACAACACACAACACTATATGCTACTATTGACGTTTCAATTTTGGGGGCGGTATCGTCGTATTTCATCAAGTTTTCTCTAAAAATGAGAATAATAAGAGCAGTTTAATTTAGCTAATATATGTTATTAAATATTATTCGGACCTAATGCCCGTAACTGGAGTGCAATAGGTGAGTTTTTAGATTTAAGTAGAATTTCCTAATGACTTGTCAACAAAATTACATTTTATTAGTTATATCCTGTCTATTGATTCACAAACCCTTTAATTCCTGCTCTTTATCAGGTGCTGCACTTATATCACAGATTATTTCCATTTCGAATTGTATGTACCTATCCTTATTGAGGGTAGTTCCATAGATAGTAACAATTTAATTTAAATTTGAGTATTCCTAGTTTTGTCTTAAGTTTCTCTTACCAATCCAATACCAATCAAATCTAACATATTTTATCAACCTGCTGACTATCCTCCTAGTGCCTAATCGTGCTCAGTTATTTCAATTATTATTACAGTTATTATACAATCCAAATATGCCCTTCTCACCATTCTTACTCAATGAATAATGATTACACAGTACCTACCTATTACATCTTTTGATATTTTTGTGTTAATTCTTTAGTAATCTAAATTAAACTGTTTATTTCAAAATATTTTATTGAAAATGTTATCTATACTAATATTATAAAGCTGAAGAGTTTGTTTGTTTGTTTGTTTGTTTGAACGCGCTAATCTCAGGAACTACTGGTTCGAATTGAATAATTCTTTTTGCGTTGGATAGTCCATTTATCGAGGAAGGCTTTAGGCTATATAACATCACGCTGCGACCAATAGGAGCGAAGCATCAGTGAAAAATGTTGCAAAAACAAGAAAAGAGCCTAAAAAATTAAAAATGCTGCCGAAAGTCACTATTCCACGCGGACGAAGTCGTGAGCACAGCTAGTTTAGAATACAGTTTGTGGTCATGTGTAATGCTTCAAAAAGGTTTAATTAGTCCTACAATATTTTCTATTTATTAAGATTTTTGGTAACCTTTTTCTTAGTGTTCTATTCACTCAGTCTTGATGTAGTCAATGAAGAGCATATTGATAAAGTTTTTCTCTTTCTATCTACAATCAGCCTAAAGGCTGATGATGAGGCTGATAGTCATAGTCAGATGATTTGTATATACATTGGCTTATCAAGATGTAATTTGAAACAGCAAGTTATTGACGTCATGCACATTTAGTATTATTTCTTGTATAACTTATAAATAAAAACTTTCTTGATACATTCTACTGCCTTTTAGCAAATTTGTGGCAAAGGGTATTATTGTAATGGTCTTATTGTTTACTGGTCATTCCACTATTATTATTAATAGGTATTTACTTGCATCAAACAGCTTTACATATTTTCTTTGATTATGGTAATTTTTATATTTTATGGGAGTTATTATGAATGTTTGTATTCTGTTTGTATTGTTGTCAGGCCAAATTCAGGATGATTGGGGGCCTATTTGTGTACAACCACAAGGGCGAAGTGCTGATCTCGCGCGTGTACCGCGACGACATTGGCCGAAACGCCGTGGATGCGTTCCGGGTGAACGTGATCCACGCGCGGCAGCAAGTTCGCTCGCCTGTCACCAACATAGCTCGCACCTCGTTCTTTCATATCAAGGTTTGTTTGTCAGCAATGCAGACATTACGCCAGAGCGTAATTGAGTTACAAATTTACAATCATGAGACATATGCTAACTCTGAAAGTACATCATCATCATCATCAGCTCATTCCCAAGTAGCATTGGGGGTTCTATAGCGGTTGACTTACGGTACACATTTATTCTTTAAGCTTTCTATGTGAGCTGCACAAGAGCTGTATAGCATGCTATACAGCCCTTGTACCACCCATTTGGGCACAAATTTTTCAGCTTTGAGTGTACAAAAGGTTCACGGTAGCAGTATAGTAGATCTTTAATGGTAGTTTAAAGAGAGAACTGTGGTCTTAAAGCTGTTGAACGGCACTATATTAGATTCCGTGTGGTTATTCATACAGACAAGTGAGTTATAATAAGTAACAATTATACAGCCGATTATCCAAAACCCAAACCACAAGTGTACCTAAAACCAACTATTAGGCCACTTTTTCCTCAAATAATCACTTTGGTACCACATTTTTTAATAAATATTAATTTTAGATAACTTACGGCCATGGCCATCGTCGAATCGTGTCTAACAGCCATTTTGATGTGATTTATTGTTACTGGTAGTACACTGTGTTTATATATGATATTGTGTTAATATTACGGGGTAATGTAAATTTATTGTAAAGTACATACATATTTATAGTTAAAATTTTCACGCGCCTCGGCTATATGCCTTTTTATCAAATAAATATATCGAAATAAGCAGATACAAACAAAGCAATATTTAATATTTTTGTTTTATTGGCATTTAAATCGTTGTATGGTTTTGTATTTAAACATCAACCATAAAATTAATAACGAAAACTCCGTGTTAAGTGACAAAATCATAAATTAATATAGAAATATTATAGGTTATTAAAAGTGAAAATGGTGGTCATTGTCTCCATCTACAGTGAACCATTATAACTCAAAATTAGTGTTGTGACCTCTTTAAAGTTTCACAAGTGTACCATTATAATGACGTCAGCTCTAGAAAGGTTAACATGTGTACCAATAGAGGATAACAGTGTGGTCCTCGTGAACAAATAAACTGCTATCAGTGCTACTAGATATCAATAGTGGTGCGTGTAAATACCTTTCATGTACATGTGAACTCATTAAACGCTTCTATTACAGAATAATTTATTAGCTGATTAATATATCACAAACTAGACCTGCTAACACTAACAACTGAATAGCGCTTCATAAAAGGTTATATATAACAGCTTTGGGCTGCAATATTGTTCACATGTGTTATATTATAATGCCAGCAATCTAACACTGTATATGTGAACCTCTGAACAGCCTATGCCGAATTTTACTTCTCTTAAACCGCTCTTGTACAGCTTTGAAAATGAAAACTGGCTAGAAGAGTAATGTTGTCCTGAAAAAACGCCAATAGTTACATAAATGCCTTACACAGGTATAGGTGGACATGTTCACTTTATTGCAGCCGATGAAGCAACTGTGACCACTGTACATGCTAAGAGATCACCAGTAAAATAAATGTGGCCTTTTAAAGAGAATAAAATGCGAATAAAAACGCACGCACGCACGCACGCACGCACGCACGCACGCACGCACGCACGCACGCACGCACGCACGCACGCACGCACGCACGCACGCACGCACGCACGCACGCACGCACGCACGCACGCACGCACGCACGCACGCACGCACGCACGCACGCACGCACGCACGCACGCACGCACGCACGCACGCACGCACGCACGCACGCACGCACGCACGCACGCACGCACGCACGCACGCACGCACGCACGCACGCACGCACGCACGCACGCACGCACGCACGCACGCACGCACGCACGCACGCACGCACGCACACACACACACACACACACACACACACACACACACACACACACACACACACACCCTCATACACAACAACTGCTACTGCAACAGGGACCAACGGCTTTACGTGCCTTCTGAAGCACAGAGGAGCTCGAGATGACACATTTTTGGTCACCCACCTGATGACCGGCCTTTGCGAAAGTTGCTTAACCTCAGCACTAGCAGACCGGGCGCGTTAACCACTACGCCATCGAGCTCCTCTGAAAGAACAAAAATCTTTAAATGTTACACACCTAATAGTTAAGGCGTACGTTAACTTACAACAATAAATAAAAGAAGAAAAACAGATCAGTTAAGATGCAGGCCAAACGCTTCCTAAACAGAGTGCCGAGTGTGACAAAGCTATCAAGAAGATAATACTAAATATTAATGTAAAAAGACAACAAAAGTGGTGTGCATAATTAATTTATTTAAAAGGAAATTAACTGGTTACAAACTTATTAAAATTAGGCTATATTAAAAATTTACTTGTGAACTTAACAAACTCCTTACTTGTTTTTGTTTTAAAGAAAAATATTGTTCAATCCACAGCGAGCAAATATCTGGTTAGCAGCGGTCACTAAGCAAAATGTGAATGCGGCTATGGTGTTTGAGTTCCTACTCAAGATTATAGATGTTATGCAATCATACTTTGGAAAGATTTCTGAAGAGAACATCAAGAACAACTTTGTCCTCATCTATGAACTGCTTGATGGTAAGTTTTGATTGTATGTTGTTGTTAATGTGCAGAGATGGGGGTAAGCAAATCAATAAGTAAAAGTATAGTAATAAGTAATAGGAAGTGCAATTAAGGATAATAATAATACATACATATACATATTCTAAATAACATAAAAAACATTATATAGACAACTAGCTGACCCGGCAAACATTGTTTTGCCAATTATTTCTAGGGAATTTGTAGGGTAGAAAAAAATAACTTCATAGTCCTAACCATACTTCATACTCCATACTTCTAATGTTCCCTGTCGCTCACACCTCCTCATCAATCTTAATATGCCTTCCGTAAAACCAACTTTTCCTATTCCTTTTCCGTTCATGCAGTCAGTCTGTGGAATGACCTACCACCCAGTATTTGGGAGTCCACATCGATTTACTTGTTTAAGAAACGCATAAAGGAGTACTATCTTTCCACTTGAGTGTGTCATTGTTATTGAATATATGTTTAATTTGTGTCGTAACTATTTTACTGTATGTTTAGTCTTAAATACTTGTTTTGTTTGTTTTGTGCATACTTTTTCTACTTTTCTTTGTATCTTCGCCTTCTAAGTAGCGCCCTTGTACTTGTCTATTCTTACTATGTTCTCCCTTCTAATCGTTTGTGTGTACATAGATTATAAATAAAAAAAAAATAGATAACTAACTTATTGTAAGTGTGTGAGAATGTGGTATATGAGTGAAAGAGGCATGGAGCGCTGTGAACGATGATGGAATATAAAAATAACAAAATACTAAACATTTATTTTTTACTTTATTATAATTTAATTTTTTTTTAAGCCATATAAAGAGTTAACAAACACATTTAATGTATCAAATATATCTAACATGGTTTTTACTACTAACTTTTATGTTTTTCCTTGCAGAGATCTTGGATTTTGGTTATCCTCAAAATTCAGACACTGGTGTCCTGAAAACATTTATCACTCAACAAGGAATCAAATCTGCTTCCAAGGAGGAACAGGCACAGATCACCTCACAAGTATGATCTTCAATTATATTGTATATTATTATTTGGATATTCTACGTATTTACAACTTACATATTATTTGACAATGACATGAACAAATAACATAATAGGTTTAAAACAATGGTAGGACAAATTGTAAATGAATTTATTATTATTATTATCTTATATTTCTTATCTAGGTCTGTTGCTATGCAAAGAATCTTGGCAGAATTATCGTTTATGAATTCCGTGTGAATGCTATTTCATCTTGGGACATATAGTGCATCCAGAGCGCTATATTAAAAAAGAAACTCAATATGGCATTTGAAAAAAATATGACTTGCCTCAGATGAGTCCTGGAGCAAGTTATTTGTTTTATAGTGTTATAAAGTTTCAGATATTTTTTTTTAAATTAGCACTACATTGCGTTTGCCTACAGGTCACGGGGCAAATAGGATGGCGTCGGGAAGGTATAAAATATAGACGGAACGAACTGTTCCTGGATGTTCTCGAGTACGTCAACTTGCTGATGTCTCCACAAGGTATGTGTAGGAATATCAAGCAAATTAATTTATTATTATCACTTTTTGTTTGAAACCTGTCTTACTTGCTCTGACAATAGACATTGTTAGCTTTGTCATACTTTTGAACAATAGAGGTTGTTTAGTAGTATTTGTTTATTGATTTGTCATAACAAATTATTTAGGTAATAAGAATTAATAATATTATAAAATAATGATATTTCTCCAAAATATTATATTTCCCTAAGATACATTATCAGTAAAGATCTTAACTGATAATATAGCCGATCACCATTCACAAGCTCATTTACTGTCTCCACTCTTGGGGCATAAGCCTTCCCTATGGATGGATAGAGAGAAAGTCATAAATAAATAAATACACCAAAAAAAAAACGTAAACCCAAGCATAGTAGCTTTCTATGGTAACCTTTAAATGGTATGGTAACAGCCTCTGTGGTCTAGTGGTTAAGACCACCGGTTTAGATTCGGAGGTCCCGGGTTCGATTCCCAGCGGGGGGTACATGTTTGTGTGCTCGGTTTGGTTGGTGGGAGGACTTGTTTGTCCACCTGGCTAGCTACCACCATCTTATCTAAATATGTCGCCATAACATCAATGTTTGTAGCATTGTTGTGTTCCGGCAGCTAGAGGTAAGATAGCTAGTGCCTCACTAGTTGACGATCCCGGGTGAAGTGCGCTTCCATCATTGGCCATAAGGCCAATGATGGAAGCGCACTTCAATTCATGATAAGATCACTTAACATCAGGTGAGATCAAGGCACTGTGCTTACCCGTTAATATATTTAAAAAAAAGTAGGTTAGCAAGACTGTTATTAATATTTTGATAGCGCATACATAATGATCTTTGGAAATTTTTTTTTTTGCTTCTAATAACTTCTACTTTCGTATTTTTATTATTTTTAATTTTTGCATTCATTATGCTTAGGTTATTAAGTAACTTTAAATTTTATATTGTACAATATAAAATTTTATAGAAAAATCAACCAGTCTCCGGAAGCTCGAGTGGGTATCGGACCCTTGGATTACCGGTCCAATGCTCTGTCTGACCTTTGAGCTACCGAGTCCCCTTAACTAAGCTAACCTAAGTTCTACATTCGTGTTAAGGTCAAGTGCTATCAGCGCACGTCGCGGGCAAGGTGGTGATGAAGTCATACTTGTCCGGCATGCCGGAGTGCAAGTTCGGTATCAACGACAAAATTGTCATGGAGGCCAAGGGCAAGGGGAATGGTCAGTATTCCGGTAAATAAATCTCAATTATTACAATTTTTAATTAGCTTTATGGCCCGCTTTACCGTTTATTTTAGTCTGAATTATATATAGCGCCTATGAAACATTCGGGGTTAGTTTCATCATTTCTTTTGTATCATAAACACACATTAAATAGTTATTGCATAATTATGTTTATTGTATGATGCAGACCTAGTTCTGGTTGCTATCAGACTGACTACACTTTATAACCGTTGTTGAAACTAGCCCTTAGTAAAGTTATATTAGCTCTTGTATAAAGAAACCATTTTTGCTATTGATATTTAAAAGGTTATGTTCAACTTGTAATAAACACAAAACATTTTTCTAGTGTTAGTTTCCCAATACATAATTCAAATCAAATGTGTTTGTTTAATGTGTAACAATCTTTTTTCATGGGATGTCGCGATTTTATTACGCAAGATGGAGGTGGCTTTGGACTAGGTATGCCTGTGTCTTTGATTAACTCCTTATAACCCATGTTATTTGTGTTTCGCTTCGCTACATGTGACAATACTGATCATATGCACGCATAAGTCAAAGATTTTTTGAACTGGCAACAAAATATTTTTACTGTGGCAACACCTACTACCACCGCCACAAACGTCATCGTAAAGGTAGAGACTGACCGGAGCGTCTTGCTGTAACGTAACATGCGAGCATTCACATAGTCAGTACAGTGAGCCGAGCCGTTTGCCGCTCGTTATCGGTCTGTCGGCAGTGACGTAGCAAGTTAGCCGCGAACGGTACGTCACAGTTACGTTACGATGATCGCTCCGGTCAGTCGCCACCATAATGATTACCACCCATACCCATGATTTCTTAAAAGCCATGTCACATTTCGGTATCCCATATAAACATCAAAGCTTTAAGTTTTTCAAACCAATAAACCTATTTTTAATGAGATATTCTATGTTTGGGGAAAATACAGAGATGTTGCCAGAAAATATTAATATTAATATTATTGTAAAAAAAAAGTTTGTATAACTGAATTTATGCGATTTAAGGTCCACTATGGAAAGTTTCGAATCACATAAATTGTGTTAAGTACACAAATCCTTTTTAATATGCGTTCTATTAACAGTTAACAACTCTGTATTTTCTTGAAGCATATAAAATTTTATTAAATTAAATTTGCTTATCGGTTTAAAACAAAGCCTTAAAATTTATATTAGATGTCGAAATTTAAAATAATTCCGTATTAATTTTTTCATTGCTTTGTGTGGGTTTCATAAATATTACAGTTATAATTATACAAATAAAGTTAAATATTACTACTACTACTCCTTTCCACAATAAATTATTTGAATTTAATTTTAATAATTTATTATTCTCATGTGGTGGACAAAGGTGATAAATAGTTTGTATTGTATTTCCTATAAATATCTTCCAGCACATAAACCCTGTAGGGGCACCACAATCTAATGTTAAAAATGTTAGTGCTAATAGCTAATAAATATTATTGTATTTTGTACCTTGAAGTCCACTTTTTGTGGAAGGCTATAGGTTATTTAACATAATGCTAA
The DNA here is from genome assembly GCA_947562085.1 of Eudonia lacustrata. Taxonomy (NCBI): domain Eukaryota; kingdom Metazoa; phylum Arthropoda; class Insecta; order Lepidoptera; family Crambidae; genus Eudonia; species Eudonia lacustrata. The sequence goes on along the minus strand of OX387318.1, from coordinate 13,890,198 downwards.
AAAAAGGTAGATAAAACGCTAACCCCCTTAGTCATAAAAACTATTTAAACATTATTTAGTTAATCATTGTTTTGTCTCTTTTTCTCAAATTCAAAATGACGTTTGTGTGACGTTGACAAAACAATATTTAACTGAATAATGCTCATTTGAGCATCTGTGCTTACCCCCTTATTCTTAAAAACTATTTAGTTTGTATGAATAAGGGGGTAAGCGAATACGAAGTACTAGCGCATTCGGGCGACGCGATGCTACGCGGTGAGTCGGGGAACAGTTAGTTTAAAGATATATTGTAATAAGGTACACATTCGTTTGCCAGGTGGTGGTATATCAGGCAATACTGACAGCGACCCGGCGCGCTCCGGCAAGCCGGTGGTGGTGATCGACGACTGCCAGTTCCACCAGTGCGTCAAGCTGAGCAAGTTTGAGACGGAACACTCTATCTCGTTCATACCGCCCGATGGCGAGTTCGAGCTAATGAGGTTTGTTATCAAACGATAATGGTAGTAGACTGTATTTAAGGGATGCGAAGTATATTAATGAAGAGCTTTCTTAATATTAGACAACATTGCATACATTGTTCTGATCCCAAGGTAAGTAGTTAAAGCACTCGTTTCATGGAAATCAGAAACAACGACGGTACCACAACCACCCAAACCCGACACAATATAGAAAAGTTAGTTTTCGACTTTGACCCGACCGGGAATCGAACCCGGGACCTCAGAGTTAGCGCCGACCAAAGTCCGGCGTGCAAGCCACTCGGCTGCGGAGGCAGTCAAACCTTACATTTTGATATACCACACATTTTTTTAATTTTTTTTATAACCAATAAACAATTTTATTTAACTTTTTATGTATTAATAAACGCTCTTAGCAAAAGTAGACATACGATTGAGAAAACATACATACATCTGACTAACAAACTTATTAGAACGTTAGGGATTGTGTTAGGTAACATCACAATTTTTTTTTTTTTTTGAGAGAGACTGCTGGTTGCCGAGGGCCATTTCCAGCTTCACCGGGCTTGTTTTAGGGGCGGCGAGGTACGTAAAGGGTACCTCAAGCCGTGTTGAAACGAATCACCTTCAGAGGATTTCTAGAGGGGTACGGCATCGCACACTTAAAAGTGCGCGTCCCCGTGCCCTTCCAGAGTCTCCGAAGGGTTTGGATTTCGGAGGTTCGGACATCACAATTACTATCATTACTAGCGGCCGCTCGCGGTTTCACCCGCGTGGTTCCCGTTCCCCGTTCCGTGGGAATATCGGGATAAAAAGTATCCTATGTGTTAATCCAGGTTATAAACTATCTGTATGCAGAATTTCATCTAAATCCATTCAGTAGTTTTTACGTGAAAGAGTAACAAACATCCATCCATACTTACAAACTTTTGCGTTTATAATATTAGCAGGATTAGTGCATTCATTCACATCGAAACTATAAATTTAACAAAAAATATTCACCTCTTTATGAGGGTGTCGCGTTTATCACATGCAATTAGATTATAATTAATGTAATTTATCCCCCATAAAAACATTACAGTACCACCAGTACAGTATACTACAGTAATGTTAGTAATGTTACGAAACCGACATTGCCGATATTAAAAATAACAAATATATATTTTTTATAATAAATAGTGCATTCCAGATGGTGGCAGACGCAGTCAGTGTTCCTTTTAATCTGTTTAAATTTTTCTTTGAAAATAATGTATCACTATTTTGCTGCGCCCTTTACATAATCTAAAAAGTTGTTACAGTTATCTTTTAATTGCCGCTTAGGTACCGCACAACAAAAGACATATCGCTACCCTTCCGCGTGATCCCCTTAGTACGGGAGGTAGGACGCACCAAGATGGAAGTCAAAGTGGTTCTCAAGAGCAACTTCAAGCCCTCCCTGTTGGGGCAGAAGATAGAAGTCAAGATCCCGACGCCGCTGAACACGAGCGGCGTGCAACTGATCTGCCTCAAAGGGAAGGCCAAGTATAAGGCTTCGGAAAACGCCATTGTATGGAAGTGAGTATATTTGGATAGGATATTCCCTTCACAATATCATTTCTATAACGTAGGCGTGTTTAACTGGTGTGATCAAATGATCGTCCGTGTGATGGTTACCGGTGTTTGAATGGTATGAGAGGAGCTCGATGGCGCAGTGGTTAACGTGGCTGGTCTGCGATTGCTAAGGTTAAACATCTTTCGCAAAGGCCGGTCATCGGATGAGTGACTAAAAATGTATCATCTCGATCTCATCCGTGTGTGCGTGTGCGTGTGCGTGTGCGTGTGCGTGTGCGTGTGCGTGTGTGTGTGCGTGTGCGTGAGCGTGTGCGTGTGCGTGCGCGTGCGCGTGCGCGTACACTGTATCTTTGTATTGTGTTGCGTGGCAGGAATGTCTTGAGGTGTTGAACACAACGAGTACAGTAACGAAAGTTAATGTTGGTGTTATCAACATTCGAACCACCACAGTCTAATAGTGCTTATAATCGTGGGATTACCTCCATAATTGGCCGGACATGGTCTTAATCCTTTCACAGTCAGAGGGATATATTGCCACCACATTTTGAACTTTATGAGATTGAGACAAGATTAAAAATCAATGAAATATTCCAACATTTTCTGTCTGTGAAAGGCCGGACACCACCTGAGGGAGATGATCCTTAGCGTGGTTTAGTTGGTTTGCACAGTATTGTGCACCCCGCTCTTACCCCCTTATGCCAAATGCATTATCTCCTGTATAAAAAAGTGCAGTGTTCCACTTTTCATTAAACCACACAATTAGCAGACAGGGCTGTTACTTGCCTTGTAGTGCCTATAGGTGCTTAAAGGAGCTCATGGTTAAATTTGCTTACCAATCCGGTGTTCCAGCATGATAGTAGTGGCTTAGCTTTTAGTATATGTGATTTTTTATCTTTCCTCAGAATCAAACGTATGGCCGGCATGAAGGAGACGCAGCTATCCGCCGAGATTGAGTTACTGGAGACGGACACCAAGAAGAAGTGGACCCGCCCACCCATCTCTATGGGGTTCGAGGTCCCGTTCGCGCCTTCAGGATTTAAGGTCACACATATATTTATTCTTTATTATACAAAAACATACTTACTTACTGCACTACCCGAAGTGGATCTTGGCCTCCGACACGAGATTTCGCCACTCTGCTCTGTCCACCTCTAGCCAGTCCGGACTGGCCGAACGTAACGTAACTGGCGGAACGGCCGGCCGTTGGAGGTGGCTAAGGTCCTTCTCAACCTGGTCTATCCAGCGATACCTGGGGCGTCCCACCTGGCGCTTCCCTGTTGGTCGGCCCAGGTATGCTCCCTTCGCAGCCCGATCCGACTCCATTCTCTCAACGTGGCCGAGCTAGCGCAGTCTAGCCGACTTTGTCTCGCCCATTATGTTCGGCTCGGCCACGAGCTCCTCTATCTCGACTTTCTTCCTCAGTCTCCAGGTACCGTCTTCGCGTTTAGTCGGCCCCAGGATTTTTCGAAACATTTTTCTTTCAACTTTTTTCTCTGCCACCAGCTAGCTTCTCCTCCTCCTTGAGTGTTAGTGTCCAGGTCTCGCAACCGTACATCAAGACCGGTCTAATGACAGTTTTGTAAACGGATTTTGGTTTTTCTGCTAATTAACCTGGACGCAATCACCTTATGGAGAGCCGCTGTGCATCATAGAGCATTTCGGATACGGATCTCTTCCTCTCGCTGGTTGGTATCTGTAACCGTACACCTTAGGTACCGAAATTTATTGTCACTTTTGTACTTCGCATTGTTGGTTTCTAGGTCTTTTCTCCTTTCCCTTATATTTCGGTACTGTTTCATGTGTTGTATTCCGATTTATCATGAGGGCGATCTTTCCTGCTTCATTCTCCAGCACCTGGGCCATCTGTTTCACCTCCTCCGCTTGTCGCCCTAGCAGCGCCAGATTGTCGGCGTATCCTAACACCTTGTGAGTGCCCATCAACTCAACTCCCCCACCGAGTTCAAGTTCGGACGACGTATTCGAGCACTAAACACAGAACAGAGCACAGGTGATAAAGCGTCTCCTTGTTTAAGACCTGTGACGACCTCAAACTCGTCCGTCAACGCCCACTCTAACTCTCATTTTGCTGATGTTTTTAGCAGCTCTGATCATTCGGATTAGTTTATCCGGTATATGGAAAACTCGTAGGATGTTATAGAGAGATTCTTTATCCACACTATTAATTGTAGGCCTTCGTAAAATCTACAAACAATGAATGTATGCTTTGAGCATACTCCCACTTCTTCTCCATAAGTAGTTTTAAGAGGAAAATTTGGTCAACAGTGCTGCGGTTTCTGCGAAAGCCACACTACACTGGTAGTCGCCGAGGATTTTTTCAGCGAACGGTTCTAAGCGGCTCAGGAATGTATGAAATAACTTTATAGGCTGTCGGTAATAGCGCAATACCTCTGTAGTTGGAGCACTTCTTTCGGGATCTCTTCTTGTTCATCGGGCATATTACACCTACGTTCCATTCGAGTGGTTGCCTTTCCTCCTCCCAGATTCTGACTATCAGCTCGTAGAGTTTTGATTGCGCTGGTCCTCCGCCATATTTCCATAATTCCCCCGCCCGGTATGCCGGCACTTGTTGTTTTTAAGCCGTAGCACGGCGTTTCTCACCTCCTCAAAAGTAGGTGCTACTACTTTTGCAAAAACATACATATAGAAAATAATGGACAGTCATGAAAGGGTTTAAGGGCTAAAAGTAAAATTAATATTAATATTGCACTGATTATAAAGTATTTATTTCTACATGAACGCTTATAACGTTCACTGGCGCACGAGTACATGCACGGTACAGAGAGTGAGATCAAAGACAAACTAAAAAATATCCATTTGACGTTAATAATGGAATTCGGCGTTACTTTGCGAAAATCCATGGCAAACTTGTATATAAATAAATAAACAAAAATGCAATTAAAAGGATATGTACTGTTAATTCCAAATTTAACGCCAAAAAGAATTAAACCTTCAAACCTATCAATTTACCTGAATATTTGACGAAAATAAACCTTGTTACAAAGTGTGCTGTGTTTAATGTGCATTTTCATTCGTACTCAGACTTCAATCAAAAGTGTACCCGACTGTCTCATAGCAATTTTCATATAATTTATTTATTATGTTTATCATGAATTTGCAAATGCTGTAAATTATAATCTCCGTATAATGTTGCAGGTCCGCTATTTGAAGGTGTTTGAGCCCAAACTGAACTACTCTGACCATGATGTCATCAAATGGGTGCGGTACATTGGCCGCTCCGGACTATACGAGACCAGATGCTAAGGACCACGGTTTATGGTAATTATCTATACAAATATTAATATAATAAAACTGAGGCGAGTTTGTGTTTTTGTTTGATCGCGCTAATCTCTAGAACTAATAATAACTATTCTCTCGTTTTCCCTTCTTCCTATGATATGGGGTCTTTCAAACTAGGCGTGAAGAGACACCTTGTGAGCCGGCAGAGTGAGCGAAACTGATTTATTTATTTTATTTTATTTTAGTTTATTTGGGAAACCAACTATATAAAATACATGTAGGTTTAATAAAGGACATAACACAGTTATCAGTAAAGTCTCCACAATTAATTAAAACACATAAATTGTTTCAGGACAAAGGACAAAATAAATGAACAGAGCTATGTTAATTATTATAAAACTATTTAAAAACTAAAGTGATAGCAAAAATTACAATATAACATTAATTCATTAATTCTCGTATTTGATTTTTAAACTGTAAAATACTACAATTAAATACATCTACATCTACAGATGAGAAGATGTTAAACAACTTTCGCAAAGGCCGGTCATCGGATGGGTGACCAAAAATTTATCATCTCGAGCTCCTCCTTGCTTTGGAAGGCACGTAAAGACGTTGGTCCCGGCTGCATTAGCAGTCGTTAACAACCACCAACTCGTACTGGGCCCGCGTGGTGGTTTATGGCCCGTTCTCCCTATCCATCCATAGGGAAGGCTCGTGCCCCAGCAGTGGGGACATAAAATGAGCTGACGATGATGATGATAAGACTAGAACTAAGCCCGGTACTATCTTTAAATCTCGTTTTGTAATAAGGCTGTAATCGAATACCAAGTACTGGTAGTGGGTCGTTGAGCAGCCAGTTGTTTTATAACGCTTAATCACTGTTATTGTAAATGTGGTAAGACTTGCAATAGTGTGGACTTTTATAGGCTGATGATGATTATGCTTATTAGGGCGCTTTCAATTTAGCCGTGTGGGGTTGGACTGCTTCCGTTTCCACATTAAACGCAACCTTTCCATATTAAAACCTTAAAGTTATTATACCAACGGAATAAAGCAAAAAAGGGTTGAGCGAGCGAGATGTCACCAGCAGCAACTCTGTGTGATAATAAGAGATGCGTGATGCGACGTAACAGATTTGTTTTTAGCAACTGTTTGACAGTTCGTCTGCTTTTATCGGCTAGCTAAGAATTTGAGCTCTGTAATTTTTTATGATTTTACGTGAAATCGTAGATATTTTTTGAGAAATAGTGCTTCAGAAACATGGTGACTTGTTCAGTGATTGATTGTTTTACAACACAGTGCAATAACCAATTTTCCATCATTCACGATCGCCAATACGGGTTTCGGCCGAAGCGGTCAACGGGTGATCTTCTAGCGTACGTCGCACATCTCTGGGGTGAGGCTATTGACAAGCGTGGTGAGTCGGTGGCTGTTAGCCTCGACATAGCCAAGGCATTTGATCGGGTCTGGCACAAAGCTCTTCTCTCCAAGCTCCCGGCATACGGTCTGCCTGCACAGTTCTGCAACTGGGTCGCTGGCTTCCTGCACGAGCGTAGAATTCGTGTCCTGTCTGATGGATGTGCTTCGCGGCTCATGTCAGTGAACGCTGGTGTCCCTCAGGGTTCCGTTCTGTCACCCACGTTGTTTCTTCTGCATATCAATGATATGCTTCCACTTGGAAATATTCATTGCTATGCAGATGATAGTACAGTGCACGGTGGGTATAACGGTCACCCTGCGGCTGGGCGAGTCGAAACTGAAGAGAAACGAGTGAATCTTGTCATTGAGCTCAATCGGGTATTGGACCTCATATCTAATTGGGGCTCCAATAATTTTGTTGAGTTTAATGCCAAGAAAACACAGGTATGTGCGTTTACGGCCAAGAAGTCACCATTCCTTCCCCTTCCAACTCTTCAGGGCACATCTCTAAGCCTGCAGAGCAATATCAACATGCTCGGTATGACGATTCGCTGTGATCTGAATCAAAAGGACTACATCGAAGCCGTGATCAAAACTGCCTCACGAAAACTCGGTGTCCTGAACAGAGTGCGGCGATTCTTTACGCCTGACCAGTTGTGTCTTTTGTACAAGACTCAGGTACGGTCTTGCGTGGAGTATTGCTCGCACATCTGGGACGGTTCCGCAAAGTACCTTCTCGATGCCTTAGACAGATTGCAGCGTCGCGCTGTACGCATTATCGGCAATGCAGAGGTCACTAATACTCTCGAACCCCTACAATTGCGTAGAGATATAGCGTCACTCAGCGTTTTCTATAGCTTGTACCACGGCGAGTGCTCTGAAGAACTCTTTGACCTTATCCCACCTTCTCCCTTCCTCCATAGAAGTACACGTGCTGCTCTCCGGAGTCATCGCTTTACTGTCACACATATCCCATCGCGCACAAAGCAATTTGGTGACTCGTTTCTTTGTCGCACCTCCAAAAGATGGAATAGTCTACCAGCACACGTTTTTCCTCCTTCCTATGATATTGGGTCCTTCAAACGAGGCGTGAAGAAGCACCTTGTGGGCCGGCAGAGTGAGGTTGACTGATGCTGCGTTGTTTTCACGCTGCACCAGTTGTCTTCGCGTCTGGACTCCATTTCCACTTAACATCAGGTGGTATGGAGTCATTTGCCGTGCTAATTATAAAAAAAAAACAAAAAAAAAACCCCGAAAAATGTTAATTTCACAAGTAAATTATTCTAAATCGACACCTCTTGATCTAGGATTTATTTTTGCCAAGGCGCTTCGAATTTTAAGCACTAAGTGTGATAATTCTCTTCTATAAACATTTATTTATGTAAGAAGCAAAGATCGAATACACATAATGCAGAATTTACGAATATTTTGTGTAAAGAAATAATTGTCGTTTTACACTAGTGCTGCATCAAGTTATCGATATTTCGTGTCCACTGTCTATCACGCGGTTATGATATAGTACGAATATGTATTACTGTTGTTAAAGTACCTAATAAAATACAATAATATAATACAATACAGTCCAATTCTATACACACACAAATGTCATCCTATTTCGGTTTCGTTTGACAGCTCGTGTTTGTTGCTCTATTCCGTTGGTATAATAACTTTATGATTAAAACATAGGCGTGCTGTGTTTTAATATGGAAAGTCCGACGACATCCGTTTAAATTCAAAGCAATTAATTTATTGAAATTAAACATTTTTTTACAAATATTCTCGCGTTTTAATTTACATATTATTTTATTTTATCTTGACTTTTCGAATCTTTTAGGGTCCGTGGTCACAAAGACACTGACACGGGCTCTCCGGAGTCTTCCTGTGATCACGGAACTTTAAAAGAAGGTGCGATTCGAGTTTTGACTGTTAATTTGTGCCATACACTTTTTTTAATGAAATCTTTTTCTTCTAGGAATCTACTAGCCGAATTGGATGATGCGAAGTATTGAACTCCAGCAGTAATGGCATGTTACATAATACTATAGTTTTGTATATAATTTCATATAATACTGATCATCTTCACTGATGAGATTGATTTCAAAGTTTTTATTTTTTTGTATCTTAAAGATTTATATTTTTTATTAATCTGATTTTTTTATCAGTTTGAACTAAAAGAGGTGAAAAATATTTCTATTGTCATGTCTGGCTGTTCATTTGAAAATCGTGACAGCTGTAAAATATCCATGAAAATTTGTATATTTGTTTCTTCTATATAGATACTTTAATTGAACGTGTTGCTATTGCCATAAATTCTATTTTGGCTTGACACACAGTAAAAATATCTTTCAGCTATCAGTGTGGTCGTAGAGCGACCTCATACGTAAATGTATGTTTTTATTTAATATAAATGTTAATGTGTAGCGTGAGTTCGTCTGGGGTTGGGAGTGTTTCTGTTGCCTGATTTTGAACAGAAATTGTTTCACATAACAGTTATATCGTTAAGGCATGAATGTATTTCAAAACATTTGTTAAAACAAGTGCTGTATACAATTTTCAAATACATTTTAAACTATTATAATTAAAAAAGGTTTTCAAGGATGGAAACTATCCTTAGCGATTTATGTTCAAAATCGGTTAGGAATGTTAATGGGTAGCCTATCGTATTATCCGTGTAACACATCGAATCTCGTTGTTTTTTTATAATATTGTGTGCTCTGAAGTTGGTTATTGCACAAAAATTGTTTGGTTATCGATTATAATAATTAGTATCTACTCGAGTTTTAACATCAAAGTTATTGACAAAATTTTAATAATTTGAGTGTCTCAAGTATTGAAAATGTATTTGGTTTATTGTATGGGTATTAAACATCCAAGTTTGAATTTCTTATTTAAATAAGTCGACAAAGTACGCAAAATATAGTCTCGAAATTTTGATCTTTAGGAACTCAGTAGAGTTCCTTGTTATTACAAATGTAGGATATTGCGATGGACTTTTGTCGACTTGTGTGGCGTGTTAAATGTGCTACGGATTTACACTTGAATGCTACACAGACCAACTGTCAAAAGTATTATATGTATATGTATGTAGAGCATAGAGTTTTGTGCAATTGTACAATGTACAACTGAAAGTGAATTTGATATGAATCCGGTTTGCTGTCGGTACACAAAATTTGTAATTTGAAAAAAAAATTAGGAACTATACACACCTGACTGGACGTTGCGGTTGGAAGAGTAAAATATCACAGCTAGACCAGCATCTACATAGGTACCTTTTAGGTATTCCAGCGTTATTAATGGTATTCAGTGCCACGTAGTATAATCGAAAGACTATGTTGTAATCTATATTAATATTATAAAGCTAAAGAGTTTGTTTGTTTGAACGCGCTAATCTCAGGAACTACTGGTTCGAATTGAAAAAATATTTTTGTGTTGGATAGTTCATTTATCGAGGAATGCTTTAGGCTATATAACATCACGCTGCGACCAATAGGAGCGAAGCATCAGTGAAAAATGTTGCAAAAACGGGAACAAGAGCCTAAACAATTAAAAATGCTGCCGAAAGTCACTATTCCACGCGGACGAAGTCGCGAGCACAGCTAGTTATGAATAAAATTAGAAACGAATTCGTTCGGCCCAATCCACAGCGATGTGCTCCTTATGGTCTGGATCGTACATTATAATTCCTGCAACTAGTTAATGCTACCACTTCTGTTTTGTACAGACGCCTACACATGAACCTATCCAAAACTGACAAATTTCTTAAATAAATGTTAAACCATATGCTATTGACATAACGTTCAAAGTCTATTGAGCAAATTTGACAGTTTATGGAAGTCTGAGGCGTGTACTATCCTTCATTTTGTATTTATGTGTGTAGGAAAACTATTACGTCCTTTGAACATGACCAAAATTGATAAAAGGTCGAAAACTCAAGAACCTCACCATTCCTTTAGAAATATAGACCCCCTTATGTATGTAGGTATGCGAGATAATATAAATAAATTATATATTATATAATTAAAAATATCACTTAAAATATAAAGTTAATATAATATTAGATTTAATAGTAGAATAACGCTTCTTATGATTTTCTCTTTTGCAATAAAACATTCTACTTGGTAAGCCGTTGGTTGGCCTTGTTTGTAAAACTGGATCCCTTTCTATGGGATGTGTATTGTAAGTGCATGCTGTTATAGGAAATGCTTATATTGTATCGTGTTACAAAAATGATAATGTACAATAAATTATAAAAAAATATGGGTTGTTGTTTCATTTTTGAAGCTTTTAAATAAACACTTTTTTAAATTTAACACATGGTTACCAAAACCACTCAAGAGCTTAATTAGTTATTTGACGGGTCATTTCTAAAACTGCTAGAAAATTAACTTTAAAATGACTACTCGCAATGAGATAAAATTGTTTTGATACAGACGCCTGTACATTAGACTATCCAAAAAGCGAATATGGGTAGACCTACTAAACGCGCTGCTCGTATGAGACAGCGCCGTATAAATGAGACAAGCGAAGAAAACGAGAAATACCTATCTCAAAGTAGGAAATCAAAAACTGAGTTCCGGTGCCTACCTTCTTTTGCTTTGTCATAGTCTCTTAACTATCTTAATCGAGATATCTTATCGCCACCCGTGAAAATGAAGTTCTGGTGGCAATCTGTGGTCTTTTTCATTAGTTACACTTCATCAAATGATACCTACTTTCTGAATGCAAATACTTTACTTATTGCTGAAAATAAAAAAAAACGCAATAGGTATGCCTACAATATTTGAGGAGTTCTCTCAATCCTTAAGGATTCCATCATCAGAACTGGACCAAATTAAAATGGGACCACACGGGAAGCACCATCTTATACATAAAGAAAGAATCATCAAATATCGGTTCACCCAGTCAAAAGTTCTAAGGTAACAAACAAAAAAATACAGTCGAATTTAGAGTGTGGCTCATTTTGGCACGGCCACCATCACCAACCCGAAATCTGAGTTTACAGATAATTAGTGGATAATTAGTGGGAATTAGTGGATAAATCTCAGAATTAGTGGGGCCATGGTTCAAAAGTTATAAGGGGTACAAGGTGGCCGTGCCAAAATGAGCGCTCATTTTGGCACGGCCACCTTGTATCTCTGAAACCACGGCTCGTAGCGAAGATCTGATTACACCAATAATTAGTGGATAATTAGTGGGAATTAGTGGATAAATCTCAGAACTAGTGGGGCCATGGTTCAAAAGTTATAGCAACTTCTTTTTTCTATACAAAAACAACATGTGCAGTCGCGCACATAAGCATTTAGTTATTACTTGAATTTATTGTCATACAACATTGATCATTCAGTTGTAGACTATAAAGGTTATTTTGGCAATGAAATTAATGGATACAGCGCCATCTGTTACGTCTTTGAAAAAGTAGAAGTGCAGCGAAGTGCATTGTTTTGATTGCTTTATCTGTGTATGAGGTATTGTGAACCTTGTGCTGTACGAAATAAAGTCGTTCACACTTGTGTAAACATGTAGTTTTTTTTGTTAAGTTGTGGTAAAGTACTTTGTTTTAAAAGATGAATAAAGACTACTCAGTGATTAAATATCCTAGTTCGTACAAAAGTTTATCACTATCCTAAATTTTGTGTGAATTGAATGAATATGTAGGTACAACAAGGTGTTGCCAGGTCACTTTTGCCACCTCTGAATAATAATAATAGTAGTTGCCACATATATTAAATACCTAATCAAAAAAAAATCTGAACTTAATTAAATAAATATATAGTACTTAATATAAGTAAGTACTTAATATAGGCGTAACAGAATACAGTCAAAGCACCAAACAGAATAAAAACACGAATACATGAGTCGGTGCCAGCATATAATGAATTAGTTTTATATTACTAGCACTGACAACAAAAATTACTGATTATTGTAAATATTGGAATCGTGTAGGAATGTAAGTTAAGTAAATGATTTCTAACATCTTAGTTACATTTTTAAAAGCTGTTTTTAAACTTTTATTTTAAATTTTGCTTTTTAGTGTAATGGGGAAATTTTTGATACTTATCTATTAAACATTATTTTTTTTTATATTTTTTTAATGGCCCACTCGCCATTAGAACAGCGCTCAATCATAAAGCTACGATATAAAGAATTATACCGTTGAGGAGTTTTAGGTACATTCAATCACCAGCTAATCAACATGGGAAGATCACTATCAATCAGACGCAAATAGGTACTTTAATATCATTAGAAAAAAAAATAAGTAACGCGTTGTGTGTGCCTACAAACAAAGGTTTGGCAGACTAAAGAACATAAGTCGAACGATTATGTATGCATATAATCGTTTGACTTATGTGCTTTTCATCGTCATCAGATCGTGACTTGGTGACAATGGGACCACCTCGGTAATGGAAATAAAAGAATTTTGAAAATCGGTCTACAATTATTGATGGAGATATCGACGGACATACATACAATAGTAAAAAAGAACCTCATCTTTTCTTTGAAGTCGGTTAATAATTAAATTGTAAAGCATTCAAATGAGCCTTTTTATATATTTAAAGAAATGCATTTATATACTAACTAGTTTATTTTTTTTTGGTTTCCGACATTAAATTAATGTCATATACAATTATATCCAAACATGTATCTGTTGTTAATTCAAATTATCAATAAGCTTCATGTACGCGATTGTACATCTACTATGGGAAAATGAAAAATTGATATAACTTTTCATAGAAGCTCCCACTAATTCTGAGATTTATCCACTAATTCCCACTAATTATCCACTAATTATTAGTGTAATCAGATCTTCGCTACGACCCGTGGTTTCAGAGATACAAGGTGGCCGTGCCAAAATGAGCCTCATTTTGGCACGGCCACCTTGTATCCCTTATAACTTTTGAACCATGGCCCCAGTAATTCTGAGATTTATCCACTAATTCCCACTAATTATCCACTAATTATTGGTGTAATCAGATCTTCACTACGACCCGTGGTTTCAGGGATACAAGGTGGCCGTGCCAAAATGAGCCTCATTTTGGCACGGCCACCTTGTATCCCTTATAACTTTTGAACCATGGCCCCAGTAATTCTGAGATTTATCCACTAATTCCCACTAATTATCCACTAATTATCTGTAAACTCAGATTTCGGGTTGGTGATGGTGGCCGTGCCAAAATGAGCCACACGAATTTAGAACCTCCTCTTTTTTTTTTGTCTGTTAAGAACTGGCAAGTTTTTTCAATAAATATTCAACCATATCTCTTAGATTTAAAGTTCAAAGTCTATTGCGAACAAACATTTGACAGTTTGTGGTAGTCTAATGTGCAGGCGTGTACTTGAAATTGATCATTTTATTGGTGTCGTTACCCTAGACTTGGAGAGACGGACTGAGTTAGACTAGACAGCTCAAAACAAATTATTTTGAGACAAAGTGACTGGCGAATACGGTCCTGTCTATTGAGACATTGATAAACAGTACCTACAAATAGAATTCGCTACTGTGTGCTTGATGTAGTCCAATCAGAATTGGGTAGTTGACTGGTTTTTTTTTTTGAAGTGAAAACTTCTTTAGCGGCGTTGTACACTTTTTTTGTAATGGGTAAAGGACACGTGACCGTCAGGACACGTGGCCTGATCGAAAATTCGTAAGACGGATGACAGCCGGCGCGGCGCGGCGTTGGACAGGAAGTATCCCCCTCTCTTTCCGTAGAGAGCCGCGCCGTAGCGCGGCGAAAATGTATGCCTGCTGTTTTGTTTAGGCGGCGCTGGGCACTTGCGCGAATGTTCGAGTGCTTTTTAATGTAATATAAATTGACATATTTGTGTACGAACGATAGCGCAATAAATAAATATTGTATTCTACCACATAAAATGATAGTACTTTTGTACTGATAATTGAAGCAATTACTTAACTACTAAAAGAAGCTAAAAACTTATCTATAAATATGTAAAGTTTTACCTTGTACTAGAATAATAATTCGAAGGTGAAAGTAGGATAAGCGATTTTTCCAATTTATTTTACAAAAAATGTGGTATTTTTAAATAAAAGCCTTTATTTCAAAAAATTTTTACTTTATTTACAAGGTACCTCATACAATACTTTCATGATTATATCACAACAGCACAACACAAATCAAAACACTTAAATAAAACTAGACTTCAAAACACGCGCATGTGTGAAGGGCGCGCCTTTGTCTTGCTTGACAACTGAAAAAAACAAAATTGTCATTGAATGGTGTTTTTTGAGACGCAAGTGATATTATTTCCCATCCTTGTTGTACTAACTACATTCTGTGTAAGTTAGAGCGGGATCTCTATAGTATTCACGCTACAATCAACCGATAAAGACGTTTGGAAATCACGTTCGGAAATCTACCACCAGGCCCCTATTTCACCACGTCGACAGGTGCGACAATTGTCAAGAAAAGATGACAATTGTCAAGTGGTCGATTTCACCACGCAAGGGCGACAATTGTCAAAAAAGAATTGTCGCAGCTGAACTGTCTTAAAGGGGAAAATGTATTTAGTATTTCGTCTATGAATTTAGCGAACTCTTTTTTTCAAATACCTAATTAGAAGTTGTTAAATCAAATAGCAATAAGTAATTTAAATTTATCGAAAAGTCTTCAGTTTCTCAATAACTGCCATGACATTTCAATGGAGAGTTTTATATCACAGGCTGAATACAGAATAATGCCTTTGCTCTCTTTGATAAAACTTATTTAAAACTATTAAATACTTTCCCGCCATTTTGCAAGTAATTTTGTGCCTGTATCATTATTTTTAAATGTTTGATTTAATAAATAATATTATATTATGGATGTAACGAAAACGTTGACAAATCTTCGTTGACAATTGCAGTGGTAACTCATTTAATACAGCGATGAATGGTAGCCTTTGATACTACGTGATTATCTCCGCTAACGTGATATTGGGACCCCGATCCCATCCAACGCAGTGTACAAAGAATTTGTTGGCAAGGCGTCAAAGCTTTGTTTTGTGTAGTTGGATGTTTAATACGTGCACCGAATCTATTTTTTACATATTTTTGCTAACACGGAATTTTTCCCTAAACGCAAAATCCGTAAGATTAAAAGAAAAATTAATTCTTTCTTTAAATCTTCTTCTATATGTGAAGTCATCTAAATCACTGTTACTATCACTGTCGTCACTACTACTTTCACGGAGAGCCATTTTGAAAATACGCGTATGTTAACCACGAAACATGACAATTGTAACGCAAGCATGAAACAGCTTTTAACTCATGTCAAGATTTACAGACAAATTACAAATATGTCGACTATGAAAAATAATTCTTGTTTCACAACATAATTGTCATTAAAACAATTGTAACAAAATGCCTGTCATGTTTAGAAGCATTTCTATAGAAAATAATTTTCAAAATTGTCACATGTCACCTTTGACTATATACATGTCTAGACGGAGCGTCGCGGTACAAACGCTTCGCTCAAAGCGGCCAGTTTTTGTTTCGAAGTGTGCGTGACAGCCGCGTATGACACTAGCGCTGAACGGGTGCCAGTGTGCGTGAAAGGTTGCCAGTGAATACGTAATTCCCGGTAAAGTAGGGAAAAAATATTTATGCACAATCACAGAACAACTAATGGCACAATACAATTTTAAAATGAAAATAGTAGTTTTAAAATGGCTTCGTTGATAGATTTTATTTGTGTTTACGGTGTTTGGAGTTGGTAATTGTTACCGACAACTACTAGGAAAGTATGTACCAACTCAACTCAGCAAATTATTCATCATAATTCATAACATAACATAACTTTTAAATCAGGTATTTGTAGGTATAACGCATCAAAGTAGCTGGTGTGTTTAGAATTGATGGATGATTGAAAGCGAGAGCGAGTACAATAAAATTATGCGTTAATGGAAGCCTGCGTGCTTGTGATAAGTTTGTATAGTATAAATAATAGGGATGAAAGAGGAACGACAGGCAGGATGATTTACATTTAATAATCAAAATCGTTTTTTTTTAATAGTTTTTTTAATTATAAGCAAAACAATGAATGGCCTTCTCTTTGTATTTGTTTTTTAAATAACTTTCGTTTTGACGTTACATCATTTTCCATGTTCTCTATATTCATAATATTTTATAAATATTTTTCCACCACCAGCCTTATAAAGTGCACTTGATGTAGAAGACCGCATTCATGATCAGCTGGTACCTGGAATTGGAAGTAGATCACCCTACAGCCAACAAAATTGCTCATTATTTTTGACAGGATTTTTTGATATGTCGTTGAAGATATTCGCAGTCTTTTTATACACATCATGTGAGGCATAAATTAGACCTTCATCCCGCAAATCGACCAATTTGTGGAACCTTAATTATTCATTTGATTTCATGGATTCGATGCAGGCAATGCAGTTTCATTCATCTGCGTATACAATACATCGGACTACGCAACCTGCTATGTAACCAATTATTTGTTCCTTGTAGGTATTCACACAGTTCTATCTCATCCATAAGTCAACTCATATTTATATAATGGTTAGAAATATCTCTAAGTAGGTCACAAAAAATATAAATCATAAAGTACGCAACGTATTATTTGTTAATTTAAATAGTAAATTCGTCATAAAATAGTCAAAAAGCACTTTTCCGCCTAAAAGCACAAAAAATCAAAATTATTTCTACATGATTTCAACTGTCTTAAAATTTTGACAAGATTTTGAACGAAGAATTGTCTCATGTATGTAATCTATAAATGTCAAAACGTCAAAATCGTATGTATTGTGATTAATCAAAAAGATTTTTTTTAGAAGACTAGAAAACTGTATGTTTCCTCACAAAATTAATATGTGCAATAAAATCTCTGATTTTTTGACAATAATGTCACCAGCCACCTTGTTTTATACACATTCGCGCATAAAAACTCTAAATCCAAACTCACATACATACACCTTCTTACATAAATACTTACGTACATTAAATTCAAACAAAATTATTATTTTACTCATTTCGAATATCGATACCATACCACAATAACAGTTAATATTAATAGTACAATATTATAAAATATAACAGTATTATATTTTTATATTCTGCCACCAATAATGGGATTGGGAATTCTACATTTCGATACTAGCAACACGGCCGGCTTGCGTACGTAATGAAATCGATTATTGTTAAAATAATAATTATCATTAAACTTTATCTATAAGTACAGATGGAACGTGACTTTCCTTTTCGAAAAGATCTTTTATTTGTAGTTTCGACAAAATTTCATTGAGCAAGCGGTCATTTTGCGAAAAAATTCACCAAAAAGCGAGACTTTATCACTGCTTGACGGCACAAATGACACTGACAGCCGGAGGAGCGCGTCAAGCCAATACTGGCCCGTTAATTTTTGTACGTTTTCTGACGGCCAGGCTCTATCTAGACAGGTATATAATCAAAGCATGTCACCTGTCGCTTGACAATTGTCATTCGACTTATGGTGCGTTCCGAGTCACGATTATAGCGATTACAGCGCTACGAACGCTCACAGCCGTTCCGAGTCGGATATCGCGCTAAAACCGACAAATGACAGATTCTGATTCGGAACGCTCGTTATCGAGCTTACGTTATTCATAACCTCGAACTTTGTTTGTTTTTTTTCTTTTTCTTCGTCCCTAATAATAAGGCTGACAAAATCCATTCTAAAAATTTTAAAGTTAAAACACACGCGCTCACGCGTCCAGAGGGCGCGCGACGCCGGCGCCGGCGGCGTCTACTTTTGACATTGACAGCTAACTGACAGGACGTTCACAGTAATTTCGCTCCGAGGCATGATCGCTGTGAGCGCAAGATGGCGCAGACAATGACGTCATGAGTGACGTCACGCTAGATTTCGTGAACGCGCTCACGGCGATTCGGAACGACTGTTATCGCGCTAATATCGATATAATCATGACTCGGAACGCACCCTTAAGTCACTGACAATTTGCCAGTGACATAAGTGACGTAAGTGCGAGGTGGCAAGATGACGTCACAAACCACACGCGCAGTCAAAGCGATCGGATAGGCGATCGGGGGGCTAGTGGTCGTCGACACTTTAAGGCCTTTTGAAATGTGCCACCTTGTGGCGTTGCGACAAGGCACATGAGTAGATATAAGTATTCACTACATATATCTACTCATGTGCTCAAGGGTTAGGCTACAAGTAGCTCTTAAGAATGTCACTATGCCATCGGATCGGGCCTTAGGGCATTATACCATAATGCTCTAAGGATCGGGTGGACAAGGCGGAATACCACTATGAATAAATACATTTTTGGAAAATAAACACCAGTCAGTAGATCAATATATAAAGAGTTACATTTTAATATGGCTGCCCTTTTCATTAAGAAAACATTTAAATCTGGGTGGGTACCGAATAGCGGCAAAAATGAGCATACCAAGCTGTTATCAAGCCAAACCCAAACGAAAATAGTTTATCTAATAAAATCTTTTGGAATTGAAACAGGCATTCTCAAGCAATCCCATTACGGGAGTGTAATGACGAAACAAAACGAACAAAGTTGGTTCAGATTCAGCGGTCTGCAAAACAAATCTAGACTCGACAGCGGGCTGATCCCGGAATGAGGTTTTGAGATGTAGACAATTTTTTTTCCAACGTTCCAGTAATTGGAAAGCCAAGTCTTTATGAGGAGCAATGGTTCCTCGGTGTTTCCTGGCTGCAATACGTTGAAGTGTGAGGTAAGTACATAATTCAATTTACCTAATAAATTACATAATACTTAGACAATACTTTAGAAAATATCTTTAGAATAAAACGTTCTGTTTCTAAACTCGTATATCCACACAATAAAGTTACATAAAATACTTGATACGGATCAACTCGCGGTGCCTTACAAATAAACAAAGAATAAGGTCCGAATAGTTATTCCGTGTTTTGTCTTTTTTACTCTAATTTGAAATGACGTTTAAATGACAGGAACAAAACACGGAATAGCTTTAAGGACCTCTCTCTTTGTTTATTTGTAAGGCGGAAAGAGAACACGGAATAACTAATCAAAGCTTATTCTTTGTTTATTTGTAAGACGCTCAGAATAATAAATTAAAGCTAGGGCTGTGGCACCAATGTTAGAAGGGAACCAGTGTTCATCACCTTATTCATTAACCCCCTTACAAAAAACACTATTTAAGCATTTACTTAGTTAATCATTGTTTTGTCAACGTCACACAAACGTCGTTCTCAATTTGAGAAAAAGAGACAAAACAATGATTAAATCTTATTAAGTTTTAATTGCGGAAGACCCAGGTTCGATTCCTGGCTGGGTCGGGTAGGCATTCAATTTTTTCACTGCATTTTATAAATATTTAATTCAGCTTCAGTGCAGCAATTAGCACTTACAAATAAAAAGTAAAAGTTATTAAAAATAGGGGTCAGCAACAAAGTTTTGACTTTAACAATCTCTCTTGCTAGCTCATGCAGTAAAATTAAATGAAATTCTATATTATTTTTGTGCGACGAAAACTAGTGTTGATCACTGGCGCCACTAAGATCAGTTACTGTATGACTAAGATACTCGCGAATTTATACATTACTCATTATTTTGAATATTTGAGAAAATTAATGTAAAATGGTCACTGGCGAGATTGAAAAATCGCACTTCTGGCTTCAAACCTTACCACATCGCTAATTTATTTTTATCTAATTATATCTAATTTGACAATCTTACTACAGATCTTACTAAGACTAAACTTAATCTGCTAAAAAGTTGTCCACAGAAAAATAATAACAAAAACGCCCATAGAGGCAGCTAGGTATATTAAGCTAGGCTTACATTTCAAGAACAATTGTTCTAATAAAAGCAAACCATCACTAGCAGTATGGAATATTAAGGCAACCATTATTATCAACTTAATAATACATGCTTAATAATATAATAATACATATATATTGGACTGAAATAAATAAATAAAATGAAATAATATTGAAATATTAGATTATTCGTAAGACGTCTTGGCAAGCTTGCTGTTGCTTTAGCTCAATCAACAGGTAGTTTTTAAAAGCAAGTTTTACTTATATATTTATCAGTCGTAAGTCCACCGCGCAATTTCCACACGGATCTCTAAAAATAATATGCAATTGAACGCTCCATCATGTTGCAATCTCCACAATAATAGGATCCGTTTTAATCTTCGGCATCGCGGCCACAGCTACGCTAGCGTCTTCACTTCGAGGGATAGAGATGCGTTTTAACTCCCTAGATTATAATATCGATAGAACTTTGAAACTCCAGGATATAATCTAACTAGATTATGATATCGATATAAAATTGAAACTAAGATCTATATATATGTATGTATAAGTAGAGTACAATATCGATATAGTTTTGAAACTCGAAGAGATCCGTTTGAAATCCGTCGTCTGCTGTGAAAACAGACACAACAGAATTTAATTGTTTAGGGCACTGATCAGTGCTCGCCTCATATGAGCGGTTAATGGCTACCTATCCTTCTATTGTATGAGGAACCTTGTGGCAGCGGCGAGCGCGTTCTATTTGTGATCTTAAAAGTTAACGAGCTTCCGCAAAACCATGTAAACAAAATATAAAAAATATTTGGAGATCCTCTGTGCACAGAGACAGTCATGTTAAGCCATTAAAAGATCTTGGTGGTTATCGTAATATGGCAGTAGTTAACCATCATCACGCAACGTGCTAGCTAACATGGATGTTATGGCCAAGGTCCCTTTGTGCTAAGGCCTGAGTTCAGTGGTGGGATGTAAATGGCGTGATCTTCATGAGTTTTTATAAAATATTAGTTGAGCTCAAAGATGTTACGTCATCATTATGCATTCGGACAGCAAAGACTAGTCTTTGCTGTCCGAACTAGTCCGAAGTCAAGGTGGCATTTGGTTACAAGCCTGATAAAGCACGATCTTCACTTACCTACATTACAATTCACTAAAAATGCTGTTTTTATGTAAGAAGCTAATTTAGTACTTAAAATAAAAAAATAAAAAAATAAACTTTCCTACACTCACACTTCAATTATCTAGCCCAAGAGAAGCTTCGTTATGAAACTCGTTAAAATGGTTACTAGACAACGGATAAACATACTTAAAATACTTAAATATATACTTATTATACATAGAAAAAACCAGACCCGAGACAATTTAGAAAAACAATAATTTCTAAATTGACCCGACCGGGGTTCGAACCCGGGACCTCAGAGATGGCGACACCATGAAAATCGGTGTACAAACCACTCGACCAAGGAGGTCGACTTAACTGACATATTAAATTAACCTACGATTTAGAGTGTTTTGATCTCTTTGAATATATTTTTTAGAATAAATAATTTATCATGTTTACCAGCTAAAAACTACTTTCGGAGCTGTAGTACCCGCGGCTTATGTAGAACCTGCTCGTTCATTTTTCCCAGTCTATTGGCATCAGGCGAGAGAAAGTCTAAAAGTCTCAATACTAACCTAAAGGTCGCAGAGTGGCCCTCCAGAAGGAATGTCCGGGACAGCTTAGGTATCTTCCAGAGTTCGTGACCTGCCTCACGGTTGGTAGTGAGTGTCAGTACAAAAAATAAAAATGAAACGAACTGAGTCGAGTTTGAAGACTATAAAAATAGAATTTAATTAAATCGAATCACATTATTTATTCACTGAAAATAAAGTTGGTACAATGATGGTAGTTTAGTAAGGAATGAAATATTTCCCAAGATGGCTGCTTCCATCCGCGCCACCAATGGCCTCCGACTTGTAACCGTGAAGCACCGCCGTGTGTCTTCAGTTAGAGCTGCCACTGGGCGCGTGCCAAACTATCGATACAATTGTTATATAATCGGAATTCAATTAAACGATTTACGGCATGCCTCGGAATTTCGAATGGCAGTGAATTTGGCACCGCCACAACGCTATGTAGATTCATTGCTCGTCTCGTTCGGAAAGAGGTTTTGTTGCGTAGTTATGGTTGTTATTGGAATTCTTGTTTGTAACATAACGGAGTTGTGTTACATTGTGTTGTTTGTCCCGGTGCGGTTTCAGTTGAACTGCGATAGTTATTTTATGCAATTATGCGACCTCAATAAACATTAATTTTGTTGCAGGTATATTTCTTAGTTCTGGAATGACTTACTGTGCTTAGGTACTTACTTATACGGAGTTCTAGTGAACTTTACAAAAAATAAGTTTTAAGGCGAGTTTGTAAAATATTTCTTTCGAATATCAGTTCAAGGCGTGGTATTTTGACGAAACATCACTGAAACATAAAGCGGCAAAGAAAAAGCACATAAAAATCTCACAATACTTCTTGCAAATGTCACACGATTTAGAATGCAGAGTTAAGTATTGCTAAATTAAATTATTATCTATACATTTTAGTAAAAGTAACCATTTCAATAATCGACTTGCATTTGTATAAAGTCTATTTAATCTTAAATCCAAAACATTTAGGTAGGTACGAAAATGTTGTCAATAAATATCGACAATATGTTCCATCACTACAGATTGTCTATCATGTCGATATCTGAAACGTACGACGACGAACACCTTCAAGGGCCATCGTCTAGGAGTTGCTGAGTTATTCGCACTCAAGTCGCGCGCACGACTTTGTCCGACTCAGCACTGAATCAACAGATCTAGCCGAGTGCAACTGCAATCGTTTTTGTAACTGAAAAAAAATAGTTGCCTGGTATTCTACGAAGTTCATTTCTGAAAGTAGAATATATATTTTATGGTTAAGCTCACATCATGGTTAAACTCACAATAAGCACTCTGGATTCTTACAACGTTATAGTCAATTTTGAATGATCCTCATTCTCCTACTAATTAAAATCTAGATTCACACTCTCTTAACAATCTTAACAATCTTCTCGTCGTGATCATGATAATGTAATACCATTCGATAAAAATGAAGGACAAACTTCTATAAATGGTATAATACATCTGGTGCAGTGGCACGCCAGATGTATTATACCATGATATGAGTAGTGACTCTACATTATGATTTTACGTAAATTTTATTGCGAACAGAATTACAGTTTGAAAATGTGTTGATGAATTTCGGCGGGCAGGACAGAGAGACACGGTAACATAGTTGGCAGTGCACCTGACCCGATATGTCATGGGGTGCAAGTCGAATCCCGCTTTTAGTAATTTTTACACGTATTCAAAATGACAGAGCTTTAAATTAACGCTTTAAATTGAAACTAAAATTGTGAAAGACCAACTTAAACGTAGGTAATACTAATACTCTTAACAGAAAGCTTGCTTTATTATTTCTGCAGCAAACAAGTTCCAAGTGCAAACTAACATCAATTACGAGTGTGGCGGGGGGCGTGTCTGAGATGGCGCTTGGCCGTAACCCTCTTACGCGACTCATTGCATCTGTAACACTAACGTTCGGTCCGTAGAACCGGCCACATACATACTTTAGGTACGATAAATTAGCGCAAATGGGTACATTTTGTCATTAATGCTCTGATATATAAATATTATGTTATGCTTGCTTTCATTTGTTTTTTCGTCGCTATGGGCCAGTGTGGTGGATTGTGGCTCGATCTCTCAATTATGTATACGGTCCGCCTGGTTAATGGCTTATTATAGACGCTGGGGAACACCATTGGTATAGCTGAAGATTTTAAGGTAGGTAACTTAAGTCAAATTACTGGATATAGAGACGTGATAACTACTAAGTCCCATATAGCGGGGCAAGTCTGAGATATAGCGAATGGCCGTTACCCTCGTACGCGATTCATTACATCTATGACACTAAAGTTCGGTCCGTAAAACCAGTGTGGCGGCTCAACATACATACGAACAAACGTTAAATTAGCGCAACTTGTCATTATTGCTCATATACATATTATACTAGCTGACCGGCGAACTTCGTACCACTTTGACAGTTTCTATGACAACAAAACAAACAAATCGTTAAATAGGTTACGCGTGAAAGCGTATCAAACAAACAAAGTCACTTTTTTTTAAATAATAAGTATCCTATTATACGCTTGAGAACATGTGTACGAAATTTCATGATGATCGGTTGAATAGTTTACGCGTGAAAGCGTATCAAACAACAAACAAACAAACACATAAACTCATTTTCGCATTTATAATATTACTAGCGGCCGCTCGTGGTTTCACCCGCGTGGTTCCCGTTCCCGTGGCAATATCGGGATAAAAAGTATTCTGTGTTTTAATCCAACTTTCGCATTTATAATATTAGTGTGATATTACTAGCGGCCGCTCGCGGTTTCACCCGCGTGGTTCCCGTTCCCGTAGGAATATCGGGATAAAATTATCCTATATTTTAATCCAGGTTATAAACTATCTGTATGCTGAATTTCATCCAAATCCATATATCCGTTGCAGCGTGAAGAAGCAACAAATATACACACATACACACAAACTTTCGCATTTATAATATTAGTGTGATTAGTGTGATTTAGGGTTAAGCTTGCTCTCACTTGTTTGTTTTTAGAGTAGTGGATTAAGTCTTGATCTCTATATTATGAATAAAATAACGGTCGGACAGATTATGGTTAATATGGTTTATTATGGACGCTGGGAGCACCATTGGTATAACTTTTAATTCTAAGGTATTCTATATCTTGAATTTTACTTACCTACCCTAAGTAAAATTCAAGATATAGAGCTATGATGGCGCTTGCCGTAACCCTCTTACGTGATTCATTAAATCTATGACACTAACATACATTAGATTATGGTACATTTTGTCATTACTGCTCCGTTTTATGTATTAATTGTGTAGTATGTAGGTATATGCTATTTATTGCTAAGTCTTTTTTGCGTCATCGCTTTGGGCAAGTGTGTTAAGTAAATCTTGATCTCTGTTATTTAAATATATATATATATATATCTGCTATATATATTCCGCGCGGAAATGTGTTACAGAAGCTTACAACAGCATAAGTTAACTGCTGATCCTGATTTTAGGTACACTGGTAGACTATAAAAACATACAAACGAATTCCACATGATAAGTCATGACAAAAATCTAAATTTAATATAAGTACACAGTATGCACCTCAAAGTACCTTTATCTCTCTATGGATAGTACCATTAACCGGACCGCAGTATTGCAAAATAATACTGCTTGATGGCAGAAATTGGTGTTAAGGTCATCCTATTGGATTCTAAGCATAGGCACTCCGACCTACCACTAGGTGAGAAAGGCAGCATAAATTAGTAGAAAACTTTTTAAAACTGTCATTTTATTACGTTAACTTTACAATTTCACGGAGGGGAATGGCGAACGGGGTATGGGCCATTAGCACGGCCGTTACCCCCCGTATGGCTCATTACATCGCTTGCCGGCAATCCGGACTCCTTCTAAACAAACTGCTAGCTCCAACAAATGAATGTTTGTGAAGGTGTGCAAAAAGTCGAGTTACAATTTTAAATTTCACGATTACGTAAGTGCCTTTTGTTTTTTATAATAATCGTTAGGTACGTAAAAACTTTTTTTAATTCTACTAAGGAACGGAGAAGCTATTTTTTTTAAAATTTTACGGGTTAGCCTTGATCTCACCTGATTTTAAGTGATGATAAGGCTAATGAGAGAAGCGCACTTTACCCGGGATCCTCAACTAGTGAGGCTATCTTATCTCTAGCTGCCGGAACACAACAATGCTACAAACATAGATGTTATGGCGACATACTGCTACTGACTACTAACTTTTGTTCATCTCACGTATTGGTAAGTCACTATAAGGTGCACACTTCACCCGGAATCCTCATTTGAGAAGTTGGTTATCTTATCTGACAGACATAATTAAGATGGTGCTAGCAAGCCAGGCGTCTTTCAAACCAACAAGATAGGGCACCAACAACCAAACTGAGCATAAACATATGTGCAGGGAAACATTCCTCCATCGTCTTATTATGTGCTTGTTTTTATTATTATTTGAAACAAGGCTGAAACGAAATTTTTTACACGGATCTCTAGTACCCTACAAACGGTCTAAACCGCGTAATACTATACTATTACCTATTCTGTGGTAATATGCACAATATAGGCGAGTCCATTCACACCTATAAATTGTTTTATTTCAACGTGTATAGTGTTCGCGTAAAAGATAAACAATAATCAGAAGACTGTTCGGAAACTTTGCTCTGGAAAGAATATAGGTGCTATTGTATGTGTTGCACCGCGTACCTAGTACATAGGTACACTATCACAATTGCACAAAGTTGTATACAAACGTGCATGGAATATTCTAAATGCATGTTAGTGCACACACAAAGTACAGAGACCCACAGAAGGTAAGTTTAAATTCGTACCTACATACCGCGCTCGACCCACGCACACAGAGACCCGCTCACGGACACGACTCTCGGAACAGCTCGGAACAAATGAGTGACGACTTGAACACACGTCAATTACTTATTGTTGGGTAGATCATAACATTGATGGCGCTGAGTACTGCTGATCTATGGTAGACGATACATTTTTATTGTAATTTTTTTGTAATTTGTCTTGTAGTAAATGTAATCGTAATTAGTGTGTGTGTGTTGTATCATCATCATCATCATCATCATCATCAGCCTATACTAGTCCACTGCTGGACATAGGCAGTAGACTAGGGTGTAGTCTATAACAATACTAATATTATAAAGAAAAAAAATTTGAATTTTTGTATGTTTGCAACGAATAAACTCAAAAAATACTGAACCGACTTTAAAAATTCTTTCACCATTAGGATGCTACATTATCCCTGAGTAACTTAAGCTATATTTATTAATAGAAAAAAAATTGCAAAATGATAAATAAATAAAAATACGATTTGTTGTTTTGTTGTCATAGAAACGGTACGAAGTCCGCTGGGTCAGCTAGTATAATATATAGTAATGTTAAGTAGGTATGCAGTGAAATATTGTATCTCCTCCAGCACTCCAGACATATTTTTTTGTTTTTTAAAAAATTAAAAAAAAAAACAGTCCGAGCGAAGCTGTTGCGAGATTTCGTGATCGTGAGAGATTGTCTGTGTGCGTTGCTCGAGCGCGTTTGTATGGTCCGATCCGATCCGAACCCTTCAGAGAATCTAGTAGGGCACGGGGACACGCACTTTTAAGTGTGTGATGCCGCTCCCTCTAAAAAACTACCGAAGGTGATTCATTTCACACGGCTTGAGGTACCCTTTACATACCTCGCCGCCCCCAAAAAAGCCCGGTGACGCTGAAAATGCCGTTTGAGGCAATCAGCAATCTCTCTCAAAAAAAAGCGTTTGTGTGAAGCTTACCTTTACTTAGCTTACTTTTACCGCCTCTGTGTTCTAGTGGCTTAGACCACTGGTTTAGACCCAGAGGTCCCGGGTTCGATTCCCAGCGGGGGGTACATGTTTGTGTACTCGGGTTGGTTTGTGGTAGGGCTTGTTTGTCCGCCTGGCTAGCTACCACCATCTTATCTAAATATGTCGCCACAATATCAATGTTTGTAGCATTGTTGTGTTCCAGCAGCTAGAGACAAGATAGCCAGTGCCTAACTAGTTGAGGATCCCGGGTGAAGTGCACTGCCATCATTGGCCTTATCATCACTTAACATCAGGTGAGATCAAGGCACAGTGCTTACCCGTTATTATAAAAAAAAAACTGACCTTCTGTGGGTTTCCATAATTTGCTTATTTTGTGGTGCACACGTCGCTTTGTGACTGCGATGAGTACAAAGTTGGGTAAAGTTTCGAGCATAGTCTTACCTGTCTTCCGTATATGTTTTTGATGTTTTTGTCGAATACAGAGCGAAGGTTGTTACGAGAATCCAATTTATTGTATCTACGCAAATTGTACGAAACGGCTTGGATTTCAATGGCATTTGTTATCTGAATTATTGATTTGATTTTGCAATCGTGGCTTTGTCCAGCCCTGTGATAGTAAGTTATATGTGTGACGTAACCAGCCACTAAGAAAGGATTTTACGGAAATCACCCCATAAAGGGGTCAAATAGGGGGTGAAAGTTTGTATGGAAGTCCGTCAGTTTTAAAGTGAAATACATGCAAAATTGGTATTTGTAATTATTTACATATAATTTTACGCAAATATTGTTGCGAATAAATTACAATTTGAAAAAAGACAAAGTGTTGAACAAAATCCACGAGCGGGATTCGAACCCGCACCTCATGACATGTCATCAGGTCAAGTGCACTGCCAAAGCTGCCAAAAAGGTGAAAAGAAATTAATAATGGCGTTTTGCCACTCGTCCATCGAGGCGTTATTAAAGAGACATTCAGGTATATATATGTATGGTAGAACCTGTACATAGTACCTATGTAGGTACATTACATTATACAATATCTATGGTTCAAGCAACAAAACAAATAGAATGCATGCCAAGGTCTTTGCTGACAGTGTGAAGGCTCGTTTCAAGCCGAATATGTAGATTTTAATTCACACGAAAGGTAGATTAGTGCAACACTTATTAAAATTGAAAATGCAAATTAGAATATGGTTCAACGTTTGCTGTATGCTGATTTTGGTAACTTTTTACTGCAAGTTTTTTGTATTGTTATTAAATATGTTTATGTATAAAAACACAAATGTTGAAAAAATTTCCACGAACAGGATTTGAACCTGCACCCTTCTGACATACCGGGTCAGGTGCTCTCTCAATTGAGCTATCGTGTTCTAACCAGCCCGACTTTTGCAACATTTGTGTTTTTGTAGTTTGTTCGCAACAAAATTTTCGTTAAAAATTATATAAACAAAACAAAATCATTTTATGCTTATGTATGTAGTGAGAGTTTAATACATTACTTGAGTTTTTTTTTGGTTATCTACCGATACTCCTGTTCCCCGGTCGGGCAAATTGTGTTTTGGTTCTTTTTCGATGCATATCCTGGGTTGGTGATACTTCCAATGATGGAGGCATTTCCCTAACAATGGGACAGTCATACTTACATATGGTTTATATTTATTTTTAAATACCTTAGTGAAAAGTTTAATTTCAAATAGAATCGTTTACAACTTAGTTTATATTTACAATTAAACATTTATGCATATAATGTTTTGCCCGATCAGTATTTATAATAGCTTTTTATCACCACTGACCACCTCCACCTTTATCACACGATTAATAAAAACTCATCAGCAAATATCTGTTACCGGTTTTATTTTTATTTTTTTGTCACGGATTTGTTTTATCAACTCATCCTCAACCTATTAAGAATATTAAATATCAGCCTACAACATATAACCTTTATGGTTTAGTGGTTTAGGTAGGTACCAGTCGCAAAAGCCCTGGTTCAATTCCCAGTTAAAATAAATAACGAAAAATAAAAACGTATCGAAATAAAAATGTTAGCACGCTGAAAGAAATGTGTAAGAAAAAAAACTACAAAGAAATCTAAGAAAAGTGTTGCCGAAAAAAATATTTATACGTTCTCGGTGGCACATGTAGTCTAATTTCCGGTTATTCACCGAGACAAAGGCATCTGATGCCTTCGGGAGGCTCCGGCACGCTTGGGACGTTATTTGTGTCCGCCCAAACTATGGAGCCCACGGGATATGAATAATTTCAGTGCCCGCCTTATGAACAAGTGGCGTGCCACGAAACAAAACAGCAGCAAATAAAAACTTGTACGCCAAGTTTGTGGGGAAATGGACGAGTCAACATTTTAAAGTTACAATTCTACACACACTGTTTAAAAATTGGAAATTTCCTTTTGGATTAACATTGGCTTTTTGCTTTTGTTGAATGAGATTAGGCCAAAACGGTGCCACCCATTCATTGTATCACTACAACCGATGAGCTTCTTTATTTCAATGATGAAGGCCTTTGCCCAGCAGTGGGACAGTATATAGGGTTACTTATTTTTACTACAAAACGGTTCGTCAGTCTCTCGGATCGGTTTATCGTGGCTCACAGAGTCCAGTGTTCTGATGCTATATCTATAATAAAATTGTCGCTATGTCGCTAGATATTACCTTGATGACAGTAAAGATGAAAGTCATCTAGCGCAATAGCTTCTAGATAAACTATACTTTCCATTAAGTATTTATTGTTTCCTAAAGGTTTCGCTAACACATTTAAATAAATACCTTTTACGAATTTACTTGCGTTTAATTTTAGAGACCTGTAATCACATACTCGGTAATGATAATAAATTCATATTATTTATTTATTTCATTATGCAACTATAGTGGTTTATAAGACAACTGGGTTATGTTATAACGACATGGAAAATTGTACCTTTTATCGACAATGGCATACAAAAAGCAGAACCAGACATTACTACTGCTAAGAGTAATTGTCAGTGGACGAATTAGATTCCGGACCGTCTGACTTATTGCTTGGATTAGAATTGGGGGCTAAACGTGGAGGCTGCACCATCTTATTATCAGCCAAATTGGAAATTAGATTGGCTCAAGTTTTTTAAGATATCTTACTAAGTAGTATTTTCTTATGAAAATGGTCTACTGAGTAGGTTTTGACTTCGAAGTCCTATATCCAGATAAACGGGACGGAGCACTACCGTTTATCGATGGAGACATTTCAAAATGTTTTTTCGGAGAGTTCCTCCGCCTGGTGGAGTCCTGAGCTGTCAACTCCACAGGTGCAAAACACACGTCCTTTTTAGCGAGTGCGCAGCCGGCGCCTAGCCGTCTACCCCCAGAGACAAAGGCTGTTTGTTGTAGTCCCGAACTGGCTGTACCCCACTGACCGAGTGTGCCCATCGACCCACGCAGGCGCCCGGCGGCAGTCGCAGCTCGCACCGCGCCCGGGTCGCGCGCGTCCACCCCGCTTGCACCACCAACCCATGCGATTTGTTTACAATAACCATCACGTGCTCACCGAAATGGCGGAGAACGTTGTCACGTGATTCGGCACCACCACCACCAGCACAGCGTCGCCGGTACGTACCGTCCCACCACCTATCGCCGGGTTGCCAATGAAGAGTACGTTAGCTCTGTTACCGTTCTAGAAAAACTGTGCCTTCGTTGTTAATTCGTACACGTGTCGGATGTACACCTTTTATAGTATTTTCTTTTATAATTGGGCAAGTTCTTCTAATACACACAAAAAACACTTTGATTATTATTTTATAAATAACCACAATCATTTATGCCACTAATTCAATTTTGCAAGTTCTAATTTAATAAAACGCTGCCAGACAAGAATTACGATTAGCGATATTTACTATATAAATTCTGTTTACATTGAAATCGACGATAAGATTACTTTGTACAAGGCAAAACCCGTTGAGCATTCCAACATTTGTTATTCCGATTGATTTTAGACTATTGTGCAGTGCTCGCCTCGCAGCATTTTAACATTAAATGCGATGTTTGTGTTCAAACTACTGCTCAATAGTAAATAGAAACTACAATTCTACCGTTGTTCTAGCTCGGATGCGCTGTTCAAGTGATTTCAATGAAATCACTGCGCCATATCTTTTTAATCGTCGTACGTTTATCTGTATTTACCTAATTTCGATGCGATAACTGATAACGTAGTAAAATGTGTTTTATTGACGTCATATTAATGAGAGTGTTTCTAAAAATAACAATTGGCAAGGAAAATATGTTGAGGAATTGACAATCTGCGTAAGTTACTCTCACAAATTTAAACCAGAGATGTAATAAAATTTTATCAAATTAATGACCAAACTACTTCTTGACGTTGCTAACTAACTTACACGAAATATTTAATACATAAAAACAGCAAAAATCTGTAAATGTGAATAATTTGTTATTAACTGATACACTCGAATCATTTATAAGAATGTTTTTTAAGTTATACAAACTTAAATAATATGAAACAATAGAATGGCAGATAAATCAGAGTTTTTCCTAATAAAAACCTTGCAGTATTTGAAATCGAACTATTAGTGTCAACTTTATTATACATTTATTGTCTTTTAATATATTCAACAAACTATTGATCTTCGTCATTTGAGTTCGAATTCTGATCCCTTGTGTTAAGAGTCAAATCGTTTTACATTGACAATTGGGTCGGAAAAGTCAGGTGACCGACTGTGTGGAAGTAAGCAGTGGCCCTTTTGGACTTAGCGCCAATCCAATGAAAAGCCGTCGGCCGCGGCCGACCGGCGAGACGTCCATAGCCGGGACGGAAAAAACACATTTAAGTTTACTAAACACATCTTAGACAAAGTAAGAATAAGGCTTCTCAAATGAATTTCATGAAATTGGTACAAGTAAAAGTTTTCCCGAACGTTTTATTCAAACTTAATAAAAGGTGGTTGACAATAAAATAAAACTGTCAGCTATTTATATTTTTTAATTAAGCATTAAGTTAATATTGAAATAAACCTATTTACACAATTTTATTTTTAAGTTGTGTTTAGTTAAAGTTTATTTTATTTAAATTTCAAATCTTTTTTGCCTGTCCCAACAACATTGAATTGTGACCACGGTCCTTGCCAAGGGTTCGAAACATCAGGATCGATAAATTCAAAAATACGTAAAATAAAGGCCCGTGAAGTGATTTCTTATTGTGTATAAACTTTTAAATAGACCTCTAAAGACACATTATATCACTAGGGCTCTTTTATGTACTAATTTTAGTTAAATCTTAACATTGAGTGCTAAAATGGACTAACACATAAAAATAAACCCAGGATCTTTAAAAAAATATAAAAATAATAAATTTAAATATACATTAATATTTAACCTTACTATGAATACCTATATTTTGTTGTGAATAAAGCACTTTTACTTCCTCCTTTAATTTAAAACAGAACAATTAGTATCTACTTAAGTGGGAACGACGGACATTATTAAAGGAACTTGCACAGGAACACAATTAGCTGTATTCATTCGTTTCTCTAACACGTTCTGAATACAAAGTTTTACATTTCATCTGGTCATTATGTGTAACATTATGGTATTATACATACGGATTTAGATATTATTATTGTCCTAAATACCCCTTTACATTGATAAAGAATGCAAAACGTACTTGGTGGTGACATTTAACTAATAAAATATATTCGTACAGAGTCTCAGCATACATTCACGATTTAAAATATTAAAGAAAACCTGCCAAGTGCGAGTCGGACTCGCGCACGAAGGGTTCCGTACCATTATCTATAAAAACGGCAAAAAAATTATGTCTGTTGTATGGGAGCCCCCTTAAATATTCTTTTTATTCTGTTTTTTAATATTTGTCACAGAAATACATCACCTGTGACAATTTCAACTGTCTAACTATCACGGTTCATGAGATACAGCCTGGTGACAGACGGACAGACAGACGGACGGACGACAGACGGACGGACGACAGACGGACGGACGACAGACGGACGGACGACAGACCGACGAACGGACGGATAGCGGAGTCTTAGGTTCCCGTTTTACCCTTTGGGTACGGAACCCTAAGCAACTTGCGGGTCGTCAAGGTAAGGACGGCTGGTGAGACACAATCCTGCTTCACTAGCTGTCCTCTTATCTGGACTCCGCCTCTGTTTCACATCAGGTAGTCCTTTTGTTCACCACGACAATAACTCATGAAATAATCTCATGTCTCAAGTGGACTCGAACCGACAACTTTCCGCAATCCAGACGACAGCTCATCTTTTTTTTAAATATTTTACGGGTAAGCACAGTGCCTTGATCTCACCTGATGTAAAGTGATGATAAGATAAGATAAGATGGAAGCGCACTTCACCCGGGAACCTCAACTAGTGAGGCACTGGCTATCTTATCTCTAGCTGCCGGAACACAACAATGCTACAAACATTGGTGTTATGGCGACATATTTAGATAAGATAGTGGTAGATAGCCAGGCGGACTAACAAGCCCTACCACCAACCAAAAATGAGATCTAACTGAAATGAGACGTTCACCGCCTTACAACAAAACAAAGATTAAGGTTAAAAACGTCATTTCAAATTAGAGTAAAAGAGACAAAACACGAAATAACTATTCGGACCTTAGTCTTTGTTTATTTGTAAGGGGGTTAGAATTTCACAATTGTTTGCTTAATACTCTAGTCTTCCATCGAAGCTGAGGTCTTGCTACTAAGAGAGGGAACCCTCAGCAGGCCCCACTAAGCTAAGATAAGATCTACCATCAAAGGTAGAAAAAGAAGGTTGGACCATTGATAGTAGATAATAGCGTATTAATACCTTAAACTTCTGAAAGAAAAATATATTTACAAATACTTAACAGTTATTTGATTTTAATTGGTATTTTGCATCCATATTATCTTTATTTATATCAAAACTGAATATAGCACTTGAAGAAAGAACAGTTTACATTTTTTTAAGTCTAAATTTTCAGCATCCATATATGAATACTAAATTTCAATTTTTAAAAGAAAGATTACTTTCTAAATATCGACAAACCGGTGCAATTCGTTCTTTATTACTATCGGCTTATTACTCTGACTGTACAAAAAGCGATCTTAAACTGGTCTGTGTTAATACAAAATTTACAATAACTTGCACTCGGTACCCTTAATATAAGAACCCTACGCGTTTATAGGATGTCGTTAATCGGCCCATCCCATGGGCTTCGCTTCCACACTTCCAAACACGTTTCAATAAATCATTAGAGATTTTATTTCTCCCATTCCGTTGGAAAATGAGGCGTTATAGCATTTGCTGCGCCCGCCGCCGCTTTGCTACAGACATTGCTACCACTTTCAACTTAGCTAGGATAGTGACACCGGTTTTCGACAGGAACTAGAAATCTTGATTTTTTCCTTTAATCATTAAAAATAGGGGTCAGCAACTTCAAATTCAAAAATCATTTATTCAGTTTAGGCTACAAGTAGCTCTTATGAATGTCGCTGACTGATTTGGTATAGACCAAAAAAAGAAAAGAAAGAAAAGAAAGAAAAGAAAAGAAAAGAAAAGAAAGAAAAGAAAGTAAAGAAAAGAAAGAAAAGAAAAGAAAAGAAAAGAAAAGAAAAGAAAAGAAAAGAAAAGAAAAGAAAAGAAAAGAAAAGAAAAGAAAAGAAAAGAAAAGAAAAGAAAAGAAAAGAAAAGAAAAGAAAAGAAAGAAAAGAAAGTAAAGAAAAGAAAGAAAAGAAAAGAAAGAAAAGAAAAGACAGATAAGAAAAGAAAGGTCTGCTGACCACCTGCTTTCTAGCTGACATCCCGTAAAATTTCAAAGAAAATCAAAACCAACTGACAGTCACTACACGGGCCAGTGCCCCATTATGTAAGATCTTTTTATAGTAAGACTGGACCTTATGTATTTCTATTTTATTTTAAAACTAAGTAACTACGTAAGTAGTCTTTAAGTAACTACTAACACAAATTGTATTGATATGAAATGGATTGTAATAATCTAAAATAAATAATTAATAAGAAAGCTATTTTTTGGCGGCGAAAGCTGTGTCAAACACTGGGTGCCATTATGATACATTAAATTAAAAAAAGAAAAGCTTTTGTTAATTTTTCCATTAGTTCAAGTTATCAATTAGATTCCTTCTACCTACGTTTTTAGGGTTCCGTACACAAAGGGTAAAACGGGAACCCTATTACTAAGACTCCGCTGTCCGTGCCTCCGTCCGTCCGTCGGTCACCAGGCTGTATCTCATGAACCGTGATAGTTAGTTGAAATTTTCACAGATGATGTATTTCCGTTGCCGCTTTATCAACAAATACTAAAAAACAGAATAAAAGGAGGAGGAGGAGGAGAGGGTCGAAAGTCTGTACATGGAAGATATTCGAAAAAAAGTTGGCTCGGGATACCTTCTTAGAATCGATAAGAGAACACGTTCCAACAGTTCTTAGAATTTTTGTCTGTTTGTCTGTTTATTTGACCACGCATCACGTGAAAATGGCCGAACGGATTTGGATGAAACTTTGCACATAGACAGACCATGACCCGGACTAGGGTTATATCCTAGTATAGGATAGGATACTTTTTATCTCGGTAACAGGTTCCTGTGGGATAGTGTAGTCTTCGCGAACGAAGTCGCGGGCGACTACTAGTAAATAATAAAAATAAATGAAAATATGTATATTTTTCCCATCACAAAACAGAGACATTTGACTAAGGCTTATTAACTAATATTTGTGAGAGACTGGTGCCTGATAAAGGTTTCAGAAAAAAAGGAAACCTGGTTGCCAGGCCCTCCCTGCAAATAGTAACTATTTATTTTAATGTTCGTTGTGTGCGTTCCACGAGCGCGGTATGAATGAAGTGTACCTACCGAGGTCTTCTTAACTTATACTACTGATCTGAAACCATACCGCACACATCTTGAATTTCTAAATGGGTTAACTATAATCCTGTTTTTTAAACACTTAGAAAGCTTGAACAAAAAAAGCATGTTCAATAAATTTGTAGTAATGAAAAAAATTTAGGTTCGCACTTTGGAAGCTAAAAGGAATGAAAGAACTTTCATTATGTAAGTCAATCTCCACCATAAAACAATTGCCAACATTATGTCGTTTATTAAAAAGAAAGTCAGCCAAAAAGGTTCTATGAGATGGTCGTCTTCGACATTTCGTCAATTTTGCATCGATAATTCAATTTTATTAGCTTGATTTTATGAAATATTGAATTCAGTAAGGAAATCTAATTTGAACTCATTTGTCGTAAAAGGATTTGGAAAGACAAAATGGAAGGGGAATCGATTTATCGAGAATTGCGTAACAGGGAACCCTACATATAATAATATGCTTTGTGAGGTTTTATGAAATTATGCTCAATTATGTTTTATAAAACCTTTCTTCACACATGTAGGAATCAGTAAACGCGTGATTTTTACGTACGATACAGCAACACCATCCTTCATATCTCAGTTATCTTATAGAACATAGCATTCCTCTTGCGACTTAAATAAGTAGAAATTATAAATTTAAAGAAGTAGGTAAGTGGAAATAAAATCAAAATTAAAGCCGCTCAGCGAGCTCTGGAAAAATCTATGCTTGGAGTTTCTCTGAGGGATCGTATCTGGAACGAGATGATCCGACAGAGAGCCAAAGTCGTCGACATAGCCCACAGGATTAGCAAGCTGAAGTGGTAGTGAGCCGGCTATATTAGCAGCATAACCGATAACCGATAGGGTAAACGAGTTCTTGAGTGGAAACCGCGTATCGTTAAACGTAGTGTAGGACGCCCTCAGACTAGGTGGAACGACGATCTTCGTTAGGTGGCTGGCAAGAGCTGGATGAGAGTAGCCACGGATCGTGCTCAGGGGCGTGCATTTGGAGAGCCCTATGTCCAGCAGTGGACGTGTGTAGGCTGATGATGAAGTGGAAATAAGTGACCGTGTTCGTGGTCTAGTAGTCAGATCGGTTTCAGATCCAGCTAGCTTGGATCTCAGTACATTTTATTGTAATCGGTCTGGTAGGTGGAAAGGGAAGTTTTTTGTCCGCCTGACTAGCTGACCACCATCTTATTTAAATATGTCACCGGCCTTCGACCTTCGACCTTATCATCATTTATCACTGGGTGAGATGAAAGCCAAGTATTTACCCGACAGAGTGACCAGCAGTTCAAGTGTTATTTTAAATAAGTTTAGCATGGCCAGCACGCGCTTCTTAATATTTTCTATAAGCACCACCTGATTTGAGAGGGTGAATAAATTGAATCTTTATTATTCTTTGACTATTTTATCGGTCGCCAATTACAAGCTTTCCCGTTGAAGGTAAATCTGTAACAGACGGTTTGATGGTTCTTCAAACTTTTAAACGATAAAATAACTTTAGGATTCGCTTACTTCCGAAACTTATTCAAGAGTTTTTTTTAATAATGTTGATTTTTATTCAGAAAAAGTGATGTTTTTTTTCACGCGCATAAAAGCGTTGAAAGTATTTAAAATAATAACGATTTTTAGTGGTTTTTAATAAAAATACATGTAATTATTTTATAGCACAAGTCATAATTTTATTAAGGTTTTTGATTATTTTAAAGCCTTCTAAAAATGTTCCGAAGAAATATTTCCGAAGGTCCTCAGTGCTGGCCGCGGAGTTTGAATCTGAGGACTTATATACGCGGGTTTATTTTAAAAAGAATTCTCAATATTCTCTTCATAATAAAAACTATTTCTCAACATTGGTTGTTCTTTATTTGGTTCATCTTAAGCGTTACGGTTTAGTTTAATGTAAAAGTGTTATACAAATTAAGCGCATGCTTAGACTGTAACTTGTTTTGCAAGCCTTAATCAATAAATACAAATAGTCCAAGGAGACCAAATCAAATCCGCACCACATCATTTTAGGCGACGCAGAATTCTGAAATTCTGGCTATACCATAAATATATAATAAAGACTACAATTACACAAAGAAATACGCACAATTTATTCGCGTTCCTTTATTGTGTAGATACGTATATATTGTTGTCCCGGATTCTGGTCCCTATTTAAGCCTTTTATGTGATGTCGGGGGATCGAAGCGTTTCGCTTCTCGATTGATTTCGGATTAAGCTTACTTCCGATGTTATTCGTAAATATTTGCGTCTATTCTATCGAAAGCTGAATGTTACTGAAATTTATCGAACTCTGCTGTATTTTAGTTTCCACGAAATCTCTTTAGGAATTCATAGATTTCGGTTGACATGATTCAGCTTGAAGACAGAACAAATTAGAGAGTTTACCGTTTCAGAAATTCATCTCTTCCTATCCAATCTTTAGTCATAAAGATAAATGTCGTGACTGACTCAGTCAGCCATTTTCTTCGGGAAGATATATCGTCCCTGATCTAAAAGTAATGACACTAGAAACCGGATCGTTTCTCCAAAAAACTGTGAAAACTTTCGGTGTTAAACGATCTATTGTCTAAGCAGGAATAAAATAGTTTAACAGTTCATTTCATTAATGATCTTGATTTACTTGGTTATAATGAACAATTTGTTAAGTAACATATTTTTAATTTAAAAACAAGTGTAGAAAAGATTTCCGGAATTCGAACCCGAACCGAAAGGGTGCGCCCTTTGAAATGCCGGGCCAGGTGCACTACCAATTATGCTGTCGTGACTCTGTCCAACCCACCGAAATTAATCAACACTATCTACTCTTTCTTCGTAAGCCAAAGGAGCCCAAATCAATATCGACAACTACGTTATCAACACTTGTTTTTAAAAAATTATAATATGTTTAAAACAAAATTTGCGTAAATTGATTTGTAAAATTAAATAAACTAAACGACATTAGAATAATATACGAAGAAAAACTTTGCGTTGTTGAGAATGAAACTTAACAACAACAAACTTAAAGTATGAAGAAATTTCGTAGTTAATAAGTCGCTGCTACGGACTCATGCACGGCAGTCGTAGCAGCGCTACATAATCGTAGCGAGTGATTGGTTTCATGTGCACCATAGCTCGTCAGAAATTTTAATATTAACTGGTAGTAGGGTCTGCTCAGAATGCGTCTGGATGGTTAGTAATCTCTTCATTGGTCAGTTACAGTTTACAGAGTATGACATCTAATGAAATAACTAGGCGTGGTGGTATAAGTTCGCATGAGTAGTATCAGTAAGTAGTATGCGAATACATACACCAGGCGCAGAAACAATATGAGAAAAATTATTAAAAATAAGTATTTTTCGGGTGTTGATTAATTATTTAGCACTTGCTTGGTCCACCAACTTTTTACAAGTACAAGATTGACATACAATAGTAGCCCCTTAGTCGCCTGTCACGTCAAAATATAATAAATACTTATAAATAAGGAGACAGTCTCGTAGGTAGTTAATACTGACCTACTTTTATTTGTTTCCTAAAACAAAACTTAAGAGCTACCGTGTTTTGTTTTGAAGCAAACGTAAACACGACGGACTCACTAAAACACCGTTAAAAAGGCGCTCTCACGTACAGGGTGTTCATAAAAAATTTGAAAGCCCGCCTTTCTTTATGCAGAGCATTACCTACACTTAATGCAATTTCACTTTCAGGCCGTCTGTGCACGGCGTCTAATAAAATAAATTAGAAAGAAATTGTGTAATATCCGAGCGTTTGTGCCCCGGCAGTTCCGAGCACGTGTATCTGGGAGAAACTGGTTCAAACACATTGTGTTTCCAAGTAGATTTTGTTTAAACTTCACGTTTGATCTTTAGCTACCCGCCGAGAATATACTCGTGTACTCGTAATAAGCAATTATTATTTGTTAGCCTGCAGTACAGTACACTTACACACACACACACACACACATACACACATATGTAGTTTGTAGATTAAATAAATCTAATTGAGTAAATTACAGTTGCATCGACATATTAACATTACATTATTATATTTAAATCTAGATACATAACTACATGATTTATAATTAATAACACACATGTACACACACACATACACACAAACACACAGAGAGAGAGAGAGAGACACATACACACTTATTAATTATAAATCATGTAGTTATGTATCTACATTTAAATATAATAATGTAATAATGTAATGTTAAGATGTCGTTTCAGCTGTAATTTACTCAATTAGATTTATTTAATCTACAAACTACATATCTGTCAATTGTGCTCATTCATAACATGAGCACTATACAGCTCTACTAATTGTCCTCGCATCTGGACACTGCTAGAGCAGAGTCATGTCATTGCTTAACATACTATTTAATAAAAAATCTTTAGAACCGAAATAGGCAAGCAGAGTGCTTTTATAGAGACATTTCAGCGCGTCCTTTCTTACACGACGCTAACTCAAAATAAACTAGTTACAAAATGAATTGCCAATGATTTAGAGTATCACACTAATATTATAAATGCGAAAGTTTGTGTGTATGTATGTGTGTATATTTGCTGCTTCTTCACGCTGCAACGGATGGATGGATTTGGATGAAATTCGGCATACAGATAGTTTATAACCTGGATTAAAACATAGGATACTTTTTATCCCGATACTCCTACGGGAACGGGAACCACGCGGGTGAAACCGCGAGCGGCCGCTAGTAATCTATATAAATAAAAATTAATCACTGAAATGTATGTACGCGCATAACTTCCGATCGACTGCACAAAGTTGCCTAATTCTTTTTTTTGTAGTTGTTATTGTCAGGACAAGGTTTGTAAAGAAGAAAAATAAAAGAAAAAAAAATATTTTTACTAAAATATGTTTTTTTTTAAATATCATAATATGAAAAGTGAGCGAGTGAATGTGACAGAATGACGTACGGTTCTTCAGCCAGCATTTGACAACTTCAAACAGACGATACGTTATAAGACATGGTACGTCTTATCATAATATCAATCAAATAGAAATACCGCTTCGTTTGCAAAAGTAATGTCGGTGTTTCGTGTGTTTGAAAGTTTATCGTAGTATTAATATTGTTATTGATTTAAAGAAAATGCCACATGTGAGGCGTTAAAATATCGGTATATATATAAAAATCAATTGCTGTTCGTTTGTCTCGCTAAAACTCGAGAATGGCTGGAAAGGACAATTTAATTTTCCAATACAAAATGTTCCACGATTTGTATGTTTTGTTGTCATAGAAACTGTCAAAGTGTTACGAAGTATTTCATATCTTACGGTTAAGCACAGTGCCTTCATCTAACCTGATGTTAAGTGATGATAAGGCCAATCGTGGAAGCGCACTTCACCCGGGATTCTGAACTACTGAGGCACTGGCTATCTTACCTCTAGCTGCCGGAACACAACAGTGCTACAAATATTGATGTTATGGCGACATATTTAGATACTATATTGTATATAAATATAGATAGACATTATATGTGACAGCATTTATATTTTAATTGCGGTCTATACACGACGCAATTGTCATACGGA
This sequence comes from Eudonia lacustrata, assembly GCA_947562085.1. Taxonomy (NCBI): domain Eukaryota; kingdom Metazoa; phylum Arthropoda; class Insecta; order Lepidoptera; family Crambidae; genus Eudonia; species Eudonia lacustrata. The sequence goes on along the minus strand of OX387318.1, from coordinate 13,847,856 downwards.
ATTAGGAATTCGATTTAATTCAATTCAATTCTTTATTCAAATAACAATATACATTGTGTTGAACATTACAATTATAAAAAAAAATAATAATAAATCAATAGAAATTAAAATTAAAATTAATACAAACAAAATTGATTAAAATATAAAATGTCAAAATAATACTTAATAACAACATTAATAAATTAATGCTGGCAAAAAAAAAAACAATAATAGGTAATAATCATTAAGTGAAGTAGGAATGATTGTATCGAGGTCTTCCTAAGTGACAGTAGCAGAAGTTTCTTCATAAAATGATTCAATAAGTTTAGATTGGTTCGCCAACGCGTGATTAATATCCCTGGCTTTAGAAGCGCCTGTAAGTTACAGTAACCGCTTTCCATTACCGGCGAGCTATAAGCTTGTTCGTTACATAAGTGGTGTACAACAAAATATTTGAAACAATCTAGTATTTTCATCAAGGTCTGTGATATATATTATGGCATAGGGCATTAATTAATAAACTTATAGGTGTTATAAGGTATCTATTTAATAAACGACCGCTTTAGTAACCCTATGCCTTACATTTGTAATTATAATAACCAAAGTTATTATTTTTGTTGATTAAGTTACAGCGTTTTACATAAAAACTAAGCTTTTCTAATCGATTTGATTGAAACCCTATCCTAGCGTTTTCTGCTAAAACGCTAAGCATTACTTACTACGAATCACTTTATTACCAGCAGTTTAATGGCTAATGAACACCAATAAAGTACAATTTTCATCATCCCAACCTCATATTTATTTTTGTCAGACTAGGAAACATCTTGTTTAAGTAGGTCTTTTGGTTAAAGCTTTTTCTGAGGTGAAGGAGTTCTGCTTGGAATGGTTAGTCTGACCTAGCCGTGACCCCCGAAATAGGCGTATAGCGTGTCAAACTCAACAGTTTCGTAAGGCGACTTAACTGAGAGTTTGGCCATAATTACAAGGATTTAAAAACATATGAGGAAATAACTTTTTCAGTACTCGCGTGTGGATCGAAAGTGGGGGACTTAATATGCAAGTGGCATTTTTAATATAGAAATCATAATTGTTTGGTATGAAATTTAAATCACTCATGTTAACTGGTTTGTGTCGATTTTCGTATAAAAGTTTTTGTTGAAAATATTTATCGACTAGATGACACTTTTGATTGTAGGTAAGTCACTTTCATTTATGGTTTTAGGAAAAAACGAACCATAAACCGTAAAAACAACTAAGCAAGTCCAATATACCTACGAATTAGGAACGCATGAGAGAGAAGCAAAATATAACAATTTTTTTTATATGATATTGTGAACTAAGATAAACACGATTTTATTTTATGGTCTAGTCAGAAAACCAAAAGAGTCCGGCGAGTTGGATTGAGCCACGATAGCATAGTTGGCAGTGCACCTGACCCGGCATGTCATGGGGTGCGGGTTCGAATCCCGCTCGTGGATTTTTCAATACTTTGTCTTTTTTTTAATGTACTATTTACCTTCTTACTACTCTAGGCTGGGAGTTAGAGGTATAACTATACCTTTAGCTACACAAAACGTAAGGTAGCTTCTATGTTGGTTAAGGTTCCCGGATAATGTGCGCTTCTACCTAAGGCCTTAACGTCAGGTTAGATGAAGGCCACCGCTTTCTCGTTGAGAAATAATAAAAAAGGTAAAACGGAGGCCATTCAGTTAGTTAGTAAAAAGCAGAGTACTTCAGCTGTTAGTAAAAAGGAAACGTTGAATTGTTTTTACTATAATCCCTTAACTATAGTCTATGATATACAATATTATTTTTAGTTTATACATACGAAACCTGAAAAATGTTTGTTCAGAATCAGTAATAGAATCGATTTCAATATTTTTTATATCATGTTACATTTTGACCAAATAATATTTACAAAATCTCAAATTAAGTACACCCTACTAAAAAACACAACGTGACAGCACAAAAAGCTAGTAACTTCGTGAGTTTTCAAGATATTATTTTAAATTTTTTTTGTACTGATCTTTAAATGAAAATATTTGACTTGTTTCGATTTTCGTATAAACTAAAAATAAGGTTGTATAATATGAATTAGGGATGGTTCACTATTGATAAGAGCTCGTGAGATATATATAAAGTTATCTTAAAAAACCTAATTATTTAGTAACATAACAAGTTTATGTATAACAATTGTTACTAAAATAACTTCAATTAAAAAACTTTAATTCATTTTCACAGAAAGTTAAACATAATTATACTTATAAATTAATACTTAAAATTCCTCCATTACGAATGGATACTCACGTATTCTCTGTCATAATGTTAATGAAAGCATAATAAAAAAAAAACAAAAACATCGCTGAAATAGCTTTTAAAACATGCTTACCATAATAATTATATTCTATTAAAGTTGAGTATCAAAATAGTAAAAGATTGTATATCTCTAAAATTTAATTAAAACTCAACTTGTTCTCTAGAATAATACAGTTTTAGTGGCAATCAAAAATAATGGTCTTACAGTTAATAAAATTAGCAATTTTCTGAGGGAAAATATAAGTACATGGAGTATTACTTTGTGCGATCAATTGTTAATATAAGTCTTAAGTATGGAAGATGTGCTCATTAACTGATTTACAAGTTTCTTCGCTTGCGTTAGATATAAGAAAATTGTTATGTCTTTTACAGCAGGTTTCTTTAATAATCCTTATGGTTAAGTAGCAGTTCAGTTACGGAGTTATATGGTTTGTTACCATTGACCTGTCTTTCTGTGGTCTAATTGTTAAGACCACTGGTTTCAGTAATCCAGTAGCCACGTATTCCATTCCTAGCAGGGATCCATGTTGTACTTGTTTTTTCGATGGCTAAAGTATAAAATATTTATTTACAAACAAAGACAAAAACAAGATAATAATAAAACTACTTAAAATTAAACTTACAAAAAACTATAAACTATATTTACTATTAACTATAAATAAAAAAATTGCCCCAAATCATCCCCAAAAAGTGGATGGCTAAAGTGTTTTTAAGAAATTCGCTTTCATTTTTAGGCTTGTATGTTATATCATCAAATAAGATAAAGGTCGCGTCAGAGCGCTTGCTCTGTTTTGTTATAAAATAATAATAAAAACTTATACGGATCTACTAATGTTTATTTTACATAATTGTGAATTATACTGCTAGCTCCCCAAGTAAAATGAAATGAAGTTATTTATGTTTCCAAGCGTTTCGAGCTCTTCACGGGCTCCGTAGTCGTAGTAGAACTGACCGTCCTGACTGACCCACCTAAAGTGTAGTGCTTGTGTTAACTTTATAAAACAAAAACAAAGAAACACTGTCATCAGAATATTTAATATAAACTCCGGTAGGCTCCTTATAAATCACATTGCACAAATAAATAACCGTTTTTTACAGCGCCACAAAAACACATTCGAATTCTCCCAAATCGGTTTAAGCCGCATTCTTTGTTTCGTAGCGCCGGCGCCGCCGGCGTAGAAATTCGTAGCATTCCGTAGCAAGCGAATGTTGACACAATGTATGTGTAGAGGAAAGTTTTACGGATGGGTAGTTTATGGCTCATATATACTATATCTACTATGTATTAGTATATAAATATTATAAGTCATGTACTATATTTTTAAATAGTTTTTTGTAATCGAAAATCGCAATAAATATTATTGTTAATAAGTTACACACCAGGAGCTGTTGCAAAATTTTGCAACTGCCTAGAACGATACAAGTGCGAGTGTATCCAATTGGCAGTTTACGCAAAATATTTTCTTAATTTACCTTTAAGTAATAGCTCGATATTTTATTATTAATTTTAGTTTTTTGCAACTTCCACAAAAAATCAAATTTTCTTGTGTACGATCGGCCTAATTACTACATACACACTAGTAAACACCCGCCCGCAATAAGTCAGCTTGGTGGCTTCCGTCCTAATTGCCCCAAGTGATATTGTCATGAGAGAAGGCGTGACTCCAGCAGAAGTACTTGATGATGATGATGATGATGATGATGATGATGGTGATAACTAGAAAGTATTTCGAGATATTAAGAGTTAAACTAAATTAATAAGTGAAAAATACAAATGATCTGTGTCAAAAATATATATTATTTATTAATTTAAAACTTTTGCAACATATATTAAATGGCGGAATTAATGCCTGAGGTATTCTCTACCAGTCAACCATAGGGTGGTGCAGAAATAACAAGGTAGGTGCAATTGGGTGAAGACAACAATTTAGAAATAAAAATAATATATTATAAAACGCACAGTATATACCTACATATATACAATTTATATAAATATACTTATTTAAACAAATATAATGTATATTATTATATAAACTACTTTTACAAATATAGTACAAAAATAAACGTATAATACATAATTTATAAATAGGACGTTACTGAGATGATTCTGCAAAGGTTTTTATCAAAAAAGAGCATACGAACATAAATATCCTTAAAAAAAACAAGTCCTTTCAAACCGGTTAGCAACAATTTGCTTAAAAAATATGCGTGTACACATATAACGACCCGATTCCTACAAACAAAACGCGAGATATTGTCAAAATAATTGGGTTCGTTTGACAAATGAGAATTTCTGCTCATAATGTTATGTTTTATTCGTTTTTTTTCATATCCCTTCATGAATTTATTAGAGGGAGCCCGGCCGAATAGCTACGAATTAGGGAGGACGATACTGAAAAGAGTTTTAACTAATAACGAATAGGTTACGATTTGTTTAATCACTAGATGTGAACAAATAACCTTTACAGTCCTTTCCACCTGAAGATAAGGTTGAAAGTGAAAGTGCACACCATACATAATCTTCAACTATGATCCCTCATTTAGATAATGATGATTTTTGTAGCTATACTTTCTTTAACACATCCATAGTTACTTACATTGTTGCTATGGCAACATAGGTACATATAAAACTGTGGTACCCACTAGGACGGAAAATTTTCTACCGGCATCCAAACCGAGTATCACCCTCCCGCTGCGAATCGAACCCGGAATCTCTATGACTAAGTCCGGCAGTCAAACCACTGCACGCAACGCAACAGTACGGAAAACGAAAATAAAATACAATTCACTAATCCACATTCATTTATACTGTAATATAATAAAAACCTTACCGGATCTGTATTCGAAAAACGTGTGTACATTTAAATTTGGGAAACCTAGTTACCCCTTTGATCAAAACCGCTGACGAAAAAAAGGGTAAAATAAAATTGTTGAAATAATTAAATTAGAATAATGTTCTAAGCTCCCAGTGCTACAGTTCGTTCGCTACATTCCCGTAATAGGAACATGCTAATGTAATTGACTGTTTTTTTCAACTTTAGTTTTCTCTTTAAAAGCGGGAAAAACTGTGTGTTCGCGTTATTGAGGTTAGGCGCTGGAAGGGATTTTGCGTTGATGTATATTATACAAAGTATATAAAGCTAGCAGGCATTCGGGATTAGCGTATTCAGTTCTTTTGATGCTCTTTAGCTAAAATGTTTAAAGAATGAAAAGGTTAAAACAAATACTTGACTCCACCTTCTGTCTAGTATTTAACGAACTGTAAATGTTCCAACGGATTCTGAGAATACTTGAGATAGGAACATATATATTATGAATTTGGCTTGTTAGCTTTTTTACATGAACAAATGTGAACTGTTGAGCATTATCATCAGTTTATACTTTCATACAAGAAGCCTTACATTTTTTCCACAAAAAATGTCTATTGTAACTGTAAAGAACCTATTTGCTAGCATGATCTATTATAAAAACATCTGGTAAGAAAGAAAGAGAAACGTTTAAATGTTTTTTTTATTACTTATTTTGTTTCTTTTAGGGAAATAGAGGAACGAATCGAATTGTTTTCAACCATTTGTCATTCTTTCATTACAGTTTTTTATATTCTGAGAGTGGTCAACCTTGTAATAAAATAACAACTTAGCCATAAATGTGCAAATGTTCCCACAAATTAATTCAAGAAGTAGCAATGAAAGAGCATAGCGATAATGGAAGATCGAAATAACTATCGGTTACCCAGTGGTCGTAATTCCACCGTAGTTCACAAGATACACAATGTAATGAATACGTATATATACATTTTATTAAATTTCGGGACTCTTTCTGAATATAAACTTTAACTACGCCAAACCATATACTCCCCCGTGTAGACAATGTGCTTAAAAAAGGGCACGAAGTTTTCCCTTCACGTATTATTATTACTAGTTTTCTGTTTGGTCATGTAAACTCGTGAAGCGATTGCATGACCAAACGAACCATCTAAATCGACACTTTGACTATCTAGGTGCACTACAACCCTTAACACTACGCTGACTGGCCATTTCGACCCTGTTTCATTTTAATTAAAAACAAAACACGCTTGCGCAGCACAAAAAACAAAAAACGATTTCTCTTCCATTCTAATTCACCTTTTTGTACAGTTGCATCTGTAAAAATGCGAATTATTTTCGTAAGCCGTAGCGGCGTATTTGCATTACCAGAACGCGTTTCATAAAGCCATTTGGGTCCGTTCGTGACGCTAAATTCGTTGCTTTGTACTGTCGTGCATGTTCCATTCGCCATTAGACAGGCTATAATAGATTGGGCTTTCGTATTTATTACGTACTAGCTACTAAACATTGAGGTATTAAATTGTTTCGTACGGGACGTGAGTGATCGTATGCGTTATTTCTGATATATGAATATGCACTGGGGTCAGCTGCAGTTTGCAACCATGTTATGTGTAAATATAAATTTTTTTTTGGTAAAAAAGATATTTTTTATAAAACTGTCCAATTGGAATTAACAAAAAAGACTTCATCGCGTGCTCCCGTGAAATAATACTTCTAAGTTTAAGTTACTCTCACTGTCACTCTTCGACTCGAACTTGACGAATGAAACTCGCACTAAGCACCCAGAAGCATTTTGTAAGATCGTACCAGAACCCGGGACCCACCCACTACACTCTTACGACACCAACCGTGATCAATGATATTGTACGTGGGTATCTTTGTTCATATTACAATATTGAAACAAAAATACATACTAAACGAAAAAAAATACTCAAAATTATTTTATTATTTAATTACTACTTAAAATACTTAAAAAAGTTATTTATTATAAATACTTTATTTTATATTCTTAATAATAAGTATATATTTATTTTAACTTAAATGGATAATACCTACTTATTTGTAAAACACACATGTTTATTATCAATAAATAAATTATAGTGTAATTAAGTACTTATATAAAATCATATTTGAGATACTATATTCTACAAATATGACAAAAAGTCATCTGAAGAATCGATTATCTGGCTCCACAAAAATCTTTAATTAGAGAAAAACAAATAAAATTCTGAACCAAACTTAATGTGTTTTTTAAGAGAATAAAAAGTTACTATACATGGAGAAAGTAATTAAAAAACTTTCCCTAAAGTTGTGTTTTATGTTCACTAATTTATATAAATATATAAAAATATACTGAGTACCAAAACAGCTTAGAGTAAAAAACATATTCCTATGAACACAAAAAATACTAAGCAAAGGTAAATATAGAAAAATACGATTATGGAGTGACTTGGATACAAGGAATGGCGTTCACCTTTTAATCTGTCGTCTGCTGTGAATTCCGACACAATAGAATTTTAATTATTTGTTGGACGTATCCGGCACTAAGCAGACGAAAGGTTAAATATTGGAATGCCTGTATCCAATAAGCCTACTCCTCATAACAATTTTACAAAAAAAAAATAACAAATAACAAATACTAAATATAAAAAAAGCAATTCGAACAAGATACCTCGGTAGATAAAAAAATAAGCGTATGAATACTTGCAAGATACATGTTATCTTTTCACTTTTAGTACTATTCCTTCCTCAGATGCGACTAAACTGCTGTACAGACTGTACAGTAGATGTTCAAACAGTCAATTAGTTAAAGTTTCAAAGATTTTAACTTATAGAGTGGCATTGTCGTCACTAACAAAAGAAACAGTTCGATTGTTTCCAGGGACGCGCGCGTAATTTATGCCATTTGTCAAAGGTCAACGTTTGATATTTTAAGGGCTCGTTTTCGGGGGGAGACACGCTGACGCGACAATCCAGACAATCTAGCCAGTGCAGGCTTCATCGGAACATGTACAAGCCGCACTCAACTGTACTATAATACATTTTAGGAAACTTGTGCTTACCCTTACATTATACAGTGTGTGGCCTAGAACCGGCGATAATATTGAAAACAGAGATTCTATAGGTCACTAATAATTGAATCATTATGGTCTCAACTAATTAAAATCAATACTTTACTTTTTGATTTTTTCTAACAAACTTAATCGTAACTCTTTGACAATTTATGGGTTGTGTCACATGAGTAAATATAGATTTACTCATGTGGTTGTGTGACACAACTTGTCAATCTCCTGTACCACGACATTGACAACGTTAACGATAATATCGTTTTGCAATAATAATGAATCGTAACTTTAAATTCTTATTGTATGTAATGCATGGGTTTTGGTTAACTGGAATTAAAAAAAAACTAAAACTCTAGTCTAGAGAGTCTCTGTTTTCAATATTATCCCCGATTCAAGGCCACACACTGTATATAATCTAAGGTGTTAAGGTATTTGTTCTAAGCATTTGATGAAAGTGATGATAATTATATTGAATTATAATTACAATGTTCTATAGCTGCTTTGAAAGTATTCAGCGAATTTTATTGCTGACTTTACTTCTGATGTTGCCTTTTTTGAAAACTTTCTACTTATAATTTAAGTATGTTTATTTAGGTTTATTTGTATCAACACTACTATTTACTGCCTTGTGTGCCTTGTACAGTAAATTGATACTGATAATCATAATATTATAGCATAAGTTGCAATGTCATGTTAACTGTTTCCATCCAAATAAGACCAAATATTATTAAGGTTGTACTAAACTTTTAAAAATACAGATACTTCATCATATTTTAATCTGCTCTTCCCAACCAGACATTATTGTATTATAAACTTAAAATATTACACTTCAATTCGGGCCGCGTCCGCCGAGGAAAACTGAAATTGACACTAGTAAAATGGCGGCAACGATAAATCACTGGGTTCCGTCTAAAGCCAGTACCGAGGGGCTTCCGGCAGACGAGGCCGAATATCCATATTTCAAACAACACAGCTGAGAGACTGGATATATGGAAAATTTGCAACGAGCCACTCAGTCTGAAAGAAAAGAGCAGGTAACCGTCAAAGAAGCTATGGGTAGTCGGATCAAGGATCAAATCCGGGATAAGGCGATCTGGCGATTTGACGGAGAACCTAAGTAATCGACATAGCACACTGGATTGCAAGGAGCTCTCGGCAGAGACGAGGATGAATATCGATATTTAGAAAAAACACAGCTGAGAGACTGAATATACGGAAACAATGAAACTAGCTGAAATAAAAGTGTAGGTACCTGACAAAGATGCTATGGATGCCTCAGCGACGAAAAGGGCTATGCTCGAACATTCTTTAATAGATTGGATCCGGAATGAGCTTATGCGACATAGCTCACAAGATTGCTAGGTCTTTCCGACAGACAAGAACTAATATTCATATGTATTTAAAGTATTGTAAAACAACAAAAATAAAATTTTGGAACTAGCTTCTCAGACTAAAAGAAAGGAATAGGTAACCGTCAAAGAATTTATGGCACGACAAATCCGTGCTCGACCTGCTACCGGAAGTGCGGAGTGACAGACATTTAAGGGGAGTTAGCTACTCAAATTAATCGAAATTAAACGCTTTCCCTGTTATTACTTAACGTGAACCTAAAGTAAGTAAGTGGACGTTAAACGTAGTTTAAAACTGCTTAACTTATTTTGACAAAGTAGACAAGTTATGACTAGTGTATTTTTGAAGAGGAATGTTGACATGGTATACATGTTTTATTTATATAGAAATAAAATATGATACATAAAAAAGTCAATGATTGGAAGACATAATATACCGTTTTTAACTCAACACAATAATGTTCTCTATTATAGGAGATAGCGTGATACAGCCCTCTTTTCCAGCAATTACAATATCCAATCGCTAAAAATAGCTGATGAATAAACGTTCTGTTTACATCACAACATTGTCTCATGTTTGACCATGTTTGTTTACGTAAATATTTGAGTTAAATATATTTCCGATTGGTGTGTTTTTGAGCTTAAAGCTTTGTCAACTTTAAATATAACTCGGTTTTAAATATTCACAACGTCAATCGCGTGGTAAATTGTTAAAATTTTGTGAACTGCCAGAGATTTATGGCCTCGGCTGTACAGATAACAAGGTTGGGAAGGCGGAAATAAAATTTATCGACACCAAATTGAGATTTATTTTACTCGTCGACCTCAAAGCTAAACATACCATGAACAAGGAAAAGAGAATACGCCAAGCATATTCACAGTTAGCTTCATAGCCGAATCACCAAAGTTTAAGCTAGCGCTAATAAAATGAGAGACGCTTTTATCTTACGATATTACGTGTTTCGTCTGCAAATACATAAATAAAGGCCAATTTAAACTGAAAAACCAAATTTCCTTTATAAATAAAGGTGAAAATATGTTGCGTTCCCCTTACGTCCACCCTAGCCCACCCGCTTTTACGAGCCAAGTCGTAAAGCGGGCTGCGACGGCGAAATTCTATTTTTGAAGTTTATATAACTCCTGGCGGGGCGCACTCCTTCCACGCATTTGAATCTGGAATCCCTTTGTTTAGAAATCCGTTAGTGAAATTAAGTGTTGTTCTTTTTCGTGGCGTGCTTAGAATGGGGCCGTATCTTGGGCTACAGGCGGAACGTAGCGTTTTAGCATGATGGACGCAGTGTTTAGTCATGTTTGGATAATAAATTATAGAGTTTGTGGCTAAAAATGACGCGTAAAAGCGTCTTTCTTGCCGATGAATAGGTCAAACGTTTTAGCCATAGGATTCAGGTCAGAGTTAGTATCTCTTCATTGATTAACGAATAATGACATTGTGTTGAGTGTGCTAGATAACGGAACGAAACGGTTATCGTGAAATGGTTCAAGGTCTTGAGTTTTTGGAAAAGGTTAAGTTTCTTTGACTGCTTTTGCCAATTATAATGACAAGTGTACGCGACTTTCAAATCATTAATTATTTTGGTGATCAAAACTCGAGGAAAGGAACAAACTGAAATTGATTGATTGGTTGGTTTAAATCCAATAATATCTTATTATATATAATGTCTTGGTGCAAATACTTATTATGACATATGCAAGAAAAATTCCATAAATCTATCTAATGAACGTCATGTAAAAGAAATCTAGCCTTCATAAGGCTCAATAAAACCAAACAAATCACCGAATAAGGTTGCGTTGATTGTTTTTAAATTTATATAGAGCCCTCTCTCTACAATAAATATATTATGACCGTCATTCCGCCCGTTAGAATTCATAAAACGCACAATATTTATTGTATACAATGTAATGTAACACATATTTCACCAAATTCAAATTTTAAAATTTAAATTCAAAAATCATTTTTTCCTTTTAGGCTACAAGTAGCTTTTGTGAATGTCGCTATGCCATCGGTTCGTAAGTCTACTCTGGGCGGGAGATCTTGTACTGAGAAGAACCGGCAAGAAACTCAGCAAGTGTCCAGCTCTTTTCTCTCTTACAGCGTCAAAAAAAATATTGGAAAATGCCCTATCATAGCAGGACACTTTCCATTACAAATAAACACAAAAAATATAGAAGACAACAACAACATGTAAAAAAAACAAAAAAATTTAACAAATCTAAGTTTTCAAATTTACATTACATCATTCGTAACTCCTTCTCCATAAATGTAAACAAACCATACTCCTCAGTGCGCGCAAAATGCCTAAAAAAGGTTACTGATTTCTCACCGAAGGCTACTTGATTGCCCTGTCAAACTGTATTTTTTTTTAAATATATTTTTACGGGTGAGCACAGTGCCTTGATCTCACCATCAGGTGAGATCAAGGCACTGTGCTCACCCGTAAAGTTATGATAAGGCCAATGATGGAAGCGCACTTCACCCGGGATCCTAAACTAGTAAGGCACTGGCTATCTTATCTCTAGCTGCCGGAACACAACAATGCTACAAACATTGATGTTATGGCGATATATTTAGATAAGATGGTGGTAGCTAGCCAGGCGGACAAACAAGCCCTACCACCAACCAAACCGAGTACACAAACATGTACCCCCCGCTGGAGATCGAACCCGGAACCTCTGGGTCTAAACCGCTGGTCTTAGCCACTAGACCACAGAGTTAAATCAAAAGCGAGAAGCGGCAGATTGTATTACAATCAGAGCACTGAAGCATAAAATAAAGAGACCCTGAGAAGGTAAGCTCCATACAAACGCGGCCGGGCACCGCAAACACGGTGACGGAACCTCGCAACAAGCGCTCGGACTGTCCGGACTGATCAGTGTCCGTGCAAGAGGTCTATGTAGGGTTGCCAACTTTTTTAAACCAAATAAAGTATTTTTGGATTCAGTACCTACCCATTTATAAAATACACATTATTCTAGTATGTTTTCATATTTTCACCTCTGATCTTAAAGTTTATTAGCTTTCCATCCGACTGGTTGTCTAGAAGAAATCGCTTGAAAGCGTTATGACCGCCAAATTGTAACTTTGCAAATTTTTTTTCTTTTGTTCTGTTGTTTTGTTATAAAATGTTGCAATAAAAATATTATCTATCTATCTATAATAAAAATATAGTAGATAGGAAATTAATTAAAAATTGTAGTGATCTTTATTTCAAGAGATCACTCATAGACATGCCACATATGAAGTAATAGGTATACTTTTATTATTTTTTTATTAGAATTGTAAGTATCTAACTTTTAATTTAATTTAAAATTTAATTTTAACACTTTTTAATTTTAATTCCAAAATTTTCTTATTTTCTCTTATTATTGTCAACCATTTTGGTAAATGTTGTGCTCAATTCTAATTGGACACAGGCATGTACTTTTATTTTTTTGTTTAATGTTATTATTGTAAGTTTTATGTCTGATGTCCGTTATTGTGCCTATGTATAAATAAATAAATAAATAAATAAATAAATGTAGTATATTAAAAAAAATATATTTCATTTCTTAAATGAATATTTTTTAAACAAATTTAAACGGGGATTAACGCAAACTAATTAGTAAAAAGGTATCCTACCTTCTTTATACCCGTTATTTATTTAATTATTTTGCGTTAATCCCCGTTTAAATTTGTTTAATTATGGAACGCGAAAGTTTAAAAGTGAATATTTTTTGCTGCTTTGAGCTTTTATTATTAGGTTTTTATTGTTAAGGAACGCTTCGTAACTATTATTACGTACAATCTAATTTTGAGTTACAAAACACCATTAAGAGCGTTTACGCCGCACACTAGCGCCACTAATGAAAAAAAAAACATATCTAGTAATTAGAGATAGAAAATCAAATTATGCTCAACAAACTATTTGAATGAAGTAATTTAGCAATTTTACGGCACCTAATGAACACCTCACATGTTATGGTTTAGTTAAATAAGACGTTACGGCCACTTTTAACTATAACGCCATATTTAACTAAACCATAACATGTCAGGTGTTCATTAGGTGACGTAAAAACGCTAAATTACTTCATTCAGATAGTTTGTTGAGCATAATTTGATTTTTTATCTCTGATTACTAGATATGTTTTTTTTTTCATTGGCGGCGCTAGTGTGCGGCGTAAACGCTCTTAATCAAATATTAAGAAGCATTTGACAACAAACTCACCTGATGTTAGTTTAAGATCTCGACTACGGTAGAACATTAATCAGACCGAAACTGGCTCGGTTGCGCTCATCTTTCCACTTTGTGTTCATCACAGAAAACTATAGTAAAAATATAGTAGTTTCGCCTACTATAATATATTAAAAAAAAATAGTAGTTAGACGCCTAAAATAGTAGGATACATATCATATAGTAAGGTTGGCAACCTTATGTCTATGTATGAGTTGCTTGAGTGCGGTATGTATTAAGTAAGACGACACCACGATTTGTGAACATTCAAAAAGGCTGATCCTTACTGGCGCTGTCATAAAGTCGGAAATACGTAGCGCCTGCGACAATTAAGGGCGCAAATTAACAGAATGTAAAAACTATTATAAGAATTATTGGTTTTAATTATCAAAATATCATAATCATCATCATCATCATCATCATCATCATCATCATCATCATCATCATCATCATCATCATCAGCCTATACTAGTCCACTGCTGGACATAGGCCTCTCCAAGTGCACGCCACCGAGCACGATCCGCAGCTACTCTCATCCAGCTCTTGCCAGCCACCTAAATATGTAAAATCAAAATATTATGCAGCTACTAAATTACAAATATTGATGTTACTAATGTATTTGTGTGGTTTCCAAGCATATAAATTAAGTGGTTTTGTTGTAATTTCAACAATAGTGACATATAGTGGTGTTTTTGAAAATAATTATTATCGAGTCAAAAATTATACAATCGTGTATTTGAGCTACCAAATTTAAGATAAAGACATGAATTTACCTATATCAACATATTTGTTTATTTAAATATATTTATATAAATTTTATATTATGTAGGTTACTGTGCTTGTATTGTATTTTGTGCGTTTTATAATATATTATTTTTATTTCTAAATTGTTGTCTTCACCCAATTGCACCTACTTGTTATTTCTGCACCATCCTATGGTTGACTGGTAGATAATGCCTCAGGCATTAAGTCCGCCATGTATATAATATATGTTGCAAAAGTTTTAAAATAAAATAAAAATAAACATTTCAGATTCGTTAGTCATATTATATTCTTAAGCTGTTTGACGAAGGTTGGTTAATTTTTAGGGTTCCGTGCTCAAAGGGTAAAACGGGAACCCTATATTACTAAGACTCCACTGTCCGTCCGTCCGTCCGTCTGTCACCAGGCTGTATCTCATGAACCGTGATAGTTAGATAGTTGAAATTTTCACAGATGATGTATTTCTGTTGCCGCTATAACAACAAATAGTAAAAACAGAATAAAAGAAATATTTAAGGGGGCTCCCATACAATCGACATTTTTTTTCTCGTTTTTATAGATAATGGTACGGAACCCTTCGTGCGCGAGTCCGACTCGCACTTGGCCGGTTTTTTCAGTGTGCCGCCTTAAGCTTACCTTCTGGGGCGTTTTTATTTTTTGACTGAAGGCTCATCGATTGAGCCTCAGGCGCTCAATGGACGCGGGTCGTCGCCTTGAGCCGCTGCCAAACATTACACATGTTTATTGGGGCGGCAGAGGCTCTTTTCCACAAATATTTGCATACGATACTTTAAGAAATGCGAACATTATCCGGCAGCTCGGTGATGAAACGCGTTCGAGTTACGATCGTGGTGGTTAAGCGATTTTCGCTATGTTTTTTTTATAACGCAACAGGGAATTGATAGGTCGTCATTTTCCCTTTTTTATATAAGGCAACGGAAAAAGACTTGGCCTTTATATCACATAATAGTTAATGATTATAAGATCGAAGTTAGTTGCGTACATCATCTGCAGGCGTATAACCGAAAAAAGCAACCAATTGTTAATTTGCACAATTGCATCGCAACTAATCTAGTACTAGTAGTAGTAGTAGTAGTAGTAGTAGTAGTAGTAGTAGTAGTAGTAGTAGTAGTAGTAGTAGTAGTAGTTAAAATTGCAATAACTTTTTAAGTACACAAGATATACTTTCGAAACAAAAAGGAAAATGTTACTAATATATAATTTACTTTAGTTTTAAAGAAAGCTGATAAAAAACGTTTTTTATTTAAAAATCTCTAACTTCTATAGTTTAGAAAATAAATAAATATTAAAAGTGTAGTACTTATTTTTGCAGGCCAGTGTAGTAGTAGTAGTAGTAGTCTATATATAATTATATTTATGATCAGAGACTGGTCGTTTAAACCACAACGGTTGAAATAGTAAGTGGCGAGAAGCTCTGACCGACTCTATCCTGCTTCTTTAAGGCGACGCACCGCTAAACAATTAATCTAATACGGAGCTCTTGCGCCCCGGTACCATAAGAAAAACTGTTTTTTTTCTTCAAATTAAAACTACAAATTATTTAAAAAAAATGAACTAGCATATTGAAGTGTGTGTTAAGACCAAACTACTAAGAAAATTTAGATACTTAAATCGGTCTGGTTTGCCTGTAAAATGCAAATAAAAGAGGTTACTTTGATATTTTTTTCTCTGTTATAAAAGTTGACAAATCGTGTTTCTGCAACTAGCAAAATGAAGTCAATTAAATGAAAAATCATGTCATCAAATATCACTTTCATATGTCTCGTAATTGTTGGGAAAAATCAAGATCCCCGCCACGTAAATTTCCAATGCGTCGCCTTAATTGCTCGTCTCTTTACATCTACAAGCGTTAAAACCCACTAACCCACGATTGCCAGTATTCTAGGCCTGTAACAGAGGCGTAAAAGAAATACTAGTGAAATGTAGAAAGGGTACGCAAAGTAAAACGTATAACAAAAGAAGCAATCAATTATATTAAATAAATAAAAAACAAATGTAGCTCATCGATGAAAAGAAGCAAAGAGAAAACAAAAGAGCGTTGACAGCTTATAGCAAAAATATAAACGTGTAAATGGACCAAAGAGTATTTATTCCGAATCATGTTTATACCGTACTTTCCATGTTCGAAATTTGAACCACTAAATATAAACTATCACTGGGACTTCTTGGCGGGAAAGTGAAGCGTCATGTCTGCGGTTTTGTCTTATTTTCCAAAATTTGTGTTATGTCGAAAATTAATGTGAAATAATGGTGGATTATTAACCGTTAAGTGTTTGTGAGTGTGCATAAGTGTTGGCAAATGAAACAAAACAGTGCAACGTCACTTTTCAAATTCTCTCAAAAAGCTTGCGTGAGGACTTAGTAAAGCGCCACATCTTTACTGAGATACTCGAGGGGTTGGGGGTATATCATTTCTCACTTCCCATTTCTAATATCATTCATCATCATTTATGGAAATATTGTTTATTTATGTATTACTTGTACGAAAAATTACTTTGACACTGGCTAAATGTGCTAATCGCACGAAGCCATCAACTAAAAGAAAAAAAAAAAAACTATCACTATATAACAGTCTTACTTAATATGTACCTACACCGAGAAATATACTAGTTTTTTTTCCATACTATTTTTATATTATTTGGATTTTTTGCATTCATAATGCTATACATAGTTACATACAAGATAAAATTTTACTAGAAAAAATTAACCAGCCCCAGGAAGCTTGAGTGGGAATCGATCCCACGATCATTTGGACATCCAGTCCAATGCTCTGACCGCTGAGCTACCGAGGCCCCAGAAGACTCGTTGAATTTTTCTAGTAGTTTGTAATTTAAGCTGGGGCTTCCTTGCGGGAAAGTGAAGTCATGTCTGCAGTTTTGTTTTATTTTCTAAAATTTGTGTTATGTCGAATATTAATGTGAAATAATGGTGGATTATTAACCGTTAAGTGTTCGTGAGTGTGCATGAGTGTTGGCAAATGATACAAAACAGTGCAACGACACATTTCAAATTCTCTCAAGAAGTACGCTTGAGGACTTAGTATAGCCCCACATCTTTACTGAGATACTCGAGGGGTTGGGGTCTCACTTCTCATTTCCATTATCATTCATCATCATCATACAAGAAAGAAATATTGTTTATTTATGTATTACTTGTAAGAAAAATTACACACAAAGAAAGTTTGACACTGGCTAAATGTGCTAATCGCAGGAAGCCATCAACTAAAAGAAAAAAAAATATTTAAGCTGCAAGCCAGCGGAATACCGCCGACGTAATAACGTCACTGTGAAGTTACTACCCTTACAGTCGAAAGAACACTTATTACTTACTATTTTTAGGAAACCCTCTAAGCCTCCAACAAGGGTCTCCTAAGAGCAAAGGGTTTATTACAAAACACTTTCTTCGAGTTCAAATGACTTATGGCCCCAATCTCGGGTTCAAATCCATTCTCATTAATCATAACTACATAACGGTAATAATTTATTGTAACGGTTACCGTGCCGATTGAATCGATATAACGATGCCGTGATAAAGGTACTAATTACTCGCTCGTTACTTAACTAATTGTACGTTGACTTTATGTTTTACTACTGTGACTCTATGTATATGGTTGAAGTACCTATGTATATTTAACATAGAAAATATGTTTATGTTTATTATCTTATCTTAGCGTGGATTTCCATTAAGAAATAAGAAAAGTAAAGTAATTGGCCTATATACGGTCCCATTGCTGGGCAAAGGAATCAATAACTGATAGTTCAAAGACTCTATCAATTACTGAAATAAAACAGTTGTGACTTGCTATTAAAAAAACTGTAACCGACGCCGACGGGACGCCATGGTTCCCCAAAAAATCTAGATATTTCTTGTTTCAAAATTTACTATACTGATGAATTTTGATTATACAGGGTCTAATAAAATCAATAAGCGAACGTTTAAGGGCGGTATCTATAAATCATTCTGAATACAATGACAAAAAATAGGCTCCAGTTTTATAGTGATTTTTCAAAGTTATGTTTTCTAACAAACTAAATTAATTATAAAAAACCGTTGTATGTAACCATTCATACACACACGGCTATCTTTGTGTGCGTGTAGTACAGCTGTACGGGTTTGGAAAGGGAGTATTTTTTGGTGAAATATGATAATGTTTTGTTGATGATCTCGGTAACGAGCCTGTAGCTTTGGACCAAATTTGGTGAGCATGCTCAGTGTGATGTATAGATGCTCCCCTTAAACGTTCGCTTATTGTTATTGTTAGACCCTATGTATAGTGATGCAAGCGACTATGGGCTATCTATGGTGACCGCTTACCATTAGATATAATAAACCTATGCTCGTTTGTCGCTTCTGTCGAATAACACTAAACAATACTTTTAATTGCCGTTAGTCCCCTGTAGATGCACTTTGTGTTTATTAAAAAAAACAAGAACAAAAGGCAAATGTCAAATGACATAAAAAGGCCCCAGATTTATTGTTGGGTACGTGTTTTCTCAGAGCAACCCGCGTAAATATAAAGCTGACACAACATGCAAATGAGGGTAATAATTAATTATCTGCTTACTCGCCTTACAAAAGGTAAAAATTGAAACTAATTGTCGGAGACAAGAGGTGAAGTACGCTCAGTAAAGCATGTCGCGTCGGTCGGTAACTTACGAAAATTTTGAGATAACTTTTGTAAATAAATGTTCAGAATATTTATTTAAAATAAACAACTATTTGGAGAAGAGCCCGATGGCACAGTGGTTAACGCGCCCGGTCTGCAATAGTTAAGGCTAAACAATTTTCGCAAATGCCAGTCATTGGATATGGGTGACTAAAAATATATCATCTCGAGCTCCTCCGTGCTTCGGAAGTCACGTAAAGCCGTTGATCCTGACTGCATTATTAGTCTTTAACTAATCCCATCAATCCGCACTAGGCCTGCGTGGTGGTTTAGGACCCGTTTTCCCTATTCACCATAGGCTCGTGCCCCAGCACTATTAGGTAGACTATTAGGATATTTGTTCTACTCAGACCTTGGGGAACATGAACCCTGCAAAAGTTTCAAAATGTCTCAGGTTAAAATGCAAGTAGAGCGTATGATTAATTGGAACATTTAAAAATATGTGTAGAGTTCGCTTAAAAAAAAGAAATTAAAAACTTTTTAACATAAGCATATTTTTATAAAATAAAATATAAACAACGCGTTCACATACTGCCAGTTGCCGCACTATGCTCTTGAGGGGCTAAACGTTCATTTGTTTAGGATGTTTGTATAAAAATGCCAACTTGTTTTTAAAAGAATTACGAATTTCGTTTTCATTCTCTCACTGAGGGGTGGCGTTAATTTCAAATGTATCTTGATTGAAGGTCGCCATGGGCGTAATAGCCTTGGGCTGATTTACAAAGTTGAGCTTTAAGTAGCTTATTAAGTATAATGTTGTTTAATTATTCAATTGTATAGGAATCATCCTTATGACGCTTGGCATACCATGGATATCACTAAAAATATGTACCTATGAGATAATAATAATATAATTCGGCTTTTAACATTATGACAAACATGCAAAATGACACAGGATCTACAACTAAGCTCAAATATACAATTCACAATAAAAAGTTGATATACCCTACTAATATTATAAACACGAAAGTTTGTAAGTATGAATGGATGTTTGTTACTCTTTCACGTAAAAACTACTGTATGGATTTAGATGAAATTCGGCATACAGATAGTTTATAACCTGGATTAACACATAGGATAATTTTTATCTCGATATTCCCACGAGAACGGGAACCACGCGGGTGAAACCGCGAGCGGCCGCTAGTAAAGTTATATAACGCTGGACCTTAACGCGTTGAAACCTGGATTCCTTTGCCTCTACGCCTAGACATGACGGGTCATCGTACTGGATCTACCATTCAAACCGAAATACATCAATTCCGGACACTGCTGCTTGATGGCATAAATGGATTAGCGGGTACTCGGGTTCTATCACGTGTGTGTATAGCTATAATGAAAATATATTAAAATTTATAAAGTGATACAAGCCATAGTACTGTCCCACTGCTGGATAAAAGCTTCTGTCACTGAAATCATCAGGCTTTCAACCATGGGTTGGAGTTCACAAACTGAGGCTATTTATCGAAAAATTCTAAACATTCTTAGCCCGACCTAGATATTGAACCAGTCCTGGGTTAAATTATTGGTCGATTCGGAAATAATAATAATAATAATGATAATTATAATAATCTTTATTAACATATATCATCATCATCATCAGCCTATATACTAGTCCACTGCTGGACATAGGCCTCTCCAAGTGCACGCCACTGAGCATGATCCGTATAACATGTATATCGTTTGACACATTCACTGCCCAATTCACCTCTAAATACCTTTAAATGCCACTACACATTTACAGAATACACTAAACATGCTCACTAGTTTAGGCTCAAGACACCGTAGAACAAGGGTACGAAGAACCGGTTCACCTGCGCTCTATACCAGGTACAGACATGTACCTGGGCGCTTCTCTCCTCTACCACGGCCCGGTCAACCCGAGCCGAAACCCAAGCCTTTAGAGGCACCCTCGGGTTGTTGTTCCGCTCCCCGCTCCCATCCGAACCCTTCGGAGAATGGTAGGGCACGGGGACACGCACTAGTGCCGATCCCTCTAGAAAATCCGAAGGTGTTTCGTTTCACACGGCTTGAGGAACCCTTTAAGTTTCTCGCCGTCCCCAAACAAGCCCGGCGAAGCTGAAAATGCCGTTTGAGGCAATCAGCAATCTCTCTCCAAAAGAAAAAAAATATACACGGCGCCGCCGCCGTTGAGACACAATACAAATTCAATTGTTTGTCGTTTCAAGGCAGTGAATGTGTTAACAAAATACTATGACTAGTTATAACGACCAATCAGTGTAGCTGCCATTGCTAATCTAGATTTCCTAGGAATCTGTAAATTCAGCAATGAGTGCTGAACTAGCTAACTACAAAAAGGTTGAGATGACGGCCTAAATTCTTAGTTGTGGTATACAAATAACAAAAAAATGGATTTGTTTATAAATAGAACAAAGTGAGTCTAACTTGTTTTCGTATGGAAATTTACTCTATGTAAAGCCATTTTACTATGTTAATGTAATTTAAATGCTCTCACGTGATTTATTTTTATCTTATCGTGGTGCGAAACACTAATCCACTCCTGCTTAAATTATTTAAGGTGCATTCGTCTTTACACCGCTCTAGCTTTTTCTTGTACATTTATTCTTACAAATGGATACATACCCTGAAGTAGGAACGAAGATCAACATACAAGTAAATGACCCACAAACAAAAGATTATGTTCCCCACATATTATTATATACATACCCACATTGCTGGATTACAGCCCGCTGTCAGCATCACTAATCGTTAAACCAACTCAGCTATTAAAATGGTAGCGCTATTTTAGCTATGTTACATTGGTACACAAAACTAAATAAACAAAATAAAATCAGGCCTCGCTAATCCCGGGTTAAGTGATCCGCACAGCTATCAAGCGGAGTTTATCTCAAAAGTTGGGGGAACTAGCCGAATAAATCTGCTTTTAAGAAAACTCCTTGAAACAAAACATTTTTTGCCTCAGCCAGCGTCGGGACACTGAGGTCATTAATCTGGCCGTAAGACGCACCTGAAAATAGGGATGACAACTTTGGTACATGTTTTTATTATTTAAATTTTTGCTTTCACAATGCTATGCTATATATGGTTACAAGAAAAAAAATATTATTTAATTTATTTATTTTATTTTTATTTTGGTACATATCTTAAATAAATATTTAGTTTATAAAGTTATCATTAATATATAACTTTTTAAACTATCATGGTCACTTACATTAGAATAAATATTATTAATGGGATTATTACCATGTTTATTGTAGTGTTTGAGTATCCGATATTTCGGCACAGTTGCATGCGCCATGATCACGGATGTACTGAAGTTATTGCGGGTGGGTATATCGGATACTCAAACACTTACAATAAACATGGTAATAATCCCGTTAATAATATTTTTATTTGTTTAAGGAGCTAGGCGTAGCATTTGGGTTGCTATCTTAGAAGTTAAGTAACTCTTACAATGTCGGGCAGGTAGCCACATTTAATATCTCGAGCTTCTATGTGCCTTGGAAAAAACGTTAAAACCTTGAAAATATTAAAAATTCAAAATCATTTATTCAGTTTAGGCTACAAATAGCTCTTATGAACGTCATTATGCCATCGGTTCGTAAGTCTATCTAACTCTGGGCGGGAGATCTTGTACTGAGAAGAACCGGCAAGAAACTCAGCAAGTGTCATAAATGTTGGAAAATGCCCTATCATAAAAGGACACTTTTCATCGCAAATATAATATAAAGGACAATCACAACATGTAAAAAAACACAAAAAATATATTTCAGTTTGCAAAAACATCATTTACATCTTGGTTCCGTTTGTTGTTATAAGATGACAGTCGTCAAAACCCACCAACCGGCATTGGAACCGCGTGGTTAGTCATACTCGTAGGCCAATCCCTTTATGAGTAGGTATGCAGCGAGGAGAGAGTCGACCCATACATACCAGGAGAAAGGGTAGTCAAGCGTGCGATAGCATTTTATAAAGTAATTCATCCCGATTTGGATGTGGATAGAGGCTTCGTCTGCCTGGTAGACCAAGAACTGGTAAACCGGTACAACGTGCAGACGGTGCGTATCTTCACCAACGGGAGCAAAATTGACGGTAAGGTTAGGTCTGCACTGTCCTTGTAGCACGGTGAGTCCGAAACCAAAGCTTACTCGCGTACTGTACGGTGTACCAGGCGGAGCTTCTGGCCATAAACAAAGTCACAAGCGTAATCTTCGGGAGAAAGGAATCTACGTTCGACATCTACAGCGACTCTAGGGCGGCACTTGAGACAGTCACCAACATCAATTAGTCTCCTCATCCCCTGGCAGTAGAGACCAGGCGGAACCTGGGCTAGGCTGCGATACAAAACAAGGAAGTTTCCCTGTTCTGGATCAAGGCACTTGCGGGTCTGCTTGGGAATGAGCGCGCTTAAAGTTGAGAAGAAAGCCATACTACGACCAGTGCCCAGTTTCATATGTCAAGATACGCATTCAGCAAGCATCTCTTACCACATGGAATAAAAGGTACCGAACACAAAACACAGCTGGCACAACCAAGATCTTCTTCCCAGATGCCAGGGAAGCCTACACCACCGTCAGAAAGATAACCATAATAACCACACTACACAAGCACTAACTGGACAAGGCGGGTTCTCCGAATATCTGCACAGATTCAAGTGCAAAGAGAGCTCGCTGTGCGAATGCAATACCAATGACGAGACCATGCAACATTTGTTATTCGATTTATGTATATTTCAGTTCTTATAAATTTATGTAGTATTTGTTTCATTTACGTTCTTTGTCGCACCGCTTACCAATTTTTCCGTCTAGAACTTAGGTCGACTGGTAGATAATGCCATTTGGCATTAAGTCCGCCTTTTGTACTTATTTTATTTTATTGTGCAATAAAGATTAAATTAATTAATAAATTCGATTGCCCCATTAACGCTCAACTGAAATATGACTTGGAGCATAAAATAGAGGGTCTCGTCAACGTAAAGGCAGTCAGTGCTTTGATTAAAAGTAAGAAATATAGAAAAGATTTGCTAGAGTATATTATAAAAGTGGTTAGAACTGCTAATTTAAGAAATAGAAACAAGTAGTGTAAGTTTATGTGAAAAATTGTAAAGTTGTGTAAAAATGTTAAAGTTGTAAAAAACGATCATTATAATTTAATGAGAAGATGGCGAATAAATAAAATAAATCTTTTTGTGTGCTATTGTTCATGAGAGCATGCTTAAACCCAGCAATACGGTATACTTGATGATGGCGATGATGAATTTTCTTTAATTTTAACTTAAAGTATAAGGTTAAAGTATAAGCTACACTGTTTTACAATAAGTCATCAAAAAATAACAAGGAATTACAAAAAAAAGTTGAATGGCTTGATAAACGTGGATTTAATTTGTTACTATATTTTGTTGTAAGGAACATTACCATAACCTTCACAAATGTTTTATCTACAGGTAAGTTATCAAAATTAAATCAACTCCGCTAATCTTATGTTTATTCACGCCATGGCTCTTTATTACTAAACATGGCTATCGCCTTATGTTATCATACGTTTATTTAAGTGGTAGCGGAAATGTTTTTGCTGTATATGATTCCTCCCAGCAGCGAAGTTGCAAGTGAGTTGCTTATTAAAGTTGTATGTTGAATACGTAATGAAAGTTCTATTATCGACAGCCCTAGGCTTACGTGTTCGCACAGAGATTCCGGCGCGAGATCCCACGATCCCGTTCCACTTTCTCTAGTTATCGCGTCCCTGGCGGGAATCCTGCTAATGCGGGCAGGTTACTGAGACTAGTGATGCCAATTTGTTCACTGCTGGGACAATGCGGGATTGCTAGCGAAACCATGCTGAACTAAACTTAAAAAGAATAAGTGCTTTTCGGAAACCAGCCATTTACGGTACATATAATTTTGTTATTGATTTTTTTGTCACCGGTTTTTGATTATGAGGTCCCGGGTTAGATTCCTAGAGAGATTTATTATTTACTCAGTTTGTTTGGTGGTTTCCACCAGCTGGCTAGCTTCCCAATGTTAATATTAAAATTATTATAGAAATGTTGATATTGTTGTATTCTGACATTTAGATATAAGATAGTTAGGGTGAAGTGAAGTGCACTTTTACCTTTTACATTTGTATATCGCAATCAAGTGAGATGAGGGTCAACCATTTCCTCGTTGTAAAATAAAAAAAATATTTTTCTACTTGTTATAAATGTTTTTCAGTACATACTAGACATCAGATCTTGAAACCTGTAAAGAGTACAAAAAAATGTTATATTAATTTGTAAAGATTCTTGTGTTTGTAGACCTTTTAAGACTTACACGACTTTCTAAAAGGGGAAAAAGACGTTACTTTTAGAAATAACACTATGTTCCATAATATCGAACGAAAAAAAATCAGGACATTCCGCCTTCCCTACACAGTCTGGCGACAGTATCTGAGACGCTGCGAGACCCCGTTTCTTATGCGGCTTACGTCACAGGAATTTGTCACCCAGGCTGGTGTCGTTGACCCCGCCGTTCGCATCTTGTTATCATTTGACGTTCGGACTGCTGATGAGGGGGGAACCGTTGTAATGTGCCGCTGGGGTCTAATCATGGCGTTCGCTCTTTTTTTCTGACAGCTACCAATAAGGTTGATGTCGAACAAATTTGTATTCGTGATACTGATTTGTCCAAGAAGTCTGAGTCTGATTAAGGTCTGAATATTACAATCGTTCCGCGCGGTTCTATCTCTTCACAGCTGATATCAATGTCGCAGGTGTGTATAAGGTCTCTTTTCGAATGCACAAATGTACTGACTGAAGTTCAACCTTGCCGATGTTTTTAACCATACAAAGCATTCAACATGTCCTTTTGGGCAAAACAACAATAAATTTTGAATGTATAAAGGTAGTACTTATGTTATATACCTGTACTCCTTTGAAAGCTATTGTCTAGTTTTTGTTATGTGTAGTTTTTAAATACTACGGGCCCAACTAATTTGCAGAGTATATGCTTGGAACAGGTATTCCGTATTTTGTTCCCGTCATGTAAACGTCATTTCAAATAGAGCAAAAGATACAAAATACGAATAATTAATTGAATTTGATACACTATTTGTTAGTAGGGGGCAGATGTATAGCGATTGAAAAACCAACTTTATCCCCAAAGTTTCCCACCATCCAGTCGTGCCAGTTATAAAACTATACTATATTCAATAACAACGTATACAAGAGCCTATATTTCTGACCCAAATTCAATAATAATAACATATTTTTACAGCGAAACATGTCTAGGGCCTGTTTTAGTGGCGTCGCTCGTAAAGTCGTGTCTGTTTGTTACAAGCACGATGCTTTGGCATCCATAAAGTCGTTGCTGAGCTAAATGTGGATGTTCGACTACATTAGGGCTCAGGGAAACGTCACAATGTCAGTTATGTGGATAACTATCTACACATAGTGTAAAAGAAAATCTCGGAACGCGTATGTTTGTTTGATAGGATGGGCTAATCTCAGGAACATGGGTTTCGATGCGGTTCTAGGGTTATTATTTTTTAAACCATCATGAGATACGGGTGTTCACTCAAGCAATTAAGTCAATTAAGTCATGAGCAGGCCATTAGTAGTATATATGTACGAGTATATACTTACTAGTGAACAGGGTATGTTTGTTAAGTGAGGCTGATTAACTACTCATATAATATTAGGTCCTTACCTATGCAATTGACGTTTTTTTCTCACTTATTAAAAGGTATAAAAGTTCTAATAGTCAATACCGGGCGTTAATATTATTATACACCTTTAATTAAGACTATGTAACTTAGGCTTCTGTAATAATAATGACTATTAATATTGTGTCTTTATCGCCCAATTTAATTGACTACTTTTATGTTCGCGGAATTGTCTTTTTGTTTCATTGTAGCTTTGAAGGGACTTGATTTTTTTCTTTTTAATGTCTGCTATATTTAGCTAGTGAAAAAAACACACTACTCTATAATTGTTATAAAGTTAACATAAATAGATGCTAAGAAAATTAAAAAAAAACGTTAGTATGAAAGATAAATTTTTATAATAAATCTTTATAAAAAACGTCAATTTCATAGGTAAGGACCTAATATGATGTAGGTAATACACGCAAGACATAGCAAAGAAAAACGGGTAGATGGACGCTGCTTATATCAGGATGAAATTTCTTTGATTGAACTTCTTATGATAAGGATAAACACAATTTTTTCCCCAATGCGTTAACTATGGAACTCATTGATACTAAATGTTTGAGCTTCATCTGTTTAGATTTAAATTTTCAAGATTCTAAAGCAAAACAACGTTTTAATGTAAAATAAATTTACAAAATCACTTCTCAATATGATTCTGTGATACAAAACTGAAGTTATTCCATTAACAATGAAATGCAAAAGCCTCGCCTACCTTACGGTGGGGACCTTGTACCGAGAAGAAGCCGCAAGAAACACGCCAAGGGCTGTTTTTGTTCAGTTGTTATTAATATTAATTATACACAATTAACAATAAGTACGTCTCATTAAAAAAAAAATATAGACGGATTTAATTTTTTAATTCAGACATTATTAATTTTTATAGCGGCTTTTGCCTAACCTTCTATAAAAAAAACATTCCTTTATTCCTTAACTAAAACACACAAGCGGTTAAGTGTAATATATAACTAACTAGCGGCCGCTCGCGGTTTCACCCGCGTGGTTCCTGTTCCCGTGGGAATATCGGGATAAAAAGTATCCTATGTGCTAGTCCAGGTTATAAACTATCTGTATGCCGAATTTCATTCAAATCCATTCATTAGTTTTTACGTGAAAGAGTAACAAACATCCATCCATACTTACAAACTTTTGCGTTTATAATATTAGTATGATTGTCAAACTAACGGCAGTCATCTTCACTGAGGAATGGGAGTGAAAGAATGGGGTTACTCAAAACATCACGACGATATGGGCCGAATTGTCGAAGTGTCTTATCTTATCTTAGCCTGCAGAGTTTTCTCTCTTCCAGTAAGAGAGAGAACTCGATAGGCTAACTTAAGATAAGATAATATTAACAATTAATGATATCATTAATATAAGTCTACAATACAAATGTCTTCTTAATAATGCGAATGGTTAAGCTCAATGGCTCGAAATGAGGCATAGATTTAAACATACTCAGCCCAGCACAGATGACGAACAGAAATCCAATTGAATGTCCTCATTATGTGAAGCGGCTTTCCCTTTGTCAGCGCGCCGCGATCGGTTAAGCGAACTCTTCGCGTTGCTCGCTCGATTCGCTCGGATTCTTGTATTCTCCGGCGTCTGTTCAAAACGAATATATTGAAATTCCTTTGCGCTGAAGGCTTATTGCGAAATAGAACTTCGATTGTTGGCTTTGTCACTAATAAGAAATTACGTTATTGCATTAAGTGGGTGTTAGGTAACCTTGTATAGGGTTGATCGGGTGTGTAGAATTTTAATAAAAATAGCATTCGATTATATTTAACGAAAGAGAAAATCCTAGTAAAACGTAGAATGTTAATAGAATGTAATATAATACATACTTTTTATATTTCGGAACTCCTTCCACATAAACTTTAACTATACACGCAATGTGCTTAAAATGGGGCATGAAGTTTTCGCTTCACGTATTAATATACAGATAACGTAGGAATAACTTAAATAATGGTATGTTATGTTAAGCCAATACCCATCAATTGTTCACATCACTTTGTCCAGCAGTGAGTTCAGTACCATAGACCTTCTATACTTTACCTTTTAATAGAGGTATATAATATGGTATCAAGTCAAATAGCAGCATTAAGATCCACGAAAAGAAAAAGAAAAACAAAAGAGCTATGACAGTTTATAGAAAAAAAAGAAAGAAAGTATAAATTCACAAAAAAGTATTTACTTAGCAACAAAACAGTTTCCACCCCTTTCACGAAACCCCTTTAGTTTGATAAAAACAATACTGTGATATTTCGCGTTGTTTAACGCGATGATTGAAAAAGTTGTAACTACGTCGAAATGGCTGGTTACGGCGCGGGTGGTTACATGGAATAACACTTTTAGTGAATACCTACTCAGATATTGATATAATACTCTTAGGTATAATAAAATAAAGAAAGGGCCTCCTGTTTGTCTAAAAGTCTAAAGTGAAAATAGAGAATGCAAAATTTTCATTTAAAACGTTTAATAAGTTTTTTCTAAATCAAAAAATAGACAATGTATGTGTTTAATAGTAAACACTATAATAAACACTGACTGACTCTAACCACCAACCAGCATCAGCCCAGCGTCATGGAACTGTGTATGTTCCTCACCATCACTATTTTATGTTCGCACTGCTGCTGCTTTAGCCTACCCTATCGATGGAATCACCACAGTACTGATTTGTGGTTGTTAAAAACTGCTAATCCAACCGAGACCAAGGGCTTTAGGTGCCTTCCGAAGCTGCTCTTTTTAAGTTATTGAATAAAATGAATAAATAATATAGTATTCATCGTCATTATAAATGAAGGACATTCAATGTTTTTTAAATTCTTTTATTATAAAAGTAGTAGTAGTAGTAGTAGTAAACAGCCTATAACTGTCCCACTACTGGGCAAAGACCTCCATCATTGAAATCAAGTCATCGCTACAATTGATGGGTAATAAATAATAATTAATTTATTATATAAACTGAATGCAAATTGTGAGTTGCACTAAGTGATAACGTACGAGTGTTATGCCGTATGAATTTCCGTTTAGAAAAATACACAAACATTCATGCATTTAATATTGCAGTTCCACTTTTGTATCGGTTTAAAAAGGACTATTTAATGTGCCCTGTCTCCGGTCGCTTCTGTGCAAGGAGGTTGGAGCACTGTATTTCCTTTTTGCTGGCACTTTTCCACCAACAGGAGTAAGGACGTGTCTTGAACAGCAAGTCAAACTGGGAGGTTATTGATTAGCTGGCTGTAAACTCATCTTGTTTTACAACCCGAAGATTCTAAGTGAACTTTTGCCCAACGAAGAATATGTCGGATACACTATATAGCTCAGTATTAGAAACGAAAATATTTTCATGAATTTAACTCGCGTTTAGTTTTACATTACACTTCTTTTAGGGTCCGTGGTCACAGCTAGTCGTTACATAACGTCAATTGTTTTATCGAGTGTGTTTTGTTCTACAAAATGTCAGCTTAAAATTCAAAATTCAAAAATATTTATTCAGTTTAGAAAATAGCTCTTACAAATTTTTAGATGGTTTTATAAACTCTGCACGAGTATTTTTTTTTTCGTTTCTCAAAAGCTTTTACATCATTTTATAATACGTAAAATTAAGCACGTAAAGTTCTTAAAAATAATTTAATTTCAATGTGTAATAATCGCATATCCTACTAATATTATAAACGCGAAAGTTTGTAAGTATCGATGGATGTTTGTTACTCTTTCACGTAAAAACTACTGTATGGATTTGGATGAAATTCGGCATACAGATAGTTTATAACCTGGATTAACACATAGGATAGTTTTTATCCCGATATTCCCACTACATCGGGAACCACTTGGGTGAAACCGCGAGCAACCGCTAGTTCTTTATAAAACAATATTGGTAAAAGTTCAAACGTGACTTGGCTTATTTATGTCACAAGAAGTTTTGGACGGAGTTGTAACCCACAAATAGGGTAGTTGACAGGTTTGTTAGTAAAGAAACTTTTTTACATTTGCCGAAACGAATTTCTTTGCTAGACATTGTATGAGAAAAACGAGCTATGAAAACATTTTTATGCTCCATCAATTGAATGTTTATTTAACACGTTTTAGGTAACAGAAATTCGTGATTCAACGAATTTGACGGAGTATTTTCCTTACTAAATCGTTATTTGTTTTGGAAAACTGTTTAGGTTTATCTTCTCTCTTCTCTCTCTCAGCCAAAAGACGTCCACTGCTGGACAAAGGCCTCCCCCAAGGATCTCCACAACGACCGGTTCTGGTATTTGCAGTAATAGCCACGCTTGGCAGACGGGTTGGCGATCGCAGTAGGTTGAGGGTAACCTCAGAGATGCTGCTGCCCATCCTCTGGAATGGTCCCTTAGTCGGCTTTTACGACATCCACGGGAAGAGATGGGGTGGTGCAATTCTATATCCCCGGCACCACACAGCGATATCAATAATGGGCCAAAGGAAATAGAAATACAATCAAATAGCACAACCCTGTAGTAAAAGATTTGTCAAGTTCATTACTTTTTTAAATCGTAGTTATGCTGGTATTGAATTATGAATATTCAATTTTAAAAGTGGCATGGAGGGCAGTATGGTTCTAAATAAGACTTACCAAGACTTACTTTAAGACTTACCTTATGTACTAAAATTTTACTAGAAAAAAACTAACAGCCCCAGGAAGCTCAAGTGGGAATTGAACCCACGACCTTTGAATAACCGTTCCAATGCTCTGGCTTCGGTAGCTCAGCGGTTCCCCTCGAGCCTCCTGAGGCTGGTTGATTTTTCTAGTAAATTTTTATCTTGTAACTATATATAGCATTGTGAATGCAAAAATTCAAAATAATATAAAGACTTACCAATCTAGCGGCTAATAGGGTTTCGCTCTAGAAACTGACCAATCTGACCATCTTACAAATAAAAGAATAAGGTCCGAATAGTTACTCCGTGTTTTGTTCTCGTCATGTAAACGTCATTTCAAAATAGAGTAAAAAAGACAAAACACGGAAGAACTATTCGGAACTTATTCTTTGTTTATTTGTGAGGCACTTAGAATTAATTTTATATAAAAATATTTGCATACTTATATCTCACAATACAATGTAAGGAAACGGCTGCGATAGCGACTGTGAGACAACTCACTGGCTGGCAGCGTTCTATGGGCGGCATATTTGCACCAAGATACAAGCGCTCGTTCATTGATAACTAGGCTTCGACCCTGGGCTGGAACTTGGCAGTTTTTACGCACTTTTGATGTACCACCTCTGTCCTTATTCAGTCTCGTAGCGATAAAATCCAAAGCCAAAGGTTTCTGACATAAGAACACATGTTTCACGTATCTAAAAATGTAAGTCCGAAAGTGGAAGTTTGAAAATGAAATGTGATAATATTATTAGTATTATATTAGAGGGTCTCTTTTAAGGGTATAATGTTTAGGATCTTTCTAAGTAAGAATGTTCTACCGTAGTCGAGATCTTAAACTAACATCAGGTGAGTTTGTTGTCAAATGCTTCTTAATATTTGATTAAGAGCGTTTACGCCACACTAGCGCCGCCAATGAAAAAAAAACATATCTAGTAATTAGAGAAAATCAAATTATGCTCAACAAACTATCTGAATGAAGTAATTTAGCATTTTTACGTCACCTAATGAACACCTGACATGTTATGGTTTAGTTAAATATGGCGTTATAGTTAAAAGTGGCCGTAACGTCTTATTTAACTAAACCATAACATGTGAGGTGTTCATTAGGTGACGTAAAAATGCCAAATTACTTCATTCAAATAGTTTGTTGAGCATAATTTGATTTTCTATCTCTAATTACTAGATATATTTTTTTTTCATTAGTGGCGCTAGTGTGCGGCGTAAACGCTCTTAAAGATGGCCGTCGACTAACAATCCAATGTCAAACGACGTTAGTGATAGCGACTGCAAGACAACCCACTGGCTGGCAGCGTTCCATGGGCGGCATATGAGTACCAAGATACAAGCCCTCGTTCATTGATAACTAGGCTGCGACCCTGGGCATGGCAGTTTTTTACATAACTTTGCTTTACTAATTCAGTTCGTAGAAAGTCCAACGTCAAAAATCGTCATGTGCGTATCTAAAGATGTTGGTCCAAACGTGAAATTTGAAATGTGGTGTTATTATTTTTTTACATCATCATCATCATCATCATCATCATCTCAGCCAAAAGACGTCCACTGCTGGACAAAGGCAAGGGTATGAGGGGTATTTGCCGTAATCGCCACGCTTGGCAGGCGGGTTGGCGATCGCAGTAGGTTGAGGGTAACCTCAGAGAGATGCTGCTGCCCTTCCTCTGGAATGGTCCCTTAGTCGGCTTTTACGACACCCACGGGAAGAGATGGGGTGGTGCAATTCTTTATCCCCGGCACCACACAAGGGTTTTTTTACATAATAATTTACATTTTTAAACATTTTCTAAAAACAAAACAAACATTTAAATATATAAAAAATAGGGGTCCGCCGGCATCGGGACCAGGGTCCAAACTACCGGTGATTAGGGCTCCAGAGACAGGAACCTCCTCACAATGCGTGCCGTATCGAGGAGAACTGCCTTCTGAATCAGGCCCTTGATCCAGCCGCCTAACGAGAGCCTCATGAGATGTTGATTGAGGCTCTTGGCCATCAGGTATTATTATTATTATTATTATTAGTATTATTTTAGAAAGCACCGCTCAGTAAATTTTCGTTATTTAGGGTCTTTGCAAGGATAAGGTCACATAAGGTGATATATAAGGTCTAGACATTTTTTTACACAACTTCGCTGCGCCACTTCTGTTCTAATTTAGTCCCATTGTGATGAAGTCAAAGATAAAAATAATAAAAGCTACTGGAAATAATATGCAATACAATAATATTGTATGGGCAACAACATATTTTAAACGATACTAAATAGCCTATGAAATGTACGTAGGTACAATCAGACAACATTTACACATAAAACAAAGACGACTCATTGTTTGAAGTTAAAACAGCACGTTTTTTTTTGGTAATTAGAGTGAATTCATAAATAAATACAGTTTTTTCACGTTATCACGATTAATCTTATCACTGCTTTCGTGTGGGCTGACAGATAAGTTTTCATTTGTCTCTGTATGTTATGTTTAATTGGTTGTAACTGTAACCAAACGGCTAGTAGGTCAGTTAAGAAGTATATAATTATCATATTGTTAAAGTGAACATTGATGTGAAAATTAATAGCAAGGAAGTACTAAGACAATTTGATAAAAATTCTGCTTGATTTAAAACTGTCAAGATAACAAATTGAAGAAGAGAAATCTGTGCGGTGTAGCGGGGGTTCTTTTAACTATAGTAAGTAGTTTAGATTTGTTCCCTATTCATTATTTTTATGTTGTTGTGACTTATTATCTCAATGATAAATGTTTATTAATTTTACCATTTAGAAAATGTGTAGTAATATTTTTTTATCACGATTGTGATTTTTTTACAATCCGGGTCAGGTAATAATAATAATCAGACTATCATGGTACAAAGTTAGTGTAAATTATCTTATTACTTTTTAAGTAAAATTAACATAAATATTAACAGTACAGTGGTTAGGACCCGCTATTACATAACTATAAGAATGTAAGTAAAAATCTGTTAAAAATAATTACTAAAAATGTGAGCAAGATGTGGTGGATCTGAGAGGCGCCCTCGGGTTGTTCCGCTCCCCGATCCGAACCCTTCGGAGAATCTAGTAGGGCAAGAGGACACGCACTAGTGCGTGATGCCGTTCCCTCTAGGAAACCTCCGAAGGTGATTCGTTTCACACGACTTGAGGAACCCTTTAAGTCGCCGCCCACAAAAAAGCCCGGTGAAGCTGAAAATGCCGTTTGAGGCAATCAGTAAACTATCTCAAAAAAATCCAAGATAGTGTAAAACATAACAGCCAAGAAAACTTTTCTATTGCAATGAGTTTATGATGACGGTGGCAGGCACACTTTAAATCAATGGTTTCCATTATGGCGACGTGCACGTGTTTGGAATCGAAAAGGAGAAGTGCTGAGGCGAAACTTCTTACATATGTATATGTTTGGCAAAAGTTAGCGTTGCCGAGTAACGATCGGAAAGTTAATATATCTCCTACTCTAGAGGTCTATAGTCCGATGGGTCATCAAAACTGTAAGTTCCTTATACTTACTTATGAGTTATGAAAGATATTTTGAAGACATATATATATTTGCACGTAGCATTAGCTACATAGCATAATCAAGGAGGCCTGACATCATGCTGAGCGGGCACCTCTTAGTGCCACTTACTTGTTGTTAAAATTTTATGTAGTAACTAGCAGCCGCTCGCGGTTTCACCCGCGTGGTTCCCGTTCCCGTGGGAATTTATCGGGATAAAAAGTATTCTATGTCTAAACTATCTGTCTGCTGAATTTCATCCAAATCCATTCATCCGTTGCAGCGACAAGAAGCAACAAATGTACACACATACATACACACAAACTTTCGCATTTATAATATTAGTGTGATGTCATTTGTGTTGTGTCACTAAAAAATGTTTTCTTTTCTATTCTATTCTAGCATGGGATATTTAAAAGCACGAGTTATGGAAATATTATCAATACACATTACCACTCACTACCATAATCCCTAATTATTGTTTGTTATAATATTGTTGGTGGGTGTCGTTTCTTTATGTATATGAGTTTCACTTTATTTTTAAAATTGTTGTTCTTACTTTGTACTTTGTCTATTGTTATTATTATTCCGATTCCACACTAAAAAATATGTCAATCTGTGTTCAGCGTTGTGGGCTGCATTATTGCTAAAAGTTTTTTCTAATTCTAATATCAATTATTAGGTTGTTTCGATCTTCTACCTAACTAAGCAATGTTAAGTCCCGTTTTTAATAGGCAGAGAATTTTGAAATATATGCCCTTGCCGTATTGCTTGTCGGTTCATTGCAGTATAATGTCTTCCGTCCTGTATATACCAACCGATATGGTGTACCTAGTGAGTGATTCACAAGAATTTAATTATTATAGCCTGAATAAAATAAAGCATTTTGTTTTTTTTTCTAATGACGTTTTACACAATTCGTAACACTAGTAATCCTTCCTCTAACCGATCCGAACCCTTCGGAGAATCTAGTAGGGCACGGGGACACGCACTAGTGCGTGATGCAGTTCCCTTTAGAAAACCTCCGAAGGTGATTCGTTTCACACGGCTTGAGGAACCCTTTAAGTTTGTCGCCGCCCTCAAAAAAGCCCGGTGAAGCTGAAAATGAAGTTTGAGGCAATCGGCAAACTATCTCCAAAAAAAAACTAGTCATCCTGACAGGATCACCATGCATTACGATGAGATTCGTAAAAAGTGTTTCATTCAATGGTTTGTGTTCGCTTAAACTTTAACTTTAATTTCAAAACAAAAAAACATGCACATTACTATGTTGTACTACTACGGTACGGTACTACTGTACCGCCCCGCAATTTATGAACGCAGTAAAGAACATTTGAACAGCTTCGAGAAAATAGATCGTAATGTCAGCACCTCAAATATCACAATCACAGACACAGTAAGTTGTACTTACTGCGTTCATAAATTGTGCGGCAAAATAGTAGTGACCATGTATTCGTCTACCCTGTTCATAATTTTATTT
Source organism: Eudonia lacustrata (assembly GCA_947562085.1). Taxonomy (NCBI): domain Eukaryota; kingdom Metazoa; phylum Arthropoda; class Insecta; order Lepidoptera; family Crambidae; genus Eudonia; species Eudonia lacustrata. The sequence goes on along the minus strand of OX387318.1, from coordinate 13,811,354 downwards.
GAAGTCGGTGCAACATATTTTCCTTCTTTTCTTCTCAAAAACTTACATACTATGCCTATCTATACTAATATTATAAAGCTGAAGAGTTTGTTTGTTTGTTTGTTTGTTTGTTTGTTTGAACGCGCTAATTTTAGGAACTACTGGTTCGAATTGAATAATTCTTTTTGTGTTGGATAGTCCATTTATCGAGGAAGGCTTTAGGCTATATAACATCACGCTGCGATTAATAGGAGCGAAGCATCAGTGAAAAATGTTGCAAAAACGGGAAAAGAGCCTAAAAAATTAAAAATGCTGCCGAAAGTCACTATTCCACGCGGACGAAGTCGCGAGCACAGCTAGTGATAAATAAAATAGTATTGTTATAAAACCAACCAAAAGGTTGAACGAAAAGAAATAACATACCATTCAATGTAAGTTAAACTACGTTAAGTTATAATCCAACATAATAATAGGACAGATCCTTGACTGAATACGTACTAAATCAATCAATGTAATCCCTGATGCTGGGACAGCGGGGCGCAATAAATAAGCGCTTTGAAAAGTCGACAGGGACGTCGATGTCCCGGTCACTCAATTAGTAGCACAGTCGGCTGAATTGCACAAGGCTGTTGGTTCGAGTCCCACTTCAGACAATAAATTCAAGTGTCTTTATTTTCCAAAATAAAAAACATTCATTATCATCCGCCTTGTAACTTGTACAATAGCAAATGGGTAGATTAGGTGGCATGACCTAGTTACAAATTGACAATACAATGATGCTGAGCGAACACTTTTTTTTGTGATTGAGGTGAGTGAGGAAAGCATTGTATTTTTGTATTTTTGTATGTTTGCAACGAATAAACTCAAAAACTACTAGACCGATTTAAAAAATTCTTTCACCAATAGAATGCTACATTAGCGCTGAGTAACATAGGCTATATTAAAAAAGAAATGTCCACCCGTGCGAAGCCGGGACGGGCCGCTAGTCTTTTATAAATTATTAGAGTAATTATCTCGTGTACTAGCGATCTCGGTAAATGGAACTGAGAAGAAATATCGGAATCTCAAAGACAACAAAATATAATCTTACTTATTGCTGACATTGAATAGGGCTCTTTTGGCTTACAAAGTAAAAATGGATACACCCTGCTACACACTACTTTAAAGTTTATACTAACACCCCCTACCAACCTTACGGTTACAAAGTAGGTGTCAGATATCCTTACGCAAGCGCAAGGGACCATCTACGTCAGTAGGCCGATTCTACTAAATATCTGCAACTACACTGCAGCGTCACTTGTGTCAAAATGAGCAAATTTTGACGTTTAGGTATTCTGTTATGCAGCGCTGCTGCCGTAGTGTTGCAGGGACGGAGAAGTTACGCAAATAGGTATTCCACTAACAAAACTGCACTACACCTGCACGTTTACTGCAAAATAATCGTATTCCATTAAAATATTTTGACATTTGTGTAGTAATGACAGCAGTATTGGTGCAGTTTTTGTGCAGGTTTATTGAAGTAGATCGTGAGCAACTTTTGCACAGCGTATTATAAGCATTTTACGTATTTAGCGAATTGTGACATTAGTTCTTTTAGTTTTATTGCAGGATTCGTGCAGGTGTAGTGTAGTAGACGCGCAGTTGTAGTGTAGTTGTGGTGCAGAGAATTTTAATAGAATACGTCTATTTCCACGGCACTACTCCTACACGCCACAAATGACAGGCGTAAACGTGCAGTTGCAGTTTTCTAATAGAATTGACCTCCAGGTCATATCGCCAGATCAGAACACGCCGGTACGCATCCTTCATCCGGTACTTTTAAGACTAGTGTCTCGAGCTAGTTGCCCCGTGGACACGTATAGTCCACTACCTAATACCCAGATAGGTATCCGGAGCTGTAAGCACGCTCACTTCTCGTTGCACTAAGAGCACAACTCGCAGTGTACCACTGCTCGGGCCGTCAACTCTAAAGTCGACTACCAAATGTCGTTACCCATCCAGGCACCTGATCAATTCGAAATTCCTACGCGGCTGATTAAACCGGAGGCCTTTGCATCTAGCGGGCACCTCTACTAGTTATCCAGACTAGTGCCGGAGATGTTGGAGTAACCACTCAGTGAAAAACACCGAGCGGCACAACCAACTAAGGGCAACTCACGTGCCCCGCAGGTCTTTTCACTTCAGGCCCCCACCGGACCGCTACTAAGACTTGCTCGCTATGCATGAAATGAAAGCCTGGCCAGACCAACCAGGCAGATGAACATTCCCATTTCTATAGCTAAACACATTTATTTATTTATTTATTTATTTATTTATTAATCTCTGCTTAAATCTATCTTTACAGTACAACACCAATACGATAGAAAAGCAGGTAGGTACTAAGTACAATAACATAATATAAATAATGCAACTCTTGTAAATTCGTTCAAAGAACAAGAAAAAATGTCTGTTCTTAAAGCTATTTGGTTGATAGTGCGCAGCGTGCGCGTCAGCGGAGCACAATGCAGGAGTTCGGTTCGTCCCCTGGGCACCGACAGTAACGGTGGTAGGCGGCGGCGCCCCACGTATTCATCGGGAACACACAACCTCACCAAACTAAGCAATTCTGGGTTGTGAACTGTTCCGCGAATTAGCTTAAAAATGTATAGTGCTAGGGCTAGGTCTCTCCGCACACTCAGTTTAGTGCATCCCACCATACCCAGGACAAATAAGGTAGGATACATTAAAGGATAATACGGATAGATACCATAAAGCCTCATATATAAATATCTAGCAAATTTATTTTGAATACGCTCCACCATGAGACTATATTTAGCTTCATGTGGAGACCAAATGACTGCGTTACATTCTAGATGGCTTCTTACTAAAGCATTGTACAAGGACGTAATAGCTGTAACATTTGTAAAGCCATGCGCTCTACGAAGAATGAATCCTAAGTTTCTAAAGGCCTTTTTAACAATGTTATTAATGTGATTCCTAAATAACAAGTCGGCTGTAAAGTTAACACCGAGATCTTTAACTTCCGTTACTCTTTTCATGGTAATGTTTTCCACTCTATATACAGTTTCTATAGGTTTCCGTTTCTTCGTAAAGGTAATCGTGACACATTTGGATGTGTTAAACTGAAGTCCATTCTCATGAGCCCACAAAACTACTCGGTTAATATCCCCCTGCAACCGCTCACAATCCATCGCTGTGTCGACGCGAAGTGATAACTTTAGGTCGTCCGCAAACAATAGACAGTTGGAGTGTTTGACGACTCTTGGTAGATCGTTGATCATTATGAGGAATTCGATTGGGCCGACGTTACTTCCCTGACTTACCCCGGATCTAACAAAGTATGGCAAAGATCGGCACCCGGCATACTCCACATACTGCTGTCTATCCTGCATGTAACTGGCGAGGAACCTTAACAAGTGGGGAGTACACCCGACCCCAGCCAACTTTCTTAAAAGCACATCGTTGTCCACGACATCGAAGGCTTTGCGGAAATCAAAATACGAGACGTCCATCTGCCCCCCCTCATCCACTATCGGCACGATTTGAGCCATATGTTTCAGCAAGTTACTTGTTGTGCTGCGGCCTGGTCTGAACCCGTGCTGTTCGTCACAAAGTTGAGAGTTTACCTGTTCTAAAATACTCTTTTGTATAACCGAGTCGAAGACTTTGGCCGGAGTAGACAATACCGCCACAGGTCTGAACTGATCTACATTACCACTAGATCCCGCTTTCGGGACTGGGACTACACGAGTCAATTTCCATGCCTCCGGAAAGGTTGCTAATTTTAGACAGCTATTATATATGTGCAACAACGGGTGCGCGAGAACAAACCGGCAGTCCTTGAAGAAGAAAGCGGGAATTCCATCTGGACCAGCCGAACGCTTCGGTTTCAGTCTAGCCAACGCCTGTTTAACATCAGCCAACTTTAGTCTACCCTGACATATTCGCGCCGATCCATTTGCCCCCCCCCGCCTCCGCTATCGCGGTGATAACGTTAAGCTTTGGTCGATCAGTACTGTAAACTGATTGAAAGTAGGTAGCAAATTCCATACAACATTGCTCGTCCGTTAATTCTAAACCATCTTTAAAAATCTTTTGCGATGACCTTTGACCCTTCTTAGAATTTATATATTTCCAAAAAGATCTTGGGTCTTCTACTAAATGGTTTTGAACCTGTACCCGGTGATGCTCCTCGGCACTTTTAATCATATGCTTCACCCGAGACCTACACCCAGCGAAATTATTATAATCTTCTTTCGACTTACTTTGTTTATACCGTTTATGAAGCGAAGCCTTATATTTAATGTCACGAATTAAATCCGCAGTGTACCACTCGGGGTAATTGTACCTCAAGTTTACACACTTTCGCTTTTTAATCGGAACGCAGTCATTAAAAACATTATTTAAAGTGTCATAGAATAAATTTAAAACGGATTCAATATTATTTATTTCATAAATCGGACTCCAATCTATGGCAGCTATATGAGAATACAATAACGGAAAATTGGCTTTAGCGAAGTTCCACTGGCTTACTACATTACTGCTTACCTGACGCGGAATTGTTGACTTCGCCGCCGCTCGCCCCATTACCAGCAACGATATATCAAGAGGAGGGTGCTGCGCATCTATCGGTACTAATGGTTCCTTCGCGACGCACACGCTAACTTCCCTCAACGACACTAAAACTAGATCTAGCTGACGACCGTTGCAGTTAGGTATTTGGTTTCTTTGAACGAACCCACAATATGTTTTAAAATATTCATAATAATTAATAATATTACTAGAGCACGAATACAGATTAAAATCTCCTATTACAATCACTTCATTATATTTAACACATATTTCTTCTATTATTTTAAATAGTAGCATATATTCATTCTCATTACCGCGCGGCGGAATGAAACATGCCACCACGAGTCCAACCCATGTCCGGGGCCTGCCGGAGATGCCCGCGAAGGCATAACCGGCAGGGGGCCTAGGATCCGGAACTCCCGTGGTACCCTTGAAAAGACAGCCGGACCCATAGTTCCAGCTGCCATACCCTACCTATCAGGTTCAGTAGATAGTAAAAATGAGTAGTGTTGATAAATTTTCAAACCACGGTTGGTAGAGCCTGATCCAATATGTAAAAGTATGAGGGATCAACACCCGCCGGCAAAATAAAAAGTTTTATAACACTTTACTGAATGTAAGTTAATAAATTCTCTTTCATTTCCTAAAATATTTTTTACCTGCACTAAGACGTGAAAAAACGTTCGAACGATCAAAACGTAGTATTGTTCATACAGAGTAGGGTTGTTTAACCGTTAACCGTTTACGATGTCAATATAATCGTTAGTAAACAGAGTGGGGCGGAAGTTCCGACCGATTGGCAGGCAAGCAAACAAGTTCCACTACATGGTAATAACTTTATTGTGAAGTGCACTCACGCACGTTGTTACAGAGTTCAGATTGCTCATTTAAATATTTATTGACATAGAACTCTCTTTCTGCGCGTCTACCGATCAACTCGTGTTTATTTATTGCTTTGTACAATTTTTAAATCACGGACCAAACTCATCCTTCTGATAATGGAAATTGCACCTGTAATACAATGAAATACAGGAATATTTACTATTTTAAATATATATTATACGGTATAAAACTAATGGGTTTTATTATACGATTGATAAATTTAGGCCAGTTTGGTCAGAACTGTTTTTAACAAATTTCAATTAGACATTAAAATAGAGTCGGTCACAAATCTATTGTACAATTAACTTAAAATGCAAATTGGTCATACCTAACACAGGTCACATATTATTATTTTTATGCGATAGTATGCTTTTTTAATTCCATTTCGTCGAAACGGAACAACGGATCGTCGGCATGATTTTTTGCATATAACTGGAGTCTTGTCTATCCTTAAGCATGCGATAAAGACTTCAAAAAAGGATCAAGCACAAGAAAAGCTAGTCTTATATAACTAGCCTAGATAATGGCACGATTGGAGAATACAACAAGAGGTATTATGATAAAAACATCTGCACGTTATACAAGACCGTTGCATCCAGTTGAAATTGTAGTCTCAGCAGAAAAAGCTCCCTGTCCCGATCAGACGTTATCTATCTAGTGCTCGCTCTGTTTTCGGCCAACAATACCGCGGTGAATTATTACTTTCCGAGCACGAGAACGACCCGAGCTTTTATGTGCGCATCGCTCGAGATGGCATTGGTATATAAAGCTGTGGGCGAAGGACAAATGTTTGTCGAATTGGTTTCGTAAGAATCGGGCGGCGTTGTTGTGTATTTTTGGGAGTAAATATTTGTAGTTTTTTATGATGAAAATAAGAACTTAATAAATATATTTAAAGTATTTTTTTTTTTTTAAATGCGGTATACGTTAATGCTCTTGTACTTTAGCTGTTGTGCCAAATAAGAATAGTGATTATTGCATTATTGAAAGTTTAGATTCAGTAGTTAGGATAAATGTTTGATTTATTTGTTAGGTTCCTTATAGTGTGTAGACATCTGCTCGTAATTAGCCTACAAACATTCCACTACTGGGCTCTTGCTTTGCTTACATCGTGCAATAACACATTGAGAGATCAACTCGCCGCCACGAAGGCCCAATGAGGCTTTGGAGTGTAACGACTGTCATAAGAACTGAAACCAACTGCTTAACGTGCACAGAGGTTTAAAGACTCATTTATTTGGTCACCCATCCAATGACCCAGTTGCGCAAACGAGCTATAATTCCCTTAAGATCATGCTCTAAAGATATTACAAATTCAAATTCAAATTTAAAATATTCATTTATTTATGCAGATGAACTCAAGGAAAATAAAACCCCATAGAGAGTTTTTAATCGAAAATATTGCACTACGTGGAGATTTTCTAGTGGTGTCGGAATACGACTGGATATTTTTTCTTCAAATAGAAAATAGAGGGTGGCGTCGTTCTCGAGTCACGAAATAGTTGTCGCTTGACGGAAATTCGGAATGGATGGCAACATTTATCAGTAGTTGCACGGCGTCAAGAACTGCAGAATGCTCCCAGACATGTTATTTGATTTGCTTTGTCAGTATGTGGGACTGTCTTAGTGTACTCTCAGGTTTTTGACTTCTCTTTGCAAAATTTAGTCCGCTCTACAAAATACTTTTATTGAAAATGTTCCTTTCCTTTTCTCTGGTGAGGGAGGGTATATTAAGGTATTTATTCAAGGTTCGCACTCTACCTTGTCATTGTAGAGCCATAGATATTTTTAAATGATAAATATTATTGATTGAAGATTATAATTGATTGTTATTACCTATACTCATCTAAAAACTGAAAAGTTATTAATGGTTTCTTGTTGAAAAGATTAGTATACACTTTTTCAATAAAATTGCAGTTACAGACGACACATTTATTAAAAAAAAATAGAATATCGGCGTGAAACAACGGCACTCGTTGCTGTTGTGTTTCGTCCGGTGAGTGAAAGTACCGGAGGCCCATCTCTCACCCCTCCCCCCTCCCAATTCCTACTCCCTCCTCAAGATCCAACTCCTTCCTCAGGGTTGGCAACGCATCTGCTATAACTTTGGTTTTGCGGGTGTCCATGGGCGGCGGTGATTGCTTTCCATCAGGTGACCCACTGCTCGTTTGCCTCCTTTTACTTACCATAAAAAAAGAAAAAAAAGAAGCAAATTAAGTAACTGCTTACTCGGAAGTTAATATCAGCTTTGTGCGGTTAGCACATTTAGCTAAGTGTCAATGTAACTTTTCTTACAAGTTAAATAAATAAACATATTTCTATAATACGAATATATAATGATGATGAATGATAATAGTTATGAGTAGTGATAAATATTAATACCTCATAACTCCTTGAATATCCAGGTAAAGATTGGGCCTTTACAGAAACGTCAATTTGAAAGGTGGATGGGGCACTGTTTTGTTTCATTTGTTAGCACTCAACCACGTTCACACTTAACAGTTATCCACCATTATTTGACTTTAATATTCGAAATGACACACATTTTAGAAAATAAAACAAAGCTGCGGACTTGACTCTTCGCTTTCCCGCCAAGAAGTCCCTTTAACAAGTTATTGCCAATACGAATTATTCGTGTCAGTGATGTTGCTGAAGCTGAGTTCGGTGGTCCCGAGGGAGGACGGCTGGCTGTTGTCGTAAATTACTAATGCTAACAAAGGTGTGCAATTTGATGTTTATTATAGCACCCGATAACAACATAGGATCGTAATTAACACGAGTTACTCGCTAAAGGGTTGGTGGTAACGTGATCTATGAAGGGTTTGATCTAGAAACCGTATAATGCTAAGAAGTTTGAGGCGTGCGGTGTGGTGTGTATTGCGAGATTTTGTTCAATATCAGAATAATTATTATTAACGGGATCATTACCATGTTTTTTGTTTTGTGTGTCCGTTATTTCGGCACAGTTGCATGCGCCATGATGAAGGATGTATTGGTTAAATAGATAGTATACACTTCATATGGATACGTTGATCTAATAATAATAATAATAAAAAAAGAAAGAGAAACAAATCAAATATCTCGACTTAGCACACGAGGTTGTCGACATGTGGAATGTGGATTCGGCTGTCATCGTACCGATTGTTGTTATGGCCAATGGTCTGATGGCCAAGAGCCTCGATCAACATGAGGCTCTCGTTAGGCAGCTGGATCAAGGGCCTGATTCAGAAGGCAGTTCTCCTCGATACGGCATTGTGAGGAGGTTCCTGTCTCTGGAGCCCTAACCAACGGTAGCTTGGACTCTGGTCCCGATGCCGGCGGACCCCTATTTTTTTATATTTTTAAATGTTTTATTTATTTTGTTTTTATAAAATATTTAAAAATGTAAATTTATTTGAGAAAAAATAAATAAAGGCAATAATAATAATATTTATTAAATTCACAGATAACATTTAATTGTATTCTTAGGATCTGTGGTGTAGATTGTCATGAGAGTTGAAAGACTTCTTTCGTAGCATATAAGCCTTTGCCCTGTCTATACTTAGTATATTTTTAATTGGAACTGTATTCAGCAAATACCTTTTCTAAGTCAGATCATAGATTTAGTATATAGTGAGTAGAAAGTATTTATATATAGTTTTACTTTATTTATATTTTATTAATTGTTTAAAATATTGTTTTTTTTAAGAACTCCGGGTTTACGTTTAAAATCATTTGGATAAAATTATTAATAGGTGCCAGAAATCCAACGCAGGTACCACTTTAATTGCTGGGCATAAATTTGACCAAATCTCCCACAAAAATGAGCAATTTCTTTTACGTTCAAAAATAATACCACTATTCTCGTTATGCATGTCGATATATAGGACTTTGATGGATAGTAAAAATAACTAAGAACTTTTGTACATAATATTATTAGGTCCTTACCTATGAAATTGATGTTTTGTATGAAGATTTTTTATAAATCTAATGACGTTCATAAGAGCTATTTGTAGCCTAAACTGAATAAATGATTTTGAATCTTGAATCTTGAAGATTTTTTATAAAATTATATTTTTCATTCTAACGTTTTTTGATTTTTGTTAGCGTATAGTTAAGTTAACACTATAAAAATTGTAGAGAAATGTATTTGTTTCACTAGCTAAATATAGCAGACATTAAAAAGAAAAACAACAAGACTCTTCAAAGCTACAATGAAACAAAATGTCAATTACGCGAACAAAAAAAGAAGTCAATTAAAAAAAATATTGGGTGATAAAGACACAAAATGAATAATCATTGTTATTACTAAAGCCTTAGTAACATTAGTCCTAATTAAAGGTGTATAATAATATTAACAACCGGTATTGACTTTTAGAAGTAATACACCTAATAATAAGTAAGAAAAAAACGACAACTTCATAGGTAAGGACCCAATATGTATATTTACTTATTAAAAGTGCTAACACACTCACCGATTAGATGCCTGAGATACGGGTAAACTAGTTTACTTAGTTTAGGTATCACTTCGGTTATTTTGCACTACTAACCTTAATTTGAAAACTTAATTTTACAAAAACACAAATGTTGAAAAAATTTCCACGAGCAGGATTTGAATCTGCACCTTTCTGACATACCGGGTCAGGTTCTCCCAATTGAGCTATCGTGACTCTAACCAGCCCGCCGAAATTATTCAACATTATTTACTTTTTTACTTTGAAAGCCAAAGTCGCCCATTCAATGTCAACAACTACCGTCATTAACATCCGATTATAATATTTGTACAAATACTAAAGATCAATTAAGAAGTAGGCAAGCTATTTATAAAATGTTTTTGTGTTGTTTATATAATTTTTAACGCAAATTTTGTTGCGATCAAATTACAAAAACACAAATGTTGAAAAAATTTCCACGAGCAGGATTTGAACCTGCACTGTAATGTTATTTTATAACTTTTATGTATTAAGTCTTAAGTTTTACACAGCAAATAAATTTATTTTTATTCTTATTCTTGTATTAAACCTGCACAAACTGTGAAATTTTCTCAATAGATTTTGATCTTTATTTACATCCTTTAAAGTTGAACATTCATTAAAGAAGTTCGACAGTTTTGAATAGTCTGTTATGCAGGCGTCTGAACCATATTCTCAAAAAATTCTGAATACTTCAATAAATCTCAGTACGGTTTTTTTTTTTTCGTGAATATTTATTTATACTAGCGGCCGCTCGCGGTTTCACCCGCGTGGTTCCCGTTCCCGTGGGAATATCGGGATAAAAAGTATCCTATGTGTTAATCCAGTTTATAAACTATCTGTATGCCGAATTTCATCCAAATCCATTTAGTAGTTTTTACGTGAAAAAGTAACAAACATCCATCCATACTTACAAACTTTCGCGTTTATAATAAATAGTAGGGTGAATTGATACTAAAGGTGACAAAACTGTACGTCTTACTGGCTTAGTCATTGTATTTAAAGCAGCTTATCTGTGAGGGGCGTGTGTGGGCAAATGCGGGTGTGTAACTCGATCTATTAAGAAAGGTTTCCCAGCCTTCGATAGTGTGTCTATAATCTAGATAATGTTATGACGTACTTGAGAGTCTATAGTTTAAATTAGTGGCTATAGTTGGGTCTGAAGGTTCTGCAAAGTTTTGATTTTGACAAACTGAAGTTTACTTATTTATTTATTTGATTACATGTTTACAGTTGTATTACATATGCAAAACATTTATTTGGTCTTCTTAAATTTATACTATTTTTAGGAACAACAATGGAAAATACTTAAAAAAAACAATATCGGACCAAACTCTGAATTTAATCTTTAAAATGTAATCGACAAAGTAACAATCAGAACTTAAATAAAAACTGCTACGTTATTAACAATATGAGACTAAATGATTGCTCGCTCACACTAATTATGTCACTTCAAACGCACTACCCACATTAAAATACAGAGTACACACAACGCTACACAACTTATTAATAACTAGGTACGTTACCAGATAACGTCTCGGGCAGAGATCCGTCCGCGCTGTGTTCCCAAGAGAAAGTTAAGTCTGTGATGTAAGGTGTAGGTAGGGCTGCCATCAGCTAAATTACGGCCCCAGGACAAAAACTTCAAAACCCAGGACATTTGGGTGAAATAATTTTTATTCTCCGGACTCCTTCGAAAAAAAATTACAATAAAATAAAAACATACCTAGTTATCATATTTTTATATATGCAGCACGGATATGAGTGCACGGATATATTTGCCGCACCGAATTTTTAACTATGAAATGCTGTAATTTATTGCTAATCATTCCATTCTGTCAAATTAATCGGGTTTCCCCTGACATAAAAAATGTCACTTTTTAGAAACCCCGCCCGGACGCTCCCCGGACGCCCTCCAAACTAGGACAAATCCGGGGAAACCCGGACGGATGGCAGCCCTAGGTGTAGGTGTATGTACTGGGGGTTGATGCACAAATAATAGTCTGGCTGGTTTACTTACGTAAGGTGGTAAAATGTTCGTCTATAAAACAATACACCTAATACACTCACATATAACATAAAAGGAGAATAGCGTTTGCAAACACATACAGCACAAATTAGAAAGCAGAAGGAAGAAAGTACAACGAGCGAGAGAACGAACGAGCCTTACCATATTGTTACCCAATATACTTAATGCAGTTGTATGAACCACGAACATGGAAGAGTATGGACGGATTTTACGGGAAAATAAATCGATTATTTTCAGTTCCATTTTCTTTTTAATTTTATCAACATAACATGAGCCATGGAGAGAAACGAAAACAACAAAGATAAATCTTTAATTTAGATATTTACTAATCACAACTTGGTAACGACTTTCGAATAAACACTTATTTGATTAAACAAACGACAGATATCCGTTATTTTCAGTAAACATCAAAAAAACCTAAAGTGAAAGACAAAAGAAGTCTCTTTAATCCATAAAGTATTCATGTAGATTCCGACCTTCATGGGCCTAGTTCGTTATTCTCTTAAATGAGGTAAATGTATAATTTATGGGCTGTTGGTAGCTCCCGATAATGTTGGCGATGGGAATTTTGAGTTACAGCCTCCGTTATAGTGTAAGATAACGCTTTGTTAACGAGCCCTTTGTTGAGGGCTGGCGAAGTTGCCGAGTTTTAATGGCACATTTTTATAGTTCAATCTAAATAAAATTCGGACGAAATTACTGCCATACAACATAATATATTTATGTGGAAGTACAGCGCCTTAGAAAGGACGGTAAGCCGTTAGTCCTGTTTTTGTTGTTAGATGGCATTTGTTAATATTGAATAACCCACATTGGTCAACTACTTTTATCTACACTAATGTTGTAACATTCTACTTATGTTTCCAATACTTGACTTATAATTACTACTGTTATAGCGCAGACAACAAAACACTCAATTTAAGCAATTTCACATGATGGTATAATATCCACATCGATATCGTAAAATCTCATTATAACATCAATAAAACGCGACCAATTAACCTGGCGAGCCTTATGTCAAAATCCTCATACAAGTTGTATAAAATTTTGATATTAGGCTGGCTTTTGAAAACAGTTGGGTTATACGTGAAAACTTCGTCGAAACTACTAAACTTACATACACAAAACTCTTTGGTAAGATCTTGTGCCAATTAAATAAAAAAAGAACAGCGCGCGCTCGCTCCTGATTGGCCCTGCGCGCGCAGCTGCGCTCTCATTGGTTAGATTTTAATGGCGGCAAGTTCACTGTGACAATACACGTACGCGTGAATTTAATGTTTCGCAATATGTTTTGTTTTTAAAATACAAATTAAAAGTTAAAAATGGACAGCGACGATGATATTTGTACGCCTCCGGATATTCTAGAATTGGCAACAAAAGTAACTCACAATCTTTTGCCAGAAAAATCTAGAAAATTATATGAAAAAGAATATAATAACTTTTTGGCATGGAAGATCGAAAAGAAAACTACATCATTTTCTGCAAATGTCATTCTCGTGTATCTCAAAGACCTCTCCGACAAATTCAAGCCATCTTCTATGTGGGGGTAAATATTCTATGCTCAAGTCCACACTGAGTATCTACAACAATATTGATATCACGAAGTATTCAAAAGTCATAGCGTTCCTGAAACGCAGTTCAGAAGGACACAAGGAAAAAAAGTCCTTGACGTTTACATCAGGTCAAATAAAGATGTTCCTGAAAGATTCACCAGATATTTTGTATCTTTTTGAAAAGGTAAGTGTATTTTAGTTCTGTTATTTAATCTACCTAGTACTTACGTACTACACACGCTAGTTATCTAGACACTCCCTTTAAGCGCTTTGTGTATAAATTAGGTAGTAGGTACCTACACTTTACTACTTCATAAATCATAGTTTTTGCCTTGGCTATGTACCTCAAGCTTATTATATCGTTTATTGTTACAGGTTGCACTAATCTTCGGCATAATGGGGGCATGCCGAAGGCAAGAGCTATACAACATCCAGTTCGATGAAGTCTCTAACATAGACGACAGTACAATCATGGTGAAAGTTTCGAAAACAAAAACGAAAATAGATCGTTCTTTCGTTGTGACGGGCAACTGCTATGCCGTATGTAAAAAATACATGGAACTTCGACCCAGCCCCTGTCGAAACCCTGCCTTTTTCTTGAGCTATAGATCGGGGAAGTGCGTCGATCAAAGAACTGGTATTAATAAATTTGGTGCTCTGGGAAAAACTATCGCAAGTTTTTTGAATCTGCCTAACCCAGCGTTGTACACGGGGCATTGCTTCCGGCGCACCTCGGCGACCCTTCTCATAGATAGCGGTGGTGATTTGACCGCACTGAAACGACACGGGGGGTGGAAGTCTTCTACTGTGGCTGAAAGCTACATTGATGAGTCTTTAATGAATAAAATTCAAGTCCCAAATACGATCTTGAACAGTATAGAAAACAAGACGAATGAAGTAATTATAAATATTCCAACTCCGTCTACGAGCTCTACTGCTTGCCCCGCGACCGCTACAGCTGCTGGATCAATAATTAACATTAACTTTCAAAGTTGTACCATCCAAAATTTGAACAATTATTATAAATAAACTATTGTCAGCTTTTACTCTTGTTGTTTGACTAATTGCATTAGTGAAGATAAAGTAGTGTATGCAACTGCATATAACACGGCTATTAAAACACTCGTTACTATTATGAAACTCGCTGCGCTCGTTTCATAAACTCACACTCGTGTTTTAATACCCTTCATTATATGACAGTTGCATAAACTACTATTATCACACAGTGACAATGCCATTATGTATTAATTGTAAGAAAAATTACTTTGACACTGGCTAAATGTGCTAATTACACGAAGCCATCAACTAAAAAAAAAAATGTCATCTACGAGTATATACGAGCATATTAAGACGTGAAGAGAAAAGTTCGTGCCCCTTTTTAATCGCATTGCGCGCACGAAGGAGTGTGAGATTTAGTGTAGTTAAAGTTTATATGGAGAAGGAGTTGCGAATGATAAAATTTATGTATTTATGAGCATACATTACATTAACATGTATATTTTGTAAATCACCAAGGTCGAATTTCGACCACTGGGCGACCACTACTAATTATAAATCTTTGGTTCGTAAATAGGTCGTCAATGTACATGACGTCACTATGTAAACAACACATTTCCCATAGTAATAATTAGACTGCTCACTGTAGCCATGAGCGTACGTCATTAAGGTGCAGTTTAATTAACCATGGAAGACAACGGCCACACGAATTAATTACTTAATATAAGCTAAGTAACGAAGGATATTTTTGCGTGAAAACATAAAGCTGTATTCATAATATCTAGGTCGCCCAGTGGTCGAAATTTGACCATAATTCACAAAATATAATAAGAAATGTATGTAACACTTATTATGCCTAAATTGTACTAGTTTTTTTCCCCGTAGGTACTATTCTATAAAGTTTTGGCTGGAATAGTCAACGCAGACTTCATACTCGTATAGGGACACCGGCGGGCGTATGAAACAAAATATAATATAACTTAGCTTACTTTACTAGTAACTAATTACAGAGTCAGTCTTTTTTAAAGGAGATGTTTAATTTTGTATGGAGAAAATGCCAACACCTTGTACATAATACCAAAATGTAGCTAATGCATGAAATAAGCTTATTCAAAATGATTTTCTTCAAATAAATGAATAGTTTTTACGTAAGAAGTATTATAGATAACCAATAATGGCAAGTTTCGTGATCGCAGGGGGTAATGGTGGTATTCTGTCAATGTCATGTCATGTCAAGTAGCTGTCATAACAAAAGTACTTACCGTATGCATGAAAATTGTTAATGTTAATAAATTAACTTACTTCTGGCTATTACTTTCATAACATGTAGGTAGAGTAGAGTTAAACTTAAGCTGTTAAGTGCCTAATTAAAATACGAAAAACTCACCTAAAAACAACGAATGTAGTAGCAACAATGCAATGGTATCAACAGTAGCAGGGTCAAATGCAAATCGAAGTCCGGGATAGCAGGCAGAAGTCAACAAGTGAGGCAGCAAACGGAAGTCCAGGATAGCAGGCAGAAGTCAACAAGTGAGGCAGTAAACGGTTAGCAGGTAATCGGTCCAAATCAGAATTTAAAAACAGCACAGCACAAAACCACAACGACTCAGAATCCATGTAAAAACGGAATGAAAACAAAACACCGGTTTTTTTTTAAAATCATGGTGACAGTTGCACTTTTAATTACGTTCTTTACAGCTTTGGACACTTGTGTTTAATCTCAGAAAGACATCTCAAGTTGCCAGGTTATTAAAAATTATGTTTCATTTTTTTTTTCTTACGCAAAAATGGTAAAGCATATCGGAATATTAAATATATCAACTAAATACATGTATTTAATACTATTTTTTGAGTAGGTGTACATGGTCTTGGCAAAAAATTAAACATCTCCTTTAGTAAATAAACAGCTTTGTGTATGATTCTACGGATGAATCTATCAAGTTCTCTCATATTTATGTTAGTATGCTTTTAAGTATATATAAAAATAAATAAAACCCGATGTTCATAAGAATGTTATGCTAAAAATAAACAAAACTCTCAAACACATAGGAAAAAATACTAAATAGCAACAAACACGTTGAATCTCAAATTAGTTATAAATCTTTTTAAGCACGTGTGCTAGCAAATAAAGTATCTTTAAACTAAACTATCCTACACTCACACCAATTATCTAGCCCAAGAGAAGCTTCGTTATGAAACTCGTTAAATGGTTACTAGACAACGGATAAACATACTTAAAATACATAGAAAAACACATTTAAAAAACAATAATTTCTAAAATTGACTCGACCGGGGATCGAACCCGGGACTTCAGAGATGGCGACACCATGAAAACCGGTGTACAAACCACTCGACCAAGGAGGTCGTCTTTATCTTTATCTTTAACATAACAATAAGGGCCTCAATAAAACCTATAAAGTAATAACACCGACATATTTTCCCTTGAATCATTAAATATAAGAGTAAGCTACTGGTTTTTGTACACACTCTTACTCATCAACATAACACAAACTGTCAAATTTTCTCAATAGACTTTGAACTTTATGCGTTCACAATATGGTTGAGAATATATTGAAGAAAGGAGATGTTTCAATTTAGGCCAAGTCTATGTACAGTACTTCAAAAAATAGGAAAAATTACAAAGATTCTCAGAAAAATAAAAATAAAATTATTTCTCTAGTAATTTTTTGGTTCATATATGTTGTGACGAATTTAGACCATATTTAAAACATAACACGTTCAAAAACAGAAATAAAGATTAATCTTTTAGGTTCTAAGAGATCGAATCCGATCGCGGGCGCACTTCCGTCAAACTTCAAGCGATCGAATTTGATCGCGCTCGCCACTCGACATTAGAACTTAAATATCGTCTATGTATTTAAAGCTTACTTTTGTATGAAGAAGTTTAGCCATAAACAAACTAGGATGAGGAGGAGTTTGAGTTATTGAGACAAAACATGAAAATAAGTCGTGATTAGGACGGCAAACTCAATATGACATTAATTGACGTTCGCCATTGTTGAATTTGAAATGTCACATAGTATTTTAAAATGCTTTGAACCACACAATGTAGCTAAATTATGAAAAATTAATGTTTGTAATTGATTATTTATTTTATTTCTTTGATTTATTTTACCTGTACAAAAACTTAACCCAGTGTCCATACAAACTTGAAACATCTCCTTTGACAGTTTAGGATAGGGTGGGGTGCAGGCGTCTACCTGTACCTTAGCAACAAATACAAACAAGGTGTCGACGAACACTGGGCTTACAGTGTTGAAAACTAGTGCTACTACGATGCTTACAATGCAAGCGTAACGTTAAATTTGTCGCTTACAGTACCTATTCGGAAGCAAACGTCAGAAGCAATACATCTAAATTACTGTCGTTCATTACCACCAACGGGACTTGGCTTCGTTTGTCGGCCATTTTGCTTTATTACACCGACTTGAGATAATTCTGAGGGTTGTCAACCAACAGAAGTTATGATGTCTCTTTAATTTGCTGATAGTTAATAGTTTCCTTTAAATGTTAAGCCAAACTGATCTTTTTGAAGTAAGTGCTTATGATTCAACATCATCATTAGCAGCTTTAGATCATTCAAGGATGTACAGTCGACTCTAATAGTATCGCAATAGTATAGGACTCTGTCGCTCTATTGCATTAACGATTGCCATAAAATCCAAGTTGACATAAGTAACTTTAAAAAAGTACAAAAGTATTTAGTATATTACTTATATATTATTAGATTCGGCTGTATGTACGAGTATATAGGCCAAAGAGAGAGGGAAGGCAAGGAGAGGATAAGGCAGTTCGCATAACAACTCCAAGCCAATATCCAAATAATTTTCGTTTTAAAATAAACCATTTGACGTTCATGATCTTTGCGTAACCGGGTTAATAAGTGGCAAGAATCTTTTTGGTGGTTTCTTTAGCCGCAGCCTCATATGTCGACAGTGAAACAAATTTCTCAGTAGATCAGTTTGGTTCAGTTTGAGGCCCACCTAAAGCAAATTCGATATATTTTACAGTGTAGACATAATTAAAATGACTGTAAATTTAAAAAAAAACGAACGAGCCTTACAGTAGTCGCTTATGATGAGTAACATTTGACATCTCACCTTTTGAAATAAATATTACAATAGAAAATAGAATATAGAATTAACAATAACGTAAGCATATTTGTTTTTTCTTTTTTTTAAATATTGTTTAAAAGTTTATTACACACGAAATTGTTGAAATCAATATTATAATAGAAATAGGTTTATAAATCATAAAAAGAATGCAGTAAATACTCATTAGAGGACATGTCAAAGTCAAAGTCAAAAATTTTTATTCAAATAAACTAACGAAAAGTGCTTTTGAATCGTCCATACATTTTTTACCTACTACCCGTTCAGGACGTCTATTTTTTAGCTGTGAAGAAGACACCGTCACACTGTTATCCTGTTACACTGTTACGATCACATTTCTACGAAATCACTCCCACAAATATTACGACCTACAACGGACATTGGGCTTAAAGTGTCGATCACTGGTGGCTTCCCCGACTAACACGTAACAGTTACAGGATCACACTGTTACGACGCTACTTCCGTCCCTTTTCCACTCCCACAAATTGCTTATAGAAAGCGAGCAGAAAGATGTTACACATCAATAATAATATATAGATTGTTTAATTTTACATGTAACAACCCTAAATGCAAGGACGCGTAGCAAATTGCTCGGCGCCTAGAGCTCTCACACATTCCAAAAACTTAGTTTCCACAATTTCTCAGTTGCCCTAAAGAGGATTTGGGATCCAAATGTATGGAAATACCCATGAAAATACCTCAATATAATTGCGAGCATATTGTCTGATATGTTGTTTATTTGTTACAGGGTAAATTTTAAAATAAACATGTAAAACATAGATCGCTAATGCTCAGAGATTTTGTAGGCCAGTGAAGAAAACTTGTATATAATACTTTGATAGTTTAAAAACAGAGTTTGTTATTTGTTATGTTATCTTAAGTAAACGCGTACACTACTCGTTAAAATTATAAACTTCATACGAATCTACTTACGTTATAATTTTTATAATTTTTTTACTATTTTTTTTTTCAATGTATATACCAATCCTCGTTTTGTTATTTAATAAGCAATTTTAACATTATATTCAATACAATTCATAAATACCATAAAATTATACAATAAAACTGATTTACTTTCTTAAATAAAAATATATTTTACTCAACGTAGCGCTTAGTATTTAACGTTATTGAACAAAAGTTTTACACACTCATTATTAAATACATCTAACGAATTTTATTATGACTGGTCACAAAAACAGAACACCATTAACTACATAGTGGTTCAGATGATTGATGTAAGTACCATCTGTGTACAAGTAGATTGTAAAACAGACGTTTCCATCAATCGTAAACATGAATACCTAAATCAGCTAAGTTGTCAGCCATTTTGTTTTATGGCCGGCTCTGGGGTGCGTCGCTGGAGCGGGAGGTCCTTGCGAATTCTTAAGCGTGTACTCTTTTTATTTGAGACATTCTTTGTTCTTTTAAGTTTTTTTTTTCGTTAACGTGTTTCATTCGCTTATTTCTATACATACTGTAGTTATTTAAAACTGCTGTTTATTAGTTTGTAAGTTTACATGGCAAGTAGGTACGTTTTTTGTAAGAGATAATGACGTTAAAAACAGTATTACTTAAATATTTATAAAAGTTACTTATAAAATTTATATAATACAGTGAAAAAATTAAACGCCTACCCGACCCAGCCAGGAATCAAACCTGGGTCTACCGCAATCCGGGCGGCTGCACTGACCGCTATGCTACCGGGAAGTTTGACATAAGCGCTGAATTTTGTCACTACTTTTTTAATTTTTTGAGTGCTCAAAGCGGCACAATGCACCATCTATCCAACGGTAATTAGTAATAAAAAAAAAGTAAAAATTTAAATATACTTAGCATTTTAAATTAAATAAAGATCTGTTTCTTTATAGAAGATTTTATTATTTTAGTTTCGTTTCTTCATTGTTTCCATAAACGTAGAATGTATACAACACTCAGAACAATAACTAAATTATTATTCTGAGATACAACATGCTGCGAGTATAGACACGCCGATCTTATTAGAAATCTTAGAAGCACAGAGCTGAGCTCCCTCTCAGAACAAAAGTAAACTCGAGAGTTATTAACGACTTTCGCTTGTTGTTGACACGGTGACACCTCGGAAAAACCTGGTATGTTAGTAGTGTCGAAACGAGAGAATAGCTTTGAAAATCTTGCTTTTCCGTTAATTTAATTCGTTATTAATCAGTTGGTGTTCTCGAGAGAGCAATTTACGTTTATGTAAATTTGTTTCCATGACAATTGGCCTATTGAGATGTTGCCTTTATTTTATATTAACTTTGGGCAAAAAAGGAATGTTGTTTTATTTCACATTATTTTCGATTCAAGACAATAAGATACGATAACCATTAGTCGTCACTAAACCCGGTCGAATAATAAAGCATAAATGAAAAAATACACTTTCAAAATGTCTAGTAGATGCTAATTTTATTACTTTAACGATCCAAGCTTTCACTACATAGTTACTGTAGCTCATCGCATTTACATCGTGGGATGGTGACGTACATCACCGACTCAGAAATCATAATTCTTATTTCATGTCTAGTCATTTTACTAGGTAATGTTTTAAGAATTGAATACAAGAAAGAATTGATTTGATTGATTTTTTTTAAAGAATTGATTACTCTAAGAGCTTTGTAGTCAAAGATTTGGACTTTTTAAATTCAATTTAATATTTATTTACTGGTTTCATGTACTCTTTACATAGCCATAATTCAAAATGTAATTTTAATATTATTTACCAAAACGTTAGGGGTCTTAGAACCAAAACCAATACGTTTTTGTCAAATGCATTGAATAAACGAGCTGACATTATACTACTGACCGAGACGTGGCTTAACGATTCCATATACGACCACGAAGTTTTGGATGGTAGATATTGTATTTTTAGACGTGATCGCGCTTCTACCTGTAACGTTAAACGTGAGGGCGGTGGTGTCTTGATTGCTGTTTTAAAAACGCTTGAACCTATACGTAAGCTTCAGTGGGAATCTGAGGGTGAGGATTTAAGCAAGGTAACATAATCCAACACTTGTGCATATGCACACTATACAATCCCCCTCCTGTATCTTATGATATCCTTAATCGCACTATGTCAAATATCTCGCTCGTAGTCCAGCACAAAGTGCCCCGTAATTCACTGTTATTACTAACAGGTGATTTTAACCTCCCAAACCTTATATGGCGTCCAGATCCCGATGCAAGCTCCTTCGTTCCTTCTTGTGCTTACAGTCAAACAGAGAGTCTCTTTGTTGACACTCTCTCGTTTAACAACCTTCATCAAATCAGTCCAGTATTCAACCACTATGGATGTATGCTGGACTTGGTATTCTCTAACACTCCGAAAGCTTTCTTAGTGGATGTTTGTACTAACCCACTTGTGCCCCTAGATAGTCACCATCCTGCTTTAAATATAACACTCAAACACAATTCTCAAAAGAAAATCAAGCACGACAGATCGAGTTTCTTAAATTTTGCTAAAGCTAATTTCACGGATATAAGAACTGATCTGGACAAAGTTCCCTGGATTCAACACCTAAAACCTATTTATTCTATAGATGAATCTGTCGATATCTTTTATGATCTCATTACCCCAATAATTTTTAAACACACTCCGTCAACCACAAAAAACAGTAGTATTTATCCCTGCTGGTTTAGTCGCTCTCTGATATGTGCTTTCAAAGAAAAGGCAAGGTATCACAGTCGATTTAAAAAATACATGAACCCCCGAGACCGATTAACTTATATCACGCTACGTAACCGATGTGCTAAAATGTTGACCAATTGTTTGTCCAAATTCAAGTCGAATGCTAAGTCAGAAATTAAAAAGAACCCTAAATATTTTTGGACATTCATTAAATCCTTCAGATCCAATAGTAATGAAATTCCAGATGAAATGTTTCTCGATAGTCAGAAAGTTGAAGGTGGACAGCAGATTAGCAATTTGTTTTCAGAATATTTTAATTCTACCTACAATGAGTGTTCATCTTCTATTGTGTCAACTGATGATTCTGGGAATAGTCATGCATCCCTAGGATCACTAACTCTATCGAAACCAGCTATTCTCGAAGCCCTCCAGCACATTGTCACAAACAAGGGCCCTGGTCCAGACAATATACCGCCCTTATTTCTTAAGGAATGTGCTGCGCAGTTAGCCGAGCCGCTGCATATAATTTTTAACAAGTCTTTGACCTCCGGTACATTTCCTGCAAGATGGAAAATTGCACATATTACCCCAATTCATAAGAAAGGCGACCTGAGTGATATTTCTAATTATAGGCCTATATCCATTTTGTCTTCCATGGGTAAGCTTTTTGAATCATTGGTTCAAAAAGTACTTTACTTCCAATTTAAGCCGTTGATTGACTGCCAACAATTTGGGTTTCTGCCGGGGAGATCAACTGCCTCCAATTTATTTGGCTATGTAAGCGACATAACAGAGGCGTTCGAGAATAAATATATAGTACACACAGTATATACAGACTTTTCTAAGGTGTTCGATTCGGTAAACCACACAATACTTGTCCAAAAGCTCGGTCATGCGGGCATTTGCGGCTCTTTACTTAGGTGGTGTGAATCTTACCTCCAGAATCGGTCCCAACTCGTTGTTGTACGCGGTTTTAAGTCTTCAGTCAAAAAGGTACCGTCAGGAGTACCCCAAGGTTCCCACCTTGGTCCACTGTTCTTTTTGATTTTTATAAACGACCTCTGCGCTACAATATCTTCCAAGTTTAAAATGTTCGCAGATGACCTAAAGATTTACAGAATGATACAGTCTTGCGATGATACCGCAAGTTTACAAAACGACCTCAACAACCTAAATCATTGGTGTAACAAAAACCAAATGTATTTAAACCCGTCAAAATGCTTTCACATAAAGTTCACTAGGTGTAGAAGTATCAGCAATGTGACTTATTGCATTAATGGTGTACCAATTAGCGAGGTTTTAAGTATACGTGACTTGGGAGTTATTGTGGACCACAGATTAGACTTTCGCGAACATATTGACCATATAATTAAGACTGGGGCCAGACTAGCGGGTTTTGTAGTAAGACAAACTAAAACTTTTAAGGACCCTGAAATTCCCATTGACCTTTTCAATAGTTACGTTCGAAGTCTTCTCGAATATTGCAGTACGATATGGAGCCCATCCTACGCAGTCCATGTCAATAGGATTGAAAAATTACAGAAAAAGTTTCTGTATCATCTTTCTTTTACTAACAATCGTTGCCGCAGCTTAACCACCTATCAGTCGAGACTCGAGCATTATAAAATGGTTCCACTTGAGAACAGGCGTAGGATAGCAGACATGGTTTTTCTCCTTAAAATTATTAACGGGAAAATTGATAGTCCCGACATTCTAGAAAGACTGCAATTTACCTTACCACGTATCAGCAGCAGACTGCACAACCGCAAAGCATTCACTCTGCCCTCACAGCGTACCAACTATGGTCAACACTCACCATTGTACCGCTTGTGTTCGTACTATAATGATGTTTGTCAAGAACTGGATATTTTCGATGCATCAGTCAAAAGTTTAAAGGGACATTATTTATTTGTAAACTAAATTTATTCAACACTTTTCCAAATTGTAAAATGTATTGTTTTTATCTTTTTAATATTTTAGTTTCCATCAATCTATGTCATCATGTGTAAAACTTATTATTTTTTTAGTGTTATTTTTGTGTGCATGCTGTGTTCACAGTAAGAAGGGCATACAGTTACTTTTCGCAATGTTGTTCTCTTATATTTATATTAATTACTGTATGTGCCAGTTTGTGAACCAAACAATAAAAAAAAAAAAAAAAGCTTCTCCCTGCTTCGGAAGGCACTTTAAGTCGATGGTTGATGCCTGATTATAATAAAACGCCAGTCAATAAGATCCACCAACTCATTGGATCAACGTGCTAGGTTATAGCCTGAACTCCCCATGTTATATTGTTCGTTCATAAGGAATAGTCTGAGCTCAGTAGCAGGATGGCAATGATCTAATGATTAAGTTTATTAACAGGTTATACATGCAATCTAGTTTTACAATCATGTTAACATTTTTAGTTTGCGTTCCTTTATACAAGAGGAATACGGCAAAGAATATGCCCCAAAACGTGTCCATAACTTTGGTCCCGACTTGTACATTTAAGCAAGAAAGAGATGATAGTTGTTTATGTCGCCATCCGAGACGTTTAAGCCCCTTGGGTAGCCTTCCATATACTGTGACGTCAAACTATCGCTCCTTAGGTAATGGTAATTCCATATGAGCCCATGGGAAATATGGGGCACGGCAAGTGAAATATGTATTCCAGGGAAATATATATTCCAGCCGCATTAAGACCTCTAAGTATCGCTCAGAAATATGACGTATTGTGTTGCGCAGCCGTTTTACAGGTTGTGTTACAAACATTTGCTGGAACGGCTTCCAGTATATGAATTTATATGGAGAAAAATGTTCATCCACCTGTAAATACCACCTTATTTATTTCAATGAAGAACAACATTGTGGAAAGATGGGCTTTATATACCATTAAGTCCTTATTATCCGTATTCATAAAATGGTTGCTAGATAAACTGACTAGTCTACACTCTGTTTAAATATAAAACCCTTATCCTGTGATGGTTAAAAAATTGCTTGCACCCTATTGCAGCGCCACCTACGGGGTCCAATTGCTGTGCTCCGTAAGCTATAGGCCACGAAAGTTGTAGGTCACTCGAATTACAAAAGTTTTTGATTCAAATTCACGCAAAGGAGATGAATCCGTTATTGGACAAATTGAAGAAACTTTTTCCATTTTAATTAATTAACATTTCCGATCTAAATTTATCTTTATTAATGAAGGTCCTTTTTTGTTCATATATATTTAGATAGAGTAGTAAATTTCTGATTTATAAGATTAAACTGTGTTAACACTGAGAAGTGGATGCTTGCCCGGATTAAGCCATTACCCATAAATTGTAGTGATGACTTGATTTCAATGATGGAGGCTTTTGCCCAGCGGTGGGACAGTCATAGGCTATTTACTTATTTACTTACTTGTGAAATTAAGACTTTACGGATTTAGGGTTGGTTTTGATGATTCATCCGCTTGGATAATTGTATGTTTTATAAAATAACTAATATATAGTAACTTATTAGTATTTTACCCAGCTTCGGAGTGCATGTTAATCCGTTAGTTGTTGTAAGAGCAGTCGTTAAACCACTAACTTGCATTCTATTAACATGTTGGCTTAAGTCCTGATCTTTCCATGTGCTTTCTTAGTTCATATACTGATATTGAGAATACTATGAAGATGAAACCAATGTAACTAAATTTAGCTTTTGGCGGCGTTTGCACAAATTCGGCCTTGTGCAAATCAACTCTTAATTTAGATCTCTTTCCTTTCTTTTGAGCTAAATTCTTAATTTAAACACTAATTAAAAGCTTCAATAACTTAAATTGAAGTTTGACGTTTTAGTAAAGTTTTATTTTTGTGTAAGTAAATGTTAATTGTTATGTTTAAAAGCAACTAAGTACTGAAATAATATCACGTATACTTTTTTTATTCGTAGTTGCAACGCTTACTGTGCTGTGACCAAGCCATTCACAAACAAAAGTGTCGAAAAACCATAAATAATAAAACAAATAAAAAATGTGGAATTTCTCGACGAATCGCACTCGCCCCATTTCGGCTCGCGCGGCGACCACGCATCGCTATTAAGTAGGAAAACAAAATGGAAGAATAATAGTTAAAAAAAAAATCTGATAGCTTAGAATTGTTGCGGAAAATTTTTTGGATAGCAGAACCTAACTTTTAGATTGACTGGCTGGTTATAAAGTTTACGAAGTATTTATACCAGCAAAATTATTGTTTCAAATAAAAATAAAAACTAACTTAACCTCAAGTAAAAAAGACCAATCAGTCTCTTGCTATGTCTACTAATAAATAATTCATGCTATTATTAACATATTTTATGCTACACTCGTGACGTTTATGTATGCCTGATCATAGCGCATGCCACTTTGCCATCATATCGGAGACTCAAAGACAATAAAAACACATTTATACTTTTTTTAACAAGCCTTATCGAACACATTGAACACTTATCTTCGAAAGACTACAGGCACCCCTACGCAAAAGTACAGAACTTTCTGGAATGTGCGCAATTCCGACGTCAACTGGTATTCGGGAGCGGCCGCCGTTTTATTGCATCCCGCGTTTGTCACAAAGGGATTCTTGATAATTACTCGGGTGGTTAGGCGCTTGTCTTGTTTAATATCTGCCGGCTAGTCTCTATATCTTCTGTGTTTTCTGATAGCGGAATTAGGTCGTCACCGAACATAAACTTGTGACAAATGTTAAAGTGCAAAGGGAGAGTAACTGACTATAAAGTTTAATGTAATATTTTGAAATATCGAAACTCTTTGGATGCTGTTTAATAATTCCTTCAAAAATGTTTCTATTGTGCAAAGAAATCAAGAGGCCCTCCACCAATGCCAAACACTTTTCGGCTACATTTAAATAAGTTTGAGAAAGTTAAATATAAATGCAAACTCATGCCTCAGTGATAGAACTGTCAAATATGCAGCCCATGGATTAACATATTCTTTACAAATAGGTCCCAGTGCATACCTAAGTAAAGATAATACTTACATAAGTACAAAAATAATTACTAAGGAAACTATTTTGCATGTTCCAGCAAGATAATTATATTCAAGCAAAGAAAAAGTAGGTGCTCGGCTGAGTAGACAGTAATTATTTCACACTTTTTAGTGTTCTTTTTAATGTCAAAAGCTTTTTGTATCTTTATGTTTTATTTAAGCTAGCTGTATTTGTATTAGGAACTAGGAACACAAAGTTGGCTACAAATAATTTAAGTAATTAAATTCTCTAGAAATAAATGTTGGTTATTGGTTAAATATTATTTCACGGATTGAAATACTAGTACTGTACTACTATAATGTACCTACATTATGCAGGCAGCAACAAGTAGGTGCGTACTTGTTTCTTTATAGTAAAAATATTAGTTAAGCCCTTTGTGATATTTAGGCGCAGTAAATTAAAAGAGCATAAAGCTTTCATGGACATTTCAATACCTATATAAAAATAAATAAAGAAAAAGTTTTACCTATTAAAATAGATTGAACCAAAATAAAGAAATCACTCGGGGAACCCTATAACTAGTTCTACTTTAGCTCGGATAGGTCATAACAGATCTCGGTAATATATTAAAGTTTTTGGAAGCTCTACTAAGTGCGACGGTGTTGGAGTACAGAAAGATATACGTGTTGTTTAGCTTGGGTCGGAGACGGTGACCTGGTTTGCTTAACGTGGGGGACTTAATGAAGGTTGTTGTTTATAGTTTATAGGTCTCAAACATTTATAAACATATCATTAAAGTCATTACTAATATTAATAGAATTTTCTTAAACGATAATCTTAATCTTATACATAGTTGTTAGATATAATATTGCTGTG
The DNA here is from genome assembly GCA_947562085.1 of Eudonia lacustrata. Taxonomy (NCBI): domain Eukaryota; kingdom Metazoa; phylum Arthropoda; class Insecta; order Lepidoptera; family Crambidae; genus Eudonia; species Eudonia lacustrata. The sequence continues at coordinate 13,783,312 of OX387318.1, read as the reverse complement.
CAACAAGATACTAAGATAAAGAAACAAGGTGGCCACTTTAAAATTACACACACTAGTACAATATTTACTGCAGCTGGGATAAGAACCAGGCACCTCCCATAAGCCCGAAAATCAAAGAGTCTAAAAGCCTACAGTTACAGGTATTGTAGTTGTATTTTTTAAATAAATCAGTTGCGTTGTAAATGTTAGTTGCAAAAAGTTTTTATTGGTAGTTTCTGGTAATGCAAGCCACCTCTTTACGCTTGTTGCCAAAGCTCCTCCCCATGGTCACCCTACTGCCACAGAATAAATAAACACAGACATCTCCCCGCCCGACCGTGGGTCACGTACTAGCGCTGGCAAAAATTGAAACCGCTCCAATGAAATTTAATTCCACAACCAATGCTCTTATATATTAAATTTAGTTTCCTGAATTAATTTGTCTACACTAGACACATTTACGAGAGATGAATTTATGAAGACTAACGTTGGTTTAAATGGTAGAACGTTTACTGGTTGCAAACAAGTGATATTTTGTTTTTTTTTTAAAGTTTATGTGAACTACACATTGAATTGAAACACTTTACTTACGAATGTACTTAGTTTATTTTACATATTGTTTTGTTGTGATGCTTCAAACTTTTATGCTTAAAACTTTAGAAAACAATATATGCTTCAAACCCTTAGATCCGTGCTCACATGAAGACTATTACTAAACAGTCATAAGGAAACCCCTATGACCACATGCGTATCAAGTAAACACTTAAAATAAAACCTTTTGAAGACATTTTGATAATATAGACAAACAAACATAATATTTTATCTATTAACAAGGCCAGCACAGATACTTAAATTATTTCTTTGTAACACAAGGCCGCAGAGCCAACATCTGTTAGCAACAAGGTACAACGTTTAATTAATGAGAAAGCTTATCCGTAGGAAGATTTTATTTACTGTTTATTAACGTGAAAATGCCTTTGTGAGAAGTAATGGTGTATTAGTAGCTAGTTGTATTATATTACTATATACTATATTTATCTATAGTTACATATTTGATATACATTTGTTTTTTTTAATGTTCAAGGTGTATTAAACACAACTTAACAAATCAAAAACATAAAAATATTTAAATAAAGAAATACGTGATTTGGTTTTAATATATATGCAAATGGGCAACTACACCCTTTTATAAAAAGCAGTATTTTGTACTATTGAGTACTAACTATGCTATATTGGAAAACGAAAATATGGAAACAAAACAGGTGCCACCGGACTTACTTTTTTCGCAGCAAAGTTATATGTTTTAGCTTACACCTAAACTGTACGTTGATGACATTATACTAGTATACGGAAGCTAATTTGAAATGTATTAGAATTTCAATGTCATTCCAATTGTATATTCGTTAAATATAGCTTTTCCGTTGGCCTCCTGCTGACGTGGATCGTTGTTAAAGTAAAAGTTTTGTGTGAATGGGACCATTAGTCTGATTACAGACGTCGAATTGATAACAATAACGCAACAGTATATTGATTGGACGCTCGATAACTTTCGCAGATTAAAAGTACTTGACTATTGTATATATGTTAACTCAATGTATTATTTTTTGCGTTCTAATATTTATGATCATTTTTTTCTTTAGAGACTAGACTAGAAGAAATATGTACTCGACGTACATAAGTGCATTTTATATACCTAGATAGGATAAAGTTATTTTATTAATTTAATTTTTAGCTTTCTAGTTCATATAAGGTGATATTGAAGTACGAATATTTAGAGCACCTACAGGTTATTTACTACTCAATCATAAAAATAGAGTTCAAGAAAAAGAATAACTTACTTCATCAACCAAAAAATATTAAATCGATAATTATATTGAATAATAATCGATTTATTCTCGCAATTATCAAATTGTTGAATCATCTTTTCTAACATTATTTCTACTCTAGTAGAATCTGCACGTCTTAATTATTTAGCAAAAAATAATAACCCAATAAGATCAAAACCTTGAAAACTTATTTTTACTTAACTTTTTACGTATATTAACATTGTTCAAATCCCAAATCCAACCGAAACCACAATAACGCATAACTATAATTCAAGTGTAACAGCGAATATAAATTTTGCCGCTAATATTCGGTGCGAGGCCTGCTCACGTTCGCCCAATCACGTACGGTCGACAAAACACGGTTATCTAATATGCATTTTATTGCCGACTGTACTAGGCGCAGGCGACGAAAAGTTGCCGCGTGCCGACGCAATTCGTGTGTAAGGTCAACAAAATAAAATATGATACGTTGTGTTGCTAAGAAGAGATTGTCGAGAGAGACAGGCCACCAACTTAGGTACAATGTTAGAAAAAAGGAAATAAAAGCAACCTAAGCTAATTTAAGAATTTTCTCTGAGGTAGGTAGGTAGGTATATAACAAAACAATTGAATACTGTTTACACTGTTTTTATTATAAAATCTCTATCTTTTTATTATAAAGTCTGTTCGATTTTTGTGTATAAACGTGCTACGAAGTGATCAGCTACGATAACTACGATAATCGTAGTCGTCTACGAATACTACGATAATAGTACTGTAGTCGTCTACGTTTTTTTTGTTACATTAACAAATTACTTACATAGAAACGCTTACTGTGATATTGTTCCTCTTAGTGAATTGATTTTAATGATGGTTGTCCCTATTTGTAAGAAATTATAGTTAGAAAAGATGCAAAGTGTGATTCCTCGACTTTTGCATGAACTGCCAGGCTCAGACTTTGTAATGGTTAAAAAAGCAAATGTTTTGTTGTTTACTCTTGAAAGGACTGTGGTCATTGTTCCTCGCGAGACCAGGCTATTTCTGCCTTTGTTTGGCAAAGTTTCTACTTTGTCATCTGTGACGACTGTGGTCAGTTTAAAATTAATAATTGCAAGAATTTTCGCATGACCAGGCAAGCTCAGTCTCTAACTTGGTTACCGAGTTTTTTTTATCTATTTTTAATCTGAAACGACATAGCCTCCTGACCGCCTTCGTACTACTCAAAGAACATAAAAAAATAAAGTAATTGGCGGTTATAAGTCTTTATTGCGGTGAAAATACCTTAGAGCGACATCTACCTTTTGCCCGCCCGCCCGTTTTTTTGTATTTTTTTCATACAAACATACTACTTACAATATAAATATATATATATATCTTCTTTCTTTATTTACAATATATCAAAATTTTACGGTGAAATTAAAAAAGAAGTACCTGGAATAGTCAGGAGGATAGGGTAGTGACACCGGTGTCCAAAAGAAACCAGTGATCATGTTTTTTCTTTAATAATTAAAAATAGGGGTCAGCAACTAAATAATTTTTTTTTGAACAAATGAATACAGATCACCTGCTTCCTAGCTGCCATCTCGTTAAAATTTTAATGAAAATCTATTTTATTTTTGGTGACGAAAACGGTGCCGATCACTGGGTTTATATTAGGTCCTTACCTATAAAATTGACGTTTTGTATGAAGTTTTTTCTAAAGTGAAAATGAAATGAAAACACATTTATTGGCACACACTACACAATTACACGATATTCACAATAACAATACAAAACAAAGACAAAAGACAAAGTGTGGTCAACTAGGCCCCTGCCTCAGCACGTGCTACAGCGACATAGAGCCGCTGCAACGCTGGTATTCTGGAGGGGCCTAGATCGGTGACATGTCCAAAATTTAAAAAAAAGTATAATTTTCATACTAATGTTTTTAAAATTTTCTTAGCATCTATTTATGTTAACACTACAAAATTGTAGGACATTGTGTTTGTGTCACTAGCTAAATAAAGAAAGCCTTAAAAAGAAAAAAAATTTCAAATCCCTTCAAAGCTATAATTAAACAAAAGGTCAATTCCGCTAACAAAAAAGAAATCAATAAAAAATAATAATTGGGGTTTAAAGACACAAAATTAAAAATCATTGTTATTACTGTAGCCTAAGTAACATAGTCTTAATTAAATGTGTATAATAATATTAACAACCGGTATTGAGTTTTAGAAGTACTATATAATATATATATATATACCTATTGAGTGAGAAAAAATACGTAAATTTCATAGGTAAGGGACCAATAGTATCGAACACTGGTACCACTAGCCTAGTCACTTTTTGTAAGAAATGATAAAAGTAGAAAAAAAGCATAATGTAATCTTTTGTTGTCCGTACATTATAGTGTGACTATGTAACCGAATGCGTGCAAGTTTGATGAGGGCGCCCGCCATGTGGTGTCGTGCCACATATTTGTTCTTACTGCTCGCGAGCAGCATACGAGACACAATTTAGCTTACATTCTGTTCGCAGCTTCTAGGGTGTTATAAGATTTTCATTTAATTTGACACAACATGTAACATAATAAACGCACATCCTAAAAGAAAATTGATAAGAATCGGCTACTGAATCGATTTCAGAAATTAAATCTTATCTTATATGGTAGATTTTCTATCCCAATAAATAGTAGTTGAGGAATCCAGGTGAAGTGTCCATTCTTTTAAAGTTAAGTACAGGAAATATTTACTTGAGCTTTCTTTTTATATTATTATTAGTATTTTTAAAGATGGTTTTTGTTTTATATATTTTATTCTTCATACTTAGTTTATGGCGCACCCACATACATTTTTAACATTAGGTATATTATTATGTAATCAATCACACAAACATGTGTAATTAAATATTTGTTATTTATATTTTAAACTTTATCACTATGTATTAATATTAATAGGATTATTTTTATAACATTACACACACACACACTCACATCATAGGCTCCTCTGAAAATCAGCGTTGCAGTTTCTCCAAGCTGCAACTTAATATGCTGAAAGTAGTCCAGTTCGTCGTAGCATTTTAATTTTAACTTTATGCATTAGTTTTATTGTAAGAACCTAAGCCTGGTACGCCGAATATTTGAAAAAAAAATTGAATTTGAATTTTTGATTTTTTTGAAGTGCGCATCCACCTTCGGCCTTATCATTACATAACATCAGGTGAGATGAAGGCAAAGTGCTTAACCCGTAAGATGTAAAAAAAAAACAAAACAAAAAAGTGAAACAATCAAAACAAATGAAATAGAAAGTTAAGTCACCCTAAGTTAAGGCGATAAGGCTTTTTTCAAATGAAGACAGATGCTTACTTTTTCATGCAATTCCGTAGCCGATTTTTAACAAACTGGTTTAAGGGTGTGCGTTTCTAGTGTAACATGTTGTATATTTTAATATTGCTATTGTTGCTGTGATATTCCCATGCTACACTAAGACAGGTTGCAATTGTCAAAATATAAAAAAAAAATCTTTTTACTTACCAGGTCAAAACAGATTTAAAAGGTTAATTAAATGTGGAATGAGTGTGAAACTTTCAGCGTTTCTTACCCAATCCCTTAAGATTAAAAAAAAAATCACTATATTATTTTCTTTCTGTTACAGGACCACCCGTGTGTGACCTTCGCGTGCCAGTAGTAGTAATAAGGAAGATTGCGTCCAGCGTGCGCGCGCGTCGGGATGAGCGCGCGGCGGTAGGCAGGCTGGCGGGCTACGGGCGGCACGCGGCGTACGCGGGCGCGGGCGCGTACCATGCGCGCGCGCCCGTCGTACCGCTCAACGCGAGTAAGTATTATCTTAAGTATTTTTTACTAAATATAACAAATTATACTGAATAGCAAGGGTTTACTGACAGCACACGGCGTACGCAGGAGCGTACCATGCGCGTACCTTTTTTTTTTGGAAAGGGTTTGTTTATTGCCCTAATGCCACAGGTGGCATTTTCAGCATCACCGGACTTTTTAGGGGGCGGTGAAAAACTTGAAGTGTTCAAAGTCAAAGACAAAGTCAAATATTCTTTATTCAAATAAACTTTAGAAAAGTGCTTAGGTACCTATGAATCGTCCAAAAATTTTTTTACCTACTACCCATTCAGGACGTCTATTTTTTAGCTGTGGAGAAGGTTTGGCGTAAGAAACTCAAACCTTGTGAAACGTAGTAGCACCGACAGAAGTATTGTATAGAATACCTTTGTCGGGGAATGGCGTCACGCACTACTGCGTGTCCCGTTCCCTTCTAGATTCTCCGAAAGTTCGCATCGGATCGGGATGTACGTACCGCTCAATGCGAGTGAGTACTATATACTAGTAAACAAGTAAAATTTTAGCCTTTGATATATTGTTCCTCTGTACGCTGTGCTCTTCGTACAACGGGAGTTAAGTGCGCTTGGCAGCTCAAGTTACCTATCTAGAAAAAGTGTACTATACTATACATGACCATGGGACGACTCTCTTGAGACAATAGTCTTATGAGTAATCGATAAAGAATGCGCTTCTGCAAGTACTAAGTAATCTGGCGTTACGAACTGACTGCGATTGCAAGTGTTATACTTGCGCAGCGTCATCTGGCATCTTTCAGTATAACCTATTCGGTTGGTAGTGGGGTGCCAGTACTAATAACATTTGTAAAATGAGGAAGGGTTGTTCCACTGATGGGCAAAAACCTCCATCATAGAAGTTGAGTCCTCGCTACTATTGACGTTTACTGGCTTAATAACCACGCTTGTCAAATACGAAAGAAACTTTGCTAAACCTGGGAAATGAAATCCTTCAAATGTTGGGTCGAGCACTTTACACACTTAACTAACTTAACTAGCGACCATCCGCGACTTCGTCACTGTTAACCCGTGTTCCCGACAGACATTCGGAAAATCTTTATCTTCAGTCTGTGGTAGTCTGATGTGCAGGCGTGTATCCTATCCACTTTACGGGAATCAACCAAAAGAGTACACATCACGTAAATGTTATTTAAATTTCGGAACTTTATAACAATTTTTTATTACAATTAGAGAAAAAAATCAACATTATGCTGACACAGTGGCCTATTTGGCCGTGCTTTCCCTTCGCCATCAATTAACATGTCGTATCTTATCTGCTATCGTTGCATAACAATATGTTGTAAAATTGCTGGTAGTTCGTGATTTAAGCCGACTGCCAAGCGTGGAGTGACATGACCTAAATATTTGCTATACAAATTATATTAATAGCAGCTTTCTGTATTTATTTACTTTCACTTTGTTTTGTACAGATTAGTTTGAACGAAAACATATAATTTTTACTGTTTTTGTTATTTCTATTGTCTCGATATACATCAGACTTTTTTAGTTAAACGTCATCTTTCAGTTTCGAGTAGGGTGACACCGTTTTAGGGTTTGCATAGGCGTTTCTTTACCATTTGGAATATACGTACTTCCGCATGTTATCTAATGCTACGCTATTTCAATCATATGTATTTTTCAGAACTGTGGTAAGGACTTTGATTTATATTTCAATCTAGCCAAAGTAATCTAGTGATTTCATGAACCATGTGACTGATTCTCGAAACTCCAGTCACTTTCCCGCTAATTGCGTTGAGTTCAATGGAACGTAATTAGGAATGGTTGGTCAACTGTGATAATTACACATTTACCGGATTATAATTAAGTTACACACAGTTTATTTTTTTGTTATTAACGTATAAGTGTATATGATATATGATATATGATCAACAAACATTGAAAATCCTACTAATAATATAAACGCGAAAGTTTGTAAGTATGCATGGATGTTTGTTACTCTTGCACGTAAAACTACTAAATGGATTTAGATGAAATTCAGCATACAGATAGTTTATAACCTGGATTAACACATAGGATACTTTTTATCCCGATATTCCCACGAGAACGGGAACCACGCGTGTGAAACCGCGAACGGCCGCTAGTACATTATAAAGCTTTTACAATAATCTACATCTTAGTGTAGGTAGCCAAAGTCCAACAACAACTAAACGGTCAGTTTTAACAAATCTAATTACAGTTTATTTTTGTGTTATTCTCATACATCACATTCTCATGCGGCACATTCCCACTATAATTATGCTTGTAGTAAGACATAGGTATAATTTCTATAAACATTCTTGACTCTTTGGACGACAGACTGAAGTTAAACGTAACGCCGTAAATAGGAACGAACTTATAAAATGTACTTAAAATATAATGAACTTATAAAGGCCGGCAACGCATCTGTGATTCCTCTGGTTTTGCGGGTGTCCATGGGCGGCGGTGATTGCTTTCCATCAGGTGACACGCCATCATCACTAATCAACTCGCATCCTGGCAGTATAGTAGGCGAGTCCTGTACGCCTTTTAAGACAGCTCTTGACCTCGACTGCTCGTTTGCCTCCTTCTAATATAAAAAAAAAATGTCCGACACCGAGGTAGTTTAGCAAATCCAAGGAATCAATCAGAGTGTAAACTATTTTGTGTAGACAAATGAGGACGGTAATGATCCGACTGTCAAGCTAAAATGTACCTTATATATGCTTAGTCTACTGCCATAATCGATTAATGTTCGGGAAAGGCCCGTGTTTTAACCGGTAGTTGTGAGATAGCGCTTTTCCCATACCATCAAGCTTGCTTTCATTTACATGGTAGCATTGTGCCAAAAGAATCACACTAATATTATAAATGCGAAAGTTTGTGTGTATGTATGTGTGTGTATATTTGTTGCTTCTTCACGCTGTAACGGATGGATGGATTTGGATGAAATTCGAACAACTTATTTTCGAAAAAAAATTAATTTGAATTTTTAATTTTACTTCCATTTAGTTCGTGATGTAATTGGAATGTATATATTTTATTTAATTTTTTTTTTTTTATTTATTTGTCGAATTTGGTCTAATTGTATAGGTACCTACATTGTTTGGGGTTGCATCCTAGTTCAATATTTTCGATATTAATATTTGTAATGTATTTTTGGATGTGTAAATAAATAAATAAAAAATAAGTTTCATTTTTTATTTTTCTTAAAATACTAGCAGCCGCTCACGGTTTCACCCGCGTGGTTCCCGTTCCCGTGGAAATATCAAGATAAAAGTATTCTATGTTTTAATCCAGGTTACAAACTATCTGTTCGAATTTCATCCAAATCCATCCATCCGTTGTCTACACAAAATAGTTTACACTCTGATTGATTCCTTGGATTTGCTAAACTACCTCGGTGTCGGACATTTTTTTTTTATATTAGAAGGAGGCAAACGAGCAGTCGAGGTCAAGAGCTGTCTTAAAAGGCGTACAGGACTCGCCTACTATACTGCCAGGATGCGAGTTGATTAATGATGATGGCGTGTCACCTGATGGAAAGCAATCACCGCCGCCCATGGACACCCGCAAAACCAGAGGAATCACAGATGCGTTGCCGGCCTTTATAAGTTCATTATATTTTAAGTACATTTTATAAGTTCGTTCCTATTTACGGCGTTACGTTTAACTTCAGTCTGTCGTCCAAAGAGTCAAGAATGTTTATAGAAATTATACCTATGTCTTACTACAAGCATAATTATAGTGGGAATGTGCCGCATGAGAATGTGATGTATGAGAATAACACAAAAATAAACTGTAATTAGATTTGTTATAACTGACCGTTTAGTTGTTGTTGGACTTTGGCTACCTACACTAAGATGTAGATTATTGTAAAAGCTTTATAATGACCTAGCGGCCGTTCGCGGTTTCACACGCGTGGTTCCCGTTCTCGTGGGAATATCGGGATAAAAAGTATCCTATGTGTTAATCCAGGTTATAAACTATCTGTATGCTGAATTTCATCTAAATCCATTTAGTAGTTTTTACGTGAAAGAGTAACAAACATCCATGCATACTTACAAACTTTCGCGTTTATATTATTAGTAGGATTTTCAATGTTTGTTGATCATATATCATATATCATATACACTTATACGTTAATAACAAAAAAATAAACTGTGTGTAACTTAATTATAATCCGGTAAATGTGTAATTATCACAGTTGACCAACCATTCCTAATTACGTTCCATTGAACTCAACGCAATTAGCGGGAAAGTGACTGGAGTTTCGAGAATCAGTCACATGGTTCATGAAATCACTAGATTACTTTGGCTAGATTGAAATATAAATCAAAGTCCTTACCACAGTTCTGAAAAATACATATGATTGAAATAGCGTAGCATTAGATAACATGCGGAAGTACGTATATTCCAAATGGTAAAGAAACGCCTATGCAAACCCTAAAACGGTGTCACCCTACTCGAAACTGAAAGATGACGTTTAACTAAAAAAGTCTGATGTATATCGAGACAATAGAAATAACAAAAACAGTAAAAATTATATGTTTTCGTTCAAACTAATCTGTACAAAACAAAGTGAAAGTAAATAAATACAGAAAGCTGCTATTAATATAATTTGTATAGCAAATATTTAGGTCATGTCACTCCACGCTTGGCAGTCGGCTTAAATCACGAACTACCAGCAATTTTACAACATATTGTTATGCAACGATAGCAGATAAGATACGACATGTTAATTGATGGCGAAGGGAAAGCACGGCCAAATAGGCCACTGTGTCAGCATAATGTTGATTTTTTTCTCTAATTGTAATAAAAAATTGTTATAAAGTTCCGAAATTTAAATAACATTCACGTGATGTGTACTCTTTTGGTTGATTCCCGTAAAGTGGATAGGATACACGCCTGCACATCAGACTACCACAGACTGAAGATAAAGATTTTCCGAATGTCTGTCGGGAACACGGTCATTTACATGGTAGCATTGTGCCAAAAGAATCACACTAATATTATAAATGCGAAAGTTTGTGTGTATGTATGTGTGTGTATATTTGTTGCTTCTTCACGCTGTAACGGATGGATGGATTTGGATGAAATTCGAGCAGATAGTTTGTAACCTGGATTAAAACATAGAATACTTTTATCTTGATATTTCCACGGGAACGGGAACCACGCGGGTGAAACCGTGAGCGGCTGCTAGTATTTTAAGAAAAATAAAAAATGAAACTTATTTTTTATTTATTTATTTACACATCCAAAAATACATTACAAATATTAATATCGAAAATATTGAACTAGCATGCAACCCCAAACAATGTAGGTACCTATACAATTAGACCAAATTCGACAAATAAATAAAGAAAAAAAAAAAAAATATATACATTCCAATTACATCACGAACTAAATGGAAGTAAAATTAAAAATTCAAATTTATTACTCTGAGCGAGTTGTCACTCGCAGCTCAAAATATTAAATCTGATAAGTCTTATATGATAGGTATTGTTGCCCAAAATAGTCAAAATCTATTTGATTTCGAATCATACTGTAATTTTATTTTTAAAAACTATTAATATGTTCTTTATGAATATCTTTTTCGTAAAAAACATGTACCTTCTGGCTAACAAAGCAATCTCAAATACACAAGCAATCTTGAAAATAAAAATTGAATGATATTGCTATACAATAGAAAACGATAACATAACAATAGTGCATCAAAAAGTAGTTTATAATATATATTGCTGGGTTTTGTTTACCTTTGTCACGTTTGACCAAAAATATGACAATAACTCCGTTAATTATTACTCTTATAACATAAACCATAAGCGTGGCACTATTTCTGCGGGAAAACATACAACAATTCTGTACAACAACTTTCAGTTCCATTCGCAACAACAAAAACTTCACTTGAACTCATTACCGCATACCGGGGGTGTTGCGACTGTTCCCGCCAAATAAATTATGATGTCAACAGCTGTTGGTGTACTGTCGCGAACAAACAGGACACAGCCTACCTAATTACAGAATACTCGGAATAATTTCGCATGCACCGTTTGTAATCACGGTACAGTTAAGGACTGAGTGCGAGTTTAATTCATCATTTGATCACGTTAACAAAAACGAAATGTATGGCAAAATTTACGGGTGAACTTGTAGTGGTTAAATTGCCTCTGTGGTCTATAGCAAGACCACGGGAACGAATTACAAAAAAAATGTATAGCAAACTGTTTTTTTTTGTGATTTAAAGTCGGCTATGGAATGTTTCAAATCGAGTTCTTTTATAAGCTGACCCGGCGGACTTCGTACCGCTCTATGACAGTTTCTATGAAAACAAAACAAACATAATCGTTAAATAGTTTACGCGTGAAAGCGTATCAAACAAAGTCACTTTAAAAAAAATCTATAAGTAATTAAGTACGCCGCCCGCGGTTTCACCCGCGTGGTTCCCGTTCCCGTGGGAATATCGGGATAAAGTATCCAATGTTTTAATCCAGGTTATAAACTATCTGTATGCCGAATTTCATTCAAATCCATCCATCCGTTGCAGCGTGAAGAAGCAACAAATATACACACAAACTTTCGCATTTATAATATTAGTGTGATAGTATATATACCTATATGTTTGATAATATTATTGAATATGTGTACAAAATTTCATGATGATCGGTTGAATAGTTTACGCGTGAAAGCGTAACAAACAACAAACAAACAAAATCACTTTCGCATTTATAATACTAAAGTTAGGATAATTGTTAATGCGCTATTAACACATATGAATTTCTCACTTATTATAGGTGTATTACTTCTAAAAGTCAATACCGGTTGTTAATATTATTATACACTTTTATTTAGGATTATGTTACTTAAGCTTCAGTAATAACAATGATTATTAGTTTTGTGTTTTTATCGCCTTATATTTTTTTTAAACTGACTTCTTTTTTTGTTTGCGGAATTGACCTTTTGTTTCATTGTAGCTTTGAAGGGTCTTGTTTTTTTCCTTTTTAATGTCTGCTATATTTAGATAGTGAAACAAACACACTACTCTACAATTTTTATAGTGTTAAACATAAATAGATGCTAAGAAAATTAAAAAACGTTAGTATGAAAAATATTTTTTTTTTTAAATCTTCATACAAAACGTCCATTTCATAGGTAAGGACCTAATATTAACCCTGTTAAGCCCCCAAAAAAAGCTAATACAGTCAGTAGATGAATGGAGCTATGGTGGTTGAACTTGAATCACGATTTCTCTTGTATTTAAATGACGGATGCTTAGTCAAATTAAATAAACTTTATTTGTAAATGTTCACTATTAACTCACTCTATCTTTACAATTCAAGATTTACCAGAACACTAAACTTTTTCAAACTAAACAAATATTGGACTTTAAAGTTTGTTTTGAAAAACAAAATGTGTTCTAAAACTACCGTTTCCGCACAAATGTATACCTCACTAATACCGCCTCACATTACGTACACAGACAGAATGTCCGTAGTTCAGCGTGCAGGTACCATCACATAGTCTGAATTAATTTAAAGCCCTAAATCCATTTCTCGCCGTAGGTGCCTGTGCCAACTCGAAGACCATTGTGTGTGCTCAGGAATGCTGGTATTGTGCTGTTCCGTGCTGAAAGCTAATGTATGGTGCGGTCAGACCTCTTGCGCATCGTCAGCATAGCGTTTATTTAAGTTAGCGCAGCCACTTATGGTTATTTGATATTGGCGTACGGTAGATTTAGGTTTATGGAAATATAATAAAAAAAAACAAGTTTTATTTTTTTATTTTTAAGTGCTTTATTATTTTTTAAAGCTGAATTAAATAATCAAAAATTATAAAATATAGTGAAAAGGATTGCGGAAGACCCAGGTTCGATTTCTAGCTGGGTCGGGTAGACATTTAATTTTTTTACAATGTTTTATAATTTACAATTATTTAATAAAAAACAAGATCAAACAACATTGCCTAAACAATGACGGCAGACATGTTACAAAAGTCCCACCTCACGCGCTAGTAAAACCGTGTTAAGGCAAGTTGATGATTCTCGTCCACTGAATAAGAGTCATTCTTGTGTGCGCTAATTTACACTTGAGCACATTGTATTAAACATTAGGAACAACATCATACATTAAGCAGCAGAACATTTCGAAGTGTACGCTAGCGAAGTAGATACATTACGATTGATGGTCTTGCCAAGCAGAATAGTCATACACTTTTAAACACTTAAGTATATTACACGCATATGTATATTATGTGGTCGTTAACTGATATTGCACGTGACCAAAGCCGAAGCAACTCGCCCAAAACGTCGGGTTACCACTTAAAAAGTTATGCCAAGAATAACGTATGCTAAACGGGGTTAAACCTCCTTAAACATAGGCGACGCATCGCTAAACAATAAATCTCATACGTTTTGATACGAGCGTTTGCGCCCCGTACCATAAGAAAAACTGTTTTTTTTTCCTTCAAATTAAAACTACAAATTATTTAAAAAAAATGAACTACAATTTTAAAGTGTGTTAAGACTAATCTACTAAAAAAATTTTGATGCTTAAATCGGTCTGGTTAGCCTGTAAAATGTGAATCTATGTTTAAAAGAGGTTACTTTGCTATTTTTTTCTTTGTTATAAAAGTTGAAAAATCGTGTTTCTGCAACTAACAAAATGAAGTCAATTATATGAAAAATCATGTCATCAAATATCACTTTTATATGTTTTGTAATTGTTGAGAACTCCACGTAAATTACCAATGCGTCGTCTTAAAGCAGTCATGTCTACTACCATAACGGTGATAGTTTTTATTTAAAATAAACAATCTTTTTCATAACAGCATATTGTTTATTTAGATAGATAGTACCTATATTATACCAAATTATAATGTAATTCTCAATTACACTATATTGTGTGTTCAAGTAAATTAACAATTTGCAGATTACCAATTCGAGTTGATTTGTAAAAGATTCAACCATCAGAAGTTAGCAGCATAAAGTGCTAATACTTATTAACTATAAAACGTTGTTGCAAGTGTTAGTGAGACTACAACTCGCAATGAATTCTTAATACACAGGTTTTCTTTCATAGTACTAGTCAACCACAGTCGCAGTTCTTGGCTCGTTTTATCATACCGACCGGCCGCATAACTTAAGCTGCACATTCCTCAGTAACGAAGGCTCCAGCTGTCATGTAGTCCTGTAATTTTTTTGGTTTCCGCCACATAAGTTCTCTATTTAATAACAATGTAAGTAATACAAGGCACCCGCGAAACAATGTGTATAATGTTTCCGAAACGTCGGACGCGAAAAATATGTTTGTCGTCCTTGTGGCTTTGCATTTGCTAAGGCGCGTTTGTTTATGTTTTTATGCTGTTTAGTTCAATTTACGTTAAATGGAACGCACCTGTTTAAAAATTGTTGACGGTAGCATGCTACAAAAAATAATTTGGAAACGACCAACACCATCCTAATTGTGCCTCAGTCTTCTTGTGACCACGACCCTTGCAAAAGGTTCGAAATATCCTAACAAAATAGGTGCAGGGGGTTAACGCTTTCGAGTTACGATTGTAAAAGCCAAGCAACTTTTGTAATATTTATACATATTCCTTTATTTCATATTCATGGATTTGGAAGTCACGTCATGTCGTTGATGGTACAAATTAATAAGACATCATTAGGTGTCAATACCCGTCCACCAAACCTTACTGGGCCATCGTGTTGGGGTAAAGCAAAATCTCTCCTTGTGTCTTTATGTATATAAAGACACAAGGAGAGATTTTGCTTTACCCCAACACGATGGTACCTATAGGTATGTATATACCTATAGGTATGTCAGAAAGCATGTGCTTCGTGGGACATTTATAAGTTGATGATGCTATAGCATCATGCTAAGACGCTTGTAGCACTATGTGTCTATTCAATTTAATTACAGTACTTGGAAGGAAACGAAATAAAACGGTTAAAATAAAATATCAATAAGTCAACACTCCAATTATAACCACTTATAAAAATGGACACTCCAGTTTAATTAGTAATTCCATTACAGCGCTCTATCTAAAGTTAACAGTATTTTCGATCCATCTCACTTTCAGTAAGGAAATTGCTTACAGTGTCTTTCTTGTTTGCATAAATTTGCATGGTCGGTCCTCTGCAAAATATTTCGATCAAACCTCCATTCTCCTACATGATGCAAGAGTGGGACAAATATGAGACCTGTGTTAAGGTAATATTCTGAGCGACGCGACAACGACATAAGGCAGAGACGTGCGTCAGATTTCAATCAATTGCCAAAATCATTCATTAGACTTTAGCTGCGGAAAGCAAAGCTTGCGTTTTGATCACAAGATACTGTCAAAGCTTGTGCATCCTTAACATGTGGTTTAATCAGCATTTGGTCATGTCATGCTGAACTGCGTATCCCGCGCATTAGCGTGATTTTTTGAAACCGAGACCGTTTTGCAGTCTTATGAGACTTTTAATTATCTTCCAACTCAGATATTCTTCATGAGTATTTTCTTCTATTCTACGACTAGAATATAGTTACAAGAGTGTATCTAGAATAATATATATAAATAAATAAATAATTTATTTCCAACGAAACATGCAAACAATTAAAAACACATTTAAAATAAATAAAAAATCAATTAGACATAAAACTATTGTATAAATTGGTTATCGATTTGTTTGTAACAAACTATTGGTTATCTTAAAAACGTTCATGCATAATTAAACTTCCTTCAGGACACACACTGCACATGGTAGCGGCTGCGTCTGTCGCGTTGCTTGAAACGCTACCTTAAAATTACCTCACTAATTCGGTAAATGTGGATGCATAGTAATATGCTCTAAAGCGTGTTATTAGAATATTGTACTCGAAAATACTACTTGGCTCTCCAAGTTAATTTCCATGTTTTCGCTCCAGACATTTGTTCTGTTAAGCTCAGAGTCAACAGAATTGTTGTTAAGTTTAGTGTGAGATACACCGTAAAGAGTTTAAATTTTTGTTGACTTTCATATTGTGAATCTTCAGTGAAGTGCACATATTATAAATATGTTAACTTTCCTAATACAATGATTCTGGTTATTACATTTATTTAATTATATTGTATTTTAGTTGTTTAAACATTGTTTCTTACAACTTGCCTCAACTGGGACATGCACCCACTACCTTAAGTCATTCAGGCGTTAGCTATTGTTACTGAGTTTCCAAGACGATTTGGTTCAAGGTAAAATTTTTCAAGAGCTTGTTTGTAATTTGCTATTAGCCAGCGCTGTCTATTAAAGTTAGTTCTCCTTACAATTGGTCTATCTCTTCTATCCTATATCAAAAAATAACAATCTATCTATATTTACGAGTACACTAACATTCCAGATATATTTGTTTGTTTGTAAACGAGAGTTGTCACGTAACCCTCATAAAACTATGATCCATCATCAACATCGATCATATTTTAACACACTACCCCACAACACAATATCCCACATCAGTCGAAGCCTATTCAAAAGATTCAACACGTCCTATACCTTTTTAACACTCACATCCACCCATAAATCAAACTAATCTACGTTGCATTATTATAAAAATTGGTCATGTGAAAACAGCCAGCATCAAACACGCCAAATAAACTGTAACACTTAAAGTGAAGGTCCAAATTTGCTTAATAACGCTTTGGGTATTTTGTCATGCCAATGCCGAAGTGACCAAATATTTTTCTGTCTTTCAGCCTAGCTCGCCGGGAAAATGGAGCACGTTTTCTATTATTCTTTTGTTCAGACTCTCTTTGAAGAAACAACGACCATGAAGCGAGAGGCTTAGGGCTTATAATGAGTTGACACGTGTATGGGAGATTGAATATATTCCGCTACGGAAATAGCTGGAAACACTTTCTTTGCTGTTGTCAAATAATAAGTTAAATGCAAGGTTAGTTTAGAAACGCGTGACGCTTGACAGATCTATGTATCCCAAGAAAGTTATTAATGTATAACATTGTTTTGTAAAATATGTTTAATTGTAAGAACCACTTTTCTTAATGGAATGAAAGTCGATTAAGGTAAGTTGTCATATTAATACTTACTGGAATTAAAAAATAACCTGTTTATGATTGTTAAATTGGTAATATTTTATAATTTAGAACTTTACATTTAAGAGAAATATTATTGTAAGAATCATGACCATAATTTTTTTATAATTCCTATTCATAAAACTTGTAGGTAAGTAATCTGTTCCCACTGGCTTTAGAAGAGAAGGAAGGAAGAATCAAAAACAATCTACTTAGCTCGTGGTTTGTCTTGGACATGTAATTTGAACTAAACCTAAAAGTCCTCTGTTACGTCGCACATTTTCAAAAGGTCGTTAGTCGCGCGCGTCGAGCCGAAATAATTGAATTACGGACACAGCCACGGCTAACGGCTGACCATAGACGTACTGGTGCCTAGACAGGCGCGTAGGAAAAGTGGTCTAATATTGCCGAGTTGAGTACTAACTTCCTCTTCGGAGACGCGATATAGACGGGCTACATTCAATCATGGTTGCAAACTCCTTATCAATTTCAGACTTTGCCTCATTATCATTTGTCATAATTTATTACTATCGCTTGTTTTGCGCATAGAAGAACAAATCAAATTGATTAATTCAGAAAGTGCATTAAACTTTATATTTGTTACGTAAAAATATCAGGGGATAATTGAAAGAGTTGTTGGTAAATAGTTTAAAAAATTACGGAAATTGTAGATTATTTAGTAAATAATTGATGTAATCTAATATATAAAACTAAAGAACGAAGTTTGGCTATAGTGTTTAATAATTTATCTGCGGACCAGTAATTGCGGAAGTTGCTTTGCTAACAAGATCGTTACCCGACCGCGCAAGGTTATTTAGTTCTTTCACGATTGCCTGATTGTTACTAACCTCGGTGTAACTTATTAAAGTTTAGTAACTCTGTGGTTGCGACGATTATGCAACCCGATTGGTGCACGCAAATCTCGCCTCCATCGACTTGTAGTTATCTAATTTTTTATCTAACTTTAGAACGATCAAACCTTGCTGATGTGTAAGTGTTATAATCGTTTCCTATACGATTCGAGTATAGCACTATATTATTGGTAGAAATGTTTAACTGAAGAATATCGCTGTATATAGCTACTATAATGTCAAATTGAAAAAAGACAAAGTGTTGAAGAAGTTCCACTAGCGGGATTCGAACCGGCAACCCAATACATGCCGGGTCAGGTGCACTGACCCTGGCACTACTATGTCTTTCAATTTGTAATTTGTTTGCAACAAACTTTGCGTAAAATTATAAATACCTAATCATAGTATAGTGTCCTCTATCACCTTACGATTGACGTCACTAAAGTCATGACAACAAGGTCTATTTTCGCTTGCAATCATAAATCCTTAGAGAGTTGTGCGTTTTATGTAACGAGAGTGAGCGAGCTTGTCGGATCCGATCCTATTCAGTAAATAGATAGAGAACTATACGTGTCAACTGGGCTATTCAACAAATAAGTTGAAGAACTTGAGTCCGTTAAGACCAAACGGAGATGGTTCCTAGGTAGGGTTGCCACCTTTTTTTTGTGCAAATAAAGTACATTGTATAATAAAAGGTAGAATAAAGAAGTCAAAATAAATTACGATTATTTCCACGAGCAGGATTTGAACCCGCACCCTTCTGACATACCGGGTCAGGTGCTCTCCCAATTGAGCTATCGTGGTTCGAACCAGCCCGCCGAAATTATTCAACACTATTTACTTTTTACTTTGAAAGCCAAAGGCGCCCGTTCAATGTCAACAACTACCGTCATTAACATCCGATCATAATATTTTTACAAATACTAAAGATCAGTTAAGAAGTAGGCAAGCTATTTATAAAATGTTTATATAACTTTTAACGCAAATTTTGTTGCGAACAAATTACAAAAACACAAATGTTGAAAAAATTTCCACGAGCAGGATTTGAACCCGCACCCTTCTGACATACCGGGTCAGGTGCTCTCCCTATTGAATTTTATTTCGTCTAAAACATACTTCTCATTGTTTTTAGCAATTTTTGACAAATTATTATTTATCACTGCTAAATATTTGCACGGCAACTTTTTTGGGTGTATATGTAAAAAGAATCACAGAGAAATAAAATATGTGAAATAAAGTGTTTTCGCGTACTTTATTGTTCTCATTACCCGAAATAACGTACAATACTTTATAATAAAGTACGGGTGGCAACCCTATTCCTAGGTAACGTTTGCATGGGCGTCGTTTTTTGGTCCTCTCGTGTAACCCAACGGTCGGTAATGAGTGTCACTGTCAACACAATATAAACTTATCAAAAATAAAAATGAATTACCTGAATGTAAAGCGCTATAATCATCACCAATCGTATAACATTTCTTTACTGTGGCGTAGCGTCTAGTGTCCTCTAATTTGACCGGAAATCTTCGAATTCAATCTCAAATTCACGAGAGGGAATTTATGAAGGAATTTATTTAAATCTTTTAGATGTTGGGCTGATTAAAAAATGATACTGTCTGATTCTAAACCTCAAATTGCTAAAAACTGTTAGCTTTTTACATTTTGTAAGTTAGGTATTTAATTTTAAGTACGATGGGACTGACTTAAACGTACGGAGAAAACACTTTATAAAAGACAAATTTTTTGCCCTCTGGCATGGCTTCTGATTAGGTACACTGTATAGGTTAGCGGCCAACATTAAGACAGTTTTAAATAAAATGGCAAAAAGGGAAGTTAAATCTGTATAATTCGTATAAATAGAACAGAGGGAAACCTAAGCTAATCGTCCCTCTAAAGGCTTTGACCTCGGCTCGGGTTGCAACGGGAAAATGGGGTGAATACACTCAATACCGTTGGATAGTGAAGTGTTGGTGGTACTAAAGTTGTTGACTCATATTAAGTTTCAACTTACTATATACTTAATAAGTGATGCTAAAAAAAAACAATCTTACAACTAAACTTAATGTATTTTTTTCTACAGATATTTCCAATTGCAAATACAATTGTCGTGGTGTCGCCCTAATTGGTATTCAAAAAGCGTCGCTATGCAATAGAGCTTAGGTTTCCTTTCAGTTGATTCAAAAAAGGACAGACAATTTACATTTATCTAGCTATACTGCCTCCCCGATCCAACTTCAGGTCACGTTTTGCATAGAATACGAATATCTCCTTTTAATAAATTCTTTATATTTCTAACTACCGATCCTTTTAGAGCGATTCTGAGCTCTACATTTCTTGAAATAAGGAAATTTTAAAAGCAATACCAAAGACAGATTTTAAGTTAACGGGGCATAAGAAAGCCTTAATGTGAGTGGTTTACGATTGGTTTGAGTTAGGTTGTGATTATGTATAGTTTCTTTTAGCTTTATGGCGCACTACACATTTAAATAAACTTTTTAAAACCGTACCGGACTCGGAGCTCCTGGATCTCATTACCAGGGGGTAGGTACGTATGGTTGGTTTGGTTGGTGGTAGGGCTTATTTTAAGTCCTTCTAGCTAAGTACCAATATTTTGCGTAAGTCTGTCGTCGTAATAGCATTGTTAGTAGCAATGAGTTCAGTTTCAGTTCAGTTGGAGATAAGATAGCCAGTTAAGGCTTATGGGTGAAGTGCGCTTTCTGTTTCAGACTTAACGTTACCATCTGGTAATTTAAAAGAGAAGCGCTGCCCTCAGCCAAAAATATTGTGGATCTTATTAATAAGAAATACATATTTTAGACATCGGGACTTTTTAATAGTAGCTGTACCTATACCACCTCCACCTAAACATTAAAACGTAAATTTTAAAGCTGTTTATCATGGTGATTATAATCATCATCATCATCAGCTTATATTGTGCAATCCACTGACGGCACGGCAATGAAAACGAGAATTTGTAGCTCCTTTGTCCCAGGATTTACCATTCACCAGATTTAGCAAACTTGTAGCACAGTATAATGAAGAAGTACTACATCATCATCAGCTCATAAAGTCCCCACTGTTGGGGCACGAGCCTTCCCTATGGATGGATAGGGAGAACGGGCCATAAACCACCACGCGGGCCCAGTGCGTATTGGTGGTTGTTAACGACTACTAATGCAGCCGGGACCAACGGCTTTACGTTCCTTCCGAAGCACGGAGGAGCTCGAGATGATAAATTTTTGGTCACCTATCCGATGACCAGCCATTGTGAAAGTTGTTTAACCTCAGCAATCGCAGACCGGGCCTGTTAACCATTGCGCCATCGAGCTCCTCTGCGCCATCGAGCTCCTCAACTACATACTCCATACTCTTCCCTCCAGTAGTACTACATACTCTTTCCTTATACTGTGCTTGTAGATTTATTTGACTGTTAAGACTGAATGGGTGGTACTAACAAAGAGTTAGCTGTGCCCGCGACTCCGTTCTTTTTAACATAATTTGTGAGGGTTAATGAAAATTTAAAATTTAAAGCGATCGCGATCCTTGAATGGGCCATATACATGTAAGAGGGAAAATTACCAAAAGACCCAGACTTTAATTCTGGGGGACTAAGGGGCCAAGTTTCAAAACAGACAAGCAAACAAATAAAAACCTTAAAGCTTCGGTAGCCGAACAGTTCGAGCTCGGGTTGCCATACTACGAGAAATCATGGTTCAATCCTCATAGCTCCGGAATTGTTGATTTTTTTTAATAACGCATTTACAATAATAATAATAATGTTTTGTTTTAAATTAAAAAAATATAATTTATTCTAGTCAACTAGACCTGTCTAAAAAGGTTAAACTATTTTTTTTCAATCAAAGAAGAATCCTCGCTTCATTTTTTAACAGCTTTGTTGCGTACCGTTAGTAAAGCCACAGAGTAGATAAAATGTATTAACTAGGTACTCATGTGGTAAAGCATAGATTGTCAGTTTCCCAATTCTCAATCTTTAGCCTCATCTTCACTTACTATCAATAAAGTACACCGAGAGCACGTCACCGTC
The DNA here is from genome assembly GCA_947562085.1 of Eudonia lacustrata. Classification (NCBI taxonomy): domain Eukaryota; kingdom Metazoa; phylum Arthropoda; class Insecta; order Lepidoptera; family Crambidae; genus Eudonia; species Eudonia lacustrata. Next base: position 13,760,768 of record OX387318.1, on the reverse strand, counting down.
ATTAGCAATGATCCTTATTACATTTGACAGTGACTTTTCGCACGGCGGCGCTTTGACTTTATTCAATGACATTAACGAAATTTTTTTTTTCTTTTTACACGTGGTAAGAGTTTGAGAACAGAAAAGGATTAGTGAGCAAAATGGCCAAGTGTAGGGCGACAGTGATTTTTGTTTTCTAAAAGAATTAAATACAAAGTATTCTTTGTATTTAATTCTAGCCTAGCGTTTGAGCTAGAAAAAGGCTTTTGGAAATGTGGTCTAAAGCCTTGTTTCTGCGATATTGCCCCTGACTTTGTACGTGCGCTTATATACCTATATTACACGGCTCTACCGACTTTTATTAAATAATAAATGTCTTCCAAATCCCTAAAAAGAAAATATATATGCATGAGACGAATACTGGAGCTGACAATACGAAACTAGAGAGGAAATTGAATTTTTCGATTTATTAAGAAACATTTTGTAATAGAGCAGCTTTTATTTGTTTTTAGTTTGTTTAATAAATAAAATTATTATTGCTCAATTCTTTACAAGCAATAAGCACAGGTTTCTTTTTGTATGGCAGTAAATGCAATGTAGTGTAGGACGCCTTCAGACAAGGACAAGGAGCGACGACGATCTTCGTAAGGTGGCTGGCAAGAGCTGGATGAGAGTAGCCGCGGATTGTGCACAGTGGCGTGCGCTTGGAAAGGCCTATGTCCAGCTAAGGACTAATATAGGCTGATGATGATGATGAAATGCGACAATCAAGTAATAGGGTACAGTCATGTGCCCTAGACCAAGCATAATACTCTTAGTCAAAATTACATTCTATGGTTATAGTCATAAGAACTGTATGATTGTAGCTTTGCACTTGAATGAACTTTGAAAAGTACAATTAAGTTAGTAATCGTAAATACAGGTTAAGCATTGATTTTGCTTAAACAGGTTTGCACCAAAATCAATTCAATTCAGACCTAACCAGCTAAAATATGTCTGCCTCTATCGGCTTTAAGAAACTGTCAGAGTTTGCAATAGGTAGGATTAGAACTAATGCTAGATTTCCGGTTTAATTTAAGCTTCATGCAGTCTGTCTCTTAAAGCATTCTGAGCATTCCGTTACATATACGAAGTATCTTTGATTACCTATAATTTTTTTTAACGATTTATAAAATGTGTAGGTAATATAATTTTTGCGAGATCTGTCTTACTATAAAGTTTCTCCGTAAATAAAATAAATAGGTAGGATATTTGTTCCACCCCTTACCAGAGTAACTTAAAGAAATATGTAGAACACTTAACGGCACTTACAAATTGTTTCACTATATACAAAGCCTTCCGACTTACATGTTTAAGTCGATAATCGTTTGCACACTATCACAAGATTGTAGGACCCTTGTTAACCCAAATCGGTACCCATATCTAAGGGCTTAGGTCCACAAAACTTATTGTTATGGTAATAAAAGCGGAATAAATCTATTTTTATCGCATACTACGTTCGCTCGAGAGCTGAACCTGCCAAACATGAAAATTTAATGGAAATTAGTATTGGAGATAATGACTTCCGATCTTCTATTTCTACTTATTGTTGAAGCAAGTTTGAAGAACTACTTACATTATCATCGTCAGCCATCTTACTTATGGTTACTCCTCAGAATAATAAGGACTACTCCACATTGATAGTGAGATTGACAAAACAATAAAGTAGGCTTAGAAGTAGGTAATCGTCGGCATTGTCAATTAACTTTTGAAAAGTAGTTTAAAGAATTATAAATTATAATGGTTGATTTCAAATATTGCAATAATTTTAAAGTCGTGGTGATATTTCGAAAGAATATTTATTTTTATGCTATTTTATAAAATCAATAAGGCATTATTGGTGTGTAAGTTTATTTGCAGTTAAATGTTGAGCTTTCTACAGCTTCATGGCTTTTTCAACCAAATGTTAAGTCAAATGCATATTTTACACCAATAATAAAAAAAAAACCAAAGTAACCGACCATTGTTTCAGTAAGTAAAAACGAGACATACTTGTAATTACCATAATATTAATGACATTGTAGTGTAGTCTAAGAATAGTAAATTCTATCCACTTTTCACATTAAACTCATAAACTGAGCATAAACCTTACAATGTCTTAGTTACAATCAACGCCATCTGTGTTTCGCCGCGTTAGTACAACTGACAGCACTGTTTTACCGGCCCCGCGTTCGCCGCGCATGCGCCCCGCTCGCAGTCGATTCGAGGCCAGGGTCACCGCTTGATTACCAACGCACGCACACTACAGCGCCGTCAGTGACACAGCGTGCGCTGTGACAATTATGTGTTTTGTGAAGTGAAAAGTGTATTTATTGCATAACATTTTAATTCAACAACAGCGGAAAATATAAAAGTAAGTATCCCTTTAGTTTGCTCCGAAATCTGACCAATACTTTGTTGTGAAAATTGCAGGAAGATTTTGAAACATAACCTTGTCTTGACGTTTGTGCGCATGTGTGCCAAGTAATAATACAACAGTTCAATCTACAAGTATTGTTTTATGTTTTATTATCTTCCTGTCTGGAACTGGAACTAGAACTTACTGTAAGAACCTTTCCACAAAACAGGACTTTAAGTTTTATATGGGCCCATATTATAATACCTATCTGTTTTTATAATTTGTTGTAAGTAAATCCAATCTTTATTTTATCTAACTTTAGTCATCTTTTTGTGATAATGCTGTACTTTTTAAATATTATAGGTATATAATAAGATATACCACATATTGTCGTATTTATTAATTGTTCATTATTTTGACGATATACAATATATATTTTATTTGTAGGTATACACCTTTGATTATTTACTCTAAGGTACCTATATACCTTAGAAATTATAAACTAGATTTGCAAGGATTCAAAGTAAAGATACTATTTTAGCTGTCACTTTTTAAACTACTTTTGGCCGCTCTTGTAAGTAAAGTAAGTAATGCCTTAAAATAAATTATTAGTCACAAAACTGAGGTCGCCAAACAATATTAAAACTATTTCTAAAATATTACAATCTTAGGGTACAAATAACTAATTTAAAATACGTACCTACCTATCGCGCGCGAGCGCGCGAGACCAATCATTTATCTAAGCTACCTATATTATAATTTCATATTAAAATACTGCAATACAATATGACTTGAGAAACTCGTTGGTGCAGCTGCTAATGCTGTTGGAGTTGCGATCGTGCAAGTTGAACGACTGTCGCAATGACTGTTTTCTAGATAGGTGCCGAACTTAACAAAAAACATCTTGAACCTCTCTGTGGATCGAAATTACGTTATGCCGTCACGCCGCGCCGTCAGTATCGGTTGTCCTATTTTTTTGTGATCGAACTCCTATTTTAGGAATTTATAATTTTTAACATAGTTATTATATTAGGGACAAAGTACCTGAATAATATATAGTTTGAAATAGTGAACTGAATAATAAGTATGGTAAAAATATGTAGATATTATAAATACCGATTGACTTCAATGAATTAGGTACCTACATAATTATTTAGATCATACTTTTATCATGGATACTGATATATTATGGTTTGGCCGTACCTAATTAGATACATTCAGTGATTGATCAATATATTGCAAAGGAACACAAAATTGTGCTATACCGACTTTTATGTTTTTATGTTTGTGCGAAAAAATGTATGTAACACCTGTATACTTACAACAAGATGCAATAAATGAATATGAATATGAATATAAATGATTTTAAAACAGAAATATGCATTTTTTCATTACAGGAAATAAATAGTTTCCAAAAAGTACTAGAAAACTTGTGTTTCAATTACCTAGGTCTTTACATTAAATAAGAAATATATTGTTAAATATATTTTACTGAGATTAACTGAAAGCATACAAAATTAATATTAAAACTAATTTCAGATTCAAAATGAACGTCAAGGCGGCGTTGGCCATTGGAATGGTCTTCATGGGATGTTGTTTCAACGTAGTTTTCCTCGAGCTGGTAGTGAAAGAAGATCCTGGCTCCGGGAACCTGGCCACTTTCCTCCAGTTCCTGTTCATTGCCAGTGTCGGCTTCTGCACGGTCGGCAAATTCGGAAGTGCCAAAAGAAATATACCCTTCAAGCAATACCTTTTACTAGTTGGGTTCTTTTGGACGAGCAGTGTTGCCAATAATTACGCTTTCAACTTCAACATATCCATGCCATTACACATGATATTCCGTGCAGGCTCTTTGATGGCTAACATGGCTATGGGTGTTTGGATACTAAGGAAAAGGTATCCACCACTAAAGTACTTAGCAATTTTCATGATCTCTGCAGGAATAGCTATCTGTACGATACAATCGAGTGCCGAAGTAAAAGCACCAAGAGAAACACACGCAGACGCAGCCGAAGAGGAGAGATTGAAGTTCATCGATTGGCTCTGGTGGTGTCTTGGCATCGTCATTTTAACATTCGCTCTGTTCGTATCAGCGAGAATGGGAATTTTCCAAGAATCATTGTACTCCAAACATGGAAAGCATCCGTGGGAGGCTTTATACTACACCCATCTGTTACCTTTGGTATTCTGGCTGCCAACAGCACCTAACTTGATTGCACATGTAAAATTGGCGACAGAGACCCCAGAGGTGGAATTTTTAGGCCTACTTTTGCCTAGACAGGTGTTGTGGCTGATCTTGTATGTTACCACACAGGGGCTATGTATCAGTGCCGTCTACGTTTTGACAACAGAATGTGCTTCCTTGACTGTCACTTTGACGGTGACTTTGAGAAAGTTCGTCTCGCTTTTGTTCTCGATTCTGTACTTCAGGAATCCATTCACAGTTGGCCATTGGCTCGGGACATTACTAGTATTTATAGGCACATTAATATTCACGGAGATACTCCAAAAAGTTGTGGCTATGCTACTACCATCAAAGGAAATCAAGAAAAAGAAAATTTAAACGAATACAATAGGACTAATTATAGAATACATTTTAGAATGGCAAGAAAACTGCTGAAGTCAGTGGTGTGTGTTGTGTGAAACAAATTGTGACGACCTAATAAAATATTAGTGACATAGTAGTATGACTGATAAATTGAAATTTAATAATTTGAAGGAACTCATTTTAAGTCAATAGCAAAAGTGAATGATGTGTCCCTATTAGAATGTATATATTTTATGACGAAATCAATATTCCACAAGAACTAACGAATTGACTGTATTATTTAATAATTATTGATTATTAAAATGTTTCTTTTAACCAACATTTTTAAAGTTCCTAGTTTCTCTCAAAATTAAGATCTGTCGAGAGATATGTACTTAAAATTAGTCTGGATAGACTTGGATTTTACGTGTTTTCTGTGACTTTTTTGTCTTAACGTAGGTTAAGACAAAAATGTGTTTGACGTGACAAACAGCACAATATAATGCCGTGTAATTGTACACAATATAAACTGTTTTGACTAATGATAAATACTATAAAATATATAACTTATATTACTAACACCTTAGTAAATATATCGGGTATCAATCCAGTGCGATGTATGTGATCATTGGTCAGTTACAATTCTAAATTATAACACTTATTCCAGTGTCCATGTCACTTGTTGCGTAGTTGTGGATTGAAACTTATGTTGATTACCTTTTGAATTAATGTTTTTTTAATACTGAGATTGAGATTATATCAAGGCAGCGTTATTCACTGTATTGTGTATTTAATATTGTCACTATTATTATAAGAACAAATAAAAATAAAACCATAACAAGATTAAGAAAAAGATAATATAAGACACTATCTTCTTGTGGGAAGATATAATTAGGTAGAAATGATAATATTCAACTAACGAAAACGTTAATCACTCGAAGGCCTTGTTATTATTAAGAACATGACTATAAGTTGACAAGTTGCTATTCTTAAAAACGTCGATTTAAGTAATTGATTTGATTGTCGTGTGATATTGTACCGAGGTTTCTTCGTATGGTCAAGGTTTTCATAAGTCGATCATACATGTAACGTACTATTGCTCGTTTTCATCAACGACACTGATGTTGTGGTGGCGTTGCCGGTGTAAAACTGTCACCCATCATGGCTAAGGGTTTATCTAGAACTTAGCGGTCATTGCTGAAACGGGCACAAGATAATTCCGTGTTTTGTTGTTAATTGACATGCATAGGCGCTTTTTAAATAAAAGGATGTGTCCAAACTAAAGTATTACTTGTAAAATACATTTATGTCATGCATTTACGATCATTTCAAATGATTCATCATCATCATCATCATCAGCTCATTTTATGTCCCCACTGCTGGGGCACGAGCCTTCCCTATGGATGGATAGGGAGAACGGGCCATAACCTACCACGCGGGCCCAGTGCGGATTGGTGGTTGTTAACGACTGCTAATGCAGCCGGGACCAACGGCTTTACGTGCCTTCCGAAGCACGGAGGAGCTCGAGATGATAAAGTTTTGGTCACGCATCCGATGACCGGCCCTTGCGAAAGTTGCTTAACCTCAGCACTCGCAGACCGGGCGCGTTAACCACTGCGCCATCGAGCTCCTCCTTCAAAGAGCTTTCAAATGATTACTAGCAGGTATATGTAGCGTCGCGGGAAGCCGCTCGATGCGAGCAGTACAAAACCGGTCGCGCAGATCCTTGATTGAGGCCTTTGTCCAGCAGTGCACGTCTTTTGGCTGAGATGATAATGATGATGCTGATGATGATATGTAGCGTGTCAACAGACTATATAGTAATACAGCTGTTCATATAAATATTTCCATTAGGTGTAATTGGGCAAGTGTTAATGATGTATGTGGATATATTATGTAATATGATTTTTTTAAATTATATTGTTGATGTTACTTTTGTATATTTGTTACAACCTGTAAATTATCACTAATAAATGGTGGTTTTAATGAACTGATTCAACTTTTATTAGTACTTACCTGTTGTCCTTTTAATTTAATATTTTTTAAATTTTATTATTATACATAGTTATATATTTAATTGAGTCTTCACAGCTATTTTTAGTAGCATTTACAGCACTTACAAATCCCATCCCTTTGTCACAGTTTAAGTTCAACGCTGATATATGTGTCTGTAGAATTTAGAATCCATCGGATCTAGATTCAATCTTTATAGATAGATATCTTTTACTAATTCAATTTTAATAGTTATAACCAATAGGTTCTTAAACGTAAATTCTGAGTAGTTAAGGATTCCAGGTGAAGTGTGCTTTCAAAATGTTCACGCTTTTAAGTTATAAAAAAAACTTTTAAACCGTAGTACATACATCAGACTAGGTAGCCTAACAGATATAACACACACGCAAACGCACACATACCACATACTCACACACTCAGACGCTCAAACACTGCTCGGTGCGTACCACTGTTTTTATTGCTTTTACTGCTTTTTTGTTTTATTATTATTATTTATTATTATTTTTCTGTATTGAATCCTGCCCTTTTAATTTATTTGTTTTTTAAATTGTTTTTGCCGTTTCTAAATTATTGTGTTGTCTGTCTGTTTTGCTTTCTAATTCGCTTAAGCGACATATTAAATATATAGGTTGTTTTACAAAGTAGGGATCTGTAATTGGCAGTAGGTTAAGTATATACATTGTAATAACTTAGTTTATAAAGTGCTGTAGATTCTATGTTCATAAAAAAATTACATTCTGATTGAATGCGAGGAATCGTGGTTCAATCCAATCCCCATAGCTCGTATCGTATGACGTTAACATAAACAAACTAGCTTACTGGATAGGATTAAAAGAGGATTATTATTGTGTTAGTAGTGTAGTGTAGTGTAATAATTTTTATTTTATTTAATATGAATGTGGCCGCCTCGGTGGCCAAGTATATAGGTAGTATTGATGCCTTCTAATGATGAATCGCTGTAAGTAAAATATTTTCGAGGTTTCGCATTTCCGATTTTCTTTAAACTAGAGCTTTAACAATGTATCTGATTTGATGTGATTGATGGCGCTGGCGTGCAGTGATGTCACCTACCTTTTATTTATTTATTTATTTATCTTATTATTTTTCTTGGTTCCATGGAAGATCAGCGTCGGGGTGCCAACCAGGTATCTCGACACTATGCTGAGTGGAGACCGTTTCAACACCACTAGTCCTAAGTATTTTGTATATGTATTAATACATTAATTTAAGTGGTTATGAATAAAAAATTTCTATTTTATTCTATTCTATTCTAAGTAGCAAAGCGCTCGACCCGATACCCGAAGGTCCCGGGTTCAATTTCCAGTTCGGGCAAAGTGCGTTTCGGATTTTTCAATGCATAGCCCGGGTTTGCGATCACCAAACCGCATTTGACAAGTTCGGTGATGACGCCTTTACCCATCAATTGTTGTGATGACTGGATTTCAATGGCCTTTGCCCAGCAGTGGGACAGTTATAGGCTATTAACTTTACTTACTTAATATGAATGTAGGTATAATAAATAAGACAAAGAAAATAGCTTCGTGTAGGAAGCAGTTAAGAACTGGGACCAGTGACGCCGACTTGTAAAAGAGGTCAAAACTCACATGGGACTACAGTGCCAGTAGGTACCTATAGTAAGTACTAGCGGCCGCTCGCGGTTTCCCCCGCGTGGTTCCCGTCCCCGTAAGAATATCGGGATAAAAATATCCTATGTGTTAATCCAGGCTATAAACTATCTGTATGCCGAATTTCATCCAAATCCATTCAGTAGTTTTTACGTGAAAGAGTAACAAACATCCATCCATACTTACAAACTTTCGCGTTATAATATTAGTAGGATAATGAAACAAATAATTGTTAATGTAATAATAATATTTCTTCTTTTAATTAATTAGTTAGGTACTTAAAGTATAATGAGAACTATAAAACAACAAATCTTAATCAATGCTGTTAATACTTGGACGCCCAACGTAACCACAGTGGCATAGAACAATTGAATTTCTTTTGTGTCTGGTTTAAGAACAACTAAGTCGTTAGCTTGTTGTATACTCACCACACTTGAAAATTCACCACAGAATTTAACTCCATACATTTAGTGAAAACTCACCACACACCAGAAAAAATAACGGAAATCAAAGTGTGCCGTGAGATAAGCTTCGCCAGTAATACGGTCTCCAATATTAGATTATAATGATGAACGGAGTAACAACATTCTGCTTGTAACCATGACTGAGTGTAACCTTGCAAGATAATTAGACGTAGGTAGTTAATGTATCCTATAGTACCAAGTTGCATTGTTGCTCTATTGCTACGAACAAATAACACATCTAATTTTGAAATGAAACAACTTTTACGGATCTACTCTACTGGTCACAGGGAGACGAACCCTTTGCAGGGTCCGTCTCCCCGTGACCGTGACCCGTGACCACGGGTTTAATTAATAAACATTAATTAAAGTAATGTGTAAATTAAACGCGAGTAGATCCGTAAAAGTTGTTTCATTTCAATGTGTAGTGTTCGCGTAAACTTTACAAAACAATATCTAGTTCTGATTTCTAAATACGCATCACACGCATCACCAGCTCATTTTATATTCCCACTGCTGGGGCACGAGTTTTCCTTATGGATGGATAGGGAGAACTGGTAGTAAACCACCACGCGGGCTAAGTGCGTACTAATGGTTGTTAACGACTGCTAATCCAGCCGGGACTAACAGCTTTACGTGCCAAGTACGGAGGAGCTCGAGATGATCTATTTTTGGTCATCCATCCGATGACCGACCTTTGCGAAAGTTGCTTAACCTTGGCAATCACAGACCGAGCGTGTTAACCTATGCGCCATCGAGCTAATTTATCAAAAAAACAGTACCTACCTATAAACACTACAAACAAATATCAGATCTATTTTTGATTTTTGATTTTTGATGAAATAAAAAAAAATACAAAATATAGGAACCTTTAAAAAAATTATGAACCTCCTCCATTCTATCATCATCAGTTCATTTTTATGTCCCCACTGCTGGAGCACGAGCCTTCCCTATGGATGGGTAGGGAGAGCGGGCCATAAACCACCACGCGGGTCCACTGCGGGTTGGTGGTTGTTAACGACTGCGAATGCAGCCGGGACCAACGGCTTTACGTGCCATCCGAAGCACGGAGGAGCTCGAGATGATACATTTTTGGTCACCCATTCGATGACCGGCCTATGCGAAAGTTGCTTAAACTTAGCAATCGCTGACTGGGCGCGTTAACCACTGCACCATTGAGCTCCTCATCATCTATTCTATAGTCAAGTTTAAAAACTGTAAAATAAAACCTTGTCATTTTTATTATGTTACTAGCTGACCTTCGACCTTGGGACTTTGTACACTTTGTACCACTTTGATAGTTTCTATGACAACAAAACAAACAAATAAGTAGTAGAGTAGTGTTTATCGTCTTTTATATCATTATTGTGTTTTTTTGTTTTTTATTATTTTTATTTGTTTATGTTGGTTTATTTATTTCATTGTTTTGTGGACATGTCACCGATTCAGGCCCCTCCAGAATACCAGCGTTGCAGCGGCTCTATATCGCTGTAGCACGTGCTGAGGCTGGGGCCTAGTTGGCCACACTTTGTCTTTTGTTTTTACTTCGTATTGTTATTGTAAATATCGTGTAACTTTGTAGTGAGTGCCAATAAATGTATTTTATTTATTTTTTTCTATTTCAAATAGCGTATTAAACAAACAAACTCACTTTTTTTAATAATAAGTACCTATCCTTTGTCTTTATTATACTCTTGAGAATATGTGTACAAAATTTCATGATGATCGGTTGAATAGTTTACGCGACAAAGCGTATCAAACAACAAACAAACAAAATCACTTTCTCATTTATAATATTAAGTTAGGATTTCAAAGTTAAACCGCTTTGCTTCCTTTTTACTTGATGGCAAGTGGCTACACAACACCTCGTCGAAGTCCGAGTGCCAAAGTGATCGGTTCGTTATCCGTCGTCCGGAGGTCCCGGGTATAATTCCCAGGTTGATCAAATCGTGCATCGGATTTCAAGCGTAATGATTTATAAGCCTTTGCTCAGCAGTGGGACCGGACGGTATAAAGACTATTTACCTACTGTAAGTACTATTGTTTATAAGGCAGAAGGTGAAAGCGTGTTTTACTCAGAAGATCTGATACAGCTGAGGACTTTGTTATCTTATCGCCAACCACCGATCAAACCGAGCATAAGTACACCCCGCTGGGAAACGAATCTGAGCCTACTAAGTCTGAGAGTCGAGTGGTTTAACTACAACACCACAGGAAGTTAAGGCGACGCATCGCTAAACAATTAATCTAATACGGCGCGTTTGCGTACCATAAGAAAAACTTTTTTTTTTTTCAATTAAAACTACAAATAAGTTTTAAAAAATGAACTAGCATATTGTTGAATTGTGTGTTAAGACTAATCTACTAAAAAAGTTTTGATGCTTAAATCGGTCTGGTTTGCCTGTAAAATGCAAATCTATTTTTTTAAAGAGGTTAATTTGTTATTTTTTTCTCTGTTATAAAAGTTAACAAATAGTGTTTCTGCAACTAGCAAAATTAAGTCAATTAAATGAAAAATCATGTCATCAAATATCACTTTCATATGTTTTGTAATTGTTGGGAAAAATCAAGATCCCCGCCACGTAAATTTCCAATGCGTCGCCTTAATAAATATGTAAATATGTGTTAAAATGTATTTTCGGCTCAGTAAAATAACTTACCGTCACAAAAAACTGAACACAGTTAATTCAATATTATTTCAGTTGGGCGATGTGGTCGGGTCAGAGGTGCATGTTTAATTAAATTTCAAGGTTTTTTGATAGCATAGGTGTATACTCGTATTTGATCACTCACTTACATTACATCAAAAACAACATTAGAGTAAGGTAGTGGCGCTAGTGATCGACATGAACCAGTGATTGACAAAAGATCCTAAACAAGCATAGTCATCTTATATTAGGTCCATACCTTTGAAACTGGCGTTTTGTATGAAGATTTTTTGCAGTTTTGTTTTATTTTTCATACTAACGTTTTTTTAATTTTCTCAGCATCTATTTATTTTAACACTATAAAAATTGTAGAGTAGTGTGTTTGTTTCACTAGCTAAATATAGCATTAAAAAGAAAAAAAAATCAAGTCCCTTCAAAGTTACAATGACACAAAAGGTCAATTCCGCGAACAAAAAAGTTAGTCAATTTAAAAAAAAAAATTGGGCGATAAAGACACAAAATTAATAATCATTGTTATTAGTGAAGCCTAAGTAACATAGTCTTAATTAAAGGTGTAGGATAATATTAACAACCGGTATTGACTTTTAGAAGTAAAACGCCTTTTAATAAGTGAGAAAAAAACGTCAATATCATAGGTAAGGACCTATTAGATAGTCACTCGGATTCATTTGCCAAGCTTAAATCATTGTTGTCGCAGAAGTGGCTGCACAATTATTATTACTTACTGATTTTTTATTTGTGTATTATTGTTTAATTTAACCCCCTTAATGGTTCATTTTTTTATTAAATAATCCGTCTTTAAGTACTTAAATGTTCCTATTGCATGAGGTGTATACCTTTAAGTGTTTGGAACATTATGTTACTTAGTTTGTAAGAATATATAAGAATATTAATGTTAGCAAATGTTGGTAAGCCTATAATAAAAAAAAAATTATAACCCATTTAAACGGACCAGGCATTTGTGTGTGGTTGTAAATGAAATTTTAAAAGTATCACAATAAGGTACATCTATTACTTTTAGAGGTGTTGTTTATAACAACCTGTAAGACTAAGTGGGTAGGAATCACGACTGACAACACCGAATACGCGAACACACGTGAAATTTGAGTAAACGCGAAATCTCCACATATATTACGCTTATTCTTTTGATGTTTAAATGCTTTAAAAAAACTATCCTCAGAAAAGGGGAAGTCACTAAAACAATACTGCTTCCTAAAATACTGTTATAGGTAAGTTGATAATCGTGAATTGATAATGTTGCTCGCAAAATTTAGCGTGTTACTCGGATGACACATCATTTATGAACGATGACTCGTCAATTTAGTGAGACTATATCTATCTACTTGTTGATAAGGAAAAGAGTTGACGATATTGTAATATCTACTAAAGTTAATATTATATAAGGTATTTTATAATGAAATTCATAAAAGATTTGAACTTGTGAAACGTTTAGTTTTATGCCGCTGTGGGTTCCTTACCTTACAAAGATCTGTTTTAGAAGAAATGTTTTGAAAATTTTAACAAAATATATATTATTTCATATATATTGGTACAAGTTTGGAATAAACCGTGGGGTACTTAATGTCATTTGATTTGATTTAATTTAATCATAGTTACAATAACAATTGATAGAATTTGTTTAAAATCATTTATTTCTTCATCTTTTTATTTTTATTTTTTTATAGTTAGCTCGGCAAATGACTCCATCGCACCTGATGTTAAGTGGAAATGGAGTCCAGACGCGAAGATAACTGGCGCAGCGTGGAAACAAACGTAGCATCAGTAACCTCACTCTGCTGGCCCACAAGGTGCTTCTTCACGTCTCTCTTGAAGGACCCTTATCATAGGAAAGAGGGAAAACGTGTGCTGGTAGACTATTCCATCTTTTGGAGGTGCGACAAAGAAACGAGTCACCAAATTTCTTTTTCTTTTATGTAGCTATTTAGTTATTAGAACTCACTGGTTTTTGTTTTCCAAAGTCTCAATTGCATATTGAAAAATACGATGCGAAATTAATGTTCTAACAAAACAAAATCCAAAAATAGTTGTTGGTTTAGGTACTTGTACTTGTATTTGTAGCTAAAAATCTGCTGAATTCTTCCGAAACAAGAAAAAAGGGAACATAATCCAGTAGCGAACACGCTTACAATGTTTTCAACGCAACTCTGTAAAGTTAGCACTTCTTAAAAACGGCCACATTTTAAAACACCAGAAGCGGAACGGGGAGACCGCATTGTAAATTCCATGTGTACTCCCCGAAAAAAAACAGCCATCTTTAAAAATGTTCTACCAGATAAACCGAAAAATGTGTCTCACATGTTATCCGCTGCCTCGATTGGACTAAAATTAGTGGGCGCTCAAGCAAACCCCGCCTTGCGAAATTTTCTACCTTCTAGCCTCCTCCACTCCATACAAACTCGAAATAGTCGCGAATAAACGAAATTGCTCCTAAAATCCGCGGAGGAAGGGTCAAGTGTATTCCGTGGGACTTCTCGTTAAATTTGCAGCGTCGTAAAGCGAACGGCGACGGAATTTCAACAAGTTTGACCCGCGTTTCGGGTGCATCTCCCAAACGTACTCGTTGCGATCTTATTGTGTACCCTTAGAGTTTATTTTCGATTGAAGCTCTCGCGGTATAGTTCTCAGTCGGTGCAGCGCAGACATTCTTGACGAATGTTGCCAAAACTGGGCAGTTTTCACCTCGTTGCTGGTCGTTTTATTGTTTTGTTTGCGCTTTAGTTTTATTAGTGGCTTGTGCTTTAGAATGTGCAAAATTCCAGATAAGTGGCTTAGCGAGTAACGTTAAAGCAACGTTGTAGAACTCATAAGTAACCGTATTTAGACCTTTAAAATTCTAACTTATCACATGAAGATTTCAAATTCAGAAAGATGCAAAGCACGTAAGACTATTTCAAGCTTATACTCTCTTTATTTGTAAGGCTCTAAAGGTTTAGTTTCATGCTAGTAATTTCACTTGAGTATACCCTAGTACACCCTTCAAACCAGAACAGAGCAATGTAAGACACTGCTGCTTGGCGGCATAAATGTGCTGATGGGATTTTAGCTATTGCCAGCAAACGAACTTATACCTGATGGAAATCAGGTTACCACAGCTTTAATTGATTTATTCTTTATAGAAAAAATTTCACGCAAGAATACTCAATTGTAAAACAATCATTGTATACGCAGTATACAGACATGTAAGAGTTATAAACTCTTTCATAATAATACCATTTTAGATGCATATAATACTATACAATACACAATAATGACACATATTATATACCTATATAAAAATACAATAAAAAGTCGAAGACGAAGAGATTACTGTAGGGATTTAAAGTAGTGCTCACGCACCATTCTTTTAAACTTATTTTTACTAGGAGTTTTTCTGATATGCAAGGGCAAGGCGGACAAGCTTTTGAATACTTTCAACACCTGAATCTTCAGTTCAGTACCTATGTACCTACTATAAAATTTTACTGTATCTAGTACCCTTCAAACTTTAAACAATGCAACTTGGCGGCAGAAATTGCTTGAATTCTGGGCAGAATCTTACCGTCAAGATATATATAAATACAATGTACTGATCACCAATACACTGCACGGCAATGTGACGTTTAATTATATTAGTTTGGTATAATTTTACATTAAAATAAAAAATAAACAATATAGAATGAGTGTCCTTCTTTTTCAGCAGTAAGACATTAAGGAGGTTGTCTTAAATTGTGACCTTGTATTGTTGCAGATGGCGAACCCATCAAATTGCCGGAAAACTTGGAGAGCCTACCTCGAGCGGAGCACTTTGCCGCGCAGAGACACCGATGGAACACCAATGAGGTAAGTGCGTTTTTAATAAAGCTCTTCAAATCTACTCTTTTACGGTAGCACAGTTCAACAAAAACAATATTTATTGATGTGTATCATCTTTCCTCTCGCTTTCTTACAATTTGTGGGAGTGATTTCGTGAAATGGGACGGAAGTGTGTAACAGGAAGTCGGGGAAGCGCGCAAGCGCGCGCCATTAGATTTGCCGGATGAGCGTGCGTTGATAGTGTTGGCCGTCGGATGGTACCAACCAATCGGGGAAACGCGCGCCATTTGATTTAACGAATGAGCGCGTGGTATTGCATTTCTCTTAGTGTCAATGTTTATGTACAATTTTGTACACAAAAAAGTGTCAAATTTTCATTAAACATAATTAATTATTCTTTGTTATGAAAAAACATTTCAAATAATACCTGACTAATTTTTTCAGAATAGAGGTAATGTTAAAATTGCTTATAACTAAGGTGAGATGTCAAATGTTACACATCATATGCGACTACTGTAAGGCTCGCTCGTTTTTCTTATTTAATTAATTACACGGCCGCGGCTAATTACTAAACCTAATTAATATAAAAAAGAATTCAGTTTTAAAATTATACATTATTATAAATAGATTTTCCTTATCCGCTATAGATTGAAATAGTGAACATGGTCAAAATATTAAAATTAATAAACAATAATAAATAATCATTCACACATTCTTCTCACAGAACTAGCTCTCAGACAGAGTCACATTCCATTCATCCGCAAATATATCACAATCAGATTTTGTTCACAAAATTCACAAAATTAATTATAATGGGATGGTTTTTTCAACCGTAATAATAAAATCGATTAAAGCCTCCACTTTATTTAAATAAACATATATTACGTGAACACAAATGTTGAAAAAATTTCCACGAGCAGGGTTTGAACCTGCACCCTTCTGACATACCGGGTCAGGTGCTCTTCCAATTGAGCTATCGTGGTTCTAACCAGCCCGCCGAAATTATTCAACACTATTTACTTTTTACTTTGAAAGCCAAAGGCGCCCATTCAATGTTAACAACTACCGTCATTAACATCCGATCATAATATTTTTACAAATACTAAAGATCAGTTAAGAAGTAGGCAAGCTATTTATAAATGTTTATATAATTTTTAACGCAAATTTTGTTGCGAACAAATTACAAAAACACAAATGTTGAAAAAATTTCCACGAGCAGGGTTTGAACCTGCACCCTTCTGACATACCGGGTCAGGTGCTCTTCCAATTGAGCTATCGTGCCGGGTCAGGTGCTGCCCGGTATATCAGAAGGGTGCAGGTTCAAACCCTGCTCGTGGAAATTTTTTCAACATTTGTGTTTTTGTAATTTGTTCGCAACAAAATTTGCGTTAAAAATTATATAAACATTTATATATTACGTGGCTCGAAATGTGTGTACTCACATACGGACTCGATACGATGCTTTTAAACAAGTGGGTAGTTAGGCTCGATATACCTAAGTTTAACGTTTTTCTTATCAAACTTCAAACGGTCATAACAAACTATTTATTTTATTACAATCACGATAAAACCACTTTTTACGGTATCGTTACTTTGCCTTTTCGGCAAGTTGAATGCTGAATGTTTTAAATCTGGCGGCACGGCAGTGACCCCGCCAAGTCGAGCAAAAAAGCGGCACGGCCGTACCATCCTTTTCTCGAAACATTTCAGGCCATTTTCAACCCCCTATAACTTCGTTGTGTATAAAACTAAACATGAATTTTCAGTAACCAAGCAGGCATTGTATAAACACGGTATATTTCAAATTTCATTCAATTTGAACCAGTAGTTTAAGAATTATAACTAGTCAAAATTTCTTAATTTTGTCACTGACTGACTGACTGACTGACTGACCGATCATCAAAACTCTAAGACACTTCTAGCAGACATAGAAGCTTCAAATTTAGAACACAATTAGTGTTTAGTGTATAAATCAAGGAAAAACTAAAATATGTTGCTTTTTCGGACCAGTTTTCTAGATACACCGACTGCATAACCTCAAATAATTAGATTGACTTGGCAATCGCATTGCACTAAACAATCTAATTTAATATAATTTGGTATTACTTGTGAGATACATTGTGTTTTCATGCGATGGCCATGTCAATCTGTTTATTTAAAACATAAAAGATTTTTAACCAGATATTGATATGATCACTATACGATGTTGTTAGGTTAGCTAATAACGTAAAAACTTAAGACAGAAGGTCCCTTATGTAGGGACTGAATAAATCAACCGACTTGGTTTTACTTGGATCTCATAACTTCTTACGCTAGAAGATTTGAAATGCGAGACTTGGTTTTTTTTACAAGTTTGTTTTTGATAGCATAAATCGTTACAATTATTGGCCAGTTTTAAAAACTTTTAGTGTCGCCCTCGTATCAACTCAAGGAACCATATCAATACTAAAAATCTTTTATGATTTAAATAAATAGATTGACTTGGTCATCGCATGAAAACACAATGTATCTCACAAGTAATACATAATATTATATTAAATTAGATTGTTTAGTGCGATTGCCATATTTATTTAAAACATAAAAGATTTTTTAAATTGATATAGTCACTATAACATGTTGTTAGGTTAGCTAATTACGTAATAACTTAAGACAGAAGGTTCCTTATGTAGGGACTGAATAAATTAACCGATATTACATGGATGTCACAACTTTTTACGGTAGAAGAACTAAGTTGTGAGTCTTGGTTTTTTTTACAAGTTTGTATTGATGGCATCTCATTTCTTTTTGTAAATAGTCCTACTTTTTTTCCTTTCCGGTACCATCTAGGTCTCAGGTCATCAGGTCATCTTCATCTATTATTCCATTATATTATACATATTATACAGGTATACTGATTCATTAACTGTAAATGTAACTTTGTAATCTTATACACTTATATGGGATAACAAAGTTATGTATGCAGTTGGTGTATCTAGAAAACTGGACCGAAATTGCAAAATATTTTAGTTTTTCCTTAATTTATACACTAAACACTAATTGTTTTCTAAATTTGAAACTTCTATGTCTGCTAGAAGTGCTTTAGAATTTTGATGATCGGTCAGTCAGTCAGTCAGTCGGTCAGTCAGTCAGTTAGTCAGTGAGTGAGTGACAAAATTAGAAACTTTGACCTGTTATAATTCTTAAAATACTGGTTCAAATAGAATAAAATTTGAAATATACCGTGTTTATACAATGCCTGCTTGGTTACTGAAAATTCAGGCTTCTAGTTTTTTCCACAACGAAGTTAAAGGTCGTAGGTACGTCTGTGCCGCTTTTTTGTTCGACTTGGCGGGGGCACTGCCGTGGCCCCAGATATAAAAATAAGTTCAAATTTTGAAAATGGAACTCTTTGCCAATATTATTCGGTGAATCTACAAAAATAATGCGGTTGCTTTTTCGACGCTGTCGGCTTCCTCACACGAATTTCATCATTAACAGCCGTACGTATGCCATCGAATATGAGAAACACTTATACCTACTTCATTATTTCACATAACAATTTCATGCTTGTAAATGCAAACTATTTTAACGACAGTCGGTGATAAGGCTAATGACGATTCGGAAACAAAATAGCAAAATGTTTGTAAATTCACCCTATTGCGTATGTATTTCATTCATTTGTCATTTGTTTTACTATTTAGCTGCAAATTGAAAATTGTCTGTGTTACGTCAGCATGAATTTAACGCGAGAAAATTTTCGTGCTATGATTTTATATGACTTTCGATGAAAAGTTAAAATAGACTTTGATTGGCCTTTTACGATGAAGCCCCATCTCGTGTCACTGTTTACAATTGGTTTATTGATGCGAATGGACACAATTTTGAAAACATGTAATAAAACTAATAACTTGCTAGTTTGTTTAGTTTTTGATTATCTAAGAACTTTCAGTGTCGCCCTTAGTATGTAGGGTTATAAATTATTTCCAACAACCGATTGTTCTACTTAATACAAACCGACAAGTAAACAGCGAAGCTTTGTGTTCTATTCATATAAGCAAAAATAGAACGGCATAATTACTACGACAAGTACATACGTAACATTATAACGAATTCTCTAATAAAGCACCTATACGGGCGGTACAAACGTGTGGCTTGATTCATGTATAATGCAAACAGTCATGTGTGTCTCATATCTCGTCGTCGCTATGTTTCACCCTACTTAACTTGGCGTAGATTAACTTTAGGCCCCCTACTATTGTTATGGTTGTAACATAATAATAACAACGTATAATCACATTTGATTTAAAGGTAGATGAGTAATAATAAAAATGGGCCTAAATTACAACCATGTGACAATCTTGATGAAACTATAAAAACAAACTATTTTATTCCAATTCTGTCATTCCATGTGTTTATGTAGAACCCTACAACCTAACTTAAAGTGTAAGAAAAAAAACACAAATTTTGAAAAAAAATCCACGAGCAGGATTTGAACCTGCACCCTTCTGACATACCTCCTGACATATATTATGATCGGATGTTAATGACGGTAGTTATTGAAATTGAATAGGCGCCTTTGGCTTTAAAAGTAAAAAAGTAAATAGTGTTGATTTTGGCGGGCTGGTTAGAACCACGATTGCTCAATAAATTGGATGAGCACCTGACCCGGTATGTCAGAAGGGTGCAAGTTCAAATCCTGCTCGTGGAAATTTTTTCAACATTTGTGTTTTTGTAATTTGTTCGCAACAAAATTTGTGTTAAAAATTATATAAACAAAACAAAAACATTTTAAAGTGTAAGGTTCGAATTTTTCTTTGTCACATAATAAGAAAATCTTCTGAAGTTAAAAGTTATTAAATTCCGACCTCTTTTGGCATCGCACTGAATGGCTAGCATTGTTCTTATTGAATGCGTATAATTTTATGAGCTTACATAATGGAAATAAAATTAAGAGAGTGCAAAAGAGTATCAACGTAATTGGAAATTTTATGAAGCATCTATGTCGTTACTTTTGTCGAAAGTCCTTCGTAATTCTGTAGTACCAGTGGTACGTTCAGATTAGACCCTAATGAAATGCGCAGTGTGTAAATTAGGCCCGGGCTGGCCATGTGTGTAACAGTTATTATGATAATGGCGTCGCATGACCTATGGAGTTAGGGCCGCCTTTGCGTACCTAAATTTAAATATGTTTAAATTGTTTTATCTGATCGGGTTGGCGCCAGCTTAAGTGGGAACCGTAATTTGAAGACTTATGATTATTTATAGTCAATTGTGTAGTCCACGCCACAAGTTGCCGAAAGCTTAACTTAACGATATGCCATAATCGTAAAGCTGATTATGTTATATCATCAAACATTGGCGATATAAATGTACACATTTCCAAAAATGAACCTGTTAATAACATTGTTACTGATTTCATTGAACAAAAATAATTAAATTATTAATTTTAATCTCACAACTGAAGACAAGTTGTGTTGTCCTACAATGTTTGAGACAATTATGTAATCTACTAAAGAGGAGATTTCGTATTTTTAAAATTAGAAAAAATATTGGTTTAGAATTAGGTAGCCGATCTATGAAATATTATATTTTGTATTTTGGTAGATTGATGCATCAATATATGAAATAATACAGAAATAATAAGAAATCGTGGTTCTTATAGAAATATTTAAAAAGATTTAATATTAGATTTTTGACATGAACCCACGCCTTGCACAAATTCTTCCCCTCTACAAATTTCTACATTCAAACCATTCTCCATAAACCATTTCTCTTTATTTACCACTAAACTCAATTTTACAACCAATTACAGGAAGGAAACGGGTCGAATGCTTTATTCAGCTAGAAATGGCGTCCGTTGAGTAAAATTAGGGACGATAATAGCCCTATTGGGAAATTAGGACTTGTCTGTAACACTATTGGTTGCTCTAAAACAGCGATTACCTATGAAGTTGGTGTTGGTGTTGAGTACTACATGCACTAGCCAGTGCATGTTACTTGTAAACGATAAAATAATAATGATTAGCGTGTTTGATTTCGTTGTCCTGTAAATAAATAATCGGACCTATATTCATTCTGACTCGACGATTATTTTCGAAATACTATATTTTTATTTAATAAAAATATTTAATAAAATTTAGCAGTCAAAAATAGTTTTTCAAATTTAGGTAAACGCTACACTACACATTGAAATGAAATACTTATTTATTACGTATCTCATGATTTCTTATCACAAACATAAATTGCTTATTCAGTGTTGTTACCTAAATAATAAAGATAAAAGAATAAGTATGTAATCAGTTCTATCACCAATATAGAATTAAAGTTTTAATATCTATAGAAATGGAAGTAGGTCGGCAAAGCCTAAATATGCTAATGCTTTTAAACTGGTGACCACAATTTAAGTATCGTCTAATTAGCGACGGAGATTAACTCGCTCGTTGCTTAACTAAAAGCAGGTAACCAAGTTAGCTTAACTATACGGTTAAGTAACTACTTAATCCTAAAGTTATAAAGCAGCTGTTAAGTTAGTACAGTGTCGAGTTAGCGGACGAGGGCGGAGTATAATGCATTATAGGAACTTAGGAAATCCTTCGAGAGTTCATTGTTAAGTTAATTATTCCAAGTTAGGAGTAAAAAGGATTACTGCAGCGATCTATTTCGTCCTTTTAATGAAGATACTGTTATAATTAGTTGTATATTGCATTGCACCATAACCGTATATTACAGTAACAATACCTAATAAAGCAGCATTTTGTAGTTTGTGCAATAAGCAAATATTCACTAATATAGGAATACAGACCAAGTAGTGTATAGGACATTAAAATAAATAAATTGACAAACGAATTCTGCTATGTAAATATAATAAAGATGTGTCGGAGTTTGGTGTTAGTATTAGTATATATGAACCAAGTCATGTAGTACACAGTAATGTAAACAATATATGAAAGTAGAATAAAGGGTTTCTTACAAAGTCAATTCATCTATACTAATATTATAAAGCTGAAGAATTTGTTTGTTTGTTATGTTGAACGCGCTAATATCAGGAACTACTGGTTCAAATTAAAAGAATATTTTTGTGTTGCATAGTCCATTTATTGAGGAAGGCTATAGGCTATATTACATCACGCTATGTCTAATAGGAGTGGAGCAGCAATGAAAAATGTTGCAAAAACGGGAAAATATTTTTTTTGAGAGCTAATTAACGCGGGTGAAACCGCGGGGTACAGCTAGTATTATATATAATAAAAATTTGAATCATCAACCTACATTATATTTGCCATATTTATTTACATTACTAGTGCTCCTCTACATCAGCTACTTCCTCAAAATAATGTTTACTATGTAAACAAAAACATACAAAAGTTCTCTGAACTTTCACGCCAAAAGTTGTCATTCTCATTTGTTTGATAAAGTGTCGTAATAACCAGACGGATTAAGTCCATTATCGCCATTATACTAATGTTGTTGTTGTGTCTTTCTGACATTAGGAAGATATGCTTCTATATTAAAACAGAGAAGTTGGGAGTATGAGTATTAGCGGCGGGCTAAAACTTTTAAGACTTTTAAGTATTGATAATGTGCGTTTCTCTTCTCTGTTTAGCCAATAAGTAGCGAATAGAATTGTTGTGTAAAGAAAAGTAGGTACATGATTTTTTCGTAGTTATCTTTTAGTTCATTTTTAGATAAGATAGGTCGTGGTAAAATGGTTGGACAGATATTGTTTTCTAAAGATAAACATTAATTAAAAGTAATGTGTGAAAGAAACGCGAGTAGACCTGTAAAAGTTGTTTCATTTCAGTGGTTGGACAGTTTTATTTGGAAGCAAACAATTATGTTACTCGATGAAGTTTGTCTTACAAAATATGAGACAAAGAAATAACAAAACGTTTATTTGTTTGTAATGTTTGTAGCACTGTTGTGTATATGTTTATATTAAATAACAAATCTTTCAGTAGTGAATATAACTAGAGAATTTTTTTTTACCACCGGGCAAATCGTCCTTGCCATTAGTGGTCCATACAAGAATAATATTTGAATTTGTTTCTTAAAATTCGATCGTAAAATTTAAAAAAAAATTTTAAATAACGTAAAACTGTATGTAATTGTTAAAGCGCCACAACATCAGTTACAGAAACTAACAACTGACAGAAGCCATTTCATAAAATGTTATGACAATTCTACGACTTAACGTTTTTGATAGAAGTAAATGCTATACCCATAGATGAAATTCAACCGAGATCAAGCGCTAAAAATACTGAAGATCTAGTGATAACGCTAAATAGAATAGAAATGATTTATTGTATGTGATTGATGTATGCCGTATTTTAGTCCGTGTGGTGCCGGGCATAAGGAATTGCACCACCCCATCTCTCCCCGTGGGTGTCGTAGAAGGCGACTAAGGGACCATTCCAGAGGATGGGCAGCAGCATCTCTCTGTGATTACTTTCACCTACTGCGATCGCCAACCCGCCTGCCAAGCGTGGTGATTATGGCAAATTCCCCTCATTCATGGGGGAGGCCTTTGTCCAGCAGTGGACGTCTTTTGGCTGGGATGATGATGATGATATAAGCCAAATATACGAATAAATGATGTGCGTGACGTCAATCCCATATGTTTATCAGTCTATTACAATTCTATTCTATACTAGCGTTATGCCTTGTCTAGGCCCCCGGTAGTCTATTAGAAAGCCACACAATTAGGCGGGTACGTCATTCCAAATCTGAGAAAAGCCAAACCGATGTGTCGGGCTCACATCGCGCGATCAACACTACAGCTCCCCTTAAGGGTCGGGCCTAATGAACCACAAACGTTACATGTTCATTCCTCCTCCCTTTATGGCGAAAATCTATTTTCCGCAAACGAAATGGCGAAATGAGATTGCTGTATTGAATTCTTCGTTGGTACGGCAGTATTTTGCGTGTACGCTGTATTCTGATGAGGCGATTGGTAATTCGACTTATTTTCAGAAATGAGAAAATGAGAAGAAACGAGAGATCAGTTGTAACAATTAAAACCTTGTCGGTATTTGGTCGAAAATGTACTTTAAATATACGGAGATCGTTCTGATAAAATAACATTACCAATTTCGAAATTGTAATAAAAATACTCCATATTGATTAGTTACGACTCAATTATGTTAATGGAATAAAATAATGCAAAAACCTCACCAATGCGATTCTTCGTCAGGGTTTCTAATCACCATGCATACAAGTTGGTGAAGTACTTGTATTGATAATATTGGTAATGATAGAGGTGAGATAAAGATTAAACAATATAAGTAAAGTAATTCTCAAATATTAGCTGATACATTGCTGCTAAATATTCTACAAATTGAGTGTACCAGAAAGTAAATTTAAAATAGAAGCGACGCGTTGTACTCGATTGTCATCATCATCATCGCTCACTCTAGTCAGAAACATAAATTCAATGTGCCTTTGTCCTCGTTTCTAAATCTAACATAGCAGGCTAAAAAAAATCTTGATCTCCTCAAAATAAGCTATCACAATAATAATTCTAAATCTTGTACAAATTGGATGTGAAACGTCAGAAAGTAAATTTTAAAAAGAAGCGGCACGGTATTCTCGATTGTCTAGTCCGAAACACAAATTCAATGTTCCAATATCCCGTTTCTTAATTTATCATTTTTGCCAAAAACTTTTCTTGATGTCCTCAAAATAAGCTATCACCATTCTAAATATAACGCCTCGGTGGCCGAGTGGCAGAGCGCTCGGCCCGATACCCGAAGGTCCCGGGTTTAATTCCCAGGTCGGGCAAAAAATGTATTTCGGATTTTCGATGCATAGCCCGGGTTTGTGATCGCCAACCCGCATTTGGCAAGCGTGGTGATTAAGCCATTACCCATCAATTGTAGCGATGACTTGATTTCAATGATGGAGGCCTTTGCCCAGCAGTGGGACAATTATAGGCTGTTTACTTATTCTAAATATTCTACAAAACAGTGCGAAATATCAGAAAGTAAATTTTAAAAAAAGCGACACGTTGTACTCGATTGTCATCATCATCATCGCTCACTCTAGTCCGAAACATAAATTCAATGGGCCGTTATCCCCGTTTGTAAATCTATCGCTTCGGGCCACGTCACCCGATCCGCGGATCGTACATTTGCATGCACAAACGGCTCACAGGAAGGTGTAAATAAAGGGGGCTGAGCGCTCGTGTAGTGCTTGTGGGTTTTTAAAGGTGATTATGGAACGATTTCGTTTCTTTGATTCAGCCGGCGCGGCGGTGTCACGTTAGCTGGTAATAACTTCTATCACTGAAGAGGATTAGTTAAACAGCTTGAATCTCATTAAAGGAGGTTTACAACCTTCTCAGAGAATTGTCCCTTGGGTGCTTTAATAAAATAATAGGACTTGGTGCTTGCCCTGGTTTCTTAAGCAAACTGAATTTCAAAAATAAATGTTATTAAAAAATAATCGATTGTTGTAGTATGTAAGGTTTTGGTATTTATAGTGTAGTGAAATGAAAGATAGTAAAGGAGTGAGAGTTTTAAAAGTACATACAGTGGATTATATTATTCTCATGTAATTATTTAAGAATCAAATGGAATCAATTGCAAGCGATTAAAACTTAGCCGTTGGCTAATAAGGTCTTGATGTCCACAATGGCGATCAGACCATGACAGTATCAGAACTTACTTAACTTCAAAACAAGTGCAGACTCCAAGATGCTATAAAAAGGATTTGTAACACAATAAAGTCCCGAAATAACCCCAAGACGTATAAAGCGTAAAGTCTGGAAGATATCGTTCGTGGAAAGGTCTCGTACGTAAAATAAGGTTATG
This sequence comes from Eudonia lacustrata, assembly GCA_947562085.1. Lineage (NCBI taxonomy): Eukaryota > Metazoa > Arthropoda > Insecta > Lepidoptera > Crambidae > Eudonia > Eudonia lacustrata. Next base: position 13,734,517 of record OX387318.1, on the reverse strand, counting down.
GCGTGAGTTAACCCTTAGTATTGACGCGGAAGTATCATGACAAACGCCTTTGTTAGTTGTTCGGTTAGACAAATGTTCTTTGTTAGCGAAGCGTTACAACGACATAAGTTTTGGCTGTTTGTGTCGATTTATTAAGAACAGCTCTATTACTTTAATTTCGAAACTAGGACAAAATTATTGAAAAAATTCAGACATCTGGTTTTTACCTTTCAAATACTGGTTAACGAGTAGATATTTGGAAATATACTACTCCCACTGTTATAAGAGCAATTAGTTCTGATAAGGCTGGTTGGAACTACAACTCGCTTGTCGCTGCTCGCCAACTCGCTTCTAGTTTCTAGCTCTACTCGCTATTCGCTCATCGCTGGCGGTGGGACACCTGCCTTAACCCTAGATAGTAGATTCATTTCATATCACACTGTTATTTTAAACAGAAAATATCTTTTACTCCCAGTACCAAAAAAGACAAGATATGCGAATACAAAGGAAGACCCATTTCCAGTGTCTCACATACATACCGTAATATTAAAACTCGGGCTAAATGTTTCGTAAGTAATGTGGCAGAAGTTCCGTCCTCTAATTCATTCGAAACATTATATGAGTCGTTGCATAAACTTTCACGTTTTGCAGTCTCACAAGAGAACTGTACAATGACAAAAGTATTGTGAATATACTGTATTTATATCAATATAGCACTTAGAAGGTTTGTATTTCGAAATAACTGTTCATTGTGATTACAAATATAACCATTTACGAAAGGCTGTTTTATCTTATGCAATCGTTTATGTAAGTGTTTGATAACATTCTTATCTGGATGTTCAAGTTATTTTATTTTGTTTTAATCGGAGAGCAGGCAAATGACTCCGCTTCACCTAATGTTAAGCAGAAGCTTACTAACCATAGTCTATCACACAAAATACTATACTTTAGGTGTTACGGCGCAAGAATTAGATAAGATAGTGGTACCTTGCTGGGTGGACTTGAAGAAGTGAAAAGGGTCCTACCACCGGCTAAACAGATTACAATAATTTGTAATTATTTACCTAAATTTTGCGCAAATATTTTTGCGATAAAATAACAATTTGAAAAAAGACAAAGTATTGAAAAAAAAATCGTCACCCGTGAAATTTTTTCAACACTGTCTTTTTTCAAATAATAATTTGTAATGGAACCATGTATAACCACTAAGCCATAGAGGTGGTTAACGGTTGTGCCATCCCTGCCAATAACTGCAATCGAAAAAAGGCTTAGCTTTCTTAATCTAAACTCGAGAGCACAAGCCAATTTGCTATCGAGCTCGTGGTATACTGTCCGCAGCACTATATGTACAACCAGATTTTCCTTGAAAAGTGTTTGCATTTATTGCCTTCAGGACGGTTTTGTGCAGAAATAGGATAACGTTTGATGTATGCCGTGTTGTGAATCAATTAATCGTATTTTGGCGCCAAAACAATCCGCCATGTTGTTATAAATGGCCGCTGTCACGCTAGCTGGTTCGAACTGGTTATATGCAGATTTGGATTTTCTCTACATTTTATTATCTACGCTTTTGTAGATTTATGTTAAATGTTTTGTGTGTAATAGCTGTCATTAGTAAGAGGTTCTAGAAGTAGCACAATTTGTTTTTAATGCTTTTTGGTTCATTTAAATGGTACTATGTAAAAACTGTTTTATTAAATGGTGTACTATTCTGCATATTTTAAATACCTTCTTTGGATAAAAAATTTATAGCTGCTCCTATAACAAATTATCATTTTACGGAAGCTAAAGAGATTATTTACAGCAGTTAATAAAAAACCGACTTGTTTTATGTAGAATAGAACTCAGATACGTATATATGACACCGATATTCTAACTACGAAGCCACAAAAGCACGGACAAATATATTTTCGCTCAGATATTAGCTGCACTCCAAAGCTTTTCAATGTACAAATTTCACTGGAACTCTTCGGCACGCTTCCACAGTATATTTATTCTAAATTCCTACGCTTTACTTTACATATTAATGTCGTGGATCTATCCGGTTATAAGCGGCCCTGACGGGTTGGCGTGTCAGTGATCATTAGCGCAAACGGGAAATGTTCTGAGCTCATTTTATTTATATAAAGAAGGACAAAGAACACTCGATATGAGATTTTTCATAGTATATTGTCGGTGATAGATATTCTAACTAATTGCCTGATGCAAAAGTCGACATAAAAATAGTTTTATTTAATATTCTATATTTTTTACGAGTATTCACGTTTCATTAATTTAGTAATAAAAGTCTTTTTAAGAGCTTGATGAAAATATAAGCAATTTTGGTATTGGCTGATCTACAGACTAGTAAACGTTATTCTTTTACCTTATTGCTTCTGAAGGCGTGATGGTTTTAGTTAATGCCACGACAATTGTAGTCACTATTTGCTTAAGTGCTTTCCACATCACATGTAGCATTGAAACCCCTATTTTATCACCTATACTATATAACCGACCTCTGCTGAAAGTTGTTTAATGTCTGCGATCTTAATTTGTTCAAAACCTCGAACACCCTCAGGTATAAAAGAAACGGTATACCAGACACCTCCACTTCGAAATCCAATATTATTCCACGTTGCACGCCTGAAGATGTTTAATTTACCACGTGTGGCGATTTACAGTCAAGAATAGCGCTTAAAATTCTTGAATCACGCGAGCTATTCAATAACCGGCCCATTAACATTCGCGGAGTACGGCGCAAATGCGGCGGTACACAACACTTTCAGCGGCATTAGCATTAAGTGGCGTCCGAATTGAATCGGTTAACATTTCGGCTGGAGTGTCACTTAACGATTCAGTTTAAGTAGGTACGCATGCATTAATCCATCAGTCTATCTTAGAACATTTCGTCAGGATATAATTAACAGGTTGCTGTTGTAAGCTCTGGACTTAATACAAGCTTCTATCACATATGAATTTAATGGCACACATAGCAATTGGTTTCTAACCGAGTGTAAAAACTTGTGCCCAAGAGCATTTTAAGACTGACGGGTAATGATAACGTGCCAGTAGTTTATTTACTCTTTAAAATTCGAAGTTAATGGTAGTAGACGTCATGTAAGGGTCTTGTTATAAAGTAGTACAAAAAATCGATTCAAAGGACCAACTATATTTTTTGATAGTTAATTGCTATGTTATCTTGTCTTCATAGTTGTTGTGTTTCATTCTTTGCACAAAGAGTACTTTAGAGTAAGTTTAAGATAGTTAAGAAAAATAAATTTCCTACTTACACTTATTCTGCCTTCGACTCCTATATTAAAACAACAATTTTCGTGATGCTAAGTCGCTTTTATTCTATGAATAACATATTACTTCCCAAAGATTTAACAGCAACCGTAGGATTTATATACGTATTCATCTCTCATTGTGGGCCATTGTGATTCGTACGTATTCAAAGATAAACCCAAGTTCTGAGTTAAAACGCGAACTCAACCCGATGTTTGATTAGTTCAACTCCGTTCCGTACAGAAGTCGAGTATTAAGCGGTCTGAACTGTGGAGCTTGGTAAAGTACACTTTCTAGTATTCGTTTGGTTAAAATTGAAATTGGTTTTCACTGTAGCTTTTATAATGAGTTTGACTTCGCTAAGATTGTTGATTGTTGTGCTGAATTTTGGTAAACATCGTTTATTTATAACTCATTTAATTACTTTTGCTTTGATTGTTTTGTTTGGTCTATTTCTAGCTAAAGAGATATTTAATATATTATATAAACGCAACTGTATGTACTGCGGCTCGCCACCTACTTCGTTCGTGTAAAAACACAAATACTCAATAAAGTCAATCGCGGTCTCCACCAGGCCGTGAGTATGCCGTCGATTAACAACAAACAGAGTTGACTAATTAATAAGAAACATAATTATTCAAATATTTGCAATAATTAACTTTAAAAAAAAGTGTAAAGAATTATTTTCGCTTTCCCGATATTTGATTAATTTACATAGATATTCAAACTTTTACATGTTGTTAATACTTATATACGTACCTACTTTCTTTATCTTTGATCGATCGTCGACCAAGTACCAGTTTCTAACTTCCAAAGAGTTACGCGCTTCTAAATTTTCCTAAAATGGTACTAACTTAGTCACAATTTAACCTTACAAATTGATCTTTTCGGAGTACCTAAAGAAAGCGAAAACCATTTTGCTTTTTTTATACATGCCTCATTAGGCCACGGCTGTGGGCCACTGCCTCTGAACCTTTGTCAAAGAGCGACAATTATACTGCGAAAATATACGGTCACTGTATAGCAACAGGGTTCAGATTGAGATGGGATATCGGCAACCCTCGCCGGGAGTTGGGACACAAATTGTCGATTGGATGAAACTTATAAAGGGTACATTGGCCGAACATTGGCAAACATTTTGTTATGTAGTTTATAGGGATTTCAGTGATACCGATGTTATTTCTTTAGGTTGTTATGATTGTGTGCAATTGTACACACTTTATATGGATACTGAAATAAAATATTGTAAGAGTAGTAAATTGTGTGACACTTATTTATAAAATTCGTTTTTTAAACATATTTAAAGTTTTAACAATGTCATATCTTTTACACAGATGTTATAATGAACATAATATTATTTATATAACATTCATCACCAGCTCATGAAATTCCCCACTGCTGGGGTACGAGCCTTCTTCTTGTTAAATGTTACTTTGGCTAAGCCTCGGCTAAGGACTCGGCTTTTACATAACATCAGGTCGGAGTTATTTGCCTTTTGATTTTTTGATAAAAAAACTTCTGACAACCCTCACTCAACAATGCTCTGAATTAAAATCATGATCATCATCATAATCATTATCAGCTCATTTTTATGTCCCCCTGCTGGGGTACGAGCCTGGATAGAGAGAACGGGCCATAAACCACCACGCGGGCCCAGTGCAGATTGGTGGTTGTTAACGTATGCTAATGCAGTGACCAACGGCTTAACGTGCCTTCCGAAGCACGGAAGAGCTCGAGATGATACATTTTATGGTTAACCATACGATTACCGGCCTTTACGAAGTTGCTTAACCTTATCAATCGCCGACCGGGCGCATTAACCACTGCGCCATCGAGCTCCTCGATTATTTCTAAATTAGGCTTTTACGTTCAATGTAAAAGTTAAAAGATTCAAAACGTCTGAACGCGGCTGGCGGGGCGGCGGTGTTAAGCTGTCTGGTTAAAACAACGTACAGTTACAGATAAGGATTAAATCGTAGTTAACGCTAATAAAACTAAATAATGGCTTAAAACGAAACATAGAAATTAGTGCTATGCAAAGCTTGCGTCAGATTGGTTGGATTCTTTATTTTTGGAACTAACTTTATGATACGTATTTTGTGTTCCTAAAAGAGGTAATAGAGAGCTAAGTCCTACCGCCAAACAGTGCTAACTAGCGTGGAGTTCTATCATTCGACCAAATTGTTTTGTTTTGTTTCTTATCTGCCACATTTCAAAAGTAGTCTGTATAGATCAAAATAGTATATATCAGAAAAGCAACTTTGGTCTAAGCCAATTATGATTAAATTGATGAGTAGCGATATCAATACGAAATTTGAATCATATTACGAGAATTTATACATGAATCGCTTGAATTCATGTAAAAAATCATAAGTGGATCATATGACTTAGCATTAGCATTTTACAATAAATTTAGAGTTGCCAAGAATTTGCAAGGTATTCAATCCCATACCTATCATAATGTATAAACCACACTTAAATGACTCAACTTATCTTGTATAGGTAATTCATTACAGGAACATTTGCCTCTCGCGTGATTCAAACTTGCTTTACTTTCAAAACCAGGATACGCAGTCTTCCATGCCGAAACGTTGCTTTATTTGAATTCAATTTTATTACATAGTAGTTAATAGAGTGATTATAAGCAATGTATCCGAGTTGTCTCACATAGATCTATTAACACAATCCTATTAGTGCTGCAATAATTTTAATAGTCAATTAACGTCATGTAATGCTACGTCAAAGCTCGTAAACCGTTAAGCTCTGCTTGATTGTAAATTAATATGTCAATTTAATTTAGTACTTAGAACACTACACGTCGAATTGAAACACATTATACGGATCTTCTCGAGTTTATTTTACATATTGTTTTAGACAGACATTTTTGACCTTAAGGTACGACATTTCACATTAATCGCCTCATCATCACCATCATCATGTTATGAAAGTCCCAATGTTGGGGTCAGGCCTTCCCGTTTGAACATAGCGCCATGGAGCGATCAGACTTTAACCCACCAGTGGGTTAGCATGGTGGGTACCATGCTAACCCACTGCATATTAGAGTTTTAACGACATAAACCTGGACCAACGCACCACGGCCTAACGTGCCTTAGATATTTTAATTTCGTCACCCATACGGTGACCTGGCAAAAGTTGCTTAGCTTGCAAAATTGCAACCAGAACACCAGATAACTGGAGAAATGGGCCCTTTGATAAAGAATATTACAACATTAATAGAACTAAATTCTCAAATTTGAATCCAGTATTTAAAATAAAACCACCAGCTCCTATTGGTTATATGAATGTGAATGTGTAGATGTGACCCTGCTAATGATAGTTTAAAAATCTCACTGCTTTTTAAACACACTCATAGTTATCTCGATCCGGTATCGTGGCATAAATGACATTGTACCGTGTCTGAGCCCGCCCAATTAGGCTCAAATGTAGGCCATCTGATTAGCGACGAGTCAGACGTATGAATTTTGTTAATGTACCGGCCGCAGGCGAGCCGATTGTAAAGGCCGTTGTGTACTGCACTATTGTTGGCTGTAGCTTTTTACCTTCAACAGATTTTTTTAGTCGTAGTCATTCGTAGCAGTATTGACTACGCCGTAGTCGCATCTAAGGTTCGTAGCCGTATTCCTTTAGATGTAGTTAACTATTGTAGCTAGAGAGATCCGGGAGATAAAACCTTAGCATTTTACTACTTACTTTCTACGATTTCCCGAGGTGAAAGAAAAATAAGGGATCTTAAGGAAATACAACGAATCTTTTTTACGTTTACAGCAATGCAAGTTAATGTGTTGTTTTATAAATTCATTACAACGTAACAAAACCAAACAAAGTAAAAACAGAAAATAAAAGTAACACTGTATTGCCAGTGTATATATTTTTTTTTATTTTTTTTTATTTATTTATCATTCCAATAGTTATTACAAAAAACCATATATGCGATAACTTTAAAAACCACTAAGGTTTAAGCTTAAGTTATCGATAGTTTACAATGAACAAGTAGGTATAACTTATTATAATTTTACACACACATACAATTATGTCTTATAATAATATAATTATCCACAAATAGTTCTAAAGTAAAGAGTTACAACTAGTCTAGAAAGTGTTTTTTTAGTTTAAATTTAATGTTATTTTGTATATAATATCTAACAGAAAATTATATTGTGTATCAACCATTTTACAATGCTTAATGTATGTACATTACATATAAATTAGAAATTGATCGCATTGTGCACAAAGCCTGTTCCATTTTTCAATCTGACTTAGCAATTTTACTCGCATTCACGTGAGAATTCACACAGAATCGGAAATAAAGCGGAAATTGGAAGGCACTAGCAAATAGTGTGGTCATAATTTATGTAGACGTTAACCCACGCCCATTAAAGCGACGCCCGATGTGGGCTGAGTGTGTCAGCATCTTTAGTTAAGGATGGGCATATTTGACATGCCAAATTCTAATATTTTTTTACACCATCATATGTAGTCATTAACGTAACACAGGCTTAGGCTCTAGGCTTTCCACATAAACAATGTTTATACAAATAGTTTTACCTACAACTCTGGCCCAATGCTGATTAGTGGTGGGGTTTAACAACTGCTATATGAAGACAACAACGGACACTGAGCACTTTACGTGCAAAAGCACATAAAGCCGTTGGAAGGAAAGCCAAAGAACGGTAGACCCAAAGATATTTGAATTATCGCAAAATCGGTAATCCGACATTGTGAAAGTGGTTTAATATGCAAGAACGCAAACGCTAGCTGGTGCACTATCGACCTTTTCTGTCATAATTATGGTCGAAAAGGTTGCTATAAAATTCATGCTGTCATGTCAAAACAGCATAGTCTTCTATGGAAATAACGCGGAAAATATCCACAATTTTAACGAAAATCTCTACTGTTTTTGATGTGAGAATTAAACTTCCTAATTCATTTTTTGACGTCTTAAAACCGTTAAGTGTACCACAAGCTTTAAGCTAAAAGCGATTCTAGAAAAACGGTTTTATGTTTGCAATAAAACTTCGGCTGCACACCGCGAAGTTGGTTAGCGATAACTTAGATTTGTTTACGAACACGAGGGTATAAGTTTCGCTTTAGTAAGCATAAGGCGATTTGATAGTTCTTTTCTACATTTCTGTGTGTGAATGTGTCTCATAATTCACATGATTACTTTGCTGATGGAATATAGGCATATGTAAATATATTAATAGAACACATAAATTTCCAGTCCAGTCAGATTAAATGGTAATTTGTGAAGGAAAATAAATAATTTTGAATTTGAATGGCTCCGGGTTTAATTCCTAGCGGGAGTACAAAACTCACTCAGTTTGGTTAGTGGTAGGGATTGTTATCCACCTAGCTAGCTACCACTATTTTATCTGTCGAGTCTATCAACATGACAACAACGTTAGAACATTGAAATGAAACAACTTTTACGGATCTACTCGCGTTTATTTTACACATTACTTATTTAATAATAATAATTTAATAATTCCTGACGTTTCGAACCCTTTGCAGGGTCCGTGGTCACAGGGAGACTGAGGTGTTGGTCATCTCATAATTAGTTGGTAGCTTGTATACCCTCATTTAAATTTAATCAGGTGCGTTTCGTTTTACGCAGAAAGAGCTTACAGTATCTTTTGGTCTGGCAATATGGTGTCGGGTCTGGGATTTAATATTTTGTATGATGGGATCCCAGGCTGGTGGTAGATTCCAACCATCTTCTCTATTAAAATTAGGATGTTTTTTTAATTTCAATAGCCTCGCGTATCATCCTAGGGATGAATCGTTGTTTTTTAACGAGTATTTGTGGTTTATCAAATCTGATGAAATGGTTGGGCCCCTCTAGGGAATGTTCGCATACTGCAGACTTATAACTTAACTTACAACGTTAGAACAATGATTGTGTTCTGTGGTTCCGACAGTTAGTTATAAAATAAACAGTTCCTTAGTAATTGATGAATTCGGTGAAGTGTTTTTTTTTGAGAGAGAGATTGCTGATTGCCTCATACGGCATTTTGATTTCGGGGCGGCAAGGTACGTAAAGGGAGGTAACCTTGCCCAAGCCGTGTAAAACGAATCACCTTCGGAGGTTTTCTAGAGATAACGGCATCACACACTTAAAAGTGCGTGTCCCCGTGCCCTACTAGATTCTCCGAAGGGTTCGGATCGGATCGGGGAGCGGAACAACCCGAGGGCGCCTCTACAGGCTCGGACCTCGGCTCGGGTTGACCGGGCAGTGGTGGAGGAGAGAAGCGCCCAGGTACATGTTTGTACCTGGTATAGAGCGCGTGTGAACCGGTTCTTCGTACACTTGTTCTACGAGTACGGTGTCTTGGGCCTAAACTAGTGTGCATGGTTAGTGTATTCTGAAAATGTGTAGTGGCATTTAGAGGATCAGGCGGTCGGTGAAGTGTACTTCCACCTTCGGCTTTAACATCATTTACGATTTACGATGGTAAGTAAAATTTGAAGGTGAGATGAATAACAAAATAAATTCTCAAGAACGCTCATAATAAGCCACAGAGATAGGTTTCTGAAACTTATTCTTTGATGAAAATGCATTAGGCATTTAAGCACCTTTGGGACCATATTGTCCACTTCTTAAAATGACCACTTCCCAAAAGGACCACATCCCACAATGACCATTCCCAGATCGTCCACTTCCCGGAATGACTACTTTCTCAGATTGACCACTTCCCAATATACACTGCACTCTGTGGGCTGACTCCTCAGACCTAGTGGTCCTTTGTCGATTCCAACTACGGTACACTTAGTTTATTAGCAGTGTCAATATACATTTCAAAACGTTGTAATAACAATGTAAAGATTTCTAAATAACTTGAATTGACGTTTTCAACGGACCGAGTTTTACGAATATTTCACTTAAAATACCATTGTACAATATCTTCAGAAATCCGATATCAAAAAGTCTTTTCTGACGGTGAACGGAAAAACATTGGCTTACGTACCGAAACCGTGTATACGGATAGGGTAAACAAAACAAAGGTTCGGCCACGGATGCAGGTTGTTCGGCACACATCGCGAAGGGACAACTATTAATGGCGGATCGGGTTCTGACGTTGCTGACAGCAGATTAGATGCTGATGCTAAACCGTGTCATACATTCAAGAACATTTAAGAAGTCTCTTGGGAATATTGGACTATTTTATGTTTGAGATGTATTTTATAAACACATTAAATAATATACATATTATATTTAACTACGTCAATTAGATTATTAGGTACATTTTTTTATGATAGCAAAAGTTTATAAAATAGCATTGATTTAACAATTTTAAACAACAGCAACAATAAGTAGGTAAGTTGAAACTAAATGTTAAAATGTGTATTCTGAGCTCATCACCTCTATACCAGAAAATTCAACTGAAATAATAAAAAAAAAATATATTCTTAACTTGCCAGTGTGAATTTCGACGACCTCCTTGGTCGAGTGGTTTATACACCGGTTTTCATGGTGTCGCCATCTCTGGAGGTCCCGGGTTCGATCCCCGGTAGGGTCAATTTAGAAATTATTGTTTTTCTAAATTGTCTCAGATCTGGGTGTTATCTATGTATAATAAGTATTTTAAGTATGTTTATCCGTTGTCTAGTAACCATTTAACGAGTTTCATCGAAGCTTCTCTTGGGCTAGATAATTGGTGTGAGTGTAGGAAAGTTTATTATTTATTTATTACAACACATAACAGATTACAGTCAGTTAGTACAGTAATATTGAGGAAACTTAAAATAATTGGATTAGACTATAACCCAATAAACATTAAGTGTAGATTTGAGTGCATCGTACAAAGGTAGGATCATAAACAATTGCTGTTTTCAGACCTTTCCGCGTTGTGCAATAGCGCATTAGGAAGTCGACCAATTATCCATCATGCTGGCCCTATTTGGGTTGATGGTTGTTAATGACAATGCATCTACGACAACTACCGGGACCTACAGACTTATCTGCTTTGAAGCGGGTGGGGAGTTCCAGACGTTTTATTTTGGGCTCCACCTAACATTGCAACCAACGACTTCTTTAGGGATAAGTTAGATGAATCTGCTGCTAATAGGTATGTATATAGCTCCTACAGAACAGCATTTTAAACATAGATCTCTCTACCAATATCTATAACATATACATTTTTAAAATGTTTATATAATTTTTAACGCAAATTTTGTTGCGAACAAATTACAAAAACACAAATGTTGAAAAAATTGAAAAAATTTCCACGAGCAGGATTTGAACCTGCACCCTTCTAACATACCGGGTCAGGTGCTCTTCCAATTGAGCTATCGTGGTTCTAACCAGCCCGCCGAAATTATTCAACACTATTTACTTTTTACTTTGAAAGCCAAAGGCGCCCATTCAATGTCAACAACTACCGTCATTAACATCTGATCATAATATTTTTACAAATACTAAAGATCAGTTAAGAAGTAGGCAAGGTATAATTTCGGCGGGCTGGTTAGAACCACGATAACTCAATTGGAAGAGCACCTGACCCGGTATGTCAGAAGGGTGCAGGTTCAAATCCTGCTCGTGGAAATTTTTTCAACATTTGTGTTTTTGTAATTTGTTCGCAACAAAATTTGCGTTAAAAATTATATAAACATTTTATAAATAGCTTGCCTACTTCTTAACTGATCTTTAGTATTTGTAAAAATATTATGATCAGATGTTAATGACGGTAGTTGTTGACATTGAATGGGCGCCTTTGGCTTTCAAAGTAAAAAGTAAATAGTGTTGAATAATTTCGGCGGGCTGGTTAGAACCACGATAGCTCAATTGGAAGAGCACCTGACCCGGTATGTCAGAAGGGTGCAGGTTCAAATCCTGCTCGTGGAAATTTTTTCAAGATTTGTGTTTTTATATACATTTTTGATGATTCTAAATCACCAAGAAATTTATTTTAATATAAAGAATAGGTACTAACTTAATGTTGACAAATGTGTGTAATATCGTGTAAAATAAATTTCAACTAAAAGGCAATTAGGCTACTTTTACACGGCAGCTCCGTGACAGTTTAGTGTTATTCCAATTCTATAAACATTCTGTGGTCTCTATCGCCGCTGTTCCGAACAACATTATTAATTTATGTAAAATGTCCTTCTACAGATTTGGCTCACAAACGAGCGGCAAGCACGCACCCCTAATGATCATAGTACCGTTTAGCAAATACACGAGTTGACTTTCTTATATTGAAATAATTAGCGATTGCGATTAAGTTTCCGTCATACACATGCTAGTGCATGCTAGTTAGGCTCATACGATTTTAGCTCTGAATTTTAATGATATAAGGCTTGGGATTGTATTGTAAAAAATGTAGGTCCATGTTGTAATAGTCTATTAGCACGAAAACTAGTTTTTAAACTATCATGGTCATTAACATCAGAATAATTTTTACCGGGGTTATTACTGTTTTTGTTGTCATTGATGTTGACGATGTTTCGTCACAGTAGCATGCGTCGTGATCATAAAGACTACAAAAATATAACGTTTTTAATTACTCTAAACATTTATTAAAAGTTTAAAATTGTTTTTTTCTGGCAAACAATATTTCTTCGTTAAAAATTTTAAGTGCAGAGTAGAACTGAATTAATGTTACGTTTATCATAAACCATTATAATCATAAATAGTATATATCTTTATATATATAAATCTTCTGTGCGTGTGTTTGTAATTGAACTCCTTCTAAACGGCTGGACCAATTTTGATGAATTTTTTGTGTGTGTTCAAGTGGATTCGAGAATGGTTTAGATTTACAATTAGACCCGGTAGGCTGCGCTGCAATAGACCATCATGAGATACGGGTGTTTTCAAGCGGACGGAGTCGAAAAACGAGTAAGCCTTACAGTAGTCGCATCTCGCATATGATGTGTAACATAAGATACGGAAACTTTTCCATTAATCAGTGACAGAAATTATCCTAAAAAATTTCAAAAAACTATATACTGAAGTATTTTATTCGAATAATTATTCATTATTTCTTACTTGGATTTTATTATCAATGATCTGCACTTTATTGAGACTTATTATCATCAGTAAATAATTATTAATATAGATTAAAAGTCTTTTACACACGAAATGGTTGAAATCAATATTACAATAGAAAATAGAATATAGAAATAATAATTACGTATACTTTTTCACAAATCGTAAAGAGAATGCAATAAATACTTATTACAAGACATTTGACAAATGACACCATATGTCACATATAATATGTCTTGTTCATAATATCGATTTTAAATTTACAAAATGGCGCGCGCTTGCGCGTCACCCCGACTTTCTGTCACACTGTTACGTCCAACTTCCGTCACATTTCACGAAATCACTCCCACAAATTGTATATATAGAAGGTAAGCGGAAAGATGTTACACATCAAAAACTATATTTTTTGTTTCCTAAGTTCGATTAAACGCAACGTCATCAGTGTCGAATATCATTGCCTTCACCGAAGGACCTGCCTTGTGACGTCTGCTCATACATTTCCCTTCGACCTCGGGCGCCCTTTTTTACGCGCACCTGTTTGTAGGGTATAAATAAATAATGTGCCGACATGTTGCGATCGGGACCCGTTGTTTGGTAACATTTGAATTCCGAGATTCGGCAAAGTTTATTGTTACGTTTATTATGGAGAAGGATGGTGTATTGAAAGTTTATTGTTCTCTATTTGCAATGGGTAAAATGCCCATTCATCTTTATTATCGTTTATCTTCAGTGTAAGTGGGTTAGTTGAGTTATATGGATTTTATTCATTCTTTTTTGCACAAATAAAAACCAAATAGATCTGTTTGACAGTGTGAAACGCATTTAATAAGCCGAACCAGAGGAAGGTAGGCTTCATACAAGGCGCTCGAGCAACACAGACAAGCTCGCACGAACACTGAATCTCGAAGAGTTGCGCTTGGACTGTTCCAAGCGCGGTTGTATAGTCGACCATGAAATTGCTTTATCACTTTTGACAAAAACTTCCATAACAATAAAATTTCGCTAAGGCTCATTGTCAATAATGACAACGTATCCGTCAATTGGTCTTTTAAACAAAAATAGAACTTGTTGTTTTATTATATGCAAACAAAATTCACTTCTAAGGTGGTAAAGCAATTTCATTGTCGACTATACAACGTTAGTCGGAACGGGGGTAGTAAGCCGAAAGGAGGGTAAAGTATACATGATAGTGAATAACTTTTGTCTAAGAACTTTTCCTTAAAAATGGATAATTTTGGATTAACAGCTTTTTTAAGATTTCAAAAGAAATTACGCTGTGGTAGCACTGGCGGTCACAAAAAGAAAACATATTAAAAGTTAATATTATTGAATACATTAGTCCAATATTGTGGAGAGAAAACTCGACTGTTTGCAACTCAGAACAATAACTAAAGCTATAGAAGGATGGCTAAAATAAAAATCGTGCAACTATGTTTAGTTCCGTTCTATCTTATGGCTAGAAAAGGAGGTTGGAGTGCAACAAATGGTTGACACTTAGTTTTTATTTTTTGTATTGTTATGTCAAACGGTCATCAGATAATCGGTGATCTAAAAAAATCTTGAATCCTTTATAAAGTCACTCACTACATTACCTCAAATATGACTTCACAAATCTGGTGACACCTTTGCTATTTTAGTCCGGTTTCTATAGCTTTAGTTATTATTCTGAGGTTTGCAATGCCTGACCTATAAACCTATTTGCTGAGGACCTACGTCAAAACCGTAGCCTACTAGATTTTTGTAGACCAATCAAATGTAAATAAAAAAAATCAAAAAAAAGGTTAAAAATTTAAAAAAAAAGTTATTCATACTATCATGAATACTTTAGCCTCCTTTCGGCTTTGTACCCCCGCTCCGACTAACGTTGTATATGAAGCTTACTTTCGGCAGTCTCTTTAGTTTGTGGAAGAAGCGAGTATCTTATCGCCACATCTAGGAAATATCACTCCCTTATTGTCTTTAGCAGTGAAAGAAAACTGGGCTTGGTCACTTTATATGTACTTATGCGAAAGTGATTTTGTCTGTCCTTTTTCACTCCAAAACGACGTGATTTGTTTCACATTATAAGAGTGCCATAGTCTTACCTTTATTTAAACATAAAAGTCCCGGGGAAACATGATAGAAACGCTTGTGACCGACCAATACCTAAGTTTGACATTTTGTTTAGCCAGTCGATTAAACTATTGTATGTTTCACTTTGCTTGTAACTAGGATGCACTTATTCACTTCAATGTCATATAAATTCTCGTTACCATACAAATGGTGAATGAAACTAGCATCCAACGCTCTAGTTGCCCCTTGCCGGTGCTCGACTTTTGTTATAAGACCTATTTGATACACTGTGGCATGCAATTAATAATTACATTTAAAGCATAGTATGTCGACTTATTATTATGTAAACCTTTTTGTTTGAGCTAATTTGAAATAGTTGTCTTAAAACTGGAGCTACTTGTTCCAAACAGCTATCTGCGTCCATTTGTGAGTTTAACACGACTATTTAATGAAAATATAAATACTAGTATTCTATACTTAAGCGGATTCACACTGTGTTGCATTGCTTAAAGGTAACGGTGTATTTCCGTTCTCTTTTTAAAACTGTAAGCTGAAATAGTGTTATTTTATTTTCTGTGCACGACTAATAGTGTTTTGGTTCGCGTTTGCGTTATGAGGTTATACTGGGTATTTGTATTCTTTTGTTCGCCATTTTGAACACCCGAGGCAGCATCAAGCAAACGATTTACCAAACTATATACATAATTTGTTTGCTTTTATTATAAACTTAATATAAATGTCATTGAATATAAAAACAAATGTTTCATAATGAAATGTAAAATAAATATACCTATTTTGAAGTCCATTCTAGATTACTTTATCCAGTAAAATGTACGAGAATAAAGTTTCTTAGAAACATTTTTACTAATGTCGCACACAATGCTACATTAGCTGTTCTTACGTTAGGACATTATTAGATTTTAGTTTTCTTTTTACACTACGCAAGTCAAAAGTATCTAGCTTATACAGACTAGCAAATGACTTATTTACCCGCCGTTATAAAAAAACATAGTTATATCATAAAATCACTCTCATTTTAAGTTGTAGGTAGGTACATAACCATCATTCAATGGCAATAAGCAAGGCTCGTGTAATATAAACCAAAAACATATCATTATTCTGAAACAACTTATTGCTTTAAGAAAAATCGCATGTTACGTAAAACGGTATAACCCACGAAACGTGAATTTCCAAATAGCCGTGCTTAAAACCGCTGTTTATAACAAGCTGAACCCAAGAAATGGTCGAGTATAGTCGCGTTTCGTTTGTTTAGTACGCCTAGCTCATTAATAATATCTAGACATTTGCATATAATGAGAGGGTAGGGCCGAAACGTGCCCCCTTTTTGCATTTTGTGACTTGTACAGTTTCGTGGGTCAGTTGTTTTATTGTTGTCCTAATTGTTGTTCGGCATTTCTTTGTTAATTTAAAAATAACGACTGCACCGAATGATTGTTTGACAGCTGAAACTTCATAAAATGCCCTGTTCAGAATATATAAAGGAAATATGAAAGCTGCAGGAGTTAATTTACTTTTTAGCTAACTTTACTTTACATAAGCTTTTGACCGCCTTTGTCACTTAAGCTTAGATCATAACTGGGCGTATTATATTATTGACACTGACAGGCAAAGCAACAAGGAGAGCAGAGAATGCGCTCCTTGTCACCGATTAACATACTAGTCAAACTTAAAGCAAACTGAAATATGGTTACAGTAATAAATTTACTGGTTAGGGCCTACAGCAATTTTTTATTTCTTTTTGTCCCTTGAAATTCAGCGCGTCACCGGGCATATAATGTGACGTTACATACATATGTACCTTCCTAGTTATTGTGCCTGACATTATGATCCATATTCACATGAATATGGATCATAATGTCAGGCACAATAACTAGGAAGGTAAGAATATGCGTCTCCCTAACCGATTCTAAACATGCTAGTTGAAGTTTCAGCTAACTATCTGAAGGGTTATGAGCCGGCACTCTTCCCGGGCGTCACTCGAAGCACTCGAGCCAGATGAGCTGTGGATAATGGCGGCTATCGCTTTGTGGGGCGCGTGATCAAGCGCCGCTCTCACGCCTCGCTGATGGCTGGACCTAAGACCTTGCAACTGAGACGAAACTACTGAGTACATCTATAGTTACAAATGTCATGTAAAAGTAACGATTAGGGTATTAATTACTTGAGATTATGCTAGCAGTATCCTCTCAACTATTATAATTCAAAATTCAAAATCATTTATTCAGTTTAGGTTACAAATAGCTCTTATGAACGTCATTTTATGCCATCGGTTCGTAAGTCTATCTACTCTAGGCAGGAGATCTTGTACTGAGAAGATATATACATACACATAGAAATGATCGATTTAAAATAAGTTTTATCAAAAAACATCTGCAAACGTCAGTTTTATGTTACTTTGAGAAAGACGTGTTTTGATTTAATCTTTGAATGATTTCTGATTTTGGATATCAATTCCGTTTCAGGACAGGATATCGCTTCTTTAACAGGAAATATGGACTCTTAAAAATCTGAACGATAACAGCTATTTATCTCTCGGCTAAAATGACGCGCGACAAGACAAAGCTTATTACGGAAACTTCTGAAACAATGTCGCGAAGCTATCACAACTATTCGCAACGTTCCGCGTCGGAGTTGCGCGAGTGGCGCGACAAAGTTGGCTGCGATTCAGCAGCTTTCTTGTTGCTGGAACATGGGTTGGTACTTCGAAGAGCAATTTATTTATTTATATTTTTTTGTTTTATAAGTTTATGTATTTCGAGAAAGAGACTAACAGAAGGATACAGCTAGGCTGGGCAGCTAATGGGAAATTACGTCGGGTCTTTACGTCGCCTGTTCCACAAAATCTAAAGACGAAAATCTTCAATCAGTGCGTCCTACCGGTCATGACATACGGGGCCGAAACGTGGACACTCACGGTAGGGCTAGTTTGCAAATTTAAAGTAGCTCAGCGAGCTATGGCTATGCTCGGAGTTCCTTTGAAGGATCGACTTCGGAATGAGGTGATCCGACAGAGGACGAAAATAATCGATATAGCCCATCGGATCAGCCAGCTGAAGTGGCAGTGGGCCGGTCATATTAGCCGCTGATAAGTAAACACCGCGTGATAAGAGGTAGCGTAACTTAAATATTGTTTTTTATAGCTAACGCGAACATTACACATTAAAATTAAATATTACATTCACAATCCTGACACTTCGAAATGTTACTAAATTATGCGGTTGCAAAGGCATGTGCAGCTATGATAGTCTCTTTTTTTATTTGACTTCTTTCGTTTCGCTGCTTGTCAAATGACTCTTCCACTTCACTCGATCTTCAGCTGTTTCCATGCTTTCCTCTATAAAGGCATTTTAGCGAGTTTATCCAGCCAATGCTTGCGCAGCCAACCTCGACAGCGCCTCCCGCCTCTGACGTCCAAGCCTATACAAAAAAATATTTTAATTGACTAGGTACTCGTAATTTGAATCGATAATATCGGTACAAAATATTAATATTAATAAACATGAAGGAGATCAACATGCCTGAATGGTCGGAACTGGCACAAGACCGAACCAAATGGCGTACTTTAACGTCGGAGGCCAATTCCCACTTCGGGTCGCTGAGCCAGCGAAAGAAGTAAGTGATAAAAATCAATTGCCACATGTATGTCACTTGAGGATGGCTCGACCGTAACTTTTTTGTTATGTTAGTAGATTCAGAGCAAAGTTTGTAAAAAATAAAAAATAAAAACTTTTCGTCGGGATACGGGCGTTCACTCAAGCGAACGAAGTCGCGAGCAGGCCACAATGAACTAAACGTAGTGAATTAAACTCTCACCCCCTTACAAATAAACAAAGAATGAGGTCCGAATAGTTATTCCATGTTTTGTCTCTTTCACTCTAATTTGAAATGACATTTACATGGTAGAAACAAAACACAGAATAACTATTCGGACCTTATTATTTGTTTATTTGTAAGGCGGTCACTATACATCAAAAATAACTTTATTTTCACCAAGCGATTTGAGTAGTTTTAGTTCTCTATGTTTTGACTGCAGCACATTGATCATTTCAAGACATTGTGAATGCAAGTTGCGGACTCGCGTCGTGAGTTATGGCTGACTTACTGCCCTGAGAATATATCATTGAAAGCTGGGGTTGCGATGTATAATCGATTGTCGGTGAACCGATTTATCCGAATCGGATCTCTGGCCTAGCGGTTCGACTTAGAACCAGAGGTCCTACGCAGGTTCGATTGCCAATCCACATTTTGTCGGCAAATTTTGTTGCAGTGAATAAATCATCACTTCAACACTGGTCTTCTGTGAAATGAAACAACTTTTACGGATCTACTCGCGTTTATTTTACACATTACTTATTTAATGTTTATCCTGACGTTTCGAACCCTTTGCAGGGTCCGTGGTCACAGGGAGACTGAGGTGTTGGTCATCTCATAATTAGTTGGTAGCTTGTATACCCTCATTTAAATTTAATCAGGTGCGTTCCGTTTTACGCAGAAAGAGCTTACAGTATCTTTTGGTCTGGCAGTATGGTGTCGGGGCTGGGATTTAATATTTTGTATGATGGGATCCCAGGCTGGTGGTAGATTCCAACCATCTTCTCTATTAAAATTAGGATGTTTTTTAATTTCAATAGCCTCGCGTATCATCCTAGGGATGAATCGTTGTTCTATAACGAGTATTTGTGGTTTATCAAATCTAATGTAATGGTTGGGCCCCTCTAGGGAATGTTCGCATACTGCAGACTTATTTTCGCGCCTATGCTTGACGTCGGCTATATGTTCTTTAACACGGGTTCCTATACTTCTCTTTGTTTGCCCTATGTAAGAGAGCCCACAGTCGCAGTCCAGTTTGTACACGCCTGCATCTTGAAGGGGTATGTTGCACTTGACAGGTCGTAAAAATTGGTTGATCTTCTTCGGCGGCTTGAAGTAAGTGTTGATTGAAGCTCGCTTTAAGATATGTCCAATCTTGTCAGTGACACCTTTCATATATGGAAGTACAGCAGGTTGGCGCTCGACTGTGGTTGGTTTATTGCGTTTTCTGTGACAAAGCCGTGGTACTTTCAGTTTATTATCCTGTAGTACGTGCTTGACATGCTGAAGCTCAGCAGCCAGGTGTTGGGTGTCACAGATGCCGCGTGCTCTCTGAAACAAAGATTTCCCTACAGTAGCCAACTGTCTAGGATGGTGGTGAGAATCACCATTGAGATACCTATCTGTATGGGTTACTTTACGATACACAGTGTGACTCAAACTATGATCCGGATTCCTGATAATTAAAATATCCAAGAAAGCTAGCTTACTATCTGCCTCTAACTCCATTGTAAATTGTATTTTTGGATGTATGGAGTTAAGATGATCTAGAAAAGAATGTGTAGTGTTCGCGTAAACTTTAGAAAACAATATGTGGTCTTCTGTGGTTTAGTATAATATTTTGATATTGAATATTTACTGCTTTTATTAGAATTTAAGTTAAATATGATGTAGACATTCATTGTTGCCTTGTAAAAGTTCTTAACCGTAATCTAGCTAATATGATAAAATATCTACATGTCAGGTAAATAGTACTTCTGTTACGATATAATGAGAGTGAATAAATATAAATATAAATAAAAATAAGAAGTAGAATTAGCGGAGACTACACAGGGGTAAGAGTGTTGGCTGAAATCATAGATTTGGAAATGATGTGATTAGAATAGAATAGAAAAGAATTAGTATTTTATTTGCTAACACTGTACGTACAACATTCGATAACAAAATTATTTATAGATAAGAAATATATACAAAAAAAGCATACATTGCCAATGACTAAAAAAATTATGAAGTGTGACAAAAAATATCAACTTTTCTGTAAGCGTTACCATGATCTGAGTAAACTGACAAGCGTCTGCCCCCTGACCATGAGCTCTTAAAGCAGTATTATTGCAGTTGTGGAAAAGAGACGCAAATATATTCGCCGCTACACACGTCTCGTTTTCACAACTGCAATAATACTGCTATAAGAGCTTGTGGTTACCCCCCAGGAAAGCCTCGTTTCTGTTCATAAACAAAATAATAATGGTGGCGCTGTTTCAATATTACACGAGTCACGTGGCCAATTCAGATTCAGGAACGTATGGAATAATACCAATTTATTTCGCTCGCGTGACTTTAATATCCGTGTTGCCGTCCAGAATGTAGCCTAGAAATGAAGCGGAGCACACTTTTATTTGCGAATAACTATAATACAGTTGTCGAATATATAAAAAAAAAAAACATAATTATTTGAACTCAACTGGGTTAAATGTAAACTATACAGGAGTACACGTGCTGCTCTTCGGAGTCACCGATCCACTGTCTCAAGTATCCCATCACGCACAAAGAAATTTAGTGACTCGTTTCTTTGTCGCACCTCCAAAAGATGGAATAGTCTACCAGCACACGTTTTCCCTCCTTCCTATGATATGGGGTCCTTCAAGAGAGGCGTGAAGAAGCACCTTGTGGGCCGGCAGAGTGAAGTTAACTGATGCTACGTTTGTTTCCACGCTGCACCAGTTGTCTTCGCGTCTGGACTTCATTTCCACTTAACATCAGGTGGGATGAAGTCATTTGCCGAGCTAAGTATAAAAAAAAAATAAAAAAAAAAAATACAGTATAGGTATCCTAGACATGCCTTGCTGTACCTGCCTTTTCGACTGAGTTATACTGATCGTGGTCACGGGCTGACTGCTGTCGCGTATGCGCGGCTGTGTCTGAGATCCTGGCCAGTGCATCTTGGTCGAAACGTCAAAAGGTATGCCTAGGATAGGTACCTAAACTAAGTTTTAACGGGGCTTAACGCAAATTGCGTTATGCGTAAATAAGAAAAATGTTGTAACGTAATAAAACTCGAACTAATTAAAGAATTAATTGTTAATTAAGAACTATTAAACTTGATGCGATTGATATCAAGGAGTGAAATTCGTTGCCATCGTCTGTATTTCCAAAAGCCTACAACCCCAAGTCATATTTTCTTTTCATTTTCATTCTCAAACAGCCCGCTTCATCGTAGACAGCGTCTAGTCCTGTCAGCCAGGAATGCTGCATTTAATATATTCACGTAAAACATACGTTTTATTACATTTTTACTTCTCCCGCGGTCTCAAAACCTGTAAGGTGGCTCCTACCACTACCAGAAATGATCACTTAGCCAGTCCAGTAATCTGCTATCTCGATGTACATTAATAAAAGATATCCAAGATATTTTGAGCCGACAACGCAGCATAAACAATATGCCATTAAAATAACATTAATCATACTCTAGGCCGTTAGGCAGTTTCGTAAGACCAAGCGGAGTTCCAGCACTGAGGTGAATATGTGATGTAGACACAATATTGTTGGAAGTTAACTTGGAACTTTGAGATTGTGTGGGCGTGAAAAGTTTGGATTATCCAAAAAGGTTTCATCGTTTAGAAAATATTCGTTGAAAGATTGTATTACACAGTAAGTAGGATCTATTGTACTCGTTAATTGTTATTAAGTATAACTTTTTAATACCCATGGCTGATACAATTCGATACCTTTAATTTAAGTTAATTAATGATTTACCTCTGAATTGAGAAAAAGTATTACAACAGACAAAGTCGAAAATTAAAAATATTTTTTTAAGAAATGTTCTTGAAACTGGCTACAGTTACCCCTTCCTTTGCAAATTTATTGTAATACATATCTATAAATATACTGACGTAATAGATAACAAAAAAATAGCATTGACACAAAGTTTAGTGATTTAATTATGCTGTATATATTACAGATTCAGTAAATAAGATTACAAACAGCCTGTTGGTAATTGTCACTGAATACGAGTTACATGATTTTATTTTTAAACCGCAAAAACTAAACATAAAAATAACAAGTTCTTATATATTTAAGTAGACTAATATTATTAAATGTAAGTGCTTAATATGTAGGGAATCTTTTGAACCGATTCTTTAAATTCTTTGACAGAAACCTTTGACTTCAATTAGTATCCCATGCTACATAAGATTACGGGAAAATGTTTCTTATACATCTTACTCATAGCCACTACTATATTGATCTTTGCCACCTAACATTAGGTTAATACCTAGTATTTAAATGACTATCTAGGTCCCGGTACTTGTAGCGCAACCTTCCATGCTTAGGTTTCATTAAAAACATTGTAAATTTTGTTTAAAATTTATACATTTTTAAATTTGAAACGAAAACTTTGGTAGGTGCACCGGTTGGTTTAATTTCCGGCCCGTCACCATGGCAACCGATCTGGTGCTTTTTTCTGTTTATTTATTAGGTACAGTACAATTTCTATTCGTAGAAGTAGTAGGTACCTACATAATTTAATGTTTTTGCAAAAACATTAAAAACAAACTACATTTGAAATAGGGTTATTTTTCATGTTTAAAAAAAAATCATTGAAAACTTGAGTCATCGGTAACCAAACGGATGCTCGGGTTGAAAGCGAGAAACCGTGGTTCGAGTTCCATAGCAAGTCGTCTGGTATGAACTTCGATCAAAGGGTATGAAGCAGAAATAAATTGCGGTTTAAAAATTAGATCTTCATATTAAAAATCATGTACCTAACTAACATAGAATAAGTTCAAAAAAATGTAATTTAAATAATATGTAGTGTTAATTCCGCTAACTCACTCGTTTATCCAGCTTGGATGCAATACGCATGCACCGCCCTCCCGCCCGCGAAAAGTATGCACATACAGGTGAAACAATGGGTGCAAGCGAACATGCACGCCAAACCGATACCTGAAACGTGTTTCGCCCCTCCACGGAGCATTCACAGGAGCTGAGGATCAACAATCAACAGCTCCTGAGTATTAACACTTAGCGGAATTAACACTAAATATTATTTAAATTACTTTTTTTGTACCATGGATTTCCGCAAAATAACGCCTGATTTCATCAATTATAGAACAAGTTAATACTAACTTATTGAGTCTTGGTCACTTTAATAAATGAATTTTCTTTTCTATTCTATTTTATAGCTGCGTCAGATTACTGACGTGAACCCTTGCCTAACACAAGCATATTATTTTTCTGTATAGGTTAACAGGAATAGTATAATATTAATGTTGTAATACTGCATTAAAAATAATCTTTAAATGGTAAATACCCTTTCCTTTTTATCTGACGAAGCTGTGATCAGTGTCACCTTATATAATAAATGATACATGCATAGTTTTCAACATTTACATAGAGAAACTGACCCTTACATAATGATTCTGCCACGCAACGAATTAGCGGTCAAAAGCCTTTCCCAAACACTATGGAGTTCGCACACTAAGGATCGCATGTACAAAGGATTGAACCCTATGGAGATATTTTAAGGCAGTGGACAGGCTTGCCCATATTGTTGTAGTTTCCGCTTTAGCGTCGTCCTGGGAAATGTGAGCCTTTTGTCTAGTTTCGGCCTGAAATAGTTTAGGTTAATTCAGATTAGGGCGGGTCATTTACGGCCAGTACAATGATTTACTTTCACTGAAAGAGTGAGGCTTGCTAAATTTAATTGTAGTCGCGTGGGATGTTGTAATTAATTTAATACGTGGGTGCGATCGAGTTACGTAGTTGCCGCTGTTGTACCTTGTCTCACTGAGTTTATAATGTTTGAGATTAATTATATAACATTTTTTGAATTTTTTTACGGTTAAGCCTTCATCTCACTTAATTTTGAAGGATGATCAAGAAGAAGGTGGATTTGTTCTTTACCCGGAATCCTACGGCTATCTTATCTCCCACTGTCGGAAACAACAATGCTACCAACATTGATGTTATGGCCACATATTTAGATAATATGGTAGCAGCTAGCTTTGCCTAAGAATAATAAACAAAAGTTTTAAAACCGACTCCAAAAAATCAGACATAAAATTGCACTAAAAATTAAAAAATAATTGCGTTGTTTAATTTGTTCAATTTACTTGCAATTAACCTTTATTATACTCAATCTTATATTTTTAAAAACTATGCGACTGCCATATACTTAACATTCAACAGAATACATATTTTGACAAACAAGCAAATACCAAATATTTACTTGCAATCCATATAAAGAAACAAGTAAAAAATATATTTTTAGAATGCTTATATAGACAATCATTTTATTATTAAAATATATAGTTACAATTATTGTTATTTTTGGAGCCGGTGCCAGCCAACGAAGTTTTTAGAGCCGGTGCCAGTCCGCGTCTGTAGTCTTAATTTCATGCAAAAGATTGATTATATATAGTAATACTATGTCGTTAAATGTTTATGTTAAAGTTACCTTGGCTGGCACCGACTCCAAAATAACAATATGAGACAGTTCATATGAGACAGCGCCGCGCCGTTTAAATGAGACAAGCGAAGAAAACGAGAAACGCCTATCTCAAAGTAGGAAATCAAAAACTGAGTTCCGGTACCTCTGCCTTCTTTTGCTTCGTCATAGTCGCTTAACTATCTTAATCTAGATATCTTATAGCCACCCGTGAAATTCTTGTTTTTGAGGAGTTCCAGTAGCAATCTGTGGTCTTTTTGATCAGTTACACTTCATAAAATGATACTTTCTGAATGCAAATGCTTGACTTATTGCTGAAAATACCAAAATCGCTATAGGTATGCTTACAATGTTTTTTTTCTTTGTTTGAGGAGTTCCCTCAATTCCTCAAGGATTCCATCATCAGAACTGGACCAAATTAGAATAGGACTCCACGGGAGGCACCAGCTTTCAAATAAAGAAAGAATCATCAAAATCGGTTCTCCCAGTCGAAAGTTCTGAGGTAACAAACATAAAAACAAATACAGTCGAATTGATAACCTCCGCCTTTTTTTTAAAGTCGGTTAAAAACTAATCTTACACAGTATACTTCAATTTATAATGACTGCCATCTTACAATAGCATACGGGGCTTACGACTAAGTGCCTTACAAAGCATGGAAGTTTTGTTAAACCGTCAATATTATTTGTAACCTGAAGCCGGCAACCGGTACCAATGTGCCTTTAAAAGCGCGTAGGAGCTCAATTTCAATTGGTCACCTCAAACTAACTACTACTTTAGTAAAAACTAATCACGAAAACCCTTTTTTACGTACATAGAGGTAACATTAAATATACTTTCTTATTTTATACTAGTATATGCTACAAAGAAACCTACTGTCTAAATTTTGTAATTATAGAGCCATTAGTAGTATCAGCTCTGCGTTGACGAGACAGTCAGTCAGGTATTCTCTGTTTATGATAATTAGATTAGATTAGATTAGTACAGATAATAATATACTAACTCCACCGTACTAATATAGGTCAAGAAATATCGTTGGATGTTTTAGTTATTTTATATTGTACTAGCGGCTGCTCGCGGTTTCACCCGCGTGGTTCCCGTTCCCGTGGGAATATCGGGATAAAAAGAATTCTATGTGTTAATCCAGGTTATAAACTATCTGTATGCCAAATTTCATCCAAATCCATTTAGTAGTTTTTACGTGAAAGGGTAACAAACATCCATGCATACTAACAAACTTTCGCGTTTATAATATTATTAGTAGGATAAATTTTGTACCTTATAGTATTGGACAAATGGATAGATTTTGTCTAAAACACATGTGTTATTTACACTTTTAATATTTTGCGTTACATAGTTAAACAAATTTAAACGGGGATTAACGCAAACTAATACGTAAACGTCGGGTATAAAGAAGGTATGATACCTTTTTACTAATTAGTTTGCGTTAATCCCCGTTTAAATTTGTTTAACATGTGTTATTGTTGTTATTAATAGAGTGATTACTTAAAAGATTATTGATATGAGTGCCTGGTGCGAATTCCATTCCCCATGCGGCCACGTTAACGAAAAAGCAAGGTAGATGAGTGTCTTAGAAAGTGTGAATTAAAACTATGCGGATACAACTTCTCGTTCTCGTTTACGTGCTCGAGTGACGAATAAAACTAAGTGCTAGTGTGGAACTCTGTGAACTTTGTTAGGAAGTGTTAACAAAAGTAAGAACTTAATTAGTCAAATTACATATCCTACGGTATCTGAACTTTAATTGTTGTGGTTAAGCCCTACTTTTACACGGTGGGTGTCGGCAATCGGATATTACGGACACGAGGCGTGAACGTGGCGCGGACGAGGGGACCACGATCGATGGCCCATTTGCTCGCCACTCGATCGTAATCGTTTTGTGTTAACGATTTTTTTTCTCTCCTCGAATGATTCATTGAGGTGCTGTGAGTGATAGACTAAGAAACTGTTTTTGTTATAACGATCTTTGTACTAAAATGCGTTAGGGTACTGCAATGAAATTATTAGCTTTCGCCACCGGCTTCGGGAGAACTGTTTGGTCTACTCTTTACTTTGTACACTGTTTTATCATCATCATCATCATCATCATAAGCTAATTTTATGTCCCCACTGCTGGGGCACGAGCCTTCCCTATGGATGGATAGGGAGAACCACGCGGGGCCAGTGCGGATTGGTGGTTGTTAACGACTGCTAATGCAGCCGGGACCAACGGCTTTACAAGCCTTCTCAAGCACGGAGGAGCTCGAGACGATAAGTTGTTGGTCACCCATCCGATGACCGGCCTCTGCGAAAGTTGCTTAACCTCAACACTCGCAGACCGGGCGCGTTAACCACTGCGCCATCAAGCTAGGTAGGTATCAAAACCTTATTAGTAAAAGGTATCATACCTTTATACCTGACGTTTCGCCCGAGTTACTTTTACGTTACCTTTTACTTATTAGTTTGCGATAATCCCCGTTTAAATTCTTTGTTAACTATGGAACGCGAAGGTTTAAAAGTGTATAAGTATCATATCCCCCGGGAATGTCATATTTGACCGTGATATCTTAGGGTAGTCCTATATTACCCAGGAATATAGGCAATGTTTTCTAGCAAGCGTAGCTTTCTGTATGTAAAAACATTTTGAATTAGTTCACACTTTAAAAAAAAATGTATGTCAGAAGGGTGCGGGTTCAAATCCTGCTCGTGGAAATTTTTTGCAACATTTGTGTTTTTGTAATTTTATCGCAACAAAAATTTACGTTAAAAATTATATAAACATTTCACACTTTTAAATTTACGCATTCCATTATGTATTTTCCGTGGCCATGAAATTGAAACGAGTCGCGACCTATCATGTATGTACTGACGTTAAGTCGAGACTAATCATCGAGGCGTGTCATGTTGTAGTCACACTGGCTGTGGTCACGGGCTCACTTCATTCCGTGTCAAAAAATCACTAGTATAAAAATTAATGCACCACTTGACTGGAGGTCGCATTTTCCCTAGTCATATACAGGTTGTTTGGTAATACGTGTGTATTCCCCAATATGGCAGACAGGGTACCGTGCATATAACCCCGGTAAATTACGAACATATCTGAAAAGTACCATATGGCCGAGATATTGAGGTGGTTTGTTCCTAAGTAAAATTGCAAAGTGTCCAGCTGATGCATTGCTCTTGGTCGTTTAACTCACGGTCCAAACGAACCAGGATTTAAAACATGTCAGGGTTATTAAAAAAAAATTGTTATAATATAAATTTGTTATTTTTTATGGAAAAGTTAAACTTTGTAAATACGATTTGTATATTACTATGGTTTTCTTTAAACTAGGTTGCATGGCTATGTTTCGGGAATATACACATTTTACCCTGTATAAAAAGGGTAATTAACGTAGCGATAGATCGGTCGGTTAAAGCACTTGGCCAGATTGCCAGAGGTTGTGCGTTCATTTTCTACCCAACTGTAACATAACACTCGGCTCATCATGACGGATATGAAAATAAAAAGACAATTTTATTACATCATAAAATTTCCCCCATTACGAGAGTGATGAACCGTAAAATGTACCTCGGGTTAATACTTGCTTTTATTCGACGTATGTACGTAGGAGTATGTACTAAGGAATTTCTTCATAGGTTACCAGAATTTATGCTGACGCTTAAATTTCCAAGACGGTATAGAAGTTCATATTAACATGAAATTGTTCCTTAATACCTTTTGAAATGTTACGTATCAGTTTGGTTTGGGTAACGCGATTCCAGTTATGGGAGTATCTATAATAATACCAAAACACAGTCAACATCAAAAGTAGATTTTTAGAATATTATAGAAAGGTAAGGTTGGTAAGGTACCGACCACTTCTACCAAAAAATTTCGCTACATTGGTATGTTTGATAAAAAAAAATGTTTTATCATATTTAGGATATATACTCATTTGTTTCATGTATAATGGTCGGTTTTGATCATCGACTTTTGCAATTGGTTCGATAATACTCGATTCTGGTGATTTAAGGATGCATGCATACAGTCTTTGGTTCTCTATTATTTTTGCTTTTTACAGCTTCCTGGACAATTTTCTTTTTAATTGTCTTAAAGTTTCTCACCAATTAAAAATTACGTGTACTTAGCTTTTGACTTCGGCCTAATTGTCCCATACCATCGCAGGTTAGATGAAGGTCAAAATCTAAATAATCAGTTAACAGCACATCAATAAAAACTTTACAAATGGCGGTCATATTTCAGTCCCACATCTGCATAGTATGTCAAATAAAGAACCCTAATTATGAAGCAACGTCACTCTTTACGAGCCCGTTAGTG
Source organism: Eudonia lacustrata (assembly GCA_947562085.1). Lineage (NCBI taxonomy): Eukaryota > Metazoa > Arthropoda > Insecta > Lepidoptera > Crambidae > Eudonia > Eudonia lacustrata. The sequence continues at coordinate 13,704,616 of OX387318.1, read as the reverse complement.
TTACGGCATTTAGAGCTACGGCAATAAAACTCCCAATGAACTCTTTGGCTGGCCTTTGTTAGGGCTGGACCATGAGCATGAGCAAAGCGGTTTTTTTAGAAGCCATTTTAAATAGATATTACTATTAACGTGCTACGAGCTCGATGGCGCAATGGTTAACACGCCCGGTCTGCTATTGTTAAGGTTAAAAATTGTATATCAACGTCCAAATTCGTGTTTCAGTGACTCTGATTAGGATTCTGTCAAAATTTCCATAGTCCAAACGTCAAAATCATTAGATTTCAAAAATAGGCAGATCGAGACCGTGTTTGGTACAGACGCCAGCACATAAACCTATCCAAAACTGTCAAAATTTTTCGATAAATGTTCAACCACAAAAATAAATATCAATTTAATTTTACCTCTGAATGTTCTTATCTCTGTGCGCATCGCATCGCGAGCATCGCGCGCGTCGCCTTTTCGTATGTGAATGGAACATAGACTTACAAATGTCACGACAGTACAATAAAAGCTTGGAAAATAATTTTTAATTAATGTATTGAGTTATGATAAAACTCGTAGAACAAATGTTGTTGTGTATGATGTTAGCTATCTAGTCGTGCGAGGTTGTTGATGTTTTTCAAATAACCCTGTATAATTGAAATTTGACAGTTCGTAGTAATGAAGTTTAGGCAAAACGAGATTTAGACTAATTGCGTTTCAGACACACAGAGAACAAAGGGTCTGATGTGCATGCATGTGTACATAGTTACTCATTTTATATTATTAAAAGATCCACCAACCCTTTGGTATATTATGATCGCTATTCTCTGCTTAACAAAACACAACCCTTACCCGTTATAGCTGAGGGAAGTGAATCCCTCAGGGCGTGAATTCTAATGGCTCTCCCCTAATTTTCATTTAGAATTTGGGTCAAAAATTTGTTTTCATAATCTTTCCTTCTCTCTTTTATGACCACATTGTTAGCACTTTTAATTTTAGTTTATCAGGAAGAAGCTGTTAATTAAAAAGGGGAACAAGTTCATTCGTAAAGTTCAAATTTAGAATATGTTTATTTTCTGAAGTTCAGCTAAGAATTGGCTTAGAAAGTTTAGAGCTACAAGCTCTTCTTTAGTATTAATTTACTTACAAACCCTTTTTGTAAGTATGTTATTAACGTACAAAGTCTTCAAATTGATTACAACATCGTCATAACTGTGTTTTTGTAGTATAACAAGTGATATTATTAGGTTTTTATTAAGAAAACCTCAAAGAAAAGAAGAACCACATAAAGTATACGAATTTATATTTTTTCTTTGTACAAAAACACCTATTACGCTACAACACTTCGTATAATCACATTAAGCGTACGCCCAATCAAAATAAGGAACGTACATGGGCCCCTGATATATGTGGCGGTACATAATTTATATGCATATACTGTTATTTACTATGCCATTTTGTCTCTTCTGGTGTTTATGATATTCGGGACGCGACGCGTAACGGAACGTGTCTAAGCCTTACCCAATTTTTAGGGGCGATACAATTTTTATTTGCTTTTTATATAAATGTGTTTTTATAACGTTTGGGAGTAAATCGTTGTGTGTAATGAGTTTTACGTCTCTCTGTATGATTTCTTATTTCGTATTATGTTTAATTTAATGTGGGTTTGTATGTGGCTTTTTTTGGTCATTTGTGTTTGTTATCTTTTAGGTCCGTGGCTGTGTTAAGGGTGCGCCGTCCGTAAGTGACAAGTGTCATATGTTTTATTTGAAATGTCGTCGCCCATATTTATTTGATGCCGCGCGGCCATACTAATTTTGTATGGGGAATTTAAGGTGCTTAATAAAAAAATATTATTTAAATAACCACTTGATGAATCGAAAATGTAGTCTAGCAATTTGTAGTTTATCCATTGATGATTGTTTAGACAAAATCAGAGGTACAATAATTTAGATAAACTATAAGAAATCTACTAAACGCCGCCACTCGTTTTCATGATCTTTGCCCAACTTTAAATGATATTGTAGAAAAAACTATAGCGTGTTATGAATTTATGGTTCTGACAAATTGTAAACACGTGATACTAAATATATATTTTGTTCATTTAATACGATAGTATTTTCAATTATATTTACTTAACCGTAACTGCATTTTTGGCATTTTTTGGTCGGCCCACCCTTAAGAAAATGCTTTGTAAACTTATTGTGTTGAAGGAAGTAAACGATTAAAATAAAATATAAAATTACCTATCAAACGGAAGGTTTTAGTTTAAATTATCTAAAACCTTATGTTTTAAACTATCGAAAACCTTTTTCTATATATTTTGTTTGCAGAAAAGGTGTCGATTTTATTTTTGCGAGTGGTTTTTATCAACACCTTTTTTAACAAAATTATATATAAGCACAATCGTTCCACAAGAACAAATTTCACTATACCCTTTAGTTTCGGACAACAAAGACCTACATTTTAGATGGCACACCCTATACATTGACGTTTCTTACTCCCGTCATGCACCATCAAGAAGACAACCCCATAACTTAACATTCCGACAACAACCCAAACTGTACGACACATTACAAACTACCAAAACCTCTTTACCACACCGTCCCTTAACCCTCCAATGTCCGAGAACCGGTGATTTCCCAAAAGGTTGACATTTCACTCGACAACATGCTTAATTCACAACAAAATGGTTCCGGACAGGTCTGAATGCAAAGGAGGATGTGTTTGGTGAATTTTTTAGGCGATGTCAGCCTGTTTGTGGTGATTTGTGGGTGGGACATTTTAGGGAAGCGTACGTTTGAATTGTATTTTTTTGTAGAAGGGAAAAGTTTATAAAGCAAGCGTTAAGTGCCTTTTGTTAGTAAAACAGGTTTTGTTCGAAATCGATAATAAAAATATTCTTTGTCGTATTCTCTTTAGACATTTTATTGTTTTATAACTGTTGTTTTTTGCCCCTTGCGGGGTTTGAATCCATGATTTAAGTATTTGCATTTCGGTACGATCGTTGACTGCTAGACCAACGAGGGCTAAATCTGTCGATAAATACCATTTTAAAACCTAAAACAAAATTAATTTAGAAATTTGTAAACTGCTTCCATTGCAATATAGTACTTAACTTACGTAATGATATCGAAAAAGTAGCGCTACCACAAACAAAACAAGGCTGAAAATCGCATAAAGCCTCACTAAAGGAAACTTAACTGATAAAAGCCTCCTTCATCCGTTCAGCGCCTAAAGAAAAAGTTACATTCTAATCCACAGAAAGTGTTAAGGGAATTAAACCGTTGCATGCTTGTTATTCTTGGCTCGCGTCAGCGCGAAGTGTGTGCCATGATTTATAAGGCTGTATGAGTTGTATCCGCACGCGTGTTGTATAAATTGCGTTCGGTAAACCATTTGGGCACTCCATTGGTAACAGAGCGGCGGGATGAGGAAAAATTGTGTAGCTGTTTGTTGCGGTTTCATGTGGTGTTAAATTGGTCAAAAATGTTGTGAAGATCCTTTAAGGAAAAGTGTGAGTTATTGCTTGCTATTGCGAACTAGGTTTACTTATGTCAGGTCATTGATTTGACATAGACGTTTGCCCGAGAAGTGGTAATTGTCAAGATGGGATGGGTAACACAAATGTAACATAGAATTCGCCACATTTCTGGGGAATTGGCAAGCAAGTTATCACACATACCTATTTTTTATTTAACTACTGTTCCATGGTTCTAGCCATTTATATTATCCAATTAAAATTATATTTAAAAGTATGATAACAAGTAATGGTTGGTCAGTCACTGTTTCACTTTAGTAAAATGTAGCAGTTTGGTCCTGGTTATTGTCACATCACATTGTTATAGCAGTCGTTAACTACCAACCCACTTTAACTTTAGTTTCATCATCATCATCATCATCTCAGCCAAAAGACGTCCACTGCTGGACAAAGGCCTCCCCCAAGTATATGGGTATTTACTTACTAATTAACTTAACTTTGAGCGATTTTGAACACCAAGCCAATTCCGGGGAGCAAAATAGTGTTGCATTAGCGTTAAAATAGTTTTCATCTTGACTTAACCCTAAACGCTAACCTAAGTCAGTGCCATAAAGATAATTAAATCGTAACTTGTAGGTTGATTCGAAGTTCGCCCCAAATCCCTTGCCAATGTCCATTTACATACTGTTTTAATTACAATTTGATAGTTACAGCAAGATTGCTAACATTTCAGGGCCTTACAGCAACCTATAAATAACTCAGGGTCTTTTAGGCCCAACCGGATGGTACTTCTAATTGAGTTTGATGTTATTTTCAACTGTAAGTACGACTGTTTAAGTGTTATTGTTCAAGATTGTGCCAATTTAGTCAATGACCACTTTCAACTGCCACATTCACAAACGTCATTTTACATGAATGACTACTTGGTGACTACTAGGTGACCAAGCTTTTTTATTATAGTGAAGTTTTTATTGATGACGTCCTAAACACTATTTCAGAGCGAGTGCCGCATTTCTGAGACGTCATAATTAACATTAATAAATACTTACTTATTTAATTACTAAGTACCTATTATAAATATTCAAAAAGTAAATAAAAGTTTCTAATATTTATTTTTAAACTATTTTTGTATTTGAAAATATTAGCAAGAAACATATATTATTAAGTAAATATTGTCATTAGCCTTTTCTAAGTGCGGCAATAACTGACAGCAATTTATTATTGCTAACGGGTAAACGCTCGACTTTTATATCACCTGATGTTAAGTGATGACAGTGATGACAAGGCTTCATCAAAGATCAAAGTTAAAAATAAACTAGCTGAAACTTATATAACTTATAACTTACACTGGTTTTTACCTTACCTGATGTAAGTTAATGTGTGTAATGTATAAAATGTACGTTATAAGAAAGAAATTAAAACCTAAAGCGATTGTGCAACTAGCCTTCAATATTTTGAACGTATCTAATAAAAACTTTCAGGGCCACAAAATAACTTGTTAAAATAATTATGAATTTGATCCCGTACTTCGCTAACAACATGAATAAAATTAAGGGTGCCAGACACCCGCATAACTTCGTAAAGGTTCTTGCAACCATTTACGCTTGCCCTAAGCACTTGCCCGATTTAAATTTTCCAGCAAAGTTGTTGACACTTTTAGTTTTGACACGTTGTTCCCTTGTTACAGGAGATCGCGGCTATTCTCATCAGCTTCGACAAACACAGCGAATGGCAGTCAAAGGAGGTCAAAATACGGTGAGTACATAATACTTAGTGAATGAAACATGTTTTTGTCAAACTAAATATTGATACTGTAGAATCGTAAGTAGAATAGGTAACACAAATAAATATATTTGCATCATGCCGTGTCTTAAATTTTAAGCGTCATTTATGTAAATGAAAATTTATTTAAGTATGTAAGAATTACATGCCGCAATTTATCTAGGATACAATATTAGGATGGTCTGGATCCTAAGCTCAGAGATTTCTGTATTATTCCTGTATTTGTGTAAATTGATATTTGATGTTCTCACATTTGGCAAGTAACTCTCATTACAAAGACGAAAATACCTATAAAGTATTTAAATTGTAAAATACATTTTAAATTTACGTTTAATGTCTAACTCATACTGTTGTAATATACATCAAAAGATCTTAAAACTACCACTTTTTCACTCAGTAGATTCTCGAAACAAAAAAGCATAACAAAATCTTGTAAGAAAAAGGAAATTAGAAATCTTCTAAACAAAAAGTCTATCCAGAAAGAACAAATTAAACTATCAGTGGACTAACGTCTTCCACTTTAGATTTTTTAGCCTGTGGCGCCAGGGGTGGATCCAGGAAGATTTATGGACCTAGCGTTTAGTAACTTGTAATTTATGTGAACTCGTTGGTTGTATGCTGCTTTTTCCTTCATGTAGGTGATAAATTTAAACGTCCTAAGTATTTACATACTTTCAACCTTAGTTTTAGTAATCTATTTTTAAAGGGAATATTTTTTTTACATTCCTTTAACATTTATTGATTACACTTTGCCTAAAAGCGGTACTAATACTAAGTATCATATTTTTATTAATAAATCAATTATATTGTTTGAAAATATTAATGAAAAAGAAACATTAATTTCATTTCAGTAATCAGAGAGAAACGTGTCAAATAACAGAGAAGTCAGAGATTCTCTCTTATTTTCTTCGAAAATATTAATACTATTTAAGCATGCAAGATCTACTGTAGTAGATCTTGCAGGAGATCTGCAGATCTACATGTTTAGTCTAGAAACAGTTCTCCCAAATCTAGATTTACAACAATAATAAGTCAACTGTGTTTGTTAATTTTGCAACTATCATCAATTCCTCTAAACTCCGGCGTTTCTTCGTCCCTGAGCACGTCCCCTAATTTGGCGCCCGCCACGGGACCCGTTCCAACTTGTAACAACTTTGAGCAAATTAAAACTTGCCCGGTGACTACTGCTCTCTTTGTCTGCTCCCCTGAAATATTAACTCTTTATGAAGGCGTAGTGTACTCCGAAACTCGCGGTGCGGACGCGGTGTCGTTACTCTAAAATTTTAATCTTAGTACCCCGCGTGATTTAGATTTGGCTCATGGGATTTATTGTTTGAACTTAGTTCTTTCTGAACTTTGGTTTTAGCTTCTTCCGTAAAAGTTGCCTTTGGGGAGTTCAAGACTTTTGTTTAATGATACTGGAAACAACAAATGTCGCGCTTATCTTGTTTGCTTGCACTAATAAAGAATTTGTAACACTTACCAACTTTAGTACATACATTTGTAACTTTTAAATTATCTTCGTCATTTAAATTAGCGTGATTATTATTAAGGCTTAGTTTCGTTTCGGCACCGTCCCATTTCGGCACCCCAATTTCGTACGTCTTAAAGTACTCGTACAGTCTTTAATATTATCTTGTAAGGAAATTAAAAAAAATAGTACAAAGTATAACGTGTTTAAAAATATATTAACACAGAAAACCTACCATGTTTTTCGATAATTTAATATTTTGGCACAGTTTCATGTGTTATGTTCACTGATGTACAGAACTATAGCAGGTATTTATTTATTTATTTAATTTAATAGGACAACCAACAAGATTAACACAAATACAAGCAATAACAGCAGGTAGATATTTATGAGCAGAAAAAATGATCTACCTTCTTCCCAGAACTATCTGGGAAGAAGGTAGATCATTTTTATCACTTATTTTTGTGGTATCACTAGATAATTCCGATAATAATAATTGCAATTATGTTTAAATTACAAATTTATTACCTAGTTGTTACTAGTAGCTGACTCAGATCAATAAGTCCCGGGTTCGATTTTCAGAGCGGGTTCATATGATTGCATTTAGGTTGTTTAGTGGCTCTATTCTGTTTGATTCCGGGTAAACTGAGCTTATATCTTCCACCTTACCACCCACAAGGTAATAAAGGTAAAGCGCTGCCCTGTTAAGGAATGATTAAAAAAGTATCAAAATGTATTAAAGTACATATATATAAAGTATATTTAGACGACCTCCTTGGTCGAGTGGCTTGTACACGTACTTGGCGGTTTTCGAGGTGTCGCCATCTGTGAGGCCCCGGGTTCGATCCCCGGTCGGGTCAATTTAGAAATTATTGTTTTTCTAAATTGTCTCGGGTCTGGGTGTTTTCTATGTATAATAAGTATGTATTTAAGTATTTTAAGTATGTTTATCCGTTGTCTAGTAACCATTTAACGAGTTTCATAACGAAGCTTCTCTTGGGCTAGATAATTGGTGTGAGTGTAGGAAAGTTTATTTATTTATTTATTTATTTATTTATCATAGAATAACATAATGACAGTGTGATAAAATTACAGTCACACGCTAGACTATAGCTTAAAGTTGCATTAGTGCTTAAAACATACAAAGTATTCAACCGTGGGCTGCACAAGAGTATTTTTGCAAGTATTTGTGCAAGTCATTAGAATGACGGAACTATACGTTAAAGGACAAGCTTAAAATTAATCTAACATCGCTTGAATATAAATGTTTAATATTACGTGTAGACTGCGATCACATTAACTAGATTGAGTATTTAACTAGTTTTTACTTTAATTATTAAAATAAACTACAGCTATAACTGTTAACGGTAAATTCATCATTGATATTATCAAATTTCATTCTTAAGAAAATAAAATAATATAGATACTCCGCCTCTGTGGTCTAGTGGCTAAGACCACCGACTTAGACCCAGAGGTCCCGGGTTCGATTCCCAGCGGGGGGGTACATGTTTGTGTACTCGGTTTGGTTGGTGGTAGGGCTTGTTTGTCCGCCTGGCTAGCTACCACCATCGTATCTAAACATGTCGCCATAACATCAATGTTTGTAGCATTGTTGTGTTCCGGCAGCTAGAGATAAGATAGCCAGTACCTCACTAGTTGAGGATCCCGGGTGAAGTGCGCTTCTATCATTGGCCTTATCATCACTTAACATCAGATGAGATCAAGGCACTGTGCTTATATAGTTGCTAAGTTACTACCAATACCCCAGTACCTACGTAAAACTACTTAAAGTTTAAGCCCGGTGAAGCTAAAAATGCCGTTTGAGGCAATCAGCACACTATCTCAAAAAAAAACTTAAATATGAGTTCGTAAGTTTATTGTTCTCCTTGTAGATTTATTGAGCAATAATATATAACTTATTGAAATTCATCATAATTTGCAGCGCGCTCCAGACAATAAGAACCACAAAAAAATACAAAAAAAAACTACTTCAAAACAACTGAGAGCGAATTAAAATGGCAGCTTTCGGTATAGCGTACGATTCGCATTGAATAAAATTACCATTACCTATTGCAGTTCTGACGGTGAAACGGCGAAAACATCGTTTAAGCGTCCGCTAGATAAACTCACCCTTAAAATAACAAATTGTGTTATTTTTGTGTTACTTTTTCATTGTTTGTCATAAAACGGAGAAAGCTGCGAAGAGTTTTAAAAGCATATGCAAAGGAGATTATTTGGATGTTAAATCGTAAACTTGAATTGTTTCAAAGACTAAACAACAATACCAATATAAACAATCAACAAATAAATGATAAGCCTTTCATTGGCTCTAGCGTCTAACTTTTTTGTATTTAAAAAGTAATGTCTACCTTCGCTTTGGTGTAGATGAAGAACAGACGCCATTCAGCATTTATAGGATATACGGATCTATAGGATACTAGCTGTCACCAGCACCTTCGCTGTGCGAAAATAATCGATCAATGAATGCTAATCAAAATAATTATTAGGTTTATCAACATCATAATAGCCTATTATTTGCACTATCTCATGTTCTTACTACATACAAATTTTCATTAAGAGCCGTCACCCGCCCGCTTCGCTGAGCGTAAACTTGTAAATAAAATTTCATTTTTTTATAGTACAAAAATAAACGAATACATAATTTATAAATAGGACGTTACTAAGATGATTCTGCCAAGGTTTTATCAAAAAAGAACATACGGACTTTCTTTTAAAGCGTCACGCACTACTCGTAGCCATCCTGATTTCAAGAGGTAACGCATTCCATAGGAGAATGGACTAAGTATGGAAGGAGGAGTGTACAAAGCCAGATGTATGGGAATGACAGAGAAGGAGAAGATTATTAGTAGATCGGAGATTCCTACAGAGAGAGCAAAGGTATTGAAAATGAGGAGTGAGATAAGAGGGAGCATTTGGAGAAATAAGTAGTGAAAATAGTGTCGTCAGGGCTCGTACACGCCTCCGCTGGCGAATGGGCAGCCATTTTTAGCTCGGACCTATAATGCGAAATGTGGTCATATTTTTTGAGGTTATAGATGAACCGTATTGTTGAGCAATCTGTCGAGTTTATCTAACAAGTCAGCATTAAGATCCAAATAACACACGTCTCTATAGTCGATCATGGGAAATAAGTTTGTGCAAGCATAACCTTTGTCTTAAATGGTAAAAAGTTCCTCAGGCGATTCAAGAAGCGCAAGGTCCAGGTAACTTTCTAGCTAACTCTAGCGACCTGAGAGTGCCAACTGAGTGTAGAATCGAGATGCAGGCCAAGATTTTTCATTTCATTCGGGCTATGGTATGACCGTTCCGTCGTACACAATTGGCTCAAGAGAGTTAATTCCCGCTCTATCAATCGCAAGCTGCCAACGAGTATCGACTGACACTTTGAGGGATTTACGGCCACACCAAATCTACGAGACCTTGAGTTATCAATAACAGCATCCAATCTCGATTTACGGAGTGACCGAAGATAAGCCGGCTACGCTTCCGTTATCAACGTCATAGTAATTATGAATTAGTTCGTCAGAGGCCATGGCTATCCACTTAGCCGGTCGGCCAGTTTCAGCTAATCAGCTAGATCTGTGGCGCTAAGGGAGATTGATAACAATTGCAGCTAGCAGCATGACATGTTTGACTGCGTTTGGCGTTTGCTAAAGGATATCTATGATTGACACATTTTGTTAACCCCCCTGTGTATTGCGACCTAATTGGCTCGTGACTCTCTTTAGAAAGCACATAAAAATAATAAACGTAAATAAGTATGACACTGATGTCTGTGACCTGCATAAGTTTCTTAAGAAAAGTTGTTCAGTAATACCACTAAATATACTGAATAGAAAAGGATACATTTAGAAGGCAACGCAATTATACTTTTGTATATTTTTATATACATCAAATTGTAGCGATGACTTGTGTTCGATTATGGAGGTTTTTTGCCCAAATGTGGGACAGTAGACTATTACTTATGAATACATAACTGAGACTTATTAAAAGACGATTGCCAAAAATCAACCCTACCCATCAAGAAATAAAGTAGATAGCAAATTTATCACCGCAATAAGTGCTTCACTTTCTAACTGAATGCCATAAAGAATTAATTTCCAAATAAAAACTGGATAATGCCGTGACGCGTGCAGTTACTGCTTGTTACTAAGCCAAGTTTATTATTGTTACTCTTCGATTTATAGCCATACTTTGACCCTAGGACGGTTCGTGGTACGGAAGCATAACTCGTAAGTCTAAATAGTAACTTTTAGTTGAACGTTTCAATTGAATGTTATAGTGCGACCTCGTTTTTAGATACTTTCCCTTGATTTATTCGTATCTGAAACGCGTGCCGGATTAAGTAGGATGGCACTTAAGTCGAAAGAGCAAAAGTTTCTTTTAATGTTAAATGGCGAAGTCGTATTAAAGTAAACTGTAATGACAATGTTTAGCAGAGGATATTAATTGTCGGTTCCAAAAGTTATTTCCTGAAGAACTATTTATTTGCAACTTGAAAACTAATGCCTCTCCAACCTAAGAAAGTCCATTTGGATTAATTTAAATAAAGGATTACCTTACCCTCTCACAGGCAATACAGCTATAATTTTTTACTGATTTTCAATATTATTATAAATGAAGTTCAAAGTTTAGTAGCAATAGTTACTAGCCTTCGAAAGCGGTAAGCAGTTTCTCGATTTTACTTACTCTATTACTGCATACAGGTGTAAGCAGACGAAGTCACGGATGGTCGCTAGAAAATAATACGAAAAGTACTTACTGACTAAAGAACTTAAGAGCGTTTACGCCGCACACTAGCGCCACTAATGAAAAAAAAAACATATCTAGTAATTAGAGATAGAAAATCAAATTATGCTCAACGAACTATTTGAATGAAGTAATTTAGCATTTTTACGTCACCTAATGAACACCTCACATGTTATGGTTTAGTTAAATAAGACATTACGGCCACTTTTAACTATAACGCCATATTTAACTAAAGCATAACATGTCAGGTGTACATTAGGGGACGTAAAAATGCTAAATTACTTCATTCAGATAGTTTGTTGAGCATAATTTGATTTTCTATCTCTAATTACTAGAAATGTTTTTTTTTTCATTGGCGGCGCTAGTGTGCGGCGTAAACGCTCTTAAGAACGATCAACATCGCACGGCCAATACCGCTGGACCTGGACCCTCTGAATGTTTAAGCCATTTTTCGGTTTTGATGACGTAAGCAAGTGGTAACACGGGATCTTGCGATATTCCCTCGAAATTAAGGGATACAAGTTTTTACGCAGACGAATCCGAAAGCTGAAGCTAGTATGTTCATATAGACATAACTTATGTATACCAATTATCAATAACAATATGTATTACAAAAGTGCATTTGTTACAGGAATAAAAGTTTTTAATCATCTACCCTTAGAACTGAAAGGATGAAACTCCAAAATGTTTAAAATTAAAAGAAAACCTGGTTGATGGGAAAGTCTTCTATTCTTTAAAATAATATTTTACGTAATGTTTAGACTTTTTATAATTTTAAATGTATGTTCTCTCAAACAAAACAAATTTACTAATTCTTATTACTTTTGATTATTATTAAAAAAAAATATTACTTTAGTGTAACATCTGCAATTAAGATTGCATTTGGAATGATCAACTATTATATTTTATAATGTTTACTCTTGAATGATTTAATGTTTAATCTTGTTGATGTTAATGAATAAATAAATAAATAAATAAAGATAAATAATTAGAGTGGTCGAGTCTGAATAAGTTTTTAATAAAAATCAGTTATGACACCTACCCACCTATGTTTACTCGGATTGGCCAATAGTTCCGTCGAAATTGGATTTGTATATTGGGAATCCTACGCCGAGATTACATTTAGACTCAAAGTGCAATTTGCATTTACAATCCGCTGGGCGTCGTGTATTCATTTTATTTCTAATAAGTTCGTTTATTTGCGGTTTTGCATTATTTTTTATCGAAATGGCTTGGACTTTACTTAAATAATAATAGAACATTAAAAAAACTGGTATACACGATTGAAGCTGAGGTATAACGTCCCACTGCTGAGCTCATAAGCATTCCCCATGAACAATAGCTTATTGAGGAAGCTCATGCGATTACCTATAACGTTGGCCCAATGTGGGTTCACCAACCACCGGTTTTAACGACTGCCATTTTACGATGACAACCGGGACCTACAGCTTGTCTTATAAGAAGGATCTAGAGATATAAGCAATATGGTCACCCATACGGTGATTAAGAGTACCAAACGTTTGCTTAACTTGTAAGATCACAACCCGAACGCTGAAGTCATTGCACCATCGAGCTCCTCAAAATGCTAGATCACAATCCAAATGCTCAGTCACTACGCCATTGAGTCATATGAAAATCGTTTTAACTGGTTAATCTACTGGAGTTACAGATAAAGCGTGGCCAAAAACGCAATGAGGCAATATTTGTTCCCGTTTTATAGTCAACCAGATTTTATTACAATTATATTAATTAATTTATTTATTTATAATTTATGTACACACAAACGAATAGAAGGGAACATAGTAAGAATGGACAAGTACAAGGGCGCTGTTTATTTCACATTGAAATTTTTTCCAGCAGGCCCGTAGAAGGAAAAGATACAAAGAAAAGTAGAAAAAGTGTGCACAAAACAAACAAAACCAGTAAAATAGTTACGACACAAATTAAACATACATACAATAACGATAACATACTCAAGTGGAAAGATAGTACTCCTTTATGCGCGCTAAGCTATAATATTTTTATTATTATTTATATTTATAGGTTTGTAGTTTTTTAATTTATAATACTTAATATTATTATTATTGTTTATATTAATAGGTTTGTAGTTTTTATTTTTATTTTCAAAGTATAGATAACATTTCGGAAGCTAAACACAACACGGAAGCGCCGCGGTAGACCTAGAAGGAGTTGGCGGGACGATATTTAACCAAAATTGGAATCAATTAGCTCAGGACCGCAATAGGTGAAAGAAATGGAGGGAAGCCTTTGCCCAGCAGTGAGACAGTGAGGACTAATAAAAAAATAAAAAAAAAATAATACATAATATTAGAAATGTTCTGTTAATAAACCTAATGTGCTTCGGACTTTCACACAGGAAAATCGACTGAAACTTGTGTCCAAAATTGTGAACTCCCTGGAACGTATCTCAGGATAAGGTGGATCGAATCAGGTTCAGTTCCACCATTCCAAGACACAGGTTTGCGTGTTCAACGCCAAAAAGGATCCATTTGTCGTAGCGCCACAGTTCCAGAGCACTCCACTTAACATCTCAAGTAGCATTGGGATCCTTGGTTTGACATTATGTGCAATTCCGCAAGTATCTAGAGGACAAAGCGAAGATGGCATCACAGAAATTAGGAGTTCTTAGGAAAGCGAGACGGTACTTCACGTCCAACCAGCTTTTACAGTTGTACATAGCCCAAGTTAGACCTCACATGGAGTACTGTTCTCACCTTTGGTCCGGGGCTCCTAAATGCCTGGCCTGTGTGGAGAATGCTATGAGGAACTTTTTAATTTGGTGCCTACTTCTCCTTCTACCATAGCACCGCTCGACATCGGAACAGGGCACACGCACACTTCCTGGAACCGCTGTTTTCTCGAACGGTTTGTTTCCAGAGAAACTTTATTCCACGTACCATCAAAATGTGGAATGAGCTGCTATCCGATGTTTTCCTATTGAGCTACGATATGGATTCAAAAGGGGTGTAAAGAGGTTTTTCTCAGGTCGGCAAAACGAAAGCAACATCTCTGATGTTGCTGATGTCCATGGGCGGCGGTGATCGCTCACCATCAGGCGGCCCGCCTACGCCTGCTCGTTTGCAGACTATGACCATAAAAAATGGTATATTATGGATATTGGTTGTTTGTATTGGTTAGAAAAAATGTAATACTATGTTTTCTCGTGGTAAATAGCAGCTTATGACACTGTCAAGCCCTTCAACTACCTGTACAGTCACGAGCAATAACATGTATACACATTTGTCTAGTTTTTACTCTTACTCCATTGTATTACGAGTTACATTGTTTACATATATTGCTTGTGAGTTCGTAACTGTACGACAATCCATTCGATGCTACGTAATATCGTAATGAAAATCTAAGAATACAGACAACACTTTCATATGTGTGATATTGATTAAGATAGGGATTATCATCATCATCATCATCATCATTATCAGCCTATATTAGTCAGTGGCTGGAGATAGGCCTCTAGGGATTGGGATTATTAGCTACCGAAATACATTAACCATTATTCTGAATCAACTGATTACCTTACTATCGTTCGTATGTCTGTTCATTAATATTCATTTTCACAATGTCCGCAATGCTTAATATTATGTGAGTAATGTTTCGAGTCATCTAAAGTATGATTCAAATAATTAAACTCAATACTGATTAATATTTTATTGCATCACTTGCATCACGTCCAAAAGGTGGCACCAAAATATCAAGATAAAATCATGGATTTAAGAGAGAATTAAGACGAAGCGTATTCCTAAGAAGAAGGATAGAGAGAGAGATACAATTATAAATAGTTGCACCAAATATGCGTTCGATAATTTGCCAGCACACACAATCGCAACTTGCCAGCATTTGTCTTAAAGTAAACAGCAATCTGTTTATTTGTGTATCTTGTGGAGCTGTCAGTCGGCCAGAGGCTGTGCGAGTGACAGGGCGAGTATCTCTGACATGTTGCGGTGAACCCAATGACAGGCGTATTACCCAGTTCGCGAAATAGAACTGTTGAATAATGCATGATCGGATTGTAAGGACAAAGGGACAATCCAATTTATTAAGTATTTATGATATTTTACATGCTTTCTAGTTCATTACGGGTTATAATGGCAGTCATAGTCAACGGTAATAGAAAGAACGCAATTATTCAAAAATCCACCGAGCGGTAATAATTAAACAATAAATAGATGCTCCAAATTGCGTTAAACAATTTGCGAGCAAACATACTCGCAATTTGCTAGCATTTGTCTCAAAGTAAACAGCAATACATGTATCTTGTGGGGCTGTCAGTCGCCTGGACGTAGTGCGTGTGGCAGGTTGAGTATCTCTGACATGTTGCGGTGAGCCCAATGACAGGTGTAATAACCGGTTCGCGAAATAGAACTGTTGAATAATGCATAGGTATGTACCTATTATACCTGTGGTACGATGTCTTTTAACGCAAACAAGTGGACAATCCCGTTTATTTGGTATCATATACCCTATTTATGACGTATTAAGGCATTAATTTTTAACCTAACTAGAATTACATATAGATTTTTAAATTATTTTAAAACAAATAGTTTGGGCTAGAAAATAAGACTATAAGTCGTATCATAAGTAGAAAAAAAGATATTCTTAAGGGTGCGCCGTCCATAAGTGACAAGTGTCATGTTTTATTTGAAATGTCGTCGCCCATATTTATTTGATGCCGCGCGGCCATACTATTTTTGTATGGGGAATTTAAGTGCTTAATAAATAATAATTATTTAAATAACCACTTGATGAATCGAAAATGTAGTCTAGCAATTTGTAGTTTATCCATTGATGATTGTTTAGACAAAATCAGAGGTACAATAATTTAGATAAACTATAAGAAATCTACTAAACGCCGCCACTCGTTTTCATGATTTTTGGCCAACTTTAAATGATATTGTAGAAAAAACTATAGCGTGTTATGAATTTATGGTTCTGACAAATTGTAAACACGTGATACTAAATATATATTTTGTTGATTTAATACGATAGTATTTTCAATTATATCTACTTAACCGTAACTGCATTTTTGGCATTTTTTTTGTCGGCGCACCCTTAATCAATAATATTGATACAATTTTTATAAATACTAAAAATACTAAAATAACATCTATCTATCATTTGTATTTACATAAAATGGCCTATTACTGACATACATCCAGGCACGTGTGATATTACCTTATAAGGGTTCAGTACTTTAAGGAACCCTGTTAACAATAACAATGTTGCCGTACTCAAAAACGTTTATGTAATTGCCATTGCAAAGAATGAACTCTCCAAATACTTCAAACTGAATTCTTCCACTTTAGCAATGATTTAACGGCTATATTAAAATCTTTTGGTACAAGACTTCTGAGCGAAAATATTCATAAATTTATACTGTAATCGTTTTTATAGCTGAACTTAACTGAAAAATTCTAACTGGTCGCGTTTATTGCAGTGATTTATTAAAGCCGCGAGCTCTGTTTAATGTGCGGGACGAAGTTTGGTTTTGGGACCTATACTGACTGGAAGTTTGGTGACGAAAATATTGACACACTTTGCATGATCTTTGTTGGATTTGCAAAATTCAAACTGGTGGTAAAATCTTCACATTTTATTTTAGTTTTTAATATTTTTTAATTTTAAAATTCTGACGTCAATAAGTGCATGTAAAAGCTTATATTAAATAAAATAAAATTATTTGACTTTGATTTTGCGCAGTAAAGGCGTATTAAACTTGGATTAAATCAAACGTTCACTAGTTTCATCGCCATCTTTATTTGCATAGCAGAAAGACTGTTGCCCGTAGGTGATTTCCCTATTCATTGTTTGATAATAATCTTTAAAATAATTACTTAAATGTGAGTAACCATGCTTAGAGTTTCTCTGAGGGATCGGATCCAGAAGGAGGTGATCCGACTGAGAACCAAAGTAATCGACATAGCCCACCGGATCAGCAAGCTGAAATGGCCAGATTAGTCGCAGAACCGATAACCGTTGAGGTAAACGAGTTCTCGAGTGGAGACTAGGTGGAGAGACGATTTTCGTAAGGTCACAAAATAATGTGACCCTACAAGGTAAGCTTATATATATCACGCTCGAGCGGCGCACATCTTTTGCTGATAAAACCAAAAGAATTATTATAAGAATTATTATCCCCAGAGATACACTTTCCCCGTAGATATACTTTTAAAACTGCGCTTTTATTCCTGTAAGATACACATTCAGCTTGGACACTTATATAAAAACGTGTTTTAGATGAAAAGGAAAAATAAATAAATCATAATTAACCAAAATAAAATATTTTATTCCCCAGAGATAGGTACACTTTCGGATTAAACATCGAAATAGAAATGTTTTTTAGATGAAAAAAAACTAAATAATAAATAATATTTTTAGTGCACTAGATTTAATATTTACAACATAAAGTACCAGGCTACCATAACTATGCAGGAGATTACTTATTAATATAAAAGCATATTAAAGTCTTGTACATAATAATATTATTTTATATTAATAAGCAATCTCCTGCATAGTTATGGTAGCTTGGTACTTTATGTTGGAAATATTAAATCTAGTGCAACATGTATGTAAAAGATTGTTTCTGCCTGTGGTTTATACATTCAAATTATTTATCTTCAGCAATTATTTTATACACAATAGTACCTAAAAGTGTATCTAAAAGGACAAATTGGTAGGGTTAAAAAAAAGTGTATCTTACAGGAATAAAAGCGCAGTTTTATTAAAAGTGTCACTACGGGGAAAGTGTATCTCTGGGGAATAATTCGACCTCAAGAACCTAAGTGATGTTTTTATCAAAATAAAACAAATGAAGAGCTTGTATATCGTTTTTGGGAAGAGACCGTTGTCCAGCAGTGAACATCTTTTGGTTGAATTATTCCTCAGAGATACACTTTCCCCGTAGAAGTATCATCACATGACAAGTGATAACTAGGTCAGAGCTGGAAGCGTACTTTACAGGAACTCATCTGACTCCATTTATGATCTGGCCACCTTATTTCCAACAATACACATAACAGCTGCAAACATGGTTGTTATGCCGACCTGCTTAGATAGTGATTCTGTGTCTCAGGGACACAGAATCTTGGATCATAATATTGTCAAGACCATCAACGCCTGTTTGTTTTAAATACATTTTACGGCTAAGCACAGTGCCTTGATCTCACCTGATGATAAGTGATGACAAAGGCCAATGATGGAAGCGCACTTTACCCGGGAACCTCAACTAGTGAGGCACTGGCTATCTTATCTCTAGCTGCCGGAACACAACAATGCTACAAACATTGATGTTATGGCGACATATTTAGATAAGATGGTGGTAGCTAACCAGGCGGACAAACAAGCCCTACCACCAACGAAACCGAGTACACAAATATGTACCCCCGCTGGGAATCGAACCCGAGACCTCTGGGTCTAAACCGGTGGTCTTAGTCACCAGACCACAGAGGCGGTTAAAACTGCGTGTACGTTATTCGAGCGCGTTAGAAGGTATGAAGCTTATTTTAGCAGTCCTTTTTTAGTTGTAAGGTGGATGGCAAAGATCTGGATGAGTGGGCTAATATCGGCTATAGGCTGATGATGATGAAGTGACCATAAAAGTTTATTAAAAGTTGATTTCAGTTTAAAGCAAAAGAAAATAAATAAAGGCGATTACTTTTCAACATTATTGTCACAATTTTTTTGTTTTTTTAAATTTTATTTTAGGAAGACCAACAAAATAGAATAGAATAGAATAACATTTTATTGACCACAAACAGATTGTACATGACATTAGAAAATAAAAATAAAAAAGTTTAAAGAATAAGTAGGTAGGTAAATTACATTTAGTGTGGTCAACTAGGCCCCAGCCTCAGCATAGGCTACAACGACAATAGCCGCTGGTATTCTGGCGGGACCTATATATATACATACAGCAGCATTATATTGCCAAGATCGGCTACATAAGTCATCTTCGGGCGCATCAGCGCCACCAAACCGACTAGGAGTCGAAGTGGTCGCCATGGCCGAAAACGGTCGGAATGATCATCATCATCATCATCATCATATATAAACATTTAAATAGCTACGGAAAGCCATTAACAGGTCCTTACAAGTAAAAACAATATAAATTATAGTGATACACAAACTAATTACACATAAAGTTAATTAAATATGACATGCTTACAAAATTATACTAAAATAGGATCCAATATAATACGAGTTAAAAATAACTTAATGTAATACCGACTACTGACCAAAGAACATCCGACTTCGCCTAATCGACGCTTCGCTAGTGTTGAACAGATCAATGTCAAGCTGTTTCGATGAGTATTGTAGGAGTTACACGCGCGACAAGAATTAAGAAGAAAGAAGAATAAAGAAAGAAGAATTAAAAAAAAAAAATAAGAATTAAGAATTTTTCCTAAAGTTCGATGACGCGGGGGGGAGATGTATAAGGGGGTTGGACCTAAGGAGCTTCACTGGAGCTTTAAACATTATATAGACGGACTAAGTAATGGACAATCGTTACTATGTTTAATCGAGTTTTACTAATAAATAAATGTAAAAGTATATACGTACACTAATTTATATCAACAAATTATATGACAAAAGGCAGAAAAAGAACAGCTTCGTGAAGTATATGTAATTAAAATATGTAGAACCTTTTCATAGTTAATTTAAATTCGCGCCGCGTCTCCCTTCGACCGGCTCCAATTTGTGCCGATGTGCCGGTGCGAATCGAACAAAGTCCTAAGTGAAAAGTTCAGTTCCTCTTGTGTCTGAGGGAACCGTTCACGGCGCTAATTAACGAAGTCAATATTGATGAGCTGCTCGAATGCAGATTTCATTTAAACAAATTTAACAACCGTTTTTTGTAAATTAATTAAGAAAATCAAGAAACATAATATACATTTTATAACAACTTATTTTAATTCGAGGAGCTCGATGGTGCAGTGGTTAACGCGCCCGGTCTGTGAGTGCTGAGGTTAAGCAACTTTCGCAAAGTCCGATCACCGGATAGGTGACCCACCATTTCCTCCTCCTCCTCCGTGCTTCGGAAGGCACGTAAAGCCGTTGGTCCCGGCTGCATTAGCAGTCGTTAACAACCACCAATCCGCACTGGGCCCGCGTAGTGGTTTATGGCCCGTTCTCCCTATCCATCCATAGGGAAGGCTCGTACCCCAGCAGTGGGGACATAAAAATGAGCTGATAATGATTTTGATGTTGATCATGATTTTAATTCGGAGCATTGTTGAGGGTTGTCAGAAGTTTTTGTATGAAAAAATCAGTAGGCAAATATCTACGACCTGCCCCCTGACCGCCTAACCGATCGCTTTGACTACGCGTATAGTTTATGACGTCATCTTGCCACCTCACACCGTCTATGAAAGCAATATCAAAAGTTAAAGGCAGGTCGGGCCCCTGATGTTATGTAAAAGCCGAGTCCAGTAGGCTTAGCCAAAGTAACATTAAGAAAACGATAGCGAAGTTCGAAAAGAATAAAATATATGTAAAATGTGACATAAGATTGACCACGTGATTTAGCGCGGCTTATGTCAATCCCATACATTTTATTCTTTTCCCATTGATGGGACGATGGAAAAAATCGTTTAACCGTAGACCCGTTTGCTTATGGGACCACGGAAAATAGTTTTAACTCCAGTATTGCTTTTCCATGATGCCATTAATAGAGTCGTAACTAGGGAGTTGCTTCTTCACAGCTCTTTTAAAGACCCCATGTTGTATAAATGAGGGAATACTTGTGCTGGGAGTAGTAGTGCGACAAAGAAATGATAACCGCCTCTGTGGTCTAGTGGCTAAGACCACCGGTTTAAACCCAGAGGTCCCGGGTTCGATTCCCAGCGGGGGGTACATGTTTGTGTGCCTACTCGGTTTGGTTGGTGGTAGGACTTGTTTGTCCGCCTGGCTAGCTACCACCATCTTATCTAAAGATGTCGCCATAACATCAAGGTTTGTAGCATTGTTGTATTCCGGCAGCTAGAGATAAGATAGCCAGTGCCTCAATAGTTGAGGATCCCGGGTGAAGTGCGCTTCTATCTTTGGCCTTATCATCACATAACATCAGGTGAGATCAAGGCACTGTGCTTAACCGTAAAAATATATTAAAGAAAAAATGATTTACCAATATTCTACGTTCGCGACAGAATAGTGGACCTTTGAAGAAAAAGCGAAGTGAAGAAGTAATGATTTCTGTTCTCGTGTAGTACTTTTCTTAATCTTTTTCTAATATACTTAAATATAAAGAAACAGCTCTTAGGGAAGGGCCATGGGCTGTTTGGAAGTACAGCCAACGGCTATTTTTAGTGGCCTTATAAAAGCTAAATACGGTTTGGGACCACGGAAAATATAAGATCCAAGTGTCCTAAGCTAACACGTCTTATCGTGCTCACTATTAGAATTCAAGCTCGCCAATTCCCATAGCATACTATCGCCTCGGGCTCGACGTGCGCAAAACGACTATAATTATTGTTATCTTTAATTATACTTTTTTTGTGTAACAAAAACCCTTGAGAATATCCTACGGCTTCTTCTTTATAAAGTTTTCTCGCCTCTTTTGCGTTAGCGAAACCTTTGGGTAATAAAAAAAAACAAATTTAAATAAAAAAACCTTTTATTTTTTATGGATATATTTTTTATAGTACATACGAATATCTTTAACACTACAACGTTGTCATGGGGGACTTAAACGCTAAAGTGGGAATACAGAATCGCCACGAATCGCTAGTAGGATCCCATGGTTGTGCTACCAAGAATTATAGGGAGCAAATGCACGTTTACTTCCTCGAGAGGGAGGGGCTATTCTTGATGAATTCGTTTTTTAAGAAACATCCCCAAACGAAGTCGACTTAGCAAAGCCCCTATACTGTGACAAAAAATGAGATCGACTTCATAATGACGGATAACTTTGCCATAGGTCTCACCATAATAATATTCTTAATCAAGATGTCTAAAATAAATTCCAACTTTAACGTAAATTGTACGTGTATTTCATAATGACGTAGCCAGCCCTAGGGCTGGCATTTCCAACTAGTTGAAATGCGTCACGCGTTAGATATTAAACGAAGCAATTAGATTTAACAGTTGGCCGGCAATTGATTACGAGTAGCACCTTTTAGGCGTAATATTGGATTCGCGTTTGGAATAGCTTCAAACTTTAAATTAGCCCTGACACTAAACATAGCGATGACAATAATATGAATTAAGAGTTGAATTCTGGACCTTTTGGTCTGAGAGAATTGTGTCTCTGTTTCCAGATTTTGACATTGTTACTTTTAGAGACATTCAGAGTTACTCAGCAGAGACACAACTGGCCTGGTTGTTCAACCGTTAGACTACAGAAGCGGTTCTAGTCAGGAATGTCTGGTGGAATTTTGACTTTACATTGGATTTTAAAATTTATCCCCATCAATTGTCAAGATTAACCTTTTCACCGCCCAACTATCCTGCACGCGATGTCCCGCTGTACGCCAACGTATAAATGCATTTTAATAAAGTAGGTACAAAGAAGAACTTCTATAGAAGTGCTGACGTGGACGGCACGAAAATCTCGAACTTCTATAGAAGTTGTTGGCGGTAAAAAGGTTAACTGTTGGTCAATCCAATTAATTGTACACTTCTTGTTGAATTTACGTTTGGTACGGCTGGGAAATATTTTGTAAAGCCTTTGTTAGAGACAAGGGAAACAAAGAATATGTACGAAATGTAGAGTTGCTGATTCAGATCCTGTTTAGAGCAAATTTATCAACTAGCGGTAACAACGCTGTATTTTCTTTTAACGTATTTTACAGAAACTAAAGGTAACTTTCAACACCTCTTATGTACGTCGGTCTATACATAGAAAGATAAATTAAATAAGTATACAAAATAAAATAAAATAAAACTCAAACCGTGAAACTTCAGAAAAAACCTATTTTAAGAAAAATAAGGTATTTACGTCATAAAAAAAACTTAACCCGAAAAGATTGTTAACTATCAAAAAAAACCATTTGTCATCTAACAACAGTTTTATAGAGCAAACTGTAGAGGCTTGTTAAAATGCATAGCACGTTAACAATTGCCGTCGAGCAATTACGATTGCAGCGTGCGGCCTCTCCAATTGATTGGGGATATAGCTGGCGATTGCGCTCCATGCCAGGAGAGATAGAAATTTAAAAGATATATTTTTATGTTAACTTTATACTAAACTGAAACATAACCATACCATACCATTACGCAAGCCACACAAGAGCACATCATCATCTACATCTCAGCCAAAAGACGTCCACTGCTGGACAAAGGCCTCCCCCAAGGATATGAGGGGTATTTGCCGTAATCGCCACGCTTGGCAGGCGGGTTGGCGATCGCAGTAGGTTAAGGGTAACCTCAGAGAGATGCTGCTGCCCATCCTCTGGAATGGTCCCTTAGTCGGCTTTTACGACACCCACGGGAAGAGATGGGGTGGTGGACAAGAGCACATCTAAGAGCAAAGCAGCAAAGCCCATACTAAACAGTTAGATCCTGCTTTGCAGAGTATGCAGTCGCAGTGCACGAAATCGGTCATGACTTAGATACTTAATTAAACTAAAGAGCATTTGGATAGCAATCATCATTATAAGCGTATAAACATGAGCCTTACTGACACATGGACACACATGGTTATAACTCATCTGAAAAATTCAGGTTGGCTTTAAAGACCACAACCGGGACCAACGGCTTCAAGGGCCTTCCGAAGAATAAAAATTATTTCAATCTAGTAATAACTGTTGCAGCGTGCGTCTTCTCGAATTGATTGGGGATATAGCTGGCGATCGCGCTCCATATTAGGGGTGATAGAAATTTAAAAGTATATTTTTTATGACAACTTTATAATATAAACTGAAGGGCTTCCTGATTAAGCTGAGAACTGAAGGTATTCCTTCACGAAGAAGCTTAAACGGAGAGCACATGGAAAGGTTTAAATGGCCGCCATATTACGACGATAACCGGGATCAACGGCTTAACGATAGGGTACGAAACACTGAGCCTTTTCAGTAAACCTCCGAGAATTGTTCAGTTCATGCGGTATAAGAAAACATTTTAAGGGTGCGCCGACAAAAAAATGCCAAAAATGCAGTTACGGTTAAGTAGATATAATTGAAAATACTATCGTATTAAATGAACAAAATATATATTTAGTATCATAGGGAACGTGTTTACAATTTGTCAGAACCATAAATTCATAACACGCTATAGTTTTTTCTACAATATCATTTAAAGTTGGGCAAAAATCATGAAAACGAGTGGCGGCGTTTAGTAGATTTCTTATAGTTTATCTAAATTATTGCACCTCTGATTCTGTCTAAACAATCATCAATGGATAAACTACAAATTGCTAGACTACATTTTCGATTCATCAAGGTGGGTATTTAAATAATTATTTTTTATTAAGCACCTTAAATTCCCCATACAAAATTAGTATGGCCGCGCGGCATCAAATAAATATGGACGACGACATTTCAAATAAAACTTATGACACTTGTCACTTATGGACGGCGCACCCTTAAATAAAAAGAAAAAGAAATCGTGGATTTATTTTTAAAGTAGTATGTTGGCATTATGTACGTTTTTATCTAATTTTAGCTTGTAAGCGCTTTGGGTGACTGTAAGCTTGCAAGCGAGGAGCTCGATGCGCGCCCGGTCTGCGATTGCTAAGGTTAAGCAATTTTCGAAAAGGTTGGTCATCGGATGGGTGACCAAAAATTTATCATCTTGAGCTTCCCTGACTTCTCCGTGCTTCGGAAGGCACGTAAAGCCGTTGGTACCGGCTGCATTAGCAGTCTTTTACAACCACCAATCCGCACTGGGCCTGCGTGGTGGTTTATGGCCCGTTCCATCCTTAAGGAAGGCTCGTGCCCCAGCAGTGGGGACATAAAATGAGCTGATGATGATGATGATGATGATGAAAGCTTGCAAAGCTTTTTTGGATAAATAAATAGAGCTTCTCAAACGGTATTTATGAAAAAAATAAGTATGATGTTTTGGTATTATTTTGTTTTATCTTTCGCAAAAGAGACAAACTACTTAGACGAAATATTTTGCATGTACGTAAGTCATAAGAAATGTTATTATTTAAAACCATACAGCAACATAGTATCAAAAACTCCTAATCACATATTTTTGCTTCTAGAAACTGAATTTTAATAGACTTACTTTTAATCGGAAATAACGTCCTCAATTTACAAATTGTGACGCAGAGATCAAACTGTATGCCGGTGGCGACCTATTGTCGAACCCGCCGATATATCAACCTCTGTCGTTCCCCCACCAAACTAATTTAGCCAGTAACAAAGGGTTGTGAACGGTACCTATGTCACAATACTGGAACGGAGAATTTGACACCTTGTTCTATAGCCTCCGCAAAGCCTTGCATAGCATTTAATTTTTTTTATCGCGGTGTTTTTTTTATTGAGGTTCTAATTTAGCGTAGACCACAGCGTAGAGGTTAGATAGACTGTGATAGAACGTAGAAAAAAATGAAGTAGGTACTTTCTTTCCTTTCACGTTCTAAGTTTAAACCAGATGTCGCAGAGCAAAGCAGGAGTGCATTTGTTAAAATCGTTCTACGTTTAAATCAGATGTCGCACAGAGCAAATCAGATGTGCATTTGTTAAAATTAAACACCTTTTTTGCAACCGAATCCTCAAACTATCCACAGGGTGCTGCTTATTACGGTGTTATATATTTTCAGTCCTTCTACGGAGTACGAGTGTGGACACTAACCCAGACTCTGTATAAACGGTTAGAAGTTTTCGCAATGTGGATATATTGACGAATGCTAAAAATATCGACGGATAGAGTAAGAAATGACACCGTGATGCAAAGGATGAACAAGCGCCTAGAACTCCTGAAAACTATATAAACACTATGGCACATTAAGTTAAATTTAAATAAGTAGTTAATTAAAATAAGTAGTCTTTTACAGCGCATACTGCAAGGCCAAATACAAGGCCAGAGAAGACCAGGTCGTAGAAAAAAGTACAAAGGCTACAGAACCTCGCCGAGTGGTAAAATCTGAGTATTTCAAAACTTTCCCAAGCTGCAACATCACGGGTCCAAGTGGCCATTATGATAGCCGACCTCCGATGAAGATGGCACATGAAAAACCAAATTATTAAAATAAAACAAAAAACCCGACTGCTAAAACAACTATATAAAAAACAATTATATACTCGTAAAAACCGGACTAACATAAAAAATAACTGCAAAGAGAAAAAACTGAAAAGAAAAAAACAAGCTCTAAGATCCTAGAATTCAATTTGAGCAATGTTAAATGCTACGTGAAATATTTCCTTGATCGATACCTATACTTAAAAAAAAAAATAAAAAAAAATCTATAATAAATGAGTATTTATAAATACATTGAATATTGATAGTTGTCGCAGGCGGGGACAATCACCAACCAAAGAGAATGTGGATTTAATTGAGCTAGCCACGGCCGCTTAAAAGGAAAAAAAACTTAAGCAATGACATCATCGGATAGGTGACCCAATTTAAATATTAATTAAATAAAATTAATATCCCGGCCCGGTTGTGGTCATAACATTAGTCGTGAAAATCCATTGACCAGCATGGGTCACCAAGTTGGGGGGTCACCCTCTCCCCGCGTGCTATTGTTCATATAGAGAGGCCTGAGTCCAGCAGTGGGACGTTTATAGGCTAATAAATCTGACACAACATAAAAGTAAATTCCTACTGGCTTGCTATTAAGTAACTATGCAATTGACTCACGCTATGTATCTTGTAAAGCAATCTAAACCCGGCAGCGGTATTTGCAAACATGTCAATGCGAGTAGCTACGAACGGCAGGGATCACCATTAGATGTGGCGTTTGAATTGAATACCTTATGCGCCGATAATTGCTATGGCGTTGACTTTGACATTTAATATTAGTGGATTTGAGGAGTGTTTAGGGTATTTCTGTTACGCATTGGGGCGGTTGGTAGGATTGGTGATCATAATAAATTATGATGTGGATTTTTCGCCATGCTTCAGGCCATGACAGTCAAGTCAAGACAAGCCGAATCCAGACTGGTCAAAGACTGTTGTCGTAAAAACTAATCATGTAAGAGGTCTGAATGACGCAGTCTTGAGGTGTCATAAGATTTATCATGGAGTTAATCAATCCCTAAGAAGAAAAAAATGGTACTTATCATTAATATGTCTCCCCAAATATGTTCTAGTGCGATTAAAACATTTAACAGGGCTAAATATAATCTACACTTAGATAATAAAGTTTTGTCCCCTCAATCGTCTGTGTCTCAGTGGAAGAAGATAGTAACATTATGAAATATCAATAAAATCATCATCATCAGAAATTATAGTCCACTGCTGGACATATGCCTCTCCAAGTGCACATCACTGAGCACGATCCGCGGCTACTCTCATCCCGTTCTTGTTAGCCACCTTGCGAAGGTCGTCGTTCCACCTAGTCTGAGGGCGTTCTACAGTAGGTACATTTGACGATACACGGTCTCCACTCGAAAACTTGTTTACCCCAACGATTATCGGTTCTGCGACTAATATGAACGACCCACTGCCACTTCAGCTTGCTGTCCCCTGACTATGAGCTCTTATAGCATTATTATTGCAGTTGTGGAAAAGAGACACGAGTATATTCGCCGCTACACGCGTCTCGTTTTCACAACTGCAATAATACTGCTATAAGAGCTCGTGGTTACCCCCCTGATCCGGAATATAATAACAGGAAATTAATTAGAACTGTAACGATGTGCAGAACAACCGCTTTTAGTTCTGATCCATTGTTGGGCTCATAGTGAAACGTTATACCCAAAACATTTCTGATCAGTTTTGATCTTCATAAAGTATTGGGGCAAAAATATACTTCAAGATTGTCTGGGTTGAACCTCCAAAATATGTGGTTATCGAGTATTTTGTCCTGGTTTATATAACAAATGGCGACCCTTTCTGGTGGATTCGACGAGGATTTGTATCTGTGATGGTAGCTTATTGGTTAGACACGTCTTGTCAAGATTGACAAAGGTCGCGGGTTCATGCGCGGCGCTTGAATGAGCAGAACCTTTTTTTGTATTGTATTTTTCTAGAAATTTATATTTTAAATTTTCTAATAGGAAATTGAAATTATAAATGTCCTACGTGATGCTTATTAAATGCCATTAATCCGAATTTTACAGTTTTAACGTACACTATTAGTGAATAATTGTAAATATGTGACGTGTCTACAGTAGTCTGCATGAGACAAACGGCTGTGACAGCTTTAGCTATTGGTATAAACTAATGATTTAATTGCACTAGGTACTAATATTTTACTCATATCCTGCCATTAGGGCTCCTGAACTGGAGCCTTATATTTCAATTTTTTTATGAAAAATAAAAAAAATATTTGAAAATATAATTACGAATGCGCTAATTCATTATTAACAGTCCTTGCAACTAGAAAACTAATATGCTGGTGTTAGGCATGGGCTTAGCACATATCGGAAGTATGAGGATCTAATTACGATTTTTCGCATTCAATTTATTATAACTGTAACATCTCTACATGAAGCAATTAATAAAAGAATTAAACCCTTCGGCTCCTACTCTACACAGCACACAGCCTAATAGAAATCAATACTGGAACATAAATTGTTCAAACAACCGAGTAGTCTAATAGAGCCTGCTATACAACCATAATACCAGTTAAAGTCGGGCTAGTCGCTCAGTTTCACATCAGCGGGTCTGAACGGCTGCACCGAGAAATTCTACTAAAAACTATTATTTTCTTCAGTTAATTGCAGATTCTGTGGTATTCTTTTAGTTTTTGTAAAATTGTATTTTATCGTGAAATTAATTTAGTTCAATTTGTAAAATGATTTAAAGCTTCGTATCAATATTTTCACATGACAATAAAAATACTTAGGTCAATACAAGAATGCAAGTCTTATGGGAAATAATTTGTCTTGCGGCAATGTTGGGCCTACACTGAAACGTTATATTTAAACAATTTTTTGATAATTTTTTATTTTCATCTCAATCTAAAGATCATCCACGAGAATTGTAATATTTTTAATGAATAAAAAGGATCATTATTTCACATACATCTTAGTTGTTTTAAGTCAATAGACCTTCTATTTTTAATCATTATTCGAACAAACCTTTTTTCTGCTTCTATTAATAGACAAGAGCGTCCCCAAATCAAGGCAGTGCTTATCCCCAATCGTTGCTGCATTTGCAAACACGTTTCCGACCTCTGACCCTAAACATACAAAAAGGCATATAGATTGTCCGGGAGTCCGGTGTCCTACCAACAGAATGTAGGTACAAACTTGTGTTTCAATTTCAAAATCTTTAAATTTTGATACAAATTACTTTGAAGAATATGTGGTAAACACTTGGGAGACAGTTTTCTCTGTGACTAATTTACTTGCAGCGTTAGTAACATTTTTTTTTAGAAAAAATACCCTTTTTTTCTGCTAAATGTTTTTACCTGTAAAATTGAAAATTAACTACTACACACTGTCTAGGTACTTATTATTAAAGGTTAATTACAATATCATATGGTTATATTTAAAATGAAAAGACAGGGTAACCTCAATTAGGTGACGAATATATTTACGTGACCACATTTTTCATCTAACCTACTGATATTTAAAGCTTCATGCATTTAACACCGGAAAAAAGACAGCCAACTTCACACAAGAACAAGAGTGATCGCTCCAGCTTAATTTTCTCGAACGTTCCAAATCAAATTGACGCGTACATTATGACACCACTTCAAACATAAACACCCAGCTTAACTCTTCAAAAGCCACTCCGTTGGGAACACTGCCCATCCTAGCTCTCATTCGTCAGCATTAACTAGATCTTCTGTCTCCATCACACTAATCGCAACTATAAATATCAGACAAGGACGGATTCATGAGCCACAGTTTATCGTGAATTAGCTAGTCATGTCGCTTTTGAGGTACAATTTGTATGGGGTTAGCTAAATCTGAGAGCAGAGTTCGATTGTGTAGTGTTTGAACCTGATTGAGTGGGGTTATTAGCTGATTATAGTAACTGTGCATCGAGATATTGAGCGTATAGTTGGTCTTTGTGTTAATAGATAGTGCTGTTTGTGTGTTGAATTTCAATGACTTATCTGTTTGGTAGAATGAAAAATTTGCCAATTTCGATTTGACATAAAAGTCAGTTTTATTCATAATGATGTTTTATAATAATGTTTTATATATGGATGTGAGCTTGATTATTCAAGCTTCAATTCAATTTGAGTAAAAGTTCATTAGTTAAATCGCCTTTGTGTTCTTTAGGAATATTATCTATGAACGTATCCACAGAATCTGTCAATGGTTGGGCACGCAAAAGTAAAATTATGTAAAAAATCTAGACTGGCGCAGTTTAAAGTGTTTCGTTTGTACATATAAATAATTTCTTAAATTATTGTACGTTTCAAAAATACCTTTAAGAAGTACTTAAAAATAAATTAGTTTAAAAAATAGTGAAAATATTTTATTTAAAAAAAAAACTACTAAAGCAGGAAAACCAAAATGTGCATATGAGTCAAAGTCACGAGCGCATTGATAAGCTTCTCCTCTTTTAGAAATTATTTAAAACTAAATTTGTGATGAAAAATCAAGCTGCAGTCAACTAAAGTAATTATTCCGTAATGAATCCATCGTAGCTTCCGAAGTCCCGTCTTGAGTCTGACGTGCATTTTTCATAATTAAAGCGGAATAAGAAGCCAGTCGTAATTACATGTTAATGGAAAGTGTCACCGCCGAAACTAACGACTTTGTTAGACTAATGGGCTTAAAGGTCACAGGTAAAAAAGGTTATTTTTAACCATAGATGTAATTTTTTTTTAATATCTTATTCATAAGCATTTGGCCTTTGTCTCAGCTGATGTTAAATGATGATAAGGCCGAACGTGGAAGCGCACTTCACCTGGAACCTCAACTACTGAGGCACTGGCTATCTTATCTCTAGCTGCCGGAACACAACAATGCTACAAACATTGATGATATGGCGACATATTTAGATAAGATGGTGTTAACTAGCCAGGTGGACAAACAAGCCCTACCACCAACCAAACCGAGTACACAGACATGTACCCCCCTCTGGGAATCGAGGGGTTTGGGTTTAAACCCTGGTGTTAACCACTAGACCACAGAGGCGGTTAAATAGATAAGATATAGATAGCGCCCCACATGAAATTTCTTTGATTACATTAAGATTTATTGGTTTTTTAACTTAGCAATCATTAAGATGTCTTGTAAGAAACTTTTTTATGGATAAGATTCAAAATTCAAAATTATTTATTCAGTTTAGGCTACAAATAGCTGTTATGAACGTCATTATGCCATCGGTTCATAAGTCTACTCGGGGCTCCGAGACCTTGCACTGAGAAGAACCGGCAAGAAACTCAGCAAGTGTCAAGCTCTTTTCGCCCTTACAGCGTCAAAAATATTGGAAAACGATACTATACTTACATACATACATACTAGTCCTTCTCCCAAAAAAGGGTAGACAGAGCATCGAATTCACCATTTTGGGTATACTCGTTGTAACCATAAGTGACTAGCAGCCACATTTAGTATATACAAAGAAGGGTTCCGAGGTGGAACAGATAAGACCACTGTGGCGGTAGCCAAAGTAACATTAAGAAAACGATAGCGAAGTTCGAAAAGAATAAAATTTATGGGATTGACATAAGATTAACCAAGTCCAAAATCAAAAGTCAAATCCCATACATTTTATTCTTTTCAAACTTCGCTATCGTTTTCTTAATGTTATTTTGGCTTAGCCTACAGATGTGTTGCTAGCCGATCGCATGACGTGCCGAGCATCTTGGAACTCTTGTCTCAGTCGATATACTCGCTTGATAGATTCACTCGCGTTTATTTTACATATTATTTTACTGCTGACTTTTCTGACCCTTTGAAGGGTCCATGGTCACAGGGACACCACTGAGCTGTGTGGTGCTGAACTCTAAAAAAACCGCGCATTATTCAGTCACTGCATCTTGAGGAACCATTCGGTTTCTCACTAACACATATAAAGACAATCACATCCGTTCACTTTTATGTTTGTGAGATAAAAGTAGTATTTTAGAGATCAAGAAAGGGAAGGACCTGTCTCCTAGAATACAGTGGCGGTAGCCAAACTAACATTAAAAAAACGATAGCGAAGTTAGAAAAGAATAAAATGTATGGGATTGACATAAGATTAACCACGTGATTTAGCGCGGCTTATGTCAATCCCACACATTTCATTCTTTTCGAACTTTGCTATCGTTTTCTTAATGTTACTTTGGCTAAGCCGGCAGAGTCATACTCTGTTTTTTTTTCTAATTTTATATTACTGTATTCTGTTTATGTGATATGTTCTTAAAACATAAATTTATTAGTATTAAGTTAAATGGTTACACAGAAAATTTTCATGTCATGGTATTATGCTATTTGGTCGGCAATAATATTTGTCTTTCTTTATATCTATCTTTTTTCCTTTTTTCTTTAAATTACTGGGTTACCATCACACCAAGTATTGTAAACGCTCTTGTCCAATCTCGTCGCTCCAACTCGACAGACTGACAGCTGTCATTGCTACTTGTGCTCATGAGTTAATGGACTAAGTGACAATGTCTTATATTTTCATACACAAAGACTACAGTGGTCATTAATAAATTATACCACAAAAAAAGTAATCAATTCAAAATCCACTCAATCACTCAATTCGTATCATGCTAAGTAAAAAACTAAGTTAACGAGCCAGGAATAATGCAACGTCTCGTGAATAAGTTAAAAGCATATTTTAAGTGACATTTTAATTAAGTTATTGCTTAAGCGGGGCCTGAAGGCTTAATGGCTTAGTGCAGGTTTAAACAGCTTTAATTCGCTGGTTCACAACATTGATTAATGAGACGTGCTTAATTTTTCAACGTGTTTATCATTTTCATATTAAATTGAGCACGTGGAGTAGATCGGGATAAGGCAGACTATGTTGTTGGCCCAATGTAGGTTGGAGGGTTAACTTTAAGTAATTAATTTCCCATTATGTGCTCATATGTGTTCATGTGGGAAGCCTACTAAACTTTTACCAAGAGCTTCAAAGTAATATTATTGCAGTTTTTTTTTTATTTATTTAATAATATAACAATGAAATTAAATTATAAAAAAAACCATAAATCACGGAAATTTTTCCGGTATGCTAGTTGTGAAAGCGAGATGCGATTAGCAACGTATGTACACGCGTCTCGTTTTTAAAACTGCAATACTTTTTCATGGTAAGGCCTCCGAGCCCAACAGTGTGGCGTTTATAGACTGATGATAACTAAATGTAGATCATTTTATTACAGATTAACCACATGTATGGTTTTTATTGAACCTTCTTTGATATATCCTTCCAAAAAGATTGCAACAATAGTAGTAAAAATAATCATTTAAGAAAAGCAAACTAAAATTTGAAGCTACATCCTACGATTTGATCGACAGCACCGTCCACAAACTTACGCATTTTAACTTATCTACTTACTGACTGTCACGTTCGTGAAAAGTCAACCTAACATTATTAACTGTTTTCGTTTTAACACTACATTTTACATAGCTTCAAAAAAGGCAGATTTTCTCAATGTCATGTTTGTCTCCATGTCTAATGTTGGTCTTTTGATATTCATCTAGAAAACAATATATTGAGGTAAAGGCTATGTAAATGTAGAAAAAAGTATTTATGGGTTCTCCGCTTCCTAAGGACCGATATTTAAGAACATGAAGAGGTTGTTGAAGTTTTATAAGCCGGTACTATTTCTATTAATGAGCGTGTTTTGTAGTATATTTTTATTCTTTGTAATCTTTAACAAAACTGTTTCGAATGAATATCTTACACAACTATCACAATAGTTTGCCTAAATCTAACAATAAGCCCCGTCATCATTTATTTATTTCTCTTATACAACGAGTAACAGAAAGGTGTGGTAAAAATAAAAAGATCTGATCTAGATCTCGTTACAGAGTTAAATAAATAAATAAATGTTACCCACACACTGACACCAATTACCTAGCCCCAAGAAAAGCTTTCTTAAGAAACTCGAGAAATGGTTAACTAGACAACGGATAAACATACTTAATATACTTAAATACATACTTATTATACTTATTATAGGAAACACCCAGACCCGAAACAACTTAGAAAAACAGGTATTTCTAAATTGATCCGACCGGGGATCGAACCCGGGACCTCAGAGATGGCGACACCATGAAAATCGGTGTGCAAACCACCAAGACGACCAAGGAGGTCGTCAAAACAAAGACATAGTTACTAAGACATTATCATTAACTTTTAATAATAGAATCATCTAATTAATCACTAACAAAGTCACAGCCCTAGTGGTTTAGTAACCTCAGTGTACTTACATTTATGACCGCTGCTTGCTTATGCCTGACGCGCTAATATAAATATTTAATTTACAATTGCATAACAAGTTAAAGTTAATAATTATGTCTCAGTAACAACACATACAAGACCTAGATCGGATACAATTTGGATCTTTTCATTTTTACCACATCTTTCTGTTACACGTAGCAAATAGCACATAGCAAACGAGAGATCGAAGTATTTTATACATGTATGGATCGACTATTAAAACTTATTTTTCTGAAAGATAGCTCAAAAAATATAATCCTAGGCGGTGACTATAATACTGATTTTCTAACAAATAATATGGCAAAAAACAGGCTCTCTAATTTGATGCTATCATACAACTTTCATCAAAAAGTAAAAGAACCCACTAGAATTACAACAACTACTTCAACTTGCATAGACCTACTCTTTATTAATTTTAAATTGAAACATAATATGAAAATAACTGTGCATGAATATGGTTTTTCAGATCACAGAGGTGTACTGTTTTCAGCACCCCTCTTAATAAATAATCTAAAAGAATTCTCTACTTGTAAAAGATTGTTCAATGATTCCAATATAAATAAATTTAAAATCGAGCTCTCAACTGTCGATTGGGATAAAATACTGAATTCTAACAGAAACATAAATGATAACTATAATATATTTAGTGATACTTTACAAAAGGCTTTAAATAAATGTATACCAAAAAAGCTTATAAAAATAAAATTAAAACCTAAGAATAAATACCTAACAGTAGGATTAAAAACTTCATGCCGTAATAAAAGATTCCTAAAGTCATTGTTATCTAAAACAAAAAATAAATCTTTGAAAATTTATTTTAAAACCTATTGTAAAATACTTAAAAAAGCTGTAAATAAATCTAAGAAATTAAATAACAAATTAAAGTTTGAAAACTCCCAAAACAAAACTCAATCAATGTGGCAAATCATAAATAACGAAACAAATAAAAACCCTAGGAAATATAAAAATATATTACTTAAAACATCAGAAAAAATAACTATTAGTGACCCGAAAGAAGTGGCTAATACCTTTAATGACTTTTTTGCATCAATTGGAAATTCACCTTTATGCCCTACTAATACATTAGAAACTTCTGCCATAAGCAACGTTGAAAATACTTTTTTCCTTAGTCCTGTGGAACCTAAAGAAATTAATATTATATTAAATCATCTTAAAAATAAAGTATCGTTTGGCAATGACGAGGTCCCACCTATTTTAATTAAAAGATGCGCTAACTTATTAACCCATCCTTATACATTACTGACCAACCAATCTTTCTCAGAGGGTAGGGTCCCGGACGCCCTAAAAATATCTAAAATTAAGCCAGTCCATAAAAAGGGCGAAACAGCTGACATCAATAATTACCGACCAATTGCATTGCTTCCAACGTCATCAAAAATATTGGAAACGGTCATGATAGGTCGATTGTACTCATTCTATGAAAAATTTAACATCTTACATGAACATCAAATGGGTTTTCGGAAAAACCACTCCACCACGTTGGCGATATACAATTATATGCAAAAGGTTTTAGACGAAATAAATAATAAAAAAGTTGCAGTAGGCCTCTTGCTTGATATGAGCAAAGCCTATGACCGAGTTAATTTTAAAATCTTATTGGATAAACTATATCAAACAGGAGTCAGAGGAGTAGCCCACGATTGGTTCAAATCCTATCTCAGTAACCGCTGCCAATATGTAGAGATCGAAAACATAAACTTTGAGACAGGTAAAATATCATACTGTATGTCCGATAGAGTCGCTGTAACCGGTTCTATCCCACAAGGTAGTGTCCTGGGATGTCTGCTGTTCCTTGTTTATGTAAATAATCTGCCTAACATAATGGACGACTATAGTGTACTTTTTGCAGATGACATATCCGTCTTACTGCCCTGTTCAAATATTAATGAATTAGAATCTAAGCTAAACCTAACATTAGATAACATTATGCTTTGGCTCGAATCACATAATTTACAACTTAACTTAAATAAAACAAAACTCATACAATTTAAACCATATCAAAAAACTGGATTGCATATATCATATTATTATAAGAACACAAAACTGGAAACCGTCAACTCTGCTAAGTTATTAGGAGTACATCTGGACACTAACCTAAACTGGAAACCGCAGATACAAAGTATATTAAGCAAAATGTCAACATTTATTTATGCTCTACAGCGCCTTAAACGGATAACTGATTTCAAAACAGCTCTCACCGCGTACTATGCTTACGCATATTCGGTAATGTCCTACGGCATAATTCTCTGGGGAAATTCAAGTGACGTTGACAAAGTTTTTATATTACAAAAAAAATGTATACGAATACTAACTAACATAGACCAGTTAGAATCATGTAAAGCTTACTTCATTAAATATAGAATCCTAACAATTACATCAATTTACATTCTCGAGTCAAGCAAATTTGTTAAAAAACATCCGAAACTATATTCCCCAATAAAAAATATTAGAAGAAATGATAGATACCTAAACAAACTTAAAATACCATTTTCCAAATTAAAATTAGTCTCGTCTAGCCCCCCCACAATGTTGATCAAAATATATAACCACCTTCCCAATTACATAAAAAACGCAGATAATCCTAAGTATTTCGTCAATTTATTAAAAATCTTTCTTTTGGAAAAATGTTACTACAACCTGTCAGACTTTTTTAATGATTCATTTAATAACTAACAAAGAATTCATAATTAATTATAATTACTTAAATAATATTTCGATGTCTCTATTAATTATAAATTATAAATGTTCGTAAATTCTAATGATAAATATAGATTGTATTGTACTGTACTGCTATTGTTATTATTGTAATGCATGCTGGTCAAAATGGCGTTATTTATATTATTAATGAATGACCTAGATTCTAAAAATAGTTAGCCCTCTTATTTGCTGTGCCCTAGCAGGGCGTCACATGTATACCTTTGCTTATGTTTTTAACACCTCGTCTAATGTAATGTGATATGCAATAAATAAATAAATAAATAAATAAATAAACACGTTGTATAAATCAACTTACTTTCTAAGCTGTACACTACAGGGTGTTTTAATAATAATAATCCTGTATAATCCTGAATATGGAAGATAACCGCCTCTGTGGTCTAGTGGCTAAGACCACCGGTTTAGACCCAGAGGTCCCGGGTTCGATTCCCAGCGGGGGGTACATTGTTGTGTACTCGGTTTGGTTGGTGGTAGGGCTTGTTAGTCCGCATGGCTAGCTACCACCAACTTATCTAAATAAAATGTTTGTAGCATTGTTGTGTTCCGGCAGTTAGAGATAAGATAGCCAGTGCCTCACTAGTTGAGGTTCCTGGGTGAAGTGCGCTTCCATCATTGGCCTTATCATCACTTTACATCAGAAGAGATCAAGGCACTGTGCTTAGCTTACCCGTAAAATATAAAACAAGAAAGATAGGACACAGGTCGTAGACCCCAGAAAATTATAAGCTTACCAGAAAAGCACCATATGGCCGAGATATTAAAATTGGTTACTTAGTAAAATTGTATAGTGACAACCCTAGGTCCAGCTGATACATTGTTCTTGTTCGTCAACCTCATGATCCAAACAAAACAGAAGTCAAAACATGTCAGGGTTGAACAACAATAATGTAATAAAATAAATTTGAGTTTTTGTATGGAAAAGTAAATCTTCATAAATATGATTTTGCACGTTACATGGGTGTTATTTAGTTGCATGGCTATGTTTCGGGATTATATACATACTAGCCGTCACCCGCTTGCTTCGTTGTGCGAAAATAATGGGTCAATGAATGCTAATCAAAATAATTATTAGGTTTACCAACATCTTATATAGCCTATTATTTGCACAATCTCATGTTCTTACTACATACAAATTTTCATCAAGATCCGTCACTCGCCCGCTTCTTCTTCTTCTTCAGGCCGTCGCCACCCAATGCTGAGTGTAGGCCTCTCCCTTTGCACGCCATCTCTCTCTGTTGGTAGCCATCCCAAACCAGGTCAAACTCGCCCGCTTCGCTGAGCGTAAACTTGTGAATATTTTTTTTATAGCCTATCTTTTGCACAGTCGCATGTTCTTACTACATACAAATTTTCATCAAGATCGGTCAAGCCGTTCTTGAGTTAATAGTGGACATACAGACAGACAAACAGACTAACAAAAATTTTAAAAATCGTAGAATTGGTGTCAGTGAGTCTTAAAATGAGTATTTATCCCAAAATTTGTCAGAAAAATTGCAAGTACTCACAGAGCCTACAGATTTATATAGTAGTATATAGATAGCCAAACACCCTGTATAACTAAAATCTATGAAGATGCACTAAAACAATGTAAGCTCACTATAAAGGATGATGCCAAAAATCACTTCTCCTTTGTTAACCACAAAACTTTAACTCTTTCAAGCTTCCAGTTTCATGTCGGAAGGTCAGCGCACAAAGTTTTTGCACAAATAAACTTGGCCCAAACGGTTTAATAAGGAAATTGGCTTGGTACGAACTACAATGAACGATGCGGAAATAAATATTGCTTACGTAAACGGTTCCGCTGCGTTTTGTTTAGCTTTTAAAACGAAATCTTGTTAGTACTTTTTAGGTAACATATTTTTTCATTATGCTTTTTAAACTTAGCATGCTATTAAGGTCGCGGGTAGTCCCGCGATGCGAGCAGCACAAAACCGATCGTTATGAAGATCCTAGGGCGAGGCTTTTGTCCAGCCGTGGACGAAGACGTCTTTTGGCTGAGATGATGATGCTATTAAATCATATTATGATTTAACGGGGTTTAACGCGTACAGTAAAAGTACTCGATATTTTGATTGACTTACATCAGATGTGGTCTAGTAGCATCGTGAGGTCAGTCTATATTCATGTACCTACTAAAATCAATATTACAAACTATTTTGACACAATTTTTTTATAAATGACGTTTTATGTAGTTTTAAGTTGCATTATTAGTCGTTTGAATTTGTATTGGTTTTGTATTGTCATGATGTTTGAGCATATATAATATAAAATTACATTTTCACATTAATCAGCGCGTTTCAATTATATTTCATGACAGTCCATTGTACGTAATATATTTTGAAATTAAAATCTAAAAAAGCAGCTTTAAGAAATTTGCAAGCGATTCCTAAAGAGCTACAGATAAAAATAAAAGAATAATAAAAAGGCATTGGCGGCAAGTGCGCGATTCGCCAGCGAGTTCGTATTGCATGCCGCCCGCCGCAATTAGCGGTTTGTCAGGAACGGTGCCGATCGGCACTGATGCTCTTTGCGGCATAGCTGCTTGTGATTATGAGAACTTTATTAACAATACTTATAATTGTTAGTTATGTAGAAATTTTATTTAACTTGTTTACTATACGATTACCTTACGATGAACATAAATGTTTTACAATATTATAAAGAACGGTCAGCAACGAAAGTCGCTGAATGCTTTGCTCTCAAGTCCTAATAACATCATTAGGGGTAAATAAAAAAGATAGATTATACAATATAAAATAAAAAATATATATAAATAAAAAGGCATTAACGTAAGAACGCACGATTCGCCCACGAGTTCATGTTGCAATTAGCGGTTTGTCAGAAACTGTGCCGATCGGCACTGATGCTCTTTGCGGCAGACCTGCTTGTGATTATGAGAAGTCAGTTTGTAAAGCTATATTCTCCAATCGGAATCAAAAAGTGTGCTATCAAGTTTAAGCCTGTTTCGTGGTATCAGGCTTTCGGTGCCGTTTACAAAATAATATGCGGACGATGATTTTTCTGTTACATTTATTTTCTCGTAATTGAGTTTTTTTTTTAATTTTGCTTCTATCAATATACATGACTAATAATCGACACCCTTCCGTGTGGACGCCACATTACTCTCGGCCAATTGAGATATTCGCCATTCCGCGAGCTCCGAGACTGGTGTTTATGGCTCGTGCTGGCAGTAATTTCGACGTTTTTCAACGATAAATACCGAAATGTGGGTGAAATTATTCGGTATCGATGAGTTATGGCGGACGATTGTCGTACGGAATTCGCCGATTGGTTTTTTTTTGTAGCCTAGTTTTTTCGAGTTTGATGAATAAAATTATGATGTGCGTTATGAGACTTGATCAACGTTTCGGGTACAAAGTTTTTATTAAAAAAAGCTACATACCTAATTGAGAATTATATTTCACATTTCAAATGCTTTTTTAAAAACTATACTAACTCTTGATAAAAGGCGAATTGTCTCAGATGAGAATCGAACCTATGACCTTTTGACTGCTCTTCCAATTGTACCTACTAACATGACATTATACAAATAACATACTAAATAGATATTGATGAAACAACTCGCTCGCTAGTAACGTATTAAACAAATATTTCACATGAAAGGCAGGGGTTTTTTGGGCACCTTGCCTCGGACAGGCAAGTTAGTTGAAGTTTTGTATTTATGATTTCGTAATTATTATTTTTATTTTTTATTGTTTTTTATACATGAAGGTACCCTTATATTTATATATTTGAAAAAATGTTTTACAACGCGAAAACATCTCTTTCCTTTGAGCTTAAGAGAATATATTGAATTGCACGTGTGCAAAACGGCAGGCGAAAGCTAGTTTCAAGGGTACCACTCAATCATATATAAAAAGTTTCATCAAAATCGGTCCAGCCGTTTAGGATTTCAGTGACATACACACGTATTGAATAATTATATATATTTTGGTATCTACTATAATATAATATGCTACGCTTTGGAAGCACCACATTGTAAAGCCCGCATAAATCACAGGTCGAAAAGCCAAAATATCCCAAAAAAAAATTCCCATCGCTGGCCATGATACCTTTTTTACTGGCATAGTTGGTTTGACAAATAGGGCACACAAATTACATTCACATTCACTATTTGTCGGAGCGCAGATTAAAGCTCGGGAGACTATAATCCCGGTGCACCGTGGCCCCGATTCCCGTTAAGTTATTTTTATAGTCTTTTCGACGCTTAATTAAAATGAGTACGCAAATATTTTTTCGGGTGATCTCGGCACAAAACCCCTTCGTAAATACTAATAAACAGGCTTTGGAGGGTCGACACGTGTGTTTTTTCGTTTTTTTTCACAACAACGGCATTCTCTCATCCTTATGTACGATGTTTAAGCTGCGCTGTAACTGCATTATAACTTTAGATACTTACCGTGTTAAAAGTTCTTTTTAGTACCTATATTTTTTTTTAAATATATTTTTGGGAAAGTGGCGATTTTTTGTTTCGGAGGCCAAGACTCAATTTGGGTCCCTGCGCCAAAGGAGTAAGTAAGTAAGTAAGTGATATCTTTTTGATACACACGTCATATACACATAAATAACAAAAACCGGCCAAATGTAAGTCGGACTCGAACACGAAGGGTTCCGTACCATTATTTATAAAACTATATCAAGTTTCTACCTATTATCCTTATAAAGACCGAGAAAAAAATTGGAAAAAATCACGTTTGTTGTATGGGAGCCCCCCTTAAATACTAATTTAATTTTAATTTAATTATTTATTTTTAAAGTGAACAATATAACTCAATATTCTGTGAATATTGAGTTATATTATTCACGCTGTAGACGCTTGAGCGTCTACCTGTTGCCGTTATCAATATCGAGCAAAAACGAGCAAAACAAAAACACATTTGTTATGTTTGTCCTCCTTAAATATTTGTTTTATTTTAATTTAATTATTTTTTTTTACTTTTTTTTGGGTGCTTAATTCTGCACTGGAGCTAAATTAAATATTTATAAAATTTATAAAAACAGTGAAAAAATTAAACGCCTATCAGACCCAAAACCAGGAATCGAACCTGGGTCTTCCGCAAACCGTGCGACTGCACTAACCACTATGCTACCGGGAAGGCTTGACGTAAGCGTTGAATTTTGTCACTGCTTTTTATTTTTTTGAGTGCTAATAAAATTAAAAAGCAGTGACAAAATTTAGCGCTTACGTCAGTGTTCTTTAAATTTGCCGCTTCCGAGAAAAACGCGCTCAAAACTTTTGAACTTTATGTTTTTCTTATATCTCATGAACTACTGCACGTATCTACATATAACTTGTACCAATTGAAAGAAGAACAAATAAAGAGTCAGTTCTAAATATACTTAAATTGAATATATGAAGCTTATGGCCTGAAATCGTGGAAATAGTGTTCATAATTAGGAATGTTTAAATGATCTCTTTGGTTATAATAAAAAACACATTATACTCTGGATCAATATAATAAAATTTTAACGAGATATCTAACGCAGTTGACGTATTCTGTTGCACTTTGACCGAATTTACAAGGGCAACACTGTTTGTCTTATGTTATTTGTAAATTTAATTTAATTTATATATTATTTTAATGGAAATTTTATATTGTAACCATTTGTAATCAATTTATAATGTTATTATTATTATTGTTATTTTTTTTTGTTCGTATTTGTTATATAACGTTATGAATGTGATTTTTATTGAATATTTTTAGATTCTTTATTTTTGTAAGTATTTTTGTAATTTCTATAATTTTGTAAAACTAACGCTGCTATCGCATTAGGTACGCACCTGTAATGATAGTTGTAAGTGTTATGATCAATAAATAAATAAATAAATAAATATATTAATATAATTTTTATACTTATATGATAGCCTATAACAGCAGTGTCCTACAGATAACAAACAGCGTTGCGTTTAATAGATAATTAGGTTTTTATTTTCGGGGTCCTCTGTTACAGATATATATATACGTATGTCTAAAAGAAGTCCTCAGAAATCTGTAAACGTATCTTTACTCTAGTAATGAAATAAATATTTTTTTATTTTGTATTTTTTGTATTTAGAGTATCTTGAGTGTGTCGTGCTCTCTTTATTTTCTCTGCGGTGGTGGCGTGTGCGTCGGGACGTTATGTTCACTAAAATGTGGTTGAGCGAAGCGATGGCTGATTCTTATGTCATACTCGTGAGTGGGTGCCGCCTGTGGAGGCTGGTCTGCTCCTGCATACTTATCTTCAGAATTATTTACTATAGATTGACTTTGTTTTTCTTAAACAATTTTTTACTTTTACTAGAGTACTGTAGTGGTACTGTATGACATTGTGGAAATTTAAACTTTTACTTGATGTAGTTAACTTAGATTTTATATTTTGTTTTTTACAGTTGTTGTGGTTGTCCTTTATATTTTGTGTGTTTATTTGTAATGGAAAGTGTCCTGCTATGATAGGGCATTTTCCAATTGTTTTGACGCTGTGAGGGAGAAAAGAGTTTGACACTTGCCGAGTTTCTTGCCAGTTCTTATCAGTACAAGATAGATAGATAGATAGATAGATAATACTTTTATTGCAACACTATAAAACATAATCATGAACAGAAAAAAAAATTAAAAATTACAAAGTTACAATTTGGCGGTCTTATCGCTTTTAAGCGATTTCTTCCAGACAACCAGTCGGATGGAGAGAGCTAATAAACTGTAAGATCAGAGGTGAAACTATTAAAACATACTAGAATAATGTCTATTTTATAAATGAAGCAAAATAATAATAATAATAATGATGATAAATCTATAATCATAATGATGATAATAATAAATATGTATATA
The DNA here is from genome assembly GCA_947562085.1 of Eudonia lacustrata. NCBI lineage: Eukaryota > Metazoa > Arthropoda > Insecta > Lepidoptera > Crambidae > Eudonia > Eudonia lacustrata. The sequence continues at coordinate 13,660,128 of OX387318.1, read as the reverse complement.
AATACCATAATAAATATAAAAATAAACCTACTTACTACTACTACTACTAATACTTTTATTGCAACACTAAAACATAAACATGAACAAATGAAAAAAAAATCAAAGTTACAATTTGGCGGTCTTATCACTTTCAAGCGATTTCTTCCAGACAACCTTTATCTTTACCTTTAGCTAATAAACTTTAAGATCAGAGGTGAAACTTTGAAAACATACTAGAATAATGTGTATTTTATAAATTAAGCAAAATAATAATAATAATGATAAACATATGTATATACATAATATATAAATAAACCTACTTAAAAATAATAGCAGTCTCAGGTAGGAAAGTAGCGGATTTGACAGTTTTGCAACAGGACAGGATTAATCGGTAAGGTAGAAATTTTTCACGAGCGCTTTAAATAAGTGAATAGATTTCGCACGCCTGATCGGAACTGGAAGCGAATTCCAGAGACAAACAGCTTGGACGCTAAAAGAATAATCATAATCATAAAAGGTAGTGCTGTGTGGGGGTTAAGGCTTAATTATTTTGTTATTGTTTAATAAAATTGTAATGAAGTCTTAGTTATTGCATTATTGCTTACTGAAAAGTCAGGTTTCTGAAGGATTCATGAAAAGTTACTTAGAGAGAGTTATAGATCTCGATTCCCTGATTCCGAATATATTATACATGGTCACTTTTTTATCACCGTCCAAAATAAAATTCAATTCAGCTGTTCCAATACAAAACATCAATATTCATTCGACCAAAATGTATGGAACAGCTGAATTTTATTTTCGAGTTAGGGAGTTGGTCCAATAGTAAGAGTTGTTCGTTTGTATCACGGGACTCATCTCAGAAGTTTTGGACGGTGATAAAAAAGTCAACCTGTATAATATAACTTCAAATCGACCAAAATCGAGTTATTGTACTTATCGTTAGCGCGGCAGATATGCTGTCTCAATGCTGAGCAAAGTCTCTATCATTAAAACCAAGTTATTGCAACAATCGATGGGTATTGACAAAAAACGACGCATGCTAAACCCGGGCTAAAAATATATCTCTCAAAAATTGTAACACTCCAATGTCTATCAGTGAAAAATGATTCTTTAAACTTTTAAACGTATCCCGTCACCGCGCAACATCCCACCGGGATACGGATCGTCAGCGCCTACAATCGGCACTAAACCCATCCATATTTGCTATCCGTTGACAGACCAATCGTGCGTGACGGATCGCCTCAAAGTTTATGCCTAAAAATCGGGACTAACACAGATCCCGCTGATTTATGCGGCGAACGTGCGATTTATGCGTTGCGATGCCAATGAATCGCGCGACTATTCGCGCGATATAGCTCGCTTGTGACGTCGCGAAATATTGCACCATTAAAGGTTTTATGGGTTAAAATAAATAGTGGCAGCGATGACGTAATCAGTGCCACGTGAGAGTTATTATGAGGGTGTGACGTTAACTTTAAAATCAGCTGGCTATTTGGGTATTAGAACTCTTTTGAATGAAGGTGCTTCTAAACGAATACTAAGTAGTTTTCGCGGTAGCTGAACGATTTTATGTTAGGATCGAATGTTAAAGATCGTGGACACGTAGTTACGTTACATCACTGATGTGAACATGTGATGGATGTTTGTTACTCTTTCACGTAAAAACTACTGAATGGATTTGGATGAAATTTGGCATACAGATAGTTTATAACCTGGATTAACACATAGAATACTTTTATCCCGATATTCCCACGAGAACGGGAACCACGCGGGTGAAACCGGGAACCATGCAGGTGAAACCGCGAGCGGCCACTGGTTAGAAATCATATGGCTACGTATAATAGACGCTGGTTGGTGATCACAAACCTGGGCTATGCGTTGAAAACTTCCAGAACTCACTTTGACCGACCTGGAAGCTGAAGATAAACCCGGATCTTCCATAATTATAACGTACCAAACACTCGACCACCGAGGCGTGCTGTAACTATCTTTTTTCAAAGTTATTGTTAACCAAATATTGACACTTAAAATTCGTCTTTTAATATTCATTCAATTCAGAAGCGATATGCGGCCTAAATCGAGCGCGGTCATGTTTCCTAATGGGGATTTACATGCCCAGTGACATTTTATTACGGTTAAGGCTGTAAAATCGGGTAGGGCTCGCGTTTAATAAAACAGCTCCGAGATACGGAATTTTGAGATGTTATTAATAATCATTCGTTTTCGTAAGTATCGTAAACTCGTATAAATGTCTGAATCTGAATGTGAATGTGAATGTCTGAATCTGAATGTTTCCAACATCGTTATTTTATCTTGTGATATTGCCACATATAATTTGTCTTAAACCTAAGGAATAATAATTACAATTAATTAAAATGCTAAGTGTACAAATCTGTATGTGGTGGACCTTGAAGTGGACTGTATTTTGCGGGCTGATGTGGCAGTGATGAATGAAAGAGGAATACTTCACAATTTAACTTTGTTTTTTAATAATATAAAATTACATACAAAATCAACCGGCTTGGCTGGTGATACGAACGAGAACAATAAGAGCGACAAAAAGTTGCCAACAATAAAAATATTAATATAATGAAATTCAATTATAGTTTGTTTGTGTTGCCAACACTAAGAACGATAGAGCCATAAACACCTATAAATATTATTACTACCTAGCTATAATTATTAACTAGCATTAATACGCTTGATAATCGTGCATGAACTATTCCTTAGAAATAAGACCGATTTTACTAAACGATCAAATTAAAATATGATAATAAATCAGATTGATAAAATAACAACATTATATAAACGATGCTCTACTTCTAGTCTAATAAAAATGCTTTGTGAACCTGATCCCTTAAAACCTATAATCCCCAAGGATACCTGATCCCAAGGATACCCCAAATAGCTAAAAGCCTCTTTATATTCAAGCTACAAGGCGTACACGTACGTTCAGTTTAACAAGGAGACTGTCTCTATTACCTGGCAACACTAGTCTACTAGTATCAACCGAACTAAACGATCCAAACTTTATAATGCTAACCTCATTTAATTAATTTAGTTTCAAGTAGGAACTCCGCCTTACTTGCGCCGCTCCGATAATTTGCCGTCGTCCGGCACTGGACCGGTTTTTATGGCCACCCCATAAATCCCCCTAGCAGAGTCTGCCATAACTCAGAGACCAACTGACTCCACTATTGTACTGAGCTTGGAGTGAGGGTGGATGTTATTACACTGTCTGTCACATGCCTTTGTCAATACTGTTTTATATACGTCGTTTCCTAACACTGTAGTAGACCAAGTACACATGCTTTTAAGCACATGACAGGTATATCGTCATTCCACATTAGGTATGTTGACAAAAAAAATAAAATTAGTTTTTTTTTTAAATATGGATAAGTAATATAATTAACGGATAAGCACAGTGCTTTGATCTCACCTGATGTTAAGTGATGATAAGGCCAATGATGGAAGCGCACTTCACCCGCGATCCTCATCTAGTGAGGTACTGGCTATCTTATCTCTAGCTGCCGGAACACAATAATGCTACAAACATGATGTTATGGCGACATATTTAGATAAGATGGTGTTAGATAGCCAGGCGGATAAACAAGCCCTACCACCAACCAAACCGAGTACACAAACATGTACCCCCCGCTGGGAATCGAACCCGGGACCTCTGGGTCTAAACCGGTGGTCTTAGCCACTAGACCACTGAGGTGGTTAAAATATTAAACGTATAAATGAAATCCTGTAACAGTTCTTTAAAACATTAACCTATTTTTTATTTAACCTAAGCATGAATTTCTGTAACCTGAAAAGTTTTTAATAAACACTCAATTGACGAAACAAAATAGTGACGTCATAGTATCCATTCCCATACAATTTCTAATAAAAAAAATAGTTTTGACAGTCGCTTAAAAGATTCTCCGTCGATTCCAAGAGCATTTCAAGACTTTTGTGACAGACCCGTATTGGAAACTGAACCGAATACCTGACTATGCCTCGACATGTGACATGTTAAATACTCGGCGTCGAGACAGCGTACACTGATAGATTACATCTAAAGTCCAAGTACAAGTATAAGATACCTTACTCTTTGTCAACAGGCCAAAAAGCGGATCAATGCTGCTGTACAGCCGAAAGAAGGTCAGATACCGACGCGATGGATACTGCTGGAAGAAGAGAAAAGACGGGAAGACCACCAGAGAGGACCACATGAAGCTAAAGGTCCAGGGCACAGAGGTGAGTATCTTTGTTTAAGACTGCTGTAATATTTCTAGGTCTGACGATAGTGTAACTCGACCTTTAACTTAGAATCCTTATCACACTTAAAGATCTTCAAAAAGGCTTTACAAAATACAGGTTGTACTAGTTCCTGTATCCTGCTTCTACCATGTAATGAAAAGGAATACTCTGTTAAGTTGAGATTATAGCTGTTGTAATGTATAGGTGCTTTACCACCTTAGAAGTGAATTTTGTTTGCATATAATAAAACAACAAGTTCTATTTTTGTTTAAAAGACCAAGTGACAGATACGTTGTCATTATTGACAATGAGGCTTAGTGAAATTTTATTGTAATGGAAGTTTTTGTCAAAAGTGATAAAGCAATTTCATGGTCGACTATACATAATGATTATGTAAAAATCTTGCATAGGAAAACTTTAAATCATGTAAGGCATGTTTTACGAAATACGCCTATGCAATTAGCATGAAACTTTTAATACATATTTATGGAAAATACCAGTTTCATAAAAAACATCAGAGTACAACTTAAACAGTATTTTTACGTATATAATGTTGATACTAAATCTCAAACTCAACATAAACGTAGTTGATTGAAAATGCAACATTTTTACATTAAAGGGAAAAGAAAACGGCTATAACAATAAAACCACGTATAGAAATTATCATGCAGACCACCACATCAAAACGTTCCACTAACACAACCGTTTGCAATCACGTAAACCTTTTGCCAAACAAACGTAAACTGCTGAGGTTACACGGACAGTTTGAGCGATGTTTCAAATCGAAACGAAAGAAAAGAAAATTACGGCCTGCGCTAGTGGGCAATGAAACCTGAATTTCAGCTTTGACGGCGGCCTACTCACTGACACGTCTCACTTGAAAAGAAAGGTCGCTGAAATGAAACAATAAAGCGGCCCTTTCAACACTGCTGTGATGTTTACTGATGATCTAGCGCGAACTGGAAATAGTTTTGGGTTTAAGTGCTGATTCTGTAAAACTTGGCTTGGTAATCGAGTTTATTGCTTCTTGTGATACTGTATAGTTTTATGTTTTGTTACTTGTATTGTGTCATTAATTCTTCTTGTAAATAGTGATGACGCTGCTGTAAATTCTCTGAATCTTGTTCGTCCGCCTACCTACTTGCTAGCTACCACCATCTTATCTAAATATATCACCATCATTTAATGTTTGTTTTATTGATTTATCGTACTTTTATGCAAAATTAAAAAAAAATATTAACATTCGGATAACCTTCTCTATATAAACTATAAGTGTGCGAAATTTCTCGAAAGCCTCCGTCCGCGCAATTTTCCTAAAAATGGGGTACAAAGTTTTTGCTTCACGTATTAATTAAGAACCAGAAATTTGGTAACAGCAGTACTGTTTTTAGGTTTATTCGTTCGAGTTATCATTATTTTTTGGTACTGCGCTACCCTCAATCTGTTACTGACCGGTGACTTGTACTTCTACTACCCTTGATCTCAACTATTGCATACAAACAAACAATCTCCATATTTCTTTATTAAAATATGGACGGATCATTTACTGAATCGCCGTTAGCGGCTCCAATTAGTGGGATCGGCCCCCATGTTTAATTGATATGGCTTACTTATTCATTAGGGCATCTTCTCGTTTGCTGTTACAAATCTCCGGTCTATCCAGGGAAGGTATGGTAATGAAATATGCGGTTTGGGCATTGATTGGATATGAATTTGCATTGAGGACGGGCCGGCGGGGGTGAGTTTTGATACCTTAATTGAAGAATCAGGATTTGAAGTAGGTTGAATAGGACTTGTGTGCCATACGGATCTCATTAGTTAAGATATTACAATGAATTGTTTCTATATAAATACTTTGGGTGTAAAAATCTCTGCATAATATCTAAAAAAATATATTATATTTATGTAATTAAATTGTGAGTGAAGAACACAAACGTCATTGTTTTTAAATAACGAACATTTTTTATTATCGATCATGGTCGTGGAAGTGAAACAACTGACCCAATGGTCTTTAAATAAGTAAAAAGGTCTAGTCTAGTCACTGGTGGCTAAATTGACACTGCTAAACGTAAAATGACACTTTGCGAGTAATGCAAATTAAAAAAATATATAGTTTTTGCCAAAGAGTTTATCTAATTAGGAACGTAGAACTTTTTTGTGCCGCAACATCGATGGGTCAAGTAGTCATAATGATGTTCCAAAAGAGGAATAAACAATGTATAATTGATTGTATTGTGTAGTTTTTTTATAGTATTTATGGCCAATGACTCCGCTCTACCTGATAGTGTAGTGTTGTAACTATAGTGTTCCTTTTAATTTTAAGATCATCGATGTGTTTTAAAAATCGCATCCCTTGCTGCTACCTCATCGCATGTCCCTAAAGAACCGCTCAGAAAAGTTCCCCAAAAGCGAAGCTAACATCCAACATTGATATAAACATTTTAAATCCAATATAAAAGCTCTAATTCTCATTTAACCGGCTTATTCTCGCAATGATACGGAGTGCACGCCACCTAGTGTTTCGTTGCCACATAAGCTGTTTGGACCGGTGCCAGGTGGAGTGTGGTAGAAGTGATTAGATGCAGCGACCTTCGAGTCCTGTTAGCCTTGGAACTTAAGTGGCAACCCTGAGATGTTTGTTGCGTTAATGCTGTTGTCTCTTCAAAATATAATTGTTGTACTGGTATTGTAAGGTGGTAATAATATTAAATAAATAGTCATCAGTAGGCTATGAAACTTTTTTTTAATTATTATTGTGTCTTGTCAAGAAGAAAAATAAAACATTTTGACATGTAAAACAGGTATGAATATTTTAAGCTAAGTTATACTCGTATGGCAACACGCGCAGCGCTGACGAAATAAAAATAAAAATCAGTTTATAAGCAGATATAAAGAAATGTTGTTGTTGCTGTTGTAAATAGAGTTTCAACAAATAGAAAGATAAATTTTGAGTATTATTTATGACTTTTTAAATAAAAAGTAGACAGCGGCTAAAAAACATGAGAAAACAGTTCAATACTTTGCATATATATACCTATTGCTTTATATTAGTTTCTCGTACATTGGTTACCGCTCCTCACTTGTTATTTACACATCGCGACGTGGGCACGCAAGACTGTCACTTGTTTATGGGCAAAAAGGCCTCTGGTAGTGTAAAGGGGTCCCGCAAAGCGTACCAAGTTTAGTCTTTCAAGATTAAGCCATTCCGCAATCGTAGAGCGACGCGATACAAAAAGATTTGTAGCGACAACCTCGCTGAGAGGTCGGGAACAGTCACCATTTGTCTTCCGATAAATGTAAACATTTTGTACTGAATAGGATCTTGGTGACTATGTTGTTGTATACTAGAGAGTTTGGATAGCGAATATACCAACGGTCGCAAAATGAAATAAAATACTATGCTACTGTGATTCGCAGAGTCAATACCTATTCAACGCTTGTCTTTTTATTAAAACTACTCGATAAGGTTTTTATTCGAGAAACAAATAAAAATAAAATTTGAATTAATTAGGAAAAATAAATGCTTATTATACTTACTTTCAACTTTCGGGTTCCATTTTCAACAAATATTCTAAATGTCCGGCTGCGGTCATGGGCTGACTCAACACAGTCATCCCGAGAATACGGCAAGTGCAACTCGGTCGAAAAGTCAGGTATAAAACGTTATGCCTGGGATACAATAAACCTGCATTGAACTCACAAAACTTACAATTTGAAAGAAGACAAAGTGTTGAAAAAATTCCACGAGCAGGATTCGGAACCGCACTCCATGACAATGCCGGGTCAGGTGCACTACCAACTATGCTATCGTGGCTCAATCCAACTCGCCGAAATTAATCAACACTACCTACTCTTACTCTGTAAGCCAACATGGCATGTCATGGGGCGAATGGGGTGAAAATTCCACGAGCGGGATTCGGAACCGCACTCCACGACATGCCGGGTCAGGTGCACTACCAACTATGCTATCGTGGCTCAATCCAACTCGCCGAAATTAATCAACACTACCTACTCTTACTCTGTAAGCCAACATGGCATGTCATGGGGCGAATGGGGTGAAAATTCCACGAGCGGGATTCGGAACCGCACTCGACGACATGCCGGGTCAGGTGCACTACCAACTATGCTATAGTGGCTAAATCCAACTCGCCGAAATTAATCAACACTACTTACTCTTACTCTGTAAGCCAACATAGCATGTCATGGGGCGAATGGGGCGAATGGGGTGAAAATTCCACGAGCGGGATTCGGAACCGCACTCCACGACATGCCAGGTCAGGTGCACTACCAACTATGCTATCGTGGCTCAATCCAACTCGCCGAAATTAATCAACACTACCTACTCTTACTCTGTAAGCCGACATGTCATGGGGCGAATGGGGTGAAAATTCCACGAGCGGGATTCGAACCTGCAGGTTCGAATCCCGCTCGTGGAATTTTTCAACACTTTGTCTTTTTTCAAATTATAATTTGTCCGAAACAATATTTGCGTAAAATTATATGTAAATAATCAAAAAACTTAGTTAAACTGAAAACACTGTTTCTTGTCAAATACAAAAAAGGAACCTTTAGAAATTTTTTAACTTTTTATTTTCAAGTGCTAATTACTGCACTGAAGCTAAATTAAATATTTATAAGCCTTTGTCAGCCTTCCCGGTAGCATAGCGGTCAGTGCAGCCGCCCGGATTGCGGAAGACCCAGGTTCGATACCTGGCCGGGACTGGTAGGCGTTTAATATTTTCACTGTATTTTATAAATATTTAGGAACCTTTAGATTATACTATACCAAAACAAAGTAGAAAAAGTTACAGTTATGAATCCATAGCATACGAGCTACAAGAAAAAAGAATGCAGCATTCAGAAGCTATGAACACTAATAAGTGCAGAGAGCACTTTTAGAAACTCGGATGTATTTTTCGTCATAGCCGGATTAAAAATAAGCCCTCGCTTAGTATGGAGCGAGAATAAGCTTTATTTTTTCAGCAAAAGTCACCGGCTGTACAAAAGAGCTTATGAAATGATACTCTTTGTACGAATCAGTTCGTGTTTAATTTTATATATTACTTTTATCCTGACGTTACGAACTATTAACAGGGTTCGTTGTCGCAAGGAGACTGAAGAGTTGGTTGTCTCATAATTAATTTGTTACTTCCATATCGTCAATTATTTTTATCTGGTGCGTTCCGTTTCACGAAAAAGAGGTTTCAGTATTTTTTGGTCTTGTAGTGTGGTGTTGGGCCAGGATTTAATAACCTTTTTATGAAATGCTAAGCAGGTACTTCGTTTCCGCCTAGTGATGTTAGCTTTGTTTACGGGCTGACATATTTATGAATTAAGTAAATGAATTTCAAAAACTTATCTTAAAATAGTTTTAACGTTATCCTAAAATAGTACTGATGTAAATTAAACATTGTAATGTAATTCCAAAAGTTTCTGTCTATACGAGTGTTATTCTAAGCAATTTATTAACAGCTGCTTCTAAGACCCTAATTCCTCAAGAAAACACCTTCTTTTTGCGAGGCCATTTGTTCTTAGCACAATAACAGTTAGTTCTGGCGGCGAGCCAGACCACCTAGCGTTATTCAAGCATTCTGTCTCAAGGCTTATTGGGAAAAATTCGAAGACACTCCTTATCTACACAAATAAACTTATAGCATCATGGAAATATTTTTTTAGCAGCTGTTTATGTACGTAACATCTGTTTAGGCTTGATTTTATACCACTAATTACTGCACTGATGATGCCTCAGTATTTGAGGATTCCGGTTGAAGTGCGCTTCCAGCTTTGGCCTTATTATCACATGTTAAACCTCTTTACATCAGACATGCACATGTCTATTACTTAAGAGCGTTTACGCCGCACACTAGCGCCGCCAATGAAAAAAAAAACATATCTAGTAATTAGAGATAGAAAATCAAATTATGCTCAACAAACTATCTGAATGAAGTAATTTAGCATTTTTACGTCACCTAATGAACCCCTGACATGTTATGGTTTAGTTAAATATGGCGTTATAGTTAAAAGTGGCCGTAACGTCTTATTTAACTAAACCATAACATGTGAGGTGTTCATTAGGTGACGTAAAAATGCTAAATTACTTCATTCAAATAGTATGTTGAACATAATTTGATTTTCTATCTCTAATTACTAGATATGATTTTTTTTTCATTAGTGGCGCTAGTGTGCGGCGTAAACGCTCTTAAGGCGACGCACCGCTAAACAATAAATCTCATACGTTTTTATACGAGCGTTTGCGCCCCAAACCATAAAAAAAATACTGTTTTTTTTTCTTCAAATTAAAACTACAAATTATTTAAAAAAATGAACTACAATATTGAAGTGTATGTTAAGACTAATCTACTAAGAAAATTTAGATGCTTAAATCGGTCTCGTTAGCCTGTTAAATGCAAATCTATGTTTTAAAAGAGGTTACTTTGATATTTTTTTCTCTGTTATAAAAGTTGACAAATCGTGTTTCTGCAACTAGCAAAATGAAGTCAATTAAATGAAAAAATCATGATCCCCGCCACGTAAATTTCCAATGCGTCGGCTTAAGAAAACACAACCAATAAGATAGCAGTCGATTGAAACCTGAATTAGGCCAGCATTGTGCCGATCTCTCTATGTACTGTTCATGTTTGACGACCTCCTTGGTCGAGTGGTTTGTACACCGGTTTTCATGGTGTCGCTATCTCTGAGGTCCCGGGTTCGATCCCCGGTCGGGTCAATTTAGAAATTATTGTTTTTTTTAATTGTCTCGGGTCTGGGTGTTTTCTATGTATAATAAGTATCTATTTAAGTATTTTAATTATGTTTATCCGTTGTCTAGTAACTATTTTAACGAGTTTCATAACGAAGCTTCTCTTGGGCTAGATAGATAGTTGGTGTGAGTGTAGGAATGTTTATTTATTTAGGTTTAGTTTATGTGAAAAGGCTAGAGCCCAACAGTGGGGCAATTCATTTAAAGACAATCATGATGTTTTGCCCCGTGTGGTGCCGCCCCCCGTGTGGTGCCGGGGATAAGAATTGCACCACCCATCTCTTCCCGTGGGTGTCGTAGAAGGCGACTATGGGACCATTCCAGAGGATGAGCAGCAGCGTCTCTCTGTGATTATTCTCACCTTACTGCGATCGCCAACCCGCCTGCCAAGCGTGGCGATTATGGAAAATTCCCCTCAAAATGATTTATCCTTGAGGGAGGTCTTTTTCCAGCAGTGGACGTCTTTTTGGCTGAGATGATGATGATGATGATGATGTTTTGATGACAAATTAAATTTGTCATCGAATATGAGTCTATTATTGTGTAGATTCTAACAAATTATCGGGCAATAAATGTCCTTATGACAAAGCCTTATGCAATACTCAACAATGAAACAAGTTTTAACTTGGGCAAGTGTTTCGTGAAGGTTCACCGGAAACTTTGCAAATATGTTCGCTCAACTTATTGTTGGTAGTTTTATTCGTAACAATATTACACCTAACGCTTCGGTCGTTACAATGGCAGAAGTTTTATTAAAATAAGTTTATATGCAAATGTAGAGAGTTAAACGCCTGTGTAAACATTTTAAGTACCTACTTAATAACATCCATTTTCTATAGATTACATGGATACCATACATTGAAATGACGCATTATATGAAAACAACTAAACTAAACTAAACTAGTGGTCGCCCAGTGGTCGATACTCGACCGTAATTTTATTAAGGCTGCACGGATTGTATCCTAAGCAATGAAAAAATTAAAAAGATAAAATGTGAGTTTGGATTGGCATTGATAGATTTCGGCCGCTCCTCTTCCATTTTTGAAATTTTTGAAAAGAGTATAATGAGATTTTACGATATCAATGTGGATATTATACCATTATGTGAAATTGCTTAAATTGAGTGTTTTGTTGTCTGCGCTATAACAGTAGTAATTATAAGTCAAGTATTGGAAACATAAGTAGAATGTTACAACATTAGTGTAGATAAAAGCGTATATGTATATCTGTACTCCTTCTTTATATAAACTATAAGTGTGCAAAATTTCATACTCCTCCGTCCGCGCAATATTCGTAAAAAGGGGTACAAAGTTTTTGCTTCACGTATTATAATATATAGATTTACTCGCCTCTACATATTATTTTAAGGTGTTATCTAAAACTCTATGTAGGAGGTCACCTCAAGAAAATCTTCATAATTTGCCAAACTAATTTGGCGATCTATAGTTCCATCTTGAGCTCATATACGTCCCCACTGCTGGGGCACGAACCTTCCCTATGGATGGATAGGGAGAACGGGCCATAAACCACCACGCGGGCCCAGTGCGGAATAGTGGTTGTAACGATTGCTAATGCAGCTAGGACCAACAGCCTTACGTGCCTTCCGAAGCACGAAGGAGCTCGAGATGATAAATTTTTGGTCACCCATCCGATGACCAGCCTTTGCGAAAATTGCTTAACCTTAACAATCGCAGACCGGGCGCGTTGACCACTGCGCCATCGAGCTCCTCATATCTAGATCTATAGTTATAGTTGACTAAATAGCGTAGTAAAAACACCAGTGGTTTAATTATTATCACAATTGGAAGAGCAAGACGCCTAGATTGCGAAAAGTAGTAGGTTCGAGTTTCATTTGACTATTTGAGTTCGAGACTCAAACAGGCAATTATAGTTTTAACGCAAATGTTATGCGTTTCAAATAAAAAAGCTATAAAACATCAAAACCAATATAATATAGAATATTGAAGTCATAATATATCAATTAATTAAGTTCAATAGGTAAGCTGCTAGCGAGAAATTTTTCCCAATTTGCCTTCATCATCTCAATATTTATTTATAAGTTTCGTAGGCAAATTATTAAGTTCTTATTTTCGTATACCACATATTAATGGTGGAGCTAAGCGAATTCGACGTCAACTTTTAATTAACTTCCAGAACATACCACTCTTCAACCCGTTTGACGGATGACTGGGCATAAATTTCGAAAACTTTTTAATCTATTCAATCCGAATCTAGAACGTTCCGTTTGAAATGGTCCAAAGCCAAACTAACCGATAAGCATAGAACAGAAGTTAGGGCATAAATTTTGCGAATGGGCACATCCGATTGTTTTTGTTAATTCTTTATTGCCTGATGTTAACGGATGACATTTTTCAAGATGAAGACGTTTTTATTCGCATAGAAGGAAACGCAATTCAGTGCTTTAATGAACCTAGTTATTTTGAAATCCTCATTTAACTTAACATTTATTTTTACCATGACCTACTATTGTTTGAAATAAATAAGTAGGATTTGGATTTTAGCTTTAAGTTATTCTGTAACTTCGTTAAAGTTATTTTATAAAAATAGGGTAGTTCACTTTATATACTTAAGGAAGAATTTCGTTTTATTAGCTTTATTATATTGTTCCTCATTACAAACTATGCTCCGCAAAATTTTGGTTTCTTTATACTATTCTAAGACCTAACAAAAATAATGAATTAGAACTTGTGTGGGTAGGTAAAGGAAACTACATAGTCATTCGACTACATTAACAAGATGTCCCTGGTGGTCCCATGGTCGACCCTGTAAAGGCTATTAATTTTGTGGTGACCTTCGGCATTTCTACACGACTCATTCAAGTACATTTATGTATACTTATCCTTTATCAAGTTTACTGAGTAGTTTCTTAATTATTAGTATCCACTTCATAGTAACACTACGATATGCATAACATTCTAAACTAATATGGACAAACGTCTGAAATAAATAATTAACACCTAGATATGTTTTTAATGATGGCTATATATAATTGAACGCAAATTTTGTTGCGAACACACAATTTCAAAAAATTCCACGAGCGGGTTCGTTCGTTAGTTCTTTTGTACCGACAAATCCAACTCTTTATGTATTTCTGTTTGTTGAATATAAAAAGTAAATATCCTATGACAGTCTCACTGCTTGGCTTAGCCCTACATCATTGAAATCAAGTAATAATTACAATTGATGGATAAAGGATGGCGAGTGCTCTAAAGAGCTCTTTGACCTCATCCCACCTTCTCCCTTTCTTCATAGGAGTACACGTGCTGCTCTTCGGAGTCACCGCTTCACTGTCTCAAATATCTCATCGCGCACAAAGACATTTGGTGACTCGTTTCTTTGTCGCACCTCCAAAAGATGGAATAGTCTACCCGCACACGTTTTCCCTCTTTCCTATGATATGGAGTCCTTCAAGAGAGGCGTGAAGAAGCACCTTGTGGGCCGGCAGAGTGAAGTTGACTGATGCTACGATTGTTTCCACGCTGCACCGGTTGTCTTCGCGTCTGGACTTCATTTCCACTTAACATCAGGTGGGATGGAGTTATTTGCCGAGCTAAGTATTAAAAAAAAAATTGCCAAGCTTGCCAAATGCGGGTTGGTGATAACAAACTTTGCACCAAAAAAAATCTTAAACACACTTTGCCCGATCTGAGACTTGAACCCGGGACCTTCTGTTAACGGGCCGAGCGGCTTTGCACTTGGCCACTGAGGCGTTCTATGAAAAAGTTATTTTTAAGTACAAATAATGCTTCCTTTGAGATAGAATTATCAGTGTGATTTTAGTGTTTTTTAATTTATGTTTTAAAAGAACATTTTGTTCTATTATTATGATTAAAATAGTAACCATTTGCCTTACCACTACACAACAAAGCAGCAGCATAAATTTAAGCAAGGGCAGTTTTCATTCGGGTATTAAGACTCAATGGATTCGGTAAAGTTTTTTTTCGAAATGCCTTTTATATGTCGAGACAGGGTACCTGATTTATTATATCGCCGGATAAAGTACCGTCATTATTATAGATTTCCAGTTTTTCCAGTATAACCGAGTTATTACTGAAGACGATTTTCACGTATTTCATTACTTAAATGAATAGACAGTTCTGTGACTGATCAAGATGTTATTTAGATTTTTGTTTAAATTTGTTTTAAGACGTATAGAAGCGAAGGCTACAAATTTAACACTTTACGAGTATTAGTGTCTATACTTGCGTTTATTGCAATTGATCTTTATTGTTTTTTTCTTTATATTTTACTCAAAATACCTTACAAGTGTTTTTAAATGGTAGCTATCATTTAAAAAAGTATTTCAAAAAGAAACTGAAAAATTAAGAATCTTTCTTTACGTCGTCGGTCCCTTTATAGGGTTTTTTCGATATATTGGACACCATAATTTTAACTTTATTATTTTAACATAAAGTCGAAAACTAATGAAAAATTTCAATATGCTCTGCTCATTAAATAATAATAATAATAATAATAATAATAGTTTATTGCGGATAAACAATCCATAATGAATACAATCAAAATCAAAATAAATAAATAAAAAACAAAATATCAAAATTAAATAATAAATAATGAAATAAATAATAAATAAACTTTCCTACACTCACACCAATTATCTAGCCCAAGAGAGCTTCGTTATGAAACTCATTAAATGGTTACTAGACAACGAATAAACATACAAAACAAAACACATAGAAAACATCCAGACCCGAGACAATTTAGAAAAAACAATAATTTCTAAATTGACCCGACCGGGGATCGAACCCGGGACCTCAGAGATGGCGACACCATGAAAACCGGTGTACAAACCACTCGACCAAGGAGGTCATCCTTAAATTAAAAACAAAATACAAATTTAAAAATCTAAATAAATTAGAAATGGATTAATAAAAAATACATACAATTAAAACTTTAAATTTATAAATAAAAAATAAAATAAATGTACAATATTTTAAGAAAACATAATTACAACATTAAAATAAAATTTCTTCAATTTTAAAATTAATTTATAGTCTAGATTCGGTTGATAATAATGCGAACCCGGTGGTCTAGAACTACGAGTCCACAAATGAATGTGCACCCAATGCTTGACAAACGGATTATCCATTTTACAGGTTAATGCCTTCAGAATACCGTTGGAGCTCCTACGTATCCTGTTCATCATTGATGTGGTTTTTTTTCGCATGATCGTCAACATGAGCCTCCGCAAACATTTGTGATGCGCTACAGTATCGTGGGCGCGCCCATCAACACTCTGAAGGCATTATTACTCAACCCACGTGCTGCACGTGTAGAAGGTTTGGCAGTAAGCCTTGAAAAGAGTGACCTTCGCTTGATTATTTAATATTAAAGGCTAAAGCTTCTGATTCTAAAAATCCATGGTACACTCGCCTGCACATCAGACTACCACAAACTGTTAAACTCTATGTATATGGCCCAAGGTTGAACATTCCTTGAAGAATTTTGACAGTTTTGGATAGGTTCATATGCACTGTGCAGTGTGCAGGTGTCTGTACTATACCATTACTGTATAAGGTAGTCATGCGGTGTCCGATAAAATACTAGAAGCTACCTGGATGACCGAGCTTTGCTCGTTATTTCTTTTAATAATGTTTTCTAAAAATGAAACCTAGCTAGATCGATTTATCGCCCCCGAAACCCCCTGCATACTAAATTTCATGAAAATCGCTGGAGCCGTTTCCGAGATTCAGATTATATATATACAAGAATTGCAAGTTTAAAAGTATTAGATTAATAGGATTAATTTGTCGTATCTTTGATACATTATTTATTCACTTTTTTTTAACACGCAGCGCTTAGCTTCGACACAACTCTGGTGGAAACCACCTTAATGCACCTGCCAATAGAATGATATATTTGTCAACGTGATACGTGGCGTAGGTTCGAGCCGTTCGTAAAAGTCTAATTCACTTAAGTAGCACTAGTGCTTAGATATTAACCTTGGGTCCAAGTGGCAGAAGGTAGCTACATTTTCACTTGTGTGACATAGCGGCACTTCTAGGTATAGAAGTATATCGAAATCTATGTATATCGATCGACGCGTTTTGGTTGCACTTTATTTAGCCATTCTGGATTCTGTATCTCCTACGCAAACATATTCTAAATAATTGATGTAAATCATGTTTGGTTTATGCTAGAAGTTTAAGCAAAAAAGTATTTATTTTTTATTTTTAAAACTTTAAAAACACCACAATTATTTTTGGAAATAAACTTTATTATTATTCTTTTTATTAAATATACATCTTAACAGGTTGACTGCTGACAGGCCCAGACACAATAGAAATTCAATTGTTTGTCGGACATATGGCGTTTAAGGTGTTAAGAATTTGTTTTTTACAATATTTTATATAAAAACATATTTACAATATAAAATGTTATAAAAAAATTAACCTAGGTTGCCACCGGCAGCGGGAATAGACCCAAGCTATCGGTGGTTATGGCTGCAGAGTGAGGAACCTCCTGACAATACGTGCCGTGTCAAGGAGTACTGCCTTTTGCATCTAACCCTTGACCCAACCTTTCAGCGAGAGCCTCTCTAGGCGTTGATCGAGGCTCTTGACTAAAAGACCGTTTGCCGAAACGATTATCGGTACAATAATAGTTGAATCCAAATCCCACATGGCGGTAACCTCGTGAGCCAAGTCAAGGTACTTACTGAGCTTGTCCTTCTCGAGGTTCTCATGATGAGGTATGGTGATATCAACCAGTATTGCCCGGCAATGGGATCGGTCGACCACCACGATATCAGGCTTATTGGTGACAATAGTCCTGTCCGTAATGATTGAGCGATCTCAGTAGAGCGTTGCATGACCTTTCGAGTACTGGCGCAGGTGCGTATTTATAGTACGGCACCTCCGATTCAACAAGGCCATATCCAAGAGTAAGTTGCTGGTGAATTATTATGGCTACTTGGTTGTGTCTGTGCAAATACTCCAGAAATAATATGTCGAAGTGATTCTCCTGGACGGCGGCATGCACGACAGATGTCGACCGTACCGTCCCTCATAATATATTTCCGGTAGTTATTTGACTTGATAACTTCATCTTCAATGGCACAGACAAAACCTTCAGTTTCCCCAAAGAGGTCACCGAAACGTAGCCAGTTCACCGAGGCAGTCAAATCTACATCAGGCCCAGTTAGAGCCCGATAGTAGCGACCGTGTAGCACCTTTTTCTTCCATATGTCCTTGCGATCGAGAATGCTTAGTACTACTGGCTTGCGCCAGTTTTCTGTTGCCAAGGAGAGCCGCTCTCCTGTAAAGTGTCTATCAACTGCCACGACATCTAAATGCATCTCGCACTCACTGTTAAGTAAATAATCCCTGAGACTGCACACCTCACGGTTATGTAGGTCCTTGGCATTTAAAAAGCTGCGACCCCCACATCTCCGCGGGATGTACAGCCTCATAACAGATGAGCGCGGGTGTAGCATTCTGGAAATCGTGAGCATTTGACGAACTCTTCTATCCAAAGCACCCAATTTGGTCTGAGTCCATCTTAGTATGCCAAAGAAGTATGTGAGCAGAGGCATAACCCAGCCATTAAAGGCACGCGTCTATTGTCACCCGATAAAAGACTGCTAAGCACTTTTCTCAGGCGGCAAAAGAATCGCTCCCGTAATGACTGTTTTATGTCCCCGTCATCAACACCCAAAGACTGTGACATACCAAGATATTTATATGTTCCAACTTCAGAGTGAGATCTTAGCGTCAATATTAAGAGCCATGAATGATTACGCATATCTCGTGCTAGTGTAAAGCAGAAACATGGCGAAAGCTAATTTATGTAACTAATTTAATAAAGTTTTGTAATACATTAATTATTCATGGAATTTTGTGTACCTAATTATCACACTTTGGTAACAAGAAAAACGCTGTTTAATTAAGGAGGTTTTAGCATTTTTTTTGCTTCAAACTTAACGTAGGTAATTATACATAGTCTATGGTAGGTACTGCAAAACATTTTTTACTTGCACCATCCCAAACTTCGCAGAAGTCCGGATATCCCCGAAAAATCCACTACCAACCTGGTTATTGGGTGGAATGGGCTCGCAAAAATACGACACGGGCGGTGTGGCCAACCGATTTAGATTTGAGTGTCCATTTATGGGTAGGTCGCAGATAAGAACCGATATTTGGAGTGAACAAACAAAATTGATATTGGCTTCCTGAAAATTCTGGATGCGCCTAGAATATTCTCGCTTAAACTGAGCTTATGTCTCTATGAAAGCAGAACTATAATAAAGTATTAGAAATGTTGATGGGTTCAAAATTGTTATGACTTTACTTTTCTGTTCGATAAATTTTTACGTAACTGAAATCGACCTACTTGCCTTTGAAAATACTGCTATGACATTAGCGAGAGTTTTTTTTACCTTAATTCCTCATCTTTTCTAAGCGACTAAGGTCTTATCGTCCATTATCAAAGCCGTAGACTTACCCATTGTGGCAAGAAAACACAAAACACATTTTATTAAAATCTAGCAGTGCTGTTTGTTAAATAGCTATATTGAGATTAAATAACACATACCAGAATTTTACAGTTGCTTAGGATTTGGAAAAATAAATTATTACAATTCTATTCTTTAGATATAATCACTGATCTGAAACATAATTTTATGAATTATTTGTTTATCTATAAGCACAATCTACACTACCTATTCCTTTTTCGTAACATTCCTTTTTGTGTAACACGTTTCTCGTGTAAAAGCGGACATTTTGTTGAATATTGAACAGTATTTCATCTTTTGGAAGTGTTAGTTTAATATGTAACTGGTTGTTTCGTGCACTTGTTACTACATACATTGGGTGTGTAAAACTAATATGAACTTTTATTAGTAGTTCCTTTATAGTGAGAGCTTTAGTTTTAAAGTTAACTTATGTTTCATATGATTTTAAAATCATACATTCATGATTATGGTTATAGATACAATTTTACGCAAATTTTGTTGCGAAGACATTGAATATAAGGCACCTTTGGCCTTCAAAGTAAGAGCAGGTAGTGTTTTATCATTTCGGCGGGTTGGACAGAGACACGATAGCATAATTGGTAGTGCACCTGACCCGGCATGCCATGGGGTGCGGGTTCGAAGCCCGCTCGTTGAAATTTTTTAAACACTGCCCAATGGGTTAGTAGCTTTAACATTTTGTATCTGATAATAATAACCGAGATGCATCGGTGTGTTTA
Source organism: Eudonia lacustrata (assembly GCA_947562085.1). NCBI lineage: Eukaryota > Metazoa > Arthropoda > Insecta > Lepidoptera > Crambidae > Eudonia > Eudonia lacustrata. Next base: position 13,639,913 of record OX387318.1, on the reverse strand, counting down.
CACATCATAAACGATTTCTTTTATATAATACGATACGATGCAAAGGCTAAGACATATAAAAGTATTTAAATAGCTGAGAAACATAGTAAAATTTTTTTTTTAAAATTTATTTATTAATTTACCAACGTTTGCTTACACTAATACATTAAAATAAGCATATACAATTGTAACATTACCTGAATGTAACAAACATTTATAGGTAAATACAACCTGCTAGATAAATGTAAACTTTTAATGCTATTAAAATAACAAAAGCTCCTTAATTACAAAGCCCACTTCTACTAAAATAGAAAACAGTTAAGTATTCGTTCAATATTAGTTTGATCAAGTGCCCATCCCAATTTGATTAGTTTTTTTTTCATCCGTTTTCACGTCTTCTTGTTCCAAGCGATATTTTTCATCAAACACTATTCAAGTTTATACTGACTCACCATAAAAATTCTTGCTGACGTAAATACTGCACCCAGCAAAGGTTTCTAAAATATCTAGCCTATCAGAGCATATGTATGTACTCTGTCTATATACCAAAATACCCTTTAGTACTTGATTTGAAAGATACTTTTTATAGCACAGAGTCGGCATACAAGCATAAAACCTGGGTGATGGAAGGCGGCTACTGCAGCCTTTGAACACCACACCAAAGGTATACACGCGCGTTGCCATCTCTGAAGCTTTAGTTCCTAAATCTAGAATAGCTTAGTAATTTATCTGGAGTAATAGACAATCCATTAGATAACCTATAGGACATGTCAGAGGAGCCCAAAGGCGCAAAATAGGTTTCATCGGAAGGGTGACCAAATTCAAATGTCTTGAGTTCCTCCTTGGTTTAATAGGCACGTTAAGTCAGTGGTCCCGATTGTAGTCGTAAGATAGCAATCATTATGACCATTCAAGCGTCGTCAACTATAAAAAAATATTTAAAAACAACCGCATTAATACCTTTCGACCAAATTGATGGACGGTAGGTACTCTCACCAACAAAGAATTAAGATTCACATCATGGTTCTAACTTCAAATTCTAACCGCTCGTCCTCTTGGAGTGAATTTGGTTTTATTCCGAATTTACTATACGAACTCCTTCTTTGAAGAGAAATGTAGCTGGGACACATTCATCGGTATCGTAGGTATAGCTTGAAGCAACAAATGTCTTTAAATATTTTACCATAGTCTCTTATGCTTATTTTATGCACTATGGACAATTTGGTCTTGACTGACCAGATGTCTGATGTGGTAGCTTTCTGGTCATGTAAAATATAATGATGTCGATATCGCTGACACGAAAAGAAGATGACTTTTATACAAAAGTCTTCCCACAGACATAATGGCGGCTCATTATAGGTTAGTTATATGACGGTGATTCACACGCCCGTAGCATTAACACTTTTATTCAACTCAATATATATAGTAGTATACAAAGTATCCTCTAGGTATTTCTGGTACACCCATTACTAGTACAGGTGGAATTTGTAGGAATTTTGAAACAGAACTCACTCAGAATTGGCACCTGCAGTAACGCCGTTACGGTCTCTGGGATCAAACGCCGGTCTAAGTGATAGGACTTTGCTGCAGTCCCGATATGGTTGGTTTGGTACACGCGTGGTACAAGGTATAGAGCCTTAAAGATTTTGAAAAAAAATATTATATCAAATACTATTGCCAGTGGTATTGAATGTGATGCTTTAAGCAGGAATCAGCTGGATCTATTTCTTTTTTATAAAAATAAAACGTGGAAAGTTTTGGGAGAACACTGACGAAAAGTGATTTACAAATATGTAGTTTCACATATGATAATTTTTCAACATCTACTAAAAATGAATATTTTCCCTCATTTATAATCAGACTTATAATCCCTTATTATATCCCTGTTAATGTTCATTCTAAGGAGATAAAATATAGAATTCCTTGAAAATAGAAACAGAAAATCATACGATCAAAATATGATATGATGCGTTTGCTTTCAGTTTACGTAACACATTTTTGCGTATCGCAACATAGTTGTGATTTCGATTTCTAATCGCTTACGCTTATGTCTTGTGCATTTCAACAACACTTCTACACGGGCCCAGTTGTGCAAAATGTATTATTCAGAGTGTCCGTGCTGCGTCGAATGGTGTGCTATCACTTCTATTGGCAGCGACACCGCCAGCGCGCTACTACATGTACTACTGAAAATGCTAAATAAAACCATAGCTTCGATTATGATATTTTGGAAGGTCTATAGTCGTATCTCAGTGGCCTGATTACATTTGAACTATGGGAGAAAATTAAGATATTGTAAAATAACAGGAAGCTCTTTGGTGTAGGTCTCGAGTTATTGCTAAAACATAGCTTAATCACGTACACAAATATTTTTTTCGAAACAAGATAATATTTATAAAATATACAACAGAATTGTATATAGGTACTTAACATCGTCAGTAGATGATATAAAAATACCCGCTTTGAGAATTCTTAGACTTATAAAATAATCAATCTAGATGGGTAGTCTTTCAACAGTTTTATGACATAAGTGAAGGAGTTACAAGGCTAATTAGCCACGAAGCAGTTAAAGCAGTTCGTAACTTTACACTCCATCCCATAACTCAGTCGGAACTGCTTCGGCAATTAGGCAATGGCTGCAATGACCCGTGGCATTGGACGCATACATTTATAGTTGAATGGGCTTCACCACAATTATCTTCTGCTGTAATTTACTTGATGAACAAGGTACAAGGTTCGAAATGTAACATATAAGTAACAAGATATTTCGCTATTCAAGAAACTGTAGCACTTGTCAGTATGTTTAATTTATTCTTCCTTTCATCGTGTGTTATAAATTAAACTACTAATCTAACTAACTAAAGCTATAATGTGCCTGTGACTAGAGAGTCGATCCAAGATGTCCCATTCTTATCCTAGCCAGAGGGCCAAGAAAAGAATGGGATTCCTGGGATCGGCTTGTCCGAAACCGGAGGACTTCAGGCTCTTCGCTCTTAAAGACGTAGCCAAACTTATGGCATCTATCTTTACAGAGGAAGAGGAGTTACAAGATGGGGTTGCATAAAAGATCCCGATGGGACGAAGTGTTATTAGGAGAGGGAAACCGCAGCAGGCCCCACTAAGATAAGATACGATAACATAAGATATGATGTTAAAAAATTTTTTTTTAACTGTCATGTCTAGTGTCTCTCTAGTGTCACATAATGATGGTAAGGTGCAGGCATGATAAGAACATCGAAGTGGTTGGCGTCACAAACCGCATTAGGAAGTTGAGTTATCGCCAGCGCCATCTTCGTCATCGTCGTTCCCGAAGCTACATTCCTTTGCTTCTATGCCCTGTTATTTCTCTAGTGGTAGAGTAAATAGCTTATAACTATCCCACTGCTGGACAAAGAAATCCATCATTGAAATCAAGTCATCACAACAATTGATGTTTATTGGCTTTATCACCGTGCTTGCCAAATGCAGGTTGGTGATCGATCACAAACCCGGATGCATCGAAAAAATCCGAACACACACTTTGGGATTTGAGCCCGGGACCTTCGGATTTGGGCCGAGCGCTTTGCCACACGGCCACCGAGGCGTATTTCTCTAGATAGTACTTCAAACCGGATTATATAGCTATGCCTAACTATGTTGCTTGGCTAGCAGAAATAGGTAAGAGGGTTAGAGTCATAGGATTCTACCACCAGGAAAAATATGCTTGTTACCAATGGGTAATAAGCATATTTTTAAGGTAATGACCCTTATTACCCAAATTATATTTATCGAACGCTAGTTTTAATATATTATTATGTTTTGTTTCAGTGTATCTACGGGTGTTACGTACACTCCGCCATTCTACCAACATTCCACAGAAGATGTTACTGGCTGTTACAGGTAATAATTAACTTTTCTACATTTACAAAACAACTCTCTGTCTGTCCTCTACTTTGCTTTTACAACTCGAGAACCTGATCTGTTTCTTTCTTAAAATGGTTAGCTTTTAATTTCCTTATTACTACCAACCAATCAACGAATTGTAACTATATAAAATTGAATTGCCAAGCTGTTACACTCGAGTCGTGGCCATGCCAAGACGTTTGATGCATTCTTTCAATTAAATATATTATGATTTGGTCTTACAGTTTTCATGACGATCTTTTTCAGTGATGATTGAGTTAATTATTAATCATAAGCTGGTGCTTATGATTAATTAATAAGACACAGAAATCGTTATAATTTTAGGTTAAGTATTTATTTAATATTTTATCCGAATGTTTAAGGTGTTATATATTCAACGATGGCCTTTAGCTCATGTTGCCATATACAAATTAACGTTTGAAAAATTTGACAGGGATTCAGCTAAGTAGTTCAGTTAGAAGTATGTCGTCCGGGTTGCAAAAAGTTGTGGCAAGGAGTCCCACTTGAGGAAAGCCACATTTCAAATGCTATTTTCGGTTTTAACACTAGAACGCCCAAGCTTTTGAAACTACCTAGAACGCCCAAAAGTGGTCAAAATGACAATTAAGTTTAATGATAATAATAAGATACGTCTATAAAATTATAAGTGAACCCTGAAATTTATCACGGTCTACTATGTGCCACAAGATGCTCTCGCGCTCTCTCTACCGCATTCGATTAGCAAAAATCAAGGATACGTTGACACTCTGTGTGATCTAGTACTACAAGCGTTTCTCCTACTATTGGTATTTAGTTAGTTGGCCTCTTTATTGTCATTCTACCTCGTACTCTGACATATACACCAACTCTTCTCACAGTTTCATCTTTAAGAAACTGAACTGAATGGAACAGATCCATCCTAAGGTCTTCGATACAGGTCCGTTGGGGTATAAAAAGCCAAAATAATAAAGTAAATAAGTTTGATTAAGTTGTTATGTTCAGTTACTTAGTAAACCTAAAAGAAATTCCAAAGTAGTCATTTTGACCCACTTGGGCGTTCTAGTATTGTCCTTAATGATACTTATCGTGGTTCTGATAAATACAAAAGCCTGGCTTCGGATAAGGTATCTAGCTGCTCAGCCGCCAGTTTGCGGCGCGGCGCGCGTCTTTACTGTTAATTGCATTCTTCCTATGACCGTTGACTAAGACTTACGTATAATAACGCGTAATGATTTAGAAATGCGTTCGCCGCGTCGCATTCAGCTCGTGTTTGTAGCCGTGGCCTAGGTATGATAATCGATCTTACTTTTTAATATATATACATAGTAGTTATGTGAATTGTTGAATCTATTTTAGAATGACTTCCATATTGAATATTAAAGTAAAGAACATTTCGTTGAACTCTGATTTAAATGATAAACTGAAAGGATTGAATGCGCACGCCCAAGAGCCGTTTCCTAGAAGCGAATAGCATGGTATTTCATAACTCTTTGATCTGTTGAAAACCTTTCACCTTTTAGATATTGCATCCGTGATACATTTCAAAACTTCTTAACTTAAGAGGTATTTCGTACATTCACATGAAGAGCGTCAGCTGGTTTTCTAATGATCTGACTATAAGGTTTTATTAGTAGGACGTGTATTTTTGCAAAAGTGCAACAAAGGCGGAAGTGGAACATGTAAAGAATTGCGTGGTTGGTTTTATTTAGTGCCTCTTTAGAAGTCACGTCGTATGATTTCTAGATTCTGAGTAGGTAGTATCTTTGAGTATGAGTGCTGACCTGGAATGAGCAGAAGCCATGCCTTATCATGTGCAAGGAGTGACTCTACAGTGCGTGATTGTCACTCTCACTATAACTATCATTGTCACTATTCAATACTGTTCAATGAGTTATCTGCCAATAAATAAATAAATAAACTTTCCTACACTCACACCAATGATCTAGCCCAAGAGAAGCTTCGTTATGAAACTCGTTAAATGTTTACTAGACAACGGATAAACATACTTAAAATAGTTAAATACATACTTATTATACATAGAAAACACCCAGACCCGAGACAATTTAGAAAAACAATAATCTCTAAATTGACCCGATCGTCGATCGAACCAGGGACCTCAGAGATGGCGACACCATGAAAACCGGTGTACAAACCACTCGACCAAGGTGGTCGTCAATAAATATATTCGCCTATATTTCTCCATTGCTGGGCGAAGGCCGCCTTTATTGAAATCAAGTGATCGTTACATTTGATGGCTTAGATATATGTAGTTAGATTATAAATTAAAACATTGGGAACTAGTTTATATCTGAAAATTGAATCTCCTATATACAGAAAGCAATATTTATGTAATGTTATTATTTAAAAAATATTATTTCATTGATTTATTTAGAAAAAAAATACTATTCAAATAATGAACCAACTAGGTAAGTACCTATTTGTAAACGGCAACATGTGGGTACGTTAAATGTATATATTTTTTTTAAAAACCCTGTTCACTTTCTATTTTTACATGTGGCTATCTCCTAATAATCCAAACATTCCGGCTTACATTATACGAAGTCTTCCAAGACACATTTTTCAGTTTTCCTAATAAATATGAGTTTTCTAAAAAGTATTGATATCTCACTCACTGGATTGAGGATTGAAGCCGCAACGCTCGAATATTCGCGATAAATCTTGTGAAATGGCTATGATATTAATAAGAAACTGGATTTTTCCAATTCGTTCTATCGAACTCTCGTGGACGCTAAGTAAAAGTTTTTATTACGCCGCATTAGGCACGCGTACGTAGGATATATTGCACGATAATTTATAGTCTTCTGTCTCGTTGTTCTTACAATTGGTTGATTAGCTGTTAATGTACATATATTGTTTGTCTATGTTTTGTTAAACAATTTGTTTTTTTTAATAAGCATACACAAGAAGTTTTTACACAGTTTTGTGTAATTTTACAAATGAAAAAAAAACTTACTTGTGTTAAATTATAAGGCATTTAAACCAAACAGAAAACTTTAATGAATTTGTTGTATTTCCTTGTCTGTGTTCAAATAAACGTATTTTCTTTTTTCTTTCTCAATTGTTCAAAGAAGCCATTTTGAAATCTGCTGCGCATAATCAAAATGATGAAAATGAAGGTTTACAACCAAGTAACAGAAGGAGGTCGTCCTACGATCATACAACGTTGTTAACATAAAATCTCATCAGCTCTTTGCAATACAATACCCCGTGCCTAGTTTGCAGCCAGAATGGAATTAAAGTTTAATATTTAATTGCTCTGCACAGCTCATTGTTAGATGAGAGATTGCGGGATTAGCTACCTTTATGTGGGTAACATGGCATGTGTTTAAATTTAGCTGACCACGTAGGTATAACTTGAATTATACTATCTGTTATCTCTGTCTATACTGGTGATTGCCAAACCGGTGATCCCAGTCACCCTAGCGGCACGTGAAGGGTATGTAAAGAACAGTGTGTTTTTTTTGTGGGTAGGCCCCTCCTTCTCCCGAATCCTTGTCGAGACCTTCGGACCTAGGCAGGAAGGTGGGACCTGGTGGGGAGAACCTCACATAGCCATCCGCGTCTTCCCGGGAGCGTGGTATTCGGGCGACGAGTTTTTCACTGTTATACCAAAAAATATATAAACGAAGCCTATCAAATCTTTGTAAATATTAAGCAATATGCACTCATAATTATTTACTAACCTATAATGCTATAATACTACCTATAATATACCAAAGTATCAGTTACTTTAACCGTCAAAACATTATCCTCTGACCATTCTGGTCCCACGAGGAAGGGATACAACCCAATCAAAAACGGCACCCGATTGGAAACATTTTCGGGGAACTAGCGCCGTTTAGGGACTATTATATCTGTTGCCATAATAGGCAAACATTTTGAAATGCCATCAGTTCCGCAGTGTGTGAAATGTCGGTGTTGATAGAATTTCTGATTGGTGTTCGGACCAACAACGCCGCGTTGCGAGTAACAGGTGTCAATTGGAGTTGCATAGCATAGTGTTCATTGTAAATAATTGGGTGAACAAGCATTGTGTTTAGTTCTAAAAATTGATATTTTAAAGAGAGATTGTTGTTCTTTCGCTTCGTAAATAAATATTGGTTCTTTTGATATAGTTATTGGTAGGGAGGGAATGGGTCGCAAGTAGATTAGCGTGTGCAAGAGAAGACCCATGCCCAACGCTTCATCAGCGTATATTAGTACACCGCTGGACATACGCCACTGAGCATGTCAATCGATTTATCATACAATTTTCCTCTTTTACGCTAGCGAGTTCTACTCCATGAATTCGATAAGTGTTTTTGCTAAGCCCACAGAAATTTGAGGTGCATTTGTCGAGTAACCAAATAAATGTATTAACTTATCTCCCGAATTTAGATAGACACAAATTAAGGTACTAGACTAAGCCTATAATTGTCCCAATACTGAGTTTAGGCTTCCCCACAAGAATAGCACTCGGGGAGATCGGGCAATAACCGCCATTCTGGGCTTACCGCTCGGCTACAGCCACTACTGGCATCTTGTGACGCGACGAGCGGTTTGTTCATTGCGTTCTTTCTATCACCGTTGACTATGACTGCCGTAGTATAACGCGCAATGAACTAGAAATCCGCTTTCCGCATCGCAAGATGCTCATGCTCGTGGCTGAGGACTTATGCGGTTTTTAATTGACTGCTGGCTGGCTGCTATACTCGTATAACGTCAAAATACCAGGGCCAACGGCTTAAGAGGGTATAAAGGTAAATCGCCAATCGTAGATTTGATTTTAACACTAGAAGATAAACCACGATTTACCCGAAAAAAATATCATAGATACTACAGCATACTTGAAAGGGCCAGTTCCCTCCCCTCCATTTAAGTGAAAGCATAATATTATTAAATTTTATCGATAAAAAAAAAATCATGAACCTACGTCTACTTTTGAAATATTGTCAAGTTATTTTCAATTTGATGCATTACTGAGCCAATATTTTAACACATAATATTAAATTATATTACTAAGCTACCATTATTATTATTAGCTATTAGCGATTTGAAAAAATAATGATATTTTACGAGTAATTAAGCTAAAACTTATTCTGCGCTTACGACATTCTTATTCCGCGCAGAACGCTCCAGTCTGTCGCACTCGCGCCTGTCTGAGGTAACAGGCATGTTTTGTTTCATCGAACGTCGTGGTTTACCTTCCTTGAAGCACGTATCTAACTACACTTTCAAATACGATTAATGAATTTATCAGAAGTCAAACAGCATGATGATTATTGCGCGTTGATAACATAACACAAATTATGTTGACCTAATTATATGTCATTCATTCTGTTTTGGCATACAATTATATCAAATTGTAATTAGCGTTGTGCATCATAATTTCATTTGAATCGTTTATTGCAAAGGTTTGTTGTCAATGGTACTTGTATTGAAACAAAATTAACTAATTTATGTTATAATGTTTCGGTAAATCACACGTTATTATAACAACTAGTGGTCGCCCAATGGTCGAAACTCGACCGTAACTTTATTAAGGCTGCACGAATTGTATCCTAAGCAGTGAAAAATTTAAAAAGATAGAATGTGAGTTTGGATTGGCATTGACAGATTTCGGCCGCTCCTTCTCCATTTTTGAAATTTTTGATAAGAGTACATGTCATAATTCAGGAGGTAATTTTCAAACGTGGTCAAATCCAAATCCATAGAGTATGAAGTAAGTACACAATATTTTTCTAGGAAGAATTCTTCATAAGCTCCTAAGAATCATAACTAGCCAAATCCAGCCTAAAACCCTCAAAAACATTGACAAATACCAACATTACTTCAAAATTAGCCTATTCCAGACCACCTCACTTTCAAACATAGACAGATCCGTTTGAGCCAATCACGTCGCTTTAAACCCATCTGCCATCTTGCATTCCTCCATACTAAGCGTTAGCGTTCAAAAGTAGTCAAATCCTGACAGCTTCCTTACAGAATTGGTCAAATCAAGTTCGCTTTCGTTCAAAAATGGTCAAATCCATACCTTAAAAAACAAAACTAGTGAAATCCGTTTTTTAATCGCGTTTTACTCTACAAATACAATCATTATCTTAATTTCGGATATTTTTCAATGGTCCTGAATCCTTAATAATTCTTTGATTACCATTCTAAGCGTTACAAAGAAGTATATCATGACGGTACACAAAATTAGTTTTTTCTCAATTTGACATAAAGTGGACTTGGCTAACATTGACAATTACCTCCTGAATTATGCTTTTTTATTTTTTTTTGGAGAGAGACTGCTGGTTGCCGAGGGGCATTTCCAGCTTCACCGGGCTTGTTTTAGGGGCGGCGAGGTACGTAAAGGGTACCTCAAGCCGTGTTGAAACGAATCACCTTCAGAGGATTTCTAGAGGGGTACGGCATCGCACACTTAAAAGTGCGCGTCCCCGTGCCCTTCCAGAGTCTCCGAAGGGTTCGGATCGGATCGGCTGAATTATGCGTGTGTGTCAATTACATATGCGTGTTTGTCAAATACATGGTAGTATGTGTAATGTTTGTTTTATTGATTTAATGTATTTTTTTTGTACAATTAAAAAAAAAAATTAACATTCTGTACTCCTTCTCTATATAAACTAAAAGTGTGCGAAATTTCATACTCCTCCGTCCGCGCAATTTTCATAAAAAGGAGTACAAAGTTTTTGCTTCAGCTTCACATAACCTTTTTTGTAATAAACTATTACTAATATATATATATATATATATATATATATATATATATATACTCCTATCCTACTGCTTACAAATCAGCTCGACATGTTTCAATTTGGTCACCCATCCGATAAAGCGGAATTGCGAAAGTGGCTCATATTGCGATATCGTAACCCTTCTATATTCAAAAATTACGAAGGAGTCTGGCATGGAAATTAACTAAACAATATCAACCAAATTACACCGTAAAAATTAAATATACACCATAAGCTCTATTTTTAAAAGAAAATGTTGAATGCTTTTGATAGGTAGTAAGTCTGTCACAGTACTGAGCCATAAATAATTGTATTCACTAGACTTAAGAATACCTATGTATAGGTAAGAGAATGCATATATAAGGTATATTTTAAACTGACAAACTGCTTCATTAGCCACACACTTGCTTCCCAGCGAAGTAGGCTATGTTTGATTTTCAAACTTAGCCAAAGTACGATCCTTGATACACCCCTTGCGTCGTTTACATTTAAACCAGACTTTGCATACATTTTCTTCTTTGCACTTCTACGTCGTTCATTAAACATACGATTTTCGAATGTTTAATTCATGTGAATCTGTAATAAAATTGTAAAATACAATCAAAAACGATAATATTGTAACATTAATCAATATATTTCAATTAAATTCCAACAACAAGTTTGTTAAATAATTCCAAAAAAATCAAAAAGGTTCGATAAACCAAAAATAACAGTATTAAATATTTATTATTCTCAATTCAAATATGTAGTTGCGCGCTACAAGCTCTTTAATAATGATCAGAACAAAGTGTTTTATGTTGTATCATATTTATGTGTGAATTAATATCTGCTTCTGTAATGGGCGGTCGATGCTTTTAATACTATAATAAATTACTTATAGTTGACACTGTGGCTCATTAATTGAGATGTATGTGGAGCTATGTTTCGATATAACATTTTTCTCCATAACGCAACACTTAATATACGAGCTTAACACTCTCTCTCAACATTTCTAATCCCTCTATACACTCATATATTTGTTTATTTATTTTTATTTATGAACGGTACACTGACAGATTAATGTCATTACAAAACAACAAACATATTCCACATGATCAAATAAGACAATTATCTAAATTTAGTGTACACAGCATGCAATCAATTAAACTTACGGAACATTTTTGTATTTAACTTAACGTAACTCATATAACTAATATTACTAAAGAATTTTTATTTAAACTACTAATAAATATTTTCTAATATGGTTGAGGATAACACTAATAAAAAGTAATTTCAGCCATATCTGGTAACAAAACTGTTATCAGATATGGCTGAAATTACCTTTTTATAGTGTGAGAATCTATTTGTTAAATACGTGTTTAACTTTATGAACACGAATTAATTCATTATAAGTACGGCACATTCGGATTATAAAAAGACGTATTGTTTAACGCATTCAACATACGCAACAACAATAGGTACTCTAGTTTCCCAAGAGTATGCAAACCCTCTTTTTTTGTGAAGATATTACTGTTTTCCGCAGATAGCCTTTTTAGCGTTACCGGACTGTTGTGGACAGCCCCGTTACACACAACTTTAAAGTTTATACTGGCACCCCCCACCAACCATTAGGTCATAAAGTTAGGTGTCAGACATCCTTGCGCAAGCACAAGGGACCATCTGCGTCAGGTCATAACGCCAGATCAAGACGCGCCGAAGCGCATTCTTCATCCGGAACTCTTAAGACTAGTGTCTCGAGCGAGTTGCCTAGTGGACATGTATAGTCCACTACCTACTCCAGATAGGTTACCGTAGCTGTAAGCTCGCTCACTTTCCGTTGTACTAAGAGTACAAATAAAATATCCTCAAAAGTTTTCTAGAAGGGATAGCATCACGCATGTGTGTCCTCGTCTCCCTACTAGATTGGACTCTAGACTAGGCGACTCTAAAGGCTAGGACCTCGGCTCGGGTTGACCGGGTATGAAAACCCGGTTCTTTCGCGCACTCTACCGGCTACAGACATGTGCCTAAGCCCCTCTCTTAACACGGTTAACCTGAGCTCAGGTTTATTTGAAAGGCAACTTCAGTCTTTCCACTTTTGTTATCCGATTTTTTCCCTAATTATGATATAGGGTAGTTTTTAGCCAGGATAATAAATTATTTAGCATTTTTAGTTTATTGGGGGTAATTTCTCTTCTTTTTATGGTCCATTACACTTTTTATACTTATTCTAATAGCTTTTTAACTCTTTGTATATACAATGCCTATGCTAAACTTAACCTATATACATACTCTCACTTAATCTACCTTTTTTTACTTTGCTTATTCTACGCACTCATATGTCTTACATTTGTTTTTGTCATTAGTTTTGAACAACCTAGAGTTAGAATGAAACATTATAGGTATAAATTAATTAGTACTGATGTCTCTTAGTGCGGCAGTTAATACTCGTAGAATAAAAAACGAATACTTAATATTCTTAGAATTATGACAATGTTCTCCTAAAAATAAAAACAGAAGATTTTAATTTCGTCAAACAAATGTTTATAAAATACAGTAAAAAAATTAAATGCCTATAAATATTTAATTCAGCTTCAGTGTAGCAATTAGCACTTAAAAATAAAAAGTAAAATTCGTCAAACAAATGAAAGCTACAATATAAAACGTGGAACGAACTAACATTTTCCGCATATTTTTCCTTGCTTTCTTTTTATTTACTTGACCTTCAATTATATTATATTTATTATTTGCGTTCAAATGAATGGTGCCTTCATTAAAAAACAGGTGAAATATCAAACATGTAAAATGCGACACTCGAAAGTCACAGCGTTCGTAATGTTTTTGTTAACCACATATTCGCATGTACAACTTGAGTTAATGAAAAACCACAATAACTATAATAAAACACACGTGTCGAGAGGCAACCCTGCCGGCAGCCATTACATAAATAATGAAACCATGTTTATTGCCACCATTTTGAAGACAAATGGATAGTTATTACGTTGCACTTCGTTTTACATTCTCTCTTCGCGTTGAAAATTAAAATATTGTGTATTATTTCTTTTATGTGTAATTTAACTGCGCTAGAGTCGATATAGCGCTTGTTTTGAATGAGTATTATCGCTGTTAGGCTTTGATAGACATAAGAAAACTGATTAATAGTTACATTAAAGTTGTGGAAATTAACCTTTTGAACCTTTTCTCTTTTTAAATTCTAACGTCAAAAAATACGGTGACTTCGTAAGTCTTACGTTGGAGACCTTGTACCGAGATAAAGCCGCAAGAAACTCGGCAAAGGCCCCTTCTTTTTCCGGTACAATGGTACAAACAATACAAATTTATTAAAATCCACCCCACCTCTCAATTCTACAACAGGCTTACACTAGGCTAATCTAGGCTCTAAATTCCTATTACGAACAATTACGATTTAAGAATATTAATTAATATTCATTGATCGTAATTGTTAATATTTTTCCACACTGTAAAAAGTTTCAGAAAATTGCTTAAATTTTATTTGTAGCGCGCGTTATTGTTTATCACTTTTCAAATTTCTAATGTACCTATTCACTTTAAAATTTGCATAATATTTGACGCCTATATACATACAATTATAAGTACACGTAAAGTAGCAGACAAACAGTAGGAATCCTAAAATAAAAGTGACAAAGGAAGTATGTTGCAACCAAGTTTGGCCGGGCGGCCGGCGTCTTTGCCTACCGGGAAAGTGCTATAGTTAACCCTAGGTCTAGCTGAGTGCACAACGTTGTTAGCCCTCCCTTCGCTTCCTCTTTTCAGTTTTATGAGCTGCAACTATGCTCGTTATTTCGAATTCCTCACATAATGAATTGTGCTTTAAATTTTCACACGTCACCGAGCTCCGGCGGCCTTAAGATGTATCTGGTTCCAAGAGTTTTTTAGTGCTAACTGCTCCTTTATTTATGGCGACAGAGATTTGTGTTTAATTACATGTTGTTTTTGTTTTTGAAGCGAAATGTTTGGTAGTAAAGATTTTCCCTTAATGGTTTTGGGGTTAGTTTGTCATTTGTATTTGTTTTTATTAGGTAAATCAATTATTTATCATTTAAATCAGTCAGTTCGTTATGTTCTAAATTTATTCCTAATGACTAGGTATCAGGAAATTATTGTGGAGGTCTAAGATTTCGACAGTTTTTCATTCTATTGTTAATTTTTTAAGAGTGTTTACTTTACAAATTTTTATTAGTGAACATAAAATAATTGAAAAATATCTAATTTGTATTCGATATTATGCATGTTGCGTGGTTCGTTGATTGGTTGCAGTTTGGTCTCAAGGTAATAAGACACAATTGATACTTTATGCTTGCAAATGTTAATTATTTTGATATTATATAAGCATATTTTTTACGTAACAATATTTGTTAAATATGTTAATGCACGTAAGCTTCAGCTAACAGATCTTTTATTTTTTGTACATTTTATTACTGATTTATTATTAATATGGAACAGTAATGTCAATTAAAACAGTATAATATATACTGTTTAGTCAGAGTTTTTATTATTGATCCCTAAAAATGTATTGCTATTTAAAATATTTCCACTCATTTGTCTTATTGTAAAATAATGCACTACTGTAGCTACTTCAGTAGCCAAATGTGTCTTCAGAATCCCCATCAGGGTGCCTAGTGCGAGTTTTATTAGCCATTCAAACCACGACGACGTCACGACGTGCGTACGTAATCGAAGATGAGAATTAGTTTGAATAAATATTAATTCTCCTTGTTTGTCAAGAGACACTGCTTCAATGCCATACAATCTTTATTTTTGTTTAACGTCATCGAAGGCCAAATAAAACTCGCACTAGGCATTCATATACTTTCCTCCGTTACGGATTTTAAAGTCGCTTTAAAATTAAATGCTCTATCATGATAATAAAATAGCACTTTTATAAAGTCCTCAAAAATTCAGTCAAACTTAGAATGCCTTGTTGAAATTTATGTCATCAACGAGCTAACACCTGGACTATGTCTTCATTCCAGAATCCAGATATAGTGTTGGTGCACTACCTGAATGTCCCATACCCAGATGACAACAAGCTGGCCACAGTGGCTCCCAGTCTTGCACTGTGGGCCGACAAGAAGGAATGGACTAAGGATGAGCTGGTCAGCCAGTTGAAGCCAATGTGTACGTTGATGTTCTTATTTTTTTCTCTCTTTTCGAAGAAAGGTTGTATACTAGCTTAGACTGTTCAAATTTATAGGTAACAAACTTGATTAATCGTATGCTGTTGCCGAGAATTATTACCTAATATTTAAAAAAAATATTTGGTATCTTTTATAACGAGATTCTCCATTTTAGTCACATTACTCCGTTTTTGTTAAATTTTTTCTTAATATCTATATTAATTTTCATTCTTCCAACATATTTTTATATCTATAATTAATTTTTATACTTCCAACACTAGGTTTCGATATACGAGTATATAATTAACTGTTATCTTAGTGTTTTTTGTTCTCTTGATTCATTAAAGTTTTTATCATGATTGCGTTTTCTGTGGCTTTCAAATAATTTTTAGACATCTGTTTAGCATTCAAGAGGTGTAGAATATTTGTTCAGGTGTTACTAACAAAAATAGGATAGCTAAACCTGCCGAGAATCTCGACTGAATAATTGATTGACTATTAATATACCATGGACTAATATTATATAACTATACAAATTTAAACTTATAGAAAGAGATTTTAATTGAAGCAAAGCGAAGACTCATGAGATTGAGTCCCATAAAATTTATAAAAACCATGATAGATGACAAGGACATCATCAAAGATTTTCCCACTTTCGACAATCCATAAAATCAGTGGAAATTAAAGCAAAACACGGAAAGTTCCGCACCCTCTAATGAATATTTATGAAATCAGCAGTAAAATTCAATTTCATTATGCGGTATTAATCCTATCTTATCGTAAATATCGTTAATTATATTACTAATTTGTACAACTTTCGATGTTATAAATTACAGCTTTGCGGATTTGTTCATGTAATTGCTTATATATTTCAATTGAACTGAAATTAAATGCATTTTTTAAATGATCATAATCATCATCATCATCAACATCCATCATCATCATCATCATCAGCCGACATTAGGCCTCTTCAAGTGAACGTTACTCGCTACTCTCATCTTGCTCTTGCCTTCCACCTTGCGAAGGTCGTCATCCTAGCCTGAGGGCGTCCTACACCACGTTTGCGGATACGCGGTCTCACTCAAGAACACGTTAACCCCATCGGTTATCGGTTCTGCGGCTAATATGACCAGCCCACTGCCACTTTAGCTTGCAAATCCGGTGGGCTTTGTAGATCACTTTGGTTCTTTGTCGGATCACCTCGTTCCGGATCCAATACCTCAGAGAAAATTCAAGTACTATACTTTATAATCTAATAAATTATGTTATATTACAGTTTTCAGCGAAGATGAGCCAGATATGAACAATGAACTGGAAATATCTGTAAGTATAACACAAATATAATATACATAACACAGGTTTATATCTTATACAACAGAACAGTTTTACCATCATAATAAAATTTTAGGGGAAAATGTTCCAAACGGCGGAAACGGTAGAAGCAATCGTCGGTCAACTAATGGAGAAACAGCGAGCTGCAAGAGCAGCAGCACTGGCTCGGCAACTGGAATGTGGTTGCCCTGACTCCACTTGTCAAGATTCAAGAACATGCGCTCACCCTTTGCGACGTATTCAGGCAGCAAAGCCTCCTGCCTCAGATCACCATGTGTCTTCAACAACTGGACCTTCCCCCAGACCTATGTCACAACCACCTAGACAGTACACTAGAGACCATAGACCAACACCTCAATCAGCGTCACCATTACTTCTGTCCCTTGGACAAATCCAAGGAGGTGGAGGACTACTCATCCTTAATGGTACTAGTAATACATCCCAGCAACATTCATCCCTAGTATCACCGTTGTCAGTGACGTCATTTGTCTGTGAGGAACCTAGGGATAGGTACAGACAACAATATAAACCAACATTTGTTCTAAAGAGAGAGATACCTGATAGTCAACCGTCGTCATGTATCCACAATACAGAAACTTATGAAGTAGAGGCTCAAGTGGAAGAAAAGATAGAAATAGAAAGTTTTGATAAGAAAGTTAAAATTGAACCTAAGAGTAGAAATCAATTGATAGCAAGCGCACCTGCGACACCATCTCGGTATCCTGATTTAGTGGAACGTTTAGATAGTAAGGTTTTAACGGATAACTGTGATGATACATTAGTATTACTAGGTACGGATGGTCACTTAGGATCTAGTGGATTTTTTGATGAAACGTTGGAATTATCACATGAGGATATACAAAAAACTTTGTCAGCTAATATGCCATGTGGGTTAGATAGAAGCGTTGTAAGATCATCAGAGACGGCGAATGTTATGGTGTCAGGAATTGATACCATGGACTTCATAGAGAGCTGTGAAGCGGTTGCGTCACCTACGCATGTTGTGGACGATAATGTGTTTGTGAACCTGGACGCTTTTGATATATTGGGTGATTTCCCTGAGCTGGAAGTGTTGGACCCCAGCTCGATATCAACACATCATGTGGTAAGTCGCCACCACACTTTGTCAAGTGGAACGGTTTTAATGCCAATTGAGTTTTCAAAAACACAAGCAAAATATGAAGTTACAGAAAATCAGACACTATTCGTAAGTCGGAAAGCAAACTTAAATGTCAGTAATAATTTATTTTTTAAAGTATTATTTCTTGAATAAGTTAATTTGTTATTGCAGCAATCACATGGGAAGTCACCACATGTAGAGGAAAACAGTGAAAAAATGCAGACGGATAGTAACGAAGGTGCTTTGAGCATAACAGACTATTCACCGGAATGGGCCTACCCAGAAGGCGGGGCGAAAGTCTTGATAGCCGGCCCCTGGACGGAAACGTCAGATCAGTACACAGTGCTGTTCGACAACTTTCCGGTGCCATCCATTTTGGTGCAGAACGGGCTGTTGAGGTGTTATTGTCCAGGTATGTATGGCTCAGAAAAACTAGACTGTTTTGTAAATAAAGCATCAAAATCTGAATTTATTATCATTACCAGCCTATACTGTTTTACTGCTGGGGTCCGGCTATCCCATTTGAACAAAAGAACTAGCATAACTCAACACGCTGCAACGTAGTCCAGCGCGCTAGCCCATAGCGAATTTAAAATAAACACATTCCTGAAACCGTCAACTAATGAGGAAATGGCTATCATATTTTTATAGATGAGAGGGACTATACAACAGTTTCAGTGCTACTATGATTATTGGTATATCGACATCCATACAAAATATGGTGATAGCTAGCCAGGCGGACACAATACAAGCTCTACCAATACCAAACCAAGTACAGTAATATGTACCCCTCGCTGAAAAACAAAACCCGGGGCCATTGGGTCTGACATCGCTGTAATATCGATTACAGCTTAAGTATTTTATTTATAGGCAGCTGCTAAAATAGGTATTCCTAGAGTTCTAGGCTTCTCTATTGTCTACATTCAGAATCATACCGTAGATTTACATGCATGCAGAAGAAAATTATAAAGAACACGTTCTGTGTGAATGTAACGCTTGATTTGTTTAACATCTTATTTACAGCTCATGAGGCAGGTCTAGCAGCTCTTCAAGTAGCTAGAGCCGGTAGAGTGGTCTCCGACACCGTAGTCTTCGAGTACAAGGCGGGGCCCACACCGGCACCGTCGTCACCGGCGTCGGCGCCTTTACCTTCCCTGGACTTCAGAAGGTTTACGCTGCTGCAACGGCTCCAGCGGTTGCATGGGCGGCTGCAAATCAAGAGTGAACCGATGGATGACAATAATCAGGTATAACAAAAACCATAGAAAATCTAAAGTGTTTTATCAAAGTATTGAAAAATATAAATCTAGAAAATAGAGATATAAGTCATTTATGTACGAGTATATTACTATTTTCATCAGTATCTCACAGTCGTCCTATGTGCCGGCTATAAGTGTTCGACTGTTAAGCTAACGCCTTTCAACATGTTTATGCATATGTGGAGATTTGGCCTTATCCCAACAACCCTTAGGACGACCCTTACGATAACATAGAGAACAACGGCTTAATGTGGCTTGGAGAGCTCAGAGGAGCACGAATATTTCTAATTTGGCTACATATCCAGTGTCCCAGCATCACAAAAATTGTTTAAGAATTTAATTAAACCTCATTGTGTTTGTTATCTTCAGATTGAAGATGTCCAGCTCTACTCCAACCCGAAATTCGAAGAAAGACTTGTCTCCTTCTGCCGATCGCTTAGTGTGCGGTCTACCGGCACATCCGAAGGGTTCACCACCGAGCCTGGAGAGGAAGGCTCCACGATCTTACATCTGGCTGCGGCATTGGGGTACACCAAGCTGACAACTGTGCTGTTAAGATGGAGACAAGATGATAGCAGCTTGGCGCTGGAAAAGGAAGTCAATTTGGGAGCCAGAGATAGCGACAACTGTACGCCTTTGGTAAGATGCCTTAAATCTATTAGTTTGTGTTTAATTTTTCGTTAGTAAAAATAAAAGATCTCGATAATATAAACTGTAATATAAGTTATGTGTAAGTTATAAGTAAGCAAATGAACAGGTCGTCTTTTGGTGAGCGAACACGGTGGTGTATAGGCGGTGGCCTATGTACACCAATAACATCAGGGATGTTGCTATAGAGGGATCTAAAGATACCTCTTTACATCCCTCTTAAAAGAATCCATGGCTAAAACTCTCAAACAGTAGCTCATTATTAATTTGCTGGTGTGTAGTACATGAATCGTTCTAGAAAAACTGATGTTTCAGGAAAACAAATTATAAGGCAATAACCCATACCTTTAACTCCAGATGGTGGCCAGTGCAGCGGGTCACGTAGAAACTGCTGTGGTGCTAGCTCGATGGAGCGCCGGCACGCAGTGTGAGGCAGGCGCAAGACAGGCCGCCGCCGCCGCTCGCCGCGCCGGTCACAACAAGCTGGCGGCGCTGCTTGACAGGATACACCCGCCTCCAAGAGATGGAGTATTTCTTCGGCCTCACTGGTAAGTTACGGACTGATTTATAAGTGCGCCAATGGCATTTTTTAATATCGCTGTGCCCTTCCCTCACCTCAAGTTAAGTGATGATAAGGCCAATGGTGGAAGCATACTTCACCCGGAATCCTCAACTACTGTGGCACTGGCTATCTTCTCTTGTTGCCGAAACACAAAAATGCTACAAACACTTATGTTATGGTAACATATTTAGATGGTGGTAGCTAGCCAATAAGACGAACAATAGCCCTACCACCAACCAAACCGAGTGTACAAACATGTACCTCCGCTAGGAATCGAACACGGGTCCTATGGGTCTGAGACCGGTGGACTTAACCACTAGATGAACCTAGCTATTGTTAAATACAGCATCCTCCAATAATTAGAGTATACTTACTACTGTACAATAGCGTCTACCAGTTCTCCAACGTACATGTTGTATTCACGCATACAGAACATCACCGTCGCCGTCATCAGTCTTTTCACGTCTTACTATGAGTCAAGATTTTCTTACTTGAACAATAGCAAAAGGTGGTATCCACATTAACAGGGACATTCGACCGAAACTGCACCATTCGCCAAGGCAAAACTGTTTGATAGAATGAAATATGAATGGTGTACAAGAATATATTAGACATCAAAATCTTTAGAGATTTTAAAAGAATTCTGCTTAGTATATAATGTTTCTTTTTAATTTTTCAGTTTATCACAAAAGGGAAGAGCTGGTAGCCTCGAGAGCAATTTGGTTAAGAGACCTTCAATAGACAGCGGAATAAATATGGCTGACGCTTTCCGATCCAGTTCTGCAATCGACAAATCAGATAGTGGTTCAGCTAGGTAAGATATTCATCGTTGTATTTCAACATGTTTATTGTTGCATTATAATTAACTATAGTAAGGAGTTTTAACTGAAACGTTAGTTTTCCTGCTTACTACATTAGATTGAAAATTGTCTGCATGTAAAATCACAACTGTTTCAGATGGGAAAGGAGCATGTCACTGCCACTTGACTCTGACAACTCTGAAGATAGTATTGGTGACACCAAGATCGGGCGACGGATGGACTTGGCTCTTTGTAAGTCAAATCAAGAGGTTCCACCTGTTACACATTTCAGTTTTAATTTGCTGATGATTATTTATTTATATCGGCACTGCGCCTAATATTTCGAAGGTTAAGTATTGGATTATGTTCGCTGCTATCACTCTCGGATTTTGGGACAATTTTTCGGCGATGTCGTAAGTCAGACTTGGTCAAACGAAATGAGTTCTTTTGAGTAATTATATTGATATTTTCAAAACCTTGCAAGGTTTTTGAGCATCTTAGACAGACAACCAAAAAAATTTTCAGTGGTTCATATTCAATAAAATAAAAACTCTAGTACTCATTTCGTTTGCAAAAAAGTGAGAATAATCTCACAGCGTTTGTTCCCCTATTTTGTTAGGGTATGAGTCGCCCACAACTTAGTTAAAACATCAGGACACTCAGCCGGTTCACGTACTAAATTAACCTCGTACGGTTGAAGCAAATAATACAGGCTGATCCGACAGTTGACAAACTATCACTCTCAACTATTAGCCAGTAAATATATAGGGTAACGGTCATAAAAAGGGAAACAAAAGAAGCACAAAGGGTGGCAAAGGCTAAAGGATTGGAGGATATTGAGCCGGCGTGTTGTTCAGGCGAAACCGCGTGGCGGCGCGCGGCCAGCCCGCTCATAGACGTGGAGGCGCTGTCCGACGCCTCGCCCCCCGCCAGCCCGCCCCCGCCGCCGCCCCGCCAAGGTCAGTCGCGACTCCAGAAACGGTATAGATGAGACTAAATTTTCTTAAAGAAAGATAGAATGCTGTTGCTCGCAAAGAACGTCCTCTATTAATAGTTGAAAAGTCCTATTTTTAAAAAGAGGCCTAATTAAAATTTTGCTTTAGATCGAGCAGTCAGCGAATATTCATGGTATAAGTTTACGAACACTGGAGTCTTCATACAATCATGAATAATTTGATCAAAATTAGCACGGCTAAGAAAAAGACATTGTAGCGACTGATTTTGTAAAAAGCTTAAACTTTTAATATTCGGAATAATAGTTCAAATACTAAAATTAAATAAAATAAAAACATGAAATAATTGGTAAATTTTCGTTCAGTGATAAAGTAACCGAAAACTAAAGTCAATTGGCAACATAATGCTCTATACCATTTCGAGTCGCAGCTTCCCTCCGCTCCTATCTCGATGTTGTGATTGTAGTAGTGCATCGCCTCTTTGGCTCTCTTCTTCCAACAAACGTTGTCTGTAATCTCTGTCCCTCTCTGTCGCCAGTTTGTAGCCCTCGTGACCACTATATGTCGGTAGATCACTTGTAGATTCTTCTGTATTTTTATATCGTGTAATGAGCGGAGTTCTCCCAGTGTTGATATCTGTAGTTTCCTTTGCAAGCTATACCGAACCGTATCACCAATACCGTTAGACGCTATTAATAGTGCTTCTACTGGTAAAGGAAATTCGTTTTCATCGATAAATAAGTTGACTTCTTCAATATCTTTAACTTTAAGTAAATAATGTTTCTCATTAAATAACAAAACCATTTTATCATGATGTAGTAAGGTTCGGTTAGGCTTTTCGATGTTGTCAATCGATGTCGCTTTGAATGGTTCGTATTGGTCTATCCACAATCACCTGTACTTTCAAACACATCCAAATCGATTGGCTATTCTACTCCTTCATTTCCAGTACACACGAAGACTGCGTTGTCAAAAGTCAGAACACTAAATAATTCAAGAATACGTGACAAAATACACTGCATGTAGCTAAATTGCTTGCATGTAACTATATTTATTGGAAGCTTTTTATGTGTAGATTTGCAATATTTAATACTAAATGACAGGTAAGGGCTAAACTACAAAAATATCTTTGTGAATCATTGTGTCTTTAAAGGTTTTACTAATTTTTTTTAATGAAAGCTAAAAGCAAAACTAACTTAACAATTAAGATGGTGATTAATATCAAAATGTTACTTTTATTTTTCAATATTAGTTTAGTATATGGAAAAATATAATTTCTAAAAGATTAAATGAAATCTGTCACTTTTCAATACAATTATTCAAATATGTGTATGGATTCACTATTGTAAGAAGTACTTGTGTGAGAAATGCTAAATGTTTAGAGCTATGTTGTAATGCCTAGCATTTGCTGTAACAACAAAACAGAACAGAAAAATTTAACATATTTTTAATATTTTGTTAATAACCTAGAGAAAGATCTGAATAAGCAATTGTTATGCCAATGCTATGTGTGTAGTAAAAACAGCATTGTTAGTGTATCATATGAGGTTCCACATCATAAACAACTTTCAGGGGAGCAGGATGACCGAGTGTTCACGCTGGCGGAGCAGATCATAGCAGCCATGCCAGAAAGAATAAAGGTAATTATTACAAATATTTATATAAACGTTAAGATACTAAAGACCAGATTATAATTATTGTGTCAGTGTATCCGTATGTTTAATATCTATCTATAATGACTTGTCCTGACTGACTGATACATCATCGCCGAGCTGAAACCGCTGAAGCTAATTAGATGAAATTTGGACTGTAAGTTAACTGAGTGACTTAACCAGCCACTAAGATAGGATTTTATGGAAATCATATCCTAAGGGGGTCAAATAGGGGATGAAAGTTTGTAATAAAGTCCGTTAGTTTTGTAGTAAAATACATGAAAATTGGTATTTGGCTTTTTGAAAAGAAATAAAGTATGACCTGTCTCAGGAATTTCATTTATTTTTCTTTAGAGGAGTAAGAAAGTGAAGAAGGTTTTTCTGGGGATATCGTTATTTTTAAAGTAATAACTATAAAAATGAATAATTTAATCGATTTATAGATACATCAATAAAAATAAAGAATGACGTGTTTGCCTTTTTCGAAAAACCTTACCTAGAGAGGTGAAATAAGGGTGGAAAGTTTGTATGGAAATCTGTCATTCCTTAAATTTTGGTATTTGGCCTGGTTGGAAATTATGAATTGTTTCAGGATTTTTGGAAAATGATCCCTTAAGTTTAGGATCATAATTTGTACAGGAGGTTTCAAAACGGACCAAAGTTACTTATACATAGTGATCTTTATTACGTTGTTTTGTGTTAGACACTTTTACTAATTTAGCTCGCATGGATAGGCTTTTTAATGATAAAAAAGGAAAATCTTAATGTTGAATGACGGGACATGTTTAGTTGTCTAACCTTTATTACTTATACCCTCATGATATTTTACCTATAGGCTTTTATTACGAATAAACACAAGTCGTGTAGCCCATGTGAGCAGAGCCGCGAACAAAAGCTAGTTTTACATTTTCATGTAAGAGATAAAACTTTTTAAGTTAGGATAAATTTTGATTTGAGCACAAATCATAATTTCAGTGTTGGATTATTATTAGCTTTATTGTTTCCAATTTGATTTGTGGGTATTTATAAATTATTTTCAACTCGACCGAAAAAAAACTTTTAGTCGAATAGTTTGCCAGAGTTTTTAGGGTCTCCATTAGAAAACAAGGGTCTTTCAAATTATTCACTTATTTGCTCTAACTATAAGTATTAAAAACCTGAAATACTATTTATACCTATAGCATGGAATGGACTATTATTACAGTACGACAGTAGTTAGTCCTTATATATTATTAGTCCATGCCTATAGTAAAAAAAAATATTTTTATTTTTAATTCTCTACCAGTAATGCGTTTTGCAACATTTATCTCAGATTAAAATACGATATTTTTCTGTGGCAGAACGAAAGCTCGTCCTTATTGTCGGGCTGCGGACTTGAAGGCAACTCCAGCAGCGGCGAAGACACCCTGATGGTGCCTCTCCTTGATGACGCCACCAATTTCAACACTGAGTTCAGCTTTGAGTTCTGCGATAACACTTATAGGTTCCTCATTTTTGTACTTTATATGTTCTAAGTTTAGGTGAATATGAGAGACAGAGAGGTGGCTTTTAGATTGAACACTTCAAGACTTGACGTTTCTTAAAATTACTTACTTACCACGAACTACGCGAAAGGTTCGAAAAGTCAAGCTATAAGAAACATTTTTTGTTTTTTAACAATTCATTTTGAAAGGAATGAAAATACCGCCTTTTCTTCTTATGTCTTATCTTGTTGATTAAATTTCTATTTAAAATAATTTTGCTTTAACAGCTAGCAAAATGTAAGTGTATCTTATCTTTATTTTAAACAACTTTTTGATCTATGCACTTTTGAGCTGCTGAAAGAACAATTACCATTAAAAATTTCATTACAATTCAAAGATAAAATCATTGAAACCCAGTAATTTAGCTTTATGTATTATAAATTGCAAGGTATATACGTCGTGATTACTATAATAAAGAAAAAGAAATTAAGGAATGTATACTAGTGGTTATATTACCAGTTTTAGACCTAGAAGTCCCAGAGGTTGGACTCCCAGCGAGGATACATTTAAATTCGGTTTGGTTGATGCTAAGACTTGTTCTATGTCGACTTGCCTGCTAGTCACCATATCTTTAGCGTCTGTCGCCATATAAACAATATTAAATTTCATTGTTGTATTCTGACAGTTCTTTAGTGAGGTTTCATTAGTGGTTGAGGATATTGGGTAAAGTGCGATTCCATATATTTGACCTTTTAACATCACTGACCATCAAGGTGAGATAAAGACTATATGTATGAAAATTAGAAAAAAAACAACAATTCACGATGCTTTTTATCTTCGAAAAAATATATTCTCGAACCGCTTTGCTGTATGGAATATGCATAAAATGGAGTAGCAATAATGTTTGTCAAGATTTACGCAATTAAACTTTATTTATTTATGCATCTGCAATGCATATTGGTGGTATAAAATCGATGATTTAAAGTAGGTAAGCTTACTCGCTTACTAGAATAGTTTTTCTTTTTCCAAATCATTTGGACCATTCGCACAGAGCTAAATGTACAAGCAAGCAACTGAGAAAGAGTTTTTAATCTATGACTTGACGTAGTATTTACGAAGAACATCAAAAGGTAAACGGCCAACTTGCTCGAAAGTCGTCGCGCCGCACATACATCTCTCTCGCCTGGTCCATTCAATGATGAGTTTGCCGTATATCTACTGAACTTGAAGGTGTGCAGTTAGAGCAATCCATTTCTCAACGTATTTTTCTCCTACAAACCTCTCAAGTCACTAAAACAATCCGTAAACAAGAATTTTAATTAAAAAGCTCTCACCTTTCCCCCTGCCCACCATCTTTCTCCCAGTTAACATAGAAGAAATGTAAAAGATTACTATGGGCCTACTCACCTTTAGCTCAGTCGGAATCTCTAAAAAGTTTCTATGATCATGCATTTCCAACTAATTTGCCTTCTGATAACAATCTTAATTTAAAAACCTGGTAAATGCAAAGCCAAGATCCACCAAAATTCTTGACATGCCTTCAAGTCCACATATCTTTTCTTCCAAAAAATAGAAAGACATAAACAGTCTCATTCAAATCTTGGTTCATGGAACGGAAGAATACTATTAGGTAATGTTACCTGTGCGTTGAAAGCTTATAAAAACTGAGGCCGTTGCCACTTTCCAGCAAGTGAGCCATAAACGTTAGAAAATTTCGTATTGTTTCGACAATTTAGCTCCGTATAAATGGTCCTTAGTACACCAAGGGTCGCAAATAATTTACTCCTTATCCGTAGGTACTGCGGCGGTTCCACCCCTTGCTCGTCCGGTTCGGTGTCACCCGGCTCCGTGCTGTCGCCGCCGCCGCCGTCGCCGCGCCCCGCGATCGCCGCGCCCTCCGCCACCCTGCAGGAGTTCCTCAACGCCACAACACACTTCTCCAGTCTCACTTTAAACGGTATTGTAGCACTTAATGTTCGTAATCATTTCTTGACCATCGGCAATTGATTTGCATCATCATCATCAGCTCATTTTATGTCCCCACTGTTGGGGCACGAGCCTTCCTTATGGATGGATAGACGAAAGGGCCGTAAACCACCACGCGGGCCCAGTGCGGATTGGTGGTTGTTAACGACTGCTTACACCACCGGGACCAACGGCTTTACGTGCCTTCTGACGCACGAAGGAGCTCGAAATGATAAATTTTTGGTCACCCATCCGATTGCCGGCCTTTGCGAAAGCTGCTTAACCTCAGCACTCGCAGACCGGACGTGTTAACCACTGCGTCATCAAGCTCCTTGATTTGCTCACTCCATTAAAACTACGTAGGCTGAAAGGCGATAGCAAGCTTCTAATCTGTTACAAGTACCTTGTACCAAGTCTGTCTGATGAGCTGCTATCATTATATTAGTCTGCTACTATAGTGCTAACAGATTCTTTGACATTAATTATCGTTACCATTCAGTTCGTTAACTTTTTAAAACGCTGGAGCTGTTTACCACGTTTATAATTAGTCACATTTCTTGTGACATATTTGGTGTTTCCTTGGGCGGCTAGTAGAGAAATCGTCATCGCCGGTTGTCAGTAACGCATATAACGTTTCTATGAATCGCTATCGTATGGTCACATTTTTAAAACGACATAAGTAGCATTGAATATGTATCCCACTTATTCAATGCGAAATTTCTGACCATGAAATGTCAGAAACCAGAATTATTATTAAGCGTGTGGTGCTTTATAACAGACCGGGAGCAACGCGAGCTGTATTCAGCCGCGATCACGATACAGAAGGCGTACAGGCAGTACCGCGGGCGACAGCTGCAGCGACGCGCCGCCGCCGCCGCCATCACCATACAGAACTGCTACAGGCGGTACAAACAGGTTTGTTCATCCTCTTGACCCCACTGTTGGATTCAGACTTTAACATAGGATGAGAGTGGGGCTTAAACCACTATGAGTTTGGTAAAGCGCAAGTTAAAAGCCATTTCTCATTTCAGTATTGCAAACAAACTTCAAAATACAAATTCTTTGAATTTACAAAAACACAAATGTTGAAAAAAATTTCCACGAGCAGGATTTGAACCCGCACCCTTCTGACATACCGGGTCAGGTGCTCTTCCAATTAAGCTATCGTGGTTCTAACCAGCCCGCCGAAATTATTCAACACTATTTACTTTTTACTTTGAAAGCCAAAGACGCCCATTCAATGTCAACAACTACCGTCATTAATCTTTCGTCATTATTCTTTGAATTTAATTAAACTTTCTATGAATAAATGAATACAGAGAGCCTTACAGTTAATAGAGAACATTAAAAAAAGTTACAGTCACATCACTAGTCACAAGAAACACGCCTACCTCACTATTCAATTTTTGTTCTCTCTCTGTATGTAATTAAAGCAGAACATATGCCTTTACAAATTTTACAGGCTTATTCAAGCAAATTAAAATCAGTAAATTTGACTGATTTTAATTTGCTTTAATAAGCCTGTCCCCATAAAGATGATGATTTGATAAAATGTTTCGTGTCCAGTTCGCGTACTTGAAGCAAATGCATGCTGCGGCGACGGTGATCCAGCGCGGTTACCGCATGATGCGCGCGCGCAGGATGGCCAACACACCGATCAAGTAAGCCTTGCTTCTTTAATTTTTCAATTAATGTTTATCCTGACGTTTCGAACCCTTTGCAGGGTCCGTGGTCACAGGGAGACTGAGGTGTTGGTCGTCTCATAATTAGTCAACTAGTCAGGATAAACATTAGTTAGAAGTAATGCGTAAAATAAACGCGAGTAGATCCGTAAAAGTTGTTTCATTTCAATGTGTAGTGCTCGCGTAAACTTTAGAAAACAATATAGTGACGTAGTGGCACCGCAGTGTTCGACACTTTAAGCCCAGTGTTCAAACACAGTCTTCGTCGCCAAAAAATAGGTAATATAGATTTTTATTGAAATTACTAGCTGACCTTCAGGAGCTTGATGGCGCAATGTTTCGATAGCGCAATGGTTAACGCACCCAGTCTGCGAGTGCTGAGGTTAAGAAACTTTCGCAAAGGCCGGTCATTGGATAGGTGACAAAAAATGTATCATCTCGAGCTCCTCCGTGCTTCGGAAGGCACGTAAAGCCGTTGGTCCCGGCTGCATTAGCAGTCGTTAACAACCACCAGTCCGCACTAGGCCCGCGTGGTGGTTTATGGCCTGTTCTCCCTATCCATCCATAGGGAAGGCTCGTGCCCCAGCAGTGGGGTCATAAAATGAGCTGATGATGATGATGATGGATGATGACTAGCTGACCGGCGGACTTCGTACTGCTTTTACAGTTTCCATGACAACAAAACAAACAAATGATTCGCCCGCTTATGAACACCCGTATCCCATGATGGACTCCTATAGCAGGGCCACCTACCGGGTCCAATTGTAAATCTAAACCATTCTTGAATCCACTTGAACACACACAGAAAATGCACAGAAGATTTATTTATTAGGTTGGGAAAAAGGGTGTTCGCATTTTTTAAGAAAATTCAAACATTTTTTAATATAGTTTATTTATATTTATTTAAAGTGTGTAGGTGCCATTTTGTTCGATAACTTTTTGCCATCTTGTAAGTAGGGACATGATCCCATTGCTATAGAAATTTTGGGGCTTCTGATCAAAATACCGCGACAAGTGGTTTTGGCAGTCCTCTCGTGATGGTAACCTGACACTGCCTAAAGAATTCTGAAGAGACCGAAACAGGTAGAAATCTGAAGGTGCAAGGTCAGAACTATACGGCGGATGCATTAACACCTCCCAGCCAAACTCTCTTAATTTATGCTGAGTGGCTAAAGATGTGTGAGGTCTAGCGTTATCATGATGAAAAACCACACCCCTTCCGTTGATTAATTCCGGCCGCTTTCGCTCAACTTCTTGCTTTAATCTCATCAGTTGTTCGCAGTAGAGTGCAGAATCGATGGTCCTGCCTGGTAATAACAGCTCATAATGAATAATGCCCTTTCAATCCCACCACACACACACAGCATCACCTTGTTGCGAGTTAACCCGGGTTTCGCCACAGTCTGTGAAGCCTGACCGGCATTTGACCACGACCTTTTTCGCACGTTCTTGTTGTACGTGATCCACTTTTCATCACCAGTTATCTGCTTCTTCAAAAATGGTTCGGTTTCATTACGTCGTAATAAAGAATCACAAATGAGCACACGGTTCATTAGGTTTCTTTCAGTGAGCTCGTGAGGTACCCAAATATCGAGCTTTTTTGTGTACCCAGTTTTTTTAAATGAGCCAAAACTGTTTTGTGGTCAATTCCCAGTTCTTCAGCTACGTCGTAACTACTGATATGCCGATCTTGCTCCACTTTTTCAAAAATGACATCCATTTTATCCGTAATAGGGCGACCACAGCGACGTGCATCTTTGACATCAAAATTTCCGGATTAAGCGTATCCACGCTAAAACCAAATTTGTGCTACTTTCACAGACACTGCACTAGGTCCATAAACATCGCAATTTTTTTCGCAGCTGGCGTTGCGTTTTTACCTTTTGTGTAGTAAAATTTTAAAATGTATCGAATTTCTTAATCAGATTCACTCATCTTGACAGTAAGAAAAACAAATGAAAATCACACATTTTCCTAATTTGAATTTGGCCTTAGAGATCGGTTCAGTAGTTTGAGTTTATTCGTTGCAAACATACATACATACAAAGCATTCCTCTTTATAATATTAGTATTAGAAAGATATGGAATAACAGCTAAAAAGCAGGCGGTCTGTATTATATTGTTGCTTAAGATTAAAATCAGTAGCTTTCCCCTATTTTTAAAAATTAAAGGAAATAATGTCGATTACTGGTTCCTGTCGAAAACTGGTTTACTACAATGTAAGGAGTGTTTAATTAACTGTATTTATTTTTGTTTAGGAGGACATACTCTCAGAGGCGGCAAAACCAAGCGGCACGAAAGATCCAACAGTTCATGAGGCAATCCAAGATCAAGTAAGTACTGACTACTTACTAGAACCTTTTTTAGATATAAAAATAAATGAGGCTGAACTTAAAATTGATATTCACGAGATTTAGTTACCAAATTATGTGTAACCAGTACATGCATTCTATGCAAATTCACTAGCAAAAAACATAGTCTGTGGTTTCCAACAGTTATAAGTAAAACTCTCTATCTGGCTTATTTACATTCTAAAGTTTATTGGAGACTGACGTTTCTAAACTTTTCTAGGGTTTGTGTTGACAGGCTTAATATCGTTAATGTGAAATAAACCTCATTATAAAATTACACAGATCTTTACTAAATTAACAAAGGAAAACAGGCCACTAAGTAGGACGAAATAATAAAAAACAACCTTTCAAAAAGCTCCGTCTCATTTGTCGATAATAGCGAACTTTCATAAAAAACCGTCCTTTCTAAAAAGTTTCTAAATTGATACAACGTCAACGGATATCACCTATTATAACGATAACGGTGATGCTATGAAATCTCCGCGGCACAAGTTTGGAGCGCCAACTTTGGGGGATTGTAATAAGAAAGTTATGGAGTTCGTTAAGTTTGCTTAGTTAAAATTATATTCGTCCATTGTGCAGATTGCCGACATCAGTCTACCGTTTTGATGGGGCAAGGATTTTCAGCCAGAATTTATAATATTCAAGGTGGAATTGTTTGTTTCACGATTGTCGGACGTCAAGTGTTTTAGAGCAAGCAACCCTGACGGCCAATTGTTACGTATCTACACTTCTAATTTTTATTTTGCGTCATCATTGAAGATCTTCATTAACATAAAATTAAAAATCTTTCAATTTGACAAAAACCAAATAACAGAATTTACAAAACGCATACATTACAAAATAAATTTTAAAGCCATGTCAAAAACAATAAAATTTGCAATTGCAAGAAGATTGCTTATCGTTAATTGTTAACCTATTCTATGACGACTTACATTGCCCAATTTAAAATTAAGTTCAGTTAATACACCTAAGAAAAATGAAAAATGGCCTCAAACAAAAGATAGCGGCTCAACCCGCTTTTCAATTCGATATTTCGTACTCGGTACAATCGAGTCGCGTATCAGCTATGCAACTTTTTTTCCATTACGGAGAATTGCTTGGCCTGCTTACCTACATCTTAAGTGACGACAAAGTCGGGTGGAAGCTTACTTTATTCGGTTGGTGGGAGGGCCGACCAAGAAATGCTTCTCGAACTACTGTTCAAAATTCGTACTAAGGACTAACACAATCCCCTTCCTTGGGAATCGAACCCGTCACCAGACTTATGGGTCTGAGACGTCTGTTTGTTTTAAAAAGCTGGTTGTCTGGCTACCCTTTCCTGCTTTCTATAATCGTAGACTTATACTTATTGATTTCTTCACTTCCTAATCTCAAAAAGAATTTGTTCCAGCTTGGCTGGAAAATTATCAATAATAATTGACTGTTGTGCCAAATAGTTAATTTTGTTTCTTAATTTTTCTTTGTTCTTTATGTTTGTTGCTTTTTCTCTATTAAATTGCTGGTGGTGTAGCTTAAAATACTGTTACGTAAGTCAAGGAAATTGTCGCTTGTGTTTATGTGTATTCAAACACTGGTAAACCTTATATAAATCCTATTAATATTATAAACGCGAAAGTTTTTTTAGATGTTTGTTACTCTTTCACGTAAAAACTATTGAATGGCTTTGGATGAAATTCGGCATACAGATAGTTTATAACCGGGAATAACACATAGGATACTTTTTATCCTGATATTCTCACGGGAACAGGAACAATGCGGGTGAAACCGGGAACCACGCAAATAAAACCGCGAGCGGCTACTAGTAAAAAATAAATACAATTCCTAACCTTGTCACAAGTCACCAGTGGGAGTGACTTCGCATATTTAATTCAGACTTGTCGTGTTGCCGTATTTTATCCGATCAGGTAACTAATCCGTTGCAATAGGATTGGGAATATCCTTTACTCACTTTGTGAACTAAACATTTTCGTTTAGCAAATTTCACTTTGTTCCCGTTCGTTGTATTAGACGGATAAAACACTTAGGCGAAGTTGAATTCCTTAATTTTGTTAGTACTTAGTGTCTTTGAACAGTGAATTGTTCCGAAGTTTTTGGACTGTGTTTAATTAAATAGACAGTTTAAACCTTTGATGCTGGCTGGCTGCTGGCGCAATTAGGAAAAAATGTGTGTTTCTATTCTTAAGTAGGAAGATAATTTGCATGGAAAATATCTTCGCTGGAACAAATAAACTATACTGCTTGAAAATGATACGACTATGACGCCCTTATTTATTAAAATATATAGTTTTCCGATTTAATATATCTTAATAATCAATAAAACGTAACTAAAAATCAAATAGGATTTGAATTCAAAACTATTATCATGGCTTATAAAAATTTAAAGGGGAGGAAAAATAATGTCGGTCAGATAAATTAAAAACCGATCGGCCGGATTACAAAATGTCGCAGGGTCAAATTCCACCTGATGCTGACGTTTTTTCAAGGGCTATTATCGGTTTATAGCATTTAAATAAACAAAATACAACATAACATCGCAGATGTAAACTGATCCTTACTTCAAGCGATAAAATTAAATGTCATCACCTGAATAACGTATCATCGTGACGTGGTTGTTCACTGCTAAGTAGCGGATCAGAATTCAATTTTGGTGTTAGTTTAGTCCATACTCTTAGTTGTCCGACGTCATAGTAATGTTATCTATCGTTTCACGCTTCAAGTACTTGGGAGGAGTTCTCAACAAATGTAAGTGCAACTAAAATTAAGCTGCCATAACCCAATTGTATTCTTTTTTTATGACGTCCATATTTTAAGGAAGGCCTGCAAAAAGTAAAAACCATGAAATATACAACGTGTATCAGATAGGCGAGGTCATAATGAAAAGACCGAAAGTGTACCCGATCTAGATCTTGTACGCAGAGTTACTTACACAATTGTTATTAACTTTAATTTGTCATGATTGTAATTTAAATTAAATATTTCTATTGTGACGTCATATCTAAATAAACATGTCACAGCACTAGTGGTTCAGAAACCTCTGTATATTTACATTTACGATCTCTGCTGCTTGCTTGTACGGGCCTGATGCGCATGATGTTACTAATTTTGTAGGTCGAGAGAAACTTAAAGTGTTTCTCAAACCGCGTGATCGAAACATCTTCAGAGGGTTTCTGGAGGGGATGGCGCACGCAATACTGTCTCCGTCCCCTACTACATTCTCCGAGGCGTTCGGATCGGATAGAATTGGCTAGCTGATGTGTTGGAATGTTGCCAGGTTGCAGAACGCGCGAGCCGAAAACGCGAGGGTGGCCCGGCGCTCGCCGGGTGCCCACCGAAGCTCGTCGCCGCGCATCACCAGTACGCCTCCAACGCCCAATAGGTCGGTTGATGTACAGGACACATATGACACATAGGACACACAAGACACACATATTAATGTGTTATCAAAATTCAAAATATGGCTTGCCAAAGAAAGAGTGGTCACTAACCCGAATTAGGCGAGCGTAGTGATTAAGGCGACGCATCGCTAAACAATAAATCTCATACGGAGCGTTTGCACCCCGTACCATAAGAAAAACTGTTTTTTTCCTTTAAATTAAAACTACAAATTATTAAAAAAAAAATTAACTACAATATTGAAGTGTGTGTTAAGACTAATCTACTAAGAAAAATTAGATGCTTAAATCGGTCTGGTTAGCCTGTAAAATGCAAATCTATGTTTTAAAAGAGGTTACTTTGATATTTTTTTCTCTGTTATAAAAGTTGACAAATCGTGTTTCTGCAACTAACAAAATGAAGTCAATGAAATGAAAAATCATGTCATGTCAAATATCACTTTCATATGTTTTGTTTTGTTTTGGGAAAAATCAAGATCTCCGCCACGTAAATTTCCAATGCGTCGCCTTAAGCCAATACCCATCACTTGTAGTGGTAAATTGATATCAATAATCGAGGCCTTTGCCCAGCCAGTGGGGATTTATTTAGGTTTTTCACATAGCCCAGGTTTGTGGTCTCCAACCCGCAACTGTTAGTAGTAGTCATTAAGCCAAACATGGCCAAACCCATCAAGTAAATAAAAGCTAAAGTAAATTTTAAGTCTATGTTGTAATGTATGTCTATTTCTAATGTTTTTCTTCTAGGATTGTCAATTACCTGGCGCCACAGTCACCCATGAACGCCGACGAAGAACTGCTTCTCGAACTACTGTTCAAAATGTGACGGGATTTGGTACCTCTATACCACTTCTTAGTCATCCTCATGGATTATGCATTCCTTTAACAAAAAAGGGAGACAGTTCAATTCAGTGTCCTAATCGTCTTAAGTTTCTAGAGTATCATTTCCAGTGGAGCCTTAATTTCAGGTTTGGTGTTCAAGAGTGTAACTATTTCGAGACGTGTTTATAACGTTTACTTTTTAATTTAACTCCACTTCACTAAGACGTTATAGGTTGTATAAGGAACTTAAGGGACTGTTTATGTACATGTAAATATGTATTGTTTAAGGACACATTTATTTTATATGCTTTCATGTAATTAGTTTGTATCGTAATGTATTGTTTCTGTGACACCGTATAATTTTGTTAAGGTTTCTTATCCATTTCGAAACAGGTTTTTTCTTAGAGTTGTAAGATAACTCAGGCCTTGTCTTCTACTATTTACTGTCTTTTTCGTAAACACGTCAATGTTCTATTAAACCTAATTTAGCTATTTGTGTTTTATCGCTTTCTTTCGCGTAAGGATTTAACAGCCAAAACGGATTGATAGCTTTGATAGGTTTATTAGACTTGTGACGTATTTAAATACATAAAAAAAAAGTTTTGACTTTCTCAGATGCGAAGTGATTTAACTCCATGATTTTTTGTAGAATTCTCTTCCCTTAGAAATGACTTGTTCAGAGTTTGGATTCAAATTTCTCTTTATTTAAAACTCTTCAGGTCATAGACAGGGTTATATTTAGTATAAATTTTATCGTGTTTGTATTATATTTTTCATAACGTATTTTTGAGACATTTGTTTAGAACATTTATTAGAATCATATTTTTGAAAACTCTAAATTGAATGTAAAGTAATTTATGTACATCAACAACGTATTGGCTGATTATGTTGAAAAACTGGTGAAAATTAATTACACACTACTTATATAAAGTTAAAAAAGCAGGCTAAAGCGTTTCTTGTATTGCTAATGATTTAAATTTTTCAATTTACTTGTTCATTACGTTTGTTGATTTGCTTGCAAAATTGGAAAATCAAGTCAAAACTTGAAATCTAGCATCTGTTGAAGCTATCCACGACGACGGAGTCTAAAATTACGTAGGTTAAGTACAAATTCTTATAAAGCCACTGTTCTTATAAAGTAGTTGCACCTAGCGTTAAATACAATAAACCCGACGAGCTGTGAGTATTTTGAGATTTTATCGTATTTAAGGAAATTAAAAAAGTAATTATGCAGTTATTATAGTTTGACTATTTGTCAAAAGTTAACGGTATAGATTTCGTTCCAGCCTAAATAGATTAATTCCTTTTTAT
Organism: Eudonia lacustrata; assembly: GCA_947562085.1. NCBI lineage: Eukaryota > Metazoa > Arthropoda > Insecta > Lepidoptera > Crambidae > Eudonia > Eudonia lacustrata. The sequence goes on along the minus strand of OX387318.1, from coordinate 13,602,865 downwards.
TAGTCTACGCAGTGACGCCTTAGATATCATCGAACATCACCTATCTTAAATTTTCCGTAGACTTAGATCTAAATCTTGTGAAAGCTTATTTACGGCTGTTCTTTCCCTAACGATGTTTAATTTACTATCGTGTTCCTCTCCCCGTATATAGGTTTCCTTATATAAAAGGTCTCGTATTAGTATAATAGTCCCCTATCGTTATTTTATTTTAGTCCATCCCTAGTTCCTACATCAAAACTATTAAAATCGTAAATGAATTCTCTCGTACCTACATTAGTTTTAGATACTAATTTCGTTTAAGAACTTCGATAAAGCTAATTATGCCATACTTACCTAGCGTTCATGAAAAAAAAGGTTGTGCACCATTTAATATAGAAATATACTACCTAATATTCCCTTTTTCTGAATTCTCTGATATTTTAAAGTAGTATAGAATTATAGTTTAAGATATTAGAATAATCATAGCTTAACCATAAGACGACGTATGGCCGTCGAGATATTTTCGATTCGTATTTTTATAAAGCAAAAGTTACGAACGACTACGATTGCTTTGCTTGTGCAGGGCCAAGGATCAGATAACTTCAGGTTTAGTTGTACAACAGTATATTTAGTTCGTTTACTAAATCAAATTTTGAATACTCCTTCTGTTTGTCTTCGTTTTTTTCTATAGTTGATATTAAGTCTTGATAAATCCTATGTGTACTATTTTATATTTAAATTACATTAGTTTTGAGAGGCCCGGTGTTGAAATTTATAGGCGACACGTTTGCTCTCAGCAAGTTTCGGATAGTTTTGAGAGAAAAAAAAACGTATTCGAAGGATAAGCAATGCCTAGTCACGCCAGACCTTGCTGAGAGTCAATTGACATAAAGAAAGTGACACGCGACGTAGAATGAGAAAACCGTCCAGTTGTGGCGGCTTTTGCACCCTCCGGTGGCAAAATGGCAAAAGTCGCGATAAGGCAACAAGCGAAAATGACATTGTTCGCATAATATTGGCATTGGTAACGAGACTAGATTTGCTTGAATGGTCAATGGGCACCCGAGGGCGCGAATACAACATGTATATTTCATATTTTTGGATCGCTAATTTTAAGATGTTATATTTATATATGTATATGTAGTAATGGCGGATACAAAACAATATTTCGAGAATGTATTGCGCCAAAAGTTTTGATGTATTAATTTTCCATAAAAGTTATTATCTCATTGTTTTCTTTCAAACGGATAAATAGTTCGTTTAGCTAGTGGTCATGCGTACCTATATATTTTTGGATAGCGTGCACGATTGCTTAATGGGCGCTGAACGAAGCAAGGATGAAAAATTATAAAAAAAATCATGAAAAAATATTTTTAACAGTAACACGGAACCTCTGAAAGCAATAATATTTTTGTGGTGAAGAGAGTAAGTATTTTATAAACCACGCAATCGTCACAAACAGTTGTAGAACGCTTATTAGTAAAACCGTCTGGTGCTCCTTTTACGTACTTGAATGTTGATTGCGACGAAGTTGAATGAATTGAAAGAGATTAAATGCAATAAAATGGCTGTGCATGCTAAGAGTATTAAGCGGGTTGTTAATGAAAGGTAATGAATGTTTTTTTTTTAAATATGTAGTCTCTTTTTATTTTATCAATTGGGACAGAAAGTCTGTTAATTATTAGTGTCAGACAAACTTTTGTTAGTTTTGTTTGTTTAATATAAATAATAGTTCTAGATTCAAAGAATTTAATATAATGAACTGAGTTCTAAGCCTACAAAAGGTTTTAAAGAGGTGGTCCTAACCGCAATTAGAAAGGAGAAATTGAGGTGGAAACGTTTGTTCGGGCCTAGCTCTGGAATGTTACGGCGTTTCCCGGAATTCCAACGAATTATTTGGAATTTGTAATGGAAAATTCTGAATAATGAAAGGAGCAAGCAGACGGTGGGCGTTAGTAATTGACCACTGCCAAAAAGACATAGTGCACTAGAAGTAGAAATAGTTAGGTAAATTACTACTTATATATATAAAAAAAAATCTTGAAATCTATACATAGAATTTAAAATTAAAAGTTTAACTAATACTTTTTATTATTATATTGTAAGAAGCTTGTTCACACATTTTAACTTCAAATTTAGTAAGTAATCTTTAAGACTAAAATGATAGTAAAATTACTATACTGAAGGTACTGGAGTGGGTCTTAGTGAGAATAAGGTTGACTTAATTTCCGGGTGGGCTGTAGTCAAGTTTGAAATATACTATCGACTCTCATTATGAAACATTGAAGCGTTGGCATATTCACATATTAATCATATCGTATCTATTTCATTTCCGACTGATTATGGCGTTAGTATATTTCAAATGGAGAGCTATTATAAATATTATGCCAAAGGCAAGTTTTTTTACATTATGTGATAAGCAAAGACATTGATTTGGAGCATCTATTATTTATTTAGGATAGTTTAAGAATAGTTGTGTATTTTGTTTTGTATGTTATTATTGTTGTTAAATTCTTTGAGATGTATGTCCGCTTGGGTTATAAACCTTTTTAGCACTTTTGTTAGTTAGTTTTTCATTGATTACGAAGTATAATATATAAGTACCAGAAGACATACGTCTATATTTTGAACGTGCGTTCCATTATTTTTCGATAGACATGTAATTGTTATCACTAGGTTATTATTTTTCAATTAATGTTAGGTTATATTTTAATGTTAAGTTATAAATAACGGTCTAGTGAACATACATCTCTAGTTGCTAAAGCTTGCTTTGTATATTTTCATGAAAACGAGCCTGCCTAAAGCATATTGCATATCACTTAGAAAATTATGACGTATTGAAACTTTTTTGAAAACATGGCGTTTTTTTTCACACTACGCTAGAATACTAGTCGTCTGTTTTGTCTTTTAGATGAATATTACTAGGGTTGTAGTGAATTCTTTTTGTATATATTATTAGTGTGATAAATTCATGGCGATTTGAATTCGTTTTTAATTTTGATTGTTTTTTTATTAGTAAATATTGTTAATTTTTTTTACACATGTACGAATTCACAATTACCCTTTTGTCTTTCGTGAAACGAATTTGCCCTCAAATAATTATTAAAACCGCGATTATTACCATCATAGACGACTCCTACGTAGGTAGGAGTCAGGATCATAGTAGTATGATACCCTACTAGATGATATACCTACTAGATTCTCCGGGGGTTCGGTTCAGATCGGGGTGTTAGTGACCTTAATAGTTTTGTATTTATATTTTGCCTTGTTATTTTTTATTATAATAACCACAATTGCCAGTTTAAGATAAATTTAGGAAATTTTATTAAAACAATACAAGTCTGGTTTGAGAAGGTATATTAATCAATCATAATGGTCATAAGTTCTCATCCTACCCGTCTTAGCTAGATGCAATGGGAGATTATGGAAAAAATAAAAATTGCCAAATAAAACAGGAGTATTTAAAAAATAGAGACAATTGGTCACGAAAGACAAAAGGGAGTCATACTGTATTGTTGCTTACATTATTGAATTATATAATGATTACCTTAGTAGCTAATTCTATATAGTTATTTTTAGTACCATAGCCATTTGTTGTTTGTATCATAGCAATTTTAAGCGTTATTATTGATAACTTATTTTTTTTTCGTTAAGCTAAAGTAATCGTTAACTGCCAGCTTTACGGTTTTTGAAACACCAATGTGGAAGATCGAATGTGAAGGCTTGTGAATATTGTCCAAAAATATGATTTACATCCGAACAATATCGCACCGTTTATGATGTTGTTGGATGGTATATGATTGTGACTGTAGCTAGTCACTAATAAATTCTGCTCAGTGTTTCCGACCGCTGACTGTACAATCGGTGGATTACAAAGTGTTTCGCAATGTTCAATTGTCCCAAATGTGTCAAAACGTAATCGTTGTTGTTTGTGGTGAATAGTTAGAATTATGTTATAGGGTATTTTTTTCTTTAGCTTAATTAAAATTTTCTTTGCGGCAATAATTGGTACAAAATTTGAATTACCTAATTTTCAGTGCATTTACCGCACTTAGAGATATAAATGAACCATAATGATTACTTAACATAGTACTGAACATATTTTTAATCGTTTAAAAGTCTCTTATAACGAGTGAGTACATTCAGCATCAGAAGTTGCTGACCACTTAAGTACCATGTCATAATAGATTTACTAGAAGTTGACAAGCGCCTTTTAGATTTTTTTTAGTTTACAGACAAATTTACAGACTAACATAAATAAAACTGTAAACAATCGAATGCTAATAACAAATTTCCACATTTAGCCGTAAAATAGGTATAAAGACTTAAACTTACATATAAATGAAATATTAATAATAAACATAAAGGTAGTTTCTTGACACTAAATGGCTCATATTAAGTGATGCTAATTAATTGAAGTATTGTTCACCTAAAATAAGTTTAACTTTTAAACAGCTATTACAGAACAAGTCGATTTCTTCAGATGTTACTACACTATTAAAACTTCTAACTACCCTTATAATAAAACCATTTTGTCGGAAATTTGTTCGAGCAGTTGGTGTATGTAGGATAGGCCGTGGCCTTAGTGACACTAATTATGTAGTTGGTTTGACAAGATCCTAGAGTAACTGTCATATTGAGTATCTCTAGGTTCGCAACAAAATTTGCGTAAAATAATAATAGGTCCTTACCTATGAAATTGACGTTTTTTTCTCACTTATTAATAGGTGTATTACTTCTAAAAGTCAATACCGGTTGTTAATATTATTATACACCTTTAATTAGGACTATGTTAGTTAGGCTTTAGTAATAACCATGATTATTAATTTTGTATCGCCTAATTTAAAAAAAAATGACTAACTTTTTTGTTCGCGGAATTGTCCTTTTGTTTCACTGTAGCTTTGAAGAGACTTGATTTTTTTTCTTTTTAATGTCTGCTATATTTAGCTAATGAAACAAACACACTAGGTACTCTACAATTTGTATAGTGTTAAAATAAATTGATGCTAAGAAAATTTAAAAAACGTTAGTATTAAAAATAAAAACTTAAAAACAAATTTTCATACAAAACGCCAATTTCATAGGTAAGGACCTAATATTTTCCATAACCATTAATATAGCTTGCCTAATTCTCAACTGATCTTTAACATTTGTAAAAATATTAAGATCGGATGTGGATCACGTAGTTGTCGACATTGAATAGGGCTCCTTTGGCTTACAGAGTAAGAGTAGATAGTGTTGATTAATTTCGGCAATTGGATAGAGCCACGGTAGCATAGTTGGTAGTGCACCTGACCCATCATGCCATGGGGTGCGGGTTCGAATCCCGCTCGTGGAATTTTTTCAACAATTTGTCATTTTTCTAATTGTAATTTGTTCGCAACAAAATTTGCGTAAAATGATTTAAAACCATAATTATAACTCTAGGGTTCTAGGCGTCTCTAGCAACTTCAAGATACAGTATCTGTGACCAATGTTGCACTCGATTCGAAGGAACCCCGTTCGATTATCAACACTATATTTGGGATGAAAAATTGTAAGGTAACTAAATAATCAATAACGTTTTTTATTGACATCTCTAAGTGTAGAAGTGAGTGTTCAGTTCAGTTAAGTACATCAATGAACTGCTCCTAAAATAATTACTGATAGTCACTAATAGATAAACATATTTTGTCTCCAATTTTTTGCATCATAAATTCAGTCGTTGTCCTTAAAAAGTCTTTTTTATAAAATTATGTAACAATATCAAGGGTTTCCTTATATACAGACACCCTGCACATCCTGCACATTAACTTATCCAAACTGTCAAATTTCTTCAATAAATATTCAACCATATGACATTTACATAAAGTTGTTTTAAGTTAAATTAGACAGTTCTGATGTGCAGGCGATTGTACTCATAGCACATTTACTCATGTGATAGCATGTGGGGAGTTTGTCGAGCATTCACGATTATTTATTTATTTTTAATAAAGTGATTATGTACGCATTCGTCGAAAGTACTCGTAGTACCGGTTAACACAGACAGCGGTTGAGAATGAAACTGAGCTTTATCACTAAAGTTGTTCCTATGATTCCCTGTAACTAACATGCCGTTATAGTGTTACTTCAATTTCAACTCTATTCTCAAACGCTTTGAAATAGTTTTCGAGTGGTCATTAGTCTGTTGTCGATATATAGATTGTACCGACACATTGTAGAAGACAAAAACTTTTTCCGCAAAATGTTTGAAAATAAAGAGCAGGAAAGTCATTTTTTCAAGACAAACAAAAGTGCTATAACATCATTAGTTTTAGTTATGCCTTTATTGAACTGAGTAGGTGTTCTGTATTATATAATTACTAGCATATTTATTTTCATAAAAATTGAAGCTTGCTTCAAAGTGGTTTCATTTACCATTAACTATACGTTTTTCATCGAACATCATCATGATGATGTAAGTTTAGATTTTTGTCAAATTTCATTTAAATATTTGTCTTGAAAATATGACTAATTATCCATATAACTTCATAGTGTGATTTATGATCAAATAAAAAGTTACCATTAACTTATACTAATATGCAATGGATTCGGCTAGTGTTGCCTATCAATGGTTCGATTATATGCCTTTATATTCCCGATCGTTAAACGCTTAGTATCAGTGTGGTATGGGGCAATACTATCAACATAGCAATCAATTATCGATAGAATTGGGTTTTAATTAGTAACTTCACTATCGATACTAATAGCGGCAGCAAAAACATCGACTGGCACTATTCCATCAGTGGAAGCAATAGCACTCTCTGTCATCGATATCTTACCTATTCATCCCACAACTTAACGGAGCCTGATTTGAACCTGTTAATTCAATAACGTTGTATCGGTAGCCTGAATTACTGATCAAATCTGATTTTTAAAATCGGGCCACTGACACACGATTTTGGATGTTTTAGCAGAATCTAAGCATAGGCTGTGCATAGTTCACTAAAAAATAAGTTCTATGACGGGGCTAAACGTTATGTGATGAGATTTCCCCGTTGATGGAACATTCCTCCTTGATCCCCGCTTGATCTTACCCCTGACATGTAACGCATTATCGATATAAAATAAGATATATAAAAAAATATATAAATTTTCTGAGATAACTGAATAAGTCTGCTAGATTTTACAATTTATTTTTTGTAAAACTATCGACCGGTTCTCGGTATTCTAACGATAGGGAATCGGTACTCTATCGACATACGGCTATCGATCGGCAACACTACATTCAGCTCCACCTTATAATTTAAGATGTGTAACACAACAATGTTGGACATGTTTATGTGAGTCGTTGAGTCTATTCGGATAAGTGTACTTTGAACAAAAAAAATAATCTTCCTTTGTAATATTATTATAATCTATAAACACTACAAAATTGTGATTGAAAGCAATTTAAAATATTACTGCTGATTATATTTTGGTGTTTTACTTTATCCCTATAACTATAATTATCCAAAGAAAGTATGTAAGGATTTTTTTATGACTGAGAAAAGAGTCTTTGATGAGATGATGGTTGACCGGCAGAAGTAGAGCATGTTGCGCCCATATCAACAATATGAGATCAGGTGGCTAACCGTGAGTATTACTACAATGTTATTGAAGTTGTAAAAACGAGACGCGTATATATAGGCCGCTACACGAGTCTCGAGTTCACAACCGCAACAATACTGCTATAATTAACACTGCTCTAAGGCCCCAGGGTCAGGAAGGTGATAAAATTTTAATTGTCTTACTACAGAACACAGATAAGTCATTGATACATAATTGCAAAAATAAATCGAATAATAGTTGAAATAAACTCTTGAGATAGTGGTAGAGTCTGTGTGAGGTGGAATACCAACTAAAGATAGTACAAAATGTACTCCGAATGGATTTTTTTACCAGGACAGTAGAAATAATAATTCAGTGCCAGGACCGCGACTCCTTAACTTAGCTTTTAGTTGGTATTATATAGTCGGTAGTGTCTAGACAACAGTGGTAAAATTTTGGTTAAGTAGGAATTCACTATTACAACCCACTTATTAGCTTCCTGTACTTGAAAATTATGTCTTTACTCGACTCAGTTCTTTTCGACGATTACTCGCAAATTAATAAATTGACCACCCAACTTGAAATCGAACCTTCATTTATGTTACTTACATTACATATATGTGCCTTACTTATGGATCGCAACTTAAACGCAAAAATGCAATTGTTAACACTTGGATACAAATATTTGATGGTAAATATTTCTACGAGTAATTTTAAAGTAGAACAATCCTAACAAAATCATAAACTGAAGCTATTATTAAAACAATATTAAAACAAATGAATCCGATTAAAATCCAAGCTGGCAATAAATGATTAGGCTACTCTGAGTGGAGTCACGTAAAATTTTAATGACCCTATATTTTATTAGTACAAAATCGCTCCGGTTTCAATTTCACCGCAAATTGTTCGGGACTTTAAATTCTTAAACTAACTGTTTAGAGCCTAAGTAATTATGTTGAAACTGTCGTTTAAAATGTCTTAAATTTTGAATTCCAATATTTATATTATTTTACTTTTTTCTTCATTTAATACAGCAAACTTGATACAGCTACTTAATGAAAAACTTTCTGATTTTTTCTTAGTTCAAAGCAAATAAATTAATAATTAATTAATTCAAAGCATCATTAAGTAAAGAGAAAACTTTGTGTCCCTTTTTATGCACATTTCGCGCAAGGAGCTAGGAGATTTGGTTTATAAGAAGAAGGAATTGCAAAAGATAAAATGTATGTAGGTATCGGATAGCCGGAAAGCCGTGCATGCGTATGGCTTGGGACAGAGATGAGTGGCATATACGAAAGGACGCCTATAATACTCAGCAGTGGGTATCACCGAACTGAAATGATGATGATGATGTAGGTATCATGAATGTGTAACATTATATTGTATAAAAATTATGGATCTTACAAACAAAGAATAAGGTCAAAATAGTTATACCGTGTTTTGTCTCTTTTACTCTAAAATGAAATGACGTTTACATGACAGGAACAAAACACGGAATAACTATTCGGACCTTATTCTTTTATTGTAAGGCACTATATGTTTTGTGAATTACGGTTGAATTTCGACCACTAGGTGACCACAAATTTTGCTTGAGATTTATGATGGAGCTGACAAAACAATAAGGATACTACCCTCTTAATTAAAAAGAGAAAAGTAAATGAATTAAAGTAATTCACAATGCTGTATATAAGGTGAATGAAAAAAATGTCAAAAACGACAAGGGTTGGTCAAGTCAAGCTTTTTAAAAATAAAAGTGGCCAAAAAAAAATGTTTTTTTTTTCAATTTGAATTTAATAAATAGGTACATAACGCATCTAGTACATTTTAATTAAGTTATTCGTTAGGTATCAAATTTATTTTAAAGCGAACTAAAAAATTAATAGAAAACTAATAAAAAATAACGATTATTTACTGACTGAGAGACTGGGGCGGCCGTCGACCCGTCGCGTCATCGCGCCAGCTGAGAGAGATAACTGCCTACGCCTACCACAGTATTACCATTTCATACAGTAGGGCATCGCCTTTGACGTGGGGCGATGCCGCCGTCCGCGTAGGTATCTACGCAATCGTTCGCCGATATGCAATGGTTGTCACAAAATTCGAAATCAAATAATCGTTAATATTTTTATAACATAATATTTTATTATCAAGAATAAACTATATACATATTTTCAAATGTTGCACTGCTAAATTAACGTGAAGGTTTATTTTTAGATTTCAATTTTATATTATCAAAACAATATATTAAATTCGCATTCGGATTGCTTAAAAAATGAAAAAAAGAAACAAGCCAAAATAAGCTAAATCTTAAATATAAACCCTAAAAAATAGGTGAATATAAAACCTCCTCTTTTTCTGTTGGTTTAAATAAATCATAACAGTTGGATATTAGACAAATACCTACTCCTTCTGTGTCCGACGTCCCAACTACTCCAATAAGTTGTAAATATAATGATTACACTTTGCGCAAGAGCTTGCGCCGTAAAGAATACATATACTTACCTACACTAGAAAAACCCGCTAGGTTGGAGTTAGAGTTACGAAGTAACTATTTAGTAAGGAGAGCCCGTTGTGCAACTGTGATACAGATGCTATCGATACCATCTTACATCTAATAACAGAATGCCCAATAAACACCAAGGCGAAACAAAAACTAGAGCAAAAGATAGATAGTCTCGTTAACGAAAATTCGATTCAATTTATAATTGAATAAAAAACAGAAATAGCCTGATAAAATATATGGAGGCTGTTGTAGATATACGAAATAAAAACAAGTGAAAATTGTAGTGTTTGTGATGAATTAGAATTTGATATTTGTAATTGTATTAGTAAATAGTTATGGTTGTAAAAACGTTCATTATTAATCAATGAGAAGTTGGCAAAATAAATAAAAGAAAAAGAAAAAAGAAACTATTTAGTCATCTAAATCTATGAAATTTTAAATTCTTGTTGTGTTTCGACGTCGACTTACAACTGTATACAGAACAACGTGTATGCACCATTATATTCAATAGGAATCACTGAACGTAAATTCAAAAAACGTTTGAAATACGCAGTACGCGCACGTGGCTGCACTTCACGGTAGCTACCACAAACTGCGCTTGTTTGTGGTACACTCGCCGCAGCGCCCGCTTCGCCTCGGGTTCCCCTCCCTTGCTCTGCGAAAGTACCTTCGATGCGCAACTGTATGCTTGCTAAACTGTGCGCCTACGTTACATACAGTCTGGCTGGAATGAGTGAGACCCCATTTATTTTCCCTTTACAACTGAATTGAAACTCTAATGACTATCGATAACATCTACTTACCTATGTTATTATGATATGTGTGTTATGAGCGCAATTCCAATTCTTATCTACGTATTACAAAATAAGTCTATCACACATGAATAGAAGTTACAACTATCATTCCTTTACAAATTAAATATCAAATGTAGGTAACATCTAAAGTACGACCAACGACCGAACTGCCATGTAGGTATTGCAAAATAAGTCAATCACACAATTCACACATCAAAAGAAGTTAAGTACGACTAACGACCGAACTTCTATGTAGGTAAGTAAGTAGTAAGTAAACAGCCTACAATTGTCCCACTGCTGGGCAAATGCCTCCGTCATTGATATCAAGTCATCGCTACATTTGATAGGTTATGGCTTTATCACCACGCTTGCCAAGTGCGGGTTGGTGATCACAAACCCGGGCTATGCATCGAAAAATCCGAATTAAATTTTGCCCGACCTGGGAATTGAACCCGGGACCTTCGGGTGTAGGGCCGAGCGCTCTGCCACTTGGCCACCGAGGCTGTGTAGGTATTGCAAAATAAGTCAATCACATAAATTACACATTAAAAGAAGTTTCATTCATTACAAATCAAAGATCAAATGTAGGTATCTAAAGGGCAACGGCCGGTCGATGACAAAGTATTACCTATGCGTTATTATTCTTAGTACCTATGTTATGTTGTTGTTGAAAGCATTATTTTATTATTCAGTCTTACCTAATAAGCCTAAAGTAATAAGTAATAACATAACACTAAATTAAATAAACAAATGAATGTCTCGCATTAAAGGCAAAGTTAACAGGTAAGTACCTAAACATCTGCTTAACGAATAGGTGTAGGTAGGTACTTACATGGTGATAAAGAGCATTCCAGTTTATGTCATCCGCGTACAGCAAAGGCTATGATAAGCTTTCCATCACACTTAACAGGTTTTGGACTGTCAAACTAAAATAACAAAATAAAAGTCAACCTTTGGTATAATTACGTAACTAAATTAAAATTAATTAAAGGAGCTAGAATAACTTATTATTATCGACGCATCGTTTTTATTATTACCTACACTAATTCAGCTTGTTTACAAGTTCATCACCTATTTTACCTACAAGTCTTATAATACATTTTACACCCACTGCATTGCTTGGTAATCATAATTTGTCACTGCATATCTATTACTACATTAATTAACTAATACGTAAATAGCATCTCTAAGAACTGTTGGTTCGTAATCCAAGGCATTTTTACGCACGCGCAACGCGATAGCTCAAGATGCACAAGTAGACTGCGACAAAAATCCTTGCGTGCAGCCGTGTGAAGGTCGTGTGATTAGGGTTGGAACGCACGAGAAGTAAATTAAAACCATTAGACCATACAAGATATTGACATGCCAAAACTTTTGTCTTTTGTTGATTACAAACTCTTTCACAATTGCAAACATACGAATAGGCTTAACTTAACTAATAAGCGAATTTACAATAAAAAAATTTGACGACCTCCGTGGTCAAGTGGTTAGCACTCCGGTTCTGGCGTCGCCATCTTTAAGGTCCTGGGTTCAATTCCCGGTCATGACAGTTTTAGAAATAGTGTCGGTAATAATAAAAATGATGCGTCGATAATAATAAGTTATTCTAGCTCCTTTAATTAATTTTAATTTAGTTACGTAATTATACCAAAGGTTGACTTTTATTTTGTTATTATTACATTAGTTTGACAGTCCAAAACCTGTTAAGTGTGATAGAAAGCTTATCATAGCCTTTGCTGTACGCGGAGGACATAAACTGGAATGCTCTTTATCACCATGTAAGTACCTACCTACACCTATTCGTTAAGCAGATGTTTAGGTACTTACCTGTTAACTTTGCCTTTAATGCGAGACATTCATTTGTTTATTTAATTTAGTGTTATGTTATTACTTATTACTTTAGGCTTATTAGGTAAGACTGAATAATAAAATAGTGCTTTTAACAACAACATAACATAGGTACTTAGAATAATAATAACGCATAGGTAATACTTTGTCATCGACCGGCCGTTGCCCTTTAGATACCTACATTTGATCTTTGATTTGTAATGAATGAATGAAACTTCTTTTAATGTGTAATTTATGTGATCGACTTATTTTGCAATACCTACATAGCCTCGGTGGCCGAGTGGCAGAGCGCTCGGCCCTATACCCGAAGGTCCCGGGTTCAATTCCAAGGTCGGGCAAAATGTAATTCGGATTTTTCGATGCATAGCCCGGGTTTGTGATCACCAACCCGCACTTGGCAAGCGTGGTGATAAAGCCATAACCCATCAAATGTAGCAATGACTTGATATCAATGACGGAGGCATTTGCCCAGCAGTGGGACAATTGTAGGCTGTTTACTTACTACTTACTTACCTACATAGAAGTTCGGTCGTTAGTCGTACTTAACTTCTTTTGATGTGTGAATTGTGTGATTGACTTATTTTGCAATACCTACATGGCAGTTCGGTCGTTGGTCGTACTTTAGATGTTACCTACATTTGATCTTTAATTTGTAAAGGAAAGATAGTTGTAACTTCTATTCATGTGTGATAGACTTATTTTGTAATACGTAGATAAGAATTGGAATTGCGCTCATAACACACATATCATAACATAGGTAAGTAGATGTTATCGATAGTCGTTAGAGTTTCAATTCAGTTGTAAAGGGAAAATAAATGGGGTCTCACTCATTCCAGCCAGACTGTATGTAACGTAGGCGTAGGCATTTATCTCTCTAAGCTGGCGCGATGACGCGACGGGTCGACGGCCGCCCCAGTCTCTCAGTCAGTAAATAATCGTTATTTTTTATTAGTTTTCTATTAATTTTTTATTTCGCTTTAAAATAAATTTGATACCTAACGAATAACTTAATTAAAATTTACTAGATGCTAACGCATCATACCAATTTATTAAATTAAAATTTAAAAAAAACACTTTTTTTTTTGGCCAATTTTATTTTTAAAAAGCTTGACTTGACCAACCCTTGTCGTTTTTGAAATTTTTTTCAGTCACCTTATATAGTTACAAAATAAAATTTTACTAGAAAAAAATAATCAGCCTTAGGAAACTCGAGTGGAAATCGATTATCCAATCCAATCCAATCCAAGTTATCTTGTAAGTATATTTTATTAAATTAAATTTTAAAAGTTTATTAATTTTTATTTTTTACTTTTATATTCTGCAACTTGTTTCGCATACATACATCATATACCACATAATACCAAGACGCGTTCGTTGAAGGCTAACCTTTCTGGCTATTGTTTTTGAAATGTGTCACGGAGATGTAAACGTTTGTGACGGAGGACCGAATTTGTTTGCCAATGACGCAAACAGACGTCGAAAGTTTATTTGATCGAAATATCGACATTTCAAAGTTTTCATCTTGATCAGTATTTCTGGAACACGGTTTGATGATAAGGTTGTTATCTCTCGGACAATGTAGGGTGTACCCATTAAGGTTTTCGAAGTTTTAGTAGTCGACAAGTAAAAATACGTTGGGTTGGTTAGTAAAAATACACTAGTGGTCGCTATTTTTTTCCATTAATCATTAAAAATAGGGGTTAACAAGTACTGATTTTAATCTATAGCAATAACTAAACACACCCCCTGCTTCCAAGTTGTCATCCCGAAAAATTTCAATGAAAATTTTTGTAATTTTTTGTTATCTATATATTAATACGTGAAGCAAAAACTTTGTACACCTTTTTACGAAAATTGCGCGGACGGAGGAGTATGAAATTTCGCACACTTATAGTTTATATAGAGAAGGGGTGCAGAATGTAAATATTTTTTTAAAATTATGAATAAAAATATATTAAATTAAATAGGCTCAAGGTTACTCAAAGAGCAACGGAGAGGGCGGGATTTCTCTGCGTGATCGAATCAGAAATGAGGAGATCCGCAGAAGAACAAAGGTAACCGACATAGTTTGAAGAGTTGCTAAGCTCAACTGGCAGTGGGCAGGGCACATTGCTCGCAGGACTGTTGGCCGCTAATGTTTTTTATAGGTAGGTAATGTTTTTTATTGCTTAGGATACAATCCGTGCAGCCTTAATAAAATATTGTTTAGTAAGTTTACTGGGGGGTGTTGTGGTTCGCGTCCGTAGGAATATTACCTAACCAAAGCCCTACACGTGCCCCCCGGTGGTGCCAAACGAACCTTAAACGCCGAGACTCGGGCGGCGGTCAAGTAACCCGACACTACTAGCCTAACAAGCCAGTCATATGTGGGTGTTAGGAAATGAATACCCACACCCGCAACCGCAGTCTAGCGATCGGGAGTCTTGACTTAATTGTCTGGGCTGAGAGGAAGAAAATCTCTATAAAATAATCACCCCAATTCCACGGTGGGATACGTGCCTATGGAATGCATGGCTGATGGGGAGATCAGTCCCAAGCGCCAACCTCGATGGACCTGGCAAACGTCGTTGAATTTGCCTTCTTGGGGGAATGGGCGTCACCCTTCAAGCGACCTTCTATATCGACCCTACTCGTGAGAACAGAATGAATATTAGCCATGAAAACAAAAATGAAAACAAAAACAAAAATGGAAACGAAAATGAAAACAAAAAAACCCTAAAAATGACACAACAAATAATGCATAAAAGCATGTTTACACGCACAAGGAGAACACTCAACACTCACTCAACACTCAACTGGAACACTATTAGTTGAAACACCAAAACATACAAGTGCAAATGATAAGCACATTGTGGATATATCCGATACGGATGAAGAACAAATTACAAATAATCAACCCTGGCAAAAAGATCAGGTACCTAAAAAAAGGAAAGCCGATACAAGTCCCGAAACGACAAACAAAAGTAATAAGCTAACTAAAACAACATATACAATTACAACTCAGAATAGATATCAAATATTAGAAACAGAAAACAATGAGGGACCCATTGAACAATATAAAGAACCAAAACCACCAAAACCGGAACCCATATTTGTCACAGGAGTCATAGACATAAGAAAATTAAAAGGACTCCTCTCCACAATTACAAATACTGATATGTATACTATGACAACTTTAAAATCAGGTCACATAGTAAAAATAATACCAGCTGATGTAGACACATATAAAAACATAAGAGCTAACTTTATGGCGAACGATGTTAGCCATTATACATATAAACTTAAAAGCGAAAGAGCCTACAGAGTAGTTTTACGTGGCCTACACTCTTCAGAAGACACTGAACTCCTAAAAAAAGAACTCTTAGAACTAGGGCATGAAATCAGGCATGTCACAAATGTGAAGCACAAAAACACAAAACAACCACTACCCCTATTCTATGTAGACCTTGAGCCCAAACACAACAACAAAGATATATTCAAAATCAACCATATCAACCAAACAAAGATCTCATTTGAAGCACCATACAAAAAGCAAGATATCTTACAGTGCAAAAGATGCCAGAGATTTGGACATGCCAAAAACCAATGCAACAGGCCATTTAGATGCGTGAAATGCGGCGATGAACACCCCACAACAAGTTGCTTAAAAAGACCCGACACCGAGGCTATTTGTGCAAACTGTCAAGAAAAACATCCAGCAAGCTATAAAGGCTGCTCAAAATATAAACAGTACAAAGACCTACTTATGAAAAATAAGACAAAAAATCACAAAGACAACAATGAAAATATATATAACAACACACAAAACCAACACAGCGGTAAATCAATGGATACTGTACAAGTTAGCAACCAAAACAAGGATTACAACTTCCATAAAAACCAAAAACCAATACTACATACGCACAAGCAACAAAGGGAAAAAACACAGAAGAATCAAAAACCGATATCAAAGACAAAAATAATTTTGTCGAAGTACTAGACGCAATGTTCAACAAATTCCAAAACATAATGAACATTATGTTAGACAAAATGATGGACCGAATGATCCAATTAATCACAAGCCTTATGAAACACCCCTAAACTTAAGGATAATTACTTGGAATGCCAACGGACTGACAGAACGACGACGGGAACTTGAACTCTTCTTGAAAGATGAAAGAGTTGATGCAGCCTTAATATCAGAAACGAGATTCACACCAAGAACACACCTTAGCCTTAAAAACTATATGGTGTACACTACGAACCACCCCTCGGGCAACTCACATGGAGGAACTGCAATCATAATAAAACAAAACATCAAACATTATCTTCTTGAAGAATACAAAACTGAAAAAATACAAGCCACCTCTGTCAAAATTCAGGATAATAAAATCGAAACAACACTGTCTGCAATATACTGCCCCCCTAAGCACATCATTACAAGTGATGACTTCAAGACTTATCTCAACACACTGGGTAACAGATTTATATGCGGTGGTGACTGGAACGCTAAGCATGTATATTGGGGCTCCAGATTAACCCTACCAAGAGGTCGTCAACTATACGTAGCGATGAATGACCTTAACCTCCAGTGTGCCTCACATGGCAGACCCACATATTGGCCAGCGGATCCAAAAAAATTGCCAGACCTGCTAGATTTTTTCATTACTAAAAATATCCCGTCCAGCCAAATAGAAGTTGAAGGATGCACAGACCTGTCATCAGATCATACACCGGTGATAATTAATATCCACTGCAAGGACATACTGATTGAGTATCCAGAAAAACTGTATAACCATAGAACAGACTGAGAAAATTACAGAATCAAAATAACAGAATCCATAAATCTAAAATCGCCGCTGAACAGTGTGAAAAGAGTTGAAACAGCTATCGAGTCACTCAATAAACTTATCCACATAGCGGCCAAAGAATCTACGCCTGTTCTGAGACCGAAAACTAAAAATAATTCTCACTATTCCAAACTGATAAAGGACAAAGTAAATGAAAGAAGACAGCTGAGAAAGAAATGGCACACCACAAAATATCCTAGCGACAAAAAAGCCTTCAACAAGGCCTCGGAAGAACTTAAGCATATGATTTGCCAAGCAGATAACGAGCGACTTCAGAACCAGCTGGCTAATCTCACGCCTAATAAAGACACTGACTACTCGCTGTGGAAGATAACAAGGGGGCTGAAAAGACCAAAAGTACATATACCACCCATAAAAGACAATGATGGCAAGTGGGCAAGAACAGAACTTGAAAAGGCCCAGGTATACGCGGAGCATCTAACAGCCGTCTTCAAACCTTTACCTAGCAAACACCCTGAAATTGACAAAGAAGTCCGAGAATATCTTGACGCACCTCTGCAAATGTGCCTATCTCTAAAAAATGCTAGCCCCAAAGAAGTGTGGAGAGAAATTCGTAAACTGCAGAAGGGTAAAACACCAGGCTATGATCAAATCGATGCACAACTACTCAAGCGGCTACCTAGAAAGGGTGTGATACGCATCACGGCCATCTACAATGCCTGTTTGAGACTAGAAATATACCCTGCTCAGTGGAAAATTGCGCAGGTCATAATGATACCCAAACCGGGCAAACCGATTCATGAAGTGAGCTTCTACAGACCGATAAGCCTACTCCCAGTGCTGGGTAAGATCCTGGAGAGAATAGTGTTAAACAGAATGCGTACATGTCTACCGGAAGTCATTCCCTCTCACCAGTTTGGCTTCCGAGAAAAGCATGGAACCGTAGAACAGATACACCGCATTACAGACACCATAAGTCGAGCACTAGAGTACAAACAGTTCTGCTCTGCTATCTTCCTAGACATTAGCCAGGCATTTGACAGGGTTTGGCACGAAGGACTACTCTTCAAACTCAAGAAGCTTCTACCGCACTGTTTCTTCCCGATCTTGCGATCATACCTTGATAGGAGATGTTTTGAGGTGAAATTCAAGAATGCAGTATCTTCCTTAAACAATATCTTCTCAGGAGTGCCACAGGGAAGTATATTGGGCCCAGTGCTATACTTGCTGTTTACTGCCGACCTACCAACGCACGCCGACACCATAACTGCCACCTATGCGGATGACACAGCCCTTCTGTCGGTGCACGAAAATCCAGCTATAGCGTCAGCCAAACTACAGTGCCACGTACATGAAGTGGAGAAGTGGCTAGACAAATGGCGCATCAAGCCAAATCAGGGGAAATCGGTTCATGTGACCTTTACTCTCAGAAAGCAGACCTGTCCCCCAATAAAAATGCATAATGAGGAAATACCGCAGGCTGACGATGCGAAATATCTGGGTATGCACTTGGATCGAAGACTCAGCTGGCGTAGGCACATCTGGACCAAACGCAAGCAACTGGATACCAAACTTAGATCTATGTACTGGTTGATAGGTCGTAAATCCAATCTGTCGCATGAAAGCAAGTTAGCTATTTACAAGATTATCCTCAAACCAATTTGGATCTACGGGATCCAGCTGTGGGGTACTGCTAGCAATAGCAACATAGAGATCCTAGAAAGATTTCAGAGCAAGACACTGAGAGCCATGCTAGCATATGTCTAGACATACCCTACTACGTCAGCAACAAATACATACACCAGGATCTAAAAATCAACACCGTCAAGCAGGAGATTGCTGGATATAGCAATAACTATCAGACGAGAATAACGAATCACGTCAACGAACTGGCAGCAAAACTGATGGGCACGGGAAGTATCACACATTCCCGACTAAAGCGGCACAGTGTACCTACGTTAACCGCGAGATTTGGCGACAGCTCATGAAAGGGGATACAGTGAGCCCCTTCTGCTAATAAAACATTAAACGTTAAAACCCGAACCGAATGGCTTATTGTGTTCACACAGATCGCCAAGTTACAGAAAGGAGAAAAAAAAAAAAAGTAAGTTTACTAAAGCAGTTGCTTTTTATAAAAATTACGGTCGAATGTCGAACACTGGCGCCACTACCCTACTGTATGTATATTTTAGACTGAGTTTGTGCTCTTTTAAATACAGGGAAAAATGCATTACGCTTACCACTGCGTCTTTGGAGACGCAAATGGTAAAGTGACTCTTCCCCCGTCCCCTTCAAGGGTGAAGGCTGTGCTGCTGGGGCTCGAGCCTTCCCTATGGATGGATAGGGAGATGGGACTACAAACCACCACGCGAGCCCAATGCGTATTAGTTGTTAACGACTGCATGCTGACTGCTAATGAAGGATGGTATACTGTCCGTGCCGCCAGGATGATCAGGGAACTTTGTGAACAATCACCAAAGTTCTGAGTTTGTACTCTGGCTCAATCGCGAGGAGCGTGACTTTCGGGTTGTGGTTCTCAAGTTATGCAGCTTTCACAAAGTCAGGCCACCGGATGGATCATCAAATTAGTAAAATCTTGAGGTTATCCTTGTTTAAATTTTAACATGTGTAAGCAATAAAGAATTATTATTATTATTACTATTACTTAAAAAGGTTAAGCCGTTGGTCTCAGTTATTGTTGATGTTGGCAGATATAATATTATAATTAATATAACCCACTACCTTCCCTCTACACCCATCATGTCAATCTTGTTACATGGAAAACATTTTAATTCCCTTTTTATTTTTTTATTAAATTTGACTTTTTATTTTTAAGTGCTAATATTGCTACACTTAAGCTGAATTAAATATTTATAAAATACAGTGAAATATTAAATGCCTACTCGATCCAGCCAGGGATCGAACCTGGGTCTTCCGCAACCCGGGCGGCTGTACTGACCATTACGCTACCGGGAAGGCTGACGCGTAAGCACTGAATTTTTTGACTGCTTTGATTTTTTGACTGCTTTTTAGCGGATCCAACGGTTATTGCAACCGTTGGATAGATGAATGAATGATGAATCTGCATAGCCATCGTAGGATTGCGGTTCGATTCCTGGCTGGGTCGGGTAGGCATTTAATTTTTTCACTGTATTTTATAAATATTAAATTTTTTTACTAGCCTATCTTGTGTCTCACTACTGGGCAAGTCTCTGCGGCTCCACTCTTCTCTATCATCAGCCACCTATTAATTTAGTTAATACATACATTTATAAGTTATTATATTTCTTATATAATATCTTCGTATGAATATTTCTCAGGTTAAGTTGCTTTTTACTAGTACAATATTTAAAAATAATACTTTCAGCAGTTTCAAATAAACATTAAATTAGCGTGCGTGTCCTGGATAAAATCTTACCAAGGTACAACATAATCGTCACGAACAATGTTCTATTGTAAATCAGTGGCACCCGTTTATATTCCCCTACACCGAACAATGGTTCAAATGATACGCACCGAAATATTCGATTCGATAGCCATTTGGTCACTATTTCAGGGAATAGTCGAGTGACAGTTTAAATATGAGGTATAAATGTGTTCGTGTTAAAATTAAAACGAATCACTTTGTTACATCCATCGACTTTCTCAAGCGAAATAGAACGTTATTCACAATACGTTCTTTTCATATTAATTTAATTTGAAAATGTAATTCAATTAATTATAATTTTATATTGTTTTATAATTTGTAATTAAATACTTAATATAAGCTTTTATCTACTAACAATTTATGGATCTTTGTTGTCTTTATGAAACAAATAATAATAAAAATAATAAATAATAATAATAATTGGATTTACTAATTAAATTCGATGATTCCGTGTATATTGTATATATAAAACAGATTCTTAACGAAAAACACTTGCCAGTGATTGTTAAAGAGTATAATTAAATCTGATCGAAGTCTGTGTTAACGAGTTTCTTATTTTAGAAAAAGCCTTTCACAGCGCACTTCGACCCTTTAAGATCTTTTGTGGTACCTTTTTTAAACTTTCTTTTTATCAAATATAGCTTTGTAAGAAAAGAGTTTGCATTGTTTTTGTGTTCGATACGCAAGTCTTACTTAGTGTCCTAAGATTTAGCTGAAAATAGTTGATATTGTAGAGATTCTTATGTTTGCAGAGTAAATTAAAGAAGGCTCAATTCTCACAGAATGGGCCCAAATGCCGATGGTTTCTTGGGGCAGTAACTTAGCGTGCTTAAAACGCTTACTCTTCCCCTTTAATTACAGTAGCAGAAGTAATAAGAGAGTTTTATAGGGGCTAGACTTTTGAGTTTTGCAAGGAGTCATATAAACAAACAGGTCGTGTATGCCAATATAAAAGCAGTATGACGGATTTCGTTTCCTCTCTTCGTACATGTCAATAATCTAGGGTTCACTTTATCTTATTCATAAGATTGTATTCAGTGCGCGTAAATTCTGAGAACGACTAACATCACACACGCTAAGTTTATTATTTCTGTTTAATATACTTTCTACTTGAATCAAACAATCAATAATACACTTTTAAACTTTCGTGTTCCATAGTTAACATAGAATTTAAACGCGGTTTAAGGCGTTATCATTAAGGCGACAGCAGTCAGCCCGTGACCTTGGCCGTTGTAACTAGGTCGAAACTTTACAAATAAATAAAGAATAAGGTCCGAATAGTTATTCCGTGTTTAGTTCCTGTCATGTAAACGTCATTTCAAATTAGAGTAAAAGAGACGAAACTCGGAATAACTATTCGGACCTTATTCTTTGCTTTGTAAGGCACTACGGGTATAAAGAAGGTATAAAATCTTATGTATATACAAATCGCAAAAAAGTTAGAATAAAATACTTTCCAAAGACAGCCCTTTTGTATATAAAAGCTTGCGAGAAATGCAACTTTTATAGAAGTTGATCGAATCTTTGCAACGATAGCTAACGCTGAGTTACGACTGCTGAATGGCCTGGCCTGCTCTTCGGATGCCTTTGAGAAAATGCAACGGATTTAAGATTGCTTTTTCTAGCATCCAACTACTCGTTCTAGCTTTTCTCTTTTCAATGTAAATGTTCCTTTGACTCTTGATGAAAATAAGAAATTGCAAGTATCGTTTGTTTTATTTGAACTGTTTAACATAAAAACAGCAATGCTTGCATTTTGGAATATAGATCCAAATAGTTTGTATCATTTGTTATTGCTGTACTGTTTCTTATCTATCAGTGTACTGCAGTTGAGCACTAGCTAGCTGTAAAATGGTTCTTAGCATGTTGCATATGGAATTCCATTTCTATTGACAATGCGAAAAGTTTTTAGACTTACTTAAGAATAGGCATGATGAAATGCGCGTCTGAGAAATAAGATGCTAACCTAAAATGGAATGGTAGGAACAATCTTTTATGATAGAAATAGTTGTAAAATTGGGTACCTCCTAAAATTTGTCTGTAAAATAAACATTCAGCTTTTTACCTTACAACTTTTTTTACTGACTCTTTAACTGAATCACCAACATCGAGTTTTATAAATTGCAAATCTCTCCAACAAATAGTTAGGTACCCAGGAAAATGCGTATATGAAGTGATTAATTTAGAAAAAGAATATATTTTAAGATGTATGGATTTAGGGTTCCGTACATCCGATAAAAATACAGAACCGTACAGAGTTGACCTTTGATTTTCAATATGGTTAGGTAAAACCATTGATTATATACGACTTATATTTTGTTTTGACTTAAAACGATATTAAACTAATAAGTTTTATAAATAGCATTTTAACAATATCAGAATTGGCTCACTGCTCAGTCAATTAGGTAACTAATCAAGTTAATTGAGTACCAAATTGGCTACGTAATGCATAATCAATCGTCCAAACTGAATTGGACCAAATAGATTGCCGAATTATACCCAATAAAATTTAACTATTACCGAAAATACGAAGCTGTGTTTACTCTGAAACAATGATTTCTCTATGACTGAAGCCGAAGATGCTGAAGAGCCTTGAAATCCTTAAAGTCCTTGAAGTTATCGATATAAGCGGATGATACATCGACAGTTCTTTGGAACTAGCTTAACCCAGTGGTACTTATTCCTTACGATTTAGGGACCTTCAAAAAACGAACTTGCTCTTGCTTGTAATATTTCGTATATGAAAACTAGCCAAGTTAAACCTTAGGCTTCAATATATTATCCTAAGTTATAACAAGAAATTATATTTTGTTGTTATAAATAAATTTCAGGACCGACCATTGAACTTGGCACCCAATTAGATCTCACTTCTTTTGTCGTTGAAGTAAACAACCAAGGCATATATCATAATATTGAACTTGGCTCTCATTTCACATTTATGTTTTTGAGAGGATATTATTACTTTTTGTACAGAAATTATTAGTAGGTAGGTACTAATTCATAATAAAATTATCGCACCGCTCCCCACCCCGCTGCTCCACGGCCGCCCGCCGCACCGTGCGCCGTGGTCCGTGGTATTATTTAATTATTTATAAGTAATGATCTTATTACACTATTGATGTGCGCTAATTATTGAAATAATAATTAATACTAAATCCCAGTTAATAATAACGTAATAAATACGAAAGTCGTCCTACTCTTAATTAAAAGTAGTTATAAGTACTTACTAAAATTGATATGTTTGGATTAAAAAAAATAAAGATGGTATTCCACTCGTTATATATTCACGTGAAGACCTTAAATTAAAATCCACATAAAGACCGACTGTCATTGCTGATTCTTACATTACAGGCATCTATAAGTAAGTGTTCCTAATCGACATCATCATCATCATCATCATCAGCTCATAAAGTCCCCACTGCTGGGGCACGAGCCTTCCTTCATGGATGGATAGGGAGAACGGGCCATAAACCACCACACGGGCCCAGTGCGGATTGGTGGTTGTTAACGACTACTAATGCAGCCGGAACCAACGGCTTTACGTGCCTTCCGAAGCACGGAGGAGCTCGAGATGATAAATTTTTGGTTACTCATCCGATGACCGGTCTTTGCGAAAGTTGCTTAACCTCAGCAATCGCAGACTGTGCGTGTTAACCACTGCGCCATCGAGCTCCTCAGTGTTCCTAATAAAATTAATTAATTGAAAAATACATATTATATTAAATTGATAATTTACTACTTTTATGATGATGATTTATTCCTTTGTATTCGCCCAACTACCTATTTGGATGGAAAATTTGAACTTTCTAGGTCATCTGGAACTGGGTTAGAGTTTTGATCTATCTATAGATCAGTGAGTCAGTCAGTCAGTGATAAAAATTTCAATTTTTGGACGTTTAACATTTAAATAACCGTTTGAGGTGTGTTTATGAAATTTTTAGCACATATGTATCTCGCAAGTCTCAATATATGAGCCAAATTTGACATATTTTATGAAATAGATTTGAGTTATGCGGGGGTCAAATATGGCTCCAAATGGTTCGTGTAATTTACACACGGTGCTGTTCGCCAGTTTTGTTAGCTTGAACTTGTCTTGACACGTAAGTAAGAATAAAAAACGTTAAACTTTAAAAGATTTGATGAGATATAAATTCTGCTGCTACAACACAATTTATGACTAATTGCCCATGGTTACTTAATGATGCAATAAAAACTTAAAGTAATTATCTAAAATGATTATCGAAGCCTTTATTGTGTGTTTTTAAAATTACTTTTTGAGATAAAGGTCTAAGTACTTATCATTAAGAAATGAGTCAAAAATCTGTATAAATTAGTGGGAGAGTATTTTGTTTATCATTCACCGTTTGTTGTTTAATCAGTAAAGTTGATATTTAATTTTATTAACATGGCACAACGTTTGTTTTATGCATCAATGAAGTCGGATACATCGAGTGGAAGTACTTTAACCACAGCTATTTATGTGGCACCAGCACAAACCTCCTACGAGACAAAAAGAATGCCAGAAAACAAGTCTCCATTTGAAGACTTTCAAAAACCACTGTGCAGATGCGAATTTGTAAGTAATTTTTTATTAAATGTAATTTTTCATACTTTTTATTACCAAAAAAAATATTAATACAATTTTGATGAAAAAAATATTTAGGAAAATCAAATGGTCGTAAATAAAATAAGGACTATTTTCATAGTTTATCTTTTTTCTCAACATGTGAAATAATTACTTGTTGCTTAAATTTATAAAAAAAAACGCCTAATGTCAATGTATTTTGTAATTTGTAATTTTCTAATGTAGTGCTAACTTAACACGAGCAAAATACGAAATTCCAACATAATAATATAGGGTATGCCATGTTTCGTCTGGAACGTTTGGGAACGATCACATTTTCTTTTGTATTTAACGTTAATTATTTTGTTTTTTCATTATTTTATTTTTTATTTTTATTAGGCAAACATTAAGTTACGGTTACTTATAATCTAATCCAACTATTTTAAATTTTATTCAATACTATTGACCCCACTTATTGACTGTAATCGGTTTTAAGATTAATAAATTAATAAAAAATAAATAAACTCTTTTTCAATAGGTGAATCAGTGGCTCGACGCGCACATGTCGTACTTCCCCTCACCGTCGGCGTCGCCTGCGCTGCACCCTATGACTCAAGTTTCGGAGTACACATTTGGGCCGAGTCGCGTACATTACTATTACAGTACGCCACTGCCCGCGCCGCAGCCTCCAAGGGACATAAAACTGCCCTACATTGTACCAGCACCATATCGGATATCGCGTATGGTGCCGGTGTGGCCGAGTAGGCAAAAAAATTAATTAAACATGAATACTATTATACTCTTTTAATGCAAACATATCATTAATGAATTTTTAATCATAAATATTGAAATACATCAAAGTACCTATTTGTAATTGTATGTGTTATTTTAATATCAATGAGAGATTATATAATTGATTTCAAATTTATATTTATATACTAAAATAGCTTTACGTATTTTTGTCAACATTATATGGATGTCTATCATCCAAAATATATAGATGAATTTTGTATATATACTTAATCTAAGCATCTCTATCATCCGAAATAAATATATTAAAACAACAACCTTGTTATACTTTTATTTAGTTTAAAAACACTTATTTTATGCTAATATACTAAGAGTTATCAGACTGACTGACTCATCAACACTCAAACTACTGAAGCTATACAATTATATTACAATTACAAAGCTAGGCACGCAATAAGAAAGGATATTTTACAATCCAGTAAGCGAGAGAGAGTGAAATAACTTAGTGCAAGTTAGCTAGCGTGTATATTAGTAACTTTACGGACCCAACATGTAATGGTATAACTAGCAGTCAGACACGTTAAGGTTTAAAGGTTGAAGCTCTGGTGTTAGAACCATAAAACAAGGAGGATCCAGAAGGTACTCAGACATGGACATGTACGGACACGGATCTTGGAAATTCGATCCGATCCGATCCGAACCCTTCGGAGAATCTAGTAGGGCACGGGGACACGCACTTTTAAGTGTGTAATGCCGTTTCCTCTAGAAAACTTTTTTGGTTGGTGGTAGGGCTTGTTAGTCCGCCTGGCTAGCTACCACCATCTTATCTAAATATGTCGCCATAACATCTGTTCCGGCAGCTAGAGATAAGATAGCTAGTGCCTTATTAGTTGAGGTTCCCGGGTGAAGTGCGCTTCCATCATTGGCCTTATCATCACTGTACATCAAGTGAGATCAAGGCACTGTGCTTATCCGTAAAATACAAAAAAAAAACCTCCGAAGGTGATTCGTTTCTTAAGGCTTAAGGTACCCTTTAAGTACCTCGCCGCCCCCAAAAAAGCCCGGTGACGCTGAAAAATGCCGTTTGAGGCAATCAGCAATCTCTCTCGCAAAAAAAAGTGTCTCGGAACAGCTCGGAACAGTTCAAGCGCAGCTATTGCGAGGTTTCGTATCCGTGATAGGTTGTCTATGTGGGCGTGGCTCGAGCGCGTTCGTTTGAATCTTACCTCCTGCAGTCTGTCTATTTTGTGTAAGTGCTGAAACGACCACGGGCGTAATTTGTTTTGAACGTGCTTCTTCTATTTCCTTACCTCTGTCTTAAAGCGAGGGTATCCAAGAATACGGTGTTTTTAAATGAGTTTTATTCGAAATGATAAGGATTTTAAATCTAAAAAAATATATGTTATTCATTGGCCTTTTATCTAGTAATTTCGGCTGGTGTTTTCACGAAATTTTACAATTTCCTGTATCGAATATAATATCCAACATACGTCTTATTAATGAACACAATATCATTTTATTATTATATATACACCGTTTCAGACAAAGAAAAATATACCAAACCAATTGTCTTTGAATATGTAATAGTTGACGGCCATTATAATTTTAATAATAAGTAAACGTTCAATAAAATCCACATTATTGCCTCATTCGACGCTCGCGCCATCATTGAGTCCCGAGCGGAACGCCTTAGAAATCTCACAGTCGGAAACGCTCGCCTTAAGAGCGTTTACGCAGCACACTAGCGCTACTAATGAAAAAAAAAACATATCTAGTAATTAGAGATAAAAAATCAAATTATGCTCAACAAACTATTTGAATGAAGTAATTTAGCATTTTTACGGCACCTAATGAACACCTCACATGTTATGGTTTAGTTAAATAAGACGTTACGGCCAATTTTAACTATAACGCCTTGCCTTCCATTCTGCTCTGAAAAGACGTTTCATTGAGCCTTCTTAGCGAGTTATTTGTCCAAAGCTCAGGTTGACAATAGATCTTATTAAACGGAATACTTACATCTTTCAATCACATACAACAAAGACTTAATGTGGTGATTAGCTAGTTACAAAACAGTTTTAAATGGATTCAAACATTATGTATATTGACAATTAGTCGCAGACTGCTGTATTTTTTGGCCGGCCGACTATTTTTTATTCTCCAATGTCATTAAAATTTGGACAGCTGAAATACAGAATTCACAAAAGTGCCCGAGAGCAAATATTGACAGTAACAACTTTTGAGAGTTAACGCTTGGTCATCGCTTCATCGTCAGCTTTATTTTGCTAGAATGTTTATTTAAATTTTATTTATTTACACGCCTCAGTGGGCTGTACCGATACCCGACGTTCCCAGGTTCTATTCCGATTTGAGTGCGCTTCCATCCTCGACCTTATCATCACTCAACATCAGGCTAGGTGAAGGCCAAAAGCTTACCGGTGACGAATAGCAAAAGGCTAAACAGAAAATACTTAAGGTGTAAATTAACTTTTTTGTGTCTGATAGTAGATGAAAACAAGGTTTTGGTCATTTAGTCATTTAGTTTTGTTGTTGATTCGTTAGTTTTTACAGCTGGTTACCCACTTTATGTAGTTCAAAAAGTAATTTACAATGAGATGGCAGTAAAGGTGGCAATAAGCGTTCAGAGTTACAGCCCAGTCGGCCTTTAAAAGTTTTTCACTGTTTGCTAAAGGCAATTTCTTTGATAACCACTACAATCGTGTGTTATACAATATTTACTACCATGTAAATGGAGAGTATTTTTAACACATAACTTTCATCATCATCATTATCATCATCATCAGTTAATTTTCGTCCCCACTGCTGGAGCACGAGTCTTCCCTATGGATGGATAAGGAGAACGGGCCATAAACCACCACGCGAATGATTTGTTTGTTTTGTTGTCATGGAAACTGTCAAAGCGGTACGAAGTCCGCCGGTCAGCTAGTAATAGTATAATTTCACTATCGCCACCTCATTTTGTGTCCCCACTGCTGTGACACGAGCCTATGGATTGAAGGAGAACGGTTCATAAACCACCACACGGGCCCTATGCGGATTGGTGGTTGTTTAGCGACTGCTAATGTAGTCGGGACCAACGGCTTAACGTGCCTTCTGAAGCACGGAGGAGATGGAGATAATACACTTTTGGTCATTCCCGCTACGATGCTCGCCGCGCACCCCCGTGTGCCGCGTGCCTCAATCCGCTCCGCTCTGCCTACGCTCTCCCGCCAAGGTACGCCAAACGTTATCTATTTAGATAACGTTCGTTGCGTTTTCTCAGCGTAGTTGCCAATAATAAGAGTTTTCGCCCACGTTGAGAACTAGTGGATACTTAACGGTGACAACTAAGCTAGTTCTTGCACAGCGCAGCCCCGGTGTGCTGCCTAAGGCCCTTCTGGCCTTTGGAAGACCCGAACCCAGAGCACCTAGGCTTTCCTAGGGGTGACGGTTTTAGCGTTGATCGGTACGACAACGCTATAGTTGATCCTTTTTCCGCCGCCGCGTACCTCCCTGCCATAAGCAGGGAGGGTTCCGCCAGTGCGATGGCCGCCTCCGAGGCCACACAGGCCTTATTAGCTCAGATCCGTGCGGCACTCTACCGCAAAGACGTCGACGCCAGCCGCGCCTCTCGGCTCTCCGAGGGGCGTGCGCTCCGGTAGCCTTTGTAGCCCTTCTCAAGGCTAAAGGCGATCCCCAGGGTTTTTTTTTACTGTGGTCTGTCTTAACCCTTCTTAGAGAAGGACAAGGCAAATCCCAGATCTCTGGACCATCCGGATCCTCGGATCCGTATCTCCTGGAATATGTTTGCATATTTTTTCCCCTGGGCTGACAATTAAAAAAACACTTTTGGTCACCCATTCTATGAGCGCTAATCACTGCACCATCGATCTCCTCATTGTTTTAATTGTTTGCTAAAGGCCAATTGCTTTGTAAAGTATTTATATCACATTTACGATACAAATGTAATTCTTACGTTGTTCATTCTCATAGAATATAGTTTCAGACATTCTAATGCTATGATTAGAAGAGCTTGATGGCGCTGTCGTAAACGCGGTAGGTAATCTGTCTTACTAATGAAAACAAAAATCTCTTTTCTGGAAAAACATAATAAAAATAAACACAACACACTTCAAACAGAAGCCATCCAGACTAATGGTAATGACAAACGTATGTTTAAAAAAACTTTTATTCATTCCTTTCATATCGTATTTTATTATAATAGATAGGTCTAAATTAATTGTTATTGTACCAGCTATATTCTTTAGTCAAAGACGAAACTTCTTTATTCAAATAAATATAATTATTAAGTACTTTATATTGTATCTTTATTTTTTTATAAAGGCTTGGTGTAGGTTTATATCTTATGTTATAATATAAATAAATAAAGCAAATAAGAAAGTAAACAGCCTGAAACTGTCCCACTGCTGGGCAAAGGCCTTCTTCATTGAAATCAAGTCAATCAGTCATCGCTACAATTGATGGGTAATGGCTTAACCACCACGCTTGCCAGCGGGTTGGTGATCACAAACACGGGCTATGCATCGAAAAATCCGAAATACAATAAATTTTGCCCGACCTGGGAATTGAACCCGAGACCTTCAGGTATCGGGCTGTGCGCTTTGCCACCGAGGCGTAAAAACAAATAAAAAGAAAATAAAATCACTTTTCATTCGAAATCCTCGATTTCTGGGATACTGGCAACCTTATAACTAAAACTGTTACAACACAACCAGACAATGTTACCAATATATTTGTTGTGTGATGGATGGCTGCAGACTTACTACAAACCCATACTTAACCTAACCAAAACTAGAATACAAAAAAAGCTTTCTTTCTTCTAATAGAGCCCGAATGGAGGTCGGGGCGTATGTATGCGTAATACATTTTCTCCTGTTTAAAAAAGGGTATCGAATTGCAGAGGTGAGTATCGTAGTGGCACCAGCAGCGCAATTCTCTAAGCAAAACAGCGTCGAACTCGACGTTGAACTCACTCATAACTTGCAAACGAATTTCAACCTCAAACAACTATTAACTATTACTACTATTTCAACCAAATAGTAATAAAGTCTACATTCGTTTGCATGTTATGAGCGAGTTCAATGTTTAGGTCGACGCTGTTTTGCTTAGGGAATAGCACTGCAGTTTTCGACACAGTAACCTAGAGCGATGCTTGGGATTTCTCTGGCGGATAGGATCCGCAACGAAGTTATTCGACAGAGAACTAAGGACACCGACATAGCTCGCAGAATTGACACCTTGAAGTGGAAGTGGGCCGGTCATGTCTGCAGAAGGACTGATGATCGTCGGAGCAGACATGTCCTAGAGTGGAGATCGCATGCAAACGCAGTGTAGGGCGCCCTGCTGAGCGGTGGACCGACAACTTGAAAAGGATGGCGGGTGGTGGATGGATGCGGACTGCGCACTGCGCGGAGGCTTACGTTCAGCAGTGGACGGCAATAGGCTGAAGAGAACCTGGAGTTCAACACCAGTTTTTCGTATCCAAAAAATAATCATTATATTCTAATGACTTGTCCTGACTGACTGATTCATCATCGCCGAGCCTAAACCGCTGAAGCTAATTAGATGAAATTTGGACTATAGGTTAATTGAGTGACGTAACCAGCCACTAAGAAAGGATTTTACGGAAATCACACCCTAAGGGGGTCAAATAGGGGGCGAAAGTTTGTATGAAAGTCCGTCAGTTTTGAAATAAAATACATGAAAATTGGTATTTGGCTTCTTGAAAAGAAATAAAGAACGATGTGTCTCAGGAATTTTGTTTATTTCCTTTAAATGAGCAAAAAGAGAAGAAGTTTTTTTTTGGGAAATCGTTGTTTTCAAAGAAATAACTAAAAAGAGGAATAATTTCATCGATCTATAGATTTTTCAATAAAAAAAAATGACGTGTTTACCTAAGCATTTTTGAAAAATTTCCCCTAGAGGGGTGAAATAATAATCTGTCATTTCTTAAATTTCGGTATTTGACCTAGTTAGAAATTAATAAGTGTTTCAGGATTTTTGGAAAATGATCCCTAAGTAGGGGATGGCAATTTGCACAGGAGGTTTCAAAACGGACCAAAATTACTTATACTTTATTAAGTAGGTACGTTGTTTTGTGTTGGACACTTTTTACTAATTCTAGCTAACATGAGCGCGTTGAATAAAAATATTGATTAAAAAATAAAATCTAAACCCGATACAAATAAACAGAGAATAAGCTCCGAATAGTTATTCCGTGTTTTGTTCCCGTCATGTAACTTCATTTCAAATAAGAGAAATAGAGACAAAACACGGAATAACTATTCCAAGCTTATTCTTTGTTTATTTGTAAGTCCCTTATAGCGACGCATCGCTAAACAATTAATCTAGTACGAAGCGATTGCGCCCCGTACCTTAAGAAAAACTGTTTTTTTCCTTCAAATTAAAACTACAAATTATTTTTAAAAAAGCTAATCTACTAAGAAAATTTAGATGCTTAAATCGGTCTGGTTTGCTTGTAAAATGCAAATCTATGTTTAAAAAGAGGTCACTTTGATATTTTTTTCTCTGTTATAAAAGTTGACAAATCGTGTTTCTGCAACTAGCAAAATGAAGTCAATTAAATGAAAAATCATGTCATCAAGAATCACTTTCATATATTTTGTAATTGTTGGGAAAAATCAAGATCCCCGCCACGTAAATTTCCTATGCGTCGCCTTAATGTTTAATCATGATCATCATCATCATCATCATCATTTTAGTACGGATGAACACAAGTTGTGTACCCCACGTGAGCAAAGCCGCGAGCAAAAGCTAGTATAGAATATAATTTTAATTTTTCGGGATGACAGCTAGGAAGGAAGTCGTCTGTATGTTGCTAAAGTCAAAAACTAGTTGATGACCATTTACATATAATTTTCCGCAAATTTAGTTGCAAACAAATTTCCATGGCCATTGAGTAGCTCGATGGCGCAGTGGTTAACACGCTCGGCTTGCGAGTGCTGAGGTTAAGTAACTTTCGCAAAGACCGGTCATTGGATGAGTGATCAAAAATTTATCATCTCGAGCTCCTCCGTGCTTCGGAAGGCACGTTAAGCCGTTGGTCCCGGCTGCATTAGCAGCTGTTAACAACCACCAATCCGCACTGGGCCCGGCTGCGTGGTGGTTTACGGCCCGATCTCCCTATCCATCCATAGGGAAGGCTCGTGCTCCAGCAGTGGGGACATAAAATGAGCTGATGATGATGATGATGATGATGATGATGATGATACCATGGCCAGCATGATAGCATAGTTGGTAGTGCACCTGACCCAGCATGTCATTAGGTGCGAATGGTCACTTTGATATTTGTATGTATATTTCTAAATATAAATCGATGACCTATACTTTTTATAATTTTAAAAGCATTGTAAACACATTTCTAAGCTATATTAATAAAAAACACGCATAATCCCGGGGAAAAATTTTTTTTTAGGAAGTTTTCAAAATTCTGCGTTGATTTTTAGTACAAGGAAATTTTATTTTTTAGTTTTATTTAATTAATTTTTAAATTAACCTGGTACTTAGGTCTGAAATAATAATATCACCATGAAGAGTATTTAATACTATATCAGATTTGTAAAAATGAGCAATTATAATTAAAAGATTAATAAAATATGTAATTTTAAAGACAAGTCTAACCAGTCCCGGAAAAAAATAAAAAATAAATAAAAAAATATTTTAAAAATTTACTACGTAAATATTATAAATGAAATAAATAAAATAATAACATCATTAAATACTGTATTTAATAGGCTTTCTAACAATGTATTACACTTCTCTTAACAGTAATACCAAAAAATGCAGTTAATTTCACTAAAACACATTACTTCGTCGAGAGGAAAGGGGAGGCACTGGCAGTTAGCTTGGACATAGCGAAAGCCTTCGACAGGGTATGGCACAGGGCTCTTCTCTCGAAACTTCCATCATACGGGCTCCCTGAGAAATTGTGTGCGTAGGTCGCCAGCTTTCTTTCTGGGCGTAGCATCAAAGTCGTAGTTGACGGATCATGCTCTGACCTGAAGCCCGTGAATGCTGGAGTCCCGCAGGGGTGTGTGCTGTCGCCTACACTGTTTCTTCTGCATATCAATGACATGTTGCATAACAACAGCATTCATTGCTATGCAGACGACAGTACTGGGGATACGCTTTACACCGGACGTACTAATATTTTTCTGGAAAGCGTCATCGAGAACCGGAATAAACTTGTGACTGACACTGAGAACATGTTAAGTCATGTCTCGAATTCATCATCATCTCAGCCAAAAGACGTCCACTGCTGGACAAAGGCCTCCCCCAAGGATCTCCACAACGACCGGTTTTGTGCTGCTCGCATCCAGCGGCTTCCCGCGACCTTCACCAGATCGTCGGTCCACCTTGTTGGAGGCCTGCCCATACTGCGCTTTCGGGTACGCGGTCGCCACTCCAGGACTATCCTGCCCCAGCGGCCATCAGTCTTGCGAGCAATGTGCCCTGCCCACTGCCACTTGAGCTTAGCAACTCTTCGGGCTATGTCGGTTACCTTTGTTCTTCTGCGGATTTCCTCATTTCTGATTTGATCACGCAGAGAAACCCCGAGCATAGCCCTCTCCATTGCTCTTTGAGTGACCTTGAGCCTTTTTATGAGGCCCATAGTGAGCGACCACGTCTTAGTCCCGTATGTCATCACTGGCAACACACATTGGTCAAAGACTTTCGTCTTGAGACACTGCGGTATATCGGACGAGAAGATATTTTGAAGCTTACCGAACGCTGCCCAGCCTAATTGGATTCGACGATTGACCTCTTTGCTGAAGTTGGACCTACCTAGCTGGACCGTTTGTCCCAGGTAAACATAATTGTCCACAACTTCAAGGGCAGAGTCCCCAACCTTCAGAGGAGTGGGTACGACACGTGAGTTCGACATAACTTTCGTCTTCTCCATGTTCATTTTAAGGCCCACTTGTTGAGAGACTCTGTTGAGGTCACCGAGCATTGCGCCGAGGTCTTCCAGGGTCTCAGCCATGACCACTATATCGTCAGCAAACCGAAGGTGAGTGATGTATACGCCGTTGACGTTGATGCCGAGTCCTTTCCAGTCCAGAAGCTTGAAAACATCTTCCAGTGCAGCAGTGAACAGTTTCGGAGAAATCACATCTCCCTGTCTCACTCCTCGCTGCAACTGGATAGGTTTCGAGCTCTGGTCCTGAAGACGGACTGACATAGTGGCGCTTTCATACAAACACCTCAACACTTCGATGTACCGATAGTCAATTTGGCACCGCTGGAGAGACTGTAGCACGGCCCATGTCTCAATCGAATCGAAGGCTTTTTCATAGTCCACAAACGCTAAGCAAAGAGGCTGGTTATACTCTTCGGTCTTCTGTATAACCTGCCGCAGCGTATCTATGTGGTCTATGGTGCTGAAGCCTTTTTGGAAACCGGCTTGTTCGATAGGCTGGAAGTCATCAAACCTGCGTGCGAGACGATTCGTTATGACTCTCGAAAACAGCTTGTAGACGTGGCTTAGAAGTGAGATGGGCCTGTAGTTCTTCAGCAGGGTTTTGTCACCCTTTTTGAAGAACAGTACCACCATACCTTCGTGCCACGTCTCTGGCGTTCTGCCCCCTAGTACCACGGAATTAAATAGCTTCTGAAGAGCTACGAGTACCGGTCTTCCGCCTGCTTTCAGAAGCTCGGCCGTAATTCC
Organism: Eudonia lacustrata; assembly: GCA_947562085.1. Taxonomy (NCBI): domain Eukaryota; kingdom Metazoa; phylum Arthropoda; class Insecta; order Lepidoptera; family Crambidae; genus Eudonia; species Eudonia lacustrata. The sequence continues at coordinate 13,566,953 of OX387318.1, read as the reverse complement.
GTCAGCACCTGGTGCCCTGCCATTTTTGAGCTGTTTGAGAGCCATACTAATCTCATATAGGCTGATGTCCGGGATGTCTTCGGTATAGTGCCGGGTTAACTTAGCTCTAGGGTCTTTAGCTAAGCTTTGTACAGGTGGCCGTGTGGATGTGTAAAGCTGTCCATAGAACTTCTCGACCTCTCCCATAACATCGGACCTGGTCGTGACAGTTCTGCCGTCATCGGTTTTCAGCGTCGTCAGTTGGCACTGCCCAATACCCAGATCTCTTGCGAACACTTTTGAGCCTTTGTTCCGCTCAATGGCCTCTTTAATACGGTTAGTATTAAATTGGCGCGTGTCGCGAGTCATAGACTTCGAGATCTGCCTATTTAGCCGCCGAAACTGAGACGCATCACCTGAGGAAAGCAGAACCATTGCGCGCCGCTCTTCCATTAGTTTTAGGGTATGGTCTGAGAACTTTTTGGTTCCTTTTGCACGGTGGGTTTTAAAGAACTTGGACCCAACCGTTTGGACAGTTTCCACAAACCTGTTGCTGTATTCGTCCACATTTTCACAATTATTTAGGCGCTCGAAGCGATTCTGCAATTCGAGCTGAAGGCTTTCGGGGTTTTGGATTTGGATGGGTGCAGGACGGAGCGTAGACCTTATCAATCGACGTCTTTCCAGCTTAACGTTGATATTCAATGTGCCTCTTACCAACCGGTGATCGCTGCCAGTTTTAAACGCATTGATCACAGTGACATCATTGAATATTTGCTTCCTCGTCGACATGATAAAGTCAATCTCGTTTTTTGTTGCACCATCGGAACTTATCCAGGTCCACTTGCGGTGTTCAGCTTTCCTGAAAAAGGAGTTCATCATAAAGAGGCCCTCCCTCTCAAGAAAGTCCGCCAGCAGTTGGCACCGTGAGTTCCGATTACCAACCCCAAATCGTCCCACTCTCATCTCATCGCCGCTTCGTTTGCCCAGTTTTGCGTTAAAGTCTCCCATGACAACGGTGTAATGAGTTTTGGAGGCTTGTATGGCTCTAGAGATGTCCTCATACGTAGCTTCCACCTCATCGTCAGGGTGTGTCGTAGTAGGAGCATAAACCTGTATGACCTTCAACGAATACCGTTTGGTTATTCTGAGTATAAGGTACGCTACCCTAGGCGACACACTCCCGGTCTCGACAACGTTGTTCACGAGGGACTTGTGGACGATGAACCCGACACCACCTTGGGACAGTTGTTCGCCCTCCCGGAAATAGAGCAAGTTACCGGACTTGAGGATTATCGAGTCCTCCCCCTCTCTTCGGACTTCAGATAATCCAACTATGTCCCACCGTATCTTGGTCAATTCTTCCTCCAGTTCGTAAATCTTCTCGTCAGTCCGTAATGTGCGCGTGTTAAATGTTGCCAGGGCCAGAGTTCGTTGTTGGCGGTAGCCAGGTCTCTGCCGGAGATTCTTAGCACCCCCTGCCCCGTCGCTGCCTTGGCCGCTACCGTAGCTAGGGCGAGCGGGGCCGCCGGGGACTAGGGGCCGGTTTTTGCTGGTGTGCATGTCATGGGGGGTATTTGCCATAATCGCCACGCTTGGCAGGCGGGTTGGCGATCGCAGTAGGTTGAAGGTAACCTCAGAGAGATGCTGCTGCCCATCCTCTGGAATGGTCCCTTAGTCGCCTTTTACGACACCCACGGGTTGAGATGGGGTGATGCAATTCTTTATCCCCGGCACCACACGGGGAAATCAGCGGCATCATGTCTCGAATTGGAGCCGACTTAATCTAGTCCATTTTAACCCTTCCAAAACACAAGTTTGCGTGTTTACCGCTAAAAAACATCCCTTCGTCGTATCTCTAAACTTTGAAGGAGCTCCCCTTGATACCAAACCGACCATTGGAATCCTTGGCGTCGATATTTCGAGTGACGTTCAATTTCGCGGTCATTTGGAAGGTAAAGCTAAATTAGCTTCGAAAAAGCTGGGTGTGCTCAATAGAGCGGGACAGTATTTCACGCCGACTCATCGCTTACAGCTTTACAAAGCACAGGTCAGGCCTCATATGGAATACTGTTCCCATCTTTGGGCTGGAGCGCCCCAGTACCAACTCCTCCCATTTGACCGCATTCAATGCAGAGCTGCTCGAGTTGTCGGCGGCGTGGTAACCTCTGGTCGGCTCGATCCACTGGCCCTTCGGAGAGACGTTGCATCTCTCTGTATATTTTATCGCCTTTATCATGGGGAGTGCTCTGAGGAATTGTTCGGTTTGATCCCTGCCGCTGATTTCCTTCACCGCACTACACGCAATCGACTGTCTTTCCATCCACACCATCTTGATGGATGGCGATCTACTACTGTGCGTTTCTCACGTAATTTTTTACCACGAACTACAGTGCTGTGGAACCAGCTCTCAGCGGCGGTATTTCCGGACCAATATGACTTAGGAATCTTCAAGAAACGAGCCTATTCCTTCCTTAAAGCCCGGCAACGCATCTGTGATTCCTCTGGTTTTGCGGGTGTCCATGGGCGGCGGTGATTGCTTTCTATCAGGTGACCCGCCTGCTCGTTTGCCTCCTTCTAATATAAAAAAAAAAAAAAAAAAACTTGGCACAACATACTATAACAATGACAGATGACAGGTGTCAGATTTCAAACGCTCTTGTATATTAAATGGCGGACTGGATTGGAGTGTTTCTTTAATATAAAAGGTTAGGAATTTAATACAGAATTATATAAAAGTTAAAGCATCTTTATTTTAAAGATAAGAAGAACTTTTACGAACGCAAGATCGTTTGGTTACTATACTGCCCATGGCCGTTTTGAGCCATTTTGATTTGGTTACAAAAGTAACCAGTGGCCGTTTGAGCGGTTAAGAATCATTGTGCTTAATTAATCACAATTAAATTAGTGCTTACATGAACGAGTTTTTGTAAATTACCTACCTTTTTTTCAAGTCATTAGGCGCAAAAAGGTATTATTCATTACAAAAGAGGTATATTAAGAGCCACAAGCATTTATCTCTGTGTTATGAATAGATGGTCGTTAATTGCTTAACATAGAATCAGTGTTATTTAATAAGCAGGTGCTAGATCACGGAAAACAATAATTTACTTTATTAATTAATTAATTTACTTTATTTTAACAAATGGAATCAGGTGTTACTTTGCGGAAATCCATGGCATTCAAAAATGCTATTAAAATTAAATGTAGTGTTCTGTCCGATAACTTATTAGTTATTAAAGCTTGGATATAGCACGCAAGCACCCTCACGCTTGCAAATCTTTGCACATGCACATGTCATGTATAATATAATTTTATTTGTTTTTCTATTTTGTATTCATTATACTAAGTAATACGTCGTTTTATTATGCGTGCTAAGCTATATAGAAGTAAAATGTGCTCATTTTTCTTTTATGTTTTTGATCTGATTAAAACTTAACAATAAAATAGTTACGTAACAAAGTTAACTTTGAATAATTGTGTAGGTACACTGTTTTTAATCAGTCAATTTTTATTTTTATGTTAATCAGTTTTAAATAATAAAAGTATAAAGATAAAAAAAAAGTTTAGCTATTGGCCATTACGGGCTTATTTTCACGCACCATCACAGGCACCATCACGTCACGTGTGACGAAAGCGGAGCGCTTACTCCGTTTAAAAAAGCTATCGTCTTTTGTTTCACGTTCGTACCATTTGCTTCGCGCTTAACGAAACGCAACTTTAAATGTCGAATTGAACTCCGAGTTAAACTACCATTAGCTTAACTCAGCTTCGCCAATGGTTCAGTCAAATAGCGAACTTCAGTTTATAGCCTCAACCGAATAGCGGACTTTGGCAACTCGTATCTTGTTGGATCTCGTTTGCTTTGATGAGACGAGTTTCATTTACGGCCATTTACTCTTCAACTGAACTATGGCTCGTGGAAATTTTTTGTATCTTTTGTTTTTTTAATGAGGTACTTTAATGTACTGTCGACCACACATGAATTGTTACAGTAACATTGCAAAAAATTCCTTTTCTGAAAATGGTTTAATAGTCCTATTGTTACCTCATACAACCTTTGATTAACTCTTTTTAAGGCTTTATGGTGAACAAGTTTTTGAATAGTGTTTAATTTTATCATAACCATACTTACAGAAAATAATTCATATTCCATTGATTTTAATTTTAATCCATCTAAAGTAGCCAACCTTGTTTGTAAAAAGTGCTCAAACAAATTCTCTAGCGGACTACTTTAACAGTAAAAAAAATCATCAGCTGCCGCCATGACTAGCCCGAAGCGGTCCATGAAATATCAAAGGCGTTCGTCCATTGGTTAACTGTACGTGAAAATCTGAAACCATGTTAGGAAGTCATGAGAGCAAGTACCCTTGCGTCCCCATATGTTAACTTTGTTTTGTGGCACAAGTCTAAGACTTGTGCCACTTATGGCGCTGTCCAACCAGAGCTGTGCGACATAGCTATGCGGTACCCGGGGAATATATCAACCAATAGGATTATGTCTTTTTCTTGCGCTGTAAAATGGAGTAATCCTTTGATGGATTTTTCCTCGCGCACCTCACAGCTCCACCTCGTACAGCTCTGGTAGATAAAGCAGCTTTTGAAGCCTTTATGAAGGTTTAGGCAAACAGCTGGTGTAGCGAAGCTAGACGTTAGTGTGATGTGTCCTAGACGTGCTAAATTAAGATATATTTATTTATAAGAGACTTGATTTATTGAACTCGTTGGTTGCCTTTCGTGATCCCGTGCCAGCCACGTAGCAGAAGGGGTGGGGGTCCTCTCCCTTCGTCGAGCGTTTAGTGCCTGGACGAAGGAAGAGGATGAGAGTCCCACATAACTCGGGTCCACCCCTAGCCTCGGTGTATGTGCAAATAATTAATATTATTCTAGTTAAAAAAGCAGCGTTGACAAATGACTCCACTCTACCATATGTTAAGCAGAAGCGGAATCCAGATGCGAAGACAGCTAGTGGAGCAGGAATGTACCTCTAGCCGCCCTCACCTCGCGCGTAACGTGTCGCCTTAGGACCCCATGTTACAACTTGTAAGAACACATATCATACAATATGTTCTCGGAAAAAGCATTCCTTTTTTTAGTTCGCGACGGATAAATAAGTACCACCAACAAAACCTATTTTTTACAAGCTTTTATTTAACTTGAAATGTATGTTTGTTCGCGTGAAATCTTGTTACTCAATTTTGAAGCTAATATCTTCAATTGATTTAGCTGAAAATTTGTAAACATGTTCAGTTCGAAGCACAATGCATGGTTAATTGTGTCATTCGTGACGTCATTCTAAATCTAAGATGGCGGCACACCCAAGGTGGCGGACTAATTATTTTTAAAGCATTTCTATAATATGGGCATCAAATGAAAGGGCTTGCTGAGAATTACTCGAAAAATAATGTGACGTCAATCTAAATCCAATATGGCGGACTTCTAAAGCTTGAAACTCAATTATGAAGCAGATATCTTTAACCGATTGAGCTGAAATTTAGTATACACGTTCGTTATAAATTGATGAGGTGAATATCAAAATGTACTTTTGTCCACCCCTTGCCGATTTTTTTTAAGAATTTTAATCTTCATGATAAACTTCAACTCCATAGTTAAGATGGTCCAAAACAAGCTTATGTCCAATAAAAACAGAGACCTAAACATCGCATTTTTTTTTAAATTGGATACATGTCCGATCCGATCCGTTCCAGCATGATGAGAGGTTTCCAAAAAGTACACATGTCCCATACAGTTGTTCATAATTGAAAACAAAAAGTATTCATGTCACCAAATTTTTTAAAATTATTTTCTAGCTTAATTTCCAAAGTAGAAAAAAAAATTGACAGATATATAGTATAAAAATATGTAAGTATTATGGAGTTCTTGGAGGGAAAGTGAAGAGTTATGTTTAAGTGTTCGTGAGTGTGTATGAGTGTTGACAAATGAAAGTGTTTTCTGAGATACTCGAGGAGTGGGGGGGGGGGTATATCATTTATTACTTCTCATTTCTATTATCATTCATCATCATCATACAAGAAGAAAATATTGTATTGGATGTATTACTTGTAAGAAAAATTACTTTGACACTGGCTAAATGTGCTAATCGCACGAAGCCATCAACTAAAGGAAAAAATTAATGTCTGTATATCTACATGGTATAGCTTCATGGTCAAGCCTACAAGCTTCATCAAAAAATTTAGGTCTGTGGCCTGCCTGTGCATTGCATTTGCATTACTCGAAAACGAAATGGATGTGATGATGATGATGATGGGAATGAATCATGGTCATGGAGTGACATGTCCATTATTTAGGTCAAGTCACATCAAAAGGTGACATGTCGATAGGTACGTAACAAAAAGTGTCATGTCCATTTGTTTTTATTTATTATTTCCGTTGTTTTTCCACGAATTTTCCAGGTTATGCCAAATATTGATGAGAAAATGCCTTATCTATAACATTTAATTTTTTTAAAGCACATAGTTAGGAAGACAACAAATTGTGAAGTTTTTTCGATTTCTGTAAAATTATTAACGCTGGACATGACACCTTTTGATTTTTAACTCCTCGATCAATTGTGTAATGATATTATAAGTTGATAGTAAAAGTTTTAAAGTAAAAATTTATTTTCTTTTTAGCGCATTTAAATAAAAGCGTGTTTTTTAAAAAGGTTTTTTGATTAATATTTTGCAATTGCCTCTTGTCTCAGCCGACAACATCATGACCTTTCGTCGCCCGGGAGTTAGCTTGTTTAACCACTAAAAACATTGGATTTCGGAGTTTTCATCTTTATTTTGTTGTGGATTTCAGTCATAACTGCGCAAGTCTAACCTTTTTATACAAAGTCCTGTTATAGTGACCATTATGTTCTTATCCGCTTCCGCCTCTGACATAAACCAAAGTAGCTAAAGCTATCAAGCGAAAAATTCACCCTGACCCTTTTCAACAAAATCGGCTATTAAAACGCAGACTTTATGCATATGGGACCCGATATTTAGACGAAAAACGAAAAATAAGGACTAACATTGAAGAAGAATCTTGAAGTTGGTTTCTAGGATTAGAAGCTTATGTAGTTAAGTAGGTCGGGGTAGATTTGGAACTTCTATTTTCCGTATGAGATTGAATTTTTAATAATAATTTTGTGTAAACGTTTCTTGAACCATATAGACAAAGAAAATGACGTCAAATGTGTGTTCATTTGTTGTTTGGGTTTGCCTGGACAAGCCAATCGACAAAGTTATATTATTTTTATTTCTTTCTCGGCAAGGGACCGTGTTCGTGATCTGCTGTTTTGATTCATTCTATCAACACTCATGAATATTTAAACAAGTTTATACCGTTATAACCCTTTATAGCTCCAAATTATAATGCGTGCCAAACCAAACAAAGAATGGGCATAATCTATCTGACTATAAAGTATATTGAAATTCGTAACAATCGTTCAAAAGAATTATCATTTAAACTATATTGCATGTCACACACATTAGTGAGTGACATGCAATATAGTTTTGATTAGACCAGATTTCTCTGTTATGGTTTGAATACATTCATTTCAAAAATTCATATAATTTTAAACCCATTCTACTCTCTCTTTATTGCTGAGCGAAGTGGTAAGTACGTAATCAATACTTACCATTATAAAAGCATTATTGTTCTTGGAAAAGCCATCGGATACAATAAATTTTCGGCGCTTCTTCTTCTAAGGCTATTTGAGTGTTAACGGTCGAGATTGCATTTTCGTTATTGTCAGTGCATTTGGCCCTTGTAAAGATAAAATTTTAAAAACTTAATATATATTTTTACATTATCTTATGACCAATATATACTTTTATACAATACAATATATAATAATATATTAACCGACTTAATTACGTATAATTAAATTGAAAGACAACGGCTACATTTAAAATTAGATTTAGCTAAAATGTATAAAAATAATCTCTTGTTCTTTTAATCCGCAAAGGGTATGAACACGCAATAGACGTTTGACCAAGTTATCAACCCTGGAAATAAAACGAGTTGTACTTGGTCAAAAGTTTATTGCGTGTTGACTTTTATATTATATTCGCACAAAAGACAAGACCAGTGGGGACGCGCGTAAGGATATGACATACCACCGCAGTTATAACAATCGCTCCGATGCTACGACTACAAACGAGCTGCTGACTCAGCGCAATATTGCTACAATCAACAACAATTTGGTCACGATATAATGCCATTGAACGATCACCTTTAGTACTCGCAATAGGGAGTTTCACTCGTATTCTTTGTGTAATAACACGTGTTGTGAGACTCCAGTTTTAATTCAATCTACCTTACAAATCTTATTTTATAGAATCGTACCAATTGAAATAGGCTTAATGCTAAACGTGAAGCCATTAATTAAGATATAATTAAAAACTTTCAATAGGCAAATGTCAATAGGCTTTTGTCAATGTTGCAGTAATTTGCATCCAACGCTTTGTCACCAATAAGAAAACAGTTTCCGACAGCCACGATCGGGAGGTTTAAGCGAGAAAATATTGCCAAACATTTGGACCACAAATTGATAAAAATGGCGGCAATAAATAAAATTTTACGCCTACTTATTGCGCGACCCAAGACTTTACGCAAACAATTTTATTGCTCTTCTTTTATAGTGATAAACTTTTTTTAATACTATAATTCTTTTTTTCATACCATATTATTGTCGAATAATGAGGTAAAACTATTTTTTATGATACTACTTACAACTGACAGTAAAATGCTGGACAAATTATAAAAGCAATTAAAGATCACTCTTTTAGTTGATACGTAGGGCTCCTCAATTAAGCCCTCATTCATCATCTCCTCATCCTTCATCATCATCATCATCAGCTCATTTTATGTCCCCACTGCTGGGGCACGAGCGGAAAGCTATGGATGAATAGGAAGAACGGCCCATAAACCACAACGCGGGCTCAGTGCGGATTAGTGGTTGTTAACGACTACTAATGCAGCCGGGACCAACGGCTTTACAAATGCCTTCCGAAGCACGGAGGAGCTCTAAACTATACATTTTTGGTCACTCATCCGATGACCGGTCTTTGCGAAAGTTGCTTAACCTCAGCACTCGCAGACCAGGCGCGTTAACCACTGCGCCATCGAGCTCCTCATTATTCATCATTCGTACCTTATTGTAATATGTATAATTACTTTAATAACTTAGACTTTATAAAAGTACAATTTGAATTTGTTCGCAACAATATTTGCGTAAAATTATATGTAATAATAATAATTTATAAAAGTATTTATATAGATACATATATTTAGAATGCAGGCATTCTAGGATCTACGTTTAGTGCTATGTACACTTAGGTACCTATACAGAGACATATTTAAAATCCAAGCAACTAACAATCTGAATTTTGACAAATTCCGAATTTAATAATTAGCCTATGTTGCAAATATAACATTTACTGTAGGTACTTTTTCAATTCAGTCTAAGTTATTTGGTATTAAGTGTATTAGCAAAGGTATTCCCAATTCATTAATCAATAATAATGTTCGACCAATTAATATTAATTGATCGTTATGGCTTTTGATATATTAATTAGAGGTGCCTTCGCCGGCCTCAAAGCAATACTTATTAAGCAAATTGGATTTGAGGTTATCTTACGAAAGTAAGGTTTATTTATACAAATATAATATGATGATCTCTGTATTTCATTTCAACCGTTAAATAGCAAAGTAATGGTGAGACCCTGGATAGGTGATCACTTTTAAATAAATCAAGCACTTTATGTGCCCCCGATCCGATCCAAAACCTTCGGGTAATATCCGTTCGAAAGCGTGTCTGTTTGTGTGATGCCGTTCCTCTAGAAACCCTTTAACGGTGTTTCGATCACACGGCTTGAAATATCCCTTAAGTTTCTCGCCGCCTTCAAAAAAGTCCGGCGACGCTGTCTGAGGCCATCAGCAAACTCTCTTCAAAAACTAACCTGTGTGCCTAAGAAGGCACGTTAAGCTGTTAGTCCTGGTTGTAATCGTAGAATGTTGGCCGATAAATCCCACCAACCCGCATCGGGCCAGCACGTTCGGTTTTGGCTTTATCTCCACATGTGGAAAGGTCTGAACCAGCCGTGAACTCTAATGATGGTCATGATGGTAATATCTAGCACAAATATCTGTATCATTACTTAAATTTCCAGACGCTTTTCAAAAAACACGAATGTAACCGTTAACCCTAGAACGAAAATCGAAGTCCAACGAAACATTTCTCCCGTTCCATCGGCTTAACATCACACCATTCTCTCCACTCAACGGCCATTTCAATTTCTATTTATTTTAGCTGGACCGCGCCAAAACAGCCTTGGATCCACGCTAAGTCCGAAAAAAAGTACAGAATCCTGGAGCATTCGCGCCAAACCATTTTAAAATTGGAACCGGCGTACCTCCTGAGCGGATTTTTATGTTGACAATCTTATTTGTGCGTCTACGCGAGACTTTATTTGTGTGGTGACAGAGTTGAAAATTTAAATGTGACGTGCGAAAAAATGTTGGTACCTACAAAGCCCGTGCATAGAGAACACAGATTTCAAATAAGGAATCTTCCGGCTCATCCGATTGGACTACGGATACGGCTATTTCGGATATACCGCTGGTGTGTGCACCTGCACTATCGAGCTAGGATTTAGTTTTTTGAAGCTTGAAAGCTGTCCAAAGAGTTTGGATAATTTGGTATGAAATGTTGTGTTTTTCCCAAATTGAAATTCCCCTCTCTTTTCAGCCACTATTTCCAAACCAATAGTGGCTGGCTTTTCAGTTCCAGTTTTCGTTGCGTGCTTTTTTCTTTGGGACTGGAACGGCTAAATGGACTCGAATAAATGTCGGGATGGTTCTCTTATAACTCATGGTAGTCTCGATTTGAAAAAGGTAGACAAGGTAACTAATAAAAAAATGCCACAGGATTGATGCAACGATAAACTTACGTTATTATGTCTCCTATACAAGTCTCCCTCAGTTTTATTTATTTCCTTTACACAAACATCTTTACGTAAAAAGAGACAAGAATTACAACAAACGATATATTTAATGTTCTTATAGGCGACAGTTTCTCACAGATACGAGGGCGTCAGCAAAAAAGGATAGCGCCATTGATCCTTGTATTAATGGGCCGTGAGGTCTCCCTGTTTTTCGGACCTTACATTATCCCCGGATTATACCCATTGTATAATTAAATGTGTTTTGAAGCTGGACGAAGGCTTTTTTTAAATTATACGTCTCTTTTAACATTAAAATTAGTATACTATATAAAATTGAAACTGAATTGCCTTCTTTAACTCAAATAAATACTTTGTATCGAACCCGGGCGCCTAAGACTTTTGTACTAAATGTCTATAAAAATAATACATCATATTACAATCCCATTGTCAGAATGTGCCGTCTATACAATGAACTGGTTGCACTTAATAAGAACATCGACATATTTTCCATGAAATTACATAATTTAAAAAAAAATGTCCGGAAAATTCTCGGCTCGGCATCTCCCACTTAATAAAAAAAAACTTCATAAAGTTTATTTTCGTAAAATTGTAAAGTCAACATTAACCTAGAATAAGTTTTCAATTGTTTATATTTTTATTTTGTTATGTAATTTTTTCACCATTACTATGTATTGTATTTATTTAGTTTTTAATTGGATATAGTTGTAGATTAGGTAAACTTTAACATGGACGCTTATTGTTAATCGTGTTGTGTACACATGTTTTAGATAGGAATTTAGCTCTTATACAATTTATCATGCATTATTGTTATTTTTTAATTTCTATCTGTTTTGTGTACCTAATAAATAAATAAATAAATAAATTTGCCTAAGGAGAAAATACAGTATTTAATTTAACGTTATGTAATTATACATATATGTTTTTAAACTTAAATTTAACCATCTTAGAGAAAGTAAGCATTTTTTCAACAATATCAGTCATACAACATAGCACTTCACATCCAATGTTTCCAAAGAACTGCCAATTATCGTATTTGCTTTTCTAGAACAGTAAAATAGTAGTAGGTAGTATGTAGTATGATAGCGAGTAATATATGGGATGTACAACATAAATATTCCTTTGCCATTGTTAAATTGAACGTGAACAATATTACTGTACAAAGTGGAGACGTTAGACTAAGAGCTTTAGTGTATTATTTTGTTCTCTTAATAAAAGTTATAATAGTAATAATGGTAAACGTATGGTTTTATAACATAAAATTATACAGGGTGTCCCAGAATGGGTGAATCAAAGTGCTATGACAGGTAAATTGACCTCTGTCCTACCCCTAAAAAATATGAAAAAAAAATAACGCACATAGCTATAATTTTTTTTTTGTTATTTACTGAAATTGTATGCAATCTTCTTAAGTTTATGCCTATAATTATTGCGTTTTGAGTTTATTTGCATTTTTTTCTTACCATTATTAATAGTAAGTAATTGTTTAGTTTGTTTATACAAATTTTTTAAAATAATAACTAGATTTTGAGTTCAGAGCACTTTATCTTAATATTTTTTTCTGTAATAAAAAATTGATAGTCATGAGCGTTATATTTTTTTAAATATTTTTAGGGGTAGGTCAGAGGTCAAGTTCATTTATTTATTTATTTAAAGGACAACCAACAAGACAAACACAAATACAAGCAATAACTAAGTAGAACATTATAAGTTACCTCCCATAGCAGTTTGATTTACCCATTCTAGGACACCCTGTATAATAAAATAAATATCAGACAACATCACATAGGTACTAACATTGTTCTAATCCCAAGTAAGTAGCTAAAGCACTCGTATTATGGAAATCAGAATCAACGACGGTACGTACCACAAACACCCAGACCCGACATAATATCGAAAAGTTTGTTTACGACATTGACCCGACCGGGAATCGAACCCGGGACCTCAGAGTTAGCGCCGCCCAAAGTCCGGTGTGCAAACCACTCGGATATGGAGGTCCTCTTAAAATGGTTCAGTTATGCACTAATATTACATGCATTGTATTCTTATGATATGTTGCGACTACAGGGTACATTGTTCTTAACATTGTTACAATTGCTACATCAGAATCTGTTTTATCTACATGAAGCAGTGAGTAAATAAATGTTTAATGAAATACTTATTTTGAGTATGCATCAAAAATATTTTACATTCAACTTTTTTTTGTGACATTGAATGTATCTAATGAAACAAAAAATATTTGTTTAATTTTTTTTAACTTAGTTTAGTGCACTTTCTAGTTTAGTTAGTAGAAGAGTAATCTTTTTTTGACATAAAAAGCGCTCGTGTCAGGTAGGCAGTCTCTATAAAAAATTTGCTTTTATATAAAAAGAAAACTCTTTTCTTGGAATTGGAATTAAGAAAATTAGTTGTATATTTTCCTTTTTTAGATAGAAAAGAGTGTGTCGTGGTCTTTATTTTATATTTATTTTTGTATATTTACATATTTTTTACAAATTAACTAATGAATAATGCAGAAACAGAGTGTTAGCTTCCCAGACAGGTTCTATACTGAATTGCTATCGGCTGATATAAATGATATTATTATATTTGCCGCTCCCGTGCTATCAGAACATTAGCTGAAGAGATATATCTCAAATTGAGCAAACAAGACGATACGCACTGGAGGACGAAGGCAAACAGGCAAAATTGGATCAGGAATTGAGCGAGTGTCCCAAGTTACTATATATGATAACTAACGTGCATAAACAAATATGGAGTAGCGTAGAAATATTCGATGAACAAATAAAGATAGACTTTTGTTATAGACTTTACTTACGTTTATTTGAATTGTTGTTAGTTTTCTTTCATTTACAAAAAAAATATTAAAAACTCTTATTGTCAATATTAGGTCAATCACCTTATATCACATATAGACAGCCAATTACACCAAACAAGTGTTAATTAAATAATTAAATTTACGACTAGGTTTTAACAATATAACAAAATAAGACAAGATTAGATTTCACACGCCTTGTTAGTTCAGTTCTTCGTCTTGGCTTCGTAAACATATCAGATGACTGTGATGATGATGTCTCTATACTTAGAAGTGATCATGAAGCTGTAGATACAGCTTCATGGAAGTGATTGATGATACAAATATCGAATACTTACAGAATTTTAAAAACAAATTGCCAATTTATCTTCTGATTACTAAAAGTTAGGTTTAAATAAACTGACTGTTTTCCCTACGGTCCGAAGGAGGTTTAAATAAACTCCTTACTCTTCTTAATCACGGAAGAGTGTCGAAACACCTTTATGCATATTTCGTTTTTAATTACCAGGTTGCCAGCCTACTTTCATCGTGAAGAGGGCAAATTAAAAATTGATGAGCCACTCGCACGAAAAGCGAGTCAAGGATGACTAGACAAATTAATCTGTGGTATCCGTACACTGAAAGGGATCTCAAATGGAGAGGAAACGTTATTGTCTAAGCAGATTAACGAAGAAAAAATCTTTAGAGGAATTTTTTGATTTAAATTCACTGAACGGATTATTTTTATCTCTAAGACTACGAGTATGTTCATGTTGACGAGTATTAACACATTTTTCGATATCTTTTAGATTTTATTGTTAAAAAAAATGCAGTAGGTACCTATTAGATTTTATACCTACTAGAATACCTACATATATATTAGTATTATGTAATCATGTATTATGTTTTTGTAATAGTGATACTACAAATAATATGCAATATAAATAAATAGTAAATAAATTAATAATTATCTTATCGTCACTTAACATTAGGTCAGACGAGGGCCAAATACCTACATTTAGAAGAAATTTTAAAAAATTGGCAACTGTCACTCGACACACAAACACAGATACACAGCTGCAACTATTTCTTATCTGCGCTAACCAAGTTGCGAAGCTTTTAGCTCATCGGATAAACAAATTCTCACCCCTTAGGGAACCCCAAATAGCGTCTCGGAATCCAGCGGCGAGATAAAATGTAAGATTTTGAGACGCTTTGTAAATATCGGCGGTAGAATTAAACCTCTTTTTTTTCTTTTCGTCGTAGCTTCCATGTGACACTTCAGTCGCAGTAATAGATAAATAAATGTTACTAACGACTTAATTGTTCTTAAACCAGACACAATAGTAATTCTATTGTTAGGTTTAGGTTTAAAGATCTTTACTCTCATACGAAATTATTTTATTCATTTTATTGTTCTATGACACTGTGGCTACATTGGGCGTCCAAGTAGGTATCTACGTGGCCTTCAGATTAAAATAATGGAATATAATAATATCATGAGACAAGGTAAGACTGAAGTTGGAAGACCTACATACCTATACATCAGACACAAGCTTTACGGTGCCCGCTTACGACCAACTTTATAATAATAATAATAATAATAAAACTTTATTTGTAGGACCGATAATCGGACCGACTTTTTCGCCGAGGTTTTATCACCTATTTTGTGACCGACTTTTTCTTGGATGTGTGCGTTGCATCATAGAACACCATCCGTTTCATTTTCACCGACAAAAAAAATCGGTCACCGATTATTGGACGTGGGCGGGGCACTTAAGGTCAGTGCATTTTGCCGTAACGTTACATGTTCGATGCGAGCATTCGCATGGTCAGTACAGTAAACCGAGCTGTTCGCCGCTCGCTCCGCCCTGTTATCGGTCAGTCAGCAGTGACGTATCAAGCTCGCCGTTACGGTAACAAAAATGTATAATTATATAAATGTATAAAAGCTTTGGCCTAAAACCTTGGCTTGGGTTGACCGGGTCGTGGGAGTGGGGGAAGCGCCTAGTCTATTAGGCGCTTTTCCCCACTCCCACGACCCGGTCCAAGGTCTTAGGGCAAAGCCTTTAGAGGCGCTCTCGGGTTGTTTTGCTCGCAATACGATTCAAACTTCTCGGAGAAACTAGTAATGTCATCTAAGAGAATCTAATCATTTCAATGTGGGATGTCATTCCTTCTAGAAACCAATGATGGTGTTCGATCACACAGCTCGAGGATCCCTTGAAGCGCAGACGAGCTCGAGAAGATAAATTTTTATCACTCAACCGATGAATGGTCTTTGCGAAAGTTGCTTAACCTTAGCAATCGCAGAACGGGCCCGTTACCACTGCGTCATCGAGCTCCTTGTAAAAAACATAATTAAATAAGAAAATAGATAATTAAATCTTCAAATTTCAGGCCTATTTTGGTAATATAAAAATTCGTTAAAATAGCTAGGTAACTACCGCATAAAAGTCTTCAGAGTATCACTCTGAGACGTGGCTTAATTAACTGTCACTTTTTTACTGTAAATTGAAAATTTAACAACACTTTAAAGCCACGGCAGACTTGTTCTCATCAAAGTTGTTATTTTTTTTTACTGTCGTAGAAAATTAGAAGCAAAGTAATTTCTACTATCCACATTTTTTTTCTTCAAAGTGTTTATTATAGATAAACACTTTTTAAGTTAACTTTTTTAATAGATTCATGATTTTACAACAGTCGCTTATTATTTGTGTAAAAAATATGCTATTAAAAAAAAAAGTTATTTCAAATATAGGGAATACTGTAAATAATTTTACCTCACTAAGGTCATTGATGTATATGAGGAACAATACACCTTACCACATACACCTAACATGTACCTATTTACTAAAAATTGCATGCCCGACTAGGGTAAATTGTTTGTTCCCAATTATAATATGCTTAACATCTGCTATGTATTTACACAATTTTATGGCAATAAAAATTATCTAATCTTATAAAGAAGATTAGTTCGACATACTCGTAGTTATGTACTTACTGTAACACAACCTAAATTATGTTATACCCACCTAATTATGTATTTTGGAATGTTTAATTATTTTGTTAATATTTGCTTTTGAATGCATAAATACGTCAAATAAACCTTCTAGCTGACTATATTATTATTATTATATTTATAGCTGCACTGGAAGATGTTTTCAAGCTTCTGGACTAGAAAGGACTCTGCATCAACGTCTACGGCGTATACATTACTCACCTTCGGTTTGCTGACGATATAGTGGTCATGGCTGAGACCCTGGAAGACCTCGGCGCAATGCTCGGTGACCTCAACAAGTCAGAGTCTCTCAACAAGTGGGTCTTAAAATGAACATGAAGAAGACGAAAGTTATGTCGAACTCACGTGTC
Organism: Eudonia lacustrata; assembly: GCA_947562085.1. Classification (NCBI taxonomy): domain Eukaryota; kingdom Metazoa; phylum Arthropoda; class Insecta; order Lepidoptera; family Crambidae; genus Eudonia; species Eudonia lacustrata. Next base: position 13,549,853 of record OX387318.1, on the reverse strand, counting down.
TTACCCGCTCCTCTGAAGGTTGGAGACTCTGCCCTTGAAGTTGTGGACGATTATGTTTACCTGGGACAAACGGTCCAGCTAGGTAGGTCTAACTTCAGCGAGAGATCAATTGTCGAATCCAATTAGGCTGGGCAGCGTTCGGTAAGCTACGAAATATCTACTCGTCCGATATACCGCAGTGTCTCAAGACGAAAGTCTTTGACCAGTGTGTGTTATGAGTGATGATACGGGACTGAGACGTGGTCGCTCACTATGGGCCTCATAAAAAGGCTCAAGGTCACTCAAAGAGCAATAGAGAGGGCTATGCTCGGGGTTTCTCTGCGTGATCGAATCAGAAATGAGGAGATCCGCAGAAGAACAAAGGTAATCGACATAGCCCGAAGAGTTGCTAAGCTCAAGTGGCAGTGGCAGTGGGCAGGGCACATTGCTCGCAGGACTGATGGCCGCTGGGGCGGGATAGTCCTGGAGTGGCGACCGCGTACCGGAAAGCGCAGTGTGGGCAGGCCTCCAACAAAGTGGACCGACGATCTGGTAAAGGTCGCGGGAAGCCGCTGGATGCGAGCAGCACAAAACCGGTCGTTGTGGAGATCCTTGGGGGAGGCCTTTGTCCAGCAGTGGACGTCTTTTGGCTGAGATGATAATGATGATGATATTTATAGCGATTACTTACATACAATTTTACACAAATAAATTACAATTTAAAAAAGACAAAGTGTTGATAAAATCCACGAGCGGGTGGCTCGAGCCACGATAGCATAGTTGGCCGTGCACCTGACCCGGCATGTCATGGGGTGCGGGTTCCAATCACGCTCGTGGATTTTTTTTCAACACTTTGTCTTATTAATATTTATAGTTATACTTCGCGTCTCGTCCTCGAGATTAGTAGTTAATTATTTTATATTGTTACTTGTAGTATCGCATAGATGTCACCACTCCTGCACTATCGTTGAGATTTAGTTTTTTTTTTTTGTGGGTATCCCTATCTTTCTCTATGGCGCCATTGCCTCGCGTTCGTCATTCGCATTTTAGTGCTCGACCACTCCAGTCACTTTAAATTTCTTCCGTGTTCAATCGACTGTTTTCGTACGCAAAATGCCGTAACGTAAAAATCCTAAGACTTGTGAAGAAGAACTTGAACATATAATGAAAAAACGCGCAAGCTACAGCGCTAAATACGTGATAAAGGAAGCCCGGCGAGTGACTCGCCGCCGTTAACACACAACAACGGACTCGTAAACTCAGGTAACGAGTGTTTTATTAACTTATCAGTGTCTTAATTTTGGTACATACATAATGCAACCAGAGTTAGCTGTTGGGGCTTCTTCGACGCATTCAAAAGTAACGGTTGGCGTTGAATCCATTGGGGATTTTTACCTAACCTTGACAAGATAACAATCGTTGTCTAATTTATGTGCAATGCCATTATTTAATGTTTTCCAAATACGCACTTTTTGCTCGTACCTAGTTAAGTATAACGTATTAACGTTGTCTTATATGTATGTAACTGAACTAATTTTGGTACATACAGAATGCAATCAGATTTAGCCGTTGAGGCTTCTTCGACGCATTCAAAAGTAACGGTTGGCGTTGAATCCATTGGGGATTTTTACCTAACCTTGACAAGATAACAATCGTTATCTAATATAAGTGCAATGCCATTATTTAATGTTTTCCAAATACGCACTTTTTGCTCGTACCTAGTTAAGTATAACGTATTAACGTTGTCTTATATGTATGTAACTGAACTAATTTTGGTACATACAGAATGCAACCAGATTTAGCCGTTGGGGCTTCTTCGACGCATTCAAAAGTAACGGTTGGCGTTGAATCCATTGGGGATTTTTACCTAACCTTGACAAGATAACAATCGTTATCTAATATAAGTGCAATGCCATTATTTAATGTTTTCCAAATACGCACTTTTTGCTCGTACCTAGCTAAGTATAACGTATTAACGTTGTCTTATATCCACACCTATGCCGCAATTATCTGATTGATTGTCTGAAGAACTCGATAATGCCGAGCTAGTTGGCTTTACCCATGAGGTACAGGCGCCTGCTGACGATAGTCTTGTAGATGCAATGACTCCCCCAGAAGCGCCCTGTACGTCTTCGAGGGCTCCAGCCCTTGATACTACCAACAAAGATGGTGAATTGGACACTGATGTCCTTGAAATTCTGGGTGACGATCCGTTGCTCACAGAAAAACTTGGCAAAGACATTCGGCAAGAGCTTGCTTGCCGACTTGAACACACATCCACATAGGGTCTTAATAAAGAGGGTCGTAAAGAATTGATTTCGAAATACTCGATACCCGCCAATTGTTTGCATATTAACCCCCCAAAAATAAATACCAAAATCAAAGTGGCTATTCCTGAAAACACTGTTAAGCGAGATAAAGGTATAGAAGCCAAACAAAAACAGATAGCAAGTGCTATTTCCTGCCTAGGAGAAATCATTACTGCCCAACTTACGTCAAAGGACATGGACAAAGAAACGCTTTGAAAGCTTATGGATTTTAGCCGATGGCTATGCGATATTCATCATGGGGTCTTCGTAACAAGAAGAAACTTCATCCTTTTTTATTAAAAAAGAATCTTAAAAAACACCTTAGCAATACTAAGATTGACACCTTTTTATTTAGCGAAACGTCAGCTGAGACTAATAAAACAGCTAAATCGATTATTAAATCAGGAGTCAAATTAAAGGCTGATGCATCATACCATAAAAATATACTTAAGCGGGCGAAGACACTAAACCAGAAGAATTTAAACCGCAAAGTTCCTGGTCCAGCATACAGGCGGCCGGGCCCACCGCCGAGGAGCCGTTGCGTCAGCAACAGCTGCCGGCACTGATGCAGACACAGGCACGTCGTCGCTACTAAATTCACTTGAGTATGCCGGCCGTTTACATTACTTTAAAACCCAATGGTTCCTTATTACGAAAGACAGAACAATTCTTTCTTGGATTGATGGTTATAAAATCCCTTTCTCGGCTCCAGCATTTTAAGATTCGATCCCACACACTCCGGTTAAAAGTAATGAAAATAATATTCTTTTTTACGAAGCTATTGGTGATTACGTAGATATTGAACTGAATGCGAACCTTGTAAAAACCTGTTTATATCAAGTATATTCCTTACGCCGAAACCTAACGGTAAAATGCGGTTTATCTTTAACCTTAAAAAATTAAAACTACTAAGAACTGTAGGATTAATTTCCACACTTTATCTTGATGACTGGCTGCTATTCGGTCAAACTTACCAGCAATGTATAGCAAACATAAAAATTACTAAAACCCTATTAACTTCAATTGGGATCATTATCAATGAGGAAAAGAGCGTTCTTAAACCTTCTGTAACTTGTAAATTTGGTACGATCATTCAATTCGCACGAAATTAATTTAAGCTTACCTTTAGATAAAAGATTGCAAAATATAACAGAATTGGAAAACTTTTTGAAGATAAGAAATTGTAAAGTCCGGAAGCTCGCCCAAGTCAGTAGTAGCTTGCTTGTAAGCTTGCTAGTATCAGCATGCCCAGCTGTAGTGTATGGGCTACTTGACACTAAGGATTTAGAACGCTGTAAATTTCTTAACCTGAGAAATGACGACGACTATGATAAAACAATGAATATTCCTGTTACACTGTATCCGATATTCAATGATGGTTAAACAACATAGGTCACTCAGTGCGCCGCATTAGAAATGACGAAAATACCAATGAAATTTATTCTGACGCCTCAACGACGGGGTGGGGTGCGGCCTGTCAAGATGAAACAGCGAGTGGCCAATGTTCTAATGATGAGCGGTTAAAACATCTACATTATCTCGAACTCTTGGCTGCTTTCATTGCGCTGAAAACGTTTGCAAAAGGCTTTCAAGGCTGCCAAATTCTCCTGTTCATAGACAATTCTACTGCAATTGCCTACACAAATCGAATGGGTGGGATCCAATTCCCACACCTTACACAGATAACCAGGGAAATTTGGCAGTGGTGTAAAGATCGTAAGCTGTTCATTTTCGCATCTTATATCAAATCAAGCGATAACGTCATCGCAGATGCGGAATCACGCAAATCTCACCGGGACATTAAGGGAGTTAGCAAACTGGACTTTTTCAATGCTTGATAGAATCATTTGGTATTGCTAATATTGACCTGTTCGCAAGCCGCATAAATAAAAAGTGTGAAATTATATCTCATGGCATACAGACCCTGATGCTATAAATATTGATTCTTTCACCATAACATAGAGTGGTTTGAATTTTTATGCGTTTCCTCCCTTCTCTATTATATTAAAAGTATTAAAGAAAATAATTTCTGACAAAGCAAAAGGTATCATGGTTGTTCCTTTGTGACCTACGCAAAATTCAAAATCAGTTATTCAGTTTAGGCTACAAGTAGCTCTTGTGAATGTCACTATGCCATCATACGCAACCATGGTATCCCGTATTTAAAGCCCTTGTGGTCTCCAGAATTATAACATTTCCACCTCATAAACGCACGATAATTTCCCATTCCAGCTCTCGGTGGATACACTAATCCATTACCCTGGTGGCAGCAGTCTTATCCGAGACGCGCTATCAAAAATTTGCTTAAGTCCCTGTGGTATATTTTACCCAGTTATATAATGAAGCCTGTCAATATGGCACCCTGAACTCATGCCGATCAGCGTTGTCGCTGTTACTGGGTCCAAACATATCAAAAGACTGGGTGTATTTCGTCTCCGACCACCGTTACCAAAGTATAATGTTACCTGGGATACAAATTGTGTTTTGGATCAATTGAGTCAATGGTACCCCAATGAAGACCTAACATTGACCAAAAAGACAATAACATTACTGTCACTTACAACTGCCCATAGAGTTCAGACCTTGTCAAAAATAAATATTAAGAATATACATTCATCATCCAGCCGTATTACTATTACAATCTCCGATTTAATTAAAACATCAAAACCAGGCTGCAAACTGCTAACACATTATATACCTTTTTTCAATAATAAACCCACTATATGTCCTGGTAAAACTTTGTTATGTTACTAAATCCGAAACACCGCGGGTTGGAGCGGCAACTCCACTGTGTTTGCACGGTTCTATAATAGACCTGTTTTGAACGACGATTGTACATCTTTACCTCATTCTATTTTAATGCTTAGGTATTTTATGTAGCAAATTACAATACTGATTGATTTGAAAAATTTAAATTAGGAACTGTTATGATTATTACAAGAATAATTATATATTAGTTAAATTACTGATCTACATAATGTTGTTTAATTAAGTATACAAATAAACCTACATTAATTCGAAAAGTATTTCCATTGATGATATTTCCCACATTATTACTACTCTCAAAGTCTACAAGTAACAATATAAAATAATTAACTACTAATCTCGAGGACGAGGCGCGAAGTATAATTGATGATTAAACGAACTTACCTGTAAGTGAAGTTCTATCATAATTATACGAAGCGCCTCGTCCAAAGAGATTAGTAACTCCCACCCACTCTTACTCTGCCATTATTCCCGTTACTAATCCCTAGGGAAATACATCAAAAAAAAAAAAAAAAAAAAAAAAACCTGAATCTCTAAACTAAATGACGAACGCGAGGCAATGGCGCCATGGAGAAAGATAGGGATACCCACAAAAAAAAAAAAACTAAATCTCAACGATAGTGCAGGAGTGGTGACATCTATGCGATACTACAAGTAACAATATAAAATAATTAACTACTAATCTCTTCGGACGAGGCGCTTCGTATAATTATGATAGAACTTCACTTACAGGTAAGTTCGTTTAATCATCAATTATAAAATCATGAACTAAGTCAATCAGTAACACTCCAAAAAACTTTGTGTAAAAAACAAAATTCTGAGTAGACTAACCAGCAAACACAGTCTGGAAGTTTACTAGCACCAACTTCACACGCCCCAAATCATATTCAAGATCACAGCGATCTAATTCCAAAGTTATTACACAAACAGAAAACTCATTTCCGACAAAAACTTTATTTCAGATAAATTATCTGGTCCGGGTCCAAGTGTTGATAGACGGGACGAAAAGACCCCATTCCGTTTGCATTACGAATGTATGCAGAGGGTTATCTTTTATTAAAATCTTGTAAAGTCACTCGCAGCTGTGTGAACGTTTTACTGCGATCTGGTAAAGCGGCACATTCACATGCGCATATTTCGTTGATGTGAATTGAAACAAGAGACAAATCTCGTTGAGAAAGATAGGATTGCTACTTCGTGATTTGAAAAAAGAATCCTTGTGCTCTTTCTTTTTTTTAATAGACATCTAAGAAGAACCTTTTCTGTCTCGACAAAAATAGTGAAGTGTAAAACTAAACACACTACGAGTACAATTAACGATTCTTGCAGATTTTTAACTATTCCTCTAAGATGTATAACAATTAGGTATTATTGTCAATATAGTAATGTGTAATTGAAATTTTGTAACGATAAAGCCTCACTGCATATAATTTCAACCATATTAGGAGAATAAATTGAATTGTTCAAAATGGATGTATTGTTCGGCGTTTTAAAAAATGTTAAGAGATAACTCAATTAACGGTGGTGATGATGTTTACATAAACACTGCTGTGCTTCGTCGAATGCACATTCTTTTTACAACCTATAATTTTTACTGCTGGGCCAAGGTCTCTTCCGTTTCCATAACATTTCCGATCACCAACTGTCGCCGACCACTATTGCTGGAATCGATATAGATCGTCGCGACAATTTTTTTATGTTCGTTTTATTTTTTTATAATTTCGGAATCGCCATGCGAATGTCCCGCTTTAGTGCAGTCTGCACTTGACGATGCTGATAATTTTAGAATCGGTGGATATTTTGGACCGGGTCCAAGGAGATATTTTTAATTTCTCTCGTGTATGGCCGATTTTTAATACTCCGAAGGTTGCTCAAGAATTATAAGTTAGGCCAGCTCTCGAAACTTGGCAAATGGTGGTGTTTTAAAATACTAAAATACTGTCTCATTTATTTTGTTGAATGACTTATGAAACTATATTTTTTTAAGATTCTTAACATATTTCGGTGTCCTATACGAACTTCGTGCTTCGAAAGGCACGTTAAGCCGTTGCTTAAAAACCTAGCGCGGTCCGCGTGGTGGTTTTTAACCACCGTAGTGGTGCCCAGCAGTGGGGACATAAAAATGAACCGGTGATGATACGAACCTCAAAGCTCATTTTTGCCCAAAAATGCTAATGAACCACAATATGGATAATTATCTTTATTTTTCTTAAGAATAGAAAGTTTAATTGAAATTGGCTTATTACTTTTGATTGAAATCAAACGGTGAAGTTTGTATTGCTTATCGAAATGTAAAAAGGCAGCCGTTTTTATCATTCTGAGACCAACGGCTAAAACATGCCTTGTGAAGCAAGAAGCTCTCGATATGGGCAATCAAAATTATATGGTGAACTTGATTTCTTTGAAAATTAATTTTAAGTTGAATTTAATATTACTTAGATTGTATTTGATTTTTTTTATTTCATGTATTGTTCTTAATTGTTAGATTTGTCTCTGTGATGGAGTTATCCGTGCAGGCATGTTGAATAAATTAAATATCTTTTGAGCGCTGCCATTTTGTCATTAACAAACTGGGAGTTTGTTATCCTAACTAATATTATAAATGCGAAAGTGAGTTTATTTGTTTGTTTGTTATTTGTTACGCTTTTACGCGTAAATTATTGAAATTTCGTGCACATATTTTCTTAAGAGTATAATCAAAGACATAGGATACTTATTAATAAAAAAAGTAAGTTTGTTTTTTTGTTTGTTTGATACGCTTTAACGAGTAAACTATTATCGATTTGTTTGTTTTGTTGTCATAGAAACTGTTTAAGCGGTACGAAGTCCGCCGGGTCAGCTAATCTTCTTTATACAAAAGCTATGTCATAACACAGATAGTAAAGCGTGCTCACAATTTAGTAAACTAGATCGGGTAGAAAACCACATTGGCTCAGTGAAGAGTGGAATGTGAGGCCTTAATATTTCATTAACCAAATTAATGAGCCGATTTTTTAGAAATTATGTATGCTTTTTTTAATGTTTTTATTTTACATAATTCACAGCTCTTAAATAGAAAACAAAGTTTACGAACTTAAATTACAGCCAATAATGGTTTTACATACTTAATTAAGTAGTATTTTACGGAAAGAATTCGTTTTTTTTTCTTTATAAAATAGCTCTATCTTTTGGCCTTTGTGGTCTTAAGGAACTTTACTTTTGATTTTACAAGTGATGTCATAGTTACCTATGACGTGATGCAATCGGTATTGGCGTGACATCAACAAATAGATTAATTGAAACTGGCTTATTGGCTTAATGATTTTGAACTGCGAAATTCGTAACAAAATATAGCTATAAAGGCTGCCATTTCTGACATCAACTGTGAGCTTGTTTATTATCTCCTTTATAAAAAAAACATGTCATATCGCAGAAGGAACAGCGTGCTCGCCTCGTTTTATTACGCGCCACGGCAGTAACAATTTATGTCTCAATTTCCTAAACCTTATAAATGGTGCTCATTTTCATAGATACAATGTTGTGAGTATGAAAAATTGTTGTTGAACTTTGTATCCCAGTACGTAATTTTGTACTATACGTTTGGTACCTACCCTGACAATTAATGAGTGTGGTTGACATTAAACGGTGAGAGTTTCATTTGAAAAATCTCTTTATAAGCCGCCATCTTATATTTTACACACTCTTCTGTAAGGGTTTTTTTATTAATAAAAAATACCTTTGATATTTACACAATTATGTAAAATAGTTAACCAACCCGAATCAGGTTAGTGTGTTCGGCTATAGCCCTAACTCCCATAGTATTTCATTACATTAATAAAGTAAAAGCAGAGCGACAGCTATGTAACTTGACACTCAGCGAATTACAAACAAAGCAACATTCATCATCATCATCATCCTCAGCTCATTTTTATGTCCCCACTGTTGGGGGCACGAGCCTGGATAGATAGGGTGAACGGGCTAAATATTGGTGTTTGTTAACGATTGCTAAAATAGACAGGAACAACGGAAAACCGTTGTTACTCGTTGTTGCTCGTAAAAACGAGCCCTCCAAAGCACGAAGGAGCTCGAGATGATAAATTTTTGTTCATCCATCGATGACCGGCCTTTTAGAAAGTTACTTAACCTTAGCAATCGCAGATCGGCTGCAGTACCCTCTGCACTATCAAGCTCACTGCAACATTCAAAACTTTATTTTGTCTAGTGACAGACTCACCTCGAGTTTAACTTTTTGTTTTGTACAAAATCTCATTTTCGTTAACGTGATCAAATTGTGATTAAAGCTCGCACTAGGCACCCTAAAAAGAACTGGCTTAACTTATACGATCGCAAATAAAACGCTACTAAATTTCCTAAACTAAACGATTTTAATTCACTTGATGGTCAGCTACGTCAACTTGTACTTTGATCTCGAATTTAGACTTTACCCTCTTAAATATAAAGTTTAAAATCCTTTGTATGAGTTAGAAAATAATAATGTGTACGTTGGTACGCAGTCACCCTTAGATAGGTAACTACATAGCCTTGATAATGTTTAAGAAAGAGGACAGACCCAAAGGCTTAAAGCTCCATAGCAAACGCATAGAGATGCGTGAGCTTAATTAGAATGTTAATAACTGTCCTTGTGAACAAACCGTTTCATTCGAAGAGTCAGTTTCTAAACGGACTCTTGGAATGACCCGGTATGGCTTTTTCCTAATTTTTTACGTGTAGGCACCTGGACTTCATCTCACATAATGTTAAGTTTTACGACAGGGCCAAATATGGAAACGCACTTCACCCGTAATCCTCAACTATTGAGCCACTGGCTATATTGTCTCTGGCTGCCGGAACACATCAATGCTAATAACATTAATATTACGGCGACATATTCGTCAGCTTGTAGTGAAAATTACTGACTAAAATCACTTTTGCCTTGTTGGTGATCGGGTTCTACCCAGAATCCGAATGGATCGCGAGTGTCCTAATGCAGTTTTCTGCTGCCAAGCAGCATGGTTTTGTTGCTGTATTTCGGTTTCAAAGGCCATTTAAATTACAGGAGATTAAGGCATAAGAATTGAAGCTGTCGGCAAGGCGCGCGTGATGTGTTTCAACACAGACCATATGTTTCAAGCGTCCATGGGCGGCGATCCCACTTCCCAACAAGCTGGCCGAAATTCTGTTATAAAAAAAACGACGGGTTGCACTCCGGGAGTGCCGGCAGAAGTGAAAACTTGAATATTAACGTTGTGCATTTTGATATTTTGGAATGGTTAGGGAATAATTTTGCACGAATTGCTTCAATTATCAGTATAAAAGTACTATCATTTATGTGGTAGAATACAATATTTATTTATTGCGCTATCGTACACAAACATGACAATTTATTCGCGCAAGCGCCCTGCGCCGCCTAAACGAAACAGCTGGCATACATTTTCGCCGCGCCGGCGCCGTTGAAAGAGAGGGGGATAAGCACCGGCTGTCTACTCTCCATCCGTCTTACGAATTTTCGATCAGGTCACGTGTCCTGACGCGAATTTAACATTATTTACCCATTACATAAAAAGTGTAAAACGCCGCTAAAGAAGTTTTCACTTCAAAAATCCCTTTCTCCATAACCAGCTCTGACTTCATAACGTGAATCGTTAACACACTTTATTCATTATAACAAATCCTGCTCAAACAAATGAAAGGCTACTAAACAATTTTCCCAAAATAGTTCAAACAAGAGAACAGAGGTTTAATACGCAATCCTTATGCAACCTTTTTCATTTCGCAAAACAACCCTTTGTGAAGTTTAAATATCAGTTATAATGACTGGTCCCTTTTATCTTTCACTACAGAAGGACAATCTGGGACCGAAAGGATAATCCTAGATCGATTCAATTCAAAGTGCGGTGAAATAATTAAATTCGCCGTCCTTCCTGGCTTACATTCTCTGGGGAAACGATTGAAAAATCAATGGACCCATTTTTTTGCTAAGGAATTGTTTAATTGAGCCGTCTGTTGGAGTCAAATTGAGTAGTAAATACCATTGACAGATTACTACTACTAAGCAGGAATAAGCCAATCCTAGATTCAAGAGTTTGATGGCTAACGGCTGTAAGTTACTTCTGTACAGTACTGTATTTACTACTCGTTGTATTGGGCTGCTAATAGCGAAACTCTTGAATCTTAGTGTTGAATTCTTCTCCAGATATTTTTTATGTCCCTAACGTTGTCACAGGGTTGTCACGGTGTGATGATATTATATATTATTAGCCGTCACCCGCCCGCTTCGCTTCGCGAAAATTTGTAAATATTTTTTTTTATAGCATATCATTTGCACGATCTCATGTTCTTACTACATACAAATTTTCATCAAAATCGGTCAAGCCGTTCTTGAGTTATAAGAGGACATACAAAGAGGCAGACAGATAGACAAAATTTCAAAAATAGAATTGGTGTCAGTGAGTCATAAAACAAATATTTGTCCCAAAATTTTTCAGAAAAATTGCATGTATAGACAGAACCTACAGATTCATATAGTAGTTTATAGATATAGATAGATATAGATATAGATAAAGAAAAGTGTCGACATCTGTTTGGTTAGTAAGGTTTGTTTTACGTCTGCCTGTCTCACCATCTTATCTTATCTAAGTCTGGCAACCGCAATATTAGTAACATTGCTGTTGCCAGTTCTTCAGTAGTAGAGGGTTTTATTGTAATGGATGGACGAAACATTAGAATTCCATGTAATAGTTTAGTAAATATGACTTTATTTGCATCGTATTGTAACAAAGATAGGTCTTTAAAACATGGAAATTCACACTCAAAACAAAATACGGCGCCTAGCGCAAGTTTTGTTTATTACACATTTGATTACGTGAAACTAGTTTTTATTACGAGTGATAATAATACATATTAAAAATCAGACTATTTAATTGTTATTTATGTTGACATTTTGAACTGATGATAATTCCTATTTTATAAGTAAATATCCTGATGACAAAGGAGGAGAATTAACATTTTGCCATAAAACATCACGTTTTCAAACGTTACAATCGATCGAATGACAAACAAAAGTCGCACTAGGCACCCTGTAATTGCTACTGTACTCTCCACGATGACGCCAGACACATTACTAACATGTCTATGCGGAACTTTTCCTCTGTCATCGCCACGACGTAGGTCTGGAGATAGCTAAAAGCCCCCGTACTTAAAAGCCCGTCCATCTGTATTAGCTTTGAGATGGTTTCGTACTTAGGCATATGCCATAATACTTTTATAGGGAGCTGTGATAATAAGATGGAAACGGGCCCTTGTGGCTACTTGGAGTGAGATTAGGAGGTTGGAGTTAATATATCAGACAACATCATATACATTGTTCTGATCCCAAGTAAGTAGCTAAAGCACTCGTATTACGGAAATCAGAATCAACGACGGTTTCACAACCACCCAGACCCGACCCAATATCGAAAAGTTCGTTTTCGACACTGACCCTACCGGGAATCGAACCCGAGACCTCAGAGTTAGCGCTGCCCAAAGTCCGGCGTGCAAGCTACTTGGCTACGGAGGTCGTCAAGTAATGTAAACAAAAGCTTAATTTGTATTTTTTATGGCCTTATCTTGGTTTAGATTAGCTTATGATGATATTGATGACGAAACCAAAGATGGCATTTTGATAAATTACGATTTATATTTATTTATGTTACATGTAGGTCGTGGGAAGCCGCTGAATGAGAACTACACAAAACCGGTCGTTGTGGAGATCCTTGGGGGAAACCTTTGTCCATCAGTGGACATGGAACGTGGAAGTAACATGTAAGTTAGTATTAGAGGTAGTCAGTTATTGCATTATTTTTTTTCTTTCATTTATTTACCATTAAACACATGCAACGAAAATTACAAAGTAGAAAAGCACTTCGAAAACCAATATGAGGGTTGTAGTGAGTGCTTTCAATTAAATTAAAGCTTACGTCGATACAATTAAATAAGGAATTATCAAATTAAAGAAATAACAGATTAAAACTGAAAAAACAAAGAAAATTAACATTTTATAACACTAGCATTCTATATAACACGAGATTATGGATTATTATAGTTTAGGAAGTGAGACTTTAGTTTCACTTTATTATTTTTGGTGTGTAACATCTTTCCGCTTGGCTTCTATTTATACAATTTGTGGGAGTGATTTCGTGAAATGTGACGGAAGTTGGACGTAACAGTGTGACAGGAAGTTGGGGAAGCGATTATTATATGTGACATATTGTGTTATTTGTCAAATGTCTTCTAATGAGTATTTACTGCATAGTCTTTATGATTTGTAAGAAAATATACGTAATTATTAATTCTATATTCTATTTTCTATTGTAATATTTATTTTAACCATTTCGTGTGTAATAGACTTTTAAACTATATTAATAAATATTTACTGATAATAATTAAGTCTCAATAAAGTGCAGATCATTGATAAAAAATCCAAGTATCCCGTATATAGCGTTTTTTTAAATTTTAAGGTTAATTTCTGTCACTGCTTAGTAGAAAAGTTGCCGTATTTTATGTTACACACATATGCGACTACTGTACTCGCACGTTTTTTTTATTTATTTTAATATTATCTCGCAATTCAGTGGGTAGGTCATTTATAAATCGAGGAACCAGGTAAGCCGTTGTCCGCTCGCCGTAGATATTATTATTATTGACTATTGCCGATCGAGTCTAGTTTATTCCGAGCGGCGGCTCGCGTGCATACAGATGAATCATTTTGTCTTTGTTTAAGTAATCAAATGTTTTTTTATTAAAGTTTATCTGAACCGTGTTTGGACTGGTAGCACTTTACAATGTTTGAAAAGCCCTTACTTGACCTTAGCGGGCACGAAGTCCTTAAGATTTTACGTTGTAATATAAATATTTGATACAGGAGCTATAAGTGCGCCGGTGCCGCTGCTTAATCCATACTGGATATAGGATTCAGCCAGTGAGTTGTACAACATCATTTTCATTTTGAAGGGAATTCGATCCTTGAGAGATTCGCAAGGAATTGTCGGAGTTTATTGCATACGTGTTCTATGTGAGCACCCCAATTCAACTTATAATCTATCATTAAACCAAGGTAACTCTGAGTTGTAACATTTTGTATGTTAGGACAATTGCACTGATTTTGGGTACTTATCCTAAGCAAACAGCTATGTTCATGCGCAATTAAGTTTTTGTGTGGAGAAGGTTTCAAATATGGAGATCTAATATGTAACATCTTTGTTTTATCTGCATTTAGAACCAAACCTGCGTCGTGGCACCACTTGGTAATAGAGTTAAGATCACACTGTGAACAATCTGCAGTCTTTTGTGGGTTCCTGTCAGATGCCACCAGACAGGTGTCATCTGCAAACTTAGCATGTTTAAGATTTTTTAAGATTTTTTTATAACGAAGCTTCTCTTGGGGCTAGATAATTGGTGTGGGTGTAGCAAATTTATTTATATTTATTTTTATTTATTTATTTTATACAGTTTTCCAGATCATTTACATAAGACAGAAGTGCAAGGGGCCACGCACTGATCCTTGTGCTGTAACCCTCGTAACCTTTTTATGCTCACTATACGAATTATCTACCTTCGCCGTAAACTTAAGGTTAGAGATAATTTTCGCACCATCGTAATAGTAGGCCGCGTATTCCACAGATATCTAACTTGTTTATTAATTTGCTGTGAGATAAGGTGTCAAAAGTGCGCGAGAAATCTACAAATAGGACAAGTACATGTATCATTGATGTGAGCATTGACATCGTCCCCAAACTTTGACAACAAATCGCCTGGTCACCTACTGACTTCTTAACTATCTTACCTACAGAAGAAAGCAGAGTCGTAGGGCGATAGTTGCGATAGTTGTCTTTGTGCCCTTTTTTTATAGACACATACATAGACATAGATGTCTTACACATCCAATTTTCAGTTTGTCGGGATACACCCCAGTTGTTATGCTACAGTTAATCAAGTTGGCAATAGCGGTTGATACCTCTTCCCTTATCACCTTCACGTCCTATCCTGAAGCGTAATATTACAATTTGGTATAATACTTTTGACAACATTATCAAGGCTAACTGCGAAGTTCTCAGCAATATTTTTGATAATATTGGCTGTGCATCAAAAGCTTTTAGTATTGCAGAGTCAATAGACGACACCATTCGACCCAACATTTGGTTAAGGATACGGTACATTTTTTTAGTATTTTTAAAATTATCATTTTAAGTGAGATATAATATTTGTTTCTTTTGTTTTCTAATATTTCGTGAACTTTAATGCGGGTATGATCATAATTTAATCTCAGCTCCGGATTATTAGAATTATTTTTCCAGGACCTAAATAGTTTATCACGCCTTTCACATAGACGGTTTACATTAACATCGACCCAGGGTACTTTGGTTCTTTTAATCCCATTGTTGTAGTTTCTAATAAATGTGGCATTATTATTTGCATTTTTTTGTATCATCCTGTACACACGTCGGCGCCGCATCGACACTGCATGCAAAGATAAGAGCTCGGTGATCGGCCAGTACGACATCCAGCACGGCCAAGTCCGCGCATGTCAACCGTACATGCGCGGAAACGAGCAAAAAGGGTTTTATACAAGTTTTTGTAATTTTATTTAATCTTTTGTCTGTGTTTTCTGCTAGTGAACTCAGTTACTCCACATGTCAATCCACGCCCGCTGAGGGAATCTAAGTGCAAATCCTTTTCGGATAATATGTTTTTCAGGTCGATATTTATATCGCCTATCAAAAGAAGGTTCTGTTTTGTGGCTAGCTTGGACAAGTAATTATCTAGCTCCTTTACAAATACTTTTTTATTTGTGCTCGGTGGTCTATACACAACACAGACAATTGCGTCTTGATTTGAGTTAAGTTTTAGGATACCAGTAATACTTTCGAATGTTTTTGTTTTAGTCGGAAGTGCAGTGAACTTAATATGATTTTTAACATACAACAATACTCCACCGCCTCGTTTATCCCTTTGTAGCTGTGTATGTATGTTATAGGCTGGTTATATTGGTGGGCTATCTGTTCCGAAATGTCGGCCTCTGTTATAACAATAATGTCTTGTGGGAATGAAAAGTTATGTATAATATGTAATAGTTTTGTAAAATTTTTAATTATCGATTTTATAAATATAAAATCGATAATTAAAAATTTGTAAAATTAAAAAAGTGCAAACAAGTAATAAACAAATGCCTCTTTGAGGGTATGTTTTGAAAAAAATCATTAGGAGATAAACAATTAAACATTTCATTTATCTGAGTACAACTTTCCATCAAGTGATAATATGACCTTCATCATCATCATCTCTGCCAAAAGACGTCCACTGCTGGACAAAGGCCTCCCCCAAGGATCTCCACAACGACCGGTTTTGTGCTGCTCGCATCCAGCGGCTTCCCGCGACCTTCACCAGATCGTCGGTCCACCTTGTTGGAGGCCTGCCCATACTGCGCTTTCGGGTACGCGGTCGCCACTCCAGGACTATCCTGCCCCAGCGGCCATCAGTCTTGCGAGCAATGTGCCCTGCCCACTGCCACTTGAGCTTAGCAACTCTTCGGGCTATGTCGGTTACCTTTGTTCTTCTGCGGATTTCCTCATTTCTGATTTGATCACGCAGAGAAACCCCGAGCATAGCCCTCTCCATTGCTCTTTGAGTGACCTTGAGCCTTTTTATGAGGCCCATAGTGAGCGACCACGTCTTAGTCCCGTATGTCATCACTGGCAACACACATTGGTCAAAGACTTTCGTCTTGAGACACTGCGGTATATCGGACGAGAAGATATTTCGTAGCTTACCGAACGCTGCCCAGCCTAATTGGATTCGACGATTGACCTCTTTGCTGAAGTTGGACCTACCTAGCTGGACCGTTTGTCCCAGGTAAACATAATCGTCCACAATTTCAAGGACAGAGTCCCCAACCTTCAGAGGAGTGGGTACGACACGTGAGTTCGATATAACTTTCGTCTTCTCCATGTTCATTTTAAGACCCACTTGTTGAGAGACTCTGTTGAGGTCACCGAGCATTGCGCCGAGGTCTTCCAGGGTCTCAGCCATGACCACTATATCGTCAGCAAACCGAAGGTGAATGATGTATACGCCGTTGACGTTA
Organism: Eudonia lacustrata; assembly: GCA_947562085.1. Classification (NCBI taxonomy): domain Eukaryota; kingdom Metazoa; phylum Arthropoda; class Insecta; order Lepidoptera; family Crambidae; genus Eudonia; species Eudonia lacustrata. The sequence goes on along the minus strand of OX387318.1, from coordinate 13,532,702 downwards.
ATGCCGAGTCCTTTCCAGTCCGAAAGCTTGAAAACATCTTCCAGTGCAGCAGTGAACAGTTTCGGAGAAATCACATCTCCCTCTATATATAATATGACCTTATTTAAAGTAAATTAAATGTAACAGGAACGAAACAAACCATTTAACCTTATTTCAAAATGTGATCAAATATCACTAAGAGAACGTAATAAAAAAATATTAAAATAAAACAAAAAACCCGACTGCTAAAACAAAAAAAACAATTATATACTCGTAAAAACCGGACTAACATAAAAAATAACTGCAAAGAGAAAAAACTGAAAAGAAAAAAAACAAGCTCTACGATCCCAGAATTCCATTTGAGCAATGTTGAATGCAACGTGAAATATTTCCTTGTCCGATACCTACCTATAAACTACCTATACTTAAATAATAAAATCTATAATAAATGAGTATTTAAAAATACATTGAATATTGATAGTTGTCGCAGGCGGGAACAATCACCAACCAACCAAATAGAGTGCGGATTTAATTGACCTAGCCACGGCGCCGGCGGCGGCCGCTCGGTTGATGATTGTCCCCGTCTGCGACAACTATCAATATTTATAAATACCTACTTATTTATTATAGATTTTATTATTTATGTATAGATATCGGACAAGGAAATATTTCACGTTGCATTCAACATTGCTCAAATGGAATTCTGGGATCGTAGAGTTTGTTTTCTTTCTTTTCAGTTTTTCTCTTTGCAGTTATTTTTTATGTTAGTCCGGTTTTTACGAGTATATAATTGTTTTTTGTATAGTTGTTTAGCAGTCGGGTTTTTGTTTTATTTTAATATTTTGGTTTATTTCAAACTTTTACTTTTTTTAATTAAGTATATTCTGGATTTTTTTATAGCCTATGTCACCTCCACAGTCGAAACAAATCTTACAACACCTCATATGTTAAAATCCGCCATGCCGTTTGGGCTGTAGAGCGTGCCAAAGAAATAGACATACATACATACATACATACATACATACATACATACATACATACATACATACATACATACATACATACATACATACATACATACATACATACATACATACATACATACATACATACATACATACATACATACATACATACATACATACACACATACATACATACATACATATATACATACATACATACATATATACATACATACATACATACATACATACATACATACATACATCATCATCATCATCATCATCATCATCATCATCATCATCATCATCATCGGCCTATCTTTGTCCACTGCTGGACATAGGCCTCCCCTACATACATACATACACTCGAAAAACATAACCCTTCTTCTGACGCAGTCGGGTAAAAATCTTACTGTTGCTGTTTTTTCTCGCACATACCTGACCTTCTTTACACCAAATAAACTGATAAGATTTATTTAACTGTTCTTTGGCGTTGTACAAAAGTGATTTGTCATGTTTAGTTAGAGCTTCCCTTATGTAGATACGATGTTCAGTCTTCTCTTTAGGGACATCTGGTAACATGATTCCTTCCTGCTGTGATGCACTTCGCCTTGCCAGCATCTATCCATTGCTTGCGGGCTGCCGCAGTCTTCATCTCGACTAAAATAGGGCATGGTCTTTCCTTTTTACCTGATAGTCGCTGCGAAGACTCGATGTCACCCTCGTCCACGTTTAGTTTTAAAGCCGCGGTTGCTATTATTTTTCCTACCTCTTTCGATGTAAAATCAGGCAATCCCGCCATATAAGGACTTCTGCTCAAAATTCTTCATTCCATGTTCGAGGACAGCTACTCTCAGTTCTAAATTTTTGTTTCTTGTTTTGCAGGTCTGCGTTCTTGTTCTCGAGATTTTAATAGTGTTTCTTGTTTTTTTATTACCTGCTCCATTGCATTTATCTGATCACTTAGGAATTCAAGTGAACTCCTAAATTGCGCAGCTCATCCTTGAAGGTTTTTTAACTTCTCGGCTAATATCTTAAACAAGCTTTCGTGTGTCTTAAGTTTGTACATTCATAAGGCTCCTATCTTTGGAATCGCCATCGTCATTCTCATCTGGCACCAGGAATGATGATCTACGTGAGACGTTCTTGAGGCATATTCACAACTCCATTCTACACCTGGAGTGTTTCGCAAAGTACTCAGGTGCTTATCTGATAACTTGATACATGTAGTGTCAGCATGCACAATCTTATTGCACCTACTACTAAACCGGGTTTTGTCTTTGTTATATTCTTTTTACACTTTACACATTTCCGTAACACCATCGTGGGTAGGGGTTTATTTTTTGTTTATTTTAACAATAGAACACAACCTTTTGCTACAGCATATCGACGCAAAACCAAAACGCATCTACCATTGCTAGGCATTCATGTAGTTAAATTTAAGGTCATCATCGCTACAATTGTTGGTTGTTGGGTTGTTCACCACGCTTACTTAATAGAAGGAGGTGATTATTATAGCTCATCGAAGACTTTAAAACACCATTTGCCTGACCTTGTGATTGGACCCAAGATGTTTAAACAAAATTGTTTTCTCTTAAATTGTTTCCATCCAACGAATTTCCGAATAAAAAAAAGAGAATGTAGATACAGTTACAGTAGTACCGTATTCCGGTTGTGTGGTAAGTAATAAAAGAAAATGTAGGTAAACGCTACGACGAAACACTACGGGATCGTAAAACCAGCCTTTATTTTATGATTTATGTACTTGAATACTTATGGTGGCACGTGAGCCAGGTATCGAGTCGGGGACAAACATTTTTCTTTCCTTGAAGGCTCCTTATTATCGATATTACAAATACACTATCAAATTGTTAGTTGTTTAAAACAAAATAGGGTAGGCGTTTAATTTTTTCACTTTATTTTATAGGTGTTAAAAATTGGCTTACAAATAAAAACTAGATTGTGTTGATTAATTCCGGCAAGTTGAACAGAGCTACTATAGCATAGTTGGTAGTGCACCTGACCCAGTATGTCATGGGGTGCGAGTTTGATCCTGATCGTGGAAAATTTTCGACACTTTTTCAAATAGTATTAATAATATTTTTAATTGCTTTTTGAGTTACTTCATTAATTAACATTTATCTCATTATTGACATTGAAAACATTAAAACTCTTTAAAAGAAACTACCCCAAGCGGGACTCAAACCCAAATTATTTCTCAATAATCTTTATCGTCAAATCAATTAATAAGGCCGAAAACTCTTAGCATGGACTTAATAAGATAGTACGTTGTCGGTCGTTATTAATTTTTGTGTTCACTTGTACTTGTATTATTTTGCGAATATAATATCTTGCGAATGTAATATTTTGTGAATGTAATATTTTGATAATATAATATTATGCTTACAAAGGCTTTAGCTACAGTCAACACCAAGAGTCGATGATAAAGTCAGAATACCAATACAAATTTTCATTAGTTCCAAAGATTCCTTATCAAAGTGTGTATACGTTGAGACGTTTGGCAAAAACATCGATAAACTACTAACTTAGGAGTACATCAAACATCGATGGGTTACCAAGCATCCCTTTGTGAATACATAAGTAGAATATCAACAGTTCTCTGACCTTTGAAGTTAACATTTGTATTCATCATTGCATTAATTATTTGCCTCATTTCACTCAAAGCCTGTATTACGAACCGCATAGTGTAGGATCGCGTAATTAAAAACGTTTTTAATCCTTAAATAAATGACTCGTAAGCTTCAACGGAATGAAATGAAAAATTGAAACGAAACGTTACCCAAGTGAAATTAAAAAAAAAACTTGGATGAAAATTAAAACGCGAACTTTGAGATAGACAGACGACGAAAACAATTAAATTCTGCCGTAAAATAAAATGTACTCTGGTTCCATGGTTGTTTTAATTACGTTTTGTTGGATGAGGGAAATATTAACATTACATTATTACGTACATTTGTGGCCACGTTGCTCGTCGGGAATCTAGTAATTTGGAGAAGCTTATACTGGTGCATCACGTGGAGGGAAGAAGAAGCAGAGGAAGAGCGCCTGCCCGGTAGACGGATGCTATTCTGGAAGCCCTGAAATGCAACACGCAGGTGGCTATCCGTCTAGCCCAGGATAGGACCGCGATGTTGCTATTGGTGATCACGACCCTCAGGCATGAGGACTCGACGACGAAGAAGATTACATACATACATACATACATACATACATACATACATACATACATACATACATACATACATACATACATACATACATACATACATACATACATACATACATACATACATACATACATACATACATACATACATACATACATACATACATACATACATACATACATACATACATACATACATACATACATACATACATACATACATACATACATACATACATACATACATACATACATACATACATACATACATACATACATACATACATACATACATACATACATACATACATACATACATACATACATACATACATACATAAATACATACATACATACATACATACATACATACATACATACATACATACATACATACATACATACATACATACATATATACATACTCTCACGTCTTTCTCCCAAAAAGAGGTAAGCCACCAATTTTGAGTAAACTCACCTCGACTCCAAATTTAGCATTATCACAGTAAAGGTTGGCAGCCGACTACGAATTCACGAATTTCATAGAAATACATAGAAACCAGTAGTGTCGCGACGACACGTCGTCGTCTGCTGCTGCTGCGTGGAGTCGGCTACCAACTGGTACCTTAAGGCTCTGAAGTAGAATAGATAACATCAGTGATAGTACTATTACTACTACTAGTACTTAGTAGTCGGTTACTAGCCGATTTTGTTTTTGAAGAGGGTGTTTGCTTTAGGTGGCCTTTTTATCGTAGCCACACTTGAGGAGGGGGGGAGAAAATTGGGTTCCTCAAGCCGTGTGATCAAAACACCGTCAGAGAGTTTCGATCTCTGATCAGGAGAAAGGCCCAGGCATGCCTGTACCTGATATGAAGCGCGTGTGAACCGGGTCTTCGTAAACTTGTTATACGTGTGTCTTGGGCCTATCCGAGTGTGCATGTTTAGTGTATCATGTGAATGTATAGTGGTATTCTGAGGAAACATCATCGACACTTGGACTTCATCTTTTTAATGTTATGTATTATTATTATTTTACTTAAGAAAAGTGTTCAAAGTTCTTAATTACCTTGTTTATTTTGCAATGCCATAGAGTTGAAATATTGTTTCAACGAAACAATTATTATGATTCCAAGTAAAATTTTACAATTAAACGTTCCGTTCGGCCGAGATTTATTAACGAAAGTTTTGTTTTATTGTCTTTGTTTTAAATGTTAACTTTTAGTTCGTACGTAACGGTCGAAGTTTTGACGAGATGACAGAACCTTTCGTTGTTTTAAACAGAAAGTTTATTGTACAAGTTACTAACTTCTTCCTGCAGCTGTGGCCACGTTTTTGACCAACATAAAAAGTTACCTATGACATTTGTTGGTTCTCTAACTACATCCGGACAAAATATCACGTCAATCGATTGCTTGGTTTGGACTTGGAGGAAAAACAGACACACCAATTCTAAATGGAATTTGACCTTTGAATAAAGATAAACTTACAGTAAGCAGATTTTTTTTTTTCGAAAAAATCCCGTTCATATGGAATTGAAGTCCACTCCATTAAAAATTTCAAATCGCCTAAATTCAGCTAACAAACACTTTTTTTATTTTTCTAATCACTGTTATTTAAGTTTTTTTAAATATATTTTACAGGTAAGCACAGTGCCTTGATCTCACCTGATGTTAAGCGATGATAAGGCCAATGATGGACGTACACTTTACCCGGGATCCTCAACTAGTGAGGCACTGGCTATCTTCTCTCTAGCTGCCCGAACACAACAATGTTGTTTCCTGTTATTGAAAATGAAAATGAAAATGAAAATTGTTTATTGTGTCTAAAGGGTACATTAAGTTTTAACAGTATCTGGAGCACCCGTTTATGCAAAGATGTGCTTGTTTTGGGATACTCCGCTCTTCCATAACAATAACAAATAGTACCTTGTTAAGTTTTTATTTTTTCCTATTACTTATAAAATATTTTACATTAATATTTTACAAAAATAATTATAATATTTTAAGCCAAGAGAAATATATGCCCATGTTAAATACGTAATATAAATATGTGTAAGTGTGTGTTTGTGTACCATAATACAATAATATTATAATATATACCTATATTTTATACTTACATTTTGTGCTAATTAATTTGTTATGTGATCTGAACTATGAAGTTTATTTAAGTAAAATTTTTTGAATTTACTTTTAAAACGCTTATAGGTAACCTGTGTGTATAGCTAACACAACACTGGCAAGTTTGCCTAAAACAGTTTATATTTAAAGATAAGGTTACATTTCTATAGTTTTATCGTGAGTCTACTAAGCAAGGCTATATTTCTGGAGGCTTTACTAGGAGATTAGGGCGGACGTGTAGATTACTGTGCAGTTGTGGATTTGGCGCAAATTGTGCTTAATTAATTCCAATGCTCACTTGCCAACTGCGGTTCGGAAATCCAACTTACTTTTGCTCGCGGCTTTGAGTATACCTTCCGTTATGAGGCTGAGCAATCTAAACAGGTCCTATAGAAAACTTTGAAAGAGGCAGATAAATTAGTTTTACGAAACTTAGTCATAGCTAATCTAACCTACATCTCACAAATAAATAATTCTGATTCTGATTCTGATTCTTAGTCGGTGTTTTAATATTTAAGTTTTGTGTTTTCGTGTTTTGATATTGCATGTTCTGACAACGCGCATTTTCTATAAATAACTAGCACCAGTTTGCTTTAGGCCTAGCAAAAACTTTATCGAAATCACTCGAAAACTAATAGTATGCAATATCTATTAAGTCAATGTTTGTTAATGTGTTATAAGTTTTTAAGTTCCTTTTTCACTAACGAGTGACAAGTCCGGTGACGTTGAAAGTGTCCAATGTCAATCAGCAAAAACTCTCTCCACAAAAGAACCTAACGAGTTCTACGACACAAATTCATTAATTTTTCGTGCTAGCCGTTCAATTGTATATGTATATTGGCTTTAGTATGTATGCCATCACTCTTATTTTACTCGAACATTTGTTATGGATGTTAAACGTTTCTCCATTTCAAATATAGGTAAACCAGAGTTCTTTAAAATGTATATTTAAGGTAGGTTTCTTAGAAAAAAACAGATGACCCGGGTCCCAAACTATGAGCATAAAAACAAAGATCCCTTAGAGGGTTCAATGGTTCAAATGATGCCATACTCGTATTTCGATTCAGAAAGCCCGTAGTCACAAATGTGTCCCTAAGCGATAGTAACTACGAATTGAAAATCTCGCCTTTGTTGTTCTTCCCAAAATACAAAATACTTAGTTTTTTCAGAACTTAATATAACTAAGTCTATGAGCATAATTGCTGGTAATATATTTCATATAAAAAAATCAGAAACTAGTTCAACTAGTAGTAACTAGTTTAAAACTTGTATTAACTAGTTTCAAACTAGTAGGAACTAGTTTCAAATAGAGCATTTAATTCTTAACATTATGTGCATATTGAACTAGGAAAAAACGGCAAGAAACCCAGCAATGTCTATTTCTTTTGCAGCTCCAAATAATCGGGAATACGGGAGGGCTCCCATATATCTATAGAAAGACACAATAGTATATCCATCATAAATATACAAGAAAAACATATATAGTATAAACCATTTTCGGTTCAATGTAGTCAGACAATTCCGTCAGTTTTGCTGTTTAATACCTGTTCGCAATGGAGGGACTTGGTCAGCGGATATTAAACGAAACGCCCGGATGAACACACTGTACCTATAAGATAAATTCTTACATGCATATAATAAGGAAATAGTTTTAGATGCGGCAAATATTATATTTTAAGTCTGTTTTATAATCTGTTTTTTGTAAGTTGTAAGTTTGTAAGTTAATTATGTGTAGTGTAAAGTTTGTCCCACAGCGGTGAGGGCTTCGGCTCACCAAAACTCTTCCACTTTTCTCTATTCATGTCAAAAATCATTTTGTCTAAATTTATTAGCTTCTGCTGTAGGTAATTAAAGTATAAAGGAAAATATTTTTTTTTTAATTCACCCACCCACACGCTTCAATTTAAGTTACAAAAGTCACCGGTGACTTTCAACATGAATTATTATAACTTCAATCAACAAATACAAGGAGAGCGTTTCTTGCGACGATGACAATACCTTATACTCACACTATGATATGAAGTATTAATTTATTTTATGGCTTGACGTTGGCTTTGGTTGGACAGCTCCAATTTGAAATACCGTATGTGTGGTCGATTGCGCAGTGGTTAACGCGCCAGGTCTGCAAGTGCTAAGGTTAAGCAACTTTAGCAAAGACCGGTCATCGGATGGATGACCAACAATTTATCAACATTTGTGAAGGCACGTAAAGACGTTGGTCCCGGCTGCATTAGCAGTCGTTAACAATCACCAATCCGCATTGGGCCCGCGTGGTGGTTTATGGACCGTTTTCCCAATCCAACCATAGGGAAGGCTCGTGCTCCAGCAGTGGGGACATAAAATGAGCTGATGATGATGATGATGATGTGTACTCATATTTCTCGTTCTGTTTTTGAAGCGCTAATCGGGAATCTAGTACTATCTATTTGTCCTGTCTACAATCTGTTATTAATTCTACTATATTTAATTGTCCCATGTGATGTAAATAAAAAAAGTACTCGAGGACACCGAAAAAAATTTACCACCGAAAAAATCAAATATTTTATCAATTTGATTTGGGATGTAAAAGGATTTCTGAGAAGTCACGGTTAATCTTAAGTTTTCCGGCGTTCAAAACTTGATAACTTAAATTACCTGTCGTTGGCAGTAGTTAAGACAGGACTCGCGTCTGTGAAACTGGGGCCACAAAAATCAGCATTCAATTGTTGTTCTGATTTGCGGAATCAAGTAGGCTTCAAAAAACAGGCAGATATCAGATCTCAGGAAGATATCAGAGGGACGAAATAAGTGAAGTTAAAACAAAAATTAGCCTTAGACTCAAACAAATATTTATATTTAAATTGTTATTTGCAATCTAAGTATCATTGTAGATGACTCGAAAAACTTGCGTAAGTTACAAAAGTTTATGGTAAAATTACAAAACAGTTATCATCATCAACATCAATATCACAGCTAAAAGACATTTACTGCTGAACAAGGATTTTCGACCGAGGATAAACGACCGGTTTTGTGCTGCTCGCATCCAGCGGCTGCCCGTGACCTTGACCAGATCGACGGTCCTAGTCAGAAAAAAAACTATTTACTATTAAAAAGTATAAACACTCACGAAACCATTTAATTAAAAAAAAATTAAAGCTCATTTTTATTATTCGATCGTTAACCTTACCTCAAATTATTCGCACATCAAGTCTTCATATTATAATGCCATTTTATACAAAAAAAAAGTTGGCGTCAAACCCCGTTTCGACATTGTAACTAAAGATACCACCTCCATTTTTTGGGGGAATTACAATTTCATTCACCGGTGAGTACGGAGGCAAGCTTGAGCGCGTTGTGGATATCAGGAACAATGGTGTATGGTACAGAATGTAGAAAAAAGGCATTTTTGGAATTGATACTTTGTAGTTTGTCTCTCCTTTCTAGAACTTTAAAACCAGGTGCAATAACAACTAAAGCTTTAGAGTTGCAACACGCGCGTTTCTCTTTGGGGGTGTAAGCGTCCCTCCGCTGAGGTGATCGTTTTCCATCAGGCGAGTGAGTCGGATGCTCGTTTGTCGGCCCAATAATAAAAAATATTACTGATGTAAAAGTATAAATATATAGATAACTGACGATAAGATCGAAGATTAAAGCTCATTAAACAGCGAAATCACTCAATTGAAATCACATCAATGCTAGGTACTTATATTGGTGCTACCACCTTCCTCACACACTCTTTCATATCTGAGGGGTTTAGCGCTCTGATGATGAGTGTCCTCCAGGACCAACGCGGGCCGTGTTAGACTCAGGGTACTCGGGGTCCCGCCCAGCGGTTGGCGGATGTCCCTGGTGTTTTTAGTGGGTCGGGCAAACTATCACCCAACCACACACACCTCCTGGGTTTGTAACAACCCAGTCAGTAGAGAATTTTCCAAGGTTAAACAAAAGTAATGTAAGGTATTTGGTGGGATATCGACAGATTTAGATGTGGGAGCCAGGCGGTCTAAAAATAAGCCACCACTACTAACAAACCTAGAGTAATATGTATTTATTTTCTACGCTGGGAATGGAACCCGGGCCCTCTTTGTCTGAGACCGACCGGTATTCTAACCACAAGATCACATATAAGATTGTTTTCTCTCGATCTCTCTCAACTATAATCGTAATGGCAGTGGTTAATCAGTTTCCCACTCAAAGTTTATGACTTACACCCCCACCACTTTTATGCTTACCGAGCATACGAACAGATAGTGCGATGGCTGTAAAAGAATATTAGGATGACTCCGTTTTGTAAGCTCCCCAGTCTTTTACTTATTATGGCTTTATGTGTGGTTTTTTTCCTAAACATTAATGAAATCTATACCTTGATTTATCTCAATTTTGCAGTAGGCTCTGGTGGTTGTGACAGCGGACTTGGTAGACGATGATTGCGCCGATCGACGGCTTCAGCAGGAATGTTTTTTTATATCTAATATTGAACAATATTACGCTAAGCAACAGAGGAGCTCGAAGCCGCAGTGGGTAACGCACCCGGTCTGCGAGTTCTGAGGTTAAGCAACTTTCGCAAAGGCCGGTCATTGGATGGGTGACCAAAAATGTATCATCTCGAGCTTCTCCGTGCTTCGGAAGGCACGTAAAGGCGTTGGTCCTGGCTGCACTAGCAGTCGTTAACAACCACCAATCCGCACTTGGCCCGCGTGGTGGTTTATGGCTTGTTCTCCCTATCCATCCATAGGGAAGGCTCGATGATGATGCGATATATTTACCTCTTGATTATGCTTATTTTTATTATTTTACCATTTTAGGCAAAATATTTTGAGACAATTCAAAAGTGCTTATCAAATAAGTTTACTTGAATAAAGATTAACTTTATTTCATTTCCATTTAACATTGATTTTGGTTTTGTTCGTAAATATAAGTAAGTTAAACAATATACGAGAACTACTGCCGACAAACTGCTCAGCAGTTTGGCAGAACATAATTTTTATCGTAAGCGTAACTATGAAGTAAATAAATAACAAAAAAAATAACTTTTATATTTCGATGTTTTTATTTTATTTTATGCCAGTGATATCGAAACGTGCTTGTACCAATTATTTATTAAGATAATTACTTATCTACTTACTTAGTACAGAATTTCAAGCAAACTAATATTAATTCACTTGATTCGAGTTAAACTTTTTGCAATAACAAGGTTAATATTCTAATGATAAACAGGCTAATCGCAAAATTTTATTCACTTTAATTTTTTCTTTTAATGAATGCGTTAAATAATAAAACCAGCGCTAACACCGCTTGATACGGAATACAATAGAGGTCCGGATAATGTCGTCTATTGTGTACTTAAGTCAAGAGATTTAAAAGCGCCCTATAAAGGTCTCTGCCCACTAGAGCGTATCATACCATAACCATACTAGGGACGTATCAGGCACGGAAAGTAATATGATACAGACTACTACGTCCACTACAACGTATCAACAGCGTATCATACAGCGTAACAGCGTATCATATATATATAAGAGGCACTGGCAAAACATTCTCATCAACAACTATTAGCGATCCGTGCACGGTACGCGACGATGTTCGTTGGTGACGGTCTAGTCTGTAGACCGTTCCGTCACCGACGAACATAGACTCTAGTGGGTATAGTCATACTGTGGTATAGTCTCATACTTTTCAATATAATATTTTATTGCCTGTCACGTTCCTAGCATGGTCATGGTATGATACGGTTTAGTGGGCAGATACCTTTAACATCTTTTGGTAGAATTATCTGATCATAAACCTAAAATATGCTCTTGCAAGAAAAATAAAAGCGGCAAAACGACTTTCCTTTGTTAGGTATGGTTTTCTTAATTACTCTTTTTCATTTAAATACTACGAGTATTATCAGAGTAAATTGAAATAGTTTGTTTTGTCACGCTTTCAGTTTCGGTTTAACCACTCAGTTCTTAAACCAGACACAATATAAATTCAATTCTTATAGAGCACTGTGGTTACCATGGGCGTCCAAGTATTTAAAGAGAGTTCAAATCTCATGTTCCTTATTCATTCAAATATGTATTCGTTACATTTCACCATCCTATTTAGCATGTTATTTTCGCATCTTGTAGAAAACAACTAACTCGCATATCATAAAAAATTAAGCACGATAATGATTAAGAGCGTTTACGCGGCACACTAGCGCCGCCAATGAAAAAAAAAAACATATCTACTAATTAGAGATAGAAAATCAAATTATGCTCAACAAACTATCTGAATAAAGTAATTTAGCATTTTTACGTCACCTAATGAATATTACCTGACATGTTATGGTTTAGTTAAATATGGCGTTATAGTTAAAAGTGGCCGTAACGTCTTATTTAACTAAATCATAACATGTGAGGTGTTCATTAGGTGCCGTAAAAATGCTAAATTACTTCATTCAAATAGTTTGTTGAGCATAATTTGATTTTCTATCTCTAATTACTAGATATGTTTTTTTTTTCATTATTGGCGCTAGTGTGCGGCGTAAACGCTCTTAAGTTTAAGATTGAAACTAGATAAGTGAATCAATAAAAAAAATAAGCATACGCTAATTAATATGCTGCATGCATACTTGCTTGCAAGTTGCTTGCTCAATTTAATGCTTTATCCTAATGTAACCATTCGTGTTGTTTATAACGGGACGATCTTTTTTCGATGTTTCATTCTGACGCCAAAGTGGAAAGTCATGGTATACAAAATTATCCCACTTTAGGTGAGCTACACTGACATCAAATATTGAGAAATTTAAACAGTTTTAAAAATACCTCGCTAATTTGTTTCTACTTTAGAAGACACTTTAAACCATTGGTAGCCGTATGAGCCAATTTGATGCGATTTAATATTAAGACGTTCTGATGGTGAAGTTTTATATAACCTGGCGGACTTCGTACCGCTTTGACAGTTTCTATGGCAACAAAACAAATAAATTGTTAAGTAGTTAACGCGTGAAACCGTTTCAAACAACAAACAAACAAGCTCACTTTCGCATTTATAATATTAGTTAGGATAAACTAAACTAATTTAATTAAACTTAGTTTACCATTCTGGTAAAAGTCATAAGATTATAACTTTTACCTAGAATAAGGTTATTCTATATGAGATTTTTGTTGGCAGCTGTATAAACGCAAAAACCTAGTATAAACTGAGACATATTTGCTTGCCAGAATACACCATACAACTGCTAGTAATGGTTACACTAACAAAACTCTAGTCATAATTATGACTAGGATATCCCGTTTTGAGTGTTATTAATAGTCACACTAGGCATACCGCGCAGGCCCCAGCTGCAAACAAAAAAGGTTAGTCTATCTATCGAGATAAATAGTGACCATCACGGAAATGACCGTTGCTACTGCGGATGTCGCGTCGCGCCAGTCTTTGGATACCTATATAAATACTGATTTAAGGTTACCAAAAGTTCAGTTCAGTTTTTGAAATAAATAATCTTACTGTTTGTAAATATACTGTAAAAGAAATTAATAAGAAAGAACCTTTAAGAACTGTTTGTGGATAATTATATTATTATAAGACCTAATTGTATGTGTGTGTAAAATTATAATAAGTTATCCCTACTTGTCATTGTAAACTCTCGATAACTTAAGCTTAAACCTTAGTGGTTTTTAAAGTTATCGCATGTATGGTTTTTTTGTAATAACTATTGGAATGATAAATATATTTAAAAAAAAATAATAATAATTAGCATCCCTACTAGAACATTTGATTTGTTGATTTAAAATAAATATTGTCATACAAGTTTTACACAAAATTATGACTAGTTAGAGACCAATTACAATTAGATGCTTTCCATTTTATGACATGAATGATGATGAGTTGGATAATTAGATGGTTGGACGGTCCTTGGACTCCTTGGATTAAGTGAGCTTACAAAACTTTACGTACTCTATAACTGGCGTATTACGTAAGGCTGTAGGCTGTTTAGATGCTTTCCATTTTATAACATGAATGATGATGAGTTGGATAATTAGATGGTTGGATGGTCCTTGGACTCCTTGGATTAAGTGAGCTTACAAAACTTTACGTACTCTATAACTGGCGTATTACGTAAGGCCGTAGGCTGTATCCCCGCTAAGATTCGGATGGCAATATATAACTCATTTATGTAATCGTGTTTATTTAGTGGTGACGCCTCGGTAGCCAAGCTGCAAGCGTTCGGCCCGATACGCTAAGAACCCGGGTTCAATTCCCAGGTCAGTCAAAGTATGTTTCGGAGTTTTAGATGCAGCCTGGGTTTGTGATCACCAATCGACCCGCGTTTGGCAAGAGTGGATTTATACGAATAGTAGTGATGAATGATTTCAATTATGGAGGACTTTGCCCAGCAGTGGGACAGTTATAGGCTATTTACTTCTACTCAACTACTAAGTGATAAAAGTTTTAGTAAACTATTTACTAACAAGCACGTCGTTTTGCTCAACCGATGCATTTATTTTAAAGTTTACTTGCAAACTCAAATGGCGACTCTATTCCTTCTTTATGAGCGACTTAACTTCAATTAAAGTCAATAGCTCGGACTGTAATTCACATTGATTGGGTGCCTTGTTTACTTGAAGGTCAATTAAGAACTGTTTAATTAGTACTAGGTAATTACAGGGACTTGTTAAGCGTTAAATAAATTATTATGTCTTAGCTATTACAATAAATTTACCCAAATATAGGAGTTAATAAACACAAACAAAACAAAACAAAGGAGATCGTTTTACGTTATTTTGTTAACAAAAATAAAACTGTTTTGTTTTGTTTATATAATTTTTGATGCAAATTTTGATGCGAACAAATTACAAAAACACAAATATTGAAACCTGCTCGTGGATTTTGTTTTAACATTTGTGTTTTTGTAAGAATAAAACTATTAATAATGTGCTCTTTTTTTTCGAGTTTTGTGTATCATTATCAACATCATCATCGCAGCCAAATTACGTCCACTGCTGACGGACGAAAGTCTCTCCGAAGATCTCCAAAACAACGGGTTTTTTGCTGTTCTACGAGTAAAATAACTTTACTAGTAGTTGACAAGCGCTTGACTTCTTGTAGCTTTGTTAAAGTACCTACTAAGTGTTCAGTGACTTTCGTGGCTGACTGTACTCATTTTTTTTTTATATTAAAAGGAGGCAAATGAGCAGGCGGGTCACCTGATGGAAAGTAATCACCGCCGCCCATGGACACCCGCAAAACCAGAGGGATCGCAGATGCGTTGCTGACCTTGAGGAAGGAGTTGGATCTTGAGGAGGGAGTAGGATTTGGGAGGGGGGAGGGGTGAGAGATGGTGCTTTCACTCACCGGACGAAACACAACAGCAACGAGTGCCGTTGTTTCACGCCGATATTCTGTGAGAGGGTGGTATTACGCCGGGCGAGCCGGCCCATTTCGTGCTGCAACGCAGCGTGGCTCTACCACTCAAGATTTTTTTATTTTTTTTAGTTTTTATTTTTTTTATTATACTTTTCCAACATGATCGGAGATCTTAGTATTAATAATAATCTCTTTTATTCCAGTACTCTCTGTTATTATATCTCACACTTTCATACAACGTACTACACATTCATTCATCATCTTTTATTCCAAGCAGTGGGTGCTCTGCTTTTAATTTCTTAATTCTCTAACTAGCAATTTATTTAAATATTTCGGGTGATAAGTTTTCCAGTAAAGGTTTTTAATAAAAAACAAAAAAAATATGGGACACAACTTGTTTTTACACAGTATTTTCTTATATATCTATCTTATGTCTATTTCACATTTCCCAATTTTAGGGGTTACTTATATTTATTACATCAGCTGCTTATTTGTAAACTAACTGTACTCAGTTAGGCTAATGGCAAGGCTTCTGCTACGTCCGTCGAATGCGGTACCACAGTTGATAGCCAGCTCCTCTATAGTGATGAGATCGGGTAAAGTGTTAAAGTTATCTTCACTGACTATTAAGTGATTTAAAGGCTTGCACGTTTTACTAAAAAAAAATGCATAGATATTTTTAAGGAGTTTTGTGAAAGTAATGACGAAAGTAAACATCTATATATGATAGGGTATTTTCCAATATTTTTGACGCTGTAAGGGAGAAAAGAGCTTGACACTTGCTGAGTTTCTTGCCGGGTTTTCTCAGTACAAGATCTCCCGCCCAGAATAGACTTACGAACCGATGGCATAATGACTTTCATAGGAGCTATTTGTAGCCTAAACTGAATAAATGATTTTAAATTTTGAATTTTTTTAAAACAAAGTATATATTTTACATAGTTATCTTTGAAATTCATTAGTCTGTACTGTGTGTTCTAACAAAATATTTCATTTAATTTTCAAATTGGTACTTAGCAACCAAAATTTGTTTGAAACGTATACGTACTGTAGTGGAATGTTTAATACTATCCCAGCCATTAACGTCTAGGTACCATGTGTACAACACTGTTATGTAACTAATTTGGGACGCCCAGCTATTGCCGACGACTTTGCTTCTCTGTAAAAGTTGTTCATGAAAGCCGATGTTATTAGGAAATACTGGTTGTACCTGTGGCTCTGTTTGCGTGGATTTATTAACTATTCATATTGTTAATAACATCAAGCCTAACTGTTTGTCGTAAGTGTTTGTGAAGTACGTAATGAAAGTGAAATCCTACTAATATTATAAACGCAAAAGTTTGTAAGTATGGATGGATGTTTGTTACTCTTTCACGTAAAAACTACAGAATAGATTTGGATGAAATTCGGCATACAGATAGTTAATAACCTGGACTAACACATAGGATAGTTTTTATCCCGGTATTCCCATGGGAACGGGAACCACGCGGGTGAAAGCGCGAGCGGCCGCTAGTTAAAAATATTTTACACACGCCCGCGCATCAGTCTACCACAAACTGTCAATTTTCTTCAATAGACTTTGATATTTACGTATATGGCATATGGTTGAACATTTAATGAAAGTTTTGGTTAGGTAGATGTGCGGGCGTTTTATTAACATTCCAACTCGTATGGAATCATTTTACTTCTTCGGTGTCCGCAAAAAACCAGCAGTGCTATTCTCTAAGCAAAACAGCGTCGACCTCGACATTGAACTTGCTCATAACTTGCAAACGAATGTAGACTTTAATACTAAAATGTAGAATTTAATAAATGTAGGTTGAAATTCGTTTGCAAGTTATGAGCGCGTTCAACGTCGAGTTCGACGCTGTTTTGCTTAGAGAATAGCGCTGCAGCATCGTGGTGCTAATCTGGTACCTCGATATTATGATACGTGGTGACCATTTCTGGCCCACTTGTTATAATTTTAGTATAAACCTACTCACTATTAGGTACTTATTACTTACCTACCATTTTTGTACTTTCTGTGGCAATAAATAAATGTTTTTATTAATATTGTTATAAGTACCAACCTCAAACAAACGAAATAACATTATATTCAAGTATTATATCCTAAAAGGTAAATCATTTAAACTTTTTAATAACTTAGAAAAATTTGATCAGGAAGGTAGGTACTGTAACGATCTCACTTTGGACCAATGGATTATTATTAGACCAATAATAATGTATATTAAGCATCCTGGTCACGGCACCAATTGTGACGATCTCAAGTGGCCAAGGATATTTTTAGGAAAACAAAGATAGTCTTTGTTATTGGCATGTGAAGTCTAGGGTAGGACCATTCTACGTTGTGTAATTTTTTTATAAATAAATAACTCAAGATCTTTATTAGGCAGACAAACTCTAGTTTATATTGTTCATTTACTAAATAATTAATTAAAGGGGTAATGCCGGAATTTGGCAATTTATTTGAGTCCTCGGGTGTGAGCACAACTCAGTTTCTAATAGAGGAGTAATGAATTTAAATTGAGCGCCCCCTCCTGACCTTCCTTGGACGCACCTATCCTGTTGCCTCTAGGTCAAACACCCGACCAGGCCCACAGGACCCAAACAAACCTGGCCCTATTCTAATTCTATCTCTCAAACCATCATCATGAAGTTAGACATTTAACGCGAAAGGAAAGAACGATAACAAAAGACTTTGAATATCTTTTACTTAGTAACTTCATTTATACAGAGTGGTGCCAGCGTGACCCTGTAGAGTCCCGCCCCGTCTGCCCCGAAAGACGACAACACAGCATCCAGAAATATAGTGGCTGATGCAATGAAAGGTCCACGTATATAATTCTGGAGCTCTCCTGGAGATGAACCAACAAAGCAAAAGATAAACAAATAAAATAATATAAAAGGGACATTACAAACATTCATCTTTTCACACTTTTCCTATTTCTAATCCTATGAAAGAACGCGAGAGGCTTTTGAGGAATGAAATGAACACTGTATGGTTGGTTCGAACAGCGCTTAATCTACCAGCATGTATCGGGGCTCTACCATTGAGCTATTGCCTTGCTTGAAGCAAGCCAAAGGGGAATCGAACCACCTATCACCGCGCACTACCCAGTAGACCCAACTGACGTGCATTTGTGCCTACACGGATTCAACCATACCTGAGCCCATAGGTCTCTAAGCCTCGGAAGTTGTCAGTATAAATTGTTAAATGGAATTGTGATTATGAAAACTTATACTGTTTACATACTTCCTTTCGAAAATAATTACTCTTTGAATTATTAAGTTGTAAATATTCTCAATCAAGATAAATCCCTAAATTTGTATAAATAAGATTTCTAATTTCTGTTGGATTTACGCGAGCTGTTTGGTGATTACGTTTATTAGATAGATTTGGGTTTGTAGATTGTAACCTAATCACCAAAAGCATTATTTCACCATTAAATAGTAAACGGAAGTGAGGAAAATAGCTTCAGATTTATGAAATGAATTCGACTGACTAATTATGTAATTAAAAGATTTCTTTAAGGAAAGTATAATATAATATATTAATCTAGTTAGAGTTTAAATTAAAAGAATAATCAGAAGAAAGGTAAAAGGTTCAACATGATTGAATAGTTAGGTTTCTAAACTACGTTATTTGAATTTCAAAAGATTAAAAGAAAAGAATAAATCTTAGAATAATATTAAAGGAAGATTTCAAATTAAAAGTATTAATTTTGTTTAACAAGAAAAGAATTTAAACTACTGTTTGAATTTACATAATTAAAATAATTTATTTATTATTTGTAAAGGTATTATTAGAAATAGTTATATTATCAATTATAATTGTTTAACTCACAGATGTTCAATTCCAATATTCCAGAGCTCCTTACTCTTCAGCTACCACCACTTGAGTGATCAAAACTATCAATTTTGTTTTGTTTATCTATTTTTTATTCCAATGTCAAATAATATTCAAAAGGAACATTATGACTTTATTTTAAAATAGTTGAAAGTTGACATTAAACTTCAAATCTCCCTTTTTTATATTCAAGAAATGTCATAATGTTTATAATAAAATGTCTATATCTTTATTATTAATAATTGAGATAAATGAAAAATGACCGTCCTTTAAATAGAGCGATAATCATTACACTTACCTAGATTGATGTTTGAAAGTTAACAAATATTGAGAAATCCTCCCAATAAATGTAACTCCAAAGTCACCTTGATTATAAATAATAAAATTGTACCGGCAAATCCTGACTCATGTTTACACCAGTCTCCAGACGTCAGCAACCTCGAAGTCTCCTGCCTGTAGAGTCGTTGATGAATAGCAGACCTTGTCACTCAGCAAACCCGTAGCACACATAAAGTTCCATGTAGACTCGAAGAGTGTGTCCCGTACAGAATAAAGTAATTAAGATTTGTTCAAGATTCGGGTATTAAAGTTGATAAAGGAAGAAGTCATTAGGGGAAACCCGAAAAGAAAGTATTTATTAAATCAAATGAATATTATTGTCCTTACCATGTAATCTTTTATTATTTATTGTTCCTTGGTATTAGATTTTATTTAAATTGGTCTCCAATCATTTCATTTGATTAATTGAACCTAAAGAGATAAACAGAAACAAAGACACACAACAAAACTACTAAATATAATACCAGATCCTGGGATATGAAATTCTGATTCCCCTTTTTCATTTCTTCTTTCTTTTTTTTGACTGGCAACATTGTCCGGTTAAGTAGTCAAATTATAAAGCTCCTATTAAAAATTTGTTAAAAATTGTCTTTTATGCTTATTTATGATTAAATTTGTAATTAGTGATTAAATTAAGTGACAAATATCATCTACTAGTGTTTTTTCTGACTAATATTGTGTAGTTTTTAAATTATGTGCTAATGTAATTTTCCAACTGTCATCGCCAGCTGACTGTTATAACAAATTTTACAAAAAGTTGTTAAAATAACTACTTTTGCCGTGGACTGCTGCAACATAAACCGGGGGAGTATTGTTTTCATTCCATTTATTATAAATACTAGTAACATAAGTGTAAATCTTAACTGAACACTTCATTCAAATTGTATGTGTCAATGTACTAGGCCAATGAATTGTTATTTTTCTACTTTGTAATCAAATCAAAGGATTTGCATCTAAACTGCAAAAGTAATTTTGGCATTTCAGTATTATAGTATTAAAATTTAATATTCCACTATACCAAGAATAGGGTAAGAATAAAACAATAATTGTTATTAGACACTTTGAATTTAAATTATTACCATTGACATTGAGAAAAACTTATTTCTAAATACTGTTACTAGGTACATGTTTTTGTTGTATTTAACAACAATACTACTCATATTCATTACTTTACAAATCTCACATATTGTGAGTATCGTCACACCTCAAATACGATTTGGCTTGGTTAACCTCTCTTGACTTGACTATATGTGGAAGTGAAGTTGATGATGACTTTGTTTTGCCACAGACATTCATACACTTCGACACATTACAACCAGAACGTGACTGCTTATTTGAAGCTTATAACTTAATTAATTTCATTTCTAGATTATCTAGTAATAACTTGCAATTACAATAAAAAACTCTAATTTTAAACAACAAACTTTTGTGTGACACATCTACCTCCCACTTACTTATTATAATTAAAATCTCATTTTTAAATAATCTTAATTGCTGCACATAGAAATTAAATAGAAGTTAGATAAACCTAACTTGCAACACCTAAGTCTTAATATATCTTAATATATACTTCTTTAATTTTCAGGTGTTTATAAAACCAACTTCACAATGCTGACCCGTAAGGTTGCTACTCAAAGTACTGAACTAAAGCTCAGAAAGGCACTTGAGGAGCTACGAGTATCCAAGGAATCCTGCAATCAGCTGCTAAAAGAAAGGGATGACAGTGAAATGGAAATAAAATCCATAATAGACAGAAATTCACAGTTTAAGAATGAGTTAGCCCAACTGCACATGCAACACCAGGATGTGCTCCACCAGCGTGACCAACTGCAACATGTCATCTCCAATTTTGAGCAGCAGCATAACACCTATGAAAGGGCACTCAACCGCATCACCGAGTTGGAAAGGGACCTCAGTGCGGCAAACCACCAGATATCCCAATTAGTTGAGTTGCAGAAGCAGCATGAAGTGGATCATACTCAGTCCTTATTTGAAGAACTTATAGCATCACCTGGTGGAATTTCATTACAGCAATCTCTAAACAACAACAAAATAAATAAAATCAGAAAAACTAAAATTAAAAAATATGTAAAAATTAATAAGTTTATAAAGAAAACTGAGAAGTTGATTAAAAAAAATAACTGTTTTTATAAAAATATTGCTCTCAGAAAGGAGCGTATTAGCCTTATGGATTCCTTAGATATATATAATAGTAAGTTAATGGAAAGTAGGCAAATGTATGACCGGGACACTAAGCAATTACAAACTGACATCCAAAGGTTACATGAGTCTCTTGATATAATGACTAAAAAATACTCAATATCACAGAAACAGATTGAAGAACATATCCAATCAGCCACAGAGTTAGTTGATCTGTGCAAGTACAATGCTGATCGGTACAACTCATTAATTAATAATGAAATTAACCTACACAAAGAGTCTTTATCACTTGACTCAAATATTCAGATGAACACACAAAACTTGTCTGTTTTGGTTCCCGGTCCTTCATCGGCCTCTCCTCAAAAAATACTTAAACCTAATGTTACAAAATTAGTAAAAAAAACAGTTATGTATTCTGATAAACTGGGTCAAGGCTTAGGGTTGCCTATAAATAGAAATATTATCCACTCAATGACCAATATTTGTACTCCAGGTCAGTCGTTGAATGCTATAGTAAACAAAATATCACAGGATTCATTGAATAGTTCCACTAATATTATTGTGTTATGTGG
Organism: Eudonia lacustrata; assembly: GCA_947562085.1. Taxonomy (NCBI): domain Eukaryota; kingdom Metazoa; phylum Arthropoda; class Insecta; order Lepidoptera; family Crambidae; genus Eudonia; species Eudonia lacustrata. The sequence continues at coordinate 13,510,218 of OX387318.1, read as the reverse complement.
TGACAGCTCACAAACGAAGAAACGTGACATCATAAATAGTTTTAATATTTTGATAAAACTGCAATCAGAAACAAATTGCAGGATAATAATTAGCGCTTTTCCCTATTGTACCAATTTGACCTGGGAACAAAATAAGCGCATTTATGAATTAAATTTATTATTGTTTAATTTGATTTGTCGTCATAGTGACACTATTTTATATTTTGATATAAATAAATTTATTAATAGCTTTAGTTTGACGTCAGATACTATGTATCTTTCTACGAAATGTAGGACCCAAATAGCTAAATTGTTAGCTTATAATATACAGGATACAGTTATAAATGGTATAACTAAGTCTTTACGTCATAACAACGTAACCATTAGTAGTTCTACTAATGCAACATCTACAACTAGTAATAAGGTAACAACAACCTCATGTTTAAACTGAGGTCTAAGACAAAAGCCAAGTCCTCATTAATTACTATTATACATCAAAATATTCAAGGTTTGGCTGGCAAAGACTTAGAGTTAGAATTATTTTCAAAAAGTCAGGCAATTCATATATTTTGTTTAACTGAGCATTGGCTAAGAAGTCATGACACATCATTCTATGTAAATAATTTCCAATTAGCAAGCGCGTACGTGCGAAGCTCAGCTATTCACGGTGGTTCTTTAATACTAGTAAGAAGTAATATAAAATATAAAGATCGCAACGATATTGTAGGCTTATCAGTGGAGCGTAATATTGAGCTATCATGTGTGGAGTTTAATAGCTTTGTAATAGTGTGTGTATACCGACCCCCATCGGGCAATTTCGGTATTTTCGAATCTGTAATGGAAGACGTACTAAGAAAATTAAAATTAAAAAATAAATTTGTTTTTGTATGTGGCGATTTTAATATAAATATTCTAGAAAGCACTTCAATGAGTGTTCGTCTTGTTGCCTTGTTTAAATGTTTTAATCTCATTAATCTATTTCTCGAACCCACTAGAATAACTTCACATTCAGCCACTTGTCTTGATAATGTTTTTACAGACTATGACCCTGTTTCTAAGTCAGTCATTAGTAAGCTTACGTCTGACCATTGCGGTTTAAAGGTGACCTATGATTTTAATGTTAAGGATGAGCCAAAAATAGTGAACTGTAAACCAGTTACAAAGGAGCGAGTAGAGCGTTTTAAAAATAATATATCGAGTAAAATTAATGCATTGCCATTTGGACAAGATGATCCAGATGTATTATATACTAATCTTTTTAATTTCATAAAGACTGAATATGACCAAGTGTTTACACAAAGAACAATCAAAATAACTCATAAACTTAAGTTCTGTGACTGGGCCACGACTGGTATATATAAAAGTAGAAATAAATTGTATGATTTATATAGTCTAAAACAATATAACCAAAATTCTAATTTTACGGAATATGTAAAGAATTATTCGAAAATATTTAAGAAAATATGTATAGTAGCAAAATCTAATTATATTAAAGAAAAGATTAAAAAGTCCAACAATAAAATTAAAGCCACTTGGGACATTATAAACCGTGAAACAGGTAAATTTAAACCACGGGATAATACTTTCACTTTAAAAGTAAACGACAACTTAGTCAATTCAGATTCACATATTGCTAATATTTTTGATGATTTTTTTGTAAATATACCTGTGCTGACAACCTCAAATTTGGATTCATCACCAGAAGCTGCACAAGCATTACTCCAAAAATATGTACCAAAATGTAATGTTTCTTTTCAATTTAAATATATTGATTCAATGGATATTATAAAAACATTTAAATCACTGAAAATGAAAAACACAAGTGATTTGTGGGGCATCTCTATAAAAGTAATTAAGAATATTATACATTCTATTGCACCATATCTTGCTGAAATTTTTAATAACTGTGTGAATAAAGGTATCTTTCCCGATCTTATGAAGTTTAGTAAGGTCATACCTTTGTTCAAATCGGGAAACAAAGAAGACCCCAGTAACTATCGACCCATTTCAATACTACCAACTCTAAGCAAAATTTATGAAAAAGTTATATTGGAACAGTTGATGTCGTATTTTAACATAAACAACCTTTTACATAATAAACAATATGGATTTACAAAGGGTCGTTCTACTACTGATGCAGGTGTTGCTCTATTAAAACATATATTTGATGCCTGGGAGAAGTCTCAAAACGCCCTTGGAGTGTTTTGCGACTTGTCCAAGGCTTTCGATTGCGTTGAGCACAAAACTCTGGTGATGAAGCTAAATTACTACGGTCTCAAAGATTTCGCACTAAATTTAATTCAGTCGTATCTTAGCTCTCGAACACAAACTGTCGATATTAATGGAACTAAATCATCTGGTTCTCATGTAAAAATGGGAGTTCCACAAGGGTCCATTCTTGGTCCTTTTCTGTTTTTGATTTATATTAATGACTTGCCATTCTTTGTAGAGAACTTCTGTGAAATCGTATTATTTGCAGATGATACTTCACTCATTTTTAATGTAAGTAGGTGTAAGAAAAATTACGACGATGTAAACAAAGCACTCTCTGATGTACTCAGTTGGTTTACTATTAATAATTTGCAGCTTAATGCTAAAAAAACAAAATGTATTAATTTTAAATTACCAAATGTCAAAAATGAACCAACTGATATAAGAATAAACGGTGATCGATTAGATTTGGTAGACTCAACAGTTTTCTTAGGTATAACCCTTGACTCAAAACTTCAATGGAATCCTCACATTTCGAAATTGGCCGGCAAACTCAGTTCTGCTGCTTATGCCATTAGAAAAATAAGGCAGTTAACAGACGTTGAAACTGCTAGAACAGTTTACTTTAGTTATTTTCATAGTGTCATGTCGTATGGCCTCTTACTGTGGGGAACAGCGGCTGATATTGAAACTATATTCATTTTACAGAAACGAGCAGTAAGAGCAATCTATAGACTAGGTTCACGAACATCTTTAAGAAATCTTTTTAAAGAAATTGATGTCTTGACAGTGGCGTCTCAATTTATTTATAATTGTATAGTTCTTGTACGTTGTAATATCAATTCATTTGCTAAACACAGTGATGTACACAATTTTAATACTAGAAATAAGTCAAAACTTGCAATGCCACTGTTCAGGTTACAGAAGGTGCTTGGTTCTTTCTTGGGGCAAGGTATACACTATTACAATAAAATACCAAATACTGTACTAGATTTACCTTTAGATAAGTTTAAAAAACATGTAAAGTCTTCTTTATTAAAAAAAGGTTATTATACAGTCAAAGAATATTTAGAAGATAAAACAGCCTGGCTATAATAAAAAACATATACATAATATACTTATAAATAGTGTCCTGCAGATAACAAAATAGCGTTGCATTGAACATTACAATTAGTTTTATTTTTATTATTATTAACTATAGTTTTTTTTGACTTTTACTAGTACTGTATGATATTGTAAAAAATTAAACTGGTAAATTATGTTTTTGCTGACTTAAATATTTTATTTAGTTATTTTTTATTTTTTGTGTTTTTTACATGTTGTGATTGTCCTTTACATTTTGTGTTTTTATTTGTGATGGAAAGTGTCCTTTATGATAGGGCTTTTTCCAATATTTATGACGCTGTAAGGGAGAAAAGAGCTGGACACTTGCTGAGTTTCTTGCCGGTTCTTCTCAGTACAAGATCTCCCGCCCAGAGTAGATAGACTTACGAACCGATGGCTTAAAATGACGTTCATAAGAGCTATTTGTAGCCTAAACTGAATAAATGATTTTGAATTTTGAATTTGAATTTCATTTAATATAACTGTCCATGTCAAGGCCTCTTCCTTCCACTTAAAATATTATATAAATAGAATCTACTAATAAAATTGTATTATAAAACAGAAAGGTATTCCCCAACATTCAGAATCTGTATCAGTTTGTTCTCTATTATTTATCTCTTCTTGACATTAGCAAAGGGTCATTAAACCCAACTTGAAATACTTAATAAGTTTTAAAATTAATTATTAAATTAATCATTCATAAATATAAAGGCTTTAGGAACCCTTCAGTGATCCATTAGACCATAAAAGACACTTAAGTAGCCATAAGAAGGCCTACAATCCTCCATCCAGCAAGCATGCTCCTATTCCATTCACTTATTGCTTTAAGAATCCCTATCACTTCCTTCTAATTTTCACGTAATTTTTAGAACTTTTTCTCTTCACCATTTTCCTCTGACTAAGTCAAAATCATCTTTCATGACAGTCTTTCAAAATTCATTTTTCTCTTTTTCTTTTAAATATCTATTTTAATGTAAAGAGGTTTAACTAATAGAATTCCAAAATATAATGAGATTTTTACCAAGCAGTATTAAACTCTTTTCTATATTAATAATTAAGTAAATATAATTTATTAGAGAATACGAATTAAATTAATAATGTGTTTTCATACAATTTAGTATAAATAATAGAAAGGCTATCAAACTTCAGTTCGTTACAGTACCTACTTCAGATTACCACTCAAACAAAAATCTGTAAACACAGACAAACCATTTTTATTGACACATACGAACTGTAGGTCGCAAACGACAGTTAATAAAACAAAATATAACCTAATGCTGCGACTGCGACCCTTATAAATAACGGAAAGGATAGCCCAACACACGAACTCCGTCGTCAAAGTTAAATCGGCAGAGATTAACCCTGCATTCCCGTTCTAGTTTCATGTTTATTTGGGAAAGCCGGAGAGCATTGTATGAATAAGGAAAATCGGTGAAAGTGCGCACGGATAAGGCAATTGCGTCAAATGATTTAGGTAATGTTTCTAATAACTTTTATATGTAAGTATTTCACTACAGAGAAGCATTCGGTCCTCATTTAAATGTAAATCTCTTGTCCTTTAATGAAGCCGTTGGTCCCGGCTGCATTAGCAGTCGTTAACAACCACCAATCTGCACTGGACCCGCGTGGTGGTTTATGGCCCGTTCTCCCTATAGCCCCGTCATGACTTACGCTAGCGTTATTTTGTCGCGCATACCGCGCCCGCCTATTTGTATCCCCTATTAACCCTCCAGAATCGTTTGTGTGTGGTGCCACGGGTTGTCCGTATTACTATCGCAATGTAGATCTCCACCGTGATCTCGATCTTCCCACTATCAAAGACTTTATCAAAAACGTCTCCAGACGTTACTTTGATAACGCCCCCCACCACCCTAACCCGCTTGTTGTGGCGGCCGCCAACTATAATGTTGAAGGCCTTTCAACAACGAGACGGTATACATCTAGACATCCTAAACACGTCCTAATTGACCCCGATGATCCCATTACAGTTGCGAACGCTCCCCCGCTCGATCCTCTAAATGCCACTACACATTCACAGAATACACTAAACATGCACACTAGTTTAGGCCCAAGAACCTCCACCTTAATCGTAGAACAAGGGTACGTAGAACCGGTTCACACGCGCTCTATACCAGGTATACAGACTAGTGGGGCACGGGGACGCGCACTTTTAAGTGTGCGATGCCGTTCCCTCTAGAAATCCTCCGAAGGTGATTCGTTTCAACACGGCTTGAAGTACCCTTTACGTACCTCGCCGCCCCCAAAAAATCCCGGTGACGCTGAAAATGCCGTTAGAAGCAAACAGCAATCTCTCGCAAAAAAAAAAAAAGTTCTCCCTATCCATCCATAGGGAAGGTACGTGCCCCAGCCGTGGGGATATAAAATTAGCTGATGAAGATGATGATGATTGTCCAGCAGTGGGATAGTATTAGGCTAAGGAAAAATATCCCATTCTCTGATAGCCACAATACCCGTCGTCGTCATCTTGGAAAACGTTTCGCAGATATGCCCTATTCTATTATTAACCGATTCTTGTGGAGATCTTTGGGGGAGGTCTTTTGGCTCAGATGATGATGATAATGATGAAGGTACGAATAGTTATTTCGTGTTTTGTCTCTTTTACTTTAATTTGATATGACGTTTACATGACAGGAACAAAACACGGAATAACTATTCGAACCTTATTCTTTGTTTATTTGTAAGGGGCAGAGTGTATGTTACAAACTTGTCAAGATCAAAATAAACACCGAATTATACGAACTTCGAAAATCTTAAAGTAAGATTTACTGGAAGTATACAAAGTTAACATAAGGAAGACAGTTCGGCTGAAGTCAAGACTGATTGGTTGGAGTTGATGACACGGAGAATAGAAAAAGTTTCAAGTGTTCTTCTTTGTACTGGTGGAGGTGCATCAAACGTTTCACTTCTTCCACCAAAATGGACCTTATCACCAATAGATAAGAGCCACAGTTCTAATCGTAAATGTAAATTGTACAGCTTATTGTTAATTGAACGAACTCTGTGGTCGATTTCATTTTACCGGTTTTAAAGAATAAAGGCCTCATAATATATAATATAACAGACTAGTTCTTTAGCTGTTTGTTTTAAATTTTAATCTGCTAAATATTTCGCGTTGGTAGCCTCGTAATCTGGTAGTTTTTCATTATTCTCTTATGATCATATAATAGAAAACTGCAAAAAAAATAAAAGTAAAAATACAATAATAGTCTATCTAGGTTATATTCCGGCTGTACATTGCGAAGCTGCTTAGTTTTATCAATCGTTATCGCTAAATCCAAAAAACTGTAAGACCTTCCAAAAATAATGTTTTTTGTTACTTTTTGGTTTTTATTTTATCTAGACAATCTCCTGGACAAGGTTGTGAGAAATACGATAAGTTTAAAAAGAGAACCCGGAAAAGAATATCCCTAAATCATAAGTAAGTACCTACTTCTTTATCTACAATACGCTAGGACGTCCTCTCGGTACATTGACCAGAGGAAAATGCCTAGTTTTGGCGAAAGGACGAAATTAGGCCTGTAAATAGGGTTGCCTACTTACCCTCTTACTTAAATTTCGACTTTTATATAAATAGTACGTACAATAAAGTACAAAATACATAACTATTTTTTTATTACGTTATATCCCTGGAGCTAATTCAGCTAATAAAACATATAGGTACTGTACTAATTACTAAGTACGGTACTAATTCAGCTAATAAAACATATATATACTGCTTAGTACATGGTGCCTAAGTAAGGAAAGATGTGACCGTACGTCAGGACACCCAGTAAATAAGAATAAAACTGAAAAGGTAAAAACTGATTTATTTACTCAATAATTTATTGCATAATATATTTACTTACAGACGAGAATCTAGTAATAATAAGGTATTTGATGTTTTCATTTCAGGCATTATTTTAAGCAAAGCAACTACAATTTTAATATAAAATCGTCGTCACTTGTATGCTCTCTTGATTGCTAAGGTCACTCAGGCTAACAAAAAAATTACATGGTCGCTGTATTTTATGCTAAAGAAAATTATAATCACTTTTCTACCCATGTTTCTCTACAAGTTTGTAACCTTCTTTGTTTTTAAACTATATCAATACCACTGATTCCCTGTAAAACCCAAATGAGTTTGTGTGGAATCTTAATCTAATTTGTCAAATTTCATGTTGAATGTTTTTTTTCTTAATTAAATTTAATAAAAACACCATAGAGCTGATAACCCTATAAGACATAAGTTGAGGGGTAATGTACTTTCTGGCATTTACTATGCCTCTCGGAGTCATATTGGCCATCATTTGGGAGGTTCGTACTAAATGCCCAGTGAAATCTATGTAACGTAGGTGGTGTCAAAAATTTTGATTTACTGTCTGGAAAGGACAGACTAAGAAAAACGAGATTGTATAAATAGAGTCCTTTCACGTTTTTCTATCGTAGGCGTTTGATGAATGTATGCAAAGCGTTAAAGCCGTGAAAACGCAGCGAACACGTCACGTAAACGCTGATCGTGTCCGGCAGTATACGGAAGCTAAACCTGCCCTGCGTATAAAGCTGCTAGACGTAACGTACAGGCATTAACGGCATACGCGCCACGTTGTCGTAGATTTAGCGCCGCGCATACGTTTACCGAACGCATACGCTAGAGAAATGATAGTATGAAGGGGCTCTTAGTGGTCTTTTTATAAAAATGCAACTTAATCACTTCAGTGTTGTAATAATTATAAAAACGGCCATCGGCAGGTTTGTTTGTCTTCCTACAGTTTGAGATAAGATAGCCAGATAATAAATAATTAAAGATTTCGGATAAAGTAGAATGAAGTTCAAAAGTATTAAAATGTTTTTTAACGAAGATCCCATCTCATCCACTGTAACGACAACTTGATTTTAATGATTGAGGCCTTTGTCTAGCAGTGGGATAGTGTTAAGGCTATTTACTTTTCAACGTAAAGCAAAACCGCACAATACCTGTCTTATTTCACATTTCAGTAACAGTACAATGCAAAGCAAGCCTGTGCAATCAGACACTGAGCACCGGTGTGTAGAGCACCCTGTGAATAACAAACGGACGTATTTACATTTTAAATTGAATGTCGCCTGTAACAGACATCGTTTATATCGAGATTTTCTGATATTGATATTGCTTTGAGATAGTTCTAAATGATAATTTGAAAGGCCGTTTTATGGTTTTCAAGGACTATTGAACATATGTAGTTTTTTGTCATAACTTGTGACACCAGAAGGTGGTAATGTAATAGTAGATTATGCACCAAGGGAGTAAAGCAATGGCTTACGTCACGAGTGGCATATTGGACCCCGAGCGTAACGAGAGAATCGAGTTAACTCACGAGCGAAGCGAGAGAGTTATTTAGAGTCCTGAGTGAGTGAGGGGTTCAAGCCGCCCAAGACGAAGACATGCTTTATCGCGAGGTGCATACTCTACTTTTCACACCATCTGCGAGAGAATAAAAGCCAGAGTTAAATAAATAAAGCATTTAATGATATATAAAAAAAAACAAATTAAATGTGTATATTGGATACATTAGTCCAATTATGGAGAGACAGAGTATTATTCTGGTTGGGCACATTTATGGATGTTGTAGTGGAATTTACTTGAGTACTAGTACTTAAAGATTCAGAGCTTTTGTCTGTGTCGTTTTGATTGGTGAACGTTGGTGAAGCTGCGTTCTTTGAAGTCGATGGCTATGGTGTCCAAGGATCAACAACAGAGGTACTATTCGAATAAGTTGCCGTATTTATGTTTTCATTGATGTGAAAACTTATTTTATTCTTGTTTTGAACTAAATCTTCAATGTAGCCCTCTACTACGGCAACGGACCCCTAGTCAACGTGACGTTTTATTTGTGATATATCAGCGCCAGAATCTGCCAAAATAAAAGCGGATGTCCTCCTAAAGCAATACCCTGTGTAGTATTCTGCATTCTCAGTGCAAGATCTCCCGCCCAAAGTAGACTTACGAACCGATGGCATAGTGACATTCACAAGAACTACTTGTAGCCTAAACTGAATAAATGATTTTGAATTTTGAATTTTTGAATTTTGCTATTTTAGAAATTTGGCGATTTCTTTTGGAATACCACCAATTTTATTTTTGCCAATGACTTTTTTGGTGCATTTGCCATTATTGTAAGATAGAAAAAATCTCTTAGTATTAATGTTAGAAGGACGTAGATCTTGATATTTATCAACAATTCTTGCTTGCTCTCCATGGACTACCACGAACGACCGCTCTCGCTTCGTTTTAGTGTCAGGCAACTTTATCAACAATAAATTTGAATGTTTTTTATATCGTCGACTTTTATGTTTAACATTTCGTTGACACGACAAGCGCCATTTACTCCAAAAATCAAGACAAACTATAACAAAAAATAAGCAATTACATACTAATATGAAAAATAAAAAAAGGGTTTTTGGAAATTCTACCGCAACCGTGGCTGTAGCATACGGTTTGACGCTGACAAGCATTTATAACATATTGGGTCCTTACCTATGAAATTGACGTTTTTTTCTCACTTATTAATAGGTGTAAAACTTCGAAAAGTCAATACCGGTTGTTAATATTATTATACACCTTTTAATTAGGACTATGTTACTTAGGCTTCAGTAATAACAATGATTATTCATTTTGTGTCTTTATCGCCCAATTTTTTTTAAAGTTGACTTCTTTTAGGGAACCTTCCTACACTCAGATGACATACAAATAATTGTCATCACTTATTTCTAAATTACAAGTATCATAAAATAATTATTTACAAATTAAATATATATTTACACAATTACACTTATACCTAGACACTTATTATAATATTACAAATTACATTAATAACATTATCCTAATATCTAATATTTATATTTACATTATTAATATCTATTAACATTAGCACTTTTGATGCGTATCAGTTTGTCGATATCGATAACCATTATCGACACTTGGACGCACGGCGTCAGCGCAGTACATAACATCCATGTACTACATGCGCGGCCGCAAGGCGCAATGCGCGTGCGCACCAGTGGAGACTCATTCACGACGCGAAGCGCACGCTTCTCTGCTTCCGCTTATATACTTGCCGCTTTTGCTCATATGTTTAGATTTTCTGGTGCCTATGTGTTTAGATTTGTTGTGCTCACTCTTGAACTATCTTTCTTCCTTCCTAAATTGTTTACTGTGCCGAACTGTGCTTTGTTGTTGCTATCTTTGTGCCTTCTGTATCGTGTGTCTGGGATTATAACATTTAACGTGAGTTGTTGTTTTTATTGACTGTGCCCTATACACGTAATAAGAAATCAGAACTATACGAGAATTATTTCCACACTTGATTCTACATTGGTGACCTCCAACAAGGACACAAAACAAGATGGCGGAAAATGAAACACGCAGTGGCAACATGAACGATAGTGAGGGGAAAATGTCGACAAATCGAGATGTGCATAGTGTTAATATCCGCATTCCACCATTCTGGCCTGAAGAGCCTGAAATATGGTTCGCACAAGTTGAAGGACAATTTGCGATCTATCACATTACCAGAGATTCGGCGAAGTTCAATTACATTATTGGCCAGCTGGATAATCAATACTCCAGAGAGGTGAAGGACCTCATCATCAGTCCTCCAAAGGAGAACAAGTATGAGAAGCTAAAGACGGAGCTAATCAAGCGGCTTACGGCTTCTAATGAGAAGAAGCTTAAGCAGTTGTTGATGCACGAGGAGCTTGGAGACCGCAAGCCCTCTCGCTTCCTCCGTCATCTGCAGAGCCTCGCCGGTCAAGACGTTCCTGACGATTTTATGAAGACTATTTGGATCAGCCGTCTTCCACATGGCATCCAAACGGTCCTCGCAGGTCAACCAGTGTCGGCTAACCTTGAAGATTTGGCTGACTTAGCGGACCGAGTGAACGACCTCGCCTCAGCATCACCTAAGGTCGCTGCAATGAGTGAAGCTGGTCTCAGCTCCGTACTCAGTGATCTCACAAGGGAAGTCGCTGAACTTCGGCGGCAATTTCAAAAGCTCGCGTCCCAGCAAGACAGCAGGACCAGTTCCCGACCCACCCGACGACGCAATTGCTCGTCTTCCAGACAGCGGTCGCAGTCCAACCATCGGAAGCACCCGCTCTGCTGGTACCACAGCAAGTTCGGGGAGAAGGCCTTCAAATGCATCCACCCATGCGACTTTAAGGGGGAAAACTCAAAGGGCAGTCGGTAATGGCGGCTGACGATTGCCCATCATCTGCTGGTCGCCTATTTGTCACCGACCGTTCCTCGAAGACGCAGTTCTTGGTCGACACCGGTAGCGACCTCTGTGTCTTCCCTCGCTCGATACTGCGTGATCGTCGTGCTCCAACGGGCTTCCAACTGTGCGCTGCGAATGGCTCCAGCATATCAACATATGGATACGTACACCTTGAATTAAACTTTGGCTTACGTAGATCTTTTGTATGGCGTTTTGTAGTTGCAGACGTAACAAAACCTATAATAGGCGTAGATTTCCTTAACTTTTACAACTTAGTAGTAGACTGTAGAAATAAACGCCTCATAGATAATACCACATTTGTAACTGCTGTAGCTAGTCCTGTAGTTAGTAATAGTAACCTGTACTCTGTAAAAGTCTCAACTGGTGATACTCAATTTCACAAGATACTTAATGAGTTCCCAGAGATCACTCGACCAGCTGGTACGCAGCGTACAATACCACACAACACCCAGCACCATATTCGCACGACGCCAGGGCCTCCAGTATCTTCGTCACCTCGCCGTCTCGCTCCTGACAAACTTAAGATTGCCAAGAATGAGTTCCAGTCTATGCTTGCTAACGGAACAGCCAGACCTTCAGAAAGCTCTTGGTCCTCTCCGTTACATCTTGCTCCGAAAAAGAACAATGGCTGGCGTCCGTGCGGCGACTACCGCATGTTGAATGCCCGCACTGTGCCTGACAGGTATCCGGTTAGGCACATTCACGATTTTGCCCATTCTATTGCTGGCTGCAAGGTTTTTAGCACCCTAGACCTCATTAAAGCTTTCAATCAGATACCTGTCAGTCCAGAGGACATTCCCAAGACCGCAATCACCACGCCATTTGGACTTTATGAATTTCCATTCATGACCTTTGGTTTGCGAAACGCAGGCCAAACTTTCCAAAGGTTTGTGGACGAGATGACGAGGGGACTGGATTTCATGTACTGTTATCTTGATGATTTTCTTGTGTTCTCAAGGGAAAGGGCTCAGCATGAGAAGCATCTCCGCATCATCTTCAGTAGGCTGAGGGACTACGGTATGCTAGTCAACACGTCCAAGTGTGTTTTTGGGGCGGAGGAGGTAACTTTTTTAGGATACAGTATCTCCGAACGAGGCACCCGACCACTGGACACCAAGGTACAGGCAATTAAGGAATTCCCAGTCCCCACCACCGTGCGACAGCTGAGAGCATTTTTGGGCATGCTCAACTTCTATAGGCGATTTCTACCTCGCGCTGCTCAAGTCCAAGCTCCTTTGCACGCCCTTCTCACAGGATCAGTAAAAGGATCGCATCCTGTCACTTTAGCTGGTGAGACCTTGGTGGTTTTTAACTCATGCAAGGAGAGTCTGTCCGACGCCGCCCTACTGGCACATCCGGACTGTGCGGCAAAACTTGCCCTGGTGACGGATGCATCGGACAAGGCGATCAGCGCAGTGCTCCAACAGCTGAAAGACAACGCATGGCAGCCTTTAGCATTTTTTTCCCGAAAGCTGAGTCCGTCCCAGGTCAAGTATTCGCCGTATGACAGGGAGTTGCTTGCCATTTACGAGGCCATCAAACATTTTCGGCACATGCTCGAGGCCCGGCACTTTGTTGTCTATACCGACCATAAGCCGATCAGTTTTGCATTCCACGAAAGGAAGAAAAACTGTTCGCCTAGGCAGTATAGACATCTTGATTTTATCTCCCAGTTCACCACTGACATCCGACATATATCCGGCAAAGACAATGTCGTTGCCGATACTTTGTCGCGAATTGAAGAACTGGGAGCACCGGTGAACCTTGAGACATTAGCCGAAAGTCAAGGCACTGATTCGGAACTTCGTCAACTACTGGATGAAGGTTCATCTCTGCGCCTTGAACAGCTTTACATACCTGGAAGTCGTACACCCCTGTACTGCGACGTCAGTACACCGACATCCAGGCCATTCGTTCCAAAGTTTTTCCGAAAGCAGATATTCGACAGTCTGCATTCTTTCAGCCACCCTGGCGCCAACGCATCGGCTAAGTTAGTGGCCGAACGATTCGTTTGGCCTGGTATACGCAAGGATTGCAGGGACTGGGCACGTGCTTGCTTATCATGTCAACGAGCTAAGGTGAGTCGTCATGTCACCGCTCCACTAGGCTCGTTTAATTTACCACGAGCGCGTTTCAAACAGGTCCACATAGACCTTGTGGGACCCCTTCCTCTCTCCTGTGGTTATCGGTATTGCTTAACGGCGGTAGATCGATTCACTCGATGGCCGGAAGCAATACCGATCGAAGATATCACTGCTGAGACGGTTGCTAAGGCCTTGTTGTCAGGCTGGATATCTCGATTCGGTTGCCCAACAGAGATCACAACTGACCGTGGTCGTCAGTTCGAGTCGGCCCTATTCCGATGTCTGTCTCAAATAGCCGGATTCGAGCATAAACGGACAACAGCTTACCATCCAGCATGTAACGGCCTGGTGGAGCGATTTCATCGGCAGCTCAAAGCCGCGATCGTCTGCCACGGCAACGACAGGTGGACCGAATCCTTACCATGGGTGCTGTTAGGTATAAGGACTGCCTATAAGGAAGGCCTGCAAGCCTCCTGTGCAGAGCTCGTATATGGCGAGCCGTTAAGGTTACCGGGTGAATTTTTCGACCCATCTACAACCGGTACGACAGACACCTCTGAATTTACGGCGCGCATTAGAGAGTTTGCCAAAAAGCTGCAGCCTGCACCTACGTCACACCATGGTAAGCCCAAAACATTTATATTCAAAGATCTCGCCACTTGTGATCACGTTTTCCTGCGAGAAGACGCATCACGTGGCTCACTTCAACCTGCTTACTCTGGTCCACATAAAGTCGTGTCAAGAGGACACAAAGTTTTTAAAATTCTTTTTAAAGGCAAAGAGATCACGGTATCAATAGACCGGATTAAATCGGCCTTCATACTGTCTGACCACAACAGCCATGAAGAAGAACCCCCACCAGGGTTTCTAAAAGACTATGTCACACGATCCGGCCTGCGGGTGAAATTCACCGATTGTTATCGCCCTTGACGGTCTCTGGAGGGGGGTGGTGTAGGGAACCTTCCTACACTCAGATGACATACAAATAATTGTCATCACTTATCTCTAAATTACAAGTATCATAAAATAATTATTTACAAATAAAATATATATTTACACAATTACACTTATACCCACTTATTATAATATTACAAATTACATTAATAACATTATCCTAATATCTAATATTTATATTTACATTATTAATATCTATTAACATTAGCACTTTTGATGCGTATCAGTTTGTCGATATCGATAACCATTATCGACACTTGGACGCACGGCGTCAGCGCAGTACATAACATCCATGTACTACATGCGCGGCCGCAAGGCGCAATGCGCGTGCGCACCAGTGGAAACTCATTCACGACGCGAAGCGCACGCTTCTCTGCTTCCGCTTATATACTTGCCGCTTTTGCTCATATGTTTAGATTTTCTGGTGCCTATGTGTTTAGACTTGTTGTGCTCACTCTTGAACTATCTTTCTTCCTTCCTAAATTGTTTACTGTGCCGAACTGTGCTTTGTTGTTGCTATCTTTGTGCCTTCTGTATCGTGTGTCTGGGATTATAACATTTAACGTGAGTTGTTGTTTTTATTGACTGTGCCCTATACACGTAATAAGAAATCAGAACTATACGAGAATTATTTCCACACTTGATTCTACATTTTTGTTCGCGGAATTGACCTTTTGTTTCATTGTAGCTTTGAAGGGTCTCGATTTTTTTTCTTTTTAATGTCTGCTATATTTAGCTTATGAAACAAACATAGTACTCTACAATTTTTATAGTGTTAACATAAATAGATGCTAAAAAAATTTAAAAAACGTTAGTATGAAAAATATAACTTTATAAAAAATCTTCATACAAAACGTCAATTTCATAGGTAAGGACCTAATATTATCAAAAATACGTGAATCTTGAGTAACCAGATAATCATATAGCATAATATGCGGGAGTTATTAATCACCACGTTCTGGTCCAATGCACATGTACACCCTTTATGATCAGAATGTCTAAATTTCAATTCGTCTACGAAGCAAAACGACTAATCTTAAGCACGAAGGAGGTCGAGGTATTTTAGTTTGGTCACCAATCCGGTGACCCGGCGGCGTTCGTTGCGAGAGTTGCTTAATTTACAAGATCGCAGCCCGAGGCTAGCCACTGTCACTATTTTATCACTTAGCAACACATGCCTTTCCAAATTGTTCAGAATTCAAAATGCTGTCTTATCAGAATTTCCTCCTTAATACAAAAGTCAAGGACAAAAAGTATTTTATTCAGGGTAAATATACCAGACCCTGAGTCAACAAGATTCATTTAATCCGGCAAAAGGAGGTTCTTCCATAAAATCTGAAACTAAATTGGTCGTGGCCTAAATTATACTCTTATTTTGGAGCAACACAAAAACACTGAATCTTTTTAGAAAAGGCTGGGTATTATTAAACGCAGAACTGATTGACTTCTAACGTTAAAGGCCTCTTTACTTGTTATATAAAGTCATTATAAGTATGCGTACATTTTTAAATATACATACTTTTTTGATTTGAAATTTGGAGTAAGATACAGTAGAAGAAAACATCGTAATTAGAGAGTTGTCGAAAAGTATTTGCTCTAAAAGCAGTTTTATTAGAAGAAAAAAAAATTACAGCATCAACAGCTTATGAAAAGTTGATTATCTCGAACTTAAAAGTCAAATAAGATTGTAAAATATGACTGCAATCGACCATCCTAATTTGAAATAAGGCCACCACAACCAAAAAGTATTTGTGGCCCTATTTTTCGGACCATTTTTGAAGTGTTTATCAGGAATCTAGTACAAACATGGATCGAAGCTTATTGGATAGAAAATTATTGAACTGGTTGTTGGTGATAGGCAGAAAAATTAAAGGCTTTTTCAGAATGTGCTAATGGGATACTCAAATAGCGGTCCAGCTTCAACTTCGTCTGCGTGCACGCCCGTATCCTATTTCCTTTACCCTGACGTTCGTAGTCTTAGGAAGAGTGATGTGTCTTAAAATTTATCTATAACTTGCTGCCATCAATCATTTTTAATCGGATGCATTATGTTTTAAGTTAAAAGAAGCTCACAGTTAATCTTGATCTTGCAGCGTGGTATTGTAATTCTGTATGATACGATGGAACATGGTTAAAGAAGTAATAGGTCCTCTATAACTACTCAGAAACTGGCTATGGATCTCATCTCTAACTGTTGGAGCACAACAATTCTTCTAACAATGTTGTGATGGTGATAGAGTTAGAGAATATGATGCCAGGTGGTAGGGTATATCCCTACCATCAACAAGACTGAAACCCTTCTCGCTGGGAATTGAACTGGTGACCACGTGACTGAGACCGACAGGTCAAAACAGTATACAGAAGCGGTTATAGGTATAATTATTTTGGGTATTTAGTGAATGTAATATTTTTATGTCTACGAGAACTGAGAAACTGAGAATGGTGTTTAATTAAGTTTCCATGCAATGCCACTGAATTATAAACGTAGGAAACTTCTGACATGCATAATTTCTAAACTAAATTGTGTTGCTTAACTATTTCCATTAAACACTATAGGGCGCATGCTCGTCTCAAGTTACCCTTAACTTCGGGAAATTTGTACCCCATGTGTAACTTAAAGAAAACTTCTGACTCGACTCATAAAATGGTAATAACTTTCCAACTTACTTTAACTTTATGAACTAACGGTGAATATCTGAAACTGATCCCTAACGGATTGTTGGAATTCACAAGAAATTTTCTACTTCTGTTATTATTGTGTTTACTACTTATTTATTAAAGGACAAACAGTAAAACAATGTGAATATTACAATCTACCCACAATAGGGCTTCATTTTGCTTGTGAATCGAGTTCGTGCTGGTAAGGCTAGGTTTTAAGGGTTAAACTGAGAAGAGTCGGCAAAAAATCAGAAACCCCGTTTTTTGGATTTTTCTTCGTTTCAACTATATTTTTACAATAAAATCAGTACAATTCTGTACGCATTAATAATGAGTGTGTCTAATAAATAATTTACATGTAGAAAACTACCTGCTATGTCCAAAGCTGTAATTGACCCTGGAATGGTCGTGTGAATAAAATGGTAGTCTATATGGTGAGTTTATTTTTGTTGTGTTTAATTTATGAAAAAGAGAATTAAAAAAGCTCTATTTATTCTGAAATAATTGACAGTTAACTGTGAGTGATAGCTTATCTGTTAAATAAATACACGCGTTACATTACAAACTATCGAAGAAGTACTTCTTGGCGGGAAAGTGAAGATTCATGTCTGCGGTTTTGTTTTATTTTCTAAAACTTGTGTTATGTCGAATTTAATGAGAAATATTGATGGATTATTAACCGTCAAGTGTGCGTGAGCATGCATGAGTGTTGGTAAATGAAACAAAACAGTGCAACGTCAATTTTGAAATTCTCTCAAGAAGTTTACGTGAGTACCTACTTACTGAGATACTCGAGGGGTTTGAGTATATCATTTCTCACTTCTCATTTTTGTTATCATTCATCATCATCTTAATACAGGAAGGAAATATTGTTTATATGAGTATTACTTTTAAGACAAAATAATTGACACTGGCTAAATGTGCTAATCGCACGAAGCCACCAACAAAAGGAAAAAAAACTATCGAATAATTTAATGGATTAAATTGAACAAGAAATTACATAAATAACTAACAATAACTTACATACAAAATCATGTTATTTCTACTGTTAAATAAAAAAAATAATAAAAAAAGTAACTTTTGCGAATCCTTTGCCACGACAAGTAGAAACTTAAACAGAACACCTTAAAATAACACCGTTCTACTGTATCTAACAGAAGGACTGTTACTATTATTCAGTACAATGTATTTTGATAGTAGTTTTATTTGAAGTTACAATGTGTGACTTGTTTGTGATTGTTTACAGTGTTGCTATGGGTAGTAGGTAAAAAATGTATAGACGATTAAAAAGCACTTTCGTAAGTTTCATCATCATTATCATCATCATCTCAGCCAAAAGACGTCCACTGCTAGACAAAGGCCTCCCCCAAGGATCTCCACAACGACCAGTTTTGTGCTGCTCGCATCCAGCGAAGTTTATTTGAATAAAAAAAAAATTGCTCAGACTTTGACTTTGACTACAATTTTCACCTTTTTGATGACATACATTGTGTAAATAATATTATACACTAGGCGTCAAAAAAATCGCACCTTTTAAAAAACGTTCTTCTAGCGTCTATAAAACTTATTTAAAATCAACGTGGAGGGTAATGTTGGGTATCATTTGAAAGGTACCGAAAAGGGGTATACAAAAACAATTCAGTATTCTTTTATTTTTATTAAAAACGAACAAATAGAACAAAGTTTACAAAACAATAAAAATCCTTAATTAAAAGATTTTTATTAAAAACAGAATAATTACAAAAAAAAAAATAACACGAAACCGTACCTTGCGTTTCAAATGGTTCTAGAGGTGCTCTATCGGGTTCAGGTCTAAACTTCTCGTTGGCCACTGCATAACAGAGATGCTAACCTCTTTATGGTAGTCGCACATAATTACTGCAGCGTGAGCGCGAGCGTTATCGTGCATTAATGTGAACCTCTCGCCAACAAAACCGGCATATGGGACCATATGCTTTTCTAGGGTCTCTGTGAGGTACCGGTGAGCACCTCGAGCCCGGGAAACGCAAACAAGGTCGGTTTTGCCGTCGGCCGACATGCCGCACCAAAACATACAGAACCGCCCCCGTATTCTACCGTTTCCTGGATGCAGGCTTGGGTAAAACGTTCACTCTGTCTTCTGTATACTTATTTGCGTTTACCGTTGCAGAAAAGGCAGACTCTCGTCTCGTCTGAGAAGAGAACATCTCTCTATTGGTCAAGAGAACAATTGACGTGATCACGAGCAAACTGTAAGCGGACTCGCCGAAGCGCTGCGGTCAATTTTGGACCCGTAGCAGCTCTACGAGCCGCTATCTTCTTCTCCCTCAGTCTTCGTCTAACCGTAGACACGCTCACATGGGGTTGGCTTTAGTAAACGGCGGCAGGAATTAGGAATTGATAAGGGTTGGTTTTTATTGGGGTTGGTTGCCCCTTTCAATCGACCCCCCCCCACCCCGCGGAGATGCGTGGTTTTTTACACGTGTTTGAAGTTACGTAATCTGTTGGGTATTTTGTGCTGTTGGATAGGTTAAGTTAAATTTTTTTTTCCCGAGCGTAGCGAGGGCCAAACGGAAGGGGGGGAGCGTAAATAAAATAAAATTTAAAAACTCACGTAATCTGTTGGGTATTTTGTGCTGTTGGATAGGTTAAGGTTATTTTTTTTTTCCCGAGCGAAGCGCAGCGTAGCGAGGGCCAAACGGAAAGAGGGAGCGTAAAGAAGAAAAAAAAAAGAAAAAACAACTAAGTCAAAGGTTTTTTGTAGTGATACGAAGTGGCAGATAAAAAACTATGGGTTTTCGCGTCTCCCCCCTTTAAGAGGGGTACATCCCTACCCCCCCTAACCCTCTTCCCCCCTCCCGTACCCTCTTCGACTGCCGCCGATTACTAAAGCTATATTTATTTGTTGATCTACCCATGTATGTTCTTCCATGAAATATGTATATCTTTGTTGTTTTTTTTCTTTAGTTATCTAAGTACCTATGGAATTGTTACCTAAATACTCGTTTTTGAAAGCAATAAACGCATTTTTTATTTATTTTATTTATTTAAAGCCCCCTCACATGTGTTCTGCGAGCTGCCTGGAGCTGGTGTTGCAGCTCAACAGCATTCGAGAACCGATTTCTCAAAGACGTCGAAACAATGAATCACTCGTCTCTCTCCGAGGTGCAGCGACGTCTACCAGAGCCATGTCTCCGGACGTAGCCACCGGTCTCTAGGAACCGCTGGTAAACTTTTCGAACTGAAAAACGGCTTAAGTTCAGTTGCCGAGTGACATAACACTGCTGCATCCCCGATTGCAGTAGTGCAATCGCTTGTTCGCGGCTTTATCAGCAGTGGTATCCATCTTCAAGGTCGTTTTTCTTCTGAAAGATGTTCTCGTATGTCCTCTGTAACGGTTAGATAGCGATGACCCCCATTGAACCAGTATTGACCCTATTACACCCGCAAAAAGTAGCGGCCCTTTCGAAAAGCAAAATTGAAAATTTTTTTTAAGTCACATTTGTAGTGTTAAGTTTATGTTTATAATAAACTGATATGTGTTTTTTTTAAAGTCATTTTATTAGGCTTTGAAATGACACCAATATCGTTGAGGTTACATATCTACGTGGGTTAAGGGTTGATAAGGCTTGAAAGTTATAATCGTAGAGTTGCTATTTTTTTGATGCCGAGTGTATAAAAAAATATTAATAATTATTATTATTGTGTAAAAAACTTAGATACGACACTGCGCCATGAAGGCGTCCTTTTCGTTTTTGTCGCTTTAATTACTCCTTTTACATCATTCGACAATGCTGCCATGCTGCCGCGTTCGAACAAAAAAATTCGAACCATTTCTTACCATGGACTAAAGATTTGTCCCTAATAATAACATAATCTTACCTTTATAATATTATTGGAAGTTGGTAACAAGTCTAAAATAATGGTATAATTATCAAATTAGATTGGAAATAAAATGTTTCTTTAGAGAGTTCGCACCTCAAGTGCTCAAACCAATAAGACTAGGACAGATGTTTTAAGGTCCTTACACACTTACTACCTTGAAAATAATATAGAATAAGACATATAAACAATTTATTTGTAAGAATTTTGTTGTACATCTAAAATGGGATCCAAATCTCACAGCTTTTTTACACTTACACTGCAACAGTATTAAGCTTTTAAAATGGCCTACAGTAAACCAGAGACTTCAACTCAAAAATACTTTTGCTGAACTTAATAAGCCCTCATTCCGGCAAAAATATTACCTACTATAACTAATTTTAAAATTCTGTTTTCAAAAACATGAGGAAAGCAATTTTCATTTCAGTTAATTTTCACCTCGCAAATATGTATTTTCAAACTAAAACTCATCAAAACAAGCTGAATACATTTTTTACTAAGAACTGAAAGCACTTCGTAATAGGTAGGTACATTTTTAAGCAAAAATTATATTTTGCCTTTTTTTAATTCATAACTGAGAAGAGCTTTATCTTACTTGAATATTAGTGATGGTACACTATACCTAAGATCTTCACTACTATTACTAAGTACGAGGGAACCAGCTTATATTATCTTATCTCGTTTATCGGAACACCACAATGCCACAATATTGTTGTGATGGCAAATAACTTAGACAAAATTGTATAGCTTATCTACGATCGCTCGTATACAGCTTTTGGCTTTTTGTAACATTAATGTCACATTCCGTCACCAAACCAAGGATGGATCGTTGTGTGACAGTTTAGGGAACAAGATCCTTCACCATCGAGATAAAGTTTGCTCATTATTGGTTGAAGATCGTTTCTGTACTGATTAGGTTTTTTCCAAACCAGTTCTGATCTGAAAAGTAAAGCCAGTGGTATTACTCATTCACGCGTTCTTTTAAACAATTGTTAAAGTAAAGCTGCTGTGGCTCGTTGATACTAAAAAGGACGACCAAATTTTTTTTTGAGAAAGGCAGTAAATTCTAAAAGCAACGTTGCCAATGGCAATCAGAGGGCCTGGCACGAACTTCTATCGAAAACGTAACAAAAACGTTATGTCCCACTAATGTCAGAAATTCTATGAAATTATATCTGTCCATTGTTAGTTCAAATACGGATGTTGTGGCCATGTTGATGATGATGATTCCTCTTTTAAGCTACGAATCCAAAACCTGAAAAAAAAACAGGCAGGGCAGTAGGTCAATATTGATTAGTGATCCGATAAGGAAACTTTTTGAAATAGCTGCTTTTTTAAAAATGCAACTAAGTTCCAAGAAAAAAATATACACTTTCAAGAATTAAATGAATGAATGAAAGAAAGCCTCGGTGGCTGAGTGGCAAAGCGCTAGGTCTGATACCCGAAGGTCCTGGGTTCAATTCCCAGGTCGGGGAAAGTTTGTTTCGGATTTTCCGATACATATCCCGGGTTTGTGATCACCTACCCGCATTTGACAAGCGTGGTGATTAAGCCAATACCTATCAATTGTAGCGATGACTTGATTTCTATGATGAAGGCTTTTGCTAGTGGGACAATATATAGGCTATTTACTTACTACTACTACTTTCAAGAATAAAAATCGCTTAGTTTCTTTGTTACGAGTCGACACAGCAGCGTGCGTCCAACCTTATAGAACACAAAGGATCGTCTTAAACCTCAATGTATTATTCAGTGCTGCGCCCCGTTTATTCTCACTTTGCTAAATGAAATAAATCTCCATCGATCTCCTTTTTTCTACTTACTCATTTATTATTTGTTACGTTTGTTTTTATTTTTAATTGTTTGTTATTGGTTTAACACACGCAGACTTATAATACAACATAACTGCACACAGCATTTATGTATTGTTCACCCATATTAGTTATATCTTCATTGACTTAGACTCTGCTTATTATTCACAAGAAACATTTTTTTACAATAGAAAAATAAAATTTTCTTCCCGCGTAGT
The DNA here is from genome assembly GCA_947562085.1 of Eudonia lacustrata. Classification (NCBI taxonomy): domain Eukaryota; kingdom Metazoa; phylum Arthropoda; class Insecta; order Lepidoptera; family Crambidae; genus Eudonia; species Eudonia lacustrata. The sequence continues at coordinate 13,487,065 of OX387318.1, read as the reverse complement.
TCACTCGACTAGGCGCTCTGAATAAACCATTGTTTCCGGGAGCACTCAAGAAAATCTCCTTTAAAAGTCCAGCAAAATTATTCACCACTATTTCATTAGCATTTAAATAACTTTCTATTATAGCAATTTCACAATTTGCTTTTGTACATCGGTATCTTTGTTTCAACACTAAATTCAGTGCTTCATGTTGCACAAAGTTATTTACAAAATTACGTTGCGGAAATGCACACGCCTCTTGTTTCGGGCTATTTTCACGTTCATTAAGTAAATCTTAAAACAGAATTTTGGGTATTAACTGGATTTAGCACGCAATTATATGCGAGTAAGCGTTCTAGGCAAGGGGATATCAAGTGTCGATACGAAGCTCGCCGTTGAGCTTTCAGAATTGTTTCTTGAAAGAACCTTTAATGAAGGTACTATTGACGATGACATGCTACAAAACCTGTCTGTCTTAGTCTCTAATTCAGCTTAGGCGCTGACGGAATAATCAGAAAGCGGTTTTAGTAAAAATTGAATTGCTTTTTTTTGTGATAGCAGGCCCCCAACTTGTTGGACTGACGATCGATCTGGCGAAGATCGCGGGTAGCCGCTAGATGCGAACAGCAAAAATCCGGTCGTTGTGGATATCCTTGATGATGATAATAACGATTTTTTTATCTATGTAATCATACAATCAATCATGCTCATGCTTATTCGCAATATGAGCAAAATGTTTTTCATGAGATTTGTTTGCGAATTAACATTGTACACACGCCTGCACATCAGACTACCATCAACTGTCAAATTTCCTCAATAGACTTTGAACTTTATATATATATATATATATGTATATTGCATATGGTTGAACATTTATTGAAGGAGTTTGACAGTTTTAGATAAGTTTATGTGCAAGCGTCTGTATAAAGGTAATCTAAATTCCCTGCTTACGCACTATACCCAGTAGAATGTCAATGATATCTATCAAAACTATATTTTTATTAAATTTTGGCTACAAATAGGTAAAGCCATTATGAGGATAATTTTGAATATTGAGCTTTAGAACAACTCCTGTCTCTCAGAGTATCTGTCGGTTCGTAGAATATTGCATTTAAAACACCATTCTGAACCCGTTATGCTTTTAATGGGGAGTATTATTATTTATGTATTAAATTATAAGTGCTGTACCCATATAAAATTTTGATATATACAGACAACATCGGAAGTCGCTGACCACTTTAGTACTATGTTATAACAACTTTTCTAAAACATGCGCCTGTTATATTACAGTTTTTAGTTTGGACAAAGTTTGACAAAGTGTTGAAGTGTTCAGCTGCTGACAGACTGTTTATTTATTATGAATTTCAATACATACTTAGTCTTAGTCTCCTTAATAAACGGTTTTCACATATTGCCGGGATTATTTTTATAGTTATTACAAGCAGGTAAGGATGACAATAATTAGTACCTTAACGTTAATTTATCATTTCCAAAATATACTAAAATTGGAATTATTGCGGAAACCCACAACACACACTATGCTACTGTTTAAAATTAGGTTACACCTTAAAATCTACAAAATCCACTCACAGTTCCATGCCGCTCCCGCCGTCCAGAACGGGATCCATATGATCTGATGGGGCCGGAATCCGAGTCCGGGTCTTCTCGGGCTCCCTAATCACACCCAAACTACCCCAAGTGCACTTTTCCCCGAGGAAATACCTGCTTTCTCCAGCAGCGGAGACGTCGACAGCGGCGAATTGTACTCCCGATGCGATTCGCTTACGACGTACACACACACAAAACACAGGTTGCACAATACACTTAATTAGAGTAAGACGGCTCCAAATGCCCTTATTACTACTTAAAATCTATTTAATTATCAACACACGATAACCTATAAACCAGCCATTGATGCCTTCCCGAGACAAGTGTACCAACAAAGAAAAAAGAACAATTAGCGATGGGGCCATTATGCCACTAAATAAATTGAATCTCGATAATCGATTCCCAAATCGATCCGTCCATAATACAAATCAAAGTTTTATTTCCAACAAAAATAAATGCCTGTTTATTTGCAACATCCCGCCACCCAAAGCGGACGTACCGCTTTCTAGCCTGAAATCTTAAACTAGTCAACCGGTAATCGAGCTAAGGTCGCGACTGCGCGATTTAGCACCGATCCATCAACCAACACTTGCGCCACACGCGGAGTCCCGTCCGCGCCCCAGATTAACTTTAAAATGCGATCTCGTCTCCAAAATAACGATGGCAAATTAGCCTCTTTTAATAAAACCAGATCCCCCTCCGAAGGGGGCGACGTCCTGTCTGTCCACTTTACACGCTGCTGCAATAAATGCAGATACTCCAGTGACCAACGACGCCACAAGTCCTGACTCATTTGTTGTATCATTTGAAAACGAGACATCCGGTGTCTGCGTTCATCCTTCCAGGGATACTCAGGCAGGGCAGTGAGTGGCTGACCGACCAAAAAATGACCAGGGGTCAGGACTTCCATGTCATTTGCGTCAGAGGAGAGTGGACAAAGCGGACGCGAGTTGAGAACCGCCTCAACCTTACAAAACACAGTTGTAAGTTCCTCATACGTGAGGGTAGTTTCCCCGACTACCCGGCGCAAGTGGGTTTTTGCCGATTTTACCGCGGCTTCAAATATCCCGCCCCAGTGGGGACAGGCGGGCACACTAAATCGCCATGTGATTCCCCGCTGTGCGAGAGCTTGACTTATGCTATTACAATTTTTATCCAGAAAATCGTTCACATCTTTTAAGTAGTTGGCAGTGCCTCTGTAGTTGGTACCGTTGTCGGACCGAATGAGAGAAGGTAAACCCCGTCGCGAAACAAAACGATCCAGCGTGGCGACAAAGGCTTCCGTAGACAGAGCCGAAACCACTTCCAGGTGGACGGCCTTAGTGGCCAGGCAGACAAAAACGCACAGGTATGCTTTCGTGACCCTAGTGTTACGATAGGCTGTGGTTTTCACCAGAAACGGTCCAGCAAAATCCGTACCGACCCCGTCGAACGGCCTAGTAGTCTGACAAACCCGGTCAGAAGGGAGATCCCCCATCTGTGGCTGCATAGTGGAGGCCTTCACCCGATAACAAGCCACACACTTAAATAACACGCTGCGAACCACTCTCCGAGAGGACAAAATCCAGAACTCCCTCTGTAATACCGCCAGTAACGCATTACACCCCGCGTGAGCGTTTTTCAGGTGTCTATCCGAGACCACCAGTTCTACCAAAGGTCCTCCTTTGGGGAGTAGCAGAGGATGACGGCTACCGAAGGGCAGGTCGGCATTTTTGAGGCGACCTCCAACGCGTAACAGTCCATCCGCATCCAGAAATGGGTTGAGCCGAGAGATCGCTCCCTTGAGCTTTGCGCGACCGACGCGCAAAATCTTCAGTTCGTCCTCGAACCAGCCGTATCAGGGCCAACAGTGAACTCCTGCGTTCCTCAGCACCCGCCACGGGTGATAACTGCCTCTTGTCTGGATGGCGGCAGTTATGTAGAAATCTCCGGATCCAGCAAGTTACACCTAGCAATTTGTCCAGTTTGCTGTATCGAGCCGTCAACCATTTCGGATTTGGCCTTGACTCGTTTGTTGTCACCAAAACTTTTATTCCAGGGAGCATCCCTAGAGAGCCATCGATCATGGTGACCGGCCATGATGACTCACCCTCCTTTAACCACTCTGGACCCCACCAGAGGGCATGCTGCACCAATTCCGGCGCGGTGCAGCCCCGAGAGGCACAATCGGCAGGATTCCAGGGGCCGGGAACGTGCCTCCAACAAATTTCGATGCCCGAGTTCTGTACCTGAGATACCCGATTGGCCACAAACGTTTCCAATACGTGGGGTGCCCCACGTAGCCATGCCAGAGCTACCTGACTGTCAGACCAGGCGTAGACATTCCGGATGTCCACCGTAGACGTCAGTTCCTTGTGCAGGTGGCACAACAGTTTGGCCAATAGATGCGCCCCGCAAAGCTCCAGCTTCGGGATTGTCAGCCTAGTTTTGAGGGGAGCCACCTTGCTTTTAGCCAGAAGCAAGGAGACGGCGACTCGACCCTTCGAGTCAACCGTTCGCAGATACACCACTGCGGCATACCCTCGTTCTGACGCATCGCAGAAGCCATGTAGGCTTGCCCTGTATTTGCCCCGCGGCAAGATCCGCCGCGGCAACGCCACCTGATTGATCGCCTCGATCGTAGAGATCAGAGCGAGCCAAGTGTCGAGTGAGAGCCCTACCAGTGGCTCATCCCACGAGACTCCGAGTGTCCACAGTGTTTGCAATAAACACTTCGCCATAAAAATGCACGGGCTGATCCATCCATTTGGATCAAACTTCCGAGCGATGGTGGAAAGGATCGTCTTTTTCGACCAAACTCTTGTAGTTTCCAGTTCTACCCGGAAAGTGAAAATATCGTGAACCGGCTGATATTTAATTCCCAAAACGGCGATAGAGTTCGGGTCTCCTGCGTCCTCGAATAGCTGAGGATTCTGTTGGTGATCTTCCGGAATCCCAACCAGAAGCTGTGGCTGTTGGATAACCATTTTCTCAACTCATAACCACCAGCCGCGAGGAGTCCGATCAGCTCATTCCTGATGATGAGCGCCTCATCCAGAGAGGCTGCCCCTGTGCAGATATCATCTACGAACACGTCACGTGTCAGTACAGCGGCTGCCCGGAAAAAGCGAGCCCATTCCTGCTCCGCCAGTTCCAGCAGTGACCGGATGGCAATGAAGGAACTCGACTTCAGGCCGTACGTGTTGGTGTTGAGCTCGTAGACGGTGATGGGATCCTCCGAATGTTCCCTCCAGAGTATTAACTGAAACCTCCTGTCCGCAGGATGTATTACTGTTTGGCGGAACATCATCCGGATGTCCGCACCGATCACCACCTAGTGTCTTCGGAAATTTAAAATGATGTCGACAATGTCCCGATGTAACTTCGGACCAGAATGGAGACATTGGTTCAATGAAACTCTAGTCGACGACGGTGCCGATCCGTCAAAAACAGTCCGTAGTTTTCCAGATGAGGCCTTCAACACCGCGTGGTGAGGCAAGAAAAAATTATCTGTCGTTGTCCAGTCGACAGTCGCCCGCGACATATGCCCCAAGGCCTCGTAGTCTCGCATGAACTCGATATACTTTTCCCGAAGTACCGGATCGCGAGACATACGACGCTCCATGGACAAGAGTCGTTTCTCTGCCAACGCCCTCGATTTTCCCAAGAGAGGGGACAGTCGATAAAGGGCAGTCGAGTTTCGATCCTACCCGACGCCATCCGGCGTGTGTGATCCTTATAAAAGGTTTCGCACTCCACATGCTCCGGATCCAGACGGGAGACCATGGGAGGCTCTTCCAGTTCCCAGAATTTTTGCATCGTCCTAGCGATGGAGGTAGTAGCGACGACAGGTGAGACATCCCGCGTCTCCTGGTCGAAAACCGGTCCCATTAAAACGTGTCCAAAGATGGTAGGTATAGCTACCAACGAAGAGCGGCCCAGAATCCGCTGAGGCCCTAAAAGGATCCAGCCCAGTACATCCGCTCCCAATATGAGGTCCACCGGAGCCGGCTCCTCGAAATGAGGGTCTGCCAGCATGAGACCTGATGTGTCAGACATTGCGTCCCGCGGAATGTCTGTCGGTGGATGCCAACCCAGCAGATTGTCGAGTACGATCGCGACCGCCGCAATCCGTATCGAAGCGGAATGCACAGGAGAGAAGAGAATGTGGGTCTGACCGGACAGACCCCCCACTTCTGTATCTCCGACTCCCCGAATCGGAACTGAGGGAGGCGCGCACTCCAGACGAGGCGCCTCGCTACCCTCGTAGTAATTAAGCAGCCCTGTGCCCCAGTGTCTAGGAGGGCTCGTATCCGGACGAAGTCCCCCCTAGGTCCCCAAACGCGTACCTGCGCGATGGGCAAAAGAATCGTCCTCGGTTCCGACGTAGCCCGACCACAGGCTAGTCACGCGTCAGAGCCAGCAGCCGACCCTGTCGAACCGTGATGACTCGGCCAGTAAGTCGGACGCGTGCAGGCCACCATCCGGAGTGGTGCGTATCCAGCTGCCCTACCATACCGGTGATAGGGTGGGTGGTATTCCAACCTCGGGTACTCGTGCAGTACCGGTGAGAACTGTTGACGGTTCTCATGTCGTTGTTGTTCCGGCAACGGCGGCGGAGGATACGCGTACGAGTATCCGGGTGTTGGGTCCGGAGGTGGGGCTCCCTGTACCCAGTGGCCCTTAGAGGCACCAACTCCTGGTGTTGGTCGCGCCGGGTGCCGGGTTGTAGCCCGAACCTGGCTCCGTTCCGGCGGTCCCCAACTCACCTGAGCCGGGGTGTACGAGGGGTTGTAGTGTGGCGGCCGTGGCGGACTCCGTCTTTCCGGAGGCGGAGTTGACCCCGGCCCCAAACCGCCACCCGTGGGAGATCCCCTCTCCCGAACCGGTGCTGAGCCCTCAGCACTACGGGTGCACAGTAAGCGATGGTGCGGTCCGCCGCACACATCGCAAGGCCTCGCCTGGGGACACTCATTATACCTATGTCCTCCCAGGCAGGCATAACACAATCCTCGTGTCCGAACGAGGTTTCGGCGCTCTTTTGTGGGCAGCCCGAGAATTGCTGGACATAGCTGTTCCAAGTGCTGCTGTCCACAAACCCGGCATCTAGAACCGGGGTTGATGGCGGCCGCAGCCACCAGCCTGCCGCGACCCTTTTCTGGGTTGCGTGGCGGCTGGGCGCCGTAGACTCCGGAAGTGCGGGCCGGCGCACTTGTCGGAGCCTCCTGGGAGGCTAGCTGGTTTTCCAGCAGGCCAGCCTCCTCTTCCAGGAACTCCAGAAGTTTCCCTATCGAGGGCAGAACGCTGCCGAGATCCTTGTGGACCAGTCGATTCCGCTCGAACTTGTCCCTCATCTCCTGCGACAACTTGGCCAGAACGATGTGCAGAAGAAGGAAGGACCACTGGTCGACGGGCAGTCCGAGCGTCCTTAACCCGTTTAAGGACACGGTGAGCGGGGTGATCAGCTGCGCCCTCAGCTGAGCCCTATGGTTGACCCTCGGCAATCACAGCAGATGGGTCACGTGCGCGTCCGCCTGAAGACGCGGCTTCTCGTACCGCTTCTCCAGCAGCTGCATGGCGGTGTCGTAGCTCGCATCCTGCAGCTCCAGATGCTGTACGAGCTGTCTGGGTTCTCCGTCTAGGAAGGAACGGAGTTATGCCAGCTTTTCGGCCTTGGTGAAATCCTTCCGAGTATCCACCAAGGCCAAAAACATGTACCGGAATCCAGCCCAGTCCCGCATACATCCGGTGAAATGCGGGACCTCCAGGGCACCCAATCTTCCCATGGCGCTGAGTCCAGGGGTGTGGAGCGAAGCGGGGCGCGCAACAGGCTTCCTTTCCCGCAGTCGCTCGATGTCCTTCACCCGCTGAAGGACCTCATCGTAGATGTCTTGGATGTGCTCCAGATCCTTGACATATTGGGCGTGGAGGGCCAGCTCCTTCTCCCAGACCGGGTCGGTTGACAATAGAGCGGTTACCGACCGCTCGGCCAACAAGAAACGACCCTGCATTTCTTTCGAACGCGTCTCCAAGGCGTCCTCCCGGTTAGGCCGATCTATTAATGCAAGCAGCCCGGTGAACCACCGGAGCTGCTGAGCCAACTCCTGCCGTGACGCTGTCATTATAAATAACTTAAACTAAATAAACCTAAACACAAAATTAAAACGAGTCAACGAAAACACGGAATCGATTATCCCGAATCGACTCGATGCTTTCAATTGAAATAAATTAAATAACAATTAACGTTCCGAGAAATGTCCCAGCCCAAATACAACGGTACTACCAACCTTACAATTCAACCGCACCTGTCCCGGAAGTGCGATTTTACACGAAATGAGCTTAACCTATTACGAACTAACAAAATACACAAAATTACACCGATTAACCTAGAGGTCCGGTAGTAACCACGCTCTGCTACCAAAATGTTGCGGAAACCCACAACACACACTATGCTACTGTTTAAAATTAGGTTACACCTTAAAATCTACAAAATCCACTCACAGTTCCATGCCGCTCCCGCCGTCCAGAACGGGATCCATATGATCTGATGGGGCCGGAATCCGAGTCCGGGTCTTCTCGGGCTCCCTAATCACACCCAAACTACCCCAAGTGCACTTTTCCCCCGAGGAAATACCTGCTTTCTCTAGCAGCGGAGACGTCGACAGCGGCGAATTGTACTCCCGATGCGATTCGCTTACGACGTACACACACACAAAACACAGGTTGCACAATACACTTAATTAGAGTAATACGGCTCCAAATGCCCTTATTACTACTTAAAATCTATTTAATTATCAACACACGATAACCTATAAACCAGCCATTGATGCCTTCCCGAGACAAGTGTACCAACAAAGAAAAAAGAACAATTAGTGATGGGGCCATTATGCCACTAAATAAATTGAATCTCGATAATCGATTCCCAAATCGATCCGTCCATAATACAAATCAAAGTTTTATTTCCAACAAAAATAAATGCCTGTTTATTTGCAACAGGAATTATTTGTATAAAAGCGATGATCGGCATGTACATATAGAAATAAACAGATTGAGATTAAGCAAGACTGCATTTGTATGGATAACAAATTTTCATTATTTTCTATACCTTCTTGTCATTATCAAAGCATTATAAAATGTACCCCTATGTCTGCAATGGCAAAATTTAGAGTTGGCTTTCATTATTAATGTCGCTGACAGAAGTTTAAGCATTTAACATAAAACACTTAAAATCAGCAAGTGGAACTTACAAAAGCCCACAAATCCCGGTTCTCGCTCGGGCTTTCAGTGATACCGGATTCCCAGGATTCGGTGTATCCACTCGCACAGTAAGTCGTGATGGCGCAAGTTTTGCTGTTTCCGTATCAATCGACCGTGTCACTTAATTAGTGTTCGGAAACTTGGAGGCTACTGTTTGTTTCATTTCCAAGATGATGTACACTTGAGATCAAATTTATAGAGGCACTTTTAATTTTTTATTTTATTTCTTTACTATGATTAACTTGTGGGGGTTTTCACTAGGTATATATCAACACCCAGTTCAATTTTTATTTCTATAAGATGATGATGATAGATGTAAATATAACATTCTAAATGCAAACAGATTTACAAAATTAGTTCAACTGTAACAGTTTGAAACTGAAATTATATTTTATCCAAACAAATTATATTTTTTTAAATCAATTTACTACTTTTCTTCAGATCAAAATGAGCAAATTAATCAATAAATTTAGAGATGATAATCAATGGCTTTTTCATTAGAACCAATGTATTCAAGTATCATTCAACACTGAAACATGGTGAAAGAATTAAAAAGTCACCACTATTCCATGTTTTGAGCTGATTGATAAATTTCGATTAAGCCTTGCTGCCATTTATAATTCACGATACTAATTTATGTATCTGATTAAAATAACAAAGGCACTCTAAGTTATCTTTAGACAATTCGGTGAATCACGAGGACACAACGCCTTCTATTAATAAAATATTAAATGTACAATAATGAGTTGGCAATTCTACTATCTATTCATGCATTCCTTCAAACAAATTCTTACTTATAATATGGTGGTGATATGGTATTGCTCAGCTCATCGATTGCAGCGCTGAGGCGTTTACTCTCTGGCTGCGAGAGGTTTGCCACAGGAGGGCCACGGGCTCAGATATATTGCTAATAAAAGTGAGAGATCATGCAGTGGCGTGCCCAGGCCTTAGGATTAGGGCTTGAAGCTCCAAATCTTGCTAACCATAGGCTCCAAATTTGATTGTACAGCTTTTAATATTCAACGACTTCTTCTTGTGAGCGAAATCGTTGCCATTTCGGAAGAAAACTGTCTGAATGTTCCCCGCCGTGTCCAAGATCTTTTATCTAATGCAGTTTATTTCAATTCTATATACCTATAAGTTTATAATAAGTACAGTAGAAAAAGTTTAATGTGATTATAACGTAAATGTAATGTTCTATATTGTAACCAAAATCTTGTTAAACTTATTTTAAATTTAAGTTTTCGACTGAAGGACTTGTATCCATGGTCATGAATAAATTGAAAAAAAAAATACGCATAATTTTACTATGCATAACTGTTAATATTCATAATTTGTTTTGATATAATCTTAAGTGGTTTTAAAGGGTGTATTTCATTTCATACAATTACAAATGAACTAATTTCAAAGGATTGGATTGGATTGGACGTTCATTGGATATAATTTTTACTTGGTTTAAATACACTTCTTATAACGACAGAAACGAATCGCCGCAAATCCGACTCCACGTAGTCTTGTCTGTCCTACCCCTAGAGTGTAATTTAAAAGCGCGTAGGCGCGGAGGTGCGAGGCGGCCCGCGGCGGTGGAGAGCGAAAACCATCTGTGACGATAAGCTCGCGTGGGAACGCCGGAGCCCCGCAGCGCCGGAGCCGTGACAGAAACCATGCCTGCTGCATGTTGCATGCTTACTTGCATGGTTCATGCTTGCTTGCATGCTGCTAGCTTACTTGCTTGCATGCTTCATGCTTGCTTGCATGCTTCATGCTTGCTTGCATGCTTTATGCTTGCTTGCCTGCTGCTTGCTTGCTTGCATGCCGCATGCTTGCTGCATGCTTGTTTGCTGCATGCTTGCTGCATGATTACTGCATGCTTGCTGCAGGCTTGCTGCATGCTTGCTGCATGCATGCATGGTAAGGTGTATGATAAAAAGTATGCCTTTTGAATATTATGCCTTTTAAATGTTATGGCAAATTTAAATTATGCCTTTTGTTAATTATGATTATTGCAATTATGCCTTTCCATGATTATGCTTTACAGATTTCGGCCATATGATGATATGCGTTATGAAGTTATGCTATAAAGACTTATGGCAAGTGACGATTATGGCCATGAACATTATGCATTTTCAGTTTATGTCTAAAAACGTTATGCGTTTCAATAGGTAACCCGCTGGTTGTGCGATGCAATATGTTGGCCCGTAGATTTGCGCAGTGTACATATCTAGTTAAGGTAATGCTGTTTACATATTGCCAGTCTCTTTACACGTGGGGGTAAACTTTACGCAGAAGATATACAGCGCCCTCCGTGTCCAATACAACCATGCGCAGACATTGCAGTGAATCCGCAATGTTCGCGGAGGTACGAGCTGATGTTTTCCACGCTGTGATACGTAAGCGTTGCGCTTCACTTCCACTTGGGCGCGTTTGCGTGCCTCGCGCAAGTTCATCCTGAGCGCCATCGCGAACCATTGGGACTCGTCTTTCTTGCGCCACTGGGTTCACCTGCATGCCTCCATCTAGCCTCATCCTTGATCATAATCGAATTGTTATTTTATTGTATTGATTTTAATTTTTATTAATTGTACGTGTATTGAATTGATTTTATTTTAATTTAGTTTGATTTTAATTTAATTTAATTTTAATTGTATTATGTATAGCTCTTAAGTTCCATTGTTACTAACCATTATGAGTATTTGATACTTGAAATTAAATAATATATCAAACAAAAATTATTTTTAAGTATAGGTACGCTACTACTAAAAAGATTGTACCGTTTATAAAAACCATTTTCTTTCTTCCTCTACGGATAAATGTTAGGCCTTCATATTAACTAATACCAAATAATTATGAGGCTGAAAGTGATGTCTGTGTTTTGGATACAATAAACATTTTTTGATAACTAATAAATAAAAAACAATACAGTTGAAAAGTGCTTAATATCGAAATTATTATTATACGTATAAACATTTATTTTTGTTAACTGTATTCAAGTTACCAAAAAGAGAAATTATTATTGACAATCGTGAGCTGTAAGTAGACCTCAAAACAATAGTAGGTTCGGGAGAAGGTTGATTAAAGAGTTGCAGTGGAGCCTGTCCGGGACAGGCCGTAATGAGTGGTCACCGTCCGTTGCGGACTTCGCTCCACCACAGACATTTGTTCGAAGTTCCATATTTACTCACAATAGTTGTGCTTAGAATTTGCGATTTAAGGTCATCTCTCTCTCTGTATTTAAAGGTTATGGTGCATTATGTTACATGATAACGACAAAAACATGCTTAAAAAGTTGGGTCGTCATCATAGAAACTGATAAGGACAGCTTTAAAATATATTATATAGATTAAAAATCCATCAATTGTAGCGATGACTAGGTTTCAATGATGGAGGCCTTTGCCCATCAGTGGAACAGTATATAGGCTATTTACTTACTTTCTTTACTAGATTAAAAATATAAGTAACAAAATGCATAAAACTTAAAAAAGTGTGTTTATTCAATTATTTTTTATCAACATAATTTAATTATGTTGTTCTACTAAAAATATTTAGAATTAAAAGAAATAATTGTTATTAGAACTTTGAAATAAACTGTGATTAATATTTAGTAATCGTCAGTGTCTGTTTTCTCAGTTGTCATCAAGAAAAATAAAATATAAAGCTTTTATCAAAAAAAGCTGTGACACATTTTAATATATTGTATGTATGTAGGTACTCATATATTATTAAGGTCAACTGTACTGTACGAGTCTATTCATAACACTAGCTTCCAGTGTCACGTTTACGTAATTTCTCTTACGTTGTGTTTTATCCTCATATCCTTGGGTAAGTCATTTTTATTATTATTAATTAATTGCAATCAGCTTAGAAGATTATTTCATTACTTATAATAAATGATTACTGTTTTGTGACCTCTCGATGGGAAATAGCTGAAAAGCTATTTGAAAAAGAGAGAGAGATCTTGCTTGAGGTAGATAAGAGTGATTTCGAGGTCTTACCATTTGACATTGAATTTCTACTTTTTTATACCCCAGCTTGCGCTTTAATTATTTATTTATTTATTCTTTATTGCAAAAACACAGTAAAAGGCGGACATAATGCCCTGAAGCATTCTCTACCAGTCGATCAGCAAGGGTATAAGGTAATGTATCGCTTTATTTGTAGTTGCATGAATTGAGACAACATGGCGAATACGTCATTATAAGAATCTGTAGTTTTTATCCTCTCTATCCTTCTCTCCCTCCCAGCCCACATTAACTCATTGCTGGGTATAGATAGACCTCTTCTCCAATGCCCCAATCTTCACGGTCGTGTTATGTCCTACTCCAGTATATTTTCTTCAGCGTCTCTCTTCCTCTATTGGCTTTTGGTTGGTCTCTAGTCTAAAATTCCTAGTCTTCATAGCTGACAATTGACATATAGCAAGAGCCGAAGTGATAAGGTAATTTCTGACGAGCTCTCTTTATTTAAACAAATCAAATATGTAAACATTTGACCACAATCTCACGACCTACAATGGAACATACTTACCTAGAAATACCCTATTCACTCTAGCCTTGAAGAAGCCCAAGTTGTTCAGCAAACATATCAGCATGAGGTATCTTGACGTTATGCTGAGTGGAGACCAATTCAACACCACTAAGTATTAAGTTCTAAGTATTTTGTTCGTGTGGTTTTAGCTAGAGTGGTTATGAATAAATATTTTCTTTTTCTATTTTCGAAATGGAGATCGATGGTGCAGTGGTTAAAGCGCCCAGTCTGCGAGTGCTGAGGTTAAGCAACTTTGGCAAAGGCCGGTCATCGGATGGGTGACCAAAATTATATCATCTCGAGCTCCTCCGTGCTTCGGAAGGCACGTAAAGCCGTTGGTCCCGGCTGCATTAGCAGTCGTTAACAACCACCAATCCGCACTGGGCTCGCGAGGTGGTTAATGGCCCGTTCTCCCTATCCATCCATAGGGAAGGCTCGTGCCCCAACAGTGGGGACATAAAAGGAGCTGATGATGATGGTTTCTATTTTCTATTTCTATCAGAGTTTCACTCCTTAACTCGGTCTGGCAGTCATACAAAACTTACTTACTTACTTACTCCATTGGCGCAGGGCCCCAAAGTGAGTCTTGGCCTCCAAAACGAGGACTCGCCACTTTCCCCTGTCCATTGCAGTCTCTTGCCAGTTGACGGCTCCGAGGTCGTGCAGGTCAGCCTAACATAATAGGAGAATACAAGTCACACAGACTCCGCTGGCTCGGTCACATGCTGCGAATGGGGGAGGATAGAAGCGTCAAGAGAGCATACTTGGGTCAACCGATCGGACGGCGACCGATTGGTCGCCCCAGGTACCGCTGGAGCGATAGGGTGGAAGCTGACCTGCGTGGTGCCGGGGATAAAGAATTGCACCACCCCATCTCTTCCCGTGGGTGTCGTAAAAGCCGACTAAGGGAGCATTCCAGAGGATGGGCAGCAGCATCTCTCTGAGGTTACCCTCAACCTACTGCGATCGCCAACCCGCCTGCCAAGCGTGGCGATTACGGCAAATACCCCTCATATCCTTGGGGGAGGCCTTTGTCCAGCCGTGGACGTCTTTTGGCTGAGATGATGAGATGATGACCTGCGCGAGTCATACAATAAATGTTGTCAATTTATATTTACCATCTTTATCATTAACAGCTCATTTTATGTAACCATTGCTAGAACAAGAGCCTGTCCTATGGATGAAACAACCATAAGGAGATAACTGCAATTGTCATCATTTTCATTATTTATGACTTACTCGTACTATCTAACCCCCCGCCAACTACTATGATTTACAATATCGGAGGCTGTATCGTAAATTAATTGGTTTTCAAGATCAACTCTAATGAATAATTAAAATGACCTCTCACGGTACATTGTCTACGATTAATTGGTTTCAGAACAATAGGTGTTTGTTATCACAATGCCAGGAATAACCTGTATCAATTTACATATTTAGCCCTGCGTTACTCCAATTGCCAGTGTATTGTGGACTTTAATATGATTGTATAAGATTGCTTTAGGGTAGGTACAAAGCATAGGCTTAATTAGAAAGGTCTGCTTTGTTTGATTTACAGTATGGGCACAATTTCGACACCCTATTGTAATTGTGTATGTAAATTCTGTTATTTTAGATGTAAGTAACTAAATTATACAGGTTGTTTTCATGTCAGTAGAATTTATAACCAAGGGGCAGAGAATATCAACTAGTTTTGCATAACTTACACAATAGAATGAGGAATGTAAAACTATCTTTACATATGTACTAAATGTTGATGTAATACCGTATAGTTTAAGTTCAAGACTGTGGTGATAAATAACTTACTTGTTACACTTGTCTACCATCCCTATTTATAGTCTTTAATTAATTCGAAAAATCTATAAAGGTAATGACTTATATGCTTAAGGCGACGCATTGGAAATTTACGTGCCGGGGATCTTGATTTTTCCCAACAATTACAAAACACATGAAAGTAATAATTGATGACATGATTTTTCATTTAATTGACTTCATTTTGCTAGTTGCAGAAACACGATTTTTCAACTTTTATAACAGAGAAAAAAATATCAAAGTAACCTCTTTTGAAACATAGATTTGCATTTTACAGGCTAACCAGACCGATTTAAGCATCTAAGTTTTCTTAGTAGATTAGTCTTAACATACACTTCAATATTGTAGTTCATTTTTTTTAAATAATTTGTAGTTTTAATTTGAAGCAAAAAAAACAGATTTTCTTATGGTAAAACGCCCCATATGCGATGTATTGTTTAGCGGTGCGTCGCTTTAATAATGAATCAAAAGATCCAATCGAGTAACTGCTGTTAACTTAAAAAAGAATAATATAAAACATAACGTAAAAAGAAAATGTTGTAGTAAAACAATACAGAGAGCAGCCTCAATGAAATTATCAAATAACTCTTCTACTTTAACAAGTCATAAACCAAAATGGCCGGTTACAGTGTAATATTTTTTTACGATTTCCCTTCGCCGCCGTAAAGATATGAGCTCAACGTTCTTGAAAGCAACCTTGCGAGTTTCTCGATAAACCGAATTTACATGCTATATACTTATCTTACTGCGCTAACTGAATATTAAGGTGCTTTGTTATCTTGTATGATCACATCTATGGGTACTATAGCTTTATTGGACTAACAAAGATTAAGTACAAGACTACAAAACTAGTTTTAATATAACATTTTACATTTTCCCATACAATCTTCAAAGTTTTAGTTATTTTAAACCATAAATAAGCCAATTTTAACGAAACCTTCTATGATTTAGGCAAATACGAAGATTTAAACAGTTAAGGCGACGCTTTGGAAATTTACGTGGCGGGGATCTTGATTTTTCCCAACAATTACAAAACATATGAAAGTGATATTTGATGACATGATTTTTCATTTAATTGACTTCATTTTGCTAGTTGCAGAAACACGATTTGTCAACTTTTATAACAGAGAAAAAAATATCAAAGTGACCTCTTTTTAAACATAGATTTGCATTTTACAAGCAAACCAGACCGATTTAAGCATCTAAATTTTCTTAGTAGATTAGCTTTTTTAAAAATAATTTGTAGTTTTAATTTGAAGGAAAAAAAAACAGTTTTTACTATGGTACGAGGCGCAAACGCTTCGTATTTTGTTTAACGGTGCGTTGCCTTAACAGAAAATATCATTAAAAAAAGTTATTCAACCGATTTATTGCTTATTCGACATTAATTAATTGTTTGAAAATAGCTTGAGCATAAGGGTTGTAACGCCTCGGTGGCCGAGTGGTAAAGCGCTCGTCCCAATATCCGAAGGTCCCTGGTTCAATTTCCAAGTCACGCAGTGTGATTCGGATTTTTTCGATGCATAACTCGGGTTTTTGATCACCAACCCGCATTGACAAGCGTGGTGATTAAGCCACATTACCTATCAATTGTAGCGATGACTTGAGTTCAATAATGGAGGACAGTTATAGGCTACTTACTTATAATAGGCTTTAGGGTTCGTAATGAGAACGTAGAAGTTTATTTAAGTTAACTTTATTAGTGTAGTTACTCAAGGCAATCGACTAGACAATCGAGTTGACTGCGAAAAATCGTAGTCTGATTCCTTTGCTACGTTAGATTGAACGTGACCCACCTCAAGCAACGCGCTTGTAGTAGGCTGAGGAAGTAAGCGGCGCTATTTATATGCATCATCGAGCTCCATGCAGGTACGACATTGTATGACATTGTGGAAATTGAAACTTTTACCAGATGTAAATTTGTTAAGTTAGATTTTTTATTTTGTTTTTTTTTACATGTTGTGGTTGTCTTCTATATTTTTTGTGTTTATTTGTAATAGAAAGTGTCCTTCTGTGATAGGGCATTTTCCAATATTTTTGACGTACAGGAGAAAAGAGCTGGACACTTGCTGAGTTTCTTGCCGGTTCTTCTCAGTACAAGATCTCCCGCCCAGAGTAGACTTACGAACCAATGGCAAAGTGACATTCACAAGAGCTACTTGTAGCCTAAACTGAATAAATGATTTTGAATTGAGAATTTTTGAATTTTGAATTTTGAATTATTACCACACGCCTGCACATGAGACTACCACAAGCTGTTAAATTTCCTCAATAGACTTTAAGCTTTATGTATATGACTTATGGTTGAACATTTATTGAAGAAATGTGACAGTTTCGGATAGGTTGATGTGCAGGCGTCTTCTGTACTACAGGTAGTAGTATTGAAATACTAAGGTCGACTGAACTAAAAAATATGTATGAAAAGTAGACAAAATCAACGTTTCGTAGTCCCTTGATTCCTCCTTCAAAACTGGACCGATTTAATTACTTTTTTTCATTAAAAATTAAAGAAAGGCTTTGGCTGTGTCCCTTTATTTTACTTTTTTTCATAAAATAATTATTCAAAAAGATATGTACCTTTAAAAACCTTAAAAATTGGCCAGATTTTTCGATGTTTTTTCGAAATTTGACGAGATTATATAAAAAATAGCAAAACATAGGGACATCTATTTTCTTTCAAATTAGACGGTTGGCTGCCGCACGGTTGCACTGCGTTCTATATGTGCGGCTGTATTGAGCCGCGTTTCATATGAAAACGCACGGCAGCAGTCCGACACCTAAAGGCAGCTAAAGGTCTCATACAATGACTGTGCTTGGAACGTATCAGGCACGGCTTTCCGTGTAGTAGCACGACACGGACTACTATGCCCACTACAACGCATCAACAGCGTATTATACCCGTGCTTATCGGATTTAATGACAACCATCAATAATTGTTCTGCAGGTGCTGATACGCTCCGTACATGGCATGCGACGGTCTTGGTCGGTGACGGAACGGTCTAGTAGGGTTAGTTTCATAATTCGCAATACAAATAATATCTTTTTTGCCTGACACGTTCCTAGCACGGTCATGGTATGATACGGTCTTATGAGTAGAGACCTTAAATTGTAAGCGATTGTTATTTATCTTATCTGCTGAGGTTTCCCTCTCAGTAACACTTCTACCCATCGGGATCTTTTGTGCAACCCCATCCTTTCACTCTTCTTCCTCTGTACAGATAGATGCCATAAGTTAGATGTTATTTTACTTAATATTTTATCCTGGCATTTCAAACCCTATGCAGGGTCTGTGGTCACAGCGACATGGACAGTCACAAGAGTCCAATAAACGAGAGTTTATTGGACTCTTGTGCCTTATATATAACCATATACACATATATACACATATGTATACCACATATATACCATATTACTTACATTTTCTCAATGTAGGTACGTATAGTGTTTGTGAAAACGTTAAAAAAAAACAGTAGTATTACGATTAAACTAGATAATACCCAACGCTTTAAATAGAAATAGAAAAAATATTTATTTGGTATATACATACAAATACAAATTCTTTACCTCTTTCCGTGCTCTGAAGTTCACTATGTCACATTAAGCAGTCATTACCCGTGGTCCCGGTGGGTCGACCCATTACCGGGTCCATGGGTAATTTTAATTACCCGTGGTTCCATAGCACTAGGGATTGTTCCCTGGACTTCTGACTGTATCGATAGAAAATGAAAACCATCAGTTACATACAAAGTTTACTCAATCAAATAAAATAATTCCATCCTTAGAAACAAAGCATACATTCATACTAGAACCAATATTGAAAATTATGAATTTATAACCGATACATTAATTATTAATGACTCATAAACTATCTTAACATTTCTAATGCGTATCCAACTGATATTTCACCAGTAATTCATTCCATTAGTGTATCGGTTATGAATTCATCATTCAATTTAGCCTTTAATTTATTAAAAAAAATCTATCCCAATATTTTGTTATTGTCCACTCTGTGTGTTTTTTAGATGAAAAAACTTTATTTGCTGATGTTCAATTGTTTGTTAATGTGCATATTGCGTTTGTTTCTCAAAAAGTTAGTTAAACAAAAAAAAATGTAAATCCGAGAACCACTTACTTTTCAAACGCGTCTCGTACCAAACGAGAGATTGTCGTTACGGCCGTGATTGGCGTAAGAATAGGCAATCAGAAAGAGACAATTGCTAATTGGACAGACTCGAAACTGCGGGGGAAACGTTTGAGACCGTGTACAATTTGTGTACTTGGCTTGAGGAAGTTGTAAATTGTTTTGTTTCTAATTGGGTGTTTATGTGTGGTGTTGTGGTGGTTGAACATAGAATATTAGCTACGCAGGAGTATGATGACTTTTGTTAGGGTTGGGATCTTACATGTTAGGCAACATTCTTTTATGCTATATCAACTCCTGATAAGAGGGAAGAAAATTAAAATATTTCAAGCTTAGAAGCTTGTTAAGGCACGTTCATCCGTTGGTCCCAGCTATTGTTTCCGTAAGTAAAAATATCTTGAAAAAGATTTTTTTTAAAGCAGAATTTAACTTTTATATATGGTTGGTCTTGTTTTTTGATTGAGGAAAGCAAATGATCGCACTCACAGAGGCTTAGCAAAGAATGACAAAATTTGATCGAGTGAGAAGCGGTACTAACTTCCCGACGGCCATTTATTGACACCCGCAACATGTCATCGCTAGCTGCGTGCGCTTGTTAAATCACGCATAGCGTTATCC
The DNA here is from genome assembly GCA_947562085.1 of Eudonia lacustrata. NCBI lineage: Eukaryota > Metazoa > Arthropoda > Insecta > Lepidoptera > Crambidae > Eudonia > Eudonia lacustrata. Next base: position 13,467,150 of record OX387318.1, on the reverse strand, counting down.
TTGTCCCTCTCGATTGGCTTAGCCCTTGATTGATAGCCCTATAATAATTATGTAAATCGATTCGTGAAGTGTTGAGGGTATGGTACCAATTAAGCGTAGTATGCTATCCACCTCTGCGCGACTAATAATTATGTACGGAGTACGGAGTTTAAATGGGTCAGCATTTCCAAATTGAGTTTACTTTTTTTACAGAAATAGGTAAAATAAGGTTAAGTAGGCATTCAATATTTAAAGGAGGTCTAATAATCTAACTTGCACAGATGTGTACAATACATTTTAATTTGTTGTCTCTTTGCGATCGGTCAAATTGAAGCAATTTAGCTTTGCTCATAGTGAAATAAATTTTACACAGTAATTACCTACCGTATTTTCACCGTCAGATGTCAGCAGATAACGGCTACAATATCATGTTGGACAAAGCACAATCTGACATTGGAATGGCCTGCGGTGCAATGAATTTCTACTGCAGCCGTAGCAGTTACAAACCCCAATTGTGATTTTAAAGGAAAGGCCTTATTCTACAATAGTATACAACGTTAGTCGGAACGGGGGTACTAAGCCGAAAGAAGGGTAAAGTATACATGATAGTGAATAACTTTTGTCTAAGAACTTTTCCTTAAAAATGGATAATTTGAGATTAAAAGCTTTTTTAAGATTTCAAAAGAAATTACGCCCTGACGCGCCTTACGCCCGACGTGGTAGCCCTGACGGCCACAAAAAAAAACAAATTAAAAGTTAATATTATTGGATGCATTAGTCCAATTATGGAGAGAAAACTCGACTCTTTACAATGCCCGTACATTGACATTAGAGGTAAACCTATTTGCTGTAAACCTATTTGCTATTTTGCTAAACCAACCTACGTCAAAGTCGTAGCCTACTAGATTTATGTAGACCAATCAAATGTTTAAATAAAAAAAAAGAAAAAAAAATTAAAAAAAATATTATTCTCTATCATGTATACTTTACACTCCTTTCGGCTTAGTACCCCTGTTCCGACTAACGTTGTATAAGTAAGTAATTTTACAATAGTATTGGATAACACCACGATAATACTGTTAAAGCTTACATCAGCTTGAACGACCGTTTTAACCTCAGTGAGTTTTATTTTTATTGACTTGCTTGGTGGGGTTTCACACATTTATGTCCCCACTGCTAGGGAACTGGCCTACCCTATGGACGAAAACACCAGAGGGAGAACGGTGACACTTCGAGGCTGCCTCATTCAGACCTTTTACATTATTCGTTTTTACGACCATTTGTTTTGGAGCAGTCTGAACCACCAGTCGTACCTTCCGAAGCATGGACAAAAAATCACATCATAATTATGATCACCAATCCTACCAACTGCACCAAATACCCTTCATCATCACCATCATCATTAGCTCATTTTTATGTCCCCACTGCTGGGGCAAGAGGCCGACCCAGCGGCCCCAGTGCTCATTGTTTGTTGTCAATTAATGCTGCCGGGACCACGAGAGTGAGGCGCTTAGTCTACATATCTGATGAAAGTTGTGATTAGAATGCAGATGGAAGGGCACTTTACCTAGAATCCTTCACCACTGTGGAGTATATCCACATGCTATTACTCACCCTGCTGACCCATACGGGTTGGTGGGTGTAGTAGTTGACAAGTTCGAAGGCTTTAAAAGCAGGAAGCAGCTCGAAATAATTACGTTTGTTCACTAATCCGAGGATCACGGATTGCCAAGTTTATTGTAACTTAGTTATATCCGTACGTGTAAATTATAATGTAATTGTAAATGTAAAATTTTTGAAGTCCGTGGTTGGACAGTAAAACAGTAGACACATCTTAGCTAAGATACACCTGTGCCTCGGACGACTCCGGACGAGTGCCTGTGCTGTAAAATACTGTAAAACACAGTAAATTTTACATATAATTGAGCGTCAGTAAACCCATTTCAGGTTTGTATGACGTAGCAAATACGCGCAACTCACCGAGAAACGGTGTTGTATATTGAATGTATGTGGAGGGATAATTGAAACGGGAAACTGAGTGAGAATCTGTATGAACAGGACGATTCTGTACTTCAAACTTAATATATGTATGTACATGGCAGAGATGATAGTCGAAAGAATAAGAGACAAAGTATGAAAAGAATGATGGACGCACAGGAAGTATGCCAGAACCACACTAAATGGAGATCGATTGTCTTTGTCTATCTCAGCATTCCCAGCTGAAAGAATATTAAGAGTGAGTAGATGTACGTATATCGGTAAATACAATGTCAATTTTCTAAACTTCCGATGTATTTAATTTTGTTTAACCCTAATAAGCTTAAATAGATACCTACATAAAAATCTAACTGTACAGACTACAGCCTTTAGCTCACGCGGACGAAGTCGCGGGCAACAGCTAGTTGTTAAATAAGTCTTTGTTTGTAGTAGCTAGCGTGCAGAATGCAGTGCGTGGAAATGTATACACAGATTGACTATTGGCATAAATATGGCAATAGCTTTTTTTATATATCTTACGGGTAGACACTTGGCCTACATCTCACCTGATGTTAAGTGATAATGAGGCCGGGTGGAAGCGCACTTCACCCGGAAACCCTAACTACTGAGGCACAGGCTATCTTGTCTCTCTGCCCGAACACAATCGAACTCTGCTGGGAATCGAACCCGGGACCTCTGGGTCTAAACCGGTGGTTTTAACCACTAGACCATAGAAGCGTTTGAACTAGCGGTTGGCGGTTGTTACTAGCGTAACATTATTTGTGACTGTACAGTCTTAATTCAGAATACAGATTCTGATGTTTTAACCATTTAACGGAGACAGCATAATGCAATTTACCTAATAATATATATAATTTATTCTAATTTAAAGCAAATAGGTTTCAATATGGTGAGAACGTAATCTTATGTCATATAATATGTCATATATATATAATGCATATATGACATATATGACTGACTGACTTATATATATATTTATATAATATAAGTCAGTCAGGAGATATATCTCTCCTGACCGATTACATTTTTTTTTTGGATTTTATTTTTTTTATATTTTTTTTATTTTTTTATATGACATTTTACATTACCTATATAGACACTGTTTATATCGCTAAAAACTAGCATAATTTTCATCTTACAATTTTACGAGGGATGACAGCTAGGAAACAGGTGGTCTGTATTTAATTGTTGCTAAAGACTGAAAAATGTAAAAAATGTAAAATAAATTAAAGGAGGAGCTCGATGGCGCAGTGTTTAACGCGCCCGGTCTACGAGTGCTGTGGTTAAGCAACTTTCGCAAAGGCCGGTCATCGGATGGGTGACCAAAAATTAATAATCTCGAGCTTCTCCGTGCTTCAGAAGGCACGTTAAGCTATTGGTACCACCAATCCGCACTGGGCCCGCGTGGTGGTTTATGGCCCGTTCTCCCTATCCATCCATAGGGAAGGCTCGTGCCCCAGCAGTGGTGACATAAAATGAGCTGATGATGATGATAATGATGATGAAGATTAAAATCAGTTGTTGTTTACTATTTTTAATTATTAAAGGAAAAATTGTTGATCACTGGCCTCTGTCGGACACTGGTGACTATCCTACCCTACTTAGTACACTCAAGGTAAACCTTTTTATGTTACTAGGTATTATTTCTAATAAATTGTGTGACAAAGTGGCGTTAGAAAGATATTCATGATTTAATGTAATATTAATGATCTCAATTTAAATGTCAAATCCAACAAACATAAACATCAAAAAGAAAACGTCAGTTTTAAAACCGGTACAACTATATTTCATATTAACGGTAAGAAGCAAAAAAGATCATTACTGCTATCTCACTAAAAAGATAATGAGTTAACGCCATACCGTCCTCAATCTGAGCCCCGAAAGAATAGGTATCAATTATCCGACATTTCCCTAGGCAAACAAAAGACGTAAGATGCCCAAAAAATGCCGACACAACTCCAACAAATTGCTCGGCGAGCGCGCCCTTAACGAGTTTTTTTTCTTCTACCTAATTGAATGTCTGCCGTCCACACCTTGGGACTGTTTGGCATACAAATCGGTTTAATTTCAGTAACACTATTAACGTCTTAGCCGGCCGCGCTAATAAAAGGAAAAGGCAGTGTTTAAAAAAACTGCTGCGTTCTTTTGTTTCCAAAATAATGTTGTAGTAATTATGCGAACGAAGTTTTTAATTTGGACTTAATGCTAACCTCCTTTTTGATTCTTTACTTTAAAAATTGATTGGTTATGTTCGCATTCTAAAAAACAAAGGAAAATAAGTCAATTTAATATTTATCACCATCCTCTTCAGATTTCACGGCAAACTTAGTTTCATTTAAAAATAATGTAATAATGATACTTGTTATAGTTTAAAAAAGAAAAAAGACAAAGTGTTGAAAAAACTCCACGAGCGGGATTCGAACCCGCACCCCATGACATGCAGAATGATACAACGTTTCAGGACAGAGTAATTAAAAGCAGTGTGCCTAACAACTGTGTCTGAGCTAGATAAATATGTTATCTGTTTTTCAGACAACAATGCGCCCAGACATCTAAACTTATAATGGTGGATTATTAAGCGTTAAGTGTTCGTGTACGTGCATGAGTGCTGGCTAATGAAACAAAACAGCGCAATATCTACATCATTATCAACTTAAAAATATAAAATATCTCAAGAAGTCTGCGTGAGGTCTCAGTTAAATCTTCTCTCCTCTTTCATCTTAACTGAAACTCAATGGGTTTGGCGAAATATCATTGATTGATTTTGCAAATAAACAGGCATTTATTTTTGTTGGAAATAAAACTTTGATTTGTATTATGGACGGATCGATTTGGGAATCGATTATCGAGATTCAATTTATTTAGTGGCATAATGGCCCCATCACTAATTGTTCTTCTTTTTTTTTGTTGGTACACTTGTCTCGGGAAGGCAACAATGGCTGGTTTATAGGTTATCGTGTGTTGATAATTAAATAGATTTTAAGCAGTAATAAGGGCATTTGGAGCCGTATTACTCTAATTAAGTGTATTGTGCAACCTGTGTTTGTGTGTGTGTACGTCGTAAGCGAATCGCATCGGGAGTACAATTCGCCGCTGTCGGCGTCTCCGCTGCTGGAGAAAGCAGGTATTTCCTCGGGGGAAAAGTGCACTTGGGATAGTCGTTGGGTGTGATTAGGGAACCCGAGAAGACCCGGACTCGGATTTCGGCCCCATCAGACCATATGGATCCCGTTCTGGACGGCGGGAGCGGCATAGAACTGTGAGTGGATTTTGTAGATTTTAAGGTGTAACCTAATTTTAAACAGTAGCATAGTGTGTGTTGTGGGTTTCCGCAACAAGCATCATTATCATTTAAACAATAAAAAAATATTCAATTATGATCATCACTATAAGTCCACTGCTAGACTCAGGCCTGTCCAACTGCACGATCCGCGGCTACTCTCATCTAGCACCTGCGCCGGCTCTGGTATGTAGGTTCGAAAGTCGTCGTTGCAACGGCTAACCGTGCCTTCGAAGGCCGGAGAAGCTTGATTTAAATTCGGTTAATCATCTGGTAATCCGGCGTTGCGGAAGCTACTCAACTATTGCAACTTACGCTATCCGATGCACCATCTTCATCACCGGCTCATTTATGTCCCTACTCCTGGGACACGAGCCTTCCATAAGGATGGATAGGGAGAACGGGCCATAAACCACCACGCGGGCCCAGTGCGGATTGGTGGTTGTTAACGACTGCTAATGCAGCCAGGACCAACTGCTTTACGTACCTTCCAAAGCACGGAGGAGATAGAGATGATTCATTTTAGGTTACCTATCCAATGACCGGCCTTTGCAAAAGTTGCTTAACCTAGCAATTGCAGGCTAGGCACGTTAACTACTGCACCGTTGAACCCTCATAATGCTTAATAAAAGTATAAGTACTGGTTTGTAAACAACGAATACCTCGTTTCCATTTGAACTCTTCCAACGGCTTAGGCTTAACGAAGTTTTCCCTGATACTTGTTTTAAATTCGGGCTCGACCTCAAATTCGCCAAGAAACGAATTACAATGTAAATCTTTTGCAGTGTCGAGAGGTACTTTCGGACGGCGACGATACTCTAAAGTCTGAGGTTTCTCGAAGCGAAGTCGGGTTTGGAGCAATTGTTCCCACTCCAAAACAGCAGCTCCAAAGCAGGGACCAGTTCCACCTTTCTGATTTGATAATAGTCAACTGGGACCACATTCAGGTCCTAGTTTTGGAGTGGGATCAATTGCCTCCTAACCCGCGAAGTCAGGATGCCTAGTGCTGGTTTTACTTGTCATTCTATCACCTTAACAAAAACGGGTATTTCTATGTCGTCAAAGCAGACCCTCTGACTAAGGCGCTCCGCAGACACAGCAACTTTGATCTCTGTGTTGCAGCTACTGGCAACTCGCTACTAGCTGTTTCCATATTATATTTTAAAGAAACTGAACCGAAATAGCAACTCTAGTTGCGAGTTTCAATGATCGATGACAGTTTTCACTTGCTGCAACTAGCGACTGTGAAAGTGTACTCGTTGTTAAGTTGCTACTTTCCCCAACTGTTGACTATGCATTTGAAAAACTTATATACAATACAATACAATACAATAGATTTATTGTCAATCATGTAAACAAGGTGTTACAGGTGGGTCTAGTACATATGATCCCTGTTGGGTATGACAATTTGAAACGACAGGCAGATTTTTATAGGTAGGTAGTAGGTATATAGAAAAGTTTAAAAAGAATTGCGGCAACCGTAAACTGGTGCTGCAACTGGCAACCTTTAACCTTACGTATGCCGCCGTGCCGGATCCGTCCCACAAACAATTAAAATTATATTGTGTCTGTGTTTACGGCATACGTCAGGTTAATGAATACTTTTAAAAAGTTGATAGTTTCTTCAACTGAAGTTGCTCTGTCAGCGGAGCGCCTAACGAGGAGAGTTAAAATTCTGCCATACAAATACTCGTTTTTGTTATCGAGATCAAGTTGTTAATAAAACTCGCACTTGGCACTTAATATTCTGTTAAAATGGCTGATAGTTTTTAGTCTGATAACAATTATAAAAATTGTAGAAATAAACTCTTTACGTAAATTAATAACACCAAACAAAATACACTATCAAAATTGTAACTTGCCAACTCTCGACAGCATGTCAATCAATTCGCGCTCACCAACCCGCAGATAGTTCACATATTTTATTTATGATCACGCTACGGGCTTCGCTATAATCCTTTTAGCCATTTGCTTTTTATTGCACAGCACAAATATTTTACATGCTCTAATGGTGGATCGAAATTTATTGAAAATTAATTTATTAAATAATTAAAATAACGCTGGTGCATATCAAATTACATTACTTTAGCCTATACGCGTTTCCGTTTCTGGGCAAAGGCCTCTATCATTAAATTAAGCCTTAATCGATGGGTACCTATTCATTTAATCACCACCTATGCCGAATACGGATTACTATCACAAACTTAATTTACGCACAAATAAAATTCGAAAGACAATTTGCCGACCTGGAATTGAACCCAGTTTCTCCTGATATCAAGCCAAGCGCTTGAGGCCATTGAGGTGATGTTTCTTGAACAAAAGAAATTTGATATATTTTCAATAGGCAGCTAGACATATTGATGAAAATTGACTTTTCATCAATTTGTTTAGCTGCTTTTTCAACTTACCGGTTTGAATCCCGCTAGAAGCAGGTTGATATCTGGGGACACGACCCCCTATAACTTTGTTGTGGATAAAACTAGAAGCCTGAATTTTCAGTAACCAAGCAGGCATTGTATAAAAACGGTATACCACAAATTTCATTCAATTTGAACCAGTAGTTTCAGAATTATAACTTTCAAGTCAAAGTTTCTTAATTTTGCCCCCTACTCACTCACTGACTGACTGACCGATCATCAAAACTCTAAGGCACTTCTAGCCGACAATAGAAGCTTCAAATTTAGAATACAATTAGTGTTTAGTGTATAAATCAAGGAAAAACTAAAATATTTTGCAAGTTCGGTCCAGTTTTCTAGATACACTAACTGCATACATAACTTTGTAGTCCCATATAAATGTATAGGATTACAAAATTACATTTGCAGTTAATAAATCAGTGTACCTGTATATGTATATAATGGAATAATAAGTGTAGATAGGTACCTAGATGGTACCGGAAAGAAAAAAAACAAACTTGTAAAAAAAACCAAGTCTCGCAACTAGTTCTTCTACCGTAAAGTTGTGAGATTTATGTAATATCAAGTCGGTTAATTTATTCAGTCCCTACTTCTGTCTTAAGTTATTACGTAATTAGCTAACCTAACAACATCTTATAGTGATCGGGTGCGCATTGTCTTATACATAACTTTTCAACTCCTATCATCGGAGGTCCGAAAATATTTCTCATACCATTTAAAATCATAATGATCATTCTTCATAAAAAAATTAAAAACTAAATATTGAAAAATATTATCATTGAAATTCATAATATCACTAATTATACATTTAGTTTATACTAATATTGGTTTTAATATATTTATTTATACTAATGATCGAAACTCATAATCATTCGAATAAATAACTATAATATTCATAAATGCGTTTTATTTTAATAATTGTTTAAAAAAAAAAAATAATCATAATGTCTATAGACATTTGTTTTATATTAATATATTCATTTTCATATAGTTTTTAATCATAAGTGTTAAGTTAAAAATGCGACTCCACTGAAAATCAAATAGCTACCAGAAACGAGATGCTACCAGACAAGTAGGTTAGGTTAGGTTAGAACTGTGACCCTAACAACGCGCGAGCCGAGCGAGCAAAGCGAGCGTGCCGCGGCAGCAGCGGCCGGCGAAGCGCCAGAAACTAATTTTTGTTAGAAAAGTACAATTTAATATCTACTAGGTACTTTCCTAACCTACCTACTACTTACTAATAAATCAAAGTTATTTTCAATATTTACTATTATGGAAAATTACATTAAGAGTTAAAATATTTTCTTAGTAATGCCTTAATACAAAAATTATGATAATTGTCTGTTATAAAGTAAGCTATTCGGAACAACAACGTTATGAGTTGAAATATGTTCTTAGTAACAACATTATTAATTAAATCAATATGATCATTACATATTATTATAAAAAAAAAATCTGAAAAAAAAAGTTATTAATTTAACCAGGTTCTTGGTAGTAATAGTATTCATAAAAAAAATTATGATCACTAACTGATAAGAGCTCCGTTGGTAGTAATAAAAATGTATGAATAAAAAAGTATGAAAAATAAAATTATGAATACACAGTATTATTAGAACTAAAATAGGATGGGATGGGATTTCGCATGACTGAAACTACGTTTTTTTAAGAAAAGCTCAGAAGATATTTTAAATAATTTATTTAACAGTTCTCATTGCCCTTGGAAAAGTATTATTTTGCTTAAGTAATTTCTCAAAGTTAGCTTTAATACATTTTTCAATTTCGTTTCGTACCTCAATCTTACAGGTAAATATGTTTCAATTATACATTTGATAATAAGATATCTGTGACTATTAAGTGGATCTTGATTGAATGAATAGACAACCAAAGAAACAAAATGATTTCCCAAATCAATATGACGAATGATATCTAGAACCTTCCTATCAAATTTCTTTTATAATACTTTTGATAGTAGCTATTCTAACAGTCAAAAACTGATACCTATGGATCGGCTAAGTATTCATACCCCAACGTCATATAGGTACTTTTACAACAGTAATACATATTCGTTTACCGCGTGATAGACAGTGGACACGAAATATCGATAACTTGATGCAGCCCTAGTATAAAACGAAAATTATTTTTTTACACAAAATATTCATAAATTCTGCATTATGTGTATTCGATCTTTGCTTCTTACATAAATAAATGTTTATTTAGGAGAATTATCACATTTAGTGCTTCAAATTCGAAGCGCATTGGCAAATATAAATTCTAGATACTTCCTGGTGTCGACTTGGAATAATTTACCTGTGAAATGAACATTTTTCAGGGTTATTATATTAGGGTTATAATATGTCTATAGTAGTTTATAACAATTTACCTGAAGAACTGAAAGTACTAAAAGGAAGTGTGTTTAGCAAAAAGCTTAATAATTGGTTAATGCAGAATTGTTTTTATAGCCTTAGTGAATATTTAAATTTTAATAAATAATTGATTAATACTATGTAATAATAATAATATGGATCTAGTAAATGTAATTTTAATATAAGTATAATAATTATCGTAATAAATAGATAAACATTGCTGTAATTTCATAATAACTACCTAGGTATATAACATTTGCACGCCTGCATGCAGGCTGAATACATTGTCTTATTTATCTTTAAGAACTTTAACCTATGTATGTATTCTAGCAAATAAACAATTGATTTGATTTGATTTGATTTTATTTCGCTGTGTTGTAAAACAATCAATCACTGAACAAATCACTATGTTTCTGAAGCTTTATTTCTCAAAAATATCCACGATTTCACGTAAAATCAGAAAAAATCACAGAGCTCAAATTCTCAGCGTGCGGATGAGTGCTGACGTACTGTCAAACAGTTGCCAAAAAGAGTTCTGTTACGTCGCATCACGCATCTCTTTTTATCCCACAGTGTTGCTGCTGGTGACATCTCGCTAGATCAGCCCTTTGTTGCTCTATTCCGTTGGTATATCAACTTTATGATATGTATATTATATGTATTAACTAGTAACCGCAATACAATAATTACACGGACAACTTACGGACTAATGAAATAAAAGTTTATTCGGCACAATTATTATACAACAACATACAAATACAAATTCAGTTATAAAACGTATTGTGCTTGACATTCTGCACTCTTCTTGAGCATAGCTGCACCCCCCTTTCTCAAGAGAATACTTCCGTAAAAAACTTCTAAACGCCTATTACGCTGCAAATGTCGGAAGGGATGGAATTAAGCCGTCACGCCGCCCGCCGCACTAATTGCTTTGGGATTTTTGTTTCGAGTTTTGCTTTCCCACGTGTACGAATTACCTACATGGTTGAGATGCCAAGGGTCATCACAGCTTTAAACTAAGGGAAAGTACATATTAGACATCATCACTAACTCATTTTATGTCCCCACTGCTGGGGCTGTTCCTTATAAATGGAAACATCACAGGAAGAACGGCCCATAAACCACGCAGGTCAAGTGCGGATTAGTGTATGTTACGACGGTTATTGTAGCTAGGGCCAACGATTTTACGTGCCTTCTGAAGGTACCCCCTGTACCTTGAGATGATAAAATTTGGTCACCCACCCGATGACCGGCCTTTGCGGAAGTTCCAAAAGCAGGCAAGATTAAAGTTTCCCATCACGCTTGTAGTGTTACTCTGCCGTATGGCTAACTTTCATTTTTTCCTCAGAAGCCGGCAACGCATCGACTATTCCTCTGGTCTTGCAGATACCCATGGGCGGCGGTGATCACTTTTATTCAGGAGACCCGATGAATCGTACGCTACCTCTTCCATAGAAAAAAACCTATATATTATATATTTTTATTTTTTATTTTAAGTGTTAACTGCTGCACAAAAGTTGAATCAAATAAATAAAATATAGTGTAAAAGGTTAGGTTATTTTATTTTATTTGGTGCGGAAGACCCAGGTTCGATTCCTAGCTGTGTCGGATAGGAATTTAATGTTTTCACCACATTTTATAATTATCTTCTATTTAAATAAAAATGAATCGCTAAATGTGTTGCTAATCGCAAAACTCGAGAACGGCTGAACCGATTTGGCTGATTTTTTTTGTTGTGTTTGATGAAGTCTAAGAAAGGTGTTTATAGAGAAAAAAAAAACGTAAATATACGAGAAAAATAGTAAAAACAGCAACACATCAACAACAATTTTATTTTCCCATACAAACCACTCTGTCCCCAGCTGTCAAACATTTGACGTCAATCAAAACAAAACAAAGGTGCGTTAGAATTATCTTTGGTATGCCTTCAAGTTGATAGGAGGTCAGATTTATTTATTTACTCGTCAATTAACCAAACAAAAAATATCGTGTACCATAAGGCGTTACAATAAAAATATCATCACATTGGATAATACTAAAGTCTTTCAATGTTATTTCATTTCTGTTAGACTGCGACAGGCCAATAACTTTTTACAGAACGAAATCTGACAGGGCAGCTATTAACATAAAAAAAATCAATGTAACTTTGTTTTAGAGAAATAGGGCAGAACAAGGTCTGCTGGAACAGCTAGTATTATATATGAATAATATTTTGAAAATTTCTAGGCATTTAGGTAAATTACGGGCAATTTGGGCGGCCCATTATCTATACCGTATAAGATGAAGCTACGAGCCTATCCAGTTAATAACAAAAATTAATAATGTGTTTATTTAGCGATCACAGCCCTGCAGCCTGAAAATTGCCATGCGTCGTACTCCTTCAAGCTTCAATTATGGGCATCCCTATGTTTTCGTGCTTGAGAATATTAGAGGCTTGCTATTTTTTGATTTTCAAGTATTTCTTGATTCCTGTTACGTGAAGTAATAAGTGAGTCTGCTTTTTTGTCATTATATTGTATTTCGATATTATCATCACTCAGCAAATTTTTTAGCAAAAATATTGTTTGACTTTTATACAATTACTAGTTGACCGGCGGACTTCGTACCGCTTTGACCGTTTCCATGACAACAAAGCAAACAAAACGTTGACAGTTACCATGATAACAAAACAAACAAATCATTCGTCCGCTTAAAAACACTTATCTCACGATGGACCCCTATAGCAGCGCCACCTACCGGGTCCAATTGTAAATCTAAACCATTCTCGAATCCACTTGAACAGACACAAAACATTTCATCCAAATCGGTCCAGCCGTTAAGAAGGAGTTCAATTAGATACACACACACAGAAGATTTATAATATAAAGATGTCAATAATCTTTGCGCTTTGCCACTTTGCCAGGCGTTACCAATTAAAATAAAGTTTTAAAAACAAAGCTACTTTCTGAATAGAACTTGATCATAGAGATTAATTGTGTATAAATTTTAATTATAATAAGTCTTGTGTAATATTTTTATGATTCATTTTTGTGCTGCGTTTTTAGTATGTAAGTTATTATAGGGTTTGGTACCTACTTACGCCCGTTCCCTTTATTCTATCGATCTGTTGTTTTGCCTACTATAGATAAAAATTTGACATAAGCTCCATATAACTTATGTCAAATTTCTAACTCCAGTAAGCAAAACAACAGACAGATATAGGGATCCGACATTAGTGTAAAACAAAAAACTCAATCATACTTTCAATTGTTTATGAATTCAAAACGAAATACTACTGACAATTTTAATCATTTCTGTGTATCGATTTGATAGCCGTATTAACAAATTATTCACTCAATTAAATTATTTGTCCGTCCTTTTGTACGCTTTAATTTTGTTATTTGATCCACACAGCCAATTAATTGAAAACAGCTTCAACTGACAAGTAATAATTGCAATAATTGCAACACTATAAAACACAGACATCGTTAGTGATGGTTTTAAAGTTTACTTAATCATTAATTATCTGATGTGTATAATCAAAGCATAGAAAATTAACACTTATATCTATTTTTTTAACGTTTAAATTTATATTTTACTTTATAAACTGATTTGAAAAAAGGCAAAGTGTTGAAAAAAATCCACGAGCCGGATTCGAACCCGCACCCCTTGACATGCCGGGTCAGGTGCGCTGCCAACTATGCTATCGTGGCTTTTCAAATTGTAATTTGTTCGCAACAATATTTGCGTAAAATTATATGTAAATAATCAGAAATGTAATGATAATTAATTAAAATTCATATTCGACATAATCACATTTTTTTTTAAATAAAACGAAACCCAGACATGACTCTTCGCTTTCCCGCCAAGAAATCCCTACATTTATTTATTACCAATTTAACTGACAATCTATAAATCACTAAATGTCCGTTCAGAGTGTCTGTAATAACGAAATCAACAATTAAATCTGTCGAAGAGATATCTCGTCCTCACAAACGAGATTATAAACAATTATCTTCATTTCAATCAATGTTGTTACAGTGTTGTAAGGCTGAAGTCTTCTTAATTAATAAGCTTTCATTGACATACTAAGTAGATACATAAACAGATCTGCCAATTAATATAGTTTGCACAAAATATGATTGTGGTTATTGTAGTTAGTGTTGAACTTTAAAAGCTGTAAAAATTCTCACATCAACAAACTTATTTAGTAAAAAAATATATATATAATATATAATATATATATATTTGTTATATTGGCAAGTCATAGTGCTTGATGGTAAGCAGCCGATGCAGTTCAAAATAAATAATATTTCAAATAATATTTTAAACAAATAAAAAAAACAATAAACAATAACTGCTATCACAAAACGATGGCTAAAGTTAGACAATGCTTAACAGATGCTGTCACTTTTTAGCTAATACTTTTAGACAGAGACACAATATTTGAAACATGTATTTAACAGGGGTAAAACTTTATAGCAAGTCACACATAAAAAAATAAGTATGTTCCATAATAAAAGAGTACAAGTGATACCCTGCAAAACTGTACAATAATGTAAAAAAATATATATCATTCAAAATTGTATTAAATAAGTAAAACAGAACTTGTTGCCTTTCATTGGTTGCTTGTACCCTTGCACGCTGCTCTTACATTAATTTAAAAAATTTATTAATGGATGAATAACAGTAATTTGTGATTAAATTATACATGGTACATGTTTGTGTACTCTGTTTGGTTGGTGGTAGAACTTGTTTGTCCGCCTGACTAGCTACCACCATGTTATGGCGACATATTTAGTGTTATAAGTTAAAACACAGTTATAACACAACAATGCTACAAACATTGATGTTAATCAATGTTTGTAGCATTGTTGTGTTCCGGCAGCTAGAGATAAGATAGCCAGTTACTCAGTAGTTGAGGATCCCGAGTGATATGCTTCCATCACTCGCCTTTATCATCACAAAACATCAAGTGATATGAAAGCACTATGCTTACCCGTAAGATATATGAAAAAAAAAACACAAAGCAGTTTTTTTCGTTGAAATAATTAATCAAGATTTATATAATAATAATGATTGAAAAAATTATATACAAATAGTACCTACCATATAAGCAATCGTTTGATCGGGTTATTTTAACATTTACAATCATATGAAATTGATATACCTTCACGGATACAGGTCACGTGTCTCCAAAACTAATATGATTAATCTGCTAGACCCAGCTTAAGACGCACCATATGAGCCCGTTGTAAAGGCCCATAACTTACGCTTGTCCAAGCTCTGCATACTAATGTGGCTTTAGAAGACGGATAAGGGAAAACCGATAAGTAATTCAGGATTTTCAATAATATATTAGCTTGTTTCAGCGGATTCATATCATTCATTCGTGTCTTACGACCAGGGTATAAAAATCTTATTTCACCCACGCGAGGCTTACGTTCCGTCACAAATTACCCCGTAATGAAAATATAATGATGGAAAATTGAAGACATTTTTATTTTAAACGTGACGGGTAGAAAACCTCAATCGCTTCTAGTACAATCTAAAAGATATATTAAATTAAACATTTCAATTTCCGAGTAGAGCAAATTAAAATTGGTACAAGTGTGGGACATTACAACATCGCTTCTATAATCCTTAACAGTTAAACAAAAAATAAAACATTTATCGGGAATATCCATAATTAGGGAAAGCTCGTGCCCCAGCAGTAGGGACATAAAATGAGCTGGTGCGAATGATGATATCATAATGTTTTTTGTTGATATAAAAAAGTATTGGAAAGGTGCAGCTAGCAGTCATGTTATTGTCAAAACTCCCATAAAATCAGGATATTTCCGCTCTTCGGCAGCGCACTAGAGCTTATATTATTAAGAGCAAAATATGAGAATTTCAAAAATACATTATACCCAGTTTGAATCAAACTTCGCCCGGAGAGGTCCGAATGCATTCCATTCGTAGCTTTTTGTGCTACCTCTGTGGAGAGTTCAATAAAATCCAACTTTAGAGGTAAAAGGAACGGCGCAGTCTGGAATTGCGAAGCGACTGCGTAAACTACGAAGCTCTGCGTTGTAGAATTAAAAAACAAAGTTTAATTTTCAACCGACTTCAAAAAAGGAAGAGGTTTCTCAATTCGACCGTATACATATATTTTTTTTTATGTGTGTTCGCGGATAACTTCGTCGTTTATGAACCGATTGTGATGATTATTTTTTGTTGGAAAGGAGATATCCCAAGGGTAGTACCATGATAAGGAAACCAGGATCTGGTGATGGCATCCCAGAGAAATCGAGGGTAATCTTCGAAAATCGTAGTGGCGACTAGTGCGTTTGTTATTTTTTTCATTAAGTA
Source organism: Eudonia lacustrata (assembly GCA_947562085.1). Taxonomy (NCBI): domain Eukaryota; kingdom Metazoa; phylum Arthropoda; class Insecta; order Lepidoptera; family Crambidae; genus Eudonia; species Eudonia lacustrata. Next base: position 13,450,780 of record OX387318.1, on the reverse strand, counting down.
TTTTAAAGCACTACTATTTAATGAAGGTCTGGAGTCGATCTGATAATGGAGCCGAAAGACAGTCGAGGAAACTCCTCAACGATTTACAGCAATTACCTGATGTTTGGGCTTGATTAATTTGTATTGATGAAAACTTTATACCTATATGGGTTGTGACTGTCATTAGGGGTCTGATGATGAAGACGAAGGACAATCAAGGGAACTCCTCAACGTTTTACAGTAGCTATCTTGTGTTTGGACTTAATTAATTTCTATTGATGAGAACTTTGCACCCATATGGGTTATAAGTGCCATTACAGGTCTGATGATGGAGACCATAGACAATCGAGGTAGTTCCTCAACGATTTACAGCAGTAACGTTTTGTTGGGCTTACTTCATAGGGTTCAATATATCAAAATGTTCAGTTCGTACAAAAATAATACCTAATTAATATTGAAGTTTTACATAGGAATACCCGTTTCCTCATCCGAGAAGCATCCTTGTTAGGTCTACACATCTCTAAAAATAGTAAAACAAAAAAAATCGACTTCAAAAAGGAAACTAAAAAATAAGTATACAAAAAACAGCTCTAAAAAGCAAGAAATAATTTTGAAATCATATTATTAATTACCTAGATACGCATATCAGTTTAAAAAAATGTCTATTGAAGTCGAGTGGGGCTTTTAAAATAAAAAAGTGGAGTTAATGGAACATTTATAAAAGTTTAAATGAAACAAAATTGTCCCTCAGCCGACCACCAACGACCCGACTTTAATAGATATTTTTTTAAACTGATATGCGTATCTAGGTTATTGATAATATTATGATTTAAATATTATATAAATCGAAAAATCCGAAACACACTTTGCCTGATCTGGGAAGTGAACCCGGAACCTTCCGGTATCAGGTCAAACGCTTTACCACTCGGACACCGAGGTGGATGATAACGAAAAAATTATAATAAAAATATTATCAAGCGCACAGTTACAGTGGTCCCGATGTCAAAGAGTCTTTATCGAGAGCAGTGGGATCTCAAACGAAGAGCGACTGTTTAAAAGTCGCCGTGTGTCCGCTCTCATTGTTTGTGATCACAAAGTTGTCGGTAACCGGTAGCATTATTTTGTGGCTTTAAGGTGCATCAAAACTCTTGCGCAATCTCTAAAGGAAAGATAATAATTAAGAGTATTTTTCATACATTTTAATCTTTAACAAAGATAAGTAATACATTACAGTACATACACTTCAAAGTTTAATATTGTTATTATCATCATCCTCAGTTAACCGAGGTCCTTTTGCTGAACATATGCCCTAAGTTCAATTAATGTTTCATACAAATATTTTGATGTATCTAAGAAACTTTAAGAAAATACAGAGATTAAGTAAGTAAGTATAGTTAAAATATTTAAAAGATGCTATTCACCTGAATCTATGTATGTTATTAAAGTTTAAAATTTTATGCAATTTAGTCACATAAACTTTTTTAAATGTTGTTTTACTAACTTACAGATCTTTTTATCTTCGAATACTATAACTACGTATAGAACGTTTATTTCATTATTTACTTCATACATTCTCTTAACAAGGGCATTAAATACCGTTACAAAAGGTACGCATTATGCTTAGTATCCTTAGATGAATGATTGGTCTCGCTGCGCTCGACTAGATACCGCCGGCGTACTTGTTAAATGCGGCAAAAAATACTACGCCGAAATCGGCATACCCGAGTCAGTCGCCTGCTGTCAGTCACGTTGCAAACTGTGTGAGGTGCGCGTACCGAATGTCTTTTTTAAATTTTGGTCATAAACTGAAGTAAAATGCTAGTTTGCGTAGTTAAACTGTGTAAAAATAATAATACAAGAAATAAGAAGGACACCGTTTTTACACACACTACAATATTGAGTTTCACGCATTCACGGAGCTATTGTTTCTAGGTAGCGCGGTATCTAGTCGAGCGCAGCGAGACCAATCATTCATCTAAGTTAGTATCGAAATGAAATAACTTTTACGGATCTACTCGCGTTTATTTTACACATTACTTATTTAATGTTTATCCTGACGTTTCGAACCCTTTGCAAGGTCCGTGATCACATGGGAGACTTTAGAAAACAATATAAGTTAGTATTGTTACTTGGGTGGCATTTTTACCGCTAAATCTACGCGAATTGGCTAAAGCGCATTTATTGACGAAAAAGTACCGATACTTTTCTAAATAGTTTTACATGCATTATCGCTACCAATTTAACTTCTTATATAAGTGTATGTCAAAACAAGTTATCGAAAGGTGTCATATTATTTTTACGTGGTAAGTCAAGGTAAGTGGTAAGTAAGTCGTAGTATTATAGTAGGAATTTGTTAACGGTATAAAGCCCTGACTGATGATTATGATATCTGCTCTTAATTTATCAGTCTTCTTTAATTACACAAGGGTTGCAGTAGTTTTGATGCACAGCTACGTATATTTTTATTTATTTATTTGTCTTCGGAAGACCAACAGCACGCGAAACATATATACATTCAGATATAGGTAACAGATGGCCAATAGCATTTCTCCACGTTTAAAAACAGATTAATTAACAAGGTTTTTGTGGACAATAGAACATAAAATAATTAAAAAATATTAAAAAACAAAATAAAAACTAATGAGTGGGATATAAAGTTCACTTAATCAAATATTTACTAAAGAAATCTTAACTTAATAGCCGCCTTGCTGTTGCTATGCTAGAATATAATAAATCAAAGTTGTTTGTTTTAGAAAACTCATTTAGACTTTTGCTAGCTCGCCAAAGAAATTCGTGCTGACGGTAATTTGATGAAACTAACGGTAGATGAATTGGAAAGTAATATCTTATTGATCTTGATGGAATATTAAGGTACATTTTGGAAAGAAGCTAAGAAGAATTTATTTTGTTTGTAATTATCTTTAGCAAAAAAATAATATCCGATATTTCCCTTCGTTTTTTTAAGGGAAGAAGGTGAAACTCGAACCATGTTTAAAATAGTTTCTAGAGTCATAAGGCAACTTCAGACAGTAGCATAAACAATTTACAATTTTTTTCTGCAATTGCTCAGTGCGCATATTCCAGGACAGTTCTAATAATATATAGATTCCTTCGCAATCAGATTAGGAAACGAAAGTTAAGTTAAAGTAGAAATCTGTAATCTGTGTGCTCGTTCCCTAATCCTGTTGAGTGTCTATGAATAGATGACAAAATATTAACAACGTTGCTGTTATAATTTTGTTTATCAAACAAGAAAGGAATGGCTAAAATCCATTCATATTGCCTCGGTTGGATCGAGCTTTTGTTTTGAAAGCTACGGATTTGAATTTTTAGGGATCTGCAAATATATAAACTACTTATTATTTAAACGGATATCAATTATATAAAACTTAAATAGGTTTGATGTTATATTGTTAAATAATAAACTTTGGTTATAGGTAAGTGAAGGTAAGACCAAATGAATCACTGCATCCAGATTCTTCAACTACCGAGGAACAAGATATCTCATCTTTAACTAAAAGAACACAATAATGCTCTTCGATGATTGATATAATCACATACTTTAATTTAGTGGTAACATAGACGGACATAGATGAAATCCTAGCATCAACCGAAATTGGGATAAACTTCCAAACGTTTGCAGAAGTAAACTTGTAAAAAGTCAAGCGTTGGTCGGTAGCCCCAAAATGCTCGGATTGAGTGCGAGAAATCGTGATTCAACCTCCATAGCTCCGTTAGACTAACGTGAACCTTTTTCCAACACAAATGTAAGCTTTCTGGAAGGGTTAACAGGACTAATGAAATAACAGTCGTCGTCACACCCACTAGCGGGTAGACAGCGCGGAGGAGAATGCATAATGCATTTTTCGAAGTAAATAAAATAAGGTACGGAACCGTCTAAGCCTTTCACTTCACACTTACTCGATTCTACACCACAACATGATAATTTTTAACAGTGAATATGAATATATCTGTGGACTTTTCTATTTTGTTTATTAGGAAAGGTAGACAACAATGGTTTTCAACACAAACTATTAGTTTTTTATATTATAGTATATATATAGTTATTGGTGTCTAGGCACCTAGGTAAGCTACAAAATGAAGGCGAGGAAAAACTTTTGACTTTTCAATTTTTAACTATTATGGTTTTTAGCGCAGTCGTAAGCTCTTTACTGTCTAACCTATTCTTTTACCCCAAATGTGTACAATTGGTACCTTTGATTATGATGATGATGATGATCATTCCGACCGTTTTCGGCCATGGCGACCACTTCGACTCCTAGTGGGTTTGGTGGCGCTGGTGCGCCCGAAGATGGCTTATGTAACCTTTGATTATATAATATAATCAAAGGTTGGTACTTACCTAAGTTTGATTACACTCTCGATGTGAAAAAAAACTCCATTTTTGTATAACCTTAACCTTATAATTAAGCCACAATCCATCACAGGTGCTTAATTGATTAGCCCCGTCAATCAGGAGGCCACAAAAAACTGTGACGATTAATAAAAAAAAGCTAGAATGAAACAGATTTTTTGGCACAATCGCATGAAATATCTATACAGATGCTTTATTTACATTTGAAATGGAAATTAAATTGATTGGCTCGTGCAGCCCATAAGCTAGTTAGATAATTTTTTGACTTCGTTTTATTTTAGAGTTAGGGAATGTTTGGTCAAATTATAATTATGCAATCTAACAGTATCGTTACAGCGCAGAGAAATGTTTTTATCAACCTCAATATTGATTATGATTTTTTATAAAAAAAATGATATACATATAACCAAATTTCATTATATTTTCTGCTCATAGCTTTTTGCTTCAAGTTTTGATGGGCTTAGCTTTTTGAAACAATAACCTTACTGACGTCTGTCACCAAAAAATAGTAGTTATTTAGTTTGAATAGATTATATTCAACAATTTTACTAAGCTACGTGGTATAACTACTAAAATGGAATAACTGAGTACATACATACATACATACATACATACATACATACATACATACATACATACATACATACATACATACATACATACATACATACATACATACATACATACATACATACATACATACATACTTACATACATAAATAAATACATACATACATACATACATACATACATACATACATACATACATACATACATACATAAGTCAAAGTCAAAGTCAAAGTCAAATATTCTTTATTCAAATAAACTTTAGAAAAGTGCTTTTGAATCGTCCATAATTTTTTACCTACTACCCATTCAGGACGTCTATTTTTTAGCTGTGGAGAAGAATGGGCGCAAGAAACTCCACAGCTTTAATTCATTATGTAACGACATTTACAAAATTATATGCCGTTACGTTACCAAGTTATACAAGTTTAAAAAACCTTAACAATATATTGGATTAGAAATAGATTGGAGCATTTTAAACCCATGCTGTTTTGTCTTCAATGTAATCAGACACTTTATAATAAGCTTTTTTATAAAGCTTTTCTTTAATAGCGATTTTAAATTTATTAATATCTAGTTTTTGGATATTACTTGGAACTTTATTGTAAAAACGTACACACAGGCCTCTAAATGAATTATTTACTTTGTGGAGCCTAGTATTAGGTACTGCTAGTTTGTTTTTATTTCTAGTGTTTACATTGTGAATATCACTGTTTTTAGAAAAAGTTTCAATATTTTTATATACATACATTAGGTTCTCGTAAATATATTGTGATGCAACTGTCATTATATTAATATCTTTAAATCTCTCCCTAAGAGAATTACCAGCTTTTAGATTATAAATTGCTCGAATAGCCCGCTTCTGCAGCACAAAGATAGTTTGAATATCGGCAGCATTGCCCCACAGTAAAATGCCGTACGACATTACGCTATGGAAATAACTAAAGTAAACAAGTCTAGCTGTTTCAATGTCAGTGATCTGACGAATTTTCATTACTGCATAAGCCGCAGAGCTCAGTCTACTCGACAATTTATCTATATGTGGGCCCCACTGTAGCTTTGCATCCAACGTAATGCCTAGAAACACTGTGGTGTCCACAAGGTCCACATTCTTATCTTTAATTTTTACACTGGTTTTTACCTCCTTAACGTTGGGTAATACAAATCTTATACATTTGGTTTTTTGTTCATTTAATAACAAATTGTTAACACTAAACCAATGAACTATCTTTGGGACAGCATTGTTCACATCGTCATCAATCGGCTGTCGTCGTTTCACTTTGAATAAAAGTGAGGTATCATCTGCAAACAATACTATCTCATGTTTGTCTTTTACAAAGTAAGGCAAGTCGTTAATATAAATTAAAAATAAGAAAGGACCAAGAATTGAACCCTGTGGAACACCCATTGTAACCACCGATCCCGGAGATCTTTTACCGTTAACATCAACCCTCTGAACCCTATCACTCAAATATGAGATAAGAAGATTCAGTGATGCATCTCTAATTCCATAGTGGTAGATACATACATACATACATACATACATACATACATACATACATACATACTTATATACATACATACATACATACATACAAACATACATAAATATATGTAGCGTCAGCTTGGACTTTGTATCTAGAGCACACATACTCGCTGTTTCCAGCTGACGCACATACTTACGTATACATTAAGTAACAATTAGTAGCAAATTTTTCAAGGTGTGTCGGCTAATAATGTAAAAACTTGACTGATATGGGAACCGGTAACCGCTTTCCACTCTCCCCAAAAGAGTAATGTAAGTTTTTTACAAAAAACATTGTCTATTTTCCTCAAATAGCATTTTGCAGCGTTGTCCTTCGTTACAGATTGAAAGTCAACAATATCGGAATCCTACTCAGAGAAACGACACTTCTATATTGTTAGTAATTTTAGGTGATGCGATTTGTTATTTTTAGTACGATCTCATAATTTGTGGCTATTTTTGCTTAAGTCCCACGGAAAATTTCTCCACACATTTGAATGTAAACAGGTAATAAAAATAGTTTAACTATATTTTTGGACGAGTTCCATTTTAGTAAATTATAGGTGCCACTCTTTAATGGTAACAGGATGTTATAAATAATTTTCAACATCGACAGTAAGCATCAGGCTATACCTCTCCCTCTGGTTATTCTTTATATTGTGTCTGGGGAGATTCCCACATAACAATTCCCAGAGTGCATTTTCTGCTGCATAATTAAGTAAACTTCTTGCCTATCTAGTCTTTGAACCAAGAAAGGGCGATGAGCCGCAAAATAAAGTGCTTCCTCTCTGGTGGCTGGTATCCATAAGAGCCGGTCTTATCACTAAAAGTAATACTTTACCAGTCCACCTTTGAATTGATAAATTAATTTACGGTGAGATTTGATTTTAAAAATATAATATGTTATTTTCCGCTTTGGTTTTAAATGAATTAAAATGACGTTTAGAGGTGCCCTGAGGTTTTTGATAAAGCTTTATTCATTCAACGTCGAGCAAATTGTTATTATTTCCAACAAATTTTTGTTTAGGATCACTCCTTTGGCACAATAAATTTCCGTTAAGAAATGCTTGGTGAAATTTATTGTTGCCATCAATTACGGAGGGCTTGGACGTGGCTTTTATTTTTTTATTGTTCCTTATTTTTCATGCGATGAAAAGGTTAATTGTTAAATCAGTTTTTTGGAAGCTTCAAGTTACAATAAGCTAAAACAAATGTACTATAAGTATCTTTTAATGGACATTATATATATATACTAGCGGCCACTCGCGGTTTCACTCGCGTGGTTCCCGTTTCCGTGGGAATATCTATGTGTTAATCCAGGTTATAAACTATCTGTATGCTGAATTTTATCCAAATCCATTCAGTAGTTTTACGTAAAAGAGTAACAAGCATCCATCCATACTTACAAACTTTCGCGTTTGTAATACTAGTAGGTTTTAGTAACTTTTAATGTAGAATTAATTATACAATCTAATTAGGTTAATTCAGTACAGATATAAACAAAAAGTGGAGGGTATTATGTCTCGATTGCATGTTGGAGGAAGTCGAATTTCACCTGTAGAAGTTGAATAAACTAATGATTTACTAAGCGAAATTATATTAGTTTGTAGTAAATTCGGGATTAAGTAATTTTTATTGATTCAAGTATCAAAACAGGAAAATAGCGAAGTCTAACTTTGATATAATAATAATTTTTTTTTTTTTTTTTTTAATAAATTTTCCTACACTCACACCAATTATCTAGCCCAAGAGAAGCTTCGTTATGAAACTCGTTAATGGTTACTAGACAACGGATAAACATACTTAAAATACTTAAATACATACTTATTATACATAGAAAACACCCAGACCCGAGACAATGTAGAAATACAATAATTTCTAAATTGACCCGACCGGGGATCGACCCGGGACCTCAGAGATGGCGACTCCGGCGTATGCCGTACACACGGTATAGAAACCAGTGATAAAAATATTTGTATGCAAAGTTATTACCTATAACACAGTGTTAAATCGAGTTTTCTAGTCTGCAAATTTAATGACGTCATATAGATATTATGTCGGCAGCTTGATTTAGCTATTAGGTCTGGGAAAGTTGAAAAAAATCAGGCCAGCTATATTGTAATGTATTTTTTTAAATAGCCCTATGTTTAATTGTATATTTACCCAAGTTACCAGGCGCAATATTCGTGTAACATGTTGACAATATTGTGAAACCCAAATAAAACCAACGGCTACTTTGCAATTTTAATAAAATTTTCTCGTATTTCTATTGTAGAAAACTAAATGAGTAGAAAGATTTGTAGCTATATTATTTATTATTTTCACTTAATAATTCAAATATCACTTAAGAGCGTTTACGCCGCACACTAGCGCCGCCAGTGAAAAAAAAACATATCTAGTAATTAGAGATAGAAAATCAAATTATGCTCAACAAACTATCTGAATGAAGTAATTTAGCATTTTTACGTCAAATAGTGAACACCTCACATGTTATGGTTTAGTTAAATATGGCGTTATAGTTAAAAGTGGCCGTAACGTCTTATTTAACTAAACCATAACATGTGAGGTGTTCATTAGGTGCCGTAAAAATGCTAAATTACTTTATTCAAATAGTTTGTTGAGCATAATTTGATTTTCTATCTCTAATTACTAGATATGTTTTTTTTTTCATTAGTGGCGCTAGTGTGCGCCGTAAACGCTCTTAGCAAACCTTTAGAACAGTATGAAAATCTCTTATTTGCGATTGAAGCCTCGACATTTGACGTAAACCAACAGTTATCTTTCACTTATCCGCAGTTCGGTAGTTTGGTCTACAAAATCAAATTAAACGGAGCTCTACTAGCTCAAGAGATCCAACTTCCGTACTACAGTTTGGAGTCAGTCGCTACAACTTAAGGCCCTTTATCCCCACAATAGGACGCCATTACTCCAAAGTCTCCAGTTTTCAAGTGCCAGAAGCATTACGTAGAAAAATAGTTACCGACCGCTGTCCCTTAGTTATAAGCTATAAAAATATATTTTTGATATAACATATTATTTATTTACAAAAAAAGACAAAAATAAGATAATAATTAAACTACTTAAAATTAAACTTACAAAAAACTATAAACTATATCTAGGTACTACTAAGTATAAATAATAAAATTTCCCCAAATCATCTCGTCCCATCACCAGAAAGAGTGCCCAGTAAGCTAGCAGCATTGCCACGTTGGATAGCTATGCCATACGCTGGCCCAAGTAGCTGCCAGCTCTGGGGTCCTGAGTGGTTTCTACAAATTTTATAGAAATATCTTTAAAGAGTTTGTGAGCACCCGGGCCCCATGGACATAAAGTCTCTACCCCAAACGGCTCAAATATGAGATCCCCAGTCAGATTCTCATACTTTCGCCGTTTGAAGTTCTCTGCATGATTTGCAGCCGCGCCAGCGCTAACAGAAGTGCTTGGAATGTGGGACGGTGCACGCGTATCGACACAAGTAGCATCCCATACCAGAGCCCGTCCCACCTCCCAAGGAACTAGGGTCATGCCCTCCGGTCTTTTGCCGTCATCACGTGCCAGACCGGAGGGTTCGAGTACCGCCGGTACTCCAGCGGTGACAAGAGCCCGTCGAATGGCGTCATTCAGGTTATGATGACGAGCAATGCGACCACCACTTCTAGCACAGGATAGCCCGTGGTGACCGAGGCTGCACACGGGCGCGCCGCAACGTCATTGATGAGGGACGATACTGGGGGATAGATTTTTTTTTTCTGTTTATTTTGATATTGTTTTAGAGAAGTATACGTTTTACATGGTTCTAGGTAATTGGGTATTTGTCTGGTTAGTCAAAGTTTTTAGCAACTTCCAAAACGATTTTCTATTATAGAAATTGTATGGGAATGGTAAACTATGACGTCAACATTTTGTTCCGCCTATTCAGTGTTTACTAATAACTATTTAGGTTACAAAAATTCATGCTTAGGTCAAATATGAAATAGGTCAATTAGAATTAGGCTTTAAACCAATTTCAAGATTTAAAAGTACAAAATATAAATTAAAAATATTTTCACTGTAGCCGTAACAGTGTGTTGTGTTAGTTAATTGAACTGAGAGCCCTTCAAAGAAATCCCACACGTTCATACTATAAGAAGAGGTCCTTGATCTTCCACGGTTCACTCACCTTCCACAAATTGTTTTGGCAGCTCGTCGATTGTTATAAAACTCTATATTGTAGGCTACAGGAGGAGTAAAAGATCCACATTACGTTTGGTGTATGTTGGTACAAATTGTAGGTTACATAGTATACCTTCTCTCGCGAAGAATTTTTGAAATAAAAAAGGCTGTTTTTTGTTGTCAATACTTAGCTACATACTAAGCTAATGAGAACAACAAATTGTCTCAACAGGACAACTTTAAGCTACTTAGCTAAAGACAACAACAAATTGTCGCAACCGTCCCCACCCAATAGACATCCGACTTAAATGCACTCGCACTACAATACTATTCCTTAGATAGCCAATTTGTAGACTCCGCGTCTCCGGAGGGTGTGTAAACACATTACCTCACTTCACGATGTTGGCTAAGCACCACTGACCTTTACTCATATGGAAATTCTCGAGAGCCTTCAGCTGGCGAGTAATGGAAATTGGGGACTGAAAGAATTTGGGAGAAAAAATAGGATCTCTCCGCAAAATTGCTGGAGTGTTTGCATTCCTCCCTTTTATTTTTGGAAGTTGTAGGATAAATGTTGCGTCGCGTCGGGCACTTTTTGCGTGATTTAAAAGGCTGCGCTAGTATTTTAGGTTGTTCTATTTATACAAAAGTCTAGAATTTATATATAACTTAATACTGTATTATGTATTATACTTTTTTCGTCTATACTCTGTTGCCTGTGGGAAATACAGTAATTATCTAGCTATCTACACTAATATAGAGAATGTAGTCATAAGACTGAGGGAATGGATAAGGAATTGTATGAAATATGATTAAGATGACTAAATAATGTACAAAAATTAATTATTTTATTTTTAAACAAACAGAGAAGTTGATCTTGGTATGTAAATATAGTTCAAGTAATAACCACTCATATATTTTATATATAAAGGAGTATATAATAATAATTATATATATTTTATTTGCACACAAAAGAAAAACAGATACAAATAAATTGACACAGACAAAATACAAAATAGGTGGCCTTATTGAAAATAAATGAAAGAAGATAATAATATAAGTAATGTAAATTTTATTTCACACCACAATTAACATACAATATATTACATATAGGTAGGTTAGGATGGAAAGAATAGTAGTTAGTGACACTAACCACCTATTTAGATTTTTTTATTTGTAACTTAGAACCATCTAGTGGATTTTTATTGAACTATCTCGATAGTATGCTTTTCGGGCAACCACGATTTAATTCCCAAAAATAGATTTGATCATGATTTTCGTGTATACAATATAAATTTTTATATTTTGTGGCAAATAAAATTTTCCATTTATCTAAGCTATATTTATTTGTACAGTCACGGTGGTCACCGTTACTAACCACCATTTTCCTCAAAAGCCTTACACTGAAAATAAAATTGGTGTATCTTTTTATAATCTACTAACCATAACTAATGCTACTACCAACAAAATTTAATGATAATAATATACACAAACGGATGCCTCAATCAAAAAACTGTTTATACAAACCCGCAATATTTTTGAAATTGCTATCCAACGACAACCCACACTATGGAGTAGACAAGAAAAAAAATTACATCACGCGTAGGGAAGGCCACCTAAAAAAATATTTTTCTGAATTTTACTTCGCCACTTTATCGGCGTGATTAAGGCTGGCCGCGCACTAGGCAGCCAGGCTGCGGCAGCCTATCTGATATATGAGCGCTTCATGCAGACCGCGCACTAGGCTGCCAAGAACTTATGGCTGCGGCAGCCAATGGAATGCGCGTTAAAACGCACGCAGCCACTGAACGAACTTGCTGCTCAACATGTCTGGCTGCCGCAGCCAGGCTGCGGCAGCCGGGCTGCCTAGTGCGCGGCCAGCCTAATATGTATATCCATGCCAAATCACAGCTTTCTAGTACTAAGAGTCTATGACTTAAGCTGGGAACGGACAGACAGACAGGACATGGCAAAACTGTAAGGGTTCCTTGTTGACTACGGAACCCTAAAAACAAATATATTTTAGAATCTGTTTATGGAGCTGATCTTTAAATCACAAACAAATTTTACCTCTCTATATTTCTAATTTGAGGCTGAGGGGGTTTAATATATCGTTGAGCTACGACCTTTTTGCGCTGCTGTAGCACACCCACGTGCTACAAATGTCGAGTCTTATTTTGATTTTTTTAAATTTTTTCCTTCAATCCGTTGTGTTATTGTTTTATGTGTGTCTGTGGTTTGTATCATGTTTTTTTGTTATCTATCTTTGAATAACAAGAAATTTAATTGTTTTCTAAGGCTTACGCTTACTTTTTACGAATTAATTCGTGTTTTATTTTACGATTTATTCCACTTACGTCAGTTGCCATTTGGGTCAGATTTTTTTTTCTTACGAAAGGTTGAAGTAGATAAACTTCATTTTATTAATGGAGTCTACGTTCCAATGGCGCGATCTAGACACAATCACACAGTGTTAAGACCGCAGACAATTTACTTAATTAACTTGCAAGCAACGAGTAAGTACTCTGCGTTGTTCTTGAGACATGAAATTTCATTCTCGGTATTAATGTGGCGAGAGTTCAACTTTCCCTACAGTAGAATGAAAAATAGAGAGAGCGCAGCTAAAACTCTCAACCGCATGACTAGACAGATGGAAGTAGACTATTATCTTACTAGCGGCCGCTCGCGGTTTCACCCGCGTGGTTCCCGTTCCCGTGAGAATATCGGGATAAAAACTATTCTATTTGTTAATACAGGTTATAAACTATCTATATGCCGATTTTCATCCAAATCCATTCAGTAGTTTTTACGTGAAAGAGTAACAAACATCCATCCATACTTACAAACTTTCGCGTTTATTATTATAGTAGGATATAGTAAATAGTTAAAAATAGTAATAAAAAATAGTTAATCAGTTTAGTTTAAAAAATTATCATATAATTGTAAATTGGCTTAAAAGATGGAGAAAAAGGAAAAAGCCTCCTGAGCTTCTTGCCAGCTCTTCTCGGTTGAGGGCTCTCCCAAAATCCGAATTGGTGGCAGATTCAGTTGTTTAGTTAGATTAAATATTAGTTTATTATTATTTTTTCTTGGTTTTGACTTATGTATTTTTGTATGTTTGCAACGAATAAACTCAAAAACTACTGGCCCGATTTACAAAAATCTTTGGCTATATTAATTAAGAAATGTCCACCCGTGTAAAGCCGGGACGGGCCGCTAGTATTAGGTCCTTACCTATGAAATTGACGTTTTGTATGAAGATTTTTTATAAAATTTTATTTTTCATACAAACGTTTTTTGAATTTTTTTAGCATCTATTTATGTTAGCACTATAAAAATTGTAGAGTAGTATGTTTGTTTAACTAGCTAAATATAGCAGACATTAAAAAGAAAAAAAAATCAAGTCCCTTCAAAGCTACAATGAAACAAAAAGAAAATTCCGCGAACATAAAAAGTACTCAATTTAATAAAAAATATTGGGCGATAAAGACACAAAATTAATAATCATCGTTATTACCAAAGCCTAAGTAACATAGTCCTTATTAAAGGTGTATAATCTTATTAACAACCGGTATTGACTTTTAGAAGTAATACACCTATTAATAAGTGAGAAAAAAACGTCAATTTCATAGGTAAGGACCTAATATTAAATAAACGATTTGACTTTGACTTTGGACCATAGTAGGGTGACCATTCCGATAGCACGATCTAGAATTGTCCCACAATATTCATGACCTCAGACAATTTATTAATTAACTTAGAAGCGACGTGTAAGTACTACACATTCTCTGAGGCATGGAATTTAATTATCGGTATGACCAGCTCTTTTAGCGTGTCGAGCTCACACCAACCGGTGCCATAAGGTTTAGACGCCGACATTCTTGTCGGTCGCAAAAAGGTCATTGTGCTTCTTTCTAAGTAACACCTGTCATAGACTAAAGGACGGAGTCATGAATAGAGCGGGAATGTTATAGTTTTTTTACATAATATGTGGTAACAAGGAATGTCTTGGATTGGACAAGGGTAAATGGAAATTTTCTCAATTTTTTTGACAGAGAAGCAGTAACAACGTCATACTGTCTACGTTTTAAGTCGTTACTAGTCGTAGAGAAAGGGGTTGTTGGTAAAAATGTGCATTAGTTAATTTTATGTGTAATGTGATGCTTTTGTGCGTGCACTATTTGGGACATTAGTCTGGTCCTGAGCTATGTACGCTTTTATGTTTTTTTTGAAAATTTATTATTGATGGTGTGATAAGCTGCCTTATAACAAAAAACAAAATTAAATAAATAAGACTTCCATTTCCATTGACGACCTCCTTGGTCGAGTGGCTTGCACACCGGTTTTCCTGCCCTCGCATCTCTAAAGTCCCGGGTTTGATCCCCGGTCGGATCAATTTAGAAATACCTGTTTTTCTAAATTGTTTCGGGTCTGGGTGTTTCCTATGTATAATAAGTATGTATTTAAGTATATTATGTATGTTTATCCGTTGTCTAGTTAATAATTTATTGAGTTTCCTAGGGAAGCTTTTCTTGGGGTTAGATAATTGGTGTGAGTGTGAGAAACATATATTTATTTTATTACTAGCTGACCCGGCAAACGTTGTTTTGCCAATTATTTCTAAGGAATATGTAGTATATATGTATATAGTAGGTATATGAGTGAAAGTGGCATAGATCACTGTGTTGGTTTAATGCTCTAAGATCGCTGTGGACGATGACGGAATATAAAAATAACAAAACACTGAACATTTATTTTTTACTTTATTATAATTTAATTATTATAATTTGCGGAGCTCGGTGGCGCAGTGGTTAACGCGCCCGGTCTGCGAGGGCTTAGGTTAAGCAACTTTCGCGATGGCTGGTCTTCGGATGGGTGACCAAAAGTGTATCATATCGAGCTCCTCCGTGCTTCGGAAGGCACGTAAAGCCGTTGGTCCCGGTTGCATTAGCAGTCGTTAACAACCACCAATCCGCACTGGGCCCGCGTGCGTAGTACTATTGTTTATTCTGTGCCGCGTGGTGGTTTTAAGCCCTTTCTCCCTATCCATCCTTAGGGAAGGCTTGTGCCCCAGCAGTGGGGACATAAAATGAGCTGATGATGATTATAATTTATTCCTATATATATATCATTAATTACGACAATAACACTAACAAACAATATCAATCCGTTAATGCTACAGTGTGTACAATATTTTTTGTTAGCCCATCTTTAGCTAACACCTTAGCTAACACAAACAAACTGGTCGGTTTGCCCACTCGAGAACATGCCGTGTATAATTTTTTTGTTTTTTTTTTTATAAACTTCATTGTAAAATATTATGTCTTCGGAGACGTGCAATGTTGGATGTACTTTGTAGAGTGGCAGAAGAGAGGACTGCCCCATGCGCATACTTTTCTGTGGATGGTCGAAAATATAAGACCAGATGAAATTGACTCAATAATTTGTGCAGAAATTCCCGAAGTAAATCTAGAATTGTATGAAATACGTAGTGAAGAAGAACATGATTCATGGACCGTGTTGTGATCTCGACTTGCATTACGCGTACGCCGACCGATATTTTGACGCCTCATAACATAATATAACACTTCGATAACGAAACACCGATATCTTTTGCAAAAAAAGCGTGACGTATTGTTCATTTGAAATTGTCAAATGACAAATGCTCTGTACGTCATTCTGTCACATTCACTCATTCACTTTTCTCATGATATGAAAAATCGTATTTTAGTAAAAATATCTTTTTTTCTTTTAATTTTCTTCTATACAAACCTTGTCTTGACGATAACAACATTAAAAAAAAAAGAATTATCCAATTTTGTGCAGTCGATCGGAAGTTATGCGCGTACATACATTTCAGTGATTAATTTTTATATATATAGATTTATTTCATTTGGCCACTTTGTGGACATTAAAATATTCGTAGATGTACTACGTTCTGTATTCTGTCTTTATCTCTGGTTGCGCCAGTGGTGACTTTTTAATTTGCCGCGCAAAAATAGTTACATGCATTCATCACTATCGTAATGTTTTCCTATTTAATAAAAGTCCGGTTCCAGGTCCGTGTTCCAGCCAAGTTTATCCACCGGCCACCAACCTGATGCCGGTTCAGACTGCTCACCCGCCTGCCGGACACGTGGTGCCTACGGCCGCTTGCTGATCAAGGTATTTCCTCCTTTTTTTCTCCATCCAACTGTTTACCCATTGCCCTCGTCGCCATCTTTCGCAGTTCGAAACCTCGCCTAGTATAACGCCAATAAAAAATACATGCTATAAATTATAGCATCGCCCGCTCCACCAATCTCCCTTCACGTAAATATACAACGATATAGATACACTGTTGATAATACGTTCTCCAAATTGTTGTGTATGTTAACATGTGTAACAGGAGATAAATATTCACTTGACGTGATGAACCGTTACCTGTCTTGGAGCATTTTGCCGGACATTGACAAATTAGTGAAATACACTGTAAGCTAAGGTATTTTTAAATTTGTTTGTGACATGCCCAGTAATTAAAATTTTGATAAACATACCATTTGTTAAACCTCATATTGAACTGTCTCTAAAGTTGCGTTTAGTTAAAAAAAATTTTACTGTATACATATAGCCATGTTAGGTGACGGTGCCGAAGTGAAACCGTAAATAAGGGGGTCGTCGTTGAAGTCATGGTTTGATGGCAGAAATAAGTATTTGAAAATCACCGATTTATGTTCTGGTCAGAATTCTACTACAGGCGTAACTCGTTTTTTCTTTTAGGTTTTAATTGGTTTTCTTCATGCTGGACACCTATGACCCTTGCAGAGGAAAATGGTTTCAGTAAAAAAATTGGTTCTTTTAACCATAGTGACTAAAAAAATCCATTATAAGTCCTGTTTACTAAGGGCTGGCATCACGCAAATGTGTTTCCGTACCTTGCTAGATTCTTCGAGGTGTTCAAGTCGTATGACTCAAACTATATATCGCTATTACAAAGGCCGCAGCCCAAGGTAGCGGTTCTGCCGTTAACGATGCGATATTCACGCGCGAGTAAACATCAAAGTGAGGAAGATGACAGATTATTTGTTAGGAGGGTGGTTGGACACACGATTTTTATTGTATATTGTGCTATATATATTACTATATCTCACATATATCACAAACATAGTGCACACATTCATACATAATTCACATATTTTTAGTTTTGTTATGGTAAAACGCGACGGTGGCCGGCGTAGTACCCTGTTATCTGGATCTCTTGGGTTTATTTCCCAGGTTAGGCAAAATGTATTGCGGATTTCAGTGAAACCTAAGTTTGTGCATCAGTGTGATGTGATGTGATGACATGTGATCACCAAGCTGCATTTGTCAAGTGTCGTGATTTGGTGGTGATAATTGTAGTGATGATTTTATTTCAATGTAGGAGGTCGTTGCTCGGTAGAGAAGCAGTACACGCTAACTACTATGGCTCAAGATACTTCTTAGACAATAGCAAATGAGGACATACGCCCACCACGTTGGCCCATAGTATGGCGTTAGTAGTACCAATTCTTTTCACGTATATAGTGCATTTAGTAAAAATGTAATTATACACGTATATATACATACATATACATATGTGTATGTATGTATGCACACATAGCCAACCAATCCCAATTTTGCCAGCATACAAGGCTATGGTCTTATTTCTCTGCTAGCTGACCCGGCGGACTTCGTACCGCTTCGATAGTTTCTATGACAACAAAACAAACCAATCGTTAAATAGTTTACACGTAAAAGCGTATCAAACAACAAACATACAAACAAACTCACATCCGCATTTATAATATTAGTTAGGATTTGCATCACGTTCAAGCCTGAGCCCAGCAGTGACCTTTATAAGCTGACGATGATAAATGTAATCACTTGACTTTCCGTGTTTCGATGAAATACTTACAGGATGTTTGTGGTTGACTCACATTGTTTATCAAAATATTTAATATACAGCATACCTACTTTTATATGATTTATTAACGACATACTTTTCTTATGTTACTTTTATTTAAGCTGTGTAGTTTCTTGCGCCCATTCTTCTCCGCAGCTAAAAAATGGACGTCTCGAATGGGTAAATAAATAAATAAATTTTCCTACACTTACACCAATTATCAAGCCCAAGAGAAGCTTCGTTATGAAACTCGTTATATGGTTTTTAAACAACGGATAAATATACTTAAAATACTTAAATACATACTTTTTATACATAGAAAACACCCAGACCCGAGACAATTTAGAAAAACAATAATTTCTAAATTGACCCGACCGAAGATCGAACCTGGGACCTCAGAGATGGCGACACCATGAAAACCGGTGTACAAACCACTCGACCAAGGAGGTCGTCATAGAGGAGGGTAGTAGGTAAAAATATGTATCCATGGACAATTCAAAGGCACTTTTCAAAAGTTAATTTAAATAAAAAAAATTACTATGACTTATTGACTTACAAAAATTACAAGAATGGAGAGGTGCGATTATCAGGTACTGCTTAAACCGATTCAACTCAGTACGTATCCCCAAAGCGTGTACACAAATCCATCATAGTCATTATGTTATCAAAACGATCTGCACTCAGTAGTTTATGTCATTAGGTGACTAACAATAATGAAGTTGTAAAATGTTCACTTCACTGTACATACGCGGATCGTGCCGTAGGTACCACAAGTTCGCGTATACACAGAAGTTTCTTCTCCAACGGCTAATTCGTTAGACTTGATTGAGCCATCACCAGCTTACTTTATCTCCCCACAGCTGGAGCACGAGCCTTCCCTATGGATGGGCACACTACAAGGAGAACAAGCCATAAACCACCACGCGGGCACAGTGCGATGCGGTGGTTGTTGACGATTTCATTGATAATGCAGCCGGGACTCGTTAGGTAATCGAATAATTTCTAAATCATCAGAGCGCAAGTTTTACTTTCCATTCCATCACGTTATTGAAAACGAGAACTTGTATATCAAAATTTAACTCATCTCGTATGTCAATTTAATTCATGGCGGAGGATTCATGCAGGTTAATATTCCCCCAATTCTTTTGAGTTCCAGTAAAAAGTACTTTACGGAGATCTCACGCAGACTTCTTGAGAGGATTTTGAAAGTAGGTACATTAAACTGTATTGTTTCTATTGCCGACGACACCACGTACATTCACGAACACTTAACGCTTTGTAATCCTCTATTATTTCACATTGCTATTCGGCAGAACACAAATATTTAAAAAGAAAACAAAACTGCAAACATGATTCTTCACTTTCCAGCTAAAAAGTTCTCACAAAAACCATTTTTTTTAATTTTGACTTTGTAACAGCTGCCGTCCGTACCCCTAACTGATTTGTCAAAATGTATGCGTACCTATTATAATTATATTTGATTCAACTTATAATCGTTCTATTAAATCCACATCACATCCCGCGTAAAGATCCGCTCCACTCAAAACTCCCTGAGCAGTAAACTCAAACACACGTTTCGCTATGTGTCTTATAAACTCGAATCGAGAACATAAAATCAACTCGTGGTAGGCGCCACTGACTTTATCGCGCATTAGTGATGCTACATTACTTCGTGATTAACTTTTGACGAAAAAAACTTGTATGAGGTCTTGTAAGTATTATGTGGCCTGGTTGATGGTCCGAAAAGATAATTAAGAGATTTGTGCTCACTGAAAATGATAAAAAGGAGTTATGTTACGAATATGCTAAATTAGAATTCAGATTCAAAGTTTTAATTCATTTTGAAATATGTTCGAAGTTACTGAAACTACACCATCAGCAGGGAAACTATGTCGTATTGAGAGGAATTGGTGAAAATAAGTGAAAGAGGAGCTCGATGGAGCAGTGGCTAACGTGCCCAGCCTGCTATTTTGTTTTTTATTTTTATTTTTTTTAATTCTAGCACCTCCAACATAATCGGAACCTATTTTATATCTGATTTCCTCATTCATTCCAGTTCTCTCTTTTATGCCTCTCGTACTTTCATACCTCATACTACACTTCCATACATCATCTTTTATACTTTTACGGGTGGGATTCCCGTCTAATCTATTAGACTTTCCATCTGTCTAATCTAGACTATCCTATCCTTTTTTATTTCTTTCATTTATTTATTTAGTCTTGGGGTAAGAAAAGGCCAGAAATGCCCAGCCTGCTATTGCTAAGGTTAAGCAATTTTAGCTAAGGCCGGTCATCGGATGGGTGACCAAAAATGATCATCTCGAGCTCCTCCGGGCTTCGGAAGGCATATAGAAGCGTTGGTCCCTAGTTGACAACTGCACTGTCTCCGCGTGGTGATTTATGGCCTGTTCTCCCTATCATCCATAGGAGAGGCTCGTGCCCCAGCAGTGGGGAAATAAAAATGAAAAAATGCTGATGAAGTGGAATACTACAGATCCTCAGAACGGCCACTTACCGCTGGCGCGTTGCAGCGAGGATAATATGCAAAGTGACTGGCAGCAGACGAGAACAGCCAAGGATCGGGCTAAGCTTCATGCATTAGAAGAGTCAATGTCAATTGTACTATTTAATGACAGTTGGGTACATATAATTTGCTTCCTTTGTATATAGAAACGATTAAAGAAAATATTTCCATACACAACATATTTGCTTTTTTAGATCTGATAACTTAAAACTATAACATAACATTAGTATCAATGTTAAAACATATTTATTTATTAATTAATTTGTTTATTTAATATTTTATAATTATTTCTCCAATAACCTTGTTGAGTTCAATGCCAAGAAAACACAGGTATGCGCGTTCACGACAAAAAAGTTGCCATTCCTACCCCTTCCCTCTCTTCAAGGCACATTACTTGGCCTGCAGAGCAGTATTAACATGCTCGGTATGGAGATTTGCTGCGATCTGAACCAGAGAGACTATATTAAAGCCGTGATAAAAACAGCGTCACGTAAACTCGGTGTCCTGAACAGGGTGCGGCGATTCTTCACGCCGGATCAATTGTGTGTTTTGTACAACACACAGGTGCAATCTTGCGTGGAGTATTGCTCGCACCTCTGGGACGGTTCCGCAAAGTATCTTCTCGATGCCTTGGACAGATTGCAGCAGCGCGCTATACGCATTATAGGCAATGCAGAGGTCACTAATGTTCTCGAGCCCCTGCAATTGCGTAGAGATATAGCGTCATCATCATCATCATCATCTCAGCCAAAAGACGTCCACTGCTGGACAAAGGCCTCCCCCAAGGGTATGAGGGGTATTTGCCGTAATCGCCACGCTTGGCAGGCGGGTTGGCGATCGCAGTAGGTTGAGGGGAACCTCAGAGAGATGCTGCTGCCCATCCTCTGGAATGGTCCCTTAGTCGGCTTTTACGACACCCACGGGAAGAGATGGGGTGGTGCAATTCTTTATCCCCGGCACCACACGGGAGATAGCGTCACTCAGCTTCTTCTACCGCTTATACCACGGCGAGTGCTCTGAAGAGCTCTTTGACCTCATCCCACCTTCTCCCTTCCTCCATAGGAGTACGCGTGCTGCTCTCCGGAGTCACTGCTGTACTGACTTGAACATTTCATCGCGCACAAAGAAATTTGGTGACTCGTTTCTTTGTCACACTTCCAAAAGATGAAATAGTCTACCAGCACAGGTTTTCCCTCCTTCCTATAACATGGGGTCCTTCAAACGAGGCGTGAAAAGGCACCTTGTGGGCCGGCGGGGTGAGGGTGACTGATGCTGCGTTGTTTTCACGCTGCACCAGTTGTCCTTGCGTCTGGACTCCGTTTCCACTTAACATCAGGTGGAGTGGAATCATTTGCCGAGCTATGAATTAAAAAAAGAAAAAAACTAAAGCCTCATTTCATATTATGCTTTTTAAAAGCAGAACATTATAACACTTATAAATAAAAATCATATCTATCAGTAGGTTAGGTACTAGATAAGTTATCAGAAATTATTTCTTAAAGTTTTTTACTCTTTACGACGTTGTTTTGCAGACCTAAATGATAAAAGACGAAGCCTTTATGGACGTGTAAGTACATGAACTTCCCATTTCACTAAGGATTTAGACCAACATGATCCAGTCCAGTACAATACAGTAATCTATGTTATTCAAATAACACCCTTATTCTCAAGAGACAAGTTTCGTATTTGCAGCATTCTAGCGCTCAAACCCGAAACCAGTTTCAGTGTTTGTCTTAGAATATTCCTCCTTTGAACGCCCTTCACCCGGTTCCACCTAAATTAGAGTCTGGAATCATTATTTTATGTAGTTCGTTCCTTACGAAATCTGTGTAAGAATTTTAGAGAAATGAAACTCATTTCTTATAAACGATTTTAATACAACTATGTATTTTTGATGTATTATAACTACATATATTTTTTTGAACAAAATATTTTGTTTTGTCAGTGATATTATGTTACAAAGGAGGCATATTACCGAGCAGTAAGTGAGCTGAAAAAGTGATAATAATAATTATACAAAAATTAAAAAACGGTTAATAATTAGTAGGTAATAGGAGAACTTATATAGTTCTGGGCGAGGGCCTCAGATTCCTAAATCAAGCCATTCGCTACAACTAAGGTTGATTAAAAAAAGATGCTTTATAAATAATGCAAAACCAATGTATCAGATAAATGCAAATTGTGTATTTGAAAGTCATGAGAGGATAGCAAAATAAAGTTAAAAAGGCGAAACGGGGCGCCAGCCCCGCGATTATGTCAAGCCATTGACCGCCAAAAATACTGTGGCTTAATGACTTTTTCGACCGTGCACTCAATGCTCGGTAACCCACATACTCGTACAACAAGTAAACATACCGCTGGTATGCTAGACGTTTTGACACCCGCCTCGTCGAATAAAACGTACGAATCCTAAATATACCTTAACACTTCACGAATGAGTGTCGCATCTTTTTTTAGATTTCAGCCAGCGGTAATGTTAGCCAAACCGACAGTATCGTTGTGTTAGGCGCGCGCACTATACAGTAAGTTTGAAAAACCTATTTTCTTTTTAATGCCTTCAAAAAAAGGTTGCGCTCTATGCCAATTTGCGAGTGCGTTTGAAAAAGTTGGGATGCCGAAGTGTTTTTCAAAAAGTTTTCGATGTTTGAATTTTTTAAATTATGTGCTGGCTGGTTTTGTACCTTTTTTGTGGGGAAAAGTGGTCTGCATATTTTGCAAAGGACTGTGCTATGTGAATTTGTACTAGTGTCAGCTGTTTTGTGTCAAATCAGAGATTTCATATTGCTACCGTTTCCATTTTAATATTAACAGACATGTTTCACGTATAAGTCTAAATGGTACTTACGGAAAAAATATGTAGAATTGTTTATAAGATAACGACTTAAATAAATCTTTTAAATTATTTTATATAACGGGGATGAGCTTGAGTCTTTATCTTAATTGATTGTAAGTGACGATAATGCCGAAGGTGAAAGCAATATAGACTGAGAAAAAATGGCTTAATATCATGCCCAACCACAACCAAAACGAATATGATAACAACGTCAGGTCTTAGAATTTTTTTTGGAGGGAGTTTGCTAATTTCCTTAAGTGGCATTTTTGGCGTCTACGAACTTCAATCTTACCGTGGGTGGTCTTACCTAGGCTATAGAATAGATTGGTCCAACTGCTTGTTTTTGAGAAAAGGGTTCTTGTGTCTCATGTAACACCTACAGCAGCTAGCCCTGTAAAATTTAAAATTTATATAAATTAAATAAATTTTACTACACCATACACTAGTATATATAACTAAATAAATGTATGGAGACTAGTGGCACCAGTATTCGACATGAACCAGTGATCGACAGTATTCTCCCTTAATCGTTAAAAATAGGGGACAGCAACTTAGTTTTTACCAAAAAATTAACACAGACCACCTGTTTCTTAGCTGTCATCGTAAAATTGTAAAATTACAATATTGTTTTGTGGCGATGAAAATTGTGTCGAACATTGTTTAAAGGCTTAAAGTGTCGATTACTGGTTCCAATACCCTAGTTCAAATCAAGCATACCTAAATGTACATACTGTGGTTACAATATACATACATAATAAGTAATAATAATGATAAGTACCTGGATGACCGAGCTAAGCTCGGTATTTTTTTTGGTAATTCTCTAAAAATTAAACCTAGCTAGATTGATTTATCGCCCCCGAATCCCCCTGCATACCAAATTTCATGAAAATCGTTGGAGCCGTTTCCGAGATTCAGATTATATATACATCTATGACATATATACAAGAATTGCTCGTTTAAACGTATTAGTTAAACGGATCGTGCTCGTTGGTGTGCACTTGGAGAGGCCTATGTCCAGCAGTGGACTAGTATAGGCTGATGATGATTATGAAGTAATAATGTTTTTTATTGGTTCGCAACTGAATTTGTGATAACAAACGTGCTATATAATATGCTATACAAAATTGTTATTTGGATACAATCACATTTACATCACAAAACTAAACTTGATGCATATTTTTAAAATTAAATTACTTTACATATATAAATACAAAGAACTGTCGGCAAAATACAAATTTCGTCATGTTAATCAGTTTTATCAAAATATTTGTGCTATTTGTGAACTGTCGCTGCCACAAAACCACCAAATCTAAAAGGCCATCCATTTGTTTCCATAAAATGATTGAAATAAATGTCGAGTGGTAATATTAATGTGAAATTTCAAGCAGTATATGGATTGAATGATCAACTAAATACTATTCAAATTAGTAAATAATTATGCTACAAACATTAGAGTATTAAAACGAAATTAGAGGAAACTCTATTTAAAATAAGAATTGTTTTTAGTACAATTGCTCAATGTACCCTTTTTAGACACTGTCAAGTAGATATAGACAGAATCTAGTAGCTTACTTGATTATTACAAAATGTACTGTTGATGGTAAAGAAACAAAATATGGGAAAAAAGTAAATTTAACAGACAAAACAATAAGAAAAACGGCAACATAGAAACGAACTACTGAATCTTCTAAAACTAGCTTTAGAAACGTCTCTTAAAAACAAGAAAATATATTAAAAATAAGTTTGATACGAAAGAGTTTGTAAAACTGTTATTTAATTCAAATTATCATTTGTTAACTCTTCATTTACACTAGAAACTCGAAGGTAAAGTGGCTTGCGCGTTTAAATGCGATATCGCAAAATAAGCACTCGTAATAACACGTCACCATTTTAAAATATCTCTAACTCTTACGATCTTCAGAAGGCACGTTAAGCCTTCGCTCCCAGTTGTTGTCGTAACTCGGCAGTCGTAAAAACAAGCCACGTAAGAGGTCTTAATTGAAGACTTGAAAAAAAGGGCCAGGAGGTTAAAAAACCCTGATACCAGATTAACCTGCCTCTTGAAGCACAGACAAAATCAAGAATAAAGTTTTGCTCAACATTATAGGTACTAATTTTAGTCTATGGTTGATTAAAACTTTATTCTATTAAATAATATTAGCTGACTTCGTATCGCTTTGACAGTTTCTATGACAACAAAACAAACAAAATCGTACTTCTATTTGTTTATCATTATGCACATTTTTTTTCTAGTAATAAATATAGCCTATGTTACTCAGCGCTAATGTAGCATTCTAATGGCGAAAGAATTTTTTAAATCGGTCCAGTAGTTTTGAGTTTATTCGTTACAAAGAAAAATACGAAAAAAGAAAAAGCTTACCTCTTCATAATATCAATATAGATTAACATCAACATACTCGTTAAAATATTTTTTTAGTTCAGTGCTCCTCGAAAAAAACATGTCTTAAACACACATGTTATATTCAAACAGGTTAAATATTCCTCTGTTGTGAAGCCTAAAAATCAGGTCCTGATCTGGAGGTCTCAAGTTCAACGTCCAGCAGCGGGATATATTGAGCTCGGTGTGTTTGGTGGTAGGGCTTGTGATAACTACCACCATCTCATTTTTAGTCTAACGCCATATAAACGATGTTAGTACCATTAGTTACAGTTTTTAACCTGTTACTGATCCCAACTGAGCCAGCTTTTTTTTAAAATATATTTTACGGGTAAGCACAGTGACTTGATTACACCTGATGTAAAGTGATGATAAGGCCAATGATGGAAGCGCACTTCACCCAGGAACCTCAACTAGTGAGGCACTGGCTATCTTATCTATAGCTGCCGGAACACAACTATGCTACAAACATTGATGTTATGGCGACATATTTAGATATGATGGTGGTAGCTAGCCAGGCGGACTAACAAGCCCTACCACCAACCAAACCGAGTACACGAATATGTACCCCTCCCCCCCCCGCTGGGAATCGAACCCGGGACCTCTGGGTCTAAACCGGTGGTCTTAGCCACTAGACCACAGAGGCAGTTAAAGCAGGCAGTTTAAGCTTCTCTGTAGTTGGATTACTCGTGAAGTGCGATTCCAACTCACACGGAATCATCATTCATTGTTATTTAGGTGAGATGAAGAGTAGTTTCACTACGAATTATGTTTGAAGACATTGATTCTCTTAAGGACTTGACTAACATTCACATAAAATGAGATAAATATACTCGTAACAATAAAAATCTTAAAATTATTCTTTACAAGCGGCCGCTCGCGGTTTCACCCGTGTGGTTCTCGTTCCCGTGGGAATATCGGGATAAAAAGTATTCTATGTTTTAATCCAGGTCATAAACTATTTGTATGCCGAATTTCATCAAAATCCATCCATCCGTTGCAGCGTGAAGAAGCAACAATTAAACACACATACAAACACGCACACAAACTTTCACATTTATAATATTAGTGTGATTTTTATTTGGCCAAAGCGCATCGTAACTGCATTCCTTAAAATGTAATGAACACAAATCAGCTTAGATTCGTACGACCACAGTGATCACAGCGTAGGTTTTTTTCTAGCGATACTCCTTAGTATTAATGAAAAGCTAGGTTGTACATAGTCGATATGAGTAATCTCTGGTACTACCATACCGATTCTAACATTTTTTTCATTTATATAAAACTACTCTATCTATGAGTCTTATAATATAGAGGTTTGAATATATCTTGAAAAAAAATCTTACATCTTCAAGAATTTTGACAATAAATCTCTGGTACTACCATACCGATTCTAACATTTTTTTCACTTACATAAAACTACTCTATCTATGAGTGTTATAATATAGAGGTTTAAATATATCTTTAAAAAAAATCTTATATCTTCAAGAATTTTGACAATAACATGCGAGCGATTCCGCGTGCGAAGCTATTAGTCTACATACCTACCTAATACTTACTTATATTAAAATAATCTTTTTTTTACAGGTGCGCCGCCGTTCGTGTAATATAGACGTGCACGTGGGAAATAGCAAGATGTTTTTCTTTTTCAACTAGCAGGTAAGATTTACCGCACTTTTTGTGGCGTACCTTCGTTTGAGTGTTCCTTTTCATTGCGTTTACCCACAAAAAGTTGCTCCAAAGTTATATAGGTACTTACTTATGTGCCTACAGAAGTTTCCACCTGATATATCTTTGCTGTGATGTGTTTACGTCTTTATACATTCGAGGGTGGAAATCTGTTATTCGTCGGTTAATTAAATGAGTTTAATTTTCAATACATAATTTTTAAGATTCGGTTCAATGACCTGGGATACGGAATAATTAATTTTTGTGTAATCACTGTTTAAAAAAATGACGATAAACAGCCACAACGTAGGTGACTGTGGTGTTGTGGTAGGGCCTGTAGTGTATGTGTTGGGCAGGTAAATGTATTGTGCTAGACTAAGGCCTAATAGCGCAGTGGTTAACGCGCCCGGTCTGCGGTTGCTGACGTTAAGCAACTTTCGCAAAGACCGGTCATCGGATGGGTGACCAAAAATTGAATATCCCGAGCTCCAACGTGCTTCAGAAGGCTCGTAGAGCAGTTGGTCCAGACTGCATTAGCAGTCGTTAACAACCACCAATCCGCTCTGGGCCCACGTGGTGGTTTACGACCCGTTCTCCCGATCCATCCATAGGAAAGGCTCGAGCCCCGAGAAAAGCTGTGGAGTTTCTTGCGCCCATTCTTCTCCACAGCTAAAAAATAGACATCCTGAATGGGTAGTAGGTAAAAAAAATATGGACGATTCAAAAGCACTTTTCTAAAGTTTATTTGAATAAAGAATATTTGACTTTGACTTTGACTTTGACCCCATTAGTGGAGAAATAGTAATGAACTGATAACGATGATGATGAGACTAAGGCCAGCCGCAATTTGGATGCGTTTTTGTACAATAATTTGACTTAAGAGTCATCGTAATTAATTCGTAAGCGAATACGCAAAATACATTCTTACCCTTTAAAAGTACCTATATCCAAAGCTCATATTATCCTGATATACGTTACCAGTTCCAAATATCACGTGACGACGGAATCACTGTTGCCTGGCACCAGTGACTTCCGCTTCTCACCTGCTCTATTTGCCGAATGCACCGCTCCAAAAATAGTTTGACACCTACAAATTTATTTGTGGGAGTAGGTACCTACTTATTACGTAAGACAGAAAATATTTTGACGTCATGACAGTAAAATCTAGTTATGTGGCTGTAAAAATAGCAAAGAAGTATTACTAATAGACTTTATTGGCTGATAATTATTCAATATATAATTTGCTTCTGTTCAGCTTATATTTTTATCGAAGAGTAGAGCGATTCGTTTGCTCCCTAAACATGAAATTGTAATTTCAGTTTACAAACAATCCTATTATTTATTTATTTATTTAAAAAATTTGCAACATATATTACATGGCGGACTTAATGCCTAAGGCATTCTCTACCAGCCAACCATAGGGCGGTGCAGAAATAACAAGGTAGGTGCCATTGGGTGAAGACAACAATTTTAGAAATAAAAAAAAACATACTAAAATATAACTTATACGAGGAACACAAACAACTAAATTAAAACACAATTTAATTAAGTAAAAATATATACCTATAGCTAAGATTGCTCGTTAAGAACTTAGCGCTGCTCTTGTTGTGTAACAACATAACAAACAAGAGTATCTTTAGAATCTCACTCGCAATCGCACAATTAGCCGAAAACATTTCATCGACACACGTTATCCTCGTAATTGCAATAAAACTCCCATTTGCTATCCAATTGTCACATTTGGAAGCTGTCCAAGACTGTTGTCTCTCGAAGTATCACCTATTTGCCACAGAATAGTTTATACAGTACGTAATACGATATAGGAAACTTTCTTTTTAAATTCATATCATTTTCTGCAACGAATAATTATAATAAGTATAGTAAACGATTTAAATATTATAATTTACGGATCTACTCGCGTTTATTTTACACATTACTTATTTAATGTTTATCCTGACGTTTCGAACCCTTTGCAGGGTCCGTGTTCACAGGGAGACTGAGATGTTGATCATCTCATAATTAGTTGGCAGTGTGGTGTCGGGCCAGACCAAAAGATACTGTAAGCTCTTTCTGCGTAAAACGGAACGCACCTGATTAAATTTAAATGAGGGTATACAAGCTACCAACTAATTATGAGATGACCAACACCTCAGTCTCCCTGTGACCACGGACCCTGCAAAGGGTTCGAAACGTCAGGATAAACATTAAATAAGTAATGTGTAAAATAAACGCGAGTAGATCCGTAAAAGTTGTTTCATTTCAATGTGTAGTGTTCGCGTAAACTTTAGAAAACAATATTATAATTTACTTTTTATTTTTGGCCAATAAAAAGTAAAAGCAAATCATATATTTATATTCAACTACATTATATTTATATCCGTGAAAATTACAAAGGAGAAAATTTTGGTCCACGATTTTGAACGTTAATGGTGCGAGTACATGGTGTAGGTACATTCACGAGTATTAACATGTAAACAATGTAACCTCTTATCACAATGGAATAAGAGTAAAAACTAGACTAGTCTAGTTAGATTTTCAAAACAGCCTTGGGTAAAAAAACAATTGAATTAAATAATATTTATCATATAAATTTATATGATTTTGGGACACGCCCTTTAGTAAAAGACAGACTTAGACCTAATTGTTGTAAAGGTTGTCTTTTATTAATAAAATAAGAAATAAAACAATTTGATAGAAAACTTAATTAACTAAAACTATTAATAATTATTATTGTTGTAATTTTTAAATGAAGAAATAAATTCGAAGGATTTTCTGATATACACCATGGACTTATATTATTATTAGTCCATGTACACAAACATTAAGCAAAGTTGCTAACTAAACTGATTAATTCACCCATCATCAGGTCAGGTTTTCCAAAATTAAGTGTATCCCCATTGGAAAACGTTGGGAAATGCCCAATGCCCATGACTACGTTTTAAGCTAAAGCTATGATAATGATGATCAGAGACTGATGGTCGTGTTCATCATCTCAGCCAAAACACGTCCACTGCTGGACAAAGGGCTCCCCCAAGTATCTCCACAATTACCAGTTTTGTGCTGCTCGCATCCAGCTGCTTCCCGCGACCTTTACCAGATCGTCGGTCCACCTTGTTGAAGGCATGACCACACTGCGCTTTCCGGTACGCGGTCGCCACTCAAGGACTGTTCTGCCCCAGCGGCCATCAGTCCTGCGAGCAATGTGCCCTGCCAACTACCACTTGAGCTTAGCAACTCTTCGGGCTATGTCGGTAAACTTTGTTCTTCTCCGGATCTCCTCATTTCTGATTCGATCACGCAGAGAAACCCCGAGCATAGCCCTTTCCATTGCTCTTTGAGTGACCTTGAGCTTTTTTATGACGTCCATAGTGAGCGACCACGTATCAGTCCCGTATGTCTTCACTGGCAACACACACTAGTCAAAGACTTTCGTCTTGAGACACTGCGGTATATCGGACGAAAAGATATTCCATAGCTTACCGAACGCTGCCCAGCCTATTTTGATTCGACGATTGACCTCTTTGCTGATGTTGGACCTATCTAGCTGGACCGTTTGTCACAGGTAAACATAATCGTTCTCAACTTCAAGGGCAGAGTCCCCAACATTCAGAGGAGTGGGTACGACACCTGAGTTCGACATAACTTTTGTCTTCTCCATGCTCATTTTAAGACCCACTTGTTGAGAGACTCTACTGAGGATAGACGTGTTATTAAATTATTAATTTAACATACCGTTTGATTTACCTATCTATACTGTGTACCTACACGTTTACAATGCTTTAGAATTAGGAAACATAAAATTATGTGAAATGTAGAAATAGTGAGTTTATGATCTTGGCAACTGTTGCGCTAATAATTTTTATACTAGTTATGCGATGACGTTTTAATTTACTTTTTTATCATTATCATTATTTCAGCCCATTAACTTTTTACAAAACGTTAGAAATTGTTTTTGTACCACTCAGATCGGCAACGCAAAACCATCGCAAAACCAACTTCTTAATGTCATCTCAGATAACATCTCTGATGATATCTTTGTTGACATTTCTAATGTTGCTGATGTCCATAGGTCACCACATAGGATGACTGCTCACCATTAGAAGGCCAACTTGCTCGTTGTCAGACTAATGTTTTAAATGTTTTAAGAAAAAATGCCAAAGATTATACCATTTCTATTAAGACAAAGATTTCGTTTTGTTACATGACAATTAGTGAAATGGAACTTTTGGTAGTTTTGTTTGTCTGTAATTGTTAATTACTATGCCAGTACGCGTCGCCTTAATAAAACCCAATAAAAACTACCTCTACGTACATTTTGGTCAAGCATTGCATTAAACCAATAAGCCGATTGATTGGATTTGCCCTTGGCGAAAATCGGTTGTCGTTAAATCCCGAAAGAAACGAGATGTTTTCCCCAAATCATAATGATCATAATAGAGCCCTTAGGCCATCAGTAAAAATCACGTCGATCCGATGTTCCATTAAGGTACCAGTTGGTAGCCGACTCCACGCAGCAGCAGCAGACGACGTGTTGTCGCGACACTACTGGTTTCTATGTATTTCTATGAAATTCCCTCCGACACGACACGAAGCTAGGGACGCGTCGTCGAGCGGCAGACGACACTGTCGGCCGACCGCAGATCAGTAGTGCCACTGTCGCTGGAGCAACGACACGTCGAGCGAGTTTTTTTATTTAAACGACAATACTCTCTGAATTCTTTTATATCGCCTTTTAAATGTTTATTGATCAGTAGTGAATAAGTTCCCTCACTTGCTCTGTATTTCAGCATAGGACGTGTCGCTTTTCGTCTTATTCTGTATAATAAAAACAAGACATCATCGTCTTCTTCCTCTTCTAATAAAAGATGTGAAAAATTGCAATTTTCTTAAAATAAGTTAACATGTCAATCTTCAAAATCTTCAAAATTCTTTAACACGTCAGACATCTTGTTTCACGGAACACTCGGAACCAACTGGATGCCGTCTGCTGTTGCTGTCTGCAGTCGGGTTCGAAATCATGACTGCAGCGACATGACGCAACGAACGTGTCATGGCGACATGACGCGACGACACATCATCTGCTGCTGCTGCGTAAAGTCGTACCAACTGGTAACTAGAATTTCATAAAAATACTTTGTATTTCTATATGTCCAAAGGTACCAGTGGATAGCCGACTCCACGCAGCAGCGGCAGACGACGACGTGTCGTCGCGTAATGTCGCTGCAGTCATGATATCGAACCCGACTGCAGACGGCAACAGAAGACAGCATCCAGTTGGTTCCGAGTGTTCCGTGTAACAAGATGTCTGATGTGTTAAAGAATCACTATTTTTTAACAATCTGCAATTTGCAATGCAATTGCAATTTTTTATATCTTTTATTAGAAGAGGAAGAAGACGATGCTGACTTGTTTATATTATACAGAAAATAACGAAAAACCACACGTCCTATGCTGAAATGCAGAGCAAGTGAGGGAACTTATTCAATACTGATCGGATCAATATACATTTAAAAAGCGATATGAAAGTTTATCTTCTTCAGAATCGGAAAAAATCATTTTGAAAAGAAACTGACTCGACGTGTCGTTGCTCTGGCGTCAGCGGCACTACTGATCTGCGGTCGGCCGACAGTGTCGTCTGTCGCTCGAATACGCGTCGCTAGCTTCGTGTCACTAGCTAGGGAGGGAATTTCATAGAAATACATAGAAACCAGTAGTGTCGCGACGACACGTCATCTGCTGCTGCTGCGTGGAGTCGGCTACCAACTGGTACCTCTGGACTTGACAATTGACTTGTTAAAATAGTTAATCATCATCATCATTTACAATTAATATTGTTTTAGCCTTATCATCACTTAACATTAGGTGAGATCAAGGCATTGTGCTTACCCGTTAATATAAAAAAAAACACTGAAAAAGTGCACCAACTTTTGTAGAATAGTTTAAGAACAATATGACTAACGATGCTGAAATGTTGATGATAAAGGTAAATTCATGTCTATAAAGCTCAAAAACACGATTTTATAATTTTGACCCGATCATAATTATTTTCGAAAACACCACTAAAAATCAATATAGTAGAAATTACAACAAAATTACTTAATTTATATGCTTGGAAACCACTAAAATACACTGATAATATCTATATTCGTAATTTTTTTTTAATTATTAAAAGATTCTGTTAATTTGCAGTCTTAATTTTCGCAGGCGCTTTGTATTTTCGATCTTATGACAGCGCCAGTAAGGATCGGTAAAAACATTTATTTTGTGAGCTGTACAATGAATTCAGTGACACAGGTCATTTACAACCATTTCTGTCACAAAGTTAACTGCTTTAAAACCTGCAAACTATCGCTGGCATATTTATAAGGTCATAAAAGCGGAAATGACAGAATGTAACTACGATTTCATAATGAAACCTGAACAGATTTTTGGGATATAAATAATGTAGTTATTTAATAAAATAACTTTTAAAAATAATATTATAAAAAATGTTGTACGGGATGAACGTTTTCGGGTTTATTTTAGAGTTCATAACAATGAAGATCAAAATATTTTTTGCGATTGAATTCAATTCCATTTTAAAGATAGCTCCGACTGTGTCAAATTAACGAAAAAAAAAATTAAAATTATGGCAATCTTTTTGAAAGTTAACTGAAGAAAATTCTGGGTGAATTGTGTTAAAAGTGTGAAACCTTTGGAGTTATCGTAGCTTGATAAATATAAAGATAAGGTGAGATAAAGACTAAATAAGCGCTTTCCCGTTATCTTTTGATAGAGTTTAAAGGAAGATAAAACTAAACCTTTGTAAAAAAAGGTTGTATATAATTTAGTAGTTTAAAAAGAATAATCTCTTACACTATTGTAAAAAATGTGCAAAGGGCGTCTATTAACGTCATTTAAAGGAATAACGCAGATAGGCGCCGCTAGCACTACAACAGTTGCAGCGTCACTACGTGATCTTTAGAAACCTTCTCTAAAGCTTAAAATTTTCCAACTTCTTGCCAAAAACAATAGAGTTACAATCCCTCTAGCATCTAGCTTTATATAAAGCAGTTCCTTAACTAATGTAAATGTCCTCGGAAGTTGAGAACACTCGCTTGGACTCAAAAGTTACCTGAAGCATTGTAAATTCTGCTTCGTTCGCTCCAAATTTGTACGCTCTTAAAACAGTTGGGTATTTCTAGGAATTAAAAAATTACGTGAAACTACGACGGTTTTCTCTTAAATTTTAAATGTGAATGCAAACGAAAACGGCAACAAAAGACAAACACTAAAATTAAGGAAAACCTCCTACATTAAGTACGTTTAATTTATTTATAAAACCCGCGCTCAATTGCTCAACGCCATAATTATACTCAACAACTGTTGTGTATAATTATGGCTTTGTTTTTAAATACTTGGATTGTCTGTATCTCTGCTTTACCTATCTAAGTTCTTTCCATTGATCCTAGTTGTCTAGAAGCAAGCAATTAATGAACAGTTTGCTTTACACTATAATACCGCCGAATAGGAACTTTTTTATCTGTTCTAAGTTATTTATTTTCGTATTATATAGTAGTGTAATATAGTATTATAAAGAAATACCAACATGATATAACTGTGTTCATAAAACTGCTAAATTACAATCATAATATTTAAAACAAAATTTACAAAATTACATCAATTTAAAGCAATTTCAGAGTTTTATTGAAGAAACTCCTCCATTCTTGTGCTAAAACAAGAAGTCCTCTAACGGTAGGTCAAGCTCATTTTTGTTTTGTTTTTGTGAAATGAGCATTTATTTGTAACTGGCATTAGTGTTTAATGTCTATAGTATTTACCAACAGTCTATGGAATTAGTCTGAAATAAAAATACTTATTATTATTTTTATTAGCAATCAATATTTTTCTAGCAAACTATAAATGTTACAATTTGGTCGTTTGGTGACAGCGATATCGTACTAGGTCAAACATCAGACGGCGAACTATAAGGGCATTTCTTAACTCCTGTCACGAATTACCCGAAGACAAACTTGTCCTCAATTCTCGAGACGCTCAAAAGACGATATTTCAAAAGTCTATTGAATCTTCATGAATGAAAGGAAGTTTGTTTGCAACAAAGAGACTTGGCGGAGTTTTGCCCCGGATAATAATGTAACAACGTTTGGCTCTAACTAGATAATGCAATTTACTGCGGAAGATGTATCCTGCGCTCTGGAGAGTTTAAATCTTGGATGAGGTAGTTCGGATTAAAGCTTTTTTGTTGTTTTTTACACAGCGGGGAAACGGTTTGTCTTCATCACACTTAATGGTAAGTAAAGCACACCGCTTTTAGTTGAAGATATTTTTTTTATAAATAAATTTCTCTGATGTGGAATGGAATGAAAACCTCCTCGACGTACACACGACGAATAAATGTTATCTCTATTTGAACACATCACATGTAACAAAACACAGCTGTATTTTTTTTGTTACTGTGCTTGCAATCGAGCATGTGGACCTGTGGAAAGTGGCCACCACACCGCTTCAAATCGAAAACAGCAATCAAAACAAAACAATGCTGCTTAATTTCGGGAATAGGTATTGGGCGCTCTGCAGACGGAGCAACTTAAGTCGCAGAAACCATCAACTTAGTTAAAAAACTTTTAACTTTTTAAAAGTTTTCTTTATATTTATTGTTTTTTTATATTTTACAGGTAAGCACAATGCCTTGATTTCACCTGATGTTTGACAATTTGACAATTTGATAGTTTCTATCATCGAGTGCTATAACTGTAAGCTGTTGACGATCTTCAAAACTAGCTGCAAAACAAACCAAGCAAACTGATCTTCAGACATAGCAACTCTAGTTGAGTTGCTATGTCGGCGCAGTTTCTTTTTAGGCAACTCTTAATTATCTGTTTCCATATAACCTTATTATGGAAACAGCTAATTAAGAGTTGCCTGTTGCCGCGGAACACGGAGATCAAAGTTGCACTGCCTGCGGAGCGCCTTAAGGGTGGTTGCCATCCAGACGGATTGTAGACAGCGTCCTACTATTATATGAAATGAATTAATAATATTATAATCATGTTAGCAAAGTTTAATCATAGCTTATGCTTCAACTTTGTTATGGCCGTGGCCTGAAGTTTCAAGTAGTAGGTAAATCCGTGTTAAAATTTAAAACATTCGTTAACGTTTGTCTAGCCAGTTTAATAAGAGATTTAATCAGTACCTGTTTATGTAAACGTTAATTTCAAATATAAAAAATTAATATTGCATAATAATTTATAATTTAACGGATTAAGCTACGACCGGCGGCGTTTCTATTACTTATCATGATTTATTTGCTTTTCGCTAAAATTATGATATCGAATAAAATTCCCATGAGTTGATAAAATCAAATTTATCATTCAACAATAAGAGATTGTAAGAGATAGTTATAAAATGAAATGAAATGAAATAACAATCACATCATCAAATTCAAACAACGATAACGCGTTTATGAAGTGTAAGCGTAATGCATTTTGTTGTACCACCACTGACTTTTTCTTTTCTTTTTTCTTTATTTTATTTTCCCATTTGCAATGGTTTTCATCCTACTATAATTTTGTTTGGTTTCAAAAATTATCTACCCTGGTCTATATAGTCTGGCTTAAAATAGTTAGTAAGGAGTTTAATCTGTAGTTTTGTATGCCTACACTTAAAAATCGTCTTAAAAGTCGTAAATCTAAAAGGTTCCAATGAGGCATAAGCTTGAGGCATGTAATTATTTAATATAATATATTAATCCATTAAAAAAAATGGTAAATTGAATAAAAAAATCATATTTATTCGCGTAATAGCGCTCTTGACTCTGTCTTAGAATTCTCAGTAAGTACGGATTCACTTAACAGACGAGAAAGCACGTTCCACAGAAAAACTTGTAGCCGGAATAGTAACAATAAGATGCGCTAACTTTCTAAGACATCTTCGTGACTATTCTTATTAATAAAACCAATTAGTTGGAAAGCATTGCGATCGTATAATTCAGAAGAGTATAAAAAGAAATGCTCATGTTTTGAAAAGAGTGTTTGTCCAAATCATCATCGTCGTCGTCATTATCAATCAAAGTAGCAAGCACCTCTGCTTGCTCCACAGCAGGTCCACTGCTGGACAAAGGCCTTCTCAATGGATCGCCACCACACTCGGTCCTCCGGCTTCCACATCCAATCACTTCTTGCTCGGTCCAGCGAGCGGGTGGCCGGCCCACACGACGGACGCTTTGAGCGCAGTCTCCATTCGAGGACATGTTTGTTTGTTTCATCATCATCATCAGCCTATACTAGTCCACTGCTGGACATAGGCCTCTCCAAGTGCACGCCACCGAGCACGATCCGCGGCTACTCTCATCCAGCTCTTGCCAGCCACCTTGCGAAGATCGTCGCTCCACCTAGTCTGAGGGCGTCCTACACTACGTTTGCCGATACGCGGTCGCCACTCGAGAACTCGTTTACCCCAACGGTTGTCGGTTCTGCGGCTAATATGACCGGCCCACTGCCACTTCAGCTTGCTGATTCGATGGGCTATGTCGATTACTTTCGTTCTCTGTCGGATCACCTCATTCCGAAGTCGGTCCTTCAGAGAAACTCCGAGCATAGCCCTTTCCATAGCTCGCTGAGCGACTTTAAATTTGTGAACCAGCCCAACCGTTAGTGTCCACGTTTCAGCTCCGTATGTCATTACCGGTAGGATGCACTGATTAAAGACTTTCGTCTTTAGACTTTGTGGAATAGGCGACGTAAAGACCCGACGTAATTTCCCATATGCTGCCCAGCCTAGCTGTATCCTTCTGTTAGCCTCTTTCTCGAAGTTGTTTCTACCCAATTGCAAACTCTGCCCTAGGTAGACATATTCCTTAACAACTTCGAGAGCACCGCCTTGTACTGCAATCGGTCCCGGAATGGCATGTTCATTGAACATAACCTTGGTTTTGTCCAAGTTCATCCGGAGACCGATGCGTTGAGAAGAATCAGCTAGGCCGTTCAGCATGAACCGTAAATCCTGCAACGTTTCGGCCACGATGACGATGTCGTCCGCGAATCGCAAGTGTGAGATGTGTTCGCCGTTGATGTTAATGCCACGTCCTTTCCAGTCCAGCGTTTTAAACACATCCTCCAATGCATTTGTGAACAATTTGGGGGATATCACATCCCCTTGTCTCACAACTCGATGCAAGGGGATATGCTTAGTCTGCTGGTTCTGTAATTGGACGGCCATGGTGGCAGCATTGTACAGACACCTCAACACTTGGATATATCGCCAATCGACTTGGCATCGTTGCAGGGATTCTAGAACAGCCCAGGTTTCGACAGAGTCGAATGCCTTCTCATAGTCCACAAATGCTAAGCACAGGGGCTGATTATACTCTTCGGTCTTCTGTATAATCTGCCGCACTGTGAAGATGTGGTCTATGGTTCCGTATCCTACTCGGAACCCGGCCTGCTCTGGCGGTTGAAATTCGTCGAGTCGGCGCGCAAGGCGGTTTGTGATTACTCTTGAAAACAGCTTATAGACGTGGCTTAGGAGCGAAATGGGTCGGTAGTTCTTCAGTAGGGTCTTGTCTCCTTTTTTGAAGAACAGTACAACGACACTCCTACTCCACGCCTCCGGAGTTCTCCCATCGAAAAGAACGGTGTTAAAGATGTTTTGGAGCTCCTTTAATACAGGTTTTTTTGGCCTGATTTGAGGAGCTCAGATGTAACACCGTCTTCGCCAGGGGCTTTTCCGTTT
Organism: Eudonia lacustrata; assembly: GCA_947562085.1. NCBI lineage: Eukaryota > Metazoa > Arthropoda > Insecta > Lepidoptera > Crambidae > Eudonia > Eudonia lacustrata. Next base: position 13,411,126 of record OX387318.1, on the reverse strand, counting down.
TTAAGCTGCCTAAGAGCCATCCCAATTTCACCTAGGCTGATTTCTGGCAAGTCTTCGGTAAAGTGGCGGGTCAATGTGGCTCTGGTATCCTCATCTTCGGGATCAGGTTGAGATGCATGCGATGCGTATAACTGGCTGTAGAAGTTTTCGATTTCTGAAAGAACCTCTGGCCTCGAGGCAACGACTACTCCACTGGTCGTAGTCAACTTCGTCAAGTGGCTTCTCCCAAGAGACTGGACAAACACTTTCGACCACCGGTTTTGCTCAATTGCTCGTTTAATCGAGCGTGTATTGGAGCATCGGAGGTCGTAGCGCACCAGTTTACCAATCTTCTTGTTAAGAGCCCGTTGTTCGGACGAAGTGACAGGTGGGTCCTCGCGTCGTTTCCTCATAAGCCTAAGCGTTTCTTCCGAAAACTTCGACTTCTTGCCTTTGCGCTGTATCTCGCAAAATCTCATACCTTCCTCCCTGAGGATTCCGACCACATTTTCGAGGGCCTGGTTGACATCAACTGCATTTGTGGTTTCCAAGGCAACGAATCGGTTTTCCAGGTTTGACTGGAACGTTTCAGATCCTACGATAGTTTGGAGCAGGTTAGGACGGAGCCTGGACTTCATCAAGCGGACACGTTCAAGCTTAAAATTGATATTCAGAGAGCCTCGGACAAGTCGGTGATCACTGCCGGTATTAAACCTGTTGATCACTGAGACGTCTCTGAATATGTGCTTTTTGTCCGTCATGATAAAGTCGATCTCATTTTTAGTCATAGTGTCGGGGCTCTGCCATGTCCACTTTCTTTGGGGCTGTTTCTTAAAGAAAGAATTCATCAAGAAAAGCCCCTCTCTTTCGAGGAAGTTGACCAGCATATGCCCCCTATGATTTCTGCTGCCAAAACCATGTGATCCTACTACCGATTCGTGGCTATTCTGTACTCCCACTTTAGCGTTGAAGTCCTCCATGACAACGTTGTAGTGGGCCTTGGTGGTGAAGTGTAAGGCCTTAGATATGTCTCCATACATATCTTCCACTTCATCGTCCGAGTGTGTTGAGGTCGGTGCGTAAACCTGCACTACCTTAAGGCTATACCTCTCGGTTAGCTTAATTACGAGGTACGCAACCCTGTTCGACACACTCGACATTTCTACTACGTTGTCACAAAGGGCTTTGTTTACCAGGAACCCTACGCCACCCTGGGATAGCTGGTCTCCCTCTCGGTAGTACATAAGGTGACCTGACTCAAGGGTTACGGTGTCCTCCCCCTCTCTTCGGACTTCACTTAACCCAAGAATATGCCACCTTATCTTCCCGAGTTCCTCTTCGAGCTGCGCCAGGTGCTCATCAAGCCGTAACGTGCGTCCGTTGTACGTTGCCAGGGTCAGTTGTTTTTGGCGGCCTTCCGTAACCCGGGGATTCTTCGCACCCCTTGCCCTGCCGTTACCGTGACCGCCGCCGTGATCAGGAATAGCAGGGCGGCCGGGAACTGGGGGCCGTGGTCTGTTTTGTGTCGCCATTTGGAGGGTTTGCCCATAATTGCCACGCTGGGCATGCGGATTTTTTTTTTTTTTTTTTTTTTTTTTTAATTCTATCACCTCCAACATAATCGGAGCCTTTGTTTTAGTCTATGTTTCTCTTTCATACTAGTTCTCGCTTATATGCCTCTCGTACTTTCATTCTTCATACTACTCTTTCATACATCTTCTTTTATACTTTTGCGGGTGGGATGCCCGTCTATTCTAGGCTTGGGCCTCTATTCTATATACAGTTTTTCTTTATTTATTTCTTTTATTTATTGTTGGTCCTCTTTTTTGGGTACAAATAAGGGAACAGAACACGGTTTTTATTTTACAAATTAATATCTTATATACTAACATTTTACAAATCTTAATTTCATATAATTTTCTTATGTTAATACAGTCATAAATACAGTTCATTATACAAAAATAAAATAAAATTACAGTAATGCTAACTAAGTTTAAGGTACAAGGAAACTTAAATTAATTGTTTGCTTGCAGCGCTATAGCTACGGTTATAGGTGAAACAAACTTAACCAGTATCCTTATTCCTACTTACTGCTAAGTTACATACTTTTCTGCAATATTCTGCAAAAGCTTTTGTTTTATACTTGCATGAAATAAATTCGTGTAAATTATCAATTTTTAATACAGTTCCAATTTTTTGCTCCAAACTATACTTATGTATGCTAGTGGAGGGGCAGTCTAAGAGCAAGTGGGGGACGGTCTCTTCGATCTCGGGATCACAGACGCATGAAGGGCTCGCCCTACACTTGAAGCGATTCAAATATTGGGCAAACCCTCCGTGCCCCGTTAGGATCTGAGTTAGTGGACCTGTCGGCTGCAGCTTCCTCACTATCTTGTACGCTAATTTAGCATCTGGGAAAAACATTTTGGTCACGGAGGCAGTATGTCCCTCGCGGTAGCGTTGGTCCCAGCTTTCAATCGTGTTCTCCCGCAAGAGTTTCTTAACATATGAGACTGGGCACGCGTCATAGTCGGGCCTCTTCTTCAACGTCAGTGCGGCCGTCTTGGCCAGTTCGTCGGCCCGCTCATTGCCCGGAAGTCCTGCGTGCGCCTTGATCCAGAACAAAGATACAATTTTGTTCTGGGTGAAGGCCCCTCGCAAATTCTTCCGTGCTTCCACCGCCAGGGGGTGGAGAGAGTGATGGTTGGCGATCGTCTCCAGCGCTGCCCTCGAATCGCTATACACACCATAACTCTCTTCCTTTCCCCGCGCAATTACTTCCGTGGCCTTGCATATCGCTAGAAGTTCCGCCTGGTAGACTGTGCAGTACGCGGACAGACTTAACTTTAAGGATCGAGTCTCGGTCTCACCTTTCCATATGGAAAGTGCGGCCCCGACCTTCCCCTCAAGCTTGCTGCCGTCGGTGAATATTCGCACCTGCTGCACATTGTACCTGTCCACAAGGTTTTGGTCTTCCAGGCACACGAACTCCAAACCCATATGCGCCGCCGGATGTGGGGCACTGACAAAGTCCACCACACTCTCGGTCTCTCTGCCTCGCAGCGCTTCCAGGGATGACCCTCTTTTTGCCTCATACAGAGCGGCTGCTTCTGTAATCCTGAGGTCGAGAGGCAGTATCCCCGCAAGCACCAGTGCCGAGTGTAGGGAGACTGTGCGGTAGGCTCTGCATAGCTTTTGCGCGAAACCCCTCTGAACCGTGTTGAGCTGTTTTCTAATGCCCAACTTCTTTGCCGCTGGGGCCCATGCTGCCGCAGCATACAAAATTATGGGCTCTATCGCCGCGGTATATATGGACCTAATTATTTCGGGGTCTAGGCCCCAACTAACCTTTGCAGCTTTTGACAGCTGTTTATAAATTCCTATGACTTTCCGGCACTGGTTGGCAATATGCGTGTTGAAAGTTAGCCGGTCGTCTATAGTAAGGCCCAGAATCTTTACCTCCCTTGACATGGATATGTCGATCCCGCCCATGCTCAGCCGTGGTGTGTCATGCTTCAGTTTCCGCGTTAGCAACATAGCACAGGTTTTGTGCGGCGCGAACTTTAGCTTATTACGGACACCCCACTGCTGGACATAGGCGAGAGCGGCATTGGCCTGTCGCTGAATTTCGCTGGCTTTGTCCCCGTGGAAAACTAGTACCACGTCATCTGCAAATGCCTGCACGTAATCTCCCCTCTCATGCAGCCCCTTCAGTAGCGGATCGAGAAGCAGGTTCCAGAGTATTGGACCGCCTATTGACCCTTGCACGCATCCTTTATTGGTGCTTCGCGTGCTTACCTCCCCAGCGTATCTTACCGTGACTTTTCTGCAGCTGAGATAACTGTCAAGTAGCCTCCTGATATTGACCGGACACTGTTCCTCAGCCAGTCGGATTCTGATTGCTGGCCACCACGCGCTGTCGAAGGCCCCCTCTATATCCAATGACACTAGGGTAACCAGCTTTTTCAGCTCAACCATACCTCTGATGTGGTGTATTAGATGATAGAGGGCGTCCTCGGTGCTCCTCTGGGGCATGAATCCGTACTGGCGAGTACTAATCCTCGGTACAAGGTGGTATTTGATCCGTACTACCGACATCTTCTCAAGAACCTTGCCCAGCACCGGCAGTAGCCCGATGGGTCTGTACGCCTTAGGTACTGTGTAGTCATCCTTGCCCTGTTTTCTGAGTACCACCACTGTGGCCTCTTTCCAGCTGTCCGGGAAATGTCCTAATTCTAGGCATTTATTGAATAAGGCAAGCGACTCTTCAATGTTATGCTCCAAGGCTCTGCTGCAAATGTCTGCCGTAAAGCCATCCGCTCCCGGGGCCTTCTTTGGATTAAAACTCCCCATCGCGGTCTTTAGCTCGAGCGAGGTAAACGGAGGATCCAGATGCTCATCATCTGTCCGATCGTTCACTCTCTCTGCCGTTTCTCTGACCCGGCGATGGTCTTCGTTATCATCACTTTCCAGGTCCTCAGGGTAGAAAGTCTCGGCCAGTAAGTTCGCTGATTCTTGGGGTTTTAAATATATACCTTCTGCGGTTTTTAGGGCCAAGTCTTCTTGTCTCCTGTTGGTCGTCTTTAGAACGCGATATATCCCTTCCCATACCCCTTCTCTGTCCTGCTTCTCGCAGAACCCTTTCCAGCTCGTTATACGGGCGTTCTTGGCTTGACACTCATAGTTTTCTTTCTTCTGCAGATATTCTTCAACGACCTTTTCTCTTCGATGTGGCGCAGCGTTTCTAATTCTCCGTTTATATGTGACCATCGTCTTCTTCAGCTTGGTCAACTCCTCATTCCACCAAGGGATGGAGAGGGTTTCTGCGCTCTTCTTCGCTGGAATTACTTTCTTGCAAGCTGAAGTGATCGCTGTCGTGAGCTCTACGATGGTCTTTTCGAGTGAATCTCTGTCCCTTAAGGCTTTTATGCTGTTGATATTGATATTGCGTTCTTGTTTTAATTGCACCAGTGCGTCTGTGAATTCAGTCCAGTTGGCTTTTCTCGTATTGTATAGACGCGTCGTTCTTTGGACCTGTAAGCCTTTACTCTTACGGAGTTTTACATCAAAGAGAATGGTGTTGTGGTCGGAGCTTGTTATCCCCTGGTCTACCCTCCAGTTTTCTATAAGCCCCAACAGGTCGTCGGTAATCGCTGTTATGTCTACAAAGCTGGTGAACTCCCTGTTACCTCTCACGGTGTCGGGCATGCGGGTTGGCAATCGCAGTGCGTAGCTAATCGCACCAGTATCGCTGCTGCCCAACACCAGTCTGTGCACTTTGTTAGCTACGTTCGGGCTGTGATGGGTATCCCGCCATCGGTCGGTCGCCAGAGCCTCGTCTGTTGGTCGGCAGGGTGCACCACGCGCAGGAGAGGTTGGCTTGGGCCCCAAATGGTGTAGGTTGGGACCCCTTACACCCCAAATGTTTTGTTTGTTTAAATAGCTTGATTCTCAAGCTATTTAAACAAACAAACATGTTCTCGAATTTTTATATTATATTTATTATCAAACAATAAATAAAATATAAAAATTAAGCAACGCAATGCACTGAATTATATGATTGTCTTTTATGCGATTAACCTAATTGAGAAATACTATTTTGCTGTTAATTTAGCTGTATTTTTATTAAATAACAAACAGAAGATTCAATTATTTATTACAGTTTTAGGCAGTTTTCCATAGAAGATCGAGATAGGTCGAGATGCCTGACTTTTCTCTACTCTGTCTCATCTGTTGCATCTTACGTGATATACACTTTAAAGTTTTTTTCTTTTTGATGTTATTAAGACGGCAAACGAAGAGGCGAAACGGGGAAGTAATTATTACTGCCCATTAACATCTGCGGTATCAAAAAGCTATAACAAAGAGATCGTTACTAAATTTTTGGTACGCGGAAGCAACAAATGCAAAGTCCGCGTAGATTTGTGGTTTCAATATACATTATCAATGGTGAGCTCTGGTTCTTTAGCGGGAAGTGTGATGATAAAAACGCAATGGCAGCAACAGTTTGAAAATTTCTTCTAGCACTCGCTTTTACATAGACGGTAGAAGCACACAAGAACTATGTAGACTCAACATCATCATCATTTCAGCAGACATCCACTGCTGAACTCCTCCCCCAAGAATCTCCACAAGGACCGGTTTTTCGCTGATCGCATCAAGACTATAGAGACTATAGTCTTAGCTAAAGGAACCCCTCAGGAATTGGAAATCGTAACAAAATGTTCATAAACAAGTTTGTTTAAACTCCGCCATCGTGCTGCCGCATCAACTGCGCACAATACCAATGCAATTGCAGCGGTGGGTGGTGGGCGTGCGCAGAATCGCGGAGTTCGTTATTCATATTGAAAATTGGCACGAAATACCGAACGGGTAATTTGCTTTGAAGTTGCGAAGTATTTTGTGGGATAAAAGTTTTGTTGCGGGAACTGTTTTATTTGGACTCGTTAGTTGTTGTAGACTTTCTTTATACTCCTTTGGATAGTTTTAAGACGTCTATTCCGTTGAGAATGGAATTGCTCGAGTAGGTATTGGGAATTTATACAAGCAATTGGTTGTGTCTAAAGTAGTTTAGCTCATGTTGTCCACACGTTCGCAAAAAAATATTATTCTGTACGTAATATAAATAGAAACTGTCAACTCATGAAAAAGTAAGCTAAGCGGTCAAGGTATACCTACTAAAACTTTCAGTGAAATTTAATTTTGCTCTACTAAATTAATAATAGGAAAATGTATGAAGCTTCATACGTTTTCTTGAACATATAAACATAAATAAGGTTAAGACTGTGGTGTTCACTCATCTCGTGTATTTTACGAACACGTTGTTTATTATAACATTATGAGTTTCGTGGAACTTCAAATTTTTCTTCTAGGAAAGATTAAGAAAATAAATTAATGTTATAACAAATGAAAATGTAATTTTACAAACATTACAACAACTTTAAATATTATATTGATGTTCATTTGCTAAAGAACTATTAAAATATACGATTTTAATTCCTAAACAAATTTTATTTTTATTTTTCTAAAAATGTATTTGCCTCCTTTTTACAATGGTGAAATATAAAGTTGTAAGATGCCTTATGCAACGTTAGTAGGAAGCTTTCAACAGATAAAAATAATAAGCTTTATTTTAATAAAATTACTCGTACCTACATAGACAGATTTTGCTTATCTTCTCTCTTAATGGCGAAACACAGGGATGCTGTTATAGCTACCGACTAAGATAACATGGTCACCACTAGGCAGGCGAAATTAGAACAATTCCTACTATCAAGCAAAGTGAGTAAATTATGTACAGTCGAGTTCAATAATATGTATATATACTTTTGACAGATGTTGATTCTTATTACAAGGTAAATAAAGGTTACTAACTGTCAAAAATGTATACATATTATTATACATATATTATTATTACATATTGAACTCGACTGTACATCCCCGCAGGGAATCTTACCCGGTACCTATAGGTCTGAAATTTACGGTATGGATACGAAATTAAAATTAAAAAAATAGTAGCAATTTTGTTGAGAGATTTTTTATCAAATAATATTAAAAAAACGAATAGAAAAACCATAGTACATATAAAACAAGTAAACTTACAATTCCAACTTTATTTCAGAGCAGTTGGTCTGGTTAATTACTACAGGAACTTTCTATATTGAAAGGATCAAAGGGAATCTGTCCGAAACTAGCAGTGACCCAATTTAGGCTTAACTCTTTTCGCTTAAAACACGGTACCCTTTCAAACGGCCAGCGGCTGCTCAAAGCGATAAAGATTTAACGCGCAAGTGACGAGCACCTTACTCGTTAGCGACTTTTACCTTAGGTGACCGTGACTTTAATCTGCCAGGGCCAATTGGAAAACAGTCGCCTTCCTTTCTAATTACACTTAGATAACTTTCAAATAATGATTTACTAGAAGTAGCACCTTAAACGTTAGCGACTTTTGCTTTAGGTGACCCTGCCAGAGCCAATTGGAAAACATTCACCTATCTTTTTTAATTACACTTAGCTAACTTTCAATTAAATATTTATTGCGCTAGTGACGGCACTTTACTCGTTAGCGACTTTTGCCTTTAGTGACCTTGACTTTATCAGCCAGCGCCAATTGGAAAACATTCACATATATTTTCAATTGCACCTAGCTAACTTTCAAATACATATTAAATGTGCCAGTGACGGCACTTTACTCGTTAGCGACTTTTGCCATAAGTGAACGTAGCCTAAATCTGCCAGGGTCAATAATTGCAAAACAGTCGCCTACCTTTATTAATTACACTTAGCTAACTTACAAGTTATGATTTAACGCGCCACTGACGAGCATCTTACTTACTTGTTTGCGACTTTTGCCTTATGTGGCTAATTGGAAAGCATTAACCTATTCCTTTTAATAAATAATAAAAAAAAATAAAAAAAAATAATAAAAAAAAAATAATAATAATAATAAATTGTATTTTTTATATAAAATTATATATAAGTAGGTTATCATAAATTGTATTTATTTTTTCTTTAATTGTATACTTGTTTTGAATAATTATAGTATTTAAATAGTATATTTTAGTCCACATTGCATGCCGTGGCAGCCTATAAGTAAGATGACACTTAGCTTAAGTCCTTTTTTGTACAAAAACAACTTTAATTTAATTTAGTGTTAATTTTGTTGGTTGTCCTATTAAATAAAATAATTTATTTATTAATTATGTAGTCCGATGGCACCAGTACTGGTCTTATCTCAGTTTTACTAAAAAACGCAATCATCTAACTACCAGTTATCACCTTAGCGGCCTTCCTTTGACAAGTGTTAATGAAATACGGGATCACACTGGATGGAAGGCTTGAGTTTGCTGCTCACATTGACTCGATAACAAGAAAAGCGGCTCAGCTTCTCGGTTTTATTAAGCGCAACACTGGTGAATTTCGGCAATCGGAAACCAAATTGTTACTATATAATTCACTAGTTCGCAGTAGACTAGAGTATGCTAGCGTCGCTTGGAATCCTGTGTATAGTGCACAGTCACAACGAATCGAATCGTTACAGCGCGCTTTCACAAGATATTTAGCTTTTACTTTACCTGGAATCACCGATCGCCATCCTTACGATTAGAGGCTCCGTTTTATTTAAATTAATGACTTTGCGAGACCGCCGTGCTGTGTCTGACTTGCTATTTTTTCGTAAAGTTCTCCACGATGGAACAAAATGCTGTCATCTCCTCCAGAAGATATCTCTCAGGGTTCCTCACAGATGTCCGCGTGTTCCGTGCTCTAAGTTATTTCACATCCTAGAAGTAGAACGAATTTGGGTTTGCACCAGCCGCTGTCTAGAATCTGCTCTTTGTACAACACCTTAAACGCTAAAGTACCTGACATCGACATTTTTAAAGATAAACCCTAAAACTTTTAGAGGTAAAGTGCTGGAATATATTAGATGTAAAATGTGATTAGCGCGTTAAATTAATTTATTAAACTTTAATAGTTCTTATTATGAATTTATTATAATGTAATAATTGAATAAATAATATCATTTTCATTAATTTCTTTCTGTTTGTGTAATGTATAAATTTAGTTTCTTGATAATAATAATAATTGAGTTAAGTAATTGATTTAATTTACTGTAATTTTTGTTTTTTCTTATTAGCATTCAATTTATAAATGTTTATATAATTTTTAACCCAAATTTTGTTGCGAACAAATTACAAAAACACAAATGTTGAAAAAATTGCTGCTCGTGGAAATTTTTTCAACATTTGTGTTTTTTTGTAATTTGTTCGCAACAAAATTTGGGTTAAAAATTATATAAACATTTATAAATAGCTTGCCTACTTCTTAACTGATCTTTAGTATTTGTAAAAATATTATGATCGGATGTTAATGACGGTAGTTGTTAACATTGAATGGGCGCCTTTGGCTTTCAAAGTAAAAAGTAAATAGTGTTGAATAATTTCGGCGGGCTGGTTAGAACCACGATAGCTCAATTGGAAGAGCACCTGACCCGGTATGTCAGAAGGGTGCAGGTTCAAACCCTGCTCGTGGAAATTTTTTCAACATTTGTGTTTTTTTTTTTTTTTTTTTTTTTTTTTTTAGCATTCAATTTGTTTCTTTTTTTAGTTTATTGTGTATTTTTGGACAATGTTGTGTATGCCTGTTATTGGTTTTCATGTATATCTTAAACTTGTGATCTGTTACTTTCCTGCGAAAAGCTTGTTAACTTGTTGGTGTACCTTGTAATAATAAATAAATTAATTAATTAATTAATTATCTATAGTTAGCAAAAGCTTGGACTTAAAGTAATTCGTGGTGAAAGTCCCACACAACTATCTGCATCTCTCTCAGTCTCTCAGAGGTGTGCTTTATACATTTTCTCATATTTACATAAAAAAATGCTTGTTAGAAATACAAGTAGCCTAAATGAACACAGCCTTATTGCACGGCATCACGAGCACACAGGTTGAAAAGTAGCGCAATTAGAAGGTTCGCGCGTCGGGCGGTAGTCGAGGCGGACGTCCGGGCTCACGGCTTTTGACATCTTCCGCGTAAGCTTAGGCTGTTAGGTTTTGTTTTCCTTGACACATATACGAGTATAATATTCCTTGGTACTTTTTACATTTATTAAGATATATCATATGTTTTTTAAATGCTAGCCGTAATTCTGAAATGACAATTTATTTGAAAATAATTGCAAGATCATGTCGACTCGATGACATAGAATTCTATAAAGATGAACTTATGATCGTGAAATGTCACAAAGTGACCTTTCGTCATACCACAGCAATGATTATAATATCATTGTATCACAGCAGTAAGTATTGACAACATTACAGGCACGAGAAAGATCCCAAGCAAATACTAAACAGATACTTTGCAGGTGTAACCATAGAAACGATCCAGCTATTTGATTCCTATTTAGAAATATATATCAAAATGTTATTGAAAATAGGTGCCCGAAATAAAAGAACTAAGGTATGATTTACATTGAAGAAGAAAACTAACAAGCCATAAAGTTAGCTTACGTGGAACTAGATGGCGCTGTATTGCTAGTAAACTGTAACCTTCTATGAATTGTTATATTTAAACTTCTCTTTAATTTGTTCCTTCATCAAACCCATGTCAGAGCGAACACTGTGTACAAATACCATTAAATTTTCTGTGACACGTACAGTAAGAACACTGTCAATTTCAGTTTAATCATGTCGGTAGAAGAAAAAAACGAAAAATTTTAATGAAACATATAATTTATTAGTCTATTTTGCCTTCAAATTAATTCAGCATGGGATATCCCTCCTTGCTTTTATCAGTCAAAAGAATGAAAAAATGCTATCATACAAAGACACTTTCCCATGTCAATGTATAGTCGACCATGGAATTGCTTTAACACTTTTGACAAAAACTTCCATTACAATAAAATTTCGCTAAGGCTCATTGTCAATAATGACAACGTATCTGTCACTTGGTCTTTTATACAAAAATAGAACTTGTTGTTTTATTATATGCAAACAAAATTCACTTCTAAGGTGGTAAAGCAATTTCATTGTCGACTATACCTAGGTACTTTACAACAATAATTTCGAAAACCACAATACGTTATAATATGTACTAATAGTAACCCAGTGGTCGACATTCGACCGTGATCACAAAATATACAATGTTAAATAGATACATACATTTTATATTTCGGAACTCCTTCTCCATATAAACTTTAACTATACCAAACACTTACACTCTGTGCGCGTAATGTGCTTAAAAAGGGTCACGAAGTTTTCGCTTTACGTATTAATTAATATACAGTTACCAAATGACCTCCTTCATAAGGATTTTGCTGAGGTGGGTCATGTACCAGTCAACCTGTATAGATTAAGACAAACTGTTTAAAAATAAAACCAACACAATCTAAAAAATAGTTATAAAGTGTTACCCCGAATCAGTGGACGATCGTCCACATCAAACATAGATGTTGAAACCCATCTCAATTGTCAATAGCTGTTTCAATTCAACCTAATGTATTGTTGTAACACAGTCTATAGAGACCAACGCAACGGTATCAAATAACCTATCGATTTCGTTTGTTTGACGAGATCGTTTGCACGATGGCGTCAATTGTAAAAATGAAGTGACATTTACAGTTGCTGATGTAGGATGGGTGATTATTTTCTGTGTTGCCTTAAAGATAGGGTCGTTTGGCCTTGAGTCCGCCTGTAAAAAAAATATCATATTGAGCAACAACAGTTAAATAACAATAAAAATATCTTGGATGTGATTCGTATTTATTAGTAAGTACGTTTTTACAGACACTGTCAATTTTATTCATTCAAGCAAAAATTTACAACTTAAATTGCTTAACTTTTTGATTATTTAGTTTTCTACGATCATTTTGATCCTGACTGTACGTCACAAGACACTTAACAAGGATAATTAAAAAGTTGTTTTACAAAATTGCCGTCACGAATTTAATAACTTCAGAAATCAATACACTAATGGATATTATGCCCCATTCCTAATCAGACCCATTTTTACAATAGTATGAATATTCAGTCAGGCGTTACTAACAAAGGGACGAAGTTTACAAACTAATTCAAAAACAGGCTTAGATTGAAATGAAATAAAATGAAAATCCTTTATTCAGTTTAGGCATTTATATATAGTTAAGTACCTATGTAAACACAATAATACTTAAAATATATAATTTAATATAAACAATGCGGTTCAACTGCTGGTTCGTAAGGTTGATTCTGCTAAGAAGACTTCAGAAAGAAACTTAGCTGCTACTCTTTCAAACTAAGAGTTGTACACAAAAGTGTAACTACTTAATACAATGTGAAATAACATGTGCAGGCGAGCAGACTAAAATGACCACACGTTCTTATCATTAAAATAATCTTTAATTTTATAGTAACTTCTTTTAATAAGTTGTCTGAGACACCATAATGTTCCATTTCTAACAATAAAATCTCATGATCGACAAAGTCGAAAGCTTTCGATAAATCACACAGATACCTATCGCATCCTGTTTCTGCTCTCATGCATAGAAAATATGCTTAATTAGTGCAACTCCCGCGTCGGTTGTATTTCTACCTTTAGTGAATCCGAAGTAACTGGTTATCTGTAAAATGTGACAGCAATTGATTAAAAATGACTTTTTCAATAATTTTACTAAGAGCTGGTAGTATGGATATAGGCCGAAAATTAGATGGGTCACTTTTATCACGGTATAATTTTACATACTGTACTTCATTAAATGTGGAAATACACCGTCATCAACGCATTTATCAAATATGATTGCTAAATTAAACGCGATAGAAGTTATTATAGATTTTATTATAATATCAGTGGAGATATTTTAAAGATCCTCAGTCTTTTTATATTAAGTTCTCTAAAAGCTTTTATTATTATATCAGAATAAATGTAGTGAAATTGAATGGAATAATTACATATTTTTACACTCGACACAAGAAGAGACTGGGCAAGATGTTTACAAGAATTGAATTTTTGAAGTAATGAGTGGATACTTCCGTATCACCATTGATGTAAGCATTATTATCGACTTTGAGTTCAAGTATACGATCACGAGATCTTACTTTACATGTTTCTTTATTAATGGCATTCTAAGTGACTTTTATTTTATTTTTTGAATTCACAATCTTTGCCCGTATCTAGTTAGCCTTTGCTATGGAACAAACTTTTTTGAACATTATTGAATAATTTTTAACATATTCAATTACACTTGGATCCTTAGAATTGGATCGGCCATTATATTATATAATTGATACAACCTATTTCTACTCCTAAAGTGCCAGCTGTGGCCCAATTACTGAATTTAATTTTAGACTTATCTACTTTGATTATTTTTTTAGTAAAGTTGTTATTAAACTCTTTTTTGATTATTTTGAACAGATTGTCATTTAAGATGTTCGCATTGTCATTTTTAAAAGGTATATGTGACACTATATCATTAACATTCTTCTTAAATCTGTCTAATCGATTAGTGGTCACTGGCTTGTACAAAATATTCTTTAAAGGGCGTTCATATTGGTGCTCAAATCTAACTTTTTGATCATTGTGACAATTACAATTAGAAAAAATATTATCTAAACAGGTAGCTGATGTGGCTGTATCTCTTGTAGGTTAATCAAAAAGATTTTCCAAGTCAAACGATTTGAACAGATTAAGAAACTTTACAGAGTTCTGTGAGTCACCAAAAATATTTGTATTAAAGTCACCACATACAACTATCCTCTTTTTACTATTGCATACCTTTTGTAAGGCTTCTTCCATTATACACTCAAATAAGTGGTAATTACCAAAGGGAGGCCTATACACACAAACAATAACATACTGCTCGAGCTCATAGTTCAATATATCGTTCAACTAAATATTGTATTGATGAGATATTATGTCTTTACGCTCCTTTGATTGTAATGTATCGTTTAATAATATCAATGACCCACCTCTTATAGCAGACTCTCAAGTGAACGAACTAATGAGTTTATAATTATCAATGCTTACTAACAGTTCGCATTGTTTTAACCAGTGCTCGGTTAAGCATAAGACATGTAGGTACAATTTTTTACTTAGGTATAATAATATATAATTCCAATTTTAATTATTTTATTTAAAAAAATATTTTATTTTAAAAACTATTAAGTTTGCGTGAAAAACAAAAGTTTTGAGAAAAAAAATACAAAAAATTTATAAAAGCCTTTTTACATTTAAATGTGTTAATTTATGCATCGTATTCTATTATAGTAATTTTATAAAACCTAAATCGGTCTCATCACACCCCTTTGTTAACGAAGACACCCGAATATTAACTCCAAATTGAATTTCGTCTGTAAAACGTATTGAAAGCCGTTCTACCAATAATTGAATTTGATTAAATTTATTCTACAATATTAAAGCAACTAACATTGTTATTATTTAACAACGGGCAAAGAGCTTTAGAATAATTGTGAGATAGTTTTATTATTTTTAATTGTTCTATTGTTTTGAAATGCTTTATAAATAGTAAGTAAAAAACCGGCCAAGTGTGAGTCGGACTCGCGCACGAAGGGTTCCGTACCATTTCTATAAAAAAGCAAAAAAAAAACATGTCTGTTGTATGGGAGCCCCCCTTAAATATTTATTTTATGCTGTTTTAGTATTTGTTGTTATAGCGGCAACAGAAATACATCATCTGTATAAATTTCAACTGTCTAACTATCACGGTTCATGAGATACAGCCTGGTGACAGACGGACAGATAGACAGACGGACGGACAGACATACAGACGGACAGACAGCGGAGTCTTAGTAATAGGGACCCATTTTACCCTTTGGGTACAAAACCCTAAAAAGAACTACTCGTATCTGCTGGGACTCGAACTCACAACTTTTCAGTTGGAAGAGTTGTCACCCGACTTTTATAGCATAAAAGTTGGATTTTTTTCAATGATTTTAAATTAAAAGTAAAAATGAAGTACTGTTGTGTCAAAATTCCAAACGTTATATTAAGAAAAAGTTAAGTATGCTTAATTGTACTGTCTCCCTGCTGGCGAAAGTCACGATGTCGTTTTCATGATGCACCAGGTCTTTACGCCTGAACTCCATTTCCACTTAATATCAGATGGAGCCATTTGCCAACTATATAAAAAACTAGCTGTGCCCCGTGGTTTCACCCGCGTTCTATTTGTCATAGCATGATGTAATATAGCCTATGGCCTTCCTTAATAAATGAATTTGATAGGCATTTGAACCCAGTGCCTTCGGATAAAGGGCCGAGTGCTTCACCACTAGGCCACTGAGGCGTTTTAAACATTATATCATCATCATCATCAGCCTACACACGTCCACTGCTGGACATAGGCCTCTCCAAGTGCACGCCACAGAGCACGATCCGCGGCTACTCTCATACAGCTCTTGCCAGCCACCTAGCGAAGATCGTCGTTCCACCTAGTCTGAGGGCGTCCTACACTACGTTTGCCGATACGCGGTCTCCGCTCAAGAACTCGTTTACCCCATCGGTTATTGGTTCTGCGGCTAATATGGCTGGCCCACTGCCACGTCAGCTTGCTGATCCTGTGGGCTATGTCGAAGACTTTGGTTCTCTGTCGGATCACCTCGTTCCGGATCCGGTCCCTCAGAGAAACTCCAGGCATAGCCCTATCCATAGCTCGCTGAGCGACTTTAAATTTGTGGACCAGGCCTACCGTGAGTGTCCACGTTTCAGCTCCATATGTCATAACGGGTAGGACGCACTGGTTGAAGACTTTCGTCTTTAGACTCTGTGGAATAGGCGACGTAAAAACCCGACGTAATTTTCCATATGCTAAACATTAAAATTGCTTAAACATTATATAACTGAATGTTAATCATATCCAAAATACTTGTTTAAATAGGCCGAACGAAGGTGGAAGCGTATTTCACTCGGAATCTTTAATTACCGAGGCACTGGCTATCTTATATCTAGCTGCCGGAACTTATCAATGCCACTAACATTGATGTTATAGCGACATCTATTTAGATAAGATGGTAGCTAGCCAGGCTTTCAATAAAAGTAGGTATAGTAAAAAATACTAAAGCTCTTTTTGCTTACTCAAATAAACACTTTGGTCATTTAACGTGTCTCATCCGCTATCAGGGTGCAACGAAGTGGGAAATAACGTTTGTAGCCGGAAATAATCTCGTAAACTGTAATAAAATAATCCTTTTTCCGAGCCTTTATCTCATTTGCGACGTGGCATACACAAAAAATTCAAAGGTGGAATTTCGGATTTTCCTGACGAGCAGTTTCAGTTTGGAAACACTATCACTCAACATTTCCCAAATCAAAGAAGTTCGTTTTGAAACTTCGTTATTGTTGTCGTGTAAAGAAATGTTTTTGATGAGGTCAAAAATCAACATCTAAAAAAGGTAAAGTAATTAGGTTGTTTTTTGTGGGCCTTATCTTTTACGTTTGAAAAAGCTAAAATCGGTAAGTTGCTTTCGCCAACTATTTTTAACTTCAAAAAAGGAGGAGGTTTTATATACGGGTGAGTGCCCTTACACAAAATAAGCTTACAGTATCTTTTAGTCTTGCAGTATAGTATAGTGTAGGTATTAGATTCAACCAGCATGATAAAAGTAATGTTTTTAACTTCAATAGTTTGCGAATTATAAGTTAATTTCCCTACAATATCATTATTTACGGGTCTAAAATACTAATGCTTGCGTTATATCTTTATTACATTACGATCTTTAACCGCCTCTGTGGTCTAGTGGGTAAGACCCCGGTCTCAGAGGTCCCGAGTGCGATTCCCAGCGGAGGGTACATGTTTGTGTACTCGGTATGGTTGCTAGTAGGGCTTGTTTGTCCTTCTTGGCAGCTACCACCATCTTATCTAAATACGAGTATGACGCCATTTTTTTTGAGAGATTTCTGATTGCCTCAAACGTCATTTTCAGCGTCACCGGGCTTTTCTGGGGGCGGCGAGGTACGAAAAGGGTACCTCAAGCCGTGTGAAACGAATCACCTTCGGAGGTTTTCTAGAAGGAACGGCATCGCACACCTAAAAAAGCGCGCCCCGTGCTCTACTAGATTCTCCGAAGGGTTTGGATCGGATCGGAAAATGACGCCATAAGCTCAATGTTTGTAGCATTAAAGTGTTCCAGCAGCTAGAGATAAGATAACCAGTGAATCAGTGCAACTTGCGAGTAGGCGCGGTACGGACGACTAGTTTTTTTTTTTTTTGGAGAGAGATTGCTGATTGCCACAAACGGCATTTTCAGCTTCACCGTGCTTTTTTGGGGGCGGCAAGAAACAAGCCGTGTGAAACAAATCACCTTGAGAGGTTTTCTAGAGGGAACGGCATCACGCACTTAAAAGTTTGTGTCCCTGTGCCCTACTAGATTATCCGAAGGGTTCGGATCGGATCGGGGAGCGGAACAACCCGAGGGCGCCTCTAAAGGCTCGGACCTCGGTCAGGTTGACCGGGCCGTGGTGGAGGAGAGAAGCGCCCAGGTACATGTTTGTACCTGGTAAAGAGCACGTGAGAACCGGTTCTTCGTACCCTTGTTCTACGAGTACGGTGTCTTGGGCCTAAACTAGTGTGCATGTTTAGCGTATTCCGTAAATGTGTAGTTGCATTTAGAGGATCGGGCGGGAGACGGCTAGTGAGGCAGAATCCTGCTTCACTTGCTGTCCTCTCGTCTGGACTCTCCTTCTGCATAACATCATGCAGCGCAAAGTCATTTAGCTAACTTTCTATTAAAACGCCTAACTACTCATCATCATCATCATCAGCTCATTTTACGTCCCCACTGCTGAGGCACGAGCCTTCCCTAGGTATGGTTAGGGAGAACAGGCCATAAACCACTACGCGGGCCCAGTGCGGATTGGAGGTTGTTAACGACTGCTAATGCAGCCGGGACCAACGGCTTTATGTGCCTTCCGAAGCACGGAGGAGCTCGAGATGATACATTTTTGGTCACCCATCCGATGACCGGCCTTTGCAAAAGTTGCTAAACCTCAGCACTCGCAGACCGGGCGCGTTAACCATTGCGCAATCGACCTCCTTAACCAGCCTAACTACTATTACTTTACTTTCTGTATAAAAAAATGCAGTATCTATTGTCCCCTAAAAAAGCAACCGTAACCGTAATTTCAGATGAGAGTGACAGACTAAACCACAAAAAAAACGAACTGGCATTACAAATATCAAAGAGCTGTTAGGACGGCGAGTTTAAACAAATAGGAGCGTATCGTGAGGACTTTCGAGATTATGGTCCAACTTGTTTTGATAAGTTAGTAGGGTTGCCTCAAAGAAAATCAAATTTTGTCACAAATCATGATCAGTAGGTAGGTGTACACTTTTTAGCTTTTTAGCGTTCCATTTAAGGGATTCATGACCAGTAGACTGAGTTCTTTGAGGAGCTCAATGGCATCAAGGCTAGAGTTTTCGGGAGTTAAGCTGCTATAACTATACCGGGTCTCCGAATAAGTGATAAAATTAAAATATCTCCAGCTCTGGGCAACTTCGGGCTTCAGGAGGCCCGTTGTTCCAGGTTATTGCTGTAAGGTTGAGCCAGTTCGTTGCGATATGGCACATTCCCCTATATGAAATTGCTAGTTTGGGAAGAACTAAGCCCAAGAGTGGGATGTTCAGAAGAATGATGATGAAATGTGGTTTTGCTTATCTTCAGACTAAGCAAAACTTTAGCGAAATTTTAATTTCACTAATATAAGTTTGAGGGTAGCCATCACAGCCAGGTCATTTGCATGACGCTAGCGACACTGACAAGACTGAGGGAGGGAGGGGGATTGTATATTACTTTAAGTAACATTACTTTTCATAAAAAGAAAATGTTCATGTGACGCAATTTATTCGTTCCGTAATACTGACAACCCTAACAAAATTTATTTACAATTTTCCTTATGAAATACTCCGAAACGTTCCCAGGGAATTTATTGGAGGACTCCGTTGAGTAATTCAGAGTTTCAACATCTACAGAACCTAGCTCGACCAAATGGTAGGAACTTTTATTAAAACTTTACGCGTCTTTCAACTTGGTAAAAGTACCAGTTTTATTAAAGAATAAAACTCTATACCTACAGGTAATTCGCATTGTTTTCTAAAGTTTACGCGAACACTACACATTGAAATGAAACTACTATTACGGATCTACTCGCGTTTTTTTTTTCTTTTTTTTTATATTGGCACGTCATACTGACTACATCCTGCCTGATGGTAAGCAGCCGATGCAGTCCAAAATAATGAGAGCGCTCCCCACCGTGGAACAAGCACGATAACGTTTATTTTATTGTAAACATAACATATAACAATATTTTGCTTTATCCTGATGTTTCAAACCCTTTGCAGGGTTCGTGGTCACTGAAAACCTTCAAAATTGTTGAATTTTCAGAGGTTATTCGTGTTTTAAAGAATGAAGTGCGAATTGAAATGAAACCACTTTCACGGATCTACTCGAGTTTATTTTATACATTAGTTGTAAATAATGTTTATCCTGACGTTTCGAACCCTTTGCAGGGTCCGTGGTCACAGGTACACTGAGGTGTTGGTCGTCTTTAATTAGTTGGTGCCTTGTATGGCCTTATTTAATCATGTGCGTCCCGTTCTACGCAGAAAGAGCTTACAGTATCTTTTGGTCTGGCAGTATGGTGGTGGGGCTGGGATTTAATATTTTGTATGATGGGATCACATCTGTTAAGGCGACGCATCGCTAAACAATTAATCTAATACGGTGCGTTTGCGCCCTGTACCATAAGAAAAACTGTTTTTTTCTTTCCAATTACAACTACAAATAAATTTAAAAAAATGAACTAGTATAATTATTGAAGTGTGTGTTAAGACTAATCTACTAAAAAAAAATTGATGATTAAATCGGTCTGGTTTGCCTGTACAATGCAAATCTATGTTTTAAAAGAGGTTACTTTGATTTTTTTTCTGTTATAAAAGTTAACAAATCGTGTTTTTGCAACTAGCAAAATGAAGTCAATTAAATGAAAAATCATGTCATCAAATATCACTTTCATATGTTTTGTAATTGTTGTAAAAAATCAAGATCCCCGCCACGTAAATTTCCAATGCGTCGTCTTAAAAAGGATAAACTTAAAACTTAAATTGATGATCTGAGGCTTTTGATTGGTTGACCCTATTTTGTCTAGGAGAAAAAATCTCATAGGGTTTTAGTGTCTGAATCGTTTTTAGTCTATACTAATATTATAAAGTGGAAAACTTTGTATGTATGTATGTATGGATGTATGTATGTATGTATGTATGTATGTTTGTATGTATGTATGTATGTATGTATGTGTGTATGTATGTATGTATGTATGTATGTATGTATGTATCTGTGTATGTATCTATGTATGTTTGTAACGAATAAACTCAAAAACTACTAGACCGATTTAAAAAATTCTTTCACCATTACAATGCTACATTAGCGCTGAGTAACATAGGCTATAAAAATAAAAAAAGTACACCCGTGCGAAGCCGGGGCAGGCCTCTAGTAGTATGAAATACAGTAATCATTTTCGGGTTATATTACTAATCTAGGTATATTGTATCTACCGCCTTTGAGGGCTTTTGTATTGTTAGTTTTAAAATCAATTAGTAAATTTTATTGGAACTTCCTTTGCTTGAACAATCCAGTTTGGCTTCATTTACCGGCTTTTACTTACGTTTATTTGAACAGGGTGCGAGTTTTATTTACCATTCGATCACGAGGATTACTTTGAAACAGTGCCTCCTGACTAGAAACAAGGATGTAACCATACCAAAAATTGTTTAGTACACCAAACTATACCAAAACAATTTTTGGTATAGTTACATCCTAGGCATCCAGTTTAGCAATTTCGATTCATTTCGAAGAAAATGAGAAACAGTATTTTCAAAGGTTTTCGGGTTTGAGGGATGGTTAATGGTAGTCGTTGTCTAGTGGTGTGTCGGTGTATGGTTTATGAATTACTCATTGAGGGAGCATTTTTGCACTTTCAAAAGAGTGATGCGGGTTAAGGGTGAGGGTTGAAAAGTTTTAGGCGAAACGCCCGGATTCGAAAAAATTACTTTCGGGTTTTTTTTATTTATATACAAGGTTTGCTGTTATTTGCGATGAATATTGTGCCGTCAGCACAATATTCATAGCACGTAATGTTCGTGATATTTAATAGAGATAATTAATAACGTGATTTAACATAGAGACATTTTATGTAAATTAAGCAAAACTTATTAGTTGCTGTTTCGTGACTTTCTACAATCAACAAATCTCCCCCGCCAATTTCTTTGTTTATAGATTAATATATATACTTGTATTTTTACATAATAAAACTAGTCAGAAATTATAATTTGATACATTAACCAGTTGTGTTATTATTTATCTACGGAGCCTGCAACAAATATGTTGAATTTATTACTTCCGCGTTGTACCGTTGTCATAGATAAATGATTTTAAGTAAATACATTGCAATAGTAAATTTTATTACGTTCAGAGAAATCTCTTTTTTTTTTGTAGACTTCTTATTATTCTAAAAAAACAGATTTCAAGTCACTTTTTAGCAATGTATGTCAATATTCTATCCATAAACAGTTCACAACATGGCCGCTATATCCCCTTTATTCCGGTCCCGCACGACAATAAAGTTTCCAACTTACTGTTCGCAAAGCCAACAGTAAAACTAAGCCGTTTAGAATTTTTCCCTATCATCCTAATAACTGGTTTACGGCCCCTACATGATCGGAATGTATCCGAATATCCGGATGTATTATTCAATATATCACGGCATTTATCAGGGATTGTGATCTGTGGACATCCTTATTGCATTTCGATTAACTCAGTTTAGTTTTTATGGCATCTAAACGTATAGTTGGTCGCGTATTTTGAGATAAGTAGTTTCTGTATTTAAAGTATACAGTAATTATTTTAATTTATTTGATTTATTTTATTTTTTATTAATTGGAGTTTTTTTCTCACTTATTAACAGGTGTATTACTTTTAAACGTCAATACCGGTTGTTATTAATATACAACTTTAATAAGGACTATGTTAGTTAAGCTTCAGTAATAACAATGATTATTCATTTTGTGTCTTTATAGCCCAATTCTTTTTTTAAATTGTCTTATTTTTTTATTCGCGGAATTGACCTTTTATTTCATTGTACCTTTAATGGCTCTCGATATTTTTTCTTTTTAATATCTGCAATATTTAGCTAGTGAAACAAATACACTACTCTACAATTTTTATAGTGTTAAAATAAATAGATGCATAGAAAATAAAAAAAAACGTTAGTATGGATAATAAAATTTTATAGAAAATCTTCATAATTTGTAGAATATTTTCCAATTTCATAGGTAAAGACCTATTATTATAAAACTCGGACGACTTCGAAATGTACAATGACTAATTCCTCATAATGAATGATGTTTGTCTAGAATTGTAAAGACTGGAATAAAAAATGATTTCTGGTGATGTGAGCTCATTCTTTCTGCCCAGAGCTCACCTGGCTGGCTACCACCGTTGTCATACTTATTTCTGTGTCAGTTCGAATAGTATAAGATTATTTTAATATTACCAGAGATAACAGTTATTCACCAATAAAATCACTGGACATAAAAGTGGTAAATCCACCGGTTACAGTCTCTTAAAGGTCCTGTTTAATGACCCAGAAGCTATACCATATTATTTAACTCGATATACTTAACAACTGAACGCGCTTTTAGTCCGCTTTGACCATCTTATCAAACTTTCGATTAATCATTTCGTAAGAAAAAGATAAATATTTTTATTATTTTTTAAATTTTGCATTTTTATTTAGTAATTTTGTATTTAGTTATAAGATAAAACAAATATAAGTGTAGTGACTTCACAGTGACGTAATACCGCTGGCTTGCATCGTAAATCATAAAGTACTAGAAAAATTTACGAGTCTTCTGGGGTCTCGGTAGCTCAGCGGTTAGAGCATTGGACCGGTTATCCAGAGGTCGTGGGTTCGATTCCCACTCGAGCTTCTTCTAGTAAAAATAATCTTGTAGGTAAGATAGAGTTCTCAAAGATCTTGGAAAAGCTTTATGGAGACAACTGGCAAGAAGTGGTTACAAAGAGATCCAAAGCCTATTTGGGGCATCAGTTCTAGTATAGTAAGCAGTATTATTGCAGTTGTGAAAACGAGACGCGTGTATTGGCGAATGTACATGCGTCTCTTTTCCACAACTGCAATAATACTGCTATAAGAGCTCATAGTAGGTGGCAGTTCAATGCCGCTCTAGTCCATAAAGTTTTACAGTAACAACCGCACGTAGGTATATTGTACAAGCGTGCATAAAAATGTTAGCTTAGCCGGCTTCCGAGGTATTATGCTGGGGCACAGTAAAGACTTTCCGATCCATCGGCACGGCCTTTTGGTTAAGGCTTTCGTCTACTATAAAGCTGTATTGTTACTATATAACCTTTTTGGAATAAATGTGTGTCCTGTCTTCAGTTTACCATTCATCATCATATCTTGTGTAAGCTACTTCCGCAATACCGATTCAATGGTTAGGTTACCAAAAAATATGGTTCGAACTTCTCTGTGTTTTAATAAGCATGTTAAGCTTAAGTTAGTCTTGATTGTTGCCGTTCAAAACTAGAGTTACCACGGAGGTCTGTGTTACGCAATATATGCACTACATTATCTATATAATAATATGTGAAGCAAAATCTTTGTACCCCTTTTTACGAAAATTGCGCGGACGGAGGAGTACGAAATTTCGCACACTTATAGTTTATATAGTGAAGAAGTGCAGAATGCTAATATTCTTTTTTAAATTATGCATAAAAAATACATTAAATTAAATAAGCATTATTTCATAAATTTTTCAAAAATTTCAAAAATGGAAGAGGAGCGGCCGAAATCTGTCAACGCCAATCCAAACTCACATTCTATCTTTTTTAAGTTTTCATTGCTTTGGATACAATCCGTGCAGCCTTAATCAAATATTGTTTAGTAAACAGCTTTTTATAAAAAATACGGTCGAATTTCGACCACTGGGCGACCACTAGTACATTTAATTGTCTGATGATGGTAATGATGACTAATTTTTGTATTTTCTCATAGGTACGTTTCTCAATAAGGAAGGAAGGAAAGGAAATGACAATGAGATATCGCCTCATTTATTGCTTACCCTAGTTTGTACATTGTTTTTGTGTCGTAATTATTATATTCATTAGTGCACAATAAATCATTATATATTATTGTGCTTAAAATAATATAATAAACAAAACAGAGGGTCTAGACCTAGACGAGTGACATAAAGGTAATATTTAAAAAATAATGATTATGGTATGCTGGGATTGACTTTAAATGGCGTTTATTGGCTTACTAGTGTTTGCTACTTGTCTAAGCGTTCAGACTGCTTCGTTGTTACATAAGATATCTTTGAAACGCCAACCATAGCTGTTGTTGTGTGTGTAGACAGCTGGCTTAAAAGTCAAAGGAAACAATTTATTGAGTGTTATCAGAGTTATTTGGATATTGTAAATTGTTGGGATGTTAAAGTACCTACGATAGGCATGTGGTGTCTCTATTTGTTCTCATAGTTAGTAAGTTCGTTCTGTGGTATTTTTGTATAATAATACAAATGTATTTTTATTATAATAATAAAATAAATATATATTTTTGTTTGCTTGCAACTCAGAAGGACAACTTTCGAGCTTGTACGTCTTTGAATTCCTTGTTCATTATTATTAATTTTGTCGGTATAATATTAAGGTATAATATATTACAATTTTATAATATAAGCTGTGCTGTTTATAGTTGTTGTTGTTGTTGTTGTTGTGCGTGTGTATTAAAATAGTTATTTATTAACATTTCAAAAATAAATTAAATGTTCAAAAACTACACAAGTGGGATTTCTGAGAACAAAAAAAAGATGTAGGTTGAATTGAAATGCCGCTTATGAATTTTAAAATCTGTTTTCAATTGTAATTTGATCACAATATGCTTTGCAAAGGTAGGTAAATTACCAAAAAAATTAATTAACATGAAAACTTAAATGAATCAAATTGACTTAACGAATCTCCGTTTGGTTATTATCCCAAGTTATCAGATGAACCAAACAAAAAGTCAGCCACATAACATTTCCGAGCCGATAAGCATCTACGGCGGTGATAAACTGGTTTCCGCCATATATTTCACTCGTTTCTTAGGGTTAGGGGTCCATGGTGCAATGTGCAGTTGAAACCATAACAACATTTTTTTTATTGCACTTACAAAGCAAACAATAACATGTATAAGTTCGACAACCGCAAACCAATTTATAATGATTGTCAATTACAAATCACTTACACATGACCATTGATATAATAAGATAATAATAGGCACTTTGGTTTTCATATAGGTTATTTTTGTCGTCAGTTTCCCGTATTTCTGTGCTTTGGTTTTGTACGATAAATGATCCAGTAAAATCCAGTGTAATTACTGGGTTACAACTTTTTACTAACATTTTATTGCAATCGGACAAATTAATATATAGGAACGCATTACGGGATAAACAATGATAATAATTTTATGTACGTACGTACTAATAAAAAACTGAAAACTAGAAAAACACAAACATTGTGACGGCTGCTCACAAAACAAAACACATCAAGAAGAAGCCATTCTTAATTATAACTTGGTAATACCTACTTAATTGCCAATCACACTAATTACACTAATATTATAAATGCGAAAGTTTGTGTGTGTATGTATGTTCGTATATTTGTTGCTTCTTCACGCAGTAACGGATGGATGGATTTGGATGAAATTCGGCATACAGATAGTTTATAACCTGGATTAGCACGTACGAGTTTTTATCCCGATATTCCCACGGGAATCACACATAAATATACTAAAAACGACAATTTTATTTTCCAATAAAAAAAATATTTGTTTATTTTGTTGTCATGGAAACCAAAGAGAATTTAATCACTTGATGGAAACTGTCAAAGCGGTACGAAGTCCGCCGGGTCCACCAGTAGCTAATAAGATTTATACATAGTTACGATCAACAGTATGGTCCAACTGATCTTATAATTTCGAAAGGTTGGGTGTTAGTTTTTTGGTTCTTCAATCACGTCAACAGTATCCTGGATTACCATAAGATATACATATGTCTAAGAGGAATTCGAATTTTGTGAAAACTAGTGTGTAAATGATCGTTGAACACAACCCGGGCCATTTGTTTTTTTCCTTTGCCGGAGTAAATCTATTTTGCGATCGTCATTTTCTTAAGCTACTCGTTTATAAGCGTAGATTTAGATTACACTAGGTTCATTCGTTGCCTTAGTATCAAGGTTGAAGATCGCATCTTCGTTTCGTGTTACACAGAGAAAAAAAATACAGACTAAATAAAAAGCTTCAGGCAAGTACTGAACCTCGTAAAGATAAGACGTGACGCCCTCTCCCTTTTTTCCCTTTAGATTGCTAGCTCTAATTTTCTGGGGGGAGCAATATTGTATTGCACATTCTACTTTTCGTGTTCGTATTTTGCGTCATACTTTAGCTTTTCATATGGATATATTTTACATCCCCCAAGACCTGTTATGGGGCGAGAAATGAGCTACGTTTTAATTCCACCATTACCCGTTACCGTGAAATTTCGGAGTTTTTTCTCTCCCAGTTAGTTGTTTTCCGTATAAAATGTTTGTAAGAGGCATATGAAATATGTTTATTAAAAAGGCTTCCTTGTTCCTTGTGTTATAAATTTTAACCGTATTTGTGGATATATTACTTACACACTGAGCAACATTATTTTTCTCTTTATTCAGAATACGCTCGTTTTTATTTTTTTCTTTTCTAAATTACTATGATACTTTTTTTTACTTAGATACAGCGGAAGGACTAGTTAACATGCTACTATTTACTTAGGTACTAAGATTATCAAATTATCTTTATAATTTATCAAAATATTAATATCAAATTTATGAGAAAACGGAAATCAATCTACTTTCACTAAGTTTTTTTCCAATATTTCTGTTTTGGTAGAATAGTTTGTATTGCTAAATACCTTATAATCCACTTTTTTGATTTTTCGAAAACTTACATAAAGGTATTATTCTTGAAGTGGTCAATGCGAGTAACGCTAACAATGAAAAGTGGGTCAATAATAACAATGAACATGACTAATTATTGAAAGCTTATCCTGCTCCACTAGCTATCCTCGCATCTGGACGTGTCTGGACGTGTCTGGACTCTGCTTCTGTTTTAGCATTGTTTTAACCTTTTTTTAACACTGTTTTTACATCTTTAACATTAGGCAGAGCAGAGTCATTTTCCTCACTAACAGTTAGACAGTTTGTAGGTATATAAACAGAACCACACCAATTGTGGTAACGATATAACATTAGAATTTGAATAAGTAACCGCAATCATCTTTTGTTTGTAACTAGTTTAAGGTTTGGCAATAAAATATATTGACAAAAAGATGCTACACGCTGTATCTATCGCATGCAATAAGCGCAAGCTAAGGCGGCGGCACAGATAAAGAATTGCAGAACACTTTAAGTGAGCGAGCGATGACGCGCGCGAAGAATGCGCCGTTACGGATGTAAGTCAAATGAAAAAGGTGATGCAGTTATACTTTGTTTTATAATGTATAAGTAGATACTACAAGCACATGGAAGTGAACACTTTATATATCGAAAACTTTTGCAGGGTCGACATTTTATCATTTTGTATGTACAAAATCGGGCAAACTGATTAATTGTTTTAGCTTCCCAAATCTTTTTTTAATTTCTTTGATTGTATTCATACTATTATTTGTATATAATTATGTGGCGGCAAAGCACGAAGGTAGATATTCAACACTATTGTTTGTGTTAACTGTAATTGTACATTCACTTAACTTCAAGATATAACCAATGAGTATGAATTGTCACCTAACTACCAGAACCTGCTAAGGAAACATTTCAGAAACTGCTTATTCTACAATTTCAGTATGATAAAACTAACTTGTCCATATTTTGCGTAGCTCCCCAACTATATCTGCACAATGTAAAAAGATTCACGCCATTTTGTTGTTCAATTTTTCTTTCCATAATATCTCTACCGCATCCGTTGAAACAATATACATTTCAACACAGTTATATCAAAAAAAGAATATTCCATGGAAAGGTCTACCATCCCTTGGGAAATAATAAGAATAAGACAAATCGGCGCACGGCCGGGTCTGATTTTCACTGCCGTTTAGGACGGGTGAAAAATTACCACATGCGTGGAGATCGGGCCGAATTTTTTTTGACAAGCACGTGAGGGTTGAGCTGTGTCGTTTATTTTTTCTGTTTATCTTTTTTATCAGTGTATAAAAATGTTACTGAGAAAGTTTTGTAGCAAAGAGTTTTTATTCGGCTTCATCGCTTTTGTCTGGTAGTTCTTACAGAACTTCTATGACACTCAGATTGTAAAATCTTATTACATATTGATAAAGTTCTGGGAACGTACTTCAAACATTTATTAGATCTTGTAGGCTTTGTGGAGATCCTTGGAGGAGGCCTTTGTCCAGCAGTTGACTACTTTTGGCTGCGATGATGTAGACTTTTTAAAAACATAATTTTGTTCTTTCGCGTGCGGTTGCATAAGCTATAACATAACATTTTACATAGTGCCGCCACAAACATTTCGCTAGCGGATTCCCAGCAGCTAAGTTCTAGAATATATTGACGCCTGCTATCTTGATCTCTCAGAGGAGCCGTAAAATAAACTTGAGCGTCTTCAAATTGTTTGCATTCAATTTATATTCAGTTTGCGCAAATATCACTTCGTCGGTCTAGTTATTAGATCACCGGTATCAGATAAAGAGTTTGATTCACAGCGGACACACATGCTATACGGTTCTCTTGATTTAACTTGGTTTAGTTGGTGATAGGAGGTGATTTTTTTAAATCTGCTGAGCTAGCTACTACCATCTCATTACAGCCATTGTCGATAA
This sequence comes from Eudonia lacustrata, assembly GCA_947562085.1. Classification (NCBI taxonomy): domain Eukaryota; kingdom Metazoa; phylum Arthropoda; class Insecta; order Lepidoptera; family Crambidae; genus Eudonia; species Eudonia lacustrata. Next base: position 13,381,740 of record OX387318.1, on the reverse strand, counting down.
CCCACCACTCTGGCCTAATGCCTTCGATTAATGATGTACTAGATTACCGGGTAGGCTTGTGGTTGTGATTAGATTGTGGCGAGGACAGTAAATATTAAGTACAAGTATTTTTATATCTTAACACCTCAGTGGCCGATTGGCAGAGTGCTCGGTCCAATACCCGAAGGTCCCGGGTTCAATTACCCGGTCGGGGAATTCGTATTTCGGATTTTTCGATGCATATCCCGGGTTTGTGATCACCAACCCGCATTTGGCAAGCGTGGTGATTAAGCCCATCAATTGTAGCGATGACTTGATTTCAATGATGGAGGCCTTTGCCCTGCAGTGGGACAGTTGTAGGCTGTTTACTTACTTACTTACAAGTATTTTTATTAAAAGCGTTTTATACCCGATGATATTAAAGTAGTCATCATCTCAGCCAAAAGACGTCCACTGTTGGACAAAGGCCTCCCCCAAGGATCTCCACAACGACCAGTTTTGTGCTGCTCACATCCAGCGGCTTCCCGTGACCTTTACCAGATCGTCGGTCCACCTTGTTGGAGGTCTGCCCACACTGCGCTTTTGGTACGCAGTCGCCACTCAAGAACTGTTCCGCCCCCGCGGCCATCAGTCCTGCGAGCAATGTGCCGTGCCCACTGCCACTTGAGCTAAGCAACTCTTCGGGCTATGCGGTAACCTTTTTCTTCAGCGGATCTCCTCATTTCTGATTCGATCACGCAGAGAAACCCTGAACATAGCCCTGTCCATTGCTCTTTGAGTGACCCTGAGCATTCTGATAAGGCCCATTGTGAGCGACCACGTCTCAGTCCCGTATGTCATCACTGGCAACTCCCGCTAGTCAAAGACTTTCGTCTTGAGACACTGCGGTATATCGGACGAGAAGATATTTTGAAAATGAAAATGAAAATTTTTATTGCCTTTGTTTTCTTATGTTTACATAAGAAAACCGAAATAAAAACAATACTGACTACAATTATTAATATTAAACTAACGTTAAGTTACTAAACTAACTAACTACTAACGTTATGAGCAAAAATAAAATAAATCAAAATCAATGTTTATTGGCAATGGGTACCAAATCCCAGCAAAGTGCTGGGCGCAGCCCAACGCTGGTTTTCAGACTGGTCCCTTGAAGGGTACGATTTGGTTAGAAGGAAGAGGCAATGTGTTTGTTGAGACATGAAAGTATAGTAATAAATACAATGTTAACTTGGTTGGATAAAAGTATGTGTGATGTGTTTTATATGTGGCTTTTAAAAATAGGCTATTGGTTGTGTTGTGTAATAAACAAGTTAGTTAAATAAAAAAAAATCGTAGCTTACCGAACGCTGCCCAGCCTAATTGGATTCGACGATTGACCTCTTTGCTGAAGTTGGACCTACCTAGCTGGACCGTTTATCCCAGGTTAACATAAACGTCCACAACTTCAAGGGCAGAGTCCCCAACCTTCAGAGGAGTGCGTACGAAACGTGAATTCGACATAACTTTTGTCTTGTCCATGTTCATTTTAAGACCCACTTGTTGAGAGACTCTGTTGAGGTCACCGAGCATTGTGCCGAGGTCTTTCAGGGTCTCAGACATGACTACTATATCGTCAGCAAATCGAAGGTGAGTGATGTTTACGCCATTGACGTTGATGCCGAGTCTTTCCAGTCTAGAAGCTTGAAAACATCTTCCAGTGCAGCAGCGAACCATTTCAGAAATATTACATCTCCCTGTCTCACTCCTCGCTGCAGCTGGATAGGTTTCGAGCTCTGGTCCTGAAGACGGACTGACATAGTGGCGCTTTTATACAAACACTTTAACACTCCGATGTACCGGTAGTCAATTTGGCACCGCACTGGAGAGACTGTAGCACGGCCCATGTTTCAATCGAATCGAAGGCTTTTTCATAGTTCACAAACGCTAAGCAAAGAGGCTGGTTATACTCTTCGGTCTTCTGTACAACCTGTCGCAGCGTATGTATGTAGTCTATAGTGCTGAAGCCTTTTCGGAAACCGGCTTGTTCGATAGGCTGGAAGTCATCAAACCTGCGTGCAAGACTATTCGTTATGATTCTCGAAAACAGCTTGTAGACGTTGCTTAGAAGTGAGATGCGAGAAAAATTACTCGAATAAAACAAGACCTAAATAAGTATCATCTGTAAAACAGACCCACGTAAAAAATATGAGCATTAACCTATTTTTAAGATCTTTGTAGGTATTACCAAAGTCACCTCCGACATTCTTATTTTACTTTTGACTTTTAAAGATGACCTTTTATTTTCTTTTTTATTATAGTAGAGCTATTTGTCAGTAGCGAAAATTGAGCATACATAAGAGTTAATATAAAATGTGAGGAGGGTCTGAAACGTTTGAATTTATTTTTTAGTGTTGACGCAAAATTTCTTAAACATTGCTGCCGACTGCATGGGTAATAATGGATTATTGCTATTGTCTTGACGACCCTTTGGTCTCATAACCTCATGCTCCTTTATGCTCCTGAAGGCAAGTGAAGTCGTAACATGGTTGATGTCGTTTTGTTGAAAACTAACAGACATTGGGCCAGCGTTGTGAGTTACGGCCCAACACATATTCAAGAACCCAGGAGTATTACATAATTATTTTGATCACCCATCATCAGACTAGCTGTTTCTTAAGCTGCTCGTTTTCCCGATTGGAACGGTCCTAGCGTATTGATTTGTATTCGTAAGTTCAATTTAGCGCCTGATCAATTCAATGATCACCTCCTCGGAATTATCATGTGTCATAATTGTCTATTCTGGAACAGGCGTATCATAGATTGTGGTAAGCGAACACCGCAGGCTTTTGACACAATCGTTATCTATTGCTTTGACTGCATCTCATACTTTTTAAATAGCGATTGTTACTCAAACATGCTGGGGACATGGGTGGGTGTGCCTAGCGTTATACCGGAGAAAGAAACAGCCCTTGCCGAGTTTCTTGCGGCTTCTTCTCGGTACAAGGTCTCCACCGGGGGGCTTACAAAGTCATGGCTTTGAATTGACGTTTAATTTTTTTTATTTTTTTTTTTTTATTATTGCATTTCTATAAATCTTCTTTATCGATTGTTATGAAATAGTTTTGATTCTGGTAAATTTAATTTCGAAACAATATTTACTAAAATTGAAGAAGCTATCTCTCCAAATTTCTCCTATAAACAATTTTCATCTTCTACTGCACGTTCGACGCTCCACATCGCTATTGAGTAACGAACTTCATTAGCCCCGCACACATGGCAGTAACAAGTGGCACGAATTAGTCTTTTCTGCGCGATACACTGAAATACTTGGTTTTCGGGAAAATGGTAAAATTTGTAAGTATTTTATTTTCAAAAGTTACGCAACTGAACAATTGATATTTCAGAGAAAATATTGAATAATTATTAATTTCGGTGAGTTGGATTGAGCCACGATAGCATAGTGGGTAGTGCACCTGACCCGGCATGTCATGGGGTGCCGTTTCGAATCCCACTTGTGGACTTTTCCTTTAACTTGTCTTTTTTCAAATTGTAAATATTGAATAAGTTGCAACGAGCGGGGTTTGAACTGGGTCAACTGATTTCGTACCGTATGAGCTATCGTCGCAATAAATATTCAACGCTCTTCCTGAATTATAAAGTTCACCATCCTCATCAGCAACAGCAGCATCATCCAGCAGTGGACGTCCTTTGGCTGAGATGATTTCAGCCAAAAGTAGTCCACTGCTCGACAAAGACCACCCACAAGGATCTTTACATCGATCGGTTTTATGCTGCTCGCATCCAGCTGCGACCTTCACCAGATTATTGGTTTAATCAAATTAAATCTTCGTACATTTTATATAAGTCCTACACCTTGTATGCCTTTTCTTAACTGATCCTTGATATTAATAAAATTATTACTGTCGAACGTTGGTGATGAAGCTGTTGGCATAAGATAAGGCTCGCAAAGTAATAGAAAATTGAGTTGAAAATTAAACAGGTCGGAAACCTAGCCCACGATAGCTTAATTGGTAGAGCGTTTGACCTGGCTTGGAAGTTGTGGGTTCTAATCCCAGCTGTGGAAAAAATGTCAACAACATTTCTGAACGATCACACGCATCTTCAGTTATTTGTGCGGAACATAGCAGTTAGTAAGTTTTAAATATATTAAGGTTTTGAGGCAATCGATGTGTTAAGTGATATTTCTTTATAATACTTCACTTTGGACCAAGTACCAGCTTCCTAAAAAGTTATCAAGACGACCGGACCACCCCTGGACATATAATAATATAATGCTTAAGGCGTCGACAGCCATTTCTCAGAGTTAAGAGCTGCTTATCTGCAATACGACCCTTAATTGTGTTGATGGAAAGAATGTTCTAGTTAACAAATAACATATAAGGCCGATCTTGTAAATTCACTCAAATTACATGATATAAAATAAAATAACGCAAAAAACAAATAAACATAAGAGAAATGTTATTATCATAATTTTATAGCAAATTCATTGTTCTAGGGGAGCTAACCCCATAATTTTATAGCAAATTCATTGTTCTAGGGGAGCTAACCCCTAGAACAATGAATTTGCTATAAAATTATGATAATAACATTTTTCTTATGTTTATTTGTTTTTTGCGTTATTTTATTTTATATCATGTAATTTGAGTGAATTTACAAGAACGGCCTTATATGTTATTTGTTATAAACAAAATAATTAAATAATATGTTGTGTTGCTACTTTGGCGTAGAGAAAACATCGTAATTGTATGGTAATTGTATGTGTGGAATAAATTAATAAATAAATAAAATAAATATATTCATGACTAATGAAATGACTAATAAAGCTCAATTCTGTTAATAAAAATATACTAAGCTTTGTTAGTAGGTACTAGCCCTAGCGCTATAAATACAATAATAACGATTTAGCATAGATACATATTAATAATAATATACCATAAGTAACAATGTACCTACTATAATTAAAAAATATTTTGTGTATCTTTTGTATGAAAGATTAAATAAAATATATACTTCTTTTTGAGCAGTGGTTGTTTTTATTTATTTTTGTTTTATTATTATATAATATTTAGGCTTTAAGATACTATTTCCCAATTTTCCAGTTATACAATAAATTATCTTCTTTTTAACCATGTTACAATCGTTTATTCGTCGACAGTGAAACATCTGCAAATACCCTCGGGATACCTATGTATTTATACTTTAGTTTCGACTCTTTGATTTATTTACTTTAGGTATTACAAAAACACAAATGTTGAAATAATTTCCACGGGCAGGATTTGAACTTGCACCCTTCTGACATACCGGGTCAAGTGCTCTCCCAATTGAGCTATCGTGGTTCTAACCAGCCCGCCGTAACTATTCAAGACTATTTACTTTTACTTTGAAAGCCAAAGGCGCCCATTCAATGTCAACAACTACCGTCATTAACATTCGATCATAATATTTTTACAAATACTAAAGATCAGTTAAGAAGTAGGCAAGCTATTTATAAAATGTTTTTGGTTTTTTTTTAACTTATGTGTTTTTGTAATTTGTTTGCAACAAAATTTGCGTTAAAAATTATATAAACAAAACAAAAACATTTTACTTTAAGTATATTTGACCCATTCCACACAAACACAGAAACAGATTATGCAATTAATTAAACTGATTAAAACAATGACCTCTCATTCATGAATAAGCAATGCTGAATTTTTGAAATAAATTGAAAAATTGATTTTTGTATTGTGACATCTAGGCCCCTCTGGACCAAAAGTTCATTTACTTAATTGCTATGCCCTTGCTGGGCGTCACTTATATGACATACCATTTTTTAAGACCTACTTGTACTGTGTAACTTTTGTGACATGTAATAAAGATTCTGATTCTGAGTCACCTGACAGACAAGAATAGCAGCATCTGAGGCTGGCTTAGCTAAAATAGATTGCAATATTCCGACATCAGACTGAGTTAGCAGGTCAATGATTGGCGTTCTCTTTGATGTTTAGTACATTCCGGTAATAAGTGTGCCACTGCCTTTATTCCATACTACACTTCCACTTCAATCACTGTTACGTCGGTCGATGTGGTGACGGTTGTGATGATGGTGGAGTGGTCCATGGCGATGTTAAATAACGACTGTACGACTGTACTGACTTATTATCTAAACCTTACAAGACTATTTATACAATATAAACTGTGTAGATGTTGGAGGGAGGATGCCGTGTGTTATCTTAATCATATCTACACGCGATTAGGAATGCGTTTACAAACTCTTTATCCATACGTGAAGATAAGAAATTATGTGGCGACCGCAGGCCGCCACAATCACTTATACTGGAATATCGTGTTGTAACACGTGACCAAGGGTTTTTTTTAATATTATCAGTTTTAAAATTTTCAAGTTTAATTAAACCTTTGTTCAAATGTAAAAATATCAAAATAAAAGAAATTTCATAAAGCTATATAATGAGCTATATTATAAAGCGTCTGAATACATAAAACACAAAACAGCTTGGGATCAGAATTACTCGAACCCTTTAAGCGAGTACCTATATCCTATTTAAAATATGGCATGATTTGGTAACGTCATAGGTACTCATGTATATTTTTAGTATATTTTGATACTTCTATATAAAACTTGTGCAGTTTTTTGGGCGCATTCTTCTTCACAGCCAAAACGTCCTAAATAGTAGGAATAATTTATTATATTAGTAATAATTTCTAACAAAAAGAAAACCAATTTCAAAAAATTAAAAAAGTAGAAACAGCTCTAAAAAGCAAGAAATAATATTAAAATCATAATTATTAATTACCTAGATACGCATATCAGTTTTAAAAAAGTCTATTGAAGTCGGGTGGTCATTGTGATCGGCTGGGGGACAATTTTGTTTCATTTAAACTTTTATAGTTGTTCCATTATCTCCATTTTGTTATTGTAAAAGCCCCACCCGACTTCAATAGACCTTCTTTAAAGCTGATATGCGTATCTAGGTAAATAATAACATGATTCCAATATTATTTCTTGCTTTTTAGAGCTTTTTTTACTTATTAGTTTCCTGTTTTTTAAAGTCGTTTTTTTTTTTTTTTTAATTATTTTATTTTACGATTTTTAGTAATGGGTAGACCAACAAGGATGCTTCTCGGATGAGGAAACGAAGGCCTAGTAGATAGTAGTATTTTTATGTAAAACTTCAATCTTGATTAGGTATTATTTTTGTACGAAATGAACATTTTGGCATATTGAACTGTATAAAGTAAGCCCAACGAAAGGTAACTGCTAAAAAACCGTTGAGGAACTACCTTGACTGTCTATGGTCTGCATCATCAGACCTGTAATGGCACTTATAACCCATATAGGTGCAAAGTTCTCATCAATAGAAATGAATTAAGTCCAAACACTAGGTAGCTACTGTAAAACATTGAGGAGTTCCCTTGACTGTCCTTCGTCTTCATCAACAGACCCCTAATGACAGTCACAACCCATCTAGGTGTAAAGTTCTCATCAATACAAATTAATGAAGCTCAAACACCAGGTCATTGCCCTAAATCGTTGAGGAGTTCCCTCGACTGTCTTTCGGCTCCATCATCAGATTGGCTCCAGACCTTCATAAATAGTAGTGTGCTTAGTAGTAGTGCTTTAAAAATACTTATGAAAAAAAATAACAAACGCACTAGTCGCCACTACAATTTTCGAAGGTTCTTACTGATTTCTCTAGGATTTTTTATTTTTTTATTTTAATGGTTTGTCAACAATTGTTAATGCTTACTTTTAAAAAAATACATAAATTATGATTTGATTGTACAATCTATTAAAGACAAACACAACAAGCACACATAATATGATCTCAGTAAAAAACTATACCTAACTAATGAAACTTAAAAAAAATATATGTAAGATATAACCTATTTACTTAATTTATTTTATTCCTTTGGTTAAATATGGTTACTAAATGTCTTGGTGCATGGACATAAACAGTCTCCGATTTTTGATGTAGGAACACGAAATATCTAACTGAGAACTGAACCGGTTGTAAGTTCGACAGAGACGTGGGATTGGTGAATTTTGGCCGAAATTAGTTTTACGCTGCGGCGGCTCAAAAAGCCTCTCAACGACATTACGAGGATATAGGAATGAGATTTTAAAGTTTACTAGGTCTAGCAGCTGAGGGCAATCTATCTCATTTGTCAGTAACTTTAAGAAAAATGTCAAGTCTAGTAAGACTCGGCGATTGTCCAAAGAAATTAACTTAAAATGCTTAAGTCTGCCCTCGTAGGTCCTTATTCTCTTAGCTGCTCCCTCTGCGTAAATCAAGTGCAACAAAAACCTTTTCTGTATTCTCTCGATTCTTAATATCTGAGTAGCGTAGTGAGGTCGCCAGATTGCCAATCCATATTCTAGTACGCTGGGATGCCATCATCAGATCTTGGTTTCCTTATCATGGTACCACCCTTGGGATATCTCCTTTCCAACAAAAAAACCAGGCCGCCTCTTAACCGTCTCTGTGGTCTAGTGGCTAAGCTCACCGGTTTAGACCCAGAGGTCCCGGGCTCGATTCCCAGCGGGGAGTACATGTTTGTGTACTCGGTTTGGTTGGTGGTAGGGCTTGTTAGTCCGCCTGGCTAGCTACCACCATCTTATCTAAATATGTCGCCATAACATCAATGATTGTAGCATTGTTGTGTTCCGGCAGCTAGAGATAAGATAGCCTCGTAGTGCCTCACTAGTTAAGGTTCCCGTGTGAAGTGCGCTTCTATCATTGGCCTTATCATCACTTAACATCAGGTGATATCAAGACACTGTGCTTACCCGTAAAATAAAAAAAACGATGAAGTTATCCGCGAACACACATACAAAAATATATATACGAGTATATACATACGGTCGAATTGAGAAACCTCCTCCTTTTTTGAAGTCGGTTCAAAATAGCTTTTGTTCGATTCAAAAGTACTTTTAAATTAAGTTTATTTGAAAGAAGAACTTTGAATTTTTTGGTAAATAAGTCTCAATCAGCTGAAGGTAATTCTTTTTTGCTCCTTAATTGTCGTAACGGAACCAGAAGGGCTTGCAACTAAGACCGTGCTGATAAGGGCGTGAAAAATAGCCTTCATCACCCTCGCCCTTCTGCAATATTTTAACAATGCCACACTTATAACGAGCCTTTTCCTTTTTTAACGACTTTTAAAAAAGGAAAGATTTTCACTTTAATTAAATAGTTTGTAAAAATGTATAATATTGTATGTAGAATAATAACACTAATATTATAAATGCGAAAGTTTGTGTGTATGTGTGTATATTTGTTGGTTTTTCACGCTGCAAAGGATGGATGGATTTGGATGAAATTCGGCATACAGATAGTTTATAACCTAGATTAAAATATAGGATACTTTTTATCTCGATATTCCCACGGGAACGGGAACCACGCAGGTGAAACCACGAGCGGCCGCTAGTATTTACTATAATGTCTCTTTTCATTCGGGAGTTATCTATAGACCGAATTGATTGCTTTAGTCAATAGAGAATTAATCTTTACATACCTTATTCCTGATTCATAAAAAAGGTCAATGTGATTGCATGACAATGGAAATATTTTATTGCACGTGCTATTGGACAATCATTATTTTTTTTAGTTAATATGTCATAGCTTTATTATTTACCACATTTAGCATTTTGAACTTTCATTAAAATAAAATCACGCTTTCATCGTGTTTCTTCAATAAAAATATTTAATAAAAAGACAATCTAAGTGTTCGTTCACAAAAATCGTATTACAGATAAGGACATGAGATCAGTGAGAAATAGCCGTCGTCACCCTCGGGCCTTATAAGAACGTTTTGTAAGAACAGACGGCACGTTGATTTATATACTAGCTATATGCCAATAAAACGAATTGTAGAATAGAAGAAATATTCCAAGTTGTGCAATTAATAATAATGTCTGCGTCACTAAGTAAGAATGGTTTGTTTTTAATAGTCTGCATGTGTTGTCCGAAATTTAAAAAAAGCGAACATAATAGAAGAAACTTTAACTTAAACAAAAAAATCCACATCACTATGTAAGTACTTAAAATATATTAGCCAGTCAATAATAACAATTAAAAATATCTCTTTCAAGCACATTTGTTATTACCACCAGTGAAATTAATTTCAGAATCGCACTCGCACGAAATGAAAACAAGGAGCGTAACAACAAAATCGCTTTTATCTTTTTTCAGCAATTACACGAGAAATAAAGTATGCAATCATTTCATTCGATAATATCCTAAGGGCAATGTTTTATTGCTTCTCCGTCCGTCCATTAGCGGCCTTCAGATGAATGAAACAAAAAAACAAAACAGCAGAAACGTACCGCTCGTATTCTTGTGTCTCGGGTCCCGTAGTTAATTATATTTTCGTTTTCATTAAAGCCTTTTTAATATTAGGTACATTTACGAGCACTAACATGTAAACAATCTAACCCTAAATACAATGGAATAAGAGTCAAAACTAGTCAAAAATGCTCGTGACTGTACAATTTGTTAATTATAAATACATTTTTGGTAACAACCAATAGACATTTTTATGTTTGCCCTATTTTTTCTCATCAAATATTGATGTGGTTTGTAAAAACAAGAAATTAATAAAATTATAAATATAATTAAAAAATGTTAATTATAATTAATTATTCAGGATACAGGCATATCACTCAATTTCAACTGTTCGCCTGAGTGACATCTAATAATAATAAACAAAAGAAGGACGTGACTCAGTAATGATTTCAGGCTTAAATCTTTTAATACCTATCTCTATTTTTAAATATTCCTAACAAAATAAGACAACTTTACACAAATAAGGAAAACCACGCTCTGCTTTTCCCACATCACAAAATTCTCACCACATATTGCTGACTCTTTTCGTTTTTTCGTTCTTTCTTTCTTTTCTGTACGGACCCTAATAAAGAAACTGTGATTTGCCGGCCAAATGGAGGGTAAATCAACCGTGGAGAGAGTATCACTGTGCGCCATTGCTTGCCTTGTTATCATAAATTGAGTGATGGATGGAATGAAAACAAAAATACATTTGACTTTTCGGTCCGTTTGAGCTGGTTGATAAGAGAGAATTAACAATGTTTTGGGCTAAAGGAAAATGTATTTAAAAAATCCGCCACTCTTTTCAACTTGATTCTTTTTTGGATGAGGCTCTTTATATAAATCCTTGACGACCTCCTTGGTCGAGTGGTTTGTACACCGGTTTTCATGGTGTCGCCATCTCTGAGGTCCCGGGTTCGATCCCCAGTTGGGTTAATTTAGAAATTATCGTTTTTCTAAATTGTCTCGGGTCTGGGCGTTTTCTATGTACAATAAGTATTTATTTAAGTATTTTAGGTATGTTTATCCGTTGTCTAGTAACCATATAACGAGTTTCATAACGAAGCTTCTCTTGGGCTAGATAATTGGTGTGAGTAGGATTTTTTTTTTAAATGACATGTAGGATATATCCTATTTACTTATTTCATTTTATTTCTTTTGTGAAATATGGTTACTAAAGTATGTCTTGGTGCATGGACATAAATAGTCTCTGATTTATGATGTAGGAATATGAAATATCCAACTGAGAACTGAACCGGTTGTAAGTTCCACAGAGACGTGGGATTGGTGAATTTTGGCCGAAATTAGTTTTACGCAGCGGCGCCGGCCGCGCAAATGATTATAAGGCACGAAAGAGATCAAGATAAATAAATAAATTTGGTGCCCTATCTACAACGAGCATTACGACTTTCTTAGCTTAAGCTTGTCTTCGATTAAAAAGGCTCAGGAACTTGTTTTTAAAACTTTTAACCAGGAAGAACTTAATAACAAAGCGCTCACTGTTCTCTTAAAACACAGCAATAGTAGATTGTACAACAAGAGCATAAAACGAGCCATTTTACCACCAGAGACGTACATATAGCCTGGTGGATAGTCACGTCGAGGGTAAAATGGGTTTTATACTCGAGTTTTACACTCTGCTTTTCACTTCGATTGCAAGGAAATAAAACAAACCGCAACACAACAAAAGCTAGTTTCTAGTTTTGTTTGACGAATAATTAGCTTCCCGCCACACTTCACACAATTTTTCTTAATTTTTTTTTAATTTTTTAACTATGTGACGTTTGACTATGGTCTGAGCCGTAATGCCAAGTTATTATAAATATTTGCGTTATATTTTTTTTACGTAAATGCACGCCCGTATTAATCGTAAATTTGTATTTAGATAGTAATACATAATTATGTCGTAATTCAATTAAGATATAACCTAAATCTCATAAAAATATGTCAATTAAATGAAGGTGTATTTAATTGTGTATGTGGCTGTAAGGCCTAATTGCCTTAGTCTTAAAAGAAGAAATTACTTTATGCACAAGAGCATAAAAACACATTTTATGCAGCCTTCTCTCGACATAAAGAACAACTTTACGAGCATGAGAAATGAAAACATATTTTATAATAAAACCTACACTATAAATACCATTAAAATGCATAAACAATGGATGTAAAATAATTATCTATTGTATACCGCACTAACAAAAAAGACAAATGTTCAAAACACGGATACCACAGCGGACAAAATGCAAATGACAGTGCAATAATATGCATGAGCACACAGCCACTGCCAGCTGCGTTTACATATCTTATCAAAAACTAAATTAATTCAAAAGCATTTACTTAGCTCTAACCAGCAGCCCAATACTATTACCACAGTTAGTGTCGTAGCACGGTGTGGCTAACTCTTCGTGTTTGGGTAGCAATCTTGCAAGTTAAGCAACTCTTACAAAACAGTCAACAAATCGGTAAATAAATAAAATAAAATAAATTGTAAAATTTATAAAATACAGTGAAAAAATGAAACACCCACCCGACCCAGCCAGGAATCAATAAATTTTTTCACTGTTTTTTATAAATTTTATAATTATTTAATTAAGCTTCAGTGCAGCATTAAGCACTTGAAAATAAAAAAGTAAAAATTTAAATAGAAAAAATCTCGAGCCCCTGAATACTTTAGAAAGCGTTTTCCCGTTTGTTGCCCCTTCTTCCTATGACATTGTCTTTCAAACGAGGCGTGAAGAGGCACCTTGTGGGCTGAACGAAATGACTGATGCTGAGTTGTTTCAAGCAAGACCAGTTGTCTTTGCGTCGGAACTCTATTTCTACTAAACATCAGGTAGAGTGGAGCAGTGCAGATATTTTTTTTAAAAGCTGTTGTTTCTGGTTGCATTCATAAGATGGCAGTGGTGTAAACCCACCAACACGCATTGAACCAGCTATGAGGTACCTCTTTGTATAACACAATTAGCATACGGGATCGACTGGCGACCGCGCAAGCCAGAAGAGACAGTGTAGGCAGGCTTCCAACAAGGTGGACCCACGATCAAGTGAAGTTCGCGGGTAGCCGCTGGATGGCATTCGTCCAGCAGTGGACGTCTTTTGGATGAGATGATGATGATAAAAGCTTGCTCTGCTCATATACCTTGAAATGGTGGTACTTTCATAAATGTAGGCAGCTCATATGGGAATCAATAAATCCAGTTGTGGCATGTTCATAGGCTGTTTAAAATTTAAATACTAAGATAGGGTGTTTTTAATTTGTTTTTAGTTTGCTTTCTAATAGTTTAAATAACAATGGAAAATTGTCTGATATAAAATATGAGCGCACACTAACAAAAAATATGTCTTAAGATTCAGCGTTGCTTGTAGATTTTGTATGTAAAGTTATTTTCATCTGAGGAAGCCGGAAAAAAAAGATATTGTGGTTTGATCTTTGGTTAGGCTAGGTTAGTTTTTTTTTTTCTTCATTATGACATCCAACAAGGCACACTGATACGAATTTGTCAGTTTCAGTTCAGTGTCAAAAGCAACTTAGTCTAAAGTATAAGTCATATAGAAACTTGTATATACGAAAGTCTAAGTGCTGTCTCAATTTTAAGATGCCACGGCATGCAATTGTGGACTTGTTGTAAAAATTAAAATGGTTTATATTATGTGTCGCATAGCGGTAAAGAATAATATTAACAAAACCGAAAAAACACAAAACAACCAACTGAGAAAGAGTGCGGAGCAATCATTGGAGCAATCTGTCCGTTTTTTATCTGTCAAAGTGATAGGTAGATAGAGCAGGACTTCACTACAACTTGATTCGATACTTACAGTATCGATACATCACAGTAATTGGTTCGTGGTGGTTTGGTACATCACAAATACGGTAGATGCTTGAATGGCATTAAGAGCGTTTACGCCGCACACTAGCGCCACTAATGAAAAAAAAAACATATCTAATAATTAGACATAGAAAATCAAATTATGCTCAACAAACTATCTGAATGAAGTAATTTAGCATTTTTACGTCACCTAATGAACACCTGACATGTTATGGTTTAGTTAAATATAGCGTTATATTTAAAAGTGGCCGTAACGTCTTATTTAACTAAACCATAACATGTGAGGTGTTCATTAGGTGCCGTAAAAATGCTAAATTACTTCATTCAAATAGTTTGTTGAGCATAATTTGATTTTCTATCTCTAATTATTAGATATGTTTTTTTTTCATTAGTGGCGCTAGTGTGCGCCGTAAACACTCTTAAAGCGGTTTCTACAGACACCAATCACCATTATAATGGTGGGAACAAGAAACTTACTTACTGTTTTGAGGGTGGAAATCGACTTTCGATTGATCAATAACGTTCAATTGAATATTAAAGTCGATAAAAAATAATTTTATTCACATCCCGATTTTCAACATGGCTGATGGATTAAGAAAAAACACATCTTTGATATTCTTATAAAAAACTCGATTTAACGCCGGTTTTCAAGGGAATGTATTTATTTATTATATAAGATATTTGTAAAAACATGCGAAAAACAATAAATTCGTTTGGTGTAAATAACATTGATGGGCGCTTTCAAAAAGTCAGACAGTTTTTTGCCATTGTTCTTTGTGCATGTCGTGGCAACCTTTAAGTTTGACAGCGTTTTAAAATGTAGCCAACGTGTACCTATCTATTGTAAATGTGTACAGCGTATGTTTTGTTGGTTGTCCTTAAATAAATAAATAAATAAATAAATATATATGCGTTCATGCTTTTTTATTTGTAAAGAAAGGAAAATAAACTTTATGCGGGCGAGTTATGAAATGTGCAGTGTGCACGAGAAATTGGGTTTGACGTGTGACCCAAAAATTTATAGCATGAACTATATTGTTTTTAAAATCTACTTTGAAATACGGGATCTTTGTTATGGTCGTTATTCATATAGGAGCTCGATGGCACAGTGGTTAACGCGCTCGGTATGCGATTGCTGACGTTAAGCAACTTACGCAAAGGCCGATCATCGCATGGATGACCAAAAATTTATCATCTCGAACTCCTCCGTGCTTCGACGAAAAATAAAAGATTTTGGTGGAAACTTATTCTTAGAGCCATACCAAGTGTAGTGTGGCTCTGAGAATAAGTTTCCACCTTAATCTTTTGCAATACCACTGTATTGCAGTATTTAAAATGTCACTACGAGTTTTACGCTGGGATTGGAGTCGTATATACAATTAGGTATATAAAAACAATATAAACTGGTTTTTTTTAATACTTCAATTAAAATTCTACAAATTGTTCATTACTGTTTTATAATGTTAGATTTACCGACCGTGTACAACCGTTCAATCCAAACGTTGACAAAACGCTGTCACCTTTAACTTGCGTCGCCAGCCATCTGGCTTGTCGCCAGCCGCCACAGCCTGCGGAAGCATAGATAGACGACAAAAGAAATAAAGCCGACCATGCACGGCACTACATAACAGCGCATGGATGCCGCTCTCGCTACGAGCTGTCGAATATGTTTTAGAAATTAAATTTCGAATTCACCAGTCACTTGTTTTTTATTCGAAGTCTACTTTTTGTTTCGATGCTGCAATCGCTCCGCTCAGCCTTTTCACGTTTTTAGTGCGTTTTGAAATATTTGTTAGCTGTGTACTGGCTTGGTTTACGTTATTGTACTGAATATAGATTGCCTTTAAAAGGAAACTTTAGGAATTTGTATGTATAAATTAAAATCTATTATTGTCTTGATGAATAATATCTCCATCTCATATACTCGTATGTCCATTGCTACGAAAGAAGCCATTATTTTTTTAAAGTATATTATAGTATCGCATTTTAAGTGAACTGCATCTTTCTATGAGAAATAAATGCTTTATACCTTTTAACATTTTTACATTTTTGCAATCGGTAATTAACATAGTATAACGGAGTTTAAAGAAACAATAAATATATAATTTAAGTGGGATATGCTGAGGTTTTCTCTTTCAATACCTTCACTTTAACCAATACTGGAATCTATTGTGCTATTCTTTTTCGTCCAAGTTCAAGTTCAAATTCAAAATCATTTGTTAAGTTTAGGCTACAAATAGCTCTTATGAACGTCATTATGCCATCGGTTCGTAAGTCTACTCTGGGCAAGAGATCTTGTACTGAGGAGAATCGGCAAAAAACTCAGCAAGTGTCAAGCTTTTTTCTCCCTTACAGCGTCAAAAATATAAATGCCCTATCATAATAAGACACTTTCCATCACAAATAAAAACACAAAAGTTAAGGACATACACAACAAGACAAAAGAGTAAAATTAATAATAACTAAGTTTGCAAATTTACACCAGATACCAGTTTAAATTTATCATACAGTACTAATAAAGGTCAAAAATTGTCTAAGAAAAACCAATTTAACTATAGTTAATAACAATTAAAATAATATAAGTACCTATGCAAGAGCAGACCAGCCTCCACAGGCGGCACCCGTTCACGAGTATGACATATGAATCAGCCATCGCTTCACTTACCCATATCTTAAAATGTAACGACCCGACGCACATGCCACCACCGCAGAGACAATAGTCTGTGAAGAAGAAAGACTACAAGCTTGCGATTCCAAGACTCCCAGAGTCCTAAAAGTCCAAAGATTGTATGGCTTCACCACGATTTTTCCAATTTAACCCGAGCGTCTATACTACCTACTTTAATTGGACATCTAAGCATATTTTATTCCTCTAATTCCAGGTGTCATCACCAGCTCGCAGAGGAGCACCAACAAGAGAGCGTGCGGGCCCACCAAAGGGTTGGGCCCGCCATATATTGAGCTGCTTTATATAAGTAAGTCCTTTTTTTATGAACTACACTTATTATTAGTTTTCCGTCACTTCTGGGCTTGCTCTGCCCTTATAGACAATCTAGCAATTAGGACTGAGGAGCTCGATGCCTGCTATCACTAAGGTTAAGCAACTTTCGCAAAGGCCGGTCATTGGATGGGTAACCAAAAATGTATCATCTCGGGCTCCTCTATGCTTCGAGAGGCAGGTAATGCCTGGCTCCATTAGCATTCGTCAACAACCACCAATCCGCAGTGGACTTGTGCCCCAGCAGTGGGGACATAAATTGAGCTAATGATATCGACTGGGGCTAACGGCTGAACACAGCTACCAAATCACAGAGGACCCCTGTACATTTAAATTTGTTTACCAAACTGGTGACCTGGTACTGCGAAAGTTGCATAACATGCAAGATTTCAACTAGCGTATGCGTCATCGCTCACTATCAAGGTTCTTGATAATGTTAACACATACATGAATATAAAAAAAACGAACGAACCTTACAGTAGTCGCATATGATGTGTAACATTCGACATCTCACCTTAGGAATAAGCAATTTTAACATTATATTCCGAAAACAATGACGTATATTTTGATTTGATGTATTTTTGAGAATGCAGTAAATACTCATTAGAAGACATTTCACATATCAAAATGATGACACAATATGTCACATATAATAATAAGTATTGTCTTGTTCATAATAGGTATCGATTTTAAATTTACAAAATGACGCGCGCTTGCGCGCTTCCGACTCCGTATATTTCTTCACAAATCACAAAGAGAATTCAGTAAATACTCATTAGAAGACATGTCACTCTGTTATCCTATGATATCACACTGTTACGATCACATTTCTACGAAATCACTCCCACAAATTATTGTATATATAGAAGGCGAGCCGCTCACATTGTTACGGATCACACTGTTACGACCCTACTTCCGTCCCTTTTCTACGAAATCACTTTCACAAATTGTATATATACTCGTAGAAGGCGAACGAAAAGAATGATGTTACACATCAAAAATCTGTTCGTTCAAATTATTATCAATATTATGTTCACGTCGAGCTGTTAGCAGGACTCCGTAATAAATATGAATAAAATACGGGCATAAACCTATTTAACTGTGAAAGTACCTTTTTTGGTCCTTTCAAATATGCGTACCTACAGTTGACAATGCATTAGGAAATAAGATTTTCATGTTTGCACCTTAGTTGGTTGCGTTAAGTGTCATTTTTTAAAGACTGGTGTTGTCGTAACTTTGCGGCTGCCAGTACCATTTCGACTTTCTCATTTGTCGTACTATAATAAATTTTGGGGCGTTGAGGCCATAAAAATAAAAATGTCCCCCTTCAATGTCGATGTTTTCTCCTGAAGGTTTTTATACTGTTATATAAAAGTTTTATCAGTTTTAAGACGGCTGTTGAATATTTCGTTTTTTTGGTAATTTTTTTTTAATGTTACCTACCTGGTTACTTTAAAACAACCTTTTGGTACACTTTAAACTTGGTTGTAGGTAGGTTGTGAATTTATAAAGGCTTCTTCTACAAAGAAAAGAGCCTTGATATCTTATACAAACTTCAAAGTTCAACATTATTTCAATAAACAAATTATAATGAACAAATTAAAATCTTTAATGATACAGCAGCTTAGGTTGTTAGTACACAACAAACAAATAAACATTATTGGATTTAATAAATATGCTCAATAAGTAAAACAAAAATACAATAGAAAATGGTTTGTTATTTTTTATTGATCAAACTTTAAAATCTAAAAAACAATACTTTTAAAACTACATTTTTAAAATTTCCACAAACATAGCTCTAAAACGATTCCCATCGTTCGAGGACGCAACTCAACGCGTACTACAAAACCGAACAGAGGTAGAATAACATGTTTTCGTCAGAATTCACCTTAAAATATTACGAAGCGCTCTCACCTTTTTATAACTGAATCCTATTAAGAAAATTGATTAGGTACCTACAGATGAATCAGTCGCAAAGTATATTCTTATATGTAAAAAATAGGTTTGAAAAGATTTAGTTTTTAAGGTTACTTAGTCTGTTATCGTAGCTGTATGGCAAAGAAAAATCATCTTTGTTTGAATAATTAAAACTGGATTACTTTCATAGATCAGTAGTAAGCTAGTTTGTAAATAAAATGTCTAACGCGTGACCACGATTGGTACAACTAGGCTAAAACGACGGGTATATAAAAGATATGCGGATACATAATATACTAAGCAGGGTGCGTAAAATAAAGTTAAACCTTTTATTTACAATAAAAAGTTTAAAAGTGGTTTGGTTAGTTCTGTATATCACAGGTTCTAAGTTCATTAATATGTACGGGGATATACATACATTATATCTATGTATATATAAATCAATTGCTATTCGTTTGAGTCACTAAAACTCGAGAATGGCTGGACCGATTTGGCTAATTTTGATTTTGAAATATTTGTGAAAGTTCAGGGAAGGTTTAAACGGTGAGAAGCATAAATAATAAGTAACGGAAAATACTAAATACGACAATTTCATTTTTCAATACAAAATGTTCCTAGCTGTGAAACATTTGATGTCTTTGTTTGTTTTGTTGTTATAGAAACTGTCAAAGCGGTACGAAGTCCGCCGGGTCAACTAGTTTATTATAAATATACAATATGAAGCTAACGTTTAAAAGTTTTTTTTACGCTTATACCCCGTCTAACGCCTCGGTGGCCGAGTGGCAAAGCACTCGGTCCGATACCCGAAGGTCCCGGGTTCAATCCCGAGGTCGGGCAAAGTGTGTTTCGGATTTTTCGATGCATAGCCCGGGTTTGTGATCACCAATCCGCATTTGGCAAGCGTGGTAAGTAAGGCCCAACCCATCAATTATAGTGATGACTTGATTTCTTGCCCTGCAGTGGGAAAGTTATAGGCTATTTACTTACTACATAGTAAACAGCCAATATAATTGTCCCACTGCTGGGCAAAGGCCTCCACATCATTGAAATCAAGTCATCGCTACAATGGATGGGTAATGGCTTAACTACCCTGGCTTGGCTAACTAACTGACTTACTACATGTATCTACAATATTTTTAAAGTGGTTTATTTATATTTTCTTTAAGCCTTTGCATGATACCGATATACTATACTGAGCGTTCTCTTACACTTAATAAGTGAGCTAGCGACTTTCAAAAAACATTATATTTATTTATTTATTTAATTAATTATCACGGTTATATCACCAATAACATTAATTAATCTATTTAAGTTACGAATTTGAATTTAAATATTATAAAATATATAACAAAACAGTTGCGATTAAAATTAGAAATAAAATTACATTATTACTACCAAATGATAAATTAAATACATAATTAAATAGTACATTCATGCATCCCTCTCGCAGAATCTCAGGCTTGAAGAATTCCAACAACCTCTTTAGACTTGCTTCAGACTGATACCTTACAAGTTTTCCTAAGAAACATACTTCAAATATGACAATAACATTTCAGCCCTCCTCCGTACAAAAACGTGAGCTAAGACGCTTTATTTAGTATGAGCTTGATATTTTTTGTTGTAAGAAGTTTCTTGGGAAAAGTGATTTAGTATGGGCATGATCTGAAGAAAACCAGAGTTTGAAAAAACCTGTTGGTTTATTTACAGCATTAAATTAACATTCCAATGTTATAATACATTTAAGACGTGAAAAGTTAATCATAAATGTTTAACTTATTTATACTTAAGTACTCAACTATAATCAAATCTATTTGAATCAACTAAGTAAGTACCTATATCATAATCATAAATACAATCAATTTCTTTTACACTACACTTTACATTCTAAATTGTATTTTTTTTACAAAGCAAACTACCCAATTAAACAATTACAAACCATGGCTGACAATTAAAAATCGCTCGAGGAAGACATGAGATTGCACGTTATTAATAATGAGATCTTCCACACAGCTTAAAAGCTTTAAGCCACATAAACTTTAAGCAACAACAGATTTATCACAAAGTTTTGTTCAATCGTTTCAATTGTGATGTTAATGACATCGGTAACGAGCGATCTTCCCAACTGGTTAAAATTAATTCCTTCCATACATAACCATTAGACGTTATTGCGAAGTGTGCCACAGTACCGAGTTCGCGACACAGTGATATTAATAATTAAAATTGTAATAATTATGTTTCCTGATACGTACAACCTGGACATTTACAAGGCAAGGGCGAATGACAGGCATTATGTAGGCAAGTATGCTACATCACTTACCATCAGGCGAGATCCCGGTCACATATTTGCCTATAAAGTATTAAAAAAAAATTCGTGCGACAAGTTTGTTGTCGTGACTAATTAACCACAATGCGTTGCTACCGGTTGAATTTATTAGAATATAAAAGATAATATTATTTATGTGCAATAAATGTAGGTACAAATAATCAGTTGTTACATTTTGTTAGCGAAACATTGTACACTCTCTGCCTTATACAGCATGCAAATATTTGCTTGTAGTCATGGTAAGTAAATATACGAGTATAGTATATTCTCATTGCGGTTGTTAACGTGTCTGACTTAACAGGTTCACTGTACCGCTGACCACATTATGGTCCGTAACAATTGATTTAACCATTGTTGTAAGTTTTGGACAGCGAACCTGTTAAGACCTACCTGCATCTAGCCAGATGGGCTTAAAACAAGTCTTATCTATTTTATTTTGTGTTGTTTTTTAAATTGTTTGATTTAATACTATGTGTTTTTTAGACGAATGATAAGTACACGGAATACCTTGTTAGTTTATGTTTCTCCTATAGAAACGTTAATTAATTAGTTCTGTTATCATAAAAAAGAAAAATAGTATAATTCGTTTCAAGAAAATTACTTAAACATTTCTATTACCCTTCCACGACCTTCTAAAAATCTGTTCATGCGCTAAACACCCTGTATATAAAACAACAATTTATTCATACCTTAACTATCTAACTATCTTCTTCTTCATGTGCTATCACCTATAGGAGGTCGGCTATCATTATGGCCACTTGGGCCCGTGATGTTGCGACTTGGAAAAGCTCTGAAGTACTCAGGTTGTATTACTCGGCGAGGTTCTGGGGCCATTGCACCTTTCTATGGCCTGGTCTTCTCTGGCCTTGTATATTTATTTGCAGTATGAGCTGTAGGAGACTGTACTTATTGCTGCTAAGTGCCCGAAATACTGCGGCTTCCTCGGTTTTATAATTTTCAGAAGTTCCAGGCTCTTGTTCATCTTTTGCAACACGGTGTCATTCCTTATTCTATCATATATATTTATATATTTTCAGCAGTCTTCGATATGTCCACATTTCGAAAGCTTCTAACCGTTTACGCAGAGTCTGGGTTAGTGTCCATGCTTCTAGATAACTTAACTAAAAATAAAGTTTTCAGATATGCACAATATAAACAATAGTGAGACTTCCCCCATTCTGTGTAAAGAGATACCACATAGCTTAATAATTTAATTGCGTCTTTGGAACGCGCCAGCGCCGTGCAAACAAAGAAATATGCAAATGAGTCTGTTGTGAGCAGCCGGTGGCACTAGCTCCTGACTGTTGACGAGACACGAGCAATTTTCGAGACGCGATCTGTCTCAAATCTGTTGGAATTGTCTAGCCTGTGAAGTCTCAGACAATATACCTTTGTGCCTTGTGACGTTACTGCAAAGTGGAGAAATCATTTTCAGTCCAGAATTGTGCGTACGTCTACGATTTTCGGGAATGTTTTTGGGTACCGATCGTATAATATTGAAAATGTTGTTATCGATTTGAGGTAATGTTGTAGTTATTCGGATACAGCATGCAATTTGTGGCTCAAATTTGTTGGAATCGTCTAGCCTGTAAAGACTTTGACAATGTACCTTTGTTTCTTGTGACGTTACTGCACAATAGAAAAATCATTTTCAGTCCAGAATTTATTGCGCGTACGTCAATGATCTTCGAAAGTCTTTTTAGGTACAGTTTTGTTGATTATTGAAAATATTGCTTTAGGCTTAAAATAATGTAGTAGTAATGATTATG
This sequence comes from Eudonia lacustrata, assembly GCA_947562085.1. Taxonomy (NCBI): domain Eukaryota; kingdom Metazoa; phylum Arthropoda; class Insecta; order Lepidoptera; family Crambidae; genus Eudonia; species Eudonia lacustrata. Next base: position 13,358,599 of record OX387318.1, on the reverse strand, counting down.
GTTATTTATGGTATTCGTATCGAAAAAATTACAATTTGAAAAAGTGTTAAGAAAATCCACGAGGGGGATTCGAACCCACACCCTATGATGGTCAGGTGCACTACCAACCATGCTATCGTGGCTGGGCTGCGGGTTTGATTTTTTTTAAATTAAAAATGTAGTTATTCAGATACAGCATGCAATTTCTAAGACGTGATCTGTCTCAATCTGTTGAAATCATCTAACCTTAAGGACTCAGACAATTTTGTGCCTTGTGACGACATTGCGAAAAAGTTTGCAGAAAAAACTATTTTCAGTCCAGAATTGTACCTACGTAGTAGTCAAAGATGATTTTCGGGTATCTTTTTTGAAATTCCAAGAGTAAATATATAGTTATTTGAACACAGAATGAAGTTATGTGTATCGAGGTTTCTAGTTAATCGACCCTTCATGTTAAGTTACCAAATTCATTTGCAACTTGTAAACAACAAAGGATAAAAAGACTTCTGTCAGATATTCTATAGAATTTGCTTAAATATGTTTTTCAAATAATTTATTAATATTTTATTTAAAATTCTAAATTCAAAATTCAATTCAAATATCAAATGTCAATTAGAGGCGCAGTTTTAGAGTGAACGCGCCGAGGGGCTCATTAAAGCGTACTGTGAGGGTAGTTTTAGAACGGATTGTGTTTGCATTAGAGTTGTGAACTCCGTCGTCTGTCGAATTTGGTTTGGGAATCGTTTGAAATACCTTACTATTTTTGGAATCTACAGAAATTTTATATCAGCCTGCCTACGATTCTCATTTCCGTGATGGTTTAAGCCTCTCATAAAACTATATAGGTGTTACACACACAACGATCAGTCAAATACATATTTAAATTTCTTTAACTAAGACAATACAAAACTAAATAAAAACAAAGTATAATCAGACCGAAAAGTATATGAAAAGGTAGATCGAATATAATGTTATGTATGTTCAACTTTTTCTCGAAGGAAGCGTTAGTGGCTTTTTTTAATAAACTTGCACAATCATTATCTTTCAACCGTATCTTAGAATGTCATGAAATGTTAACTTTTAGAGATACTTACAAACAAATACAGTTTTTTATTTATTTATATTGTTAGCAAATCACTATTTTTCTTTCCGGATTCGGATTTCAAAACCAACCAACTAACGCTTGGCAATTTTGTTATTAATCCGTACCTCTCGCCAAAAAGGGCTGCTTCTGCTCTATACGGGATATGCATAATGTTATGTCCAAAATATATACTTCTTATGGTTCTGATTTTAAAACCAACCAATCAACGCTTTGCAATTTTGCTATATTTTATTCTTCGCTCACGTCAAGAAGCGCTGCTTCTGCTCTATTGTCGTTGAGCGAAGGTACAGACGTGTGCAATATCCGTTGAGAGCGCAAACTCTCTCATTAGTTTAGTCGGAGAGAATGTAGTTAAACATGTCTACAATTACGGTTCAGTGAAGGAATTGTCAGATATTAACGTTTATAGTGATGGCGGTTACACCTTTATTGTAGGACCCGTAGTAGTAAACTTTGATATATACATAAATAAATGTCATGTAATGTTTAATTCATCCCCTGTCTTGAATATTATTAGAATTCAGAATTGTTAAAGACATTTTAAATGATCAGCATGACGTCTTTTGGCTTTTAGATGATGATGATATGACGATGATGATGTAGACAAAACAAATTATTTATCTACTATTTAGTATTTTGGACATCTGTCAAATATACTTAGCAGATAAGACAAGGTAAAATATTATATTATATATAGTCTCTGATAATTATCATCAAATACAGAAGAGAATAGTTTTCTGTTCAGGACCGCGTTTAAACCAAAACGTGAAAATAGAATAGAAAAATGACAAATAAACTACGCATGCTTTTTTTTTCTGTGGTCAAAAAAGTTTTTATTACCATAATGCTGGTATTCTGATGGAGCCGGAAATAAACGATGAGCTACAACTACGAAAAGATCTGTTTTTTTTTATCAAAAGTTTGCAATTATACTGCAGCCCACTGGCAATCATTTTAATATTTCAGTTACCAGTAAACTTAGCATTTTTAATCAAATAAGTATACAATCACTACACTTTTTTATCGGTGACTGTTCGAGTTCATAAAATCATGGGTGCGGAATTGGAAAGGTGCCGAAACGAAACTAACCCATCTTGTCAACCTTTTAATTTGTCTCAGCAACCCAAAGGTGGTCTGGAACACCGTATTTATTACTCTTACTTTCTTTTACTTCATAGTCCAAAGTAATTTGTGGTGTACAGACGCCAGCACATCAACCTATCCATAGCTAAACAATTTTTTCAATACATTTTCAACCATATTGAAAGTCAAAGTATTTCTTTCAGCGTACTCTGTCAGTGTGCTCTGATGCCTACACACTTGGCTAATTCGTCTGTGGCGCAATATTACCTTCCCAGAATCTAAAAAAGTTGCTGTAACTAAATCTTGCTACCTAACAATATTACGTAGACAGACATTTCTGTTTGGACCTTCTTATAATATGATGCCACTCGTTACTCAGCATCCACAGTAAGTTCCTAACTGAATTGGATAGCGTCGTGGAAGCATTAAAAACTTTTTAATGTCATTCCATTTGTGTGAAACATTTACACATGACTCTTTAGTTCTACTACACGAGAGGTCGTAAACTCGTGGTTTTAGAGGCATGAAGTGTTGAGAAAGACTGTAATGTTATTAATTAAACCTTCAGAATTAAAATATTTAAGAACGCCATTTGTTAATTTAATGGTTTGCAAACTTATATAAGCAAGTTTATGTAAGCTTGTTTGCTTGCATCCATGCATGCTTGCTAACTTGTCTGCATGAGATATTTAAAATTAAATGGTTATTTTTAGGCAAGGCGGTAGTAATGCTTACTAAATATACTTATGTAATTTTATTATACTTAAAAAAACATCATTTATTGTATTCGTTTTTAGCACTCGCACTTGGCCGGTTTTTTAAACATCGCAGCATTCGGCACTTCACTCTTTCGCGAATGCGAATCATTCGGTAACCTCCTAACACTTATGACAGTACTGCTCATCCTATTGCAAATCATTAGTAGCGCACAAAGAGAGGGCGTCGAAATTTTTTGTCGTCGTTTACCCCACTTTCCTCTACTCCTAAATCACCATGATTCCAACTCGGTCTCGCTACCCGGCAGGTGTAAAACAATTCATTCGCGCGAAGTAAATCAGCTTAGGAATTTGCGTCAAGAAAAAGGTGCGTAAGATTAAGATTTTCTTACCAGAAAAAAATCCAATTTTGTCCCACCATTACTTTTAATGGGAGTTACGCTGGGCCTTTGGGCATTCTTCTGCATGATCTCGACATTACGGCACACATCTCAATGCAAATTAGCAGTTAAATAAAATGTTTAGAGAGTTTACAAGATAATTGGATTTCTTCCTTTTTTTTCTTTTAGGAATAACGTTAACGCAATCACCCTATTACCCGCAATTCAACTCAATTTTTTTAAACCTTTTTCGTCCCACAGCTGGGCTCTGGCATCCTCCAAAATTTTCCACATCTCTTGATTCCTGGCGGTTTTCCACCACTCCTATATAAAGGCATCGATATCATCTCAACTCGAACTATTTCCATAAATTAATTTCCCGTTACCGCACGAAAGTTAAAAACACGTGGTAAAATAAAATAGATAAATAAATCGAACGGTTCGCTTCCAGAGGAGCTTCATTCCACGTACCATCAAACTATAGAATGAGCTGCCATCCGAGGTGTTCCCATTAAGCTACGACATGGACTCTTTTAAAAGGGGTGTAAAGAGGTTTTTCTCAGGTCGGCAACACAAAAGCAACACCTCTGATGTTGCTGATGTCCATGGGCGGCGGTGATCGCTCACCATCAGGTAGCCCCGCCTGCTCTTTTGTAGACTGTCAATATAAAAAAGTGAATATTTATAAAAAATAATAAATGTTTATAAAAATATTGATAAATAATATTTAATGATAATATTTAATATTTAATTTAGCTTCAGTGCAGCAATTAGCACTTGAAAATAAAAAGTAAAAAATAAAAAAGAGTTTTTTATTTACAAAAATCTTCATCATCATCGGCCTATCTTAGTCCACTGCTGGACATAGGCCTCCCCTAATGAGCGCCAAAAATCTTACATTCAAGTAAATGAGAAACAACCCCAGGTTAGTAATTGTGAAATACTCGTGTTGGGGTTGCTTCGCTCCAACCCTTGTGACGTGTTAATAAATTATAATTTAGAAATTAGGATATTAGAATTAAATTTTCCTTTTTTTTTTGCGGAAGTCCCATGTTCGATTCCTGGCTGGGTCGGGTAGGCATTTAATTTTTTCACTGTATTTTATAAATTATTTACAATTAAATTAGACAAATTTAAATTTAAACAAATTAAAAACAAATTAAAATCAAGTAAATAAAACAAAATCAAAACAAATTAAATTAGGTACATTTTTTATTTTTTTTATTTTTATATTGGCACGTCATAGTGACTACATCCTGCCTGATGGTAAGCAGCCGATGCAGTCCAAAATAATGAGAGCGCTCCCCACCGTGGAACAAGCACGATAACAAGCGCACCCATTCATGACGGCCTACATAAATGCCGTTTCACGCCCCGCTTAAAAGACCCGGGACTATAGGAACTGATAAACACATGCGCCGGCAAAGAATTCCAAAGCCGAATAGTCTTACAGAGGAACGACTTGCTAAATTTTTTGGTACGAGTACTGATTGTCTGTACAGTATGATGGTGATTCCTAAGACCAGCACGTGTAGTCCGGGGGAGGAAAGGAAAGGGCGGGATTAGATCAAAAAGCTCTTCAGAACACTCTCCGTAGTGATTCCGGTAGAAGACACTGAGAGAAGCAATGTCTCTACGCAGCTGGAGGTCCTCAAGAGAGGCTGTAACCTCAGCATCTCCAATAATGCGTACCGCTCGCCTTTGCAGTCTATCAAGTGCATCGAGGAGGTATTTAGCGGAGCCGTCCCATAGATGGGAACAATACTCCATACTCGATCGCACCTGAGTCTTGTACAGCAAACAGCGCTGCTCGGGAGTGAAAAACCGCCTCACCTTATTGAGAATACCCAACTTACGGGAGGCAGTTAAAATAACACTCTCGATGTAACATTTTGGATTCAGTTCCTGGCCGATGTCCATGCCAAGAATGCTGAGGTCCATCGAAATGGGTAACGGAGAGTTCTGAAAAGAGGGAGCAGTAAGGAAGGGAGTTACTTTTGACGAAAATGCACAAACCTGGGTTTTGCTGGCATTGAATTCGACCAGGTTTTTAGATCCCCACTTAGACACACGATCGAGAGTCAGGTTCAGTTTGGCTACCAATTTTTGCTTTTTCACCACGATATCGGGTTTCTTTGCCGCAGGATGTCCCAAGTACCGCTCATGCACCGTACTGTCTGGACAATAACTGGATACTGGACAATGAATATTGCCCAAGGACAACATGTCATTGATATGCAGAAGAAATAGAGTAGGTGAAAGCACAGAACCCTGCGGCACTCCGGCATTGACTTTGTAGAACGCGGAGGAACTACCCTCACAAAGGACACGAATCCTCCGCTCTTCTAGAAAGCCTGCAATAATATATACATAAAATATTATCAAAAAAAAATTGGTATAAGGTAGAAGATAGATTAGAAATTTCTTCTAGACATAAGTTCACTTTTGTTGTTAATTGAATCAGATATCTGGCAACAACTAATTTTTTATTTTATTCACCAATCGATAACGTTAATGAAAACGAGAACATACATGGCAAATTTGCAACTCGCTTTGTTCGCACGCAAAACTCTCGATTTTTTTTTAATACTTTGCTTCCACTGGTTCCAATGGTTCCACTCCACCTGTTGTTAAGTGGAAATGAAGTCCAGACGTGAAGACAATTGGTGCAGCGTGAAAACAACTCAGAATCAGCCACCCTCATCCTGCCAGCCCACAAGGCGCCTCTGCACGCCTTGTTTGTTGGACCCCATGTAGGGACCCCAAGGAGGGACAACGTGATTCATTGAAATGAGAAAGGGGCACAAAACTCAACTGGTCTAACAAATAAACAAAGAATAAGCTTCGAATAGTTCCGTGTTTTGTCTCTTTTACTCTAATATGAAATGACGTTTACATGACAGGAACAAAACACGGAATAACTATTCGGACCTTAATCTTTGTTTAAAAAAACATTGTCATTTTGACATATTTTCTAAAGAGAATCTGTCATTATATCAAAACTATTCAATGAATAAACTTTAACTGACAATATAAGTTTAAGTATTAATTAATTGATAAGTTTGCACCAGTTTGTACAACGGTTAACATTTTGGATCACTATAGTACTCTCAAAAAGAGATTTCTTCCAGCAAACCTTGGTGACAGGATAGAATAAAAGTAAGTAAGTAAGTTAGTAAACAGTAACCCCCTTATTCATTAAAACTATTTATGGATTATGTAGTTAAATATTGTTTTGTCAACGTCACACAAACGTCATTTTGAATTTGAGAAAAAGAGGCAAAACAATGATTAACTAAATAATGCTTAAATAGTTTTTATGAATAAGGGAGTTAATAGTAAGTAAGTTTTATATAGGCCGATGATGATGATGATGATGAAGTTTTATTTGGCAATAGACTTTACAATCTATTTATTTTAAAGTAGCTAGTATGTGTAAAATGTTATTATGTTAGTCCCACATTCCTGCCTCAGCTAGAGTAGAAACTAACGCAATGTTCATCATCGTCATCATCATTACCATCATCATCAGCTCACTATGTGTCCCCACAGCTGAGGTACGAAACGAGACATAACATTAGAATAGAATAGAATAATAGTGTTGATGCTTAAAAAAGCTGTTGAATTTCCTAATAAATAAATAAATAAATAAATAAATAAATAAATGCCCACATACGCACGGGAGGAGAGGCTAGGGAGGAAGGCGCAACATCATCGCGGCGAGCATCGAACCGGTTGCCGCGGGCGCTCCCCGCTGCCAACCTCCGACCGGCACCGACTACCGACCGGACGACACTCGGCTTTGATCCGGCTCGAAGGTCCAATGTAAGGGTCCGAAGACTTAAGTAAAAGGCGGACTGTATAGCATAGGTTGGTTTAATGTCAACAAGTTACAAAAGGGTAGTTAGTTTCGGACAAACAGATAATACTAATAAGAGGGTCGCGATTGCAGTTAGTGCCGTCCGAAAGCCGAGTATCGTCCGGTCGGTAGTTGGTGCCGGTCGGGGGTTGGCAGCGGGGGACGCCCGCGGCAACCGATTCGATGCTCGCCGCGATGATGTAGCGCCTTCCTCCCTCGCGTCTCCCCTCGTGTGTATGTGGGCATCAACAATAGAATAGGTATTTATTTGACTAACACTACACTCAACATTCATAAACAAACGATTAACAAAAAGAAAATAAAATGTTTTAAAAATCGAAATAAAACAGTACATACATTCTCTAGTTATGCATACGTTGCTGCATGCACATGGATTATTTAGGGGATATTAGCTGGTGATGTTGATGATGATGACACTACTATGTTACAAAATAATTGCAACGACCATCACTTCCTGATCCTAACCACCGACGCTGTAAAGAGTTCGAAAAGTCAAGGCAAGATAATAATTACGTAAAATTAAACCCTGATGATCTTTAAAAATGTTTTTGTTTTGTAATATCAAATAAAATTTCTCAAATCACTGTAATAGTCACTTTACATTAATTTGCCATACAGCGTTATTACAATGTCCAATTAGCTTACATTATACTTAATGTTATCATGTTTATTTATTGTTTATACTACGTGTTATGACTGCCAGTAACTGTTTTTGTTTTAAGATAGCTTTAGAAGTATTTTATACATCAAATTATACAAAGCTAACATAGCATTAGCATAATTTTGAGTTCAGTATGTTTTATTAACAAATTGAAAATGTTATTCTAAAATCTTATTTGGAGTTTTATCCATATTTTATATTGCAAATAAAAATACAACACAAAAAATCCAGCCTATTACCTATTTTAAGTTTTCCATTTTGAGAAAGCCTTTGATTTAAAGCATTATAGCCTTCCGACAGTTAAGATAATTTTAATCGCTTCTGTGGTCTAGTGGATAAGATCACCGATCTCAGGACCCCTAGGTCCCGGTTTTGATTTCCAGTGGGGTGAGGTAAATGAGGTAGGGCTTGTTTGTCCGCCTGGCTAGCTACCACCATCTTATCTAAATATGTCGCTGTAACATCAAAGTCTGTAGCATTGTTGTGTTCCGGCAGCTAGAGATAAGATAGCCAGTGCCTCAGGTGAAGTGCGCTTCCACCAATTGGCCTTATCATCACATCAGTAGTGATCACAGCACTGTATGATAAGATGTAAGATAGCCGTTGGGCTTGTGGATTTCGGGTGAAGTTTGCTTCCATCTATGGACTTACCATCAAGTGAGATTAAAACCTAGTTACTTTCTTAACAAATAAAAAAATAAAAATAAAAAAAGAAGTTTATATAACAACATTAACATACAATGGCATAAAGTGTTTTCAAATTACAAATGAAGTTAATACATGCTAAGGTTGTATCGACTAACGCTTCCAATTTAATTCAGTTACAGAGATCTCTACCAAGGATAGGCCTGTCTTGTAGACAATCTATTGTCACACATTGTCAGAGTCTGTTTACGCGACTTTCGTCAGACAATGGACATTTAGGAAGAAAATAATGAAAGGGGACGAAGCGAAACAAGTATGTATGGATCGTAGCAAGTGGAAAAAAGTGGTCTCTGCCTACCCCTACGGGAAAGAGGCGTGATTATATTTATGTATGTATGGACAATTAAAATTAAACTTCACTAAACTTAATACGTAAGTAATGAACTATGAAAATAAGAGAAAAAAAAATGATAAAAATAATAGTAAATTATGAATGGACGTTTGTGTGTGTTTGGGTATGTGTGTTAATAAAGTACCTTGTTATGAAAATTTTACATACCTACCTACTTTATGTACAGAATTTGATTCAGAAGACTTTGCTATGCTCATTTGCTCGTAGGCTGCAATTTAAAACCGCCGCATTACCGTTTTCAAAGAGGCTGGTTACTTTTAAGAGAGCAGCTTCGCGTAATTGGAAAATGGAGTCGGGTGTTTCGGGGTTACGCGGTTAGTGACACATATAAGCTTTCCTTAAAATTGTCGTTATCCATAATACAAGTAAGATCAAATTTAAAACAGACTGATTAGCACTTATAATAACCGAGAGAGTAGCTTATGTCTTGGTAGCTCGGAAAGAAGAGTCTACGTTTCACCTGGATTGTGAAAGATCAAAGGTTCGAGTTGCATATGTGGCAAGTCGACCTTTTTAAAGTGTATTTTAAGTTTCGAAGTTTTTCTAAAGCGCTTTCGTATGTATTGAAATCGTTTACTCCTTTGGTTTCTGAACCTGATTTCTTTTGTTATGAAATTCACAACCGTCTTAGTTTACCTAAGTATATTACTAACGTTACTAAGGTGCAATAAATTTGATACATTTGATTAGGAGCTGGATGGCGTAGTGGTTAACGCACCCGGTCTGGGTGTGCTGAGGTTAAACAACTTTCGCAAAGGCCGGTCATCAGATGAGGGATCTTAAATTTATAATCTCGAGCTCCTCGGTGCTTGGAAAGGCTCGTAAAGCCGTTGGTCCTGGTTGCATTAGCTATCTACACTGGGCCCGCGTGTTGGTTTATGGCCTGTTCTTTTTATCCATCCCCCAGCAGTTGGGACATAAAATGAGCTGATGATTATAATGATGATTATTTGATTTCGTTCCACAGCGGATGTGTCGTAGAGATTTTGCATTTTTTTTATAATCATACGGAACCATCTAGTCAGTGACTAGTGTTGCGCTTTACCGATTTACAAATGTTTCGGTAACACTTCGAATTGCTATTGTAATGAGATACAGATTGTTTTTTTTTCTTTGTTTCTTTAATAAAAAACGGGAACCTGTTGTGATTCATGATTGAAATAAATTATTCCTTGGTAGCAACTTTTCGCATTCTTGAAAATGCTAAATATAAAAACAATGGAAAATTCATATTACACCATTGCTTTTGATGATTGCTAATCACAATTGCTAATAAATGGTTTGAATATATAAACTGACGTTATGGTTTTTTATTTGATTATTTTTAAAACCATTTTTATATTCCTTACGGGTCAGCACTTGACCTTCTTGACACCTGATGTTAGGTCACTTAAGTGATGTTAAGATGAAAGCGCACTTCACTTGAAATTCTCAACTACTGAGTTAAAAAATATATTAGGTACCTATTTATTGAAAAAATATTTATTAATTACCTATAAATTGACGACCTTCTTGATCGAATGGTTTGTACATCGGTTTTCATGGTGTCGCCATCTCTGAGGTCCCGGGTTCGATCCCCGGTCGGGTCAATTTAGAAATTATTGTTTTTCTAAATTGTCTCGGGCCCGGGTATTTTCTATGTATAATAAGTAGGTATTTAAGTATTTTAAGTATGATTATCCGTTGTCTAGTAACCATTTAACGAGTTTCATAACGAAGCTTCTCTTAGGCTAGATATTTGGTGTGAGTGTAGGAAAGTTTATTTATTTATAATTATAAATTTATAAATACTAAATAACTTTTATTCAATTACCAATATATAATATAAATACAGTGGGATTTTAATATTAAGTATGTATGTTATATATTACGCTTTGGGATAATATGTTTTTTCTAATCTAGCTCCTGTTATTAAAAACTAAAACAACTAAGATCTTTGGATATGTACTCAGATACTTTATTTTTTTTTAATTAAAATAAAAAGCTTTTGATGTAATGTTAGCTTAGTATAACTATAGGTTGGCTTAGACAAACAGTTCCTTACAATATTATTTAGTTCAAAACCACAATGAAATATCTAATAACTTAGTGATAATGTAATGGCTGTTGGAAAACCGAATGTAAATCTGTAAAAGCATTTTATTCAAAAGTGTAGTGTGAAAACTATCAGACCAGCTGCACACAAAAGCGCCACTACAATTTCTAAAACTTTAAGTAACAAGCCGCCTAAAACTATGGCCTGCAAACACTAAATGTGGAATTTACTTCGGCGGAATAGGAACAATTTTCTAAAGTACGTACGCCATTAAGCTTACAGACTCGCGGAATCGCAAACATTTTACAATGATCATATGCATAAGTTTTCATGGCACACTTTAAAGAAGTTGTACCTACGGTAGGATAACTCTTTCTTTTTGTACCACCAGGTGGTAATTATTTACCTATATATATACATATATATATACTAATAGTGGCCGCTCGCGGTTTCACCCGCGTGGTTTCCGTTCCCGTGGGAATATCTGGATAAAAAGTATCCTATGTGTTATTCCCGGTTATAAACTATCTGTATGCCGAATTTCATCCAAATCCATTTGGTAGATGTTACGTGAAAGAGTAACAAACATCCATACTTACAAACTTTCGCATTTATAATATTATTAGGATATACTGATTTATATATGCTTTGGGTGATGGAAAGTAGTTACCGTAACCCCTTAGACGCTGGGTAACACACGGGTAACACATTTGCGTCGCAGTCCGCCATTAAATACTATATTATAGTGAAAAAAAACGCTGCTAGCTGTTATACTGTCCTAACGAAGAATGCAGTACCTAAGGAGTTTACGTACTACTAGTCCTTACAGTCGAAGAATGCATTCTTCGATAGACTGGCAGTTTAGACTTTGGCAAGGAGCTCCTTTTTATCGAAAGGGTTAGAGCCTAAGGTTAAAGTCAATGCCTCTAAAACCTTCGGTAGTGATCGCATTTGTACGAGCGCGATAGCAATATATCTTTCGCGGTTACGATAGAGACGAGTAATAGACGGGGTCAACGTACGAAATTCTTCCAACATCACAATTGCATATTTGCTGATGCTCTGGTTGAATGTGAGAAATCGTGGTTTTATCCCCGTTCAGTAAGACTACTGACGTTTTTTTTATAGATATTTAGGCAAATGACTCTTATCTTGCCTGATGTTAATCAGACGCAGTGTTCAGACACGAGGCTAGCTAGTGAAGCTAGTCGTCCTCACCTACCCGTAACTTGCTCTGAGGCACCGGCTACGATTATCTTATCGCTAGCTGCCGTAACACAACAATGCTACAAACATTGATGTTATGGCGACATATTTACCTAGTTAATTATCAAGCAGATGACAGTGCCTAATTTATTTTAGACAATCTACAATCATGGGTACTCGTGTAACAGTACTTTACTCTTACTTCTGAAAATCATCATCAACATCATCTCAGCTAAAAGACGTCCACTGCTGGATAAAGGCCAAAGATCCAAAGGCCAGAGGCCAAAGAACCACACCACAACCACAACGACCGGTTTTGTGGTGCTCGCATCCAGCGGCTTCCCGCGACCTTCACCAGATCGTCGATCCACCTTGTTGGAGGCCTGCCCATACTGCGCTTTCTGTAGGTAAATACTTAAAATAAATAGCAATGTGGCTGGAATCTCCTTTTGCTATTGTTGATACTGTGTGTTACCTGATAGCAAAGCAAATAATATGAGCACAGTAACGCTAACCAAAATTTTTGTTTACTTATTCCAAACACAATTTAAAAATTATGAATAAAATTTTTACAACGTCATGTAATTTTGATGTAACATCATTAAAATGTTCAACACTTTATATTATAATCCTGTTTGGTGTCATCATAATAAGCTCATAAACGTATTACTGCTGAGCTTAGGCCTTCCCAGAAAGAACATTATGGGAACATCTGTGCCCTGCCCCTCGATTCCCATAGCGAAAACCATAACATATCGCAGCAACTTAGTCGTCGAAACCATTTCCATACCCGAGCCGATTTTAAACTTATTCGAACGAATTTCCATCCAACCGTATTCAGATCTACCGTATACGGTTAGTTGGAACTTCGTTCGAATGACTTTAAAATCGGATGTTAGTATTTAAATGTTTTCAACGTCTAAGTCGCTACGATATCATTGCGATTTTTGTTAAGGGAACGAGGAATATGGGAAGATCGGGTTAAAACCCACCACGCTGTGCTAGCTCAATGCGGGTTGGTGGTAGTATTTACTATATGGTTACAAAACTATACATTTTATCGAAAGTACGATATTTTAAATACCATGCGTAACTGTATTATCCGTAGAAAGCTATGCCGATTATGTTAGGTATTTATAAAAAAATAAACAATTCCAAATTCAATGTTGTAGTATCTATTATTTAAATAAAATAGTAAATTTAATGGTAATAAAATTACATTTTCATATTAAGTACTCAGGCTTGGTACTACTCTCAATAAACTGCATGTATCAATCGTATTTTTTCCAGAACTCGTTCTGAAAATGCATGCGAGAGAGCCGTATCTAATTGAAAGTAAAATTCGCTTACTCGGCCTCAATTGGTCCTTGATTTTAACGAGTGCACTAACAAGCTTCTCACTATAAATTCATAGTTCGTATCATTGAAGAATTCTTTCGTTCACAATAAAATTTTGATTGCAGACAACACGATACGGTATCATGTAAAGTAAAGTAAATAGCCCTTAACTCTCCCACAGCTGGGCAGGGGCTTCCATCATTGAAATCAAGTCATCACTACAATTCATGGGTAATGGCTTATTAATCACGTCATCATCATCAATCATCACGCTTGCCAAATGCAGGTTGGTGATCACAAACCCGGGCTATGCATCGAAAAATCCGAAACATACTTTCCCGAATTATGAATTGAACCCGGGTACCTTTGGGTATCAGGCCGAACGCTTTGCCACCCGGCCACCGAGGACACGGTATCATGATTCAAATAAATATCATCATCATCATCATAAGCCTATACTAGTCCACTGCTGGGTGGCCTCTCCAAGTGCACGCCACCGAGCATGACCCGCGGCTACTCTCATCCAGCTCTTGCCAGCCACCTTGCGAAGATCGTCGCTCCACCTAGTCTGAGGGCGTCTGTATTTTGGATAAATTACACATCTATGTCTTATCAGATTATCCGTGCTTCTGGATTTATCCATTAAATGTTAGTGAACTTGCATTGTTGACAAATGAAACAAAAGAGTCGCTTCCATTTATCATTCAACGTCTATCATCACTCTTTATTAAACAAAGAAAACTTTATTCAATAGTATTTTTCTCTAACTTTGATATTGGCTTTGTGCAAACCGCACATAGAATAACTTTAAGGTTTGGATGACTTTTGTTTTGTTCTACGAGTATTATTGCAACAATGACATATCTGTGCTGGAGTTTGTATCGTACACACTAGGCAAATAAATACTTTTATACAAAAGAAAAATTTAAATGAATAAATCGATCTCCGATTCGAAAGAAAAGACAGTTTTGAAAAGCAATAGATTAAGTATAGAACATTCCGGAGTATCGATGTGTTTGAAACTCTCGTTTCTTTTAAATAAAATAACGACTTTTTTTTCATTTTATAAATAATACCTTTATCTACACTAATGTTGTAACATTCTACTTATGTTTCCAATACTTGACTTATAATTACTACTGTTATAGCGCAGACAACAAAACACTCAATTTAAGCAATTTCACATGATGGTATAATATCCACATCGATATCGTAAAATCTCATTATAACATCAATAAAACGCGACCAATTAACCTGGCGAGCCTTATGTCAAAATCCTCATACAAGTTGTATAAAATTTTGATATTAGGCTGGCTTTTGAAAACAGTTGGGTTATACGTGAAAACTTCGTCGAAACTACTAAACTTACATACACAAAACTCTTTGGTAAGATCTTGTGCCAATTAAATAAAAAAAGAACAGCGCGCGCTCGCTCCTGATTGGCCCTGCGCGCGCAGCTGCGCTCTCATTGGTTAGATTTTAATGGCGGCAAGTTCACTGTGACAATACACGTACGCGTGAATTTAATGTTTCGCAATGTGTTTTGTTTTTAAAATACAAATTAAAAGTTAAAAATGGACAGCGACGATGATATTTGTACGCCTCCGGATATTCTAGAATTGGCGACAAAAGTAACTCACAATCTTTTGCCAGAAAAATCTAGAAAATTATATGAAAAAGAATATAATAACTTTTTGGCATGGAAGATCGAAAAGAAAACTACATCATTTTCTGAAAATGTCATTCTTGTGTATCTCAAAGACCTCTCCGACAAATTCAAGCCATCTTGTATGTGGGCTAAATATTCTATGCTCAAGTCCACACTGAGTATCTACGACAATATTAATATCACGAAGTATTCAAAAGTCATAGCGTTCCTGAAACGCAGTTCAGAAGGACACAAGGAAAAAAAGTTCTTGACGTTTACATCAGGTCAAATAAAGATGTTCCTGAAAGATTCACCAGATATTTTGTATCTTTTTGAAAAGGTAAGTGTATTTTAGTTCTGTTATTTAATCTACCTAGTACTTACGTACTACACACGCAAGTTATCTAGACACTCCGTTTAAGCGCTTTGTGTATAAATTAGGTAGTAGGTACCTACACTTTACTACTTCATAAATCATAGTTTTTGCCTTGGCTATGTACCTCAAGCTTATTATATCGTTTATTGTTACAGGTTGCACTAATCTTCGGCATAATGGGGGCATGCCGAAGGCAAGAGCTATACAACATCCAGTTCGATGAAGTCTCTAACATAGACGACAGTACAATCATGGTGAAAGTTTCGAAAACAAAAACGAAAATAGATCGTTCTTTCGTTGTGACGGGCAACTGCTATGCCGTATGTAAAAATACATGGAACTTCGACCCACCCCCTGTCGAAACCCTGCCTTTTTCTTGAGCTATAGATCGGGGAAGTGCGTCGATCAAAGAACTGGTATTAATAAATTTGGTGCTCTGGGAAAAACTATCGCAAGTTTTTTGAATCTGCCTAACCCAGCGTTGTACACGGGGCATTGCTTCCGGCGCACCTCGGCGACCCTTCTCATAGATAGCGGTGGTGATTTGACCGCACTGAAACGACACGGGGGGTGGAAGTCTTCTACTGTGGCTGAAAGCTACATTGATGAGTCTTTAATGAATAAAATTCAAGTCTCAAATACGATCTTGAACAGTATAGAAAACAAGACGAATGAAGTAATTATAAATATTCCAACTCCGTCTACGAGCTCTACTGCTTGCCCCGCGACCGTTACAGCTGCTGGATCAATAATTAACATTAACTTTCAAAATTGTACCATCCAAAATTTGAACAATTATTATAAATAAACTATTGTCACGTGTTTTAATACCCTTCATTATATGACAGTTGCATAAACTACTATTATTTAAAAAACATTTCATTGATTGTTGTGTAACTTGTCATTTTACCATTTTTTTTTAGTTAATTTGAAAAGGTCTTTGATTTCAAAGAAAAAACCATTTTCTAAAAATCAGACGATTATTTAACGTTCCACATACCGAATCGATCTCTTGAAGCTTTATCACACTTGATTTATGGCAATTATACAGGGTAATAATGAAAAGTTATGATGAGATTTTATGACGTCATAAAACTAGGTATTTACGAACGCTCGTCGGGGCACAATGAGTAGGGATTACCGTTTCATTAAATTTTAACCGTTATGAAGATTCTGTTGGAACGCTGCTGGCAGAAAGTGTCAGGGGATTTGATTTAAGGAAAGTGGAGCGGTGTATGTAGTGACTAGCAGTTGGTTGACTGAAAAAAAGATTTACATTTTTAGTTCTACTTCATAATATTACGTTTTATCGTGACGATTAAATTTACGTACATAAAAAGAAACATGTGACCCATTTACTTAATGGGTTAAGCCTCAATCTCCCCATGTAGGTAGACATGTGCCTAGAAGCGGAACGCTTACATACTTATTATAAATAAATAAATAAATAAACTTTCCTACACTCACACCAATTATCTAGCCCAAGAGAAGCTTCGTTATGAAACTCGTTAAATGGTTATTAGACAACGAATAAAAATACTTAAAATACTTAAATACGTACTTATTATACATAAAAAACACCCAGATTCGAGACAATTTAGAAAAACAATAATTTCTTAATTGACCCGACCGGGGATCGAGCCCGGGACCTCGGAGATGGCGACACCATGAAAACCGGTGTACAAACCACTCGCCCAAGGAGGTCGTCTATTATGAAAATGAAAGGGTTAAACATAGCGCTACAGTTGCCGCTGCTTTGAGAGGCAATGTTAAATGAGTTTTTAAAGACAGAGAGCTCATGACTCCACTGCTGCGGCACGAGTCCAGGCATGATTGAAAATACGACAAGGAGAAAGGGCCAAAAACCAACACGCGGGCCCAGTGCTGATTAATGGTTGATAACGACTGCTAATGCAGCCAGGACCTACGGCTTTAAGGAAGGCATTCCGAAGCACGGAGGACCTCGAGATGATTAATTTTTGGTCACCCATCCTAAAACCGGCTTTTGAACAAGTTTCGACTTCAGCAATCGCAGATCGAGCGCATTTACCACTGCGCCATCGAGGTTTGTTAAATAATATGTTAATTACTAGCAGCCGCTCGCGGTTTCACCCGCGTGGTTCCCGTTCCCCTGGGAATATCGGGATAAAAAGTATCCTATGTGTTAATTCAGGTTATAAACTATCTGTACGCCAAAATTGATTCAAATCCATTCAGTAGTTTTTACGTGAAAGAGTAACAAACATCCATCCATACTTACAAACTTTCGTGTTTATAATATTAGTAGGATTATTTTGTTAAATAATCCTGTTTTGTAACGTTTCTAATAAGCCTGTTGGCTTATTAGAAACGTTACAGTATTCTTTGAAAGGTCGTTAAGCTCAAAGTGAAAGTCTTAAGATACTAGTTGACACATGTATAAGACATTATCATACACAAGTGTTATAATATTTGTTTGATGTGCTGCCATTACTTTGATGTACATTTTCCATTCGCCGAGTTGGCAACTTTGTAAAGCTGTCTTGCAACTAAACAATGATTTGGAAAAGTTTGGAAGTGAACGACTTAAGAACTCCGCTTTTACAGACGCTGGCAATATTTATAAGCTTTTCGATTTGACGATACATTTCGTAAATTTAAATATGGTCTAAAGAGCGATATATAAAGTAAAACTTCGTAATACTGAACGCATTGACAATGATAAATATAGAGCAAAGTTATTTGTTTGTTATACAATGAAATGGATTGTTTGTTATAGACTTACCCATATAAGCTCATGAATACCGCACAAGGTTAAAACAGCCGAGTTATTCGTCAACTCGCACACTTTAAACTCGCACAGATGTGCGAGATGGCACTTCAGCCAGATTAATCAAATGCATAAATATGCTTAAATATCAATCCACGTTTTGATATAATTAGAATAAAATTTGTGAAGAGTTATTCACATTGTTGTTTTAAACATTGTTTAATGCGCTATCAACATATTACATTATTTGTCCTGCGAACCCTCCTAGAAACTTAAAAAGCTGCTTGTATATATTAGATATGGGGGTTCACGTCAATAGTCTTACTGAGCCATGGGCATTGAACCACGTTTTCTCGTGTATAACCCAAGCATCTGTCAACGTATATTAGACGTATATTTATCATTTCGAGCTCCTCCATGCTTCGGAAGGCACGTAAAGCCGTTGATCCCGGCTGCATTAGCAGTCGTTAACAACCACCAATCCGCACTGGCCCCGCGTGGTGGTTTATGGCTTGTTCTCCCTATACATCCATAGGGAAGGCTCGTGCCCCAGCAGTGGGGACATTAAATGAGCTGATTAAAGATGTTGATCTGTCAACGTACGCTAAAACGCAATAAGTTAACGATTAGATAATTCGATTTTAAATTTATCATACAATTTAACATATATAGGCACCTACTCCAAAATTCTATTAATAGAACGCATCATTGATTCCCAACTTTACCCAGAATGGTAATTTGGCCTAAAGCGGACGGACGGTGTAAACGTATATACGAGTTCCAACATAATATAAAATGTTAGCATCGCTTAAAAAAATCTTTAATCATATCTTGGCTCAGGGTATTATATCAAGCGTTCGAATTTTATAGGCTATATTTTTTATACATTTCCTTTTGCCTGAATTAATGCAAGGGCTGCTTTTAGAAAGTGCTAAATATTTTTAAGATGGTCTGTTTGTATAAATTGCCAGCAGTTTATATTTTATTTACTTCGTAGCTAGGTTGATATTTTATTAAGACAATTCATTGTGTAATAACGTTTGAATCTACATTCCATTATACCTACGTACAATTCAGTAATTTCGTGAAGGCGGAGAACCACAGAACAATATTTTATTGTTGTGTGCGGAGAACAGATGGCTACTTTTATATCGGCACCGATTTCTGACCGACTATGGCCGTCGACTTCTATCTAACCGTTTCTACCGATTGAAATAATTTTACTGCTGTTTCTAAGACCATAATCTTGTGTTACTTGTGTGTTGTATCTACTCTATATAATTATCTATAAAGTCTATTTTCCCGACGAGGTACTACACTACTTTTGCGACAGACCCAATTAAACACACGCAAAACCGCAAGTTACAGCAATAAATAGATACCATAATACAATATTTATTATTCCCGTTTGCATTAATAACCCTAGGAATATCCAAGCGAGCTATAATTAATTATTTGTGAATACCCTTTTCCCATAATCACTGCTCCAAATTATTATGAAATATCATCACGCACCTAACGAAAGGGTTCAGGGTTACATGTTAATGATTTTCTATAATGGATTAGATTCGTAAATTAATATACCTATAAATGTTATAACTGCAAGAAATATTACCAATTTGATTTTCTCGCCAATTTTTGACATTTTGTATCTTGTCAAATAACTGTGCAACGTAGACTCGTAGATGCTAAATCCGTAGCGTAGCCTTATATATAGGTACCTTTTATATAGGTAGGTATATATATATTAAAAGGGGTAAAAAAAAAAAGCGGCGTGATATTCCGTGCTGCAGTTATCTCACGCCTGCGTCGATTGCAAATAGCCAGCTGCTGTCAAAATCATCCAGTTTTTGTCATCTTGTTTGTTTAGTTTACGTTTTTCTTTTATAATTATTTGTTTGGAATTGTCTTTTTTTTTTATTTTTTTTTTTATTTATTTAACAAAAACCACAGCTCTTTTATAACATAGATAAACTTAATTCTAAATAATACAGCCAATTACAGTTTTACTTTGTATAAATTAATTGAGAGCAGTTTATATCCGTGTGCTTGGTGTGAGTGTGTGTGTGTGCGAGTGTGTGTGTGTGTGTGTGAGTCTGAATATTCAATTATACCCTATATTATACTTTATACTACTACTACCTTTTCACTTGTTATTAAGTATATCAACAATTTTTTTTTTAAATTTACCTTTAATGTTATGGAATAGGTCCACTGAGCAAAAGTGTTTATAAAATTTTTATAAATTTTGCGTTGGAATTGTCGTATATTGTTTTGTAAGTGAGTTATCTATTTATTATAATTATGAATAAGTTATAGTTTTAATGTAAGTAGTGGTCGCCCAGTGGTCGAAATTCGACCGTAATTTTATTAAAGTTGCACGGATTGTATCCTAAGCAATGAAAAATTAAAAGTGAGAATGTGAGTTTTGATCGGCATTGACAGACATCAGCCGCTCCTCTTCCATTTTTGAAATTTTTGAAAAGGCGTGGTTGTCAAATACATGGTAGTGTGTAATGTTTGTTTGATTGATATGTATTTTTTTGCATAATTAAAAAAAGAACTATTAACATTCCGATAACCTTCTCTATATAAACTATAAGTGTGCGAAATTTCATACTCCTCCGTCCGCGCAATTTTCGTAAAAAAAGGGGTACAAAGTTTTTGCTTCACGTGTTAATAAATAGATAATACTTAGATTTAATTAACTAATAATGAGCAACTCCTCTCTGTTGTCCACGGGGAATGCCGATTGCATAAAGCAGGATATTAAAAATCCTTTTAATTCTGTTGAACGCAATGTGTTGTTGAATGAAGTCAGGGAGAGGGTGCCATCCCTCTATCCTTTTCTTTTTCAAGTTTACTCGTCCCCTTCTAATCTTTTCTATATCGAATCCCTTGTACTTTCTCAGGTTGGCGTGCAGCAAGGGGATCCGCTTGGCCCACTAGCTTTCTGTCTTGCCATTCATAAATCAATATCGGATCTTCAAACCCCTTTGAATTTAGTACCTGGATGATGGTACCCTCGGGGGAGAGCCTGAGAAAGTACGGCAAGATGTGGTCACTGTCCTTTCTCGCTTTCGTCAACTGGGATTGGAGATAAACACGACCAAATGCGAATTCTACCCCTGCAGTGCCGAATCGCGTGCTTTCTTTCCTTGTTTTTGTTTTTTACTTACGGGTCTTAAAGAGTTAACAGATCAAACTTTGAATCTTTTGGGATCTCCTTGGGTACAATCGGGTAGCGATTCCTGAAGCCTTTGAAATAAGAAGACTGCTTCTCCTGTCTGCTAAGGAAAGGCTTCAATATCTTCCAGCACACGTTGCACTGCTTTTGCTGAGGTTTTGCTTTGCAGTTCCCAAGTTGAACTTTTTTTTGCGCACAGTTCCGACTTAGCTATGCCCCACGCACATTGATTCCTTTGACTCAGTGTTGAAGGAGACGGTTGAGTGTCTGCTGAATGTCTCCCTTAATACTGATCAATGGGACCTCGCTTCTCTTCCCATTCGAAACGGTGGTTTGGGCTTACGGCGTGCAAGAGACGTGAGTCTGCCGACCTTCCTGGCATCAGCAGCTGGGGTCGTTGACCTTGTAACTGAATTCTTTTAATTAGATGGATGCAAGGCTACAATACCGTTCGCTTCTGATTCACAGGCCGCTTGGTTGGCACTCAACCCTGGTTCGAGCGTGCCCGAAAAAATAGACCATCAGCGCTTGTGGGACGATGTAAGGGTGAAGTGGGTTTTTGACTGCCCAGTTGAAAAGGGCTTTGGGTGTGGATAGGGCAAGGCTTATTGCGATATCAAGGTCAGAGTCCGGGCCTGGCTACACGCGCTTCCCTCTCCACATCTGGGAACTCTCCTTGATGACGACTCTATGCGGGTCGCCGTGGCTCTCCGCCTAGGCTGCGATGTTTGTGAACCTCATATACGCATCTGTGGAACTATGATAGAGAGCAACGGTCACCACGCCTTGGGCTGTTGCCGTTGTAGGAGATTTCCGCGCAATCATGCCCTCAATGACATCATCCGGAGGGCGCTAGTTTCGGCAAACATTTCCTGTGTGCTGAAGTCACCAGGCCTTAGTCAGTCAGATGGCAAAAAGCCTGATGGCTTAACCCTTGTGCCTTGGCAAAAAGGAAAGTGCCTGCTCTGGGACGCCACATGTGTTAGCACTTTTGCCGCTTCGCACGTTAGTCGCACCATGAAAATGGCGGCAGCAGCTGCTGAGGTGGCAGCTCAAAGAAAGCACGAAAAGTATTCGGTACTCACAAACTATTTGTTTGTATCTCTTGCGGTAGAAACAACTGTGTGTACTAGCTGTTCATACCGCTTTGACAGTTTCTATTAAAAATTATATTATTATTATAGATGATAGTTATTGTTTTGTAAGTTAGTTCATTATAAACGATCGTAAATCAATCACGTTTTTTATTAGAATCCCTTTTATGTGAATGGTTCGTGATAAGGTTTTGTATAAATTTTATTTATTTTATTTTATTTTTTATTTGAATATATTTCAAAACTATAAAAACACAAATGTTGAAAAAATTTCCACGAGCAGGATTTGAACCTGCACCCTCATGACATATAAATAAATAAATAGTAAATAGTATTAAATAATTTCGGCGGGCTGGTTAGAAGTGTTAGAACCACGATAGCTCAATTGGGGTAGCACCTGACCCGGTATGTCAGAAGGGTGCTGGTTTCAAATCCTGCTCGTGGAAATTTTTTCAAAATTTGTAATTTTGTAATTTGTTCGCAACAAAATTTGCGTTAAAAATTATATAAACAAAAACTAAAACATTTTATATTTCAAAATTCTAAATGAACAAACTTTTATACTTAAACATACAGCAAATTTTTCAATATAAATGTTTTCTGAAGACGATTTATAACTGAATTTTGGGCGTAATTACTCCGTGCAAACTTGCAGCTAAAAAGTTTTGTATGTCTAGTTCGGGTAGATGGAGCACATAAATTCAATGCCTTAGTTACAAGGTCGGTGCTGTCTATATCACCGTTGCATATTTTATACAGAATTAACATGTCAATAAGACAACGTCTATTCTCAAGCGTTAAGAGGCGGTAGTAACTACAGGAATCCCTGTACTCAGAACATTCACGATGATCGCGAAAGGTTTAAGAAACTTGATCTCTATTCTTTCTATATTTTGGTTATATGAGATACCGTGGGTTCCGGATACTACCACAATATTTTGTGGAGAACACTCCTGATATAATATGTATAATAAAGTACTTTTGGACAGTGTATATCAGAAAAATGTCTAGTCACTCGCAAAATGAATCCTAGGTTTCTAAATGCTTTGGCAGTAATATTTCCAATATGTTCTTTAAAAGTTAGTTTTGAATACAGTAGAATACCTGAATCTCTAACTTGTTTTGTTTCTGAAAGTGATAAACTATTAATACTATAATTAAACTTAACAGGTTTCCTTTTACGAGTGAAAGACATGTATAAACATTTATTTACATTGATATTTATTCTGTTTTTAGTGTAATAAGTGTTTTATCTTTTTAATTCTTCTTGTAAATGATAGCAGTCTTGTATTTTATTAATTTTCAAATACATTTTTGTATCATCAGCATACATTAAAAAAATTTGCAAACTTAAAACATTGTGAGATGTCATATAAATAAGAAGCCTAGAGCAAGGGTCCTAGTATTGATCCCTGAGGAACACTTGATAAAACCGTAGATTTCCCCTTAAGCCAAGTTCTTATAGTTTTCTGAGAAGAAAGACATGATCTACGCGGTCAAAGGCTTTTTAAAAATCCGTGTAGATCACGTTTACTTGAGAAGCACCATCCATTCCATTCAAAACATCATCCGTAAAAATGGCCAAACTTGTATTTGTAATAGTTTCCTAAAGTTAATTATCATAAGCTGTTTAATTATTTAAGGCATCTAAAATGCCTTAATTATTGGTTCTTATGGAACGTGTAAGGTGAAAGGTGTGGTAAAAATGAAAAGATCCAAAGTGTATCCGATCTTGATCTTGCATGTGCTGTTGCTAAGACATAATTATTAACTTTAATTTGTCATGCAATTGTAAATTAAATATTTTTATTAGTGAAGTCATGCGCGTCAGGCACACATAAGCAAGCAGTAGTGATCATAAATATGAGTACACAGAGGTTACTAAGCCACTAGGACTGTGACTTGTTTATTTTGATGTGACGTCACTATAGAAATATTAAAAAATTGCCTATGACATATAGTTTGAGTCTCCGGCCTTGCGCGACTAGGTTCAGATGTGGTCGCATTGTTGTTGTGCGGTGACTCAGCGCTGAGGGCAATGGCCTCAGCGCTGATGTTGTTCGCACACTTCGCGCTGTTCGCACACTTAACATGAAAACTGTTAAGTGTGCGAACTGCAATGTAGTGATAAACGAGCTTCTGGCATTTCTACGTGAAGTGTTGGACTTTATGGATGAAGAAAGTGTTCACCAGCTCTGTACTACGTCTTTCTCAGCTGATGAAATAGTGGCCGCGAAATCGTTAATTTTTGAATCGCTACCCAGTGCAAAAAAGATGCCCCTACGCCGTAAAGGGGGAAAGAAGAAACTGTCACGAGATTTAGATGACATCATCTGTCTTATGAAAGGCAGTAACTCTGAACGCGCTCCCCCGGACAAAGCCCAGCTTTGGGCCTGATCTTCTTTAGTTTTGGGAACACTCGCACCAAACTATCACCACTAGATACACTAGGTACACAGGGGACCCTACTTGGGCTACCAAAATCACCTGGTCTTTCAATTATATCCAAAAAACACGTAATAAAAACGGGAGCACAAAACCGTCGCGTCGCGCACTGTCAACGACCAACGACGCCAAAGTCTCAAGGCGGACTCCCCTCTCGCGCCCGCGCGCCATTGATTTATAACAATTAGTTTTCACAAAAATAAATTACATACCCAAAATTTTAATATAAAAAATATGTTACCATCACTAAGAATTTCCTAACAAACCTTTTAGATTATTACGTATGACAGTACAATTTGCGGCAACACCTGCGACCGAAAACAATAATAGTTAGTTCGTGGGAAAAATAAAGGTGATTAATTTTGTTTTGTCTTCCATCATCCCCGGTTGGCGCGTAATCTAATAACATTACGAATCCACTAATATCATCTGACAAACAAATTGTTTCGAGCAATGTCTTTCCTTCTTTGTCCATTTTTTTTTCTTCACTAACGGTGATACCTACGCTTGGTCTTTTATTCAATAATGTCCCAATAGTATGTATAACTTTTTAAACGATGATGACCATTTACATTAAAACTATTATTATAAACGGGATTACTACTCACACTACAAAAACGTGGTAAAAATCCAGTTTGATAATAATTATTCGTCCCAATAGTGTTTTTTTTAGCCTGAACATGTAGTATACTTACAAAGAATGATATAATAACTAGAAATTCGCATTAATTCAAGCCCAAGGCCTTTTCAACTTCCTTCGTTGGTACCTCGTTGCGCTCAGTTAGCAAAGTAAACCCTAAAATTAAATATGTTTCACGTCTCATAACGGGTGTAATGTTGCGTGTTAGGCGCTGCGCAAACGTAGACACTTTTTGTTACCGACACGGCACACCATACAAAGAAACCGAGTTGCTGTATCAGTGGTGGAAGTAACTGGACACAAAAAGTGTCTACGTCTGCGCAGGGAGGGCTGATTTCATATTCACTGGTAGCTTGTACCCCCCCCCCCCAAGACACATATATACCTATATAATATGAGTACAATTTTACGGAGCATAATGTGTACCTACATAAAATATTGAAGAAAATAACTCTTATAAAGTAAATGTTACTACATAACCGCCTTACCACTAAGGCTTACTAACCATAGGTCTAGCCATTAGACTACTCTAGTGGCTAGACCTATGGTTTTCTCCCCTAACCCACTTACTCCTGAATTAACTTTTTTTGTAAGATTGGTTTGAAATTTCATATACTTATTAAATTGATGATAAATAATCCATAAAAAATAATTTAAAAAATATTCCATTTGGAGAAAAGCCGGAAAATGCCGTGTCTTAAACGACACAGTAGGAGAATATGCTACTATGATAGCTTATTGGTCAGATTTATTACGGCTCCATAATAAATTGACAAAAACGACAATAAAATACATGAATCTCAATAAAATGTTTTATTTAGGTATTTTTATACACATATGGTTATTTTCTGCATATGATATTCTTCAAAACATGTTTTCGGATGCAATGTTACATTGCATTTCATACAATAAACATTTGCACTATTATGACAGACACCACAATGCAGTCGAGCCTCTCTATAGTTTATCAGATGACCATTATGAGTATGCTGCTGTGGCTCTACTTTGTGATGGCTCTTCATCCCTATGACTGTCAGCTTTCTTGTTTATTTCAAGAACACATAGCGACATTCCTCCAAAATTTCAAAGGATCCAACAGCCCACCATTATTTTATCTTGTATAACTGCCAGGCATCATAAGTGGCTAAATCAAGGCAATGACTTATTAGTGAGAAGAACCACTTTTTCCCACGGACACTAGTCCTATAAATACCAATACTTTGACCTTTTAGATAGCTGTCTATGGATAAACAGTCATCCTTACTGGCATCAGAAGAATCTTCACGTTGAATTTCAGCAGGTGCTCTGAGATGGTACCAAGGTAGACTTTGGAGCAACACATAATCTTCATCTCCAGAGTCTTCATCTGTAACTTCCACGCTATAGTTTTCTGGCGGCATGTCAGTTATAGAATCTGGAACCTCATTTTTATCATTTTGCTCCAACTCTTCAAAAAATTTATTCAACGACAACGGGATTTTAAAATTCTTGTAAGAAATACATAATATTAAAGAAATATGCAATAAAAATTATTATTATTATTTTTAGTGTTTTTTAAATAATAAAAAGACGCAGTTGGAAAATATTCTAATATTGAATGGTAGTATAGTAGATAGTAGTACATTCTCCTACCGTGTCTTTTACGGAACACACACACCATATGAAATATTATAAAATAACAATTTGTTTTTTTATTTTCTTACAATATAGGAATAAAATATTGATAATCTGTTCTTACACAAATACAAATCGCGATAAAATATTATCTCAACTCACCTTAATTTACTCATTGCAATAATCACAAAATTCAAACTTATTACAAACAAAATATATTAAATGTAACTCACAGTTATTACTTCTCAATAACCATGTATAATTTTGACTGTCAGATCCAACACAAAAAAAAAGAACAAAGTCCCCACATAAACTTTTATATTTTTTTAAAGTTGGTGTGTCGTTAAAGACACAGTAGGGGTAAGTGGGCTAATGAGCGCCATAGCGCCCTGTCCTCAGCTTGACGCATCTAGCATCTGCCAGCAGCCACTTATATTAAATATTATTGGTCAATCAAGTTTCTCAAAGACGATTAAAATAATACACAGAGTAGAATATAATAAAAGAACTTATAAAACTAAATATTATTCGGAGAATTTTACTAATTAGATAATCGTCCTATTTAAAATATTAGACCGATGTATATTATTTCTTACTCTAATTCCTTGCAAGAAACTTTAATTAAAGTAGTTTTGCCGCTTGAAGAAGGTTCGTTAAAGATTTATTAAATACATTTGAACCAATTAAGGTTCCTTAAGCTTTCTTTGCATAGGGTTGGGACTGTATCGATATATTATTATTCTAAGATGTTTGAAATGGCTCTACATAGTCTAGTAAGTGAATAAAATGGATAATCCTATCAATAATGGCACATAATGTTTTTCTTATTTATTTCATTTTGCATTTTAAATCGGTTATTCTCTATTCTACCTGTATATTTTTCCGGTAAGTATAAGACGAGTTTGCTAGTCAAATTAGCAGTTTTTCTTAAAGACAGTCATATCGTAGTTTAATCGATATTATTCAAAGTCAAAGTCAAAGTCAAAGTCAAATATTCTTTATTCAAATAAACTTTAGAAAAGTGCTTTTGAATCGTCCATAATTTTTTTACCTACTACCCATTCAGGACGTCTATTTTTTAGCTGTGGAGAAGAATGGGCGCAAGAAACTCCACAGCTTTAATTCATTATGTAACGACATTTACAAAATTATATGCCGTTACGTTACCAAGTTATACAAGTTTAAAAAACCTTAACAATATATTGGATTAGAAATAGATTGGAGCATTTTAAACCCATGCTGTTTTGTCTTCAATGTAATCAGACACTTTATAATAAGCTTTTTTATAAAGCTTTTCTTTAATAGCGATTTTAAATTTATTAATATCTAGTTTTTGGATATTACTTGGAACTTTATTGTAAAAACGTACACACAGGTCTTTAAATGAATTATTTACTTTGTGGAGCCTAGTATTAGGTACTGCTAGTTTGTTTTTATTTCTAGTGTTTACATTGTGAGTATCACTGTTTTTAGAAAAAGTTTGAATATTTTTATATACATACATTAGGTTCTCGTAAATATATTGTGATGCAACTGTCATTATATTAATATCTTTAAATCTCTCCCTAAGAGAATTACCAGCTTTTAGATTATAAATTGCTCGAATAGCCCGCTTCTGCAGCACAAAGATAGTTTGAATATCGGCAGCATTGCCCCACAGTAAAATGCCGTACGACATTACGCTATGGAAATAACTAAAGTAAACAAGTCTAGCTGTTTCAATGTCAGTGATCTGACGAATTTTCATTACTGCATAAGCCGCAGAGCTCAGTCTACTCGACAATTTATCTATATGTGGGCCCCACTGTAGCTTTGCATCCAACGTAATACCTAGAAACACTGTGGTGTCCACAAGGTCCACATTCTTATCTTTAATTTTTACACTGGTTTTTACCTCCTTAACGTTGGGTAATACAAATCTTATACATTTGGTTTTTTGTTCATTTAATAGCAAATTGTTAACACTAAACCAATGAACTATCTTTGTGACAGCATTGTTCACATCGTCATCAATTGGCTGTCGTCGTTTCACTTTGAATAAAAGTGAGGTATCATCTGCAAACAATACTATCTCATGTTTGTCTTTTACAAGGTAAGGCAAGTCGTTAATATAAATTAAAAATAAGAAAGGACCAAGAATTGAACCCTGTGGAACACCCATTGTAACCACCGATCCCGGAGATCTTTTACCGTTAACATCAACCCTCTGAACCCTATCACTCAAATATGAGATAAGAAGATTCAGTGATGCATCTCTAATTCCATAGTGGTAGAGCTTCCTGACCAGGGTTTCATGTAAAACACAATCAAAGGCCTTGGATAAATCACAAAAAACCCCTACGGCATCGTGAGAATCCTCCCAGGCATTAAATATTTGAAGAATAAGCTCAACACCAGCGTCAGTAGTCGAGCGACCCCTGAGTTTTTCTATCCCCTATTAGTTTTTCAGCTTACATAATCTTACTAACTCTCCGATCTAAACTGAAACCGGTCTGAAACTTGGACGATGGACTAGAAATTAATCGGGAAAAATTGTAAATAGTGCTTAACATCAATGTGTGCCTAGTGTTTGCGTGAATTTCAGAAAAAAAATAGCCATCAACTATCGATATCGATAATAATCAGAGAGCGGACATACGAGCAATTTATTTTATCTTTCGATTCCATACCGCTCAGCGGGCGGTAAATTGCGCGTATCTACAGATGCTGTGACTGCGGGTCATTCGCTTTCAGGCGAGCAATTAGTAAGATGCACTATACCTATGCTCGATGGCGTATTTGCTTTAACGTCATCAACATCATCAGCTAATTTTTATGTCCCCACTGCTGGGACACGAGCCTAAACCAACACGCGGGCCCAGTGCAGATTGGTGGTTGTAAACGACTGTTAACGGAGCCGGGACCAACGGCTTTACGTGCCTTCTGAAGCTCGGAGGAGCTCGAGATGATAAATTTTTGGTCACCCATCCGATGACCGTCATATGCAAAAGTTGCTTAACCTTAGCACTCGCAGACTGGGCGCGTTAACCACTGCGCCATCGAGCTCCTTGAATGCTTTTGAGTTGAAATCTCGCCAGTAAAGTAATTTTCGGTATGGCTGGTCATCGGCTAAGTGATTCAATTAAAAATCTTGGCTTCATGCTTTGGAAGGCATAGCAAAAAAGTTAGCTTCGGTTGTAATCGTTTGATGACACTAACAAATATTGGGTGAGCGTGGTGGGATATGGCTCTTTATCCCTCATGTGATAATTATTGTCCCCGTTAAGGCAAGAGCGTTAGGCCATAATTATCAAGTTATTTATATTTCTAGTGATTACAATAATGTTTCGTAAGTGAGAATGAGCATGCTGTATTTTTACAACCTGTGCCATAAGCAAAATCCGTAGGGTGTGCAGTAAAAGTGCGCAAATAAATAAAATAATTCAACATTCCTCACCGCTCACCGCTCTAGTTGAACTATATTGACAATGGCCATTGTGAACCGTTCACAACCTAATACTGGACAACCTATACAGGTATATTCGAAACTGCCACAGCAATATTTGCAGTCAGTCGAACTTGCGGAGTGGAGTTATGCCAAAAAAAGACATACAACAAAACATTAACAACAATTTAAAAAAAAAGATACTGACAGACGTGAAAAAAAAACATTCGTGTATGCTTAAACTAGCAAGCTGTTCACGTTCACTCGAGCCCAGCAATGGGACGGGACGTAACTAGGCCGTTAAATTATGTTAATTACTTTTTAAAATCCCCTTTAAGACCATAACGGTAAAAGTCATATTTGTCGACATGGGCGCTACGTGATTTAACTTTGTTTTTTTCTAAAAGTTTTTGTATATGTGTTACTGTAAAAGCTTACATCCTCTCAACTGTATGCAGTAAAAATAAGTAACACGGTCTCTTTCTATCAGAGAATCAGTTTAGTTTCTAAACAGGGGAATGCGAACGTTTACGACAGCGAATATTTCTAGCGCACTATAAAAGTTACGACTTGCAACTTTATGGCGCAAGAACGATGCAGTTTTGGTGACTGATGCACGAATCGCTCGAGAACTATATTCGTTGTAATTATCTATTGAAGTGTATTGATGCTTGAGTAGCCACCACCAATTTTTTTACAACCAGTGTGAGCACGCTTCCAATAAGCTGGTTTGACGATCTGGTGAAGGTCGCTGAATGCACGCAGCACAAAACCGGTCGATGTGAGAGGTATTTGTCCAGCAGTGAACATTTTTTGCCTGAGATGATGATGAGGATGATGATGAAACAAATAGTTTATTCTACAGTATGATATTCAGCGCCTTTGTAGAGATAGATTGTTTTCCTTCAAGGAAGATTGTTGTCCTTCAAGGAGAAGAGTGCCTCTTTCTTAATTTTTTTTATTTACACTTAATAATCAGGTGAGAATAAGATCAATCACACTTCGACCCATCGAGTACAAAAATCCCTTCCCTCAGTGGTATAAAATTAAAGTAAGTAAAGTAGCTAAACATTTTTTTTATTTGGCAAGCAATCTTAATGTTTGCAGTGGCAACCACACAAATTGAAGCGTGTCTGTTGCGCAGTGAAGGTCGGATGTCACAATTAGAGGCAACAATTAACTTGCTATTAGAAAAAAACGTAATTACCAAATACCTAATTAAAACATCATGTCGAATTGTTATCCATTTACATCAGTACCTGATGATGTCCTTGCCCTTTATTTCTAATTTAGGTATTTAGTAAACGCGAGTGGTTTGTAAATAAGGTCTCTTTTAACAATACTACGATGTCGTAGCATGTCGCAGATACTTCGTAGCCATATCGTAGTCGTATGGAGGTTGTTGCGAAAGCTCGTAGCAATAATATAATGGCTAAAATCTAGTTTACGGTTGCTTGTTATTATTCAGCAACCACATGTGAGCGGTCTCACAATTTCGATGTACACTTTAAAATCATATCAGTAATTTTGATTGAAAATAAAGTGACGACACTTTGTATTGTAGTCACTTATCCGATGATCTCGAGGACGAGCTCGATGGCGCAGTGGTTAATGCGCTCAGTCTGCGATTGCTGAAGTTAAGCAACTTTCGCAAAAGCTAGTCATCGGATGGGTGACCAAAAATTGATCAACTCGAGCTCCTCCGTGCTTCGGAAGGCACGTTAAGCCGTTGGTCCCGGCTGCATTAGCAGTCGTTAACAACCACCAATCTGCACTGTACCCGCGTGGTGGTTTATAGCCCGTTCTCCCTATCCATATAAAGAGAAGGCTCGTGCCCCAGCAGTGGGAACATAAAATGAGCTAATGATGATGATGATGATCCGATGATCTGGCGTAGCTAAAGTTGTTTAATTTATAAGATCGCAAATTCGAACGCAGTGACTGGTGGACCAACCCGTTCCGATACAAACCCGGAGAATCTAGTAGAGAACAGGGATGTGCTTGCTTAATCCCATTCCATATAGAAACCCTCTGACAGTGTTCTAGTTACGAACCCTTTAGGTTTTTCGCCGCCCCTAAAATGTCCGGTGACGCGATAATGGCAGCTTTCGGCCAACAGCGAACTCTAAAAAACAAATAGTGCGCCAATACAAGCTAACGTGCGTAACAGCAAAGAGATTATAAAGCTAATAGGTGAAATTACCTATGAAAATACCTATGAAATTGACGTTTTTTTCTCACTTATTAATAGGTGTATTACTTCTAAAAGTCAATACCAGTTGTTAATATTATTATACACCTTTAATAAGGACTATGTTACTTAGGCTTCAGTAATAATAATGATTATTAATTTTGTGTCTTTATCGCCCAATTTTTTTTTTAAAGTGACTTCGTTTTTTGTTCGCGGATTTGACCTTTTGTTTCATTGTAGCTTTGAAGGGCCTTGATGTTTTTTCTTTTTAATGTCTGCTATATTTAGCTAGTGAAACAAACACAATACTCTACGATTTTTATAGTGTTAACATAAATAGATGCTAAGAAAATTAAAAAAAACGTTAGTATGAAAAATATAATTTTACAAAAAGTTTTCATTCAAAGCGTCAATTTCATAGTAAAGGACCTAATATTATCTATATTACACCTAGCGGCTACAGGCATGCTACGTTATGGCGATAAACTAACATAGATACAATGCTAGGTAGATAGGCGGCCTAATAACAAGCCCTATTACCTACAAACCGAGTAGCTTAAGTGCCCCGCTGTAAATAAAACACGTGTCTTCTGAAGTCGGTGCACGGTTATGTTCCAATTATAGCATTTTGAATCAGTCGGTATGGTGAAATCATAATCGACGCCCCTAAGTAACAGCAATATCTTTAAAAAAAAGGTAAAATAAGGTAAACCGAGCTTAATTAAATAGACATTTTTTATTTCGATAAAAAGTTTGCCCGGACTGCAACATAGTAAATTAATATTCTGTCTGGAAACCAATTTTACATTTACGACCGCTGCTAACGTAAAACGTAGAAATCCATCTGTCTTTCTGCAATTTGCGAGTATTACCAAAGTTACATATTCATTGGGAAACTTAGCAGTACGTTTGTGACCAACTTGCATAATAGAAGTGTTTCGTACAGTCCTTAATAACGAGCGCTGGAAAGTGCATTGTACGCAGCGAAATGGGAAAACGACATTAAAATTTTAATAATTAATATTTCAGTAGGTGTATTACTTGATGAAACACACGGCTAGGCTGTTTGCCTGTGGTTTGTCTTATAGAAAGTATTGTAAAATACTGGTAAGATTAACATCGCTTTTTTATAGTAGACTAGTGGACCCAGCGGACTTCGTACCGCTTTGATAGTTTCCATCAAATGATTAAATTCTCTTTGGTTTCCATGACAACAAAACAAACAAATCATTTTGTGTTGGAAAATTAAATTGTCGTTTTTAGTATATTTATAGTATGATTTCCATGGGAATATCAGGATAAAAACTATCCTATGTGTTAATCTAGGTTATAAACTATCTGTATGCCGAATTTCATCCAAATCCATCCATCCGTTACAGCGTGAAGAAGGAACAAATATACAGACATACACACAATCTTTCGCATTTATAATATTAGTGTGATTAGGCTCTGTCTGTCCAAATGCGAGGTTAGCTAGTAGAGCAGGGTTCTGCCTCACTAGGGTCCTCACCACGCCTAACCCGCAATCTACTTTTTCACACCTCGTTTAAAGGACCCCATGTTGTACGAGTAATAATTTTTAACAAAAAAAAACTGAGTTCAAAAAACAGGAAACTTAAAAAAGTAAAAACAGCTAAAGCAAGAAATAATATTGAAGTCATATTATTAATAACCTAGATACGGATGTCAGTTTAAAAAAATGTCTATTGCACTTTTTTGGCCGCGTGAAAAAAAATGTTCCTCAACCTCAACAACAATGACCGAACAAACTTCCGATTGTTTTTATCTCGTTTTTATAGAGAGGCTGACATCACAAAAGCGTGCCACAGACTAGACTCACCGCGGTGTTCGGTTAGAATCGCGATAGAAACAGTTTATATAACCTTGTTTGTACTTTTAAAACGTTTGTTAAAAAAAACATAAGGTCATTCTGATAAAGAGAATGTTAAAAAAAAGATAAATTGCCTTGCTTATTTACGACTACGACTTACGACTATAGCGATAATTTTCACACACAACTACAGCTCTTGTTATTTTTTTAGGCCCCCAGTTGATATGTTTTAGGTAAACATGTATATTATAACGAAAGTCAGGTTCATTACTGAAAAATCAGTAAAGAAGATAAAATAAGAAAATTAATAAAATATTAATTTTAATTATCTGGTTATTGTTGGAGTCGATTAACAGCTTTTCGCTATTTATTTATTTTATTTTTCATAACATCAATACGTTCATAACAATAAAAAAATTACGAATAATCACTACGCCATTTCGTGAGTCTTAGAGTATGCTGTATACTTAGATACCAATATCCAGAAATGTCGTTTCTAGTTTTTTTCCCGTCATCCCTACCGGATTCTGGAATGGTTATCGCACCAAAAGATGAATATGCATGAAGCAGTGAGCTAAGCAACATTAATAAATAGCATTGTCAACGTCCCGGATGCGGCCCTACACCTACACCACGTTTGTATATCGACGAATGAATATTGAATTGGCCTTGCATTATTTTGGATAAAAATGTCATCGGCTACGATCGATGGAAATTAACCGTGTATAAGAGTTGTCTTTTGTTTTTTTAAAGTGTTATTTAAAATAGGTATATTTTTCTCTGGGGTCATAATGGCGTGGTGCATTACACATCGACAGCATGTTTTCGTTTACATATGCTGCTAGAGTGTGGCACAGTCCTGCTTTACTAGCAGGTAATGTCTTTGTGGCCGAGTGCAAAGCGCTCGACCCGATACCCGAAGGCATCGGGTTCAATGCCCAGGTCAGGCTAATAGTTTTTCGATGCATAGCCCGGGTTTGTGATCACCAACTTGCATTTGGCAAGCGTGGTGATTATGTCGTTACCAATCAATTATAATGATGACTTGATTTCATTGATGGAGGCCTGTGCCCAGCTGTGGGATAGTTATGGGCTATTTACTACTTTTATTTACTTTAAATAGGTATTAAATATGGTTGTACCTTCGGTCGTCTTCGTCGTCTTCTTGTGTATGCTGACACTTAAAATAATATAGGTACTTGTATTTGTCATTCATGGCCATAAGATGGCAACGCCGTACCAGCTAGGAGTCGAAGTGGTCGCCATGGCCGCGATACCATTATATGGAATTGGAAGTATACTTCTTTGTTCATATTTCAATTAGTAGTTAATTCTCTCAAGTATCAAATTTTAACACATTTACTATAATATTTATGAAAAAGGCAAGAAAAAAAAAATTAAAAATAAAATGTAAAATAAGTAATAATAAATAATATAATAAATAATATGTAATTTTTTTTATGAAAATGTTGTCATACAACATTATGACACATAAACGTTAAAAAATAAAATACAAAGTAATTTATTATTCATAAGTATGACTACTTACATCACAAAGTATCTTGAAAAATATATATAACTGTTCATTAACATAACAAAAACCCAAAATTATGTCCAGTCGTACACTATTCCAGAACTCTGTGAACAAGGAAAAGCTAGAGCATTTTAACTTTTAAAAACAAAAACAAAACAAAAAACTTTAAACAAAGTTCATACGGGATCTCATTAGGGTTAAGCCCTTTGTTTAAACGAAAACAAGTATCGCTTGAAAAATTTCACTTGAGCGCCACAAGTGTGGGATCTCGTTTCTAAACTCGATGTTGAAATTTCAGTCGAAAGTGGAGAGAGTGCAATACTCGTCAGAGAACTATTGTGTTAATATTTTATGACTGGCATTTGTCATTGTTATTGGGACAACGAAACAGTTGTATTTTCTGTTTATCTTGAATACCAACATGGTAGTTTCACTCGTGTTCTTTCCGTAATAACACGTGTTGTGAGACTCCATTTTAATTTCTATCTACCTTACATTTTGTAACCTTACTAATTATAATAAAAAACACGTGAAATTGGCTAAATGTTAAAAGCGAAGCCATTAATTATGATAATTAATTGATTAATACCAACATGAACAGAGTAATAATAGGCAAATCACTATTTCAACATTAGATTTCGAACAACGAGTATACCTACATCAAATAAAAATCTCACCTACGCAACTTTTTTAACACTTCGTCTGAACAACCTTTACTTGAAATAGATTCTATAATATCGTATTTGCTTGTTGTGACAGTCATAAACTCTCAACTCAAAGTACTAAAAAATATAATAAAGATTTACAAAAGCGTGTGTGGTGTGGTATGTGGGGAGCTTGGGTGTATATCATCACCAGCTCATTATATGTCCTCACTACTGGGGCACGAGCCTTCCCGGTGGATGAAGGGGGATAGCGGGCCATAAACCACCACGCGGGCCCAGTGCCGTGCGGTGGTAGTTAACGACTGCTAATTCAGCCGGAACTAGCGGATTTACGTGCATTCCGGACATTGTACCTTACCTGCATTTCACAAATAAATATTATTCTATTCTTTCTGACAATTACACATTCAGGAACGACATACGAAAATCTTTGTAGCCACTGTTGCAAAACCATAATAATTATATTAATTATTATGATATTATCAATTGGGAGAGCACCTGACCCGATATGTCCGAAGGCAGGTTCAAATCTTGCTCGTGGAAATTTTTTCAACATTTGTGTTTTTGCATACCTAATAATTATGTTTGTTTACAGTTAAAGTATCTGCAATTTTTTTTATATAATGTTTTTATTGGGCAAATTAAGATATTAAAATGATTTTGTTTATTTTGATAAATGATTAAATTTAAAAAATAAAATATGTTTTTAAATTAATTATTAGTTTTCAATTTTTATTATTTATTTCACTACTAACATAGTTGTTACTAACGATATCAATGGTTATCATATGAATAAATCAATTATTTTTTTATATTATGAACGGGATGTGGATGCGATCAGCGACTTTTATACAAAGAAAAACGAGAATAAAACGATTTCTCTTTTGTGTGAGGTCGCTCGACTTTGTTATAGCAAACTCGTACTCGTAGTAGATCTTTAAAACAAAGGCTGTGAATTTTGGCGTCTCGCCAACCATTGAAAAGGCAAACGACTGCACTACGCAGTGTCACCAAAAACATAAATTATGTTTCAACAAAGACATAATAATATTAAGAGGATGCAGTTTTAAATACTTCTGTGGTTTCTATGGTGTTTCTGTGTAAAGTGTAGAAAAAGATTAGTGAACAGATGATGTTTACTTCGTTTACTAGCAATTTGATATCAAGGCCTTGAAGGCAAAACCACCTTGGATACTCCTATATAACACCTAAGAACGCTTCAATAATGAGTGTATAGTAGATAATATATTTTAGTGTGGTTTACTAATAATAATAATAAATCATTTATTTCAGTCAACACAATGTATAAGATGGTAAAAACACAAAGGGGCCCATATAATAAATACCTTACAGACTAACATACATACAATATAAAACAATTTTTGTTAGTTGATATATAACTTATAACTATGTTAGTATATTAAGCACTAGCTTGTGCTGTTCCGGTGGTGTTGACCGGTAATCTTCCGCGGTAACGCTAATGGCTAATAGTCGTATAACCGATTTGTTAAAAAGAATCCATAAAAAAAAATTATTAAATCTTTTTAAAAATATAATTTAAGCCCGATATGTGTTTTTTAAACTATGGCACACACGGCGGCGGCAGATCAACCTACCCAAAACTGTCATATTTTTACTATCAATTTTGAACTTTATTTTTTTGTTTCTCTTGGTTTTGGTTTCTGTTTTTTGATCTGCCGCTAGTGTGCCACACTAGCGGCAGATCAACCTACCCATACCTGTCAAATTTCTTCAATGAATATTGATCCATAAAACCAAAAAATAAAGTTCAAAATGTATTGTAAAAATATGACAGTTTTGGGTAGGTTGATTTGCCGCCGTGTGTTCATTTTTTTTCACTTTGATAGACTATCTACCACATATCAGGGACAGTTAGAATTGGTCAAAAAAGTTTCAGTTTTTTGTTTAGTTTTTGGTCACTTTAGTAGGTACATGGTTGCAAAATTTACCTACAGTCAATATTGTTTTCATTATATCTATTCAGTGCAATAGATGAAAATGATGTAAAATTATAGATAAATTTCTTTATTCATAATAAGTTCAGGCACGATTCAATTTGCATGAATTGTTAAATCTCTCATAAAGAAGAAGTTAATTCTCAATTCCATTACTTTGGCAGTGCAAACGAAGTTAGGCTCAAAGAATTAAGTATTAAACTAGATTCATAAAAGGTGAATGAGATGTTAAAGCTTAAATCATACGATCATTTTTTTATGTACACAAGCCTGCAGATCAGACTACAAACAAACTGTCAAATCTTCTCAATGGACTTTGAACAATATTTCTTAGGCATATGGTTGAAAATGTATTTAAGAAATTTGTCATTTTTTGGATAGGTTGATGTGCAAGCGTCTGTACTGACAGACATGCTCATAAAAAGTATGTTTCACATCACGCTTTCGTGCAACCCGTAACCGTAACCAGTAATATGCAGGGTTTGGAATACCGGAAATACAAACCTTGATATAGTACCGGTACTTTAGTTGGTACCGGTATTAATATACCAGTTCTTTACAGATACCGGTTCCATGATACAGTACCGATACTAGAGTTGGTACCGGTATCGATTATACAGTATTGACCATTTGATATCGGTATAACGTAAATGTTATAATACCGAGACCAAATAGGCGTTTACATAAGTGCGAGCGAAAGAGCATAGTAATCGAGTCCGGGGTGGTACCAGGGCTTGATATCGGTACCAAAAATACCAATAAATACCGGTAAAAACAGGGAATTTTTCATTACGATATCTAGGTACCGGTATTCGTTAAGGTACCGATACCGAGGTATTTACCGTTATCTACCGGTAGTTTTGGTGCCGGTATCAAGCCCTGGTAATATGTTCCACAAAATAAATTACGAACGTTACCTTTTGTTATTTGTTGTTATTATCATCACCGCCATCATCACCAGCTCATTTTATGTCCCCACTGCTGGGGCACGAGCCTTCTTTGTGGATGGATGGATAAAGACAACGGGTCATAAACCACCACGCAGACCCAGTACTGATTGGTGGTTCTGTAACCACTGCAAATGCAGCCGGAACTAACGGTTTTACGTGCCTTCCGAAGCACGTAAAACCTCTTGCGCCGAGATTCTTGCGCCTATTCTTCTCCACAGCTAAAAAATAGACGTCCTGAATGGGTAGTAGGTAACAATAATTTTTGGACGATTCAAAAGCACTTTCCTAAAGTTTATTTGAATAAAAGTATTTGATTTTGACGTAGGAGATCGAGATGGTACATTTTTGGTCACCCATCCCTAGACCGGCCTTTGCGAAAGGTTTAATCTTAGCAATCGCAGGCTGAGCGCGTTAACCACTGCACCATCGAGCTCTTTTAACCATCGTAATAATATTACTAATTATCAATATTATGAGAAATGATTAGGGGTTAATTTTCTGCATTTGCTGTAACGTTAACGTAAGTATACGGTTCATTTTCCTACGTGAATCGTTGCTAACATAACATCGAGTTTCGAATAATCTACTCTTGGAAGGTTAGGTACGCTAAGATGGTGATCCATCGTCTCCAGCTAACCCTGTGGGATGCCTGTAAGAGATGTTTGCGTGTCTGTTACATGCTTTTACTTTATGTCTTTGTGCGTGTAAAATGTAGGTGTAAGTATTATAAATAAAAAAACAGAATTTCCTTAGCTAAGCTACGTTATTGTACACAGAATCGGAAGATACAGTAATATAACGCGTAAATAAGTAACATACATACAGAAACAAAAACAATAGGAAGATAGGACGATTAAGAAGTTAGTTGCGAAAACATCTAGACATCTAAATATCAGCAGTCCAGACAGTATGGAGAAAGATAATACGCAATCTATACTCGTGTTCGCTATAATACGCTCGTCTTAATCATTTATCATTCGTACATCCTACAAAAAGAGATTTAAATGCATGGGAACCCTTTGAATTAACTTTGAGCTCTACTGAAAAGTGAAAAATAGGCTATATTCTATTGAAATATTACATAAAAGTACAATGTTGAATTCATGATTGTATTGCGGCAGAAACATTAACAAGATATTTATGATTATAAACTGTAACAAGATAGGCTTGTGTTGCCTTACGTTTATATCTTATGCGTCAGGTCCTTACCTATGAAATTGGCGTTTTTTACTCACTCATTAATAATAACTAGTGGTCGCCCAGTGGTCGAAATTCGACCGTAATATTTTTTTTATATGTAGGTAGTAGTAAACAGCCTATAACTGTCCCACTGCTGGGAAAGACCTCCATCATTGAAATCAAGTAATCGCTACTAAATGATGGGTAATGGCTTAATCACCACGCTTGCCAAATGCGGGTTGGTGACGACAAACCCGGGCTATGCATCGAAAATCCGAAATACATTTTGCCCGACCTGGGAATTGAACCCGGGACCTTTGGGTATCGGGCCGAGCGCTCTGCCTTTCAGCCACCGAGGCGTCATATGTAGGTAATACGAAAATATTTTCTATACGGCGATATTATGTCTGCGCAAGGTCCCTATTAACTACGTGTGGAAAGGACTCACAGTTGTGGAATTTAAGTTTCTTTTTGAACAGGGGATAAGATTGTATTTCTTTTAAAACACTTGGCATTTTATGTTAGCGGAATTAACCTTTTGTTTCATTGTAGCTTTGAAGAGACTTGTTATTTTTCTATTTAAGGTCTGCTCTAAGTAGCTAGTGAAACAAATACACTGCTCTACAATTTTTATAGTGTTGACATAAATAGATGCTACTAAAGTATGAAAAATATAATTTTATAAAAAATCTTTCATATCAAAACGGCAATTTCATATGTAAAAAATAAAAAATATATAAATATAATATATTTAAATATATATTTTTATATATATACCTATATATAAAAACCTCCCTGTTTCACTTTATCGTATGCTTAATGATATTTTCTGCCTATCCTTATCTTCGGTGCACAATCATAGTCACTAACGAAAAATCAGAAGTTCAAAGCGAAGCATTCTGACTATAAATTCAAAGTCAAAGTCAAATCGTTTATTCAATATAACCCTTCACAGGCACTTATTGACGACAAAACTAAGTATCAAAATTCTAATTATAATAAACTTAAATTTTGCTTGAACTAAACTACTGAAATTAAAATCCACACCAAAGCCATTATGAGTAGCGGAAAACTTAAGCAATCGTACTATTTTGTTTATTCTGGGTTGCGTATCGCTAAAATCTTCTGTAGGTACTTCTCCTCACGTTCCACTGAGATGATCCGGGAACGTCGCGTTGCCTTTCACTGCATAAGGGCAGACTTCATGAAGGCCACAGACGTTACTCTGGGCGTGGCCGGGTATCTAGGCCGGAAAATATAAAGTCATTGACACAAGTTCAAAAAGTATTTTCAACTTTAAAAAGGGATTAATCAAAACCGGAATTTTATAATCGTATAAGTGAAATCATAAACTTACAGATTTTTCAATCGACACATACTACTCGTACTACTTCTAGAACTATTACAGAATATTTACAATTTTACTGGATACACTCAAGATTGTGAAGCAACTGATTCATAAATAGGCCATCTCATCAAACCTTTCTTTATTATTTTGGTCTTATTGCCACTGTGGATACGTAATATGACGTAGTCCATGACGTCACAGCAAGAACTAGCTGATTTTATATCATTCGCTTGCGTCAAAGTTTTGTAAAAATAGAAAATATGTTTTAATAAAATTGCCGCCTACGCCAAAATACTGCCAAGCCAAAGACATTATGGCAATCATCAGAGCATTAGTATGTTTATAGAATCTTATCTTATCTTATCTTAGTGGGGCCTGCCGAGGTTTCCACCTCCCAGTAACACTTCGACCCATTGGGATCTTTTGTGCAACCCCATCCTTTCACTCTTCCTCCTCTTATTTTGCATGTTTGTAATAAAAGTTTTCGGTTGTGTGTGTTGGAGCAATTAGAAATAATGAAACATAATAATGACAGTCATGCGCTGTTGAATGACCAAACAAATTTAGTTCCATCCCCATTATTACGTATTGTCGCGGGTAGTACGTCACAAATGTCAAACGATGGCGCTTTATAAAAGCGGCCGGGAGCTGCGTAGCCGTAACAGTCGGTGAGCAGCTCTCGACCAGTCAACAGCTCCTGAGGATGCCCCGTGGAGGGGCGAAACACGTGTCGGGTATCGGTGTTGGTGTGCATTTTCGCTTGCACGCATTGTTTCTCCTGCATGTGCATACTTTTTGCGGGCGGGAGGGCGGTGCATGCGTACTGCATCCAAGCTGTATAAACGAGTGAGTTAGCGGAATTAACACTACATATTATTTAAATTACATTTTTTTGTACTATGGATTTCCGCAAAATAACGCCTGATTCCATTAATTATCTTCCTCCTCTGTAAAAATAGATGCCATAAGGTTGGTAACGTCCTTAAGAGCGAAGAGCCTGAAGTCCTCCGGTTTTGGATAGGCCGACCCCAGGAGTCCCATTCTTTTCCTAGCCAGAGAGTCGCAATCACACAGTAGGTGTTGCATTGACTCCGTTTGCTCTCCACATGCCCTACACAAACTATTTGTTGAAAGGTGCATTCTGTGAAGCATTTGTTTTGTGGCATAGTGCCCTGTCAAAGCACCGATGGTTAATCGGGCCTGCCTTCTGCTGCCTCCGCATATGAACTTACTCCGTCCTGAGGCGTTTTCGATGTTTATAGAAAAACTTCATACATAGCTGCCTTTCTTACTCGGTTTAAAGAGGTTGTCTGTTATGGATAAACTAACTCCAGATAAACCATTAAAAAACTGCGTGAACATACCTAGCCAAATCAGAACGAACCATTAATTTTTGCACTGTTTTTTTTGACACAGACATTTTTAATTTTTTATTACTTTTAGGATAGCACTTGCCCTTTATCTCACCTGAGATTAAGTGACTATGTTAAGTGAGATACGCACTTCACCCGGTATCCTCTAACACTGAGGAACTGGCTATCTTATCTCTAAGTGTCCGAACACAACAACGCTACTAACTTTTATTACAATTTCCCTTATTAGCTTGCTTCTTAATGCTAGTTTATTTTTATAATTTTATTTTGTACGGACAACAAAACAGATAACAACCATTCGACATTAAAAGACATGATATCATAAAGTTCTGTACTAAATTGTGATCCTCTTATGAACACCTCGTTTAATACAAAGCAACAACAAAGGTTTACTCTTTCGAAAACGTAATTGATCACGAAAGTCACTCTTTTTTTAATGCATACTGACTAAGTATTTGGCAGCAACCAGCCTGTTAGTGAGCAGCATGTGGCCTGGTAACGAGACGCCTGCACATCGACCAATCCAAAACTGTCACATTTCTTCAATACATATTCAACCATATGCCATATACATGAAGTTCAAAGTCTATTGAGGAAATTTTACTATTTGTGGTAGTCTGATGTGCAGGCGCGTGTACCTACATGCTTAGCCAGAAAATGCCTATTCACTTTTGCCTGAAGCGTAGGGTTGCCAACCCTACTATATAATACATGCTGTGCCCCGCGGTTTCACCCGCGTTCTATTAGTCATAGCGTG
This sequence comes from Eudonia lacustrata, assembly GCA_947562085.1. Taxonomy (NCBI): domain Eukaryota; kingdom Metazoa; phylum Arthropoda; class Insecta; order Lepidoptera; family Crambidae; genus Eudonia; species Eudonia lacustrata. The sequence continues at coordinate 13,314,178 of OX387318.1, read as the reverse complement.
ATGTAATATAACCTATAGCCTTCCTCAATAAATGGACTATTCAACACAAAAATATTTTTTCAATTCGAACCAGTAGTTCCTGATATTAGCACGTTCAACCAAACAAACAAACAAACTCTTCAGCTTTATAATATTAGTATAGATAGTATCCTACTATTTTAGGTGTCTAACTACTATTATTTTAAAAATATAATATAGGAGGCGAGACTACTAAATTTTATCAGCAAAGTCGCTAAAATCAGTCTTTATTATCTAAAACGGAACACAAAATATTCATTTAAGAAATAAAATAAATATTTTTGATATACTATAATTGAAATGAAATGAAATAAAAATACATTTATTTGAGACAGTACAGTTCAAACATACAGAAAAAATGGAAAAAGCATAGGAGAGTCCCAAAACGGTTCCGATTCAGCAAAATGCTAGCTAGCCTCAAGGCTAGCGCTGATTTTCCGTCGGAGCCGGTTTAGGTGATGCTGCGATAGCAACACAAACGTAACACACAAACATGTACAAAATATAAATAATAATAATAAAAAAATAATAAAAAGTTTATTTTCTCCACAAAGGTTGTTACAATTAAACTTACTAATAATTAAATTAAAGTATGGTTCACATAACCTTTGTGATAACTGAAGTCTATACCTGGTTTCATACAAAACCTGTGTTATAGATCACCAGGCTCTCTGCCACCTCGGAGTGGTCTAGTGTATGATACTTAAATATAGCCATATGTAGCAGCCTTGTGTATTTTTTAATTAATTCCCTATCTACCATATTTTTATGGGTACAGAATCCAAAAATACTATATTTGGTCTAAAAAAAAGTTGGCAACCCTACCTGAAAGATACCTAGGTTGTTGTGAACGTGGAAAAACGCAAGCAGCGCATTCCACTTAATCGTAAAGCGATTTATGGGAAGGCTGTGAACACGTCATGTTCTCCGCACTCGTCGTATAAGCTAGTTCCCACGGCCGGCCCACTGTATGGTGGGTTCACCATTGCACCACATGCCTTTACAAGTGTTGGACAAAGCAGGTGGGTGGAGAAGACGTGCGTGGTAGAACTGACGGCACACACCTAAATAGCCCAATATCACCCACTTCAGCATACGTCACCGCCCTACCGCTCTTACATTATTTTAAGAACAACGTTTTTTATAGATTACTATATTAATATTAGTCTTCTAAAAAAATATTGGTCATCGTAAAACGTAGTTATGTATAACTTAGTGATAACGTATAACGTGGTAACGTTTATAACTTGGCAACGTATAACGTGGTAACGGTTTAAGTGCTAATTAATAACGTGATAAGGTTTATACTGTAAACGTGCTGTAACCGCATCTGGACTCCATATTCACTTAACATCAGGTGAAATTGAGCCGTGCTAAGTATAAAAAGAAACATTTTTGGATCATGGATAACATTAATCACAGCTCCTGAACTGTACTGTGAGGTTGACTAGTCACACTTAGAACGCCTATGTGACACTTTTTGTAGCAGGTACGAGTAGATGGATAAAAATGAATAGTTACTATTAATTGACATTTATTCATTTTAATATTAATATTGATTCAAAAGAAATCCATTTCCTGTCATCATAAAAAAAACATTGTTCATGTTAAGGGATACTGTGGGTTTGCAATAAGAAATTTATTGAATGTAAAGAACATTTGTTAGACATAATTATGGCTTCACTTAGTATTAATTCACACTCTCAATCTCATAATAACATAATTAAAGTCATAACTCATTACTTATTAGATTACTCTTTTATTAATATATCTTTACGTGGGAGACAAACAAGGATAACACACTTAAAATATAAATCAAAAAATCAAATAAAATCAAAATATTTATTAAAAAAAAAATATATATAAAAAATATATTTATTTTTTTGTTTTATATACATACTAAAACAATTTTCAGTGAACTTTCCACTAATGACAATCAGAAATAACTAAGATAATTGACTTGAGGATTTGTTGTTGAATCTATACTAATACGAGTATTATAAATCTGAAGAGTTTGTTTGTTTATTTGTTTGTTTGGTTGAACGCGCTACTCTCAAAAACTACTGGTTCGAATTGAAAAATTATGTTTGTGTTGAATAGTCTATTTTTTAAGGAAGGCTATAGGCTATATTACATCACGCTATGGCTAATAGAACGCGAGTGAAACCGCGGGGCACAGCTAGTTCCCAATAAGTGCGTTGTAAGGTGTATAATAATCATTTCTGTGTGGTCACTCATCAAAGAGTATCGTGCCTCTGCAATTAATTTTGGCAGCACATGCAGCTATTTATAAAACAAGTCAATAGCATTTGTATAGAAAAGGACGGACAGTGATGTATTTATAGAAACGAAAGTGTGATAGCGCAGTGTAACAAACACCTATGTACGTATGAAGACGTATGGCTTAATAAGTCGTCGGAGCATCTTACGATTGACGTTTTGTTGTGTTTTGTTTCTTTTGTTTACAAAGCCGCTTTGACGTTTATTACGGTGGAGACTTTGTATCGAGAAGAAGCGTCACGTAACATAGCAAGAACTATCTGATTCTCCGAGTTTGGGTACATAAAATTATTAAATTATAAAAAAATATATAAACATTTTTTTTGTGTAAATAATAGTGTAAAACAAAACATTTAAGACAACATAAACATTTTAGTAAAAAATTAGTCTTTCAACTTTATAGTACACCTTTGTTCAGAAGAGTTTTATTCATGAACTTTTAATTAATGTACTGGCGGATATCGGTAGGTTGTTGCCATCGAATAAGGTAGGTACAAATTAGTCTACAGGCGAGAGGAGGAGAGGTTACGATATCCCAAATGGTAGGGAGCCTAGCCCTAGTAAGCCTAGTATGGTTGAGAAAACATATTCAAGATTTAATTTTTTCCTTACATTTTTCTTATCGAAATTTTAAATCCTGCGCCGCTCCTTTTTAAATACAGACATAGATCGTCAAATGTCACAAATTTAAATTCTAAGAACGCGGTTAAATGAACAAAAAAAACACAGAATAACATTGTTATTACTTGTTTTGTAATTGAACCCCAAATCTACAACCATAACGCCAGATTGCCAACTGATGATCTATATAAAACGACCTCACGATCCGCAAATACATAAAAATTACAAGAATTCCGGGATAAATTTATCTTCTATCACAAAATTTACGAGCCAGACGTGATCAGTAACACTCGGAGTACAATCCAGTAGCAGTAGTATCTTGTGACGTGTTTTTAGATAAAACTCCCGATGTTAAGCTAGATTTATACTACTATAGTACTTGATCCTTTAGGAGGTTTGAACCTCTTGATTCAATCCCCATTGCCGTTAGTTCTTGCATTCAACCCGAGCATCTTTCCGTTTGGCTGTTAACACTTAAATAATAACAATTAATAACAGTTCTGTCAACCCATTCGGATAGATAGATAATGCCGCTTAATTATGTATGGGTTCTAACGTTAGAAGTCTAACGGAGCTAAGGGGATTCAACCACAAGCTCTCGCATTCACCTGAGCATATTTCCATTCGGCTATTGACATTTCAATTAATGACAATAATTAACAGTCCTGTCAATCCATCTAAATAGGTAATGCCGCTTATGTAATGTATTGGTTCTAACGTTAGAAGTCTAACGGAGCTAAGAGTATTCAACCACAAGCTCTCGCATTCACCTAAGCATATTTCCATTCGGCTATTGACATTTTAATTAATGACAATAATTAACAGTCCTGTCAAACCCATCTGGATATATAGGTAATGTCGTTTATGTTATGTATGAGTTCTAACGTTAGAAATCTAACGGAGCTATGGGGGTTCAACCACAAGTGCTCGCATTTAGCCCGGGCATCGTTCGGCTACCGAGACGCTTCGTCTTAATTGAAATATCTCGAGCAACTCCATGCTTCGTATGGCACGTTGAGACGTTGTTGGTCCCCGTTGTTATCATAATATGGCAGTCGTTAAAACCCACAAACCCACATTGCACGAGGGTGTTGAGTTATAGTCCGTTCTCCTGTGAGCTACTGTTTATTAAGAAAGGTCTGATGATGTAATTAAACTAAAACAAGTGCCTACTTTGAAAGTTTGTTATAAAGATGGTCTACCAAACAGTATTCGAGAGGAGACTACTACATTTTTTACGCTTAAGAAGCGCGTAGAAGGGGCACTATATCTCCATCTAATGTGGTCGTTATTGTATGTTTGTTTAACTTGAGTCTTAACTATTTTGTATGTAATGTATTTAATGCTCTGCTTCTTCAGGCCTGCTGGAAGAAACTTCATTCTTAAACAAGCAGCGTTGTTGTATTTGATTATTTTTACATGTTGTCCTTTTCATTTGTTTGTATGTACATGAATTATAAATAAATAAGATGACGTCAAACAAACAGTTGAGTTACAATCGCTATTAGGAATTCGCGTCACGCTTCCTGAGTTTTGAATAACTTAGCGGACTTGAAAAACAATGACTACCGCAAAATTGGCGTGTTTTCTGTTGTTGAAAACAGTTTGATTCATAATTTAGTCGCTATAATAATTTAATTATAAATAGGGCATGGCAAACAGGCTAGCTTATTTATATATTAAAAAGAGTAACAGTAAATATGTGGGATTTTGTTGAGACATCACGCGCGCGGTCTTCTTGAGAGAATTTGAAAATGCGTTGCACTGTTTTGTTATATTTGTATGCATGTTCACAAATAAAATGGGTTTATAATCGATATTTCGCATAAATATTCGTTTTTTCTTTATTAAAACAAAAATGCAATTTTAGCTCTTCAGTTTTTTGCCAAGAAATTGTGTAACATCTTTATCTTTATTTACTGTATAAAGTTCTAAAAACAACAGAATAATAAATTTTGTCTATCTTTGTATCAAGTGATTGATGGTAACTTGCCATAGTTATAGATAATATGGCTGTGGGAACAATATTATGCATACTTTTTTACGGAAAATAATTGAAATGTTGAGTGGAGACCTTTTTGGTGCAACTACCTCTTACAGTATGAGTTCAATAATAGCATTTTCATTATACTTATCATAAAACAAAGTTACCGGTTTCCCTTTGCAGTTTTTAATATTAAGAAATTTAATTCAAATATTTTTTAAATTATCTCCCCGTAAAACAATACAACATTAAGTTTTAGCTTTCAATTGTGTTAAACATTAACCTAGAAGTAATTATGACAGTGGAGTATCTTTAGTATCGTTTCATTTCATGTAAGACGGACTACAGAAGATCAGATCTTTGAAGGATTAGTCCCTAAATCGGACATAACAGTAAAGATCAAGCTAGGAAATAATAAAGATATATTTTAACAAAGAAACATAAGAAAAAGAAAACGGGGTGATTTTTTTAGTAATATTTTACAGACAATAATTGTATGTTCGAAATAGAATTAAGATTAATGAATGAGTTTATGTGATTTTACATTGTTCAATCGACAAATGTTGGTTATCTTTATGGTTAAAATAACTATACTTACGAGTATTACTAATAGATGGAATTAATGCTGAAATGAAACTACTTTTACAGATCTACTCTCGTTTATTTTATACATTAGGTTTAATAAAATGTTTATCCTGGCGTTTTTATAAAACAATATGGAATAAGTGATGTTAAATAGGTCATATTTCCCTGATTTATTTTATAACATTCAAATCTATATTATATTTATCAGTTAATAAGCCCCGAAAATTTTGTAAGTATTTAAACTAAAAAGGAGAAGAAGACGGTTTCATTTTACTTGCTTACTTTTTTTAAAATCAAATAATTGAATTCTGAAACAAAACACACGCGAGATAAATTGACGATTTATTAAAACTGGAATGCTAGTTCCAAATTCTAAAGTGACACAACGAAGCGAACACAGCATTTTGATTTAGAAACTTTTGTACTCTGCGATTCGTGGCATTGAAAAGTTGATCCTTAGAGCGAAACAACGAATATAAAGGAATACAACGGCTTTGAATCAAACTTTATTTATTTCTTTGCCAGATTATTTATGTCTTGGAACGCAGACATTTTTTATCTGTTGTTTTGCTCTCCAGCTTTATTAAACAATACATTTTGATTTAGAGAAACAAAAAAACTTTTATTTGTAAAATAAAAAGCATACGAATAAGCCTACTGCCAGATGTGAGAGTCGAACCCACGACCTTTTTTTATGTTGTATTCCTTTCGAGTAACCACTTGAGCTTAAGATATGATAAGGCCGAAGGCAGCACTTAACCCGGAATCCTCAACAATTGAGGCACTGGCTATCTTGTTTCGTTAGAATACAACAATGCAACCAAAGTTGATGTTATGGCCACATTCAAGATAAGCCCTTTCGCAATTCGATTAACTACTCCTCCAATTGAGCTCAACTTTTGCACTAGCCTTAAACTCCTCCACACAAATGTTCTTCTATTTTCTCTCTTTTCATTGCTTCTTCTCTTATTGTTTCTCTGTGTATGTTGACAGCTTGTGAACGTGCAACCGCTTATTTTCGGCGCATTCCTAACGTCTCTGACTCTTCAAAACAACGCGTGAAAGAACATAATTTATCCACTTGCTTCTGTCGTTCGATGTATTTTGAATATCCAACTTTTTGGGTTAATCTTTGTTGTGTTATTGTATTTATTAGTATGTAATGAATGTATGTAATATAAATGTTATTTATTTATTAAGTACACAAAACAGATAGAAATTAAAAAATAACAGAAAAGGATGATATATTGTATAAGAGCTAAATTCCTATTTAAAACATTTGAACACAACACGATTAATAATAAGCGTCCATGTTAAAGTTTACCTAATCTAAAACTGTATCCAATTAAAAACTAATTATATACATAGAATGGTGAATAATAAAAATATAACATATTGAAAACTTATTCTAGGTTAATGTTTACAACTTTATGAAGTTTTCTTAGTAAGTGGGAGATGCCGAGCCGAGAATTTCCCGGATTTTTTTTTAGTTTATCAAAGTTAGCGTTACACGTTAAGTCTATCGTTCTTAGTGGTGTTTCTTTTTGCGGGAGTACTGGATGTTATTTCAAACTGTAATGCTGAGCTCCTGAACTACATTATCTTTTGCTTATCTATCATGATTCCTGTTTGTGTGTACATAATCGTATCTACTTATATGAGCATTTTTATTATGCTATTGTCCAGCGTTATTTCATCTATGTTTACCCATTATTGTAATTAAGCCATCATAATGCCTTATAATAGGTCATTGTTAAAATGTATAACACAGACAACAACAAGAAAAATATATTAAAACTTTAACTAGGTACTTATTATTTTCGAAAGAAAACACTCATTATGTCAGCGAAAATAATAGTGCTTTCAAAACGAATTCTGAATTATGACTCTAGACAATTAGCCTTGTAACACAAAACATGACACGGTTCCATTGGAATTCCTTGACGACCGCTGGATTCCTGTACGTTCCTCTATACGTGATAGCGTTAGGTATATGGATGACTGTCAGTTTTGAATATGTTATCGCGAAATAATTTGAAGATCCTTTGTGCTCTAATGATTAATGATTAGTGCACCGGTCTTACACAAAGAGAACATGAAGATCTAAGAGAACATAACCGGGGTCGCTTCCCAGTGAGTACCAGTTTTTGGTGATAGAACTTGTTCGCCTTGCTAACTGTCACCATTTTTTCTCAATTTAACGCCATTGCATTAAAGGTAGTCCGAATTAGAGATAAGATAGACAGTTCTTTAGTAGTTGAGAAATTCAGGTAAAGCTCGCTTCCACCTTCAATCTTATCGTCACTTACCGTAAGTGAGATGAAGGCCAAGCGTTTCTCCATTCTGGAAAAACAACAAAATTTATTTATAGGATTTTAAAGAGCACAAGATCAACATTGCAAAAAGCCACAGCCAACATGGCGTTCGGAAAAAGCCAGAGCAGTGTGAAAGCTACACTGTTAGAAAACAATCGCACCACGGATGTGTCCAATGACCTTTTCACGTCCAAAAGTAAACTGTGACGGTTAGAATATATCCACAGCACGCGCACACGCCGCTTCCTAAAATAAAATGCCCGCGCGCACGGTATCGTGTTCCTTTCAGTATACCCTGAGCTCCCGCGAGCACAACCAGCCTGTGATAATCTCTAGTCGAATAGTTTCCTAACAGTGCCATCATCTGCTGCAAAATGACAAGTAATACCCCAGTGTTTTGAGCCCCCTTTTTTCATACCCAAGCTAACTCTCCCGCCTGTTTGGATTGGATTACCCAGTGCCTTTATATTTTTTTGTGCTCATAGCACGGCTGTAAGTACACGCTTTGTTTTATACTAATCATTTGACTTATCTCTATTAAATTTCGAAGGTACATAGGTTGAAAAGTTAACATTGATATCCTCTTAAGACTCTAGAATTTGTAGAAGGATGTCTATAAAACACTCAGGAGTGAAGAGAGTCTAAGAATGCGTACCATTTTTAGGAACGAACAAAATGCTGAGACCGAAGTGCTCAATACTTAGATTTAAAAAGCAATCACAGAACGTAATAAACGATACAACATTTTATTTCTTTGCTAAACAAAAGAGTTGGCAGTGGAATGACTATAAAACACGCAGAAGCGTACAGAGTCAGAGGATACGCACCATTACTAAGAGATATCAAATGTCCAGACTAACAGTTCTGTGATAAAGAACAATCACAGATGTTTTTTCCTTCTAAGATAATAATGTAATTCTGCCTGAAAGTCCTACTAATATGCAGACTAATATTTCAGATGCATACTTGGATGCATACTATTTTCCTTAAACGAATAACGTCGTGACTGTAAATTATCTTAATCCTCCCATTTATCTTGGCACTCAACTATTTCCGCAAACTTCTGACATTCAACAGCATTACCCACGACTCAATTTCAAATATACCATTTGCCACCTGTTGTATACTACGCCACATTCTATTATAACCTTTTATAAGAATGTTGTTCCTATTTTCGTTCAATTTGGATTTAGTATATCAGTTTTGTTATTATCTCTACCTATTTACGCATCACTTCAAACGTTTATCTTTTGAAGTGAAATTATTTTCCAGAAATCTCCCTTGCGTCTTTGTCCATGAAACGATCTTTGGTGATTAAATCATTGGCTAAAATAATCTCGGTCTCGCTCTTCAAAACATTCTCGTGACTGAACTGCGAATTTCGGCAACGTCATTTGATTCTGTGTATACTTGTACACGTAGGTATACAATTTGTTGCTTCTCAAGGTCAATAAGAGCACTTTAATTGCTTTATCTGTTTCTGTCGCCCTTATTAATGTGTTACCTCTTTACAGTCTTACAATTTATAAAAGATGGAGATATTCTCACTCCTTAGAAGCAATGCATAAAATTAGAGCCGTGTGTGGCCGTGTTCTATATTATCTCTTAATAACTTCTAAATATCTGGCATTTGTCCCATTCGCATAGTTTCCTGGATTTCATCACGCATTTCTAAATTAAGTTTTCACGCATAATTGACATTTCAAAAGATAAACTTGTGCCGTTCACTTAGCCTACATTATCCCAGCGCCCCATTTAGGGTGCGCTTATATTATATAAGACCCAAAATAATAATAATTTTGCAAGTGATAGTAGGTTTGATAATTTTATTATAAGCTATACACCTGTTACGTCTTATAAACGTAAACGTAAACGGTTTTCACTTTCTGAAAAAATTATAATAATTCGATAAATTTTGAGAATTTTATGCAAAATGAGTTACGGAAAATGTACGTAATAATTTTCATATGTTTTTTAATTAACTGCTGTTGCGGATTTTTAATGTTTAGAACTAATTTTTTCTCTTCGACTACACTTTAAACACTCATTTTTTTTTGTATGATTTGTAATTTTTGTTCATCGCCTCATTTAGGGTGCTCTGGAAAAAGGTGGCACCATGAACAGTTTAGTAAAAGAATCGAAAAAATATTTGATTAATCATTGTTTTATGAATTATTGATTAAATATTTGTGAATTCTAGTGAAATTTCACAAATAATCAAGATTATTCTCAACCAATTGATTGAGAATAGTCTTCATTTCACAATGAATATTATTCTGATTGATTCTCACAAACTGATAGTGTAATCCCCAGAATTAATCTTCTGGTCATCATCATGATAGCAATACAATTTCTAATGACATATTCATAACACCACCTGATAATATTAATTAGAGTGATGAAGACAGTGGTAGCGAGTATGCAAGAGCATGAGCAACCTTTCTTTGACGATTGACGACCTTCTTGGTCGAGTGGTTCTGGTCCTTCTTGGTCGGCCGGTTTTCATGATGTCGCCATCTCTGAGGTCCCGGGTTCAATCCCCGGTCGGGTCAATTTAAAAATCATTGTTTTTCTAAATTGTCTCGTGTCTGGTTGTTTTCTATGTATAATAAGTATGTATTTAAGTATTTTAAGTACATACTTAAATGGTTAAATGGTTACTAGACAACGGATAAACATTTATCCGTTGTCTAATAACCATTCAACAAGTTTCATAACGAAGCTTCTCTTGGGCTAGATAATTGGTGTGAGTGTATGAAAGTTTATTTATTTTATTTATTTATTTATTTATTCTCGTCGATAATTATTGGATAAAGAAAAGGTGCGAAGCTAGATTCCATCAACGGAAGGGTTTTTGTAACTAGGTACCGAAGGAACTGATTTTCTCGATCCAGATGATCAGGCATCACAACCTCTACTGCTATATTTTAGGGGTGACCTTCAACTCTAATGGCTCAATTTTGGTGAACCTTTTGATTATGTATCTAATATATAATCTATCATAAGAGTTTAAGGGCCACCCCTAAAAGATATAAAAGAGACGCAAAACTTCTTCTGCTCTTCCAAGAAGAATACGAAAATCATCGAAAATCAAGAAAAACGGCCTGATAAGATTTTCGATGATTTATAAAACTAAATGATAAAAGACATTATATTATCAAACATGCTACTCAAATTTGATGTAGCCAATGTTATAAGAACATAAGGTTTGGATGCAGTACTTGAGTGGCGTTTATTTGTAGCAACATTATTGTCAAACTTTTCACACAACAAAATAAGTATATTTTACAAATTTTATGTTTTTTCAATAGATGGTGAGTCTACATTTAGACGGTTTTAAAAAAAACAATTAGTGTTTTTATTTAACTAATCAAAACCCGTGGTCAAATATTTCCAGCGCCCCATTTAAGGTGCGGTCCTGAAATTCGGCCTGTATAAAACTTATAAATATAAAAAACTTGTTTCTGTCTCTTTCGAAAGGTATTAAACAAATTCGTATTATAGAAAATATTTTTTTTAATGATTTTAATACTTTGGGATAATATGGGTTTAAGAACAGAATAACTGAATAGTATGATATTGATGAATGTTTTATTTTGTATTAAGATTTTTTATGTTTATAAATTATTATTCGTTATTTAAGATACGTGTTAAGATCAGATATCAAACGAAATAAGTATGCAGGTATGGAGGTTGAAGTCAATTCTCACACGATTTTTATCGTTCCATTTTTGTTTGATAAAATATGTACATACTTACTTAATGCTACATTTCTTGAGCGAAATGTGTCTTCTTCTAAACAATTTTTTCATACCTTAGTACGTGTAAGCTTTTGACATTCTTAACACCTGATGTTAAGGCCTGAAGGTTGAAGCGCACTTCATCTGGTTCAACCGAGGCACTGGCTATCTTATCTCTAGCTACAGTTATTAAAATCAAAATGTACTTCGAATTTCATCTCTTATTCTTCGAACAACTAAAAACACATTTTGGCCCTTTGTTAACGCGAGAATTTGTTAGGTTTCCGAAAATACCGAGCTAATTATAAATTCACGCGCCCGTTATTGGGTTCAATGTTTTTCGATTCCAATTTCCCTTTTGCGAGTTGAAATGTTGTTGGAAACACTCAATGTTGTGCTTTGATTTCACTTTGTGTTAAACAGGAGCGGTTTTAAGATCTACATTTTTACTTTTATGCCGATAAATACATTTAAATAAGGTGTTATTGACTTACTTTTGTTTCAAGTTATTAAACATGTTCTCGGTTTGTTTGTATGAATCCGCATGAAAACGTCCTCAAACTAATCTGATAGGAAAGTTTTGGATTTTGAAAAATTTGGAAAAAATAATGTATATGTATAAGTGCTTTTAAAAATGTTACTACCAAGCAATAATTATGTTGTAAAATAAAAAATTGTATTCTATATAAAACTATTGTAATGTTTGGAATTGGAATCTGAAACCTGCATGGTAATCGAAATTTTACGTAGTATTTTATATATAAACCTACCTATTATACCTACCTATTTACCTATTTATATATTACCTATAGGTAAACGTATAAACTAATCGTATTGAAACTACATGCAAAACAACAGATTGAGTAAATTTGAGGAAGACAGGTCATTTGGTGAATAGGAAACATGTTACTGATGAATTCAATTACAGACATATTCTTTAGATGGTGCAGCCATGACTTCTAAGATATCCTTTTATGATGACCTTGGCCCAACCTCATAGCTTTACTATCAATAAATTATTATTACCTACCTATTTTATTAAGGAAATAAAAAATAACAAATTCTCTCAATTCTGTTTATTATCTACAAAATTATTGAGATGTATAGTACCTCTCATCTAGGTCAGACTATGTTACTAAGATACGTAATAATGACTTTTATGACCCAACGAATTCCACGGGCGGAAGCTTCAACTATTCAAAATAGTATATAGTAATACGTCAAACAGTTTAGTATCGTTGCAAATGCATAAACACTTGTGTATTATTGTACAATCAAGAACAAACTGCTTCCGTGAAGAAACGCGTAGTACGTGCTGAAATCTTCTTTGTCCGTAGACTGGCCAAATACGAAATTTCCTATGATATTTAGCAAACTACTTTAACAAAAAACAGACTGCCAAATCTTTTAATACAACTGTGACGTGACGTCGACTACACGTGGGCTGAGGGAAAGTAAACAGTATATCCTGGACTGGATGAATAAGAACTGTACGTTGCGATGCCTTTACAGTGTGACTTTAGTATTAAAGTAGAACGTGGTTAAGAAATAATAAAATATAAAAATAAAAAGCTCCTGTTCTATAATGCTACGATATGATTTTGGGGTTAAACAAAGACGCCTAAAACGCCCATTTTAGCCGTTGCTAAAGGATCTATTGCTGTTTCAAAACTCATCATACTCATCACTTTTAATGAATCATCTTACTAATATTTGCAGTAAATTACTCATTTTGCTGTGATGTTTAGTTGACAGCTCAGTACCTGATGTCAATCTTCAACAAGTTTTTCTTAGTATTTGACTAGTCCAAAAGAAATACTGCCAATTTTCTTTCAATGTTACGAAATCGTATGACTCAATAAGAAAAACACTAACGTATATCAACACCTAACTAAAATTAATGCCTACTCAAAAGCTAATAAAAAATCTTGGCTATTTTTGTTGATTTCCCTACAGTAAGATGAAGGGCGAAATGAGACTGTATATCGTTGGGGTTTAAACGCAGAGTTGACTGATTACATAAAGCGCATAGCTAAGAGCCGTTTGAGGCGACGGACGGTGCTTCTATTTATAAAGTCTGCCAGATATAGTGGATCCACCACGAAAATGTATTGAAAAACTAAGATATTGGCGATTTTAGTGCTGCTTATAGGACAAAAACTAAATGAAAAAAATATTAATGTCCTTTTAAATATATATATATATAAAATCCAGTAATAAAACCTACTTTCATGTTAGCAAAATTATAAAAAGCACGATTTTAGTAATTTTAGTGATCTTAGTAGGTATAACAATCTACTTTATATTTAATCTACTATATAAATAAAATTATTTGTAGAATAACATTTATACTTAGTAATTTGATATTAATTGAGAACTTGTAAATTAATTTTTACTTTATGACGAAGTAATTCTTAGCTACCTGTAGAGATGTTAGCCAAAACTAATTAGATTGGCAGTGTTATGGTTTCGTTTTTTAAACACAAATTAAGTTTAAGTATTCACTGCCTTACATATAATTTATGCTATGCGTTATATCATTTCTTGTGTAAAGACTGTAACGTTATAAATCCTTCTACAAACATTACAATATCGCTATATTTCATTGTCCATATATCCACAAGCACACAAGCATAGATTTAAAATAAAAAACAATTACTAATCTAGATGCGTTTCCTTTCCCCACAGATACGTAAAGCAGCAGAACAAAGATGGAGCAGTTCGAATCGCTGTTGACGTGCTGCGTCTGCTTGGACCGGTATAGGAACCCGAAGCTGCTGCCATGCCAACACAGCTTCTGCATGGAGCCGTGCATGGACGGCCTGGTCGACTACGTGAGGCGACAGGTAAATGAGTTCCTAATGTTATGTTTGATAGCAATGTTAATACATCACATTAACCTGATTGCAACTTCCATGGTAGCGAAAATGGCAAATATTTGCTTACTGAATATTTTGATCTTGGATTAAGAATGTTTATGAACATTCGAAACAGTTCTCTGGAAACCACAGCTAATAAGGTCACAGTTTTAGAACCAAGCTTTTTATTTATTATATTTATTAGGTTTATTTTAGATACACATTTTCATGGTTAAGGTCGAGAATATGTCTGCTTGGTTTAGGACACTTTTTAAAAAGGAAATTGAATGACAGATGAAAACTCTTTACAGGTCAAATGTCCAGAATGTCGAGCGGAACACAGAATCCCATACCAGGGAGTACAAGGATTCCCGACTAACGTTACTCTACAGCGCTTCCTTGAATTGCACGCTAATATAGCAGGGGAACTACCGGATCCAACTGCTGGGCAAGTTATGGAAAGATGTAATGTTTGTTCAGAAAAATCGTATTGTGTACCGTGCGCTCACTGCGACAAAAAAGTCTGCGAAGAATGCAAATCAGCGCACATGGAAGTACTTCGTCGAGAAATATCTAGAATCAATAATCAAATAAGACGTGGTGTCAACAGGCTTCAAGATATTTTAGGAATCGTTGAACGAAATACCACAAATCTTCAGACAAACTGTGCTGCAGTAGCTGGAGAGGTAGACGAAATACACAAAAGACTTTCGAAAGCATTGAAAGATCGTACTGATTTTCTCAGGAATGAGGTTGATCGTTATTTAGCTACTGAATTAAGAAACCTCACTCATCTCAAAGATAACTTAGAGCTAGAGTTAAGTAATATACAAAGCAATTGTGATCTCGCCGATAAGTACATGATCGACGATGTCGAATGGGACGACACTGAATTAGTAGACACAAAAGAGATTTTCTTGAAAACGGTAGAATTTCTTAGAAACTTTGATTATGAAGCTGGTGACTACAACCGTAGAATGAGATTTATTATGACTCATGATCCAAACCAGTTGGTATTGCACGTTGCCAGTTATGGTGAGCTGAACATAACGCAACCAAACGCTTATGGAGGTAATATACAACAGACCCCTGGATTGACGAGGTCTAAGAGTGACCATCGCTTAGCAACTCAATTCCGTCAACAAGAAGAAAATAAAGGTTATACCGAAAACGATGAACCCATACTTGGTGGCAGAAAATTCGGCGAACGTAGGCCACCACCACCTGAAAAACCAACGAGGGATTATGGTGTCACCGATGATTATAGTGGATATGAATCTGAACACAGACCCTCACGAAGATTCCGTTCTCGTTTCGTAAGAAGTCATCAACAAGATAATGACTCAGACACAGAGACAGCAACCCGTGCAGTGAAAGCAGAACAGGTTCAAAAAGAAAAAGAAAAGGTTACTGATACCGAAGACGCTACTCGTGGTCCTATTAGTGGAATATTTAGACTTAGCGATTGCCCCCGTGTAATGCAAAGGATGCTTGATCTCGACAGTGGTAAGAAAAAGGAAAAAAAGGAGCCACCCCCGCTACCCAAACCAGTACAGCCTGCACCTCAGCCACGTCGTCCTCCACCACCGGCACAGAGACAACAGAGTGAAGATGATGAAATCACAAGGCTTAAAAGACAAAACAAAGGTGCAGCGTCCTCACAAGAACCAGACAGAGCACAACCACGTCCCACTGAAGAAGAACGTACCCCCGTGAATCGTAAACCAACAACACCAGCTCGGGAGGTGAGTTGGGAAGAAGAAAGAGAATGAAACCGGCGATAGTACAGCGTAGAAGTTAGGGAAATCATCGTTACTAACATCGAGAAATAGATATCTAACGGCATTCCATAATAATACACTCCACGCTTAACCCCTTTTGCACACTCTACACAACACGACAAAATGTATAAGCAATTTTGGTGTCCATATCGAATTTAAATATATTTCTCAGGCGTCCAGTGATGGTGAATCTGATGAATCGGTCGGATCTTTGCAACGAACGCAGCGTAAGAATGTGGCACCGGCACCAAAGCCGGTTACGACCGCTAGACGGCCCTCAGGGTCAGAAGCGCCTACTCCTCACCGTCCAGCCGCTCGTGCCCCGAGCACAGAATCAAGCGCATCAACAGAAAGCTCCGGCTCGGCGGTTAAGCACACAGGTGCGATACTAACAATTGAAGAGCTTAAAGCAAAATATAGCAATGAAGGGCATCCACCAAAACCTGGCATTCGTTTCTTTTCCACAGGCAATGAGAGAACAGCACCAGTGACAACAAATGGAACAGCCGGCAGCGCACAGCGAGTGCAAAGTCGCTTCGTGGGATCTCAGCGGCCGACGCCTGCACCGGCGCCCGCCGAGCCGGCTCACCCGGATTCCGATACGAGTTCTGAAGAGGAAACAGATTCTTCGGAGGAGAGTGAAGAGGAGCCTGCAACGCAAAGAAAGCCCGAGAGCCAGGCGATGGCTCGAAGTGACATAGGCCCGCTATTAGCGCGCAGCACAAACGCACGTAACGACGCAGTCGATAATAAAACCAAAGAAACTCCAACACAACCGCGATACCGCACGAGACAGACGTCACAGACTGAAGAGGAACCTACCCCTCGCTATAGCGCTGGTGGCTCTTCATATAGCAACCGATATAGTAGTAGCAAACCCAAAGAGGAACTCGAGACGCAATCTTCTTTAGACGATGATACCAAATACCCTACCGCTCGATCAAGGTATCTCGCCTTAAAAGAGCGGCGTAACCGTTTAGCTAGAAGTAAAAGCAGTCACACCGGGTTTGGAGCAGGAGACGACGACGATCAGGACGATCCTGTGTCTCCGACAACTGCTTCTCCGTCAGCTTACCTCGCGGCTCGATACGGCTCCGGCACGGGTGGTTCGGAGTTGTCTCGCAGCCGATCTTCGCACGCATTAAAGTCGAGAGAAAGCTCGCCTGAACGGCCCGTGCCCGGCGAAAAAGACGGCGCGGCCCTCAGCTCTTGGGCGAGGTATCTTAAAAACAAATACGGATCGCGGGGCAAAGACCGTGACACGAGCAGCAGTACTTCAAGTACTTCGCGTCGTCTGTCTCTCGGGCTGCCCTTACGTTCGGCCAACGAGCTTGCCAGTTCTGATGACGATTCAAAAAACGCGGCAGGCTCCCCCATCTCCCCTACGGCGGCTACAGCAGCGGTAGCAGGTTAGAGCAAAGAGTGGCGTGTAAATAGGTTTGGAGCTTGAAAATTAGAAGTGTGTGTTAGAACGTTTAAAACTTTTTTTGTAATCTTTGTTTTTTATCATAGGTTTCGCAGCAGCAGGTTCCTCCCCTAGGAGCCAGTATCTGCAGAAACGCCGTTTACAATTCAGTGTGGGGAGTCGGGGGAGCGAACCCGGATGCTTTACTTGGCCTCGTGGCATCGCTGTTGGCCCCGACAACACTATGGTCGTGGCTGATTCATCAAACCATCGAGTGCAAGTAAGATGTTACTTTTATTAATTATAATTTATCGGTGTGAATAAAAGTTAATATTTCGATTGAAATATCACCTGGTAACCCTGTGATCATAGCTCAGAGATTTCAACTCTAAAGCTGTCTAAGAAAAACAAATAAAAGGTGAACATCTTTAACAACATAAACATGATTAAAATTAATTTAACTTGACCAAAATATTTACGAAACAGATTTTCTTTAAAATGTATATTGTTATTATAACATTTCAAAGACGTTACCTTAGCCCATTGTCTAGTCATTTTAATGAGTAGCTAAAACAAGACCGGAAGTAATACGGAAGTAGTTTGACAGATGACCATAAATTGGCCGCCATTTTGGCGACAGTTGAGAGGTTATTAAAATAAATAAATAAAATGAATAAATATTTACCTTATTACAACTTCAAAATAAAAACTAGGTAATCAAAATATATACCTAGGTGCCAAGTAACTACGAACTAAAATTTATTCAGAAAATTTGTTTAACTAAAACACATGTTCTCCAGGTTTTCGACTCTAACGGTATCTTCGTAAAAGAGTTTGGACAATACGGCAGTGGAGAAGGCGAGTTCGACTGCCTGGCTGGCGTTGCAGTCAACCGAATTGGACAGTACATCATTGCTGACAGATACAATCATCGTATACAGGTAAGTTTTTCTCTGTGGTCTTGGTTAGATCAAATTATACAACGTGTAACAGAAACTTGTAGTAAAAATGAAAAGATCCAACGTGTATTCTATCTAGAATTTGTATGCGTTGTTACTGAGACATAATTAGTGAAGTCAGAAGAAGGCAGCAGTGATCATAAATGTAAGTACACAGAAGTTACTAAACTAGGTTTATTTGGTGTGACGTCACAATTGAAATATTTAAATAAAAATTACATAACAAATTAACTTTGATAATTATGTCTTAGTAACTCTGCTTAAAAGATCTAGATCAAATACATACACTTTGGATCTTATCATTTTTGCCACACCTTTCTGCTACGTTGTATATTGTGCTTAGTTGAGCAGGTGGTAGGTAGGACATTTTTTTATACAAAAAAAGTCCGGAGACGGTGAAAAGGCCATATCAGGCCATCAGCTAACGTAATTTAAAAAAAACAGGTCTGGGGAAGGACGTTGGCCCGTTGGCCCACTACTGAGTAGGTGGTGACTCTCCCCCCACCTCCCCGCCTCCATATACAAGTTCGAATGCTTTTTGCAGAGAATCAGAAGGACTTGATTATTATAAGTCCGTATTATTCTGTATTATAAGTCCTTATAAGTCCGCCAAGCTATCATCTACCACTATCTTATCGAAGTAAGTATGTCGCTATAAAATCAATGTCAACAACATCGCTTTCACTGTGATCCGTCAATTAAAAATAAGATAACCAGTTGCCCAGTGATTAAGGATTCCATGTGTTACGCAACAATTGTCAGTCATATCATTTTCCGTCAGAAAAGAAAGAACAGGTTTCACAATGTAAAAGAAATTATAAAATAACCTGCTAAAGCTGTTTTGTGTGCCATTTAAAAAATGGTGCTGTTGCTTAATATTTAATTTTGTTGGTTTATTAGAAAGTAAAGTTTGCTTATATGATGACTGCAAATGCTATGTGGTAATTTGATATTTTTTATCTATCTATACGTGAAGCAAAAATTTGTACCCCTTTTTATGAAAATTGCGCGGACGGAGGAGTATGAAATTTCGCACACTTATAGTTTATATAGAGAAGGAGTACAGAATGTTAATATTTTTTTCTTAATTATGCACAAAAATACATTTAACCAATAAAACAAACATTACACACACTACCATGTATTTGATACACACGCAGATACACTCTTTTCAAAATTTCCAAAAATGGAAGAGGAGCGGCCGAAATCTGTCAATGCCAATCCAAACTCACATTCTATCTTTTTAATTTTTCATTGCTTAGGATACAATCCGTGCAGCCTTAATAAAATTACGGTCAAATTTCGACCACTGGGCGACCACTAGTAAAAGGAAATGTGCGTTGCTCAGGCGCGGTATAAGCCTACCTCCTGCAGTATTCTTATTTTGTGGTAGGTATCTCAGAAAGGTTCGGATGCCCTATGCCCGAAAGGACATTTATGTTAAAATTTTATAATATTAGAAATGTTTTTCATGATACAATTTTAAACAGATTTTAATTATATCGACGAAAGATCAGCAAACCAGACAGATAGCCAATTATGAATGAATTAACCAATCCAATTGCATGACTTTTAATTAACTATTTCAATATTCATAGAGTAAAATCAATTAGGTTTAAACTAAGATATATAATTTAAGATTAGACCTTTCTCTTATCAAATCTTTGTAGTGTTAATTTATTTTAGACGAAAATGGTATGAAACCTGTTAATAATTGTTTATTCAATGCCTTAAGTAAATTTTCATTCAAAATTAACTTAATAACGTCAAGAAATTAACAAAATTCTTTTATCGTCTAAGTCAATTTAATTTTGTTATGTACAGCCCAAAATTATTAAACTGTATGTTATTAAAAATCGTTCTATCTCTCGTTCGGTAATTTGAATTAACGTTGATTGGCGTCTTTATTTTAATATATACAAAAAGATATAAAATAAATTGGTAATTTGATAAAGCTGATTTTCTTGCAAAGTTTGAAATAAAATCGTTTATTTCGGTACTTTTATGTTTTGTATGAGATATTTAGAAGATTTTATATACAAACAATGTATGTGCTATCAAAAGTTCCATATAGGTTATAGATACTTTTTTAGAAACTGATTATTCATTATGATTATTATGTTCTACGGCTAAATTTAAGAATATTGGTTTAAGTATTTTAAGAAATACATAAATTTTGCGATACATACCAAAGTCGTTACCTAAAGATATGCAACAAAATAGGAACCATTTTACCGAAACATAAATCAGGGTATGATAAGCCGAAGCATTGGCACTAAAATGTCAAACAAAAATAATATATTACGCTCTACTACAGAAATGTGAGATGGAAAATATGTAATGCTGGTAAGAAGATTTGAAATTGCAAAACAAAATGGAATACATAATGTCAGATTTGCCATGGCATATTTCATGTTTGGATAATCGTAGAATTTCATGAATATATACTTTGTAAGGTACAGTCCGACTATGAAATCCTTTTGATTTGCTTATTCGGTGGAAATGCGAATGTCATTACAAGACAAACAACGTCGCTAAAAAAATTTACTTTATCTTCTGAGTTCTTCCGAGTGCTTTCTGTAATAAACCGTGAGACCCATTATTATTTCATTTTTAGTTTATAATAATAAGATTACTTAAAATACTAATTGAAATGCTAAATGCGAAGACATTAATGAAGATATAATAACATTAATACTTTATCTTCACGCTTTGTGATCCAGAAGCAAAACAGATCATCAGTTTCAGATCCATGGCTCATGCCTGCTTATGATCTTGTGACTTGAAAAGTCAGATATATATTAGGTATCTTGCCACAACAACTAAGTTAGTAACATCATTGAGTTCCAACAGAGATAAGAATTTACTAGAAGACATTACTAACGAATCGGCATGAGCATCAGTTACATTTAAAGGAGATTGTTCTGCACCCATATATTGCTCGCCTTAAAATAAACTGCAGAGGAAAACTCATTTTCTAGTAATGAATTGCCTGTATTAACCCCTGAAAACTAAGTTTCATGACGGACACTTCTGAGAAGACAGTTATTTAAATAAAAAGGACCGATTTTGAGGTTATGTTTAGTCATAGGAAACACTTTAGTGAATGCTTATAAATATTGATATTTTTACTACTATGCCCTACAACAAGTTTCCTCTTGGTGGCGCTAAACGGAGACATCACTAGGTGGTAGGTCTGATACCTGGCTGTCTAGGTAGGTACTACCGCAGTATCGATATGACACGGGAAAATATTTAGGAATATAATAATAATTTGTCATGGGCAGGCGTTTCACTTACCACGCAGTGAGCGGCCTGCTCGTCATATTACTTTGTAAAAATAAAATCCTTAATGATACGTATAGCAATTTAAGGCTTACTCAATTGTCAAGTTCCATTGCTACAAATGATATTGAAAGTTAATAAATCTATAAGTATTTGGCTATGCTAAACATGTTTAAAAATGTGAATAAAACCGAAATTCTAAAATGCTGCGCAGCAATAATGTTTTATGTGTAAATATCAATCTTGTTACTCGATGTTTTCATCGAAACCAAATTCGATGTTTTTTGTATATTCAATCAATTATTGATTGACTGAAAACATCGAACGGAGACATCACTAGGTGGTAGGTCTGTACACTGTTAATATACTGATAATAATTATCAGTACTGACATATTGAAATGATTGACAAATAAAGATAGTGAGTATGGTAGTAAAAAAAATACTTTTAAAAGTCTTACTTATAATAAACAGTGTCCGCTTGAAATTCTTACTGTCAAAATTATTATTTAAATTAATTACAACATAACGTATTTTTCAAATGTTTGTAAATTTTAAGGCGATCCAGAGCAATCTCCTTTGATTATGATTATCAAAAGACATTGCGTGGTTATTTTTTTAATTATTTTTAAACTTCAACTGGGAAGCGCTTGGCGTTCGTTTGACCTGACGCAATAAAAAAAGATAGTATAATGTGCCATAAGCTATTTTTAATCCTAAGGAAACAAGCCAGCTAGTGCTTTAAAATTAAAATGTAAGCCTATTAGCCACTCAGTTGTTCTTAAACCAGACACAATAGAAATTCAATTGTTCTATGACACTGTGGTTACCTTGAGCGTCCAGGTATGTGTAGTTGCGACAGGTTTTTTGTCTTCTTGTTTTCCCTGTTTTAGCTTCTCTAGGTGACTGAGTTAATGAAGCCCTGATTAAAACCCCTATACGTTTCGTTTAATCCAACTCATTTTATTGTAGTCCATATATATGAAGAATACACTGTCCTAAATACCAATGTTATCTTACGTTTAAATTCAATTGAAGGTCATTTATCTCGCATAGGTAACTATATTAATGTGTTTAGTCCGAAGAAAGGCATAAAGAGATGATTGTAAAATTATATTTTTTCCCAAATAGGTTCTAACAATTTTCTTTTGTTTCCAGGTATTTGACCCTCAGGGACGGTTCCTCAGAGCCTTTGGAAGTCAAGGCACTGGAGACGGCAAGTTCAATTACCCTTGGGGCATCACCACGGACGCGCTCGGCTTCATATACGTTTGTGACAAGGAAAACCATAGAGTGCAGGTGTGTACCAGACACTGTAAAGTCTATATTTGCACAGCGAAATTGTTTACTTCCTTCCGATTGATATTTGGTTACACGACAATAGGGTACTACTGTTGCTTAAAATCGTGATTTGCCAATGCATAGTAAATAAAGTATTAAACGGAGTTTAACGGCACTACATAGTATAGGCTTAACTTTTTTTTAAACATCGTTTATAAAGTACCTAGTTTGAGTTAAATTCTTTAAATTCATTGTTTATACTACAAGATGCAAAAGTTTGGAAGTAAAATTCAGTAGTTTTTGACATTTTTAATTTAGACTATAATTTAGGTAAGTTGCTTTTTATTAAAACTGATATACCTACTTAATTTATTGGCATACTGTATATGACGATTTTTCTCTTTCAAATATGCATATATTTTTTTCTGTTAACACATTTGTTAATAAGACTTTTCAACATTGCATAAGCATTACTGTTAGTGCGAGTAGTCTTGAAGTTGGAGCCTAATAGCTTGGAAAATCCAGATTCCCTATCCGATCAGATCAGACACGTATGTGCCTTCTTTTTAAAGCGAGGCGACAAGATGCGCCTTTAAAGCCGGCAGCGTCTAGTGCAAATCCACTGCACTGCTTTCAACGCGCCAACGAAATAACATTTCATTTATTTTAAATTTAACAGACACAACCCAACGATCTTCTATGTACTTAGAAAAAGTTTATATTTTACGAAAAATTATAGGTACATGAACGGTATGTTAAACCACGGGCCTCAAGTCTGCTTACTTAATAACGTCTCAATAGTGTATCGAAAGCCTGATTAA
Organism: Eudonia lacustrata; assembly: GCA_947562085.1. Classification (NCBI taxonomy): domain Eukaryota; kingdom Metazoa; phylum Arthropoda; class Insecta; order Lepidoptera; family Crambidae; genus Eudonia; species Eudonia lacustrata. The sequence continues at coordinate 13,290,247 of OX387318.1, read as the reverse complement.
CTGGGAAACTGGTCAAAGTTGTCGATGTTTTAAAATTACAAAAGCAACCAAGTAACCATTACATCGATAATGATAAAAGAATCAGAAGCTCTTTTAGAGACTGAGTCTACCGAACAACAACAAGACGTAACCATCTTATGAAATGGGGTTCTTAAAACAGGAGAGTGGGTTTATGAAACGTGTCGAGTTTTATAACAGGATTACACTAATACCTACAAGTAGTACCTATATATAGTTGCGTACACATTATTATTTGGTAGGTTTCACGACGTACGCGACGTAGGCGACGTAGGGGTCCTTGTGTGGTGCCGGGGATAAAGAATTACACCACCCCATCTCGACCCGTGGGTGTCGTAAAAGGCGACTAAGGGACCATTCCAGAGGATGGGCAGCAGCATCTCTCTGAGGTTACTTTCAACCTACTGCGATCGCCAACCCGCCTGCCAAGCGTGGCGATTATGGCAAATTGGCCTTTGACCAGCAGTAGACGTCTTTTGGCTGAGATGATGATGATGAGGTTTCACGAACCTCTGTAAACCGAACATATCGTTAAGACCGATTTCTTTTGTATGCCCTAGGTGTTCCAATCAGACGGCACGTTCGTGGGCAAGTTCGGATCGTTCGGTTCCAAGCTTGGGCAGTTGGAACACCCCCACTACATCGCGGTGTCCAGCACCAACCGGGTCCTGGTCTCCGACTCCAACAACCATAGGGTCCTGGTCTTCGACGTCAATGGAAGAGTGCTCTCGTCGTTCGGAGAGGAAGGCTCTGAAGATGGACAGTTTAAATTCCCGAGGTATGTATTTATATGTATTATTTTACATTTAAAAATTTTTGTTCTCTTTCTATTGATATTTTTTTTGGATTTTACAACCTAGCCAAAAATAAACTATTTAAATAAATGTCAATAAAAGTGGCAAAAAAAATAAAAACACTACACCCCTGGACATTTTAGACACTATTTTTTTTGGAGGCTGGACGCTTGATGGGTTAATATTTACTGTCAAACGTCATTGTGGCTCCGAGGCACCATTGTCGCCTTCTTCCGTTTTTCAAGCGCTCAATGGGAATCTAATACATAATTGATCGAAGTTCAAAGCGCTCTTAAGGTTTATTGACTAAAACATTATTTTAGATCTTAAATTATCAATTCGGCATTACCGGTCTCCAAATTCTACCCTCTCCAACATAATCTACTATTTGAAATTATGAGCTCGGAACTTTCGGTGCCTATTACAAGCAAGCTTCGCCATGTTACCAAAAGCTCGTAAAATGTGGTCAGTTGGCTTCTAATTTCACTTTACGAGCACTTACAGTCGAAACCTTTACCCAATTATTTATGGTACAAGTGCTCCTTATTGCCTTTACAATAAATTGAATAAGATTTTTTTGACAATAGTTGCAATTGTTAATTTTATTTTTTTATTTATTTATATATAAGGCACGACAATAGAATGCAAACCACATTTCATACATAAACACATTTAAAAAATAACAGTAAAATTTGTTCTCAGGTTATAGTCGGACACAGCGCTTGTTTATTTTATCATACATACCTATATTAAAATATAGAGATCTCTGCTAAACTTAAATCAGTAACAATAATTAAAGAGGCGAAAACAAATAGAAACATGTTATAACCAGTTATAACTTAAATATTTATAAAATTTATAAAATATAGTGAAAAAATTAAACGCCTACCCGACGATCCTTCCCGGTAGCATAGCCGCCCGGATTGCGGAAGACCCAGGTTCGATTCCTGGCAGGGTCGGGTAGGCGTTTAATTTTTTCGATGTATTTTATAAATTTTATAAAAAATTAATTTAGCTTCAGTGCACTTAAAAATAAAAAAGTAAAAATGTTATAACTTGCTCTTGCATAGATTTAGGTAGGTGGGACGAGAACAATTTAATTATAATCAGCAGTGAGATTTTGTTGAATTTATAAATCTGTTTAATATTTATTACAAAATTAAACATATTGATAACAAAGCGTTTTGCCCGATATCCGGAAAATCTAGCTTCAATTCCCAGGTCAAGAAACGTGTGTTTCGGATTTTCCGATGCATGGCCCGGGATTGTGATCACTAACCTGTATTTGGCAAGCGCGACAATTATGATACTCGTAATACTCATCAATTGTAGCGACGATATGATTTAAATGATGGAGGCCTTGCAGGGCAGTATGTATGTGGTTATTAAAAGAATAGAATAAACAAATACATGTTAACAAAAAATAAAAAATAAAAATTGGAGTCGTACAAAGGGCGGCCTTATCACTAAAAACGATATCTTCCAGGCAACCTAGGGATGGAGAGGATTGATAATAAATGAGATGGAGGCCTTGAAAAAAGAATGTGCTGATACTTAAGTTTTTTTTTTAAAGATTGAGTGACCAATATACAGTAATGACCACTGGTACTGAATGGTAATGTATATATTTAGTATTAATACCAAGTAGATTAGTAGCTAATGTTGTTTTAAACATTATTAGATTCTTTGAAATGGAACAGGGAAAACATGCTCGATGCGCTAGAAAAACTAATAATTGCTTTATTCCAATAAGAAGTGTTCGCGTAAACTAGCAAACAATGTCAGTTTTTTATTTTTTATTGTCCGAAACATGGACTAATAATATAGTCTGAACTAATTAAAAACGGATTCTGCGAGTTTGTTAGAAATAAGCAAGATTAACATTTACATAACATCATTTCAAAATTTTGTTCCATGATGAAGTCCAACTTTTTCATATAAAATACTTCGTATGGTATATTATTGTTTTAACTGGTACACAAAATGTTGGCTTAACAAGACCCATTGCCAAAAATTTCAACAATTCAAGATCGATTGCCAAAAAAATATTGTGTCACAAAAAATTATAAAATTACCTATGTGTAGCAATTTTTCTTAATCGCTTATGCGATTCATCTTTTTAAAAGCAGATTTATTATCATCGCCATTGCAATATATTTTCATGAACTTGGCCGGTATTCTGATTATTATAAATATCGGTAGCTATACACAATGTTATGTTCTCATCGCTCCAGTTTTAACGGTACCTTGACCGGATTTTTTAAGACAGCAAGAGTAATGTGAACTTTAAAATAGGGTTGTCACTTCAGCAGTACATTTTTTATTTCACGATGTCTAAGCGGCATTTCATGCACTAAAGTATCAATATTCTTTGTCAACGTAACGTCGTTACGTGTACCTGATATAAACTTTATAAATTTATTGCGTTCCAAATTAAACTGATACGCTATCTTATAAGTTAATGGATAGAACGTGTTTTTTTATGAGATTTATTTGTTTCCGACAGATCAGGCATTATATTTTTTCCAGCAGAGAAATAGGTACTTTAACTATAATTATTCGAGTTAAAGTACCTATTTATTTTAAAATTATATTAAGTACTTATACCTTTTAAAACAATACAAAACTAGAGAGCTAACATCTTAGAATGTCTTAACGCAAAGCAGTAGGATTATCCATAAGTTTGTAACCCTTGGAAACCTCGATTACTGAAATTCAAGAGCATCTCTTCTTTCAGTTACCAATGTCTTAATTTCTTTCGACATTTTATTACGTTATATCTAAAGTCACAGTAAAAAACATTTAGTGAGTCCAGGGAACTGCGTCTGTGTAGCAAGTGCGAACTTTACGGCTAACAGATTTATTTTACGGCGGATAATTATAAAAGTAAATAGTTTTCGTAATGGCAACATCTATTGCATAACTTACATCGATTTGAAACTGTAAACTAAAAAAACAGATGGCGTCATAAGTGGTGTATTGTCTGTGGAAAACGACTTAGAATTTGACAGTTCGTAACTTCAAAAATATCAATTCGCCGGCTTGCAAACAAACTTTTAAAATAAAATTGTTAAACGTAAGCCAGAGCAGTTAATTCATGTAAGTAGCATAACTAAACATTATTGTTTAAATTTTCTCTATTTTGACACAGAGCAGTCAGTTAGAAAATAAAGGAGTTTTAAAAATATAACCTCAAATTTTACAAGCATGGTAAGTGAGTCATATACAAGCGGCAAAGTGCGGCATATGACGCACTTGCCCCATCACCAGAAGTTACAAACCGTTTCTGAAAGTATTATATTTTTTATCGTAAACGGCGAAATTTTTTTATTATATTGTGCTTGTATGTTATTATTTAAAATAAAGTAAAAATGTTATTATTTAAAAAAAGAAAAACGTGTTCCCTAAATGTAAAGTGGGGCACTGCGTATCACAGAGTAGATAAAATAGGATATTTACTCATGTGCTGCGTATGCCGCACTTCCCCCAAGTTGAAAAAAATTGCTTAAATCTGCGAATTAAAACTTTATTACGAAATCTTAGAAATATGTGTTCATAAAATAATATTCAAGTATACATATCCAGTATCTGTGGTAGTAAACGTTGCTATGACACACTAACCCCATTTTGGTGGCCAAGTGCGTCTATCAGGAGCAGGTGCTTTACAGTATTTTTTGTGGATTTTGGTGAGGTATTAGCAGGTTGTTGTGTTTTTTACATTATGCTATAAATATTATTTTTTTTAGCATTAAAAAAGTGCAAAAGTTAAATATAAATTAAGTGCAAATTGAGTTTATTTGCCAATGAAATAAATATATGCCTTACCAAAATATAAATGGGTAAGTTTTATCAAAAGACATAAATGTCAAATGAAAATTGTACTTAAAAAAACGACTGCATTAGGTGAACTAGACTGGAAACCACAACATTTTCTACCATAATGAATGCAACATAACTATTTAGAAGTAATAAACGACAGTCAAAAGTACTTGTAATTACATTTAATTAAAATTTTAATAAATTATGTAATTACATTTAGTAGCAGGCAGCCCTATCGATGCCCTAAATACGTGATCTGTTTAGTTATCGCCCCTTGCATACGCCAGTGAAATTCGAAATTCACCATTCCATGCCTTCGCTAACAGAAGCCATTGTAAAAACGTGCCAAGTTCACTTCGTCACTGTTATTGCCTGGTTACATTGAAAAATTAAGTGCTTATGACATCTGAAGTTTTATATGCACCTTAAAATTAAAAATAATTTTTAGTTTTGTTGTTAATGTAAGCATGAGCCAAGACGCAGAGTAATTAATGGACGGTGTGTGAGTGTGTTTGTGTGGCTGCATCCACACCTGCGAACTTCTAAATAATCAGTATGTCTCTAACCGGTATTTGAATTGTTCGCATCCTATTGACTTCGAACAAGATTAAATAATTAATTATGTAGAGAGATACTTTATTGAACACGGTGAATTACATTTCTTATGCTCTCCTAAAAAGAGAGTGAGAATGAAATAAAACGCCAGTGGAAAAGCTTTTATCGCTTTTTCCGATGTATAATTTTCTTTGCTAACATTATTTGCGTAAATATTTGTAGAGAAAAAAAAACATATATAGATAACACAGAACAGGAAAATAAATTAAAATAGGTACAATGATGCAGTTTAACTTCCGCTATAAAAAAATAATATTTTTCAAAATTCAGCTGAAAAACAATTGTGTAAATGTTGTTCTTTAACTCTAAGTACATCTCTAAATGTTTTAGCATAGACAATTTCGTAAGGATAGGCTTATCCGTTAAAAAAATATTTAACTTCTAAGGGATACCAAAACTTAGAAAGCCTCGTAACAATTTCTTTGTCTATCTGTCGGTATCTCTTTCTAATTGTTCCCTCACTGCTGAGGATCGTGACTCTGCTCCATCCGGTCAACCAGCTGTCTCCATTGGTTGCGCTCAGTCGCTTAATGCGGCGCTGACGGGCATCTTCAGATTTTCGGAGATCTGGTCTGACCAGCGTTTGCGGCTTCGGCCTCTGGGTCTTTTCCATTCTATGTTTTCATCTGTCTGTACACAAACTAATAAATAATAGTAAATAACTTTTTCTTTATTGTACAGGGGTGTAGCAGTCGATGACCAAGGTTACATCGTGGTCGCTGACTCAGGCAACAACCGCATACAGATCTTCCACCCTGATGGCACCTTCCTCAGGGCCTTTGGGTCCTGGGGCTCCGGTGACGGCGAGTTCAAGGGTCTGGAAGGCATCGCTGTCATGTCTGGCGGCAACATCATTGTCTGTGACCGGGAGAACCATAGAGTACAAGTTTTTTGAGGTAAGGAGAGGGTCAAGACAATAAATAATGTGAATGGCATTGAGGCCCATTTAAAAGATACCTTAGAGATTCATAAATACAAAGAAACAGTCATGCATACATACATACATCCATACATTCAAACATACACAGAATTACTTCTAGCCAACATCCTCCTGTGTTCTCCCAACATGGTAGCAACTTGTAGTAGCTGGGTAGACAAATGGTTTATAGTTAATATACTTAACATAATTTGCTTATATACCTAAATACCAAAATATAAGACTTAATTTTCATTCAAAACTATTGTTTAAAACATACTTCGGGTCTGAATAACCTAACTACTATACGACACCATGTACCTATCATGTACGCCAAGTTGCCTTGTAACCAGAACAAAACGGGCAATTTGTAGTTAGCACGTACACCGGTACATAGAAAGCCAACTCCTATCAGTACCTACCCGTGCATGTAATCAATGCAGGCAGTCATCATGGAGGTCTCTATTTCAGGCTGAGATAGCGCTGTAATTGCGTACTGCTTGCCAGCTGCTCTATTGACTCTAAAAGGGTATGCTAGAAGACCACATCGTTGTATTATGTATGGCAGCAAACGTTTATATAACCCTAAATATCTTATAACGATCTTAAAAGACGAAATGCCATTCACCTTCAAGACCAAACGGCTAATTGTCGTTATATAATACTGCTTACATTATTGTTAAGACAGAAAATATAGAATGTAGAAACTAAGCCACTTGAAGTTAATCATCCATAATACCAAAGTACGCTCGCTATAGGAATCGAACCCCGTGCTTTTTGTGTTGAGACCAGTATATATGAATATATTTTTTTTAATTTATTAACAAAGGTTGACTCCATCTATAACGTGCTCATCTGTTAGAAGGTACCGCTCTTTTAATAACGCTATCAGCCATATTATATTGATAAAGTATAAAAAAAAACCCTCGTGTGGTGCCGGGGATAAAAAATTGCACCACCCCCTCTCTTCCCGTGAGTGTCGTAAAAGCCTACTAAGGGACTATTCCAGAGGATGGGCAGCAGCATCTCTCTGAGGTTACCCCAACCTACTGCGATCGCCAACCCGCCTGCCAAGCGTGGCGATTACGGCAAATACCCCTCATATCCTTGGGGCCTTTGTCCAGCAGTGGACGTCTTTTGGCTGAGATGATGAAAGTATAAAAACATTGCATTGAAGTTTACGGTTTTATGTTCACAAGTAACTTACTACACAAAAGGTTATAATACGAAACAGTCATTTGCTTCGAGAATGGTAATATTGTTTAAATAAAACTTTGTTTCACAGATGGACACCATTTGGTATGCGATGAAAGAAGAATTTACTATAATTATTAAAACATTATTACAATGAAATTGTAAATTAATTTTTTTTATGTAAATAATATTGTTATTCGGTCAATTTATTATTTACATTGCATTACATTTTGTATGTTATTCAACGAGCTTCATTTTTAAATAAAATCATTGTTTTGCCTAGAAAATAATCTGGAATTTGTTTTCATTATTGCCAAACCTCTTCCTCTAAATCCTATTTCCAAAACCTTCAAAACAACAAACTACCTATAATGCAACTTGATTAGGCTTCATAAATACCTATTTTAGCCACCAAGCAGCATTATTTCGTATTGAATGTTTTAAACAGTACTATTAGATCCAGTAAAACGTAAAACACGAACACAAGCTTTAGGCCTCAGCAATGATCACTTGTGTCTTGCGACGCAGCGAGCGGCTTTCTAGTTCATTGCGCGTTATATATACTACGGCAGTCTTAGTCAACGGTGATAAAAAAAACGTACTGAACTAGAAATTTGGTCGCCGTGTCGCAAGACGCTAATGGTCGTGGCCTAGCGGTTTCGAGAGGGTTTGCAAAGCGCACGTCCTTCCTTAAGCTTCAGTGGCCACTTAAAAAATATATTTAATAATATTTTCAAAATAAGGACTCAGGAATTCAGGATCGCAGTTACATCCATGGTGTTCCAAATATCTTTAGAGTTCAGTAACAGCCTTACTAAAGGTGCACTGCAATTTATAATTAGGTATAGCTAAAATATGTATGTTGAAACTGAATATGTCACATCTGAATGCACTGTACGCTGACAAATAAATAAAAACAAGTACTTACACAAAACTCAATATTTTATTGAATCACACTAATATTATAAATGCGAAAGTTTGTGTGTATGTCTGTATATTTGTTCCTTCTTCACGCTGCAATGGATGAATCGATTTGGATGAAATTCGGCATACAGATAGTTTATAACCTGGATTAACACATAGGATAGTTTTTATCCCAATATTCCCACGGGAATCACACTATAAGTATACTAAATACGACAAATTAATTAATTTTCCAATACAAAATTATTTGTTTGTTTTGTTGTCATGGAAACCAAAGAGAATTTAATCACTTGATGGAAACTGTTAAAGCGGTACAAAGTCCGCCGGGTCCACTAGTAGACCATAAACGTACAGACGCCTTTACCTATCCAAAACCGACAAATTTCTGCAATAAATGTTCAACCTTAAGACCAATACATAAAGTTCAAAGTCTATTGAGGAAATTTGACAGTTTGTTGTGTCTGATGCAGGCATATGTACATAAGGATGGTAACGATATATAAAGTATAAAGATCACATTAATATTATGGACCCTGTCAGGCACGTAATATAAGAGAAAGTAGAGGAAGCGTCTCTAGTACCTTTATCTATAGATTTAATAAAGTAATATACAATTAAACCTCCTTGGTCGAGTGGTTTGTACACCGGTTTTCATGGTGTCGCCATCTCTGAGGTCCCGGGTTCGATCTCCGGTCGGGTCAATTTAAAAATTATTGTTTTTCTAAATTTCGGGTCTGGGTGTTTTCTATGTATAATAAGTATGTATTTAAGTATTTTAAGAATGTTTATCCGTTGTGTAGTAACCATTTAACGAGTTTTATAACGAAGCTTCTCTTGGGCTAGATAATTGGTGTAAGTGTAGGAAAGTTTTTTTTTTTTGTTTATTAAACATATTTAATTAAAAAATATTTAATTAAATATGTTTAATAAGCTTCAGCTAATTCAGCTTCAATGCAGCAATCAACACTTAAAAATAAAAAGTAAAAATTACTGTAGCGTTGTGTTATCAAATGTGTGGTTTTCATGTGTAAATAATCTGCATAGCCATAGGTTGCAATAACCGTTGGATAGATGGCACTCTGCCGCTAAAAAGCAGTTGAAAATCAAAAAGCAGTGAAAAAATTCAGTGCTTTCGTCGTCAGCTTTCACGACAGCATAATGGTCAGTGCAGTCGCCCGGATTGCGAAAGTTCCAGGTTTGATTCCTGGCTGGGTCGTCGGGTAGGCATTTAATTTTTTCACTGTATTTTATAAATATTTAAGAGCGTTTACGCCGCACACTAGCGCCGCCAATGAAAAAAAAATATATCTAGTAATTAGAGATAGAAATTTTAGCATTTTTACGTCACCTAATGAACACCTGATATGTTATGGTTTAGTTAAATATGGCGTTATAGTTAAAAGAGGCCGTAACGTCTTACTTAACTAAACCATAACATGTGAGGTGTTCATTAGGTCACGTAAAAATGCTAAATTACTTCATTCAAATAGTTTGTTGAGCATAAATTGATTTTCTATCTCTAATTACTAGAAATGTTTATTTTTTCATTAGTGGCGCTAGTGTGCGGCGTAAACGCTTTTAATAATACACTGTAATTTGACAAAGATAAACATATACACAGAACAGGTTTATTTTTGTTATATTATCATTCTACATTATTATATTATTATTAATAGCCATTACTTTTCCACTGCAGCGCCCCTTCTTCCACCTATCTCTATCCTGAGCTAGTTCGTGCCAATTCTTCAAGTGCAAGTCCAACTCATCCCAAAATCTCCGTTTAATTCTACAAACCAATAACTAAAAATGAAAAAAAAAAATGAAATGAAATACATTTATTGGCACACACTACAAAATTACACGATATTCACAATAACAATACAAAACAAAGACAAAGGACAAAAGACCCAGCCTCAGCACATGCTACAGCGACATAGAGCCGCTGCAACGCTGGTATTCTGGAGGGGCCTCGGTGACGTGTCCACAAAACAATGAGGAACCAACATAGACAATAAAAATAATAAAACGCACACACAAAAAAACAATAAATAGGACTGGCTGCCTGCTTGCCTTACCGTGCTTAAAGCAAAAAAAAACAGAAGTTTGCACTATGGTCTATGGATAGATGGATGACGTGTGAGTGGCATTTGACAGCACAGAAGAAACCAAACAGAAACGGCAAGCAACGGCAAAATGTGTTGATTGATTTACAATAATTTACATTTACACAAAGAGGAAAATATTATTTTTATTTATTTTTTATATTAGCATTGTCAATTAGTAACTCAAATGAAATATTATTTGTCAACAAAACACTTACACGTGTGCATTGAATGCACGTGTGTTTATGATTTAACAGAATTTTATTATGAAACGTTTTTGAAGCTTTGATCTTTCAATCGTTTTCAACAATTCCTTATCATTTGAAGACGGATCGAGCCTTCGACGGCTTGTCTAATTTCCCAGCGGTACCTTTGTAGCGGCCCTGGCCGTTCGTCGAGCGATAGATCCGAAGAACTGAGTATTAATGAAGCTGACTATGTTGGATTCATTATTTTACGGTAGGTAGATAGACGTTGATAGTGGTATTAGCAAATGGCCGGTGAGCGTGCGAGACCGCGTCCAACCCCTCGGAGAATCCAGTAGGGAACGGGGACGCCATTCCCCTTAGAAAACCTTTGACGGTTCTTCATTTCACGCTGCTTGAGGAACTCTTTAAGTTTCTTGCCGCCCGCCCCCATAAAGTCCGGTGGCGCTGAAAATACCGTCTGAGGTTATCAACAAACTCAAAAAAAATGCGAGATAGAGAGAGAGAGAGAGACGCACAGAGCAGTTTGCCAAAGCTGCGTATCTGCTTTTAAAAAGTAAAAAGTGAATATTTTGGCCATTTCAATATACAATGTTATTTTTAGTTTATACGAAACCTGAAAATTATTTGTTCAGAATCAGTAATAGAATCTATTTCAATATTTTTTTATACCATCTTACATTTTGACCAAATAATATTTACAAAATCTCAAATAAAGTATTCCCTACTAAAAACACACAACGGGACAGCACAAAAAGCTTGTAACTTCGTGAGTTTTCAAGATACTATTTAAAAAAAATTGTACTGATTCTTTAAATTAAAATATTTGACCCGAGTTTCGGTTTTCATTTAAACTAAAAATAAGGTTGTATGTTTTGTTGCTAAGCTGGAAAATTATATTAGAATGACCAAGATATTTACTCTTTTGTGCAATAAACATAATAGTATTTGCCTACTAAGCCTTATTTACTTAAATCTTGTAGAGGGTAGGTATAGTCGACAATGAAATTGCTTTACCACCTTAGAAGTGAATTTTGTCTGCATAGTTCTATTTTTGTTTAAAAGACCAAAAGACAGATACAATGTCATCATTGACAATGAGCCTTAGCGAAATTTTATTGTAATGGAAGTTTTTGTTCTTATAGAGTGACGCTTACCGGAAGGTAAAATGTGGAAGAACAAAGGAAGATAGAGTAGGAATAATATAGTCACAAGCTCGATGCGCAATACACAATTATTTATTGTATTTTCACAAAATAAATCTATTCGAACAAAACAGTTTGTTATTTTTTTTACAAGACAAGTGACATCAATAGAAAAAACAAAACGTCCGTCATCAATACGAGGAGGTAAGACTATGTACAAGCAAAAGAGTATTTTATGCAAACTCCTTTGTTGCGGAAACCCACAACAGACACTAAAATTATTGCTTAGAATTACACATTAAAATTACATTAAAATTAACAAAGTCCACTCACAGTTCCATGCTGCTCCCGCCGTCCTGAACGGGATCCATATGATCCGATGGGGCCCGAATCCGGCTCCGGGTCTTCTGGGGTTCCTAAACACACCCAAACTACCCCAAAGTGCACTTCCCACGAAAAATACCTTTATTCCCGTAGCGGTGTGGCCGGCATCCCGGCTAATTGTTTTCCCGAAACAATTAGTTTACGACGCACACACAATTTGCACTATTCACTTAAGTAGAATAATACGGCTCCAAATGCCCTTATTACTACATAAAACTATTTAATTATTCACACACGATAACCTATAATCCGGCCATATTTGCTTTCCAGAGACAAGAGTATAAAAAAAGAACAACTAGTGATGGGGCCATTATGCCACCAAACAAAATTGAATCTCGATAATCGATTCGTCCATAATAAATCAAAGTTTTATTTTTAACAAAAATAAATGCCTGTTTATTTGCAACATCCTTGATGCCGTCCTTAACACTTTCCCACATCAATGAGTTTCAGTCCCAGCTTGTCTCTGATCCTCTGTAGACATGGCTTCGGAACTGCCTTCGTAAGAATGTCAGCCAACTGATCTGCAGAACTTGTCTTCTTGACTTCCACTAGACCTTCTTGTACTGCTTCCCTTACAAAGAAGTGTCTGATCCTAATGTGTTTTGTCCTCTTATGGAACTCTGGATTGTGCGCAAGACGAATCGCAGCTTCATTGTCTACATGTAGGATAGGGATCTCTTCCACATGTGTCAGCTGTGTGAATATTTGCTGTAGCCATATCAGCTCACGAGCACCTTCGCTTGCTGCAACTATTTCAGCTTCGGTCGTTGAGATGCTAACTGATGCTTGACGTTGACTGAGCCAGGAAACTGCTGCTCCGCCAAAACAAGTTATCACACCAGTGGTTGATCTTCCAGTTTCGGTACAACCTCCGTGGTCAGCATCACTGTATCCAACAATGCCGCTTGTTGTTGTCGAATCTCCATATTGAATCCCTAATGATAAGGTGCCTTTCAAATATCTGAAGATTCTCTTAACTTTCAGCCAGTCACTTGCGGTCGGGTTTTCTAGGTTTCTAGAAACTATTCCCACTGCGTAGGCTATATCGGGTCGGGTGCCCGTCATCAGGTATGCCAAAGCTCCTACGGCTTCTCGATAAGGAAACCTTCCTACAGCTTTCCCATTTTCGGTACACTCTCTTTCTATAGGCGTAGTGACTGAATTGCAGTCAGACATTCCAAAACGTTCCAGTATTTTCTTTGTATAAGCTTTCTGCTTGACCAGGATGGAACCATTTTCATGTCGCTCTATTTCGAGTCCAAGGTAGTAGGACGCTTTCTTGGTCGTGATCTTCAGTGATCCGCTCAGTTCCTTTAGGAATTGATCAGCCAGTTCCTTGTCTGTAGCGGCTACGAGCCCATCATCCACGTACAGTGTAATGAGGATCTTCTTATCTCAAATCTTCTTGGTAAAAAGGCAGCTGTCTACGGAACACTGGTTAAATCCTTTTTCCAACAGTATTTCCTCAAAACAGGAATTCCAGCACCGTGGCGCTTGCTTCAACCCATAGAGGCTCCGTTGAAGTCTGCATACCCTTGAGGTGCCGTCGTTGAAGACCTCTGGTTGCTTCATGTATATGTCCTCCTCCAGTTTTCCATTCAGAAAAGCTGTGGAAACGTCGAACTGCACACAGTATAGGTTTTCTTTGGCACTGACACTGAGTAAAGCCCTTACAGTTGCCATCCGGGCCACCGGACTGTAGGTTTGTTCATAGTCAATCCCTTTTCGTTGTTTGTCAATCGATCCATCTGGGTTTCGTTTGATTCTGAACACCCACTTGCACGGGAGTGCCTTCCTATCTGCAGGTAATTCACTCAATATCCATACATCATTGTCAGCTAGAGATTTCATTTCATTCATCATGGCCTTTTGCCATTCAGTGCTGTCTTCCCTCTCAATAGCTTCTTTAAATGTTTCTGGGAATTTCTCGATTCCTACGAAGCACACGTAGTCTTCAAGTAGTAGTTTCTTAGGAGTTTTTAGTGTAGATCTGTCTCTCAGGTGGTATCTTGGCTCTACTTCTATTTCAGGCTCCACAACTTCGAGTTGCTCTTCGCTGGCATCGACAAAATCTCCATCCTCCTCCTCGGGAATCGGTATGGTCCGAACTTGGTCTTCGGGATGAACTTGGTCTTGACTAGGTCTATCTCCCTCTAGGACATGTTCATTGTAGTTGTCATTATGACGTTCGGTAATGTTTGGAGTAGGCTCTCGCTCTTGCTCGAAAATACTGGTGGTATCATCTTCATTCTGTGCTCCCTCTGAATTTATAGGGATTCTGGTTGAGAAGCGCAATTCGACTTGGGTGTCAAAAGTGATGTCTCTCGACTTCACTACTTGCTGTCCAGTCCAGATGCGATAGCCATCGTCCATTTCGTAGCCAATTAGCATGCCTTTGATCTCCTTTTTATCCATTTTCTTACGGTGTTGTTTAGGAACGTGGATGTAGCATTCACTGCCTATAATTCTCAGATGGCTTATCTTGGGTTTTTTGCCGTGCCACAGCTCGTAGGGTACCTTGGTATCCACTCTTGATGGACCTGTTTTATTGAGCACATATGCGGCTGTATTCACCAGCTCTGCCCAGAGTGCCTTCGGCATTTCCCCTCTCGCGTGCATTGTAGTCCTCGCTGCTTCTACAAGGATCCTGTTCTCCCTCTCACTACAGCCATTTTGTTCAGGAGTATATGGCATGGTGAGCCTTTGCGTTACTCCACGAGCATCAAGAATTTTCTTGATATCATTGTTGACGAATTCGCCCCCATTATCGCTTAGTATCATTTTTACTATGTGACCAGCAGCTTGAGCTTGGTTCAGCATTTGGGTGAGCTTGTCTTTAACTTCGGACTTTTGTTTCATGAAGTAAACGAAGCGGTATCCTGAATAATCATCTTTGAAGACGACGAAGTATTTATTCTTTCCGATGCTTTCAGCAAAGGGTCCGCACACGTCAGCGTGAATCAGCTCTCCTGGGGCTGTTGCTCTTTCCCGTGTACCAAATGGTTTTCTGTGAGACTTTCCATATATACAGCCTTCACATTTCAGCGTATCAGAGCTCAACTGAATGCCTAACTCGCGTTTAACCACGCGGATGACATGTTTCTTGTCTTGATGGGCGAAACGTTCATGGTACAGCTGTAGCATGCTGGAGTCTTCAGTAGCATTGACTTCTGAAGTCATTTGCTGGGTTGTTGGAATGACT
This sequence comes from Eudonia lacustrata, assembly GCA_947562085.1. NCBI lineage: Eukaryota > Metazoa > Arthropoda > Insecta > Lepidoptera > Crambidae > Eudonia > Eudonia lacustrata. The sequence goes on along the minus strand of OX387318.1, from coordinate 13,274,925 downwards.
GTCTTCATGTCCAACTTGTATAGTCCACCTTTATGGACTCTTCTTCCAACTATCTTTGTTATGCCTTCCACTTCGAAGCGACATTCCCTAGCTGTTGAAAGGAATAGGCTATCCTTTAGCCTGTCTTGTGCTGCCAAAGTTGAGAACAAATTCTTCTTCAAGGATGGTACTAGCCAGACCTCCTGTAGCGCAATCATCCCTTTGTTTTCATCGACGTTCGATTCTACCACTACTGTACTTAGATGAACGCGATTTTGGTTAGGAATGCAATGTCAATCTACGTACGGTCTGGATCGAGCATAAATATGTATACTCGCCGGTAAATAAACGGTACAACTTGGATATGTGGTCAAAGAGATCTTGTGCAAGTACTCACCAGTAGCTCGTCAGGAACTGAAGACGTGATGGTTCTCGCTGCTTACTTCTCGGACACAATCCGGCCGGCCACAATTTATAGATAGATAGTTCAATAATGTCTCACACACGGTAGACTCAACAGGGTGTCAATTCGAACACCAAATCCAATTTTTTCCTTTATAAAATCGGTCGCGCTCAGACGCAGCGCGCGGCGGTGGATTCGTTCGATTACGGTCTTCTTGAAGAAACCAGCCGTTGTCCCGTAAGTGGGCGCCACTTTCTTCGTGAGTTCGTACCACACAAGGCGCGCCGATTGAATCGAGCGCTCTCATTGGCCAAACATACAGAGTTGCACCATTTCGGGACTGCGTTTTGACACTGCATTGATTATTAATAATAAGGCGCGCGGATTCAAAGAATTGAAGAACAATTAAACGTTGGAAACGGAACATTCCGCCCACCAAAATACCAATGGGATTTTCCCGAAATTGAATGAAAACGGTAATTGAAGAAAGATATGCTACAATTTACGATACTAACCTTAAAACTAAGTTACGTTTATTAAAAGAGGGACGGTTATTCGGATGGTAGAGGGCACAGTTTTACCAGAGGCCTCTTAACAAGATGATCTCTCGCTGTCTTTACAGTAGCCACTCGAATTACTCCATCAGGCCCAGGATGTAAGGAAACTACGCGTCCTAGTGCCCATTGGAGAGAAGGTCGATTGTCGTCTTTGATAAGGACAATAGAATTTACGGTTAACGGTATTGAGTCTTTGGTCCATTTTGCCCGCTGAGTTAGCGTGTGTAAATATTCGTTTTTCCAACGTCTCCAAAACTGTTGTTGAAATGATTGGATCAGTTGCCAACGATTTAGGCGATGAAGGTGAACATCAGAGTAATCTACATCTGGGACCGCTGTGAGAGGTTCCAGTGTAAGAAAATGCCCAGGTGTAAGAACGTTTAGATCGTTAGGGTCCGAGCTTAAAGGACACAAAGGTCTGGAGTTTAAAATCGATTCGATCTGGGTGAAGAGTGTAGTGAGCTCTTCAAATGTTAGAGTTTGATCGCCAACAATCCGATATAAATGACTTTTCGCGGCTTTTACTTGAATTTCCCAGACTCCTCCAAAATGTGGAGAAGATGGGGGGTTACGTTTAAAGGCAATCCGTTCTGCGTTTGATGCTTGTTCCATGCATGCGGCCAGCTGTGAGGCTGCGCCAACGAAGTTTGTGCCGCAATCAGAACGGATGACGTTACAACGGCCGCGACGAGAGACGAAACGGCGCAACGCAGCGATGAAGCCGTCGGTCGATAAGGTAGACACTACCTCAAGATGCACAGCTTTGGTGCTCACACAGACGAACAAGCACAGATACGCTTTATCGATTTTCGCACCACGATTGAGACCGAGCTTGATTTTAAAGGGGCCCGCGAAATCTACGCCTACATCAGAAAACGGTTTCGCCTGGTTAACGCGAAAGGCAGGAAGATCGCTCATAAACGGTTGCAATGGTTGCGGGCGGAGTCGATAGCATCGGATGCATCTTGAAAGGTGTTGCCGTACGGCACGCTTAGCCGCAAGTATCCAGAACTGCTGCAAGATCAGGTAATGTGTGGTGTTCAAACCAGGGTGAAGGTACTTCCGATGAATGGAGTCGATTACTGAGGTCGTTAGCACACATTTCCTGGGCAACAATGCCGGGTGCCTGTGTTCGAACTCAAGGCCAGATCGAGCTAGCCGCCCGCCCACCCTGAGGACACCTTGGTCATCCAGGAATGGAGTTAGTTTGCGGAGGTTGCGTGGCAACTGTTTCCGCGCTTTCAGTTTAGATATGACATCGAAGAAGAAGCGGTTCTGAAAGTGTTTGACGATCATTAGAAGCGCACGATGACGTTCAACGTCCGTTATGACGAGACTCTCAGGTCGTGAATCGGTATCACGTGAGTGAGCGTTAAACCTACGGATATAGGCTAGGATCCGACAAATTTTGTCTAAGGATGAAGACTTCTCGAACAGCTGATCGATTATTGATGATTTCTGGACGATTTCGGTTTGGTCAGCGACGAGAACGGTACGGCGCTGCTCGGGAAGCACGCCGTTATCATTCGCCTGACCTTTAGATATGTCTGTTGGCCACTCAGACTGGGGCTGAGAGAGCCACTTGGGGCCCGCCCACCATAGCTCGTTAGTCAAAAGCTCCGCTGGTAGCTGTCCGCGGGAGCAAACGTCCGCAGGGTTGGTCCTGGAGGGCACGTGCCTCCAGCATTCGGTAGGAACAGTGTCCTGAATATGACTGACGCGGTTCGCGACGAAGGTTGCCCAACGCGAAGACGGTGACCGCAGCCACGCTAGAGTGACTGTAGAGTCACTCCAAAGGTAGGTCTCATGGACAGAAATTCGCATCGTGTCCTTGACGAACTTCATGAGGTCAGCGAGCAGAACCGCAGCGCACAATTCCAGGCGCGGCAGGGACTGCTTCTTCAAAGGTGCGACGCGAGCTCTTGCACAGACGAGGAAAATGCGAACAGAACCATTGGACTCTGGGACACGTAGATAAATGACGGCGCCGTACGCAAGTTCAGAGCTGTCACAGAACCCGTGAAGTTGATATGAGTGAGCACCTTCGATAACGAACTTGCGTGGAACCTTGAGTTCCTTAATTTGCGGAAGTTGTTGAGAGAAATCGTTCCACTGTGTGACTATTTCCGGTGGGGGTGTTTCGTCCCACGAAACACCGAGGATCCAAAGCTTTTGAATTAAGCATTTGGCTTGGATTGTTAAAGGTGATAGGAACCCCAAAGGGTCAAAGACTCTGGCTACCTCGCTCAGAATCGTTCGTTTGGTACATGGTTGGTTTGACGGTTGAACGTTGAAAACGAACGAGTCTGATGCAGGCTCCCATTTAAGGCCAAGAACCTTTACGGTTGTGTCTTCGGCTTCGGTAAATGTGATAGCTTCCGAAAGACACGCTTCTGAGGGTAGATCATTCAGAAGCTCAGGTCGATTACTAATCCATTTTCGTAGCTCAAAACAGCCGAGGTCGAAAAGAGCAATAACTTGCGATTTGATGTCGCATGCATCCTCCAGTGATGAACTTCCGGTTACGATGTCATCGATATAAATATCTGAAGTTAAGACGGTTTTGGCCATGGGGTACTTGTGACCCTCGTCGTTGGCCAGCTGCTGGATGGTGCGACATGCCAAATATGGCGACGAAGATATTCCGTACGTAACGGTATTTAGAACATATTCTTGAAGAGGCTCATCCGGGTGAGCCCTCCAGAGAATACGCTGGTAATCACGGTGATGAGCAGCGACGTTAATTTGACGGTACATTTGGCGCACGTCCGCCATGAAGACGACTTCGTGCTCCCGGTAATGGAGAAGAATCTCCACGATGTTGGACTGCAACTTCGGACCAGTGAGTTGCGAATCGTTAAGCGATTTGGAGTTCGCGTCTTTTGCCGAGGCATCGAAGACCACGCGGAGCTTCGTCGTGGAGCTGTCGGGACGCAGAACGCAATGGTGCGGTATGTAGTACCTGCCTTGACCCATCTCCTTGGCAGGCACCAGGGTCATGTGACCACTTTCGATGTAGTCAGTCATGAAATCGGTATATTGTTGTTTTAACGATTGATCACGAGATAACCGCTTTTCAATGGCATGGAAGCGCCGTAAGGCTATGGCACGCGAGCTCTCAAAGAGGGGCTCAGCATTGTCCTTGAAAGGAAGGACTACGGTATACCTTCCGGTCTCGTCACGGTAGTGGTTGTTGGTGAAACTACTTTCACAAACATGCTCATCTGGGGTTAATCGGAATGAATTTGGAACGGTATCGATTTCCCAGAAACGTTGAACGATGCTGTTTAGGCTCTCGTCCATGCTCGGAGGGGCTACCCCCAATAAGCATGGAGAAGAAGATGCGAGCCGAGACTTCCCTAGAAGAAGCCAGCCGAAGACAGAGTTCAGGGCGCGCGGTTGAGACGCGTTGCCTTTCAAACGCTGTTCGAGCAACGACTCGGCGAAAACGTCGGCACCTAACAAGACGTCGATCGGACCAGGAATGTCAAAACCAGGATCTGCTAACGGTAATGTCTTGACATCCTTCCATCCATCCGTATTCAGTCTTGCGATAGGTTGGTCTCCGCAGATGCTCGGTATGATGAACATTTCGAGATTAAAGTTGACGTGATTATTGGCACCGACTTGGCACGTGACGATGCCATTGACTAAGGCGGGAGCCCCCCCTAAGCCATGAACGTTGGCACTAGCGGCTTTAGGCGTTAGGTTAAGTCGCTGGGCTGCGTGTGCTGTCAAGAAGTTATTTTGGCTCCCGGTATCGAAGAGCGCTCGGAAAGAGTGAAATTCGCCAAATGTGTCACGAATTTGAATTATGGCAGTAGCCAGTAGCACGGTTGTACTCGTAGACAGGTTCGACGAAGCTATTGTTTCCTTAGCCATTAAGGCTACTGATTGCGATTGGTTGCCCGAGGTGTTGGGGTTGCTTGGCGCGTGGTCCCGGTGCAGCAGCGTGTGGTGTTTACGTTTACATGTTCGACACGAAAATATCGATGTGCACTCCCGTACTGAATGAGACGAATTAAGACAATTGTAGCACCATTTTCGTTCACCGGTCACAGCCATGCGCTCGTCCACAGACTTTGACAGGAAGGCGGGACAAGCCGTTATGTGGTGTTCTTGACTACAGTAAGAGCACTTACGAATGACCTTGGAAGTTGTCGCAACCTGAGGTGGTTTGTGGTTCGCGGTGGGAGCGACATGTTTGTCACCTTTCTTAGGTACAGGCACGTTCGCGGTGGGAGCGACAAGCGAATGTGTAACATTATGTCTCTTCGGTTTCTGTGAGGCATTTGAAACCTCCTTACTGCTAACGGTTTTACTGGTTACGGCGGTGAAGTGCGTATCGCGCATTAAAGCTTCGCTCTTAGAGTGTAAGAACGCCCTAATAGGTTTGTATTGTGGCAACTCGATGTCGGTGTGCTTTTCTTCAAACTCGCGTCTCAATTTCGTGTCGAGTTTCGACAAAATGTTGTAACAAAGTACGAAGTCCCAGTGCTCGATAGGTAACTTCAACTTTTTCAAAACGGTCAAATTTTCGTCGATCGTATCTAACGCGTGTCGGAAATCCTGAGCGTGGGTAGTTTTGAAACTAACATCCAAAATGTCGCGCCAACATGTGAATGCTAATTCACGTTTGTCCTCGTAGCGGGACCTGAGAGCATCATACGCACTTAAATAATGTTCGCATGCGACCGGGAACGTTCTAATTAACGATAAAGCATCGCCACGTAATACCGACACCAAATAGTGAAATTTCTCGATATCACTTAACATGTGTGATCCATGGATCAACGCATTGTAAGTCGCGATGAATTCGGGCCATTCCTTAATAGAACCCGAAAAAACCGGAAGTGAAATCTTCGGTAAGCGCATATTGCTATGCGAACCCGTTAGCGAATCTCGCCTCGAGTTATTGTTATTTGTTTGTTGTGACGAACACTGTGTGTGTTTACGCTGGATTGCAACGACTCGAAAATACATCGTATCGAAATTCTCCTGTATTTCCGTATCCACATCATCGTCTTCATCCTTGAGAAGGTCCAGGATGATGAAATGTGCCTCTTGGAAACTATCCGCAATGTTTTGTATCTCCTGACAATATGAAAGGAATAACTCGGTATGGGAGGCATCGGTTGCGCTTAAATTCCCCAATTCGAGAGCCTTCGAAATACGGTTATACGCGATAGTTCGTTTACGTCGCAAACTAGGCAAATTACTGACAGTGTAATTGGTTTCGGTACACTTCTTTACTCCGGACTTAGATTTACGTCTCGCTAGGTAAGCCATTATTAATGATTAAAACAGTGTTTGCTAAAACACTAAAACGATGTTTGAGTACTAAAGTTCACTAATGTACAACAAACAATGAAATTCGCAAATAAAAACAACGATGTCGGTACGCAAATAACGTCGATTCCGTATTCGGACCTATAACGCGACAACCGCACTTCGAGTTCCTAACTCGTAATTGATACGTAGAAAATGATTTAACTTAAACAATGTTTACTATAAGGAATCTTGTTAAAACGCAGAACGGTTTGCTGTATTATTTGAACTCGGTTAAATATAAAGGTTTTATTGTTATCTTACACGGTTACGGTAACCTTAACTAAAGGTCGAATAAATCAAATTATATTTATAATCCGTTATAGAAATTACGATATAACACGATTTATTTTATTTGCAAAGTTAAAGTTGAATGAGGTAAAAATAATAATGTGATTTGTTACGGTATGTCGAGCGATCGAAAATAAGTAGTCGCGTTATATTCAATTTGTTATAACAAAAATTATGATGCGGTAAAATGTGCAATATTTTGTTATTGCAAATGATAAAAACGATAGATAATATTTTGTTAATTGATACAAATGACTTGGTTAGCTCGTACTTTGAACAGAGTTTGGTGAAACAGTGAGTAAATGGCGGTAGGAATGTAGGTAGATGGGGTAGTGGACAAAATGGAACAAAGTCGAACTCGAATATTGATTCGTAATTGTTGGATATTTGTTTTGTTGTTTAGTATAAATAAAATATAAACCATAAAAAATGATGTTTTCGTTACAATTACGAGCTAAAGTGGTATGTCGGCCGACGGAATGTACCTAAAAGTCCCGGGTTTCGGCACCAAAAAGATGTACTTAGATGAACGCGATTTTGGTTAGGAATGCAATGTCAATCTACGTACGGTCTGGATCGAGCATAAATATGTATACTCGCCGGTAAATAAACGGTACAACTTGGATATGTGGTCAAAGAGATCTTGTGCAAGTACTCACCAGTAGCTCGTCAGGAACTGAAGACGTGATGGTTCTCGCTGCTTACTTCTCGGACACAATCCGGCCGGCCACAATTTATAGATAGATAGTTCAATAATGTCTCACACACGGTAGACTCAACAGGGTGTCAATTCGAACACCAAATCCAATTTTTTCCTTTATAAAATCGGTCGCGCTCAGACGCAGCGCGCGGCGGTGGATTCGTTCGATTACGGTCTTCTTGAAGAAACCAGCCGTTGTCCCGTAAGTGGGCGCCACTTTCTTCGTGAGTTCGTACCACACAAGGCGCGCCGATTGAATCGAGCGCTCTCATTGGCCAAACATACAGAGTTGCACCATTTCGGGACTGCGTTTTGACACTGCATTGATTATTAATAATAAGGCGCGCGGATTCAAAGAATTGAAGAACAATTAAACGTTGGAAACGGAACAACTACTGTTTCTTGACCTAACGCACGGATTGGGGTCCCGTCCGCTGTAGACACAGTGTGATCTGAATCAAATTCATGAATTTCGGTGAAGAAGTCTCTTCTTACAGCAATGTGGGTTGTTGCTCCATTGTCAACGAACCAATCATCTTGTTCTTCATTATTGACATTTAGGCACTCTTCCACGTTGAATGCAACCATAACCGTCATTTGGACTTGCTTGGTTTGGCTTGTGCCTGGCGTGCCTTGAGTTGACTTTGGTGGTCTTCCATCTTTAATCCACTTTCTGCACTTGCGAACCCTGTGTCCCTTCTTAGAACAATATCCGCAAACCAGCTGCTCGTCCTTATTGTCCTTCACTTGACGTCCTGCAGGCATCGTCACTAGTGCTTCCTTCGCGGAGCTCTCTTGACTATCGCCAATGCGTAGGTTTCTTTCGAATGCGCATAGATGACTCGTCAAACTGTCTACGGTCTTCTCAGTCTGCTTTAGCATAAGCCAGCTTGACTTGAAGTTGAAGTATCTGTCATCTAGAGTATCTAAGACTTTACATATCAGGAGTACTTCCGGGAGCTTTGCGCTAGGATCAATCTTAACGACTTCTACGTTTATTTCGTTCCAGAGATTCTTGATTTTGGACATATGTGTGGGGATGTCATCCTCCTTACTATGTTTCATTCCAAAAACAAAAGTCTAAACACAAACCGTAGATGATGCTCTCTGCCTCTCCGTCGAACAGTCTATGTAACTCCTTCCAGACTTCATGTGCGGTCTTGTATCGCATCACTTTTTTAAGCGTATCTTCGGTCATGTTCGTGGTAAGCATGAGCAGAGCGCCAGATTCAGTCTTCTTATATTTGGCCAGGGCCTGTTCATAAGCGCTTTGGGTGGCGTCACCTGCAGCTTCACTTGCACTTGACTCCAAGGTAGGTTTCTGAAGTCTACCGTGAACAGCATCACTTGCACCGTCGGATCCCTCCAAGAGTGCCGAAATGTTGTATTTCCACGTAGCCCAGTTCTCTTTACCCTTTAGCTTTGCGATCTCGATCCTAGTTGAGTATTCCATTCTCTTTTATTTCCTCGGCGGGCACAGAACCTCTTATAGAGTGACGCTTACCGGAAGGTAAAATGTGGAAGAACAAAGGAAGATAGAGTAGGAATAATATAGTCACAAGCTCGATGCGCAATACACAATTATTTATTGTATTTTCACAAAATAAATCTATTCGAACAAAACAGTTTGTTATTTTTTTTACAAGACAAGTGACATCAATAGAAAAAACAAAACGTCCGTCATCAATACGAGGAGGTAAGACTATGTACAAGCAAAAGAGTATTTTATGCAAACTCCTTGATGCCGTCCTTAACATTTGTGAAAAGTGATAAAGCAATTTCATGGTAGTCTATAATACTTTATTGTAGGTATCTCTTCGATCAACAATATCTACACATTAGACATCAACTGTCAAATTACCTCAATTGTAAGTAAGTAACTTTATGTTTGTCCGATACACATTCATTAAAGAATTTTGACAGTTTTTGATAGTGTGGTGTGCAAGCACCTGTATTAAACATAACAAAGATTAATTTCATCTAACATTTTAAAATAAAAATCTAACGTTTCCATACAACTCTAAACTGAATTCTGTAGCTTCTGTGTAAAAATATGCTTTCTATGCTATTACCGAATAAAAATACACGTCCCTTATAAGAGACCCTTAAGTTAAGTATCAGCATGTCTACTCTGATACCGCACTATGAAATAAGAAATACATCAGCGATTTTTTTTCTTTACACGCTATGAAGCGTGTAAAGAAAAAATTTATCGAATTCCTTTCAATATGTTGGTGTAATAGCTTTGGATGAATGTATTTTTTTTTATTTTAGTGCTTCATTGAGAACGGATTAGTCTACATTAACTTCAGAGTAACAGAAACAATTTGAAGTGGAGTGTTGAATAATGGATAGTATTATTCGCTGTATAAGATTAATTAAGTTTAGTTGAAAAATTATTTGGGAGAATATGTTTTTACTGGTTTATACCATACAATTGTTTTGTTGGTTTTAAATATTTTGAATGAAACAGTTGCCTGAATTGCAAAAGGTTTAGGTATAGCCCCTCCTAAAATTTTCAATTTTTTTACGATTTATTAAAACTTTGTGAATGCAAGATAACAAATTATATAAGAAAATGAGAAAGATGTATAACAAGGTTAATGATTACATAGCCTATAAAATGTTTCAGTCTTAAAATACTTTACCACTATATGCTATCCGAGTAGCAAAGAGCTTGGCCTGATACCAGAAGGTCAAAATTCAATTGCCAGGTCGGCCAAAGTGAGTTTCAGGATTTTCGATGCATACCAGGGTTTGTGATCACCAACCTAATCGCCCTCAGACTAGGTGGAATGTCGATCTTCGCAAGGTGGCTGACAAGAGCTGGATGAGAGTAGCCGCGGATCGTGCTCAGTGGCGTGCACTTGGAGAGGCCTATGTCCAGCCAGCAGTGGATGTGTGTAGGCTGATGATGATGATGATGAAACCGCATTTGGCAAGTGTGGTGATTAAGCCCATAACCAACAATTGTAGCAATGACTTGATTCAACGATGGAGGTCTTTGCCCAGCAGTGAAATAGAGTATAGGCTACTTACTTTACTTTTTGTTTCGATAGCTACCTATTCGTAGTCATTCAGGTCTTTGAATGCGGTAGGTAGACAAAGAAAGCACTCCATCTCACTTTCCTATACAAACATCCACATTTGGTTTCATGAAAATTTTAAAGTTTGACGTCACCACAGATAGTTACCTCATTGGTCCTCGGACACGATACGCCGGCGGCGTGACGTCGACGTTGTCCTACTTTGATCTGTTAGGCATACTGATATGACGATGTAGTTCATGAAAAAGGTGCAGTGTTTGTACAAGATAGCAATCATTTCGGCACATATTTTTTTGCTTCGGTGTTGCAGGTCAAGAAATAAGAACAATGTGCCGCATGCGTTCCTAGCAACTTTAATGTAAAAAATAATAAAAGGTAGTTTTTTTTACAGAATTTAAAGAATTATTTGTAAGAAATAGAATAGATAATACTTATAAATAATAAATAAACAATGACTCTGTTTTCAATTATAGTAAAAAAATTAACAACGAGTTTCTCACATCACGTTTTATGATAATGTCTATATTCATCCGCTTCTGTGGTGTAGTGGTTAAGACCAACGGTTTAGACCCAGAGGTTCCAGGTTCAATTTCCAGCGCACATGTTTGTGTACTTGGTTTGGTTGGAGGTGCTTACCCGTAAAATATAAATATATTTATGGCCACATTTTATCAACTGCAAATATTTTGAGGATAAATTCAACAACATTATATAAACTATTTTTTTTAAAAAACCTTAAATTTTTGTACGCTAGTTTTCAAGAAAAACGCCAAAAGACATTTTGATTAAAAAATAAAATGAAGCACTTTCGGTAGTTTCAATTCAAAGGAGACGAAACAGAGAGGCCGCAATGCCTTCACCACTTACACGTGCCCGTAGTTTCATTCAAAGGAGCAGACAGAGGCCGCTCTTAAAAAGATTACAATTTTTGTATCAGGAAAAGTAAAAAAAAATAGCCTGAATATTTTTTAAATGCTAGGGCCTTAATTATTTCTCTGATAGAATTAGATGTTTTGTCAAAACATTTGCAGTTAATAAAATGTGACCTTATATGTATATATATATATACAGGGTGGAAACTTTCAGCGGGGCAGTAAGGGGAAGTATCTTATCCGTTGCAGCTACACGAAAATGGTCCTAGAAGACTATCCATATTTTTTTATGGAATTTTGATCCCCATTCAAAGATTTTCAAAAAAATGTACAGTTAGCAAGAAAATAGCCATTTTACACAAAAACATTTTTTGATGCCAATCGATCCTGTTTCTAATACTGATCAAAAATTTCTATGGGACCAACCATCGTTGGAGTACTCAAAAAGTCACAAATTGCAAAAAACTTTTCCCTTACATGTTGTATGAAAATTTTACGCAAAAGCTTTTTTAGTGACGGTTGAGATCTTTTTGTTGACTGAATAAAAAGATAAGTTTAAAAACAATTCAAATTTGGAACACGTTATTATTAAATAAAAACAATCTTGACAGTTTGTTGCGTCAGAAAAGCTCTGAGTGTGTTGTGAATAACATCATCAAGTTATGTTAGGTAATAAAAAAAGAAAATTAATACGCCTTCTTTTTGATATGTGTGAAATTCTACGTGATCATTTGTCTTGTATTTTATTTTTTGTATTTCAGTTACACAAATTCTTTAGAAAATGTAAGGGAAAAGTTTTTTGCAATTTGTGACTTTTTGAGTACTCCAACGATGGTTAGTCACATAGAAGTTTTTGATCAGTATTAGAAACAGGATCGATTGCCATCAAAAAATGTTTTTGTGTAAAATGGTTATTTTCTTGCTAACTGTACATTTTATTGAAAATCTTTGAATGGGGATCAAAATTCCATAAAAAAATATGGATAGTCTCCTAAGACCATTTTCGTGTAGCTGCAACGGATAAGGTACTTCCCCTTACTGCCCCGCTGAAAGTTTCCACCCTGTATATATATATATATATATATATATAGATAATAGTTTAATTACTGATGCCATAATAATATTATGTATCAATAAAAACTAAGTGTTCTTTTTTATCTCAAAAAAATTACTTATTCAAATTTTATTCTAATTTAAATACGTTCCCCGAAACAAAACCTTTCGCATATTTCGCAACGAAATTAACGCAATCAATGAAGAACAAATTTGACGTGATAATTTTAAGCTTCAGCAAACAATTTGTATTTAAGGTATTAGGGATTTATGATTCATCACAGATATTTTGAAATGAGATAAAATTATTTGCCATTGTTAAATATTGCGATATCTTTTATTTAGACCATGATTTGCTTATCTAGACATATTACTGCTTCTTATTTAGATAAGATAAGTTGAGTGAAAGTAGAACTACTATAGAATCCTAAGGTCTCTTAGAAAAACCTACATTTTGAACCGTGGACACCTGATTGTTTGATATGCTTCTAAAAATAAATATAATTTTTTTACTTTTATTTAAAGTCGACAGCATCGCACTAATATATGCATATAGTTTTAAGTCATTTATCTTTAAACCGTCCGTATGGCTGTTTCCGGATTGGCCAGCTAGTCAAAAATAAATACTCGATTACTTAGTAGAATACATATTGGAAATGAAGAAACGTTCCTGTGCAAGCACTCGCTGTTACTTTACTTAACTGTTCAATAGACAATAGCAAATATATTATCACAATATATTGAACTTTAAATGATTGAGATATTATTGTTATAGACCAGTGAAAACTTTAGACTGATACTACCCTAAAAAAGATAATATTGACGTAAAGAGTAGCATAATATTATCGTGAAACCAATAACTTTTACAGGTAAGGTAGGACCGCTAACCGCTTCATGAAAGCCCATAGCCATCGACAAGCGCCATAAAAGGTGACGTCACAAAGTCAAACGTCCAATAAATTCGTTTAAAAATTTCAATATTTGACATCAAATGGGCCAGTAATGAAAGACGTTGCAAAGTAATGGGGCTATTTCGGAGATGATAAATTGACGTACGCCTGTACCGAACGCAAAAAAGGGTTGCCTACCTAAATATGCGTGTGCGGTGGAGTTATAAGTTTCAAAAAGGAGCTCGAGTCATGTTCACATTCAAACTTTGTGCTTGGAAAAGTTATAGTGATGTTTTTTTAAACAGGCAACACTACGCCTTTTGAAGCTCGCATAATTTTAAGATCATAACGTTGTTGCCAATTTAATATATATCCTATGTGATAAAAGTATATATCATAGAAAACGAATAAAACTTTCTCCTGTAAAATTTTCTAGAGAATATTTTTGTGTTTTTTAGAGGTATAAACAATGACATTATTGAGGAAAAAATGTAACATGTATTACAATAAATTAGAGGTATTACACCTTTTTTGAGATAAGACACTTAAGAGATTTTAAATTTGCAACGACGATAGAGTTATAATAGTGAATATTATTTTTTAATGAATCATTATGTCTCAAGATTAGCGATTAGTTGTTATTCCTTTTAAAGAGGAAGTATTAAGATTTTAAACTTTATATAGGTAAGTATCATCAAGATTCATCGGGACTTCACGAATTTGCGCCAAGGCAGAACCTGACGCCAGACAACACAGAACAACCAATCAACCTAGAGAGGCGATTAACCGCTTATGCCTTCTAAAGCACGGATTAAATCGTAATGTTTTTAATACAGTTACCCACCCGGCCTTGCTAAAATAGTGAATAAGTCAACTTGAAAGATCATGACCTGAATAAACGAAAGCTTCTGTAACTTCCAATCATTAGATGAAACGTATAAAGTATATCAAAACTCAACATACAGATAAGGTGGTGTGACAAACCTTTGAAATAAGAAAACCTTGTTAACTCAAATAAAAAGCTAATCTGCACCATTTTTACCATCTGATTAAGTAAGGCAAAGCGATCTAGCTCATACAGCCAAGCATTTAGTCACTTTTGTGATAAGTCATCATTTAGTCACTTTCACCAAAGTGAATGATGAGTGATGATTAACACATGATTAATGAAGCACGATATTCTCCCAAGCCCTTTCAGTTTCAGTAAAGATGTGAGACTTTATTGACAGTGCGAACTTCTTGAGGAATTAGATAAGTAACATTCCACTGCATTGTTTCATTTATCAACGTTTATTACAGCATGCACGCATACGAAAACTTAAAGAGCAACAATATATTATTATCCTATATTTATATATTCATAGATTATAGACGTGTATGTACTCTAAGAATATAATATTATGTATATCAAATCACAAGTTCTTGGAATTCAAACAAACAATCAAACAACATTACTCTTCATTTTCCTGCCAAGAAGTTCTTGATCTTCGCCTTTTTTTATCTGTCAAACGTGCCTATGTGATGTTGTGTAAAAAGTCAGTAATAAAATATTTTTTATACTAGAAAAAAAATTGTAAGAAGTAATTTGTATTGTTTAATGTGTGAATGCAAAAATTTAAATAATTAAAAGAGTCAGCAATTATACATAAGGCAATAAAAATAGTTTTTATTTCAAACAAATGAAAATATATACTGATCGTCCGCCTGCATAAGATTAAAGCAATTAACATTAATTTCACCGAGTTTTGACAACATGCTAATCGACTTGTCTGTTGACGATTAAGGCCGTAACCTTTTTTTGTTATCGTCAAAACGGCGGAGACTCAGCGAGGAAATAACTGACGAGCGTTATTTTAAATTAAATTAGCTCCTTATTTTGATGAAATTAACGTGGACCACGTTTTTTAGACAATTATGCTAAACTTGCGTTAATTAGTAATCTCTGTATATATTCATACTAACTCAAGAACAAGAATAAAATCGCTGAGCGAGTCTTCTGGGGCCTCGGTAGCTCAGCGGTCAGTGCATTGGACCGGTTATCGGTTCGATTCCCACTCGAGGTTCCTGATGATGCTGGTTGATTTTTTTCTAGTAATTTTTTTTCTTGTAACCATATTGTAAGGTCACATTTTATTAACTGCAAATATTTTGACATATTTTGAGCCCATTTAAAAAAAAATCAAGATAGTTTTTTTTTACTTTTCCTGACACAAAAATTGTAATATTTTTAAAAGCGACCTCTCTGTCGGCTTCTTTGAATGAAACTACGGGCACACGTGCCCGTAGTTTCATTCATTCATAAGTGGTGAAGGCATTGCGGCCTCTCTGTTTCGGCTCCTTTGAATTGTAACTACCGAAAGTGCTTTAATTTACTTTTTTAGCGAAATGTCTTTTGGCGTTTTTTTTTAAAACTAGCGTATAAAGCGGTTTTTTTATAAAAATAGTTTATATATGTTGTTGAATTTATCCTCAAAGTATTTGCAGTTGATAAAATGTGACCTTTTAAAGCATTGTGAATGCTAAATTCAAAATAATAAAAATAAGAAAATTGTTAACTAACGAAATGGATAATGTCTGAAATAAATGTATATTATTATTATTGGGTTTTTTTTCTCAGCTAGAAGCCGGTTTTTTGTTTAATTGCACGGTACAAACCGGCGGGCTTTTTTTTAAGTTGTTTAAATTATTTGTATGTATTAAGCGTGTTTGATTCTTTTTTTGTATGCTTTAGTACTTAATACCTACACTGTAATATTATTGGGAAGACACTGGCTCCCATATTACGGTTTTTACTAGCTTGGGAGCCAGGGCTTCATAAATTGTATATGTAAAATAAGTTTAAGTATTTATATAAATAAATAAATAAACCAAGTAATTACATGGTGTGTCGGTTGTCTAATATTATTATTTGTTTATTATTATTATCTCTTTATTTATTTATTTACATTATAATTTACATTTTTAAATATTTTCTAAAAACAAAACAAACATTTAAAAATATAAAAATCACCAGTAGTCCAAACTACCGGTGATTAGGGCTCCAGAGACAGGAACCTCCTCACAATGAGTGCCGTATCGAGGAGAAATGCCTTCTGAAGCAGGCCCTTGATCCAGCCGCCTAATGAGAGCCTCATGAGATGTTGATCGAGGCTCATGGCCCTTATTTTTATTATTATTAACAAATTAGTCTTAACAAGTGAGTTTTGACTGTTTATGCACTGGTTTGCTGTGGCGACAGGCTGTAGATTATTTTAGTTGAAAGTAGAAGTCGCTGAGCAAAAAGTATAAATAAAACAAAAGCAAAGAAAAAGACGTAAATTAGCGAATTTAAAACCTCTTGCTTTGTAAAAGAAGTAAAAATTAAAAGGAACGTAATCAGCGTACCTAAACTCCTAACAATGATCACAACACGATCATACTCTATCATAATTCCTCGCATAACGTTATGCATGTAGATTATTGTAGATGACAGAGCACCGCATAATTGATATCACACAATTATTTGTATCCAAAGCACATTTATCGCTAATGTTTGTGCTTTGTTCACGTCAAGAAATTCCAGCGTGATAATTTATCACACACAGACAATGCTTCGAAGATGATAATCGCTTTTGTAGTGTTGGGTCCTTTAGTGAGTTCTGGATATAGATATAAATAGAATTTGTTGTTTGATAAAGATGAGTATGGAGATGTTGATGATGTAGTTGTTGACTATGAATGACTTCATCAACATTACTTTTACTTTGTAACTTGTGTTAATGAAGTGGCAGGGGCCTGATAGAGACTCGATAGCCTTATTTAGTAGTGCACTTTACACGGTATGTCAGAGGGTAAGAAAGTGTACGTAACTTCGATCAATAATGTACCTACTAGATTTCAGATGAGCGCTTGAAAAACGATAGGCGACTTTGGTGCCACGAAGCCCCAACGACGTTTGTGGCGATGACAGAAAATATTAAGTACAAATATTTTGCAACCTTAATTTAATCTTCATGTTTAAGATTTAAGGTTCACAGTAAGCTGAAGTTGTTGATGCTATCCAATGTTTTTTCAGATTTTGTTATTCGAAATTTAAATATAGTTATGAGCAAACTGGACTACTTTCGAGATGCATTTTTGTTCCGGATCCTTTATCGTTATCCATTATCCTTTATCTTTATAGTACAGACGCCTGCACATCAACTTATCCAAAACTGTCAAATTTCTTCAATACATTTTCAACCATACAACTTAGTAATAAAGTTCAAAGTCTATTTAGGAAAATTTACAGTTTGTGGTAGGTTGATCTGCAGGCGTATCGTATATACATTATTGATCGAAGGTACGTAAGTACCAATACTATTCTGTGGGTGCGGGTTCGAATCGCGCTGGTTGCTTTTGTTCAACATTTTTCTAAATCGGTATAAATATTTATTTAAAAATGTATACCGAAGTACTACTAGTAACAAGTATTTTCACAATTTTCTTCATATGATATGCTTAATCAGATTTATGATCATCGACTCATAAGCAAGCATGATGATAATGATGATTGATCCAACCTATTTCAGTAAGTCTTTGCGCGCCATTATGTACGCACCCGTGTACAACTGGCTTACTGGCATTTTGTACTATGGCGCGAGACAGGCGACCACTTCGACTCTTAGTCGAAAGCAAGCGTAGTGATTGAGCCAATAAACATCAACTAAATCATTAAATAAATCCTTAAATTATTGTAGCCGTTAATTTTAAGATTCAATGTAAGCAGAAATGTTAGTAGTGATACAAAATCAAAGCAAGACAGTTAACATGCAAGCAGGCAAGCATATTGTTGCTTAAATAAATAACGCAAATCAAGTCTTGTATTAGTTTGTTAAAAACCTTAGCGCCTTTTGTACGTGTATGACTGTGTATAAGATAAGAAAACAAAACTCTTCACATCAACCTTACACGCTTTCTTCGAACCCGTCACTCAGCGACGCATCTCTTGGTATTTTTCACAACATTAGTTGATACAGAGACAATCAGAAACCGAACCTCTTGAACACCATTTGTCAGGAGTTCGCTAGCAACGCGCCTATTACGATTTTGTTTGGTACAAGTCAAGAAAATTTGTCTACTAAGAATTAAGCACGATATTAACCGACCCGTTTGTCAAGCTATTAGAAAAGACCTTCTTTAGGGAAGCTAACTTTGTATTTTCTTCAATATACACCTTAAAGACAACTAGGTTTTTCTTTTCGAACTTCATGCACTTGTAATCTTTTCTCACCTACGATTTTGTGAATGATAAGGTACTTTTTCTAACTACACGATCTGCATCAGAAGTGAGATACCAGACTCTGTTTTTGCTATTTAATTATACCCGTCAAAGTTTCCTTACAGTGTGTGTTAATGTTTACCCAATGATCTGTAGGAGTTCGATGGCGCAGTGGTGATTAGTTAACTAATGCTGCGAGTGTTGAGGTTAAGCAACTTTCGCAAAGGCCGGTCATCGGATGGGTGACCAATAATTTATCATCTCGAGCTCCTCCGTGCTTTGGAAAGCACGTAAAGCCATTGGTCCCGGCTGCATTAGCAGTCGTTAACAACCACCAATACGCACTGGGCCCGCGTGGTGGTTTATAGCCCGTTCTCCCTATCCACCCATAGGGAAGGCTCGTCCCCAGCAGTGTTGACATAAAATGAGCTGATGATGATGATGATGATGAATGATCTATAAAGAGAAGTCCTGACTGACTGAGCGAAGAACGATCAAAAGCACACTGTCTAGAACGATTAACTTAGAACGTTGAATAAGCAGGCCCCTTTCATCACGTAGGTGCGAGATACGAGCGTTACACGGATAAAGTCGCAGGCAGTCGCTAGTTATTTTAACAAACAGTTACAGCTCGCTAACAGTTCCTACCTTGCCCCACGCCACACTCACGAACCCTGGGGGGGGTACCATTCCCCCATCGTTTATTTTATCTGTAATATTACCGTTTTATCTCAAACGAGCGGCTTTAAGAAGCTCGCTTTTATTATGTGCCCAATTCGCACAATTCCAAAGATCAGGTGTTAAAGGAAGAAGCGCGTCATAAGGTGTGGAACATGATCGTTGGGTGTGTCCGTGACGTTAAAAAAGGTATGGTTAAGTCAATATGTGTTTTTTTTATCTAAATAGGCATTTGTTGTACTTAATAATAATTCAGTTTAGTTCTAACACTAAGAAATGACTGTTAGTATTTTTTACAATATAAATTTAAGACAAATATCACTTTTATACGTATTTTACGGGTAAGCACAGTGCCTTGATCTCATCTGATGTTAAGTGATGAGAAGGCCAATGATGGGAGCGCACTTCACCCTCCCGGGTGAAGGATCCCTCCTTAACAGTGACGCACTAGTCATCTTATCTCTAGCTGCCGGAACACAACAATGCTACAAACATTGATGTTATGACGGCATATTTAGATAAGATGGTGAGCTAGCCAGCCCTACCACCAACCAAACCGAGTACACAAACATGTACTCCCCGCTGGGAATCGACCCCGGGACGTCTGGGTCTAAACCGAAGGTCTTAACCACTAGACCACAGAAGCGGTTATTATACATCTAATTATTAAAAACCAATCGCCACATGTATGTCAGAGCATCACTTGAGAACACGTTTTGAGTAATCGCTACCATAGGCTGGTTTGTATCATCTAATTTGATAATTTGCGCCCTCGTCCTACATGTTATGATTGATTATTGACCTTGCTACTTACTTGCTTTCTTATAATCTGATATAGAATTTTTGATATGGAATCAAATATTCAAGATTTATTTCTAGGTTCTGTTAGCCTTTAAAAAGTGTGCAAATAGTGCAAGGACTTTGTGTAATGGACTGCTGCGTTCAGAGTGTTTCCAAAGAGTTTTTACAAATTTCCAGATTGCTAGCTCTAAAAATAATGGTATATAAGGTTAATATAGAAACCTTGAAGAATAACTATAGTTTTAAAATTAAGTTTATATTTTTTGTTTTTTAATATGTTGACTGCCGCAAAACCAGACACAATAGAAAATTTATTGTTCGTCGGTCACTGGTGACCACCACGGCGATTACAGACTTAATTATTGAATGCATTGCAGAACGTTCATAAATAAAGCCAATTAGTACATGGCTACCTTGTAATTTTTTTATGTGTCCATAAAGTATTGATTTACTAACAATCTATCATATCTACCTTTTAAATACCAAAAAGGTTTTAGTTCGCCTAACTTAAATTGTCCTTGATCATCATTTATTCAAAATCTTCATTTCACCAAATATCATAATTACTTCCCTTCGTTCACTAAAATCTGATCAGGCTATAAACTTTTCATTCTGGGCCACCTAAAAAAACAATCAGAGCAGAGTAGGCTTTCGAATCAAGAGCCACATTAATTCGCTTTTTCTGGAATCGGATTGCCTTGACGATCGTCGTCTGTTTGGATACCCTTATTAACTTGTTTAATAGGCCCGGAGCTAATACGTGGGGGGAGGGTGTGTTTACTTAGATAACTGTCTCGAGGTCTATTTGTGTCGAGCATAAGACAATTCGGGACATTAAGCTTATATAATCGCGTATGTGAGCTAGTGTAGGGAGCGTTTCTACAAACAACTTTGAAATATTTAATTGGTTGTATTTCTGTTATTATATTTGTAATTTTCCTATATTAATTATGTATACGTCACAGACTATATTTCCAATTTTGTATGGGCTACAAACTGGTGGTTAAATCTTAAATTTAATACAGATAGTTTATAACCTGGGTTAAAACATAGGATACTTTTTATTCCGATATTCCCACGGGAACGGGAACTACGCGGGTAAAACCGCGAGCGGCCGCTTGTTTCAGAATAAAAATAAGCAAGCAGCGCCTGATCGATCTTAGACTCGGATCCCGCTCGAGCTTCCTGAAGCTGGTTGATTTTCCGATCCGATCCGAACTCCTCGGAGAATCTAGTAGGGCACGGGGACACGCCCTTAAGTGCGTGTCGTTTCACACGGAACCCTTTAAGTTTCTCGCCGCCCCCAAACAAGCCCGGTGAAGCTGAAAATGCCGTTCGAGGCAATCCGCAATCTCTCTCCAAAAATAAATGGTTGATTTTTTCTAGTAAAAGTTTATCGATCTTAGACTGTTAATATAAAACATAGTTTGTTGTTGTATATTTGTGCCAAATAAACTTTTAATTTAAAATAAAATATCGCAGATATCCAAATGCCACTTTCAGCGTTATACTGTTAACATTTTCAAAGAACTGCTGTTGAGATTTCAGGAAGAGTGTCTCAGTAGTTGAGGATTCCGGGTGAAGTGCATCTTCCACCTTCGGTCTTATCTTCATTTTACAACAGGAAAGATGTTATAAAAAAATCTTGAAAGCCAATGCCGATATTTTGGTCGCTATTGACAGAGTTGTTGACATATTCATCAAAGAATAATGTTGATGTCTGTAAAATTATCCAACTTTCCTGCGCCTTTCGTGTCCAACAATTTCGTAAGTAGTGTCGGAGTTTACCTTTGTGTACCGAAGTTTGGACAAAAATTTCTTACGCACAAAATTATGCTTATGACTTCACACCCCCATATAGTGAGCTAGGGCTGTCAACCGATTACCGCTATAGCAAAAAACAAGCTTAAAACCTCAGATTACCTCTATAGCAAAAAAAAAAGCTTAAAATCTCAGTTTTTACTACAAGTAGCTGCAAATTAAATGATTTGTGAGCTACTACCCGCCAATATTCAGACGATGATATCTATATCTTCATTGAATTATGTCATTCATACATGTTACATTCCCTAAAATATGGTTGAGTGAAGCGATAGCTGACTCATATGTCATACTCGTGAACGGGTGCCGCCTGTGGAGGCTGGTCTGCTCTAGCGTACTTGTCTTATTTTTATTATTATTAACTATAGTTTAACTTTGTTTTTTCTTAGACAGGTACTGACTTTTACTAGTACTGTATGACAATGTAAAATTTTAAACTGGTAAATGATGTTTTTGCAAACTAAATAATTTAATATTTTATTTATTTACTTTTTCTTTTTTGTGTTTTTTACATGTTGTGACTGTCCTTTATATTTTGTGTTTTTATTTCTGATGGAACTTTGGAAGTGTCCTTTTATGATAGGGCATTTTCCAATATTTATGACGCTGTAAGGGAGAAAAGAGCTGGACACTTGCTGAGTTTCTTGCCGGTTTTTCTCAGTACAAGATCTCCCGCCCAGAGTAGATAGACTTACGAACCGATGGCATAATGACGTTCATAAGAGCTATTTGTAGCCTAAACTGAATAAATGATTTTAAATTTTGAATTTTAAATTTTGTATTTAAGTAACTATGTAGGTATATGACATTCAAAGAAACAATGTTTGCAACAAAACACCTTATCAGACTGGTTTTAATTCTGATTCAGATTCACACGGTGCGATATTGCTTCAAACAAGATGTTCTCGTATACTTTTTTTATGTCTAACAGGTAATCTCCGGGACTCCGGAGAACCGGCTTCGGAACCGGATCACGGGGAATCCTCAACTACTGAGGCACTGGCTATCTTATCTCTAGCTGCCGGTACACGACATTGCTACAAATATTTATGTTACGGCGACATATTTAGATAAGATGGTGGTAGTTATCCAGGCGGACCAACAAGCCCAACCACCATCCAAACCGAGTACACAAACATATACCCCCCCACCCCTGGGAATCGAGCCTCGAACCTCTGGGTCTCAAGCGGTGGTTGGGTGGTTTAATCCACTAGACCACAGCGGTTACGCTCTCGTATACATTAATGATTATAAACAATTTACCTACACGACATCCCTAATACATAGAGAAAAGTTATAGGACGCGCTACGTGAGAAATCGAGACGTCGTCAATAGCGTTCCGCTCCTCACAATACGACTAATGACGCTCGACACCAAGAGCGTCAGCAAAAAGATATGCCTATTTTATACTAAATAAGTAGAAAGAATACAATATAGGAGGAGCTCGATGGCGCAGTGGTTAACGCTCTCGGTCTGTGAGTGCTGAAGTTAAACAACTTTCGCAAAGGCCGGTCATCGGATGGGTGACCAATTTATCATCTCGAGCTTCTCCGTGCTTCGGAAGGCACGTTAAGCCGTTGGTCCCGGCTGCATTAGCAGTTGTTAAAACCAATCCGCACTTGGCCCGCGTGGTGGTTTATGGCCCGTTCTCCCTATCCATCCATAGGGAAGGCTCGTGCCCCAGCGGTGGGGAAATAAAATGAGCTGATGATGAGGGCTTAGGCCTGCCTGGCTAGCTACCACTATCTTATCTAAATATGTCGCTATAACATCAATGTTAATAGCATTAATGTGTTCCAGCAGCTAGAGATAAGATAGCCAGTGCTCCAGAAATTGATTCCGTATAAACTGCGTTTCTACCTTCGGATTTATCATTACTTAACATTAGGTGGGATGAGGGCCAAAAATATTTTTGAAGCCTTTTTTAATGTGAACCTTTTATAGAAGTACCTACAGAATCTTTAAGGTAAATTAAAATTTAAAATATGTGTCGTTCAATTACTAAAATAAAGACATTATCGCAACAGAATGTAGCGCCAGATCAGAAGCAAGCAAAAAAAGGCCAGAAAATTATTCTTGACAGAAAAGTGGTTCTGTTTTTCTTGAGCGCTTATAGCCTTTACTAGTGACTTGGTAAGTCATCAAGCATTTGTGACCAGGGTTTCTAGGTGGTCGTCACGCAAGAGTTACCCCATAAGTAACTAGGTTCCTACAGGTCTGGATCTTGGTCTGAAATGGCAGTTATTTGGAAATAAAAAAATGACGAATCAGTTTTATTACTATATGAAGAGTTTTTGGAAATGCAGCGTGTTTAACTCAGCATACAGGCATTATTCTTTATGCAACGTGGTCTTAATCTTATTCTCAAGAAGAATTACTAGACATCCCTAAACATTCAGAAGTACGCTCCTAACTCTGATGATATCGTTACGTCAAACATTAATTTTGTCCTCGTTGTTCTTTTCACCTTTGAGTATATAATGAATAGGTTATGATATTATCAACATAACTTTTAACGTTACGTTTGTGGCGACGACAGTAAATATTAAGTACAAATATTTTGCAACCTTAATAATTAATCTTTATGGTTAAGGTTCAGAGTAAGCTAAAGTTCTTGATGGTATCCAATGGTTTTTTCAGATTTTGTTTTTCGTATTTTAGATGTATAGGTATGAGCTAGCAATACCAGTTTCAAAGTGCATTTTTGTTCTGGATCCTATAACTAGCACATTATTGTACTAGTACGTTACATTGTAACTCATGATGCTTGACATTTGTATCGTCAACAATAGTAATGTGATTTTCTTATCCCGCTCGAAGGCTGTTTTGTTTTTATTTTGTCATCTAAAATTATACCAGAATAGCATTTAGAATAATTGAGTTTCATTTTTGATATAACTATTGCTTACTATGAAAATAGCACATTTCTTGCAAATTGCTTTCACTGCGCAAGGAAAGTAAGAACATTTTTGGAACGCAATTTTTTGGAGTGAAAATAAAAAAAATATATGAAGCGCTAGTAAAAAAAAGTGCAAAATGTCACAAAGAAGAAAATTAATTCAAAGGGAATGCTAAGAGATCCAGTTACTATCATACTCTTCAGTAGTTTTTTTGTTTAATGATAATAGATGATAATGTGGTATGATTAAACAACGACAATTGATAAAAAATCAATGTTAAATTATATACAGCAGATTTCCCTATTGTTTAGTGAGTATACTCTTGTGAATATTTGGGCGACCCGTGAATAACTGCGAAAAACATATATTTTTGAAAATGTTACAAATTCATGCATCCGTGACTTTTGATTTCCCGCCAAGAAAGTGCATAGTGCTGCACCACTAATATCAACAATTAATTCAGTCTTTGTTTAATCTAGTGATGATTTTAAATAGGTATTATCCATACGTGCCAGATACTATATATACTGGGTGATTCCTATGTTTATTATGTATGTATTTCAGTATATTAAGTATGTTAATCCGTTGTCTAGTTAACCATTTCTCGAGTTTCTTAAGGTAGCTTTTCTTGGGGCTAGATAATTGGTGTGAGTGTAGGAAACATTTATTAATTGATTTATTTACTATAAAAGAATTGCGCTTAATATTTTTTGTAAAGGGAAATCTTTCGCGCTTTTAAATTCTAACTTCATTGTTTCAGTATTCTGTTTACGACTGCTCATGTATAAAAACCTTTGTAAAATTAAACGAGAGCGTTCACACTTAAGTGAATAGTAACTATTAATACCGCAGAACACTGAGTGGATAGTAATATCCTCGACATCCACCTACTCTCTATAAAGCACGTGACCAATCCAACTGGATATAACTTTGCGCTTCATAGTCTACAACAACTTTTTTACTCGTACAACTTGTATGGAAACTTAATTATTGTTGCTGGTGTGTTCTACTAGAAACATTTTAGTGTCTCTTTGCTAACCTCGAACATTTTCGAACAGTGTGTAAAACCACAGTGGCTGCGTCTGCGCTTGAGTGAATTGATCTTATCTTTATATACAAATTTTCTATGTTGGAGGAAGAGTTCAATTACAATTGAACTCCTTCTAAACGGCTGGACCGATTTTGGTGAAATTTTTTGTGTGTGTTCAAGTGGATCGAGATAGATTTACAATTGAACCCGGTAAGTGGCGCTGCAATAAGGGTCTTGGGATACGGGTGTTCTTAAGCGGACGAAGTCGCGAGCGGGCCACTAGTACTAATTATATTTATTATGCAAAAAATTCATTGCTGAATGCCAGTTGCTTGTGTCGAATACAAGACACAGAAGTGTCAACATTTTGCGCGGCGCCTTAAAGTGACAAACTAGAGAAAAGGCCAGCTTTCCTAGGGGGGGAGGTTTACCTAAATTAAACACGATACTAATTAGGAAAGTTCGACCACTGGGCGACCACTAGTTCTATATAAATATGGGTCAGCATGGGTATGATTTTAGGCTTCAGCAACAGTTGAAACAGACCACCTGCTTCATTGCTGTAATTCAATGAAAATCTATTTCGTTTTTAGTTTTTAGTTTCGTCGAACACTGATGCTGTTACCCTATGTTCTTCTTCCTACCCTGGTCCGTTCCTTCCTCGTTCATTTATGCTAAGGATTTGGCAAAGTATTTACGGCCGGCCGCCTGCCTGACACCAACCCTCCTTGGGAATTCCAGTGGTGTTTTACCCGCCATCGCGCGGGTGACCCAGGGTGCTTTTCAATATGAACTGGGTATTAAGCTCCCTTACTCGTCTTTCACGACAGACAAGGGTTGGTGCAAATTTGTGTCCGACACCACGCGTACTCATGCCATTACCCTGTATGAAAATAAAATATTTACTGCTGATTTGCCGGTTGTTTGTATCGAACACTAGACACAAAAGTGTCTACGTTTGCGCAGCGCCGTAAAGTGGCAAACTAGAGAAAAGGCCAGCTGGCCACGAGGGGAGTTTCACCTAAATTAAACACATTTCGTTCGGCGGTGTGTGACCCAAACTTTTTGGTCACATAGCACTCTGGAGACCGAATTGTTGGCAAGTTAATAATGGCACGCCCAATGTGGGCCGATTCCGGAAATTGTATATTAAAGACTGAGAGACATAATTAGGGGCAGTGATTAAAATTTATACGGTCGAGTTTGGGTGAGTTAGGCGTAGTGATTGAAATTGTTCCAGAGAATTTGTATGACGAATTTTGTACTAAAGTAGTATCAATGAGAATGTGTGGTTCAATATTTTTGAACACTACTCGTTACTCTCTGTTCTCTCTCGAGCCGTATAAAACGGAGTAATATGTACCCTCCACTTTAGTCAACACTATCTACTCATGCATAATTTTTGTAAGCCGCATTATCTGCTTTTAATAAATGATCGTAGTAGTTTTATTTGGACAAAACTTGCAATTTAAAGCTACACAATAAAAATTGGTAAGCATTTGCTTCCATATTTGAATCGAGCCATTAGTTTAGTTTGAACAAGATGTGGGTAGACCTATAGTTGATATTATTTTGAAAATTTGTCTTGCCTATCAAAATATATTACCTATATATTTTGATAGGCAAGACAAATTTTCAAAATAAATAATAAGTAGGTAAATAAATTTTATAAATATTGTCTAGACACCAATTTTTTTGTCAATCACGACATTTTGTGAGTTACGTCTTGAATGAATTACATTGCATTACTGCCATAAAATTTTTAAAACACATTTTGAAAGTTAATGGCTTTTTAGTTTCATGTACAAGTACAACCCTAAATACTCTGTACGAAAGCTATTACCTCCAAATGCGGGTTTAAATAGCCTACTGTCATACCGTTTGCGAAACAACGACAACGTAGAGGGAGCTCAAACTTGTACCCAACTTTGCATCTAAGTATTTACCCATTACCATACGTCTGGAAGCGTTAACATTTTACTTTGACGAGTCCATTCGATGTATTTCAAGGTTCCCTTTCGTAACTGTTCGTAACATTAATACACGTTTGTAGGTAGGATGTTTGAACAAGGTTATTTAAATAAAATAAGAATATGTTTATCACACATTTCTTTGAGAAATTTTTATTAAGATATGTTGATGTTTTGTTTTTTCGTTTTGCAAAGATGGCTTATAAAGTGCTTTATGATTTAGAGGACTGTTCTAACGAACTTTCAAAGGAAAAAGGTAAAAGTAAATGATGTTAAAGCTTGTTTCGTAATTGATGTCTAGTGATTTTCACTGTCACTATCTGGATAGTAGGTAGTGGACTATACGTGTCCACGGGGCGACTAGCTTGAGACACTAGTCTTAAAAGTACTGGATGAAGGATGCGTACCGGCGTGTTCTGATCTGGCGTTATGACCTGACGTAGATGGTTCCTTGCGCTTGCGTAAGGATGTCTGACACCTACTTTGTAACCGCATAGGTTGGTAGGGGGTGTCAGTATAAACTTTAAAGTAGTGTATAGCGGGTTGTCACTAAGGGTTATATGTGTACGCAAACCATATAATTTATTAAAAAGGAAATTCTTCCAACCACTTTTCTGTTGTCCTTACATCATCAAGGAACGCAAGATATCTGCCGGCGGGGTCAGGTGGCGTTCTCGGCCACTCGGCGGCTTTTAGCGCGATTGCTCGCACCGCTCGCTTGCCGAGAAGTGTTAATGCTGCCTTTTTACTGTTCGCATCGACACTTTAATAGTTATAGAAATACAATTGGTGTTAATGAGACAGTAACGAAGTAAGTGAGCCTTCTTCTAAGAAATAATGGCTTGGCTATCGCTAGATTATTTGTTTATATTGGTCATAGTAACAGACAAATTTACAGCATGATTGCTCGCATCGCTCGCTTGGCGAGACTGTCAATGCTGTATTTTTAATATTCCCATCGACACTTTGGTAGTTTTAGAAATACAATTGGTGTAAATGAGACAGTTCAGAATACAGGAGACAGCAACGAAATAAGTGAACCTCCTTGTTAAAGAGGAAGATGAAGATATCGTGAAAAAAGAACTCGTCCTTTTGGCTTGTAGAAAGACACTAAGTATATAACTTCTTTTGTTTATATGGAATATCAAAATAACAAATTCAAAATATTAAAAGTAAAAATTACAAAAATAATCTAAAATGGTTGGCTTTGTCGGTCGCTAACACTCCTCTAGCACTTATTTATTGAACGTTTGCTCGCAGCTCTCGCTTGGTGAGAGTATTAATGCTGCCTTTTTCTCGTTTTCATTGGCAGTTGAAGAAATGTAATAAGTTAATGGGACAGTGTCAAAATAAGTAAGCC
Organism: Eudonia lacustrata; assembly: GCA_947562085.1. Classification (NCBI taxonomy): domain Eukaryota; kingdom Metazoa; phylum Arthropoda; class Insecta; order Lepidoptera; family Crambidae; genus Eudonia; species Eudonia lacustrata. Next base: position 13,246,005 of record OX387318.1, on the reverse strand, counting down.
TCTTTTCAAGAAAATCATTTTCGTGTTAATTGTTATTTGTCTATAATAAGTATCCCATATTATCCCATCCATAATCAATCTCTCATCCCTCCCCCCTCCCAATTCCTACTCCCTCCTCAAGATCCAACTCCTTCCTCAAGGTCGGCAACGCATCTGCGATAACTTTGGTTTCGCGGTTGTACATGGGCGGCGGTGATTACTTTCCATCAGGTGACCCGCCTGCTCGTTTGCCTCCTTTTTAACATAAAAAAATATATGTAAACCTTAAAGTCATGTTAAGGCTACATGTCTAGGTTTACAATCTAATTTTAAGCCAGTAAATTTTATTGTGTTACTCTCTTTGATTGTAATCTGTTTTGTAGTTTCGTTAATAAATAAATAAATAAATTGACAGCTTTGTTTGATAAATATATTTAAGTTTCAATTATAACTTTTATATTCAAAACGTTTTTTATCAAAATTTAACATTAGATTATAATACATTACATCAAATAATCATTTACAGTTTTATTCACACTCTATCATAATTAAAAGCTATAAAATTTTTAAAAAAAAGGTTAATCAATATCTCTGGGTACATTGTTCTGATCCCAAGGTAAGTAGGTGCACTTGTTTTATGAAAATCAGAAACATTGACGGTACCACAACCACCCAGACCCGACACAATAGCGAAAAGTTTGTTTATTCGATATTGACCCGACCGGGAATCGAACCCGGGACCTCAGAGTTAGCGCCGCCCAAAGTCTGAAATACTGACATTGGAAATTCTGTCGTATTGTAGAACAGTACAGTTCAATTTCAAATATCAGTATATTTTGACTTGCACCAGTATTGTATTGGTAGTGCGATATATAGGATGGTATTGATTAGGATTACTTCAGTAGAGGACCAAATTTATTTATTCTTATATCTTTTGGTTTTTCATTAGTCAAATCAAGGTGTAAATTGACAGCTGATAAACAAATCTAACTATGACCATTAATTATATTATGACGGGCCTCCGTAGCCGAGTTGCACGGCGGACTTTGGGCGGCGCTAACTCTGAGGTCCCGGGTTCGATTCCCGGTCGGGTCAATATCGAATAAACAAACTTTTCGCTATTGTGTCGGGTCTGGGTGGTTGTGGTACCGTCAATGTTTCTGATTTTCATAAAACAAGTGCACCTACTTACCTTGGGATCAGAACAATGTACCCAGTGATATTGATTAACCTTTTTTTTTTAATTTTTTAGCTTTTAATTATGATAGAGTGTGTGAATAAAACTGTAAATGATTATTTGATGTAATATATTATAGTCTAATGTTAAATTTTGATAAAAAACGTTTTGAATATGAAAGTTATAATTGAAACTTAAATATATTTATCAAACAAAGCTGTCAATTCATTTATTTATTTATTAACGAAACTACAAAACAGATTACAATCAAAGAGAGTAACACAATAAAATTTACTGGCTTAAAATTAGATTGTAAACCTAAACATGTAGCCTTATCATGACTTTAAGGTTTACATATATTTTTTTATGTTAAAAAGGAGGCAAACGAGCAGGCGGGTCACCTGATGGAAAGTAATCACCGCCGCCCATGTACAACCCGCAAAACCAAAGTTATCGCAGATGCGTTGCCGACCTTGAGGAAGGAGTTGGATCTTGAGGTATATATAAAAGTAGAAATAAATTGTATGATTTATATAGTTTAAAACAATATAACCAAAATGTTAATTTTACGGAATATGTAAAGAATTATTCGAAAATGTTTAAGAAAGTGTGCATAGTAGCAAAATCTAATTACATTAAAGAAAAAATTAAAAAGTCTAACAATAAAATCAAAGCCACTTGGGACATCATAAACCGTGAAACAGGTAAATTTAAACCACGGGATAATACTTTCACTTTAAAAGTAAACGACAACTTGGTCAATTCAGATTCACAAATTGCTAATATTTTTGATGATTTTTTTGTAAATATACCTGTAATAACAACATCAAATTTAGATTCATCACCGGAAGCTGCACAAACTTTACTCCAAAAATATGTACCAAAATGTAATATTTCCTTTCAATTTAAATACATTGATTTAATGAATATTATTAAAACATTCAAATCGCTTAAAATGAAAAACACGAGTGATTTGTGGGGTATATCTATTAAAGTAATTAAGAATATTATTTATTCTATTGCACCGTATCTTGCTGAAATTTTTAATAACTGTGTCGATAAGGGAATCTTTCCTGATCTTATGAAGTTTAGTAAAGTTATACCTTTATTCAAATCAGGAAACAAAGAAGACCCCAGTAACTATTAACAATATTATTATCAATATTACCAGCGCTAAGTAAAATTTATGAAAAAATTATACTCGAACAGTTGATGTCATATTTTAACACAAACAACCTTTTACATAGTAAGCAATATGGTTTTACTAGGGGTCGTTCTACAACTGATGCAGGCTTGCTCTAATAAAACATATATTTGATGCCTGGGAGAAGTCTCAAAATGCTCTTGGAGTTTTTTGCGACTTGTCCAAGGCTTTTGATTGCGTTGAGCACCGGACTCTGGTGTTGAAGCTACATTATTACGGTCTCGAAGATTTTGCACTAAATTTAATACAGTCATATCTCAGCTCTAGAACTCAAACTGTCGATAAATGGTACTAAATCATCTGGTTCTCATGTAAAAATGGGAGTTCCACAAGGGTCGATTCTTGGTCCTTTTCTATTCTTGATTTATATTAATGACTTGCCATTCTTTGTAGAGAACTTCTGTGAAATTGTATTATTTGCAGATGATACTTCACTCATTTTTAATGTGACTAAGTGTAGGTCTAATTATGAAAATGTAAATAAAGCTCTTTCAGAGGTACTCCATTGGTTTACTATTAATAATTTACAGCTTAACGGTAAGAAAACAAAATGTATTAAATTTATATTACCAAATGTCAGAAATGAACCAACTGATATTAGAATAAACGGTGATCAATTAGATTTGGTAGATTCTACAGTCTTTTTAGGCATTACCCTTGACTCAAAACTTCAATGGAATCCTCATATATCGAAATTGGCCGGTAAACTCAGTTCTGCTGCTTATGCCATTAGAAAAATTAGGCAGTTCACAGACGTTGAAACTGCTAGAACAGTTTATTTTAGTTATTTTCATAGTGTCATGTCGTATGGCGTCCTACTGTGGGGAACAGCGGCTGATATTGAAACTATATTCATTTTACAGAAACGAGCAATAAGAGCAATCTATAAACTAGGATCACGAACTTCCTTAAGAAATCTTTTTAAGCAGATTGGTGTCCTGACAGTTGCATCTCAATATATTTATAATTGTATAGTTTTTGTACGTTGCAACATCAACTCCTTTACTAAACACGGTGACGTACACAATTTCAATACTAGAAATAAGACAAAACTTGTAATGCCACTGTTCAGGTTACAGAAGGTACTTGGTTCTTTCTTGGGGCAAGGTATACACTATTACAATAAAATACCAAATTCTGTACTGGATTTACCTTTGGATAAGTTTAAAAAACATGTGAAGTCTTTATTACTTATAAAAGGTTATTATACAGTCAAAGAATATTTAGATGATAAAACAGCCTGGTTTATAATAACAATCACATTATATTTGAATCAATTTATTAAAATTATTTTCTATACTGATATGACAGCCTTTATCAGCATTGTCCTACAGATAACAAACAGCGTTGCGTTAAATAGATCATTAAGTTTTTATTTAGAGTATCTTGAGTGTGTCATGCTCTCTTAATTGTCTCTGCGGTGGTGGCGTGTGCGTCGGGTCGTTACGTTCCCTAAAATATGGTTGAGCGAAGCGATGGCTGATTCATATGTCATGCTCGTGAACGGGTGCCGCCTGTGGAGGCTGGTCTGCTCTTGCATACTTATCTTATTTTTAGTATTATTTATTATAATTTGACTTTGTTTTACCTAAACAATTTTTGACTTTTACTAGAGTACTGTAGTGGTGCTGTATGACATTGTGGAAATTGAAACTTTTACATAATTATCTGATGTAAATTTGTTAACTTATTTTTTTTTATTTTAACAGCATTGTCCTACAGATAACAATCAGCGTTGCGTTAAATAGATTATTAAGTTTTTATTTAGAGTATCTTGAGTGTGTCATGCTCTCTTAATTGTCTCTGCGGTGGTGGCGTGTGCGTCGGGTCGTTACGTTCCCTAAAATATGGTTGAGCGAAGCGATGGCTGATTCATATGTCATGCTCGTGAACGGGTGCCGCCTGTGGAGGCTGGTCTGCTCTTGCATACTTATCTTATTTTTAGTATTATTAATTATAATTTGACTTTGTTTTACCTAAACAACTTTTGACTTTTACTAGAGTACTGTAGTGGTGCTGTATGACATTGTGGAAATTGAAACTTTTACATAATTATCTGATGTAAATTTATTAACTTATTTTTTTTTATTTTAACAGCATTGTCCTACAGATAACAATCAGCGTTGCGTTAAATAGATTATTAAGTTTTTATTTAGAGTATCTTGAGTGTGTCATGCTCTCTTAATTGTCTCTGCGGTGGTGGCGTGTGCGTCGGGTCGTTACGTTCCCTAAAATATGGTTGAGCGAAGCGATGGCTGATCCATATGTCATGCTCGTGAACGGGTGCCGCCTGTGGAGGCTGGTCTGCTCTTGCATACTTATCTTATTTTTAGTATTATTAATTATAGTTTGACTTTGTTTTACCTAAACAATTTTTGACTTTTACTAGAGTACTGTAGTGGTGCTGTATGACATTGTGGAAATTGAAACTTTTACATAATTATCTGATGTAAATTTGTTAACTTACATTTTTTTATTTTGTTTTTTTACATGTTGTGGTTGTCTTATATATATTTTTTGTGTTTATTTGTAATGGAAAGTGTCCTGCTATGATAGGGCATTTTCCAATATTTTTGACGCTGTAAGGGAGAAAAGAGCTGGACACTTGCTGAGTTTCTTGCCGGTTCTTCTCAGTACAAGATCTCCCGCCCAGAGTAGACTTACGAACCGATGGCATAGTGACATTCACAAGAGCTACTTGTAGCCTAAACTGAATAAATGATTTTGAATTTTGAATTTTGAGGAGGGAGTAGGAATTGGGAGGGGGGAGGGGTGAGAGATTGATTATGGATGGGATAATATGGGATACTTATTATAGACAAATAACAATTAACACGAAAATGATTTTCTTGAAAAGAGGCTTACTTATTTTGACACTGTCCCATTAACTTATTACATTTCTTCAACTGCCATTACTATTGTATTGGTAGTGCGATATATCTTTAGCCCATTGCCGTGCTCAAGTGCTGCTACAAATGAACATAATTGTAATATTTATTTATTTCAGATAACATGATCCATATATTATAAATATTTAATTCAGCTTCAGTGCAGCAATTAGCTCTTAAAAATAAAAAAGTTAAACTTCCATTTTTTGTTAAAAAATTAACTCAAATATCCAGCAGCTAGAGATAAGATAGCCAGTGCCTCAGCAATTGAGGATTCCGGTTGTAGTGCGCTTCTACCTTCGGCCTTATCATTGTTAAATAAATATATTTAATTTCATTTTCATTTAATTTTTCACTTGACATCAGGTGAGATGAAAGCCAATTACTTACACATTAAAATTTATTTAAAAAAAAATTAGTACGTAGTAGTAGTCTATCAACGTCTCAGTGAGGCTCAGTGCTAAGCTCGCTGCTTGTGCTGTCAATTCGTAGCTCGTAGCTCGTAGCCTTTAGCTCGTAGCTCGTAGCACGTAGTACTATCCACGTTACTACGTGCCTACTGGCAACATAACTTTATTAGATCGAGTTTAAGCCCACCACGCTTACCCAGTTGGTTGGTAAGTTTAAATTACTGCTAGAGCACAATAACAACCGGGCCAATGGCTTATAGTGCTGGGTTTATAACTTTTGGACACCCATTCATTGACCCATTAACGCAAAGGTCCCTTAACTTGCGCCATGAAGCTCCTCAAAAATCGTAAAATAGTAATTTGCATAAAAAGCTAATTTTTGATGGTGGTCGGTTTCCGGTCTGATAAGGCAAAATCCTATCGCCAGACAATATATATGCAGTTGAAGCCGCGATGGACATATGCAACTGGGAATAACGTACGTTGTTGCTATAAAACTTCAATTCTTACGCCACTGGGAACTGCATTTCACTAGATCCCTACCAAACCGAAACACAGCATGGAACATATACCAATTTGTGGCACAAACAGGAATTAAGTTGGTCAAAGCTTGAACTTAACAGTTTAATATACCAAAGTTAGATGACGGAAGCTTGTCGCTAGCTAGGAACCCTGAACTTAGCAGTGAAACATTGAAAAGCTGACAGCGCAGCAAAATAACTAACAGACTATACAGACAATATACAGACCATTAAGAGCGTTTACGCCGCACACAAGCGCCACTAATAAAAACAAACAAACAACAAACTATCTGAATGAAGTAATTTGGCATTTTTACGTCACCTAATGAACACCTGACATGTTATGGTTTAGTTAAAAATGGCGTTATAGTTATTAGTGGCGTAACGTCTTATTTAACTAAACCATAACATGTGAGGTGTTCATTAGGTGCGGTAAAATTGCAAAATTACTTCTTTCAAATAGTTTGTTGAGCATAATTTGATTTTCTATCTTTTCTATCTGTGTGGCGTAAACGCTCTTAATAGGTACAGAAACAGCAGCTTACCCATCAAATAGTACTTGGTGAAAATAGGTCACTGGAAGCATGGACCAGCCCATGAACACTAGCAGCAACAGTATGACGCACGATACCTTGAAACGTCAGTTCCTTTAATAATAATCACGATGCCTGAAACCCTACTGTCATTTTAACTTTTTAAGCGGTGACAGAATCTATTCGCCTATATGAAAAAGCCGAGTGTGTGAAGTGAAACAGTCAGAAGTTGATGATGCCGCCAAATAACTGAATAACAAGTAGGTACCAGAATATACAGACACATTAATTGCAGCCCTATATGCAATTATGAACTTGATTGCGGCTCGTAACATGGAGCTGTCATTTAGAGCGCATTGTGTTAAACTTAATAAACAGCAGTACACTTTTTACTTGCTGGAAAGCATTCACCGGCCGTTTAGAACAGCTCTTGGATTTTGCAACTGGGTGTAAAGCACTTTACTGAACCTGACAGTTCAGTTTTTATAATAATAATAATAACGCCTGTTATCCTAACGCCAGGCAAACTTTATGCGGGTGAAGCCGCGATGAAAGCTTGTCACCAGCTAGGAACCCTGAGCAGTGAAACATTCAAAAGCTTATAGCGCAGCCAAATAATAGGTCTTTACCTATGAAATTGGAGTATTTTTCTCACTTACTAATTAATAATAATTAATAGGTATATTACTTCTAAAAGTCAATACCGGTTGTTAATATTATTCATCATCTCAGCAAAAGACGTCCACTGCTGGACAAAGGCCTCCCCCAAGGATATGAGGGGTATATGCCGTAATCGCCACGCTTTGCAGGCGGGTTGGCGATCGCAGTAGGTTGAGGGTAATCTCAGAGAGATGCTGCTGCCCATCCTCTGGAGTGGTCCCTTAGTCGGCTTTTACGACACCCACGGGAAGACATGGGGTGGTGCAATTCTTTATCCCTAGCACTACAAAGGGGTCTGGCACCACACAGGGGCCTGGCACCACACAGGTGATATTAATTATTAATATTATTATACACCTTTAATTAGGACTATGTTACTTAGGCTTCAGTAATAACAATAATTATTAATTTTGTGTCTCTATCGCTCTTTTTTTCTAAATTGACTAACTTTTTTGTTCGCGGAATTGTCCTTTTGTTTCATTGTAGCTTTGAAGGGACTTGATTTTTTTTTCTCTTTAATGTCTGCTATATTTAGCTAGTGAAACAAACACACTACACTACAATTTTTATAGTGTTAAAATAAATAGATGCTAAGAAAATAATAATATAAAAACGTTAGTATGAAAAATACATTTTTATAATAAATCTTCATACAAAACTCCAATTTCATAGATAAGGATCTATTATAACTAAATAACAAGTAGGTACCAGAATATACAGACACATTAATTACAGCCCTATGTGCAGATGAACTTGATTACAGCCCTATGTGCAGATGAACTTTTTTGTTCGCGGAATTGTCCTTTTATTTCTTTGTAGTTTTGAAGGGACTTGATTTTTTTTCTCTTTAATGTTTGCTATATTTAGCTAGTGAAACAAACACACTACACTCTACAATTTTTATAGTGTTAAAATAAATAGATGCTAAGAAAATAAAAAAAAAAACATTAGTATGAAAAATAAAATTTTATAAAAAATCTTCATACAAAACTCCAATTTCATAGATAAGGAACTATTATAACTAAATATATATAATAACAAGTAGGTACCAGAATATACAGACACATTAATTACAGCCCTATGTGCAGATGAACTTGATTGTGGCTCGTAACAGGGAGCTGTCATTTAGAGCGCATTGTTTTGAACTTAATAAACAGCGAGATATTTCATTACACCAGCCGTGTCTACAATATTACGGTGGCGAGGGTCGTTTTAATTTCTGGGCGGTTTTGACCTGGACTTTAAGCGTTGGTGTTAGAGTTTAAAAGGGTGTTTACGATTGCAAATGTTTGATTTAAGTTATAATTTTGCCTTTTCACTCGATTTATCCTGGTTATATTTTTTGGACACTAACTTATTTGGCAAATTGTTTTAATAACATTTGAGATTGTCGTTACAAATTAAAGACTTTGCCATTGTTTTTCTAATCGGGTAACGTCTAAACGCTACATATAGATTCATAGACAAACACTTTGAAATTACGCCATCAATGAAATCGATTCGATGCAATTAAGTTCAATTAAATTCAGAATCATTTATTCAGTTTAGGCTACAAATTAGCTCTTATGAATGTCACTATGCCATCGGCATCGGTTCGTAAGTCTACACAGCGCTTGAGGCCTTGTACTGTGAAGAACTGGCAAGAAACTCAAGGGCAAGGGCAAGCAAGGACATTTCTTTCCAGTTATATCATATTATATTGTTTTCAAAATTTTTATTGAAATAAAGGGAAGAAGTCACAGGGAGTCTCCCTATGACCACGGACCCTGCAAAGGGTTCGAAACGCTAATATAAACATTAAATCAAATTGATGTGTAAAATAAACGCGAGTAGATCCGTAAAAGTAGTTTCATTTCCACATATTTTTATTTATTTATTTGCTTGTTGGAAGATTTACAGTCAAATATTAAAGTATTACTAGACAATGTGAGTTAACCAATGCCATTTACAAATCTCCACTTATAGGTAATTATAATTAAGTAAGTTGTAAGATAATTTTTTTGTAAGTATCTTATCTACTATAGGTATATCTAATGTATGTTGTACTTTGATTTAAAAACTAAAACAGTTGTGCTTTAAGATGTAAGTTGAATCATGATGCAATACTTATGACCAACTAATTACCTATTATTTATTAATAACTAAAAAAAATCAATAGATATAAGTCTATATAATCACCACGCTTGCCAAATACGAGTAAATGATCACAAAATCGGGCTATGCATCGAAATTAAACCAAACACTCGGCTATTTGGAAAAAACTCAGGACCTCCGGATATCGGACAAAACCGCTTTACCACTTATGCGAAAATAACTTTTGCTAAATATTTGATGACCCGTGAAAATGTGTTTACAGCGCGCATAAATAAAATTCTCTTATATAAAAATATAATTCTACTATTAAAACTTTTTAAGATTATCAAAATGTTAGATTACTCTTTTAGAATAAATGAATATTAAACATATGACCCATAAAATTTTCCACCCACATTGTTGTTTCAAGCCTTTGCCAGAACGTCGAATGGTACTTATAAATAGAATTTAGCGTTGATGGTGCCAAATAACAGCTAATGGGTGCTTTGGGCCATATGCGAACGGTTGCCGATATAATAAAGGAAATGTTTATCTATCTACCCGTTATGGATGATTTTGCGATCAGAAATAACGAATTGAATCGTTGGAAGCCATTTTTAGGAATAATATTTGTGTTTTTATGGTCCGTAGCTACATTATCACTAGCATCCACGACTCTTTCCGCTGAACCCGTATCAAGTGATCTTGAAGAAAAGCGAGGTAGTTTTAAAAATCCTTTTTTTTATTATGAATACTTTCTTCATTTAATGCAAAAATACAAATGTACACATATTAAATACAGTAGTCGAGGGTTGTGTTGTAGTTACTAGCGCCCACTTCATTAATGACTCTGAATTCCTGAGATATTACTACAGTTATATGTGAAGTTAATCGGGGTACAAGTGATGTTTTTTTAAATTTTACTAACATGGCAAAATATACGCACAATTAATAACCCGTATTTTGTCATAGAAGGCATATTTTGATCTACATTTCTTAGGAAAAGTACCTAATGAAGACTTTATATACCCCGTTTAAAGAACTATCAAGACTTATTAAAGGAATAACAAGTTTTTATTGTCAAAATGTACCAGTACAAATAATGCTTATTTTACTCAGGGATGAAATATCCCTAATTTTTAATAAATTCGTAGAATCCGTTCTAGGGATTAGGCTCATAATGAGATAGAATAGTCAAATAGTAAATAATATTAGTGTAGATTCAGTTATAGGTCCCGTTTTCCTAATACGTTTATAATATAGGCATATACAAACAATACCTTATTTTACAACCCAGTAGTAAAAATGTGTCGGACTTACAATGAAACTACTCGTAGTATGAACATAGAACTATTACGAAAGGATAATATTTCACAATTTATAAAGGTATGATTCCGAACTCCGCAGCACGCAGCAGTGCTGCCCCAGCAGTACTGCAGCAGCACTACTGTGGTGCGAACACGGATCTTACCGATCGATAAATTTATCGGTCGACAAAATCGTTTATCTATCGAATTTTATCTACAACCGCTAGCACAGCACTCGGATCGGTAGGTTTTATCGTGTTCTATTTTAGCGATATTTATAAATGGCAACACGGCAATTTTATCGTACCATTCGTTCATCATTCATTCGAATCTTATATTTTTAAATGTTAGTAATTAAATTCTCTTTGTTTTGTGTTCTGTTTTTTATCGTGTAGGGTTTTCAAAGGAATTTTAATATTATCCATTCATTTATTTAAAATTATTTTACTATGTTGGAACCATCAAAGTACCTAAGCATCACATTTTCTAATTAGTTTAAAAAACATCGTGATTCGTACCTAATATTTACTTATTTGTTAGTGGATTATTTTTAGTGGATAACTTGCTCCATGCTTTTGTAAAAATCCGTCGGCAATTAGGGCCCTATCAGCAGCGGTGCTGGGAAATCGAATGTAGACGGGCAAAAGACGACGCACAATAGCTTCAGAGACCTTCTTTACAACTTTGCTAACTGTGCATTGTCTCAACACCAAGTTATATTCTTGCCAAATGCACCGCTGATAACTACCGACGGCATAAAACCGCACAGCGGTGAGGACCGGCAAAAAGTAGATTGTTGAGGTTAGAATAAAAAAAAGAAATATGAAAAGAAAAAACTTAATTCCTGCTACTTACAACAACATGGACGGGCAATCCGTTTGATCTAATCCGTCGAATGGCGCCACAAATGCTCTCGATAACCACAAAGGCAATTTTTTGCGATATGCGAAACAACCTCATAAAATCAGAATCTTTTAAATCCATGGGGTTGTTTCTCCCTCAGATAGCGCCGGACGTCGCCGTTGCGTCTCTTCTGCAACCAGCAAAAGGTGCCCGAAATCCATTTTTTCATAACCACCCAAGAAAAGTGTAATATTTAATAACTTTCCAATGGCGTCGAAAGCGTCGATAACTTTATCTAACAACTTTTAGATGCCGATAGATTTATCTACATACCGATATAATTTATCAAGAAATGTCATTTTCGAGTCCCATGCTAGCTTTTAAACAAAATAGATTTATTTATTTATTTATTTATTGATCATAACACTTACAACTATCATAACAGGTGCGTACCCAATGCGATAGCAGAGTTAGTTTTACAAAATAATAGAAATTAAAAAAATACACTACGAAAAATAAAGAATCTAAAAATACTCAATAAAAATCACTTTCAAAACATTAATATATAACAAATACGAACAAAAAAATAATAAAAATATAACAATAATAATAATAACATTATAAATTGATTACCAATGGTTACAATATAAAATTTCCATTTAAATAATATATAAATTAAATTAAATTTACAAATAACATAAGACAAACAGTGTTGCCCTTGTAAATTCGGTCAAAGTGCAACCGAATACGTCAACTGCGTTAGATATCTCGTTAAAAGTGCGCAACGTTCGGGTGAAAGGCGCCTCCTTCAAAATATTAGTTCGCGCACGCGGAATAAAAAAAAATAAAAAATATAATAATAATCGGGATAAAATTTATCGATTATATTTACGGGTCGATAAAGCAAGTCCCATGCTGCCGATGTTTATTTGTCGACTTGAACTGTCAAAATATCGTCTTATGTCACTTTATCGGTCGATAAAAGATCCGTGCTCGCGGTACTGATCCCATATATTCTCTATAAGTTTATATAAAAAAAAAAAAGAGAAAAGTGAGATTACATTCCGAGCTACGCAGCAATGTCGCGGCAGCAATGCAGGACCAGTAGTACTGCGGGCAGCAATGCTGCGGCAGCACTGCTGCGTGCAGCGGAGTTCGAAATCATACCTTAAGAATTGTTTCTGACATTTTAAAAGTCAGCCTAAAACAGCTTAATCAGAATTAGTGTTTTTTTTCTTACTCTCTGTGTCATTCCATTGTTTTGTTTTACTTTTGTACTGTATTTATTTTTAGATTACATGTTTAAAATTTGATTATGTTATGTGATTAAAGATTACTGTCTAAACTAAGTTCATAAGCAATGACTATTTAAATATTTGACTGTTTGGAATAAATAAATAAATAAACTATTACGTCTAATCATATAAAAAAGAATAATATACAACACATTCAAAGTCAAAGTACCATTTCGTTTATTCAAATGCAGTGACGGTGTGTAATTCAACTTTCCAACATTTTATGGTTACCCGACAAGTGCTTTGCAGCCGTTCTTTAGAACGTAACTTTTGCACAAATAAAACGTACAAAGCCTATGGGAATTTAAAAAGGTAGTTGGTTTAGTGGTTTGAATATGAGCTTGTACCCATCTTAACCAAATATAAAAACTTACTTCGTACGTGTACAATAGTTGGTCCCTGCCCAGTCTTACATCATCATCATAATCAGCTCATAAAGTCCCCACTGCTGGGGCACGAGCCTTCCCTTGGATGGATGGATGGACCACGCGGGCCCAGTGCGGATTGGTGGTTGTTAACGATTACTAATGCAGCCGACTCCAATGGCTTTACGTGCCTTTCAAAGCACGGAGGAGCTCGAGATGATAAATTTTTGGTCACCCATCCGATGACCGGCCTTTGTGAAAGTTGCTTAACCTCAGCTATCGCAGACCGGGCGTGTCAACCACTGCGCGCCATCGAGCTCCTCAGTCTTACATCATTTAATCAAATCTAATAAAAAAGTCTTATACGTCAGTGTAATTTACAAATTGGCAAGGCACCTTGTGGACCGGCAGGGTGAGGGTGACTGATGCTGCGATGTTCGCACCAGTTGTTTTCGCATCTGCATCGCATTTCCATTCCCACTTCATCATCATCATCATCATCTTAGCCAAAAGACGTCTACTGCTGGACAAAGGCCTCCCCCAAGGATATGAGGGGTATTTGCCGTAATCGCCACGCTTGGCAGGCGGGTTGGCAATCGCAGTAAGTTGAGGGTAACCTCAGAGAGATGCTGCTGCCCATCCTCTGGAATGCTCCCTTAGTCGGCTTTTACGACACCCACGGGAAGAGATGGGGTGGTACAATTCTTTAACCCCGGCACCACACATTCCCACTTAACATCAGGTAAAGTGGAGTGATTTGCAGTGTAAAGTATATAAAAAAAAATATCCTTCAAATAATAGCTTACGAAAAACCCAACAGAAGCAATAATTTTCTTTTGGTCTAGTACTAGAAACAAAGTTTCCCAGGTTAAATCTTTCGTTATATGAGTTGTCACCAGAGTCAAGAAGAGAAGTTGATTCAATTGTTTCATGCGTTAACTTGTTTCTTGTTTCTTTTTTTTTTTGACGACCTACTTGGTCGAGTGGTTTGTACACTGGTTTTCATGGTGTCGCCATCTCTGAGGTCACAGGTTCGATCCCCGGTCGGGTTAATTTAGAAATTATTGTTTTTCTAAATTGTCTCGGGTCTGGGTGTTTTCCATTTCTATAATAAGTATGTATTTAAGTATTTCAAGTATGTTTATCCGTTGTCTAGTAACCATTTAACGAGTTTCATAACGAAGCTTCTGTTGGGCTAGAACTGGTGTGAGTGTAGGAAAGTTTATTTATTTATTCGATTATTTGTGTTTATAAGATTTTTGATTGATTTTAATGATGGGGAGCATTGCCCATCAGTGGAGTTGTAGGCTTTTTACCATTGTTTACGTTTCCAGCAAAACTAACTTCCATCTGATTTATATTGAGATTATATCTATTTACTAGTGGCCCGTGTCGCCAAAGATGTTTTATTCGATAAGATCTGTTCCAAATCCGTCATGGCGATAACTATAGGTAGGTAACGATAGGTAGGTACACAATACACCAGTATGAATGAACAAGTAAAATTAAACGTTAACACACTGAGATGTACGATCTGAGTTACTGAGTCAAGGTATTCCTTTTCTGAGTCATACACATTATTACTGATTGAAAGGCCGCAGCCTGTAAGTCGCCTCCAACCTCCCCTTATAGCGACCCCTTTCCACTCGATACACTCTGAGCTTGCGCCTGAGAAAGTCCATGTCTGGACCTGAACATACTGAACTGAGTCTGTTATCACATAACACTGTGTTCTTTTCACACACTACACGTACATCACACACAAAGATAAACATCACAGATATGAGATAGCATCTGTACAATAATTAAATAAGGAGATAAAAAACTTACCGAGATATTAGGAACTACGCGTGGCGGCTGTCCGGTTGCGTCTGCGTCATATTGACAACGCGCCATCGTTCAAAGCTAAAGTCTACCCTCAACACAAAATACAAATTTGTTGACTATGGAAAATCGCATAGTTCGCGACACTCCCCACGAGAAAAAATCTATATTATGAAATAAAAGTACTACAATAGGTTTTAATCATATAATATGTATGTTGAATTGAGCTGCAGTTTAATAATCCGATTTATTACAATAGTTATAACACTAATAAACTAATGTAGAGCACTAATCAACTGAGAAGTCCATTGTTTAACTTTCTCGCGAGCCTTCTGAGCTGATGCCCGCTTCGGTCTTATAGATGGTGACTCTGGCTGTCCCTCTGCGGCATTCCTTAATTGTGCCAGCGGAGTCGTATTATCGGTTACTTTTTGATTTGCTTGCCCTGAGTCTGCTGGGTAATTCTCAGTATTGGAGGATGTCTCAATATTTTGTGATGTCTTAGGATCCAGATTGTCCGTTTCATCTGAGTCCTGAATCTCAAGTGGGTATAAGTGCGATGTAGACCTAGTTAAAGTCTCATTTGGAGATATTATTACCTTGGCTACACGAATATGTCCATCCGAACCTTGTACTATAACGGATACTCTACCAACTTTCCATAAGGCTCTGTTCGATGACTCTCCCTTCACTTGTACTAAATCACCGACCTTGGAAATATGGCTTACTGCTTCTCTAGACTGATGGTGTGCACTTTTACGATCCCTTAAACTGATAAGGTATTGATTTGAAAACATCTTAATATACTCCAGAAGTATCCGTTGACCTCTTTTCCAGCCATTTATAAGGTTAGATTTTGTTACGGTAGCCGATTCAAAAAACTCATTATCTGATATATCTACCGTCAAAGGACCACCATTTCGCAGAAAATCAGCTGGCGTCAAAACTCTTTCTAATTCTCCAGTTACAGCTGTTAGAGGGCGGGAATTAACAACGGCTTCGATTTCTTTAATCACCGTACATAATTGTGTGTGGTTCAATAAATGCTTATCTAAAGTTCTTTTAAGGCAATTCTTCACGACCCCTATGAGACGCTCATAGAAACCACCAAACCATGGAGCTAGTTCTGGTATAAACTTCCACTTAATACTGTTTAATATGCAATAATCACTGGACATAACATCTGCAGTCAGCTTAAAATACAAGGCGTTATCAGATGTAACCATTTTAGGTACGCCTCTAGTCGCTTTAAAACCTCTGAAACTCATAAGACACTCATCTGCTGTCATATCTACCACGACTTCCATGTGGATTGCCCTAACTGCCAAACAAGTGTAAAACGCAACCCATCGCTTCTCTAGGGATCCGTTTACGTTTATAATAAGTGGGCCAAAATAATCTATTCCCACATAAGTAAACGGATCACTGTAATTTACTCTTTCCAAAGGCAGCGGTGGCATAGGTGGTAACTTATAAGGTGCTCCGCCGTATTGGCAAATTAAACAGTTTTTTAGAACTTTCTGTACTTGCCGCCTACCTTGCGGTATTCAAAACTTCTTCCTTAACAACGACAGAGTATGCGACACACCAACATGATTATTGTTCTTGTGAATGTCTTCTATAATCCTTTGAGTAATTTCATGGTCTTTAGGGAGGAGAATAGGGTGTTTCTGATAATCCTCTAAATCGGCGTTCTCCAGACGACCTATGCACCTGAGTAATTTATTGTCGTCTTTATACAAACCCAAAGATTTTGCTAAGTCGGTCAGCTTTCCAGTTACCTCTCTAGGAAAGGACTCTGCTTGTAAATGTAGAAGTTCATCTATGTCTACCTCTTGCCCACTATGAACATCCGAAGGACCCTGCCCGCGCGAAATTGAATTAAAATAGGAGTCAGTTTTCGTGGTATCTGGTTTGAGTACTGGCCACTTCTCTGAGTTACGTAGAAGAAAATCTGGTCCTTTCAGCCAAAAATCGTAATCCTTTGATGAGGAACTTGACCTTGTAGCTGTATCAGCGGGATTTAATTGCGAAGGTACGTAACGAATAAGTAAATTTTTAATTTTCTTAATTTCTTCTACCCGTTTCGCAATAAATGGAGGAAGCAATTTTACCGAATCGCACCAACTAATCACAATTTTACTGTCAGTCCACAGATAGCATTTGCTAATACTCAGTCTTAAAAAATGTTGTACGTATTGAATCAACCGGCTTCCTATCAAAGCTCCAAGTAACTCCAGTCTTGGTATTTGCAAATCGGTTTGTTCCTTTAGTCCGACTAGGCGCGATTTACCAATGACAAAACCGAGAGCTACGTCGTGATGGTTAACACTACGCAGATAAACAACCGATGCATATGCCTTTAAAGATGAGTCGCTAAAAGCATGTAGTTCGTATAATGTCTCTCGTTCTTTCCCTGGAAGTAACTTATGTGTTATGCAACGTGGTACGCTGATATCCTTTATATATTCTAAATTGTTGAATATGACGCTCAATTCTTGTTGCTCTATGTCTGCTAGTTTAGTGTCCCATTGGACCTTTTGTTGCCATACATTTTGTAGAAATAACTTGGCAGGTAATAAAATAGGAGCCGCAAATCCACAAGGATCGAAAACTGATGCAATAAGTCTAAGCACTTCTCTTTTGGTGTTTATTTCGTGTTTTTCTATTTTACTTAAATCAAACTTAAGGCTAAAGCTTTCTCGCTGTAGATTCCAATCTAAACCGAGTACCTTCATATAATTTATCTCTTTACTACGAAAAAGAGACGGTACGGATTCTCTAAATTCTATTTCATTCGAATTTCATTCGCGGAGGTTCATTGACAAATCTTGAAATGCTTTTTTAGCAAGTTTATATAAATTTACAGCTTCACTTAGTGAGTTAGAGCCCGACACGAGATTATCGACGTATATATCTTCAGCCATACGTTTGCTAGCCGGGTCACTATTTTTCATTAAGTGGTGCCGTACCGTAGCATTTAACAGGAAAAGACTTGAAATGATGCCGAAAGGAACTCTACAGAACCTCAAATGCAATAGATTATCTGTTGATACGGTATCACTAACATTTTTGGGCCATAAAAATCTCGTCACATCACGGTCGTTGCTTTGAAGACCGATCTGAAGAAATGCCTTTTCAACATCCGCAACGATTCCAATACGGTGTTCTCTAAATCTTATTAAAAGCCCCGTTAAATCCTCTAACATTAGTGGGCCTCGATACAGACACTCATTTAAGCTCTTATTATCTTTAGTCTTTGCTGATGCATCATAAACGATTTGCAGCTTGTTTCCCTGTATGACGCAATGGTGTGAAAGATAATGTACGGGATGGGTTATTAAGCTGAGTGGAGTGGAGTCTGATACAACCTCAATTATTTTTTTATCTAGCTGATCCTGAATCACATTATCGTACTGTGTAATTGTGGCTTGAGACAATCTCTTCAATAACCCGCACAGTCTTCCATAAACCAGACCAAAGTTCGAAGGTAGTATAGGTGGATAATTTATCCACGGCCACTTTACGTGGTATCTACTGTCGAAATACAAGGTACTTTCATTGAATTGTCTAATAGCTTCATCGTCACGTGACACATTTGGAGGATCCGTGATCCCTATGGATTTTAAGTCCCATAACTTCTTTAAGGTGTCGTTTCTCAAGGGAAGGTCAGGTTCGCTAAAGCTGTTACACTCGATATTAGACTGAAAATAAGTTAAGACTGATAATTCGTCTTTAACAACTTCTTTACACGAGTAAACGTACTTTCCTGACCACAACCAACCAAAAATTGAGTCAACTAAATAAAGGTTTTCTGATATTTGTATCTTATTTCCAGTTACAAACGAATGGTAGTAGTCGTTTCCAATCAATACGTCAATTTGATCACCTAAAAAACCATCGTCAGCCAACACTATACTGTCCAATCTAATGTCAGCAGCGACTTGTTCCAAAAAGTTCCGTGGTAATCCGGCGACACTGTTTGTAATGTGTGGAACAACATTGGCATAGATTGTATTATGATGTTGTGTTCTAGTCGATATTTCAAATGCCACTAGTGCGCTTTTAATCTCATTAGGACGATCAGCGCCAAAGGTGAATACGCACAAGTTGTTTTCTTCTAAGACGGGCAAGTTCAACTGCTTTGCAATCCTTTGATTTACATAACTGCGTTGACTGCCGCAGTCAAGAAGAATTCGACTCATATGAATCCCCCTCGTGCCACCAATATTGTTAATGTGAACTACAGCGGTTTGAAGAATAGTAAACCCTTTATTAGATGTGAGTGTCGTGGTGTAAAAGTTATCAGTAGCAATTTGTGCCCTTTTAGAACATAGAGCACGATTATGTTCCCCATACTTCCCACAATGTCTACATTTCATGTGTGACCTACATTGATCCTTTCTATGCCCCTTCGAAAGACAATTATAACATCTACCATCAAGTTTCTTCTTTCGGTCTGTTAGGGTTATAACCACATTGCATTCGTCATTATAATGTCCATTGCCGCAAAATATACACGTGGGTTTCGATCTCTTACTATTGTGTTCTCTTTCTTTATTATCTTCACTCTTGTTAAAATTTCTCTTCCTACTATCCTTATAGTTGTTAAAATTCCGCCTTTCAGATGTTCTACAACGGCTGTCATCGAAAGATGTATCTCTTCTTCTAGGTCTTTCGAAAGTGTGCAGATCTTTTAGGTACAAAACGTATATTCTTGTCACCGACAGAAGTGACGTGTAACATCTTTGCTGTAAATCTTTCTGTTGGTGTTCTACTAGTATTGGGCATTTCTAATAAAGAAACTTCATCATTGACTCTGTTAGACGCTTCTCGGGCGGATATTATATATTCAAGATGCTTTCTTATATTCTCTATACTATCAACTTCAGTGCCCATCTTCATGCGCAGTTCGTAAATCAAGTCTTGTGAAAACTTTTGCATTATAAGGACTCTAAGGTGGTTATGATTAACGTCCTCACCCAAAGAGTCAAGAACTCTCAAATGCCTCTCTATTTCATTGAAGACACTGCGAGAATCGGATACGGATTTATTAGCGGTTTTAATTCGATACAACGCTGCATAATGAGCGTCTATAATAGCACCGGGCTTGCCGTATCTTTCTTTCAAGGTAGAAACTGCTATCTGATAATTCCTTTTAGTTGTATCTAAACCTTCAATAGCTCGCTTTGCTTCTCCGTCAAGAACGGATTGTAAATATAACAGTTTGTCAACATCACTCAGATTTCTGTCATGAACATTTGAAGCAAACTGATCCCAAAACTGATGCCACTTAAGAACGTCTCCATTAAATCTAGCGAGTTCCATCTTAGGCAGTTTACTTGCAACATTGAGATCCTCCGAACTATTTCGTGGTGCAACTACACAATGATCAAAATTCAAAAAATTCAAAATTCAAAATTCAAAATCATTTATTCAGTTTAGGCTACAAATAGCTCTTATGAACGTCATTTTAAGCTCTTGTTTCTGAGTCCACAAATTAAGCTCGGTTACTAACTCTTCGGCTTTTATCTGAGTTGCTGTATATTCTGCCAAATCGTCAGCAGAGGGGTTATTTATTAATTTGTAGTAGTTATACATTTCAGTCACAAAACGATCTATAGAAGCTTTCAGTTTAGCCGATACCATTTTTGCGTCATCTAAAGGTACTGAACAATCTTTAGTAGCTGATAGAGTGTTCTGAGCGGTGCACGTAAGAGACATGACATTCTCTATAAGTAGCCTTAAACGGGTTCGGACTATCTCCTCCATTATAAAGAGACACTACACACTGTATATACCCACTTAAGACCGATAGACTATTAATACTGAGACACAATCGCATTTTAACAAATTGATTCCGACTGCAACAATAAAAAAAAAAACATAATCAACACCATAAAGAGCGTTATGCATTTTAAATAAATTCAAATAATTAAGTACTTTAACTAGGCATCTATTTTCTATAAATGTGACAGTGCTATCAACAAAGAAAAAAGGTGTACATAACGAAAGCATTTATTATTATTATTGTTATCAATGCTATGAAGTAATCATGTCTGAGAACTTATTCACCTTGTTATTTATTGTAGCACTATGGTAATTTTCACAAATATACTTTAATCAGATCTGAGTTCAATAGGTAGATATTACTAATGTTCCATCATGACCATAGTAACGTGGTACCTACTAATGAAACGAACGTACATAACTGTTTAATAACACGTAGGTATTTGAAGTATTTTCATCTATTCTTTAAAAACGTTGAATTTTCATGGTAAGTACAATTTACTTATAATATATTTTGTCATAATAAAATCTACTTTAACTCCGAAGCGTACGGATCAAAAAATGTTTTTTAATCTGTAGAAATATTAAAATCATAACCGGGCGCCACGTTGGCGCCGCGCCGAACGGCAGCGGGCGCCTGTCCGTCGCGGTTAGCCGCGCGGTTCGCGCGCGAGATATCAAAAAAAATGAATTTGCTTTATGTAATTGCTTAACAAAAATTCAGTTAAGTATAAATGTCAAAACTAAACATTATTTGAATTGAATTATAATCCCAGCACCTCCACCATGTCGCCAAAGATGTTTTATTCGATAAGATCTGCTCCAAATCCGTCATGGCGATAACTATAGGTAGGTAACGATAGGTAGGTACACAATACACCAGTATGAATGAACAAGTAAAATTAAACGTTAACACACTGAGATGTACGATCTGAGTTACTGAGTCAAGGTATTCCTTTTCTGAGTCATACACATTATTACTGATTGAAAGGCCGCAGCCTGTAAGTCGCCTCCAACCTCCCCTTATAGCGACCCCATTCCACTCGATACACACTGAGCTTGCGCCTGAGAAAGTCCATGTCTGGACCTGAACATACTGAACTGAGTCTGTTATCACATAACACTGTGTTCTTTTCACACACTACACGTACATCACACACAAAGATAAACATCACAGATATGAGATAGCATCTGTACAATAATTAAATAAGGAGATAAAAAACTTACCGAGATATTAGGAACTACGCGTGGCGGCTGTCCGGTTGCGTCTGCGTCATATTGACAACGCGCCATCGTTCAAAGCTAAAGTCTACCCTCAACACAAAATACAAATTTGTTGACTATGGAAAATCGCATAGTTCGCGACAGCCCGCTCGCGACCGCTTAAGAACACCCGTATCCCACGATGGACCCCTTTTGCAGCGCCACTTACTGGATAAAATTGTAAATCTAAAACATTCTCGAATCCACTTGAACACACAAAAAATTTCATCAAGATCGGTCCAGCCGTTTAGAAGGAGTTTGATTACAAACACACGCACAGAAGATTATATATATAAAGATACAGCGATTCAATAAATGTCGATTCGCCGTCCGTCAAGAAGCCGCGGCCCTATTCGACCTCACTGACAGACCTGTCACAGCCATGAATATGTAACGCTGGGAAACGGTGGGTAGTTCGCTTAAACACAAAATAATAATAAGCGAAGCTCGCCTTCTAAGTACGTTAGCTAAACGTCTGTTCACGGAAGGTCTTAAGGGTTGGATTTCGTTTCACTGCCTACCGCAATAGTGGTAGCGAGTTTTGAGCGGAGCGCGAATTGGGAGCTCTACAGCTTCATGATTGGGAGGCTAGTGTGACAGCTAACTGACTTTTTTACTAACTAGTTGCTCTTTTAGGGATTTCTTTAACAGTTTCTGTTGTTGCTTTTTAGAAAATGGTTTTGTTCTTTACACATTTAAAAGCGCCACCAGCTAAATTCAAACACTTTGTTTGTTATTAATAGGTCCTTACCTATGAAATTGACGTTTTTTTCTCACTTATTAATAGGTGTATTACTTCTAAAAGTCAATACCGGTTGATAATATTATTATACACCTTTAATTGGGACCATGTTACTTAGGTTTCAGTAATAACAATGATTATTCATTTTGTGTCTTTATCGCCCAATATTATTTTTTAAATCTACTTCTTTTTTGTTCGCGGAATTGACCTTTTGTTTCGTTGTAGCTTTGAAGGGTCTTGGTTTTTTTTCTTTTTAATGCCTGCTTTATTTAGCTAATGAAACCACCACACTACTCTACAATTTTTATAGTGTTAACATAAATAGATTCTAAGAAAATTAAAAAAAACGTTAGTACGATAAATATAATTTTATAAAAAATCTT
The DNA here is from genome assembly GCA_947562085.1 of Eudonia lacustrata. Lineage (NCBI taxonomy): Eukaryota > Metazoa > Arthropoda > Insecta > Lepidoptera > Crambidae > Eudonia > Eudonia lacustrata. Next base: position 13,222,748 of record OX387318.1, on the reverse strand, counting down.
TATACAAAACGTCAATTTCATAGGTAAGGACCTAATATTACTGGTTACTGACCAGTTATCCAAAGATCCAACAATGAGTATTACAAAGTGTGTTCAGGTTTTGGATTGTGATCACCAACCCGCAGTTGTCGTGTGTGGTAATTAAGTGAATTCCCGTAATTTACAGTAAAAATGTATTCAAAGACAGCCTTTTGCACATCAGTGGGATCGTTTATAGTCTAATTACAGAATGAAAAGCAAAAGAGTCGCCTGCAACGCCAAGAATATCACGATAGCTGACGCGTTTGAAACTACCTAGTGATTGTTTCAAATTATACCTCCACCTGATTTTAAGCGACGATGAGGCCGAAAGTGCCAGCTCTGTTTACCCGTAAACTTCAACTTCTAAGCAACTGGCTATACAATTTGTAACTGTTGGAACACAACAATGTCACAAAAAAAGTTGTAATAGCAGCAGCAGACTTAGATAAGATAGTGGAAGCTAGACAATAAAAATAAAGGTATAAATGAGTATAATTATACTTTGAGTATTGGACAATGCCCGCCAGAAAAACGTTTACTATCACAAACAAATAGGTCTATGAGTAATAAAAAAAAACATGACGCTTGAATAATTATATAACGTCATATGGTTCTTATAATAAACAAGCAATAATTTAATATGGGCACCGAAATAAAGTAAGATAGCAACGTTTAAAATTAAGTTAAAAGAGTTCAAACATGGTCTATGTTTTATATTGCGAGAATGGGAAGAATGCATTAAGTGTACGAGTTTTCTTATTTAGGCTCAAAGAGATTTTCATCAAAGATATTATTTTCTTTCATAGGTATTTGAATCAATAGCTCCTCCAGGCATTTTTAATGAAACGATACCTAAACTTAACCAACTTGAAAAAAAGATATTTGTCACCTTGACCTTTTTCTTGATGACGGATCACATTTAGTTAAGTCAAAGTATTTCATTTTATGAGTAAAACCAAAACATTATGAAATATATTATATAGAGATAAGTAACACTTAGTACATAAAGTTAATTAATTCCAGCGCAACAGTAATGATGAAATATTAAAATAATTTTGCACAAAAACCAAGAGGTTTATTCTAACAAGGATAACGCTTTCTTTCACATTTCGCGACGTTCCCTTAAGGGCAGATTTCATTGCAGACCCACCTAAGGGCTGTGAATAATTCATTCGGTGCGAGCTCTTTACTGAATAAACATGAACCGGTGGGAACTGTACGTATTATAGTAAATTATTTTTACCTTTTAGTTCGCTCCACTGATTTGAACACTTAATGAGAAAGGATGATACAATATTATGTCTGACACGCTTAAACCAATTCGTTTAACATTAAAATTTTAATAAAGACAACTATCATACTGATAAATGAATTCAAAGTAAAAAGTAAAATGCAGAAAACTAGAAAAATATGCATAAGTATTTCATACAAATGGCACATGTGTTGACCATGTTTTTAAACCAATAACAATAAAGCCTAACAAATAAGTAAGTAAATTTTTTTTTATTTACAATCATAACTTACACTTTAAGATATAAAAATTATTTTTGTTCTGATTAAGATTGTGAGAGACTGGTGCCTGAGCTAAACGTCAGCTTGTCTCACAGGCACTAGCGCTCTCCCATCAAGATGAAGTTGGCAATTGTATTCACATTTGAAAACAAATAATAACAAACATAGCCTGTTAGAGGTTATGGTATCTTTGATAACAAAGTATCAATTTACATCTTTAACCTAGAAGAAATAAATAATAAAAATAAACGATAAAAATATACTTAACACATTAATTTACAAAAAAAAGAAGATTATATTTAAATAACGGTGATCAGCTAAGAATACAACATTACGCAAAACCGTAGCATGTCTGTGACGGTTTATTATATCTGTTACCACAGCGAAAAATATAATTCAAACCACCATTCTACTGACAACCATTCAAGTTTTTACATATTTTTTTACTTAAATGCTTCAAGAGAGCAAAACGAAATGGAACATCTCAATTCAAAAACAATTTACGTCATAACTCCTGAATTTCAGCCATAATGTAAAATCATGAGGCTAAATTATTCTGCGTCCTGCTCGTAAAGGCAATCGAATGCAGGAAACAATTGAACATTCCTGGAATAATAACAACTAAATTAAGAATTTTAAGGAAATACAGAAATAGTCACAGTCCCGTTTTAGCAAAACCAAGATCAGGAGCACAGACTTATTAAGGATGGTCAGTAGATTTATACATGTTTTCACATGTAATTGTATCGAAAGTACATTTAGATTTTTATTAAAAAAATATTGCTATTAATGAACTATTAAAAATATACTATTAATAATGCGCTATCAATAACAACCTTGTAAACCCAAAAAGAAAGCTATTAAGTTATAAAACAAATCATATAACTATTCTGGTATAAGGCATGGGTTCACGACAGTAGTCAAACGGAGCTTTTGGATTGAACCAGGATTTCTTGCGTTCTATTATTACCGTTCCTTAATCTACCTAGATCCTTAAGTGTTTAATTTTAAATGAAAAATGTTCTTTAATTCTCTGTACAGAAACGTCTTCATTAACACGTAGCTAAGAACCAATTTCTTACATAGAACTGTCTGACAGCGAAGAGTTCTTCTATCGACAACTAGCCCCAAAGCGCTAAACACCCAATCAGGGTATCCGGAATCCCTTTTAATTAACGTCCATTCTTCTCATTCTTCAGTAAAGCCTTTTCGAGCCGATGCCGGGCGCGCCATACTTTTTCTGCTACGGTAAATTATTATTAATGGGACATTATTTCATCGTTACAAGTATCCATTCCGAGTTCCGCGACCCTTAATTGCGTAGTAAGGTTTTTGACACCCTATCTTTGTTCGGAAATATCTTTGTGATTTCGGTATAGGATGGGATGATGTAGTTTTCTGATTTAGTGAGATGCAATGATGTCTGATAAAACATTGTTTAGTTCTTTACCGAGAAACCTTGTATAATATTATTGCGTTTATTAAGACATAAAATAATTTATTTTTTATGAGTTTATGTATTCATTGTTTTCCTAGTTCCTAATTCATAAACAATAGTAAAATTGTCTAAGACAAAACAGAGAACAAGTAACATTTTATTATTCTGATACTTATTGCTGCCATTTTATTGGCTGAAGAGATTGCGAAACACTAGATTGTAAATATAATAATAATATATATTTTTTTTAAAGTTGTGTGTAAGAAACAAAATATATTTGATTTCCAAAAAAGCTTTATTTATTTTATAAAGCTTTCCATTTTTAGATTATTACAAAAACAAACACATAATTGGAAAAACAAAGCCGTGAAATTAGTATTCAGTTCCCGCTCTCGTTATTGTTTTGCATAGATTTAAAATTTATTCAAATAACTACTTTTTACATAACAATAGGTACGATCCTAATTTTCAGGCTACGTGACATTGCTACCCATTTCAAATTCAATTTAGTTCAATTTAATTTTAAACTTTCTGATGTTAGTTGTTACATAAATTTTGATCCTGCCGAATGAAACTGTTAGTAAACTTAATTACCAGTAGCAACTTTACAAAACGACTATCTAAATTATTTTGTTATAAAACTAAACGGGCCTGTCACATGTACACATGCAACACCAAGGATACCATTGGCGCACCAATGGTATCCTTGGCGCACTCGGTACGGATCTTTCGGTTCTTATGCCTCTTTATACTGGAAGCTGTTGGTTCCGGCTGCATTAGCAGTCATTAACATTCACCGCACCACACTGGGCCCGCATGGTGGTTTATGGCCTGTTCTTCCTTATCCATCCGTAAGTAAGGCTCGTGCCCCAACAGTGGCGACATAAAAATGAGCTGGTGTGTGTGCGACTGAAAATGTTCCTTGTATGCGGATGCCAGAGAGTCTAGAAACACAATGTTAGACCGACTACAGAGGACAGAAACTAGACGTATAACAAGGACCTTATTAGTTGCAGTAGTAACTTTGAAGCGTTGCGCAAGTTCACACACTACTGGCAAAATATTCGACGAACTTTTAAATAAGAACTTGGTACTGTTACCTCAGTAACAGTACCAAGAGCAACCCGACGCGGTACTGTGGTGTACACGCACCAGAAGGGGGAGAGTTGGTAACAGGACAGGGACGGATAAGAAAGTGGGGAGCCAAGTGAAAGCACCGACGGGAAAAGAGTTTATAAAGTACCCACACTCGCGCTCTTCCGAGGTTCGGTCCGTACGCCGCAAGGAAGGCAGGACTAGAGGCTGGTGGAGGGTTGTTAGGTCTCTGTAACCTCAACTGAATCATGATAAAAACAATGATGCTAAAAAGAAGTAGGCATTTTACTACCTGGGCAATATGAAAGGAAAACACCTGGCCTTTATCTCACGATGTTAAGTGACGATAAGGCTGAGGAAGAAGCACTTTATCCGAAAGCCTCAACTATTGAGAAACTGACTGATCCTCTTACTTACTGTTATTATGGCGACACACGTAGAAAACATGGTTGTAGATAGCTACGCGTGAATGCTTGCGAAGAATCCTAACAGTTTCAAGAAGAAATGTATTTCCTCCACAAAAAGTAAACTTATGGAATGTAAGTAAAATGTGATAAGTATGCTCGCAATGAGACTTTTCTTCATTAAAGCTTAAGAACATATCTGCATCAATGCACGTATCTGGTTTTATTCACGTCACATTCACGTTATAAACCTAACATTTTGGCATTAGCATCAGAACACCATCCGAAACAATAAACTATTGAAACATTTTGGTTGTTCCAAGAAACGTGATTCACGTATTATGTGAGTACGTAAACGCACTTAGACCGAGATGGGCTACATTCGAAATTCGCGATGAATGTAAACCTTATATCTGTGAGCATAAAGTTTAAAATTTTCAGGCGTATCTAATAAATCACAAAGTCAAAGCACGCGCCCCAGGCTTCCGCATAAAATAGCGACGTGTGACGCGTCTGTATGCTTTCTTCATTAATCTTTCTTTTTGGCAGTTTACTGTTTGTCCACAATATTGGAAATCCCAATTCAATTTTGTGTGATACAACAAACTTATATGTTATAACAATAAATTGTTGAGTGATCGTTTCAATATTGAAGCTGGAAACGGTTTAGTTATGAATAGCTATGTTAGTAACGCGAGAGGGTAGGTACAGTTGATGTCAATAATTATCTCAACAATGTTGTCACCATTTAATTTTTTTACTTTTTTATTTAATTAGTAGTGTGGTCAAAAAACGGTTAAGAGTGCCTTCAAATGTAAGATAATGATTGAGAAAATTAGTAAAACTAACAAACATTTCACTGTGGCGTAGGTTATAAAGGGTGTTTTTTTTAGAGGTATACAAATTTAAAATGAAATAAAACACGCAAAAATATATTTTATTATCGTGGTATTGGTCTTATTTAAAAGATATTCTTATGCCATTACTTAGTGCTTAAAATTGATTTCGGGCATATGGGCGCCATGGCTGGTTCGAATGAAGCGTAATCCGGAAGTCTAATTTTCGACCACTTTTTCTAGCAACTGGGGCCGTACATCGGCAATAACGCGGCGAATGTTTTGAATGTTTCAAGTGGTCCAACGTCTGTGGTTTAACAGCGTAGACGTGTGACTTTACGTATCCCCAAAGGAAGGTGTGGAGGAAGATCGTGGAGGCCAGCTTACAAGTCCATTACGCGAAATTATGCGCTCCTCTGGCGAATCGACTCATTCGGGTTCTCTTCAACACTACGCTCCACAGCAGTAATAGCTTTTTCTGTGCGCACTGTATGGCGTCTTTGTGGATGCATATTATCAACTAGAGTGTGTGTGGTACAAAAACGGTCCATGGTTTTCCGAATAACTTGCTCAGATGTACGATTCTGTCGACCGTAAAATGGACGTAGTGCACGGTAAGTTTGGCGAACTGAACCACGATTTTCAAAATAAATTTGCACAATTTGCAAGCGTTTGTTTGAAGTAAGTCTATTCAAAATAGAAATGGCAAAACGTACTGACCACAAATATACCGCTAACTTTCAAATTGACAATCACCAGAAACCGTGTTGCCAATTTAAAAACCAAACCTCTAAAAAAAACACCCGTTATAACCTATCATGAGGTATCCTCATCCAATAACAGATTCATAACTCACAATATATGAAGATTAACAAAACCTCATTAGTCTTACATGAAACAAAACACAGCAGCGCTAAAATAAATATATAATGAAAAGCTTTTATTTTTATTTCGTGCACCCCTCATTCAATATTTTCGTTTAAAACTTTCCTAATTAAAAATCCCGCCTAATTAAATGCTCAGCGGCTGTTTTTTTTAATTTAAAACGTACTCTTGTCAACAGCTTAATATAATTGTACCTTTGTCTTTTATTAAGTCTACCGTGTCTATGTTTCGTTTAAAAACCTTTTAACGCAAACATCAACTGATAATCTGTATACTATTGCAAAATTTGCGCACCACAAGCTTCCGTATCCTGAGTACCTATTGCGTATTTGGTAGATAGTTACTTCCGCAGTAGGTTTGGTAAAGTAAAGAGAAATGGATAATACACATACCTACGCTTCAATATTTTGTTACGAAAATCTCAAAAGTTTAAAATTTAATGAAGTCCAAAGTTTACAGAATCTCCCATCTTCAAAAACCTATAGGAATAAATGTAGGCAAAAACGACATTTCTTATGAGTAGTAAATGAATAGTTATTATGAGTTTTGTCTCTTTTACCCTAATCTGAAATTAAGTTTACATAACGGGAACCTATACCGAGCTTATAATGTTCTTTCTTCTGGGCTTATACTCTTTTTTATTAGGAAGGCCCTTACAGTGAATGAGAATAAACTCGTGAAACTGACCCACCGGTTTAATTACCTACCTGCCCAATTCCCAAGCCTGCGCTAATGCCCAGCCATTTTTCGGGAACGCCGAAAGATTAAATGGGGCACCGACCGATTTGGTGAAGTCGATCTTCTACAGTGGGCGCACTCATTTAAATGCTCGTTGCTGAATCTGAATAATGTAGGTGATTGTCTTTGTAAAAGAGAATGATTATTTTTTGTTTTTTTTTTATTTAGCCGGTAAACGACCAGAACCTTTTTTTACCTAGGGAGTCTTGCTTACGGATACTGGCCACTAGAGGGCAGCATAGTTACGTGGTGGCAATTCTGTCTTTCCCACTACAAAAGCTAGCTGGGCGAGAGGGTGTACGGCCAGCCTGGTGGAAAGTGGTCATATGAACCCTTGCATGTTGCAAGTTGCCAGGGTACCTACCACACGCGTTCTTTGCCAACCCTGACACTTCAGTTCTTATATCATTCATTATCATCAGCCTATTATAGGGATCAGCTTATAATATATCATATAAGTCCATTGCTGGCATCCCCAAGTACACGCCACTGAGTACGATCCGAGGCTATACTTATTCAGATTTTGCCTGCCATTCTTATAATCTTTATGCCCTGTAATTTTACTGGATCAAGATAATGAATTTTTTCATAAGTAAGACAAACATAGATTAACCTACTCATAATAGGTACACCTAAAGCCAAAATTCTGTATGAATAGTTAAATCAATCCGAATTAACGAGAAACAAACTTGGATCAGCGTATTTAACGCAAGCGAACCGCAGTAGCTATTACTTACCAAAAATAGCTTGCTTAACACGCCAATTTATCAAGCCTTAATAGTTTAATCCCACCCTCAACATACAAGCATGAAGAGGTAAGAAGCATGTCTCAGCAACGCCTCAGCGCACCCTCATTTTGCGTACCAATCTAACTCGACCTTCCCCCCTCACTCAATGTATGACAAATAAGGCGTGAAAGGGGTTTGATAAGTGAATTACGTAGGCCTACTTAGATTGGTCGTGAGGATATATACGTACTCCTTTATCAGCCGACCCCGGTTACCGTCTATCTTTCTGTAGGTACCAAGGCGTTTTGTCCAAATGGTATTGGTTTGTGTAGAACTGAAGCGAGGATGGCACTGGAATATGTATTATGCGTACAAGTAATGAACATGTCGATTTCGATGCTGTAACTTGGCTTTATCTCTCTCTGTAACTGAATTCTACTATAACAAACAAAGATAGGCTTGTTATAGAAACTAAGGCAGAAACTTTAGTAGGAGGCATACCATTTAATTTATTATGCAACCTTTTTTAGAAACCTTTTTTATTCAAAGTAAGAAGGCGAAGCAAGGTCACAGTTCATAAGGAGTTCTGAGAACATTCTATCTATTCCAAAAAAACCTAAGCACTTTGTATTCTCCTCATTTAAATGCATTGCTTGTTGGAAAATATTTATAACGTTGATTCTGTCCAAAAATAACAACGTTTCCTGAAATTACCACTGACTCTATTATAAATGTTTTTTCAAAATATCTTTATTTACAAACCATTGGTTATCTACTCGTATTTTAATAAAACGATCGCTTGTGTGACTTTTTATTTCTAGAAAAGACCACCGGTAGTTAAACAATCCCGGTATCCCGGATTCAATTTCTGCCTAAGGGTAGAGATACATGGTTAGTGTAAAAACACACTATGCCGAAGGTACGCGACTGAAGTTCCGCGACTGATTTTACGTTCCGACGTATTCGGCTGATATGACACACCATAAGTGCCGAACTTACGCCCCGCCCCCGGATCTTCGTAGGCAATCGAAACGAACTTCGGTCGCGTATAATGTGTGCTCTATAGAATAAGTTGCCGCTGAACTTACGCCCGACCGAAGTTAGGCTGTACGCTATAACGCAACGTAATTTCGGTATTATGTGTTGTCAGTAATTCAAATAGCATTGCAGGCGTAATCATGCCGAACTTCAGTCGCGTAATTTCGGCATAGTATGTTCCTACACTTATAGTGACTCGGATTGGTTGGTAGTAGAGTTAAGTCCGCCTGGCTGCTACCATCTCGTCAAAGTCTGTCGCTCAAACATGTTAGTAGCATCTTTGTGGTCCGACGGGTATAGAGAAAGCTGTAACAAGTAACTGAGCATTCTGGGTAAAGTAACAACCAGATTGAGGAAAATCGATTTGTAAAATGTGATCGAACGACAAATTTAATTGAGTTGTAAGTCGATTAATCGTCACATACAAAACCATTACTATTTATTAAATTTTGTTTTTTAGCATGTTTTATCGTAAATACTATCCATAAACAGCTTAACAGTGCAGTGTTATTTTTTGTTCTCTCCACTCGTAAGGTTAACTCGAAAGTTCGTTTTATAGCGATGAAACCATTTTTGTAAGAAAACCTATAAATGTAATAAATATAAAATCCGCTCCTCTTATCACCGTACGCATGTAATATATATCACTACATAATGTGGTTTAATGACACTATCGCGCCCTCTAACAAGCAGCGAAATTGCCAGTCGTCTCTTTAAAATTATTGCCTCGTAACTAGGAACCTTGGTCGGACATTTTGAATCTGGTAAACAACCAAATGGGCGGTAGTTTTTATTACACCTAAGAAAAAAAATAGAATACCGGTATAACATAATCTTAGGTAATCTTAGACGTACTAAGTGCTTTTATACTAAAAAATTGAAGATAATCATATTTGAATACAATAATTACCTACCAAGAAGCTCGCAGTGGCTTGCGAATTCAGGTCTTGCAAGTTTCACAATGCCACGAGACCGGGTGGGTGACCAAATTAAAACATCTTGAGTTCCTTCTTTCTTCAGAACGTTGGTCCTGGTTATAGTCGTAAGTTAGCAATGACTCTCAGTGGTTAAAACCAACCAACCCGTATTGAGCAGCCGTATACAGACATTTTAAAACTCAAATAACTATTAAGTAGTTTATAGTTACGGTAATATTAAATAATTTTTACAATTATATTGTTTAGGCCAAAACAAATTACTTGTTTACAATAATGGAGAGTCTCCATTGGAGACATTTGCCCAGCTGTGGGACGGTATACAGGCTAGTTTCTTCAGTAAGTACTTTATTTACTAAATCCGTTACACCTGAACAAACTTAATGGCAATCTAGCTCATTGCAATCTCAACTCGAATCGTTAACAACAGCCATTAGTAATCAAATCAACCGTTTCTGAAAGCGATCAATTATATAAATCACTGCAAACGATCGAAGCGTCCATCAAAATTAATCTGCTATTTATTGCTCTAATCGAAATAAAACCTCGGAGGAAGCTATATGACGAAGATAATGTGGCAGTTCCCATTTCTTGTGTTAAGCACCGGTCTGTGTGTTAGCGATTGTTGGATATTAATTTTATAAATACAGGGAAGTGAGAGGATAAAATGTGCTAAACTTACAATAGCATTTTTGAATTAGAGAAAAAAAAAGTTTTTTTTTATTTAAAACAGTAAGAAAACCGTGAAACAATTCAACAGAACAGAGAAAATACTTATAACTTTAAACAAGTTTGTAAACGAATTCACCAAATATTTTTTTCACCTTTTATTCAGCAACTACTTTTGTAGGTACTAAAACCGTAGTTGGTGACAGGAGAGTGGAGAATTGAATCTACTAAAGACAGGACATGTAGGGTTGCTAAGGAAAAAATCAGTAACATACAACTAAAAGTTAGACTAGGTCGAGCGACGATCTTCGCTAGGTGGCTGGCAAGAGCTGGATGAGACAGGAGGCGGATCGTGCTTAGCGGCGTGCAGTTGGAGAGGCCTATGTCCAGCAAACTATGTATGTATGTATGTAGACTAGTGTAGGCTGACTGATGATAACAGTTATAAGGCAACTAGCCGGCAATCATGGAATTAATGGCCACTTAAATATCACTGCATACAGTTTGATAGTATCTCCTAGACATTTCTGACCATTAATATTTTAAAATTATTACAATCATTATGCTCTGTAGCCTTTACCATGAGCTCATAATTGCAGTTTTGATAACGAGACGCGTGTATAAACGCCGCGACGCGTCGCGCTTCAACAACTGCAATACTATTGTTCCTAAGACATCTTGGTAAGGTCTCAGATTAAATAATAGTTACTACGTAAGGTAAAGCATCTGATTCTGGCATTTTCTACATAGTCCTAATGTCAATATGACGTTACTGAAACACGATTGTAGATCAGAATTGTGTTGTATACTGTCTCGTCTTATAAGATTTAAAGATCAGCCATTATATTTAACGATTACCTAATATTATTATCATTTAAGCACAAAACACTTTAACCTCTACTAACACCAGCTAACTAACTTCAGTATCCTTCGCGGGAAACATTGTCTTATTTCACTTACATACTTCAACTCTCTAATCACTAGACCTCAATCAAAATTAATAGTTCGTCAAACAGTTACTTTTTCATTAGGTTTATCGATAGAGTTGTCACTATTGATGCCCAATTTTGACAATGGTATTGCTTTATAGATAGTGCTTCAACATGCCACACTATCGAAATCAGCGATGCTATTCAAATTGTCGAGTCCTACCTATCTTTCTATAGTCGACTATTGATTAGCAACACTAGTACCTATAGAAATCACCCCCTGACTATAACATCTAAACAAATGAATATCGTCATTCACATGACATTTACTAAGGGGTTTAACATCCCACGAATAATATCGATAATAGTAACAAAAGCACAATAACGATTTCAATCAAACCTTATTGGATGGGGAAGGCTCATCAATTTGGGGGCAGTATCTTTTTGGATTCCTCCCTGACTGTGACAAATGGATGGGTCAACTGTTTGCGGCTAGTTCTGTTGTGTTCTGGGTGATTTTGTTTGTTTATATTGTACTGACGACGACATATCTGAAGTGACACTGCACTGCATCTGTTTATTACACAAATTAAATAAACTAATGATAAAGTTAATGATTAAAAAACAAAAATCAGACTGTATAATAAAAATCAGTAGCACCTAAAGTACGTTATTATGGCAGATCGAACACGACAATTTTATTCTTCTAATGTTGATGTTATGGCGACACGTGATATATAAGAATCACTAATTGCAAAAAAGGCACTTTTTATACTTTCACCCAAAAATGGTTTTTTTGACATTAATATGCTCTCTAAGGTTTTATCTACATTCTCTGCAAAAAAGGCATATCGACTCTTATTAATTTTCGAGTTATATGAGTGCCGTCTACACTGTTTATCGCAAAAAGGGCAAGTAAACATTGCTCACGTGCCCTTTTTGCTCAAATTTACAATACAAAATATTCGGGTGGCCGACAGAAAATAGAGTTCAGCGAGATGAACGAGTACATAATTCATAATAATAAGTTTTTGTACTGTTAACCACCATTATTAAGAAATATAATAAATATGATTAGGTACTTACTTCTCTCATAAAAATTGTAGTTTGAATTTACTTAGTTAAGTGTAAAAAGGGCTCATGTCAGCAGTTTCTTGCAAAATGTCCATGAAATATAACAGCCAATAAATTGTAGATTGCAATAGTACATACCTTTATTTGTGTCACAATGGGTTCCTATAAGACACATAAAACCATTGGAAAACAAAACGACTTTAAAAAAAAATTAAATAAAAAGATATTAAATATTTTATAGTTTCTGAAAAGTTTACACTCCTGGACCTGTACATGTTTTGCAATTATTGATTCATATAAGATGGCGGTAGCAAATGAGTAATATATCTACTCATGTGGCGGTAGCAAGCGTGTAACTCCCGGTAGGAATCAAACCGGTGCCCGTAGTCTGAGAACTAAACCACAGCACAGAGGCGCGGTGATTCTAGTAACAATTTTTATAATATAATTTGTGGTTTTTTTATTTTGATACCATCACCACTAGGTGATACGTAGTAATAGTACGTAGTGTACTGCGCTAGTGTGGTAGACCTCTCATGTGACCAGTGTGTAACCAGCCCCAGAAAACTCGAGTGGGAATCGAACCCACGACCTTTGGATAACCGATCCAATGCTCTGACCGCTGAGCTACCGAGGCTGGTTGATTTTTTGGAATAACATTCAAAAATTCAAAATTCTTTATTTCTTTATAAAGATATACATAAATTATCTAGTTAACGGAGCCTCCTTTTAAGCTTATTATAATCGCCTGTTTCAGGGGGCAACGCTCTGCATAACTATGTGCGTATTATAATAATAAAAAGTTAACATACCTAGGGTCTTATTTTTACAAAATTCTTATTTATCTTGTAACATTAAATAGCACTGTAAATGCAAAATTCAAAATAATAAAAATATATGTGCGCTATTCAGCAAGATAGGTATTCAATTCAGTGCTTATGCTCCATTCAACAAGATTTTCAAATCGGTAACAAAAGTAATAGTAATAAACTTAATACATTATTTCGATTCAATAAGTCGTAACAATACTAAATATTCGTAAACAGTATCTTAAAACAAACGTAACTCATGTCGTTACTAATGTCCATTATCATAAAGAACTAGACCAAAAACAATTCGGAGGTCACAAAAAAAATGTAACACAGATTTTCGCTTGAACAAAATCTATTGTCACAGTGCAGAGTATGCAGAGAACAATGTCAAGACTCTGTTTTTAATCGCTTATATAGTCCAGTGGTTAAGACTCCAGTCACAAAACGATGTCGAGTCCCGGGTTCGATTTCCAACGGGTGCCTTCATTTCACCTAATGCTAAGTAACATATGATAAGGCCAATGATAGAAGCGCATTTTAAGGTTTTTTAATAACTTGGTAACGGCATATAATTTTGTAAATGTCGTTATATTATATTAAAGCTGTGGAATGGGTAGTAGGTAAAAAATTTTTTGGACGATTCAAAAGCACTTTTCTAAAATTTATTTGAATAAAAATATTTGACTTTGACTTTGATTTCACTCGGAATCCTTAACTACAGGCACGGGCTATCTTATATTTACCTTAAAACCTTTTTTTTGGAGAGAGCTTGCTGATTGCCTCAAACGGCATTTTCAGCTTCTCCGGGCTTTCTTGGGGGCAACGAGGTACTTGTGTGAAACGAATCACCTTCGGAGGTTTTCTAGAGGGAAACGGCATCACACACTTAAAAGTGCGTGTCCCCGTGCCCTACTAGATTCTCCGAAGGGTTCGGATCGGATCGGGGAGCGGAACAACCCGAGGGCGCCTCTAAAGGCTCAGACCTCGGCTCGAGTTCGGTGGAGGAGAGAAGCGCCCAGGTACATGTCTCTACCTGGTATAGAGAGCGTGTGAACCGCTTCTTTGTACCCTTGTTCTACGAGTACGGTGACTTGGGCCTAAATTAGTGTGCGTGTTTAGTGTATTCTGTAAATGTGTAGTGGCATTTAGAGGTCGGGCGGGACCAACCAAAACCGAGTACACAAACATGTACTGGGATTCGAACCCGGGACCTCTAGGTCTAAGACCGGTGGTCATAACCACTAGACCACAGAGGCGGTTAAGTATAGGGTGTATAATTGTACCCAATTTGGTGGGTGGTATAGGGCTCATTTTAATTAAATCCGCCTGACAAGCTGGACCACACGTTCATATGTCGCCATAAAGCAATGTGTGTTTTGACAGTTATAGATAATATTAAAGCCAGTGCCTCCGTAGTTCAAGATTATTTATGACGACCTCCTTGGTCGAGTGGCTTGCACACCGGTTTTCATGGTGTCGCCATCTCTGAGGTCCCGGGTTCAATCCCCGGTCGGATCAATTTAGAAATACTTGTTTTTCTAAATTGTTTTGGGTCTGGGTGTTTCCTATGTATAATAAGTATGTATTTATCCGTTGTCTAGTTTATCATTATTTCTCGAGTTTTTTAAGAAAGCTTTTCTTGGGGCTAGATAATTGGTGTGAGTGTGGGAAACATTTATTTATTTATTTATTTATTTATGCAATATATGGTGTTTAGTGGTTATAAACCTATGATACTTCGCATTTTTTATGTTGCAAAGAAGAGATCCTTAAATTGGAAAGAACTTTGGTGAGAAAGTGCATTCAGTGCCTTTGAGAGTGATGTGCACTATGTATTTCATTACTGGCAATTGAATTATTCAGGCACTTGACTGCATCTTAGGTATTCCAACAAAGCGTAGCAAACCTTTGTCGTCTAATTTAATCATTTCTAACAATTGTAAAAGATTTCTGTAATTATTTTACAAAAAAATAAATTAAGTATCTATACCGTCTACGCATGCAGCAACTGTGTTCTTTTACACATGAATTGTTTCTTTTGAAGCAACGACCCGTTATAATAACAACGGGTTCTTTCTATTATTATGGTAAACACAAACCCTTTCTATGTATAATATCAGAAGTTTAATACATAACGGCCGCGAACTGCCTCATTTGAAATGTGTGTGGGCGCGCTGAAAGTAGCAAATAATATGTTTACAGCTACATGAAGTTATAAAACATAATATAAATTGTGAGTGTCCGTAAAACCAGCAATTGTGTACTTATCTGTGAAAAAAATTTGGGTTTTTACCCGACTGCGTCAGAAGGACGGTTATGTTTTTTGAGTGTATGTAGGTATGTATGTATGTATGTATGTATGTATGTATGTATGTATGTATGTATGTATGTATGTATGTATTTATGTATGTATGTATGTATGTATGTATGTATGTATGTATGTATGTATGTATGTATGTATGTATGTATGTATGTATGTCTATTTCTTTGGCACACTCTACAGCCCAAACGGCATGGTGGATTTTAACATATGAGGTGTCGTTTGATTTGTTTTGACTGTGGAAGTGACATAGGCTATAAAAAAATCCGGAATTATACTTAATAAAAAAAAAGTTAAAAGTTTGAAATAAAACAAAAAACCCGACTGCTAGAACTACTATATACAAAACAATTATATACTCGTAAAAACCGGGCTAACATAAAAAATAACAGCAAAATGAAAAAACTGAAAAAAAACACAAGCTCTAAGATCTCAGAATTTTAGAACAATGTTGAATGCAACGTAAAATATACTTAAATAACTTAAATACTTAAATAATAAAATCAAAAATTCTGCGATCGTAGAGCTGTTTTTATATACAGCAGAGTTCTTTGGTGGCGGCAAGAAACAATAAACTTCCATGGCCGCTATGAACGCCAGAACCCAGAAGAAACGAAATTATATGGTGTGTTTATCATGACTGTATGCAAAGGTCTCCTTGCAAAAAGGATTAATAATAATAATCAATGAACATCATTTATAGTCAAGTTACAAAAGCGCGTCCACACAAAAATACTGGCAACTAAATTCTTACAATACATAAAGATAAAATATCAAAAATCTTTTTTTTTATATTTTCATCTTAAGCCAACTTAGCCGGTGTTTGGAATTACTATAAATAGAATACTTGTGATAAGCCTTACAGAAATATACTTGTAAAGGAAGTTTTATTAAATAAAAATAAATTAGTTATTAACTATTTTGAGAAAAAAATATTTACTGACACTCTGGCACATCTATCAAGTGCACACACTTGAACTTGCTTGATCTTGAACTTGCTCTTCAGTGAACCGATTCACCTCCATTCTTAACTACATCTTTGGAGTCATGAGCTGTTTGTAGGTACATACTTCATTTTGCCACTCATAAAACCTTGGCCACGAAGACGAGCATCTTGCGACGCGGTCAGCGGCTTTATAGTTCATTGCGCGTTATACACGGCAGTTATAGACAACGGTGATAAAAAGAACACAATGATCTAGAAATCAGATTGCCACGCCCGCCTGCAAGACGCAAGTGGTCTTGGCCTAGCGCAAGAAGCAACTTATTCATTACCAATTAGCAGAAATTAAGTCCAAAAATGTAAGTTATTAAACGGTCAGTTATTAACCTCAATCGCCGGGCAAACAATTTAATCTGCAATAACAATTCAGTTCAATATCAATTACATAATATTATGTGCTATATCCGACGGTAACAATTTCATTAATTAGTAGGAAACGGATGTTCGAAATTCTCAGCAACACGATTTGCGCCAAGAGATTGGCTGCAATGTTGATTCAAATTAAATAATGTATGTAAATTACCGCGGAATAATTTGGATTATTCTAATTTAATGAATACCATGAAATTGCTTAAGAGTATTACTTATCTCATGTTTATGTCGTTACGGGTACGTATTTGAATGTCTAAAATTAAAAAAATCTAACATAAAATAACCTACGTTTAAAATCACTAAAATCTAAATACCCAATGTTTTAAGATACCTAAGCAACTAATACCTACCAACGAAATATCTAAGACTAAAATACCAATAGGCTAATTAATTACCTAATGTTTAAAATGTATATAGGTATAACAAATAAAAAAAGTAAAACTTACTATAGCGTTGTGTTATCAAATGAAATGAAATATATTTATTAGAACACAGTACAAACTTATGTAGGTACTTACAACAAAACAAACAAATTATAATAAAAATGTGTGTTCTAAAAGGACTCCACTCAGCATTTGTTGCAATAGTGGACAAAAACTACAACGCTGATCTTCCGTGGAGACCCGAATGTGATATGTGTGGTATTTATCTGTAAAGATGAATCTGCATAGCCATCGGTTGCGATAATCGTTGGATAGATGGCACTCTGCCGCTAAAAAGCAGTCAACAATCAAAAAAGCAGTGAAAAAAGTGAAAAACATAGCCTTCTCGGTAGCATAATGGTCAGTGCAGACACCCGGATTGCGGAAGACCCAGGTTCGATTCCAGACTGGGTCGGGTAGGCATTTACTATTTTTTTCACTGTATTTTATAACGACACAAAACGGTTACCTACATTGATTTGATTAAGAGCGTTTACGCCGCACACTAGCGCCACTAATGAAAAAAAAAACATATCTAGTAATTAGAGATAGAAAATCAAATTATGCTCAACAAACTATTTGAATTAAGTAATTTAGCATTTTTACGGCACATAATGAACATCTCACATGTTATGGTTTAGTTAAATAAGACGTTACGGCCACTTTTAACTATAACGCCATATTTAACTAAACCATAACATGTCAGGTGTTCATTAGGTGACGTAAAAATGCTAAATTACTTCATTCAGATAGTTTGTTGAGCATAATTTGATTTTCTATCTCTAATTACAAGATATGTTTTTTTTTCATTGGCGACGCTAGTGAGCGGCGTGAACGCTCTTAATGAGTTTTTATGTTTTTACTTATTTATATAAATTTATTTATTTCTAAAACTATAGGTACAGACGCCTGCACATCAACCTATCCAAAACTACAAAAACACAAATGTTGAAAAAAATTCCGCAAGCAGGATTTGAACCTGCACCCTTCTGACATACCGGGTCAGGTGCTCTCCCAATTGAGCTATCGTGGTTCTACCAGCCTTCTCATGGAAATTTTTTCAACATTTGTGTTTTTGTAATTTGTTGGCAACAAAATTTGCGTTAAAAATTATATAAACAAAACAATTCTATCCAAAACTGTCACATTTCCTCAATACATTTCCACCCATATTACTAAGACATAAAGTCCAAAGTCTATTGAGAAAATTTAACAGTTTGTGGTAGTTTGACGTGCAGGCGTGTGTACCATAATAACTTGTAATTTCCTAGTATGTTAAATATACTTAATATAATATAATTTAATAAGAAAAAATCTATTCTAATTTAAACGTTACTTGTTAAAATGAAATTAGATCTTAGTGACATTTCTAAGAACAAAGTAATTACTAAGTATGTTATGGCTTGTTTATAAATACGGGTGTTATTCTTTAGTTGAGAAAACCGATGAAATTAGAAACGACAAAAGATAAAAAAAAATTAAATCCTTATTTAATATATTTTTTTTTATATTTAAGGAGCTTTATCAGACTTGGCAATGTTGCTCCGTAATATTTTCCAAGTATAGCTCACCTACATTACATACAATTATTTATAAACATGCAAATACAGTTTGTAAAGTGGTTTAGCAGCATCCGACATAAGTGACGACCAATTAACTTTATGGTGCCGACAAAGCACTATTTATCTCCCCAATGTTGTAAGTTCCACTGTTACTCTGGCGTAGCCGTTCTTCATTTCGGCCACACTCCATCAAGACATGATATACGTCGTCCAACACGTCACATTCCTCGCAATTACTGAATGATGTTATGCCCAACAGTACTGTAAACTTCCTTGATGGGATGTGTCCGGTCCGAAGTCTTAAAATTCTTAGCCAAGCAATAGTCACCAATATATTTACTCAAGCAATCTAGATTTCTCTATGAACTCATAGTGAAGAGCTAGTATTGAGTAATGTACGTTACTTAATAAATAATAAATAAAATATTTTCTCTCCACAATAAAAACTACAGTAAACACCTTAACCTATAACATCAATTTAATATTTGTGGGAGACTGGAGTCTAAACTAGGCAGTGGCCTGCCGGTTTTGAGCTCCAGGCCTCCGACCCTCAAGCATCGTTACTTGTTTACAGAATGAAATTTTTATTTTTATTCACAACAATTAATGACTTAAAAAGTAATTGCTAAGTAGCGAGTAATGGTTTGTTTAAAAATACGGGTGTAAGTTATCGAAATAATATTGAAAAATTTCTTTCAAATTTTCTTTTTTCCCATAACCAGCCAGAACTGCAAGTCACTATTTTTCATAATACGCTTTAATCTGCTTAGCGAAATCACTAAAAAGTAAATTTAATAACCATTACAAACAGGTTGCAATCTAACAATCTATTCATTGTTTCATAATGAAATTAGTTCCGTGCCATTTCATGCTAAATTGTTACTGCTCACCTAACACGTTCCAGTGAGATGCCTTCTCGGTAATTCTATCACAGCTGCGCCCGTCATAGCTAGCACTCGGTAGTTTTCCTCCAAACAACTAAGCTCTCGCATCCAACGGTACACAATGCACAATATCAAAACAAAGTTTAATTATTATACTCGACCTAATACAGACAACTTATAATAACTATTTAACCTAGTATGGTCACTTGCATTAGACTAATTATGAACGGGTTTCATAGCGGACACTCATAAATAAAAGACATGAGAAATCCCGTTAGTAATTACTCTCTTGCAATATTGACGACCTCCTTGGTCGAGTGATTTATACACCGGTTTTTATGGTGTCGCCATCTCTGAGGTCCCGGGTTCGATTCCCGGTCGGGTAAATTTAGAAATTATTGTTTTTCTAAATGGTCTCAGGTCTGGGTGTTTTCTATGTATAATAAGTATGTACCTATTTAAGTATGTTTATCCATTGTTTAGTAACCATTTTAACGAGTTTCATAACGAAGCTTCTCTTGGGTTAGATAATTGGTGTGAGTGTAGGAAAGTTTATTATTTGTTTAGTTTTATTATTTATTGACGAAACATTTGATAATACAATTTTCTATGGATGGTGTTAGGGCTGTTTAATACAGTTCAAACTTTTTCAAACCAATGAGTCAATTTTAATGAACATGTCTATGTTTGAAGTAATCGCAGTACATCTAAATTTATGCCATTTGAAACCTTCCATATTGGATGTTAAGCTAATCTTTTTTATTAATATGTTATCCCAGCTTATATCGTTTTCATCGTCTTCATCAGCATATAAACGTGTCATTGCCAGCTGCTTCGGTTCAGTCTGAAACTATAATATAAAGAGAAAATTAACAATAAACTCCTTTTAGCAACTGTGTTTTTTTAAATATTTGCCTGTCTTTCTTTCACGCCACAATGGAGGTAGCAAAACATGTAGTAGTTAATTTGATTAAATATTGCACTAAGTGCAATAATGGAAATTGAAAGACCAATAAAGAACAGAAGTGTAATAACTATTAAAATTTACTAATTATCGGGTAGAGTGAAAATTATGGAAGAATGGAGACCATGGGGCGAGAAAAACCCACAAGGACGTCCGTAATGCGTTGGCACGATGACGTTAAAAGAATAGCCGGAATAAAATGGATTTTAAGCTGCCCAAGATCGTACACGGTGACATACACTGAAGGAGGCCTAGAAGAAGAGTGAAAATTATAAAGAAAAGGAAAATATATGTTTATTTTGTACTAGTCGATGCGCTACCCTCTCCTAATCAGGCTGAGACGCCGAGCCTATTTTGTTAAGTTGTTTATCCCTTCACCCTTATTAAACTCTTAAATGACTAGCGTATAATCCGTTTTCAAAATAAAGGCACTGCCTGTAGCTTTGTATTGCTACTGTGTTTCGTTTCGAATTAGCTGCTCCTACGATTTCGTAAGCTATTGAGTGAATTGCAAAAGATTTATTAAACTTTGAATTAAAATGTAATCATGCTTACATCTTTAATTATTTGAGACTAAATAATCAAAGGCTTACATTAAGTAAAGTTTATAAACTGAGGCAAGTAATGAAATATCAATTATAAGGTAACAATATGGCGGGACATAATTGTGAGTATAGATTACCACCGATGGCCCAAAAGGACACTGGAGTGGAGATCGTGGCAAATCACACGAGACCGAGGCCGCCCACCGCTCAGATAGGTGGACGATATTAATCATCTAGCCGGCCATAACTGGATGCGAGTGGCTGGCGACAGAAAGAAGTGGAAGCGTTTTGAAGAGGCCTATGTCCGAAGGCGGACTGAATGAAGGCTGAGGATGATGAAGGTAACAATAGTAGCCGCAGATCGTGCTCAATGGCGTGCACTTGAAGAGGCCTATGTCAACAGAGGGCTAGTGTAGGCTGATGATGACGATGATGATGATGAAGTTGTTTGTACGAGATATCTTCTTCTTCTTTTATGTATGGCATGTTTTGTGTCTACAGGTATAATAAATGGTGACAAGTGACAGGTGTCATATGTCATTGATTACCGGTTGTCTCTGATCAAATAAAGACGGGTATATTGATAGTACCGTAAAACAATAGAGGTGGTAACTGGCGTTACCCATTCAACTTATACAGGTTGACTTTTTTATCACCGTCCAAATCTTCTGAGATAAGAGAAAAGGTACATTTTATTTATTTTATTTCTTTATTTAATTTATCACATTTTATTTCTTTATTTTTACAACTTAAATTAATTATTAAAAACCACATTTCTTTGCTATTCTCTTTGATGAAGGTCTCCGTGGTAACAAGAGGTTAGACGCTGTCCGCCAGGTGGTCGGAACGGCCTTGGCGTCCGTTTTCGTCAGCCATATCGTGCGGCGGATACGGACGTTGGGCTTGGGGGTGGCCCTCCACAAGACCGAGGCCATGGTGTTCCATGGGCCTCGGAGACGGCCGTCGGCTGGTGCGTCGGTCGTTGTGGAGGGCGAGAGGGTCAGTCTGAAGCCCCAGATGAAGTATCTGGGGCTAGTGATCGACGGGCGGTGGGGCTTCGGGGGACATTTTAAGCTCCTCGAGCCCCGGCTGCTGGGAGCAGCAGATGCCCTCGGGCGTCTCTTGCCCAATGTGGGGGGCCCGAGCGTGGCGTGCCGCCGACTTTACGGCGGCATCGTGCGCTCCATGGCGCTGTATGGGGCGCCGGTGTGGGCTGATTGCTTGAGCCCACACGCCATCGCCTCTCTCCAGCGGGCCCAGCGCGCAATGGCGCTGCGGGCGATCCGGGGCTACCGAACGGTGTCCCGGAAAGTGGCGTGTGCTCTCGCGGGGACACCCCCGTGGGAGCTAATGGCAGAGGTGCTCGCTGCAGCATACCGGCAGCGAGCAGAGGAGAGGGCCAGTGGCAATCGCCTGGCCCCTCCAGAGAGGCGCGCTGCTCTTGAAGGAGCTCGTGAGGAGATGTTCCGCCTATGGTCTGAGGGCCTGGGCGAAGGGGCCTCGGCTACGCAAACGCGTAGTCTGGAGGCCTTACGTCCCGTCCTCCAAGCATGGGCGGAGCGGCGCCATGGGTCGCTCACATACCATCTGGTGCAAATACTGTCCGGACATGGTTCGTTTGGACGCTATTTGCACCGGATTGGAAGAGAGCCGACCCCACAGTGCCACCATTGTGGAGCAGCGGAGGACACGGCGCAACACACCTTGATGGTGTGCTCTGCGTTCGATGTCCAGCGCTCCGCATTGGTCACTGTGATTGGCGCGGACCTCTCCCTGCCGACCGTGGTTCTGTTCATGCTCGGTAGCGAGGGGTCCTGGGAGGCGGTCAACTCCTTCTGCGTCGACGTCATGACGCTGAAGGAGGAGGCGGAACGGGCCAGGGAGGATGACCCCCTGGCAGATCCGTGCCGCCGCAGACGCCTCCTGCGGAGAAGGCGGCAGTACCAACGCCTTCTCCAACCAGTGGGAAACCAGCGCAGTCCAAGCCCTAGGGGGGGCTTCGACCGTGCATTGCACAGGTCCCCACTGAGGGCCGACGCCCCGTATGTCCCGGCGCGTCGGCGACCCGTCTCACCAAATGACGGGTCAAGCGTGTCCGCCCATCGTTTTCGAGGGCGGTCACCCGCCCCAATCAGGGGCGGAAGAGGGGCTCGCCCATCTACAGGGCGAGCAGTCACCGACGGGGTTGTGGAAGTGTCCGAAAGGGTTCCCATGACCTCGTCAGGCTCTACCATGCCGGCGTTCGATGCGTCCTCCTCAGATGAGGACGACGCGATGATCGCCGGTCTGCTGGTTCCAAGGTGACGAGAGGACATCGGAGTGGTTTTTACCGAGTCGGCTTCGACTCGCTTTCTCTAGGGCTTCGGCCCTGGAACAGAGTCTAGGCCATCCTCGGACAGCCAGCGGGACCCCTCTTGCCTGCTGATGCGTCTGTTAGCAGATTTTACACTCCGCATCAAAAAAAAAAAAAAAAAAAGGTGGTCGGAACGGCCCGGAAATCTAAGATGATTGTGATTAATTTTCTCAATCGAAGTATCATATTAATTGTTAATGAACATTTGATATACCATTACAAAGTATTTATTTACAATATTTTGCAATTTAACTGATTCTAAAACCCTTAAGTTACATAGTTCCCAATATAAAACATCATTTCACTGAATTACCTTGCAATCAGCATTTTTAAATTAAATATTAGAAAGACTACAAATTCTATGACCTTGCTTTAGATAAATTGATACTTTTCTAAAGTAAATGGCCTCCCCAAGGGTTTATTTATTCTTTAATAGCCCTTACTATATCCTACTACACTTCAGGGCACTTGGGCGGAGCCACAGCCTCCACCAAGAAACTGAAGCTGGAGCTGGTGAGATTGGGACAGGCTTGTGGTATTATAGAAAAAACTAGGCTGATGAAGTAGCGCAGTCTAGACTCTTCTGCGACAGAGACACATTCCGTACCTTCTGCCCCCAGGACCCATTATTCTGTACGAGCTAACAACAAGGATCCATCCCTAAAATTATAGTTATCTTACCTACTAACCAACCCTTTTTTATTTTTCCCCTTTATTTTATTATTGTTTTTATACCTTGTAAATCCACCATTGTATTGTTTTGTTTTATTTTATTTTATTAAAAAAAACAGGAAACTTAAAAAAGTAAAAACAGCTCTAAAAATCAATAAATAATATTTAAATCATATTATTAATTACCTAGATACGCATGTCAGTTTTAAAAAATGTCTATTGAAGTCGGGTGGTTGGTGGTCGGCTGGGGGACAATTTTGTTTCATTTAAACTTTCATAGTTTTGCCATTATTTTCACTTTTTTATTGTAAAAGCCCCACCCGACTTCAGTAGACATTTTTTAAAACTGACATGGGTATCTAGGTAATTAATAATATGATTTAAATATTATTTATTGATTTTTAGAGCTGTTTTTACTTTTTTAAGTTTCCTGTTTTTTTGAAGTCGGTTTTTTTTCGTAAAAAAATATTTTATTTTACGATTTTTAGTAATGGGTAGACGTAGACCTAACAAAGATGCTTCTCGGATGAGGAAACGATGGCCTAGTAGATAGTGGTATTCCTATGTAAAACTTCAATCTTAATTAGGTATTATTTTTATACGAACTAAACATTTTGGCATATTGAACCGTATGAAGTAAGCCCAACAAAAGGTAACTGCTGTAAATCGTTGAGGAATTCCCTCGACTGTCTATGGTCTCCATCATCAGACCTGAAATGGCACTTATAACCCATATGGGTGCAAAGTTCTTATCAATAGAAATGAATTAAGACTAAACACAAGGTAGCTACTGTAACACGTTGAGGAGTTCCCTTGACTGTCCTTCGTCTTCATCATCAGACCTCTAATGGCAGTCACAACCCATCTAGGTGTAAAGTTCTCATCAATACAAATTAATCAAGCCCAAACACCATGTAATTGCTGTAAATCGTTGAGGAGTTCCCATGACTGTCTTTCGGCTCCATCATCAGATCGACTTCAGACCTTCATTAAGTAGTAGTGCTTTAAAATACTTAATGAAAACATTAACAAACACACTAGTCGCCCCTACAATTTTCGAAAGTTTCCCTCGATTTCTCTGGGATGCCATCATCAGATCCTGGTTTCCTTATCATAGTACCACCCTTGGAATATCTCCTTTCTAACAAAAAAAGAATCATCAAAATCGGTTCATAAACGACGAAGTTAACCGCGAACACACATAAAAAAAAAAAAACACATATACGAGTCGAATTGAGTAACCTCCTCCTTTTTTGAAGTCGGTTAAAAATGCCTTATATTGTAAAGTGTGGAGCGTTTTTTATTTTTTTTGTAGTTTCCTCACAGGAGGAGTAAAAGATCCACATTACAATGTTTCATTTTATGACAACACTAGGAAACAAAAGTAAGCTTAAAGTGTCAATAGTGTTAAAAACTGTACGGTAAAAAATAGTGTTTAAACGCTTAAACATAAGCGTTATGGTATAATGCACCTTCTCTAATCTCAATGGTATCTCAAGGTATCTCAATGGTAGCAGTCATATACTCGAATGCCACTCTAACAAATAAGCAATAAACAAGTCTAGTCTCATGATTAAAACACTGCTAGTCATAACTCCGCGTCGTATAAACCTAATCTGAAAAAAGATCATCTTAACGATCATCATTTGTCTATAGAGAGGATAACAGCCATAAATACAGTTATTTTACTACCTAGTAACGGCGATACAACGCTTAAAAGCATCGTTAAATGCGCTCTTCACTTAAAATGTACAAAAAGTTCGGTTTCAGCAAATTGTTAGTAGCTGCCCGATGGTACGATATTGCCTAGAATACTATATAATAAAACCTATTTCTGCCGTTAAACAGCAAACGCTTACATCTTACAAAGTTTTATACCATATACAGCTTAAACGTATTTTTAATCCCGATAATAATAATTGTAATGCAAGCAACCACTTTTTAATATTTATGAATTAAAATACAATAATATGTTAGAAAAAAGCAACTTTAGTAATAGTGAGATTTTTTTATGATAGGTACGATACGAGTACATATACATATACCCATATATACAATATATTTAATGATAGCATATAGTTGATAACTATTGACTGACCGACAAGAACGGCAGAAAGGAACGTTGAGCGTTGGAAATGATGATGGCGTATAAATTAAAATTAAAATACAGCTACCCCAAATTATGGCTATCCAAATTATTATTAACTTACTTAGCAAGCAAGAGATTCTAAGCATCTACATAAATTTGTTATGCGAAGATAAGGTTGAAATAACGTTCTTTTTATTACGACATAATTTGTGAACTACAGGAGATGAATAACGACTAAGATAAGTTAATAATAGCAAAAGTTTCCCAATTCAAAGATATTAATGTTCCCAGCCCTATTGCCGAGATTTGTTGAATTTGATCTTATTGATTTAATGGAATTAGAAGTAACTGAATGTTATCAAGTTTATTTGATCAGTTTCGCCAAAGAACTTACTTTCTAAACCTTTTTGAAGTCTTCAATAGAGTATCGCGGTTGAAGTGTGCTTCTATCTTCGGCTTTATTTAAATTTATAATCAGGATTTACGCCTAGCCGGTTTCTAAATCCTAATCTGAAAAAGGAGATTTCTGAAAGGGACGGAACTATTCAGGACAATGAGAAGAGAATATATGAACTCAAGAGAAAGAAGCAAGAACTAGAGAAATATAAGTTCGAAGCTATATAGTGGTGGGCATTTGTGGGTAAAGGAGCTCTACAAACATTTTGTCGACACACAAAATTATTATTGACTAGTTGCCGCTCGCGGTTTCACCCGCATGGTTCCCAGTTTCCGTTCCCGTGGGAATATCGGGATAAAAAGTATCCTATGTGTTATTCCCAGTTATAAACTACCTGTATGCCGAATTTCATCAAAATCCAAGTACTTTTACGTGAAAGAGTAACAAACATCCATACTTACAAACTTTCGCGTTTACAATATTAGTATGATTTTATCTTTCTAATTTTGTTTTATATTTTAAAGACAGTTACACTGTATGACAATGCTTAGGATAGACAGACAAATTATGCTTATAAATATTGTTTTGCTTCGAGATTCATTTTTTGTTCTTGATAACATCGTTGACTACACAATCAACGCATTCTTTGTATCTAGTATCTAAGATTACTATATGGTTTAACTGTTTGTTATCCCTAACAAAACGTATTAAAATAGTAAAAAGTAATAAAATGGTAAAAAAATCTTCTTTTATGACGTTTGTAGTTGTTTAAAAGAGAGGCTTTATGCCACCAAGCACGCCTAAGCTTGATTAATGATAATGAATCTTGTTTTAATTTACGTTGGCGTGCCAACAAAGCTTACAAATATTTGAAGAACAAGGATCTTCACCTTATCTTCTACCAATAAGGAGTGATGCCAACAAAATCTATAAATATCTGTTAAACGTTTCTGGAAAGGAACGTTCAGGAAGCGCTTGTGACTAATGGCATTAAGATTCAAAATCGAAGCTTACTTCTCAGAACCTTCAACTACTGAGGAACTAGCAATTGATTGTCGTTACACAATAATATGACCGATTTAATATTTAATGCTGCAGTTTTAGGAAACGGCAACACTGATTTTCGGAGGAGGCCAAGATGTGTATGTGTGCCTTTGTTATGCTACGATAGTAATAAAAAATGTTGCTATCAATAAAACTAATTATATATTCAGTTTTCAGGTAGAAATAAGTTCAGTTTACGTTACGTTTACGTTTAAAATAATAGGTCCTTACTATGAATTTGGAGTTTTTTTTGTGTATTACTTCTAAAAGTCAATACCGGTTGTTAATATTATTATACACCTTTAATTAGGACTATGTTACTTAGGCTTCAGTAATAACAATGATTATTAATTTTGTGTCTTTGTCACCCAATTTTTTTTTTAAATTGACTAACTTCTTTGTTCGCGGAATTGTCCTTTTGTTTCGTTGTAGCTTTGAAGGGACTTGATTTTTTTCATTTTAATGTCTGCTATATTTAGCTAGTGAAACAAACACACTACACTCTACAATTTTTATAGTTTTAAAATAAATAGATGCTTAGAAAATTAAAAAAACGGTAGTATGAAAAATAAATTTTTATAAAAAATCTTTATCTACACTAATGTTGTAACATTCTACTTATGTTTCCAATACTTGACTTATAATTACTACTGTTATAGCGCAGACAACAAAACATTCAATTTAAGCAATTTCACATGATGGTATAATATCCACATCGATATCGTAAAATCTCATTATAACATCAATAAAACGCGACCAATTAACCTGGCGAGCCTTATGTCAAAATCCTCATACAAGTTGTATAAAATTTTGATATTAGGCTGGCTTTTGAAAACAGTTGGGTTATACGTGAAAACTTCGTCGAAACTACTAAACTTACATATACAAAACTCTTTGGTAAGATCTTGTTCCAATTAAATAAAAAAAGAACAGCGCGCGCTCGCTCCTGATTGGCCCTGCGCGCGCAGCTGCGCTCTCATTGGTTAGATTTTAATGGCGGCAAGTTCACTGTGACAATACACGTACGCGTGAATTTAATGTTTCGCAATGTGTTTTGTTTTTAAAATACAAATTAAAAGTTAAAAATGGACAGCGACGATGATATTTGTACGCCTCCGGATATTCTAGAATTGGCAACAAAAGTAACTCACAATCTTTTGCCAGAAAAATCTAGAAAATTATATGAAAAAGAATATAATAACTTTTTGGCATGGAAGATCGGAAAGAAAACTACATCATTTTCTGAAAATGTCATTCTTGTGTATCTCAAAGACCTCTCCGACAAATTCAAGCCATCTTCTATGTGGGCTAAATATTCTATGCTCAAGTCCACACTGAGCATCTACAACAATATTGATATCACGAAGTATTCAAAAGTCATAGCGTTCCTGAAACGCAGTTCAGAAGGACACAAGGAAAAAAAATCCTTGACGTTTACATCAGGTCAAATAAAGATGTTCCTGAAAGATTCACCAGATATTTTGTATCTTTTTGAAAAGGTAAGTGTATTTTAGTTCTGTTATTTAATCTACCTAGTACTTACGTACTACACACGCAAGTTATCTAGACACTCCGTTTAAGCGCTTTGTGTATAAATTAGGTAGTAGGTACCTACACTTTACTACTTCATAAATCATAGTTTTTGCCTTGGCTATGTACCTCAAGCTTATTATATCGTTTATTGTTACAGGTTGCACTAATCTTCGGCATAATGGGGGCATGCCGAAGGCAAGAGCTATACAACATCCAGTTCGATGAAGTCTCTAACATAGACGACAGTACAATCATAGTGAAAGTTTCGAAAACAAAAACGAAAATAGATCGTTCTTTCGTTGTGACGGGCAACTGCTATGCCGTATGTAAAAAATACATGGAACTTCGACCCACCCCCTGTCGAAACCCTGCCTTTTTCTTGAGCTATAGATCGGGGAAGTGCGTCGATCAAAGAACTGGTATTAATAAATTTGGTGCTCTGGGAAAAACTATCGCAAGTTTTTTTAATCTGCCTAACCCAGCGTTGTACACGGGGCATTGCTTCCGGCGCACCTCGGCGACCCTTCTCATAGATAGCGGTGGTGATTTGACCGCACTGAAACGACACGGGGGGTGAAAGTCTTCTACTGTGGCTGAAAGCTACATTGATGAGTCTTTAATGAATAAAATTCAAGTCTCAAATACGATCTTGAACAGTATAGAAAACAAGACGAATGAAGTAATTATAAATATTCCAACTCCGTCTACGAGCTCTACTGCTTGCCCCGCGACCGCTACAGCTGCTGGATCAATAATTAACATTAACTTTCAAAATTGTACCATCCAAAATTTGAACAATTATTATAAATAAACTATTGTCAGCTTTTACTCTTGTTGTTTGACTAATTGCATTTGTGAAGATAAAGTAGTGTATGCAACTGCATATAACACGGGTATTAAAACACTCGTTACTATTATGAAACTCGCTGCGCTCGTTTCATAAACTCACACTCGTGTTTTAATACCCTTCATTATATGACAGTTGCATAAACTACTATTATACAAATCTCCAATTTCATAGGTAAAGACCTTTTATATGAATAATTATGTACCTATAGATGTGATTTGAACAATATATAGGAGAAAAAAATGTATACCGTCAAGACGTATTAGTATTTTGAAATGCAGATAAAACATCTCTATCATTACTAAAGCGAATACAATACATACTCGCGGCTGTATATAAAGCGTAGACACTTAGGCCGATCGTCCTATCACTAAACAATTTAAATAAATGGATGTTATGATTACAACAAAGATAATAAATCTTTTCAAAAATTAATTAGCTTAGATATACTAATTCGTATGATTGGCAAAACCTAATCTTATCCTTGTTATTAATCTTAAAGGAAAAAACAAATAGAAACAAAACTCGAAAAAAAATGGCAGAAATTATATTTAGACCAAATTAGTGTTTCTAGACTAAGCGTCTACTTCGTCCGTTCATAAAACTTGAACGTTTATTTTAATAGTTAGTAGGACTTCATTAGGGTCTTCTTAATTAATTTCTAAAAGTCTATCCTTAATTATATACAACACGTTTACTATGTTTCCTAAAAGTAAAACAATATTTAGACATAAGAACTAGTAAACTAATGTTGCTAGGTTGTGTAGTAGACTTACGAACCGATGGCATAGTGACATTCACAAGAGCTACTTGTAGCCTAAACTGAATAAATTACTTTGAATTTTGAATATTTTTTTTTAATTTTGTGCGAGCGAATGAAACAAAAGTTGCGAGCAATATGGCCGCAGATATAAGAGCACTTCAACTATATTAATGAAGTGGCTTTCTTACTTTTTGAAAGCTGTGATGGTAGCTAGCCAGGCTCTCTTAAAATATGTCCTACGATTAACATCCCAAGCGCAATAGGTTCAAAATTACCAGCTCATTTTATGTCCCCACTGCTGGGGCACGAGCCTTCCTTGGATGATGATGGAAAGGGAGAATGTGCCATAAGCCACCATGCAGGCCAAGTCCGTACTTTACGTGCTTGACCAACGACTTTACGTGCCTTTTGAAGCACGGAGCTCGAGATGATACTATTTTGGTCACCCACCTGATCACCGGCCTGCCGGCGAAAGTTGCTTAACATTAGCAATCTACGACTTTGTCTCACTATTAGTCTACTACTGCTGGTAATTAGGTAGCAAGAGGAAGAAATTAGTGAATTTAAAGAAAGAAAGGCTATGAAATTAAAAGGCAGGCTTTTTCTGGGATTGCCGGAATATAATACAATTACAAAACTTGCCATTGGAAAAAGTTAATTTCGGCAGTAAAGCAAAAGATCGAAGTACCCGAAAATTATGTGGAAAATTGACGTGTTTGTCTGGATTACCAAATAATAATGTGAACCAGCTGTGACAAAAATGCCATTGATTAGGAATTACCTGTTCGTTAAAGTATTAATAATATTTGCCAAATTAACGTGTTTCTAAGAATTAAGAACTGTTTGATCTCAATATGTTCAAAATGGGGTAATTTTTTTGGGGGCTTATATTTTGTTTATAAATAAAATAAGTTAAGGAGTTAATAATTTTTGTGAATTTATTTAGTGAGAAATAAATATTATATTTAACATTATGATTTATTTATTTTTGTTTACAATAAGTATGCTCTAAATAAACCTATTTAATAATGGGGGACACATGTGACCCGCGCGAGCACTCTGGGAACATTTTGGAGCGAAGCGAAGGTTCGAAGAAAATTATAACCTCAGTTTTATGCAATTCTTCTTATTACTTAACTTTTTGCTATATATACCTATGGCTTAACAACATTCATAAAGCTATAATTGTGACCAAAATAAATTAAGAATTTTGAACATAACATCCAATTTCTTTATTATATTAATGTCTTACGAGTTCTAAGCATTTGGACTTGGCCGTAATGAAACTCGGAGACCAGAATAAGATGAACTTCGAAGTTTCCAATCACGACTGCTGTAGTTTGGAAGTGAAGGAGCATGCTGGTCCTAACAATAATTGTTGGGTATACTAAGTCAACTTCGGGATGGCACCAGCAAGATTATAAACGATTGGCGCAAGTCATAAGCATATAAAATTTTATTCAAATTGAAATTATTTATTTGCTATTCGTGTTGTACATTGATAACTAACTAAAACACTAGTCTACACAAGAAGCTGCGAGTGCACTGCAAATTTTAAAATCAAATATATTGTACCTAATTTTAATATTAGGGTATTTTATCTTCGCTTTCACGTTATGTACTAAAATGTACCGCACTGAAATACAACTATAATATTAACAAGACATCTGTTCACAAGAAAGTATTTTAGCTGACTTACATCATCATTCTTACCTGATTTGAAGTCATTTAATGCCCATTTTCACCATTGACCCCTAAGTTTTAGGTGACCCCTAAGCCATTTTAGGTGACGGTTTTGCTCCAACAACTGTCACCTAACTTGGCTTAGGGGTCACCTAAAACTTAGGGGTCCATGGTGAAGTAACAGGCTTAAGAGTACCTAGTTCTTAGTTCTACATGTATTCTGCACAAGAAAGGTTTCCTCTCCGCCGCACTTGGCACTCAAGACAATACTTGAAAACAAAACTAACTTTCAGACAGGTTGGACACTTGGGCCTCCCGCTCTTCATTATTCGGGTCTCGCTTCGCCGGTCTCAAATTTTCAGTTTTAGATATCATAAGTAATTGCCGGCAAAGTTTGTGTTGCTACGAATAAATCAAATTAGCCCGAAATAGAGTTTCTGCGGACACAGTTGCGCGCAACATTGCAGCATTTGCGAAACTTGAGTTTTGTTTTGTTGTGTAATTTTCGCACGGGTTTTCGAGACCTCTGCCGTTATTGAGTTCCATGATTTATGATAGCCGTGTGCGCTTACTGAAATTTAATTAAGAGGCCACACAAAATCTTTCACCTTCGTCTTCTTCAATTAATAAAAAGAATATTATGATAAACAATATAGCAAAGCTATGTTTAGTGCCAAAATAGTAATATCTATGCCACTAAAGAACAGAGGCATTAAATTGCTTCAAGAAAATTTCGACTTTATTAAAATGCAGAAGGTAAAGATAAACTCTAGTTTTTATTGTTACTCTGGGGACCAATATAAATAAACTTTCTTACACTCACACCAATTATCTAGCCCATCAAGAGAAGCTTCGTTATGAAACTCGTTATATGGTTACTAGACAACGGGTAAACATACTTAAAATACTTAAATACATACTTATTATAAATAGAAAACACCCAGACCCGAGACAATTTAAAAAAACAATAATTTCTAAATTGTCCCGACCGGAGATCGAACCCGGGACCATGGACACCATGGCGACACCATGAAAACCGGTGTACAAACCACTCGACTAAGGAGGTCATCATCCATATCCAGCGCTCTTCGCTCAGCACGCTCACGCACTAGTCAGTTCTACCCGAGAACTGATACGCCGCACGACTTTACTGAGTAGTTACACGTTTCGAATGCATAAGGGTGACAGCTGCGTAACCGTAACGTACCATTCGCGGCGAGCTTGACATTGCTGACTGCCTGATAACATGGCGAAGCTTGCAGCGAGTGGCTCGGGTCAATGTACTGACCATGCGAATGCTCATATCGAATTCCAGTCAGTGAATACCTTCTTACAAATCTTCAGTGTTACTTACTAGGTACACCGTCGAAGTGTTTTCACCTAGTGAGTTTTTTGGACACATTTGTTTGGACTGTTTTATGTGTAAGGAATCCCCTTACTTACCCTATAATATTATCATTAATGTATAATATATTAATATATTAGCACAATAAAACTCACATTCTTTTTAAAAGGTGTATTTCTTCCAACAACCAGTACGTACAACTCAAAATCAACCGTCCACCACCAATGCTCCAGCCAAAGTGCACGTCATCTAGTGCCTCGATTCGCCATGCTGTTTTACCGCTATTTTTTTCCTGGCAACACTCAGTGTTGCCAGTGAAATAAAAACATGGAGTTCGTTCGGATACGAGTATCAATTGAAATATAAATTACTAAATTATTAATCAACTTAACACTCGTCCATCCTGACAAGGTGCATGTCCCCATGCACTAGTTAACCTAACACTTGGCCAATCGAGTCACTTTACAATATCATAATTATCTTACACTCGTATTACAGTCAAATTATTAAAACTTGACTATTAATAATCTCTCCACTCGTAATATTGACAAATATCACAATACATCGCATCTCGTACTTAGTTGAAGTTAAACTATAGTTTTATTTATTAATATTACACAAAACTTAAATTTGTTTTTACTTAAAACGCAAAATAACTCTAGTCAACACTTTCATTGTAGGTATTTAAAAATAGTTAATGATTAGTTAACAAAACTTAATTAAAACATACTACGTTTCTGATAAATCAATATTATAATAATATAACAATAAGTAATGTTTTTCTATTAAACCGAACTAGTTCTAAAATAGTACTATAACAACAAAACAAAACAACCACTTGCAAACCCTCCTTCTTGCAAGTGATTATCACAAAACTTCCTTCATAGCCAACACAACCACCCGCAAACCCTTTCTTCTTGAAAGTGATCGCATTGGGTAACGATCTATGAACCCTTCCTTCTCTCGTCGTCGATCGTCTCAAATTTCTATTCCTGACATTGTGCATGTCCTCATGCACCACAAATGAACAAACGTTTCATCATATTAGTTACAAATTAGTATCAATTATCTTTTAACATTTATTTGCGAACTCATAAATTCTCGCAAAATAATTTAAATGAATATAAATATCCGTGTGTAAGCCCATCAATTCTTACACAACTAGTTAGCGTGTGTAAACCCATCAATTCTTACACAACTAGTTAGCGTGTGTAAACCCATCCATTCTTACACCGCTACACTAGAACCTATTCTTATGTGAGTTCAATTTGTAAACCCATCCATTCTTACAAATCGACCGCACCTCATACCGGCCTCTCGCTAGCATACCTATATCCCGCTAGCATACCTATATCCCGCTAGCAAACTAAAATCCCGCCAGCAAGGTTACGAACCCATCCATTCTCGTAACCAAGATAGCTATAGGATAGCCCATCAATTCTTACACAACTAGTTAGCGCGTGTAAACCCATCAATTCTTACACAACTAGTTAGCGCGTGTAAACCCATCAATTCTTACACAACTAGTTAGCGTGTGTAAACCCATCAA
Source organism: Eudonia lacustrata (assembly GCA_947562085.1). Taxonomy (NCBI): domain Eukaryota; kingdom Metazoa; phylum Arthropoda; class Insecta; order Lepidoptera; family Crambidae; genus Eudonia; species Eudonia lacustrata. Next base: position 13,187,287 of record OX387318.1, on the reverse strand, counting down.
TTCTTACACAACTAGTTAGCGTGTGTAAACCCATCCATTCTTACACCGCTACACTAGAACCTATTCTTATGTGAGTTCAATTTGTAAACCCATCCATTCTTACAAATCGAACGCACCTCATACCGGCCTCTCGCTAGCATACCTATATCCCGCTAGCATACCTATATCCCGCTAGCATACCTGTCTTCCGCTAGCATACCTGTCTTCCGCTAGCATACCTATCTCCCGCTAGCATACCTATCTCCCGCTAGCATACCTGTCTTCCGCTAGCATACCTGTCTTCCGCTAGCATACCTGTCTTCCGCTAGCATACCAAAACAATAAAATAAAAATAACAATAAAAAGGAAGTTACTAAGAATAGCAGAAGACTCCACTAATAATCGCTTTCTGTGTCGCTTAAATTGAAATCATTATCCATATCATTATCAACATTCTCCCTTAACTCGACAAAATTAACCCAGGGCAACAACCTATTTAAGAATTGCAAAAGCTGATCGGGATGCGAACAACGAACGCAGTGACAGAGCCTCAGACCTCAAGGTCCTATCATTAATACCGTGGATTTTGCAATCCACTGCACGTTTTCCAACTATAATGTATCACATTGATCGAGAACTAATTTTTCGTTTAAAATTTTTTTCTTACAGGCTCGTTAAATTTAGTTTTCCTTATAAGCATATCCTCTAATGCCTGATCATAATTTTGTGGAGGAATAGGAAATGAGTTAGTAGACTCAAATTAGTAAATTTTTTCCTGCCATTCTTGCATAGTAAAAGAAAAGGATTGAATTTAACCCTTTGTACCACGCCTTAGCAAAGGTAGTCACTTTTTCTCCGAATATCGATCGTCCGAAAATCAAAATCCCCAACGCGCTTGCTAAATCATCTCTCAAATATCTCAAACATCAAATATCTAATGCTTTTGTGTCATAATATCGGGTGCTATCATAATTAGATATCCAAATTTCGACTCCGGGCACTTGCTATTATATCACATGTCCTAAGTGTTATATTTATTGTATAATGTATGTTAGTCCGAATGGTGGTTTATAATAATATTGTTACAAAATTACAATTTTATTTATTTTTATTTATTAAACAACAGAAATCTAGCTCCATAATTTCGATTTTAGGGCATGTTATATTATGAGTCATTAAGTTAGGGCTACTTACCATTCGGACACATGATGATTATGTCACAAAACGTGACACGTTAGATTTTATGGATAAAAAATGTATGAGACAAAATAGAGAACCCTTAGCAAGGCCTTGGAGTTTCTGCATACCGCAATTAGTTGTAGTCCTGTCATCCCAACCATACACCGAGGTACACTCATTAACCTTCTCTAACCAAACATCAATGCACTGATTTTTCGTAGAGGGAGCGAAATTAGGGAGTATATTCTCATGATCTAGCTATTGATACGACTATGCACCTGACGTGGAAGGGCGAGACGCAAAACTATCTCTATCACACTTTAACATATTCATTAAATCTCTCTTAGAAGAGGAAGGGCTATGTAACCTTTCAGACTGTCCCGCGTGGTCAAGTTGCTCAGCACGACGCTCTGCATTGCTCCGCTGCTCGTTCAGCGGTGAGCCACGATGACCACAGTCGTCCTCGCTCCGCACGCTGGGTAGCCGCTTCGATGTGCAGTGTCGTCGTTCCGCTGCCCGAACCCGCTCGCGTTCCCGTTGCAGCTCGCTCCCCAACATGTTGATCCTCTCACGATCCTGCTTCTGTTCTCCTTGGATATGGCTAGGGCTTCGGGTCCAGCTCCGACGCCGACTCTGAGACCGCCTTTGGAGACTTCAAGTTCGAGAGGCTGCACAAGATCTCCTGCAGCCAGGTGTCTCAAGTCTACGACGGACTATGTCTCGACTTCGAAGTTCCATCAAGTCTCACATGAAAACAGAAAATAGAACAGTTACTTTAAAATAATCAAATATTTTGTTTTGCTTAAAGTGCAAATATCTCCTATACGGTTAATCGTAGCGCAAAAATAAGCAAATTTTCGTCCCCCTTTATTGAATCCTATTATCACATCTACCTTTAAGAATCTGGTATCATTGAAGCTATAAACCTTAAAGCTACACACCTCACCGAGTAACATAGCTAGCGTTTGGGCTGTACTCGACACACTTACGAATAAATTTATTGGCTATTTATTAACCTCAATTACAGATAATTTAAACGTATTAAACAGAATATCAGTAAAAAGGTGGACTTTACCGGTTATCTAAGAGTCTAAGTCTAAGAGTCACTTTTGTTATAATAACTTTTTATGCCTTAGTGTTATAGACTGGAACCACCGAAAACTGCTTACACGGTTAACTACCTGAACTTTTGAAGCTCTACCAATAACACTTCCTGCGTGAAGAATAAAACTTCTTGACATTTGAGTAACGTACACATACAACTGCCCACCCTTAACCTTATAAATACCCCCAAACAATATTAGATTGTTGGTTTGGTTTATCTACAACCTTCCCTTCTTTGTTTCATTTCATCTCAAAATCAAAGTCAAAATCTTCCATCAGTCATATTTTCAACTTTAATACTTCAGTCTTTATAAACGACAATGTAAGTAAGTAAGTAAGTAAGTAAGTAAGTAAGTAAGTAAGTAAGTAAGTAAGTAAGTAATCATTTATTCAGTGCTTCCAATACATAAACATTACAATGTGTAACTGTTCAGTATATAATTGTCCTACCAGTAATAAAATAGACAATGTTTATTTATTAAGTTGACCAAGACTCGTGTAACGTAATGGAAACCTTAATATCTTTTCTTTCATTTCTTTTTCTTTTTGCATTTGTAATTACTTCTATTAAAGCTGTGGAGTTTCTTGCGCCCATCCTTCTCCACAGCTAAAATAGACGTCCTGAATGGTTAGTAGGTGAAAAATGTATGGACTATTCAAAAGCACTTTTCGTAAGTTTATTTGAATATTTTTTTTTGACTTCGATTTCGAAGAGAAATCTAGAAACTTATCGTTAACTACCAGACATGAAACCCTCGCACACACACCTTCAATCTTATTCATTTAAACACCACCCATAGACTGGATTACATAATAACCAAATCCCTTGATGGGCATAGGACGATTATGACACAATAAACCTGAAGAGGTTGCGGCAGATCGAGAAAGTAAAGTCACCTCACAACGAAAATCCATAAAAGATTTCAAGGGAAAATCGTTTACCTTAACTTCCCTAATAATCTCAAAAGTTAGGACTCTTATGTCGAATTACGCAATGTTCTATATGTAGGATTAGTACTATTGTTAACGCCTATAGTTTCGGATCGAACCATGTAACTATTAGCTTTGTGCCCAAATCTAGGTCAGAGTGTCCTACGACCTGCCTTCTTTGCTTACTGAATTAAATACTTTATTATTGTTACCTGACATGAACGAGCGAGAGATAGAATTATTTACAGAATCTTTAGATGTAATCTTAAAATTACTTCTATCAAATGGTACCGGAACCTCATTAATAGTCTTAGGGAACTGTAACAACCGTTCAGGTTGGTTGGTTGTACAGTGTAACGCGTTAGCGCTAGATCGCATAGTTTCATCGTTCAACCCCTGAATACATGACACACCGCACGCTTGCCATGAACGTCACACTGGTTCAATAACAGTTGTAAACAAATTGTAAACAAATACAACGCACTATTTAATACCACTGATATAGATATTTTCTCGGAAACACGTAAAAGTTTTAAGAACAAAATTTTGTTACAACCTATTATTTAATTTATTTAACTTATTTTTCATTGTAGTAAATTTTTATATTATTTCGTCTCTAAGGGATGTCTGTTACTTGAGATTGAACTTATATTAATTATGTTATTTGCATGTAGTGGTACCTATAAGTAAAGCATTACTTATTTTTTGTAATATGCAATGTATGTTATAGTAAGTTTTTGTGTAATTGCTTTGTTGGTGACCCAAATAAATAAATAAAATAAATAAATAAATAAACAAAGCAAATTTCTCATAGTAGTACGTTTCTACAGGTTCGTTATACCTGCTCCTCCTTTTAGCATATCCTCCAAGGAAGGGATTGACCATAATTTTGCTCGAAAGGAAAAACGTTTAACAGTTTTTGTTGCCATTCGAGCCAAAGTGAACAATATCGAATTCAAACTTTCATATCAAGTAATAAAGTCAATACTGTCTTCTCATCCCAGCCATACACAGCGGCACACTCGTTCACCTTTTAAAGCCACACGTCTATACGTTGACTCTTTGAGGACGAATCAAAATCTGTCAAAGATTTTTTTTTTTTAAATTCATGCTATCACTGCTATGTGACCGAGTGGCCGACACATATGCCCGGGACTGAGCCTTAGCCTTAGCACTTAATGAATTTATCATATTATGAACGTCCCTAGCGGTAACAGTTAGACTATCTGACCGTTTAGATTGTTGTGCTGGGGCGTTATCCTCGATGTCCCGGTCCACACGTGCTTGTCGAACTGCCACGCCCTTGATGTCGCTCTGCACTCCGCAGTCTGCTACCCGCTTTGTGTCCATCGGGTGTCGTCAAACGGCGTTGCGGAGTGATTCGTTCTCATGAGGCATGATTCTGAAACTCAAAACACAAGCTGTGTACTTTGTCCGAAAATTTCGCCATCTTGGTAGCAACTACATATTAAGTTAAACTCAAATATCTCGAAAACAGTGCGACGTAGCGCAAAAATAATGAAATTTTGGCCCCCCGGACGCCCCCAGTCCATCACCGACACTACCAATTGACACCCTTTAAGGAATCTTTAAACAACCTTCAACCTGAGGGTGGAGAAAAACGCCAAGCAGAAAATACAACAATATCAAAACGGGACTTCGTTGCTTAAAATTATCGTTATTTTCACCACTGGTACTCACTTTAACTAACACCAGACGTCCACAACAGTCACATTTAAAATATACAACTACCCTTTCCAATTGAAAATAAAGGAAAACCTTTAAATCACTTTGAAGCTAACACTTTCACGTTATTTTTAATATAATTTGTTTAGTTTACTTATTGCTTTTAAAATTAAGTAGCAATCAAAGCTAGTAGGCTGGCATTATCCCACTTCTGAAATGTAAGGAATCCCCTTACTTACCCTATAATATTATCATTAATGTATAATATATTAATATATTAGCACAATAAAACTCACATTCTTTTTAAAAGGTGTATTTCTTCCAACAACCAGTACGTACAACTCAAATTCAACCGTCCACCACCAATGCTCCAGCCAAAGTGCACGTCATCTAGTGCCTCGATTCGCCATGCTGTTTTACCGCTATTTTTTTCCCGGCAACACTCAGTGTTGCCAGTGAAATAAAAACATGGAGTTCGTTCGGATACGAGTATCAATTGAAATATAAATTACTAAATTATTAATCAACCTAACATATGTTTAAGCAAATAAAAATATCTGGAGACTTACTTTATTTCACGCAAGCTAAGCCACGTATGCGTAATCGGCAGATTGACTTACAGACCATTATTTAAATAGCGTTACCTCTAAAAAGATAAATACTCGTAGCAGATAACGTATATAGGAGAGAGCGGTGTGTATACTTTAGCATGTAGTCAGACAGTTATTTATTTTATTAGGTCTGGCAACATTTGTAACAGTCAAACATACAAAAAAAATACAACATTTGTAACACTCAAACATACAAAAAAAAAATTTCCTTAAGAAAGGTAAGCACATTGAAGAAGCGATTAATATTAGAAGTATTGGCCAACAAGGGTCAATTAGTAAAACGTCTTCAATAAAATTAGTTGATTACTAACATCTTGATTTTGCCGTTATATTTGAAATACTGCCTTTATCATAATATTATCTGGGAACATCTTCAAACTTTTCTAAGTAATATTTGAGTTGGAGTTTAAAGTTTATGCGGAAGGCGTCACTGGTCGTCCTTATCTTGAGCACCGACTAGAGTAATTATTTCAACGGTTTGTGTTCTTTTAACGGCTTTTACAGGGAACGATTCGGATAATGAAATTATTATAATCGTGATGTTTAAGATAGTCAACCAAACTGGCCTTACTACCAATGAATCCGAGCAATATGTTTCTGTGTATAATGGTTGACCACAGATCTCGGTTACAGTGGTTCCGATTCGGTTCTCAGTGGATTACCTACGTTATTAGTTAGTGATAGAGCTTATTTTAAGATCACGTGGCTAGCTACCACCATCTTATGTCTGTTGCCATAACAGCATTGTTATTAGCGTTTCCCAGTTACGATAGCTTGAGATTTGAAAAGCCAGCTCCTCTACAGTTGAGGATTAGAGGTTAATTTTTAACTCTCCCCGTTTATCACCGAGAGGCGCAACTTCAATGCCATACAAATAGGTGCACGTTCTAATCAACGCGATCTAATCAAAACTCAGGTAAGATACATACAAGTCAAGTGCAACCTCATTGTGGAGAAAAATACTTCTATAATTATGGTTTTTAAATAAAAATCTAGACTTTTTTAAACTTTACGCCCCTTACAAATAAACAAAGAATAAGGTCCGAATAGTTATTCCGTGTTTTGTTCCTGTCATCTAAACGTCATTTCAAATAAGTGTAAAAGAGACAAAGCACGGAATAACTATTCGGACCTTATTCTTTGTTTATTTGTAAGGCACTAAGAGAATTTTATCTTTCACTTTGAAATAATCGATAACAAAATCGTCCGCTATAAATCCGATCAAATCTTTAACTTTGTTCATTACTCAACTTTGATTTGATATTTTAATCTTATTCCAAGCGTGAAATTCGTGTTGGCTTTTATTTCGTTGGAGATAGAACTCTATTTCGCAATACCTATCCATTTATTTACACTGGCTTACGTATTACTTGTTTTTGTGGACACATTGCTGCTTAGTTACTGGTTTAGTGGTTAACACTTCTTCAATGCCTCGTCGAAAAAACGTTAACGCAGTGCAGATAATGATTAGTACAGAAAAAGTGGACTATCAAGAATAGAATAGAACACAATGGAATAATTTTCTAAGACTCTAACTAGCACCTTCAGGGTGCCAAGTGCGAGTTTCATTTCGTTAACGGAAACGAGAATGTATGGCAAAATTTTAACTCTTCTCGTATGTCGCCAGGGGGCGCTGCTATTACGCCATACTTATAAACACTTTTATTTTATGTATTAGCTGTAAGTTTTCCAAATAAATTTAAAATAAAATAAAATAAATAAATAAGTACTAATTTTCGTTTTCGTAAACGTAATCGAATTAATTCGGATAGTAAACAAATCTCTTGATGGATGGCGATCTACTACTGTGCGTTTCTCACGTAATTTTTTACCACGAACTACAGTGCTGTGGAACCAGCTCTCAGCGGCGGTAATTCCGGACCATTACGACTCAGGGATCTTCAAGAAACGAGCCTATTCCTTCCTTAAAGGCCGGCAACGCATCTGCGATTGCTTTGGTTTTGGTCCATGGGCGGCGGTGATTGCTTCCCATCAGGTGACCCGCCTGCTCGTTTGCCTCCTTCTAATATTAAAAAAAAAACTTACACTAGGCACCCTAATGTAATATTCTTTCGGCTCTTTCGGCCACGTATTAAGTATGATTATCATAATTCTTCAATTCGTGTGTATGCCACTGAGCTCCTAAACGGCTGGTTCGATTTTGACGAAATTTTTAGTGTGTGTTTGAGTGTGTCTCTGGAATGTTTTGATTCATAATTAGACCCTGTAAATGGTGCTGCAATAGAGGTCCATCATGGGCTACGGGTGTTCTCAAGCAGCATTGAAGTGAAGTCGTGAGCAGTCGTTTACTATTTATTTTATTTTATTGTGGCACGCCAAAGTGGCCTCACCCTGCCTGATGAAAAGCAGCTAGTGAAGCCCAAGAAGTGAAAGCGTTCATCACAGCGCTACCACGCTATGCCGAACGCTCACTCTATGGGGACCTGCATAAATGCTTTTTCACACCTTTACCTACTTATATGTTGTGTTTAGAGTGCTGTTGGGCCTTTAGAGGCGCCCTCGGGTTGTTCCGCTTCCCGATCAGATCCAAACCCCTCGGAGAATCTAGTAGGGCACGGGGACACGCACTAGAGTAACCGGACGTTTTGTGGGCGGCGAAAATCTTATAGGGTTCCTCAAGCCGTGTGATCGAAACATCCTTAGAGGGTCTCTAGAGGGGGTGGCATCACGGAAGCGTGACTTCTACGTATCTCTTGTGGTGAGAGTGCCGACTGACAACCTGTCGACAATATAAAAATAAATAATAACTAACAGTGACTGCGACATCATCATTATCACCAGCTAATTTCATGTCCCCACTGTTGGGACACAAGCGTTCCACGACCTTCCAGGATCTCCAGATGATAAATTTTTGGTCACCCATCCGGCCTTTCCAAAAGTTGCTTAACTTCAGTAATCGCAGACTGGGCACGTCATCCACTGCACCATCGAGCTCCACTGATATTTGCTTGATGATGTGCTACTGCAATTTATGTTATAGAGCCAGCATCGGAAGTCGTTTACCATTTGAATACTGTGGGGTCGTAGCACGACAGCACTACTCGTAATAGCAAAGTAAGCATTTAATAACATTGTGTCGTCCCGCGTCATCCAGTTAGCATAATCGTGTACTTATTTCCCCGCCCAAATAAATACGGTTGACATAAAATTGGTTTACTTTATCTCCTCGTAATTCTGCAACCTTCTGATGAATGACATTATCCAGTGACCTAATGAACAGTAAACAACAGTACTAGTGCCATAAATACACTTAACCCTACAGTAATAACCCAACAAATACCATATTGTCAATTGTGACATTGTACTAAAGTTATTAAGCGATAGACAATTGTCTATTAGATTATTTAGTGTACAGCGGATTCCGTTGACTGAAGATAATATATGTGTTTACATAATAATAACTCGGTTAGAACGCGGTTTTTTAGGTCTTGATGTTTATCAAGACCTATAAACCGCGTTCTAACGATTATTAGCAATAGGAAAATAAATTGGGTTATAACATCCCACCACGGCGGCATAATGTAGGTCGGTTTTAACGGCTGCTACCTCACAACAACACTCGGAGGTTGACTTTGATCAGACAGAAACTACTAGACCTCAATTTCGTTATAAAGTTAATTTAAAAGCTAATTACTAAGGCCTCTAAGTAGAAATTACGTGAGTTACACTCAAGTTTTTGTAATCATTAACAAATTTCTTCGCGAGCCACTTACGGCATACCTATTTACCATGCACACACACGGTAAAAGAATAGTCCCACTGTTTATCGAAAAAAACAAAAACGAAACGTTATTATTCTATCATGCTTATCAACATTCAGCTCGCAACATTTAATTACAAACGTTCCTTCATTAAGAAAACCCTCTTTTTAATACGACTCAAGAAACAAATGAAGCCATCCAAAACAAATTGCGACTTAATTGTAATAATAAATAACTATAAACAAGCGTAAATCATATCCCCACCGTTTGCCACTAAAGGCTCGCATCTAGGGCACACCATGAATCATTGCAGGATTATTTATTTGCCCCAATTAATTTGTTAATCCTTAGTAAAACTAATTAGTATGGCTTCCGCGCACTGTGACGCCGTAGGGTAAGTTATGTGAAAATAGTCCTCGGCTCTTGATTACCTTGTTGAATATGGTAACGTAGGTTGAATGCTTAATGTACCGTCATGAGCATTAACATGTGAACACTTTTGACTAGTTATGACTCTTATTCCATTGTGCTAAGAGTTACATTGTTTATGTGTTGATCCTCGCGACTGTACGAGTATTAGCGAAACTGGAACTATACAGAAATGAGGACGGAATAAATGAATTAACTACAATAGTACCTGTAAACAAAGGTTTTGATGGGGTTAAAATCAAAGCACCTACTTAGTATTATGTATCTCTTTTTCTAATCGTTCCCTCACTGCCGGGGATCGAGACTCTGCCGACTTATTACCGATCTTTAAGTGACAGTCGCAATCGCGACAATTTACAATTTATCGCTACCAAAACACATATTCGTATTACGAAACGTATAGAACGCTACGGTAGCGCCACGAGCGAACGATTGACGAACTATAGGTGCATGACGGCGCTATAGAGTAAACCGACCGATTATATAGCAACCGCAACTAGTAGCAGTTGCATTGGTATTGTGCAATTAGCAACTGGTTGCTTTTTAAGGTTCCGTACCTCAAAAGGAAAAAACGGAACCCAAGGATCACTTTGTTGTCCGTCTGTCTGTCTGTCAAGACCCTTTATCTCGGAAACGCGTAGAGGTATCGAGTTGAAATTAAAACCATATGCTCAGGTCTGCGGTCCCTTGAAGCTGTGAAAAAATCAAACTTCTAAGTTAACGGAAAAAAGATACGGCCGCTTATGTCGCAAAAAACGTATATTTCGACACTCTCAAGGGAATCAAAATTCATAGTGTACTTGCCGTTGACCTAGAACTATGAAGTTCGGCAAGTAATATCGTATTATACTACAAGTAGAGGGAAAAATCTGAAAAGTATACATATTTAATTAAATCACAAAAAAACAGGGTCTTTATGCAAGGAACGGGGTCCAAATTTTGAAGTAAGTTATCCGTGCCGTTTCGAAACATCTCCTTTTCTCTCTGGTTTTGCCTTTGGTGCAATACCGGGTGTGTAACAGACACAGCGGGTCTTCTGATTTATAGACTGCTTGGTTTTTAACTAATTTTTTGTGTGTTTTTTTGTTGTTAGTTTTGTTTAGATTCGTAAAAAGCGTTTAACTTAATATGTTCGCGTAAACTTAAAAGCTTTCCTTGTGGATAGAAACATTATGGGGGGACGAGCCATAAACCACCACGCAAGCCTAGTGAAGGTTGGTTGTTAACGACTGCATAGGCAGCCGAGAAAAACGGCTTTACATGCTTTCCGTAGCATGGAGGAGCTCGAAATGATACATTTTTGGTCACCCATCCAATGACCGATCATTACAAAACTTTAATAATATTTATTCTAATGCAAGTGACCATGATAGTTTAAAAAGTTATATTACAAAACTTGTTTAACTTCAGCAATCGAAGACCGGGCGCGTTAAACACTGCACCATCGAGCTCCCCATATTCATTTATTCATTATTACATACAAAAATGTTAATTTGATTCTGTTCAGATTTGAGAATATGGGCGTTCCATTTCCTTGAAAGTAATTTGTTTCTGACACAAGAATAAAGGCGACATAAAGTGAAAGTTATATTTTTTCTCGTTTCTGATTTGTGTCACGTCGCCAGTAGGTATGATGGAGCACACCGAACAATCGCCGCAATTGCTATTTGCGAATAGTGTCTTACCGACTTCCATGAAAAAGATATTCGGCCAAATGAATTATCGATATTTTTTGCCAATGCTTCGTACGTGATTGTTTTTCCCTGAAATACACAACACGACGATGTAGTAGACCTTCGATCAATAATGTAATAGATTCCCGATGAGCGCTTGAAAAACGAGAGGCTTGCGTCTTTGGGGCCAAGAAGCCATAATGACGTTTGTGGCAATGACAGCAAATATTAAGTAATTGTTTTCTAAAGTTTACGCGAACACTACACATTGAAATGAAACAACTTTTACGGATCTACTCGCGTTTATTTTACAACATTACTTATTTAATGTTTATCCTGACGTTTCGAACCCTTTGCAGTGTCCGTGGTCACAGGGAGACTGAGGTGTTGGTTATCTCATAATTAGTTGGTAGCTTGTATACCCTCATTTAAATTTAATCAGGTGCGTTCCATTTAACGCAGAAAGAGCTTACAGTATCTTTTGGTCTGGCAGTATGGTGTTGGGGCTGGGATTTAATATTTTGTATGATGGGATCCCAGGCAGGTGGTAGATTCCAACCATCTTCTCTATTGAAATTAGGATATTTCATTAATTTCAATAGCTTCGCGTATTATCCTAGGGATGAATCGTTGTTCTCTAGCGAGTATTTGTGGTTTATCAAAACGATGTAATGGTTGGGCCCTTCTAGGAAATGTTCGCATACTGCAGACTTATTATTGCGCCTATGCTTGACGTCACGTAAACGCGAGTAGATCCGTAAAAGTTGTTTCATTTCAATAAATATTAAGTAAAATATTTTGCAACCTTATTTTAATCTTTATATTTAAGATTTAAGGTTTACAGTAAATGTTATTTCAGGTTTTGTTATTCGTAATTTAAATGTAAGTATAGGTATGAGCAGGACTACTATCGAGAAGCATTTTTGTTCCGGATCCTTTATCTAGTACACACGGCGGCAGATCAACCTACCCAAAACTGTCAAATTTCTACAATCAAATTTGAACTTTATCGTTTAGCTTTAAGGATCAATATTTATTGGAAAAATTTGACAGGTTTGGGTAGGTTGATCTGCCGCCGTGTACTGATCGAAGTAGTAGACCCATACATTGGTAAACTGATCGAAAAAAAAAATTCACAACAAGATTTTTTTTATAGTTGACGGCAAATAAATCCACTCTACCGAATGTCAAGTGAAAATGGAGTCCAGACGCGAAGACAACCAGTGCAGCGTGAAAACAACGCAGCAACAGTCACCCTCATCCGGCCAGCCCACGAGGTGCCTCTTCACGCCTTGTTTGAAGTCATAGGAAGTTCCCTCCATCCACGAAATGAAAAATATGAGAATGTCAGAACCATTTATCAATTTAAAAAAAAAACATTTTTTTCAAGATAAATATTTTCTTTATGTTATTTTTTATTCTCATGTAAGTGGCATTTGTCATTTATGAGAATAAACTCTTTAAACCTCAAACCTTTAAAAACAGTAAATAATGAATAATTAAAATAGACTGTATTATTATAGGTAATACAAACTAATTTACCTACTGTATTTTGTTTGGATTTCGAAATATCATACTAAAAAAACTTGAAACGTAATTACATCGGAAAGTGGAAGAACCAAATTTTAATAACATTGTTCACTATTTTTACAGTCTTTTAACGTAACTTAAAAATAAGGACGCAGTAGTTCAACTGGCTACTATTTAGTCTCTTCTAATGTCTGGGCTACGAATAAAAACTTTTTACAAATAAAAACATTTTTGTTCTTCCAAGCCGAAATGACACCTAAAACTTGCGATCATCTCTAGTGGCCGGAATTCCGGTGATCGTTTCTATTTCAGCGTTATGGTACTTGAGGGAGCCACTTTTGTGACACTCTCCATCACAATGTCTCATTGCGTTTTATTCTATATTATGCTGACTCGACGTACGGACGTAAAAGTTTTAGTAAGAATGCAAAAGAACGTTTCGTTTCATATTCTTTCATAAAACAACCGATGATAATCGAACCAGGGACCACTGGAACACACAGGCAGTTTATTTATGATAACATTTGATTTTTCTCGCCATAGAAAAAACCTTTCCAAACAGTGAATCTCTAAACCAAACATAAAGCAGAAATTAAAACCGCTTTATACGTGTGGCTTCATCGCTTATTCTGCTTTAATTACTGTATTGAGCCAGTTGTTTAAAGTCGACAGATATAAAAGAATAGCCATATTATAAGCAGATTTAAGATTCCTATAAAGTTCTATGTATCTTCTCAACAACAACATTTGCCAAAATTAATCTAAAAACAAACAACAAGCGGTCTACTAAATGCACAGAAGATATCAAGACAATATACAGAAGGAATGAGACGAAAATTAAACGATCGGATTCAATTAAGCGTTTTGTTTAACTTCACCAATTGAAATCCGATTGTGAAACGGAAATCAGGTTTCCAACGAATTTGTTACGACTTAGTTCAGTTGGCAGCTGTATGCTGGCCCGGTAATTAATTTATTTGGCTATCGGCATATATTTTTAGCTCGGTGGCCGTGTGGCAAAACGCTCGGCTTGATATACGGAGGTCCTGAGTTTGATTTGCAGGTCAGGAAAAGTGTTAAACTTATCATGGAAATGTTTAATTCTATGACTTAACTTAAATATTTTTAAATTAGGAATATTAAATTTAATTCAATTTGATTTATTCACAAGAAACATAGTAAGCACATAACTGTTATAGGTATATATAATTTTACGCAAATTTTGTTGCGAACAAATTACCCCGAGCGATCGGAACACAGCACCTGACCCAGTTTGTCAGAAGGTGTTAGTTCGAATCTCGCATGTGAAAACTTTTTCAACACCTTTCCAAATTAAATAGTTAAGTTAAAACGCATAAAAATAAGAACAGAGTAATAACATTTTATAATAATAAAAAAGACGTGCACCTTATAATAATTATAAGAGAACGAACACTTTAGTTTCATGTCTTTCACGGACTCTATAGAGGGTTCAAAACGTCAGTACCAAATAATACGTAAAATATTTTTTTGTATATAAATTTGTAAAAAGTGTTTTTCTTCAAAAAACTTACTTATAGACAACGTGACTCATTACCATTTCAAATTTGCCACGCGATCGACGGCATCTGCGACTTTGTTCAACGTACCCTCCTTAGTAGAACTCAATTTTATTAAAAAGATTATTATTAGGATGATATCTGCGATGTCCCGTGAGTCAATAGAACTTGCATAGTGAATTTCAAACCTTACATTTTGTCGAGAAAGCAGTAAGTATACAGTGAATACAAGACTTGATCTAAGTATAGTTTTCAATTAAAGACAGCCATGGCATGTGTTGTGGACTAATAGCTGAAATTTTTTAACTTAAAATAATACTATTTAAAAAAAGACAAAGTTTTTTTATATGCAAGTATTTGACAGCGATCTCGCCTGATGGTAACAAAATGTTGAAAAAATGCCACGAGTGGTATTCGAACCCGGACCCCTGACAAGCCGGGTCAGGTCCACTACCAACTATGCTATCGTGGCTCAATCCAACTCGCCTAAATTAATTAATACTATCTACTCTTACTCTGTAAGCTAAAGGAGCCCTATTCAATGTCGACAACTTCGTCGTAAAATTACTTGTATAAAATACCAAAAATATAATAACTTAAATAACTACATATCGCGTAAGATTTTAATCAACAGGTTAACGGACATAACAAAACGAGTTTGAAAAACTTAGAACATTATCTGCTGCGGAAAATCTGCTGTGCCCAATTACAGCATGTCAAAAAGAAAGGCAACTTGAGAACCGATCTTCCACAAAGCTAGTAACAAAAACGTATTCCATTTGTAATAAAAGTGCAGTATAGGTCCAGACTTGGGACAAGTTAAGCGGGCTCCAATTAAGTACTGCTTTGTGGGACAGTGACACACACGGAGCAATATAGTTATCGAACTACTTTTTAAAATGCAGCTTGTTAAAATAAAAATAAGAATAGTTTTTATTTGGCATTAAGCGGGTGCGGCGGTTATGACTACTTTAATAATATTGTAGTTAGTTGGTTTATTGTCTTCTGCGTTTTCTATTTTCATGACATCAATATTACATACAAATTTATTATTTTCAAATTATTAATGAATTGAAATTTCACAGCAACGTTAATTCTAATTTAAACAAAATTTACTTACCTATAATTAATGTAAAGTAAAGGCGAGTAAATCCATATAAATTAAGGGATGCAAAAATGTGTTTCTATACCTACTTATGGTGGACAAAAAAATTTACGGAAACAAAGTTTACTTAAAATTTAAAGTAAAGGCGAGTAAATCCGTATTATGAAGTGAAGCATTAAATTCATGTACCTTATTATGGGCCGACATACAGTTTCGCTTGAATACAAGCATTAATTTTATGTACTTGCGACCCACCTACGACTTCATCCACGTAAATATCCGTATCCTGTGATCTCAAGGGAATCCTTTCATAGTGAATGTTTACACCTCATAAGGAACCTGCTTAGTAAATTTCAGGTTAGTAGGCTTAATAGTTTATGAGATTTCGTAATTAGTCAATTAGTCAGTAGGTACCTACTGGGTGGTATAATGCTTTTATACGTAATTATAGATTAAGTGAATTGATAGTCTATTTTGTTGGTATGCTTCGAATTTGAAGATTACTCGTATTATGTAAGTATGTTTATCCGTTGTCTAGTAACCATTTAACGAGTTTCATAACGAAGCTTCTCTTAGGCTAGATAATTGGTGTGAGTGTAGGAAAGTTTATTTATTTATTTATTTATCATCAAACTTAAGTATAATAGAATAGTAAAAGTATACCCTATTATGGTCCCAACAGCTGGAAACAAGTCTCTATCATTGAAATTAAGTCATCGCTATCATTGATGGTTATTGTCACTGTAGCTACATGGATTGGTGATTGATTACAAACCAGATAGCTATGCATCGAAAAATCGGAAGGACATTTTTTCTGACTTGTAACTTAAACCCAGGACCTAGAATATCGAGCTGCGAGTTTTGCCACACAGCGCCAAAGGCGTGTAGTGCGGTATAGATACGGTATATATGAATAATATTATGTATGTACTTCATCAGAAAATAGCTATAGTACATTATCAAAATGCCTTTACAACGTTTTCGACCTGGGCAGTGGCGGTGGGTCTTTAATGCGTCTCCAATAAATTCGATCCTTGTCTTTGTGCCAGCGATCCCATCCTGATAAGGTTCACATCTAACGAATGTCCCGTAATTCCGCTGGAGGCCTTCCATTACCTCTTACAGCATCGCTATAAACTGATTTGGCCAGTTTTGCCGTAGGTACCACTTTTTATAGCTTTCATGCCAGTTAGGTAGTAGATATGCAGAAACCGACTATAATAGGAGGAAACATTTTGTTTAAATCGAACATTTTCGTGTCCTGCTTCTGAACAATGCTCTCATGGAAAGAAACATAAAACAACGTATTCTTTAGCGGCGTTGTACACTTTTTTGTAATGGGTAAAAAATGTTAAATTCGCGTCAGGACACGTGACTCGCGTCAGGCGTCAGGTCACGTGGCCTGATCGAAAATTCGTAAGACGGATGGAGAGTAGACAGCCGGCGCGGTGTAGAAGAGGAAGTATCCCCCTCTCTTTCTACAGCGGCGCGGCGAAAATGTATGCCTGCTGTTTCGTTTAGGCGGCGCAGGGCGCTTGCGAGAATGTTCGAGTGCTTTTTAATGTAATATAAATTGTCATGTTTGTGTACGATAGCGCAATAAATAAATATTGTATTCTATCACATAAATGATAGTACTTTTATACTGATAATTGAAGCAATTCGTGCAAAATTATTCCCTAACCAATCCAAAATATCAAAAATGCACAACGTTAATATTCAAGTTTTCACTTCTGCCGGCACTCCCGGAGTGCAACCCGTTGTTTTTTTTAAATCTCACGTACCTAACAGTATGGAAAAAACTTAGCTCATGATTATTTTTATTTTATAGCTTATCTATTTTTTTAGAATTAAAAAAAATAATACTTTGGGTAAAGTGGGAAATAAATATAAAACAACACATTGAAATTTATGTATTTCTGTTTACACACAATCATACTCACAGAAATGCTATTTATATTACCTATAGCAACATAAATGAGTAGTTTTAGTACGTTTGTTTGTTTCAATTGAATAGGTCCGGAAATTAATTTCCTTGTTTCTCGTTTATTAGTAATGCAAAAAACTTAAAATAATGTTAAGGGATAAATTATATAATTAGGTATTACTGTAGTCATACTAAATATACCTAAAGAAAATACATAAGAATAATTTGGTCTATTTTGATTAATAAATATCATTAATTTGTGAATGTTTCAGTTGCAACTGACTGTAAATTATGTTTAAAGTGTAATGGTAGACCCCCTGGAAGTAACAAATCGTCGTCGTTTGTAACCACACCGCTTTATTGTTAATGGTCGGTATGTGTAATGTTGGGCTTAATACTCGTACTGAACCCACCTGGCTAACTACCATAATTACATGAAAAAATGTGCGTTCAGTAGCAGAAGCAGGTATTTTTCAGTAATTGCTTTACACCTAGCAACATACCCATATATTATAATCATATAGGTATGTATGTGCATAGCTAACAGTCAAACAATACATTATTGTATTTTTTAGGTTCTATTTTGTACTGTTCCATTTTAAAGGAAAGAAAAATATTTTATTTAGTGTCACAATCATGAAATTAAAAGTACAAAAAACATTGTATTGAAATGAAACTACATTTACGGGAACACAAATGATGGAAAAAAATTCCACGAGCAAGATTTAAACCTGCACCCTTCTGACATACCGGGTCAGGTGCTCTCCCAATTGAGCTATCGTGGTTCTAACCAGCCCGCCGAAATTATTCAACACTATTTACTTTTTTACTTTGAAAGCCAAAGGCGCCCATTCAATGTCAACAACTACCGTCATTAACTTCCTGCTTGTGTAAATTTTTTTAACATTTGTGTTTTTGTAATTTGTTCGCAACAAAATTTCCTTTACAAATTATATAAACAAAACAAAAACATTTTACTTTTACGGGTCTACTCGCGTTTATTTCACACATTAATTTTTAATTTCAATTTAATTTAATGTTAATCCTGTCGTTTCGAACCCTGACTGTAATGTGTAAATACGAGTAGATCCGCAAATGTAGTTAGATTTCAATGTGTAGTGTTCGCGTAAACTTCAGGAAACAAAAACATTGTAGTTACATATCACTTAATTAGCATGACACTAATGCTTTAAAAACTGTTAATTTCGCTTATACGTTTAATGGTGTGGAATTAATTATAGTTATTGATAACATCCCTATTAAAGTTAAAAGATCTTATCGCATCGAATATTTCTTAGGTCCGGCATCGATTGGACGTCTGCATACTCGTATAACTTTGTAGCAACATAAATAGACATAGATAGACATTTTGAAGACCTCCTTGGTCGAGTGGCTTGCACACCGGCTTACATGGTGTCGCCATCTCTGAGGTCCCGGGTTCGATCCCCGGTCGTATCAATTTAGAAATACCTGTTTTTCTAAACTATTTCGGGTCTGGGTGTTTGCTATGTATAATAAGTATGTATTTAAGTATATTAAGTATGTTTATCCGTTGTCTAGCTAACCATTTCCCGAGTTTCTTGAGGAAGCTTTTATTGGGGCTAGATAATTGGTGTGAGTGTGGGATACATTTATTTATTTATTTAATAGTTGGTGTTGTATCATAACATATATAAGTATAATAAAGTCTTTTGAGATAATATACCTTATTTATTTATTTTATTTTATTTATCTAATAGGACAACCAACAAAATTAACACAAATACAAACAAATTTGTTTTTGTACAAAAATTGACTTACGCTAAGTGTCATCTTACTTAAAGGCTGCCACGGCATGCAATGTTGACAAAAATATATTATTTAAATACTATTATTATTCAAAACAAGTACTTATACAAATACAATTAACGAAACAACAAATACAATTTATGATTATTTACATACAATTTTGAGTTAGATATGCGTTAATTACCTTACCTTTGACATTATATCTAACTCAAAAGTTTTATATGTTTTTATCTTATCGTCGGTTACCATATGTGAGATAAAGATTAACGAATATACTTATATCGAATATCAATAATGGTTAATCAAGACTTATAACATTCTTAGTCACATATCCGGATATCTTAATATTCATGGTCCTTAACAAGCTAGTGCACCACCAAGGTCGCCCGCCATAGTCTCATTTAACGAATGTAATACAATCTTGTAAGGGACGAACAAATCGAGATCGTTTGTCCCAGCAGTGCTCTAACGTTAATTGTGTCCCTTAATTCTGTGCCGCCTACGCTGTAAATGTGTTTCTATTGGTGTAAGTAGCTTTTGTTTCTGCTTTTTTTTATTCAGTGCACGTTTGTACCCTTCTTACTTTTATAAATCCATTGGCAATTGTTTTCTTGTACGTACGTTAATATACGGCAGTATTTATGTAAATACATATGTGTGCCGAAGTCAAAAAAGGCGAATTTACTCAAAATTGGTGTATTTTATGCTCTTTCTACCCCGTTTTGGGAGAAGGACGTGAGAGTATGTATGTATGTATATGAATGTTAATTATGTATGTCACCTTTACATAGTACTCGGAGTTTCAGGAATAGATGCTCGGGTTGAATGCAAGAAGTCGTGGTGCAATCTCCATCTCCATTAGACTACTGACTATATTAACAAGCGTACCTACTGGATAGGTAAAAAATTTTAACGGTGGAGCCTTTTCATCATCATCATCATCATCAGCTCATTTATCATCATGGCTTCATGTCCTTGGTGCATGAAGTACCGGATCTAGAGTAATTATGTTGCCCTATATTCCACTTTACTAACATAGTTCTTAAGTGCATTGTTACTAACAAATTCTATGGACATATGTCTGAATGAAATAAATTAAATAAATAAATTTATGTCCCCACTGCTGGGGCGCGAGCCTTCCCTATGGATGGATAGGGAAAACGAGCCATAAACCACCACGAGGGTCCAGTGCCGATTGGTGGTTGGAGCCTTTTAATTATGATAATAATAGGATACCTAACCTAGGTATACTAAGTAGTTTGCATTAAGCCCAATTATAAACTTAGCATTAAATTATTTGTTTACGTTAACATACATCTGCGAGTAGCCGCTGGATGCGAGCAGCATAAGACCATTTATTGTGGAGATCCTTGGATGAGGCCTTTATTTAGCAGCGCATGTCATTCGGTTAAGATGATAAACCCAATCGAAGAATCTTAAAATCCTTGAATGTCGCTTTCCCATGTTTCATCATCATCGATCTTGATGACACATAAACATTTCAGCATCAGATTAAAATTCAAGAATTTTAAATCGATAGAGTTCATAGAACTAAACCTTTGTTTGGGTTCAGTGTGCCACCATCTTGGCCTAGCAGAAACTTCTCCAGTGTGAAAGCTCACAACTCATTATGTGCAACAAACTTAGACGTAAACGTTCAGAATGCTGCGAAATGAAATATTAACGTCGAGAACGTTCCGTTTCAGATTTAGATTTTACTTTGCACCTTGAAATGTTACTTTTTAGCAGCTGAACCAGCGGCGACGGAGCGAAATTTCTTTGGACTGTTAACTTGGATTTAATTATTCTCCATTTGTGTCAGCAGGATAGCAGGTGTTATTTAATTTCACTTCCTTTATTTGTTACAGAAATCTGCCAAAATTTATAGGAAGAGAGGAATATGATAGTCTTATCATTTTAACGCCTCGGTGGCCGAGTGGCAGAGCGCTCGGCCCGATACACGAAGGTCCCGGGTTCAATTCCCAGGTTGGGCAAAGTGTGTTTCGGATTTTTCGATGCATAGCCCGGGTTTGTGATCACCAACCCGCATTTGGCAAGCGTGGTGATTAAGCCAATACCCATCAATTGTAGTGATGACTTGATTTTAATGACGGAGGCCTTTGCCCAGCAGTGGGACAGTATATAGATAGGCTATTAACTATCATTTCGACTATGACGAGATTTTAAAAATAATTTGTTGTATTTGTGTGGATACTCAAATAGGATAAGATAGTCACAATAATCATAGTTATACCGCTATTAACAAGAAATCTAATTTGAGTGCCCTTGATTTCTTTAATCTTTTCAGTGTTTTTCTAGAAGCGTTTCTGAGAAACGTTTAGAAGTAAATGAAGAGGCACAATTGTGCATTCTTCTTTGTAGAGTATGACTTAGTATTCTTGTTATTGTGTTTGAGATATTATTTTTATAATACTTCGCCTTTAATTTGCTACTACTGTAAGGGTTTTTTTCTTGTCAATTTATTAACTATAGCTGTGCTCCGCGGTTTCACTCGCGTTCTATTAGTCACAGCGTGATGTAATATAGCCTATAGCCTTCCTCAATAAATGGACTATTCAACACAAAAATATTTTTTCAATTCGAACTCAGGAACTACTCCTGAGATTAGCGCGTTCAACCAAACAAACAAACAAACTCTTCAGCTTTATTATATTAGTATAGATATATATTATTAGGGTAGTGGTACCAGTGTTTGACAGGAACCAGTGATCGACATGTTTCCTTTAATCATCAAAAATAGGTTTATCTAATTTTCTTCTACCAAAGCATTTAAATGTCTTAGAAATCTCATTGTTGATAAATTAGTTCATACAATAAATCAATGTTTAAAGCTCGGCTTTAGTTTGCTAAAGTTAGTCCTTTATATATCTGGGTTCAAACTGGACCCGAGTAACTATAGGCCTATAACTATAACTATATTTTATTTCATCTTATCTTATCTTGAGACGCTTGATACAGATGTCATCACGTGCATACATAGGTACAGACTCCGGCACGCCTACGGTAGCTGAGGTACGTCGTGTCAGCTGGACATCTGATCTGCGCCTCAGTAAGGAATAACAGCTGCGGTTTTTCTGTCTCGAGGTGGTGGTAGATAGGTTCGAGATTTGAGTACAGTCCTCGGATGTTTAAGAGGTGCACTTTAAGTGGAAAGACATGCAGCCGCTGTTTAACGTTTTTCTTTAATTTCTTAGACATATTTGTTTGGGAGAGTCAATAGGAGGAGGATGGCAGTTGGGCGAGGAGGCATCCCGCCCATCAAATGTCAAACCCGCCACCGCCGCACGGAAACGAGCCTGACGCGGAGACCGCGGGGATGTCCGAACCCCTCCCCCCCCCCCCCAGAATGGGTACCTGGTCCTCCCATCCGGTCGCCAACCGGCAAGGTAGAGCAATCTGGGATTTTTCGTGAGGTGGCGGGGCAGCCTTTCACAGGTGACTAACCCGCTACTTGGGCCCCTACTTCCTACGGTAGGCCAGCGGCGGCACCCTGCTTCGGATCCCGCTGCTCTCCGAAGCCAGGCACCCGATGTGGCCCTGACGAGCAGTCATCGGCGATAAGCGCGTTAACTGCCCAAACCCATTCTCCTGGTTGGCTACACCGGACATCGTGGTGGAACACGGCTTAAGCTGTTTTGCGACACGGCTTTTTCTGGAGGGTGTCGGCCACCGGAATAAGTGTTGTCCATTTTGCACTGCCCAGGGGTCACGTGCAGGGTAACTAGAGTCATGAAACCCAAAACAAAGAGCTTGGGGTTCGTCTACGGACGCGGACAACTTTAACCCCCGAAAAATGTATCATCTTGAGCTCCTCCGTGCTTCGGAAGGCACGTAAAGCCGTTGGTCCCAGCTGCATTAGCAGTCGGTAACAACCACCAATCTGCACTGGGTCCGCGTGGTGGTTTATGGCTCGTTCTCCCTATCCATCCATAGGGAAGGCTCGTGCCCCAGCAGTGGGGACATATGAGCTGGTGATGAATTATAAAACAGACAAGGGTAGTTAGATTTATTGACAAAAATAAAAACATCACAGTAGCTTAATTTAACATTTTCGTGCCAGAAACTATAATGAAAACAGCGCAATTATCATTAGATACCCGTTGTACATTCGTGTGTAACAAATGACGAACGATCACATTCTCAAATAGTTTTGACAATGCATTAAAACAAACAACGGCACCGCATTATTAACGTCATTAAAACTTGGGTAAACAGTCGTAAGTTAAATAGATACCCTATTTCCTTGAACAGAAAGTTTCTTTCATTACTCCTTTAGAAAGTTGGGGAATAACAGTGTTGTCAGACTCCAATTTTGCTCCCTTACCCCATTTGCAAGTGAGCTTTATTTGCTAAAAGAATAAAGTAATTTCTGTTGGAGTTGTACGCATATGTTGACCTGCCACATGGCGTTGAACACCGCGCTAATATCGAAGGGGGAATAATCGAAGAAAGAATTGAAGTTTACTTACTGAACTTTCTGCATTACACTTCTGTTTAGTCCAATATTTTCTGCTGAAAGGTAAGTGAAGATGAAAAAGAAGATACCAGAGAAGTAGATATACTAGTGAATTCAGTTAGCGCCATAGATACTTTTCATTCAATTGAATTTAAACAATTTATGACATTACTAGCTGTGCCCCGCGTTTCCACCCGCGTTCTAATAGTCATAATGTGATGTAATATAGCCTATAGCCTTCCTCAATAAATGGACTATTTAACAAAAAAATATTTTTTCAATTCGAACCAGTATCGCTTTCAAACAAACAAACTCTTCAGTTTTATAATATTAGTATAGATATAAAGATGACAAATTATTTAATTAAAGTTTTTTTGCGTTTTTGTTAACGTGTTCGAATGATAAATAAAACTTGAAACTCGATCAATACCTCAATTTGAGTAGTTAGCCAGCTAGCCTTAGGCCCAGGCCTAAGGCTCATTAGGGCATGTTTTAAGTCCGCCGTGCTTGTTACCATTATTTTGTAAGTCTGTCTGCCTTAATAACAACGCTAGTAGCTTTCTTGTATTCCAAAAGCCACAGATAAGATAGGTGGTTCCTCAAGCTAACTAAGGCTTTGATCATATGAGCTTAGGTATCTAGGTGAAGTGCAACTCCATTCTCAGCCTTAACATCACTAACCAGATGCTGACCTGAAGTCAAAGTGCTTCTCCGCTGCGAGAAAAAAAAAACAATATTTCGTGCCAGCATCATCACAATCTCTTATCTGACCTCCGCACACAGCATTCTTTTGTTATTATTATTCTTTCATTTCGTCGTCAAGTTTGAGGAAAAAATAAAGAATTTCAAGGAAGAATTTAATCTGTGTTATTCCATGCATGTCGTTCAACAACGTTCAGGCCGGGGGCGGGAAGTTAATAAAGTATAATGCAGTTTTCTTATTAAGCTGATGCTTATACTGAACACATGTGGCTCTACATCAAGCAAGTCCTGAGCCGCACTGCCGCATTACTTTCTCATATAAAAATAAACGTAGGAGCTTAATTTCATTAAAAATAACTGTGCTAGAAACGGACGGAAGTGGGTTTCTTGGGTAATGTATTCATGCAGTTTATTTTAGATGTTGCCATGAATTGTGTCCAATAAGAGCGCTTCTTTATCATAGCAACCGTCTTAATTATAGGTTTTGTATTAATTTTGCTTTATATCAAACAGATCTTCTTTAAATATCATTATCTCATTCTAAATCGGTTGTAGAATCGTGTGTCTATTTTCTACAAACTGGTAAGGAATAAAACATAGGTAGTTTTTATTCCATTAATATTTACCAGTTTGGTACAGACGGCAGCAGATCAACCTACCACAATATGTCAAATTTCTTTAATAAATTTTGAACCTTAGTATTTGGGTATAAATATCAAAATCGATTAGAGAAATTTGACAGTTTTGTGCAGGCGTGTGTACATACCAAGAGTATTTTTCTAGTATTGTATAAAACTATAATTTTGCATTGACTATGCAATATTACAAAACTAAAGAAAGCGAATCCACTTCGAGTCCCACTGGAGGCAAGTCGTTTTTTTTATTGCTATTTTCAGTTTATTTTCTAGTATCTCTTATTGGTATAACGTCTTTCGTTACTGACATACAACATAAGTGTAGATTAAAAAAAACGTTTGGTTAATTGAAAAACCTCGAAAATAATACATCAACTAAAAAAAAGAAAAATGAAGTACGAAACGTGCCAAAACAGCAAGAAGTATTTATTTATAACGATAAAAATTACGTAGAAAACAGTGGCAAAGATTAAGTCTCATAAATTTTCTTTTACAAAGACCGTAAGAAGAAGATTTATTTTCCATTATCAGGCTACAAAGGCCCCTAGTTTTCTATACAACTTTTTTTTAAATTCAAAACGCGGAAACTCTGCGCTCTTATCTGACCTGATGCTAAGTGACGATAAGGCCGAAGATGAAAACGCACTTTACCCGGAATCTTTTACCACTTTGGAACTGGCTATCTTATATTTAACTGACGAAACACAACAATGCTATCAACATTCTGGTTTTAGTGATATTAACTAATCCTTATTACCGCACCGATCACAATATGCTCCCTCTAAAAATATATTTGAAAGAGATTGTGTATAGAAAACATTTGAAAAACAAAAATACAGGCAGACACGCACGCACGTACGCACGCATAAACACGTATAAATGCTGAATTGGCTGTAACCGTGATAAGGAAAAATTGATGTTTAGTTAAAAACTATGAAATATTTACGTAAAAATAAACCTTACAAATAAACAAAGAAGCGTCTAATAGATATTACTTGTTTGGTTCCCGTCACGTAAACTTCATTTCAGATGAGAGTAAAGGAGACAAAACTAGGAATAAATTTGAAGCTTATGCTTATATTTGTAAGGCCCTTTGAGAGTAATTACACTTTAAAACTTTTGCTTTCCGTTTTAATCAAAGTTCTATAACGGGGGTTGACGCAGCCGTGGTCAGCCCGTGAACACTTCGGGTATAAAGGTATAATTATTAGTTTGCATTTATACTCGTTGGCCGATTGGCAAAGTGCTCGACCCGACACCCGAAGGTCACAGGTTCAATTCCAGGGACGGCCTAACTGTGTTTCGGATTTTTCGATGCATAGCCCGGGTTTGTGATCACCAACCCGCATTTGGCGCTTGCCACGCTTGTGGTGATTAAGCCGTTACCCATCAATTGTAGTGATAACTTGATTTCAATTATGGAGGTTTCCCAGCAATGGGACAGTTATAGGCTATTTACTATTTACTCACTTTAATACTCGTTATACATAATACTTTGATTAAAATTAAACGCCAAAATTTAAATGTGCAATAGATAAAAATATTTAAAAAAAAATTAACACGAAACTAAATCAACACAATATACAGATATTGTTTTCTAAAGTTTACGTAAACACTACACATTGAAATGAAACAACTTTTACGGATCCACTCGCGTTTATTTTACAATATTACTTTTTTAATGTTTATCCTGACGTTTCAAACCCTTTGCAGGGTCCGTGGTCACAGGGAGACTGAGGTGTTGGTCGTCTCATAATTAGTAGGTAGCTTGTATACCCTCATTTAAATTTAAATTAAATAAGTAATGTGTAAAATAAACGCGAGTAGATCCGTAATAGTAGTTTATGCAACTGTCATATAATGAAGGGTATTAAAACACGAGTGTGAGTTTATGAAACGAGCGCAGCGAGTTTCATAATAGTAACGAGTGTTTTAATACCCGTGTTATATGCAGTTGCATACACTACTTTATCTTCACTAATGCAATTAGTCAAACAACAAGAGTAAAAGCTGACAATAGTTTATTTATAATAATTGTTCAAATTTCCGCCATTAAAATCTAACCAATGAGAGCGCAGCTGCGCGCGCAGGGCCAATCAGGAACGAGCGCGCGCTGTTCTTTTTTTATTTAATTGGCACAAGATCTTACCAAAGAGTTTTGTGTATGTAAGTTAAGTTTCGACGAAGTTTTCACGTATAACCTAACTGTTTTCAAAAGCCAGCCTTATATCAAAATTTTATACAACTTGTATGAGGATTTTGACATAAGGCTCGCCAGGTTAATTGGTCGCGTTTTATTGATGTTATAATGAGATTTTACGATATCGATGTGGATATTATACCATCATGTGAAATTGCTTAAATTGAGTGTTTTGTTGTCTGCGCTATAACAGTAGTAATTATAAGTCAAGTATTGGAAACATAAGTAGAATGTTACAACATTAGTGTAGATAAAAGTTGTTTCACAACAGCTGCACCTAAAATCTTTATATTTATAAGGGCCAACCCGGTGTAATTAGTACAGTCAACACGCCATTTGTGATATAAAACAGCGCACGTGCCCTGGACACCCGGGTGGGACGTGACCGGAATGGCAAGCCGGGTATCTTTCTGACCCGTGCTGTAAACGACCTTAGGATGTCATGTAACAACCGTCAAAGTCACTCAACTTTGTGTGCCCGGGTGACCGATAATTAATTATCAGCCGATAAATGTACCACAACTGAGTTATGGTTTTTTCACATAAACAATGTATGAAGAGATGGGGCTCGTCACAATGTTGACTAAAAAGAAGTATTTGACTGTTTAACGCAATCGTAGGCCTAACTACCTTTGATAACATGACGCAATAAACAAATATGATTGTAACTACATTTTTATACCTACTTAATATAAGGTATAGGCATCAATGTGGTATTGTTTTTAAATAAGATAACATGTTATTTTAAACGCTAGTACCAAACCTTAAATTATTTTATTTCAATCCTAAAGTAGATTGTTGAGTATCTTCAACAGCCACCTTAAGCCAAAAACGGCTTAATATTAAATATTTTTTATATTAATCAAATATTTTTTATTAAAATAAATTATCTAATTAAATTTATATTAATAATTAATTTCGTATCGATAGGAGGATTACCCCCTTTTATTGGGTTTTATTTTATTTCAATCCTAAAGTAGATTGTTGAGTATCTTCAACAGCCACCTTAAGCCAAAAACGGTATAACCGATGTATATTGATTAACTTATTTAATATAGGTTCGCAGAAAATATATCATTAGATCATAAATGAGATACCATTTATAAATCTTAACATTATGCTAGTCTAGCCAGTACTTCATAAACAGTACTCGTATACACAACATGCTACAGAACCGTAAGTAATATGTTACCTTTTAATCAATATTATGCAATTAAGAAAATAAATAAGTAAACTAAATAACGATGTCTTAATTTAAAAACTATTGCGGGGTTGAATACATTTCACGAAACATAATATCTTTCCAAGGTTTTCTTACACTTAGAGAAGTATATGTACTTCGTTTTCGTTAACGTAATCAAATGGTTATTAAAACTCGCACTTAGAACTTTGAAACCAAAAACATAGTACCTACAGATATGAAATTAAGACGATTTTTACAACCACATATCAAGGTTCTTCACAAGGAACCCTTTCGATATCTCATCAGCCAGTAAATTAATAATAAAAGCCATTGAACCATACAGCTATCGAATGCCAATTATAAGTTCACTAGCTTCATCCCACTGCGTCGAATTATAATTAGGATTCAGAAGCTAACTTCGGCTCACAAGTTCAAGTAAAATTTATTCTTTATTTTCAGCGTGCAATAATAAATAATAATTTTGTGGCTCACTGATTTTTAGGAACCTGTAAGCCAATAGTGTTTTATGATTACGTTTTTCTCAAATTACTAGCTATGCCCTGCGGTTTCACCCGCGTTAATTGATTACCATAAAAAGGGTTATAGTGAGTCAACCTTAAAAGCAGAGACATATGCTGTCGCAGACTTTTTTTTTGAACTTTTAAAAGGGAACAATTTTGTACTACATGATTTTTGCTTAACTGTCACAGTTTACGCAGCGCACACAAAAAAAGCTCTCAAAAAAAATATTTTCCCGTTTTTGCAACATTTTTCATTGCTGCTCCACTCCTATTAGCCATACATAGCGTGATGTAATATACTCTATAGCCTTCCTCAATAAATGGACTATTCAACACAAACATATTTTTTCAATTCGAAACTGTAGTTCCGGCGATTAGCGCTTTCAACCAAACAAGCAAACAAACAAACTTCAGCTTTATAATATTAGTATAGATTTTGTTATTAACCGCCAGAGCAATTTTTTTTTAATAAACCTTTGAAAGCATTTTTGAAACATTGCAGACACAATAAACATTGCACGCCAAATGACTCCACTCCACCTAATGTTATGTGAAAATGGAGTCCAGACGCGAAGGCAACGTAAAAACAACGCAGCATCAGTCACCCTCGCTCTTCCGGCCAAATTTCTATAGCAATAAGTTGGCAGTCAGGCAAACTGCTTCATCATCATCATCAGCTCATTTTATATCCCCACTGCTAGGGCACGAGCCTTCCCTATGGATGGATAGGGAGAACAGGACATAAACTACCACGCGGGCCCAGTGCTACCAAACTGCCTGCCTGATGGTAAACGTTTACGTGTATGGACGTTTGCAACACCAGAAGTATCATTCACACGTCCCTGCAAACACCTTTTCACACTCGTTTCCACGTCGTTTCATAAACCCTATGGTTACACTTGTACCAGGGAGAAGCCACAAGAGAGTCAACATGTATTGTCTCATTTTTTCCCCGATTTATTGTAACAATACAAAAGACTTTCTCATGTTCATATTATGTAAAGCTAGACCTACATTTTATATTTACATTATATTAATATATTTGTTTATAAGTGTATGTATACGTAAGGTAATTTAAAATTAAACTAAAGTGGTTTGAACGTGAATTTTTCGAAAACATTTGCTGTGAACTTCGCCGCGGAACCCCTAAAATGCGAGCGCCTGACACGCGAACGCTCACTTCATTTTCATTATTATACTGACCACGGGATGAGTTGATTTATTGGTGAGACTGCAGACGTGACATATTTTAATACGCTTCTCCAAATACTCGTAGCAACATAAATAATGTGACAAAAATCTGTTATTTTAGTTTTGCTTTATGTTAATAGTTATGCTCATATATTATGTAGGTACTTTACTATTGCTGGTGACGCGGGCGATACTATAATTTATAGTGGATTATGTTTTTTTATTGGCGTTATACTATGTGGGCGATGTTTCGAACTGCGAGGGATGACGACAAGGGCAATGGGTAAACAGTTTGAGGGAGAAAGGAAGGAAATTCCTTGATCAGCAAGTGGCTTTAGGCACCACGTATCCAGCAGGCGAGCGAGCAGTCTGAACCGGCACCAGGTTGGTGGTTGGTGGATGAACTTAGCTGGAACGGACCTGGACCACCAGCGCGTGGTATCTCACAGTTTTAACACTCGTAACACGGTAATACTCGTAGATATCAAAATGACCAAAATGGAGATCTCTAAGCGCGAGTGAAATCGGACATCTTTTCTAAATGTTGTCAGTGCACTAGTTTGCGGTTGCCGCCGCAGCGCGCTCGTTGGCGTGCGGCGTCCTATATTGTGGTATGTATTAAAGGGATATGGGTAAATGAAGCTAGTAAAGCGCCAAGCTACGTTTATCAAAAAAATATTACGATAGCGGAAAACGCATGTAACTATTTTTGCGCGGCAAATTTAAAGTCACCAACTGGCGCAACCAATTGTGATAAATTAATAAGAACGCATTACTTTGCAACGATTCTTCTAAAAGAGCCTATTTACCTTCTTAACTTCAAAATTAATTTCGAACAGATGGTAATACGAGTATATTAGCGATATATATATATTTTCTTGTGCTCTTCTAAACAAATATTAAGAGCTCGTGCAGAATTATTATGTGTACCAATTTGCATGGAAATAGCATAAGTTTGGCAGAGTGTGTGGAGTGTACACCTGCATTCTATTTCCCACATCAAAATGGTTTGGCAAGGCGGGTTTATTAAATTAATTTAAAATATGAACACCTCAATTTGCATATTATTATCATTATTCAAAAACTTGTTGTAGACTTAAAGAATGATTTATCAGTGATAGGACAAGGTAGACCTGCGTAGCCGAGTGGCTTGCACGCCGGGCTTTAGGCGGCGATAACTCTGAGGTTCCGGGTTCGATTCCCGATCGGGTCAATGTCGAAAACGATCTTTTCGATATTGCGACGGGTCTGGGTGGTTGTGGTACCGTCGTTGTTTCTGATTTCCATAAAACGAGTGCTTTACCTACTTACCTTGGGATCAGAGCAATGTTTGTGATATTGTCTAATATATGTAAGTATATATATTTGTTTATTTTATTTTCAGCGTCACCAGACTTTATTGGGGGCGGCGAGAAACTTAAAGGGGCGGGATGGGGCTAGCCGCGGCTCATGCTTAGTGGCGTGCACTTGGAAAGGTATATCGTAGCTCGCACAACTATAACTGTCTTAGAATTTTGGTATTTTTTCAGTACAGACTTTTTCCATTTGATAGTTTCAAATTATCACTGTAACTTATAATAGCGGAAGTTCCAAATATAGTTGTGTAGATGTACCTACTTTGTACATAAAGTCCCCTACTATAAGTTGCAGTGATAGTAAATACTAATTATGCGAGCCACGATATGTCCAGCCTTAAGGACTAATGTATGCTGATTATGATGATGTCAATTTATATTTGATGAACCCCATAACGATTGAAAATATGCAACAGTAACTTAATTCAATAATCTTTTAAGTGTAATATAAACGTTTGTCAATACGTTTGTTTTCTACAAAGTTAGTATTTTACTGACATTTTAGAAATAAGATGGCCAGTAGGTACATTCCTCATTTGTTGTACATAACTGGGTGAAGTGCTCCTGCACGTCACGGCCTTATCGTCTCTTACATAAATTGTTATTAAAAAATAAACTTTTTCACCAAAAAAATGCTTACCAAAAATATATTTGGTCAGAACGCAAAAAATCCCTATACCTTATCACAATGGGTTTAGGCGGCGATTTGCATAATTTAATCGATTTCCTTTAAAGAACACACTCCATTGCAGCCCTAAAGGCTCCTTTCAGATAAGTAACTAGATTGTAAACAACAAATAATAGAGATATTTTCTACAGTGATAGGGTAGTGGCACCAGTGTTCAACACTTTAAGCCCATTGGTCGACACCATTTTTGTCGCCAAAAAGTAACATAGATTTTAATTGATATTTTACGGGATAACAGCTAGGAAACAGGTGATGTGTGTTCAATTGTTAAAAAGACTAAAACCACTTGCCGACCCCTATTTTTAATGATTAAAATTACGATGACTATTTCTCGTCGAACACTGGTGCCATCACCCTAATCCATATATTTATACGTGAAGCAAAAACTTTGTACCCCTTTTTACGAAAATTGCGCGGACGGAGGAGTATGAAATTTCGCACACTTATAGTTTATATAGAGAAGGTTATCCGAATGTTAATATTTTTTTTAAATATGCATAAAAATACAATAAATCAATAAAACAAACATTACACACACTATCATGTATTTGACACACACGCATTTAAACACTTTTAGAAAATTTCAATTACCTATGGAAGAGGAGCGGCCGAAATCTGTCAATGCCAATCCAAACTCACCTTCTATCTTTTTTAATTTGACATTGCTTAGGATACAATCCGTGCAGCCTTAAAAAAATTACGGTCGAATTTCGACCACTGGGCAACCACTAGTATATATAATTATACTAGCGGCCTGCCCCGGCTTCGCACGTGTGTACGTTTTTCTAAAATATTTATAAAAATACAATAAATCAATAAAACAAACATTACACACACTACCATGTATTTGACACACACGCATTTAAACTCTTTTAGAAAATTTCAATTACCTATGGAAGAGGAGCGGCCGAAATCTGTCAATGCCAATCCAAACTCACCTTCTATCTTTTTTAATTTGACAATGCTTAGGATACAATCCGTGCAGCCTTAATAAAATTACGGTCAAATTTCGACCACTGGGCGACCACTAGTACATATAATAATACTAGCGGCCCGCCTCGGCTTCGCACGTGTGTACGTTTTTTTTAAAATATTTATAAAAATACAATAAATCAATAAAACAAACATTACACACACTACCATGTATTTGACACACACGCATTTAAACTCTTTTAGAAAATTTCAATTACCTATGGAAGAGGAGCGGCCGAAATCTGTCAATGCCAATCCAAACTCACCTTCTATCTTTTTTAATTTGACATTGCTTAGGATACATGCAGCCGTAATCCGTGCAGCCTTAAAAAAATTACGGTCGAATTTCGACCACTGGGCAACCACTAGTATATATAATTATACTAGCGGCCTGCCCCGGCTTCGCACGTGTGTACGTTTTTCTAAAATATTTATAAAAATACAATAAATCAATAAAACAAACATTACACACACTACCATGTATTTGACACACACGCATTTAAACTCTTTTAGAAAATTTCAATTACCTATGGAAGAGGAGCGGCCGAAATCTGTCAATGCCAATCCAAACTCACCTTCTATCTTTTTTAATTTGACAATGCTTAGGATACAATCCGTGCAGCCTTAATAAAATTACGGTCAAATTTCGACCACTGGGCGACCACTAGTACATATAATAATACTAGCGGCCCGCCTCGGCTTCGCACGTGTGTACGTTTTTTTTAAAATATTTATAAAAATACAATAAATCAATAAAACAAACATTACACACACTACCATGTATTTGACACACACGCATTTAAACTCTTTTAGAAAATTTCAATTACCTATGGAAGAGGAGCGGCCGAAATCTGTCAATGCCAATCCAAACTCACCTTCTATCTTTTTTAATTTGACATTGCTTAGGATACATGCAGCCGTAATCCGTGCAGCCTTAAAAAAATTACGGTCGAATTTCGACCACTGGGCAACCACTAGTATATATAATTATACTAGCGGCCTGCCCCGGCTTCGCACGTGTGTACTTTTTTTTGTAATATAGTCTATTTTACTCAGCGCTAATGTAGCATTCTAATGTTGAAATATTTTTTTAAATCGGTCCAGTACTTGTTAAGTTTATTCGTTGCTTACATTACACACATACATACATACATTAAGTACAAAGATTTCCTCTTTATAATATTAGTATAGATAAGTACAGTATATATTCACACATACATATACACAAACTTTCGCATTTATAATATTAGTGTGATTATATTACATTAAATATTATATTAAATTATATGTATATTAAATTGATTTGTATATTCATACTTTTTTCTAAATACATAGTTAACGTGTGGTTGTCTTTATGTTACATAAATATTATATTTTCTTAGTAGATCTGTGCAAAGTGTGTCTATCTAACTGGTTACTTTAATTATATTCTGTCACCATGGTCTGCCGGAATAAATCTCTTTTTGAAGACAGGTTTTCTTGTATTATAAATCCATATTGGGTCATCATCATCATCATCATCATCAGCCTATATTAGTCCACTGCTAGACATAGGCCTCCCCTAATGAGCGCCATAGCGCCCTGTCCTCAGCGTGACGCATCCAGCATCTGCCTGCAGTCTTTCGCAGGTCATCATCCCACCTGGCCGGAGAACGCCCTACACTACGTTTACCGAGTCGTGGTCTCTACTCAAGAACACGTTTACCCCAGCGGTTGTCGGTTCTTCGCCAGATATGGCCGGCCCTCTGCCACTTCAACTTGCTAATTCTTAAAGCTATGTCGATGACTTTGGTTCTCTGTCGAATGTATTCGTTACGAATCCTATCCTTCAGAGAAACTCCGAGCATAGCTCTTTCCATAGCTCGTTGAGCGACTTTAAACTGGTGGCCCAGCCTTACCGTGAGTGTCCACGTCTCAGCTCCGTAGGTCATGACGGGTAGGACGCACTGATTAAAAACTTTCGTTTTTAAGCATTGCGGTATGGATGACGAGAAGACTCGACGTAGTTTCCCAAACGCTGCCCAGCCCAGCTGGATCCTCCTCTTGGCCTCCTTCTCAAAATTGTTTTTACCTAATTGCAGAATCTGCCAGAGGTAAGTGTATTCGGAAACGATTTCAAGAAGGTGACCATGTACGACGACCGGTATCGGATCAATGTGGCCATTGATCATGACTTTGGTTTTATCCAAATTCATGCCAAGACCGATGCGTCGCGAGACTGAAGCTAGGCCGTCCAGCATCTGGTTCAGCTCCTCTAGCGACTCCGCCATATTGGGTATGAATTAATAAAAAATAATGCCATTATTAATCCTTCTGGTAGTTAAAGCGTTTCGCTTTTACGAAGCGAAGAAGATCTAGCGCTTCTACTCTATACAGCTAGCTAGAGACTTTAAGCTGCGGGAGAAATAGAGCCCTAAGTTGAACAGGTTGTCTTCTAGGAAATATCATACCTATGTATGTGTATATATGCAGAAAGATCTATGTTTTTTCCTATTACGGGTGCATTTGGCTTCCATCACATGTTTAGTGATGATAATCTGAAGGTGGATGCGCACTTTACCCAGAATCCTCAACTACTAAGGCACTGGCTATCTTATCTCTAGCTGCGGAAACAAAACAATGCTACAATCAAAAGCAAGCTACGCCTTTTTTAAATAATATTAAAAATGTATGTTTTGCTAACATTGACTACTTCAAGTAAGATTTTCTAAACCGCAGAAAAATTCTAAAATCAAAATACAAAATAATTTATTTAGTTTAAGCTACAAGTAGCTTATGAATGCCACTATGCCATCAGTTCGTAAGTCTACACAGGGCAGGGGACCTTGTACTGAGAAGAACTGGCAAGAGGATCAGCAAGGGCGTACAGCAGCACCTCACATGTTATGGTTTAGTTAAATAAGATGTTACGGCCACTTTTAACTATAACGCCATATTTAACTAAACCATAACATGTCAGGTGTTCATTAGGTGACGTAAAAATGCTAAATTACTTCATTCAGATAGTTTGTTCAGCATAATTTGATTTACTATCTCTAATTACTAGATATGTTTTTTTTTTCATTGGCGGCGCTAGTGTGCGGCGTAAACACTCTTAATATAGGTACTGGAAAATGTCCTATCATAGCAGGAAACTGTTACAAATAAACACACAAAATATAAAAGGAAAGACAACCACAACATGTAAAAAACATAATAGAAAAATCTAAGTTATCAAATTTACATCAGGTACCAGTTTCAATTTACACAATGTCATACAATAAATACCACTACAGTACTCCAGTAAAAGTCAAAAATTGTTTAAGAAAAACAAAGTCAAACTGTCGTTAATAATAATAAAAAATAAGACAAGTATGCAAGAGCAG
This sequence comes from Eudonia lacustrata, assembly GCA_947562085.1. Classification (NCBI taxonomy): domain Eukaryota; kingdom Metazoa; phylum Arthropoda; class Insecta; order Lepidoptera; family Crambidae; genus Eudonia; species Eudonia lacustrata. The sequence goes on along the minus strand of OX387318.1, from coordinate 13,150,797 downwards.
ACTAGCCTCCACAGGCGGCACCCGGCGGCACCAAAGATCAGTCATGTTAGAGACAATCGCTTGTTCAAGTCGAAAAAGCTCCGATTTTAAAGATGTATTAGAGACCCATATTGTTTCCATATAAATAGGCAACAGTTGTACATAATGAGATCTTTTATGCGTTAAGTAAAACAAAATTCTTGTTTAAGTGGATTTCTGAAACAAAGTTTTGCCTAATCTTGTTTGATTCTTTTGGAGTCTGTAGTTGAATCGATGATGCCATTTTGACTTTTGTCTGAGGGCAAGTTAATGTTTCAGGTCAATACACTTTGTCCGATAATTAGCTAGGTACTGTAATATGGAACTCGTATAATATGCCATCGTGTATTATACGCAGTCGTTAACGCGCTTGATCTGCGATTGCTGAAGTTAAGCAATATTTGCAAAGACCAGTCATCGGATGGGTGACCAAAGTTTTTTATCTTGAGCGCGTCCGTACTTCGCAAGGCACGTAAAAGCCGTAAGTTGTTAACAACTTCCAATCCGCACGGTTAAGTTTTTAAGGTGTACAATACTGTAGTACATTATTTTGATCTATCCCGTAGGGTTCAGCCAGCATTTGCAATGTAAGCGCAAAAAATTTATCAGTGTTTCTCTACTATATTATGTATTTAAACATGTAAACTTTTCTCTTGAATCACTCTATCTATTAAAGAAAACCGCATCAAAATCCGTTGCGTAGTTTTAAAGATCTAACATACATACTGAGGGACGGGAAGCGACTTTGTTTTATACTATGTATGTGTATGCGGTCCGACCTTATATAACAGTATTGAGCGACTTAGATGGTGGGAGGCGGACTTTACCATCAACTAGTCAAAGTTCAAGATAGAAAATTTCTAGAAAAGATCAACCAGCCCACAAATCGAAATCGAAAATCGAACTCACGACCTTTGGATCCAAAGGCCGGGAGTTTGATTCCACTCGAGATTCCTGAGGCTGATTGATTTTTTTTTCTAGTAAAATTGTATCTTGTATCTTGTGCTTTTATATTCTATCTTGTTCTGTGCTTTATATAGTACTAGCGGCCGTTTGAAGTTTCACCCGCGTGGTTCTTTTTCCCGTGGGAATATCGAGATAAAAAGTATTCTATGTTTTAATCCAGGTTATAAACTATCTGTATGCCGAATTTCATCCAAATCCATCCATCCGTTGCAGCGTGAAGAAGCAACAAATATACACACATACATACACACAAACTTTCTCATTTATAATATTAGTATGATTGTAAATGCAAAATTATAAAAATAAATCAAGTTCATTGATATATACCCCGGCTGCGAATCGAACCATTTAGCTTTAAGACTAGTAGTTTAACTGGACCACACAGAGACGATTAACTGTCACTAGTAACCACAAATAAGATTGGATTTAAAATTATTTTCTCTAGGAAATAGCGTAATTTCCTAGTGAAAAGAATATTTCGCAAAATTGTGAGCAGGGATCCTGTGTCCATTCTACAAAGCGAGCCGGCCCCGGGAATTGAACTGATTACAGTTTAATAATTCCGGAACAAAGTTTCCGGAAGATACTAATGCCGCTTTCATTTCGCACCGCGCCCGCTGATAAAAAGTTGTTTTTTTTTCTCTCTCCAGTAATTTATAAACAAACAGCCTCGGATACTTTTGTTGTTTGCGCCTAATGAGTGTGAATTTTGCGCTAAACAAGCAAAAGGAATGTTCGGGAAAACAGTTTTGAACGCGAGTGGAAAAGATGAGATCGTTCATGTTGCAAAGTTGCTCGAAGGAATGGAGTTTATGAAGATTGTATGGGAAGATACTTTTTTGCCGCCTCTGTGGTTAGACGACTGTTCTCAGACCGACAGGTTCGACTCCTCGTGGGGTAGATAATGTATACGCAGATAAATCTTGAAATAACTATGGTACCAGTATGTTCTATTAACATTTTTAACTTTTTCTTGCTTATTGCTACACTGGAGCTAAATTAAACATTTATAAAATTTATAAAATACAGTGAAAAAATTGGAAGCATAGCGGTCAGTGCAGCCGCCCGGATTGCAGAAGACCCAGGTTCGATTCCTGGCTGGGTCGGGTAGGCGTTTAATTTTTTCACTGTATTTTATAAATCCTATAAATATTTTTAACTTTACCTTGGTTTAGTGGATTATGCAGATTAGTAATGATGTGTAATTTATTTTTATTTTTATATTATAATCAGTAATCGACTCGAATCGAATCAGAAAATGACTCCAATCCACCTGTCCAGTGTTTGAGTCCAGACGCGAAAACAACTGGTGCAGCGTGAAAACAACGCAGCATCAGTCACATACAATCTCCCTTCCCTACTCCACGTATTAGTTATAATATTTCTTTAAGGACAGCACAGTCATCTGTGTAATCTATTTTTCAATATTAAATTAAACATAAAGCTATATAGTACAGTCACAGGCAGTAACATGTAAACAATTTAACTCTTAATACAATGGAATAAGAGTCAATACTAGTCATAAGTGTTTACATGTTAATGCTCGTGACTGTACATATTACAAATAATAAAAACATTACGTCTATATTAGTCCTCTGTTGGATATACTTAGATGATAATTTTTTTAACAGTGCGCAAATTTTCTGGAGCGACTCAGTATCGGTAAGGTAAAAATGTTTGGCCTTCCCATACTTTAGCGAACACTTGATTATCCTGATTTATATGAAGCGTCTCAAAATTTTTGACATATTTCACCGATTCTGAGTCGCTCCAGAAATTTAGCTCACTGGAAAAAAAATGTAGACCTCTTGAAGTACACCCTATACCTACTCGTAAATACATTATATAACTATATTGTAATTATTAGCTAAACACATCAGTGCTTTGTACACGCAACGAAAATAAGATGATCATGAACAATCGTAGTCCAGGAATCACAGCGGAAAATCCTCAATAATCGGCAGAACCATTATTTTGAACGAGTCATACTGGGAAAAGGGAAATCTTAAGGTCCAATAAGCAGTCTAGGTCGAGTAGAAAAAACGCGGAAAATCAATCGAAAACAAGCGAAGCGAGCAACGATCGACAGAATAACATGACAGTTGACAGTTATCATTGTTCTTTTCTGGGCGTATAACCCGAATTATCGTGCTTATGTTATTTTGTTACAACAGTTACTACTTGTATTTTTATCAAATTGTCGATGGAGACGTGTATCACAATTTCTTGGTCACATACAATTATTTCCAAAGTAAATAGAAAAATAATAGTAGCTTTGTTCAATGTCAATAACTGTTTGTTATTGTATACCAATACATCCAGATATACATGCAGCAGTGGACGGCTTTCGGCTGAGATGAAGATAATGAATATGAACCAGATGAGAGTAGGCCAATTTTTTTATGCGAATTCCTTAACATTTTTACAAAGACAAAATATATTCGCAATAAAATTGCAATTAAAATCACCGGACAGAGAGTGCTGTTGTAGCATAAATTTTGTTTAAATTTTTAAAATTGTTTTGCTTGCTTCGGGGTGGCTCAAACTATGCCCCCTGCCTGCTAAAATATATCGTGCACTCGTGGAATTGTTGGCACCTATGGTCCTGCGCGCTTTTTCTGTTTCAGCGCAATTTTGTTTGGGAAAATTTGGAAACGCTATATTGTTGTGACAGGCGGTGTCAGGACGCCACGCCGTTTCTCAAGCAACGCTGTGTTACTTAGTTACGGATTCCATATAGCTGCGCACGCAGCTCAATAAAGGCGCGCGCAATGCGTTCAGGTCGGTGATTTGTCAGCTGCATAAAGAAAATTGTATGTACCTACGTCAGCTGTAAGCCGGTGTTTGAGGCTGTCAAAAGTCAACACAACAATATGAAAATTTATAGTTTCTTTTATTTTTAATCATCTTTGTTTTAGTTTTTTTTACATAAACTGTTAATATATTTTGTAGATAGGTAGGTATTTGTAATTTTATGTCGCAGGTCGTAGCATCGACAAGTGGAGTGCAATGTCCAGGCAGTCAGTCAAGCAATACAAACGCTTCTATTGATTTAGTGCAGTGTGATAAGTATTCACGGCGCTTTAAGGGCGTTAGGGGTTTGAAAATTCATGTTTCTCGAGCTCATAAATAAATCACACAGTCTTCCACTCAACCCCCGAACTCACCTCCAGTTGGCAGTGCGGTTTGGGAGAGACTAGGTATTCTAAAACAAGTTTGCCCTTTAATTAAAAGAATACCCCGAGGTGCCCGTATTACAATGGCAACTAGTCTCTCCCAAGCCATACGCAAAGTCGTCCGAGATAATAATTATAATAGCTGGGAACAATTATTAACTTTCGCATTTCATATATTTTTTGTAAAGAAAACAAACAAAAAATCATCACTAACCAATAAAATAAAAGAGAATTGTGCCAATATTTCACTGCAGCCCCCTCCAATCAATTCCAACGCAAAAAAGGCACCAAATCCAAATGTAATCTTAAAATTGATAGAGGAGAAGGCAGGTAACGGTGACCTGAGAGGGGGCAACACAGTTACTGTTTTCTAGTGATGTTATTGCTCCTGACTGCCTGGATACTCGTCTGGCTTTACAGGATAAGCATCCTGCCCCGTCTCCTTCACTTCGCCTCCCTAATGCGCCAGATCCATCCGATCAGCATGTGGTCACAACACGCGATGAGGTGTTTGCTGCTGTGATGTCTTTCAAGAGTAGTTCGGCGGGTGGTCTTGACGGTCTGTCACCGCAGCACATAAAAGACTTAATACGCGGAGCCACCGGAGATGTTGGCCGTTCACTCTTGGAGGACATCACCCAATTAGCCAACATTATGTTAGAAGGTGCGGTTTGCCCGGACATACTAGACGAACTTTACGGTGCCAACCTGTGCGCCCTCAAGAAGAAAGATGGCGGTATAAGACCAATCGCTGTGGGTTGCACTTGGCGCCGAATTGTGTCTAAAATATGCTGCCGACACATTCTACCCACTCTGTCACTAATTATTTCTGTCCTGTGCAACTGGGTTTTGGTAGCAGAGGCGGTTGCGAAGCTGCTGTCCACGCAACCCGCACTTTCCTTGAACAAAATGGAGGCGAAGTGTTATTAAAAGTAGACGTTAAAAATGCTTTTAATTCTGTAGACAGGGGCGCTTTGTTGACTCAAATAAAGCAAATAACCCCTCATGTATATAATTACCTTTGGCAATGCTATAGCAGTCCTTCAAAATTACTTTTTCGTAATCACCCCATAAATTCTGCAGTAGGCTGTCAGCTCGGCGATCCTCTAGGGCCAGCCATTTTCAGTCTCGCAATCCATCCCATTATTTCATCCCTCTCTTCTAAACTAAACCTTTGGTATTTGGATGATGGCACTCTTGGTGGGGATGTAAATTCTGTCCTGGAGGATCTCCGTTCCCTCATCGCTAAGTTCAGTACCATAGGTTTAGATCTAAATTTCAGTAAATGCGAATTATATGCCTCTAATTTAAAATCGGAATTGGAAAAAACTAATATTATTTCGAAATTTAATTCTTTGGCCCCAAACATCAAAATTCAGAATAAAGATACCCTTTCCTTACTAGGCGCTCCCATTTTCTCAGATTCCATTCCGCCTCTCATCGATTCAATCTCCCACAAATTCACCAGCATCGTAGAGCGCCTTTTAAATATCCATCCGCATATAGCTTTCACCATCATCCGTTTTTGTTTGTTTGCTCCAAGGGCTATATATCTGCTCCGATGTAGTCCATTGTGGAAGCATCCAAATCTTCTTCTATCACTCGACGCGTCCATTCAGTGTACTTTATCATCAGTTTTAAATTGTCATTTCGATAGCAAATCATGGACCCAGGCTTCCCTTCCAATCAGGTTTGGGGGCTTGGGTATTCGCAGTATTAAAGACCTATCACTACCGGCTTTTCTGTCTTCTGTAAACAGCACTCACACTTTAGCAACTAAAATTATTCTTACGTCCCTGGGCGGCGTTGAAGTGTCGTGCCTGTCGGAAGCCAGAATTGCCTGGTCTGCTATCTGCCCAAACTGCGACCTACCAACCTTCCCTAACTCCCAAAGACACTGGGACGAGCCGCTTTGTAAGAGGACTTTCTCCGCACTAATAGAGAGTGCTGTAAATGATACAGAACGAGCTCGTCTTCTTGCCGTTTCGGAGAGGGAGGCGGGCTTTTGGCTACATGCCATACCTTCACCCAACACAGGCACCCTTCTCACCGGCCCTACACTCACTTTGTCAGTTTGCTTACGCCTGGGCATTAAAACAAATGAACCTCATCGTTGCCATTGCGGGACTGGAGTGAATATTTTTGGGCACCACGGTCTTTCTTGCCTGCGAAGCGCTGGTCGTCTGTCGCGACACGCGAATCTTAACGACGTCATTCGCCGTGCCCTTTCTACCGTCAATGTGCCAGCTGTATTGGAACCCAATGGGCTGGCTCGTGACGATGGAAAGAGGCCCGATGGAATGACGCTCGTTGCCTGGTCGCAGGGTCAATCCCTGGTGTGGGATGCAACATGCGTGGACACCCTGGCTCCATCCCACATTAGGGCAACCTCGGTTAGTGCTGGCGCGGCAGCTTCAGCGGCTGAGGACCTCAAACGGCGCAAATATAGTTCTCTAAGCCTTGGGCACATATTTGCGCCGTTTGGGGTTGAAACTTTGGGACCATGGGGACCGGCAGCTCGAAAACTTTTCCAACAAATTTCCGCTCGACTATAGAGACCACTGGTGACCCTCGAGCTGGCGCGTATTTTGGCCAACGCCTAAGTTTGGTCATCCAAAGAGGCAACGCCGCTAGCGTCCTGGGCACTCTCCCGCTTGGCAGCGATTTGGAGTCCCTTTTTTATTTGTAAAAATTATGTGTAAATTTCTATATATATATATATATTTAAACTTCTCTTAATTATAATATTTTTGTCTTAGATATTTTGTTTTACATGTAAATAAATATTTTAATTAAACTTAAAAAAAAAAAATTGCTAATTCATAATTGTAATTAATTTGATTAGTTTATACGTTTTTAATACCAAGCCAACGCGCATGCAAAACGATTTTGGCAAAAGATAATTACCGATTCCTTGATTACAGAAACAGAGCAGCCAGAAAATAATAAAACAGAGTGTCGTTCATAAATCACTAGTTAATACACAAATTTAGTAGATTTGCGGCCTTTCTACAATGACTTCAATTTTCTCTTTAACATAATTTGTCTACCAAAATAATAATCACAAAATTTCTTATTTTTAAAATGACGGGCTTTTTTACAGATTTTCCAGCCATTTAAATTTATAAGCAGTTTTCCAAAATTCCTTTCTTCGTAGTGACCTCCATTATAAGAATATGAAGTGTATACGCAAAACGTGATGTTCTTAAACTCACCAATTTGTGGTGTAAATTATCCATCAAAAATAAATCAATCAATTTGTAAATAAGAAAGACAATAACTATTCCATATCTCTCAGTATTTGTCAAGCGTACTCAAAACAATTGTAATAACGACAGGCGAATTCAATTTATAACAAAAACATTACTATTTCGTCGCGTTAATACTTGTATTGATGTTCAAACGAAAATACTAACAAATAATAAACACAGCAAGTCTCAAGAGTTTGTGTTGCGAGACCTCAACAAAAGGCCGAATAGTACAGAAATTCGATATTTGAAAAGAAAATGTATTGAGAGAAATCACAAGCAATATAAATATAGCTTGCGAATGTAAAGCCGCATTCACACTATTGTCGCGTGGTGGTGTGTCGCATAGAGCGGTATCTCGAAACTTCACTTTTTTTTCTTATTTAATGACTTGTGGCGGTTTGTACATTTAGCCAACATCAGTGAGGGAGAACTTGTTAAAGTTTAATAGTGTTTTATAAAGAAAATTCACAGATTTCGTGCCTCACACGACTATCGAGCACATTGAAAAAGTCGGGATAAGGAAAAGGTCACAAAATAAAACTACAACGTTGAAACACCGATAACGAACTCTGCGAAACATGAAGTCATAAATGTCATGTGAAAAATGTAGTTCTGACTTTTTGACCTTTTTCAAAAAGGTTAGGCTACAGGGCAAACCCTTAACCCGATCATCTTTGTTTTGGGCTCAAATTGTAACTGACTAAATTGTCCAGAGGAAACTTTATCAAATTTTTGATATCATTCTTCGTTTCCAAAATATCGAGCGCCAAAATCAAAAATTCGCAAAAATTTCCAATGTCAAAAAGGTCATCAACAGCCTAAACGATATCGGGGTGGCCGGACGGTAGTGGAATGGTTGGCGTGTTAAAAGGAAGGCTTATACCCAGCAGTAGGTTCTCACGGGCTGTAAATATGTTGATGGCAAAAGATGATAATGAGTGATGATAACAATGTTTATCCCTCAACAAACCCCTAAGGGTCTTATACTTAAGTATCAGTAAAGCGTATGGGACTTCACTGAGACCCCACGGCAAAATACATAGAAAAAACTGCAAACGTTACTCTTTACACGCCAAGCACCAACCTTAGATTTACGTTGAATAGGGGAGAAGTAGGGAGGAGGTAGGCTGGGGGTAAGGAATAAATGCAAATAATTTGGTATATCTGACCTTGAGATTTCCTAACAAATCCCAATGTGATATCTTTCAGCAGAGGCAGTTATTCAAAAATATATATATATCATGTTATTAGTAGTTGCAGTGCTGTACAATTTTTGCACTTTTCCAAAATAAACATAACTCAAAAAGTATTATTTTTCTTTCTTTTCATTTGTCAATAAACACTTTGAAACTTACGCGTTCAATTTAAACAAAGACCGCCAACGGGCCTGCGTTATCTGACAACAAATTATTATATAAATAAAACAAACAACCCGTAGGAAAGATCTTCATTAAAATCAGTGTGGATTAAACGTATATCAACTTAAAAGGATAAAAGGCACGCCAGACAACCAATTTGTATAAATTAAACGTACAACACCACATATCGCACGACACCACGCTACAATAATGTGAATGTAGCCCAAGAAAGCGGGTATACGTTGAAACTGTTATTACTTACATTCAAAGGTCGCGCAGGGTCGGACTGAGCACAAAAAATTGGTGCGAAAAACTATTGGACGCAACGCTCCGCACGTTATGGTTGTAAACATTACACTCTCACTTAAGCTGAGTATACGTTTGGAATAGTTATTCAGTGTTTTGTCTCTCTTTTTCCGATTCAAAATTATATTTGAGTGACATAAATAAAACACTTAGCCCCTTACTTGTTTTGTTTCTGTCATGTAAAAGTCTTTTAAATTAGAGTAAAAGAGACAAAGCACGGAATAACTATTTGGACCTTATTCTTTGTTTATTTGTAAGGCCCTTAGGGCTTATACTCAGTTTATTTGTAAGAGAGGTAGTATTTCATTAGATATTCTACATTTATCTTTGCTGCTATGATTTACAGCCTGGATTCATCATTATTTCTATACAAGTTCCATTGCTGGGCTCAGGCTTACAATACCTTGTGATATAAGATAAAACCATTTTAGAGGAGCACGTATGGCATAGGAAAATAGGGCGATTACAGAGTTAGACCTGCTTCAATATTAAAACGCTAAGTTAATAAACTAATCTATAAAATAAGAATTAACAAAATATTTCGACATTGGCAAAAATTCTACATTTTCAAAATTTTCAGGTTTCAAATTCTATTCAATTTCTCAAGTATCATTATCATCAGCATATATTAGTCATTTTATTATATTTTTACAGAATCCATCTCTGTGTACCGACTTGAGTCAAAACAAGTGCAGATAAGGCCTCCAGTTCGTAATGTTTTTATTTACTTACGCGCTAAAAGGGAATCGACGTCGTGACTTTTTACTACCGTGCACGACTCTAGTAAGAACTCCTAGTAATTCTAGGCGCCTGCACTTAAATAACTTTTACCGTTTTATGTTACGAGTATGACGTTTAACGATTCATCATCAGGTTATAAACGTCCCAGTGGTTTAGGACTTCTCATATGAACAATAAGTGCGACAACACACTATCCGGCCAGCAGCATGTCTGTTTCCATATAAAGCCGTGTTATTCAATCGCACTACTTGCGACCAATCGTCTAACAAGGCCGGTTACAGTGCTCAACTGACCGTCGTCGTCGGTGCGTACATCAGTCGCGCTTGTCATATACAATATGAAAATTAATAAAGCGTAATTTCCATAGCGCGTCGGTCGACTGACGGCACGCATGCGTACGCGCTCGACCGACGGTCCTCGTACGCCGTGCGTAGCAATATACGTGTGCGTACGGTCAGTCTAGCACTGTATATATGAATTTTTAACCGACTTCAAAAAAAGGAGGAGGTTATCAATTCGACTGTATTTTTTTTTTGTTTTTTTTTTTATGTTTGTTACCTCAGAACTTTTGACTGAGTGAACCGATTTTGATGATTCTTTCTTTATTTGAAAGCTGGTGCTTCCCGTGTAGTCCCATTTTAATTTGGTCCAGTTCTGATGATGGCATCCTTAAGAAATTGAGGGAACTCCTCGAATATTGTAGGCATACCTATCGCGATTTTGGTATTTTCAGAAATAAATCAAGCGTTTACATTCAGAAAGTATCATTTGATGAAGTGTAACTGATGAAAAAGACCACAGATTGCCATCGGAACTCCTCAATGATAAGTATTTCATGGGTGGCGATAAAATATCTCGATTAAGATAGTTAAGCGACTATGACGAAGCAAAAGAAGACAGGCATCGGAACTCAGTTTTTGATTTCCTACTTTGAGATAGGCGTTTCTCGTTTTCTTCGCTTGTCTCATTTAAACGGCGGCGGCGCTGTCTCATACGAGCAGCGTGTTTAGTAGGTCTACCCATATTCGCTTTTGATAAATAGATCGAAACGAATCACTAAAAACCGAGAAATAAACAAAAATTTTAACAAAAAAAAAAACCGACTCCAAAAAATTTTACTGATAAAATTGCACTAAAAAGTAAAAAATAAGCGTTAGACTTGTATAGACAATAACTTTATTAAGAAAAAATATAGGTACAATTATTGTTACTTTTGGAGTCGGTGCCAGCCAAGGTAACTTTAACTTATACATTTAACGACATACTATATTATAATCATAATAGTACATTCAATCTTATGCATAAAATTTTGACTACAAACGCGGACTGGCACCGGCTTTAAAAACTTCATTGGCTGGCACCGGCCCCAAAAATAACAATAATTGTACCTATATTTTTTCTTAATAAAGTTATTGTCTATACAAGTCTAACGCTTATTTTTTACTTTTTAGTGCAATTTTATCAGTAAAATTTTTCATATATATGACAAGTGCGACTGACCGACGGTCGGTGGAGCACTGTAACCAGCCACTATTGCAGCTGCGTGCCGGATTGCGGCTGGCCGGATAGTGCGTTGTAGGCCTTAAGGACAAAAGATCTGACTATAACCTACCACTCTGGCCTAATGTAATTACCACACCTCATGCCTTTGGAAGCTTGAAGATATTTACCACCAGTCTTAGGCCCAAAGGTCCCGTGTTCCTTTTCCAGCGGGTGGTAGGGCTAGTTTTCGCGCCTGACTAGGTACCGCCATCTTATTCAAATATATTGCCATAACATCAATGTTTGTAGCATTGTTGTGTTCCGGCAGATGGAGATCGATCTTTACATCACTTATCGGGTAAGATTAAGGTCAAGTAATAACACGTTAAGGAAACAAATATGGTCACAATTTGGTCACCCATCCTATGACCCAGCATTGCGAAAGTGGCTTAACATTCACGATCGCAATTCCCGCAAAGTAAATCTTCGTTACCCCAGAAAGTAGTGTGAAACAAAGGGAGCATCTTGGCGAACGATTAGATTACAACCAAGGGCGAGTAATGGACGCAAAATGGACTGCTTGATACGGAATTAATATTGAAGCCTTTTATAAGTCCTTCTTTCTACTCGGCGGCCGGCAATTTTCCTGCACACATTCCCTAAGTGGGTTACTTAATTCTGTACTGAAATTTAAATAGATTGGTGTTGTTTTTGACAACCGACACTTGAATACGTGATTCGCATTGTAAGTAGATGTTAGTAGTTATAATGTAAAACTTATGTTTTATTTATTTTATTTTATCGGAGCATATACAGAGGTATATTACTATAATAAACCAATCCGCACTGGGCCCGCCGCGTAATTGTTTTTGGCCCATTCTTCCTATTCATACATAATTATGGAACGCTCATACCCTAGCAGTGGGGGCATAAAATGAGCCGGTGATGATGAAGATGAATATTAGACACTATACAAAAAAACACACCATTTGACTACACGACTCGTCAATGTAACATATAAACACAATCACGATTGGTTAAAAATCGTGAATAAACAATAATGAAAGAACGATGACTATCAAGCATGCTATATATATATAGATATTTTTTTAACTTTTAGTAAAAGCAAGTAGGCAAATGACAGTTTATAATAAAAATTCTAATAAAAATCGTTGCTAGTTAAAATTTATTTAGAGATTATTTATTAAAGTAACTTGGAAAATTATTGTAAAAACGAACAACGTATACGTTGACATTTTACAGTAGCCTGTAAAACTCCCACTGCTGGGCAAAGATCTCTACATTATTTACTTTAAAAAAGCGCTTTAAATAACGAGGAAATTAATGTTTTGGCACTCTAGTGCAGGTTTTCTCTTATCTAATACGTTAGGAGTATCATATACATTTTAAATTAATTATCCTGATACAGCTTTGTAAATTTTAATGCAGATTGCACGTTACATCAGATTGCACCCCCTATTGTGCACTGAATCAAGCTTCGTGTACAGTCAAGCCCAGAATCGTTGACCAAGTCATAATAGCTTTAGTAGAAGTTGACAAGCGCCATGTTAAATTGTTCCGTTTTAGTTTATCAAAGTGTTTAAAGTGTTCAGCAATTTTCGTTGCTGACTGTACTATAATCTCCGCCTGTCAAGTTTACCTGGTAAAATATATCATTTCTTAAACTGAATTACAAAATAAATGGATATTCTACTTGAATAGGTACTACCCATAATAGAATTTACTTCAAAAGCTAGCTCTTTAGCTTAGTGATAAAGAGAATTTTCCATCGCAATGAAAATATATATTATACCCTTTTGTTTATAGCGGAGCGAATGTGTGTTTTTACATTTAAAAAACTATTCTCTTGCGGATCTTTAGAATATATTCCCGAGTTTCGTGGCTTAATAAAAATAAAAAAAGCCGTCGCCATCTTGCCTGCCCGTGACAATAGCGGTAGAGAAGCATTGTGTGGTGGCACACAAGTGTTTTCACCAGATTTTTTTTGTTGTCCATACTTTTTCTTTTATTCGAAGATGGGATCTGGGCTGTTCACTTTAGTTTGTTAGAACAAACCTCGTTGGAGATAATCCTGCCTTTTCTCTTGTTATCACCGGCTTCTTTTGGACGTGTCAGCGGCATTGCCTCGCTTTGTAAAGTTTATTTTTTAATAATATAATAAAGAAAGTTTCGATAAATGCTTATCAAATTAGCATTTATTTCTTTAAGGTTTTTTTGAACAGATGTTTCTTATCTGCGGTTCGAGGTGAAATTATTAACTTTAGTTCATTGTTTGACGTATAAGAATTTATAAAAAACATTACTTACAAGGTTTTTTTTCAAGTTTTTCCTTTAAAAATGCACTGCATGCATTATAATATATAAAAATACATTCACCTTTAGAATAACTTTTAGGAAATCGGGCGTTGGGAACGTCGGAACGACGCATAACGTGATTCCATAAAACCTTATAACGAGTGAATAACGATATCTAATGACTCATTAAAACCTTAAACAATAACATCCAAAATTAATTGCTCGCCATAAAATTATCTTCGTCCATTCACCAAGCAACGGCCATACAGAGAGGGTACTCAATCAATTTGTTATTACACTTAAACCTCTCTGTTCCCTCGATTTTCTCGAGCCATTTGAAAGGCCTCTTGAAGTCATCGAAGGCCTTTCCGAGGCCAGCCCAGATAATTGAAGCGTTGGTCCGCACAGATTGTTTTGAATAGGTGGTAGGCTCTTTGTGGAATCTCGCCTTGGACTTAATATAAGATTATGGAAATTACAGCCACGCGTCTTGTACAGCCAAACTTAAAACCTTTGTAACAATATTTAGCTAAATATTGTTCATATGCTGTCAAGCATATTTTTATGGTGTCAGTTTTAGTTTACTAAAATAAAATTAAGGCCACAAAATCCACTCAACGACATAGGCACCCTTTGCAGGGTCCAGAAATGTGAATGCCTGGGAATGTGATGATTCAGAAATGTGAATGCCTGGGAATGTGATAATACAGAAATTCGAGTGCCTGGGTATGTAATATTTCAGAAAAGTGAGCCTGGGACTAATCCAACTTAACGACAGCGGGCGCCGTTAGCGGAGCGTTGGCGACGGCAGCGTTCGCATGAACTGATCAGAATGACTAGGTTCCCATATGCTAGCTTCAGGATGTCTGACGCATGCTCAAATGACCTCAGGCGTGCGTCCTCATGCAGACCGCTGCCACTAGGCTGAATTCTGGTAATTGCCGAACCGGTGATCACAGTTACCTTCGTGGCAGGTGAAGAGAATGCAGAGTTCTTTAGAGAGTATCTTCTCTCCTTCTTCCGAATCCCTGTCAATGTCATCGGGCCTGGGCAGGGAGGCGGCCGCTGGCGGCACCCGCATAACTATCCGCGCCTCCCCTGGCGCGGTGGTACTCATATGACGAGTGCCATATGGCTGCGCATGAAGCGGATCCATCATTTTACCGCTCGCTCGTCTGTCGCCGCTGCGCTGCTTGCGGCCTTCGGGTTAAATAAATTAAATTAAGGGTGGTCGCCATTCAATTAGATTCTGGCCTTCTTACCACAATCGATCACGCAATGGAATCGCGTCATTATGCGCGTTCATCTATGTTTCGAACTACTATTGGGAGCTATTTTGCGAGCCTATCGTGAACCTTTTTCGATTCCGATATATAATTTATTAAACATTTGCATAGTTACTATGGAAATCGGCCGAAGTTGAACTACCTTTCGATCGAAATGAGAGCCCCCTGGTACACTTAACCTTTCCTGTAAACGATTGAATATTTTTATAAAAAACTCATAGTCAAGCTGAAAGTTCGTAAGGTAAATTAGGTACCTAGGTTACAAAAGAAAGTTACGTTTAAGCAAAAAAAACCTCATTCATTAATCCAACAAAGAGGTTCCACAACTCTTGCCTGTTAATGAGTATTCGATTTCTGAAAATGTAAACGGAGCTAAGCATTAGTAAAGACAAAGGGTAAAAAAATATTAGACACGAGAGAGCGAGCCTTGAGGTTTAATATCCGGGTTTTGGCGATTAAAACGAGAAAAAATGCGGTAAAACCCACGTTATTTCCGTTAGGGCTCTGCAGACAGCTGACATCAATGGGGTATCTGTGCGCCATTGTAGCATAACGTCTGCGCCTGTTATGAAACCAATTTATTGAACATCAATAGCCATCTTCGTTTTACATAGCGGGTTTTTTGGAGATAGTTTGCTGATGCTGAGGCCATCAGCATACTATCTCCAAGCTCCTACGTCCTTTTCTGTGTCCCCGTCTGGTGACGTTTTGGTGGGTGGCGAAAAATATAAAGGGTTATATTAGATTCATAGATCCTGGGCTCAGTATCCTGAAAATTAATTGTAATTATTTACGTCACAGTTCTAGTTACTACGCAGTAGATACTAGCTACTAGCATATTTTTTGTTTTATTTTGTACTTAATCATAACTGTCGTGTATAACTTTTTCCAAACCTTTTTGTAATTGACTGTACATGACTACCTCAGATTTTAACTGTTGTGCGAGTTGACGACACAAATAATAGGTAAAATCAAGAGGTGCCATCTCGCACACCTGTGCGAGTTTAAAGTGTGCGAGTTGACGAATAACTCACGAATTCAATTCAATTGAAATAGAGTAGGTAGTTGATTAGTTTGTCAATTTATAGACTAGTAAACACGATATTTTTTAATATAAAATGTATGGGAAAAGGGAACTATGACGTCACTATAATTATTATGTTCCATCTATTGATTGTCTCATAACTGCTATTTTAGGTTCACGAAAGTAGTGTTTATCCTTAAGGCGACGCATCGCTAAACAATAAATCTCATACGTTTTGATACGAGCGTTTGCGCCCCGTACCATAAGAAAAACTGTTTTTTAAAAAATGAACTACAATTTTGAAGTGTGTGTTAAGACTAATCTACTAAGAAAATTTAGATGCTTAAATCGGTCTGGTTAGCCTGTAAAATGTGAATCTATGTTTTAAAAGAGGTTACTTTGATATTTTTTTCTCTGTTATAAAAGTTGAAAAATCGTGTTTAATCGTGTTTTCGCAACTAACAAAATGAAGTCAATTAAATGAAAAATCATGTCATCAAATATCACTTTCATATGTTTTGTAATTGTTGAGAAAAATCAAGATCCCCGCCACGTAAATTACCAATGCGTCGTCTTAAAACGTTTTCGATTAAATCTAGCTTTATAACTCAATAATTGAAAATTAATTAGCTAAAAGAAAGCTTAATCTAAAAAGGGACGAGCGAATTTGTGCGAACATGCATAACGCTTTAATGTCTCATCGCCAACAATGGAGTCTTCATTCAAGTTGAAGGTTTCAACTTAGCTCTAATTAATTCCAGCCACGGCTAATTGGTTCTGTATGTTTTCTTTAGCAGATTTTACGGGGACATTCAATTTGATATGGTGATTACATACCTTAAGGGGAGCTAAGGGAGAAATGGAAATTAATGAATTCTGAATTAAGTAAGTAATGGGAAAATGTTGTTATATTGCAGGTTTGACAAAAAATATGTGTTACTGAAACTTATATGCTTACAAATTTATTGTAATGATTAGTTGTATTTTTGTAACCGCCTCTGTGGTCTAGTGGTTAAGACCACTGGTTTAGACCCGATGTCCGGGTTCGATTCCCAGCGGGTACATGTTTGTGTACTCGATTTGGTTGGTGGTAGGGTGTTTGCCCGCCTAGCCTATAACATCAACGTTTGTAGCATTGTTGTGTTCCGGCAGCTAGAGATAAGATAGCCAGCCCCCCGACCGCCTAACCGATAGCTTTGACTACGCGTGTAGTTTATAACGTCATCTTGCCACCTCGCACCGCCTATGAAAGCAATATCAAAAGCTAAAGGCTATAGCTTTCGATATTGCTTTCATAGGCGGCACGAAACGACAAGATGACGTCATAAACCACACACGAAGTCAAAGCGATCGGTTAGGCGGTCGGGCCCCTGTGCCTCAGTAGTTGAGGTTCCGGGTGAAGTGCGCTTCCACCTTCGGCCTTATCATCACTTAATACCAAGTGAGATGAAGGCCAAGTTGTCATCCGTAAGATATTAAAAAAAATTATGTATTGAATATAATTGAATAAAACTTTATTTTTAGATTTCCTTTCATTTAGATTACATACATACATACATACATATAATCACGCCTCTTTCCCGTAGGGGTAGGCAGAGACCACTTTTTTCCACTTGCTACGATCCATACATACTTGTTTCGCTTCATCCACTTTCATTATTTTCTTCATACATGCTCTTCGGTTTAGGGTACTCTTGACCTGGCCTTTTTCCAAGACGTCCCCGATTTGGTCTCGAAAGGTCCGCCTAGGTCTACCCCTTCCAACACTTCCATTCACAATCCCCTTATTAGATTCATTCCTTCCCTTCCCTTCATTTAGATTGCATTAGATTTAATATTTCGTTAATTATTTTGCAATAAAATAAGAATAGTTTTACTTTTAACGGACATACACTAGAAAAAAACGCTTGCTACTATACAATTAATTATTAATATTATTCTAAAAGACATAATATAGACATATAGACATTTGCGTATTAAGTATCAACAACTGCTTCTACAGAGGAAACATTGACCAGCACAGACAGTGTTAATGTGTCAGAAAAACAAATAATGGCAAAATGTTTTTATTTTTATTTTGTATTTGTTTTTTTTTTCAAGATCTAATACTTACTCAATACTGACTAGAATCTAAATACGTCTGCAAAAGATGACATTTTAATCAAAAGTTTCTTGCAAAGGGTGACTCGGCGCGTGTATTGTTCAGAAACAATTAGAAGAAACCTATTCGTTCAGCGGCATTGTTGTCGGAACTTTATTCTTTGGTATCGGTGTCATTCGTCGATACTCATTGTCTATGATTAAATACAAAAACTATGAGAATACAGTCTACAAGTCTATAAGACCTTTTGAACCGCATCGGTGTTTGTATGTAACTTTTTTATACACATTTGAAAAAAAAATTGTCGTTTATTTCAATATTACTTTTATCTACACTAATGTTGTAACATTCTACTTATATTTCCAATACTTGACTTATAATTACTACTGTTATAGCGCAGACAACAAAACACTCAATTTAAGCAATTTCACATGATGGTATAATATCCACATCGATATCGTAAAATCTCATTATAACATCAATAAAACGCGACCAATTAACCTGGCGAGCCTTATGTCAAAATCCTCATACAAGTTGTATAAAATTTTGATATTAGGCTGGCTTTTGAAAACAGTTGGGTTATACGTGAAAACTTCGTCGAAACTACTAAACTTACATACACAAAACTCTTTGGTAAGATCTTGTGCCAATTAAATAAAAAAAGAACAGCGCGCGCTCGCTCCTGATTGGCCCTGCGCGCGCAGCTGCGCTCCCATTGGTTAGATTTTAATGGCGGAAATTTGAACAATTATTATAAATAAACTATTGTCAGCTTTTACTCTTGTTGTTTGACTAATTGCATTAGTGAAGATAAAGTAGTGTATGCAACTGCATATAACACGGGTATTAAAACACTCGTTACTATTATGAAACTCGCTGCGCTCGTTTCATAAACTCACACTCGTGTTTTAATACCCTTCATTATATGACAGTTGCATAAACTACTATTTCGTCATAAAATGTTATGCAATAATGAAAGTTCATTCTTTAATAAAAAAAAGTCTTCATCGTATTATAAGTATCACTTGTTTGAAGCGTTAAAATGTTTTACGAAGCTAAATCTCCATGCTCACTTTTACAAGGCAATAATAAAAATGTACGAAGTCTTGATTATAATAGGTTAGGTACAGTTATTATTTTCCCATTTACATTCAAGTATAATTTTAGCTTTTTCACGTTTTGAACGTATCAAACAAAGTTATAAAATATATATTAACAACTATAAAATTTATATTTGTACAAAATATATGAATGAATAATCTTACTTTAATGTTTCTTACTAGAGTGTGATGGATAAAAGAGCTTTTCGTTATGTAACTTATGAAGTCTGGTTAAATTATTCAAAAAGCTAATACGCTTGCGTTAAATATGGCTTCAAGCCAGTAGTTTAACAATAGTTTATCCAGTAGTTTAACAAATTCTCGTTTTCGTTAACGTGATTAAATGGCGAATAAAAATCGTATGCATTCTGATTGTTTTTGATGTGTAACATATTTCCGCTCGCCTTCTATATAAACAATTTGTTTGAGTGATTTCGTAGAAAATGGACGGAAGTAGGGTCGTAACAGTGTGATCCGTAACAGTGAGATCGGCTCGCCTTCTATATATATACAATAATTTGTGGGAGTGATTTCGTAGAAATCGTAAAATAAAAAATAAAATCGTAACAGTGTGATACTGCTGCACAATTTATGAACGCAGTAAGTACAACTTACTGTATTTGTGATTGTGATATTTGAGGTGCTGACATTACGATCTATTTTCTATTAATAAATAAATTACTGATGATATGTCTCAATAGAGTGCAGATCATTGATAGTTTTCAGAATATAATGTTAAAATTGCTTATTACTAAGGTTAGATGTCAAATGTTAAACATCCTATGCGACCACTGTAAGGCTCGTTTATTTTTATTTTGTTACTCAACAAGTAGGGTAGTTGCACCAGTGCTCGGCAGGAACCAGTGATCAACGCTTTTTCTTTTAACCATTAGAAACAGGAGTCAGCAACAGCAGCTATCAAGTAAAATTTTAATTAAATTCTTTATAATTTTTTGGCAACGAAAACAGTGTTTGATGCAGTTTTCGCAGTTTTAAACTTTAAACGAAAACTCGAAGCACGAAGCACGGAGGAGCTCGAGATAATAGAATAGAATAGAATAGAACAGAACAGAACAGAACAGAACAGAACAGAACAGAACAGAACAGAACAGAACAGAACAGAACAGAACAGAACAGAACAGAACAGAACAGAACAGAACAGAACAGAACAGAACAGAACAGAACAGAACAGAACAGAACAGAACAGAACAGAACAGAACAGAACAGAACAGAACAGAACAGAACAGAACAGAACAGAACAGAACAGAACAGAACAGAACAGAACAGAACAGAACAGAACAGAACAGAACAGAACAGAACAGAACAGAACAGAACAGAACAGAACAGAACAGAACAGAACAGAACAGAACAGAACAGAACAGAACAGAACAGAACAGAACAGAACAGAACAGAACAGAACAGAACAGAACAGAACAGAACAGAACAGAACAGAACAGAACAGAACAGAACAGAACAGAACAGAACAGAACAGAACAGAACAGAACAGAACAGAACAGAACAGAACAGAACAGAACAGAACAGAACAGAACAGAACAGAACAGAACAGAACAGAACAGAACAGAACAGAACAGAACAGAACAGAACAGAACAGAACAGAACAGAATAGAATATAATAGAATATTTATTTTGCGTATGAACAGGGTACATGGGGAGATGTAATAATATTGTGGTAAAGTGGTCCGCGTCCGTAGACGAACCCCAAGCTCTTTGTTTTGGGGTTCATGACTCTAGTTACCCTGCACGTGACCCCTGGGCAGTGCCAAATGCTAGTGTTGGTATATATAGCATTAGCAATCATATTTAATTGCTAATAGTCCATTAGCAGCAATTAAATTGATCGTAGTTGCTAAAATTAATTATTGCTATTTAACATCCATCGCGTGAAATCATCTGCGTTCGCGTCCTGCTGCTATCGTGAACACATAAGGTGCCCGCACTGCACGCCCGCCACGGCGCTAATAGCAGCTAATGCTAAAAAAATATCTGCTAGATTTCATCTCGGCCCGATAATTCACGACGCGCGGGCGAGCGACGGCTAACGAATTAATAAGAGTAAATGAGAACGAACCACGCTTCCTTCTTGCATTGCTTCATGCAGTTTTTAACCGACTTCAAAAAAAGGAGGAGGTTATCAATTCGACTGTATTTTTTTTTTTTTTTTTTTTTTTTATGTTTGTTACCTCAGAACTTTCGACTGAGTGAACCGATTTTGATGATTCTTTCTTTATTTGAAAGCTGGTGCTTCCCGTGTGGTCCCATTTTAATTTGGTCCAGTTCTGATTATGGGATCCTCAAGGAATTAAGGGAACTCCTCGAATAATGTAGGCATACCTATCGCGATTTTGGTATTTTCAGAAATAAGTCAAGCATTTACATTCAGAAAGTATCATTTGATGAAGTGTAACCGATGAAAAGACCACAGATTGCCATCGGAACTCCTCAATGATAAGTATTTCACGAGTGGCGATAAAATATCTCGATTAAGATAGTTAAGCGACTATGACGAAGCAAAAAAAGACAGGCATCGGAACTCAGTTTTTGATTTCCTACTTTGAGATAGGCGTTTCTCGTTTTCTTCGCTTGTCTCATTTAAACGGCGCTGTCTCATACGAGCAGCGTGTTTAGTAGATCTACCCATATTCGCTTTTGATAAACAGATCGAAACGAATCACTAAAAAGCGAGAAATAAACAAAAATTTTAACAAAAAAAAAACCGACTCCAAAAAATTTGACTGATAAAATGGCACTAAAAAGTAAAAGATAAGCGTTAGACTTATATAGACAATAACTTTATTAAGAAAAAATATAAGTACAATTATTGTTACTTTTGGAGTCGGTGCCAGCCAAGGTAACTTTAACATAAACATTTAACGACATACTATATTATAATCATAATAGTACATTCAATCTTATGCATGCAATTTTGACTACAAACGCGGACTGGCACCGGCTTTAAAAACTTCGTTGGCTGGCACCGGCCCCAAAAATAACAATAATTGTACCTATATTTTTTCTTAATAAAGTTATTGTCTATATAAGTCTAACGCTTATCTTTTACTTTTTAGTGTCATTTTATCAGTCAAATTTTTTGGAGTCGGATTTTTTTTACATACATGATTCATGTGAAATGCTTGCGTTTAGAGTCCATTATTATATGATTGATTTTTTTGTAAATGATGCTCTTGCCGTAGCTTGTAGGTCGATAGGTTAAGTCGTTGGTGAACACTGTTTGGGGTCACAACTATTCACAATAATTCACATTGTGAATAGCATTTTACAATCATATTAAAAATCATATTAGCAAATAGCATAGCAATAGCGTGTAGCATGCTAACTTAAGAAACATTGCATGCTAATGAAATTAACGAAAATTAGCATTAATTTCCATTACCAGTTTAAAGTATCGAACACTGGTTCCACTACTATAGATACGCACTGTACCTAAATTTACGTATCTAATGTCAAAATTAGTTACTTAACCACTTAGATTAAAACAAAAAAGGGCATAACCATGGCAGCTTTTCAACATCTACCGCTCACCACTTACAAGCTTTTCCATACCCTAAAACCTCTCTCATTCACTCGAATGCTATGTGCCTCAAATACTCCGCCAACAAATTTGACCGTACATTTCCATACTTAGTATTTGGTTTTTGTCACTAAGATAACTGCGCATAAAGGCCGTGTGTCACACGCAGCCACGTCGCAAACCAAGATACTGTCGTGATTTCCTCTTATTTCCTGTCTATTTCTGATAGCAATTATTGCTCCTTTACGGACGTATTGTTGGAAACTCATTGTTCCTTTAAGATGTGTAGATAATGGATGAGGTTGCAGATCCTTTGTTAATGTTTCAGTTTATTTTGTAGCGATTTTTTTAAACCTTTTGTAACTGTCGTAACTGTTGAATGAAGCTTTTAAATGATGGCATAGTTTTATTTCACGACCTAACTGTCACTTACTCACTTACCTATCTTAAAACCTGCACACTTTAACAATGATGTTATACTGGTAGTGACTAACTGACTAATAGAATCGCAGGATCAGTAAAGCCTTTGAATTTGTCACGTGAATTTATTAGTAAAGTCAGAAAAATATATAGCTGTCACATATTTTACAAAGAAATGTAGTTGAACGAACAATATTCTGGTTTACGTAACTAGAATTTTATCTTCGTGTATGATTTTCCGAATTTCATAATTGCAGACGTTCGCCGACTATAGTAATTATTGTAAACAATAATGCTGTAAATACGAGCCTGACCAATGACACAGTCTGGTAAACATTGCAAACAACTATCTCGCAACACAACAGAAATATCATCAACAAAAAGCTATCTTCCTTTATTCCCATCTGGGCCCAATTAATTTAATGTCAGCGCAGTACATTATACTTTCGACAGATTTACTGCATAAGTTTTATTTTTCTTCTTACAGCCAGCTGCCTACCTGACACTAATACGAAGAAATACGCGGAGAATTCACTGTGCAGAGGTTGCAGAGACTGAATCTTGACCGAGTTTTATGCATTGGAATCTTATCTTATCTTAGTGGGGCCTGCTGAGGTTTCCCTCTCTCAGTAACACTTCGACCCATCGGGATCTTTTGTGCAACCCCATCCTTTCACTCTTCTTCCTCTGTAAAGATAGATGCCATAAGTTTGGCAACGCCCTTAAGAGCGAAGAGCCTGAAGTCCTCCGGTTTCGGATAGACCGACCCCAGGAGTCCCATTCTTTTCCTAGCCAGAGAGTCGCAGTCACACAGTAGGTGCTGCATTGACCCCGTTTCCTCTCCACATGCCCTGCATAAGTTATTTGTTGATAGAAGCATTCTGTGAAGCATTTGTTTTGTGGCATAGTGCCCTGTCAAGGTACCGATGGTTAATCGGACGTGCCTTCTACTGTCTCCGCATATAAACTTACTCCGTCCTAAGGCGTTTTCGTCTAGGAAGGATTTGGACTGTTTCACACCCGGCTTCTGTTTCCATTCGATGCCGTATGTGGTGCCACATAATTTTTATCCTCACGTAAAAAAGTTTGTAAACGCATTCCTAATCGCGTGTAGATCTGATAAAGATACGACACGGCATCCTCCCTCCAACATTTACATAGTTTATATAGTAAAATAGTCTTGTAAGGTTTAGATAATAATTCAGTCACAATGTAGTCACTGTAAATATACAACATCCCAGAGAGCTGTCGTTATTTACCATCGCCATGGAACCCTCCAACATTACAATCGTCACATACCTCGACATACGGAATACTGGTGACCCCTCGGCATACGGAACACCGTGCCTGTTTTTGATGTAATCTTTTAAGGCTTTGTTAATGGTACTTGGTGAAAGTGCCACAAACGGCTCAGGATCAGGACCAATAAGCTGGGTCTCTGAGCCCTCCCCTGGCAAGTGCATCCGCCATCTCGTTGCCGTGGATTCCAATATGGCCTGGGACCTAGATCAATCGCACCTTGTTATGTCCACCTAGTTTGTTTAGAGCTTTGGTGGTTTCTAGAATAAGGCCAGGGTCGATTCGGGGCGATATGAGTGACATAAGCGCTGCTTGGCTGTCACTCAGGATGAATATATTGCGCTTTTTCATGGCAAACTCTATATTCTGCTTTGTGCATAAGAGAATTGCGAAAGTTTCAGATTGGTAAACAGTGGCAAATTTTCCTATGCTTTGACTATGCTTGAAGTCGTTATTATAGGCCCCTGTGCCCGACTCTATTTTTGATCCGTCAATATACCAGATTATGCTGTCTTTTTCCGGAGACGATGGCCCTCGTTTTCATTCGTCCCTGGTTGGAACATAAACTTTAAATTTCTTTTCGAATATGAATATGGGGGATATTTTATCGCACCCCATTTCCATGATCCTGTCAGAAATGTCAATTATTGTTTTCTAAAGTTTACGCGAACACTACACATTGAAATGAAACAACTTTTACGGATCTACTCGCGTTTATTTTGCACATTATGTCAATTGTTTCCCATTTTGTGTGTCTAGTCAGAGGTTTAGATGCGTCCCACAGTCCGGCCACCTTTAGTCTATGTGACGCTTTCTTTGCCTCTGTTTCTATTACAATGTGCAGGGGTGAAAGGTCTGTGAGGACCTCCAGCGCTGCCGTTGGAGTGGTTCTAAAGGCACCAGTGATTGCCAGACAAGCTGTTCTCTGAAGTTTGCTAAGAGCATTCTTACAGATCTTCAGCCTGGTTCTGGGCTACTAGACGATGCTACCAGATGTGAGGATCGGTCTCACCATCGTCATGTAGATTCACCTAATTATTTTAGGGTTGAGTCCCCGCATCTTGCCATAAGTAGACCGACACATGCCAAAAACTCTGTAAGTCTTGGCTATGTGTCCACCTTCCGTTCCCAAATAAGTTCCCTATCCAGCGTTAAGTCTAGATATTTCACTTCGTTGGACCAGGAGAGCTGGATACCATAGAGTGTTAGGTTACCCAATCCCGTAGTGTTTCTCATTCTTGTAAAGGGGATGGCTGTTGTTTTCCCCGGATTTACAGAGAGGTATGCATTGTAGTACTTTGTCACAGTAAAATTGTACCTTCTTCGTTATTTATTATTTTAAGGTGTCATCATTTTCACAACAGACCTGTAGTATACAAAAAGCAAATCAGTGCAGCCTTAATTCCGATTACTTATTCGTGAATGAACATCATACTATTTTAGTAGTATTTTTATATGCCTCGGTGGCCGAGTAGCAAAGCGCTTGGCGATACTCGATGGCACCGGGTTTAATTCCCGGTCGGGAAAAGAGTGTTTCGGTTTTTTTGTGATCACCGACCCACATTTGGCAAGCATGGTGATTAAGCTATTACCCATCAATTGTAGTAATGTCTTGATTGCAATGATGAGAAGGAGACCTTCGTCAGCAGTGGGAAAGGCTTTTCACTTTTCTTTGTATGCCATTGAATTTTCTAAAATAACGACTGATTCCATTAGTTATAACTGTAGTAATTGTTTGAACGACCTTAATTTACTGAGACAATAATGATATACAAGACGTCAAAGTAGGCCAAGATTAATTTCTGCGAACAAATTATCTTCAAAATAGAAATACCGAACCGTCCAAATCTCCGAAATCAAGAAACAAAAATAACCCGGCTCACGGTGATACACACGGAACACAAAGAGAATGACACAAAACCCTTATACACAATGTTTCAGAATTTATTTCTTACTGTGACATCATAAACAGAATAAAAGCATAATTATATGGACATATTCACTATATTCCGTGCCTTATTTTCTTACACACAGTTTTATTTGGACATTTCCATACGAAAATGGGTGGAAGGTGGCTCGAATCTCTTTCGTTCTTTAGTGTTGTCGTATTACCATTGTAGTGTGTTTGTTTTAAAATGGCAATTGTGCCAAAATAATGTAGATTTATAGAACAGTCAAATTTAATGACATATAACGACGGACCATGAATTAATATGGAAATTATGATACCTAGTAAACATAGTTGTAATTGTTATTACCAATAGTATTTTTAAATAGAGACTCTTAAAACATTAAGGGTGCAGTTACGGTTAAGTAGATATAATTGAAAATACTATCGTATTAAATGAACAAAATATATATTTAGTATCATAGGGAACGTGTTTACAATTTGTCAGAACCATAAATTCATAACACGCTATAGTTTTTTCTACAATATCATTTAAAGTTGGGCAAAAATCATGAAAACGAGTGGCAGCGTTTAGTAGATTTCTTATAGTTTATCTAAATTATTGTACCTCTGATTTTGTCAAAACAATCATCAATGGATAAACTACAAATTACTAGACTACATTTTCGATTCATCAAGTGGTTATTTAAATAATTATTTTTTATTAAGCACCTTAAATTCCCCATACAAAATTAGAATGGCCGCGCGGCATCAAATAAATATGGACGACGACATTTCAAATAAAACATATGACACTTGTCACTTATGGACGGCGCACCCTTAACGTTAATAAAATAACAAATTATAACATTATTTAGAAATTGATACCTCCTTGGTAGAGTGGTTTGTACACCGGTTTTCATGGTGTCGCCATCTCTGAGGTCCCGGGTTCGATCCCCGGTCGGGTCAATTTAGAAATTATTGTTTTTCTAAATTGTCTCCGGGTCTGGGTGTTTTCTATGTATAATAAGTATGTATTTAAGTATTTTAAGTATGTTTATCCGTTGTCTAATAACCATATAACGAGTTTCATATCGAAACTTCTCTTGGGCTATATAATTGGTGTGAGTGTAGTAGGATTGATAGCTTTTAGTTTTAAATGTATGAAACGCAATTCAGTTAGATACTTGTTATATTTCTTAAATATTTAATATTTCATTAACATCAACAAAGTCTCATTATTAACTACTATCTGACCCGGCGGACTTCTTACCGCTTTGACAGTTTCTATGACAATAAAACAAGAAGAAATCGTATTTTTTTTAATAGTAATAAATATAGCCTATATTGTTTTCTAAAGTTTACGCGAACACTACACATTGAAATGAAATAACTATTACGGATCTACTCGCGTTTATTTTACACATTACTTTTAATTAATGTTTATCCTGTTTCGAACCCTTTGCCGATTAATTAAAAGTAATGTGTAAAATAAACGAGAGTAGATCCGTAAAACTTGTTTCATTTCATTAAAGCCTATGTTACTCAGGGTTAATGTAGCATTCTAATAGTGAAAGAATTTTTAAAATCGGTTCAGTAGTTTTTGAGTTTATTCGTTGCAAACAAACAAACAAAAATACAAAAATACAAAGCTTTCCTCTTTATTATAATATTAGTATAGATATAGATATAGATTATCATTGTCACTTTGTTACACTTTGAGCTTATCGTGAGTTACCATCGTCAGGCATAAAGCTTTTGTCACTAATTACCTTAAATACTCATTCAAATATGGTATCATTATTTTTCAAATGGTAAAACTTTCATTGTCAGTTTGCTTTCCTAAAATGTGACCAATTCCATTTCAAATTGGAGTAGGTACGCGTTTAATTGATCAAGACCTATAATACTACAAAAAAATGTAATTTAAATAATATGTAGTGTTAATTCCGCTAACTCACTCGTTTATACAGCTTGGATGCAGTACGCATTCACCGCCCTCCCGCCCGCAAAAAGTATGCACATGCAGGAGAAACAATGCGTGCAAGCGAAAATGCACACCAACACCGATACCCGACACGTGTTTCGCCCCTCCACGGGGCATCCCCAGGAGCTGTTGACTGGTCGAGAGCTGCGCACCGACTGTTACGGCTACGCATTTTTTTTTTTTTTGAGAGAGACTGCTGGTTGCCGAGGGGCATTTCCAGCTTCACCGGGCTTGTTTTAGGGGCGGCGAGGTACGTAAAGGGTACCTCAAGCCGTGTTGAAACGAAACACCTTCAGAGGATTTCTAGAGGGGTACGGCATCGCACACTTAAAAGTGCGCGTCCCCGTGCCCTTCCAGAGTCTCCGAAGGGTTCGGATCGGATCGGGGAGCGGAACCACCCGAGGGCGCCTCTAAAGGCACGGACCTCGGCTCGGGTAGACCGGGCCGTGGAGGAGGAGAGGAGCTCCCAGGCACATGACTGTGCCTGGCATAGAGCGCGTGTGAACCGGTTCTTCGTACCCTTGTTCTACGAGTACGGTGTCTTGGGCCTAAAACAGTGTGCATGTTTAGTGTATTCTGTAAATGTGTGCTGTCATTTGGAGGATCGGGCGGGGAAAACGGCTACGCAGCTCCCGGCCCCTTTTATAAAGCGCCATCGTTTGACATTTGTGACGTACTACCCGCGACAATACGTAATAATGGGGATGGAACTAAATTTGTTTGGTCATTCAACAGCGCATGACTGTCATTGTTATGTTTAATAAACATAATAATGACAGTTACAGAATACACTAAACATGCACACTGTTTTAGGCCCAAGACACCGTACTCGTAGAACAAGGGTACGAAGAACCGGTTCACACGCGCTCTATGCCAGGCACAGTCATGTGCCTGGGAGCTCCTCTCCTCCTCCACGGCCCGGTCTACCCGAGCCGAGGTCCGTGCCTTTAGAGGCGCCCTCGGGTGGTTCCGCTCCCCGATCCGATCCGAACCCTTCGGAGACTCTGGAAGGGCACGGGGACGCGCACTTTTAAGTGTGCGATGCCGTACCCCTCTAGAAATCCTCTGAAGGTGTTTCGTTTCAACACGGCTTGAGGTACCCTTTACGTACCTCGCCGCCCCTAAAACAAGCCCGGTGAAGCTGGAAATGCCCCTCGGCAACCAGCAGTCTCTCTCAAAAAAAAAAAAATGCGTAGCCGTAACAGTCGGTGCGCAGCTCTCGACCAGTCAACAGCTCCTGCGGATGCCCCGTGGAGGGGCGAAACACGTGTCGGGTATCGGTGTTGGTGTGCATTTTCGCTTGCACGCATTGTTTCTCCTGCATGTGCATACTTTTTGCGGGCGGGAGGGCGGTGCATGCGTACTTCATCCAAGCTGTATAAACGAGTGAGTTAGCGGAATTAACACTACATATTATTTAAATTACATTTTTTTGTACTATGGATTTCCGCAAAATAACGCCTGATTCCATTAATTATCTATAATACTAGTTAAAAGTTTTAGTTATATTCAAAAAAAATACGTAATTAATACATAATTTCTAAGTTGGCTCAGCGACCCGAAGTGAGTATTGGCTTCCGATAAATAAATAAACGCTTAATGCAATCTTTGTAAGAAGTGTTTTTATTTTACATATTAATTTATTAAAATCATTTTTGTTTTGTCTGTTTGTGTGTAGTGTGTATAATATTGTAAAATATGTTTATTCAAAAAATATTGGCATCATCATCATCAGCTCATTTATCTCCCCACTGCTGGGGCACGAGCGTTCCCTGCAGATCGATAGGGAGAAAGGGCCATAAACCACCAGGCGGGCCCAGTGCGGATTGGTGGTTGTTTAAGAATGCCAAGACCAACGGCCTTACGTGCCTTTTGAAGCACGGAGGAGCTCGAGATGATACATTTTTGGTCACCCATTCGATGACCGGCCTTTGCGAAAGTTGCTTAACCTCCTTAATGCGCCATCGAGCTCCTCAACAAATGTTTTCTTTTGTTATTATTATTATTATCCCGTAAAATGATCCAATCCAACGCGGCGTCACTAGCCTGACCCGCTTGCATTATCCACGGTGCCAGCCAAACGTAATTTTCTTGTGACCAACATTTTTGTATGTATTTTGTACCCTTGTCTTACACAATTTTAACACTAACACTACAAGGGTAGCATGATTCTTTTTAGGTTTAATCTATTTTATAGGTTTTATGCTGTCGTTTAATGTCACTATAATTATTTATTATGACCGACAGAACCGTAACTACTGAAATCTATATATTACTGACTGAATAACCACTACATAACAGGTGCTTCTGTCATCTATACAGATACTATTGACTAACCTAAATTTAACTCAAACTATTATAACGACTGAATTATATGTTTTACTGTATTCAGTAAATTATAGCCAGCCACCTAGTCGAGTAGTAGAGACTGCCGGAATAAAACCAAATTTTTCATCTTTCTATGACAAAAAATCAACATAAAAAAGTCATCAAAATATTTACTTTCGCTATACGAAGCGTTGTATTATCCATTTATACATAAACAGAAGTGACAACAGACTAGCTTTCAACTTTTGACTAATAGCTACAATCAATATAAAACCTTATCATTAATAGTCATCGCATTTTTTACAAGAACATTCGATATATTTCTTCACAGCATTGTGTGAGCCATTTAGTTAAAGACACAAATAAATAAATAAATAAACAGACAACAGAAATTGCGTCCGACCTTTTACGAATGGAGGAGCTCGATGGTGCAGTGGTTAACGCGCCCGGTCTGCGAGTGCTGAGTTTAAACAACTTTTGCAAAGGCCGGTCATCGGATGGGTGACCAAAAATGTATCATCTCGAGCTCTTTCGTTCTTCGGAGGGCACGTAAAGCCGTTAGTACCGACTGCATTAGCAGTCGTTAGCGACTACCAATCCGCACTAAGCCCGCGTGACGGTTTATGGCCTGTTCTCTCTATCCATCCATAGGGAAGACTCTTGCCCCAGCAGTGGGGACATAAAATGAGCTGATGATGATGATTTACCAATAGCAGCAATCAGTATAAAATCTTCTCATAATTAGCTATTAGAAATATACATAATAGACAAGAACATTTGCTGTACTAATCCCTTACAGCATTGAGTCCATTATTCTATAGACAGAAGAGACAACACAAATTGCGTCCGACCATTTACTAATAGCGGCCGATGCATTATACAAGACCTGAGCAATTTCACGCGGCCCGGTCAAAGCCCGAATCTCTGGTCCGTTAGAGTAATTATAACCGGTTATTACCGGTAGTTACTGGCCGAGTGCGGACAAATGGGTGTCCTGACTTCAGTGCCTCGACATGTCAGAGATAGGGTGTGGTTCAAGTTATGAAATTTATTATAAATTTATGACCTTCACTTATGATAAAATCAAAAAGCTATTATGAATATCTATGACCTTAATTTAAGGATTTCCTACGCAATTTCTTTCCGCTTTAGTGGTTAATGCAAACTAGTTAAGTGAAAGTAACTGATCTATTTAATGGGTTCTTTTTCAAGCGGTGGATATGGATATTGTAGTTGGATTGGTTAGTAGTAAGGCTTGTTATGGTGACCTTACTAGCTACCTCTATCTAATCAAAGTTTGTCGCCATTATACCAATGTTAGGTAAAATTTAATTTCTCCGAGCAGGATTTGAACCTGCACCCTTCTGACATACCGGGTCAGGTGCTCTCCCAATTGAGCTATCGTTGTTCTAACCAGCCCGCCGAATTATTCAACACTATTTACTTTTTTACTTTGATAGCCAAAGGCACCCATTCAATGTCAACAACTACCGTTATTAACATTTGTGTTTTTGTAATTTGTTCGCAACAAAATTATATAAACAAAACAAAAACATTTAGTTGCTCATTAGTTGAGTATTCCGGGCGAAGTGAGCTTTTACCTTCAGCCCTATCATCACCAGGTTATAACAAAGCAGAGTGCTTAAACATCATCATCATCACCATCATCATCAGTCTATGTTAATCCACTGCTACGACTTATAGCAAGCGCACATCGACCCACTGGGGCGGCCACTAGACGTGACCACAAGCTGCGGACGAGTTTTTTCATACATTTGTATGGCATCGGCGCAAACCGAGCGTACGAGCGGCCGCGTTCGAGACACAAGCTGCGCGAGTCGCCCGCGCTTGCTACTGGTGGCCGCGTTTTGTCGCTCGCATCGCGCGCATACTCGGCCACAGGCGGGACACGCAGGGAGAAGCCGGCTGGGCTTCTCCCTACAGTTGATGGTTTTGAATTCGAGGACGTTTTCTACGCCTAAGTATAATTATCGACAATAATGAAATCAAGAGTGTTTCCATTTCACAAACGCGTTCGCCCTGCCAGTTCTTGAGGGAAATTAACGGAATTCAGCCAAAAGTCGTGGCTAAGTAGCGGCGACTGGTGGCCGCCACTAAGCCACTAGCGGCTGCGATTGGTGGCCGAGTCTAGTGGTTTGATTGAGCCACTAGTGGTCACGTTTAGTGGCCGCGACTAGTGGCCTAGTGTGCGCCCGCTCTAGATGCTTACTCGTTGTTCACTAAAAAAATCTCCTTTTACTTGGAACACAACATCATTTCGCACTGGCCACGATTGCGGAAACAGGCGCAATAGTCACGAATCGAGATGGAAAATTGGAATTTTAAAAATGGGTCCTCCCACCATACACGCGAGCGTGTTTTTAATAAAAAATGAGCGTGGAAACTGTGGCAGCGTGCGGCCGGTCCATTTGTAGCGACTGAATGGAAATTAGCCTGCGAATGCAGCTGGAATGATCTATTAGCTACTCTTTCCAGTTCCGTTTTCTGTTATTTTACTTTAGAATACAATAGAATCAGCCTGTAATTGAGACGACGCTTGAGTCTAAATAGAACAAATGTTCTACCTAGTTATTGCTTGTATTTGTGCTTGCCGTAGTAATAAATTTAATTAAAATTACACAGAATATCTTTTAAAACTGTAGTGTGTACGCACACACTCATCTTCTACACTATATAATTAATATTTTAACCGCCTCTGTGGTCTACTGGCTAAGACCACCGGCTTAGACCCAGAGGTTCAATTCCCAGCGGGGGTAAATGTTTGTGTACTCGGTTTGGTTGATGGTAGGGTTTGTTTGTCCGCCTGGCCAGCTACCACCATCTTATATAGTTATGTTGCCATAACATCAAAGTTTGTAGCATTGTTGTGTTCCGGCAGCTAGAGATAAGATAGCCGGGTGAAGTGCGCTTCCATCATTGGCCTTATCATCACTTAACATCATGTGATATCAAGGCACTGTGCTTACCCGTTAATATAAAAAAAAATAAGCCATAGTGCCACATGTAATTGGAGCCATTATACGTTTTATAACCGCCAACTATCTTTCAATCCATGATGCCGAACCTCACGCCTTCACATGGCGACCCTACCTGGCGTATTTACATGATCACACATTTACAAAAATAAATAAAAAATATATAAATAACTAATGAACTCGCGATAACATAAGATTAAACATTGGTTTTGATAAATTTCGATAACAAATGTTTGAAATTATTTGTTTAAAAGTTAAATAAATAAATAAAAATTCAATGTTGATTTTACCAATTTCTAGAAAAACACCATACACCTCAAGTTTTTGTAAACGAACTAACAGTGTCCACGAAAAAATAGAAAAATCGTTGTCAGATTTTGTGTACGTACACTAAAAATAACGTTGTGTAGCGTTATTTGTGTTTTATCGAGTTAAGTACTGAAATATAGAGATACAAGCCGCCCACGGCCACGTTTGCACCTTTTTATTCGTTAAATAACTTAGGAGCCTCACAAGACCTCAATAAAACAATGAGACTGATGATCTCGAGGAACCTCATAAAAATAGCTGTGGGGGTCCCTAACTGGTATTTATGGATTTACCTTGGAGAGTAATTGACTTACATTTTGTTTCAATGTACAGTCGGCGGCAGATCAACCTACCCAAATCTGTCAAATTTCTCCAATGAATATTGATCCTTATAACCAAACAATAAAGTTCAAAATTGATTGTAGAAATTTGACAGTTTTGGGTAGGTTGATCTGCCGCCGTGTGTACTTACTGCTGAACATACAATTAATAATCGATAAGCATTATTGATAATTATTTGTATTATTCTAGGTGATAGTAATAGTAATAGTAATAGAAATATCTTTATTTGTGAAATGTAGGTATTACAATAATAGATGACAATCGTTTGTTACTAGGTATCACTACACTTCGACCTTATCTAAGGTATACAAATACATTTAAAGGACCATGCCCAGTTATTAATTACAATTAATTAATTACAATATAAATCTAAAATAGTAGTTATTATAATATAAACTGTCGGAAGATGATTGATTAACATAATTTCAGAATTAAGAAGTACAAACAAATTAATAATATTATGGTCATTTAAAAACAAACATTGTTATTTAATTGTATCATTTAGAAATTCCTCTATTGTGTAATAAACCTTGTAGTTAAAAATTCCACCAACCTTTTTTTTAAAACATTTTATTGGTAAGGTTGGTGGAGCGACGATCTTCGCAAGGTGGCTGGCAAGAGCTGGATGAGAGTAGCCGCGGATCGTGCTCGGTGGCGTGCACTTGGATAGGCCTATGTCCAGCAGTGGACTAGTATAGGCTGATGATGATGATGAAGCATTATTGATACCTTTATGGAAATGGAACAATGCCTATATTTTTTTTATTTCATTAATGATACTGATACTGATGGTCTTGGCCGTGAAAATAATGTATCAGCCAAACTTCGCACGAATGTCATAAGAGCCGTCTAAGGGACTCCAAATTTCTCTTACATCAGGCGGTCTACTAGCAACCTTCAAAATCCAAAATTCAAAATCATGTATTCAGTTTAGGCTACTAATAGCTCTTATGAACGTCATTATGCCATCGATTCGTAAGTCTACTTTGGGCGGGAGATCTTGTACTGAGAAGAACCGGCAAGAAACTCAGCAAGTGTCCAGCTCTTTTCTCCCTTACAGCGTCAAAAATATTGGAAAATGCCCTATCATAAAAGGACACTTTCCATCACAAATAAACACACAAAAAAATTAAATAAAGGACAATCACAACACACAAAAAAAACAGCAAAATAAAAAAATTATAACACGATTTCACGATTCGGAATTAGTTACTATTAACAAGTATTAAAATCCAAGAATGGGCCTCGTTTTGAACATATTTAACATTGATAAAAAAAAGGGATTCGAGCCTACTTCTTGAATCAGGATCTCTATAGACTAATCAGGCTGCTTACGTGATAATCTGCAAACAAAATGGCAGTAATGACGATGTTACTGTAGCGGTATATCATAAAATAAAATCTCAAGTTCCACGGAGATTGAGAGGGCACTGTCAGCAATCGGTCCTAGTTACCTGAGTTTAGCAGTTCATGGAGCTCGATGGCGCAGTGGTTACCGCGCCCGGTCTGCGATAACTTCGCTAAAGCTGGTCATCGCCACCATCATTTTGTCATGCCAAGTTCCTCAGTGCATCGGAAGGTACGTAAAGCCGTTGGTCCCGTCTGGGGACATAAAACAAGCTGGCAATGATGATGAGTTCAGCAATGTGATGTTAAACACTGGTTATAAATGACTAGCGGCCCGTACCGGCTTCGCACGGGTGGACATTTCTGTTTAATTAGCCTATGTTACTCAGCGCTAATGTAGCATTATAATGGTGAAAGAATTTTTTAAATCGTTTTAGTAGTTTTTGAGTTTATTCGTTGCAAACAAACAAAAATACAAAGTCTTCCTCATTATAATATTAGTATGATATTTGATGAGCATGACCCAATTACTCCATTTACTTTGGCCCTTGTGGTAACGATTAGTCCAGCAGTGGGGAGGAGAGATAATTATCATGTCACAGCAGACAGAGACGCGGGCGGAAGTGAATACTCCACAAATCAAAATAGCATTGTAATTGTGTCAGCAATGTCAGCGGTCTGTCCATACATCTGTCAAACTATGCATATAAATCTAGTGGGTAATCTATTCGCGTCATTCCTGTTACACTTATTGCATTGGATGCTTTTCTAACCTTGATACGGACAACATGAGCCGAGGTCCTAGCCTTTAGAGGCGCCCTCGGGTTGATCCATTCGGGGGACGGGGACACGCTTAGGTGATGCCATACCCTCTAGAAACCCTCTGACAACGTTCGATCCCTACATGGCTTTAGGAACGTTAAGTTAAAGTCCTAAATTCCAGTTACGGTAAAAAGCCGCAGGTGAACAAGCAAGTCCTTTCTAAATACAAGGATGCTCTCTGAACTGAACTGCGTGCGCATGTACGCAGTTTAATAATCATCCTCATCGCCAGCCTATAAACGTCCCTCTGCTTGGCTCAGGTCTTACTTGGACAATAGCGTTGCAACAATAACAACGACTTATCCTCCCTCTTCTACTATTGTTGTGCCCGACAGGGTTCATGTTGATCTTATTAAGTATAAGACCTTTTGTTACTGTGGTATGCAGTAATGAGATTGAATCATGGGGAGTTTTAATCATAACAGTATTTAATAGACTTTATAACTTAAAGTGTAATTGAACATTGAACAGTGAAATGAAACAAAAGTCCTAACTTGCTCCTAAATAGATTTGTTTTATTGGTATGTAGGTATATTGTGACAAGTGAAGGAAGGCTAATGTCTGTCCTACACCACTATTCCACACTAGCCACTCTCATCATTTCTTCTCGGCTGCTTCATATACAATAAAATAAATGGTTTATTATCTATCTATCCTCTTCAAAAACTAAATTGTAAACGCACAATCACGAACTGGCTCATGACGCTAACATATAAAGAAACCGAAGACTTGATTATCCAAAAGGTGTAACTACTTAAATAATCATACCCCTTCTCTCTCTAAGGTTTAATTGGATTATATGTGCACTAATTATTAACACACGAACACCACGCATTTATTCACACGCATTTATTCACTCTTACACACTCACTCTTTTGAACATATATCTCTCACTCTGGGGCTTGCTGCATCATGTGTTTTGTTTATTTGTTGTTAATAAGTTATAGTTATAATTAACTCAAAGTCCGCGAAATGGGGCACTGGTGACCTACAGGTTTTATCAAAACCTATCGCAAGCACCAGTCTCTCACAAGGTATACTTATGGGTTCCATTTACTTGATATGTGTCATTTTTATCTCTGTACCTTTATACCTACGTATTTTTATACCTATACCTTGTGGTGAGAAAATAAA
This sequence comes from Eudonia lacustrata, assembly GCA_947562085.1. NCBI lineage: Eukaryota > Metazoa > Arthropoda > Insecta > Lepidoptera > Crambidae > Eudonia > Eudonia lacustrata. Next base: position 13,113,250 of record OX387318.1, on the reverse strand, counting down.
TATACTTGAATTTGAATTAGAATTGTATTTTAAACATAACAAAAAATAAAATACTACTAAAACAAATTTAGATTATTTTTGTAATAAATGTAGTATCATTTATTTGTGTAAGAGTAGCCAGTCACAAGTACTATATATATCCCCAAAGAATCGACCGGTCTCGACCTCTGGGTCTGAGAGGGTGGTGGTCAGCGAGCTAACCACTAGACTAGAATTTATGACCGCGCCGTGAATATATCGACAATAACGGGAGTGACGCAATCATCAGTCACGCCACTCGAACTGTTTAGCTGTGGACATTTAATTTATCTCCCGTTTAGTCTACTGGTTCTCGATTGCTGCATATTTCGTATGATGGACAATAATAGAAGCTGAACACTTTTCAGATGTCGTTATCTAATGGGTATCTAAATGGTGACATAATTTTGGAGCCATATGTCATATGCCATATGCCATGCCATATTGTAACGTATCTGTTGAAACCTTATTATCAATTCTGGATACCCATCTGGTTCTAAATCAAGTTAGAAGTAGCTTGGTTTGTACTATCTGTAAAAACTCTCAATACCATACTAGAAGTAACCTTCATTTTTCATATATTAAGATTGTTTAGGATGGAGGATTTGGAGTACCAATAAGTGTTGAGAATTAGTTTCGGTTTGGATAGAGCCACGATAGCATTATTGAAAGGGCACCTGACCCGGTGCAGGCTCAAAGCCCGCTTGTGAAAAATGTGTTCAACACTTTTCCTTTAAATTTATATTCACCTATACTCTTATAACATTAACAACTATTAGGTACATCATTTTAATAAAATAGTAAGACAACAAAATGGCAAAATGTTAGTTTAAAACAGCATCTGCACGTCCGTCGTTATTCACTGGCCACATGAAAACAAGGATTTAACATTTTCTGCAACGAATAAATTAATACCAACGTTGGGGAATACCGCAAATATTTCAACTTTATTCAAGACCACGCCGCCGCCCGCCGCGGCGAACGACGGCCTGACTACATAACAAAGTAACCGGTCGCGATGTCGTCGCGCATCACTGGTAGGTTAAGTATGGAAGTGACTACTGTTTTAGAAAGTTGACTTTAAAAAAATTACATTTTAAAGAATTTCATTTTTCTATTAATCATTTCAGAATATTTTCGTAGTCAATCCTACGTTCTCAATTTTCTTACCACCCTCTCTGGTCTACAAGTTAGACCACGGTCGGTCGTCGCGGGTTCAATTCTTAGGGAAGTTTACATTGGACTGAACGGTTAGATTGCACGGCATGTTTGAAGTCTGCCTGGCTAGCTTAGCTACCTCAATCAAATCTTACGAGATTACGATTTACGAATCGTAAATCTCGTAAAAGTCTTTCGCCAAACAACCATATTATTAGCTGTTTGTGTTCCGACAGTTAGTGAGATAATTGCCAGTTTCTCCGTAGTTGAGTATTTCTGAGTAAAATGCGCTATTAATTTCGGTCTTATCGCCACTTAGCATCAGATGAGATAAAGAAGCAAGTGCTTCGCTGTTGTGAAAAAAACAAAAGACACGAACAAAGATATCTAAGGCACGATCATAAAATCCCTCCGCCATGACCGCGAACCTGAATCCTGCATAAGATTCCAAACGTATAATATAAACAAAAACCATGTAAATTTGATATACTAATAAATTTAAAAGTAAAGAAATAAATATAATCGTAGCGATAAAGTACCTAGCCACGTAAAAGATAATGGAGTCTATTGAGAAGTTGGTTCTTGACTACGTTAACTACATCGGCCTTAATAACTAACCAACATGGCTTAAAACACTTACCTCTGCCAGCTTTCACAGGACATGCGATTTAGGGCTCGTTCTGCAGTTTCCACCCGGGATTTTCTTTTCACACAGCTGTTTTCACGTTATTACATCACATGAAAACACGGGCCCGGTCATATAACTTTAGAAGATTATTATTATATCTTAATTAATGGTTTCACGATAGCATTAAGCCAATTTCAAGTGTATTATATTACTATAAAAAAAAATGTACGGTAGATTGAGTTTAAAATGGAATGGCCTCACAACACATGTTATTACACAAAGAACTCGGGTGAAACTCCTTTATGAAGATACCTTAATATATTTAGTTAGTAAGGGCGAACATCGCTGGTGCGGATTCACAGGCACACAGACACTGACAGCAGCTGTCAAAACGAAACCGCGCGAAACCACAAAATGCGTTCCGAATCAAGACTCAATCCTCCCATCAAAAACCGGTTACTTTGTTACGTAGTGGGAATCGGTTTTATTTCACCTGAATCGTAATCGCGACGCCATTTAATTTTATCGGTGTGCGGACTCTGCGAATGTTATCGATTCAAATTAAAGCATTTTCATTTCGAGGGGCCGAAACGATTTTTTTATTTATTATGGATTTTAATCGGTTCTGAATGTGACGGGATGACAATTGCGGTCAAGTTATTACAGTGCGATGGAACTGTACTTTTATATATTTATCAGAATATCACCGCTTGATCTTTTAAAAATTATTGTATTTATAAATTTTTGCGAACGGTAAGAAAAACTTTTGATAGATCTACTCGCGTTTAATTTGACGTATTAGTTACTACATTCTGACATTTTGAACTCTTTACACTCTTTACAGGGTCCGTGGTCACAGAGAGAACTATGGATCGTCAAATATTTAATTTATATTGTTATCTACCATCATTTATTTTTATCGGTACCATTCCGTTTCACGTGAAATGAGTTCACAGCATCTTTTGGTCTTAAAGTGGAGCGATGAGGCTGAAATTTATTAACCTTACGTTTGATTGGTAAATTTGAACACAGCTATTCACTACAACCCTAATATTTTTTTTTAAATTTAAATTTAAATAAATATATTGTTTTCTAAAGTATACGCGAACACTACACATTGAAATGAAACAATTTTTACGGATCTACTCGCGTTTATGTTACACGTTACTTATGTAATGATTAATTATTAATAATTATATATTTAATTATTTATTAAATAAATATTTTTAAACCTTTGTAGTTACATTTGGTAAAAAACTACGCATAACCGGGATCGTATAATTTCAAGCTATTTAACATAATAAATATATATTTTTTTAATTATAGACAACATCACATGCATTGTTCTCATCCCAAGTAAGAAGCTAAATCACTCGTTTTATGGAAATCAGTAACAACGACCGACGGTACCTCAACCACCCAGACCCAATACAATATCGAAAATTTCGTTTTCGTCATTAACCCAACCGGGAACCAAACTCGGGACCTCAGAGTTAGCGCCGCCCAAAGTCCGGCGTGCAAGCTACTCCGGAGGTCGTCATATTCGGTTTAGCTATGAACAGGTTTTCAGTTCGCCCGGATCTATTCCACCTACCACCATTTCATCAAATCTAAGTTGACTGCCATAACGACGAAGATTTATCGTCACTTACGTCTAGATGAAGACCAAGCGCGCGCCGAGTTAAAAGGTGTTGGCATAAAAGATTGTAGAATCAATCATCACCTACTGAAAAAGGAACAGTGCTACACTATTCGTATTAATATCTATAGTTATTCCGCCGCGGCCGTTAAGAAAAACATAAGACGGTCACGGATTATAAAAATGTATCATAAAAACGTGATTTAAAACTTTTTGAAAGGTCAAATGTATTAATCAATTTAAAATTCGATTCCTTAAACAGAAAAACAAAAGAAGTTCGCGGCAACTGGCCTCCTCGACAAGAAATGTTTTGCAAACGAACTTATTAAACATAAGTTATACCAAAAATATGGGCGCACGATACACATCCCCACTTCATCGAATAACAATAGCGTTGTCAAATTTAATACGAGAATAATGTGACCACTACGGAACTGCGTTATTACGGCCCCAAGCAAATGTAAGCACTCACTGAATAATAATAGGGTTCAAAATATTATATCGATATTATTCCGGTTGCCACCCCTACGCTGAATTATTAAATTATTCGTGCCATCCGTTATTTGGTCCCTTCGGTGGTGTTTTGTGAGTTGTGGAAACCTACATATGAGACGAAAATACCAATCACTCTGATCTCGAGGTTGGCTTAAATTTTTGTGTAGATTCTTCTATTTATGGATGTGGAGTTTGTCATAGGACATAGGATAAATTAATATAATATTATTTTATTAATATAAATTTTTAATGTACAATTACATAACAAAATAAAGTGTGTAATATATATATATATATATATATATATACATATATTTAAATATACTTATGTGTATACTTCAATATTTAATATTTTTATTATTTTTAATATTTTTATTATTATTGTTTTATACTAGTGCACTACTGCCTTTTATTTTCCTTTCTGTTGTCCTATACCTCAAAGGTTGTCTGGAAGAGATCGATTTAAGCGATAAGACCGCCTTTGCCCACCCCGATATAAAAATTTCGTTGTTTGTTTTTACTTTTCTGTGTGTGTGTGCAATAAAGAGTTTTATCTATCTATCTAAAGTAAATAATTAGGTCTTAGTAGCTCTGCATCAAGATCTAGATCGGATTCAGATCTTTACATTTATACCACACCATTTTGTTAGACGTTGTATACATAGGTACACCATAATATTAAAATGATCCAAAACTTCAAGTATTCTTTAAAAAAAACATTGATCGCATCATTCCTAACGTTGCTTGGTTGTAAATTAAACAGATATCCTTATATTAGGTACTTTCCAAAGACGAGAGTGTTTCGTGACAGTTACGCATTCGTTTCCTCACTTGAAACAAAACACGATAGTATATGTACAAACTTTAATCTTAGCGAATTGGGTTAGAATATTTCATTTGTCTTTTGTCTTGCGTGCTTGAACTAATTCGAAAGTGTGTCTCAGAAAGACACTCGCATGACTCAAAAAACGTATACTCGTATGGCAATGGTCGTCATTATTTGATATGCATCCTTTACAGCAATACCCTTAACTAAAATAATCATTTGAATAGTTTATAGTGTGTGTGTGTGTGTGTGTTTATTTTTCACTTTGGCAACAAAACATATAACTTTAAATTTTTCGTATAGAACGAATAGAAATAAAATTATCCCGTTCAACGTTCCTGTTCAATTACCAACACATGGTTAAGCATAATAAACAAAATAAAGTCACTTAATTTTTTTAAAACAAGTATAAATCTATATCACGCATGGTCTACACTCGTGATGAAATGTATGAGCCACTTTATATCCCGAATCTCTCCTATCTCGAATTCCTCTTAAATTGAAATGATTCCTGGTCTAAACCTAAACAAACACACTCCGATGGCCCTTTCGCGTGTCCCATATCACTTGGCACGGTATGAAATCCTTTTTGGAACAAAATTTGTTTCTTATTCGGATCTTTTCGTATTCATTACGGTACGGTTGGTTATATGATTTGAAATTTTTTATATCATGCGGTGCTTCATATGTCTGTGCTGCTATACGTTTGATTAACATTTGTATTTTGTTCGTAAATATAAATTTTTAGGTAAGTAACAAATTGCGTATTTTTATCTCATTACCTACTACTAAGCAAATGCTCCCCTCCAATAATTTTCATTTATTTCTGAATTAAATGAGTCTTACCACCAACCAAACAGATTACAATTTTATATAGATCCTAGCTAGCTCGCTATCTCTAGCTATCCTACTAGCTGACCCGGCAAACGTTGTTTTGCCAATTATTTCTAGGGCATTTGTAGGGTAGAAAAAAAGAAACTTATTGTAAGTGTGTTAGGATGTGAGCGAAAGGGGCATGAAGCCCTGTGAACGATGACGAAATATAAAAATAACAAAACACTAAACATTTATTTTTTTACTTTATTATAATTTAAGTATTATAATTTGAGGAGCTCGGTGGCGCAGTTGTTAACGCGCCCGGTCTGCGAGTGCTGAGGTTAAGCAACTTTCGCAAAGGCCGGTCATCGGATGGGTTTTAGCTAACACAAACAAACTGGATGGTTTGCCCACTCGAGAGCATGCCGCGTATAATTTTCCGTGTGAAAAACATGGTGTGCTCAAATCTAAGCCACAATTTTACATCGTTTGGCCTTGCGACTTATTGATAGTCATTCCTACTCCGTGCTGTTTACTGGGTGAGAAGTGACTACGGTAGACGCCTGGCGGAGACAACCGATCAAGTGATTAATATGGCTATAAAAAATAGGGGTTGGTGATAGAAGGGTGAAAATTTAGGGCTGTTTACTGGGTCAGAAGTGACACCTGTAGACATCTGGCGGGGATAACTAATTAAATGACGATTGATCAGTTTTCGACCGGAGAGGAAAAATGATTAAATTACTAAAATGGCTATTAAAAAATAAGGGTTGATCGTAGAAAGGTGAAAATTGAGGATTGTATGTATTTTTGTATGTTGCATCATAATAAAATAGAAATTAAAAATTTTGTCTAAAAAATAAAAAAAAAAATTAGGGGTGGACTACCCCTAACATTTAGGGGGACGAAAAATAGATGTTGGCCGATTCTTATAGATACCGGATAAGCACAAAAAATTTCATCAAAATCGGTCAAGCCGTTTCGGAGGAGTATGGCAACGGAAACTGTGACACGAGAATTTTATATATTAGATTCCTCTGTTTTAATTGAACCTGGGACCTCTAGGTCCACTACCGGTGGTCTAACCACTAGACTACAGAGGCGGTTGGAAAAATAAAGTCGAGCATGTGCACTTTCAATGAAACAAATATCCTCTTTGCCAAAGTAAATATAAGTTTAGTACTTTTGGCACGGAAACTAACAATTATATCCGAAACTCCGGAGATATGGTTGAACTTTGCCTCCGTTTCCCAAGTACAATAAAACTTTCAGCGCTGTTAATACTAAAAAGTTTGCATGAAACAGTTAACAGATTTTCTCATTTTCGAAACACTAAACAAATCATTGTTCCAGTTTCACCTATTTTAACTCTAGCCCTTTAAGAAGTAAAAATAACTCATTTAAATTATGAATAAGTTTCAAACTTCTTTGAAAGAAAAATAACGTTCGCCCTTAATACTAATGATTACCGCAGTCCTTATATTAATTGAAAAGCCGCCGGCCGCGGCAGCCGCGCGGCTCCCGGGTCACTCGAGTAGTTCAATCAGAATTCAGCACGAATCGATACCGCACAGATCGAAGTATCGTAATCACTTTTAGATACAATCGATAAAGGTGCGTTACCTGGTAATGACTGCCATCTTACGACAACAATAAGGACTAAAACGGTTCAATGTGCTTTCTAAAAAAAGTCGAGATATTTTAATTAAGTTACCCAACGAGTGACCCGTCACCGTAATGCATCGCAATGCGTCTAAGCAAGCCAATGCCATCACCATCGAGTTCTTATATAAACAGAACTAACCTCTTTGTCAAAACTAAATCACAATTTTTTGTAGCACGACCCGTAGCGTCTAGCTACGACGTAGACGCACTTTTTGTAAACACCATAACATCAAAGGTTATTAACTTCCATATTTGAGCTACGGCCTTGTTTTGATATCAATATGTAATGGCGTGCATGCTCTTTATATCCTATAGAAAGGACTGATAACAATTGAATATTACACATCATTACACAACAATTGAACATTAAAAACCTTAATAAATTAAGAAAATGACAAATTGTATTGTTCAAAATCTTTTCTTACCTACCTGATTTTGACTTTTTGTCTCTATGGAAAACATAACAGAATCAGGTCGGTTAGACACGGTAGTAGATGTTTAAAATTATCAGGGGGTGCGAGTTTAGAAGCACACCGATGATAACATTTAACATGACAATTTTTTTTTAATGATTTACAATTAGTTTACTTACATCCTACCGTTTAAGAATTTTTAGTAACTATGAGTATAGATACAAGTGAATCTAAACATTCGTAATAGATATCATACTGTGTGAGAGGAGCTCGATGGCTCAGTGATTAACGGGCCTGGTCCAGCCATCGAACGGGTGACCAAATTTGTATCATCATGAGTTTCTCCGTCCTTTTTTTTATTTTTTCGGTAAGCACTTGGCTTTCATCTCACCTGATGTTAAGTGACGATAAGGCCGAAGGTGGAAGCGCACTTCACCCAGAACCTCAACTAGTGAGACATTGGCTATCTTATCTCTAACTGCTGGAAGACAACAATGCTACAAACATTGATGGTATGGCGACATAGTCAGATAACATGGAAGGCTTCGGAAGGCACGTAAAGGCGTTGGTCCCAGCTAATAACAACCAGTTCGCACTGGGCCCGTGTGATGGTTTATGGCCCCATCTCCCTATCCATCCATAGGGAAAACTCTTGCCCAAGCAGTAGGGACATAAAAATTACCTGTGGATGATGTGATGATGATCATAGTGTGAGAATGATTGTCATCGTTTTAAAATAGCTTTGCTGGGCGCTAATTATGCAATATTTTTTTACCTTACGTAAATTAAAGGAATTCAAAACTAAATAAAGCCTGTCCAACAGTAAATATAAAGGAGCGCGTCGCTGACACTAGTACTACGAATATAAAAGAACTTAAACAAAACCGTGTCTGTGCACATTGTTATTTAATTGAGGCTACTATATTGTTTTAGGAGCAAAAACAATTATACTTATTGCATTTTTATTTAATAAAGTTTTATAAATGTATTCATATACAATTCACAAAATAAGAGACCTCTCTGCAATAAAGGAGAGATTTACTGTCAGGCTGAACTTTTTTTCTATTCCTAATTGGCAAACAATTATACAGAATGCTTGGTTAGTTTTGTTAAAAAATAAAATTAAAAAACACCATACTTTCGAAATTGTGATTTTTAAATCGAAAGAAAGAATTTATGCCATAAACTAATGGCTACTATTGTGTATGCAAAGCGGAAATTTAAGATCTTGCGTACTTAAATCGTAGTAAAATAGAATTAACAAATTCCACATGGCAGCTCAGTTTGAAGAGCTGTGGCTCGAAAACGTAAGGTCGCAGTTTGCAAAACACAAATTATTTTTCGTAAACTACGATTTTAATAACACTGAATTTAATAGCAAAAGCACAAATTAATTAAATCTTAATGGTGTAACGCAAACTACCTCTATCGCTTCAATATCGCTCCATTGTAATTTCTTTCGCCGGTAATGTGGGCGATTAAATTTATTTATGAGAAACGAAAACAAAAGTGCTTATGGCAAGCGGAAAGTGGAGCGTATTAATAATACTCCCGATAATTTTCAGTATAATTTTCCCCTTGCAACGTACATAGTGATGTATTAGAGTAATTAGTGTTATCAAGACTATTACCATGATTTAAAAAGCCGATATCTTAGCAAAACAACAGAAAATGTTGTATTTAAGCCCGTTGATAATACGAGTATATTAAATTATTGGATATACTTTTGTGTATGTGGAATGGTGATATAATTTTTATTTACAAATTGAAAAAAGACAAACACTCAGCACTCAGTGCACCTGAACTGGCATGTCATGGGGTGCGGGTTCGAATCCCGCTCGTGGATTTTTTTCAACACTTTGCCTTTTTTCAAATAATATCCCTTTAGATATAACACGTGCACATGCATAACACATGGCGGTGTACAAAATTAAATAATTTAATTTAATTTATTCAAGTATTTGCTAAAGTGGCTTCATATGTACATACGCCTGCACATCAAACTACCACAAACTGTCAAATTTTCTCAATAGATTTTAAACTTTATTTGTAAGGTTGAACATTTTATTTTACAAAGGAGATCACCCAAGTTGGGCTATTTTTAAAAGTACCTATCGGGTAACAAAAAAAACTTAATATTTTATTAGATTATAACATAATGAACATTTTTTATTTTGATAACAAAGTTGTAAGTCCGTTTGTTAGTAAGTAAGTTTGAATTATTATTCAACCGCTATAATTAGCGGTTAATTTTCTGTCAGTGTAATAAAAATGATGTACTACTTTTTTTTCCAGCAGCGTGTGTGACAGGCTTTCGAAAGTGAAAAAACAAACATCTGAATAACGCATTTAAATATTATTATAAACTATGTAAAAATATTATCTTTGAACCTCATTTAACAATACAAAAAATGATCCAACAGGTTGGGTTCCATAATAACAAATGAATAGAATAATATATGTTAATAAAATATAATAATATGTTTGATTGGCCGACTCTTTCAGAATTAGGACAAAAAGGTATGGACGGTGAATGATGTCCTTTGTAAGTTTTAAATAACCTAATGTGCAGGTGTCTGTACTTCTATGGAGCAGGTATTGAATTTTAGCATGAAACAGCAATTTATTTTTCACTTGGACATAGAGGCTAACATCGATATTTAAATAACAAGTGTTGAAAAAATTTCCACGAACGGATTTCAAACCCGCACCGCATGACATGCCGGGGTAGGTGCTCTACCAACTATGCTATCGTTGCTCTATCCAATCCGCTAAAATTAATCAACACCATCGAATCCCGCTCATGAAAATTATATGTACATTACATTGATATATATTATTTTCGCCTTTGAACTATCTCTGTCGACACCATTTTAAATTTCGTAATTTTATTTGACTAATTTCATAATGCCAACTTAACTATTAATGACATGTACATTTTGTGATATAGGTCTGTGTAACCTATTTAGTATTTATTTAATGCTTTTCGCTACTGTAGTTGTTGGAAACCAACGAGCTATTTCAGTTTCCTTTTTATGATTGCAAATAAACTGAACGGCAATAACGACTTCTGTTTTGAAGACTAAGAGTCTAACAAATAACAAGCTTCGAATAGTTATACCGTGTTTTGTTCCTGTCATGTAAACTTCATTTCTGATTAGAGTAAAAGAGACAAAACACGGTATAACAGCTGTTTGAAGCTTTCTGTTTAGGCTCTTAAGTGTTTGTGTTCTACCGGTTCTAGCAAACGAATTTTATGTTTTGTTTGGCGACGTTACAGTAAGGTGCAGTCGGAGACATGAACAGACATTACAGATTGTTAACAACACTTATGTACATTATTTTCTGTGCTGTTTTCGTTCAGTTTTACTAAGCAACTCAACACCACGTAACGTACACGCTTCTAATACCGGCAGTTCAAGCTGTCTATAAATTAATTTCATAAAATAAGGTTTATGCGGCTGTGCTTGGTAAAGTGTTTTAAGTTTTAATCATAATTGAGTATCCTATATTTAGTATTTAAAATAAGTTTTAAACTACACCACTAATTTTTAGTTTTGTTGGCCGACGTAACAGTAAGTTACGGTTCAAGACATGAAAAGCATGACAGAACGCTCATGAGCGTGTGAGTAAGTGACTAAGTGAATGAGTGAGACACACTTACTTTCGCTCACACAGACCATTTAAAAGTAAAAAGCTTATATACTGTCCCACTTCTGGGCAAATGCCTTCATCATTAAAATCAAGTTAACACTACCGTTGATGGGTATTGGTATAATTAACAAATTACACAGACCTAATCAACAACAAATGAGTGAGAGAGATTACAAACGTTCGTTTACGAACTCAACAGTTTTATTTATCAAAAAAAATGAGTAAGTTAAGATAGAGACGATACTTACGTAAGCTTAAAAACAAAAGAGAACTAATAATTTATAAAAAAATATTGACATTTCTTTTGAAACATTACAGTTTAAAGCGTATTCACTCGATCAACTTGCATATTTTTTTACTCAATCTACTCGTTTATTTTACCCATTAGACTCAAAACTTAAATTATTGATTCAAAACTTTGGCATTGGCTTATTCACGGGCATACTTTATCAACTTTTCTTTAAAGAAAATAAACGATACCTCTCGGCAATGAGATACTATACTATAGATACTACCCAAGAAGTTTATTGATATAAGGTCAACCTTACGATAAACTGTTATGTTCAGGATTAATTTGAAGAAGTATAAGTTTAAATATAAAACAAACATTATCTTACCACTATTGCAAAAAAGGGTTAACTTTAGAAACAAGTTTAACGTCAATAGTTTGGTCTCTACGTCTTAAAGCGCCATGGCGTTTACTGTTAATCGACCAACAAATCAATTTATACGTTGTCATCTTTTTAAATGTGACTAGTTTAAGTTTAACAAGGCTAACTTTGACACTATAATTACCGTAAGTTTCTACATAGTAGTCGACTTCAGAAAACTAAGCAAATTATTAATGACACTCTCAATTCTAAAATAACTCCGTTTTATATTACCCACGCATATAAGTTTCACGTGGAGCGGTTTATCAAAAAAAATAACAATTTCACAGAGCGTCTTAGTGGACCCCAATTTTTCGCGGACGGAGCCTGCGAAGGCAGTATCAACAATTTTGCGCGCGCCTCAACCCATCCCAGTATAGCTTTGTCGTTGGTACAGTGCGCACGTCACTCGAGCCACGGCCGAAACCCCCGAGACGTACAACCCTTAACGAAAATTCGAAATACGAACAGCAATTTAGTAAAACAAAAAAACATATACAAACTTTGTGGTTTAAAACAAAAGAATTTTAGCAACTTCATACCGTGTGTTAGGTGTTTGTGTTAAATAAACGAATGATGTGGTATTTGACAGATGTGGGGTAACGTTGGTGATCCATCATTTAGATGAAAAAATGATCATCAGAGATACGAGACGGCTTTGAACGTGCAACTGCCAGGTATAATTATTTTTAATAGTTGAATCATACTTATTGTTATTGTGTATTTAGAAATAAGTGTTTTTTTTATTTTATTTTTTATGATTCTAACGTGATTAACGCGTCTGTGACTGGCTGAATTATTTTATAACTTCCTACCAGTAAATATTACATAGTGTCCATTAAAAATATTGCCTTATTTTCTAATTTTACTTTTTACTTGTAGTTACAGAATATTTCGTTATTCGCTCCTAATAATAATACCAACAAAGTCAGTCACTTCCAATCTGCACAAGTGTAATAATTAAACGCTAATCTCAGACGAGTTGCCTAAGCAACACGTTGTTCTTATAAACTAATTAAATTCAACTTTTATCGCTGTTTACGCGGACTTAACAAATTTTGGCCGGCGCTTCTCGCCGTCGTCGTTACTACGCTCAAAATTGATTAATCTTAATTTAACAAACTTCAAATTGAAGGGTCTCTGTTTGTTAACCAATTGTTAAGCATAAAACTTAAGGCTGTTAGCTTTGGACAGCATGGGCATGGTAAATCTTTCTAATCAACTGAAGAGCTTCACGCTTTGGAAAAATCTCTTTATTGTTAGAAATGTAGTTTTTTTTTTTTTTCATTTGACTGAACCTGATTTGTTCAGCAAGCATTCTGTTCGCATAGCGTTTAGCTGTCACCGCAGCCTTTAGACTTTTACAACACCATAGGAACACTGACGGCTTCGTAATTAAGCCTTGATGCCCAGTTATTATACTGGATCTTCAAACCGGAACCCTGCAATTGGTTGGTGATGAGAATAGGTAAAAGCGTAGCTATTACAAGAATGGTTAAAGCAAAAAAATCCAGTGACGCTGAAAATGATGCCTGTGGCCATCAGCAAACATTCTAAAAAAAATTGACGCCTTTCAAATCAAATTAAAGATAGGATTCATCATCATTAGCTTGTATACGTCCGTCCCACTGCTGGACTCAGTTCTCCCACATGAAGTAAGGCATATAGGGAGACAGGGTACTCGCCATGTTAGTTCAAAGCGGATGGATGGATATAACCAACTGCTACAATACGATAAACCGGGACCGAACGACTTTCAAAACTAAATAATAAAATGAATGAAACAAATAATTATTTAACAAACGATCTAACTGGGTCACAACCTAATTAACAAGTCACTTTTAAGTCTCCGCCTTCTTAAATTAGTGGTTGATCATTTGTTGTATCTTTCGTAAGCTGTGAAAATAATTTTGATAATAAACTATGACCTTGCTTGGTTTGACACAGAGTATAATTATGAGCTTGGTATAGATAATCCAAAAGTTCCCGTTGAAACTAAAGGACATGCTTTAGTTGGGAATCGAACCAACAACCTTTCGCTGTACAGGCGACGGCTAGCTCTTTCAATTGAGCTACCGAAGCCTTAGTTTCTCTGTCGAATTATTCAAGTCCTAACTTAACTAGTCTATATTTCGATAATAGATTGAATCTGCACACTAAACCAAAAAACTTGAATTAAAAGTCAAAAGATTTACTTAAATTTACTTTAAACGTTTCGGTGGCCATATGCCGAAGCGCTCGCTCAGATATCCGAAGATCTTGGGTTCAATGCCCAGATCGGAGAAAGTATGTTTCGTATATTTCGATGCATAGCCCAGGTTTGTGATCACAGCCTTTTTATAGCTAGCTTGGTGATTGAGTCAACACACATCTGTAATTGTAGCAAGGACTTGATTTCGATGATGGAGGCCTTTGCCCAGCAGTGGGCTAGTACAGACGCCTATTACTTTCATCATCATCATCGGCCTATGTTAGTCCACTGCTGGACATAGGCCTCCCCTAATGAGCGCCATAGCGCCCTGTCCTCAGCTTGACGCATCCAGCATCTGCCTGCAGTCTTTCGCAGGTCATCATCCCACCTGGCCGGAGGGCGTCCTACACTACGTTTACCGAGTCGTGGTCTCCACTCAAGAACACGTTTACCCTATTACTTTACTTATTTCAAAAAACAAACGAATGATACGACGTCTATAACATTCAAACAGTCCAATTTTATTATTATCACTGCAATATCTGTTAGTTGAATAATAAAATATTCATACGAAAATTATAGTCCATTAACTAACCGATAGTTTAGTAATGCCAATAAAACTGTTAAAATTTTATGACAACTGTAGTACCTACAGACTAATGGTTTTACACGTCAAATTCTCGCCTATTAAACGTATTTTTAACCGACTTCAAAAAAAGGAGGAGGCTCATAATTCGACTGTTTTTTATGTTTGTAACCTCTGAACTTTGGACTGGGTGAACCGATTTTGATGATTCTTTCTTTATTTGAAAGCTGGTGCTTCCCGTGTGGTCCCATTTTAATTAAGTCCAATTCTGATGACGGAATCCTCAAAGAATTGAGGGAACTCCTCAAATATTGTGGGCATACCTATAACGATTTTGGTATTTTCAGAACTAAGTCAAGCATTTGCATTCAGAAAGTATCATTTGATGAAGTGTAACTGATGAAAAAAACCACAGATTGCCATCGGAACTCCTCCTCAATGATAAGTATTTCACGGGTGGCGATAAAATATCTCGATTAAAATAGTTAAGCGACTATGACGAAGCAAAAGAAGGCAGGCACCGAAACTCAGTTTTTGATTTCCTACTTTGAGATAGGCGTTCTCGTTTTCTTCGCTTGTCTCATTTCAACGGCGCAGTCTCATTTATTTCAAACAAAAATTTTAACAAAAAAAAAACCAACTCCAAATAATTTGACTGATAAAATTGCACTAAAAAGTAAAAAACAAGCGTTAGACTTACATAGACCATAATTTTAATAGAAAAATATATAGGTACAATTATGGTTATTTTTGGCGTCGGTCTCAGCCAAAGTAACTTTAACATAAACATTTAACGACATACTATATATTATAATCATAATTATAGTACATTCTGTGTGTGTAGTGTGTGTAGTGTGTAGTGTATGTAGTGTGTAGTGTCTTAGGGCATTTTCCAATATTTTTGACGCTGTAAGGGAGAAAAGAACTTGACACTTGCTGTTTCTTGCCGGTTCTTCTCAGTACAAGATCTCCCGCCCAGAGAAGACTTACGAACCGATGGCATAATGACGTTCATAAGAGCTATTTGTAGCCTAAACTGCAAAATTTTGAATTTGAACTCAATTTTATGCATGAAATTTGGACTACAAATGCGGACTGGCACCGGCTCCAAATATAACAATAATTGTACCTATATACTTTCCTAATAAAATTATTGTCTATATAAGTCGAACGCTTATTTTTTTACTTTTAGTGCAATTTTATCAGTCAAATTTTTTGGAGTTGGTTTTTTTTGTTAAAATTTTTGTTTATATTTATATTTGTTGGCCTCGCTTCAGTGGACGTGTGGCAATGCGCTCAGCCCGATACCGGGTAGGTTTATTGCCCAGTTACGCCAAAGTGTGTCTCGTATTTTTGGATGCAAAGCCCTGGTTTGTGATCACCAACCCGCATTTGGCAAGCGAGGTGCCTGCGTGCGTGATGGTGTATTTAGCCAATTCATAGGAGTAATAAATTGATGAGTAAATGAGGAGCTCGATGGCACAGTGGTTAACGCGCCTGGTTTGCGAGTGCTGAGGTTAAGCCACTTTCGCAGAGGCCGGTCATCGGATGGGTGACCAAAAATTTATCATCTCAAGCTCCTCCATGCTTCGGAAGGCACGTTAAGCCGTTGGTTCCGGCTGCATTAGCAGTCGTTAACCACCACCAATCCGCACTGAGCCCGCGTTGTGGTTTATGGCTCGGCTCTTATCCATCCATCGGGAAGACTCGTGCTCCAGCAGTGGGGACATAAAATGAGCTGATGATGATATATAAATTGTAGCAATGAATAAATTTTAATTTATGAGAGCTTTCCCAGCAGTGACATAGTATGTAAGATAGTATGTAAGATAATTTCTTTTTAATACTTGTACGCCACAATTTTCAAAATTGTTTTAAGTTTAATGGAGTACACGGTAGTCTTAACTACGAAATCCATTTTAGGCAATACTAGCTTTGTCTAGCTCTGTAAACTGTAACAGCAAAATTAAGTCGCAATAGAATTGAGCCAATGTTGGCAAGATTGGTTCGAAAAGTTATAGGTGATTGAAAGCATCTAATTGGACAAATTTAATTTATATTTCTTTATATGTATTTTAAAGTGGTTTAATGTTGAATTTGTATGTGAAACATATACAAAAAAAGATTAGTCAATTTGAAAGCATCGCTTAATTTAAACCCATCGGGCACACATTTATGATAATTGCAATGAAATCGATTCAATATTATTAAAAAACGACACATGGGACCCGTTTTCAAATAAATTCAGTTAGATAATAATTCTGATGAATGCAAAAATTACGAAGCAGTTTAAACAACTTCACGTTTTACGATTTTAGTTTAAGTAAAACCATTACAAAAAACATTAAAAAATAACCTAATTATACAACAATTAAGTCACTTTGCAATATTTTTTGTATAAAAGGCAAGCCCATACATCCTAGTCTTCAGTATTTTGTGATAAATGGCGATAGATAAAGATGAGTGGTGATTAATGCATGATAAATGGTGAATAATTAATGAAGGATGATATTCCATTCTCCTCCTTTGAGTTTTACTAAAGATGTGGGATTTTACTGAGACCATTACACGGATATCGTGAGAGATTTAAAAAAGGGACCTACGATCTTTTGTTTCAATTTATAACAGTAATTTACACGAACACTAAACAAGTTACCACCTGCCATTATCTATCTTCCCTTTAAGAAAAATAAACAGGCGACGTTAACTTTTCGAAATAGTTGAATGCGCATCATAAGCCGATTTGATTAAATAACAAAAAAAAAATTAATTAATTATTATAAATTATTTAGTATTTATTTTTTTTATTATTATTAATTTTTTTTTTTCTATGCAAATAAAGATTTATTATTATTATTACACTCATGAGAGGACCTTGTTCTCTGTACTCTTTTTATTTAGTTTCACTGGGCCTCACAGAAGCACTTACAACTCTACGTCACATACCTAAGTCTACTGCGGGTGACCTTGTACTGCGAAAAGCAAAATAGAATCTGAGAAGGGCTTCTGATTTGTATTATTAATCAGCAACGTCAATATTTTCCAAAATGACGTCAATTTAATTATTTCAAAACGTGCCCAAACACAATGTAAATCTTAGCTGAGCAAACGACAAAATTGCCCTTTTGTATTCACACTTTCTAAGCTGAAATAAAAAAGTTGCGACTCATTTAATCAGAAGGAAAAAATGAGGAGTGCAAGCAATAAGTCATCCAATTTCCCTTGAAGACAAAGCGGGGTAAAACAAAGGAACAGAATAACACGGCTATCAAGGACACCAGTGTGCCAAAATAAAGAATAAACTGCAAGATTGAGAGAAAGAACATGTTGATAGTTTTTGACGTAGAATTATTTGTATTTTATTGTTAGAATTAAATGGAATTAGGCGTTACTTTGCGGATATCCGTCGCATACAAAAAGCAATTAAAATAACATGTAGTATTTATTCCGCTAACTTATTCGTTTATCAAGCTTGGATAAGCGGAAGGAGCAATGGAAGCAAGCAAACATGCACATCAAACCGAAAATCCGTGGGTTAGTCCATCTAGTTATACTATTAGTTACACAAATTAACAGAATGGACGAAAAAAGTCTTATTTGTTATACTGCTCAAAACTTATTGGATTCGAAAAAAATTATACAGGTTTGTCCATGTAGTTATACTCACGTGTTTCGCCCCTTCATGAGGCATCTTCAGGAGCTGTTGACTGGTCGACAACTGCTTTTATATTGCTTTTAGCACTTCAGTAATAGCCGATATACCCTCGCCAGTTAGCTAATTTTGTACGTGTAGCTTTCATCTCACGTAATCTGCAGTGATGATAAAGCCGAAGGTGGAAGCGTATATTTAGTATCATTGATGTTATAGCGACATATTTAGACCACAGAGGCAGACCTTCTTGGTCGAGTGATTTGTACACCGGTTTTCATGGTGTCGCCATCTCTGAGGTCCCGGGTTCGAACCCCGGTCGGGTCAATTTAGAAATTATTGTTTTTCTAAATTGTCTCGGGTCTGGGTGTTTTCTATGTATACTATGTATTTAAGTATTTTAAGAGTTTCATAACGAAGCTTCTCTTGGGCTAGATAATTGGTGTGAGTATAGGAAAGTTTATTTATTTAGTTAAATTGTTTGTGTTAGGCTCACATCGGTACGTAGTAGTCTAAAGTGACTATGGAGATTGAACAACTATTCATTCTGTTCGGCAACCAATGCTCCTGATTTTATCGCGCATTAACAGAACGGTACCTAATCTAAATCTGGAGGAGGAGTTCGATGGCACAGTGATTAACGCACCGGTCTGCGGGGGCTGAGGTTCGCAAAAGCCGGTCATCGGTTGGGTGACCAAAAATTGATCATCTATAGGGCTAAAGTAAAGGTTTTGGTCCTGGCTGCATTAGCAGTCGTTAACAACCACCAACCCGCACTGGGCCCGCGTGGTGGTTTATGGCCCGTTTTCCCTATCCATCCATCCATAGGGAAGGTTCGTGCCCTAGCAGCGGGGACGTAAAATGAGCTGATGATAATGATGAATCTAAATTTGAATTAAGATATTTATATATTAATTTTTGATAGAATTAAGATATTTATATATTAATTTTTGGTTGAAAAAAATTATATGAGAAATGTCTATATAATTTTTAACGCAAATTTTGTTGCGTTTTTTTTATATGAGAAAGTTGAATTTCCCGGTTTTTCTCAGTCCAATCACCATAGCCAAAAAAGCCAATGTATAATCAAAGAGCCGTTTTACATGTCGGTATCACATACAAATTTCAAAGCTTTAATTATTTCAAAGCAATAAGCCAATTCGAATAAAAATGTATACAGAGATAAAAACATTAAAAAAAAAAACGTTAGCTTAACTAATTTTATGCGATTTGAAAATTTCCGTAGTGGACTAATAATCGCATTAGATCAGTTATACAAACGTTATCTTAAAGGTTTTCTAATCGTCCACAACTCAGTTTATCCCCAAAACTCTGCCTTCTTTCTAAAGACACGAGGAAACGTTCAACCGTCTGCTTAGATTGCGCCCTATCATTTCAACGTCAAATATTCATAAAGTCAAGTATAAATGTTAACGAAAGTTACCTTGAAAGTGGTTGTACAGAACTTGACTGTTGTATTTGAAAAATTAATGAATTTACACCATCCCCTCGTTTTTATATTTTTCAAAAGCCCTTTTCTGTTTCCCAAATACTTATCCGCTATCGGAGGTCGGGTAGGTAAAAAATGTCGGCTATTAACGTCGTATCAAAGGGATGTTTAATTAAAATAATTGAAGATCGGACGTCGTGTAGTCAGTAGTTTAAAATTAGGCGTGAAAGGGGCGCTCTCATTTCAAATGTGCTGACATTCTTTTTAAAACAAAAGCAATGTGTATGTCGTCGAATTATATTGTTTGATGGCTGTTTGATCGAGCGTTGTACGGATGCGGATTCACTACTGTGACCAATTCGAAAAATATGATCTAAATTTTTCTTACCACAGACTCTATTTTATGCAAATATATGTTTGCCTAACCATTGTATATGTAATGTTCTCGTCACCCTTGAAACAAAATTTGCAATTAAAATAAAATTTTCCAATACAGAATACAAAATATAACCTTTTAAGACTCATTTACACCGTACATTGTCGGGTTACGTGACGCAAACACTACACATTGAAATAAAACAAATTAAGAATCTACTTTTTTTTCTTTTTTTTTTGGATGCAAGCAGCACAAAACCGGTCGTTGTGGAGATCCTTGGGGGAGGCCTTTGTCCAGCAGTGGACGTTTTTTGGCTGAGATGATGATGATGATGATGAAGAATCTACTCGCATTTAGTTTACGCATTGATTATAATCAGTTGTGCTAAAAAGAGTACGAAGACCAGATTTATACGCACTCTACGCGTATAACAGGTACAGACATGTACCTGGGCGCCTCTCCTAGCCTTTAGAGGCGCCTTCGGGTTGTTCCACTCCTGATCATTGCTTGCGTGATGCCATTCCTTCTAAGAAAAGGCCCACCTTTTTCTAGATTACTTACTAATTGACTAGATTTTTTCCATCTCTCACCCATGATATCAGCCTCAGCAGTTGAGGATTCCGGGTGAAATTCGCTTCCACCTTCGGCCTTATCATGTTAACATCAGGTGAGATGACGACCAAGTGTTTGACCGAGAGATTTATAAAAAAATATCATTATTACAATAGTTGACATCTGACGTATGAATTCCACGCACGGAAAACGTCACATTATAATTAAGCCCCTGAAACTTTTCAACTTTACGTTTATTAATTTCTACAAAACTCGTTTGAACATCATAATTTCCTCGTTAAACACGTCAAAGTTGCTAAAATCTCATTCGAACATTCGTAAACGATATACGGGGTGGCTGTATCGAGAACTTTATGTGATTTACATAGGTAAGGAGCTCCGCTGACGGTTTAAGTCATGTGCGCTACGTCATTTCAGGAATGTACTCAGTAATTGTTTGATGTCTAACTTTACGAACATTTCGTTTGGTTTGATCTGTCGTAAATGGCTTTGAGCAAATAAAGGGGAACACAACTGCTGTGTAGTAAACGTATTTCTATGAGTTTGAATGTGAACAAAAGTCGGCACCACACACTAGGAACACACTACTATACATGAAAGTTCAGAGGTGATACGTTGTGTGCCCCCGCCCGATCCTCTAAATGCCACTACACATTTACAGAATACATTAAACATGCACACTAGTTTAGGCCCAAGACACCGTACTCGTAGAACAAGGGTACGTAGAACCGGTTCACACGAGCTCTATACCAGGTACAGACATGTACCTGGGCGCTTCTATCCTCCTCCACGGCCCGGTCTACCCGAGCCGAGGTCCGAGCCTTTAAAGGCGTCCTCGGGTGGTTCCGCTCCCCGATCCGAACCGAACCCTTCGGAGAATCTAGTAGGGCACGGGGACGCGCACTTTTAAGTGTGCGATGCCTCTAGAAAACCTCTGAAGGTGATTTGTTTCAATACGGCTTGAGGTACCCTTTACGTACCTCGCCGCCCCCAAAAAAGCCCGGCCTGAAAATGCGGTCTAAGGAAATCAGCAATCTCTCTCAAAAAAAAAAGTTTTGTGAATTAAGTAGATGTTGTAAAGAGACATTAAATGCATCTCTGATCCAATAGTTAGACACTGGACTTAGACCTAGAAATAACGTTCTTACGGAAGACTCACGACGAAATAATGTCAGACGGAACCTCTAGCGGAGGTTTTATATTTATGTAACGTATCACTTTCCCGTTTCAGAATAAAAATATAAATAAATCAAAAAGGAATATAACATCTTTTGTTTACTTTATTTGGAGCCTTCCGGACATTATAACCAAAGTCACACATGACTAAAAACTTCAATCTAGTTTTTACAAATTCGTTTTAGGTCTCTCACAATTGACTAGGTTTTATTTCATTCAGGCGGATGATATCACCTATATCACCCGGATTGTGAAAGGTCGTGGGTCCGATTCCTATCTACGGCAAGTTGTATTTGGTGTGGTAAGTACAGGTAAATTTCTATGTCCCACATGAAATCCACCATTTATCGCCGTTTAACTGCTCCTGTGGTCTGGTGGTATAGACGGTTCGTGTCCCAGCACGGAATACATTTTTGTGTACTCGGTTTTGTTGGTGGTAAGACTTGTTAGTCGACCTTGTTAACTACTACCATCTAAAATCTAATTAGGTCGCCATAACATCAATGTTAGTTGTGTTCCGGCAGATAGAGATAAGATAGCCAGTGCTTCATTAGTTGAGGATTTGGGTGAATTGCGCTTTCACCTTTTTTTTAAATATTTTGACGGGTAAGCCTTGATCTCACCTAATGTTAAGTGATGATAAGGCCAAAGATGGAAGCGCACTTCACCCGGGATCCTCAGATAGTGAGGCACTGACTATCTTACCTCTAGCTGCCGGAACACAACAATGCTACAAACATTGATGTTATGGCGACATATATAGATCTTTCGGCTTTATCGGACAAATAAAAATTCAGTCACTAAAACGTGGGAGATTTTGTTCCAATATTTAATCGTTGTTGTGGAATCATAGTCATCAAGGAAACATTATGCTAAGCGATCAGTATAATGAAAATACCTTTCACCAATCGCTCAATGACTATTTTACTAGTGTGAGTACAGTTATGATAAACATAATAACTTGTAAAATATTTTTTTTTAAATTGGAGGCGAGACCTTTTTGGACATAGAAATACAAAAACTAAAGCTTCAGGGTCATCATCATCATAATTTTTTTTTTAATTATTATTATTTATCATATTAAACAAAATTACAAATATACTAGTAACAAGCATAAAGTAAATCAACGAGGTTTATAAAAAAATATTATAAATATGAAAGAGTCTATACAAAAAGGAAATAAAACAGTTGGGGCACTTAATTACAATTCGCACTAAATGTTAAATTACTAAGAAAATAGGATTCAAGTTTCAATTTTAAATTATTTAAATTAATCATCGCCATCGAGTGGACTCTATGCTCGTTTATACCGATTAAGCATTTTGTTTTGAAAGTACTCTCCACTTTAAACATTTCGATTACTAATATTAGTTTTTATTTTTAAGCAAATCGTTTGCCAGTAATTTAAAACGCAATGTAAAAATTATGAAACCTATAATCAAATCACAATAAAATTTAATGTGATAACGTGTGTAATGTACGTGTGTTTACTTTTAATTTTATGTTTACCTGTTGTTATTATTCCTAAAAATGACTAAAAACGATAATCCTAAAAACTAAAGGTTCGGAGCTTGACCCGAACATTTAGTTTTAGGAATATCGTTTAGGAGATTAAAGCCTAGCGCTATCCAATTAAAGTATGTCAGTGAAATAACCAATAATCGCCTCTATGGTCTAGTGGTTGACCACCCATCTCAGACCCAGAGGTCCCGGGTTCGATTCCCAGTGGGGATACATGTTTATGTACTCGCTTCAATTAATAGTAGGGCTTGTTTGTTCGCTTGGTTAGCTACCACTATCTTATCTAAATATGTCACCATTACATTGTTGTGTTCCGGCAGCTAGAGATAAGATAGCCAGTGCCTGAATAGTTAAGAATCCGGCTGAAGTGCGATTCCACCATTCGCCTTATCATCACTTAAAATTTAAATTTAAATTTAAAAAACCCATCACAGCAGTGAGCATATTAAACAATGCTTGGAGTAAGTTCTTTAATTACCATAGTTATACTCATACTTCCCCCATTTTGTCGGTTATAAAAGTCACAAATACGCAAGGTCAAATATAATGATGTAACTACCATGTTTTATAAATAAGACATTGGTACAAGATTTAGGTAAAATGGGTCCTCTTCTAAACTATTTATAAGATTAGGTATTTCTGTAGCTGTACGATTCAGGGTTAAATGAGATTATTTCAATTTATCCTTGCTTTTTTATAATTTTACTGTTTCTTTATTATATAAAATAAAATGTATTTTTAAACTACAAATAAACTATTATAGTAGTTTAAAACATAAGAGTATTTTGTTGGCATTATGAACCATCACTTAATTTTGTACAATCTTGATAACAAAAAAATACATTTTAAACGGAGTGCATAATGTGGATGTCGGTTACAAAGAGTATTTGCCATTCGATAACGTTTACGAAAACGAGTTTTAGTATCACAAAACTTTTTTTTATTTTGTTTCAGCGTACATGCTGTTGTTGGCTTTAATTGGGGTTGCAATCCTTTGATTGCAACCCCAATTGTCCTTTGACAATGCTAAAAAAAACCCAGGCGTTATTGCTGCAGGCAGGCAGGGATTATTTTTAATTATTTTTTTAACTGTGTAAAACTACGTAAATCACATGACTTTCCTCGATTATTGGTAGTATTCATAGTACGCATCATTACAGCATCTAAGTAAGAGCGAGAGGGAGCTATTTATATTATTTATTAGTCACTAATATTACTACGGTTAGGTCTGCGTGGTCAATTAAATGAATGTCAATGTGCGTGCAGTCCCTCGGAAACCTTTTTTTTTTCCTGGTGCCATGAAGGTGAAGAGTACTAAAACTAAAGAGTACTAAAGAGTACTGGTATCCTGTAAGTATGCCAGTTGTAACTATTTGTAGGTACCATAAAGTTACCCCTGCCATAAAATAAATAGCAATTTTTACATTCAGCCATCAGTTTCAGTGTAAAGCGTTTATTTTTGTTATCTAGTATACGCTAGTTGTAAATATTTCAATTAGATTTTGAAATACCTGAATGTTAATCCTGCCACTAAACAAATAGCAATTTTTTTTACATTTAGCCATCGATTTTGATGATGCCACCTATGTGGCATTTCATTTCACGTTTATATTAAAAATTGAGATATCTTACATTTGCGCCAAGCCTGGGTTTTTTTTTCATACTTCGTGAGCGTTATCCTTTATGTTTACCTTCCATTCATCATCATCTCAGCCAAAAGACGTCCACTGCTGGACAAAGGCCTCCCCCAAGGATCTCCACAACGACCGGTTTTGTGCTGCTCGCATCCAGCGGCTTCCCGCGACCTTCACCAGATCGTCGGTCCACCTTGTTGGAGGCCTGCCCACACTGCGCTTTCCGGTACGTGGTCGCCACTCCAGGACTATCCCGCCCCAGCGGCCATCAGTCCTGCGAGCAATGTGACCTGCCCACTGCCACTTGAGCTTAGCAACTCTTCGGGCGATGTCGGTTACCTTTGTTCTTCTGCGGATCTCCTCATTTAGAAAGAACCCCCGAGCATAGCCCTCTCCATTGCTCTTTGAGTGACCTTGAGCCTTTTTACGAGGCCCATCTCTCACCGCATATACCTTCCATTGAATGCATATTAATTCTTAATGTGATCCATGTGATGTGAATGTCCGGTGAGTGAAAGTACCGGAGGCCCATCTCTCACCCCTCTCTCTCTCTCTCTCAATTCCTACTCCCTCCTCAAGATGTTAAGTCATGTCTCGAATTGGGGCCGACTTAATCTAGTCCATTTTAACCCTTCCAAAACACAAGTTTGCGTGTTTACCGCTAAAAAACATCCCTTCGTCGTATCTCTAAACTTTGAAGAAGCTCCCCTTGATACCAAACCGACCATTGGAATCCTTGGCGTCGATATTTCGAGTGACGTTCAATTTCGCGGTCATTTGGAAGGTAAAGCTAAATTAGCTTCGAAAAAGCTGGGTGTGCTCAATAGAGCGGGACAGTATTTCACGCCGACCCATCGCTTACAGCTTTACAAAGCACAAGTCAGGCCTCATATGGAATACTGTTCCCATCTTTGGGCTGGAGCGCCCCAGTACCAACTCCTCCCATTTGACCGCATTCAACGCAGAGCTGCTCGAGTTGTCAGCGACGTGGTAACCTCTGGTCGGCTCGATCCACTGGCCCTTCGGAGAGACGTTGCATCTCTCTGTATATTTTATCGCCTTTATCATGGGGAGTGCTCTGAGGAATTGTTCGGTTTGATCCCTGCCGCTGATTTCCTTCACCGCACTACACGCAATCGACTCTCTTTCCATCCACACCATCCTGATGGATGGCGATCTACTACTGTGCGTTTCTCACGTAATTTTTTACCACGAACTACAGTGCTGTGGAACCAGCTCTCAGCGGCGGTATTTCCGGACCAATATGACTTAGGAATCTTCAAGAAACGAGCCTATTCCTTCCCTAAAGGCCGGCAACGCATCTGTGATTCTTCTGGTTTTGCGGGTGTCCATGGGCGGCGGTGATTGCTTTCCATCAGGTGACCCGCCTGCTCGTTTGCCTCCTTCTAATATAAAAAAAAAAAAAAAAGATCCAACTCCTTCCTCAAGGTCGGCAACGCATCCGCGATTACTTTGGTTTTGCGGGTGTCCATGGGCGGCGGTGATTGCTTTCCATCAGGTGACCCGCCTGCTCGTTTGCCTCCTTTTAACATTAAAAAAAAAAAAAATGTGAATCCTGTTGACAATCCTCCAAATAAAATAAAAAACATAAAAAAATCTCCCCTTGTTGTCATTACTGCTGCTTCACTGTCTAGCACACAGGCACCCAAGGTGAAAATAAAAACGAAAATTTAATGGCAAAATTTCCCATTAGGCATTTTGAATTACTTAATACTTTTTCTTAACAATATAGTTTTTCTTACAAATTAAAAAGCAACAGGTTTTTTAGGGTGGACACCAATTTTCTTTCAGTTTTCTTTCAATTATTTTAAATAACCGTCCAATCTACATTTTTGAGGACTCTTTAATCGAAACGATATTGAAACGGCAGTTAAAAGTAAAAACTTTAGGTACACACGCCTTCTCTCTCTCTCTCTCTCTCTCTCTCTCTCTCTCTCTCTCTACCATATGCCATATATATGTACTATAAGTTATAGATGTATAACGTATAACAACAACACTGACACACCAAAAAAACGTGATACAATCCAAAAATATTGAAAGCAAACAGAATGTAGGCAATCTTGGGAGAAATTTAATTGTGTAAATGAAGCAGTTACTACGCTACCAATGTCAACTATGTAAATAGCCTAGGGCTAGCGTTAATTAAAAACTGTTCACAAAGTGATGTGCAGAAACATTATAACAATTTTAATTTCAGAACGCGTTGTGCAAAAAATAACTCCGCAGTAATTGCTCACGCTCAAGTTCATTCGTAGAGAAATATTTGATGGATCAAGACCAAAGCCATTTGTCAAAGACTTAAGTCTTAATGGAACTCAGTTAATGGAATTTAATTCATTGATTTACTTAAGGAAAAGGATTTAAGTTCTTATACACCTTATTCTAGGTACTGGTCTGGTGTTTTTTTATTTAGGTGATATTTCACTCTTGTATAGTCCTGTATAGCCTAGTAGCTAGGCCACCATTCACAGAAACAAGATTTCAACCTCGATACCTAGCGAGTACGATGTGTATTGTACTCAGTAGTTGTAGGGATTGTTCTATGTACAACTGACTGGCTACCACCATCTCATAACATTGCCGTGGCTACAAATAGGTATATATTAGTTGGAAGCATACATATTAGTAGCATTGTTCCCCTGTAGTTGAGAATTACAGTTACATTTTGCTTTAACTTTTTTTTTATAGTTAGCTCGGCAAATGACTCCATCCCACCTGATGTTAAGTGGAAATGGAGTCCAGACGCGAAAATAACTGGTGCAGCGTGGAAACAAACGTAGCATCAGTTAACTTCACTCTGCCGGCCCACAAGGTGCTTCTTCACGCCTCATTTGAAGGACTCCATATCATAGGAAGGAGGGAAAACGTGTGCTAGTGAACTATTCCATCTTTTGGAGGTGCGACAAAGAAACGAGTCACCAACTGCCTCTCATAGTATCAACTCAATAATAAACCTGACTGCCTGCAAATATACAATAAAACTATGTGAATGGTACGTTTACCTGCATCATTCTTAAATGTGTGCGAAAAGATTGAGATCCAAAATGGTTTATTATTACCTACCAAAGAGTTTAATATGTAAAATAAGCAGAAACATTATAGCTCTAGCCAAAACCGGCTTGGATGACATCATTAGTAGCGCTGCTTTATTTCGTCAATTAGAAGCAAGATTCAGTTCTTCGGTGTTAGATGTTTTCGGGTGAAGTGTACTTCGACCTTACACATACTTCATCGTCATTATCTCAGCTGAAAGACACCCACTGCTGCACAAAGGCCTTCCCCTTGAATCTACACAACGACCGGTTCTGTGCTGCCCGCATCCAGCGGCTACCCGCAACCATCACCAGATAGTCGGTGAACGCTTCCTTTTTCAAACAGTGAGACTCAACGTACTGATTATATGTATTTAGGTATCCTCTCTGTGAATTAAATCGTAATAATTAAACTTAGATAGTATTTAAGCTAGCCAGGCTACTACAAGCCCAACCACATCGAGTATACTAATCTGTAACCAACGCTGGGAAACAAACCTAGAACCATTACCTTTAGGACCACAATCTCCACAAACCACATATTGAGTAGTTAACAGTTTTAGATGAGATAATGCTATATAACGACAATGTTACGTAGTCACGTAAAGCGCTTTGCCCTACCACCAACCAAATCGAGCTCAATGTACTTCACTTAGTATCGACGCTTGCACCAGTGACCTTACCACAAAGCGTTAAGTTAGAAAAGACAGACTTTTTATCAAAGTCAAAACTACGTAAGCATTTTAGAATGAACCAATTATTTTTACCTTCCACCCATTCTGGACGTCCTTCAACTTCGGAGAAGAATGGGCGCAAGACACCTTTATAATCGTTCTCTTTTTTTCTAAACCTTGTCTTTTGATTCATCTACATACATACGCACAGAATACATAATAATGAAACAGAAGTCAACGCAGCGTGCCGGCTAGCGATGCGATGACCGAAGCGCTCCGGTCTTCATGGGAGAGCGCACAGACCAATATAGATGACCTAGACCACAGACAGAGTGAATACTGCCATAGACATACATAGCCTACTATACGATTCACCAGTGCTGAATATTTAGAATTATCTGTTTAAACTCGCTAATAGTTGCTTTTTGAGTTGGACGTTACTACCATTCATATTCATTTATTTATTTATTTATTTATTTATTTATCTATTTGTATAAAGGTGAACTTGCAGGCTTACAGTATACACCAACACGCCAGCAAGCTAAATACAATACTATAGAAGCATTACCCACCACCAAAATAATAAAAAAAATTTAAAAAACTAAAATCAATTAATTAACAATTACCAAAAATCATTAGGGCAAGATAAATTATGTCTAACGTATGAAATGTCATAAATCATAATACATTGTCCAATAATTTCATGTCAAAATAAAATATAAAAATGTCAAAATTAATTCTCATACAAAATGTCAAAATGTACCTATGGAAGATAATTACTGCAACACAAACTACAAATATACAATGTCAAATAATACATAAACAGTGCATAATAAAAAATAGCAAATATCAATTGTATCATACGTCAATACTTTCTAAAAATTTTAAAGCCTCTACATAAATATATTCAAAACGGTCGGCAAATATGTCGACATGATCACACTAAGCGAGCATATCCCCGATCAAGCAAAGGGCACGTGGAGTTGGTGCATTCTCGGCATACTTCGTGCGCGTGACAGGTTTGCGCAGCAATCTGGGCTGGCGGCGCGGTGCACTCACCACTACCCCATCCCAAGGGACGCGCGAGGGCACCTGAAGATTCATCTTAGACACCAAGTCACCGTCTAGCCTATGGTGTAACACCGCAATGAAATGGGCAAACAGTTTGCCTTTCCGCCTACAAGATAATGTGTTGAGGTCTACCATACCAGCGACGAAAAGCGAAGGATATAAATATGGGTAGTACCCATAACGACGCTTGTAAAGCCAGCGTGCAAACTTGCGCTGTACACGTTCCACTATTACAGAATATTTATCCTCCTGTGGGTCCCATATAATTGCCGCGTATTCTAATTTACTGCGTACATACGCGTTGTACAAAACCTGGGCCACAGGCGTGGGCCTTTAAATTCGAAGGAAGTCCGCATGACAAAACCCAACAACTTATTCGCCTGTTTACAGGTCGCGGTGACGTGTTTATGAAAATGCAAATAACTGTCCAAAGTTAGTCCTAAGTCTTTTATTTCACTAACTCTTTCCACATTCATGACACCTAATTTATAAATAACCTCTATTGGGCAACGCTTGCGTGAGAAAGTAATAACTTTGCACTTAGAGGTGTTAAAGGGTAGACAATTCAATAAGCTTCATTGAAACACCGCATCTATATCAGTTTGAAGATCCTCCACATCTGAGACATCTTTCACACCTAGGAACAGCTTAAGGTCATCCGCGAACAGAAGACATCGAGCAGTGCGAACAGCCTCAGGAAAATCATTAATCATTACTAGAAATAATGTAGGCCCCAAATTACTACCCTGACTGACTCCAGATCTTGTGTAGTACTCCTTAGATAGAAAACCTTGCATATACACAAATTGGCGTCTATCAGCCAAGTAATTGGCAAAAAAATCTAGAAGCCTTGGCGTACAACCTATCAATGCTAGTTTTCTCAACAATACATCGTTGTCGACCAAGTCAAATGCCTTTTTAAAATCAAAATACGCGGCATCGACCTGTCGCCCCGCGTCCATTTCTGCATAGACATAATCAACCAATGCGATTAGATTCGTTGTGGTCGACCGAGCCTTACGAAAGCCATGTTGGCTAGTATGTAGTAGACCACCAACTTGCCGGATAATACGACTGTTAATAATGGACTCGAATATTTTGGCAAACACGGAAAGTACTGCGATTGGTCTGTATTGTCTTATATCACCCTTGGCTTCTCCCTTTGGCACTGGAGTTACTCGTGACAGCTTCCAGCACGCAGGATATTTCGAAGTGTTTAGACAAAGATTATAAATATATAGTAGTGGAGTGCGAATAACTGACTCACAATCTTTCGCCAGAAACACAGGTACACCGTCGGGACCCCCTACTGCTTTGGGTTTTAGTCGCTTAACTGCAGCCTTAAAATCAGCCTCACTGACGTCATTAATAGTGACATTTCTAACATCCACCTGTGAATGGGCAGCACGCGCGGCCTCCGTGGAGTCCAGCCGTGGCACATTTGTTTGAAAAACTGAGCTAAAGTATCGGGAAAAAGCGTCGGCAGCTGCCTGACCCGACACCTCGACCCCGTCATACTTAAAATCATTAATGCATCGTCTATCCTTTTTCTTATCTCTAACATATCCCCAGAACTTTGCTGGTTCATCGACAATAGTTTTTTGTATACGATCTATATGCTGCTTATATGCATTGCTAATTAATATTTTTGTGTACCATCTGTAGAATTTATAAAGTTCATGGTTAAATTCCTTACCCTCTGCTTTGTATTTTTTCAAATGATAATATTTGTATTTTAGATTACTTATAATCTCAGAAGTGTACCACTTAGGGTACACATATCGTTGCTCCCGCTGGTTGCTGTTTTTAACAGGCACAAAATGATTAAAACTCCCGTACAACTTTAAATAGAATACCTCAACCGCTCTATCTACATCATCTATCTCTAATAAGTCAGACCAATCCATTTCAGCTAGTGACGCATACAACATCTGGAAATCGGCCTTATGCCAATTCCAATCAGCAGATCTGCTCTGCTGTTGGCAAGTACGGGGTTGGGATAGTGGTGGTCCCGCGAAGCGTTGTAGCTTCACAACAACTTCGAGTGAAGGATGATACTTATCAATCGGTACCAGAGGCTCGATACAAACAGACACATTAACCTGATTGGAAGTAAGATCGCTCAGAATTAGATCTAACTTACCGCCGTTAATATTAAATACGCTATTATAATCATTTAACTTACAAAATTCACAAAAAAAAACAAATTGAGTTTTAACATTTTCCGAGAATGAATTTAAATTAAAATCTCCTAAAACTAAAAGAGCTAACTCAGGATATGAACATACTGCATTTTCAATACAGGTAAGTGTACTCAAATAATGTTCAACAGTACAATTTGGAGGCAAGTATACAACACAACATAATAACTTTATGTTAATCGACTTAATCATAGCAAATATTAATTCTTTGTCCGGTGTTAGTCCGTCAACGTCTGCAATCATACGAACAGAGTAACAATCACGGACAGCCAGTAATACTCCTCCCCAACCGGCATCGCCAACTCGATCCTTGCGAATCACCACATAACCAGGAGGGAAAAGCTCGCCGTCAGTCACTGAACTTGTCAAAAACGTCTCCGTCAAGCCGATAATGTCATATGCAGATTGTGTCATATTATTGTAAAACATAGTCGTCTTTGTTCGTAAGCCACGTACATTCTGGTAGTAGCATTGGAGTGTTTTTAATTTATTGGAGTTCTTACTTAGTTTCTTGTCTGGAACGAAAGTTATGCCGCCATGGCTTAACACATATGTCTACAGCCCAATTCTCTGGATTCATTACCAACACAGTTAGTTTCGCTGGTACTGTAAGCTTGAATGATGCGTAATTTCCCCGCGACTTAAGCGCCTCAACCATACAAACATCGGAACCGCATATTGTTTTAAGATGAGTACTCACTTGTTCTATGGTGGTACCTTCCTTTACGTAATAAAGGTGAAGGTATTTTTTCCTTTCAGCGGCACTCAGCAAAGTAGCACCAGGAGCGGCGGTACCCCGAAGTACACCAGGTAAAGACGTTCTGGCGGGCAATGGAGTACGTTTGCGCCTCACTTCTGTCCACCTGCCATCATCATCATCCATTTTGCCTTCGCTTCTGTTGCCGTCGTCTGCGGGAATCGGAGCTGAACTCATAGAC
Source organism: Eudonia lacustrata (assembly GCA_947562085.1). NCBI lineage: Eukaryota > Metazoa > Arthropoda > Insecta > Lepidoptera > Crambidae > Eudonia > Eudonia lacustrata. The sequence continues at coordinate 13,080,192 of OX387318.1, read as the reverse complement.
TCTCTATCAGAACCGGAAACAAAAGAAGTTACATTCCGGTGTTGATTAGATTGCGGTTTCACTGCTTGCGGTTTCACTGCTTCTTTCCCTTTAGGTTTCCGTTCATCGGACTGCAACACTCGTCCATTGAGATCCCGGTTGCCCTCGGAGGTTACCATAGCCGTAGCTTTCATCTATTCATCTATTTAAATACATCTTAAAGACCTCTTCTTAGAAAATGTCCCAAAGATGATGATGATAGTCGTACTTAGCCAGTTGTAACTGATAAAGTGTGAAGGTTTTACATTTAGGTAAAACTTTTTTAAGATAGTTTATTGTAATAAACTACCACGTATGGTAGTTTATTATAATAAACTACCATTATAAAAAAAAACATTTCGTAAATTAATATATACTCTTTTTTTTCTTATCACTCGTTCCCCTTATTACTAAAGAACGTGACTCCTTTTTCATTTACTAATCACTTGTTTCCATCGGCTAAACGGCGCTCTTAGGTATATCTATGTTTGGAGATCTAGTTTTACCATCTTAGTTATGCAAATCAATATTTTGATTTGAGTTCATTTGACTCGTTTGAGGCTCCAATGACACAAACAATATATACATGGACTTATAAAAAGCTTCAAAATAATTGAATTCGTAAGTAAAACAATTAAAACACATCTTTGGCGCACGCTGATCACTTCCACCTGGGTTGGAACATCCACTTAAGTTGGTTCGCTCTTACATTGCCAAGAATATGGTTAAGGTAAATCTTTTGAGATTGCAGCCTTTGGCTTTATTCATCATTTTGAAAAGCGAATGATGAGTATACCACTCTTGCCTGGTGGTAAACTGTGGTGGTGGTGGCTTTGCATCGCTGTGTTCCGTTCTGAAGGGTACTGGATCCAGTTGAATTACATGGCATAGAAGTATAAAAACAAAAGCTTTATTGTCGGCAACGTGCACGTATTTTGTTGTCACAATGTTCCAGGTCCATGGGCTGCTGTGACCAATTTTAATTTGCCGGTTCAGTACCATATAAAATAGTCATACACGAGTATACGAATTAACAATGTTGATGACGTAGTTGTCGACATTGAATTTGGCTCCTTTGGCTTATAAAGTAAGAGTGAATAGTGTCGATTAATTTCGGCGATTTGGTCAGGGCCACGATAGCATAGTTGATAGTGCGACTGACCCGGCATGTCGTGGGGTTCAAATCACGCTCGTGGATTTTTTTTTAACACTTATTTAAAAATATAAACAATATTTATATCTATTCTGCGTATGTATTCTACACTGTGGGTAAATCGTATTTTATGCCTTGGAGCTGAAAGCGCGAACGGCCGTAAAGGCCACAGCCACTTCTACGCCAGTGAATGTCAGTGGTTAATCTGAAGCTGATTCAGTGATCTGGATCCTGTGATAGTGACGTCCCGAAAGCATCCATATATTTGGAGGCGACTAATCGATACTATGTACATCTGCTTTTGTTTTTGGAAATCAGAGCTATCATCATCATCATCATCATCATCTCAGCCAAAAGACGTCCACTGCTGGACAAAGGCCTCCCCCAAGGATATGAGGGGTATTTGCCGTAATCGCCACGCTTGGCAGGCGGGTTGGCGATCGCAGTAGGTTGAGGGTAAGCTCAGAGAGATGCTGCTGCCCATCCTCTGGAATAGTCCCTTAGTCGGCTTTTACGACACCCACGGGAAGAGAGGGGGTGGTGCAATTCTTTATCCCCGGCATCACACAGGGGGCCTCAATCAGAGCTATGTGTAAGTAAAAAAGGTTTTCGTTATCTTATTTGTAGTAGGTGTGATTTGATTCTGCGAGTTATATTCTGTTACCGAATTAATAGTAATTTTTAACGACGACCCCTAAGTTGAAGGTATCCTTAAGTCATCTTAGGTGACGGTTAACGAAGTTAAACCATTACCTTGCATGGCCAGGGATTCAGGGATTACCAACTTAACGTTATTCGGTTAAAATGGGCATTATGTTCGTTTTCACCAACAACAACCTTAGAACTGGCGATCTAACCATTAGACCATAGAGACGGTGAACGTTCAACTTGACGAGAAATAGATTTTAAAAAGACTTTTGGGATAAAATACTATGATTATCGTTCGCATCCACTTAAATCATTGATAAGAAATCTTAATTTTGAAATACGGTGTGCAGTAGTTTAAATGTCTGAGCTTTATTTATTGTAGTAATCCTGCAGCTTAGTACAAATATGTAGTTAAATCCATTTTAATATTGGAACAACAAAATCTCCAATAAAGTCTTTAATTTTGGCGTCCATAAGCGATTATTTTGTCACCCGACTGCTGCTAAAATTGAGGTTATAAAATGGCTCCTCACACAAAATTATAGAAATACAGACCTTATATTAGGTAGTTATTATAGCTAGATAAAATAACATTACTTTTACATCAGATATACACCCTCACACACCCACGCACAATGCTGTAATAAATAAAATAAATTAGATAAGATAAGAATATATTAAAATTCTAGATGTATATTAACAGACAGAAATACTTACATAATATTAATACTTCATTACTTTGTATGACAGTAAACTTATTATTATGTGATAAAGCTTTTGTAATCCTATTTGGCATACTGTCCGCGAAGATGTTAACAATGCACATAACATTGTTGAAAGGCAATTATTTTGGTTATATTCTCTCTAGCCTCCATAGGACAGAATTACCTAGTTTGGGAGCTATTGTTTAATTTGTTATGATTGTATTATTCTGGTTATAAACGTTTCCTTTTTCGTTTTCATTTATAACCTCTACAAAAGTATCTTCGCTATATTATTATATTTTATTTTTTTTTATGGTAAAAGGAGGCAAACGAGCAGGCGGGTCACCTGATGGAAAGCAATCACCGCCGCCCATGGACACCCGCAAAACCAAAGTTATCGCAGGTGCGTTGCCAACCCTGAGGAAGGAGTTGGATCTTGAGGAGGGAGTAGGAATTGGGAGGGGGGAGGGGTGAGAGATGGGCCTCCGGTACTTTCACTCACCGGACGAAACACAACAGCAACGAGTGCCGAGTGTGAATAGCTTGCAAAGTTACCTTGAGAAAAACCTCGCACTAAAAAACTGGTTACAAATCAGTACCTACCTACGTGTTTATTCCTTCTCCCTTTCTTTTTATAGCTACAACGTTTGTGACAACACGTTATTACATCAGTACCAATCGGCATAACTCGAGAAAGGCTCTATATATCTGATTTCTTGCCAGCACTTTGGGATAGATCCTGCGCCGTGTTTGCTCGAAGCGTAATAAGCCGCGCTGTACATTTCATTAGGACACGTTTATTACCGCTCGGGACGTACCTAATAGTCTGTAACTTTTTCTATTTGATTCTCTTTCGGATCGGAAATATCGTTGGGCAAGAATTTCTTTTTTATTGTATTCGAAAGGTTTGTTAGAGTTCTGCTGGAAGATCGCTGGGACCTAATTACTTCCGCATAATTTATTTTTAATAAGTTGTAATATTTAAGAAGCTAATATAGCTTTGTAGTATATTAAAAACTAAACTTTTTAGATCTGAGACATTAAAACTTGCAAATAATTTGTTTTTTTATTTGTAATAAATCACAATTTATTAGGTATATAATGTTACCTTGTGAGCCTAAGCAACTCTAAACTATATTAAATTCCCTACAAACTGTTATGCAATTTGTAGCACACTTCAATTGTATTAAATTTGCCTAAAGTTTTGGTCAATAATCAAAGTATAAGGAATGTTCTGATTAATCTAGACTGCGTCTCACGGGTTTATTTACGACTTTATCTGAATTTCTTTATTTAGGAGGGTCACCTTTTGTGACATAACAAGAGAAAGGTTAACATTAACGATATTTTATTTTATTTTATCATCATTATCAACATCAGGCGTGGTGATCAAGCCATTACCCATCCATTGTAGCGATGACTTGATTTCAATGATGGAGGTCTTTGCTTAGCAGTGGGACAGTTATAGGCTATTTACTTTACTTACATCATCATCAGCCTAAATTAGTCATGCATGACATACATGCTGGACATATTGCATATTTATTTACAGCTTTGTAAATGCAAGATAACAATCAATAGTAATCAAATCAAATTAATTACAGAAAGCATTTGCTAAACACTCAGAAAGCCGAATAATGTCGTAAAGCGTTACTAATTTATTGTACTTGGGTGTTTTAATTTTAATTTTAATTTCGAATTTGATCACTAAGTATCTAACTAAATATTATGTACTGTATTGCTATCTTTAAGTTTTATATTAGATATATTAGAGATTTTATTGTTAAGATTTTAGTGCCTAAATTGTTATTGTTATTGTCAGCAAGGAAAGATGCTTATTGGTGTTTGTGCATAACCGGATACCGCCCGTTAAGGTATCCGCAGAATACCAGCGTCGTGGCACTCTGTGCCTCGGCTTAAGCTGAGCGGGGACCTGTTTGGCTTTGTTGTGTTTTCTTTTTAATTTGTTGTTATATTATGTTGTATATTTTTGCCAAATAAACTTTTTATTTATTTATTTATAAATCATTCACCTGAACCGTTTGTTAAGTACTCATGAAGATATATCTTTGAAGTAACTTTAAATATTGATGTAATAACAAAAAATTTTTAAAGTGCTTATTAAAAAAAAATAACAAGAAAGCCAATGGCTCAGACGTAGCTCAGTGTTAAGAGCTATCGTTTTCACTGCGAAAATGTATGGGTTTGCCTAAGGCAAGTCGTTTTTCAAGTGCTATTTTCAGACATCATGATTAGCACTCGGCAACTCCATTTGAAGAATTGTCACCTTAATGCGAAAGTTGACAGTCTCCCAGCTGAGGCAAGTCGTTTTTCAAATGCTATTTTCAATTCACTATCCACCACTACGCTAACTGGAAACGCATATCGTGGCAGGCTTTGTGCAAGACCGTCTGGTATTGGCACAGACATTTGTGAAACAGTGCACGTACTAGCTCACAGCGTGCTGCGGAGCGGAGACAATTGTTTCGTGGTTGGCTGGTCGGGGAGCGTGGCGTTAATTATAACTATGTTTCTATGGTGATACAGACTGTGTCCGGTTAAATTAAAGATAAATAATCAGAATTCTGAAATATTGTTTACAGTAGCTTAGACGTCTGGTAGGTGGTGGTGGTCTAGTTTTTGAAAGAAACCCTTAGGCTCATGAGAAAACGACGCAAGGACCCACCTGTCACTTCGTCCGAACAACAGGCTCTTAACAAGACGCGCTACGACCTCCGATGCTCCAATATACGCTCGATTGAACGAGCAATTGAGCAAAGCCGGGGGTCGAAAGTGTTTGTCCAGTCTCTTGGGAGAAGCCACTTGACGAAGTTGACTACGGCTAGTGGGGTAGTCGTGTAGGTGGAGCGACGATCTTCGCAAGGTGGCTGGCAAGAGCTGGATGAGAGTAGCCGCAGGTCGTGCTCGGTGGCGTGCACTTGGAGAGGCGTATGTCCAGCAGTGGGCTAGTATAGGCTGATGATGATGATGATGAGACGTCTGGTCTTTATTTATTGTAGTAAGCCTGTCAATGAGTACAAATATGTAAATCCATTTTAACTTTGGAACAGCAAGACCATATACATAGTCTTTATTAAGCGTTTATTTATAGTTTATACTAAAAGTCTCTTCGTTTTAGGTTCATAAACTATTGAGAAAAACCTTGCACTAAAAACTGGTTACAATCAGTACCTACGTGTTTATTTCTTCTGCCTTTCTTTTTATAGCTACATCGTTTGTTACAACTCTATTGGGGTGAGATTTGTGCAAGACCGTAGCTTAGATGTTTTAGGTGTCTGAGCTTTATTTGTTGTAGTAAGCCTGTCACTGACTACAAATACGTAAATTCGTTTTAACTTTGGAAGAGCAAAATCTTATAAGACTTTTAATTTCGCCTTCTTTAAGCGCTTATTTACTGAAAGCCTATTCGCTATAGGTCCATAACATCATTAAAAAATACCTTGCCCTAAAAAAGTGGTTACATTCCTTCTCCCTTTCTTTTTATAGCCATAACGTTTGTAACAACACTATTGCGGTGGGATTTGTGCGAGACCGTCTGGTATTGGCACAGACATTTGTGAAACAGTATACGTACTAGCTCGCAGCGTGCTGCGAAGCGGAGGCAATGATAGTCTGGTTTCGTGGCTATCTGTTTATGGTGCATGGCGCGATTTATCAGGATGTTTCTGTGGTGATACATAGTTTGCCTGGTTCCTTATACTGCCTAAAGATTCACTATGACGTGATCGTCCATTTAAATGCATCTAGAATCTTTAAAAGGTGGTCCCTAAACCTATTTTGGCTGTCGAGCAGCATTTGTTTGTTCCGCTATAAGAAACTTTAATTGACCTTGCTACAGAGGAACCGGTTTCGTTTTATTTATCAGTTATTTTAATATTTTTATTATTTTCATTCGCAATGCTATAATATAGTTAAAAGATAAAATTTTACTAGAAAAATCAACCAGTCTCAGGAAGCTCGAGTGGGATTCGAACCCACGACCTTTAGATAACCGGTCCAATGCTCCGACCGCTGAGCTAACGAGACCAGAAAATGTTATCTAGTTATTTTTATAGCAGGAATTTCGTCAGAATATTGGAAACAAAGATTTTGTGTCTCCATAATCCAGGTGTCTTATAGAGGTAAGTTCACCTTTTTACGTCACCTATGTTTATTAAAGTGAACTGAAAAATTTGATCATTGTTCTATTTCCTTAATTTATTTATAATTCCTATTACAGCATCTTAAATTAAGCAACATTCAATTTCGTAGATTCCCTACGGTGCATTCACAGCATACGAATCCATTTACTTAAATGCGCAACGCTATAAACGTTACAAATAGGTGCCAAGGACGCCCCGCAACGTTTCGTTAATGCAACAAAATTGCAACGCATTATCTTAACAATGGCATTGTTAAGTGAATCTGTGCTTTTCAGATACTTCGTGTATCAATCAGCGTATATAATATATACTATGCTAGGCTCAGGAAATGTAATAAAAAATAAGGAAAGCTCAAAAGCAGTTTCGAGGCAACGGGAGAATTTTTATTACACACGAAACATTAGAATTAACATTTTTCTTTATCAGCACACGAAATTTTTGCTCCTGACACTGTATTAGGTACTTACAGGTACATACTGTGAATATTGTACACATCTCTTTTAAGTCTTTTCAATCTAATTTCCATGCGAAACGAAGCAGCTGGTACCCTAATTATGACACGATCGTTATCTCAATGAATACTTCATTGTTTATCTCCTTTACGGCGAGCGTCAACTGCTAAGGAGTGAGTGAGACAGATTATTTGCCTAATTAGATTTGACTTTGACTTCTTATTTTGGATTCATGTTGTCGCGACATGACAGAATAATAACTAGTCATATAATACAACTGACGTAATTTTATGAGTTTCGTTGCCCATTATGCCTAGGGGCATGAAGATGAGTAGCAAAAAACCACCGGTATCAAACCCAAATATCCCTGAAAAGACCGTAAACATCATATTCAAAAGATACAAAACGCCCACTTGCGATTTTGTTACCTTACACAAAAGAGGGATCACGTTACCCCTCACTTAATGCAAAAAGTATCTAATGTATGAGCAGAGTCAGGAATCCAAAATATGCCTATTTTTTACATTCCGTATTCAAGATAAATATACCACAATATTTGCATGGCAAATAGAATAGAGAATGCGCTTACATTTACAAGACCTTGGCGTCATTCTATATCTGCCTATGTTATAACATCAGAAGTTGTTATGTATTTCACGCTTTGAATATAATAATAAATATTCACAATAGGACAACACTATAGGGCGTAATTGCGGATTATGCTATTTGCTTAGAATATCTTGGTAAAAACTCATATATATTTATTTCAAATTAATATCACACTAACTAACAGAAGGGAGAGAATAGATAAGTACAAGGGCGTTGCTTCACAGTGAAATTTCTTCCAGCAGGCCCGTAAAAGGAGAAGACACAAAAAACTTCACAAAACAAAAAGAGTATTAAAGGCTAAACATACAGTAAAATAGACAGTAAAATAGTTACGACACAGATTAAACATACATACATTCAGTCAAGAAAGTATTGGAAATGGATGATTTGTTTTAGGTTCTAAATTCAAATTTTTGTTTTTTGCTGTTGTTAGATTGGCACAAGGCACAACTGTTTTCCATTTTGGTGCGGAGTTTGAGTTGCATCTGTTATTTATATTAAATACAGTGCTGTTTTTAGTTATATCATATCTAGTGTGTATTGCGATTTTCATAATGGACAAAAACATCGAACAAAGAGTTTGTCTTAAATTTTGCTTCGCCAATGGAATTTCGTGTTCGGAGTCACTGAAAATGTTACAGAAGGCTTACGGTAAATCGACTTTATCAAAAACACGTGCTTATGAGTCGTACAAAGCGTTCAAAAGCGGTCGAGATGTGATGGAAGATTTGCCTCGCTCTGGTAAGCCATCAACGTCTGCAACTGAAGTTAACATTGCAAAAGTGAAGGAAATAGTGACTGAAAATCCTCATTTAACTTTGAGAGAGATAGCCGCCGAACTTTCTGTGTCTCACGAGTCGATCCGTACCATTTTAAATAATCAATTTGGGTATGAAACATGTTTCCGCTCGGCTAGTCCCAAAAGACCTGAATTTTCTCGAAAAATCGCTGAGGACATGCTAGAACGAGTCAATTCCGATCCAACATTCATGAAACGCATTGTTACTGGTGACGAGGCGTGGGTTTACTAGTTTGACATGCAAACTAGTCAACAAGCTTCGGAGTGGCGCCTTCCAACTGAACCGAAACCGAAAAAACCACGCCAAAGTCGATCAAAAGTCAAAGTCATGTTGACTGTTTTCTTTGACTATCGCGGTGTTGTGCACTCGGAATTCTTGCCGGAAGGTCAAACGCATAACGCTCAAATAATATTCTTTATTTACCATAAAGAATATTATTTGAGCGTTATGCAGCGTTGAGAGCAAATCCGACGAAAAGGGCTAGATTTGTGGAAAGAAAATTCTTGGATTTTGCATCACGATAATGCGCCTTCGCACAAGACCATCATTGTGAACGAATTTTTGTCCAAACACTCAACAAATACCATCGAGCAACCACCATTTTCACCAGATATGGCTCCAGCCGACTTCTTTCTTTATCCTAAACTCTAATTACCACTTCGTGGCACCCGCTTGCAATTTGAGAACTGAACTCAATTCCGGAAACAGCGTTTAAAAAATGTTTTGATGATTGGATTAATCGTTGGCGTAAGTCTATCGTTTCTAAAGGAGCATACTTTGAAGGTGATAAAATAAATTTGGATGAATAACAAACATTTTGTGTATTATTGATCTTTTCCCGGTACTTTCTTGACAGAGTAGTACAATAACGATGACATACTCAAGTAGAAAGATAGTACTCCTTTACGCGCTTCTTAAACGATTAAATCGACATGGATACCCGTATACTGGGTAGTAGGCCATTCCAAGTCTGACTGCATGAATGGAAAAGGAATAGGAAAAGAAGTTGGTTTTATGGGAAGGCATATTGAGATTGAGGAGGAAGTGTGAGCGACAAGGAACAGAAGAATGGGAAAATGTGAACCGCTTTTTCAGGTAAGAAAGGTAGAACGGGTTGAAAAGGATAAAAAGAAGGCATAGTATTCTTCTAATGATTGTTACTCTAAGTACATTGAAAAGTCAAAGACAGTTTTGTTGTTGACGTACTTGTTGACATTGAATTAGACTCTTTAATCCCTTTGGGTTACGAAATAAGAGTAGATAGTGTAGATAAATTTTACTTTTAATTTTAAAGTGCTAATTGCTGCACTAAAGCTAAATTAAATATTTATAAAACTTATAAAATAGAGGGAAAAAAAAATTTTTCACTGTATTTTATAAATTTTAAAAATATTTATTGTAGATAAATTAGCGCCGGTTGCACAAGGCCATTAAAACATACTTGTGCACCTGATCACGGCATGTCAGAGGGAGCGGGTTTAAATCCCGGTTGTGGAATTATTTTCAACACTTTTCCGTAACAATACCAAGTTTAGGCTTACGCATTCATGTTCAGAACGCAAACAGTCACTCCGTCAGCGTCTAGTAGAGAAAAATGTGTCGTTCAAGTGGAGACAGTGACAAACGATATGGTGACGTGTATGGGAAAAATAGATCCGTTATTGTTTTTTACTTAAAATTCGAAAGAATATGTATATATTTTCCCTCAGGGGTTCTACGCGTCGGAAAATCTAGTACGGTAGACATGTTTACGTATAGCCAGCTCCTATAGTAAGAGGATAGTTCAAGGATAGTTCGGTCATTGCAGCTTGTCCTATAAGTGTATCACCGCCCCTTAAGAAACGGTTACGTTGTAAAGGCTATACGCAGCCAACAGCAAAATCGTTTCGATAAACGTAGATGGCTGTTGAAGTTGTTGAAGCTTTATAAAAAATTGTTCATCATCATCGTAATCACCATCTCATTATGTCTCCACTGCTGGGGCACGAGCCTTCCCTTATAGGGAGAGAACGGACCATAAACCACCACGCGGGCCCAGTGCGGATTGTTGTTGAAAAGTTGTTCGTCGTTTTTAAATTTCGTGTATCTCACATATTACGGGCATATTCGGTTTTTCATACGAAGCCATAGAAGATAATACTAGTTTAGAAATGCTTAGTAATATTGGTGGCAAAAACAGGTACTAAGGTCGCTATTCGGTAGTATCCTACAACCATCACCAAGGTTACCTTATGCAAAGTCAAATAAAAATAAAAAAACTGTTTTTCCTACTGAATTGTTGATGGTATTATAATTATTTATTCTTCTTCAAGTAGGCTCTTCCATTCAACTCTGTCCTAAGATATGTCTTTCTTCATAATTACTTCGACCTTCTTGCTTCCTTCGGAGACGGCGTAGTTGACTGTATTCTCGTGTCTGAAACTTGGCTCAAACCTCCTCTTCCCTCCACTAGTTGTTCTCTTCCAGGCTACTAGCTGTTTCGCAATGATCGCACTGGTTGGAGAGGTGCATGCATATTTACCTCCGTGATCACATTCCTGCCAGTGTTGTCAGCTGCTCTCCATCTCAGTACACATGTACTATTTGTATAAATTTTCTTAGAAATTATTATTCACCACAAAAATATTCTATTAGGAGCTCTGTACAACCCAAACGATCAAACTGACTACTTTAAGAACTTGGAGTACACTCTTGAGAATCTTGTCCCACTCTTTGATCATGTTATTCGCATGGGAGATCTTAACATGTTTATTGAAAAATTATACTAGAGTCCGTAATTTGACTAATGTAGTGTCTTCTATTAATCTGGATGTACTTCAAATGTCATCCCCTACATATTACTTACCAAATTGTAGGCCCTCTCTTCTCAACGTAATGATTGTTTCAAATCCTAACTTTGTTGTTTCTCATGGGCAGATGACTGCTCCATTCTCCTACCATGACCTGATTTTCTTAACTTTCAAAGTTCGTCCTCCCAAAATCAAATCAAAAGTACTTTTTCAGCGCAACTTTCGGCATATCCAGGTCCAAGTCCAGACCGCTTGAGAGAAAATCTCAGATGTGTAGATTGGTCACCAATTTTTGTCGGATGATCTCGACTTCATAACTAACTACCTTACTGTTGAATTGACCAACATTTTTGATATTCATTCGCTGGTACGACCTGTACGTATTAAGCACATTCCTGCACCTTGGCTTACACCGGTTATTAGGACGATGATGGCAAAACGTGACAAAGCCAAAAGTCAGAATAAAAAAACACATACTCCTGATAATTTACAAGCCTACAAGAAACTTCGCAACATAAGTAACAGAATGTGTAGGAACGCTAGACGGAAATATATTCATATGAAGATTGAAAGTGTTGGTCAGAAACATGTTTGGAGCTTCTTTAAATTTCTGGGCGTGGGCAAACCTACTGTCTCTTGCCAGAACTCAGTGGATCTTGATGCTCTAAACAGCTATTTTTCAACTCCTCCCATAATTTCAGATAGAGCTTCTAAGTCAGCTTCTCTTGCTTCTTTAAAGATGACATCAAGAGGAGTGTTTGCTCCATCACCACCAAGGCCGTGGGAAGTGATGATCTCAGTATGGACATGTTTCTACCTGTACTGGAGGACATTGCGCCAGTAGTCACTTTCATAATAAACTTTTTACTTAACCGCAATGTCTTTCCAGTTTCGTGGAAGAAAGCATATGTCATTCTCCTCCCTAAAAATCGAAAACCTTCTGCTTTTTCTCAATATCGTCCTATATCCATACTTCCCATCCTGTCTAAGGTTTTAGAATCCGTCACACACGAGCAATATACTCCTTTCTTGCATATAACTCCCTCTTATGTCCTTTCTAGTCCGGCTTTCGATCTTCCCATAGCACTGTTGGAGCACTGTTGAATATAACGGAGGACATTCGGTGGGCTATGGATAACACCAAACTCACGGCAATGGTCTTGTTGGACTTCAGCAGTGCATTCAACTCTGTTGACTTCGACCTCCTCCTTGGCACTCTTCGCTCTGTCAACATTTCTGAACCGTTGTTAGAGTGGTTTCGTTCATACCTTTATGACCGTATGCAGTGTGTAAATCATCATGATGCGTCCTCGGGTTGGTTTAGCTTGTCCGCTGGTGTGCCTCAGGGTGATGTGCTGTCAACACTTATTTTCTCTTTTATTAACAAAATCTCATCTGTTATTTCTTCTTCTTCTGTATTACGCCGATGATCTCCAGATTTACAGCCATTTCATGCTTTCGAAGATCGTGAAAACGATTCACCCCTAAATCAAGACTTATCTGCTGTCCAAGCATGGGCTAAATCTTTCGGTCTTATTGTAAACCCTGCAAAATCACAAGCCGTGATTGTGGGCAGCGGTAGGTTAAAAGGCAGGCTGAATTGGAGTTCTATACCTGCGCTTGTTTACGACAGCGTTCCCATAAAGTACGCCGACAGAGTAAAAAACCTTGGTTTGACGTTGAAATGTGACATATCCTGGTCAGCTCACATCAGTGAAATCAGTAAACGCCTACATTTTAGTTTCCACTCCCTTAAGCGGCTTCAATACTTTCTCCTTTCCTCCTCTTTTTCAAACAAAAATTATGCTCGCGCAATCCCTTCTTCTTCCTATACTAGACTACGCCGACGTCTGTTACTTGAATGTGACTGAGGAGCAACTGCTGAAACTAGAACGTCTTCAAAATCTGGCCATACGTTTTATTTTATCTTTGGCTTACGGGAGTATGACCATGTTTCTCACTTTCGTACTGAATTAAAATGGCTACCGATCAGACATTGCCGTAATGTGGACATCCTTTCCAATCTCTATAACATCCTTAACGACCCTAATTCTCCTTCTTACCTTCGTTCCCGTTTTCAACTCCTGCCCCCACCTTGCCGCTCAAGACGTGCTTGTTTAACAAAGACGCTTGAGATTCCTAAAGTCAATACCAACTTCCTCCTAAATTAATTTACAGTCAAAGCAGCACAGCTATGAAACAGGCTTCAGGATAGTTCGTCCATTATATCCTTCAAAAAGAAAGTCAAGGATCACTTTCTGTCTCTTATGTCATAGCAATGATAGGCACTATATTATATCCATGTTTATTTTTATTATATGTATCCTATTAATATTATAAACGCGAAAGTTTGTTTGGATGTTTGTTACTCTTTCACGTAAAAACTACTGAATGATTTTGGATATAATTCGGCATACAGATAGTTTATAACCGGGAATAACACATAGGATACTTTTTATCCAAATATATTTGCATGGGAACGGGAACCACGCAGGTGAAACCGCGAGCGTCCACTAGTATGTTCATATTTGTGTAGTATTATTATGTATGTTTATGTAGCTTTTAAGAATATTGTAATACACATATTGTATATGTATTGTACCTAATATTGTTATTCTTATTTGAGATATTTTCGTTTGCACTTTTTTCGCTTCGTTTTAAACATGATAATTCCACCTTAGGTTGGCTGGAAGAGATCTCTTTTAGAGATAAGTCCACCTTTGCTCACCATTGTTTGTAAGCTGTTCTCTGTATGTGTGTTTTTGTGCAATAAAGAATCATTTATATTATTTAGCTACTCAATGTTTGTGACGATATCTTTCACTTTGTAAACTCCATTGACTGCTTATCACTAGGCAAAGTGAATTTATCGTAGTTAGTTTAGTAGTTTTTTTTAGTTTTTTTTTTTAGTTTTTTTTTTTTTTTTTAGTTTTTGTTGTGCGCTAATAAAATGTATTTCTTTCTTTCTTCTTTCTTTCTTTCTAGTTTGCCATAACTAAAATACAGAAACACAGATGGTATTCTCATCACAGTTTTTATGATCATTGATATGTCTCACTGCTGGGGCACAGCGGATGAGATAAAGATGATAAATTTTAGGTCACCCAACAAACTCCAGCAGTCGTAGACTCCGTCATCAAACTCCTCACATGGCATAATATTCCATATTTTACCGCAAAACTTGGAGGAACCGACTAGTCCGTTGATTTATTATTCATACCAACTTTTAAAATCCAGGCTTCAGGCCTGTTCGAGGGTTGAATATTAATATTGAAGTCCAAACAATAAAGTACATTTAATATTGTGGGTAGTTGTCTAGAATCACATGGGTTTATGTTAATGTATTTAAGCATAAACTCTCATCAAGGGCTATACGATCGAGGAGCTCTATGGCGCAGTGGTTAAAACGCCCGGTCTACAAGTGCTGAGGTTAAGCAACTTTCGCAAAGGTCGGTCATCGGATGAGTGAAACAAAAGTTATCATTTCGAGCTCCTCCGTGCTTCGGAAGGCACGAAAAGCCATTGGTCCCGGCTACATTAGCAGTCATTAACAACGACCAATCCGCACTGGGCCCGAGTGGGGGCCCGGTCTCCATACCCATTCATAAGGAAGGCTTGTGCCCCAACAGTGGGGATATGAAATGAGCTGATGAAGAATTAGGCTAAGTGCTTGCCCGTAGTGGAACAAACAAATCCATCTTTAAAAAACAATAGTATTAATTTCTTAATTATTTAATTTTAATCGCGCTATTAATTAATAACTAGTGGTCGCCCAGTGGTCGAAATTTGAGCGTAATTTTTATAAAAAGCTGTTTACTAAACAATATTTTATCGGATTGTGTCCTAAGTAATGAAAAATTTTAAAAGATAAAATGTGAGTTTGGATTGGCATTGACAGATTTCGGCCGCTCCTCTTTAATTTTTGAAATTTTTGAAAAATGTATGAAACAATGTTTATTTATTTTAATGTATTTTTTATGCATAATTTTAAAAAAAAATATTGGTATTCTGCACTCCTCTATATAAATTGTAATTGTGCGAAATTTCATACTCCTCCGTCTGCGCAAGTTTTTACTACACGTATTAGGGCGTACGTAGTAGGGCTGTAATATATAGATTACAGTCCTAGAAACAAGCGGGATTAGGTTTGGGATCACGTCAATAGAATAACGAAGAACGACGAAGCCATGGGGATTGAAACACGTTTTCTTGCATTTAACTTGATCATGTATTCGTTAGGTCAGTCATTTTTATTTCAACATATTATTATAAAACTTTTTTTTTATTCTATTTTACAACAGCCGTCATTACTAACTTAAATACTGTTAAATGTCTAACATGGGTAACAAATGGGGCCCATAACAAAGTTACATAAAGAAAAAAATAAAGTGATAAAAAACAAAAAATGGACTGAGATATCGACATGAGGTGGTATGGCTATATTCTAGGCACATAAATAATCTAGGCTAGGCAGAGTCAACAAACAAAGAAATAATAATATTTGATGACCTCCTTGGTCGAGTGGTTTGTACACCTTTCCGTCCGCCGTCCGCGCGTAAACATTGTCACCGTTCCGCTCTGTACATAATTTTTCAAAAATATAGTATAAAGTGACCATCTTTGGACTTATCCGATATTGGATTGTAGCTTAATCCATTAGCTTTCTCACAGTGTAAACAGTTTATATACAGGTTCAGTACTTTTCATGCAATCATCGTATTCATTTGTTAATTTGTTTCGTGGATTGGCAAGTGCGTTAGCTGCGAGACAGCTTGTCGCCGTAACCGGTTTATTAGAAAGTGAATCCCAACCGACGGCGACCTTGCCAGGCCAGTGGCGGCCTTATCGAGTGGAGTGTGCGCTCGTTATCCTTTGAACGGAAGGTGTCCTTGTGTTGCTGCCGGCTCGTGCATCGTTTATTTGAATTGTCAGCTGACCGCACGGTAAACAAAACATTATGAATTGTCTTGCTTGCAATAAGACTGTTGTGCGTGGAGAATTGATAAACTGTATGGCATGCAGGGGTGCATTCCATTTTGGCTGTCTAGGTATGACACCTGATTACTTTTTAAAACACCAGACCGAGCTCAAACAGTCGTGGAAGTGCCATTCCTGCGTTAATGTTACTCGTCGTCGGAACGATGGCACGCCTGTGCGTAGCCGATTTGAGGTGCTGCGGGAGGATGCCGATATGTCATGTGATGAGCTGCAACTTAACACCCCTGCTTCGTCGAATTCGGACCGTATTGTTGCACGGGAGCAACAAGGGTCGGTGCTGTCTTCTGTGAATAGTACTAACAGTCGATCATCGTTGCCGAATGAGCCATCCGCAGCCGCAGTTGGAGTTATCACATATGACCAGTTCGCTAATTTACTCGAATCGAAGCTAGATAGCTTCAGGTTGTCTATCCTAAATGAAATCAATACGTCTATTAAAAAGGAAATATCGGGTGCGATTGATCGAGTCAGATTGGAGTTCACTGAGACCACTGACTTCCTGGCTGCTGAACAGAAAGACCTGAAAGGTGAAATAAAAAATGTCAACAGTAAGGTGAATACTCTTGAGACGGACTGTACTAAAATGCGGTTGGAAATGACTGACCTTAAGCGGCGCTTAGCAGTTCTGGAAAAGGTTTCTAGACGCAACAATTTTGAAATCCAGATGTTACCAGAGCGTCAAAGTGAAAATCTTTCCGTTATAGTGAAGAAACTCTGTGACGTAATCAAAGCTCCCATCAAGGACGGTGATCTGTGTGCTGTTCGCAGGGTTGCGAAATTGGACACTTCATCAAATCGACCCCGTAATATACTAGTCACTCTGCCCTCGGAGCGCCACCGTGATCACATTATGTCTGCCTACAAGAGGTATAATAAGGCCCAGAGAGCTGACCCCTTGAACTCAGTACACCTGGATATTCCTGGAGATAGAAGAACTATTTACCTGTCTGAACATCTGGCTCCTGAGTGTAAAAACCTACATGCAATAGTTAGAAAAGTTGCCAAAGAACGTGGTTTTAAATATGTTTGGGTTAGGTACGGGCGAGTATATATTCGAAGGGATGAGTCATCACCTGCCACTGTAATTAAGGATGTTGCTTGCCTGGATAAGCTAGTTTAAATATTTTTATTTTTTATTTTTAATAATTTAATAATTAATTTTGATATTTGGTACATTTTGTATTTATTTAAATGTTAATTTATTATCAAAATGTGAATAGAATACGTTCAAAGATTACTGATTTATTTTTGAATACACTTAATAATAATTATGATATAATTTGCTTAACGGAAACTAACCTTAACTCAGGATTATTTGATGGTGAGCTGTTTGATCAGCGGTATGTTGTGTTTCGTAGAGACCGTGAAACCACTTGTATAAAAAAAGTTGAAGGTGGGGGTGTTTTGATTGCTATTCATAAGAAATACAATGTAATAAGGCAGGCGGCTTGGGACAGTTCGGTTGAGGATGTGTGGGTCACTATAGAGCCTAGCAATATGTTCTCGTGCAGAATTAATATATGTGTCTGTTACTTGCCTCCGGACCTGCCGCAGAGCGATTTTAAGGACTTCTTTACGAACTCCGAAAAGGTTTTGATGAATGTACAAGATAATTCCGTGAACCTTGTACTTGGAGATTTCAACGTGCCTGAAATGTCGTGGGTGTCAACGTCTGGTAGGTTTGCCTTGACTCCTGGTCCCTCTGTAAGCATAAAGTCTTCCCTGCTTATGAGTACTGTTTCACTCTGTGAACTATCACAGTTTAACTGTATACCAAATAAAAACGGTAGGTTTCTGGACCTGGTTCTTAGTACTTCTGATGGGGTAACTGTGAATGAGGCTGACCCTCTTACTCGATTGGATGAGCACCACCCTTCGTTGTGCATTGATCTTAATTTAGGAGCACTCCCAGTAAAGAAATTGAGAAAGAATAATAACCGTATACTTAATTTTAAAAAATGCGATTACGACAGTACTAGATATGCGCTTAGTGGGATAGACTGGTCAGAGGTTCTTTGTAACAAGGATGTAGACATTGCTGTTGACAGGCTTTACGCGGAGTTGAATACCGTAATTAAAAAATATACTCCTCTGACTACGATTAGGTATAGTGAATTTCCTTCCTGGTATTCACCTTCATTGATAAAGTGTATTAAGGACAAGATAAAATTCCACAAAAAATTTAAGAAATATGGTAACCCAAGGGATTACGATACATTTGCCTCGTTACGCACCACGTGCAAACGCCTTATTAAATCCTGTCACAATTCTTATCTCTCTTTTGTCGAAGATTCTTTGAGAAGTAATGTAAAATCTTTTTGGAAATATATAGACCACATGAAAGGAGCCAGTGGCATACCTCAAACCATGACGTATGATAACACCTCAGCAACTGATGGAGAGGCGATTTGTGAACTGTTCTCAAGCTTTTTTCATTCTGTATTCGAATCCCCTACCTGTCTGGATCTTAACCCGAGTGACTGTGGCATTGCCTGCAGTAGTAACCTTTCCCATGTTTCATTAACGCACGATGAGGTTTTTCTTAAGCTTAAGCAGCTTGACCCTGCTAAGGGCGCAGGTCCTGACGGAATTCCATCTAGGTTCTTGAAAGAATGTGCCCTTGAGCTATGCTTTCCCTTGACGCTCGTGTTTAATTTGTCGCTTAAATCTGGCAACTTCCCGTCATCTTGGAAGACTGCACATGTCGTTCCCGTCTTTAAGTCCGGTAATAGATCAGACTGTACCAACTATAGGCCGATAAGTATCTTATCAAGCATGGCTAAACTGTTCGAAAGTGTGATTTATGAGCATATATACAAACACGTCAAACCTTTTCTTTCCCATACTCAACATGGCTTCGTGAAACACAAATCCACAACAACTAATCTTCTTGAATATAAGAATTACCTTTGCTCGGTTTTCGCTGAGGGCGGTCAGGTTGATTCAATCTACACGGACTTTAGAAAGGCATTTGATAAGGTCAATCACTTCTTGCTTTGTCGTAAACTTAGTTCGTGGTATGGTTTTCATGGAAGTTTACTGAGATGGGTTTGTTCCTACCTTAATATGAGAAGTCAGTTAGTTACGCTGAAGGGATATGCATCTACTCCAGTTCCTATTACGTCTGGTGTGCCACAGGGGTCTCATTTGGGACCTCTACTTTTCTTAATATTCATCAACGATCTCCCTCACCGCTTGGTGTCTCCTTGTCTATTGTATGCAGATGATTTGAAGATATATGCTACAATTAGAAGCACCAACGATTGTATCACTCTTCAGCGTGATCTTGACACTATTACTGAATGGTGTCAGTGCAACCAAATGCATTTAAGCATTAATAAGTGTCATATAATTTCTTTTACAAAAAAGAAGAAGCACAAAATTTACTATGACTACTCACTAGATGGTTACTTGTTGCATAGGTCTTCGGTTGTGCAGGACCTTGGTGTTCTGTTTGATCAGCAGCTGACTTTTAGAGATCATTATGACCATATTGTATTAAAGAGTTGTAAAACTCTAGGTTTTGTCGCTAGAGCCACAAAACATTTTAAAAAGAATATGGGTTTCTTGCATCTTTACTACAGCCTTGTCAGATGTAAGCTTGAGTACTGTTCTGTGATTTGGTCACCTAGCTATGTAACTCACTCAAACATGATAGAGAGTGTTCAGAGGAAATGTTTGAGAATATTATCTTACAGATCGGGCCTTGGCCGCCGTCTTAACTCTTATTCCGATAGACTTCAATATTTCCGAATTACCTCTTTGTGCGTGCGGCGCAAGCAACAGGATCTCCTCCACTTATACAAAATAGTGCATTCCTTATTTGACTCCCCAAGCTTAGTGTCACTTCTCAACTTCAATATTAGAATCCCCTTGCGTAACCGTAAAAAACAGACCTTTATCTTGCAAGTCTATAGGAATAATACCTCCTTCTACAATCCCGTTGTACGCATGTGCCGTACTTACAATGAGCTGTCGCAAGTTGGCAGTGACCTGGACATTTTTGTGCCGACCCTCGCCATATTTTACCGTACTGTCAGAGAGATACTGTCTAAAATTTAATTATTATTCTGTTGTTAAAATGTTTTATTTTACTGTGTTTTTATGTTCTTGGAATCCAATTTAATTTATTTAATTGTAACTTTATTTAATTCATTGTAATTCAGTTTATTGTAATTTGATTTAATTATATAGTTTTTAATAGTCTTTAATTTTTAATTTGAGTATGTTGGTTGCTTATTTTATTAATTTTTAATTCTGTCGTGGTGACAGGTATGTTTGCGCCGAAATTTTTTAGATAATGCTGTGTGTGCACGTTTTTTGGGTCTCGATCTAGTTTTAATCTGTTATAATTTCTGTTCTCTACTTCTATTTGATTGTTACCTGTTGTGTGTGCCAATATAATAAATAAAATAAATAAATAAACACCGATTTTCATGGTGTCGCCATCTCTGAGGTCCCGGGTTCGATCCTCGGTCGGGTCAATTTAGAAATTATTGTTTTTCTAAATTGTCTCGGGTCTGGGTGTTTTCTATGTATAATAAGTATGTAGTTTAAGTATGTTTATCCGTTGTCTAGTAACCACTTAACGAGTTTCATACCGAAGCTTCTCTTGGGCTAGATAATTGATGTGAGTGCAGGAAAGTTTATTTATTTATTTATTTATTATGCAAATATTAAGATGTGGACTAGTATAGGCTGATGATGATGAAGATATATTTTTATACGTAGCATGGCAAATGACTCCATTTCACCTGATGTTAAGTGAATATGGAGTCCAGTTGCGACCACAACTGGTGCAGCGTGAAAACAACGCAGCATCAATTACCCTCACTCTGCTGGCCCACAAGATGCCTCTTCGCATTAATTACAACACATTTTACAACTTAAATTTTTATACTAATAAAACATTTAAGAGAAAAATGAACTAACATAACACGTTAAAGCTTTAAAGTCTCAGCTCGACGGTGGAGCGTAACATACAGCCACTTTAGTTGGACAATAAATATTTTTCTAGTGCCGTGCTGTACGTAGTACAGGAGTTTTGTAGCGCAATTCATTCTTGATGCAAGTTCCGGCACGTACCGGTCATATCTCAGCCGGGTACAACAGCTCTATTACCTAATTTTCTAGCAGCTTCGGTCTAAAGGTCGATGCACACTTGTGCAGTGTCGGAAACGTGATTACATCGCGTCTGGTTTGAAAACTTTAAAGTCTTTTTTTAAGTTGTTACATGAAGAAAATAATGGATGTATTTTTCAACCACGTTATGCGTGCAAGTAGTTAAAGTTTGTATGGAGAAGGAGTCTAGAAACACAAAATTTAACAAGTGAGATGACTTGCAATTGTGACATACAAACTCTCGCACGTTACGTCATTTATTGACTAATAAAACTCGAACTCAGGCATCTAATTGTAAAAAAGATATAGGCCGAAAACGACTTTACCTGAAAAAATTAAGTACCAAAAACCTGGCAAACCTATTTCTAACGGTCCTACTTGCACCCATACGCAGTAACACAACTAAAGTTTATAAAAATAAACAAGATATTTTTTGTGTTCACTTTTTAGTTTAAGCTTTAAACTAACTTGTCGCTTATAGCTTTTAACTTGTCATTATGAGTTCTTAGTGAATTAGAACATAAACAACTTTTCTCTGTCATTTGAGTTGACGAGGAAAAAAGTTAAAAAGTTTTAAATAGAATAGTACGAACTTAAGCCTATACAGGATCTACAATGGTCTATCATTAAACATTATACCTACTTTACAGAAAACACAAGAAAGGAGATCATTCGGGCTCCATACATTTTTGGGCCTTTTCTGAAAGTGCCGGTCAACAAGAAAAATTGTACGTATTGTTAGAACTAGCCATTTGGAGTAATAGTTAATATGGCACAAAAGTTGTTGGATTGCTCTGAGCCAAGTTATACAAGTTCGATGATTCATCATTTTCATACATTTATTGATTCTGAAACATAAAATAATGATAGATATTGCTAGAACTAATGATCTGAAGCAATTGTTGTTGTAGCGCAAAAGCTGTGAGGTCATTATCTGTTCTGTTTTACAAGTTAGAAAACCGTCATTTTCATATTTATACAAAAAAAATAGTATTAATTATAACCGATTTTGTGACTGCTATTGTTCTGATTGCTTTGGAAAGATGGCTGGCTGTTATTGTTATATATAACAATGATGTTATATGACATTCTATAACTTCTGTATTAGAACAGCATAGTGTACCACCTTAGGTGAAAAGAAAAAAAGCAAAATACTGATTCTCATGTTGTTTATTAGTTGCAAAAAAGATCACTAGTCTTCTAATTATCATGTAATGTAACTATAACATCTTCCAAACCTTGTGCCGGTATACGTATAAAATCCTCATGCCGTGCAAAACCCATATACCATAAAATAGTCATGGTGTGTAAACAACATCCTATTGTCCGTTTTCCTATTGAACATGAACAATAATAATACGGAATAGCCTGTCTTCCACGAAGTGTTGGATCAGCTGCAATGTAGACATAATACGTTTTTGACGCAATATGCCTGGATTGTATACGGCCTCGTAATACTAGGAGATCTCGTCCAGCCATCTCCCGAACTTCTTCCACTGGGATATGTCCGGCGAGTTCTATGGTGAATGCACCATCTGATTGTACGTGTTCACTACGCGTTTGCTTCAGTTGATAGCTGACTAAAGCAAACAGTGTCAATTCTTCTTCTGTGAGTCTAGGAAACTCATTGAATTGAGACATGTCGGCTCCCATAGGCTCGAAATGAGCTCTTCTTCTATTATAATTGTTTGTGATAACAAGTTCTGCTAAACTGTTTTGCATATTGATCCATTCGTATCAACTTCAGAGCGGTCGGTTGCTTCACAATGACAATTGCTTCGGATCATTAGCTGTTCTAACAATATCTGTCATTATTGTATATTATCCAGCACTTTCAGGAATCAGTAAGTATATGAAAATGATGAATCTTCGAACTTGTACAACTTGGCTCAGTGCAATCCTACAACTTTTGTGCTATATTAACTATTACTCCAAATGGCTAGTTCTGACAAAACGTAGCATTTTTTTTTTGTTGGCCGGCACTTTCAGAAAAGGCCCAAAAAAATGATATTTTTTATTTATTATTCATGTAAGAAGGACCACAACAAAACACACACATTTTATTATAATTTTATCACAATAAACCATTCAAGTTTATGTTAAGGCTAAGTGCTTAAATAAAGGTAGTCACGACTTGCCATGCGATTAGCAATAAAGTATTGAGAATAGACCGTCCATCTCTGACAATACAAAACGCTTAGCCTCGAACAAGAGCTGTACACAGAGCGATGCATAATTTAAATTCTCCGTTAATTACGGTTTCGCCATTGGCGTTTACAAAGTCTGCCGCGGCACAGAGCGCAATGGACTAGAAAATCGCTTCAATACCGCAATCCGCTCCTGTTTGTGGCCGAGACGTTCTGGGAATAACGAGATTACCTATCGGTCTGCAAATGATCCAATGCTAGATTAAGCCTTCTCACTAGGTGCATTAGCACACTGGAAGTTTATCTGTAACCATGACTTAAGAGTGTTTACGCCGCACACTAGCGCCGCCAGTGAAAAAAAAACATATCTAGTAATTAGAGATAGAAAATCAAATTATGCTCAACAAACTATTTGAATGAAGTAATTTAGTATTTTTACGTCACCAGTCGCCTTTGTCCAGCAGTGGACATCTTTTGGCTGAGATGATGATGATGATGATGATGACGTCACCTAATGAACATCTGACATGTTATGGTTTAGTTAAATACGGCGTTATAGTTAAAAGTGGCCCTTTTTAGCTGTAACGTCTTATTTAACTAGACCATGTCATGTCAGATATTTATTAGGTGACGTAAAAATGCTTAATTACTTTATTCAAATAGTTCGTTGAGCATAATTTGATTTCCTATCTCTAATTACCAGATATGTTTTTTTTTAATTGGCGGCGCTAGTGTGCGGCGTAATCGCTCTTAACCTAATTTTGTTGCTTAGTAATGTTGCGTATCAAATAGTGCCTTTTTTATTCAACATTATTACCTACTGTCTTTAATATACAAGCATTAAAGTATTGAGCATAGACCGTCCATCTCTGACAATACAAAACGCTTAGCCTCAAACAAGAGCTGTACACAGAGCGATGCATAATTTAATTTCTCCGTTAATTTCTCCATTAGCGTTTACAAAGACTGCCGCGGCACAGAGCGCAATGGACTTGAAAATCGCTTGCCACGCCGCAAGCCACTCCTGTCTGTGGCTGAGACGTTCCGAGAACAACTAGATTATCTATCGGTCTACAAATGATCTAATGGTAGATTAACCCTTCCCAAGAGGTGCATTAGTACATTGGGTGATTATCTGTAACGTAAACCACGATCTAACCTAACTTGGTGACTTAGTAATGTATCATAGAAATCTCATATCCCATAGTAGCTTTAAAGATCAAATAAATAGCCCAATTTTAAATGAAACTTTTTACGTTTAAGCGAAATACGGAGATCTTGGTTTTTATATCGTAGCGGCTCAACGTTAATGGGTGCGGCATTCAATGCAATTAAAGTTTTTAACATCCTAAAGAAATGGAAGATATTCCCATTTAAAATTTTACTCAAAACATGACTTTTAAGAAAAAGCTTTTAATTTTAAACAGAAAAAACATAAGGTTGTCTTTATAGTTCATTGAGAACTTAAATTGTTATGCTTAACGAATATTGTGTGCCTAAGATAAAACTATAACTGCTACTTTAATAGACTTTAGCGTACCTACAAAGTTCATACAACAAAATTATTCTACGAGTATTCTAATGATTTACAAAAGAACTTAAGGCAATATATATAAAATGTTTTTGTTTTGTTTATATAATTTTTAAGGCAAATTTTGTTGCGAACAAAACATTTTATAAATAGCTTGCCTACTTCTTAACTGATCTTTAGTATTTGTAAATATATTATGATCGGATGTTAATGACGGTAGTTGTTGACATTGAATGGGCGCCTTTGGTTTTCAAAGTAAAAAGTAAATAGTGTTGAATAATTTCGGCGGGCTGGTTAGAACCAAAATAGCTCAATTGGGAGAGCACCTGACCCGGCATGTCAGAAGGGTGCAGGTTCAAATCCTGCTCGTGGAATTTTTTTCAACATTTGTGTTTTTACAATATATATAAATTATTTATTCTATTACTTACATACTTTTGCTAACATGTTTTTCAAACCCCCGATCCGATCTGAACCCCTCGGAGAATCTAGTATGGAACGGGACACGCACTAGTGCGTGATGCCTTTCCCTCTAGAAAACCTCCGAAGGTGATTCGTTTCACACGGCTTGAGGAACCCTTTAAGTTTCTCGCCGCCCCCCAAAAAGCCCGGTGAAGCTGAAAATGCCGTCTGAGGCAATCAACAAACTCTCCAAATGAAAAAAAAATGTTTTTCAAAAAATTCTGTATTTAGAACAATCGACATTAAATTATTCAGTCATAATATTATTGCATAATAAATGTACCTCCTCAAATTGTTTAGGAAATAAATAAATGTTAAAATATGCGATGTACAATCAGCAATGCTACTAACATGTATACACATTCTTGCTATTTCGACACCGCACTTAACCACATAGACCAAACTTTCAGCATTCGTTTTAATTAAGTTAATTTAGTTTCTATGTGGTTCTCAATTTATAATGTTACACAAAGTACCTACTATAAATTTGTTACCTTTTACTAAATTAACTTTATTCAACTTTATCACTTTAAATTGATTATTATTAGTCTCGTCTAGTCTATGTCGTTAAGACTCAAAAATCGCAAAATCCACTTTAAATTTTAATGACTAGGTCGTTTGAGTCGTTTTGGAGCATAAAGTTTCTGTTATATTAAAACTTCTTAAAAACTTTTATGGGCATTAATTATAACATTGTTAGAAATATCTGAGTGGACCAGACTAGACTTTGGATTTTTATGACAACAACTTACAACAATTAAATTAAATACTAAGATCATTTTTTAAACCAATATTAGGATTTCATGTTAAGTTAGAAATATAGAACATTAATAATTATGTCGAGTAAATATTAATAATAAAACAATTAATTAATAAACATTGTCAAGTAAATTTTGGTGTAAAATCACCCCATTAATTTTTGTTTTCCGAATATCTTAGCGCACTTAACCCGCCATCCTCTACCACTAAGTAACAGGTTATATGCATGGGTGTTTAATTATTATAATTATAATCATTTTGAAATGTCTGAACCATCGTATCACCATCTTATCTGTGATGAGTGATATTATGTTCATATATTTTTTTTAATTAGGTACTACTTAATGAACTAAAAACTGAAACTTTTTGGGTATTTTGGTGCACTAGTTCGAAAATGACGCAATTCGACCTTTTCGCATCACTCACCACCGACCGCGATAGGCGAAACAACAATACCACTAACACTGACGTTATGTATGCCCAATTAAGGATAAGTGAATTCTAGCTCCCGTAGCCACATTACCGCTGGTAATCTCGCGGCACCGACTACATCGCGTGTCCGCTTAACCGCTAATTAGGTACGTGACACGTACTACTGTGGTCGACACCTATCGTTTCAGTGTCCACCACTAATCACTCTCTCGGTTTTTAATCAACTATCCGTATAATGTTGGCTCAATGATGTATGGCGATGATTGCTCGCCGCTACGAGCTACGAGCTACGAGCTACGAATTAGTAGTGGTGTAATGTGGTTGGTGGGTGCCAACACGTTCGAATAGGAATTGGATTATTTGTTTTTGTCGATTATTTTATGAGTAAACTTTTAACGAGGTGTGCAAAAGCTACAAGCGTGTCGGCAAGATGAGATCTTAGTGTTGGACAATCCTATTATTAATATTTTTTGGAGAGAGTTTTCTGATTGCTTCAGACGGCATTTTTAGCTTCACCTGACTTTTTTGGGGGCGGCGAGAAACTTAAAGGGTTCCTCAAGCCGTGTGAAAAGAATCACCTTCGAAGGTTTCCTAGAGGGAACGGCATCACGCACTAGTGCGTGTCTCTGAGGGGTTCGGATCGGATCGGAAGGACCATCCTGCTCAACTAGTTCAGCATCAGGGGGAGAGTCATTTGTGAAATTGAAAATGGAGTTTTGAATGAAGATTTTTTATAAAATTATATTTTTATACTAACGTTTTTTTTTTATTTTCTTAGCATCTATTTATGTTAACACTATACAAATTGTAGAGTAGTGTGTTTGTTTGACTAGCTAAATATAGCAGACATTAAAAAGAAGCAAATCAAGACTCTTCAAAGCTACAATGAAACAAAAGGTCAATTCCGCGAACAAAAAAGTTAGTCAACTTAAAAAAATATGAGTGAGAAAGACACAAAATTAATAATCATTGTTATTATTGAAGCCTTAGTAACATAGTTCTAATTAAAGGTGTATAATAATATTAACAACTGGTATTGGCTTTTAGAAGTAAGAAAAATACTCCAATTTCATAGGTAAAGACACATTATACTCAATTACGAAACAATAAATAAAATAGGTATGCACTTGATATTTTAATGCTAAGTGCTGCTAAGTTATATCACAATTTGGAGTAGCATTATGTAGATTTTACTTCAGAAAACAGTATTATGTAGATAATTAAAGTAATGATATGTTTAACACAGAACATGTGTAATCGAAGATGTTTATGTATTTTTTTTATCATTTCAGGTACTAATACCACAGAGTAAATATACCCGCCGAATGTTCTTCTTCTAATACAGCATGTTTACAGTAAATATCCCGATCAGTAAGTTTGTATCAGAAATATAATTTAATATTAATATTTGTATTCTTACCTTTTTAGTTATAATCTTAATCTTTTTAGTTAAGTTTTTTTGACCTACCACCATAAAACCTACTATTAAAAATAAATACAAATAAGAAGGTAATTTTCCAAATTTAAAATTTATATAGGTTTAAAAATCAACTGTGTTAAGCTAAAACTTCTAATCTATCTGCTTCTAATCTCTCTTTTAGAGCTTCCAACCCACTCTATATAGAGTTAAATAAACTCTTAATATTTATTTTTATTTATTTTGGGGGCCTATGCCCCCAAATGCAGCTGTATACATCTCTATGCAGCCATCAGCTCCCTCCGTTCACAATTTCCAATACTTTTATCGCGCCGATAAAGTATCAACAAAAGGCGTTCACTAAACAAAGCTCTGAGAGAAAATTTATACAAAAAGTTAGATGGCTTTAATTAAATTCGGCGAGCAGCGAAACAGTAGAATCGCCCAAACTCTGCCAACTCTCGTTTTGATAGTTGGCAGTTTTAGCACGGCTATCTTAGGGATCGATCGTAAAGGCTTATTTCTAACTTTTGGAAATATAATTAAGGTCTAATTCAATTCTGTGCGTGTCTATTGTTTTTAATATTTGTGTAAGTTATGTTTCTTTTGCTTTATTTTTTCTTTGATGTAGTAAGATAAGTTATGTTTCCTTAATGTGTAATATATTAGTAATAATTGCAAAATATAATATAATAAACGATAACAATAAAAATAATAGTGAAATATAAAATAGCCAACATAAATATTAAAGACCATAAACGTCTGTATATGTTAATTATAATTATAACATAAACAAGTGCTTGACAAGTTATGTCGAACTCACGTGTCGTCCACTCCTCTGAAGGTTGGGGAAGAGTCCCCAACCTTCAGAGGAGTGGACGGCAGAGGCCGATGAAGTTGTGGACGATTATGTTTACCTAGGACAAACGGTCCAGCTAGGTAGGTCCAACTTCAGCAAAGAGGTCAATCGTCGAATCCAATTAGGCTGGGCAGCGTTCGGGAGCTACGAAATATCTTCTCATCCGATATACCGCAGTGACTCAAGATGAAAGTTTTTGACAAGTGTGTGTTGCCAGTGATGACATACGGGACTGAGACGTGGTCGCTCACTGTGGGACTCATAAAAAGGCTCAAGGTCACTCAAAGAGCAATGGAGAGAGCTATGCTCGGGGTTTCTCTACGTGATCGAATCAGAAATGAGGAGATCCGCAGAAGAACAAAGGTAACCGACATAGCCCGAAGAGTTGCTAAGCTCAAGTGGCAGTGGGCAGGGCACATTGCTCGCAGGACTGATGGCCGCTGGGGCGGGATAGTCCTGGAGTGGCGACCGCGTACCGGAAAGCGCAGTGTGGGCAGGCCTCCGCTGGATGCAAGCAGTACAGAACCGGTCGTTGTGGAGATCCTTGGGGGAGGCCTTTGTCCAGCAATAGACGTCTTTTGGCTGAGATGATGATGAAACAAATGCTTAAAACTATATTAGTATTTCTAAGCACTATTTTATGCTGCTCTGTTAGTTTCGTGTTAGTGGTTTGTGGATCGAACCAGAGACCTCTGGGTCTGATCTAACCACTAGATCATAAATACAAGGTTTTACCACAGAGGCTAACACAAATTAAAGAAATCGAAAACAAAAAGTATTAAGATATTGAAAGAAAGTTTAATCTTAAAAATACACATGTTCATCCTAACCACGAATCGTGCGCAAATGAAATAAAAATAAAATTAATCGTCTGAACCTGATGTTTTTACCCGAGTTATTTAAAGATAAAAATACGCATCCCTTAGTCTTGCTCGCAGTTAGACAAGGTCAATAACATTTATACACACGATAATGTATAATTTATAATACTCGTATTCTAGCCGCGCATTCCTAACAGAAATTTATAAGAAGAAGAATGTGTGTTATATATAATGTACCAAATTCTATTTCTATTTCTATAATACAAAAAAATATGTAAAATAAAGAGGTGGATATTTATTGAATTTATTTACACTAATTTAATTACACTATGTTGGTATTTTGTCGATGTAGATTATTATGACGATATTTTGTCGAAGGTGGTTTGCTAAGATGTGATGTTGGTTTAATGCTCTAAGGAAGTGATGCGGTTGTTAAGTAAGGGTTTGCTTTTGCCTTTCAATGATAGTTTGCTAACCTGCTACACTAAAACCTCTTTGGAATTCGCGCTAGCTAACTCACCTTATTACCATATTTTACAACCATTTACTAGTAAAAACTATCAACATCATAAAAAAACTGCAATAAACAAGCTATCTTCTTCTCCCATTTCCTCTTCGATGGATACCGGACCTTAATAACAATTCTTTTTCTTATTATACTTTGTAGTTTAAATTTTTCGTTTAAGTAATCTTCTATTTGCCAATGAAAACTATCAGCACCGTATTAGAGAGAAACCGAGCTAAAGTAAGACTTCGGTCGAAAGAAAAACGAAACGAACCGTGGGACGTTTGCTTTACAACGTCTAAATTGAACCTCGGTACTATCCGAACACCTCGGAGAATCTAGGAGAGAACAGGGATACGCTTGTTTGATGCCATTTCCTCTAGAAAATTTAAGACGGTTGATCACACGGCTTGAGGATGAGGAATTATGTTTCTCGCAGCTCCCAACTAAGTCCGGAGTCGCTGAAAAGGCAGCTTGAGACGTCGAAATTAATGTGAAAAGCGCTCGCACACTCCGGTACCGGAATAACAATATAATTGTTCGACATAAAACGGAGTGGTCGAACATAAAGCGTAGTTGTTCAACACCGAACGTAGTTGCAGCGACGACGTGAACGGGCGAGATGGCGGGCGGCGCCATTGTTTGACCGTTTTCCGTTTAAACTCGTTTGGTAACAAACACGTTGTTCCTAATCGGGTTTTTATGTTCATTGTTGAGTATTATGTGCTCTTATTGTTGGCGGCACTTACATAAAATGTCGATTTTATATTTAAACACTTTCTTAAGTAAGTTTTCCCGTTGTACTTCAACATGGATCCTTTTATAAGTATTGTGAAGAGGTTTTTCTCAGGTCGGTAACGCAAAAGCAATATATTTGATGATCCATGGGCGGTGGTGACCGCTCACCATCAGGCGGTCTGCCTGTAGTTTGCAGATTAAGTATATATCTATACTAGCTGTGCCCCGCGGTTTCACCCGCGTTAATTAGCGAACAATCTATTAGCGTGATGTAATATAGCCTATTATAGCCTTCCTCAATAAATGGACTATTCAACACAAAAATATTTTTTCAATTCGAACCAGTAGTTCCTGAGATTAGCGTGTTCAACCAAACAAACAAACAACCTCTTCAGCTTTATAATATTAGTATAGATAAAATTAAACTAAATTAAATTATTTTGTATAGGCGACGGTAACCGCTTATCATCAGGCGGTTAAAGTAAAGTTTAGTGATATCGTACCGTGACTGCGACAAAAGATTACCTTTTTGAGTTCGTACGAACGTTCAAGTAATTCTAAAGTCGAGATCACTAAAGCTTTGTCAGACAGTGGCGCGGTGATGTCGAGGCTAAGCGTAGCGCGTTAGTCCCTCTATCAGTAGAGAGAAGGGAGAGATATATTATAATTTTTCAAACCGCGTCGAGACACGCACCATGTTATCCTAGCTTATGCGTGGTGTGTTTCGTGACTCTTAATGCAAGTCAAAAAAGGTTTCAAGTAAATATAACATTTTGTCAAGAAAATTATTTTTTTTACAACGTGTGCCGAATCCTTAGATCCTGCCAATTTGATGAACGCACAACACGAGCCTTATATAGAGCCCAACGTACAGTAAAGTCATAAAGTGTTAAACGACGTCGTCAATTTTGACGAAAATTGATTTTCTGATGACAGCTTCATCCAAGGGAATGGAAATAAAGGACAGTGTATCACAAAAGTGGCCTTAGAATATGGATGGTAATATTCTTTTAATTGTCGTCTATTTGTTGTTTGTATATGTATTTATTTTATTTATTTATTTATTCAAACTTTTGCAACATAATTATATTTCATGCCGAACCTAATGCCTGAGGCATTCTCTACCAGTCAACCATAGGGTGGTGCAGAGATAACATTGGTAGGTGTAATTATGTACGATGACTAAAGTGGATATAAACCAGATAAGGTATATAGATTGAGCAATAAAAAATAAACTTTACTACACTCACACCAATTATCTAGCCCAAGAGAAGCTTCGTTATGAAACTCGTTAAATGGTTATTAGACAACGGATAAACATTCTTAAAATACTTAAATACATACTTATTATACACAGAAAACACCCAGACCCGAGACAATTTAGAAAAACAATAATTTCTAAATTGACCCGACCGGGGATCGAACCCGGGACCTCAGAGATGGCGACACCTTGAAAACCGGTGTACAAACCACTCAACCAAGGAGGTCGTCCAGTGTGCAATAAAATTACTATTAATCTATCTATCTATGATTATGGATAATAGCCCGGTCAAATTGACCCAAAAAATAGGAATACCCTTGCATTAATTCACAACAGGCTGAAAATTTTCAGGCACGAAAGGGATACTACTCTAATGAAATCCTGGAAAGTCCCCATTGATCCCGTCTCTGAAAAAAATTCTATTCCAGGTCAAAAATCGCAAAAATGGGTTTTTTGGATTGTTTGCCTAAACGGCTAGTTTTACGATAAAAATAGCTCAGATTAAAATTGTAGATCAGTTAATTATCCACAAAATTGTTAATACTTTTTTCTTTAAGATTTACCATTTCTGAGAAAAAGCCATTCAAAAGATAGCTGGAGCTGTATTCTCCATAAAATGCACACTGAGACTGAGGTAGAGAACGAGACGCGTTTTTTTAACGTGGTTTCCCCGGTAGACATACTCCACGGTCTGTTTTAGTGGTGGTGGTGGTAGTGGTAAATCAGGTCTTATTGAGCTTCTTCTTCTTCTTCTTCATTTCTCTTCCATAATTATCTTCTTCTTATTTTTCCTCTGCATCCTCCTGAGTCGATGTAAATTGTTGTAACAGCGATACATCATCAGTTTCGTCGTTGATGTTGGTATCTTCTTCTGTTGAAAGTTCAAGGTTTGAACACGACTGAACTACACCCATTCTTGCAATTGCAAAAAAAAGGTGTTAAGGAGCTTCTCTGGTGCAGGTGGAAGTAGAGTATGGATTGGCTCCAGTACATTGTCAATTAGCTTCCAACCTCATTCTTCTGGATCCAGTGCATTGCCAAAGCCATACTTGAACCTGGTAATACACTCGATAGAAGTGTTGCTGAGCAGAAGCTGAGGTTGGAGGAAGACAAGCTAATTGCACACGTTTTTTTTATTACGTGATTGTTTGGCAATATATAAGTAATGATACTTATCAATGCAGGTGATTTTTGCTGGTGCTCCATAGACTGAAAGAAGAAAGTGAATTCCGAGAGAAACTGAATAGAGCACAAACTTTAAAAAATAGTATTATTAGCAATAACCACGTGCTTTCACTACGAACGAGGGAACATTAAGGGTGCGCCATCCGTAAGTGTCATATGTTTTATTTGAAATGTCGTCGTCCATATTTATTTGATGCCACGCGGCCATACTAATTTTGTATGGAGAATTTAAGGTGCTTAATAAAAAATAATTATTTAAATAGCCACTTGATGAATCGAAAATGTAGTCTAGCAATTTGTAGATTATCCATTGATGATTGTTTAGACAAAATCAGAGGTACAATAATTTAGATAAACTATAAGAAATCTACTAAACGCCGCCACTCGTTTTCATGATTTTTGCCCAACTTTAAATGATATTGTAGAAAAAACTATAGCGTGTTATGAATTTATGGTTCTGACAAATTGTAAACACGTTCCCTATGATACTAAATATATATTTTGTTCATTTAATACGATAGTATTTTCAATTATATTTACTTAACCGTAACTGCATTTTTGGCATTTTTTGGTCGGCGCACCCTTAAAGACTAACGGTATTTCGTTAGGCCCTTCGAATAGAGAGCAGGTAGACGAGTATACCCGTGTAGAGAATTGAACAGCAGACAGATGTTGCTCAAGGCAACGTGGTCACGTGGTGGTGGTGGACGGATACTTTTCAACTCAATTTCTCAAATTCTCAGAATTACTCACTTTAAATGTTTGAACTTAAAATTTTACTTATATTAGTACGCGTCCAATAATGTTCAGAGACAGCGTATAGTCATAAATGGAGAATACAGCTCCAGCTAACTTTCGAATGGCTTTTTATCAGAAATGATAAATCTTAGAGAAAAAAGTATAAGGACAATTTTAGTAGATAATTACCTGTTCTACAATTTTAGTCTGAACTATTTTTATCGTAAATCTAACCGTTTGGGCAAAAAATCCAAAAAATCCATTTTTGCGACCTTTGACCTTGAATAAATTTTTTTGCACACACAGGATCAATGGGGACTTATCAGGATTTCATTAGAGTGGTATCCCTTACGTGCCTGTAAATTTTCAGCTTGTTGTGAATTAGTACAAAGGTCAATGTCTGTGTAAAATAAACGCGAGTAGATCCGTAAAAGTTGTTTCATTTCAATGTGTAGTGTTCGCGTAAACTTTAGAAAACAATATAAAAATAATTGAGTTAAAAAACAATAAAAACGTAAATTATCATTAATACTGATAAATTCTACAGTATATAAATTAAATAAAGTCTCTTTCGATTTTTGTACATTATTTTTTTATTTTTTTATAAGATGAAAAATCTGTTAATATCATATACTGCAAAAAAGTAAAAAAGGTTATTGTGCGCGATATAATATCAATAACCATATTCATGTCCTAAAGGGGAAATACCCAAATACATGTCTCTGATACCCTCATATTTCTTGCGAAGATTCAGGAAATTGAAATGTGCTTTATATTTCAGCCTAGAACATTTTTGCTGACATTTTTTTATCAATAGCAACTGAATTAAGTACAAGATTTATATTAGAATGAGATGTTATATATTCTAAATAGAAAATTGGGTTTTTTAAAATTTTGCCAAGCGTGATGTTTAAGCCAAACCCCATCAATTCTAGTGGTGACGTGATTTTAACGATGAAGGCCTTTGCTAAATTGAGACTATATTATGCTAATTACTTACTTACTTTTGACAGCGCTAAATAAAGCGCAATGTAAACACTAGAAATAAAAACAAACTAGCAGTACCTAATACTAGGCTCCACAAAGTAAATAATTCATTTAGAGGCCTATGTGTACGTTTTTACAATAAAGTTCCAAGTAATATCCAAAAACTAGATATTAATAAATTTAAAATCGCTATTAAAGAAAAGCTTTATAAAAAAGCTTATTATAAAGTGTCTGATTACATTGAAGACAAAACAGCATGGGTTTAAAATGCTCCAATCTATTTCTAATCCAAAATATTGTTAAGGTTTTTTAAACTTGTATAACTTGGTAACGTAACGGCATATAATTTTGTAAATGTCGTTACATATTAAATTAAAGCTGTGGAGTTTCTTGCGCCCATTCTTCTCCACAGCTAAAAAATAGACGTCCTGAATGGGTAGTAGGTAAAAAAATTATGGACGATTCAAAAGCACTTTTCTAAAGTTTATTTGAATAAAGAATATTTGACTTTGACTTTGACTTTGAAAGTAACTTGACATCGATTAATCTCTTCCATCTTGCTTTTATTAAGTGTTTTGAGTATTTCGTCCCATGCTGTTCCGGGACGTGAAAATAATGTATCAGATGCTGTCGTAAGAGCCGACTAAGGGCCCTCGTCCACGGCGACTTTTTGTAGCGATGCAGTCGCGCGTTTGCGAAACGCACGACAGCTACGACGCTACTAACGCGCGTTAGTCGCATTTACAACGCGCTACAGAAGCGATGCCAACGCGCTACTACGCGCTACAGTATCGCGACTATCGATGCAAACGCGCGACCGTGTCGGACGACAACGGGGAGAGAAAAGAGGGAGGGTGGCGCGTGAGTGGAGAACCGAGTGTTTGCATCGCGTTTGCATCGCATTTGCATCGCGACTGCATCGCGACTGAATCGCGGTTATGTGGGCGAGAGCAAACAACTAGCGATCGCATCACGAGTGTATCGATGCGAACGCGCGACAGCATCGCTACTTCATCGCTACAAAAAGTCGCCGTGGGCGAGGGGCCTAAGGGACAAGGGTTCCAAGATGCTCGCATATCAGGCGATCGGCTTGCAACGCATCGCTGATGATATATATTCCACCTCAGAACCCTACTTTATTTATGCTAAATGTGTCGTCGAATCACTAATGGAACGACTTACCCCCTCTTTTACGGGAGGGTTTTGTAATATCAAAAATTGGTTTCAAGCGTAAATGTAAATTATGGTTATTAGAAAAACAAAACGAAGCGGCTACGATAAAGTTTAAATTATTATTGTAATAAAATGTAGTGGAAAGATGTGATTTAATTATTTATACCTAAAATTATTTACATATAAATTTACTATTGTCACATTTCCTTGGAAACTTATAAAAACTTACGCTAGGTTGTGGCAGAATATCAGCTACAGCTGTCGATTCAGCTGTTTGTTGCTGAGCCATATTACCTTTTTGTTCCATATTGTTAGTTTTAAGTTGGTCGTAAAACTTGTAATTTTGAACAAATAAATACTTTTTATTATAATTCTCTTTATTTATTTTCTTTCTTTAAACAAGATTTTTACAATATTTTAATATAAAAACAGTAAAACATTATAAAACCTAATCCTAGAGTACCGCCAGCAGCGGGGCAGGGCCCAAGCTTCCGGTTATTATTATTATAATTGTGAGTATTCTCAAAATTGGTGATGTCGATGCTCTGTCTTCCCCTTTTTGGGACAAGGACGTAGGCGTGTGTATGTATAGGTATGTATGTAAGTATTGTAACGTCAAACCCATTTCAAATGCAAAGTTCTCCCGTATAAATGACCCACGATTGGCAGCTAAAACTTTATAGCTTATTAAAAGCTTTTGTTGGTCCCTCGTAAAAATACAGTTTGGGAACAAAGCGTTTCTTTAGAGCTTCCATTTAGTTGGAAAACATTTGAAACATGGTGACATGAATTAGTATAGATGTATAAAGAAACTTGATAGCTCGATTGTCCTTTCGGTTGTGATCGTGCAAGCTAAGCAACTTCCGCAATGCGTGGTTGTCGGATGTGTGACAAAATTAAACATTCAAAACGCGGTAAAAATATGTGATGTTATCGTTTTATGAGTGAAGCCATCTTTTATGAGTGTTTCGGATAGAAAAGATGAAAATAAACATCTCTTATATTACCGGCGATGGGCAAGATAGTTGCGATTATGTTTCTTTCACTCTGACCCACACTTCTTTCGAATTCCCGGTAGCTATTGGTTAGGTACGTCAATAGTCGTAGGATGCCAAAACGACTGAAACATATTGGCTCTTCGTGGTAGGTAGCCTGTTATTTGTTTAATTTATAATCTAAACACCAAAATTATGACTCGGTAACACTTTTGCATAATGTATGAAATTCAAAATTATTGAAAATAATAGATTTCAAGCTCTATGTACGTTTTTGGAGTTGGCAGTACTAACACGAAATAAAAAAAAAAAAAAAAAAATTTAAAATAAAGTTGATGGCATACACTTTTTGGAACTAGCGGTACTAAATCCTTCCAATGATCTACTGTGCATTTGGAAATGCCTTATAAAGTTACTAATCTGAAAAGAGTCGCTAGCTACTTCCCTTACAAGCGTTTTAACTTTAAAGTGAGATTAACACTACTGAACAGTACTAATATAAATTAAAAGCATGACTGTCTTATCATATAATTTTTTTATATTATTTAACACTAAATTTTATAGTTGCCTATCCTATTCTTCTCTTCTATTCTATTTTTATTATTAATTGTAATAACCAACAAATATTAACATAAAAAATGACTACTTTGAAACATGAATTATCTTTACTGGTTTTCATTAAAGTCGTTTTAATAGGTCCTTTGTAAACAAAAATGTAATAAATTACTCTTTCAAATTCTGTACCTACTTTTATGTTAGACAATGCATTAAGAATAGAACTCTGACAAACAACATGTATTTGTCTAGCATCACAAAGCATTATTGTACCACTAAAACAATACAAAAAATAAATTAAAGAGAATATCTGTGGAAAAGAATACACATTGATTTGCGCCAATCCACATCAAAACGATAACTGATCAGCAATCAAGCTAATTGCCATACAATCTGGTAAATTGAAAGACATAAAAAGATATACTTAAATTTTCTTTGTTATTCAGTATTTGAAATTCGATTTTCCATTGAATAGCGAACCGTGATTTTCTACAACCTAATTTTATTTATCTGGATTCGCCAACGACAGTACTGGATCCATAGATTAGTCGATGTATTTAGTTACCATCTTAAGGTTATATTTCAACATAAAGGATCTCAAGATGGTAATTAGATATTTTATGATAATGATAAGACAATTTGTTGATGTCTAATAATTCATTAGATAGATAGCTAGAAAGTTTAATTAGCCTCTTTTAATAGTTAGAGAAATATTTAAATTAAAAATTTGCATGAGATAGCAAAAGGCTCTTATTGCAAATACACATAGGCATCATTACCTATGTAATGGTTATACCTACTATTAAAAGATTGAGTATTTAGTATGAGCCCAAGATGTCTCCGATTCAATTTCCAGGGGTTTGGTTGTTGTAGGAATGTCCTTCTCCTGAATCCCTGTCGAGGCCCTCGGGCCTTGGCAGGGAGACGGCACCTGGAGAGGAAACCCCCACATAATACCCGTCTGATGGTGGCGGTACCCGGACAACGAGTTTTCCTCTGTATAAAAAACAAAAAAATTAAAGGGGTTCGGTTTTTTTGTGCTTTTAGCAGGCCCCCAGCGCCACGCTACAATTCTAAAACGAATATATAGTAAAAAGTAGTGATGAGGGCAACTGTTTCATCGATAAACTATATTTACGTGTTTTTTTTTTCCTTAAAAGGTTTCCGATAAACTAAAATAATGAACTTTGAAGTCTTCGTTTTATTTCACAATCCCGGATAATGCAAATAAAAACAAGACAGATACATAACTAGGATCAGCCATAATATATTGGGTAGATACAGATGTATCGTCATATGACGATGACAATAGAGATCTATCATCATATGATGTCATCACGTTGTCTTCCTAACAAGACTGGCGCCCGTAGCACGTTAAATTCTGTTTATATTAGGGATGTCCATTAGGGTGGAGCGTCAAATGTATGAAGAAAAGTCAATCTTATTATTATTATCTTATTTTAACAATCTGGAATACCTCAAAAAAGGTTGCATATAGATATTATATTGACAAAAATATTTTTATTCACTTTTTTGATATATTTTTTACCCCTCTACCTCAGCTCAAAGTTTAGAACATTTTATGGAAATTCGTAATTTTTGACATTTGTTTTCGGTGAAATAAAGTAACAAAACGGTTTATTTCATATATAAACGTTGTGATAAAAAAAATACATATATATTTATAATTTGTTCATATTAATTAACTCACATCAACACATCGGCACTGTAGTATCATATTGTAGTTATGATATCAAATAATATTTTTATTAATCTAGAGCAATTTTTTTTTTTGTTTTGTTTCTGTATCTGCAATCAGTCCCAGAACTATAAGCAGATTTGTTGGGCGTTGGAATCGTTGCAAGGGGCCTCCCCAGTGGGAGGCACTCCTATTTTACCATCGAGCATCCAATCTCTGGATATCATGGCGTTTAAGGCGTTTACTGTAGTTAATATTTGTTAATTCGGCAGCCAAGTCATTCGGGTGATTGTCAAGCCGGTTCTTGTAGTTAGCGGAAGACTGTTCAATCTCTTCCTTTACCGTTTTGATTTCTAGAGCTTCGTGGATTTCAGAGTTCGTAAGGAACCATGGAGCATTTGACAGGGTACGCAGTATGCCATTTTGCAGTCTCTGTATGATTGATATATTTGAGTTACAAGCGCTTCCCTAGAGTTGGTTTCCGTACATCCATACAGGCTTGAGAATCATTTTATAGATTAGGAGCTTGTTGTTTACCGAAAGTTTAGAGTTAC
Source organism: Eudonia lacustrata (assembly GCA_947562085.1). NCBI lineage: Eukaryota > Metazoa > Arthropoda > Insecta > Lepidoptera > Crambidae > Eudonia > Eudonia lacustrata. The sequence continues at coordinate 13,039,919 of OX387318.1, read as the reverse complement.
GTGCCAGCAGCCAGTACATGGTCCGGAACCGTATGTTTGTCTCATCACGCTTCATTTTGATATGCTTTTTCCACGTCAGCCTTCTGTCCAGGTGTATTCCAAGGTATTTGACCGAGTCACTTTGGGGAAGAGTGTTGTTCCCCAATTGAACGGGTGGACAGTTCCCCTTCCTTAGCGTGAATGTTATGTGAGTCGATTTAGAGGCGCTTGCTTTGATGCGCCATTTCTGCAGCCATTTATCTATTTTGTGGAGGCTTTCTTGTAAGATATGTGAGGCAGTCTGTGGATCTGCGCTACTTGCTAGTAGTGCCGTATCATCAGCGAATGTGGCATTCATCACTTGCGATGACTGTGGGAGGTCTGCAGTAAACAGTGTGTACAAGATCGGGCCAAGAACTAGAGCAAATTAAGATAGTTTTTTGTAACTTTTTTTTTAACCGACTTCAAAAAAAGGAGGAGGTTATCAATTCGACTGTATTTTTTTTATGTTTGTTACCTTAGAACTTTCGACTGGGTGAACCGATTTTGATGGATCTTTCTTTTTTGAAAGCTGGTGCTTTCCGTGTGGTCCCATTATATTTTGGTCCAGTTCTGATGATGGAATTCTCAAGGAATTGAGGGAACTTCTCAAATATTGTAGGTATATCTGTCGCGATTTTGGTATTTTCAGAATAAGTCAAGCATTTGCATTCAGAAAGTATCATTTGATAAAGTGTAACGGATGAAAAAGACCACAGATTGCCATCGGAACTCCTCAATGATAAGTATTTCACGGGTGGCGATAAAATATCTCGATTAGTTAAGCGACTATGACGAAGCAAAAGAAGACAGGCACCGAAACTCAGTTTTTGATTTCCTACTATGAGATAGACGTTTCTCGTTTTCTTCGCTTGTCTCATTTAAACGCTGTCTCATAAGAGCAGTGCTTTTAGTAGGTCTACCCATATGCGCTTTTGATAAATAGATCGAAACGAATCACTAAAAAGCGAAAAAAAAAAAAATTTTAACAAAAAAAACCGACTCCATAAAATTTGACTGATAAAATTGCACTAAAAAGTAAAAAAATAAGCGTTAGATTTATATAGTCAATAATTTTATTTGGAAAATATATAGGTACAATTGTTGTTATTTTTGGAGTCGGTGCCAGCCAATGTAACTTTAACATAAACATTTAACGACATACTATATAATAATATTATAATCATAATAGTACATTCAATCTTATGCATGAAGTTTTGACTACAGACGCGGACTGGCACCGGCTTCAAAAACTTCGTTGGCTGGCACCGGCCCCAAAAATAAAAATAATTGTACCTATATATTTTCCTAATAAAATTATTGTCTATATTAGTCTAACGCTTATTTTTTACTTTTTAGTGCAATTTTATCAGCCAAATTTTTTGGAGTCGGTTTCTTTTTGTTAAATTTTTTGTTTTTTATTGTTTTATTTAAACGTTAGTGTCTATGAATTCATTAAAAACTTATTATCGAATCACATCACTAAGCATCTTGCTATTAAGACTACGGTGTCTGGGGCACGGAAAAATTAATAGCCAGAATAATTTTGCTGTTTTTAAAATAAACAAAAGCCCCTATTGAATTAAAAATGTAATTTAGGGTTTTAGGTATTACGAACAAAGAAAAACAAAGCAATTGTTTTTGTATATTTATTAGCAGTGGAGATACAAAAAGAGCTAATGATGAGTTAACTTAGCACTTTCACAGTGTCATCATGTCAGCCTGGCTTTCTGTCCGACTTTACTTACCACAGATATTTCACTCATAGGCTAACTGTATGTACAAGATAGGATAGGCTATCAAATGAATATAGAGTCCATAATATAGTATTTGTTAATTTAACTCGACACAATGGTTTTGTTTCCACAGTGTATCCCTTCTCTCTAACAGAATAAACAAAAGACCTCCTATCTCATTACACAAACTCTGATCTTCAAACCCGTCAATAGTTCGTAATACAATGTAACATCAGCATGTTATTGTCAAAGAGATTATAATATCGCAGACGCGTCAAACGTCGGTCACGAACGGAGAACCCGAAGCGTAAAAAATAATGAGTAGAAACGACACTTCAATGACCTACTTTCCTAACGCTCAGTTGTGAATTCGTTAAATATTAGGTATGTAATGCTGGCATTGATATCTTTAAATGTAATAAAAGCTTATATGCGAAAAAGGGTTGGTGTAAATTAAATTCGAAAGTCTCGGAGAATGTAGTAGGGACGGGGATACGCTTGCATGATGCCATCCCCTCTAGGAACCCTCCGAGGATTACATACGTATACAATGTGTAACAAAAAGGTGTGGTCAAAATAAAAAGATCCAAAGTGTTTCCAATCTAGATGTTGTATGCAGATTTACTAAGTCATGATTATTAACTTGAATGTGTTATGCAATTTTTAAATAAATATTTCTATTGTGACGTCACATCAAAATAAACATGTCTCAACCCTAGTGGTTTAGTAACCTCTGTGTACTAACATTTATGATCACTGCTGTTTCCTTATGCGCGCCTGACGCGCATGACTTCACTAATATAAATATTTCATTTACCATTGCGTGACAAAATAAAGTCAATAATCTTAATAAAAACACATACAAGTTCTAGATTTAAAGGAAATTTAGTTTAGTTTTTAAGGAAATAGCAAAAAGGTTAGTCGACATCACAGGAGACCGAAGAGCTGGCAGCTACCTGGGACAAAGAATTAGTCTAGCTATTCAAAGGGGGAACGCTGCCAGTATCTTCGGAACCTTGCCTAAAGGGACTTCTTTTAATAATATATTTTAACTATTATATTATTATTTTTTTAAGGTTTTTAGTTATAGGTTCTTTGTTCTAGTATATATTATATATAGTTCTAGTATATAGTATATTTTCTATTGTAATATTGATTTCAACCATTTCGTGTGTAATAGACTTATTATTAGTACCTACATTCATTGCAAATAAATATAAGTTCTAGATGATATACACTTTGGATCTTTTCATTTTGACAACACCTTTTTGTTACACAATGTATACATGCATCTATAAATATGCACACATGTATAAAGTCGTAAATAAATTATAAAAAATGAATAGTGCTGACGAATTTTAGAACAACTGAAAGTAGATCAAGAATGAGCACCATCTCAACTCCGAAGTAGGTTGTTCAGTAGTTTGCGTCGTAGAAAACAACACAAATGTTTGAGTTCATTGTTTAACGAGAAACGTACATACGTAACGGCGCGCAAACAAACATAAAACTATCGCAAACAACAACTCAAACGCCAACGTTGATACGACAAACAACAGACAGACGGACGACGCGTGAAAATTTACATATGGAATTAATTGCGCATGTTACACCCGTAAGGATTTGAATTTAAAAACATAATGTTTTTTAAAAGGGTGTGGAAAGATTTTTGCGATGTTGGCAACACGTGAGCGAGATACCTCTGTGTTAAAAGGGGTTATTTTAGAATCAAGGGCAACGTTGAGAGCAGTTCAAGATTTTTAGGTAGCTATTATTGACGGTACCTAGCGACGTAGGTGTAGCTAGACTGACTAGCTCTGAAATTATGACGTAGGCTTACATATATTGTGTAATAAAGTCGAAGTCATAGTAAATTTTTTTTAGTTATGCCATTGGCTTGCATATATTATGCAGTTGGAGTAATTACGGGATGCTTACCATGTTTATTATTTTTGAGTTTCTGATATTTCGGCAACATGATTTTGTGTAATCAATTTGAAAAAAATGTGTAAATGCTACAGTGGATTTCAAAGTGACTCCGCTTACCATCAAATGCTCATGCTTGATTATCAACTTAGTGGTATTAAAAAAACCTATATTTAAATTCACGACTGACTTTATAGGTTGGTTTATGCGTTAAGAGACAGTAATTCTTACTTGTACAAATTGTCTGAAGTGACTCTCATGAGGGATTTGGTAATCGTATTTGATGGAGATTTGGTAGTACTTGAAAACACGATATGTGTTTAATATCAGACCCACCCAGTTCTTCATTTAATACATTTATGTGATCAACGCAAACAATTTGTAAAACTATTATATCTGCTGCATAACTAAAATGGCCACCAAAAAAAATATGCTACCATGTTTTATCTTACATGCTTTTGTTTTCATCAATAGTAACAAAAAATGCTCAACTACAAAACTTTGGGCACTTTTATTTTAGGCGTTTGGTATCGGACTGCTGTCGTGCGTTCCTATAAAGCCTTTGTTTCATTATGGCACGTAAGTCTTAATTGAAAGTACCCTTAAACGACGACGTCACTAACACAATAATTGGTTTTCGCACGAAAGAGGCACGGTGGAGCGTGCGATCACCGATTCCATGAGCCGACATTACAAATAAAGCTTACTTTTCCCAATCGTCTAAACACACTATTCGCTACACTATCGAATTCAACTATTATTGATTTTCTTTCTTACGTGGTTTTGACACATTATACTCGTATCTAAGAAAAATTCTAAATTAATTTATATTGAACCTGATATATCCAATTTACATCACTTCTCGAGTTACTACGAACAAGAGACAGGCGGGACGACTCGTGAAAATTTACATACGGAATTAATTTCACAGTGGAACCACCCTGTGCCAACGTTCTGTGTTAAAAGAAGGTTGTCTGGGAGACATACGATTTTTGATAAGCTTTATGTAGGACGTAGCTCCTACACTTAAAATGCTAAGCTGGGACCATATGGTAAGTATATAAAAGTCAACAGGTTTGAGTGACGGTGACAATACACTATTTAGTTACACAAAAATAACATTATCACTTCTCATGCTCGTAAAGTGGTTATTTACGTCGAGAGAAAGCGGCATAAAATGTGTTTTTATGCTCTTGTGCATAAAGTAATTTCTTCTTTTAAGACTAAGGCAATCGAAGTGAAAAGCAGAGTGTAAAACTCGAGTATAAAACCTATTTTACCCTCGACGTGACTATCAACCCTCGCCGTACCGGCTCGGGTGATGGCTATATGCACGACTCGGGTAAAATGGCTCGTTTTATGCTCTTGTTGTACAATCTACTATTGTTGCAGCGTATGCAAACACATGCGAATCAATTAAAATTAGATTGTACGATTGTTTATCGCAGATTTATGAATTTAGTAACTAAAAAATTTTTCCACTAACATTTATTACCTAGAGTAAATTATGGCACTCTAGTCTTCTTAAAGTGATTGATGTTGTAAATCTGACGAAAAAAGAACAAGAAAAAGTATGTGCTTGTGCATAGAGAAACTCTTTAACTGAGTAGGTCTAACTGAATATGATGAAAATTTGTCACTATAATTAATGATATTCTGTTAACATCTTAACTGATATGCGGCTTACAAGTAAATTACTAGGATACAATCCTAATCATAGTCATAATCATAATCATAATATTTATTTGCTTTTAAATAGGGTTTCATTAGTTACAGATGGTAAAAACAATTAAAAAGTATCTTATGCCTATTTAACTTTATAACCATAGCATGCAAACATTTTAGTTAGTTTAAGACATTTATAAATTATTAATTATTACATTTCATTATTATTAACATTCTCAATAAGTATCACAAATTATATTAGTCAATTTAAATTATACAAGTATACATTTTTATTAATTTTGATTAATTAGCTTACAAATATATTAATCTAATTACCTAACACTACCGTTTCATAATTTATTTATTAAAATATTACAAATAAAACTGTAAATCGATTTATTTATTTATCGTGTCTCATGAACTCATCAATGATATATATATATAAAAAATATATAAAATAAATAATAGATATATAAAAGGTATTCTCAATCAACCACTTACGTAATGCAGTTTTAAATTTATTTATAGGCAGTTGTTTAATTTCGTCTGGTATGTTATTAAATATTGTTATAACCATCGCTGGAGAATTCCTCTGGAATCGCCTTGTTTTCGGAAATACTCTAAGCGTTAATTTATTTGGATGTCTATTACTTCTTTTTGATAAATCCTTTGCTTTTACATACATGTCATAATTTTGTTTAACAAATATTCCTACCTCTAGTATGTACAACCCAACCAGAGTTAGTATTCTTAGATTCTTAAAATATGTTCTGCATGAAATACAATACAATGTGTATACAATGTAAGTATGTACAAATGTATAACTGTAAAAGGAAGGGAGTGGCTGGAACCCAAAATCGGTCACGTAATTTTTGCATTACGAGCGACAAAGCTAGTATGCTACCGTCACTAACTGCTCTGCAAAATGCCTAAGTGCTTGTTTAGCAGAACGAAATACAATTACGAAATGTTTTATACTGACGTTTCGAACCCCTTGCAGGGTTTACGTATACAGAAAGACACGAGTGTCTATCGTCGTGTAATGTGTTTAGATCAAAAATGATATTGTGAGCACCTTTTGCGTAAAACAGAACTCGCCTGATTCAAATTTAAATTGTTTATTACGTGTAATGGCAACCTCTATATGTGTATGGTATTTTTTTTTTTTTTTCCAGAAAAAATATAAATGTTTGCTACAAAATTATCATCTGCCAAACTGCATAACAGTTTGTCGGCAGTAGTTCTCATCTTGGTTTTTTAATCTATTTTACATTTAAATTTTTATTTAAATTCTAATTATATCTAAGTATCTATGTTATGTTACTATATTTTACTTAACTATAACAGAAAAGGAAACAAATTAAAAAACTGTGCCCTTATTACTACAACATATAGGGGTTGTATAACAATAGTTTTACAATAATGCTACTCAATACTTATATAATACACACTACACTACTTTACGAGGGTACCTACACAATTTATGCAACTTTACAATGTCATGGGCAAAGTGACAAATAATGTTTTTTTTAAATACATTTAAGGTTGTTTTTCTCTAAGTAGTTCCGGTGGTAGCTCATTATATATTGTCGGAACAATCCATGTATTTGCAGATGTTTTGAAAAAAGAAGGAAATTTAATTCAGTCATTTGTGTGTGTCATATTTTTAAAAACAGTAGTTTCTCCTAAAAGCTCTATATTAATTTTCTAATTCTAATTTCCATCCTGCGCAGCGTTTTGCGTGCATTCAGGTCCGTGGTTGTGCAATAAAATAGCTTTTCTTTAAACTTCTGTACAGCATTTTGAAATACTTTCAAGTGTGTCTAATTGTAATACAGTATGCATGCAAAGGGAATGGTATTGACTCTTGTTAGAGTAATATGTAAAGGTCGCCCTTTGATACTGTAACAAAGAGCTTTTATCTAACAGACGTTTTAATTGCAATTAATGTGCTCAAATTATTCAATTCAATTTAATTTTAAAAGATCTTTATTGGCATAATAATACATACATGATAAAGGTACAATACTAGTGTACATTAATAATCCTCGGAGTACCTATGCAAGAACACTGGGAAAATATTCTTTAAGCACTTACACTTGTTAATAACTTGTAGCCGGTTATTAATATCATTATGGAAATACACTTAAACGATTGACGTAACAGCAAACAGAAATATTTTTAGGTTCAGTAATTACAGATTAGATATTCACTACATTTTTATAATTGATATTTTGAGAGAATTAAGATGAATCTAGTACGGTACAATTTAAAACTCAAACGCACTGGTGCAGCGGAATGTTACCAGAAAGCAGCAAGGACGTAAGTAGCATGATACCTACATGCGCGTCAAATATTAAATTAAAGTTATTAATTATGTCTTAGTAACTCTGCATACAAGATCTAGATCGGATACACTTCGGATCTTTTAATTTTAACCACACCTTTCTGGTACACGTTGTATACACTCGCGTCGCGTTGGTTGAATTGCGTCGTTCAACCAAAGGGTAAAGTAAGTAAGTAAGTAAACAGCCTATAACTGTCCCAGTGCTGGGCAAATGCCTCCATCATTGAAATCAAGTCATCGCTACAAATGATGGGTAATTGCTTAGTCACCACGCTGGCCAAATGATGGTTGGTGATCACAAACCCGGGCTATGCACCACATTTTGCCCTACCTGGGAATTGAACCCGGGACCTTCGGGCATCGGGCCGAGCGCTCTGCCACTCGGCCACCGAGGCGAGGCACCGGCGGAACCAAAGGGTAATGTAAGGTAAAAGATAAGGTGCCCATGATTGTGTATAATTTGTAGTTTGACAAAGTTAAATATTGTACCATCTAAGTGAATGCCTCGGCTGCCGAGTAGCAAAGCGCTGGCTAATATCCGGAGGTCCTGGGTTAAATTCCCAGTTCGGGCAAGTGTGTTTGGAATGCAATGAAATGAAATAAAAACATATTGGACGTTTTACAATGATTAAGCGTGTTATTGTTTCGGATTTTTCAATGCATAACCCGGGCGTGTGATCTCCAACCCGCATTTAACAAGCGCATTGAATATACCAATACCCACCAATGACAATTATGACATAATTTCAATTATACTTTATTGCTTCGTTCTCGAGATTAGTTAAGGACAACTTGTAGTAGCGCGTACTAGCTCGCCATTCATCCACTATAGTTTAAATGATAAATATCAATTGAAATTTAAATAAAATGAATTTTCAATTTAAACCTAAAAAATTAAGAATTAAAAAGTTACGAATTGTAATGGCGGGTAGATAATACCACACGTCAACCGCTACGGGGCGTTACCAGTCATTCGCGTTTCTAGTGCCGCGCCGTTCACCACGTTATTTCCCGTTTTTTTTCTTATATTTCAGCATAATTGTGCATTAATTGTTGTAATTGCTACCAATATGCCTAAAAGAAAACATTCAGAGGATGAAGACAGTGATAAATTATGGAAAAAGTTAAAACGAATGGAAAAAAAATTGAAAAAACGTAAGAAGCGTCTGCGTCGTAAAAATTCAAGTTCTAGTGATTCGTCTACGCCGAGTAATAAACCTATTCCGTCAATAAATGAAGGTTGGTTATGTGACTATTTTCTTTTTGTTATAACCATGTTATAACTTTTGCATTGTGCAGAGCTCGAAACATTATTATGTTAAGTGGCGTTGCCTTGCATACCTACATAGTGTGCGTGCACATCTGGAATGGATTTTGCCTTACAAATGTTACTGCAGTGTATAGTTTTTTTTTTGTGACTATTACCTACCGAATATTATGTACCCGCTTGTCTATTGACAACCAGTATGTAAAATCTTATACCTACTCGGCAAATGACTGTGTGTATCTCAATTGGATATGCCTTTTCTATCCCGTTTTCTGTTTTAATGACCTACGTGTCACGTGTGATAGTGCATATTTACTAGCGGCTCATTTTCCGCTTTTGATTTTCAGACGTCGATGACCTGTTACCGATGTACGAAATGCACGATGACACTAATGACCTTGACACTGCCGCTGCTATGCACCTTCCGGGACCGGCAAGCGAATCGAGCGTGCCAGGACCCGCGGCCGACCCCGCGCCGTTGGAATTGGCGCCTACACCTAATACCACATGTGTAGTCACAACGGAAACCATAAGCAGTGTCGACAAGCCTCCGGATGACGAAATAGCCCTTGATGATGATATTTTGATCTTTTTGGGGGAAACGCCCACCAAGGACAAAAAATTTGGCCCAAAGCTCCAGAATGACATAGCAAACAGGTGGGAACATGTCGCTACGTCAGGTGTTAATAAAGATACAAGGAAAGAATTCCAAGTAAAATATTTGACGCCTGAGAATTCCAAACTTATTGACCCGCCGGCATTAAATTTGGAAGTAAAAGCTGCGCTTTCCGAATCCTTACAGAAAAAAGACACTGCTATACAAAATAAACAAAAACAAATATCCGCAGCGATTTCCTGTATTGGCCAGGCCTTAAGACGGGCACTTTCTCAAGAGCAAAAGGATGCTGAGATGTTAAAACTTCTCATTGATGCTGGTCGCATAGTTTGCGATGTTCAACACACCGAATCTATGATGAGAAGGGGCTTCATCAGTTCGTGCATTAAGAAGGAAGTTAAAGACCACCTCAATGACACCCAAATTGACACTTTTTTATTCGGCGAGAAACTCGCCGATACGCTGAAGGCAGCGAAGTCTATTCACAAATCGGGCTCTGAAATCAGGGCTGGTACCACCGTTCCTAGACCAATACCGAAAAATAAAACTTTGACTCGGCCTTTAAACTCGCGACCCCCCGCGACGGCGAGCAGGCCGCCATTCGCGGGGCGGCGCCTCGAGGAGACAGCGCCTGCATACGCACCGGCGGCATACGTGCCTCCGCCGCGCCGCCGTGCTCCGCCGCCGCCGCCGCCACCGGCGCCGCCGCCGCCAGCGCCGCGTTCGCAGCAGCGGCCGCGTGCGCCCCGTCGGTAGATTCGGTAAGCCGATCAGGTAGCTTACACCTCTTTTTTAATCAATGGTGTGCTATCACTAATGACCCTGTCGTTCTTTCCTGGGTCAAAGGATATAAGTTGCCATTTTCTCGATATGTACAACAAACACGTGTTCCGTCTGAACCAACATACTCACGAAGTGAGTTGAAGTTATATGTTAATGCTATTAATGATTTATGCACTACTGGCGCTGTATCAGAATGCGAACCTTGTGATGGGCAATATTTATCTTCTTACTTTCTGATAAAGAAAAGTAACGGTAAAAATAGATTTATTTTAAACCTGAAATCATTAAATAAATTCATAGATACCAAACATTTTAAATTAGAAGATCTGAGAACTACTATAAAATTAATTTCTAAAGACTGCTACATGACATCTATAGATTTGAAAGATGCATATTTTTTTGTAAGAATTAGTGAAAATTCAAAAAAGTTTTTGCGCTTTAAATTTCAATCTAAAACATACGAATTTAATGTTTTACCTTTTGGCTTAAATACTGCACCATTCGTATTCACGAAATTAATGAAACCGGTCATGTCACATCTCAGATCATTAGGTTTTCAATCTACCATATATTTAGATGATATGTGTTTTATAGGGGACTCCTATAGTGAGTGCTTAAATAATACACTTCACACACGATTCGTCCTAGAATCCCTAGGTTTTGTAATAAATGAGGAGAAGAGCTCCCTTATTCCGAGTCATACTTGCCGTTACCTTGGTTTTATAATTGACAGTAAAAACTTCCATGTGTGTCTTCCAGAAGAAAAAAGACTGGTAATAAAAAAAGAAATACTCAATTTCATGGTAATAAAACGTACGACTATTCGAAACTTTGCTCGTCTCGTAGGACTTCTGACAGCTGCATGTCCTGCGGTTCAGTATGGGTGGAGTTACACCAAAAATTTAGAAAGGTATAAATACCTAGCATTATTAAAAAATGATGACTACGATAGTGACTTTATTGTACCATCACAAGAAATCCGCAGTGACCTGGTGTGGTGGTTAGAAGCTTGTTCTTCTAATTCTGTTAATCCAATAAGAACAGATGATTTTGCCATGGAAATTTTTACTGATGCTAGCAAAACCGGGTGGGGGGTGGCATGTGGTGAGCATACCGCCAGTGGATTATGGAGTGATATTGAACGCTCTAGACATATTAATTATTTAGAGCTTATGGCAGTATTATTTGGCATAAAAATCTTTGCTAACAATTTACGCAACTGCCAAATATTATTAAGAGTGGACAATACGACTGCCATTTCATATGTCAATCGAATGGGTGGAATAAGGTTCCCTCATCTTAATAAAATAGCAAAAAGTATATGGCAATTCTGTGAAAAACGTAATTTATATGTTTTTGCCTCTTATATCGCATCCAAGGATAATTACATTGCTGATGCGGAATCTCGCAAAGGTCACCATGATACTGAATGGAAACTGAGCGAAGATGCCTTCACCCAAATAAAACAAAAATTAGGAACTCCTCAAATAGATTTATTTGCATCCAGACTTAATAATAAATGTGAAACATATGTCTCCTGGGACCGGGATCCAGGCGCATATGCGATCAATGCTTTTACAATATCTTGGAGAAACATATTTTTTTATGCATTTCCTCCATTTTCTATAATTCTAAAAGTGTTAAGAAAAATAGTTACGGATAATGCTGAAGGCATCATCGTCGTTCCACAGTGGCCCACACAACCTTGGTATCCATTGTATAAAAAACTTTTAGTCTCAGACATCATTACATTCTATCCAGAAACTAAAGCCTTGGTGTTTCCCTTCCACAGCAACCAGCAGCACCCAAAAGTCGTCCTAATGGCAGGGCGGTTGTCAGGTCGGCGTTCTTGAGACGGAACGTGCCTCCTCAGTCGGTTGAAGTCATCTGTGCGTCCCTGTCTGACAACACTTTACGCCAGTATGAATGTGCCTTCAATCGATGGTTTAATTTTTGTTTCATTCATAATGTAGACCCCTATAACTCCAGCATTAAGGTTGTTATAGAATTTCTAACGGAAATTTACAACAAAGGTGCTCAATACGGTACTTTAAACAGCTACCGCTCAGCGTTGGCTTTGATTCTAGGGTCATGGGTCAGTTCAGATGACATTCTGTCTAGGTTATTTAAAGGGTTTTTCAGACTACGACCTCCAATGCCCAAGTATAACGTCACTTGGGACACATCGATTGTTCTTGATTATCTAGCAAATTTTTACCCCAATTCTGATATTGATTTAGAAACACTTTCGAAAAAATTAATTACTCTGTTCGCTCTGGTTACTGCACATAGAGTGCAAACGTTATCTTTTATTATTGTTAAAAATATAAGCATAAGCAATCTTAATGTTTCAATAAAAATTCCAGATATTTTAAAATCATCAAGATTAGGATCTTATCAACCAAATCTGATTATTCCTTTCTATACAATTAAGCCTGAGCTATGTCCGGCTAACACTTTACTTAGTTACCTAGATAAAACAAAATCTCTAAGAGGTACTACAGACGATAAATTATTTATTAGTTTCAAAAAACCCTATAACAGAGTTTCAAGCCAAACGTTAAGCAGGTGGATTAAGGATACGCTGTTCGAGAGCGGTATTGACACCTCAGTCTTTTCTGCTCATTCGACGAGACACGCGTCCACCTCAAATGCTAGAAATTTAGGTGTTAATATAGATTTAATTAAGAACACTGCTGGTTGGAGTGGAAACTCTAATGCTTTTGCTAAATTTTACCATAGAAATATTGTAAAAAGTAATGATCCTCAAGAGTTCGCTGTAACCATACTAAATAATAATAATTTATTGTAATAACACTTATAACTTAATGATATTTATGACACCTAGTCATTTGATTATAATATAAATATTATATTGTTTACAACAGTGTTCCTCATTTTTTAACATCAAGCTACCTCTTAGAGAAGTACCTATTCTAATAACAGGTACTTCTCTGAGTTCCGCTGTGTCTGCTGTTCTACTCTCAGTCACCAATAGTTCGTTATAGCTTTCAAAATCTACAAGTTGTCCTTAACTAATCTCGAGAACGAAGCAATAAAGTATAATTAGTGATTAAACGAACTTACCTTAAGTGAAGTTCTATCATAATTATACGAGTTGCTTCGTTCGAAGAGATTAGTTCCCACCCGCCCCATAGATCCCAGGACGAACTCTGGTTGACTACTGAGTACTTCTTTCAACTAAATGACTGGTAACGCCCCGTAGCGGTTGACGTGTGGTATTATCTACCCGCCATTACAATTCGTAACTTTTTAATTCTTAATTTTTTAGGTTTAAATTGAAAATTCATTTTATTTAAATTTCAATTGATATTTATCATTTAAACTATAGTGGATGAATGGCGAGCTAGTACGCGCTACTACAAGTTGTCCTTAACTAATCTCTTCGAACGAAGCAACTCGTATAATTATGATAGAACTTCACTTAAGGTAAGTTCGTTTAATCACTAATAATAGGAGCTTTTGCCCAGCAGAGTGACAGAGGCTAATTCTACCACATCTCAATAAATGACTATTACGCGTGCCGATTGTAACAAATAGAAAATTAATTATAGATACGCCAGGAACTTATTCGCAATTCATATTAAAAATGAAACAGACAAAGAATAAAAAGGTCTACTAATGAGCGCAATAAAAACCAGTAGGCAGTCTCGCGGAATGCAGAAAAAATGCAACCCAAGTTTGTAGGTCACGCTTCCCCCACAAAGGGGGGATCGAGGCGGATCTTTTACCCATCGTGCCTCTTTAAAATGAATAACGACGAAGGCTTTGTTCGATTTTAAATTACACGGCGTCGCGCTCCGGGATTGGGGGTATACTTAATTTGGATTGTGTCGTTGCGGAGTGTTCTGTAAATAGTCTTATGTGGCATAGTGACCTTCAAAGATGAGAGACAAATTCATCATCATCATCATCATCAGCTCATTTTATGTCCCCACTGCTGGGGCACGAGCCTTCCCTATAGAAAGATAGGGAGAACGGGCCATAAACCACCACGCGGGCCCAGTGCGGATTGGTGGTTGTTAACGACTGCTAATGCAGCCGGGACCAACGGCTTTACGTGCCTTCCGAAGCACGGAGGAGCTCGAGATGATAAAGTTTTGGTCACCCATCCGATGACCGGCCTTTGCGAAAGTTACTTAACCTTAGCAATCGCAGACCGGGCGCGTTAAGCACTGCGCCATCGAGCTCCTCACCTCAGCGAGCTCAGAGACAAATTCGAATTTGATTTATTTTGTGCACACATGTGTTAATGTATAAGTTACTAAGACGATTACTATACCGAGAAGACGGTTAAAACTTACTTTATTTTATAAGTGCCTATATTTTTTAACTAGTATTGTTCCCATGGACATGCCACCAGCCTATGGGTACGCGCAAGCCACGAACGTTTTGCCGTTCCATGTATGTTCAAACTCCATAGATATTTTACCCCAAAAATGAAACGAAATCCAGATAAATAATAACAGTCATTGTAATAAACATATTCAAAGAAAACTAAAGCTTAACAATAGTTTCATAATTAATTCAGCTTAACACGTTCACTGCGGGAATGTTTTTGCCTGCCTTTCCGTTAGAACTGCATCGGGCTCATTAGATCCAATGCTGAACTTTTCTATGTGCGTTACAAGGTCCAAAAGATCCGGTGGACTTCTCTGTGTAAAAGTATGATTATCTATGAATTAAAGATAGTTTAACTAAAGAATATTTTTGAAATATGTTTCGAACGCAATAATTAACATACAACTATATTTGTAAGTCGATCTGACTAGTACATCTTTTATAAAAAATCGATTTGATCATCGGGTCGTTTCGATCCGATAAACGCACTGATAGGCAACATATATCGACTAAAATTAGTGATGTACCTAAGTAATAAAACAACGATATCGAAACAAAATTTATATGTATTCTTAATTATATGTATTAAGGTAACATTTGAGTTATGTTTTTCGTTGAAACATTCGCGGCATAATGTTTTTTAACAAAGTGCGCATATAGTTTTAACCTTCTTCACTTTATTATTAGCTTGCTTGCTGTTTAAATTTTCCGCAATTTATCGTAACATCCTGCACAATTTCTTTTTTGTTACCTATTTCGTATTTATGGGTAGAAGTGGAATTTGAGACAAAACTTGCAGAGTTTTTTCTATTTTGCAGAGGTGTTTTCGTAAATTTTTCTATAACTCGCTCCGTAAATTCTTTTTTGGAGTTTTTTTTATCGTTTTTTACATTACAAACAATTCAAGAAATTATTAAAGCTGTTCCAAATAATAATAAAAATTGCACTTTGATAAAGCACTGCACTAGGTCAACTGATCAGTAATCTAGTGCGGTTATCGGGTCATCTAGCACCGGGTCTCGTCGACCCGATAAACGCACTAGATGAAAAAAATTTACTTGTGGTCGGTATCGGGTCGAATGAATCCGATAAGGGTTTTTTTCTTAATACGTAATATATTTTGAGAAACAATGTCAAGCCTATAACTATCTCTTTCCTATACACTAGGGAACCTATTTAAATAGGTGCCGCACCAGAGTAAGATGCACATTTTTGTCACCGCACCGTAGGCTAGATGAGCATCGGATACTTTCCACCCGATACCGCAGTGAACGTGTTAATGGTTGCCCAACTCAATAGCACAAGCGCCTTCTTAAGGTTTGATAAAATATACAGTATACAAACGAATTAAGAACCTTCTCCTTTTTTGAAGTCGGTTAAAACAGCGCGATGTAAACAACCGGTTTCGCAAAAAGACGGAAAATAACGTTTACAAAAGCTGCAGTGAAGCACTAAAACTCAACAAGCTCAAGAATATTGTATTTATCCGCGCCAGCAAAGTGAGGGCCACGAAACAAAATCACTACTGCTATAATACTAGACTGTTGAAATCGGAGAAACCGGTTAGCGTTAAAGAGTAAATAAAAACCTGCGAATTTATTAAAAAATTATCGTTTGGAATTTTAATGCTCTAATATTATCAAAAATAAAATATACAACATTAATTGAAAGATGTAGTCACATTCCCGTAGCCTAGGATTCGTTTCGAGTTGTAGCCACGACTGACGCGACGTTTCGAGATTCGGGCGACTGCTGATAACTACTAAGTTTGGTTTAATATTGGTTTTTATGTTAAATAAAAGTAAAGTATAGTTGATATTTGACAGTAAATATTCCAACAAGCAGATAAATTAATTAAAAAAGTACTTTCTAATACCCAACCATTCATTCATTCATTCATATCCATTTATAATTAACAGGTGAAATAATAGCATCACCCATATTATTGTCTTACTCTGCATTTATTTTATAAATTATTTTATCCTGACGTTTTGAATCATTTGCAGGATCTGTGGTCACGGGGAGACTAAGTAGGTATGTACTACCTGTAAGCAGTGCAATTTTAAACTATTATTACGCTTATTTTTTTTACTAGGTACTATTTTTATACGAGTTGGTATTTGTTTTAGAATAGTAATTCAAGTTGATTGTTGTTCAATTACATTTACTTACTTTTGATTAAGATTCGAAAGCTAATAATTCATTTGAAACATCTTTTAAAAGAGCATTTAGATTTTATATTAAGTTACTGTTTCATGGCCCCGATCTTGAGGTCACGCCACAATTGCCAACATTCTATCCGTTGAGACCACAAACATTTAAATGCCTTGGAAAGGGCAGCTTCTGGCTCACATTAATGGGAAACATAGTAAACTCAACAATGTATTGAAGAAAGTCTGCTTGATTGAAAAATAATTCTATTCCAGAGAGTTTGTTTGATGAATATTGAAATTTATTTATAATAAATAGACATCACAACCTCTTTGTGATATCCTATAATACTATAATACTTTCTAATGGTATCCGAATGGTAGTGCAGTATTTTAATTATAATATTGTGATGCAATTTAATGCGACTTAGATATACCAAATAACCTATTCTTAAGGCTGGTATTTTAAAGCTTCCACTTAAAAAAGTCAAGCACAAAAATTTTTACTAAAAAAAAATAAAGAAGCGCTATGCCACTCGGTTACTAAGGCGTTCAAAATCAAGATGTAACCAAGTGGTCGAATGTTCTCGTTCAGTATCTAGTCTCCTTCTTCAGTCCTCCTTCTTCAGTACTCCTTCAGTCTCCTTACACATTATCCAATTAAAACAAATAACTCAACAACAGTATACTACTGGACCTTATTTATCCAATGCTTGATGGCACAGTAGTACCTAAAATAATTGTGATAAGGTCCAAAAAAACCTCTTCCAAAGGGACTGCGTCAGATACTTTCAGTAGAGGTTCCAACATCCAGAAACATCGCGGACGAATAATTATGCAAATATTGTATAGTAAAGTAAAGTAAATAGGTAGCTAGTCCCACTGCTGGGCAAAAGCTTCCATGATTGAAATCAAGTCATCACTACGATAAAATTAATGGATAATGGCTTAACCACCACGCTTGCCAAATGCAGGTTGGTGATCACAAACCCAGGTTATGCATTAAAAAATCTGAAACACCAACCAGAAACACTAACCTAACCCAACCTGGGATTTGAACCAGGACCTTCGGGTATCGGGCCGAGCTCTTTCGTTTTTTTAATCGTTTTCGTTTTATCTTGGTAGGTTTTTAATCGAGGTATTAAATTTATAATACTATAATTCATATATATCTCACACCTTTTATATTTTTAAGCTTCTCTCTAAGGTTAAAGGATGTCACTAATGATAAGATAGCATTGGAGCTGCAAACGTTCGAAAGCTACGGTATCTGTTTACCATCAAGCGGGCGGTATGTCTGACAGCAACCTTAGTAGAATAAAAAAGAAAATACAAACTCTTGCGAACACTTTAGAATTGCGTGGAATTTGCTACAAATTTAATATTTACGAGTAACTTGCTCCCTGAGCGACGGCACTCACAATAATTGTGCACAAATTGGGAAATTCAAGGAATCGAAGGCAATTTTGTTCACGTAAGTCTATATTGATGATGATGGATAAGGCAAATAACTACAAATTTAGTCGATTTGCCCATCAATATAAGTAGGTGTATGTTAAAGAGTTTTATTATGAACAACAGTTAGGGTTGCCATACACGGGCAGCTTAAGCAGCCAGGATGCGGCTGCGTTAAGCTGCGACTGCATAGTGAACTACAGTATTCTATTTACAAATATACATGGAACCGTCCACGGTTCAAAAATACACGGAACACCTCGGTGGCCGAGTGGCAGAGTGCTCGGTCCGATACCCGAAGGTCCCGGGTTCAATTCCCAGGTCAAGCAAAATGTATTTCGGATTTTTCGATGCATAGTCCGGGTTTGTGATCACCAACCCGCATTTGGCAAGCGTGGTGATTAAGCCATTACCCATATTGTAGCGATGACTTGATTCCAATGATGGAGGCCTTTGCCCAGCAGTGGGACAGTTGTAGGCTGTTTACTTACTTACTACTACTTATGGATTCGTTCAAGCAGTTGCAACTGCTCCAGGTCAGCAGCTCGGTGAAATGGCAATTACTAAGATTACGGTGAGTATATTTTGATCACCGGTTAACTATTCGTGTAGCTCGTGTAATGAAATCATTATAGAAAGGATAGCCAGTCCCTCAGTAATAGAGGATTTGGGGTGAAGTGCGCTTTATTTTTCGGTTTTATCGTCACACTACCAGGTAAAAGCACTTCTCCGTTGTAGAATTAAAATAATACAAAGCTAGCTTATGTCCACGGCTTCGCGTGTGTAAAATCTGGCACAACTCTTTATCGAGTCCCTCGCGGCATTAGTCTGTGATATAAGATAGCGTGTATTTTCCGTCGACAGCAAAGGTATTTTAGTGTAAAATTTTTGTATGCGCCTCAGTAGTTCTATAGATTTATCATCAGCAATCAGACACTAGGTGCCTTACAAATAAACAAAGAATAAAGTCTAATTTGAAATGACGTTTACATGACAAAACAAAACACGGAGTAACAATTCGGACCTTATTCTTTATTTATTTGTAAGG
Source organism: Eudonia lacustrata (assembly GCA_947562085.1). Lineage (NCBI taxonomy): Eukaryota > Metazoa > Arthropoda > Insecta > Lepidoptera > Crambidae > Eudonia > Eudonia lacustrata. The sequence goes on along the minus strand of OX387318.1, from coordinate 13,020,546 downwards.
GGCATAGTAACCAGGCCTGGTTGTAGGCACAAAAAAGAGGTTGCCGAAGGTAAACTTCATTCATGCCGCGCTTCATTCAACCGCAGCTGTTGCGGGATTCCGTGTCCGTGAGATGTTTATGTCTACTCATTTAGGCTAAGCGTATGCTGAGATGCAGGCGAACGCAGCTCCGCGCAGCGCAGAGCATAGATAATACATATAGACGGGGATAGATGGGCCACTGCCGTTTTCCTTTTGCAAAATGTGTACCTAAGCACAGAGATGGCGCTGCATGTCTCATACCTACGCCTAGCTACGCTAGATGGCATTAGTATAATATGTTTCATTAAAATATTTATTCGTAAAGATTTATATTTGTATTATTTATTTATTTGTTTGGAATAAATAAATTTTCTGGCGCACAGCAAACAGATTTTGTAATGCATGGTCGTGCCAAGGCTGCGTACGCTGCGGCGCAGGCACGTGCGACACAGACATGTGCCTGCCCTGCCCTGCGCTTCGCTGTAGTGCCGGCACAGATCCTGCGCGACGCGTGCGTGTCGACACAAGTATTTTTACCATTTTATTATAATTTTGTAAAAATGACAGAACAATTGACAGAACTCTCTCGATAGTACAAATTATCCATTAGTAAAACGTTTTTTCAGATAATCACTTACAGTTTTCCAAGCAACAACTCACATTATCAGACTCTGACATTGACATTGACAACTCATGTGTCCGTGTTGTGTCACTTATTTGCGTCGCAGCATGCGTTCACGGCCTATGTCTGCCCCAACTGCCCTGCCCCGCAAAATCTGCACTGTGTTGTGCTGCGTCACCTGTGTCTCGGCATACGCTTTGCCCTATGGGTGTTACTCGAGCGCCTTTGTATAAAGCTTACCTTTTGCTGTCTTTTATTTTGTGGTGAAGCCCTACCTTTACACACGCCACATAAGCCAGTCCTGTGCTGTGCTTAGCCAGGAGTTGCCCACGACTTTTCTCATGCCGTCAACCTATCGCACCACCTAAAGATCACGACATCTTACACCGCACCATATCTCAGCCACCATTTGGACAAACCTCTGCTTCATCTACCAGTGAGAGCCTGAGATTACCCCCTACTTATATACAATACATAAACAATCAAATAATAACACTTTTGGGATATTAGGGAAAATAACAACTGCTACTATGTCAGTCTTATTGGAAAACAAATTAACAAATCTTAGGCTAATAACAGATAATAACAGTGTAATCAATTTATGGGAAAGGGCAGAGGTTAACGTTCTCAATCAAAATATGAAATTCAAAGTGGGAAGATCTTTAAATAAAAACTGGCCAAGTGCGTGTCGGGCCACGCGCAGTGTAGGGTTCCGTAGCCCATCTCAATAATACGGATACTACCGGTTTCACACACCTGACAACGTTATTTAAGTAGTTCCCAATGAGGAATTTGTACTGCGCCAAGTACATTTTATAAGTTGGTCGACTGTTACTCGTAAACTTGTAAAGCCTACTTAGCTGTGATAGTTTTCCTTTTAACTTCGTTATATACGCAACTACCGTGAATTTTTTCACGTATCCAAAAACAACCATTTGGCTGGCAGGTGGGGGGGATACTTGACTCTAACAAAATTTTGCACTTTAAAGCTTAATAGTTCACAAACGGATGCCTCAATCAAATAACTGTTTCCAAAAACTCGCAATATTTTTAAAATTGCTATCCAACGAAAATCCACACTATGGAGTAGACAAGAAAAAAAATACATCCCCACTTCACGTGTAGGGGAGATTTTACTTCACTACTTTGTCGGCGTGATTAATCCATGCCAAATTACAGCTTTCTAGTACTAAGAATCTATGAGCTAGGCTGGCGAAACTATAAGGGTTTCTTGTTGACTACGAAACCCTAATAATGTAATACAATTACGCTTTGAAGTAAGCTGTAATTAGAATAGACCAAGATCCCAGGGCAGCCAGACGTTACTTATTTTCTCACGAACATATGGGTTGAATTAACGCAAGACCGCTTTGTCTGAGTCTTACTGAGTCCTCGCCTGCGGTAGGTACGTGGGGCGGGAAGTACGTAGGGCCTCTGCCATGAACACGAGCGACTTGCGACGTGGCGAACGGATTTCTAGTTCATTGCGCGCTATACAACGGCCGTCATAGTCAACGGTTATAGAAATAACGCAATGAACTAGAAATCCGTTCGCCGTGTCGCAAGTCGCTCGCGTTAGTGGCAGAGGCCCTACGTACCTCCCTCCCGCCCCGCGTACCTACCGCGGACGAGGACTCAGTTAAGCCACAATACACATAAATGTTAAGCGGTTTAGCTATAGTGTTAGTATGTACTTTGAAAGTACGCATAACTTTTTTTCTTTTTTTTTAAGAGACTTTGCTTATTGCCATTGTGCATTTTCAGCTTCGCCGGGCTTTTCTGGGGGCAGCGAGAAACTTTAAAGTTTCCTCAAGTCGTGCAGAGAGGTTCGGATCGGATATGCATACCTGCTAAAATAGATAAAGTATAAAATTCGTGAGAAAGATACATAGAGTTGTTAAAACCACCAAATAAAAAAAATCTTTTTTTTAAGTCGCGTAATGTTGGGAACTGTGGCACAGAAGAGATTGACTGCGGTATAACGTAGTATAGCGAATAGTTGAGAACGCGAGTTACCCTTAAAGATGGTTATACTCGTATAATAAACAATTAATCATTTAAAAGACTGTTTCTATTAAATACTAACTTATTTCTTTTAAAATACTTTTAGAGATATAATGTTACTGCATTGATGATTACTTCAAAGTAAAAATTAAACTATATCCTAATTACTTAATTAATGTAATAATAGCTTAACATTACTATTTACACAATCTCCTTTAGTTATTATCTAAGCACAAATGAATGTGCGCCGTACGACTCTGAACATAAAGTTTAAAGTGAGTAGAACCATTTGTCAGAGAAAATGGCTTAGAAATTGTTTCGGATGAGTTTTTTAATACTCTTCTCTTGGGAGGTCGTTACTTGAACGTGTTTTATGACACTATTGCATTGTGTAAGGGATCTTTAAAAGTTGCTCCGAAGCGTTTTACGTTGCAAATATTGTAGTACAGACGCCGCCGGCACATCGACCAATCCAAAACTGTCAAATTTCTTCTTCAACCATATGCCATAAGCATAAAGTCGAAGTCTATTATCTCAACGGGTTCTTATGACCTGCCGACGGTCAGCAATCGACGCTCAAGAGAAAATCTATTCGCTTACCTACTCCAGCAGTCAAGACTAATGGAGCTTTAGATGTTTTTTTTTTAATGTTAAAAGGAGGCAAACGAGCAAGCGAGTCACCTAATGGAAAGTAATCACTGCCGCCCATAGACACCCGCAAGCCAAAGTAATCGCAGATGCGTTGCCGGCCTTGAGGAAGGAGTTGGATCTTGAGGTTGGAGTAAGAATTGGGAGGGGGGAGGGGTGAGAGATGGGCCTCCGGTACTTTCACTCACCGGACGAAACACAACAGCAACGAGTGCCATTGTTTCACGCCGATATTCTGTGAGAGGGTGGTATTACGCCGGGCGAGACGGCCCATTTCGTGCTGCAACGCAGCGTGGCTCTACCACTCAGACAGTGTCACTCATTTAGCACCACCCAGGGGTCACGTGTAGGGTCTCAAGGGTAAACCTACGGACGCGAGTAACTTTAACCCTTTAAGATGTAATAAAAAAAAACTTTCCTCCACTAACACCAATTATCTAGTCCAAGAGAAGTTTCGTTATGAAACTCGTTAAAATGGTTACTAGACAACGGATAAAAATACTTAAAATACTTAAAAATACATTACTTATTACACATAGAAAACACTCAGACCCGAGACAATTTAGAAAAACAATGAAATTCTAAATTGACCCGACCGGGGATTGAACCCGGGACCTCAGAGATGGCGACACCATGAAAACCAGTGTACAAACCACTCGACCAAGGAGGTCGTCAAATTATTCGTATGTACAGTGCATCATTTTCCTAATGTCTCTCGGGAAACTTCTTGTTTTAGCTGTCATCGGGTTTCTACCAATTAAAGAGTATACAGGGTGTTTAGTAATAATCCCGAACATGGCAGATAGGTGACCTTGCACAGACCCCCGGAAACATATAAACATACATTAAAAGCACCATATGGCTAAGATATTAAGGTTGTTTGTTACTAAGCAAAATTGTAAAGTGACGACCCTAGGTCCAGCTGGTATATTGTTCTCGGTCGTCAACCTCGTGGTGCAACAAAAACAGAAGTCAAAAAATGTCAGTGATAAAAAAATTTACTAAAATAAAATATTTTTTTATGTTACCATGGTGTTCTTTATTCTCGGGTGCATGGCTATGTTTCGGGATTATACACATATTACCAAACATCCTGTATAGAGTTGCTACTACTCCTTTTACTTATTATTAATTTATTTTAAAATGAGGGTTAATACTGATGTGTCAAACTTGATTGATTAACGAGCTATAATTTTACAACTCTATATAGTTCATACGAAATTTAAAACAAAACTATAAAAAAGTTCGTTGTTTTAAATTCAAATTATTATACATGATAAATCTATTCCCTGTGTGGTGCCGGGGATAAAGAATTGCACCACCCCCATTCTTCCCGTGGGTGTCGTAAAAGCCGACTAAGGGACCATTCCAGAGGATGGGCAGCAGCATCTCTCTGAGGTTAACTCTCAGCTACTGCGATCGCCAACCCGCCTGCCAAGCGTGGCGATTATGGCAAATCCCCTCATGAATGCACACCACGAAACACCGGCCCCTAGTCCCCGGCGGCCCCGCTCGCCCTAGCTACGGTAGCGGCCAAGGCAGCGACGGGGCAGGGGGTGCTAAGAATCTCCGGCAGAGATCTGGCTACCGCCAACGACGAACTTTGGCCCTGGCAACATATAACACGCGCACATTGCGGACTGACGAAAAGATTTTGGAACTAGAGGAAGAATTGAGCAAGATACGGTGGGACATAGTTGGATTATCTGAAGTTCGAAGAGAGGGGCAGGACTCGATAATCCTCAAGTCTGGTAACTTACTCTATTTCCGGGAGGGCGAACAACTTTCCCAAGGAGGTGTCGGGTTCATCGTCCACAAGTCCCTCGTGAACAACGTTGTCGAGACCGGGAGTGTGTCGCCTAGGGTAGCGTACCTTATACTCAGAATAACCAAACGGTATTCGTTGAAGGTCATACAGGTTTATGCTCCTACTACGACACACCCTGACGATGAGGTGGAAGCTACGTATGAGGACATCTCTAGAGCCATACAAGCCTCCAAAACTCATTACACCGTTGTCATGGGAGATTTCAACGCAAAACTGGGCAAACGAAGCGGCGATGAGATGAGAGTGGGACGATTTGGGGTTGGTAATCGGAACTTACGGGGCCAACTGCTGGCGGACTTTCTGGAAAGGGAGGGACTCTTTATGATGAATTCCTTTTTCAGGAAGGCTGAACACCGCAAGTGGACCTGGATGAGTCCCGATGGTGCAACAAAAAACGAGATTGACTTTATTATGTCGACGAGGAAGCAAATATTCAATGATGTCACTGTGATCAATGCGTTTAAAACTGGCAGCGATCACCGGTTGGTAAGAGGCACATTGAATATCAACGTTAAGCTGGAAAGACGTCGATTGATAAGGTCTACGCTCCGTCCTGCACCCATCCAAATCCAAAACCCCGAAAGCTTTCAACTCGAATTGCAAAATCGCTTCGAGTGCCTAAACGATTGCGAAAATGTGGACGAATACAGCAACAGGTTTGTGGAAACTGTCCAAACAGTTGGGTCCAAATTTTTTAAAACCCACCGTACAAAAGGAACCAAAAAGTTCTCAGACCATACCCATAAAACTAATGGAAGAGCGGCGCGCAATGGTTCTGCTTTCCTCAGGTGATGCGTCTCAGTTTCGGCGGCTAAATAGGCAGATCTCGAAGTCTATGACTCGCGACACGCGCCGATTTAATATTGACCGTATTAAAGAGGCCATTGAGCGGAACAAAGGCTCAAAAATGTTCGCAAGAGATCTGGGTATTGGTTAGTGCTAACTGACGACGCTGAAAACCGATGACGGCAGAACTGTCACGACCAGGTCCGATGTTATGGGAGAGGTCGAGAAGTTCTATGGGCAGCTTTACACATCCACGCGGCCACCTGTACAAAGCTTAGCTAAAGACCCTAGAGCTAAGTTAATCCGGCACTATACCGAAGACATCCCGGACATCAGCCTTTACGAGATTAGTATGGCTCTCAAACAGCTCAAAAACGGCAAGGCACCAGGTGCTGACGGAATTACGGCCGAGCTTCTGAAAGCAGGCGGAAGACCGGTACTCGTAGCTCTTCAGTAGCTATTTAATTCCGTCGTACTAGGGGGCAGAACGCCAGAGACGTGGCACGAAGGTATGGTGGTACTGTTCTTCAAAAAAGGCGACAAAACCCTGCTGAAGAACTACAGGCCCATCTCACTTCTGAGCCACGTCTACAAGCTGTTTTCGAGAGTCATAACGAATCGTCTCGCACGTAGGTTTGATGACTTCCAGCCTATCGAACAAGCCGGTTTCCGAAAAGGCTTCAGCACCATAGACCACATACATACGCTGCGGCAGGTTATACAGAAGACCGAGGAGTATAACCAGCCTCTTTGCTTAGCGTTTGTGGACTATGAAAAAGCCTTCGTTTCGATTGAAACCTGGGCCGTGCTACAGTCTCTCCAGCGGTGCCAAATTGACTACCGGTACATCGTAGTGTTGAAGTGTTTGTATGAAAGCGCCACTATGTCAGTCCGTCTTCAGGACCAGAACTCGAAACCTATCCAGTTGCAGCGAGGAGTGAGACAGGGAGATGTGATATCTCCGAAACTGTTCACTGCTGCACTGGAAGATGTTTTCAAACTTTTGGACTGGAAAGGACTCGGCATCAACGTCAACGGCGTATACATCACTCACCTTCGATTTGCTGACGATATAGTGGTCATGGCTGAGACCCTGGAAGACCTCGGCACAATGCTCGGTGACCTCAACAGAGTCTCTCAACAAGTGGGTCTTAAAATGAACATGGAGAAGACGAAAGTTATGTCGAACTCACGTGTTGTACCCACTCCTCTGAAAGTTGGGGACTCTGCCCTTGAAGTTGTGGACGATTATGTTTACCTGGGACAAACGGTCCAGCTAGGTAGGTCCAACTTCAGCAAAGAGGTCAATCGTCGAATCCAATTAGGCTGGGCAGCGTTCGGTAAGCTACGAAATATCTTTGCGTCCAATGTACCGCAGTGTCTCAAGACGAAAGTCTTTGACCAGTGTGTGTTGCCAGTGATGACATACGGGACTGAGACGTGGTCGCTCACTATGGGCCTCATAAAAAGGCTCAAAGTCACTCAAAGAGCAATGGAGAGGGCTATGCTCGGGGTTTCTCTGCGTGATCGAATCAGAAATGAGGAGATCCGCAGAAGAACTAAGGTAACCGACATAGCCCGAAGAGTTGCAAAGCTCAAGTGGCAGTGGGCAGGGCACATTGCTCGCAGGACTGATGGCCGCTGGGGCGGGATAGTCCTGGAGTGGCGACCGCGTACCGGAAAGCGCAGTGTGGGCAGGCCTCCAACAAGGTGGACCGACGATCTGGTGAAGGTCGCGGGAAGCCGCTGGATGCGAGCAGCACAAAACCGGTCGTTGTGGAGATCCTTGGGGGAGGCCTTTGTCCAGCAGTGGACGTCTTTTGGCTGAGATGATGATGATGATGATGATGATGATAAATCTAATTTATTTAATCGTATAAATATTCGATTGTAATCGGAAACGCGATTATTACCGAGAGACATTAAGAAAGTAGAAGCTCTGTAAGTATGCTTTTGCACTAAAACCGAAGCAGAGCGGACATAAGAACCTTTTTTAAACTAATTTCTCCTGCAGAGAACGGGAGCAATCCTCCAATTCCTCTCAATCCAAACAAAACATTATTTAGTTATTCAATATAACACGACCGTTAATTCGTAAACAATAACATTTAGATTAGGATTGATTAAATGGGACGTATCGGACATCGATTTACATTTAGATTAACCACATGCAGACATTCACTATTGTCTTTGGGGGGGATTAACTTCACTCGCTATTTACCGAGCGAAGCTTGATCTCCGCGTATCTATGTGGAACAGACCTTATCTGTTTTTGCATGTCACTTTGTATACGCGCTAGTAACGGTATACTGAAACATACATGTGATGTTTATTTTAAATTGTCATGTTGTATTCACATTGCTACAATTATAACGAAACTAATGACAAATTTATAATAAGACAACTTGTTACAAATTAGATTTAACCCTTGTGCAATCAAGGCAATAGCTCTTCCAACTGTGATAACGAGACATTAAAATGTCTTGTTGTTAAAGTATACAAGTGCTTGTTTAGACTTTATTAGAATTTTGGAAAGTGTAAAAAAGTTCATATGCGCTAGAATATATATATTTATTGTATATTTAGCATAGGTGCTATATTAGCATATTCACATATTTTTTTTGTGTTTAATTTTTGTTTTTTTTTTATTTATATACAACGTGTAACAAAAATGTGTGGTCAAAATGAATAGATCCAAAGTGTATCCCACCTAGAACTTGTATGTGTTGTTATTAAGACATAATTATTAACTTTAATTTGTTATGCAATGGTTAATGAAATAGTGAAGTGATGCGCGTCAGGCGCGCATAAGCAAGCAGCAGTGATCATAAATGTTAGTACACAGAGGTTACTAAACCACTAGGGCTTAGACTTGTTTATTTTGATGTGACGTCACAATAGATATATTAAATTAAAAATTGCATAACACATTATAGTTAATAATCATGACTTTGTAACTTTGCATACAAGATCTAGATTGGATACACTTTGGTTCTTTTCATTTTGACCACACCTTTCTGTTTCACGTTGTATATGAGTTTGAATACGCAGTGCTTTTGGGCCTCGAAGTTTAATTTTTCAAAGTCGATGTCGGAGGTCCTGAGTTGAGTTCCTAGGCTGGGCAAAGTGTGTTTCAGATTTTATCCACCTACTTGACATAGGCCAACAGCCAACGTAATAGGCCTGGTCTGATGTGAGAAAACCCATCTGCGGGACGTTTATAGCCAGTTGATGATGAGTGTTTATTTTATTTTTCAAATTATATTTTATAATTTGAAAAAAGACAAAGTGTTGAAAAAATTTCACGAGCGGGATTCGAACCCGCACCCATGACATGCCGGGTCAGGTGCACTCCCATTTTATACTTTTTTCACAAAATATCCTTTAACTTCACAGACTAAAGTGTTACTCGTGGAAAGTGCGAAGTGAATCGCATTCCACTCGACCGCGGCCAAATTAACTCGGCAGCAAATCCCACTTTACAACCTGAGTTGTACATTTTTCATGAAGCTCTTTGCTCAACGAGTGTTTCAGTGGACTTCCTTGTCAAACATACGAGTATATAAACATTATTATTTTATGTTATTTGGCAAAGTAATAAGCGTGTTTGCCAGCTCTGTCTGTATTTTCGATCGTAGGGCAAATGCATGTGAGGAGCTCGTTGGCGCAATGGTTAACGCGCCCGGTTTACGATTGCTGCTGTTAAGTAACTTTCGCAAAGGCCGGTCATCGGATGGGTGACCAAAACTGTATTATCTCGAGTTCCTCCGCCGAAAGGCACGAAATTCCACCGTTAACAACCACCAATCCGCACTGGGCCCGCGTGATGCTTATGGCCCATACTCTCTATCCATCCAAAGGGAAGGCTCGTGCCCCAGCAGTGGGACTGGGATGTTATGTGCCTACGCTTACACCAGGTCCAAGCCTACAGGCGGAGCTGGCAAACACGCACTTCACATCATGTAAATATTGTGTTCAATATCGCTCAAGAAATTTTTTTCAGCACATGACCAAGTTATACGAATTATTTATTTATTAATTTTACTTTCTTATTAATTTAAAGCAACAAACAATATTAATGAATATTAATGGAAATAACAAGAGTAATACGTACCAATATATTACCATTTAAAACCAAAGGGTTCGAAACTAAATCAAACTTATTAAATATTCATCAGCAAGGTTTGTTGAACTTATTAGAAACTAGTCAGCGAGTATTTCTGACTATATAGGTACAATGTTCCAGAGCCTTTATACATTTCGTAACCCGTGCAAACTTCAAGGTAATGTTTATTTTCAAAGCAATCACTTAATATATTGATCTTTACTATGCATTGACAAAAACAGAAAATAGAATCAAGATAGTTATTAGACAATATTTAAAAAAAAAACACGTTTGTTTAACTGAATTTAAGTGATTTGAAAAACAAGTGCTGAAAAAATGTCCACGAGCAGGATTCCAACCCGACCGGCTACCAACAGAGCCAAGATAGCATAGTTGGTAGTGCACCAGACCCGATAAAATAGATAGATAATATGCAATCACGCGAGTTTTCTTCCATGGAATGTTTTAATGGCATACATTTAATAACTGCATTACAATATAGCGTGTGTTTTGTCAATAATAAAAAGAAAAATAAGAGGAACACCGAACTATAGGAAAAACAGAAAATGCAAAAAAATAACCTACTATGGAGTGTGAGGCTACCGGTATCCAAGCTTGTGCGATATTACGGCGAATGCCGTTCAAACGCTGTTAGCGGACAGGGCCTAAGGTGACAGAAAAATGCTGTAACGCCAATGTGAACTCTATCGCACAAATTTTACAAACCCTGCTCCAATTAATCAAATATGGGACTATATGCCATTAGTTGCCGACGGCCCTTACATTTTTAGGTGACGCAATTTTAGGTGACAGTGTAAATTGCTGTTAGGTGAATTTTAAAAAGAAAAAGAATAAAAATACACTATATGAGATTCGGAATTTGAAAACAAATAAAGAAAGAAGTGACTTAAAAACAAGTACTTATTTAAAACGAGCCGCAAACGGAGAGCGAACCTTACAATATCCAAGCTAGTGAAGCAGAATGCTGTAAAAACACTGTTAATTACAGAGCCGTAACTAGGTATCAGAAGAGATGTTGTAAAACTAATACCACTGTGAACTCAATGTCACAAAATGTACAAACCCTTCTCCGATCGGTCGATATAGGAATAACGCCCGTTTCCAATGACGGCGCCGCCGGCAGTTTTAGGTGACCCATGAGTAATTTTAGGTGACAGCTGTTGTCGCAGTATCGTCACCTAACATTGCCAAAGGGATACTTTGGAATTTAGAGCGTATTTCGAATAACGAGGATAAATAAACCTCCTGATCAGAAGTATAGCACAATTGTGTATACACGGTGATGAATAAAAACGTCCAACCGATTTTTTTCCAGTTCGTCAGTGCAGGTGTTGGCGTTCTTAGCTCCTCCCACGTCGGGTTACCGCGACTAATTCAATTTTACACGTTTTCCGTGTACCACGGCAAAATTGGAACGTACCCCCGGAAAAATAGCGGCGTCCACGCGACGCCCGCCGGTATTTTTCAGTTCTTTCATCTTGTAATCAAAGGTATTATTGTATCAAAGGTATTATTGATGACACTACCTTGCCCAACATTCATGAATCGCAATAAACACTTTGACTTTGACTTTTTATAACGGGGATCCACGCAAATTACTTAATATAGGTTTCCATTATGCCCATAGACATACTTTAACTCCCGACGTTTCGACATTTGCGGTAATCCCCGTTATAAAACATTGATTAAAATGGAACGCGAAAGTTTAAAAATGAATAAAGTGTCGTGTAATATATTTTTTCTATTCTATTTGTCTTTTCTGTATCTATGCGCTGACTTTTTTTTACTCAATTATTTTTTTTAAGTTGTATGTTTTTCTTTGGGTAGGGCATTATAAAAGTACTTCGCTTTCGTAAGACAACGCATTAAGGAGTGGGTGTTAGAATCTGATAACATTGTTAAGGTTTCGAAGAATCAAGTAAGGTACGGGGACACGCTTGCGGGGTGGTAGCTCCTACAAAACTTCCGGGGATTGTACAAAAATTCAAAATTCAAAATTCAAAGTCATTTATTCAGTTTAGGCTACAAATAGTTCTTATGAACGTCATTTATGCCATCGGTTCTTAAGTCTATCTACTCTGGGCGGGAGATCTTGTACTGAGAAGAACCTGCAAGAAACTCAGCAAGTGCTTTGCCCAGCTCTTTTCTCCCTTACAGCGTCATAAATATTGGAAAATGCCCAAAAATTATAAAAGGACACTTTCCATCACAAATAAAAACACAAAATATAAAGGACAGTCACAACATGTAAAAAAACAAAATTTTTTTACAATGTCATACAGTACTAGTAAAAGTCAAAAACCTGTATTAGAAAAAAACAAAGTTAAACTATAGTTAATAAAAATAAAAATAAGTACGCTAGAGGAACCATAAGTTTCTAGTCGCAAATCAACAAACCGGTCAAGTGCGAGTCGGACTCGCGCACCGAAGGTCCGTACAAACTTGTATGCAAATAGTTCGTTAATAACGGTGATCGAGTGTAGGTATTCCATTCACCGACATAGGTCGCGATTTACCAACTGCAAATAAATTCGTAATCGCAATTTTATTTTTTGTGTTGGATCAACAAATTAACGATTTTCGAATTTTTCCCTTTACTGGTGCTGTAAGACTTTCTTTCTTGTCAAATTTCATAATTCTAGTCGTGATTCCCTGCGAAATTTTAGAAAGTAAGGCTCAAATGGCTGTATCTTTGAATTGCGTTGATTTAGAAGCTTCATTTTTTTACAGCTTCAAGGGACCGCAGACATAAGTATTAGATGTTAATAATAACTTAATACCTCCTAGCGTTCCGAGAAAGAGGGTCTTGACAGACAGATGGACGAACGGACAACAAAGTGATACTATATGGGTTCCGTTATTCCTTTTGTGGTACAAATCCTAAAAATGTATACGGTGAAAGTAAAAATGGTAAAATTATGTTTTATGTGTTATTAAATTTCGAAAACAGCGATTAATGCATTTGGGTGGCCATTGTGCAAATGCAATCGATCAAGCAGTTCTCGCAATGTCGAGCCACAAGATGGGGGACCAAAACTAGGGAGCCCTAAGATAGCCAGTGCCTCAGTAGTTGAGTATACCGGGTGAATAAGACATTAAAAAATAATACCTACAAGACACCCTGGTTAGACACAGCTAATACTATTCAACGTGTACAATTAGTAGTAAATAGCCCATATACCTACTGTCCCACTGCTGGGCAAAGGTCTCCATCATTGAAATCAAGTCATCGCTACAATTGATGGGTGTTGGCTTAATCACCACGCTTGCCAAATGCGGGTTGGTGATCACAAACCCGGGCTATGCATCGAAAAATCTAAAGCACACTTTGCCGACCAAGGAGTTGAACCCGGTACCTTCGGGTATGTGGCACTAATGTTCTGTAGTTAATCTTATCTTGAAGCTAAATCGCAATAAAAATATTATACGTCCAGAGAAACATCGTATGTCTTGCGTTATGCCAAATTCAAACCTCCCTTGCGACCAATATTTCGCTTTACAGAACCTCCGTGCCCATAAGGGAAACGCTACGGTATTCATGGATACTTCTGATAATACGAGTAACGAAAAAATACATTAGACATTTTTTTTATATAAATTGTATCTAAATAAAACAATGAAATATGGTAAAGTGCTTCGTTTACCTTTTATATTTATTTAAAAACAGGGAAGCGCTTTTCCTTCATATCACCGGAAGGTAAATGACGATAGGCCGAAGGTAAAAGTGCACTTCACCCAGAATCCTCAACTACTGAGGAATATACTAAGTTATCTCTTAACTGTCGGACAATAACGATACCAAGGAGACGAAAAAGGTGTTAGCTAAAACAATCTCTACTACCAACCAAATCTGGGAATCAAACCCGTGGCAGTAGCCAAAGTAACATTAAGAAAACGATAGCGAAGTTCGAAAAGAATAAAATGTATGGGATTGACATAAGACTGGTACCTCTATGTCAAAAAAACCAACTCCTAGACCACACAGTCCCTTTATTTTAAACAAACACAGATTACTCAGTTACTCGATAATGCATGTGTCAGTTCGCAGTGCGGTTGATGCTATAATTTATTAATACTCGTATAGTTTGTTCAACAAAATGTGGCGAATCAATTAATCACAATTAGTATCAACGCATTGATTTCGATAGTATAGCCGAGTTTCGGCTAGCAGTTTGAGGTGCTCGATGGCACAGTAGATAACGCGGCCGGTCTGCGATTGTTGACTTTAAGCAACTTTAGAAAAGGCCGGTCATCGGATGGGTGGCCAAAAATATATCATCTCGAGCTCCTTCGTGCTTCGGAAGGCACGTAAAGCCGTTGGTGCCGGCTGCATTAGCAGTCGTTAACAACCACCAATCCGTTCTGGGTCCGCGTGGTGGTTTATGGCCCGTTATCCCTATCCATCCATAGGGATGGCTCGTGCCCCAGCAGTGGGGACATAAAATGAGCTGGTCATGATGATGAGCCTGTAGTGGAGGCACGTTATCATCTAATCAACACGTAGTCTCAATAAAATATTAATGTCTTATTATAAATTAAATACGTGAACGTGCCTAATAAATAAACAACTCTCATATGATCTATTTGCCTAGAACCAACAATTAATATTATTTAATAATGTTAATATTTTCCATGGTCTAGAAATAATATAATAGCGATGTTTTCCTCTAATAAATAATCAGTTAAGAACCAACGTTTGTCGTATCGTTTCAGCACCCGACATCACGACATCACAAGCCAATTTCTGTATCCCATTAAAACTGCAATGTTTTCTATTGACTGTCAATATCTTTGTATTTAATCAAAGGTTAAGTTACCAGCGAGACCACCTTACACCTATAAAGTGTAAGGTAGTCTCGCTGGTAACTATAAAATAGCGCTTACTGTCGATGCGAACTTGACACAAGGCAGGAATTTTAAAAAATGATATTTATTTAAGATCTAGATGTTTTTTTTGAAAATAAAACTGTTAACGTATTACGAATAAGTATACCTGATTTCATCGACGTACTTTGATAGTAAATTAAAAAGATGATCATGTAAATAGATACATCATAATTCTGCATTTTTTTTAAATAACGTTGTTACAAATATAGTTTTTTATATTTTTTTTTGTCGTTGTATGTTGTATACTTTTAATTAAAACCATAATACATAAGCGAAGCGCATTTCATAGCGAGCCTTAAGCACAGAAAACCATCAAAAGTGGCTAATTCGTTTAAAAGAATTAGGGCTTGGGATTTTCTACAGTGGTTGGCGAAATGTGAAATGGCTTTAATAATTCTGAACTTCCCACGAAACCTTTTAGCTATTATCTTTAAATAATCAAAATAGTGGTTTGAGCCCGTTCACAGATCTGACCAGACAAATAATTCAAGGTGAAAATGAGCCAGAACCGGGCCCAAACCGCAAGGTCGCTAATCAGAGGATGGGCAGATGGCATTAAGCGATAGAGAACACTAAATTGGATTAGAAGGGGTAGATACGACACGTATACGCATAGTGAATATTGAAAGAGTATTGTAGGGCCCGTAACCTTGTCTGTAGACATGTAATTTAGTGTTGTTCGCCGCAAGGTCTCGCAGTTTCGAAAAACTCGGTTTTGAAACCTTTAATATTTAATTTAATACATGTAATACTTGTTGTTGTTTTTGGCTGAGTTACATGCCTCGTTGTAGCAACGCACCTACTTATGGTTGGTGTTTCAACTGTAACTTTTTTATTGTATCCTTTATTGTACAGACGGCAGCAGATTAACCTACCACAAAATGTCAAATTTCTTTAATAAATTTTGAACCTTAGGGTTTGGGTATAAAGATCAATATCGATTATAGAAATTTGACAGTTTTGGATAGGTTGATGTGCAGGCGTGTGTACTACATTGAAATTACAGAATAAATTACATTTAAACATATACAAGGGTGAGCTTATCTCTAAAAGAGATCTCTTCCAGTTCCAAAGTTTTACGTTATTTTAAATTATCTACAATTTATAAAACAAAAAGTACTAATGATAACTTAGTGTGGTCAATGCATCTAGCAGTCTAGTATTACATATCCAATCCCTAAACCTACCACCTACATTAGTGCCATTCGAATAACATTGTGTTCATAAATGAAAGTCAATCAAGGCTGGTTTAGCAGTCCACTTACCTTCAAGCAGAGCATACTCGTCTGCTGACTGGCTTAGACAAATAAAAATGTTCTGACCAAACAACACTATGCACAAGACAAACCACCTTCCATTTAAAAACCACTTCATTACATTACTCGAACATAATTTTACTTGCATGAAGCAGACAAAACACTATAAAATAAGTAGCACACGAACCTTTACAAACCTCAGGAGCCGCGATTTGGAAACGCGAGATTAATGTCAGACATTACTCGTCGGCTGGAATCGAATGGGACGCAACTTATTTAGCCGATTTATCGATTCGGGAAACCGGTGATGAAGTGCCTTGTGCGGTACATCCCCAATTTGTTGTGTAATTTGAAACTGAATTTGATGTGAAGTTGCGTTGCCAATTTTAGATTGGTATGAATATATATTATTAGAAAAAAGTGCTTTTACAAATGATACTACACGTCCATGTGTGGTAAATTATAGCCCGATCCGCCCATGTCGTATCTGGGGGCATGGCAGTGCCCCCGCCAAGTTGAGCAAAAAAGTGGCACGGCCGTACCGTCCTTTTCTCGAAACAGTTTAGGCCATTTTCGACCCCCTATAACTTCGTTGTGGAAATAGCTTGAAGCCTGAATTTTCAGTAACCAAACAGGCATTATATAAACACGGTATATTTCAAATTTCATTCAATTTGAACCAGTAGTTTAGGAATTATAACTAGTAAAATTTTCTTAATTTTGTCATTCACTCACTGACTGACTTACTGGCCGATCATCAAAACTCTGAAGCACTTTAGGCAGGTCTGCTAGAAGTAGCAGACCTGCCTAAAGTGCTATAAGTGATAGAAGCTTCAAATTTAGAACACAATTAGTGTTTAGTGTATTAATCAAGGAAAAACTAAAATATTTTGCAATATCAGTCCAGTTTTCTAGATACACCAACTGCATAAATAATTATAATTAATTTGTAATCCTATATAACTTAATATTTATATTATTTTTAATTTATAATAATTTGTAATTTTTTAATTGTAATTTATTGGTCCATTTGTTGACTTTGAATAAAAAGTATTAAGATATTAAGATAAGATAAATATATAGGATTACAAAGTTACATTTGCAGTTAATGAATCGGTGTACCTGTATATGTATAATATAATGGAATAATATGTGTAGACATGTACCTTGACGATACCAGAAAGGAAAAAAGTAGGACTATCTACAAAAAGAAATGAAATACCATCAAAAACAAACTTGTAAAAAATGACGATATCAATATTAAAAATCTTTTATGTTTTAAATAAATAGATTGACTTGGCAATCGCACTAAACAATCTAATTTAATATAATATATGTATTATTTGTAAGATACATTGTGTTTTCATGCGATGGCTAAACATAAAATATTTTTTATATTGATTGAGTAGCGAGACTTGGTTTTTTTTACAAGTTTGTTTTTGATGGCATCTATAGCTCATGTGCGGATACTAATGCTTACACACATAGATGCATACATACACACATACAGTCACGCCTGTCTCCCATAAGGGTGACAGAGTCGATTCTTACATCTCTTTCGGTTTATCTTCTCTCATTAATTTCTTCATACATGCTCACCAGTTTAAGGTACTCTAGACCTGGCCATATACTGATATATATTAATAGCCTCAAGTAAAAATATAACTCGATCCACTAAATACTTTGTAAGCAAAGTAAAATAAAAAGAAGTTTTTATATATTATGTACGTAAGCACTGTCACCACTTTCAAATATTAATGATTCTACCACCGGTCAAGCTAAAGAGAGCAACTATGTTATTATCGACATTCAATTGTAATTTTTTCAATGTGGTATACTTAGTTAAGAGGTGTGCAAACTCTTTTAAGTTTCTCAAAGTCCTTTGTCCGTCCTACCTTTTTAACCAAAACCTTCTTCGTCAACGTTTGACTACCACTGACATTCATGTCGACCACAAGCCAAGCCAAGTAACACGCATCAAATTCTAACTCCACAATTCATTTGAGACTGTTGGGGCTTGTTTGGGCTTGTACGGGCGGGTAATAGTAATTCTGACAGCCTTAATTGCTTTAGTTGATAGTGTTGACGACAGGGAAGGAGTGTCCTTTATATTGTTACGATGAATTGCAAAATAGACCAATACCTACTCAAAGTTAGATGGTCTAAAGGAAGTTTTGAACGCTTAAAATTCTACTAATGTTATTAACGCATGGTAGAGTATAAAAATGTAATAATAGTAGTTTATGCAACTATCATATAATGAAGGGTATTAAAACACGAGTGTGAGTTTATGAAACGAGCGCAGCGAGTTTCATAATAGTAACGAGTGTTTTAATACCCGTGTTATATGCAGTTGCATACACTACTTTATCTTCACTAATGCAATTAGTCAAACAACAAGAGTAAAAGCTGACAATAGTTTATTTATAATAATTGTTCAAATTTTGGATGGTACAATTTTGAAAGTTAATGTTAATTATTGATCCAGCAGCTGTAGCGGTCGCGGGGCAAGCAGTAGAGCTCGTAGACGGAGTTGGAATATTTATAATTACTTCATTCGTCTTGTTTTCTATACTGTTCAAGATCGTATTTGAGACTTGAATTTTATTCATTAAAGACTCATCAATGTAGCTTTCAGCCACAGTAGAAAACTTCCACCCCCCGTGTCGTTTCAGTGCGGTCAAATCACCACCGCTATCTATGAGAAGGGTTGCCGAGGTGCGCCGGAAGCAATGCCCCGTGTACAACGCTGGGTTAGGCAGATTCAAAAAACTTGCGATAGTTTTTCCCAGAGCACCAAATTTATTAATACCAGTTCTTTGATCGACGCACTTCCCCGATCTATAGCTCAAGAAAAAGGCAGGGTTTCGACAGGGGGTGGGTCGAAGTTCCATGTATTTTTTACATACGGCATAGCAGTTGCCCGTCACAACGAAAGAACGATCTATTTTCGTTTTTGTTTTCGAAACTTTCACCATGATTGTACTGTCGTCTATGTTAGAGACTTCATCGAACTGGATGTTGTATAGCTCTTGCCTTCGGCATGCCCCCATTATGCCGAAGATTAGTGCAACCTGTAACAATAAACGATATAATAAGCTTGAGGTACATAGCCAAGGCAAAAACTATGATTTATGAAGTAGTAAAGTGTAGGTACCTACTACCTAATTTATACACAAAGCGCTTAAACGGAGTGTCTAGATAACTTGCGTGTGTAGTACGTAAGTACTAGGTAGATTAAATAACAGAACTAAAATACACTTACCTTTTCAAAAAGATACAAAATATCTGGTGAATCTTTCAGGAACATCTTTATTTGACCTGATGTAAACGTCAAGGACTTTTTTTCCTTGTGTCCTTCTGAACTGCGTTTCAGGAACGCTATGACTTTTGAATACTTCGTGATATCAATATTGTTGTAGATACTCAGTGGTCGGAGAGGTCTTTGAGATACACAAGAATGACATTTTCAGAAAATGATGTAGTTTTCTTTTCGATCTTCCATGCCAAAAAGTTATTATATTCTTTTTCATATAATTTTCTAGATTTTTCTGGCAAAAGATTGTGAGTTACTTTTGTTGCCAATTCTAGAATATCCGGAGGCGTACAAATATCATCGTCGCTGTCCATTTTTAACTTTTAATTTGTATTTTAAAAACAAAACACATTGCGAAATATTAAATTCACGCGTACGTGTATTGTCACAGTGAACTTGCCGCCATTAAAATCTAACCAATGAGAGCGCAGCTGCGCGCGCAGGGCCAATCAGGAGCGAGCGCGCGCTGTTCTTTTTTTATTTAATTGGAACAAAATCTTACCAAAGAGTTTTGTGTATGTAAGTTTAGTAGTTTCGACGAAGTTTTCACGTATAACCCAACTGTTTTAAAAAGCCAGCCTAATATCAAAATTTTATACAACTTGTATGAGGATTTTGACATAAGGCTCGCCAGGTTAATTGGTCGCGTTTTATTGATGTTATAATGAGATTTTACGATATCGATGTGGATATTATACCATCATGTGAAATTGCTTAAATTGAGTGTTTTGTTGTCTGCGCTATAACAGTAGTAATTATAAGTCAAGTATTGGAAACATAAGTAGAATGTTACAACATTAGTGTAGATAAAAACGTTTAAAGTTGCCTGTATCGCAAAATTTTCAAAAGGATCACCAACGTTTTGGACTTTATGAAGATGCAGATTTGAGTTTAAATTTCGATTGTCTTTTGTTCACATGCAACAATTAAAAGTGACAAAAAATATCTTGTAAACCTACATAGCGCGTAGTATATATGCAAGAATTTAAAACAACAAAACAACAAAATATATATTCAAATGGTTTTATTCGGATTTGCTTCAAACGGCTCCTGGTTTTCATACATGTATAGAAAGGCCGTGCACACAAAGCAACGATATCATAAGAACTCCATTTTAAGGCTGAACCGACATAGAACACTTAGGCTCAAGATCCGAGCCGTTGGCTTTCTACCGTTGCTAGTGGTTGTTTACTTAGGCCACTTTGCTCGATACGGTTTTTCTCACAACTAATGGGGGCAGTAATAGGCAGTTTACAGCTGTTTGCTTTTAAGTCTGTGGTTAACATCTTTAGGAACGAAATAGAGCGTCATTGAACCTTCTTACAAATATGAAGTTTTTTTTCTTTATTAAAGTCGTCTGATAAGGCGTTTTTTTTTTGTCGAATGTAGGTAAATTACTTTTTTTATACTGGAGTTAAGTCCAGTTCGATGAGAGATTAGAGCAGGATTGTGTTTCACTAGCCGTCCTCACCGGTAACTGTTTATTTTTTTTACTTATTTATTTATTTAATATTTTTAAATATCACATACATTGTTTCGATCTCAAGTAAGTAGCTAAAGCACTCGTTTTATGGAAATCAGAATTAACGACGGTACCACAACCACCCAGACCCGACACGTCACGAAAAGTCCATTTTCGACATTGATCCGACCGGGAATCGAACCTCAGAGTTAGCGCCGCCCAAAGTCTGGCGTGCAAGCCCCTCGGCTACGGAGAACGCGACGTTGCTTTTGTTCGTTACACTCGCTGTGGTTATAATTTACAATATCAGCCAATATAATTTTATGCCAACAAATATAACTGGATTGAGAAATACGTTGACCTAGTGACTTGCATGTTTGTATTGAGATTTTGTAAGGCAACTTTGCTTAGGCCATGGTCAAATGAGTAATCAAAAACAAATATCTTGAGCTCGTGCTGTTGATGAAAATCATGTGATGCAATTTACAGTTTTAATAGCTATAGCATGCGATGTGAACTAATAATATACTATTTTAATTATGTAATACTCACTTAGTGCCTAATCTGATCGACTGATTTTAAGCAAAACTGCCAACGCGGAGGCTTTTAAGGGTTTAAGCAAAATATCCATCGTTTGAGCGAGCGCGGCTTAACACTGTTAAACAGCACTCAGGAGTTTGTTTTCTTTACAGCTCAGTCTGAAGACTGGTGACGACATAACATGGTATAAGAATTCAAATGAATCCATAAATTATCTAGACAAGCGGTAGCGTGTTAAGCCACAAACAGAACTGGCGAGCAGCACCGTGTGTAATATTACACGAACCATTTAGAGCCAATTTTGACCCCCTCAGAACTCAAAAACTTTTTCACATAAACATGTCAAATTGGGCTCATATATTGAGATTTGCAAGACATATGTGCTCCAAATTTCATAAACACACCTCAAACGGTTATTTAAACATAAACGTCAAAAAATCGTCATTTTTATGACTGACTCACCTATAGATCAAAACTCTAACCCAATTCCAGATGACCTAGAAAGTTCAAAGGCATCCAGATAGGTAGTTGGGCGAATACAAAGGAATAAATCAGAAACTAAGTAAATTTATATCAATTTATTAGATTTTTCAATTAATTGATTTTATTAGAAACACTTACTTAGAGATAATGTAAAAATCAGCAATCATAATTGATGACAGCCGGTCTTTATGTGGATTTTAAGGTCTTCACGTGAATATATAACGAGTGGAATACCACCCTAATATTTTTTTAATCCAAACATAACTACATAAAACTAAGTGTATAAACGACTTTCGTATTTATTACGTTATTATTAACTAGGATTTAGTATTAATTAATACAATAATAAAATCGTTTATTAATCTTTTATCAAAAATACATTATAAAAGGTTACACATGTTTAAAAATTAAGACAAAACGGTTTATGACTTAGTGGTCGCGGTATTACCGCGATCCCTGTTATTCTGCCATAACCTTACTAATCGAGTACCTATAAAGATAGTTTAGAATATCGGGACTTATAAGTGCAAATATACATCACCGCCCAATACAATGACAATAATATATTGAAGCCTAAGGTCTGACTTGGCTAGTTTTCATATACGAATTATATTATAGCCTTCGCTAGTTCTAAATCTGTAAGTTCTTATTTTATTCTTCTGGAAATTTGGCTGGCTGGTAGAAACTAGCCATCGAACATAGGGCTCTTCCATGACTGTTTTAGTAGGTACTTAATAATAAGTAAAGTTATAAGAAGATGATATTTTAAGTTGTTATAAATAAACAGGACTGACCATTGAACTTGGCACCCATTAAGATCTCACTTCTTTTGTCGTTGAAGTCAACAACCAAGGCATATATCATAATATTGCACTGGGCTCTTATTTCCTATTTAGATAATACTTACCAAACCCGACTTATTTACTTGTTTCATGCGTTTAATAAAGTACGATTGATGATAAGTACTAGACTCATCTGACAGCTTTTGTAATTGCTACGAGCCGTAGCTGTGCTACGCAGCGTTACGAAAACTGTAGCTATATTGGTTATCGTAACGAAAAAGGTTTTAATAACGGTTTGTATTTGTACAGTCGGCGGCAGATCAACCTACACAAATCTGTCAAATTTCTCCAATGAATATTAATCCTTATAACGAAACAATAAAGTTCAAAATTGATTGTAGAAATTTGACAGTTTTGGGTAGATTGATCTGCCGCCGTGTGTATTATTTATTTTATAACGAATAATATGCGATTGTCAGTCGCGATGTGTATAATTGTAAGACGTTTTGTCTGGAGGGCAAATATTTTACTTATTTCTCTCTACTAAAAGTACGTAGCTTAGAAGTTAACTAGCTATGTACATTTACTTTTATAACCTTTAAATTGGCGGCAAACAAGTTCAATCAAAAATTTAAGCTTGAAAAATAATGCGTATTGCGTGCTTTAATAGGCCTTTTTAAGTGTCAACCGCGGGTATCGTCAAGTGAGCTGTTAGGTTGTATATAATTCTGCGGGGGTGGAAGTCGATGCTTGCCTTTTGATACTGAGCTAGAGTAGAAAAGGAAATGGTACAGATGGCTACAAAGTTGCTGACCAGTTTAGTAATTTATCAAACCAACAAAAGATTATAACTTTTGTGAGCTTCGCTGAACACTACACTACAGTACGACGTTCTTTGCTGACCGTACTAGAGTTTTTTGTTGTTGGACGGCGAGGTGAGATTCAAAAAACCCGGTCTCTCCCCTTACCCCAGTGTATACATAAGAGTATTTTCCGTAGTAAAAGAAAAAGTTGTAGATAATTATATTATTCTTAATAAATGTTTTTATTACAGGAGGGCGAGCGACAACGGTGCTATCATGAATGCGACGCGAATACTTACACGCGGGCTGAATGACACCAACAGTGAGTAAACTACAGATAAAGTAATAGCCTATTTACTGTCCCACTGCTGAGCAATGGCCTCCATTATAGAAAGGTAGTCATTTAGGCTTTATTACCACGCTTGCCAAAAGCGGTTGGTATTCACAAACTCGTGCTCATCATCATCATCATCATCAGCCTTTCTCGGCCCACCGCTGGGCATAGGCCTTTGTTTATGTCATTCAGCTCGATTCTGCGCTAGTCTGGGCCACTTGCAACCCACGGTCTAATAACCAACAACTACAAATAACTCGTGCTATGCATCGAAAGATATAAAAAACAATTTGCTCGTTGGAATTGAACCCAGGCCAGGACCTTCGGATATCGAACCGAGTGCGTTGCCACTAAGCCACCGAGGCGTTAGGCGAGAATCCCATAAAACTACTGTTACATTATCAGGATACAGAAATATTATATAAAATATATATAAAATAGATGATATAAAAATATCATGCCATTAAATATAAATATAAAAATAAATAACAAAAAAAAT
Organism: Eudonia lacustrata; assembly: GCA_947562085.1. NCBI lineage: Eukaryota > Metazoa > Arthropoda > Insecta > Lepidoptera > Crambidae > Eudonia > Eudonia lacustrata. Next base: position 12,996,149 of record OX387318.1, on the reverse strand, counting down.
AATCACTACATAGTATAAAACAAAGTCGCTTCTCGCTGTCCCTATGTATGTATGTATGCTTAGATCTTTAAAACTACGCAACGGATTTTGATGCGGTTTTTTTTAATAGATAGAGTGATTCAAGAGGAAGGTTTATATGTATAAATATATGCTGCATTGCATGCATAATATAGTTGAGAAACACTGATCATTTTAGACGTTTCACATTTTTTTCGCTTACATTGCAAACGCTGGCTGAACCCTACTAGATAGATCAAAATAATGTACTACAGTATTGTACACCTTAAAAAGGTTTACAAAAAAGTCCGCGATAGTATATGTCTATTTCTTACGGATAACCCACAATAATCATTTTTTATCCTTTACTTTTTACGAGAAATAATGGCTTATTTACGAAGCGGTTTTAAGCAACACAGCATTAATCCTTATCCAATTTAATACCTTAAATACATTGTGCATTTAATACAGTTCAATATGGCCTTGTGCAGCATGTAATTTAATTGAATATTTTCGAAGATATTAAAGATTTAAAATGCAGGGACATAGCGGTTGCGTGTATCAGATTGCACCCGTGCGAAGCCGGGGCGGGTCGCTAGTAAATAATAAATCTCACGCTAAGTTAATGCACAACTAGTAAAATATTAAAGCTTCAGCACTGGAATAGCTGCTTTGTGCAATCTGTTGGCGTCTACTTATACCACATCACGGTCGTTCATCGCTCCGCCCCTTTTACCTCACCATGCGCCTGCGCCGCCAGTGCAAGGCTAGACACGATGTGAACTGCATGTTACTAGTGGTCGGAGTATCTCCCCGGCTTTGGTAAACTGTATAGTTAGTTACGCACATAGATGCACTATAACACATCTTCACAAAACTTGAGGTATTTGTGTAAGTATTTTTATAAGTGGTAGTGTTTTCTTCTTGTTGTTTGTTTGGTAGTTTATTGGAAGGCGATCCCTATTATAACCGGAGACGGGCGTTGGTGCTGCGACACAGTTTCTACAACTAACCGCAGTATTAACAAACAACATTAATGTATAATTTAAGTAATTTAATAAAAAAATATATTATTATTATCCCGTATGATTTCTATACCATACGGTATAATGATCCTGCTAGATGAAGCCTGACAAAGTCGCAGACGGGCTGCTCGTTTAGAAAAAAAAATAGTTTATCTTCTATTTTCTTATTAACAACTATACCTATATACTTTACCTGTATATTCGTTTCATTTTCGGTTTAAGAAAATATGACCACGTTTCATGCTTCCGCCAGCAACTCAAGTGGCTCCGTTTACGCAGAAATTCTAGAATACTATGCCTTCTTTTTAATATCCTTTTCTACCCAACCTACCCTTCTTACCTGAAAGAGCGGTTTACCTTTTCCCATACTTCTAATGTTCCCTGTCGCTCACCTCATCCTCAATCTCAATATGCCTTCCCATAAAACCGACTTCTTTTCCTATTCTTTTTCCGTTCATGCAGTCAGACTGTGGAATGACCTACCACCCTGTATTCGGGAGTCCACGTCGATTTACTCGTTTAAGAAGCGCGTAAAGGAGTACTATCTTTCCACTTGAGTATGTCACCGTTATTGTATGTATGTTTAATTTGTGTCGTAACTATTTTACTGTATGTTTAGCCTTAAATACTTGTTTTGTTTGTTTTGTGCACACTTTGTCTACTTTGCTATGTATCTTCTCCTTCTACGGGCCTGCTGGAAGAAATTTCAATCTGAAATAAGTAGCGCCCTTGTACTTGTCTATTCTTACTTTGTTCTCTCTTCAATTCGTTTGTGTGTACATAAATTATAAATAAATAAATAAATAAATAAACTATTTCACTGTGAAAAACAAGCTTTTTCACCGGATTAAGACATTCGCGGATTAAGACGTTCGCGGATTTAGACATTCGCGGACTTAGACATTCGCGGATTTAGACTTTCGCGGAAGTAGACATTCAGGGAATTAGACGTCGTCAACCAAATCGTTTTTCACTGCTCTGTTGCTGCATAGAGTTAAGTGAACAATTTTTATACAAACACTTACGAAAACTATCAAAGTTAAACGATTTGCGTGAGTTTTTAATGGCATGGCTATATGGAGGCTGATGTCATTACTATGCAAAGAAGTCTTAATGAGTCGCTTTAAATTACCGTGCCTTTGATCGTTCGATAAGAATTGTCTATAAATAAAAAAAACACAAAGAGCTAAGTACTACGCAACTCATTATCATCTTTAATGAGATGATAAATACCAAAGAGGTTTTTACTCAAGACCTCTTTGCCTTCTGTAATTGCATAAGAGTACTAAAATAAAATCTTTTTTATTACTATTAAATACGGGTGCTTCATACGAGTTTGGAAGTCTTAGGTGAGCGTTAAGTTAAGTGTTGCGAAAATTCCCCTTACTCGGTGTGCCCCTAACGTCTTCCCTTTTCCAGAACATTAGTTTGTGAAGGGGATTGAGCCTAAAGGGAAATGACTTCTCGTACCATTAAAAATAATCCAAAAATATGCATTTGGCTTTGCGATTTTTTCGTCTCAAATTTCTTCGTGCCGCTGAGATTTAGACAAAGATTTCTGTGTACAGATTAAATTAAAGAGCTCAATGGTATACCTCTATCGGGGGTATCTCTAACCTATAAATATAGTTTTTGCTGTAAAAAAAGTCTATTTAGTAAGTCTAATAAAGTTGTAAACAGACAACGGTACTTTCTAAAAAAAATTTGTATTGTCGAAACAATTAGTACACTGACAACAGTGAAATGCGCTTTAGCCCACTCAGTTGTTTTTAAACGAGACACAATAGAAATTCAATAGTTCTATGGCACTGTGGTTACATTGGGCGTCCTACTATCTACGCAAGGTATGTAAAAAGTATATAACATACAACACCAAGAAAAACATATGTTAAAATAGACTATATTTTGCAACTATGTTATTGTTTGCAAAATGCAAATTTAAGAAATTTTCTTGATAGAAAAATAATCTAAAGTCACCTCTAAACAGTATATTTGTAGGTACATGATTATCTTTTTCATTTACGTCTTTTAAGTACGTCTATGAAATTAAGTCTATGAAATTCGTAATACTTATTAGAAAAATGTATGTAATGTTATGTAATGTAATGTTATTTTTTTTAATGATAAATAAATATCGGTATTTAAATTTCCTGACTCGAATCCAGTGGATTAAGCACTATTTGCATCTCTTTTAGTTGTGTTCAGATCGACAAGGTCGTGGTTTATCTGCAAATTCAGTTCAGTCTTATTTTGTGGGTCCGGTCCGGAGTAGTCTCCTCACTCCGATAACATGTTATCTTAATGGATCTATTTTCCGATAGAAAGCTGTTTCATAGTTGTCACAGCGGTGAAGTGTTGCTGCGCCTACATCACACTTAACATGCGTGTCTTAGAAATTTTCAACCACCTGGGGATTTGGCTTCCATACAAATCGAACTTAACCTTAAAACCATCGTAAAGTAAAAAAATCCCGCACCTATTTTGTTGGATACGTTTGAAACCTTTCGTTGTGGCAGGCCTTTGTCCCTTGACGTCTTTTGACTGAGATGACGATGATAAAGATTTATTTATTCACAGAAACGGTTAAACATTAAACGTATTTAACATTAACTGTTATATTTATATTATAAAGAAACTAAATAATTATCTTCAATTAATAACTGAATGAAAAGAAACATTACATAACTTAACTTGAAAAAATTAAACAGAAAAATAATTAGAAAATTAAAAACTAAAGACCTATAAATAAAAGATGTCCTCCAACTGTGGGCTCATGGGAACGGTCCCAAGAATGCTGGCAACATTGCCCCTTTGGATTGCCAAACTAATACGCTGGCAGAGGTAGCTGCCAGCCTTCTCGTCACCAGAGGCATCGATAAGGCGAGCACTTAACTCTTTAACTAGATGCTTTGCCTTCGGCCAAAAAGAAACTTTAATAATTAAATTATTACTATTAATTAACTCCATTAACTGTTTATAATTTCTACAATTACTTACGTGGATTGCTAATATTATTTTAACTACGTCAAACAACAAGTTGTTGCCACAATTGACATTAAAAGCTCATAATGCTGGCATAGCTTGCTTATTAAATTATTATGTTACATGCACGCAAATAATGCATTTACTAATCTTTTAAATTATGCAAGAGCTCCCTATATTCGCTTACCTATTATTTCATGGTTAGAAAAACTTGAAAGAATAACTAATTAATCGAATTGAAACAGGACCTGTACTTATAAAAAGTCATTTATTATTTAGTTAAGCAACTTTAACAACAAATTCAAATATGTCGAACTTCTACTTTCTTTGTAAAGCTTCGTTAAGCCTTTGATCCCGACTTTCGATAAAACCCACCAAGCTCGCGCAAGATAAGCGTGGTGGGTTATGACCCAACCTCCCTTCCCTATGTCTCACTCACGATTACTGTATACACTATGTATTACACTATTACTTAGACGCAATAAGACGTTTATATGCTTTTCTTGTCGAATGTCCTGCACATCCTCATTTGAGCTATAGTCATCAGTATTTATCAGAAACAACTTTACGTCTGTTTTACGTTTGGAATTCAGTGAAAAACCATTTCATCAATATTAGTAGCATTAATGTGTTCCAACAATAAGAGACAATATAACCTGTTCTTCAGTTGATCTGTAAGGATTCCGGGTGCAATTAGGGTTACCAGATGGAAAATTTAAAAGTCCTGAGAAAAAGCATGATTTCTATAGAAAAGTCTTGTGGTTTTTTCGTAAACGTCATTCACAACTCTGTGAAAAAAAATACTAACTAATAATCTAATAAATGTTTTAATAGGAAAGCTTAAAATAGCATGCACTGCCACATATGAATGACTTATTGCGTCGTAATAAGATATGAATGATCCCAAGTACAAACCTTACTGATATTTTGCAGTCAATGTATGGGCGTCCATACCATCCAAAGAAGATTATGTTTTTGTTTAATTACGGTGATTGTTATTAAGAGAAATCTGAATAATGTACTGTATTTTATTAAAAATCGAAAAATGCTGAGATTTCCAAAATCCGTCCGCAATCCTGTCAGGAGCCTAAAAATCCTGAGATCTCAGGTCAAATCCGGAGATATGGTAACCCTAGGTGCAATACGCTTCCATCTTTAATTTATTCTTCACTTTACATTAGATGAGATAAAGACCAATTAAATGAGGAATAATAAAAAACAAAGTAAATACCTTGCTGTCTTGGCTGCATTGGCCTTCTAAAATTGTATAAAAATATTTCAATCTACACAGCGTCGATGTACAGTGTTTACAACAGAGACCTGGTAACTCTCAACTTCACAGTCAACCGGAAATGGCGGCCATCACAAGACCCGATACGAGAGCCAATGGAGTCACATCCGGTGTAAAGAAGTTAGAAAAAAATCTAGGCCAGCGCACTTTGTCTCGAAGATAAGCATTAAAAACAAATGTGCTTTTTTAAATAAATGGATAATTAAACTTTAAATGGATATAAGTAATTGAGTATTCGTAAGAAAATAGCACTCTAAAAAGGCCGACTGCCTCACACTGAACATTTGAACCCACAACTATTAAGAGCGGCTGCTCCTTTGTTTGAGCTACCGACACATACGCTATTTGCCAGAGTTTTCAAGTGCTTTTTTCATTTTCGATGAAGTACAGCATTGATAATACAAAATAACAATTTGAAAAATCACCAGATCATTTTATGTCCCTACAGTGGGGCACGAGCCTTCCCTATGGATGGCAACACCACAAGGAAAACATGCCAGTACCACCACGTGGGCCAAGTGCGGATTAATGGTTGTTGAAATGAAACAACTTTTACGGATCTACTCGCGTTTATTTTACACATACTTATTTTATGTTTATCCTGACGTTTTGAACTATTTGCAGGGTCCGTGGTCACAGGGAGACTGAGGTGTCGGTCGTCTCATAATTAGTTGGTAGCTTGTATACCCTCATTTAAATTTAATCAGGTGCGTTCCATTTTACGCAGAAAGAGCTTACAGTATCTTTTAGTCTGGCAGTATGGTGTTGGGGCTGGGATTTAATATTTTGTATGATGGGATCCCAGGCTGGGGGTAGATTCCAACCATCTTAGCTATTAAAATTAGGATATTTTTTTTAATTTCAATAGTCTCGCTTATCATTCTAGGGATGAATCGTTGTTCTATAGTGAGTATTTGTGGTTTATCAAATCTGATGTAAATGTTCGCATACTGCAGTAATACAAACTGGTATTGCAGCCGGCACCAACGGCTTTGCATGTCTTCCAAAACACAGATCAGTTTTAATATACATGTATAACACTCGACTTTTCGTGCGAGAAAAATATGTTACTTTGATAATGGATATCTTTCTCGCACCAATAGTCGACTATAATATCCTTTCTCGTGACGTTGATCTATTTGTACTGACAAATGATTACTACGCACTTTGCGGTATACGCACATCCATCTTATCCAAGGATATTATCTTTCCTTGAACCCTTTATTGTGGTCTTAATAGAAAATATATATTATACAATAGCAATGCTAAATGATAATTTTGTCATATTATATAGTTTATGAAGAGCTCGATGTAAGCGACGCAGTGGTTAACGCGCCCTGTCTGCGATTGCTGAGGTTAAGCAACTTTCGCAAAGGCCGGTCATCGGACGGGTGACCAAAAATGTATCATCTCGAGCTTATCCGTGCTTCAGAAGGCACGTACAGCCGTTGGTTGGGCTGCATTAGCAGTCGTTAATAACCACCAATCCGCACTGGGCCCGTGTGGTGGTTTATGGCCCGTTCTCCCTATCCATTTATAGGGAAGGCTCGTGCCCCAGCAGTGGGGACATTAAATGAGCTGATGATGATGATAGTTTATGAAATTTTTATTTTAACCTCTCTGGTAGTAGCTATGCGATAAAATAGATTTAATCTTTAGGTCGAGTTAAGCGTGATTTGGATTATCCGATGTATTGCCCAGGGGCCCGACCGCCTAACCGATCGCTTTGACTTCGTGTGTGGTTTATGACGTCATCTTGTCGTTTCGTGTCTTTTATAAAAGCAATATCGAAAACTTTAGCCTTTAGCTTTTGATATTGCTTTCATAGGCGGTGCGAGGTGGCAAGATGACGTCATAAACTATACGCGTAGTCAAAGCGATCGGTTAGGCGGTCGGGGGGCAGGTCCATTATCACCAACCGGCACTTGGCAAGCGTGGTGATTAAGTCAATACCGCGTCAATTGTAGCGATGACTTAATAGAAATATTGGAGCCAGGTTGGACAGTTTATAGGCTGTTTACTACGAAATTTTTAACGTATATAATTTCATAAAGTTTGAATGTTAAGGCACTTAAATGATAGACCAGCCTGCAATCATAACAAATACTAAACATGCGAAAGTGAGGTTGTTTGTATGTTACGCTTCCATGCGTAAACGAATTCAACCGATCATCATGAAATTTTGTACACATATTCTCTAGAGTATTATCATATTATAGAAAAGTGAGTTTAATGTTTGTTTGTTTGATACGCTTTCACGCGAACTATTTGACGATTTGTTGGTTTTGTTGTCATAGAAACTGTCATAGTGGTACGAAGTCCGCCGGGTCAGCTAGTAAAGAATTGAATAGAAATCATTTATTTCCGGAAAAAAACAATGTATGTAGGTGGTAAGTCACATAGAAGCCCATACATAATACATAAAATACCTATGTATTTTAAACATGTAACGGGAAACCAATATATATTCGGGAGGTTTCTTATCATATAACAATACCAACAATGACGCTGCAAAATCCAGATATTTCATAGTTGATGACCACGCTTACCACAAAGACTTTGATAATAATACGAGCATAGCTACAAGAGAGCTCTGGCGTTCCGCTTCCGCTCAGAAATGAATAGAAAGCGCAGCGTAGCCTCTTTGGTACATATTCGTTAATATTTCCTTCGAAGTAATAATGTAGATAGGTTTCTAGCTAAGCTTTAAAGATACCAGAACAAAGAACCCATGGTCTTTGCACAGAGTAGATAAAATGATGTGGTCTTTGGCTTGCAATATGCACTGTGAAACTTTTGCGTTCCAATTTTAAACATTTTTTTAACGGGAAACGCAAACTCTTTGGTATAGGTATCACGCATACCTTTATACCTGACGACGCAACGACCGAGTTTCACCGAACGTGCTCTCCAGACTCTTATTAAAAAAGTACGCTTATGATGCCTATATACTTAGTAAGTAAGTAAGTAAGTAAATAGTCTATATATAACTGTCCCACTGCTGGTCAAAGGCCTCCGTCATTGAAATCAAGTCATCACTACATATTATGGGTATTGGCTTAATCACCACGCTTGCCAAATGCAGATTGGTGATCACAAACCCAGTATATGCATCGAAAAAATCCGAAAGACACTTTGGCCGGTCTGGGGATTGAACCCGGGACCATCGAGTATCGGGCCGAGCGCTATGCTACTCTGCCACCGAGGCGTTATATACTTAGTAGCAAGCATTAATTTATTTATTTATTTATTTATTTATTTATTTATTTAAAATTCATCACATAAACTTACAGCCTGTTCAGCCAACGCGCTTATATGCTATATAAACTAATCTACTAGTAACAAAAACAAGTACTTAAATGTAAAATAATAACATAAAAACACATTGCAAAAAAAATACCCATAGAAAAAAATGTAGCCAAACATAAAAACAATAACAGCAACATTGAGAAACTATAACTATATATATATTATAAAACTATAGATGAGATAAGTACATCCTGCATTTATCTATAAGACTAGGTCTCTACCTCAGACACTCTTGTCTGCAAATATGTCAGCATCCTGGAAGTGATTTACAAACGAATTTAGGAAGATCATTGCACGAGCTGTTGGACAATTACTACCATGGCACGTGCGTAGCTTTAGAGGAGCGAACAACTGGTGCCGACGCCGACCACCACCTCTCGTATAATTTTGCGGAACGTACAGTCCTATACGCTCAGCAGCCACCGGATTGTCCACTTCATTCCGCAGAAGTAGAAAATAGTGAATTAACAGTTGCAACCTCCGTCTAAGCTGCAATGTGTCCAAGCCCACCATACCCGTAACAAACAGCGAAGGATAAAGATACGGGTAATAGCCAAATTTCCTCTTGTACACAAATCGAGCAAACTTTTTATGGAGCTTTTCAATAAGTTGTGTATATTTCTGAGTGGCTGGATCCCAGATTATCGAGCCGTACTCCAACTTACTGCGCACGAATGCATTATAAAGCAGGATTGCGATTCTGGGATCACGAAATTGTGAAGAAGTTCGCATGATAAAACCAAGAGTCTTGTGTGCTTGTTTACACATAGCTATTATGTGATTACTAAAGTCAAGTTTGGGGTCCAGGACCACACCTAAGTCATGAATTTCGGAAACTCTGCTGATAGGCACTTCTCCTATACTGTAAGCATATTCTATTGGAGCACGGGATCGAGTGAATGTTATTAATTTGCATTTAGAGCAATTAAAGTTCATGTTATTGACGTCAGCCCATTCAGCCACTGCGTCGATGTCATCCTGCATTGCTAAGCAATCATTGGAATCTGATACGGGCAGAAACAACTTTATATCGTCGGCAAACAACAAACATTTAGCTGATTTAATAACAGCTGCGAGGTCATTAACCATGATTAAGAAAAGGGTGGGTCCTAAAGTGCTGCCCTGACTAACTCCAGAACGAGTATAATAGTCAGGGGAATGGTATCCAAAAAGATTAACATATTGTTTACGATCCCCCAGATAGTCGGCAAAAAAGAATAACAGCTTTGGGGTGAAACCAATACTGGATAACTTACGCAACAAAATGTCATTGTCCACGAGATCGAATGCCTTTTGAAGGTCAAAATAGGCTGCATCAACTTGACGTCCTTTATCCATCTCAATAGCAACGTCATCAACAAAAGCTATAAGATTAGTTGTTGCAGACCTACCTCGTCGGAAACCGTGCTGTGGACGTTCGATGCAAGAACTTATTTGGTTGTTAATATAATTATTTATAATCGACTCGAATAATCTGCTGAAGGCTGACATTACTGCTATAGGCCTATAAGATGAAATGTCCTGCGATGTTATACCCTTTGGAATAGGCGTAACCTTAGAAATCTTCCACGACATCGGAAAAGTACCTTTTTGCAAAGACAAATTGTAAATGTAAAGTAAAGGAAGTTCTAACGATAAGATACAATCCTTTACTAGAAAAGGGGGCACGCCATCCGGACCCGCAGCAGATGATGGTTTAAGTCGCTTGACTGCACGTCGCAAGTCTAATGCTGTTACAGATTCAATAGAAACCCGGACAGCGTTACCACAGTTCGCTTCTCGGTCAGCCGCCTTAGCATCCAACAGCGGTACTCCAGGGTGAAAGATGAAGCTAAAGAACTCGGCAAACTTATCACCGGCTTCAAAATTTTCATTTTTTTATAAATATTCTAAACAATTTTGTTTGTTTTGTCGCTTTTTTTTAATATATGCCCAAAAAGTTTTGGGGTCACGTGTAATATTGTTTTCAATATTATTTAAAAAATTGTAATAGTCTGTTTTAAGAATTTTTTTTACAATACTTCGGTAATATTTAAATAATTCGTGATTGAGAGCGAGATTACTAGATTTGTACATTTTAAGATAAAAATATTTGAGACGAATACTGTCTTTTAATTCCGAACTAAACCATTCAGGATAGAAATAACGTGGCGACGAACCACATCGCCGGCGGTGACGGGGCACACTTTTCTCAAGAACGGCGTTCACTATTGTATAAAACGTATCCACTGCTTGGTTAACCTCCTGCTGTTTAAGGACAATCTGTGTCCATTAAATTTAAATACAATTGTGGAAAATTAGCTTTGCCGAAATTCCAGTCCAAAGGATTCATAGCAGGTGGCAACACTGCAGTGACACTAGAAGAAGCAGCAACTGTAACACGCGGAAATGAAAGTGAAACCTCTAAGGGAGGGTGGTACAGGTCTAAGGGCACCAACGGCTCAACTTCAGTGACCGAAACAGACTCAGGTTCGAGACCTGTTAGTACCAAGTCCAAGATGCTTCCATATTTGTTACAAACGTTATTAAATTGGTGTAGTCTACAAAATTCAATAAAATTCAAACTGCAATTTAACCTTGTTGGAACACGAATTTAGATTAAAGTCCCCTATAATTATTACGTCAAGACAAGCAAATTTACATAAAGCATTTTCGATACATGTTAATACACTGACATATTGAACTTCGCTATAGTTCGGTGGCAAATAAACAATGCAAACTAAGACTTTAACGTTTTTACATGACAAAATAGCAAATAACAATTCTTTGTCTTCAGTTAGACCATCCACTTCAGTTATCCGTTGTACGTTATAGTGATGCCGCACAGCTAGTAAGACACCACCCCAGCCTACGTCATTTTTCCTATCATGACGCAGCACAACGTAATCCGCAGGGAACAATTCGCTATCAAGCACAGAACTAGTAAGAAATGTTTCGGTTAATGCTACAATGTCATATGAGTTAAGAACCAAATTATTATAGAAGGTGAAAGTTTTGGTACGTAAACCTCTTACGTTCTGGTAATAGAGTACCGCCGTCTTAGTTCGGTTACTGTTCTTTCTTACTTTTAGGGCGAAAATTCTGTCGCCAGGGTTTTACACAAATATCTTCAGCCCAGTTATCAGACGACATTACAGTGCTACACAGCTTGGTCGGAACGCCAAGTTTGAAAGAAGCGTAGTTACCTCGTGAGTTGAGAGCTTGTACCGTACACGATTCATCAGCACATATGGTATTCAAATAGGCACGAACCTGATCCTCGGTTGTGCCTACCTTTACGTAGAACAAATGTAGGAATGTAGTTCTGGTAGAGGCCTCCAGAGCTGTGGCGCCTGGTCCGGCCGTGCCTCGCGTGATTGTAGTTCTTGTTGAATCACGTGACCGCTTACGACGAACGTCCTCCCACGGATCATCGCTGTTCGTGCCATCAATCGCATTCACGGTGGCTACAGGGGTTAGTTGTGCAGCGACAGCAGGTACTTCCACAGAGCAGGGGCGCTCAGTTACTGGAGTCATTTTGGGTTGTTGTTCTGAAGATAAGCGAAGATCCGATTCCCGCGGCAGCGATTTCTTCTTATTACATTTTGCAGGGACTTTATTAGCCGGTAACATGATTGGCTTCTGAGGCAATTCAATTTGATCTACACGTAATTGTTGTGGAGGGTTTGAAAAACATTGTTTTTTTAAGTCATCCAACTTATTTTCAAGACATACTATTTCTGCATGGAGTTTTGTAAATCTTGAATCAATCATAGCACCAATTTCTTCAGTCACAGATTTGCTGATCAATTTTACAAGACGCTCACATAAATCTCCATTCAATTCCCGTCGAATGACCGTACCGATATTTTCTGTGAAATATGTATCTTCCAACGTTTCAGCAAAGCTTTGCCTTCTACTACTGTCATTATCGATCTTGAGAACAGAAGCTCCTCGGTGGCGCAGCGTCACGTTTTCAAAATCAGCTACTATTGACTCGTTCACAATCTCAACAGCGTCACCTTGTTTCTCCTCGAATTTAGTATCACATTTAGGCTGACGGACAGGTGTATTAGTGTTATCACTTTTCGGCTTTTTGCATGAACATGCCTGACACTGCCAATTAGCTTTGTGATGTTTCTGCATCGCTTTATTGAATCAACATTCCGGCACCCCTGCACACAAGAGGTCGTAAGCTTGCAGGCAATAGACGCACTTTAGAAAAGCTTTTAATTTTTTTTTATTAAAGCAGCCAGCACAAGTTAACAATTCAGATTCCATTATGCGTATATTAAGCAATAAATCAATAATAAAGCACACTAGCAATCAACTCTGTGAGTGGAGACTGGAGTACCTGTAGCGGCTCGTAGTTCGTAGTTCGTACCGCCCCGCCTTGGCCGTAGCCGCTGCTACGAACGTTGCAAGCGAGTAGTAGTGGGGCGCCCGCACCAAGGATCGCAGCGTAGCAGCTAGTAGTCGCTTATTTTGGCCCGGTCAAACTCAGTGTTCTTGGTCCAACGGATAAGACGCCGACACTCACCCAAGAAATCCATGTTCGAATCACCGCACGGCAAAATTATTTTCTAAATTTCTTCTTGGCCTGGGGACTCCATCGACGGTTGGGAACAGTCAGCCTCAATACGGGGCGAAGCCCGAAGCACTCAAAATTTAAATATTAGTTATGACAAAACAAATTAGCACACGTCCGCTCACATCAACAGCCAGAGACCGTGTGATCCCCGTTTACAAACTTTGTTTAATATGGCTTGCAAGCTTAAACTATGATAATCCGCCGTTCATAAATAATAGTATTTCCTCGAAAGGCTTTACCAGTAAGCTAAAAGAAAAAAGACTCACAAGTTTCTAACAAAACTAACAAATTCGGAAATCGAAGCATTTTGAGGGTTCTAAATGAAAAGCGTAAATCTAGTGAATTGAAATTTCCCGTTCGCACTCGATCTTCAGACCAAGCCGAGTGGATTTATTCTGGAAACTCTCTACTCTATCAGACAAATCATTGGCATAGTAAACACGTACACAGTAGGTAATTTTCACAATTGACTTCTTGAAGTTGAAGAATGAAGAAAAACAAGCTGTAATCACAATATAATGTAAGGTTTTGTTTTTGTTGCTTAGACATTTTTGATCACTTATGGTGCATCGATCAGTTTGATGCTGACTATTACCTACCTAAAACATACTGGTATTTTTCTTTAATAATGGAAAGCTCTTATTTATTTATTTATTTATTAGTTCAAAACGCCAGCATGCTAAAATAAAAATTTACAATTAATTCATTCATTCATTCAGTTAACTCACCTCATTGCATGCCTACACGATAAGGCTGAAGGTTAATTTGCGCTTTACCAGGAACATATCTTAAATTAAATGAAAATGAAATTAAATACATTTATTGGCACACACTACAAAATTACACGATATTCACAATAACAATACAAAACACTGTTTTTCTAAATTGTCTCGGGTCTGGGTGTTTTCTATGTATAATAAGCATGTATTTAAGTTTTTTAAGTATGTTTATCCGTTGTCTAGTAACCATTTAACGAGTTTCATAACGAAGCTTCTCTTGGGCTAGATAATTGGTGTGAGTGTAGGAAAGTTTATTTTATTTTATTTATTTTTTAAAACAAAGACAAAAGACAAAGTGTGGCCAACTAGTCCCCAGCCTCAGCACATGCTACAGCGACATAGAGCCGCTGCAACGCTGGTATTCTGGAGGGGCCTAAATCGGTGACGTGTCCACAAAACAAAGAGGAACCAACATAGACAATAAAAATAATAAAACGCATATACACACAAAAAAAAACAATAAATAGGACTCAGCACCATCCTGGCCGCCTGCTTGCCTTCCCGTGCTTAAAGCAAAAAATAAAAAAAAACAGAAGTTTGCACTATGGATGATGACGTAAGAGTGACATTTGACAGCACAGAAGAAAGAAACCAAACAGAAACGGCAAGCAACGGCGCCGTCTATCGCCAGCTATCTTACTAATACTTATAACCTAACGATTCGACAACGCCGTTAGCATGCTGTTTTGGCGACAGATTTTGATAAGCCCTCCTTAGCCTCCCTCCCTCCTCCTTAAGCTGCCCCGAACAACACCAACAAAACCGAGCAACATTGAATAGAAATCTTTAATAACTAGTTTGAGATTCGACATAGGTAGGTGTTTATTTAGCGCCATCGGGCACCGACAATGGGAAACTAATTATGTTGCAATCAATCTAGACAATGTATCACTTATGAGTAGTTCCTATATTTCCCGCAAACAGCGACAGCGCCAATTTATAAGGGCCTGCGCGCCCGCCACTCGTTCTCTTTTCACGGCTGCAACAAGGTTGAGCACAATAAATGTCCCTTAATAGTTACAGGTGGTTTCACTCGCCCAAGCTCCTCACAGTAAGTATGTTATGGTTCTCAGTAAAATATATATTATGGGGCAGCACACATTACGCAACTTCGGCGATAATTCGCGAAGGTAACTAACTGGGCGTAGACCACAGAACACGTGTAGACAGGATAAGATCGTCAAAAAAACTGGGTGTTACGCTATGAAGATTTTAAGTCCCACAGTGGACTGATGGTTAACGCGCCCGGTCTGCGAACGCTGAGGTTAAGCAACTTTCGCAAAGGCCGGGCATCGGATGGGGGACCAAAAGTTTTTCATCTCGAGCTCCTCCGTGCTTCGGTAGGCACGTAAAGCCGTTGGTCCCAGCTGCATTAGCAGTCGTTAACAACCACTAATCTGCACTGGGCTCGTGTGGTGGTTTATGACCTGTTCTCCCTATCCATCCATAGGGAAGGCTCGTGCCCCAGCAGTGGGGATATAAAATGAGCTGATGACGATGATGAGTGGACTGGTGTGGGCTGGTTATGATGATGAAGAACAATGACACAACAAAGTTTATCTTAATAATATGATTGACGTTTAAAAAATGTCTTGTGTGCTATATTTTGCAAATTATAATTATTGCTATTGGCTATATTGTCAATTATAATTATAATATTTGGCAATATAACCAATTGTGGACCTTAATGATGCCAGCGGCTTTTGCGTTCGGAATGTGTTCTTGTAAGTTAAGCATAAGACCGAGAAGTTATTTAACAGTATAAGACCAGCATGGTGGGTTATGGCCCGATCTTCCTATGTGCTATGTATTATTATACGTGTTGAAGAGCTAAGTGGGAAGTTTATATAGACTGTAACATTTACTTTGGCACAGACCCGTAGGACCCAATCTTCCTATGTGCTATGTATTATACTTGTTGAAGAGCTAAGTGGGAAATTTATATAGACTGTAACATTTACTTTGGCACAGACCCGTAGGACTCAATCTTCCTATGTGCTATGTATTATACGTTTTGGAAATTTACGTAGGAATTATAAAATAATATAGACTGTAACATTTACTTTGGCACAGACCCGAAACGAATAACCATTTTTTTTTTAATAAAAAGGATATGTTGCTTGTTTATTTACTATTTATGGAGTAGAAACAGCTTACAAACTAAAAACATAATATATTAGAACAAATTTACAAAGATTTCAATGTAAGTTTGAAAGCCTAATCGTATATCTCACACAGAATAACGCAGAATTATAACTATTTTTATAATTCATTTTTGAAATAATTGTAATAAAAAAAGTCCGCAACAGCATATTATTATGTCTATCAAAAAAACGAAACTACCTACGGTCGTTGTTGTTTTAAATTACCGAAATGGTAATGTGTTTTACCGGGATAAAAATATTCTATATCTAAATCTGGGTTACGCTCTACCTGTATTTTTAGCATTTATTGAAGAACAAACAAACAAACATGCTTTTGCATTTATAATATTAGTAGAGTACATACAGAATTATGTCAACATCAGGCTCAAATAAAAATTTACGCAAAATCTGTTGTCATTTCTAAACAAGCAATATTTTTATTGGAGTTGAAGAGAGCGAAATCTTAAGCGTCAGTATTCTTTGTTTATTTTATTACATTGGAGGTTTCCAGTGTAATAAAATAAACAAAATTTCCAACAATATATATGATCTGGACCAAGTAATTAACGCCCGGGCATTATGAATAATGACAAGCTACTTGCCTACTTAGGACAAAGTAAATAATTATAATTTGAACTTCCTCATTTATCACATTGCCTAGACATTATAAATATTGCCATGTGGCTTTCGGGAAATCGGATAATACCCTGTGTATTCTACATGACATGGGGTGCGGGGAGGAGAACAAGGGGTTCTACGAGTATAGTGTTTTACACACAATTCATTAACCAATTTTCATTCCACAAGCAACATTTTGTCAACGTTTTATTTTACAAACTATTGCTCTAACAATGACATCAAAATATAACTATTCAAATGACAAGCTGTTAGTTTATAAATCATCATTTTATTTTTTTTCAAAAGAATAAACTGATATGTCTTTCTCTCGCTCGGCTCACGCTTAGTTTTGGTCACTTTTTTTTAACTCAGGGGAAGCCATTAAGATTACCCGACCTTGAGGAGGCCGGGGCCCGACCGCCTAACCGATCGCTTTGACTTCGTATGTGGTTTATGACGTCATCTTGTCGTTTCATGCCGCCTATGAAAGCAATATCGAAAGCTTTATAGTCTTTAGCTTTTGAAATTGCTTTCATAAGCGGTGCGAGGTGGCAAGATGACGTCATAAACTATACGCGTAGTCAAAGCGATCGGTTAGGCGGTCGGGGGGCTGGCGGTTATGTGGGGCTCGCCCGTCCGTCTTTCCACACCCACTGACAGGGAGTGAGGCTCTAAGTCACCTGCCAGGAAGAAGTCCCAGATGGGAGAGTGAGACAGAGTGGAATACCCACTAACCCCTGGAGGACCAAACTCTGAAAGCGTAAGGCTGAAGTGGCAGTCACGGGACCTGATCCATTGAGGAATTGACCTCGCTGGAGCCACCCCGTCACCCGTGTGTCAACCTAGAACCACTAAGGTGTACCCATTCAAATAGTGTTTGAATGAGTGCGCGATAGCACTCACGCGCCAACACATGGGCAACTACGCGCACGGCACAACAAAGAGCAACAACACCCTTTTGTGGGCAAACCTTAACTACTTCTTAACTACGTAGGATACCATCCTATTGACTAATTAGATTACGAACTAACTAACCTAATTACAAACAAATTACCAGGCACGGGACTCTACCATGACCATTGTTTTGGTCACTGATCTAACCTAACCTAACCACTCCAAATCTTACCAACCCTCAACTTTCTGTCGAACTTTCGAATGGTAACCAGAACAAGGAGGTAAAGTCCAGTTAATTTAAGTTTTTTTTATCATAGGTCAGCAGATAGGCCTATGATAGGTCAGCAGCATAGGTACCTATCAAAGGAATAATTTTATTTTTTAAATATCAATTCTACATCGTACGTACGTACATATAAAAAACATTAATAAAACCTGGTTTTAATTACTCTGCCCCATAAGTGATAAACATTATAAATAATGCCCGGACGATTTGGTTATTTTAATAGTTGTAATCACACTGCCCTCTCATATCGGGCATTTTTTTATAATGCCCTTTAATCACTTGGTCCATACTTATACATCAATGAACTTACAAGATATAGCATACAAACAGAAATAAAATAATATAAATAAAACAATTCATTTACTCTTTTTCTAGCAACCATTTTGAATGTCTATTGTATACATATACAAATTTTTCGCACACAAAATTTATGATTCGAGAAATTGTTGAATGTGGAGTGTGCGGGATTAAATACGACTCGTAGTGATTTCTTAAAACTTGTTGAGTTGTCTATTTTATTTTAATCTCTTGTTCTGTTTTGTGAAATTAACAATTCCATAACAAAAATACTTAGACACTTTCATATAAAATCCCTTGAATTTCAACACGTTTACTTTTACTCACCGTACCTGAACTGTGCCATTGGCAGGCCGTGAAACGAATCAGTCGGGATCAAGGAGTCCACAGATTCGGGACGTGACTCGAGTTCCCTAACCCTCTAATCCATTGGCCGTTGATGGCCGACACCCCGAATGGAATGCAAATAGTACGGGAAACATTCAATCCCACCAAAGTCGTAGGTACATGTGAAAAACAGGCCGCTATCTCTCGGCCGGACTGCGGTAGATTGCTAAACAGAGTATTATATATTTAGCAAGCAAAAATTCTTTGCATATAAGTTACTTATTTGTGTTGTGTCATCTATATATTAATACGTGAAGAAAAAACTTTGTACCCCTTTTTTACGAAAATTGCGCGGACGAAGAAGTATGAAATTTCGCACAATTATAGTTTATATAGATAAGGTTTCCCGAATGTTAATATTTTTAATTATGCATCGAAATACAGTAAATCAATAAAACAAACAATACACACACTGCCATGTATTTGACACACACGCATATATACTCTTTTCAAAAATTTCAATAATGGAGCTGAGGAGCGGTTGAATTCTGTCAATTCCAATCCAAACTCACAATCTATCTTTTTTAATTTTTTATTGCTTAGCCATTCAGACGTCCGACTGTTGTTTAACGCCATCTACATTTTGTGCCCTGTCCTAAATACGAACGACAAAGGCGCCACAGTGCTTTTTAGAACCACCTAGAACGTTTTTTCATCACTGCCCTTAAGAGGACACTCATGTGTACCCGGACGTTTAAGGCAAAAAAGTTTTGAGACACTCAAGTGTACCCGGACGTTTAAGCGGTTAGGATACAATCCGTGCAGCTTTAATAAAATTACGGTCGAATTTCGACCACTGGGCGATCTTAAAAACGTCCAACTTCATCGAGCTGGCTTAGTGCTGTGGTTTGGCGGGGTTCAACGGCTGCCATCTGACGATAGCAACCGGGGCCAACGGCTTAACGTTCCTTCCAAGTATTTATATTATTTTGAATTTTGCATTCCCAATGCTTTAGTTACAAGATAAAATTATACTAGAAAAAATCTGCCAGCCTCAGGAAGTTCGAGTCGGAATCGAACCCACGATGGATAACCGGTCCAATGCTCTGACCTCTGAGCTACTGAGGTTGGTTGATTTTTCCTAGTAAAATTTTATCTTGTACCTTCCAAGATTGACATTTGGATTACGGGAAAAATAACAAAGAGAAGTCACTGAAATGTGAACGGATGTGGACGTTTATAAATAGCAGTATTGAGACCCAGTAGTCTGATGATGATAGAGACAGGATAACAGTAACCCTCTAATCCATTGGCCGACGATGGCCAACACCCCGAAAGCAAATAGAACGGACATTCAATCCCACCAAAGTCGTACATGTGAAAAAATCGACGCTATCTATCGGTAGGACTGCGGTAGATTGGTAAATAGAGTAATGTATAATTTACGGCAAGTTATTCGCATACGGAAATCCCTTGCATATTAGTTACAAGCACTTTACTTGAGACTTAGTACGTGTGGATTTGAGATTTTAAAAATAAACTCTTTATTAAATAAATCGATCAGTCTATGTTACTCGCAAGGAATGTAGCATTCTATCGGTAAAATATTTTTTTGGAATTAGAGTTACTTTTCAGAGATTACCCCCCTCAAACATACAAAATCACAAACTGTACCTCTTTATTAATATCTATATATTGTTTATATCTTTATATAGACAATGTGTAACAAAACACATTGTCTATATCTATATATGCATAGACAATGTGTTTTGTTTTATCGTCCTAAAAACGTCCAACTTTATAGAACTGTCTTAGTGCTTTGATTTGGCGGAGTTTAACGGCTGCCATGATAGCAAGCGTACCATAAGCAATACCCTGTTTTTATCTCATTGATTCTTAATCTAAATATATAAAAAGGAAAACTGACTTAATGACTGACTGACATAATTAACTACGCACAGACCAAACTACTTAGATAAGAAACTTGACATTTTGCATCACGCTTCCTTTTATAGTGTAGTTGAGCACAAATTAATAAAGAAAGGATTAATGGGAATTCACCCTTTAAGGGGGTAAAGAAGGGAGGGTAGGTTTGTATAAAACTCCGTCAGTTTTGAAGCTAAATTGATAAAAATTGGTATTTGTTATTTGATTAGTGATTGAGAATGATGTATTTCAGATTATTTTAAATTTAACCTTTAAGGGGATGTAAAAGGGTAGCAATGTTTGTATGGTCCAAGTAATTTATATGGTAGAACAACGTTTGCCGGGTCAGCTACTTAAATTTAAACTATTATTATTTCATCTAATCGTATATAATAGTCTAGCTAGCCTCCGAAACACAAAGTATATAAAGTTACATGCATACAGGTTACAAGAGGATTAAACTAGAATATCATATAGTTAGCGCTTTGAAGTTGCATGTACCAGCACGAATTTCAAGCAAGTAACTTATCAAAATGGCGGACACGTAGTTCGGGAGGACCATACTACTCACCCGCTAGAGCCTGCTGCGAATATCTTAGCAAAAAAAAACAAAACTGACTCCAAGGGATAAAGTTTTCAACCGCTTACTGTAACGCAGACTACATACTATATATATTTACTATACTATATTTCTTAATTAATTATAAAAGAAAAAATACGTTAAACTTTCAGGAACAAGAGCAAAATAAAAAACACTAAATATCAAAAACCGCAATGGATACGAAAAGGTTAGATGTAAAATGGTGGATGATTTGAATAGGTTAGGCGAGTTTGGTCATAAAATAAAAGGATATTTTGTTTGGTTACATTTACATAACATTTAAATTATATGATTGTTTGTTTATGAGATAAAAGTAGGTTAAACCTTTCTGTTTTACTGACCTACCTATGTTTTATTATGTAAACGATAAGGACTAGATAAACTCGTACTTTTTCTGTCTCTAATCAACAAACACTGCACATTAAAAATTGATATAAGTTACCTAGATTTTCTTTCAATATAACAATCGTGTCTCATCGTCCTCATGATACTGTTGCCTATGATCCTAAGTTGGTCGAAATAAACGCATTTTCTTAGCCTAGGTTTGTTATAATATTAATATAAAAGTAAAATACAAAAGCACATACAAAACATAAAAATATTATACAAAACCTAGCCTAGGGTGCCGCCGGCAATGGGGCAGGGCTCAAGCTGCCGGTGGTTAGGGCTGCAGAGACAGAAACTTTCAGAATATCCGCGCCGTGTCCATGTATTATTATAATTATAATCCGCCTATATTAGTCCACTGCTGGACATAGATCTCTTCAAGTTCACGCCGTAAGCACGATCCGGGAACACGACCCGTCAACCCGAGCCGAGGTCCGACCCTTTAGAGGCGCCTTCGAGTTGATCCGATCCCCTTGGCGAAACTAGTAGGGAACGGGGTCATTCCCTCCAGAAAACCTTTCACGGTGTTTCCTTTTACACAGCTTGAGGAAATCTTTAATTTTCCGTAAAAAGTCCCGTGCCGCTGAAAATGCCGCCTGAGCCAATCAGCACACTATCCAAAAACAACGATCCGCGGCTACTCTCATCCAGCTCTGTCGTTAACCTTTTTACCGCCAACAACTTCTATAGAAGTTCGAGATTTTCGTGCCGTCCACGCCAGCACTTCTATAGAAGTTCTTCTTTGTACCTACTTTATTAAAATACATTTATACGACATCGCGTGCAGGATAGTTGGGCGGTGAAAAGGTTAATTCGTGTCTCATCATCATCATCATCATGATCATCTCTCGACCTACTAATAAGCATAGGCCTCTCTTTGTTTGTGCCATTCGCCACTACCAGCACTAGTCTGGGCCTCGTGTAACCCACGGTCTTGGTTATATAGTCGACCCATCTCGCGACCTATCTCATGAACGTCCCCTATTTGTGTCTCAGTCTACGTTAATTTGAATCAGGGTTCCAACTTCATATTACGTAAGCTATCTCCGCATGAAAAGGCCTCGGGTTGGTCGTGACGTCTTGGAGGCGCATTGTAGCTGGAGGGCCACTTTAGCTGCTGCACTCAACGCCTGCCGCTCTGCTAACCGCGAAACGAGCATTTTCATATATACTATATCTTATGTACAGTAAAAGACTCAATTATTTACACTCTAAAGATTAATATGTGCAATTTAGTGGAGTTACGTGTATAACACAATCTGAAGGTATTTTTGTCTAAACTTTAGAAAAATTCTTTAGCAGAACGAGGAACACGGGTATATCTGTTCTTTATATAGGTACATAGAAAACACACATATTATGTGATATTTATTATATAAAAAGATACATATAATAAATACATATTATATACAATACCACTACTTTTCTTTTCGCCCAGAGTAGACTTACGAACCGATGGCATAATGACATTCATAAAAGCTATTTGTATCCTAAACTGAATATATGATTATGAATTTTGAATTTTATTAAATAATTTATCGAGTCTCCGATGCTGTCAAGATAATAAAAATAAAAAATCAATTAAAATTGGTTTTTATTAACAAAAATCTTACATTCCAAGTAAATGAGAGAGATGGCAAACTCTAACCTATATAATTCAATGGAAATTAAAACACTTATAAATAATTTAATTAATAATTTAGATGCTTCAAGTTGTTTACAAAATTTACTGCGCTACGAACCGACGATGCGACGACGACGCAGTGAATTCAATAAATAATATTAATAAAGCAAATAAGACATGAAAATACCGAAGGTGAGTGAAGAGAATACTCGTACTGGGCTAGTATTAACTGAGCTTGAAATAGGCCTCGAATCTAATAAATAAATAATAAATTCATTTATTTCAGACCATTGGATCCATGGGTTAGTAACAATTGAAACTTAAAAATTATGTTAGAAACAAATAAACAATATTAAATTATAATTAAAATAAAATAAAAATAAATCATTTACTAAACTAATTAATTGGTCGGTTCACTGATGTATACGTTTGAAAACATGTAGTTCAGTGAACCGTCTGAAAAGTGCCGAGTCTATCCGGTCACCAATCATCTTTAGGACTATGTTGGCGCTCCCCTGAGCTCGCAGCAACATCGAGGCTATTTTTTTTTGCATAATTTTGCGAAGTCGTCTACATTGGCGTCTGCAAACATGCCTGATGCACTGCAATACTTCGATAGCTTCAAAAGAGCCCTATAAATGTTGTTATATTGTAATTAGTTAGTTAAATTATGAAATTAAAAAAATACGTAAAACCCTTTTTCCAAAAGTTAGACCCTTCTCATGTCAACAGTATTTCATTAGAATCTTATTATATAATTGCCGTGTATATACTTTCACCAACCGCTACTTTTTCAAATCGATGACCTATGAACCACTAAAGTCAAAACTCATTCATTTCTTAAGCAAGAACACTTATTAAAGTTGATAAAGTTGAGTTTCAGGCCGCGTTAGTGTGAGCGTTCGGCATAGCGTGGTAGCGCTGTGATGAACGCTCTCACTTCTTGGGCTTCACTGGCTGCTTTCCATTAGGCAGGGTAAAGCCATTTTGGCGTGCCACAATAAAATAAAAAATCATCATCATCATCACTCCGCCTCCCCCCCTATGATAATGATGGAATAGATAGGGAGTACGAGCCATAAACCACCACGCGGGCCCAGTGCGGATTGGTGTTTGTTAACGACTGCTAATGCAGCCAGGACCAACGGCTTTAAGTGCCTTCCGAAGCACGGTGGAGCTAGAGATGATACATTTTTGGTCACCCATCCGTTGATCGGCCTTTGCGAAAGTTGCTAAACCGCAGCACTCGCAGGCCACTGCGAGTTCGATGGCTCGTTGACCACTGCGCCATCGAGCTCTCTCAACATATTTCACTACCTTTAAAACTGAACTGAGCCACTGGGTCATCGACCTCCTCCGCTAGTTAGAATACCCCTCAATTGGACAAAACATTATACATAGGGCTTACCAAAAATTGTTTAACATTTTTTATTTGGCACAAAAATACATGTACAGCTCTAAGCATGCAACTTTTTAAAATAACCGAAACAAATGTGCGTATTAAAATAACAAACGACTATGGCCGACTTTATACATGACTTCCGTTTTGGAATTAATACCATCGTTTATTTCCATTTTCCGCAACGCAAGCAAGTACCGACGGTAATAATGACCGCGGAGGCTTACGACGCGAAATCTCGCCACTATTTTAATGGGAAAGACGTAATGGGGAATACTTTACTTCTTATCATATTGAATATATAATTTAACCGGCTCTGCGGCTCTGCTCTCGGCGGCACCAGATCTGAGACCAATACTTTAAATATTGGTCTCAGATCTGGTGGTTCCGGGATAGATTCTTAGTTACGGGTAAATGCTACTCGGTTTGATTAGTGCTGGGGCTTGTTTTATGTCCACCTGTTCAGTTCATTCAACTGATTACGTGCCTAAGTAATGATACCCACGTATCATCATCTTACCTGAAAGACGTCCACTGTGGGACAAAAGCCTCCACCAAGGATCACCACAACTATTATTGTGTTAGAATAAATATTATTAACGGGATTATTACCATGTTTATTCTAATGTAAGTGACCATGATAGTTTAAAAAGTTATATTATTGTGTTGCTTGCATCCAGAGGTTACTCGCGACCTTCTTTAGTGCGTCAGTCCACCTTGTAGGAAGCCTGCCTTCATTGCATCATTCGGTGCGCGATCGCCACTCGAGAACTGTTCTGCCGCAACGGCCATCAGTTCTATGAGTGATATGCCCTGCACATATCTGGGTATAACAACTACATTCCAATACTATGAGCTGGTGGGTGTGAACGACTAGTATATAACGACAACGACCGTGCCAATGTAATCCATCCTGTGCCTCACGAAGCGCGGAGGAGTGCGAGATATTTAAATTGCCTCTTTCTCCGACCCGGTATTGCGAAATTTCCCTTGCACGATTGTAAAGCTAGTACAGGCTAGCCGCTGCACCAACGACTTGCTTGTACACACGCCTGCACATCGGACTACCCCAAACTGTCAAAAGACTTTGAACTTTATGTATATGGCATACGGTTGAAAATTTATTGAAGAAATTTGACAGTTTTGAATAGGTTGATGTGCATGCACCTGTACTTGATAGGAGACAATTAAGTAAAACCTCGAGAAACTGGATTCCTAAGCCTAGTTGCCCTTTTTATTTTGCCCGTTTCGTTTGAACTCTTTTGTATATAGACATCCCTTTTTTGGAACCGGCCTCCTAGACATACCTTTTAAATACTCGACATATTGCAAATTTATTTCTTTAAATCTTAGCTCATACAAAATATAATATGAAATGTCTGATACCTAGTTAAATATAAATTACTAGGGGAATTACTTGTTACATATTTTGTGAGTTATTGACATCCAATGTCAAAGTTTATAGTAAATAATTAATCACTGCAAAACTAATCTGCAATTTTACTTTCAATTCTGACTGTCTACAATTAATTTATTCAATCAGCTATGTCAATATAAGGTAACAATTTTGTGAATAATTGTGACTTAACTCGTAAATTAGCATTTGATACTGTTATAAACAGATGAATCTTAATATAAGATCAATCACTTAACCGTCTGTCTACTAAGTGACGGGTAATTAATTGTGGATTTTTTTCAATATTATATTCAAAGTACTGATTGTATTTTCAACACTTAGGACCAATACTTTAGGTGTAGGTAAAAACCATATTTTATCTTACTCCTTCTTAACACGACAGTTAAAGTTAAGCACTGCACTGTAATAAAGATATCAAAAATTTTGCATCATCATCATCATCATCATCATCTCAGCTAAAAGACGTCCACTGCTGGACAAAGGCCTCCCCCAAGATGGGGGGTATTTGCCATAATCGCCACGCTTGGCAGGCGGGTTGGCGATCGCAGTAGGTTGAAAGTAACCTCAGAGAGATGCTGCTGCCCATCCTCTGGAATGGTCCCTTAGTCGCCTTTTACGACACCCACGGGTTGAGATGGGGTGGTGCAATTCTTTATCCCCGGCACCACACAGGGAAAAAAATTTGCGATTTTACTTTATTGCCTCAGGAAAGCTAACCAGCACAGTCACATGTTTATGGTCCTTCAAGCCGGATATGAATTAGCGACATGATATTGGATATAATTTCATATTTAACAGTAGGTATTGGATGGCTTAAAGTATATCATAGGTATTGGATTAAAGTATACATAATTTTTCTTCTGTCAGCCAAGCTGGCTTAACGTGCTTATCGAAACAGGAGGAGCTGGCAATGCTAGCATATTGAAATTTGGACACCATTAGCTCGGCATTGCAAAAGTGACTTAGCAATCACGATCGTAGCCTAGTAGCTAACAAGCTCCTATTAGCTTAAAACTGATACGGATATTCAACAAATCACAAAATCTTTCTGAAAAGGAATAAAACATGTTACATAGTATGTAATTCAGAGGAACAGTCCCAAGATTAGGCATTAATATTGATCTTTCGACCTTTACCCTTCCGAGATATCATGTCTTGCATTATTAATCCTGACATCAAAGTCTTTACTGTAGGTTTTATGGTGGCCATCAAACAACCTTCCACCGCCCACTAACCATCGTATATTGTCTTCTTACGCCGACTTTATACGAGTAAGCCCGGTTTGGGTAAGAATTGACTTGCGAGAATATACATATACATTGTGTAAGATACGTAACTCAAACGATACTTAAAATCTTATATATCGACAATTCAACACATATCAGCAATAAATATTACAACAGCAGTGCAAGGAATCTAAAAAAAATTGTTACACTATTAAAATTATGTATTACACTATTAAAATGTATGACAATTACTAATAGGTACGAGTGGGATGAGTACTGGTAACGAATATTATATTGAGAGAATTAATTTCACCGGCTCAAGTTTAAAGCAATAAATAAAATATGCTAATAAAAGATTCAATTTCGAACGAATCTAGTATCAAAGCCGGGAGTTTTGAGGGCAGTGGACTAACCAGAACATTAGATCGTAATATCGTTTTACGTATTAAAGTACCTTGTTATTTCAATGCGCAGTTTTCTAAAAAAATATGAAGTCTGATGTTGCCACCTTTTATTTCCAGATGAAGTCACTTACCCACCGTCGGAGTGGTTCGACGGCAACTGCTCGTGGGTGGAGGCGGTGTCGTGGGGCTGCAATAGCAGCGTCAACGGCACCGGCGGGAACAGCACCTCCAGTGACGTCTCGTCGCTCGTCCTCATGGCGGTAACCTCGGTCGTCCTCGCGCTCATCATCCTTGCTACTATTGTCGGTAAGTGATAATAGATAAAGTCACGTACCCACCATCGGAATGGTTCAACGGCAAATGCACGTGGGTGGAGGCGGTACAATATCAATATCGGTGTCGTGGGTCTGCTGTTGCAGACCCACGACACCGATATTGATATTGTCGATGAATAGAAAATACTTTGTGTCGACTCCAATCAATAGCACCTCCAGTGACGTCACGTTCCTAGTCCTCATGGCGGTAAGATCGGTCGTCCTCTAAAAAAAAGTCCTCGCGCATTCTTGCTACATCATTCTTGCTACTATTGCCGGTAAGTAGTAACGACTTCGTGCCAATTCCAAACTGCATTCCTGAGTGAGCAGTCAATAGCACTTCCAGGGACGTCATTCGCTCGTAAGTTTGGTTGTCCTCGCGTTTATCATCTTTGTGCCAATGCTACCTATGGTACACCAATGTCGCTCTTCCTCAGTGAACTGTCAATAGCACGTCAATGACGTGACGTTCGCACGTCGTTCTCATGACGGTAACCTCAGTAGTCCTCGCGCTTATCATTCTTCCTTCTATTGTCGGTCGGTGAGATAACGACTTTGTGTCGATTGTATTGCACGACGCACTAAGTTCTTTTCTCCATAGAAGAGTAGTCAATAGCCGCCTTCCGTGTCACAAAATAAAGTAGACAATAATATAAACAGCCACCAACATTGATTGTAGTCATAGGTAATATCAAGTTCTGGTATGGAAACCTTTTATATTAAAAATATATAAAATGACAACTATACTAGACAACTAAGTAGCTTACTGTGATAACGTTAACACGAGACTCAGTGAAGCACCTAATATAACACAGATAGCTTCTAGTGTTTATCCACCACACTTTATTATTGTACTAAAATAATGATCAAACGTATCTTTTTACGACCCTTCTCAAATGATTAAGAGCTTGAGATAGTAGAGGCATAACATTTAAGCTTGCCCATGGGTGCTTCTTAGTCGTTTGATAGTACACTTCATTCTGCAGTCTTGATTTATCTCACTATGCTTTTCTTTTATTATTTTACTAAGCTGGCAATTAAGTATACGGCCCGTCTGATGTAAAGAGGCTACTGCAGCCAATGAACAGCTTTGATTGTTATGGCATCTACGAGTATGCACTGTAATTTCACTTAATCTACTAAATTAAATTATATTAAGTGGATACGTAAAAGTTTTTGTTTTGTTTATATAATTTTAACGCAAATTTTGTTGCGAAATAATCACAAAAACACAAATGTTGAAAAAAATTCCACGAGCAGGGTTTGAACCTGCACCCTTCTGATATACCGGGTCAGGTGCTCTCCCAATTGAGCTATCGTGGTTCTAACCAGCCCGCCGAAATTATTCAACACTATTTACTTTTTACTTTGAAAGCCAAAGGCGCCCATTCAATGTTAACAACTACCGTCATTAACATCCGACCATAATATTTTTACAAATACTAAAGATCAGTAAAGAAGTAGGCAAGCTATTTATAAAATGTTTTTGTTTTGTTAATATAATTTTAACGCAAATTTTGTTGCGAAATAATCACAAAAACACAAATGTTGAAAAATGTTGACCCGGTATGTCAGAAGGGTGCAGGTTCAAAATCCTGCTCGTGGAAATTTTTCAACATTTGTGTTTCCGTAAAAGTTGTTTATTTTTTTTAATATAATGGTCGACTTCTGGGTAGGTTTCTACAAGCACTTAACATCTACAACCTATTCATGTTTCGGCATATATGAACCATAAACTTTATTTGTTTTATTTAATTTGGGAAATCAACAAATGCAACTTTGCAAAGTTTGTTTTATTGATTTTGTTACCTGTTCATTTGTGAATTGACACGCGTGTTGGGTGGGTAATGACCCTTTGTACTATTTATTGTTCATATCGAAAAATGAGAGCCCAGAAGTGAGATGTTTATGGCCAATGGTGATGATGATGGTGATAAACCTGTTCATGATGACAAGGTGGCCCAGATTGGTCATAGTATCTGTTAGATTATTTTTTTCATGACAACCTAACATATGTTTATAAGCCTTATTATTGCGTAAAACAATAAATTTAGCTTAAAATAGGTAAAAAATAATCTTATTCAAACTCTACATTTGAGACGCCGATTTATTAATACAAATGGAAGCAGTACATTTTTAAGGCTTTCACAGAATGGTTTTTTCCACTGCGACTACAATAGGGCTGTTTGAATAACGCTATGCCTTTCCAATTATCGCAGCAATAATTTTTTGATGTGTAAATTTTCCCTTTTATTTTTTGATCAAATACAAAACCTTTTTCTAACCAAACCATTAAATGCCAAACCTCAGCTGGCTGACAGCCAATCTGAAAGTACTTATCATCAAACAACGTTCGGGATTACGTCACATACTCGTTATATGCCTGTTAGTTGCATAACGCTATCAAAACATATTGAATTTAATAAGTTTAAACTATTTTAATAGCGTTCCATGAAAGGGCTTATGGAAGATGCAAAGAATTTAATAACTAACAGTTTCATCTTAATTACAAAACGGATTCTTTATTAAGATTAAAAGACTAACGAGGAAATGACTTATATACATTATATTTAGAATATAAACATAGACTCTATATTTTTAAATAAACATAACATCATCACACCACCAGCTCATTTTATGTCCCCACTGCTGGGGCACGAGCCTTCCCTATGGATGAATAGGGAGAACGGGCCATAAACCACCACGCGGGCCCAGTGCGGATTGGTGGTTGTTTACGACTGCTAATGCAGCTGGGACCAAACGGCTTTACATGCCTTCGGAAGCACGGAGCTTCCCTATTACGAGTATTAAGTGATTATTGATAAGAACGAATGTCAATGACTAGCCCCCTTACAAATAAACAAAGAATAAGGTCCGAATAGTTATTCCGTGTTTTGTCTCTTTTACTCTAATTTGAAATGACGTTTACATGACAGGAACAAAACACGGAACCTTATTCTTTGTTTATTTGTAAGGCCCTTAGTTCTTGACATTGATTACTTCTATGACTATTGAAGTAAACGTATAGGTAGTGTTGATAATATTGTAGTGATTCGAAACTGCTTCTGCAATTACACAACCAAAACTTCATCAATCGTGTCTCGACAGCCTGATTCTGGCATTTTCCCACACTCCTACTGTCAAATACAGGCTACCGAGAGCTCTATTTTTGATTCATTCGTTTCGAGTGATTTTCGTTCGACGAGTGATTTTCGTTCGACATTTTCATTTTCCGCATTTTTGAATCACTCGACCGGAACGAGTGCCCTCACCCGCTCGTAGCAGTCGAGCGATACCAAGCGATTGATAGAATAATTGTCAAATTAATGCGTTGTGTCAAAATTTTAACTGCCAAACGTAAATACAATTTCGTTCTGAGGAAAATAATTACTACTATTTTGAAAACCACTTGAATATGAATCTAGAGGAATATTTAGTGCACCATAGTTATTTAAGCAGTAGAGAAGAAGATAGTGATGGGAGCGAAGAAGACCCTAGTTTCACTGGAGAAAGAAGCTACCCGTTTGGAATTTCAAATTTTCAGTTTAAATCTAATTACTTATAGATTGATAAAGGAGTTCGCCAAACAATTAATAGAAACTCTTAGGCCTTTCATAGCCCCGAGCAGACGATTATCTGATTTGCCTATCGAAATTAAGGTTAGTCTTTACATATGTTGTTGAATATTGTCACACACATATGTAGTTGATCTACGAAAAACCTAAAACCAAAAATATAATTTACAGGTACTCACAGCGTTAATTTTTTTTGCCAAAGGCTCATACCAAAGCTCTATCGGAAACCATAAAAAATCGAGAAATGCTCAGGGTACTGTTTCAAAATGTATCACTGAAGTTGTGGAAGCCTTGAACCATCCTTCTGTTTTAAGTAATGGACTGCCTCTTCCGTCTTCGTATTCGACGACAATAGCGTCGGAGAAGTAAAAAAAGGAACAGCAGTAACAGTGTGTCATATCCAATATGGCTACAGAGGCTAATGAGCTAGTCACCCCCACGTTCAACGCGCGTCTGCAGCGCGACTGAAACGCGACTGTCGCTGTAATGTGAAGGGATTTGCTGTGCCGCGCTGCAGCCGCGCGACTGAAACGCCTAATGATGATAACATTAATGATCATGGTTATTTCTTCCAGGTTCTAAGAACTTTATAGACTACCAGGGGTAGTCGGGTGTATAGACTGCACTCATGTTGCTATTCACACTCCACCAAATGATGTAAAAATCGCAATTAAAGAAAAGCTTTATAAAAAAGCTTATTATAAAGTTTCTGATTATATTGAAGACGAAACAACATGTGTTTAAAATGCTCCTATCACTCCAACTGGTATTTTTAATTTAAAATATTGTTAAGATTTTTTTTTAAACTTATATAACTTGGTAACGGCATATAATTTTGTAAATGTTGTTACATATATTAAAGCTATATTAAAGCTAAATAAAAATATTTGACTTTGACTTTGACTTTGAAATATATTTTTTTATATTTACGGGTAAGCACAGTGCCTTAATCTCACCTGATGTTAAGTAATGATAAGCCAATTGGTGGAAGCGCACTTCACCCGGGATCCTCTACTAGTGAGGCACTGGTTATCTTAAACCAACAATGCTACAAACATTGATGCTTTGGCGACACATTTAGATAAGATGGTGGTAGCTAGCCAGGCGGACAAACAAGTCCTACCCCCAACCAAACCGAGTACACAAACATGTACCCCCCGCTGGGAATCGAACCCGGGACCTCTGGGTCTAAACCGGTGGTCTTAACCACAAGACTACAGAGGCGGTAAAAATAATATATTTTTCTTTTAAACATCTGGTTTGCTTTAACATAACACCATTATTTATATAATTTAATTTTTTGCATTTACAATTATATTTCGATACTTGAAAAAAGTCAACTAATCCATACTAACATCGCTAAACCGGGACTTTTGGCGGTCCGTTCCAATGCTCTTCCAGTTGTGCTAACACGACTTGTGGGACGCATCGAAATAGTCGTACAGAATAAACCTAGACAATTACGACAGGTCTCAGTAGCTCAATTTTAGAAGAGCATTGGACTAGACATTCAAAGTCTGCACTTATAAGTTACATAAAAAAACAGTCTTTTGCTCATTGGTTTTTATCTTTTTCAACATAACAACATTATACTTTGAAAATTACAAAATCTATATAACACTTATAAAAATATATTTTACACTTTTATTTATGAAGCTGTTCACATTATCCCGCATCCGGAAAAAATACTGGGAACGCGGCCTTACTGCCAGCCTTTCCTCGGGATGAATGTACTTCCTCATTACTGAAAAGTGTGAATCGACATTTTATTTTATAGAATTTGAGAGGATACCATTTTAAGTCTGCATGTTTTATGTGAAACAGACCTTTGGTCAACCTTTGTGAATTCAGTGGGTGTACCCAGTATTCGCTATTATGATTGCGTCTTTTTCTTTTTTGTACAGTCGGCGGCAGATCAACCTACCCAAATCTGTCAAATTTCTCCAATGAATATTGATCCTTATAACCAAACAATAAAGTTTAAAATTGATTGTAGAAATTTTACAGTTTTGGGTAGGTTGATCTGCCGCCGTGTGTACATGAAATATGCAATGAGTCGAATTCTCTGGGTCTCCATTTCCACTGACGTGCTCTTCACTAGAACGAACGTCGTGAACTAACTGCCTCCGTCGTCCCTCGTGTGCTTTGTGTTCGCGGTGAGGGAGGGCAGCCGCGGGCATCGACGGGCAGACGCGGTCTTCATTGCTTCGTTCGCGGTCAAAAATACTGCCCCGCCCCGCCCCGCTGTTTGCAAAGCGCCAACTCTGCTTAAAACTTTATTAGGCGTTGTGCTTGTACAAGAACAAAAATGTCTAAAACTGAGACCCAATTTTGAGGATACAGGTGGCTACTGATTGATTCTGTTGAGATACCTATAATAAAGACAAATAACTAGCTAAACGTGTTAGTGAAGCAATCAATTCACAACTACAGATGACGTTTTCACAATAATTCTTGTGTTGTGACAAGGTTGTGACGTTTATTGATTGATAGTATTGTCTATCAAAAAGCAAAGGTTTTTTTTAACTGTCAATAGAAACATAGATATTACGTTCCGTTTTCATTGCGGTTGTTACCGGTTCCCTCTAAATTCTGCGTGGAACGGATAATATCCAACATTTCGTATTATGTTGGCAGCACCGGACGCGAACGATTCTAAAATACGGAAAATCAGTATCATGCGACTTAGAAGGCGAGTGTGACTTAAGTCGCATGCGGCAACATTATGTCATACGAATGAATCAAAAATAGAGCTCCGAGACATTATTGAGACGTTATCATGGACGAATATAAATATTATAAGGACGTTATTGATTTAGCAGACTTTACACCCCGGTATGTCAATCTTCATTGTTTTTTTTTCAATACCTTTCGAGTTTTCTAAAGAGAAAAAAAATATTAAACATAATGAAAACGGTTCGGAGACATACCATCTGTCTAGTGCTAAGTGGAAATTCATGTGAAGTAATTGCCCTAACGCAGTGTAAGTATAATTCTTTCGCCAACGTTGTAGTTGATAAATGAACAGGCGCTACGACGACCCTTCGTAGCACACTCTTTGAGGCGCTGCCAACCATGAAAAAGCTCTTTCTGTCAATCTGCGCACAAGCAAAAGGGATGCAAATAGTGCGTGATCCACTAGATCCACTTCAAGTCAGGAAATTCGCTGTTTTTATTAAATTGAGATAATTATTAAATAAATTAAATCAATAGCCTTTTTTGTAATAAGTTCTAATGAAGAGCTCGATTGCGCAGTGGCTAACGCGCCCGGTTTGCGAGTGCTAAGGTTACGCAACTTTCGCAAAGGCCGGTCATCGGATGGGTGACCAAAAATTTATCATCTCGAAGTCTTTCGTGCTTCGGAAGGCACGTAAAGCCGACTGCATTAGCAGTAGTTAACAACCACCAATTCGCACTGGGTTGGGAGGGTGTATGGCCCGTTCTCCCTATTCCATCCATAGGCAAGGCGCGTGCCCCAGCCGTGAGGACATGAAAATGTACTGGTGACAAATAAGTATACTTAAATTCGTAGAAATAGAAATAGAAAAAATCTTTATTTGGTATAACTACAAATACACATTCAAAACACAGGAACATCACTTTTGCATATACCAAATTGGTTTCCGCTCAGCATATGTCCTGGTGTTAACCACGACACTGGTCTTCCGCGTATGCCATATTTAAATTAAAAATAATATTAAAGTAAATTTAATAAAAATCGTTAATAGATACAGTTTAGATGTGACTTCGGATTGTTATTGACATACCTTCTATTATGATTTCAAAAAATAAAAATCTTGGAATATTTCAACCACGCAGTATACCTGCAGTTAGTTTTTAAATCAAATACCAATAAAAAAATGTATTCTACTTTATAGAACAATGTTTATGATGTTGTCTGTATCTCTCTATATGACCAACGTTGTCATCAATAAACCATAATCACATGAAAACAAAGGAATCAGTCACACACATTATTAGGAGATCAACTTGTCCGGGATTGTCTGAGAGTGTCCGACGTTCCGGACACTTGGCTACACCGCTTTATGCGACCCCTGGCATTTGGCACTGCTCGTAACGGGCGTTACCAGAATAATGATTGTCCGTACAAATTAATTTGTGTTTGGATTCTGATTGGATCGGAATCCAGCTGTGACATTTCCGAACAATAATTTACTATACTTATGTTAAGCTTAATGAAATTCATGTTTAGGGCTTTCTTAAGATTCTTAATATTAAAGCGGTATGCGATATAATTAACAAAAATGTATTTTTCTATTTTTAAATAGTGGTTTAAGTGGTTGTTTTTCCGCAGGTAGGTAGATCAGACCATGTAACTGAACAACTTTCCCGAGAGACATAGGTCAAAAGACGAGATAATTTTTAACTTTACCATACAAAGCATGCTCGGTCAATAGAGGCTTTGTATAGAAAAGAAAAAAAAATATCTCGTTTATTTTCACCTGCGGGAAAACAACCACAAAAATGCCTCGGTGTATCTATATAAATATACAAATTGAATAGATAAAGCCGGTTCTTACCCCTTTATTGTTTTACGGTACTATTAATACACCCGTCTCTATTGATCAGAGATAATTGGCAACCACTGACACATGTCCTGGCATGACCTGTCACTTGTCACCATTTATTATTTATTAGGTACTGATATCTCGTAAAAACAAATTACATTAATTAATACAAATTAAGTAAATAACCTATATACTGTCCCACTGCTGGGCAAAGGCCTCCATCAATGAAATTAAGTCATAACTACAATTTGATGGGTATTGGCTTAACCACCACGCTTTCCAAATGCGGTTTGATGATGCGATTTCAAACCCGAGCTATGTATTGGAGTTATCCTTAGATTAAAACAAAAATTGGAAGATACGCTACTCGCTAGCTGTGCGCGGTCCTGCTAAACTGAGTCCAATGGACCTGCTTTGTTCCAGTCTACGTTAAAACAGCGACTTGTTTGCATGTGCTGCGTTGTCAGTGTCAAAACGATTTTATTAGAAAATAACGCAAAAAAATGCCTTCCTGTGCATTTCTTCAGTGCACGAATCACTCAAGGCGTAAAAACAAGACACATGGAATCACTTTTCATGCGTTTTACACCAAAAGTATATTTTTAAAGAAAATTATTGTGAATTTGTTGTGCATTCCGGACATTTTTGAGTTTTTGTTTTTGATTGCGAAGCGACCGAGACGTCACTGGCTGACTCCCTCGCGCTGACGTTGTAACTTACCGCTCTGTCTCGCTCGCTCGATTTACACTTTATAGGTGTGCGTGTTTGAGTCTTTGCATGTAGTTAAGTAGGACTATATTTTGATTGACTACAAGTATGAGCATGCCGTATCTTCCTCTTTTTGTTTTAATCTAAGGAGTTATCCAATACATAATACGTAATCGCATCATCGCCGAAAAACGCTTTGTCTGACCTAAAAATTTTAACCAGGACCTCCGGTTATTGAACCGAGCGCTAAACCGCTCGGCCACCGAGGTTAAGCAAAAATAATTTAATTAGTAAAATTCAAAGATAATCCTATTAATATTATAAACGCGAAAGTTTGTTTGAATGTTTGTTACTCTTTCACGTAAAAACTACTGAATGGATTTGGATGAAATTCGGCATACAGATAGTTTATAACCGGGAATAATACATAGAAAACTTTTTTCCCGATATTCCCACGGAAACGGGTACCACGCGGGTGAAACCTGAAACCCCGCGGGTGAAACCGCTAGCGGCCACTAGTAAATTATATAATTGTTAAATAATTTTCTTATATAAAAATACTCAGTGTGGTAATGTCACTCTTATTTTTTATTAAAGGGGATCCTGATGAACTAATGAGTTCACGAGGATATCCTGGGGGATCAAGCTAGGGGATCCTGGTAGACGACACGTATTATATAAACTTTCCAACTTTTAAGTAGGTAGGTAGTACTTACTTTTCGATTATTCAGTTCGTATCAAAATTGTTGTCCCTAACATTGAAAACTCTTAATTGATGTTATATAACGTTGTGGGTAAACATAAAAAGGTCCAAAGTGTATCCGATCTAGATCTACATAGATCAGAAACTATAGCTCAATTTCATTCTGAAACAATACACGTAACGCGCTAGAATAAACACATTTTATTTACAAAAATACGTAGACTAACGAACCGATGGGATATTGACTTTCATTGGACTCTATAACTGCCAAACTTCCGAATGGTTTTTTTCAAGGTTTTTTTTTGACATTGGAGCACATGACCTTTGACTCAATTGATAAGTTTATGTACCTAAGTTAAGGCCGAAGTTGACAGCGTCGTTCACACTGTCTCCTCAACACGGAAGAACTAGCTATTTACCTCTAACTGTTGAAACACAACAATGCTACCTACATTGTTTATATATATTTATTTTTTATAAAGAAACATTTTATAACACTATTACAGTACAAACAAACCAAGGCGATGTTTTAAGAAAATAAAATAAAAATTAACAATATCAAAAATACAAAATATGTAAAATTAATAAGAATTTGGTAGTTCACATTCGTATCATAGTATAATTAGCTTCAAAGACACTTTGTGTCATTTCCATGAATTTCGCGAGGCTTTGGCAAATAACACCTATATTCTTCGCCGAAATTAAATTAATAAGTCGAATGGCGTGTGACATAAAAGCGAAATTGAGCCTATTCGATCTAGGTGATACATTATATATTAACCGCCTCTGCCGTCTAGTGGTTACGACCACCGGTCTCAGACCCAGACATCACGGGTTCGATTCCCAGCGGGAGGTACTGTTTTTGTAGTCGGTTTGATTGGTGGTAGACCTCGTTTGTCCGCCTGGCTAACTACCACCATCTTATCTAAATATTAGGTTGGGGAAAAAGTCTTTTCGCATATAGTATGCATGAACTTGTAATAAAATCTCTTTGGTTATACTATTTGTATATGGCTGGTTTTGGTATCATTAAAAGTTTAAATTTTAAAGAATATCTTCTTTCTTCTTCTTATTCCAAATTCAAATTAGGAAAATGTGTGATTTTCATTTGTTTTTCTTACTGTCAAGATGAGTGAATCTAATAAAGAAATTAGATATATTTTAATATTTTACTACAAAAAAGGCAAAAATGCAACGCAAGTCGCGAAAAAAAATTGCGATGTTTATGGACCTAGTGCAGTGTCCATAAACATCGCAATTTTCCAAAAAACAAAAACATCAAATTCCATATGACCATTATGTTTTACTGTTCTCCTATAAATATTTCCAGTACAATCAACAATAACGTTGAAGTTTATGTAGTTTCAGAGTTGAACTACACACGAACTACGAGTATAATCGATACGCCACAGTCTCCTCGATTCGGAAACGGGAGGGCCACTCGATTCACGTAAGGATTACTCCGCTCCGAAGTTAAGTGCGAATCTGACGTTAGTAGGTCAAGTTCCCCTTTAAACCAACAGTTTACTGGGAGTATAATGCTTTTAGCCAGCCGGCTACAAGTCACACTTCTAAAGGGTAGTTGAGTAATCAGGACGTTGTTGGCTGGCTGGTTATTGCCAAGACTTTATGATTTTGAAATGTACAAACGCCTGTCATCAACCTATCCAAAACCGTCAAATTTCTTCAATAAATAACCAACCATATGCCATATACATAAAATTCAAAGTCTATTAAGGAAACTTGACAGTTTGTGTTAGTCTCGTGTGCAGGCGTGTGTACGCAAAAGTATAATTTTACAAAAATGTTTTGAAAGTCAAATTTATTGCCATGCTGTGCACGATACATTTTGTTTATTATCTTGTACTAGTGGCCGCTCGCTGTTTCACCCGCGTGGTTCCCGTTCCCGTGGGAATATCGGGATAAAAAGTATCCAATATGTTATTCCCGGTTATAAACTATCTGTATGCCGAATTTCATCCAAATCCATTCAGTAGTTTTTAGGTGAATGAGTAACAAACATGTAAATAAACTTTCGCGTTTATAATATTAAAAGGATTATATGTTAGTACGTTCCTACCACAGATCCAACCACAGACAAATATAGGTATGTGGTTCCTACAGTGTCTATATATCAAACAGTAAAATAACATACGGTCCATCATCGATTTCACGCTTGCTCGCATGCGGGTTGGTTATTGCAAACCCGAACTATGCATGGAAAACTCCAGAATACACTTTACCAAACCTGGGAATCAAACCCAGGGCCTCCGGGCCGAACAGTCATCCGAATTGCGAGAGGTGCTAATGCCACTTGAGTCAGATGCTTTTTTTTCCTTTTTTTCATTAAATCTCACTCAATGGAAACCTCTATATAAACTGTCAGCTTTCTAGATCCAAGGGTTCGGGGTTGACGATCTGATTAAATAAATAAATAAACTTTCCTACACTCACACCAATTATCTAGCCCAAGAGAAGTTTCGTTATGAAACTCGTTAAATGGTTACTAGACAACGGATAAACATACTTCAAATACTTAAATACATACTTATTATACATGGAAAACACCCAGACCCGAGACAATTTAGAAAAACCATAATTTCTAAATTGACCCGACCGGGGATCGAACCCGGGACCTCAGAAATGGCGACTCCATGAAAACCGGTGTACAAACCACTCGACCAAGGAGGTCGTCAAATTAGAGAGACTTGACTTTTTCTTTAAATGTATTGATTGTGTATGTGGAAAGGCATTAGGGTTTAAAAGCTTATTAGGATAAAAATAAAATCGAAAGGGAAATCGTTACTTTTCTTAAGGTCACTTCAATTATGTATCCCATTTCGCACTCAGACCAACCATCAAATGAAACAGTTAACTTTTCAAAAGAATATTTCATAGCGAGAGCGACGGGCGTCTTGAAACATTCGCAAATGGACAAAACGACATTTTTCTGTGTTCGCCGAACAATGGTGTTATTTGTCGGTGCCTTGTTTGCATCTACAGTTAACTTAATTGAGCAACAAGTAAGGGGAAATGGGGAATATTATTCCCAATGTCTGTTCAGCGAACAGAAAATGTGTTTTTAATGGTTCGCAGTCAATGTTGGAACGCGGCCAAGTAAGGCGTCAGTGTCGACTTAACGTCGCTTATAAATATTATATTTGTTTGCCATACGATTTCTTTTTTTTTTCCGGAAAGGTCAAAAGTCCGCTATGGAAAGTTTCATAAAGTTAGTAAAACAAACGTTTTTAAAATGTTGATTTTAAAGAATTTGAGCTTATAAGTTTCTATGAGATACCGAAATGGAAAATAGTTCTTAACGATATGGTACACCTTTAAGTAGCAAAATATGTACGAGTACTAGACCTGTACACACATGCTTCTTTATTTTTATACTAGCTGTGTCCCGCGGTTTCACCCGCGTTAATTGATTACCAAAAAAAAGGTTATAGTGAGTCAATCTTAAAATCTAGACATATGCTGTCGCGGACTTTTTTTTAGAACTTTTAAAGGGGAACAATTTCGTGATATATGATTTTTGCGTAACTTTCACCGTTTACGCAGCGCACCAAAAGCTCTCAAATAAATATTTTCCCATTTTTGCAACATTTTTCATTACTGCTCCACTCCTATTAGTCATAATGTGATGTAATATAGCCTATAGCCTTCCTCAATAAATGGACTATTCAACACAAAAATAACTTTTCAATTCTAACCAGTAGTTCCTGAGATTAGCGCGTTCAACCAAACAAACAAACAAACAAACTCTTCAGCTTTATATTACATATATATTAGAATAGATTTAATGTAATGTACTTTTGCTGTTGAAATTCCAATACTTAAATAATTCCATTAAATAAAACTTTTAAATTAAAAATTGTGAATCCTAACTTAAAAGCAATATGTCAGAAAGGAAAGACGAGAACCAACTTGAAACCAAAGAAGTTATTAGTAAAGTACACAAAAAAGTGCAATACTTACATTTTGGCGCCCATCCAAGCGCGCAAGAAGTGCCTCCTTTTAAAAGTAGTGCAGAACTTTGTACCCTAACCGCATGCATAGTAATACTGCTAAATTTATCGGCAAGTGGTTATATCTTTCACTCAAAGGTAATGAGAACAGCATTATCCTCTAATCTTGGTATAAACGACTTATGGAACCGGACTATACTTAGTTAAAGCTCTTTTCACAACACATTTTTCTTAACCGTCTCTTTAGTCTGTAGGATAGACTGTCTCAGACGAGTCTCAAGCTCGATTCCAACTGTTTGTATTAAAGTGAGGCTTATTTCTTACCTTAACCTGTTGCCATAACAATAATGTTAGTAGCATCGGGCAAAGCCAATAAAGTCTTTTTTCTGTAGCCGGTCGATAGTCCGTCTAATTCTTGACAAAAGATTAGCAGATAACGAAATTAAATTGGGTACTACTAACTAAGCAGGATCGGGCCTAAACAGCTCAGAACTTGAAATCCCTTCTAATCCCAAAACTGGCGTTGGTACCCACAAAAAGGGCCCATCTCCGACTTTCCCCAAACTCGAAAAAAGTTATTCTTAAGCTCAACCGGCTGCGTCATTTTACTCAAAGGGAAAGTCGGGGAATGTTTTTTGTAACTAAATCTTTCTTGACGAAATTTGAAGTTTCTTTGTTGTGTTTAGGGTTTGTTTACACTTGAGGCGGTTTGGTTTATCCTTTATTAAAGGATTTTTGGAACGAAGCCTATGAAACTGCTTGAGCAAATAAGTCGCGCATGATGATTGATTTCAGTTTTGATGCGCAATCATCCGGGGGCCGATGTTTGAACAGGTGGCTTAGTATCACGATCACGTGATATCAGTTCTCAGTGCTCTATTTTCAATTATTCAAGGCCACTTGTAACCTATTTTAACACCGATTTGTAATGTAATCATGTTTGTAAAATTTAAAAAAAAACCGACTTCAAAAAACATGAAACTTAAAAAAGTAAAAAGGGTCGGCTGGGGGTCAGTTTTGTTCCATTTAAACTTTTATAGTTGTTCCATTATCTCCACTTTTTTATTGTTAGAGCCCCACCCGACTTCAGTAGACATTTTTAAAACTGACATGCGTATCTATGTAATTAATTATATGATTTCAATATTATTTCTTGCTTTTAAGAGCTGTTTTTACTTTTTTAAGTTTCCTGTTTTTTGAAGTCGGTTTTTTTTTGTTAAAAATTATTTTATTTTATGAATTTTAGTGCTGGGTACACGTAGACCTAACAAGGATGGTTCTCGGATGAGCAAACGACGGCCTAGTAGGTAGTGGTATTCTTGTGTAAAACTTCAATCTTAATTAGGTATTATTTTTGTACGAACTAAACATTTTGGCATATTGAACCGTATGATGTAAGCCCAACAAAAGGTAACTGCTGTAAATCGTTGAGGAATTCCCTTGACTGTCTTTGGTCTTCATCATCAGACCTGTAATGGCCTTTATAACCCATATGGGTGCAAAGTTCTTATCAATAGAAATGAATTAAGACCAAACGCAAG
Source organism: Eudonia lacustrata (assembly GCA_947562085.1). Lineage (NCBI taxonomy): Eukaryota > Metazoa > Arthropoda > Insecta > Lepidoptera > Crambidae > Eudonia > Eudonia lacustrata. Next base: position 12,953,305 of record OX387318.1, on the reverse strand, counting down.
GTAGCTACTGTAAAACGTTGAGGAGTTCCCTTGACTGTCCTTCGTCTTCATCATCAGACCCCTAATGACAGTCACAACCCATCTAGGTGTAAAGTTCTCATCAATACAAATTAATCAAGCCCAAACACTATGTAATTGCTGTAAATCGTTGAGGAGTTCCCTCGACTATCTTTCGGCTCCATCATCAGATCGACTCCAGACCTTCATTAAATAAGTGCTTTAAAATACATAATGAAAACATTAACAAACGCACTAGTCGCCACTGCGATTTTCGAAGATTCCCCTAGATTTCTCTGAGATGCCATCATCAGATCCTGGTTTCCTTATCATGGTACCTCCCTTGGGATATCTCCTTGCCAAAAAAAAGAATCATCAAAATCGGTTCATAAACAACGAAGTTATCCGCGAACACACATAATTTTTTTTTTTTTGTGTTCGCGGATAACTTCGTCGTTTATGAACCGATTTGTACGAGTCGAATTGAGAAACCTCCTCCTTTTTTGAAGTCAGTTAAAAAATGTTTTAGTGTATTCATGCTTACTTTTAGTATCAAGATCACCGGTGAGTTTCAAAAATCGGCACCCTGGTCGTGGGATGCAGCACATTATCCAACTGGATGGCAAGCCTAATACGCGTTTTTCATAACTATGTTCCGGTTTCATATTCTTAGTGTTGCAAGCGTCCATGGCCACGGTGACCGCTCCATCGGGCTCGTCTCGTATTCTCGTTTGGCAGCTCAATAACATTAAAAAAAATACGCCTAGGCGGCGGCTCCTAAAATGGAGGCGCACTTTACCTGACATCTTCAATTAATTAGATACTGGCTACCCGTTGCCAAACTGAAATTCTAGACGTTACTGAGTTAATGGCTGTTAACATAACAAGAAATACGTGTTAGCTACACTTCAGTCAGGAAGACTTAGAATAGTAACCAAAGTATCCAAACTGCATGTATCATATTGAGAATCGAATACGATACCTCAGGAATCAATAGTTTATATATATATATATATATATATATATATATATATATATATATATATATAAATGGTACATAGAACTAACAATACAAAAACGCCCAAAATAAACATATCCTAAGAAACTACCAGAAGTTCGGAACTGTCGACAGAGCAGTTAACATCTAACGACTTGAAAGTAGTTGGGGAGCAACTTTCTCTGTGATGTTTGCTTGGTGCACACTTTAGCACACCGCGATATCCTATTGCGATCTAATTTAGGTTCCACACTTGCCTTTCTAACTTCACTAACAATGGGTCATATTTCGCAGATACATTTAACATGCTACTTACTTTGTCTTCGTAAAGCATCGTTGTTAGCTAGTTTAGCTGCACAAGACTATGTGTGGTTCTAAACTAAAGTGAAAAATGTATTAAGTATTCTTACGCTCTTAAGCTTTTTTAAATAGCCGTGATTACCTACACCCGTTTAGATTACAGTCTTCTATCTAGAAGAAGCCGTTTACTTAGCATTATCCTTCTATCCAGTACTTTAAAAAATACTGTTAAGTTCTCGTTGAAGATTTTCTCTATTTTCTTTATATTACGCAAAGGAATGAAACAAACTGCAATAGCATACTTTCTTTGTATTCTGTCTATGACTATTTGACATCGCCAATATTTTTTTATACAGAGCTGTACTTACACTATACAACGTGTTACAGAATGGTGTGGTAAAACTGTAAAGATCCAAAATGTATCCAATCTAGATCTTGTATGTGTTGTTGCATATCAAATTAAAGTTATTAATTATGTCTTAGTAACTCTATTTGGATCTTTTTATTTTTAACACACCTTTCTGTTACACAGAGTGTTATTACATTAATAAGAGTGAGTAGAGTGTTATTATTGTTATATATCTAATGGGTTCGTGGATCTATAACACGTTGTATATTCATCTGCAAAGTATCTAGTGAATAAAAGTAACGTTAAATTTTTTCGATCGTTATATTTCTGGTTTTTGCTGAAAATTCATACTTTGATGACGGTATAGTTCTTACTTACTTACAAAGGATATCGTCGTCTTTCGTCATTTAAAAGAAAGATACCAAACTCTAAATATCATGTAGGTACTATACAGGTACATAGGTACCAACTCTAAAAACCAATTTAGTTCCATGATATCTTCCACTCAATAGTCGCAGTTCCATTTTAAGTTACTCTTGACTATTCCTAATGCAATATCAACACTCGTCGTGTTTTAATTTCATCTGATATATGGTATAGGAGTCTGTTCGGTAGTTCGGTGAGTGGACTGTATTTTTGCGTAGGCGAGGTTTATTGTAAAACATAACTTTAGTGAACACTGCCACTTTAATCATTACTAGTGGTCGCCCAGTGGTCGAAATTCGACCGTAATTTTATTAAGGCTGCAAGGATTGTATCCTAAGCAATGAAAAATTAAAAAAGATAGAATGTGAGTTAGGATTGGCATTGACAGATTTCGGCCGCTCCTCTTTAATTTTTGAAATTTTTGAAAAGAATATATGCGTGTGTGTCAAACAAATATATTATTACTTATGCGTGTGTGTCAAATACATGGTAGTGTGTGTAATGTTTGTTTTATTGATTTAATGTTTTTTTTTTTTCATAAAAAGGGGTACAAAGTTTTTGCTTCACGTATTAATATTATAATTATACTTTAAAATATTTTTATGGTTGTCAATACGACTTGCAAAAATAATTATTCGATTGGAAACAACACACTATCACTTAGAAAATACTTCCTTCTTGTTCCTTACGGGTATGAAGGAAGTAAGGGTAAGAGATGAAAATCTCACCTGATCTTAAGTGATGATAAGGCCAATGGTGGAAGCGCACTTCACCTTTCGGGGAAGGTTTACCTCAACTAGTGAGGTTTCTATTTCTTCTATTCATTCTTATAAAGGTTAAAGTGGCCTAAGTTTCCAACATCCCAAAAATGGGATAAATAATAATTTATATTTTAAAAGAAGGATGTTTCTTCCGTGCTGTTATTTCTGCTTTCTTTTTTACTTTCTTTGATTTGAATGAAAAGCCAATAAAAAAAATAGACAATATGGTTTTCGAGTTTCTAGTTGAACTAATACCACCAATTAGTGTAGAAGTATTTTTTGTCGCGAAATGTCCTGTTATAATAAATATGCAGGGCGGGCATTTTCCGATTATATGATAGAAATGACATTTTCCAATATTCAACGCTGTCAAAGAATGGGAGAAAAAAACTGCTCTTGATATTTGTTGCCGATTCTTCTCTGATAGCGTTGTGGGTGACAACTATGATAGCTCAGTTATTGTAGCATAAACTAAAAAGGAAGTAGATGGCGTAGTGGTAAACACGTCCGGTCTGCGATTGCTACATTTAAGCAACTTTCGCAAAGGCCAGTCATTTATTTATTTATTTATTTTATTTATTTATTGTGACAAAAACGACATAAATCAATAACATTTATCACACAATTATACAATTCGAAATTAAATTAATTATTATAAAATTATATTAGAATATAATTAACAATAAAATAAATTTTTATTATAATTTATTATACATTAATTAAATTATACATACAATTATAAATAACAATAAATACATCATTCTCTATCTTCATCGTCAGAGTTATATACATGGGATGGGTGACCGAAAATGTATCATCTCCAGTTCCTCCGTGCTTCGGCAGGTACGTAAGGCTATTGCATTAGCAATCCGTAACAACCACATATCTGCACTGGGCCCGCGTGGTGGTTTGTGACCCGCTCTCCGTATCCACCTATAAGAAAGGCCCGTGCCCCAGCAGCGGGGACATAAAACGAGCAGGTGATGATGAAACTGAAAAAAAAATTAGTACTACACTGTAGTAGTACCTACTGTAACATTTTCCCGCATAAATTTTAGACTCAGAAAAAAATTGTTGAAATGTAACCAACATTTTCACATCAGAAACTTACTTTAGTTCAGTTTCAGTGCGCAAACTTTAGAGTGCACTGTAGTAAGTGAAAGTGAAACGAAATTTATGATTTGAGTTTGGTACCCACAGAAGCAAACTTAAACAGGCAAAGCTACTTGGCGAGCTGAATGTAATTCTGGCAAACACCGAAAGGGTATGTGTGCATAATTTAAAGTTTTCATAAAAGCGCTTTTCTATTTCTAATATGTGTAATTTAACATTGACAAGACATAGAAATGTACATTAAAGTACCTTGACTTGGCTCACGAGGTAACCGCCATGTGGGATATTGACTCGACAATCATTGTGCCGATAGTCGTGTCTGCGAACGGTCTGGTAGCGAAGAGTCTCGACCAACACCTTAAGAAACTCTCGCTCAATGGTTGGATCAAGGGTCAGATACAGAAGGCGGTACTCTTGGACACGGCGCGAATAGTCCGAAGGTTCCTGTCTCTGCAGCCCTAACCACCGGCAGCATGAGCCCTGCCCTGTTGCCGGCGGTACCCTAGGCTAGGTTTTTTATAATGTTTTTATGTTTTGTATGTGCTTTTGTATTTTACTTTTATATTAATATTATAACAAACCTAGGCTAAGAAAAAAAAGAAATAAAGAGATAATAATAATAAATAACACTGTATTCCTTGACACGGCACGTTTTGTCAGGAGGTTCCTCACTCTGCAGCCCTGACCACCGGCAGCTTGGGCCCTGCCCCGCTGCTGGCGGTAGGTACTCTAAGATTAGGTTTTTATAATGTTCTATTGTTTTTATACTAAAATATTGTAAAAATCTAGTTTTAAGAAAGAAAATAAATAAAGAGTATAATAATAAATAATAAAATAATTTATTTCAGACCATTGGATCTATGAGTTAGTAACAATTGAAACTTAAAAACTATGTTCAAAACAACTGTGCAATACTAACTTAAAATTAAAATTAAATTAAAATAAAATAAAAATGAATAAGTTTTCTTCTTGATATGGGATAAATATATTTGTGAAGGAAAAACTTTGTACCCCTTTTTAAGTACATAGCGCGCACGGAGGAGTTTGAGGTTTGGCATAGTTAAAATTTAAATGGAGGAGGAGTCATCATAATCATCACCATCATCATCATCATCATCTCAGCCAAAAGATCCACAAGGTCACTGCTGGACTAGGCCTCCCCCAAGGATTTCCACAATGACCGGTTTTGTGCTGCTCGCATCCAGCGGCTTCCCGCAACCTTCACCAGATCGTCGGTCCACCTTGTTGGAAGCCTGCCCGCACTGCGCTTCCCGGTACGCGGTCGCCACTCAAGAACTGACGGATTAATTGATCTACTGAATTTATATGATTTGAACTTAGAGTGGACTTTGAGTCGCATAAAGTCAATTGACTTATCGAAATGTGTAATAACTCTTAACGCTCTATAACTGTCTTTGTTCCCAGGGAATGTGTTCGTGATTGCCGCCATTATAATCGAGAGGAACCTTCAGAACGTGGCCAACTACTTGGTCGCGTCATTGGCAGTAGCGGACCTCATGGTGGCCTGTCTCGTCATGCCATTGGGAGCCGTTTATGAGGTTATACTTTTATACAATTTTACTTTATTTTAAACTATTTAGTTTATACTATTTATCGTTACTAGTTCGCGTAAACTTTAGAAAACAATACGTTATAAATTGATAGTAAAAGTTTTAAAGTAAAAGTTTATTTTTTCTTTTTAGCGCATTTAAATAAAAGCTTGTATTTCAAAAAGGTTTTTAAATATAGTTTATTTTTTAATTTTTAGTTATCGCTGGACACGTTTCTCAGTCTTTTCATCTGATTCCTTTCATTTGATACCCATAATATAGGCAAGCATTAAAAAATTAATCCGCCATATTGGATTTAGAGTAATACATGGAACGGGTATCCGGTTTGGATCTGGTACTCGGCGGATCCGGCAGTTTTTTGGGATCTGGCCGGGTAACGGGTAAGAACGTCGGGTACTCGACAGTGCCGGGTAATTTAGTAAAGGAAAATTAATGACTAATAATAATTTGAAAAACCTTTACTATGTAAGAAAAATACAAATGGTTTATGGTTCTATTATATTTAATATTTGTAATTTAAAATTGACAAATTTGTGAAGTAAAAACACCAGTTTCTCAGTACGATTGGCATCAAGCCGACTTCGTTTCGTCTTATACTAATGTATCCTTCTTCTGAGAACAGGCGTTCGCTGTAAATTGAACTTGCAGGTGTAGATAAATAATTTGCCGCAACTTTTCGTAATATCGGATAGTGTCCTTTATTTAGAAGCCTACCATGTGTAGGGATTTGTATCTCTGCCAACCTTTGGCTCACTTCCGCGCGAGCGGGCAAACAAAACGCACGCGTCACGGCATGTCAGCACTGCCGGGTACCCGGCTAAACCATTACCGTACGGGTAATGGTTTTTATGTCTAATTTAGAGTGACGTCACTTTATTATTTGAGTTATTCTCTTTGAGACTTTCACTTTGAGACCTCGACTTTGACTTTGAGACTTTGGGACTTTAACTTTCAGATTTTGATACTTTGACTTTGAGAGTTTAAGACTTTGACTTTGAGAGTTTGCGACTTTGACTTTGAGACTTTGAATTTGAGACCTTGAGACTTTGACTTTGATACTTTGGACTTTGACTTTGAGACTTTGAGACATTAATTTTGAGACTTAGAGTCTTTGACTTTGAGACTTAAACTTTGAGAGTTTGGCTTTGAGACTTTAACATTTGAGACTTTGACTTTGAGAGGATAAGACTTTGACTTTGAGATTTTGACTTTGATTTCGAGACTTTGAGACTATGACTTTGATACTTTGACTTTGAGAATTTGACTTTGACTTTGAGACTTCGAGACTTTAAGTTTGACTATCAAATCATTCAGCCAAGAAGTTGTCTTAAATACTAAATATTTACTATATTATGCCAATTCAGACTTATAAAAAAATATTACACACTTTTTTTTTATGTTATTTAATGATTGAGTGCTATTGTATCTAGTCGTAGTATTCGTAGTTTTAATAAACGTACCTATTATTTTATAAAGTTTCTTTTACAAATATCACTAGCTGAGGGATACTGTCAAAATTTTGTACAAAATAAATGACGTTCGTTTCGCGCTTTTTAACAGTTCATTCGTTAAAGCTTATTCGAAATTGCCTTCATTATTTTTCAATATTTACATACATATCAAAGCGAAAATATTTATATAGTAAGAAAAGTAAAGTAAGTAAACAGCCTATAATTGTCCTCAAAGGCCTCCATCATTGAAATCAAGTCATCGCTACAATTGATGGGTAATGGCTTAATCACCACGCTTGCCAAAAGCGAGTTGGTGATCACAAACCCGGGCTATGCATCGAAAAATCCGAAATACATTTTGCCCGACCTGTGAATTGAACCCGGGACCTTCGGGTATCGGGCAGAGCGCTCTGCCACTCGGCCACCGAAGCGTTATTATATACTTACTGCCAATAGTATAAAACCTAGAAATTTGGAACTTAGGTTCGCTATAATAGTGCAGGTGTACACATTCGCTAAGAAAGGTTCTGTATAAATTCCCATGGAAACACGAGATACGGGTATTTACGAGGATAAAGTCGTGTACGGTAGTCAGAAATGATTACAATCTTTATTTTTTAGAAAGTACAATTTTCAACTCGTTAGATAATTAATAGAGCAGTAATGTATATAGAAACGTATCCATTACCACGTCGCAAAGTCATTCGTAAGTTTTTTATTTAACTTTTAAAAATATCATTGTTACTTACTTATGAGAAATGATTAACTGTTTTTTACCATGTTTTTAAAAACTTCCAAATTCTCGAATACGTACTCAAAACAACAAAAAGTATGGTAAGAAACCAGTTCATAATTATTGTTTTTATGTTGATCTAAAGGTTCAACATAAAAACAATAATGTTAATGTTGCGTTATGTAAAAGAAGTATTGTTGTAAGCGCGCAACAGCTCTATAAATATATTCTGAATAAAGAGTCATACATAATCATCATCAGCTAATTTTATGTCCCTACTGCTGGGGCACGAGTCTTCCCTATAGATGGATAGGGAGAACGGGCCATAAACCACCACGCGGGCACAGTGCGTATTAGTGGTTTATAACGACTGCTAATGCAGCAGGGACCAACAACTTTACGTGCCTTCCGCAGCACGGAGGAGCTCGAGATGATAATTTTTTGGTCAAAGTTGCTAAACCTTAGCACTCGCAGACCGGTCCGCCATCGAGCAAGAATCATACAAGTTAATAAATATCAGCTTACACAAGACTTCTGGACGGATTTTATAAAGTAAGCCCCGCATATAATTTCCTTATCTGGCTTTACGTAAAGCGCGTCGGAATCCCGCGGGAGCTGGCAGCATTAACGACGGTTAGTAACGGCAGCTATCTCTCGATTACTACGCCTCAGCTTTTTAGGGGAATTCAATAAAAAGGTGATTTTCCTTACGAACAGACTTTATAGGAAGATCGTAAGGACCATTTCTACAAAGGTAGTGGCACCAGTTTTTTTTTTTATAGTTAGCTCGGCAAATGACTGTTAAGTGGAAATGGAGTCCAGACGCGAAGACAACTGGTGCAGGGTGAAAACAAACGTAGCATCAGTTAACTTCACTCTGCCGGCCCACAAGGTACTTCTTCACGCCTCTCTTGAAGGACCCCATATCGTAGGAAGGAGAGAAAACGTGTGCTGGTAGACTATTCCATCTTTTGGAGGTGCGACAAAGAAACGAGTCACCAAATTTCTTTGTGCACGATGGGATATTTGAGACAGTGAAGCGGTGCTGTATGTGACAGGAACCAGATCGCACTTTTCCTTGAATTAACGAAATAGGGGTCAACCGTGGTTCAGAAGGCATGTAACGTTGGCCCCAGCTGCATTAGCAGTCGTTAACAACCACCAATACTGCACAACCACTAATACACGCGGACTGGGCCCGCGTGGTGGTTTTTGGCCCGTTCTCCCATCCATCCATAGGAAAGGCTCGTGTCCCAGCAGTGGGGATATAAAATGAGCTGGTGATGATGATGATGATATGATTTTTACTTAGCAACAATTGAATATAGACCAGTTGCTTGCTAGCGGTCATCCAACAAAATTTCAATGAAATTCCATGTTATTATTTTGGCGACGAAAACTGTTGTTAACTCTGGGTTAAGGCCACGCACCGCTAAACAATTAATCTAATACGGAGCGTTTGCGCCCACTACCATAAGAAAAACAGTTTTTTTCCTTCAAATTAAAACTACAAATTACTAAAAAAATGAACTAGCATATTGAAATGTGTGTTAAGACTAATCTACTAAGAAAATTTAGATGCTTAAATCGGTCTAGTTTGCCTGTAAAATGCAAATCTATGTTTTAAAAGAGGTTACTTTGATATTTTTTCTCTGTTATAAAAGTTGACAAATCGTGTTTCTGCAACTAGCAAAATGAAATCAATTAAATGAAAAATCATGTCATCAAATATCACTTTCATATGTTTTGTATGTTTTGTAATAGTTGGGAAAAATCAAGATCCCTGCCACATATATTTCCAATGCGTCGTCGCCTTAATAGCTGTTGTTATTATCATATGTTTTTTTTTATATTAACGGGTAAGCACAGTCCCTTGATCTCACCTGATGTTGAGTGATAATAAGGCCAATGATGGAAGCGCAGTTCACCCAGGATCCTCAGCTAGTGAGGCACTGGCTATCTTATCTCTAGCTGCCGGAACACAACAATGTTACTACAAACATTGATGTTATGGCGACATATTTTGATAAGATGGTGGTAGCTAGCCTGGCGGACAAACAAGCCGTACCTCCAACCAAATCGAGCACACAAACATGTACCCCCCGCTGGGAATCGAACACGGGACCTCTGGGTCTAAACCGGTGGTCTTAGCCACTAGACCATAGAGGCGGTAAAAAACCGCCGCGATATCTTATTTAACGACTTCGCGTTTAGAATGAAGCCAATTTCATGTAGTGCTCATATTATAAACTAAGAATTGTACGGTAGATTGAGTTTAAAATGAAGTCTCACAACACGTGTTATTAGCACTAAAAATAAAAAGCAATATTTACTATAGCGTAGCGTATCTTTGTGGTATTTCATCTGTAAAGATAAATCTGCATAGCCAATCGGTTGCAATAACCGTTGGATAGATTACTGCCGCTAAAAAGCAGTCAAAAATCAAAGCAGTGAAAAAATTCAGTACCCACGTCAGTCTTCCCGGTAGCATAATGGTCAGTGCAGCCGCTCTTTTTTTTTATTATTATTTTATAATTCTACTATCTCCAACATGATCCGAGCCTGTTTTAGCTAATATTCTCTTTTATTCTAGTTCTATCATTTATTCCTCTCGTACTTTTATACTCGTACTACATACTACTCATTCATCCATCACCTTTCATTCCGAGCAGTGGGTGTTCTGTTATATATATATATATATTCGTAGCCGCCCGGATTGCAGAATACCCAGGTTCGATTCCTGGCTGGGTCGGGTGGGCATTTAATTTTTTCACTGTATTTTATAAATATTGAATTCAGCTTACGTGCAGGAATTAGCACTTAAAATAAAAAGTAATATTTACGTAAAATGTTTATATATATATATATTTTTTTTTTCGACAACGATAGCTCAATTGGAAGAGCACCTGACCCGGTATGTCAGACGGGTGCGGGTTCAAATCCTGCTCGTGGAAATTTTTTCAACATTTGTGTTTTTGTAATATTTATGTACTTTATGGGGCCGTCAAAACAAACAGTAGGTTTTTTTTAATGCCTTGGTGTGGTTTGTCCATTTAGCAAATGTCAAAGTTAGGGAAAGATATCGTAAAATAAAACTTTCTTTGGCTAATAATGTGATAATGAGTGATGGATGATGGAAATCTTGAATGATTAATGATATGGAGGGTGGACCCTTGAGTTTTAGTAAGATGTGGGTCTTTACTGAGGAGTTACGCGTACTTCTTGAGAGAATTTGAAGAGTGATGTTACACTGTTTTGTTTTGTTTTTGTTGCCAGCACAGCTAATACTCCATCGTTATTATATTATTAATATTAGTTTTAATATTTTGCCGAAAAATAATTTATAAACACGAAAGAGAAGAGAATTAGTTGGTCACACCTTTCGACGTTTCACTTGTTTTTGTAGGTGTATCTTTTTATAATCGTCGTAAAATGTAAAACCAAATCTGTTTTGCCACAACCGACGGTAACTGATTGTAACCAATTTGTAACACCAACAAATTACCCACTCGCTCTGACAGGCTGCGTACGACATCAAATTATATTCGGTGAGAGCGACCCCCAAGTAGTGATTATCTGGTGACTGATGGGCGGGGCAAGGACAGCTGTGGCGAAGATACTGCGGGATTAATTGGCCTAAGGGCAAAGCATAACCTCTTTAAGCAAAGCTATTCAAAATTGTAATGGAACTCCTTATACGGACCTACTTGCGTTTGTTTTAACGTCACGTTTTGAATCCGTTGCAGGGTCTGTGGTCAAGAGTATTAAACACACTATGTTTAGTGTACTGACGCTTGGCATTTTTTTTAATTCTTTTTTATTAGCGAAGCGAGTGCCATGTGTGTCTTGTTCTTTTCGTCGCATATTGAACTATTTAATTCTGCAAATTTAATTATACTTGTAAAAGTCACTTTTAAAGTCCCCCTGTGATTTCCGTCGCACTGTAGGTCTTATAATTTTCATTTTACACTTATGGGGTAATTGTGCAAGCAAGCTCGTTCCATCGTCGGCCTTTTCTTAGCCCTAGGGATAAGAATGAGGCCAAGAGCAAGCCCATCTCACAATAAAAATAAAAAATAGATATACAAAAATAATGAACAAATATTGCATTATGTTTGGAATTACAAAGAACATAGTAGAGGCTTTTCATTTATCTATTTTTATGTATCTTTGTTTGGGAAACATACAATATAAAGCACTTGAAATATACAACTAACAGCTTAAATATTATTTAATAATTTTTCTACTAATATAGACACATATTTAAATAACGGTTGTATACACCTATAACCAGCAGTGGGTAGATAGGGCTGAAAATGATGATGATGATAATAGAATTAATATTTCAATGCAACTAATATTTTTACTAACACGAATCGTTAAAAAGGCCATTCATCAGTCCACCCTTCATGACCCTACTTACTTACCCCAACAGCCCAATAAAAATGTAGAAACATACCTTTAAGCATTTGAACCAAAACAACTTAATAACACTTATAACCACGCAACGCTAAATAATGACCTGTGAATTTTCGCTGTAGGCATAAAAGCGTTTATTTTTATCACGCCGCCCGTTGTATTAATATAATGTTAGTTTCAAAACGCGCATTCATCCATCAACCATTTTAGTGTACTGTGAAAGCTTTTTCCCGCCATTCGGTTAACGAATGGAGTTTATTCATTAGAGCCCGTCCCACGCTAGCCGGTGGAAGTGGAACTACCAGGGCCGCAGAATCAACATGGATGGCTGCTACCAGTCCACCCTATTCCTGTAGATAAACAACCCTGCTATACACTACTTATACTTATACTACTTACACTAGTTTATACTGACACCCCCTACCAACCTTCCGGTTACAAAGTAGGTGTCAGACATCCTTACGCAAGCGCAAGGGACCATCTACGTCAGGTCTTAACGCCAGATCAGAACACGCCTGTAGATAAACAGTAGTGTCATGCATGACTGAGTTCTAGTGCTAAAGGTACGAGAGGTATACTTAATATCTAAAAGTTTCGAACTTCCCCATACCAACCCGTTTAGGTTGCTAAAATTACTACTAAAAGTAAAAGTAAAAACGACTGCAACCCAGTGACTACTGCAGTATTGTTATCACGCTACATAAATGTACTTTGGTTTTGTTCCAAATACATAAATAAATAATAAATAAATGTTTCCCACACTCACACCAATTATCTAGCCCCAAGAAAAGCTTCCTTAAGAAACTCGAGAAATGGTTAACTAGACAACGGATAAACATACTTAATATACTTAAATTCATACTTATTATACATAGGAAACACCCAGGCCCGAAACAATTTAGAAATACAGGTATTTCTAAATTGATCCGACCGGGGATCGAACCCGGAACCTCAGAGATGGCGACACCATGAAAACCGGTGTGCAAGCCACTCGACCAAGGAGGTCGTCATATATACATAGAAAAGGCCTTCCCCAAGGATCTCCACAATGACTTTTCTAAAGTTTATTTAAATAAAAATATTTGACTTTGACTGGTTTTGTGCTGCTCGCATCGAGCGGCTTCCCGCGAAATTTACTAGATCTTCGGTTCACCTTGTCGACCATGGGGGAGGCCTTTGTCCAGCAGTAGAGGTTTTTTGGCTGAGATTGTGACGATAATGATGACATACAAAAGCATGCATGTAAAAATAATATATCTTTATGAAAAAAATAATTGCGAACAAAACCGACATTCCTAAATTATTTTTTTCGTAGCATAGTTATTACACACGTATATCATGATGTTAGTGTACCTTATTAAATAAATAAAAGTTTGATATACCCGTGGTTCGTTTGTTTGAGGCATTTCGCTTTTAAACATATACAAAGAGATCGCGTCAAGACTGGAGAATTTATTGAAATAAGTGGCATTCTTTACTGTGTTGCTGTAATTTTGCACTACGCAACCATCGCCGTGCTCTGAAACCATCGGCATTGTTCTGAGTAAACGTTTTATATCGAGACAAAGGTGAGCTCCGTACTAAGAACCTCGAAATATGCTTTTAAGATAAGATAACATAAATATATTACACACCAAAAGTTTGGGTGCAAATGCTCATTAGAAGAAAGCTTTCGATGAAAATTATAGATTTGACGTACTAATGATACCCAAATTTAAATATAAGTAGAAGTAGTAATGGTGCCCAACGTTAAATTAAAATTAAACTACTACTATTACTTGTACTAGCCAGGCGGACTAACAAACTCTACCACCAACTTAACCAAGTACACAAACATCTACCCCCGCTGGGAATCGAACCCGGGACCTCTTGGTATGAGAACGGTGGTGGTATAAACCACTAGACCACAAAGGCGGTTAGTTTAGCAGCTACCAAAACTTTTTTCAAAATCTAATTAAAATATTTCAAAGAATTTATATGGGAGTAGCGAACTACGAGTATGACGTCACTATTATCATATTTGAATACTTTTTAAAAAAATTGTTGATATTTCTGTTATTAATGTCAACACCCCTAATTGTTTTTGCCATAATTAAATATTTAGGATTTTCGAAAAAAGAACATCTAGTTTTAAAATCGAACCAATTCTCTACCTTTTTCTGAGTGGTAGAGCCACGCTGCGTTGCAGCACGAAATGAGCCGGCTCGCTCGGCATAATACCACCCTCTCACAGAATATCGGCGTGAAACAATGGCACTCGTTGCTGGTGTGTTTCGTCCGGTGAGTGAAAGTACCGGAGGCCCATCTCTCACCCCTCCCCCCTCCCAATTCCAACTCCCTCCTCAAGATCCAACTCCTTCCTCAAGGCCGGCAACGCATGTGCGATTACATTGGTGTTTCGGGTGTCCATGGGCGGCGGTGATTACTTTCCATCAGGTGACCCGCCTGTTCGTTTGCCTCCTTTTAACATAAAAAAAAGAAAAACCTATAGTTTTTTAACCTTCCTAAGCAGCTTTTCCAAAGTGATCTCTTTTTCAAGTTATTAAAGTTTTCTTTTGTCCACAGGTCAGCCAAGGTTGGATTTTGGGGCCCGAACTTTGTGATATGTGGACTTCCAGCGACGTTCTATGCAGTTCCGCTTCCATTTTACATCTCGTCGCTATCGCTACTGATAGGTAAATAAACCGTTGGAAAGTACTCTTTAAGATCATGCAATAAAAGTTATGCTGAAAGCAAAGTTATGTCAGTCTTTTACAAATAATTCAAAGTTTGCTTTACGGTAACTAATAACATTTTAATATACAAGAAGCAGACACATCTGAAACTTGCTTAGTGATCTGACAATTAATTTTAAATAATAATTAATATTAATTTTAATTTTATGTAATTCGTAATTATTTTTTTATATAAAAAGCATTACATTATTTTCATGACATACGGAACTGAGACGTGGTCGCTCACTATGGGCCTCATAAGGAGGCTAAAGGTCACTCAAAGAGCAATGGAGAGGGAGCTATGCTCGGGGTTTCTCTGCGTGATCGAATCAGAAACGAGGAGATCCGCAGAAGAACAAAAGTTACCGACATAGCCCGAAGACAACTCTTCGGGCTATGTCTGTAAGTATGTAAGCTCAAGTGGCAGTGGGCAGGACACATCACTCGCAAGACTGATGGCCGTTGGGCCAGAACAGTTCTTGAGTGGCGACCGCATACCGGAAAGCGCAGTGTGGGCAGGCCTCCAACAAGGTGGACTGACGATCTGGTGAAGGTCGCGGGAAGCCGGTGGACTGACGATCTGGTGAAGGTCGCGGGAAGCCGCTGGATGCGAGCACCACAAAACCAGTCGTTGTGGAGATCCTTGGGAGAGGCCTTTATACAAGAGTGGACGTCTTTGGGCTGAGATGATGATGACATTATTTTCTGCTAATAGTATGAACATAATTAAGGGCTTCAACATAGCATTTAAGTTTTTTATATTGCTTGTTGTTTTGTAGCATTCTATGGTTGTCAACTGTTTTGCGCAGCAGAATAAATAAAATAATATAGGTTTCTGCCAAGAATTCAACCAAAAGGAACCGAACCTTAATTCGAGAAAAAAAACAGTTTTTCTTATCTTTTCTCTTTCTTAAAACGCATTTCTCTTGCTCTTTTATTTTCAAACTTCCCCATACTGACCGGTCTTCATGAATCACGCTATATAATACAAAACCTCTTATCCATAGAACTACCATTTATTTCACGCCCGTTCGCTCACAGCAAAGCACAAGTGTTGGTTTAATGGATATTGCTCACATCAGAACAGTCCAGTTTATTTTTACTGCTAAAAGCCATCAACAATGTAAGGGCGCAATGAGGTTTTCATTTTTACAACTGCCACTTAATAGTTACTGTAAACTACTGTTCACAGTGCAGTTTGTTTTAACATAATCGTTGCGCTCACAATTTTTATTTTCTTCGAGTAAGTAAGCATCACACCTGTATGTAGCCAATATGTAGCCAACGGTGGAACATGCTTACCAAGAAATAGCCTATTCTCTTGTAGGTCCAAGTTTAGTAACGTTCAGGGAACACATCAGCAGGCAATGATTTACTTAGCCGTTCGTGTACCACTAATTTAATTTTTGGCATTATAATACTGTACTGAGTCCAGCCTGGTGGTAAGCGGATGCCTATGGATGTATGCAACACTAAAAGTATCACTGACGTAGTGATGACAATTTGACGGTATTCTGTAAGCTCAAAATTTATTGAAACATATTGAAACAGCGGGCTTCCACCGCGCTCAAAAAGAAGTTTAAGCTTCAACATTACAGACCAATCGTTCAACATCAACCTACAAACGTATCACTGTTGAGATCTGTCCTTCCCACGCGGACCATACCAAATAGAGAGGTTGAACCCTAGCACACTATGTTAAGACGCCTGAACTAATACTGGTTGGTGACCTTTAACGACAAACTTAATACGACAAATAAAATAAAAAAAACACTTCTTTACTTTAATGTTTCAATTTTCGGGTACACTCATGTTATACGAAATACGAAAATTAAATCAATATATTAATTAAATTAAATACGATTGCAACGATGAACGACCATTTTACGAAAGTTAGAAGATTGCTAAGGAATTGCAATAACTATAACATAATAGTTTTTAGTAGTTACTTAATTAGACCCTTTTATTGCGACAACACTGTTCGGATTAGCAAGTAAACTATAAATTAAAATAATATTTCTTGCTTCAGGTATTGGGCCGTAACTAACGTGGACTACATCCATACACGGAACGAGAAACGAATCTTCACTATGATCTTCCTCGTGTGGGGAGCGGCGCTGGTGGTGTCTCTTGCCCCACAACTGGGGTGGAAAGACCCTGACTACCTCGCCCGCATCACGCAGCAGCAGAAGTGCCTCGTCAGCCAAGATCTCGCGTATCAGATCTTCGCAACTTGCTCCACTTTTTACGTACCCCTCACCGTTATCCTCATCCTGTACTGGAAAATCTTCCAGACTGCTCGAAGACGTATCCGAAGAAGGAGGGAGCCACCACCTCCTCGACCGACATCAGCAGACGGTGCCCCGCCTGCCGGTCGGCCTGTCCAATCAGCGAGGGACAGACGATTTGTCAAGAAGCGATTCTTGAACCTTAAGAAGTGCAACCAACGTACTAGAGCCGAAACGCTGGCAGCTGCTCTTTTACTCACCGAGGGTCAGAGCACTTCCACCGTTGACACGTTGGATGAAGAGCCGCGAACTACAGCGTTCACTATCAATGAGAGAGCCCCAGCTACCGTTTCACCAGAAAAGTCTTCCTCCACCGTAACAAATGGGTCGAAACAAGAGAAAGCTATCGCTCCCGCTCAAACGCATAGAGAAAAGAAAGAATCTTTAGAAGCAAAGAGAGAGAGAAAAGCAGCGAAGACGCTCGCTATTATCACGGGGGCGTTTGTCTTCTGCTGGCTTCCCTTCTTCATAATGGCGCTCGTGATGCCAATCTGCCAGTCTTGTGTGATCAGCGACTACTTGGCCAGTTTCTTTCTTTGGCTCGGTTACTTCAATTCGACGCTCAATCCCGTCATCTACACGATCTTCAGCCCTGACTTCCGTCAGGCTTTCGCCCGGATCCTTTTCGGTACACACCGGCGCGGGCGCAATAAAAAATTCTAACGAAAATGTCCCTACTATGTATATAATTGAGCCAAAATAGTGCTCTGATGGACTATGTTATTCTCCTACTTGTATCATATTTCAAAGCTTTCTGTATGTTATACATACTTATTGTAAGTAGTGAGTGTAAATACGTTTAGCCGAAGAGTTGTACATAACATAAAGATATATACATATTATAGATGACGTTGAAAATTGTTTTTTTACGCGTTATAGTCTATGCAGCCGCGTCGGGGTCGCTCGCGAGTCCAGGGCGACCTCGCCGCCAGCTCTTATGTTGTTTCAAGTGACATTACGAATAAATATTAAAATTACATCACAAAAATGTATTTTTATTTACCCTACTTTGTAGAGTGATCAACCGCAAGGTAAGAAGGCTAATGTGAAGAGTTTTTCTTTCAAAGCGTCCTCTAACTGATAATGTAGTAAAATAGCATGGCATGGCATTTGGTAATGGCTGCCTATAATTGTTGGTCCTTTCAATTTCTTCTTCGTATTTGTTGTTTGTCACTTTCCTCTTGTGCAAATAAAGCACAATGGAAAATTGATAACTTTTATTGAACCGTCCATCCATGTAGCACCACTGCGAATGTTTCAAACATCACATGACTTCCTTGCTTAACTTGTTCACCCCAATTCAAGTTTGTTAATTAAAATCCGACACAGATACATCCAACGTAATGCCCAATAATCTTACAATCGTCTCCCAAAGTACGCACCCACAACATTATTGAATAAAAACGTCTATTCAGCTTCATCGAAACGCCCTCCCTTTAATCAGAGCTTCAATGCTACGCCACATTCAAGAAAGACGTGTCGTCTCAAATGAAACCGTATATTTATATTTTTGCAGTCCTTTGAGGCTTTTGTCTTTTATATACTGATAGAGTAAAGAGAAAGTGTCGGCGCGTAAAAGGGCCCAATGATCGATGGGGATCGAGTATCACTTTGATTCTAATAACCTGCACTATTGACAAGCTTGGACTAGTAAACCGCCCCTCTTGTTTTTTTATTGTGTTAGTTACAGGCCTTAAGGCGACGCATTGGAAATTTACGTGGCGGGGATCTTGATTTTTCCCACAATTACAAAACATATGAAAGTGATATTTGATGACATGATTTTTCATTTAATTGACTTCATTTTGCTAGTTGCAGAAACACGATTTGTTAACTTTTATAACAGAGAAAAAATATTAAAGTAACCTCTTTTAAAACATATATTTGCATTTTACAGGCAAACCAGACCGATTTAAGCATCTAAATTTTCTTAGTGGATTAGTCTTAACACACACTTCAATATGCTAGTTCATTTTTTTAAACTTATTTGTAGTTTTAATTGGAAAGAAAAAACACAGTTTTTCTTATGGTACGGGGCGCAAACGCTCCGTATTATATGAATTGTTTAGCGATGCGTCGCCTTAAGACTGCTCTTGGGGAAGGTGCGCGTGAAGAAAGTGTGATTTTAAATCATTCTTTCTATAACCGTTGATTATATAATACAATGCGAGTGGAAACTGCGAGTTGTACTCTTAGTGCAACGAGAAGTGAGCGAGCTTACAGCTCCGGTAACCTATCTGGATATTAGGCAGTGGTCTATACGTGTCCACGGGGCAGCTTGCTTAAGACACTAGTCCTAAGAGTTGCAGATGAAGAATGCACTTTTGCACGTCCTGATCTGGCGTTATGACCTCACGCAGATGGTCCATAGTGCTTGCGCAAGGTTGTCTGACACCTACTTTATGGCCTGGCGGTTGGTGGGGGATGTCAGTATAAACTTCAAAGTCATGTGTAGCGGTGTTGTCGTAGTATAATGCACAATGAACTCGAAATTCGTTTCCTGCGACGACGCAAGATGCTCTTGCTCGTGGCAGCGACCCTAACCTTTGACTACCCGCAGTAGATCTGAGGGGTAGGTTATATGAGTAGTATGAGTAGTTATGACCCGATCTCGAACGAACGAACTTATTTTCCCGAGTTCCTATGGCCATCTTCCAGCTCCATCATCAGACCCTGGTTACCATCTAGCACCAAAGTACTCGTCAAGACGAATCATACGAGCCCAAACTCCATGGGGTTGTGTCGTTTCATTATCGAAGTCCTATGGCCAATTTCCAGCTCCATCATTAGACCCTGGTTACCATCCATCTAGCACCAAAGTACTCGTCAAGACGAATCCAACGAGCCCAAATTCAATGGGGTTATGTCGTTTAATTACTGAGTTCCTATGGCCATCTTCCAGCTTCATCATCAGACCCTGGTTACCATCTAGCACCAAAGTACTCGTCATGACGAATCATACGAGCCCAAACTCGATGGGGTTGTGTCGTTTAATTACCGAGGTCCTATGGCCATCTTCCAGCTCTATCCTCAGACCCTGGTTACTATCTAGCGCCAAATTACTCGTCAAAACGGATCAAACGAGTCCAAACTCGATGGGGTTGTGTCGTTTAACTACCGAGTTTCTATGGCCACCTTCCGGTTCCATCATCAGATCAGCTCCATGTCATAATAGTTCTGCATTGTCATCCGATTTACATATGCATGCAAAATTTCAGCTCAATACGTAACCGCAAAGTGAATCAAATTTAACTTGCAAGATTTGATTACAGACAAACAAAAAAAACAAACATCGGGACAGGTGAAACTAAATAAAAGTTTGTAACAAACACACACAGAGACATACGCACATATTTAATAGTAAAATAACAAGAACTACATACATCTCTTTCCTATTTTATAAACGTACAAAAGCTCTTGCAAGTCATCCGCAAGTCATGGCTGCAAATGGAGGAAAATATCCCTTAACTAATAATCATTACTGTTATATAAAAAGTGACAAAAGAATGGTCATAAAAGATTTTACCACGACACGTTTTGTTACCAACACAGACCTATATTTGGTCTGTGGTTACCAAGATCTTTTGGACTATATGAAACTATTAGGTACTAGCATTATCAGGCTATGGTACTAGGAACGTGCTCCTCCGCGATTCGGAAGACACTTAAAGCATTTGGCTCCGGCTGCATTAGCAGTGGTTAATAAACACCAATTTTGGCACTGAGCCCGTGTGGTTATTTATGACACGTTCTCGCTGTGGTGCTTATCCACAGGAAAGGCTGATGATGATGATGATGATGATGATGATGATGATGATGATGATGATGATGATGGTGATGATGATGATGATGATGATGAAGATGCTGATGATGATGATGATGATGATGATGATGATGAACATAGTGTTAACGCCAATGAGGAGCTCGATGGTGCACTACTATATAGTTCGCGTTACGATATTGCTTATTAAGCAACTTTCGCAATGTTGAATCATGGGATAGATGACCAAATCAGCGCTAATGAAGCATTCTAATGGTGATATTTTTTTTTAATCAGTCCAGTAGTTTTGAGTTTATTTGTTGCAAACATACATACATACAAAGCATTCCTCTTTATAATACTACTAGCGGCCGCTCGCGGTTTCACCCGCGTGATTCCCGTTCCCGTAGGAATATATCGGGATAAAAAGTCCTATGTTTTAATCTAGGTTATAAACTATCTATATGCCGAATTTCACCTAAATCCATCCATCCGTTGCAGCGTGAAGAAGCACCAATTATACACACATACATACACACAAACTTTCGCATTTATAATATTAGTGTGATTATTATAGATTCCTCTGTGCTTCGCAAGATAACTTAGATTTTGTTCAGGTCTGGTTTGTCTGAGGAGCTCGATGGCGCAGTGGTTAACGCGCCCGGTCTACGAGTGCTGAGGTTAAGCAACTTTCGCAAAGGCCGGTCATCGGATGGGTAACCAAAACTTTATCATCTCGAGCTCCTCCGTGCTTCGGAAGGCACGTAAAGCCGTTGGTCCCGGCTGCATTAGCAATCGTTAACAACCACCAATGGGCCCGCGTGGTGGTTTATGGCCCGTTCTCCCTATCCATCCATAGGGAAGGCTCGTGCCCCAGCAGTGGGAACATAAGATGAGCTGATGATGATGATGATGATTGTCTGAAGATGGTATTCTTTAACACCTATCACTGCCTCTATGGTCTCGTAGTTTGACTGCCATCGCCAGTGTCAGATATAGATGTCCCAAGTTCGATTCCAAGTAAAGTATTCTATTAGATGGGTGGAAGGGTTGTTTTAAGACCTAGAATGTCTACCACCAACTTATTGAAGTACGTTACCATAACATTCAATGTTACTAGCTTTGTCATGTTCCGATAGTCAGCTAAAAAAACCTGTGGCATAGTCTTAACCCAGCAGTGGTATGACGATAGGTAGACGATAATAATATACTCGTAGTTAACGAATCATTAATTAAGAACAAAATAATTAATAAAGAAAAACATTGTACAAGTTAAGCTAATGGAATAGGTACATGTAACAAATAAGAAGTAATTATCTTCAGCCGTTATGGCGTGACGCGGCAACAAACATCCTTCAGAAACCCCAAACTTACTCATAACAGTGGAGGATATTGGAAGTTATAGGTACATACCCTTTTCAAAACTTCCTCTCATACATTAATTAAAATTGGCCACAAGACTTTTGCAAACCATAACTTAATTGCTTAACACACTTCAAATCTAATCAATCAATTCGGAGTTTCACGCTAATTTATTCAAGTTACTTTAATATATTCCTCACTCGAGGGGAGTTTCCAGAAGTTTCACAATTCATTATCCGATATTAGCAAAGGCATAATATGTCTATGTGATACTTCAACTGTTCGATCAGACGCTCTTTTGTTTGTAATTATTTAGAACTAACAGTTTGTTAGTTTAGACTTCGTTCACGTGGATTTCGTATTGTTTCGTAAATAAATCAATGATGTTCCTGTGTTTTGAATGTGTGATTTTACTCGTATCAAATAATGATTTTTTTCTATTTCTGCTACGTTTCCCAAATCAAAAAACCAAATAATTATAGAAACTGTTTCTTTTCATGCATTTCGCATAACACCGCGTTTGCGAATACACGGCGGTTATGTGAGACTCCCCCAAGATGGTACGGTGGGAGGGGGAGGGTTACCCAAAACTCAGGATGGATCACATCCAATAAAGCTTTAACTCTTAACAAAACTACGTGCGGCGTTTCTGCTCCCAAGTCGCCGCGCTCTTGCAGGCAATGCTGAGCAGTATCTGTGGCAGTATCTTCTGGTATAAATGTGACACAATGGGCTTGCCTCTCTCTAAGCGATCTAATGCAGGTACTTCAAAAGACATTCGTGTCCTGACAGTACCTGCACCAGACGAAATATTAGCGTTCCATGTTTGCGCTTAGTCCAGGAGTTAAGGACGCACCACGTCCAATCCTATATTATTAACTACTTACATTTTGCACATATTTTCGATTTTTATTTTACTTCAATAATCTATGTTACAAAGCTTCTCTATTATCAATGTTTTTGTTTCTTGTTTTTGTAGAAAAACTATGATAACACTCGGCTTATGCCAAAATAATCACGCAATAAATATTTTTCCATAGTCAATAATAAAAAAAAAATAATCTCGAAATGTCTGACAAGTGAAACATTATTTTATTTGGGAGGGTGACACGCGTGACGGGTTCCAAGCAATCACTAATGCAATGCACTTTGTACATTTTTCTCGGCTATACACTCGCATGTCGAATGTAGCAATCCATACGTCGACTGTTGCTACGCACGCGTATAAACTTCGGTAATGAATCTCCTCAAGTCATGCCATACAATTCTGATTTTGCTGTTCCAACATCCGTTGTCATTTACGATAAAACTTGGCATCGTTTTCTTCACTTCTGATGACGGCGGGAGGGTTTGTTTTGTAGGTTGTCGAGCAAACTCGGATTCGTAGATAACACTGTTCATCTTGGATCTTCAAAATAAAAACGCAGTCGTATTCCTTACAGTTACTTTGATGCTATTTTAACATCACAATTAATTAATTTAGAAACAGTTGCCGATGCAAATGGATTTTAGAAACGAAGTGAGTTCTGCGCGTGCGTACTTTCCGACCGCTCCCGTTCAAATGTGTCCAGTACGATGACATTTCGCGCACCATAGAGCATAGGCCGCACAGACCACACTCAAGTATAGACTATACTTGTCGTTTCTAAGCGATGCTATCGCCATGTCTCCGACATATTTATATATTGGGTCTCCTTCTCCATAAACTTTAGCTATACTAAATCTCACACTCCTCCGTGCGCGCAATGAGCTCAAAAAGGGGACAACTATTCTTTAAATTATCTGAAACTGATAAGCCATGATCAAAAGTTCTTTATATTCTACTAGTGGCCGCTCGCGGTTTCACCCGCGTGGTTCCCGGTTTCACCCGCATGGTTCCAGTTCCCGTGGGAATATCGGGATAAAAAGTATTCTATGTGTTATTCCCGGTTATAAACTATCTGTATGCCGAATTTCATCCAAATCCATTCAGTAGTTTTTACGTGAAAGAGTAACAAACATCCTAACAAACTAGCTGACCCGGCGGACTTCGTATCGCTAAGGCAGTTTCTATGTCAACAATACAATCAAATCGTGGATCATTTTGTATTGGAAAAAAAAATGTTTGGGGTAAGGGTGGTCCACCCTTATCACTTAGGGGTATGAAAAATAGATTAAGACATATTGTCAGACCTACCGAATATACATATAAGCCGTTGTTGCGGAGGAGTATGGCAACTAACATGTGACACGAGAATTTTATATAATTATATAGACTAGCTGACCCGGCAAACGTTGTTTTGCCAATTATTTCTAGGAAATTTGTGGGGTAGAAAAAAATATGAGTGAAAGAGGCATGGAGCGCTTCACTGTTTTAGCAAAACATGTAATATTCTGATGGAAAATAAAGAAAATTTTATTATTATTTATTTAATTATTAATTTGAGGAGCTCGGTGGTGCAGTTAACGCGCCCGGTCTGCGAGTGCTGAGGTTAAGCAACTTTCGCAAAGGCCGGTCATCGGATGGATGGGTCCCGGTTGCATTAGTAGTCGTTAACAACCACCGCACCGCACTGGGCCCGCGTGGTGGTTTAACCCTTTCTCCCTATCCATCCATAGGGAAGGCTCGTGCCCCAGTACTGGGGACATAAAATGAGCTTATGATGATTATAATTCATTCCTATATACATATATCGTTAATTACAACAATAACACTAACAAACAATATCAATCCATTAATGCTACAGTGTGTACAATATTTTTTTTTAGCCCATCTTTAGCAAACACAAACAAACTAGATGGTTTACCTACTCGAGAGCATGCCGCCGCCTATAATTTTCCGTGTGAAAAACATGTGGTGTTTTTTTTTTTATCATTCGATAGGCTTTCATTTGACTACTATCTCACCTGATAGTAAGTGATGATGTAGCCTACGATGTAACATGCTTACCTAGAAGGTACCGATTCACTCGTGACTTAAAGACCCCAATATTATATTTGAAAGGAAACACAGACTGAGGCAAGAAGTTCCACAGCTTTGCGGTACGTAAGAAAAACTTGGACGCAAAACGTGTGCTCAAATCTAAGCCACAAACAGACATCGTTTGGCCTTGGGACTTATTGATAGTCATTCCTACTCCGTGCTGTTTACTGGGTTAGAAGTGACACCGGTAGACGCCTGGCGGAGACAATTAACTGAACAAGTGATTTATATGGCTATTAAAAATAGGGGTTTGGTGATAGAATTGTGAAAATTTAAGGTTGAATGTATTTTTTGATGCCACATATTTTAAACTAAAAAGAAAAAAAACAAAAATAATGTTTGGGGTGGACCACCACTAGGGGTATAAAAAATAGATTACGATACGACCGATGTTCAGACCTACCGAATATACATATAAAATTTCATAAAAATCGATCTAGCCGTTTCGGAGGTGGCAACTAACTTGTGACACGAGAATTTTATATATACAACGTGTAACAGAAAGGTGTGGTCAAAATGAAAAAATCCAAAGTGTATCCGATCTAGATCTTGTATGCAGAGTTACTGAGACATAGATATTAATTTTAGATTGTCATGTAATTGTAAAAAAAAAAACACAAATGTTGAAAAAATTTCCACGAGCAGGGTTTGAACCTGCACCCTTCTGACATACAGGGTCAGGTCATCGTGGTTCTAACCAGCCCGCCGAAATTATTCAACACTATTTACTTTTTACTTTGAAAGCCAAAGGCGCCCATTCAATGTTAACAACTACCGTCATTAACATCCGATCATAATATTTTTACAAATACTAAAGATCAGTTAAGAAGTAGGCAAGCTATTTATAAATGTTTATATAATTTTTAACGCAAATTTTGTTGCGAACAAATTACAAAAACACAAATGTTGAAAAGCCAAAGGCGCCCATTCAATGTTAACAACTACCGTCATTAACATCCGTGTTAACATTGAATGGGCGCCTTTGGCTTTCAAAGTAAAAAGTAAATAGTGTTGAATAATTTCGGCGGGCTGGTTAGAACCACGATAGCTCAATTGGAAGAGCACCTGACCCGGTATGTCAGAAGGGTGCAGGTTCAAACCCTGCTCGTGGAAATTTTTTCAACATTTGTGTTTTTGTAATTTGTTCGCAACATAATTTGCGTTAAAAATTATATAAACATTTATGTAATTGTAAATTAAATACTTATATTAGTAAAATCATGCGCGTCTGACGCGCATAAGCAAGCAGCAGTGATCATGAATGTAAGTACACAGAGGTTACTAAGTAACTTGTTTATTTTGATTGTAACGTCACGATTCAAATATTTAATTAAAACTTGCATAACAAATTAAAGTTAATAATTATGTGTAAGTACTATACATACAAGATCTAGATCGGATACACTTTGGACCCTTTCATTTTGACCACAACTTTCTGTTACACGTTGTATAGATAGATTAATTTTATATTATTTTATATTATTATATTATATTATTTTACTATCATATCACTAATATTAATATTTATCAATTCAATGATATTTATTATACTGCCCATCCAAACCAAATTTTTTTTTTTTTTTTTTTGCAAACTATGTAAAATTCATTATAATCAAATTACTTTTTGTTAATTCGCGTCGTGAATATTGTTTACCATGTTGTGAAACTCTGTTATTGGCTAAGTATTATAGATAAGTTTAATAAGCATGATTGTCACAATAAGGCTGTTGGATTTCCTAATAAAATAAAAATAATTTTAAAAAACTTTTCTCTTCGCGTTTAAGAGCGTTTACGCCGCACACTAGCGCCACTAATGAAAAAAAAGACATATCTAGTAATTAGAGATAGAAAATCAAATTATGCTCAACAAACTAATTGAATGAAGTAATTTAGCATTTTTACGTCACCTAATGAACACCTCACATGTTATGGTTTAGATATATAAGACGTTACGGCCACGCAGTGTTCCGGTTTAAAATAACTGACGCCTCAGACAATATATAACAATGTCTCAGACATTACACATGTTGTACCGAGAACTTTTTATAATTTTTATAGGTATCTTTACTTTTTTTATCAACGCTACTGACTTTTGTTTTGCATTTTGGTATAGCCGTGCTTTCACTACTGATCTTGGTAATGTTTCCTGCTTTTAAAATAAAGTTAAGTTCAATTTGCTCTTCTATTTCTTTGATACAGTCCCCTTTCATTTTCATTGTGCTTCCTTTATATATTTAATAGTTTATTTGGGAAACAAACATTGACATAGCACAAGAATGTTTCAAAAATATAAATAGAACATAAATTGGCGTTGTGTCCATATATAAAAACAGACCCTATTACCCATGTGTTACAGCCTTAAAAGGCTCGAAACACATTGTGGTGATCGCTCACCATCAGGCGAACCGAAAGCCCAATTGTTGACTCATTCGAAAAAAAATCGTAACAAGCTCATTTGAACCGCGACTATTAGTCTCACAGATTGCATGATATTATTTGCCCTCGTTGAGTTTACGAGCGCTCGAGGCCGGGTCCCCAACATTGTCCGTTTTACTGCTGATCCAGCGAGATGCTATAGTATGTCATGCTTCATTTGTTTGTTGGGATTTAGCTTTTATTTCTACCCTTTTATCGTTCGGTATCAGTAAAATCTCTTCAGCATGCCTTAGTCAGAAAGAAATAGAGATTCTGAAAAATTATAGTGAGTTTTTGTTTTTGATTTTGACTAAGTAACATTATCAACGGTACAAAAATTTTAAGAGTGCTCATCCCACTCGTTTTCGAAGTGACCTGTGACTATTTTGATACTGAAAATTATCTAACGGTATGACATAGTCAACAGCAAAAGTTGATAATAAAAACCATGTTGTATAAATTAAATAACAGAAACAGAAACAGAAACAAACATTTATTGACCACAAGCACCAATTTTATACACAAAAGATACACATGAGAGAAAGAAAAAAAAAATAAGGCTAAACAAATGAAAACACAAAAAAAAAGTTAAATAATTCAACGTGCATGTGGCCAATTAGGAAATAAAAGATAAAAGATTAGTACAACTAATGCCAGCGAGTATTCACATCATTCATCACACACTTAGTATTTAAACTATGGTTACATTAGTATTGGTATTCTGATTTTGATTAAGGACACTTATTGATGACTGCACCTGAATAAAGTCATGTATTTATATATAGCTAGATAATCTTCATAATGCATAATTAATTAGGTACGTTCTATAATGTGTCTTTTTTTTTGGAATTATTAACATAAAGATCAACTGGTAGGCTAACAACAAAAGCAAATTAGGGCGACATGTTTGAATTTGGTGCTACACATAGAGCATAACGAAATACAAAATGGTGAATGTCAGTGGAGTGGACACTACAAACAGATGTCGGGTCAACATTTGCAGCCATAAAGATAACAACATATTGCAATGTCGACAAAGACCTTTTTAATACAAGACGAATTGTCTTTTAAATGCGTTGTAGCAGACTGCTCGGATAGCAAAGGAGAAAGCGCATCCAATTACCAGCGTGACTTATGCTTCTTGCATGTTTAAT
This sequence comes from Eudonia lacustrata, assembly GCA_947562085.1. NCBI lineage: Eukaryota > Metazoa > Arthropoda > Insecta > Lepidoptera > Crambidae > Eudonia > Eudonia lacustrata. The sequence continues at coordinate 12,924,533 of OX387318.1, read as the reverse complement.
CGTAGCTAGAACTTTAATGGCGTTCGGAGTACGATCTTGAATGTTAAGCAACTTTTGCAATGCGCTGCCAATGGATGGGTGACCCTCAATCCTTCCCAGTGAGTGTATATTATTGTACGCGTGCTAATCAATGGTATGGCTCGTTTTAAGTCCGTCTAGCCCAGCTATCACTTTTTTTTAAAGTCTCTCTCTTAAGCTATCTTGATAATGTTTTAAAAAAACACAATATTAGTTAGCTGTGATATGTTCTGACGCGACAGAGATAAGCTAGCCAGCTATTAGATATACAGATGTACAGTATTAAAGTTTCCAGGTAAAGTATGATATCTTAGGTATAGGGTATATGTATAAGGTGGTTCTACCTGTGACCTTATTGTTACTTAAACACTTAGGTGAGATGAAAGTCAAGCAATGTCCTGTCGTAAAACAAACAAGTTATTAAAAAAAGTACAAAAAACAAACCAATTTGCCAGCTTCATTGCCAATATGTCTGTACAAAAATTAATGGACATATTAATAAGTACCTAAGAAACAATTTCACTTGCCACTCAATTTCTTCTCGTCCCCCAGTTAATTTAAAGCTCAAATTGTAATTAACGGGTGAGACAGTCACCGCTGTATCTTCACAATATCTTGGTTTTACGTCTTCTTTGGCGGGCGATTAATCCTCCTAAAGTCCATAAGATATATCGTCAGAAGTGTCCGCTTTATTAGATTCGGTCAGACTCAAAGGTGAGGGAATGAAAACCATTCATTATAAGCTGAGTTTAATAGAAACTTTCGTGTGTCAAGGCAAAGAGATATGTGGCGCTTTCATTTGTTTTATTGTGAACAACAGACGGTCATATACATACGTAAGTATGAAAGGTCACTGACCTTCAGCTTGGTATATAAAGTGAAGGTGGAATTCGGATCGACAATTTATTACAATGCGCTTAAACTAATTAGATTGTTAGTCTGTCGCCCTGTGACCACGCACCCTGCAAAAGGTTCGAAACGTCAGGATGTGTAAAATAAACGCGAGTAGATTCGTAAGTATGGTTTTATTTCAATTTGTAGTGTTCGCGTAACCTTTAGAAACCAATAGATTGTTACAAGATAATGTGAATAAATGATCCAGATGCATGATGTTGTTTTAATCATAGTTTTATTGTTTTTAACTTAAAAACAATGAAACTATTATTAAAACAACAAAAAATGTTTGTAGTTTGTTTACTTATATGAAGAAGTTGTTATACGGGTTGCAAGGTGTATATCATTACTAAATTTAAGTATAGTAATTAAAATGAAACAACTTTTACGGATCTACTCGCATTTATTTTACACATTACTTTATTTAAGACGACGCATTGGTAATTTACGTGGCGGGGATCTTGATTTTTCTCAACAATTACAAAACATATGAAAGTGATATTTGATGACATGATTTTTCATTTAATTGACTTCATTTTGTTAGTTGCAGAAACACGATTTTTTAACTTTTATAACAGAGAAAAAATATCAAAGTAACTTCGCATTTTACAGGCTAGCCAGACCGATTTAAGCATCTAAATTTTCTTAGTAGCTTAGTCTTAACACACACTTCAAAATTAAAGTTATTTTTTTTTAAATAATTTGTAGTTTTAATTTGAAGGACAAAAAACCAGTTTTTCTTATGATACGGGGCGCAAACGCTCGTATCAAAACGTATGAGATTTATTGTTTAGCGGTGCGTCGCCTTAATGTAAACTCATAATTAGTATCTTGTATATCATTTAAATTTAATCAGGTGCGTTACGTTTCACGCAGAAAGAGCTTACAGTATCTTTTGGTCTGGCAGTATGGTGTTGGGGCTGGGATTTAATATTTTGTATGATGAGATCCCAGGCTGGTGGTAGATTGCAACCATCTTCTCTATTGAAATTAGGATGTTTTTTTTTTAATTTCAATAGCCTCGCGTATCATCCTAGGGATGAATCGTTGTTCTCTAGCGAAGTATTTGTAGTTTATCAAATCTGATGTAATGGTTGGGTTGGGCCACTCTAGGGAATGTTCGCATACTGCAGACTTATTTTCGCGCCTTAGCTTGACGTCGGCTATATGTTCTTTGACGCGGGTTCTTACAACACTTCTCTTTGTTTCCGATGTAAGAGAGCCCACAGTCGCAGACCAGTTTGTACACACCTGCATCTTGAAGGGGTATGTTGCACGTGGTTGGTTTATTGCGTTTTCTGTGACAAAGCCGTGATACTTTCAGTTTATTATCCTGTAGTATGTGCTTGACATGCTGAAGCTCAGCAGCCAGGTGTTGGGTGTCACAGATGCCGCGTGCTCTCTGAATCAAATATTTCCCTACAGCAGGCAACTGTCTAGGATGGCGGTGAGAATCACCATTGAAGTACCTATCTGTATGGGTTACTTTACGATACTCAGTGTGACTCAAACTATGGTCCGGATTCCTGATGATTAAAGTATCCACGAAAGCTAGCTTACTATCTGCCTCTAACTCCATTGTGATTTGTATTTTTGGATCTATAGAGCTAAGATGATCTAGAAAAGCAGATACAGTTGGTAGGATAGTGAAAGTATAATCTACGTACCGCTTGTAGAACCTAGGTGTTACCGGTGCTGTACTCTGGGCCCTCTCCTCGAAGTCTTCCATAAAGATATCGGTGACGACTGGCAAACCAGGGGAACCCATTGCGACACCCTCTACTTGCAGGTAATACCTAAATGTCATTTGAATGCAATCCTGTACATGTAAATAAGAACTGCACATCAAAACTAACCATAGTTTCATTGTCAGCGAGATGTAGGTCTTTGATATCGTTGACAAATTGGAAGGAATCCTTCACATAGCTGTTGTGTTACCTCTAAGTGGTGAAAGAATCTTAGCTACATGCCGGGCCAGTTGGTGAATCGATCTGGCTTACAATAGGGCTTAGCGGAGCCTCGGGTTTGTGAATTTTCGGTAACCCATACAGTTTTGGTGGTTTAGGACAGGAAGAAATGAAATAGTTAGCAAATTTTGTTGCGAACAAATTACAAAAACACAAATGATGAAAAAATTTCCACGAGCAGGATATGAACCCTTCTGACATACCGGGTCAGGTGCTCTCCCAATTGAGCTATCGTAGTTCTAACCAGCCCGCAAAATTTTTCAACACTATTTACTTTTTTACTTTGAAAGCTAAAGGCACCCATGTCTGCTCATGGCTGACCCGGTATGTCAGAAGGGTGCCGGTTCAAATCCTGCTCGTGGAAATTTTTTCAACGTTTGTGTTTTTGATAAAAGTATTGTTATTTTTCCGTTATTAGACGTATCCATTACTACCGTAGCATTACCTTTATCAGCATGAAGTATAGTTAATTCCTGCTTAGCTCGCAGGTTCTTTAAAGCGAGATACTGATCACGAAGAAGGTTGGATCTCGGCAATTTGCTCCGACGCAAGACAGACGATATGTCCTGACGTATTGCCTCAGCATCAGCCTTCCTAACGTTATTTTTAAATAAGCAGTTCTCGACGTTGCTAATGATGCTTTCATACGGTATCCTGCGAAGGGCTACGGCGAAATTTAGCCCAACACCATACAGCCAGACCAAAAGATACTGTAAGCTCTTTCTGCGTAAAACGGAACGGACCTGATTCAATTTAAATGAGGGTATACAAGCTACTAACTATTTATGAGACGACCAATACCTCAGCCTCCCTGTGAGCACGGACCCTGCAAAGGGTTCGAAACGTCAGGATAAACATTAAATAAAGTAATGTGTAAAATAAACGCGAGTAGATCCGGAAAAGTTGTTTCATTTCAATGTGTAGTGTTCGCGTAAACTTTAGAATACAATATACTATAATTAATTTAAGTTGAGCACTGTGTAGTGCATTGCCATGTCTAAAGCACTATAATTATTTTTAATTATGGTCACTAATATGCTTTACTAGATAATATAATTTAAACTAAGGAAAGTAGATCTGTTTTCGTTGAATGTTTCGTTGTGATTTATGTTTATGACGGTTTGTGTCACGTACATGGTACGACAAACACACACAAACAAACTGTGGAATGAGCTGCCATCCGAGGTGTTCCCATTAAGCTTCGACATCATCATCATCATCTCAGCCAAAAGACGTCCACTGCTGGACTAAGGCCTCCCCCAAATCATCATGGGGGGTATTTGCCGTAATCGCCACGCTTGGCAGACGGGTTGGCGATCGCAGTAGGTTGAGGGTCACCTCAGAGAGATGCTGCTGCCCATCCTCTGGAATGGTCCCTTAGTCGGCTTTTACGACACCCACGGGAAGAGATGGGGTGGTGCAATTCTTTATCCCCGGCACCACACAGGGAAGCTAAGCAGTTAAGCTTCGACATGGGCTCTTTTAAAAGGGGTCTAAAGAGGTTTTTTCAGGTTGGCAACACAAAAGCAACATCTTTGATGTTGCTGATGTCCAGGGGCGGCGGTGACCGCTCACCATCAGGCGGCCCGCCTGCTCGTTTGCAAAATCAAAGTCAAAGTCAAATATTCTTTATTCAAATAAACTTTAGAAAAGTGCTTTTGAATCGTCCATAATTTTTTTACCTACTACCCATTCAGGACGTCTATATTTTAGCAGACTTTAAATATAAAAAATAAAATAAAATATAAAAAATTGGGTCAATAGACACTGTTAATTATTTATTTATTGTAGGTACAAACATAAATATTACCCATGTTTGTACAGACGGTTGCACGTCAACCTATCCAAAACTATCTAATTTCTTCAATACATTTTCAACCATATGGTTTAGGCACAAAGTTCAAAGTCTATTGAGGAAATTTGACAGTTTAAAGTAGGTTTATCTGCAGGCGTATGTACTATAATAATGTACCTACATGTGCGGAATGTTTTAGCATCACCAAGGTTATTAAAACATACCATCATATTGCATCGCTCGCAAAACTAACTGTTTTACCTCATTTTTGGTATTTTTTCGGTAAAAAATGAGATAGGTAGGTAGTAAAGTTAGTGGTGCAAGCGACGATTTCAGAAACAGATGAATTTGGTGCGTTTGTGCCTTAGAGCGGCCACACTAAATACCAAGTGAGCTTATCGCAAACATTCTGTTTTTGGTATTACGAATTTATAACACCAGTTGAAACGAACTTCATCCGTTCGGAAATAAACGAACGTGTGCGCCTTGTCATAAATTTTCAAATCAAATCAAATCAAATCCGGTTTCCGAACCAGAATGCCTGATCAGGAAACCGTATTTGTGCGGCCGCCCTAATAATTGCATTTCAGTTCAACTACCTACATACAGTAAAACACTGCTATTTACAATGGATTTATGTGACGGTCATGTGAAAATGTAATTTAATTGTCACCTCGTTCCCACCGTGCAGTAAGTAGTCCCGTTCATCTTATTGCGTTTCCTGGCTGCGCTCGTTAGGCGTCCAATCTGGTTGTCCTCGTAAAGATACGTTTACGAGCAAGCGTCGAAACACCCCTACAAGGAAAGCGGAAGCGAGGATTAAAACAAACGAAACGCAACAAGTTCGCGATTTCGAAGACTATAAAGTTTTTAAGGTGGGTACATATTTTATTATATTGATACTTGAATCAATAAATATCATCATCAATGCGTGCCACTGAGCCCGATCTTCGGCTACTCTCATCCAACCACTGCCAGCCACTTTGCGTACATCGTCGCTCCACCGCGCCGGTATTAATGATAATGATGATGGTAATAAATATATGAGCAGTTAAATACCGATAAGTCATTTCATATTAAAAAAAAAAATTCAAAGTTTTAAAAAATTACGCGAGTGGGATTCAAAGCCCGCACTCCATGACATGCCAGGTTAGGTGCACTACCAACTATGCTGACTTATTCGTCAACTGGCATGTGTGGAAGTGGCGAGTGCGCGCGGGTTGGCACCTTCCAATTTTACCAATTTTTTTTGTCGCCAACTTGCTCGATCGTGAAAATCATGTCTGACTTTTTTCAATTAGTAATTTGTTTGCAACAAAATTTTCGTAAAATATGTTCATTTTATATTAAATACTGATAAAAAAAAATTATAAAAACGCGTTTCTATAATATCTTCTACACACTACTTATCAAATATTCTGTTCTATTATATTCATTAAGTTCAGTTGCGACAACAAATAAAGATCAATGAACATGTTTATTGGTGCGACCCGCTTTCGGTTTTCGTAAACACCGATTGCTCATTATCAAACTCAGTCTTTGATTTATTGTCAGCACCTACCTATTATGAGACAGTAGCAATTTTTCCATTCAAATATAATTTCGATTCAAATCTCGTCGCTAGAAATCAATATTATCAGTCACGGAAGAAATCTTTTGTCAAAAGCAAAAGGCACGCGTGAGCAAATATTGGATTCCTATAAAATATTCCTTGGGCAAAGAGTCCTGGAGTGTCCTAAGTAGCTTACTGTAAATATTGATAGAAATCGGTTTGTGCGTAGAATATTTTCCGGTGAAGCGTATCTTTTTTGTGCAAATTCTCCATTAAGAACCTTTGGCAAACTTGCATGAATTGTCCATGCCATTTGATGACAATATATATCGATAGGACTTATTTTATCCTGACACTGAGATATTATGTATATATCAGTAAGTATAATTTTGCATGTTTAAATATAAATGCAAGTTAAATAAAATACAAAATATAATTTATTTACAACTATTCTTTAAGGTACATACAAAAAACGTAGGAAATATTATATCTACAAACGAGAAGATATTGAAGTATCATGTAGTATAAACACAAAGTAAGTTATTTAGTATTATACTACGCGCTTTTACCAAAATTTTAAAGCTTAGACTTCAGAATATCAAGAGTAGCTGCCATCTAAAGGATCATTAATGAGGCTTACAAAAATACCTCGTATAGCTATACATTCGGTAAATTGTAACGAACGGCCTTATGATGAATAACCATCTCGGAATAGAAGAGGTTCGAACAAAAACTCCAATAAGTAAAACTTCTTGCTGGGTTCGCCGTTTCGCTTATGAACCCTATTCACTTGTCCATAGGGTGGAGTATAATTAATCTGATAACCCTTGACGTATCGGTCTCCAAGACCATTATTTTGCGGTTAACCCTAAACTGCCACTTATATATCATTAACGCTTGACGCTTTCGTCAAGTGCTTACTCAAATTGGCTCCACATTATGTTTGCTTGTGCTACTGATACAGCTGTCATCTGTCATGATGACGCGCCAAGTTGTATACGTCTTGAGAATATTGGTTGTATACTACACAGAGAAGCTCAATGGCGCAGAGGTTAACGCGCCTGGTCTGCGATTGCTAAGGTTAAGCAACTTTCGCAAAAGCCGGCCATCGAATAGGTGACCAAAACATTCTTATCTCGAGCTCCTCCGTGCTTCGAAAAGCACGTACACGCATTTGGTCCCGCTGCATTAGTAGTCGTTATCACTCACCATATCTTCTGACATTCCGGTAACAGCCATAGTGCAAAAAAACTGACTGATGACATATCCAAATTGCTGGCAAATACTGGATGGAAGCTGGCGCTGACAGGGAATCATGGCTGAAGATGGACGAGGCCTTTACCCAGACAGGGATCCATATCTCGCAACAAGACTAACAATAGGAATAGCAACTAGTTCGAAATATTATATAACCTACTTTAAGAGATCTGGAAATAAAAAAGGCTTTTATATTTATATTATATTATATCACACACCAAACCGCACTGGACCGCGTGGTGGTTTATGGCCCGTTCTCCCTATCCATCCATAAAGAAGACTCGTGCCCCAGCAGTGGGGACATAAAATGAGCTGGTGACACAGATGTGATGTCGTGAAACAAGCATTTGGAATTTTCAACGTAAAAACTAATAGTTTAGTAGTAAAATTTGAAAAGCAGGCCCGAAATGCGAAAGGTTTTTTTTTGTTGATTTGAGTCCATTTCTCAAGTGTTTATTCTGTTACAAAGTTTTGTCGATTCAGTTTTAATTGACATCGCTACAGTAATTACATTGCATTTTCTCGTACGTTTTTATTTATTACCTTGTTATGAATGGCATACAAACATCGCTAACAATATATTATATTCATGACTGTTCTGTAAAAATAAATTTCAACTACAGTTATCGGCTACTCCGCCGTTATACGAGTGGCAGATTAACATTTTTTTTGACAACTAACCTAAGAATACCTTAATAAAACAATATCGCTTCTGAAAAGGTCATATGTTTAAAAGGGTATTGACACACAAAATTAAATGAAACAACTTTTACGGATCTAGTCGCGTTTATTTTATGCATTAGTTTTAATTAATGTATTAAGTATATTTATTTATTTATTTTATTTTAAAGCTTTTGCAACATATTTTACATGGCGAACTTAATGCCTGGGCCATTCTCTACCAGCGAACCATAGGGTGGTGCAGAAATAACAAGGTAGGGTGTAATTGGGTGAAGACTGAAGACAACAATTTAGAAATAAAAATAATATATTATAAAACGCACAGTATATACCTACATATATACAATTTATATAAATAAAAATATTTATAAAATACAGTAAAAAAATTAAACGCCTACCCGACCCCGCCCGGAATCGAACCTGGGTCTTCCGCAATCCGGGCGGCTGCACTGACCGCTATGCTACCGGGAAGGCTGACGTAAGTGCTGAAATATTGTTATCCAACGGCCATTGCAACCGATGGCTATGCAGATTCATCTTTGCAGATGAAATACCACAAATTTGATAACACAACGCTATAGTAAATTTTACGTTTAATTTTTTCACTGTATTTTATAAATTTTATAAATATTTAATTTAGCTTCAGTGCAGCAATTAGCACTTGAAAATAAAAAGTAAAATTTTTTTTTACTTACTTTCTATCTGGTAAGAAGACGACAAAGCCCTTCCATAGTAAATAATAGCGAATTCATTCTCGCGAACTTCCGTTTCTTCGTTACTTAATTTAACTACTTCTTCTTCATTCGTTCATTCTCGCGAACTTCCGTTTCTTCGTTACTTAATTTAACATTACCAATTCTTTGATGCCACGCTGACACAAAAAGAAGAAGTAGAAGAATCAATACTTTTACGGATCCGTTGTTAACTTGAGGAGTTTGATGGTTCAGTGTGTAACGCGTCCGGTCTGCGATTCTCAGGTTAACAATTTGAGTGCCAAGCAATTTTGACCGCGATGTGCCCCCAGCGCCACGCTACAAATCTATAACGAATATATGTATAGTAAAAAGTAGTGATGAGGGCAACTGTTTCATCGACAAATTAAATTTACGTGTTTTTTTTTCCTTCAAATGTTTCAGATAAATTAATATAATGAACTTGTGGGGAGCCGATGGTAGGTAGGATGCCACATTGAGGAAGGCAAAGGGAAGATCTTCCTCCGAGCTGGGTGGTATAGCTCGGGGACCGAGGTCCAACGGATGTTGGTAGGAGGTGCTATATATAGCGAAGGAGATGGTGTAACTTCGCTTCCGCGATGCAGACTTCCCATACTATTTTACGTCGTGGTATGGCGACGTCGTTGATTTGCGTCTGTGGCGCCATCTGTTGACACGGTTGAGAAGGTGTTTGCTTCGTGTCAATTAATGTGCGGCGTATGCGGTAGGTGGAGCCGCCACAAACTTTGAAGTCTTCGTTTTATTTCACAATCCCGGTAATAAATAAATACAGAATACAATGCAAATAAAAACAAAATAGATACATAACTAGGATCAGCCATAATATATTGGGTAAATACATCCCTATCGTATGACTGATCGTTGTCTTCCTAACAAGACTGGCGCCCGTAGCACGTTAAATTCTGTTTTTATTAGGGATGTCCATTAAGGTGTAGCGTCAAATGTATGAAGAAAAGTAAATCTTATCACAATCTCGAATACCTAAAAAAGGTTGCATATAAGTATTATATTGACAAAAATATTTTTATTAACTGTTTTGGATATATTTTTTAGCCCTCTACCTCAGCTCAAAGTTTAGAACATTTTATGGAAATTCGTAATTTTTGAAATTTGTTTTCGGTGAAATAAAGTAACAAACGGTTTATTTCATATATTAACGTTGTGATAAATCACTTTTTTCATATTAAAAAGTATCAATCTCAAAAAAATAAAGTTTTGTTCAAAAATATATATTTATAATTTGTTCATATTAGATAACTCAAAATAAAAAAAGTTGAACTGTTGTATACTGTATTATTATTTTTTACTTATTTTTACTTCAACATTCATAATGCTATTATACAGTTATAAGATAAAGTTTTACTAGGTAAAATCAACCACCAGACTGAGTCTTCCCAACTCGAGCTTCCTAAGACTACTTATTTTTTTTTCTAGTGAAATTTTATCTGGTAAAAATAAATACATTGACGCGTTTTATTCTGTGAATTTACACTTCATATAAAACTAGCGGTGCGCTCCTTCCTCGCGTCAGTGACCTTAGCACATAACTTACGTTCAGCTTCTGAATAGTAAACTATATTTTTTGTTCATATTCAATCCAAAATATATTGGATTTTTGCATCCCCCGATATCGTAAAACTTCTTAGTAATTTACATTTTTTATACGTTTTCCTAACGGATTTAATATAGATTGGTTATGAGTAACCCTTGACCTTGATAGGCCAACGGAAAGTTGCCCATGACTAAAACATTCTTTCCTTAGGCGCCTGTGATTTATTAATGGAGAGCGCTAATAAAAGATTAATAGGAAATTGGAGCCTTTTAAATTGAAATGGTAAATCGGTTGGGAACATGGGAATGCGAGGAATGCGCGCGATTTGCCGTTTAAAAATCCTTTCTTGTGGCGTGCTTAGGCTATAAGGAAATCTATTGTCTTTTCTTAATTATCGCTTGTGGTTTCATCTCGGCTTTCTCTATTTGTAATGTTAGCAAGTTTACTGTCAACGTCGTTAATTAATGAACTTAAAATGTAATATTAAGTCTAAAAATGTATAATGCTCTATTAATTTAACGTAAAAATATGACTTTACGCGCTTCAACACCGCGAAAAAGCCCCAGATAATTATACCTAATCTATTAACTTTTCTGAAGTCCTGTCATTCTAAAAGTAATTTGGGGCGCCCGCCGGATCGTTACCCAAACGCGCAAGCCACCACGCAATCAGGCTCCTCATTTTAATTTCCCGGTCCCCCCTGACCTGTCGTAAAAATAAGCAAAAAAATTATTCTACATCATTCTATTCAGACATCATCTGTTTGACACTACAATAATACGCAATTAGGTTACAACCCCATCGAATACAGATGCTGTTCTTTTAAATGCTTTAGACGTGCCGCCCGCGTTTTAACATGGCATACTTTTTCCGAATGCAGCATATTTTTTTCGTAAAAGAAATGTTGACACAAAAATGTAAGCGTTGTAATTACACAGAAAAAATAGGGAGTTCACGCCGCGCCACCCGCCGTCGTCGCGTCGGTCGGTCGGCCGGCGACGGAGCAAAAAATAAACAGCAATGCGTAAGCCGTATTAACACTCAAACGTCAACGGATTTTTTACGCGCGCGTTGCAAAAAACGCGGCCGCGGCCTACGAGATATGTATGTTCCGGCGATTCGCGTTGACAGTTCTTGGCCCCGATTACGGCGATGACATGTTGGTCTTATGACTTTTTAAGGCTGGCCGGTCGCGGGTTAAATGTTGTAATATTTTTTAGTTTTTTTTTGTCATATTGTCGTCGGCTGACGGATGTTGGTGTAGGAGTAACTACGAGTAGACTACACTTGTACTTTTTGAAAACGTTTTAGAATATTAAAATATAATTAAAATAAACCAGGGAAGTCTTAATGTTACTTTAAGAGCCATCAACATTCAGTGGCGGTGAGTGAGGTACTTAATTAAATTTTGATTTTAGTAAATGACTTTGCTTGATATCAACAGATGATCCATCTTAATGTACTTATAGTTAAAATGGAACTCTTTATACATAAGTATATTTATATTATTTTAGCCAAACTTTCGTTGGTCATCTAATAATTAACTTATAAAGTATTTTAAAAAACAGCTATGACGAGGTTTACTTCGGTATATGTATAAACAAAGACAACATTTATTTTGTGAAAGTATTTTATGCATCCTTCTCCGCCCTAGGAGAGCATGGGCTTTACAACGCCTTACAACAGTTAGAAATGATCAATTTAAAAAAATACAAATGATGACCTTTGTACCAAGCAGTGACACATAAGCTGATAACGAAGCTCAATAAAGAAACAATAAACTTTCCTCGAATGTATTTTAGTATCAAACTCTAGTGGTGTACAGTTACCGAATTCCCTCCGAGCTTTGCGAGTACAGCCAGCGGCAAAAGCTAAAAGGTCGCATTCGGATTAGCATCTGAACTATCCTGCCTAAGCCCCGGCCACGCGCGCATTCCTCTTGCACTATCATTTAGAATTTACACAGAATGTTACTTTACTATGCGGCACTAGAACAAAACTAATTAAAATTTTCCCACCATTGCAGATCTAATGTAAATTTGCTTGGACCGCACCGTATTGCAATCTGATAATTTGTACACATACCACGGCGTGGATACTGTCCTTTGTAATTGTACAAAGTTCTGGGACACTTGCTCTTGCACTTAAGGGTGAAACAAAATTTCCTCATAACTTTCACAACTTTCACACTTCACAAACGACAATTTTAGATAAATAGATAGGTAATACTTTTATTGCCACACAATAGTGTTGCAATAAACAATAACAACAACATTAATAAATCATAATCATGAAAAAAAAAAAATACAAAGTTACAATTTGGCGGTCTTATCGCTTTCAAGCGATTTCTTCAGACAACCAGTCGGATGGAGAGAGCTAATAAACTGTAAGATCAGATGTGAAATTATTAAAAACATACTAGAATAATCTGTATTTTATAAATGAAGCAAAATAATAATAATAATGATTAACATATAATGATAATGATCATTATGATAAATATATATTATAATATATAAATAAACCTACTTAAACATAATAGTAGTCTCAGGTAGGAAAGTAGCGGATATGGCAGTTTTACAGCAGGACAGGGTTAATCGGTAAGGTAGAAATTTTTCACGAGCTCTTTAAATGTGTGAATGGATTTTGCACGCCTGATCACAACTGGAAGCAAATTCCGGAGACGAACAGCTTGGACGGTAAAAGAATAATCATAAAAGGTGGCGCTGTGTGGGGGTATTTTAAAGCTTAAGTTTTCTGATGACCGTAATGAGGGCGTACCTGAACAATTAAGAAAACTGAAACGTTATATAGGTGGATAGGTGGGACTAAACAATATGTTATAAAGAAGGGAATGTATATGAGTATTCCGGCGAAGACGAATAGGAAGCCACTTGAGTTTTAAGCTGTACTTAGAAACATGGTCATATTTGCGCAACCCAAATATGAACCGAATACAAAAATTTTGAAGACGCTCAAGTTTATTTAGCTGGTTATCTGTGAGAACAAGATAGCAGGCGTCAGCATAACCTAGAACTAGAAGCAGCAAACATTGCGCTAGCGCAATTTTAGTGGCAGTGTGGCAGTGTGCAGAGTGCAACATCGTCGCACGCTACGCACGTACGTCAGCATCCTTGAGGATGACGATGATGACGATGCGTAAAGCTTACGGCTAACCGCTTGCAGTTGCGACCCCCAACCCAAGCAACTATCAATGACCACATCTAAATTTGTGACAGATTGACTGAAAGGAATGTCCACGCCATCAAAGTTAACTTTAGGAAGGGTCTCCCGTCGACCCTAGAGAGCAATCTGGAACTGCATATAGGTGGTAAGAAGTAGAAAGCGTTTCTGAAATAGAGTTGACGAAGGATGCAAACAGAAGAGGAGACAATACGCCACCTTGAGGGACACCAGCCGTCCAGTCACACCATGAAAAGAATTTCTCTCAAGACGAACTTGCTGCCTTCGCCCGATCAGATAACTTTGAAACCAATCAGCTGCTGGTGGAGATACATTAAGTAATTGAAATAAAGCTAACAGAATTTCAAAGTTAACGGTGCTGAAGTCAGCAGAATTAGCACAGTTAAGTGGCCGTTTTCCATTCCAAGGCGGATGTTGTCGGTGATCTTAACCAAAGTAGTGACTAGTGACGGTACTGTGGCCTGGACGGAAGCCGGATTGGAATGGGTTAATGAGGTTATGACGGGAAAGGGACTTACTGATTTGGTTGTGGACAAGACGCTCGAGGACTTTGGATAGGAAAGGAAGAATTAGCTAGCTAAGTATCTTTTGATTACCTTCTGAGGTGCTCCCGAAACTATATTGTAAATGATTTACAGAAATAAAACACATTTTAATTTAATTTAATGGAAATGGGTCTATATTCAGTAAATGATTTAGGGTTACTTTTTTGGGTAGAGGAATTATTTGAGCGTCTTTCCAGGAGGATGGGAATACTGCATTAGATATAAAGCTGTCAAAAGGAATGTTTGGACTGGAAGGACGATGTCAAGGATCGGTAATAACATATTGCGGCTAATACCATCACTACCCACCGCATTGGAAGTTATTCATAACAAGTTCTTCTTAACGTCGCAATCCGATAGTTGGTCAAATGCAAAGGGAGTAAAATTAAGAACTGCTAAGGTAGACAATTTGTGCAACGTAGTGTCTTTGTTGGCATCACTGATAAACGATGAAGAGGAGAAATGGAGATTCAGTGAATCAATATTTATATTATTTAAAATAGAATTATGTCTTGCCTTGCCAATTCCAAGCGACCTAAGAAATTTCCAAACTTTTGAAGAATCAATTGAAGTATGTGGCGGCGTAATGCATCACACGTCCTATTGCAGCGATTACGAACCATACAAAAATTTTCTCTATTGTAATCATTTGGTCGAAGCTTAAATCTGCTTTTCGCAGTGGCTTTTTTATGCATCAACACCTTTATATCGTCAACTAGCCATGGTGCAGGAAGGTGCTTGATCTTAACAGCTCGAAATGGTGCATGCTTGTCATACAGTTGGGTCACAAGTGAGTTAAAAATATTAATTTCTTCATCAACAGACTGAGCGTGTACAACAGGAGATCAATCGATATTACAAGCGTCATCACGGAACACTTGTTGATCCATATCACTAAAATTGCGCTGAAGAATAACTTTGGGTTTTGCTTTAAGAAGACGAACTTTATAGGACAAGAATATGAGATCATGGTACGAGAAAGCGTCGGCCGGGCATTGACCGTGCTTTGCAACATGCTGGGGAGATTAAAATATTAATAATTCAAGAAGCGAATGAGTGGAGTTCGGAGAATGATGGATGGCATTAAGTGGTAAAATACATAAGTTATTAGAAGTGATAACTAATTGAAGCGAAGTAGCGCGAAATCTTTGATCTTTCTTGAGTAGGCAAGTATTGAAGTCACCCATGTATCAAGTAGTGTCTCAAATGATGTAAAAAAATGTACATGTACGAAGGGCTGTAGTAAACTCCAAGTAGAATTTTGTTACATAAAAAATCTTGATACATATAAGGTAACTGAAGTAAGATAATTAGCCTATATACTGTCATACTACTGGGCCTTCATTATTGAAATCAACTTTTCGCTAAAATTGATTCATGGGTTTGGGTTACTCACCACGCTTGCCAAAATGTGGATTGGTGATCACAAACGTGGGCTTCGCATTTAAACCACACACTACACCACACTTTGACCGACTTGAAAATTAAACCCGGGACCTACGGATATTGGTTTACTAATTGGCCACCGAGGCGTTGAATAGAAACTTCACATATTTTCCTCTTTTTGTTGAATTTACCTTTATTGATATTGGTAAAATTTATTTCAACCCAAAATTTTTACCTATCTCCTTAATATGAAGGTATATGAATAAATAGATGAATATACATGTTCCGTGTTAAAGACTACCATTCCACGTATCCTGTGATGTTGGGGCTTAGTGTCTGTTTTAAAGGGGCTTACGGGCGGGCTTACACTTGACGCGCGATTCGGGGCATTAACAGGGACCCCGTTCAAGAGGCGAAATAATATAAAATGACTTCAATGGCCCCTCGAAAGATATATTTAGGGACACGTAAAGTCCTTGTGTAATTTAGATGACCCCGTTTTAGGTTTAAAAATGTCACTTTAGATTACAAAGGGTTTTGGAACCAATTAAAAGTCGATACCGCACTTTTGTTCCTTGCAAGAGTAACGAATAGCATTTCCTTTTAAAACATTGTAATAATTTTTTTTTTGAGTTACAAATCATTTCATTTAGTTGTTATATATTTTTTCTAATTGTATTTATAGTTGTCATTAATACGTACACACTGTTCACCCAACTTTAATGCTATATAATAGACTGTTACACTGTTATGTATTTTTTGTGGTGACTTTTACAGTAAACAAATAATTCTATCTAAGGACTCTACATTGAAAAATCAATATAACATTAAAATTTAGAAAAAGACAGTTGACTGGTTACGCCCGTTCCCTATATTCTATCTGTCTGTTGTTTTGCTTACTGGAATTAGAAATTTGTAATAGAATTTGTATGGGAATGAAAATTATGACGATACTAGTTTGTTCCGTCTATGAGTGCTTATTAATAACTTTTTTCGTCAATTGATTCTTTATTAATAACTTTTTAGGTTGTAGAAATTCATGAAAATTAATTAATATTGTTGTCAACATCCCATCATTGGTACATACCTGCTTACTTTATTTACTACACGAACGTTAGGAAAGAGTCTTGAACCTCTAAGGATATTCTACCTTCATTGAGATACACTTCATCAACAATTTGAGCTATGGAGGTTTATAAATTTTTTCAACATTTGTGTTTTTGTAATTTGTTCGCAACAAAATTTGCGTTAAAAATTATATGAACAAAACAAAAACATTTTGAAGTTTTTTCTTTTTGAAAAGACTCCTCTTCGCCTGATCCTAAGCAAAATGGAGTCCAGACACAAAGACAGAGGATGTGCCTCACTTAGTCGTCCTCACCTTGCCGGCCCGTATATTACTTCTTCACACATCTTTGGTTACAAACGTCAGTAGCGATAATCGCTTACCAACTACGTCCTTCTTCTGGTCCTTGACGACGTCCTACCTATTACTATACATTATGAACAGCACAAATTGCTCGGTATACAGTTAATTTGCAGCGATACATCAGGCCGGTACAAATGGCCGAATACAGTTTGTGATTTGTCAAGGTAACAAATCGACCGTACTGAATTGGATCTGTATTGGATACCGAATTGATCCTCCCTCCCCTAACAAGTGAGGTACATGCAAATGGGATCCGTCTATCTTTAGACGGTGGTATATTTAGTTTCGTGAATGGTCAAAGATATCATTGAAATAAAAGAGTGCCTAAATACAATTAAACCAAATTCACCAATTGGTGACCTTCTATTACTGTTATTGTTTATGGGAACGACTGAGCTCTAAATGTAAGCAATTGTAGGCTGATAATGATGATGATGACCATGGATAGGGGCCTGTATCACAGAAGAAATATTCCCGTACCGTAAAGATAAATAAAAGCTTAGTAGTACCGCAAGATATCGATTTGCCAATTTGCTGATCTGTATATATTTCTGATGTTTCTATAAAAATCCAGACTTAATGTTAAAATAAATTGCAAATTCATAATTGTGTTATTGTTTAGCCAACATCACTTTTCAAACGTTTATTATTTATAACGTAACGATTATGTTTGATTTTCATTCTTCCAAAAGGTTTACAACTTAATCATAGAGCAAACATTAATCTAACACCTTCAAAATACAAAAACACCTCAAATATTTGGAAAAATATAGCATAAATCAAATGAACAATTTTAGGAAGCAGTCGAACGCGACGATCCGAGCGAGTGATTGCAAATCGTTTTGTGTGCATGAATTAATTGGTTTATATTCAATTCAAAATGCAATTATGTAAAACTTACATAGGCTATAGGCACAGCAAATGTACAAAATGTAGACGAATTCAATATTCAACACTTTTTACCATATCAATTCAGTTTTAACGCCCAACATTGTTTTGTCATTCCAAAAAAGAACATTGTTTTGATTCCGAATTTTTTTAAATGGTTTATTGGTGTGTATTGAAATTGCTGTAGATCGCTTATAGCTTTCATGTCTTAACGGTGTTTGTGGGCGATGAAAAAGTTGGTGTTCCCTCAAGCATTTGTACCCAATGTAAGTGCTAAAGTATAGAAATCAATAACAACTATTTAGCGACACCCACACCACACTCGTGCCAATTCATAAGTTTGTTTTCTATAAAAAATTGTTTTTTGTACTCATTTGCGTCGGAAACCGAAAGAGAGAGAAATAGTTTAGATTGACATGACTCGGCAAGAAAGGTAGTTTTTCTTCGTTATTTTTATGTCTAGCTGGGATGTGGTCAGGTACCCTCAAATTAAGGGTCAACCAGTTTTTCGGGGTTGAGTCCTTCGAAGTCTTCTCTTAGGAGAGTGAATACTTGTTACGGGACCTTTATGGACTGCTACGCTGTTGTAGGTGCGGCCATTTGCAAATCGCTAGGGTTTCCTGAAGAGGAGCAAAGCTGAAACTCTTCGAGGTAAAGGTGGAGGTGGAGCAACTGTAACCATCGGCTTGCTATTGCGAATTGGCAAATTGGCCTTCTGTATTTAAGTGTAAGGATAGATGTGACGCTTTAATGTGATGGAAAAACTAAGAAAATTTTCTAGCTGGTTGGTGGCGAGACGTCACATCTATAAAGTGACGTGACATGCCAGTGAGATGAATGCCAAGTTTCTTCAGAAAACACTTAAGATTATTTATGCCTGATGTTTCGAAACATCAGTTATTTGTTTGTTGAGGTTCAACAGCGTTTGTTGCCATCTAACCAACAATATAACTTAACACTGACAATTTTAATTAAATGTAACAATCTTTAAAGGCGAGCACAACATGCAAGAACAAAACTTGCTACTGAATATATGAATAGAAACTTATTCAATTTAATTAGCAACCTGAAACCCGGCTTGGCTTAAGGTTGTTTTGAGTTCGACGAATTTATCGGCGTGGATATCAGCTAAGTTACTCCATATATACATCCGTGAAGCAATTTACACAAACTCGAGGAATTTGCATCTAAACCGTATAAAGTGTTTCATTCCGAGACTTGTTAACTTAAAAACAATTTCGGAATAAATCTTCTTTTCACGAACGCTTTGCAAAGGCGATAAAAGGCATTAATCATTTCACGGCCCGGGAACTTTGTCACTTTAAAGTCTTTATAGGCAAAACGCACCATCGCCCGTTCCCTATCTACATCATCCATTAATACTTATTCGAACCCTTTCTAACCCTTCAACCAAACTGAGTATAATAAAAATATGTTTCCCCCGGAATGGAAATCGAAGTCGAGACATCTGGATCTATTACTGGTGATCGAACCACTAGACAAGAGAGGTGAGGAAAATGTATGTTAAGTAAGTGAAGTAAAGTAAACAGCCTATAATTGTCCCACTGCTGGGCAAAGGCCTCCATCATTGAAATCAAGTCATCGCTACAATTGATGGGTAATGGCTTAATCACCACGCTTGCCAAGTGCGGGTTGGTGATCACAAACCCGGGCTATGCATACATACATACATTAGTTCTGTATGACATTGTAAAAATTTAAATTGGTACCTGATGTAATTTTTGCAAACTTAGATATTTTTTGTGTGTTGTGATTGTCCTTTATTTTTTGTGTGTTTATTTGTGATGGAATGTGTCCTTTTATGATAGGGCATTTTTCAATATTTTTGACGCTGTAGGAGGAAAAGAGTGTTAGGAGAAAAGAGCTTGACACTTGCTGAGTTTGTTGCTGGTTCTTCTCAGTACAAGGTCTCCCGCCCAGAGTAGACTAACGAACCGATGGCATAGTGACATTCAGAGCTATTTGTAGTCAAACCTGAATAAATGATTTTGAATTTTTTGAAGGGAAAAGTCAGAACCGGACCCGGAGACACTAACCCTCATACTTTGATATAAATTACGAGCTTTATTCTAATCGAGGGCTTTTCAATGTAGCAGTTTGGTGTCGTGATGCCGCAAGGTTGCACTGCGTTCTATATTAAAACACAGTTCCGGCTGTCTGCCCCAGCCGCCTCTGTAGTCTAGTGGTTAAGACCACTGGTTTAGACCCAGAGGTCCCGAGTTCGATTCCCAGCGGGGGGTAAATCTGTGTACTCGGTTTGGTTGATGGTAGGACTTGTTTGTCGCCTGGCTAGCTACCTCCGTCTTATCTAACTATCAAGACACTGTTCTTATCCGTAAAAAATAAAAAACCAAAGGACGTCTAGAATACGCCTTAACATCCTCAAGCGTGTTCCCTCTGGCGGACTGCTGCTGGAGTAAACATCTGGAGATTGTCCAACCGATGGTCCTGGATTACCTTGGCGGCAAGTGTGGGGATGTGCTAGGGTTTAAGTGGGTATGCCCTCCTTAGCTAGGAGAGAGCTTCACATAGCTATCCTCCCCTGACGTGGCGATACTCGGCAATGAGTTTTCCTTAGCAAAAAAAAACAAGCAGTCGCCACACGTCTAAATCGAAAGAGGCCTAAGCCTAGTCCGGTGACTGTTTTGACATTGACAATTTCAAAAACATTGTTAATTTTCGAAAAGTATTATAGTCATTTTTACAAGCATTTAATTTCAAGATCACAGGGTCTGTTTAAAAAATCGCACCCTAGGGCGAAATAAAAATTTTGAACCGAGATTTGGATTGTTCCAATCCCAATAAGACAGGGGAGGGAAATGCTCAAACAATTTTTCGTTTCATTAAAAAAACTCGAAAACCCCGACAATCAGAAAGTTGTCAACTTTCACATAATTTGACAAGCTCATTTGTGCACCTGATAATACGATTTCAATGCGGAATCATCTTTAAAGCCTTCAGAATACGATTCAGTTTATAAATTTAGTCAGTTGTCTGGTGGGAATAGGGAAGTTTGTGTGGTTGTCACTCATTATTTTTCTGTCATATCGAGATGACAAATCCTACGGTGTATTTCAGGCTCGTTAATGAATTATTTACTTGGGTTTCGTAGTGACTAATTGACATCGGGTGATAATGAAGATTTTAATGTTTTATCGTCGATTTCACCAAACAGTTTGGGTTGAATAGAAAAGAAATTTTACAAAAAAATGTACCTTTAATAATTACAGTGGTCTATACTGAAATTAAGTAACAGTGACGTTGACTGTAAAGGAAAATAAATTTAAACGGAGATTTACGCAAACTAATTAATAAAAAGGTATCATACCTTCTTTATACCCGACGTTTCAACCGAGTTACAAAAGCAAAAAACAAAAAACCCGACTGCTAAAACAACTATATAAAAAATAACTGCAAACAGAAAAAACTGAAAAGAAAAAAACAAGCTCTACGATCCCAGAATTCAATTTGAGCAATGTTGAATGCAACGTGAAATATTTCTAAATACATTGAATAAAACATATACATTGGAATAGTTGTCGCAGGCGGGGACAATCACCAACCAAAGAGAGTGCGGATTTAATTGAGCTAGCCACGGCCGCTTGGTTGATGATTATCCCCATCTGCGGCAACTATTTCAATGTATGTTTTATTCAATGTATTTAGAAATATTTCACGTTGCATTCAACATTGCTCAAATTGAATTCTAGGATCCTAGAGCTTGTTTTTTTCTTTTCAGTTTTGTCTCTTTGCAGTTTTTTTTTTATATAGTTGTTTTAGCAGTCGGGTTTTTTGTTTTATTTTAATAATTTGGTTTATTTCAAACTTTTTAGTTTTGTAAAGTAAATAACTAACCATTTCAAAACCTACATAAAATAATTATACTAAAACGCCTTACTCTTTTAAATAGCAAAGTCATAGTGCATACACCAATTGGCGTAAAAACGAAACTCATGACGTCTAGTACTTTTGACTGACAAGTTCTTTGAGTTTTTTTAAACATGAGAATAAAACTGCTTATATTCCCCGAATTAGCTAACCCGGCCATTGTTTTTACTTTTTTTTGTTTTTTTTTTATAGCCTATGTTACTCTCACAGTCAAAACAAATCTAACGACACCTCCTATGTTAAAATCCACTATGCCATTTGGGCTGTAGGACGTGCCAAAGAAACAGACATACATACATACATGCATACATTCATATACATACATACATACATACACTCGAAAAACAAAACCCTCCTTCTGACGCAGTCGGGTAAAAGACATCCTCGTTTTTCTTCGCAGTCGGTTAACAACCAGAATAAGGCTTGTATACGTAATAGTGACACCGTTAGTGTTGTGTTGTGTGTGGCGGTAGTTGTCAAAATAATGTGACGGTGGATGAAGACTCAAACGGAGGCACAACATCGCGACATCGGTCAGCCCATGACTACGCCCGTTGTAATTCGATAGAAACATCGGGTATAAAGAAGGTATACTATGATACCTTTTTACTAATTAGTTTTGCGTAAATCCTTGTTTAAATTTGTTTAACTATGGAACGCGAAAGCTTAAAAGTGTATGTAAAGGAAAATGTTATGAAAAAAACCAAGCCGTACTTAGTTAGTTGAGTAGAGATTCCACCCATGCGTACGAAGCGTTTTGCGTCCACGTTTTTCTTACGTACCGCAAAGCTGTGGAACTCCTTGCCTCAGCCTATGTTTCCTATCAAATATGACATTGGGGTCTTTAAATCACGAGTGAATCGGTACCTTCTAGGCAAGCATGTTACATCGTAGGCTACATCATCACTTACCATCAGGTGAGATAGTAGTCAAATGCAAGCCTATCGAATTATAAAAAAATAAAAATAAAGTTACTTTGGTGAAGCAGTAGAAGGTTCATAAACTGGTAATGATGATGATAGGTAACTTTTACACTCATTTTACAAGGGACTCTTTGGTTCACGCAAAACGCCTCGTCATCGTCATACCTAAAAGTCAGGTTTGTGTTTATGTATACAAATATGATTGAGGCTCTACGTAAGTGGAAAGTGGAATATGAAAGACTCGTTTGCCGGCACAGCAAAGCACTACCCCGAATTGGCACTTGGGAAAATTCCCCTGGCCGACGACGTTGGAATCGTGAAAAAAACGAATCACGGTCAAGCGAGAGTTGGGCCTTGGCAGAGCGAGAGCCATGAGATAGGTTATCATATAATTCAAATATTTTTTTGTTATTTGTATTATCGGTAAGGCATTTCTCTGGACGGTGATTACATATAGTTCTTACATGCTCAAATCATGTATTGTCTCAGTTCTTTCCATATGTGTTGCTATCAGGAAGAAGTCACTTTCAAAACCCTAAGTCAAATATTAAAAAAATCTTTTGGACAAAAAAGCCTGCTTCCACGCCTGCTCTTTCCTTATCCGTTTAGCTTCATGTATGTTAACCACGAAAAATAGAATTTAGCACATAACCTCTCAACACCGTGTATCGTGTCCTGTCCCTGACAACCCTCACGCATAAACTTTGATACCGAATCGATTCACACCCGCACCAAATCCCATTTGATAACCCGGCGGCAACGACTATCCAGTCGAGATATCGGGAGCAATCGTGTGGCCAGATTGAAATGAATCGATTAAAATCGCATGAGCACTTTGTACGATTACTGAAATACTGGGCTGGGGAAAGCCCATTTGACGGGCAATATTCAACGTTGTTGCCGACTTACAGGGGAATATTGAGATGGGTTCACGTTACTTATGAATGGATAACGTTTACACCGTTTAGTATCAGATGGTAATGGTTACTTAAAGCATTTGGCTTTGTAATTGGGGTTTGATAGTCCATATAAGGAAACGATACCTGATATCTTTTTACACACTTTGAAAAATGGCCACACTTTGGAAAACTGGCCACACTTAGGAAAAGTGAGTCCCATCAAGGATGCTAAACAACAGGAAATAGGGTAATGCTATCAATGTTCAACAGGAACCAGTGATCAACATTTTTCTCCTTATGTTAATACGTGAAGCAAAAACTTTGTACCCCTTTTTACGAAAATTGCGCGGACGGAGGAGTATGAAATTTCGCACACTTATAGTTTATATAAAGAAGGAGTGCAGAATGCTAATATTTTTAAAATTAAGCATAAAAAAACACTAAAAAATAGACATTGTTTTATACATTTTTCAAAAATTTCAAAAATGGAAGAGGAGCGGCATAAATCTGTCAATGCCAATCCAAACTGACATTCTAACTTTTTTAATTTTCTATTGCTTAGGATACAATCCGTGCAGCCTTAATAAAATATAGTTTAGTAAACAGAGTTTTATGAAAATTACGGTCGAATTTCGACTACTGGGCGACCACTAGTCATTGAAAATAGGGGCAACTAATTTTAGTGTATAGCAACAATAGAAAACAGAGCACCTGCTTCTTAGCTGTCGTCATCCCGTAAAATTTCAATGAATATCTATGTTATTTTTGGCGGCGAACAGCAGGTTTAAAGTGTTAGACACTGGTGCCAATGCGATATCAAATCTTAGAGCATTTAATGCTCTAAGTATCAAATGTAACAGACAAGGAACATATAAAATTAATCAACAAATCTAGGAACCCACCATATTCAAATTAAAATTCAAATTCAAAAATCATTTATTCAGTTTAGGCTACAAGTAGCTCTTGTGAATGTCGCTATGCCATCGGTTCGTAAGTCTACTCTGGGCGGGAGATCTTGTACTGAGAAGAACCGGCAAGGAACTCAGCAAGTGTCCAGCTCTTTTCTCCCTTACAGCGTCAAAAAAATATATTGGAAAATGCCCTACATAGCAGGAAACTTTCCATTACAAATAAACACAAAAATATAGAAGACAACCACAACATGTAAAAAAACAAAAAAATAAACAAATCTAAGTTATCAAATTTACATCCGGTAAAAGTTTCAATTTTCACAATGTCATACAGTACCACTACAGTACTCTAATAAAAGTCAAAAATTGTTTAAGAAAAACAAAGTCAAACTATAGTAATTAATACTAACAATAAGATAAGTATGCAAGAGCAGACCAGCCTCCACAAGCGGCACCCGTTCACGAGTATGACATATGACATAACTCCATACTGACATAACTCTTCTTCTCAGTACAAGATCTCCCGCCCAGAGTAGACTTACGAACCGGTAGCATAATGACGTTCATAAGAGCTATTTGTAGCCTAAACTGAATAAATGATTTTGAATTTTGAATTTTGAATTTTAACGTCTTTTCCTTCAGGATCGTTATTCTAACCGCCTCTGTGGTTTAGCGATAATACCAGTCTCTTCGGCCCAACATATAAATAAGTTTGGTTTATGACAGGGTTTGAACTAAGTCCGTCTGGCTAACTGCTTATTTTAGTTATTATCTTATTTTAGTCTTAACCAGGGATGGGCAAACTTTTTCATTCGCGTGACAATATTTACTAACAAAATATATAGCGGGCCAGGCTATTAAATATTTTGCTGTATTTATTCATTAACTAAATATATTTTTTGTGAAATAAAAATATTGAAAAATATTGAATTGAAACACACGCAGTTGAATTTTTGTTTGATGATCACGGGCCGGGCTTCGATCATTCACGGGCCGGAGATGGCCCGTGGGTCGTAGTTTGCCCATCCCTAGTCTAAACTTATAGCGCCATCCATCGTCTTGTAAAACATTTATTACTACAAATGACCTGGGCCTTGATTCTGCTATGGTAAAATATTCAAAAATTCGTGTGTCGGTATGTCGGTGTTCTTCTTTTTGACCATTTTCCTATAGTATTAATGCCAAAATTAGGCTACTGACACACTATTGAGACGTTATTGAATTAGCGTTTAGTTTAATATGAAAGCTCAGTGAGCACGAAAACAAATCCAACCGATTAAAGTAGTAACCCACTGATTTGAATTTTAAAAAGAAAATGACAACTCTTAGACGTAACCATATTATATGTATACGTCGTATTTATTATTGTACGAGCGTTTACGTTGTTAAGTGAATGCTGAAGAGTCAACTCGAGTTCCCTTTAAAATATGTCCTTTCTGTTTCGGGAATTACGTTAAGAACCTTTAAACTCGACTTACGTAAATTAAATGACGAGCTTCCGAGTTTGTTGGTGAAAAAAATTGTCAAAGGTTCAGCGTTTCTGCTTCGTTACGAATACAAAGATATTGTGTTTTGAAAGTTTAAAGGGATGAATTGGGATGTGTGAATTGGTGTCCTTTTTACGTTTAACTCGCAAAAGGAATACACTTCAAAGATTTTTATCTTCATGTTTAGTATTATAAATTCTTGAGCTTTGCTGTTTTAAGTGTATTTTACAATTGTTTTTGTTTTCCATTTTTTTATATACTAAATAGTTCTTAGTAGTTTCTGTAATTAATACTATATGTTTTAGCAGAAAAACATCATAAAAAGCAATTAGAGAGTTTGAAAAGATATGTCCACAAATTTCACATTTACAAAAATGTATTTTTGTACCGATTTTTATAACCTTTCTTATTTAATTTGATTATAGCGTGCCCTGTAAGAACACTGTTAAGCCGTAGGTCGTTAGCACTTTCCTCTAATTTTCCGGTTTCTGCTTCAGAAAATGTTAGCGTGACAACGCCTTTCAAGGAAACTTTGCTGAACTGTAATGGCCTGTTTTACAAATTTAAAAAAAACGCTTTTTTAAAAGTGACTTCTTCATCGCTTCCTTCCTTACTGCAATTACTTTCCGAGCTGTTCGGTCTTCAGATTTTTAATAGGGGTGAAAATGATCTGGACTGACCGCCTATTGCTTTAGTTTTTTGATAGCACCTTTAACCTTAGAGTTATCTAGCTTCTTATTCATAGTCATTCCATCTTCTGGCAATATTTTGAACTAATAAAAAGTTAGTAAAGCTTTGCATATCCTGCGGCATTCATTTTACATCGAGAAGAGGGCGTAAGAAATTGGACTTTTTTGTCTATGTCCTAAGAAATGCCATCATCGGTTTTTTCAATTGAACGACTCCTTTAAACGGGTTTTTGTGCACACCAGTCAATTTATGTACACGTTATTGTCTTTTCATATTCGTAAACTTTATTATAAAGATACCATACCATATTAGTATTCTGTACTAATTAAACATTGTTAACATGCCATTGTCCTTCAAATTTATGGCAAATGCATTTCAAGAGTGATCTCTGAAAATATATTACTTAAATGAAGCGTACATATAAATTTTTACTGTCCTAACAAATTCAAAATTCAAATTCAAATTCAAAAATCATTTATTCAGTTTAGGCTACAAGTAGCTCTTATGAATGTCGCTATGCCATCGGTTCGTAAGTCTACTCTGGGCGGGAGATCTTGCACTGAGAAGAACCGGCAAGAAACTCAGCAAGTGTCCAGCTCTTTTCTCCCTTACAGCGTCAAAAAAAATAAAAATTGGAAAATGCCCTATCATAGCAGGACACTTTCCATTACAAATAAACACAAAAAATATAGAAGACAACTACAACATGTAAAAAAACAAAACAAATAAACAAATCTAATATATCAAATTTACATCTGGTATAAGTTAAATTTCCACAATGTCATACAGTACCACTACAGTACTCTAATAAAAGTCAAAAATTGTTTAGGAAAAACAAAGTCAAACTATAGTAATTAATACTAACAATGAGATAAGTATGCAAGAGCAGACCAGCCTCCACAGGCGGCACCCGTTCACGAGTATGACATATGAATCAGCCATCGCTTCGCTCAACCATATTTTAGGGAACGTAACGACCCGACGCACACGCCACCACCGCAGAGACAATAAAGAGAGCATGACACACTCAAGATACTTTAAATAAAAACTTAATGATCTATTTAACGCTGTTTGTTATCTGTAGGACACTGTTCAAAACTATCATATCAGTATAAAAATTATATAAATTAATTTTATTATGTATATTGATACAAATAGAGTATAATGTGTTTTTTATTACAACCAGGCTGTTTTATCATCCAATTATTCTTTGACTTTAATAATAACCTTTTATAAAAAAGTGTAACTACTTACAATGTGAAATAACATGTGCAGGCGAGCAGACTAAGATGACCACACATTCTTATCATTAAAATAATCATCAATTTTATAGTAACCTTTTTTCATTAGACCTTGTTTTATTTCTGTCTTAAACTTGTGTAATGGCAATTCTGTTAGAGTGAAAGGCACTTTATTGTATATTTTTATACATTTCCCAACAAGTGAATTACCAACTTTATTGAGTCTAAGTTTTGGAACAGCAAGTTTGTTTTTGTTTCTTGTGTTAAAATTATGGGTATTACTTTTTTTTTCGAATTTATCTAAGTTTTTATAAACATAAATGATATTTTCATAAATATACTGTGAAGCTACAGTTAAAATATTAATCTGCTTAAATAACTCTCTCAGCGTATCACGGGGCTTAAGGCTATAAATAGCTCGAATGGCTCTTTTCTGTAAAACAAAAATGGTTTCAATGTCAGCCGCTGAGCCCCACAATAAAATACCATACGACATGACGCTGTGAAAGTAACTACAAAACAAAACAAGCCATCTTTACCAAATACTTTAATGGGAATCAAAATATCTTATAAAATAGGTTGCAGCGGTCTAGATCATACGTAATCTGCAGGGCAAATAAAAGTAGCACCCGCACAAGATGCCATTCTTCACAAAGCAGAAAGTTCCCGACCACCTCTATTCCTATGGACAACAAAATCGGGGACAACTGCACTTTGTGTTAATGTGGTTTCAACGCTCTTTTTGTATGCCGATGTCAACCTTTGAATCACTGAAACCGGCAATGTTTAGTGTGTACCGCGATAAGTGGGGCTACTTGGGAGCGCATAGATTCAGTAGTAGGTAAGTGATTGATCATCGGCTTGGAGTCGTAGTTAACTCTTGAGCTGAATGCCTCCATCTTGATGCCGGAACAAGTGCTCGCAACGAAACCTATTTTTCACCTGTTGTGCCTTATTACACGGCTCCTTTGGTTTCCTAGTTTCTCTAGCTCTTCATTTAAAATGTTAGTGGAAAAAGAGTTTGTTTAAACTAGCCTTTTGTAAGATGAAATTGATCGAATCAATTAAATATATTGGCAAAAATCAGCAATGGAGCTGGTTATAGAAACTTTTTAGCAAGTCTACGCGACTGTCTAAACAATATTCTTAGGTATTCTATTCTATTTAAAGAGCGTGAGTTTTGAAGTCCCGCGAGGTTAGTTGTATTTTAGGTTTTAAAAGCAGGACGTTTGGCAACGATTGGTCATAAAGTTTGATAATAATGTTTATTTCATCGACACACTTTCTTAGAACATCCTTATGTAATTTTTTAAGTTTACGCGAACATTAAAATTTAAAATTGTTAAAAAAAATAGGTATTAATTTGAATTAAATACACCTTTTTACGAACTACTCGCGTTTAATAGTACTTGTTATTTGATCCTGGCGTTTCGGACCTTTTACAGGGATCGTGGTCACAGTGATGGTTGCCTCATAATTAATTTGTAACATATTAAACAACGTGCGTTACATTTCAGGCAAAATTACATAATATTGTAGCTGAGCTCGATCTTAGATCAAAAGATACTGACAGCTCATTAAGCAAGCTTTTTGTTTTAAAAAAGTGTTTCATTTATTAATTAATTTACAGTTTGTTTAAAATCAGCACTTAATTTAAAACGGTATTACTTAAACCTACTGATACTTAATCCTATTCAATTAGTTACTACTAAACTTGTCTGGCTAGCTACATTTAGTTAAGGCGACGCATTGGAAATTTACGTGGCGGGGATCTTGATTTTTCCCAACAATTACAAAACATATGAAAATGATATTTGATGACATGATTTTTCATTTAATTGACTTCATTTTGCTAGTTGCAGAAACACGATTTGTCAACTTTTATAACAGAGAAAAAATATCAAATTAACCTCTTTTAAAACATAGATTTGCATTTTACAGGCAAACCAAACCGATTTATGCATCAAAATTTTCTTAGTAGATTAGTCTTAACACACACTTCAATATGATAGTTCATTTTTTTTTAATAATTTGTAGTTTTAATTTGAAGGAAAAAAACAGCTTTTCTTATGGTACGAGGCGCTAACGCTCCGTATTTGATTAATTGTTTAGCGGTGCGTCGCCTTAAGTCTGTAGCCACAACTGCAAAGTCAGTAGTGAAGTTTGTGGAGTTTCGGAATCGAAATCGATTGGATCAATTTAGAAATATCTGAGTGCTCTGAGGAATTGTTCGGTTTGATCCCTGCCACTGATTTCCTTCACCGCACTTCACGCAACCAACTGTCTTTCCATCCACACCATCTTGATGGATGGCGGTCTACTACTGTGAGTCACGTAATTTTTTACCACGAACTACAGTGCTGTGGAACCAGCTCTCAGCGGCGGTCCATTCCTTCGGCAAGCCTATTCCTTCCTTAAAGGCCGGCAACGCATCTGTGATTCCTCTGGTTTTGCGGTGATTGCTTCCCATCAGGTGACCCGCCTGCTCGTTTGCCTCCTTCTAATATTAAAAAAAATACCTGTTTTTCTAAATTGTTTCGAATCTGGGTGTTTCCTATGTATAATAAGTATGTATTTAAGTATATTAAATACTAGTGGACCCAGCGGACTTCGTACCGCTTTGACAGTTTCCATCAAGTTATTAAATTATCTTTGGTTTCCATGACAACAAAACAAACAAATCATTTTGTATTGGAAAATTACATTGTCGTTTTTAATATATTTATAGCGTGATTCCCATATGAATATCGGGATAAAAACTATCCTATGTGTTAATCCAGGTTATAAACTATCTTTATGCCGAAATTCATCCAAATCCATCCATCTGTTGCAACGTGAAGTAGCAACAAATATACGAACATACATACACACAAACTTTCGCATTTATAACATTAGTAGGATGTTAGTTGTCTAGTTAACCATTGCTCGAGTTAAGCTTTTTTTGGGGCTAGATAATTGGTGTGAGTGTGGGAAACATTTATTTATTTATTTTTATTTTATTATCAATTATTTGGGCTCGTGAAAACAAAAACACGAATAAGGTAAGCCATACATACCACGCTCGAACGACACACACATAGACCCTCTCACGGACCCGAATCTCGGAACATCTCAAAACAGTCCGAGCGCAGCTGTTGCGAGAATCCATGTCCGTGAGAGGTTGTCCAAGTGTGCGAGAGGTTGGTCAAGCGCGTTTTCTTGTCTTAGTCTTATTTTGTGACAAAAAATCAACTTATCGTCAACAATGTTGCCAACACATAGAAGCTAACTTGGTATTCGCTATCTCTGGCTGCAGGACAAATACTGCAATTTTACAAAGACTACTCGCTCGTGAATCTTGGTTGGACGGAATATGATACGAGTGGATAATTTGTTTCGTCTGATTTATAACGACTGCCCTCTACGACGCCGGCGGACTAGATGCTCTTTCCTTACGCTTGTTATTCTCGTGGAGAACGGCAAACATGAGAATAGTTGGCAAATTGGACTATGGAAGCATGTAAATGTAAACTGTTTTATTGTGAACATATTATTCTTCGTATGTGCCATACCAACATGATGCAATAAATACATAACAACGGCATTATAATGTTTTTAAAAAAATGTACCACGAGCGATATTTAAGCTTCCATCCCATAATCTTAAGACGACGCATTGGTAATTTACGTGGCGGGGATCTTGATTTTTCCCAACTATTACAAAACATATGAAAGTGATATTTGATGACATGATTTTTCATTTAATTGACTTCATTTTATTAGTTGCAGAAACACGATTTTTCAACTTTTATAACAGAGAAAAAATATCAAAGTAACCTCTTTTAAAACATAGATTCGCATTGGCTAACCAGACCGATTTAAGCATCTAAATTTTCTTAGTAGATTAGTCTTAACACACACTTCAGAATTGTAGTTCATTTTTTTTAAATAATTTGTAGTTTTAATTTGAAGGAAAAAAAAACAGTTTTTCTTATGGTACGGGGCGCAAACGCTCGTATCAAAACGTATGAGATTTATTGTTTAGCGCTGCGTCGCCTTAACCCAAGTGTCTGGTGCCTTATACCATTAGGCTATAGTGGTAGCATCTAACCCGTGCAAAAGGTTACACTATCCTCTTACATTTTGTACGCCAAAATGAGTCTTATTCGATGTCAATAGCGTCGTCGATTCGAGTCAGACGCAATCACGTTATCCTCAGGCTGTTTAGCAGAAATGCTAGAAGGTACGGTTTAAATTCTGTTCGCTCGTCCCAAACGCTGGTAGCGGTGTCGTTGCAAAAGTGAGGTAATTTTGTTTGTTAGCACCGGATCGACGTGATTTTTGACAGTGTAAGGGTGACATTCCATAAAAGCGGGGCTGAGCTGAGCGGAGCCGGGTGAATCTACAAATGTTTTGCTATTTATTTTGTTTCCGAATCGTCATTACCCTTAACACCGACTGTCGTTAAAATAGTTTGCATTTACAAGCTTGAAATTGTTATGTGAAATAATGAAGTATGTATAGTCAAGTGTTTCTCGTATTCGATTGCATACGTACGGCTGGCAATGATGAAATTCGTATGAGGAAGTGGACAGCGTCGAAAAAGCAACCGCATTATTTTTGTAGATTCACCGAGCCGAGCTGTGTAGAAATCGACCAATAGAGTTCTTTAATTTCAGCAGCTCTTCTCAGCTCCGCTAGCGGAGCAGACATGAGCGGCGTCGTATTTCTAAAGAAAACCGTCACGTCGCACAAGCTGAACGGGGCTGTGTGGAACTCCGCTCAGCTCTGCACCACACTCGCGCGGTCAATTCCCAGGTCCCGTGACTACCACCTAGCCTTCTGCTTATCGGAGTTTGGTCCCCCAGGGGTTAGTGGGTATCCCCCTCCGTCTCGCCCTTCCAGCTGGGACTTCTTCCTGGCAGCTGACTTGGGGCTTCTCTGCTTGTCAGTTGGTGTAGAAAGGCGGACGGGTGAGCCCCACATAACCGAGAGGCCTCCTTAAGGTCGGGTAGTCATAATGGCTTCCCCTGGGTAAAAAAAAAAGCTCTGCACCACTTAATGAAGAGACCCAGAAGGCAAGCTCAATACTTACCGCGCTTGATCGCGCGTATCTCGGAACAGGGGCTCTATTATTGATTCCTTCGCCTCGAGTCGAGCGCTTGGTTTCTACTGATTTTCGTTCGACATTAATTGACTTTTCATATTTTTGAATCGCTCGACCGCAACGAGTGCCCTCACCCACTCGTTGCAGTCGAGCGACACACAGTGATTGATAGAATAACCGTCAAAATCAATGCGTTGTGTCAATGTCATGTCACTCGTTTGTTTGTGTCATTGAAAATTTGAAAATGCCAAAATAAGTAAATACAAGCAAAACAGGTTTTCGTTTTTTTGTTTAACAACATAAGACGTTTTTACATTGATAGTCTTTTCTATTAAAAAGCAAAGGATTTTGTTTAACAGCCAATAGTAACATGGATATCAATTACGTTCCGTATTCATTGCGGTTGTTACCGGTTTTCTCTTAATTCTGCGTAGAACGGATAACATCCAACATTTCGTATTATGTTGGCAGCACCGGTAACGAACGATTCAAAAATAAGGAAAATCAGCATCACGCGACTTGGAAGACGAGTGTGACTTCAGTCGCATGCGCCAACACAATGTCATACGTGCGATTCAATAATAGATCCCCAGCTCGTAACAGTCAAGCGCAGCTGTTGCGAGATTCCACGTTTGTGAGAGATAGTGATAGTCTATGTGTGGGCTTCTTGGCGGAAAAGTGAAGAGTCATGTCTGCGGTTTTGTTTTATTTTCTAAAATTTGTGTTATGTCGAATATTAATGTGAAATAATGGTGGATTATTAACCGTTAAGTGTTGGTAAGTGCGCATGAGTGTGAAAACAGTGCAACGTCACTTTTCAAATTCTCTCAAGAAGTACGCCCGAGAGCTTAGTAAAGCACCACATCTTTACTGAGATACTCTAGGGGTTGGGGGTATATCATTTCTCACTTCTCATTTCTATTATCATTCATCATCATCATACAGGAAGGAAATATTGTTTATTTATGTATTACTTGTACCAAAACTTACTTTGACACTGGCTAAATGTGCTAATCGCACGAAGCCATCAACTAAAAGAAAAAGAAAGTCTATGTGTGCGTTACTCAAGCGCGTTTGTATGAAGCTTAACTTTGTAGTTATCTTTGTGGGTAGTTTTAAGGTAAGCCCTTATTTTGTGTTTGCATTGCCTCAATGGAGTTTAGGTGCGAATAAAGCCACTCCGCCCAGCTCCGCTCAGCTTAGCCCCGCTTCAATAGAGTGTCACTCTAAGTGTTCATCAAACTAATGAATAAACATAACTTTCTCAGTGGCTCGCAGTGAAGTTTTTTATAACAGACCAAAATCTATGAAGCAAGCCACGGGTAGACACAAGTTGAATATAAAGTCATAAAAAAACATTCCTCAACAATTGTTGTAACATTCCTCAACAGTAAAGTTACTGGGGATAAAACAAATGGCTCAACATATAACGAGTATATCTTGTCATTTTTCCGTTTGCATAAAATGGTTTGGAGTAAATTTAAATAATAAGACGAGTAACTATTAGGTTCGGCAACAATAGCCTATGTAGGTCAGTGCACTCAAGATATTATACTGCGATAGTCACAACTACCATCCAGATATCACTTAGTAAGATTTATGGGACTCCACTTCGAGTGTAGCGGGTTTCTTCAGATTTGAATGGAAAAACTTTCTGAGATTGACGAAATAATGGAACAGATGTTTGAGTTTAAGTATCGTCGTAGTTTTCTTTATCCCTTTTATTTATTTAAAAACAAACGAAGGACTATTTATTATTCCTTATACTTTTAAAAGACTTGATGTTTATCTTATACGAGATTATTTATTACAATAACAGCCGTAAAACTAAATAGAAAGTAGATTACTATCTAAATGTAAATTGAAAGTTGAAAGTTCATCTCATCTCATCTCAATTTTGTTAATCTATCAGAAAAATTCCATCAATCAACACATCAGTGATCGATGAAGAAAACACACAATCCAATACAATAAACATTTTTAAGCTACTAAACTTTATATTTTTTAAATATCTTTGAACAACTAAGAGGTACCTTCATCATTCATTAACATAAAGCTGAAGATTACTTACTAGCAGCCGCTCGCGGTTTCACCCGCGTGGTTCCCGTAAAATTAATCTGGATAAAAAGTGTAAAAATCCTATGTGTTATTTCAGGTTATAAACTATCTGTATGCCGAATTTCATCCAAATCCATCCATCCGTTGCAGCGTGAAGAAGCAACAAATATACGAACATACACACAAACTTTCGCATTTATAATATTAATAGGATTAAACATGTTCTTATTTTAAAAAAGGCAATACAATATTGAAATTATAAAATAAGTAACAGTCTCTTGTAAACTGTTTTAAGTAGGGTAGTGGCACCAGAGTTCAACAGGAACCATTATTTGCTATTTTTTTTCTTAAATAATAAAAAAGATCAGTAAGTTATTGTAGTCCTTAGCAAAATTAAATATAGACCACCTGCTTCCAAGCTGTCATTTCGTAAAATTTCAATAAAGAAATCAGTGTTATTTATTGGCGCCGAAAACTGTGTCGACCAGGAGGTCTACTCTAATTCAAACGAAAACGAAATTTCAATTTAATATTCGTTTATTATTACTTACCACGGTTCTATTCGTTTCGAAATTTCGTCCGCCCGCAAACTGTTTGACATTTAAATTTATAAACCTACTATAATTCTCAAAAGTTACAAACGAACATTTGAATTCTACAGATGATTGTTGGGAATTATAACCTCAAATTGACGAAACCAAAAGTGTTACCTCAGGTCTCACGCATCGACTCAGGCGAGGCAGTACAAAGCTTAATTCGTAGAGGGCACTGTCGTCGGGATACTTCGCCGTCCATATAAAAGGAAGGCCGCCCCCCCCCCCTTTCTCTTTATCACCACTATTCTGCTACATCATACTTGTCACCTCAGCATTATAAAACCAATAATAAAAAAATCATTTGACTATCAGCAACCATTATTAACAAAACAACTTCATAACAAACATTTGGTAGAACGAACACTGGTACCTTGTAGCATAATACTTGTAGCATTATATATAGCATTCGGTTGTCACAAACAGGTCTTACTCGTAACTCTATCAGCTGACACTCAAACATAATAAATGGCTAAAGGCTAAGTGGCCTTTAATGCTGCTGCGATTCTAAATTCTAGTCTGGACTGGGCATTTCAATGAAGAACATTCTAGGCATTATGGCATTTTTCATTAATTCTTAACTGACTTGGTAATATCTGAGCGAAGTTAATTATATTGGACAGATAAGTAGATGGACTGCAGTCCGT
This sequence comes from Eudonia lacustrata, assembly GCA_947562085.1. Classification (NCBI taxonomy): domain Eukaryota; kingdom Metazoa; phylum Arthropoda; class Insecta; order Lepidoptera; family Crambidae; genus Eudonia; species Eudonia lacustrata. Next base: position 12,888,188 of record OX387318.1, on the reverse strand, counting down.
CATACTAGTCGGAATCGACTTCCGAGTTTTCAGTAAAAATCAAAACAACTTCATATAAACTTAAATTTTACTTTTTATTTTCAAGTGCTAATTGCTGCACTGGAGTTCAATTACTTCGCTGTATTTTTTAAATTTTATAAATATTTAATTATAGCTTCAGTGCAGCAATTAGCACTTGAATATAAAAAGTAAAAATTACTATAGCGTTGTGTTTTCAAATTGTGGTATTTCATCTGCAAAGGTGAATCTGCATGGGATAGATGGCGCACTGTGCCGCTATTAGCACTCAAAAAATTAAAAACAGTGACAAAATTCAGCGCTTACGTCAGTCTTCCCAATAGCATAGCGGTCAGTGCAGCCGCCCGGATTGCGGAAGACCCAGGTTCGATTCCTGGCTGGGTCGGGTGGGCGTTTAATTTTTTTACTATATTTTATAAATTTTACAAATATTTATATAAACTTATTTTAAATGTCAAAAGAATATACCTCCACACATACCATACCATATACCTCAGCTTTATCGTAGTTTTGTTGTAAATTAAGTTAGCGTAAATATTATGTAATTTTGTATTATGCATGTAGTGTTCGCCTCGAGAAGGTCTTGCACTTACTGTTTGTATAAGTATACATTATATATGTGTTTTGCTCTGTGTACAGACCAGTTTGGTGAACCAATAAAAAAATTAAAATAAAAGAATAAAAATAAAAAAATATATTTTACCTACGTACACATGCCGGCACATCAGAGTGCCTAGTGTGAGTTTTGTTTACTGCTCGTATTCATTCGATTACGTTTACGAAAACGAAAATTAGTATGGCATTGAAGCAGCGCCTCCTGGCGACATACGAGAAGAGTTAAAATTTAGCCATACAAAGTCTCGTTTTCGTTAACGTGAATGAATGGCGAATGAAACTCACACTAGGCACCCAGACTACCTCAAATAATAATTGTCAAACTTTGTCAATAGGCTTTGATCTTTATGTCCAACTATAACTTTTGGTTGAACATTGTTTAAAGAAATATTATATATTGACGACCTCCTTGGTCGAGTGCTTTGTACACCGGTTTTCATGGTGTCGCCATCTCTGAGGTCCCGGGTTCGATCCCCGGTCGGGTCAATTTAGAAAATATTGTTTTTCTAAATTGTCTCGGGTCTGGGTGTTTTCTATGTATAATAAGTATGTATTTAAGTATTTTATGTATGTTTATCCGTTGTCTAGTGACCATCTAACGAGTTTCATAACGAAGCTTCTCTTGGGCTAGATAATTGGTGTGAGTGTTGGAAAGTTAAATTAAGTTAAGTTAAATATTACATACAGTATTGTATAGGTTGATTTTTTTATATATAATTTATTCATGACCATGGATACTAGTCCTACAATCGAAAACTTAACTTATACGTTTTTCGAAATTAAACTCTATATAGGATGAATAAAAATGATAATAGAAATGAAAAGTGAGAAATGATATACCCCCCCAACCCCTCCATTATCTCAGTAAAGATGTGGGGCTTTACTAAGTCCTCACGCGGACTTCTTGACAGAATTTGAAAAGTGACGTTGCACTGTTTTGTTTTATTTGCCAACACTCATGCGCACTTACGAACACTTAACGGTTAATAATCCACCATTATTTCACATTAATGTTCGACATAACACAATTTTTAAGTCATAACACAAATTTTAGAAAACAAAACAAAACCGCAGACATGACTCTTCACTTTCCCGCCAAGAACTTCGTGTAGGTCGATGTGCATGCGTCTGTACTAGACATTTAAGAAGTCTCTAAGCTATAGATAAGAACGGTCTTCACCAAAATCATGCATCTACGGATGTCAATTCGGACATAGACACCGGGGATCGCTAGTGTTATACGAGTATTAGGTACATTTGTAATAGCAATGCTGAAGAGAGAAAAGAATCATTACCTTCACTGTTCACGTTTATTTTTGAATAAAATCTCTCTGTAAGATATTACGATGCGTAAACGCTCATATTCATTCTTCATTTTACATAATAACATAGAAGAAAGCGTTCGTCAACTATTTGGATAAAAATTGTAAGCAATAACAATGTGCCAAAATTGCTTTTTTCCAGACGCAAATTCATTAAGTCACCAATTACTGTGAAAAGTTCGTGAACGTACAAGATACATTATTAACATATAAATTTGCATTATTATGTACTTACCTACATGGTATATTAAACTAAGAATTTTATTTATGATATTGAAGATATTCCAAAAGCTATACAAACAGTGTGAGAGGTCGTGTTAGAAAGACGTTGACTGATCAAATTAGCTGTAATATAAACAGAGAGATGATGAAACAGAGAGGAGTTCTACGATGGAGATCTTAATGTTAAGTAACTTTCCTAAAGCCTTGTCACCGGATGGGTGACCAAAATAATATCTCGAGTTTCTACGTACACACGGCGGCAGATCAACCTACCCAAAACTGTCAAATTTCTACAATCAATTTTGAACTTTATCTGTTGGTTATAAGGATCAATATTCATTGGAGAAATTTGACAGATTAGGGTAGGTTGATCTGCCGCCGACTGTACTTCGAAAAAACGTTAAGCATAATGTTAAGTCGTTAAAACCACCAATCCGCAGATGGTTTTAAACATTGCTAAAGTGGTGGATAATGGGCTAATAGCCCATCTCCCCATGAATGTTCATTTGGGAAGATTCATTTGAAGAGCCCAGCAGTGAAGTGGGACGTCTATAGACTAATAATGATAAGAGAGATGTCATACTTAGATAAACTACGTATTTTATTCCACGGAGTCAGACCTTCATCACTAAAACGTATCATATTTATGTGTCATGACTTAAGTATGATTAACACAACTTTAACTGAAAAAAAACTATATAAAATGTCTTCAGCGTTACAAGTAAAAATGGCGTAAACAATTGAAAATCTTTCATCTTAATTTCCGAACTGCAGACGTGTTAAGGTGTACGATTGTTAACATGTAAACAATGTTACTCTTAATACAATGGAATAAGTAATAATAAGTCAAAACTACTCCAAAGTGGTATACATGTTAATGCTCATGCATGACTGTACTGGATCCAATGCGAAAAACGTAGTTCAATCCCTATAGCATCGTTAGACTACTGACGAGCAATCACTTTTTTTATATTAGTAGGAGGTAAAGTAGGCGGGTCACCTGATGGGAAGCAATCACCGCCGCCCATGGACACCCGCAAAACCAGAGGAATCGCAGATGCGTTGCCGGCCTTAAGACGACGCATTGGTAATTTACGTGGCGGGGATCTTGATTTTTTCCAACAATTACAAAACATATGAAAGTGATATTTGATGACATGATTTTTCATTTAATTGACTTCATTTTGTTAGTTGCAGAAACACGATTTTTCAACTTTTATAACAGAGAAAAAATATAAAAATAACCTCTTTTAAAACATAGATGCGCATTTTACAGGCTAACCAGACCGATTTAAGCATCTAAATTTTTTTAGTAGATTAGTCTTAATACACACTTCAAAATTCTAGTTCATTTTTTTAAAATAATTTGTAGTTTTAATTTGAAGGAAAAAAAACTAGTTTTTCTTATGGTACGGGGCGCAATCGCTCGTATCAAAACGTTTGTTTAGCGCTGCGTCGCCTTAAGCCACTAGGCCACTAGCGTATTAGCTATCTGAAGGGCTTTACAGGACTATGACCATTAATGATTTAATAAATAAATAAATAAACCGCACCTTCATTGAAAAACAGTATATATAGCTAACTAACTGTGCCCCGCGGTTTCACCCGCGTTAATTAGCTCTCAAAAAAATATTTTCCTGTTTTTGCAACATTTTTCATTGCTGCTCCACTCCTATAAGACGAGGAAAAGTTAACCATGATAGATATATTTGCATTTTATAATAAAAACATACCATACTATTTATAAAAAGATTCTTCTGTCATTGAACAATAATTTACTATTGGCGGAATTCGAACTTGCGAACATGGTTAACGAACTACCATGCCTAAGTTCCCAGTAGTCTGTACAAAAAAGTAACGGTCTAAAACGGACTTCATGAGATTTAATCACAAAATGTTCCCTGTCGTCTCATTTCGAAACATTAAACGAGATTTAAGATCACAGGCAATACTCGCTCGTAACTAAGTTTCTTTTCTTTAGCGAATCTCGTTCTTTATTAGCAAACTTTATCCTTACACATTCCGAAATCCCTTTATATTCGCTTGAATTACTTCACAATGTGACTCCCGCTTGGCCACTTCACCCTGATTGACTCCAAAGCCAAAAAAAGGTTCCACAGTATTACATTTGTTCAAGCACACTTGGATAATCGAGTGACGTCCCCTTTCTTTGAGGTTTTCAGTATAAAAACGACGCACAAGATGTTACTTCGCTGAAGCTTTATAAGTCCGTAAAACTGTTTCACTTTAGTATCAAGGGTAATATATATAAGGTTACATTTTATCAACTGCAAATATTTTGAGAAATCATCTAATTATATCAGAGAAAAGAAGCCCTAGCATTAAAAAAAAATCAGGCTTTTTTTTTTGTACTTTTCCTGACACAAAAATTGTAATATTTTTAAGAGCGTCCTCTCTGTCGGCTCCTTTGAATGAAACTACGGGCACGTGTAAGCGGTGAAGGCATTGCGGCCTCTGTTTCGGCTCCTTTGAATTGAAACTACCGAAAGTGCTTTATTTTACTTTTTAATCGAAATGTCTTTTGGCGTTTTTCTTAAAAACTAGCGTAGTTTAAGGCCCCTATTACATTTTGACTATGATTTTTGCGTAAAATGGCCATTTTTCGATCTCAGAAACGAAAATACATTAACAATTTCGACTTATTGAATAGTGTAGAATAGCTATTGGCATAGTTCGTAGCGGCCTCGCTTTTTGTAAATTTTGCCTAACTTTTTAATGAAACCCAAAATAGCAGAGAAAGATTTTCATAAAATGCGCGAAGGCACTTTTTTGAGCTCCTAGATTGAACTACTGTTCTAAACAAATGAAATAAAAAAAATAGAATGTTATCTCTTATATAGTCGAATAGTTTGTAGCAGCCTCGGAATTTTTAGATATCATTGATTTTACATAGAAAAAAAATCTTATTCTAAACCAAAAAACTTCGAAAATCAATTTAAGATCGCTGTGAATTTCTCCTATCTACGATAATATTATTGAACAAAATTTATACCAGAATAATTGTTACTTCATGAGGAACAAATATTTTATAATTAATTAATTATCCTATTTCGATAAAAACGATAAATACAACTGCAAAATTACTACAAAATGCGATGCGCCGGCCGTCCGAACTCAGCTTTTTCTTGCAGAGTGGAAATTTGAAATACTAAGCATTAATTTATTATCCTATTTCGATAGAAACGATAAATACAACTGGAAAATTACTACAAAATGCGAAAATGGGCATTTTACGCAAAAATCACAGTTGAGATGTAATAGGCCTCTTAAGGTTCTCATAAAAATAGTTTATATATGTTGTTGAATTTATCCTCAAAATATTTTCAGTTGATAAAATGTGACCTTATACAAGCGATATGACTGATCGAATAAATGCGTAAGCTCAGAAACTATAAAGTGTAGGCTCTTAGCTAAATGAAAGCGTAGGCGTTGATGAAATTGAAACTGCGCACGCACATTACAAACGGAATAGAACGCGTGATGACGCGGGCGGGCCGCTATAGTGAAATAAAGTAACGTTCTTCAGTAGCTATCACACAGAGATTTTTGTGTCCCTGTTACCTCCTCTGTGGTCGAGTGGCTAAGCCACGGTTCTCAGACGCAGATATTTAAGTTTTAGTTCCCAGTGTGTTCACATATTATTGTATACGGATAACTCGACCTTATCGCCACTTACCATAGGCATCAGAGTGCGAAAGCCAAGCGGTTACTCGTCGTGAAAGCGAGTTAGTTACTTTGAGAACCACTACCACGATGACATTACGTAACTAGGGTAATCGTGTAACGAGCTTTTTTAAAAAGCTAAGTTCTGTATAGGATTGAATAGGAAAAAACATATTCTTCACCATTATTCTGCCTACAACATATCTAGTCACCTCTCTCTTATACTCTGTTAAATAATAAACCAGTATTTTAAACCCAAAAATAAGAAAAAAAACATTTGATCCCTTCAACCTTTAATCACCAGCAACTTCATTACAAAACATTTGGCTGAGCTTTCATACTCAGAAAAGCACAATATATCCACTTGAATATTAGTTAGAAATAGCTAATGTCCTAACTAGTCATAATGCTAAACCTAAGTGTTGTGAATGCAATGAAACGACCGAGCTCTGGCCAACAACTGTTTATTAAGAAAACCATTACTACCTACATATCTAATAATAATATTTTATTAAGAAACTAGCGCCCGCTCGCGGTTTCACCCGCGTGGTTCCCGTTCCCGTGGGAATATCTGGATAAAAAATCCTATGTGTTATTCCAGGTTATAAACTATCTGCCGAATTTCATCCAAATCCATCCATCCGTTGCAGCGTGAAGAAGAAACAAATATACGAACATACACACAAACTTTCGCATTTATAATATTAGTAATACCCACAACACCTTCCCCTTAAATTAACAATGTTGTAAAATGACATTAAACAAAAGAACGGTGCTCTTCTTCCTATTTATTTTACTTTACTTTTTTACCCTCCCCCCATAAAATCTTAAAAACTATTTTCTGAACTCTTATTACTACTATCATGCTAATATGAAGAAAAGAAGAAAAAAAACAATCTTATCATTCGCACATTTACATGTATTTTTTATATAATTATGTCACTCAATGCAGAGCCGCTGTTTAGCATTTTTTTAGCTTTTCTTATGAGCAGCGGGGATGCGGGTTTCTTAAGAGCAGTGATATTGGCGTACGAACGTCGATATTATCTGATGCTGTGTCTTCTTTGAGACCCTCATCCCCACAAGCATCACAGAAGTCATCCACGCTTACGTTCGATGAATTTGACCCATTTTCACATTTGATTAAATGACGCCTATTGCGTCTGTATCTTGCACCAATTTTATTTTGCACAATATATGATCGAGGGGTGTTCGCATAATCGACCACAGTTCCCCTTTTTCTAGTTTTTCCGTCTATAAACATAACTACATCACCTTTGTCTAGATTTGGAAGTGGTTTACATTGCTGATTATCTAACATTTTTTATACTCTGGAAGAGTCGATAGGCCTTGGTTTTAAAAGCTTGCATTGCACTGGCAATTGGCACCGCAGCCTTCGACCCATCAGTAGCTGAGCAGGAGAACTAAACCATCTATCATATCATAACCATCACTAAGGGATAAACCACCCCTTGGGATGTTTCTTAAATTCAGAAGAGCCAAGTTAAAATCTCCGTTGCCTTTTATTGACTTGATAAGTATTTTTTTATAGTTTGGACCGCACGTTCGGTTTTTCCATTTGATTGAGGATAATTAGGTGATGACGTCACATGGTCAAAACCCCATTCTTGCGCAAAACTTCTGAATTCACGGCTACTGTATCGTGTTCCATTATCGCTTATTATGACTTTTGGGATGCCGTGACGTGAAAATATCTGTTTCATGATTTTATTATTGTGCTAGACATAATGTCATTCAGTTGGCTAACTTCTATATAATTAGAATAGTAGTCAACGATAGTTAAATAATATTTTCTTTTGTACTCAAAAATATCTGACCCCCCGTTTGTGCCACAGTCGTGTTGGAATTTCGATTGGCAAAATCGGCTCTTTGCATGGGGCGTTTGAGAACTCCTGACTGACTTTACAACGCTTCACATATAATTCAATGTGACGTGACCGAAACCAAAACTATGGTTTATGTTGTGAATGCAATAAAACGACCGAGCTCTGGGCAACAACTGTTTATTAAGAAAACCGTTACTACCAACACAACTAATAATAATATTTTATTATGAAATACCCACAACACTAAGTATATCAAGAGAACTGCTAACTTCGTGATACAGACAAGATACGATCTGGCAAATAACTGTGAAACCGTGATGCTGAAACTCACAGAACTCTTAATATGCGTTACATTTGAAGAGCCAATCGTGACCCGATACATTATCAGATTCACTCAATCCTGAGAAGGGGATCCTCCTTCAATAATTGAGGCCGGCGGGATACTGCGGTCGCTATGGCAACAGGTCACTTAGACCCCTGAATATAAAACGACCTCCTAGTGTTATTAGTTTTATCAGTGGATCCGGTTTGGGATTGGAAGCAAATCGTGTAAAGTTTTATCGAACGGATTGAGAGCCGGTGGCAGTATTCTCGTGCACAACCCGTCTGTATGTCTAACTGATCTGCCGCCCAGTCGCGGCACCCTGCATTACATGTTCCTGTATGGCGTTATGAAATATTTATAAAATTTACAAAATACAGTGTAAAAATTAAACGCCTACCCGACCCAGCCAGGAATCGAAACTGGGTCTTCCGCAATCCCGGCGGCTGCACTGAACGCTATGCTACCGGGAAGGCTGACGTAGACGCTGAATTTTGTCACTGCTTTTGTGATTTTTAGAGTGCTAATAGCGGCACAGCGCGCCATCTATCCAACGGTCATTGCAACCGTTGGCTATGCAGATTCATCTTTGCAGATGAATCTGATGATTGTATTTCATCTGCAAAGATGAATCTGCATTGCGGAATCTTCTCGGAAATTGCTTCCGGATTGCGGAAGACCCAGGTTCGATTCCTGGCTGGGTCGGGTAGGCGTTTAATTTTTCACTGTATTTTGTAAATTTTATAAATATTTAATTTAGCTTCAGTGCAGCAATGAGCACTTGATTATAAAAAAAAAAGAAAGTAAAAATTTGGCGTTATGAAATTATACAGTAAAATGACTACGCTACTCCTCGTTGGCCGAGTGGAAAAGCGCTCGGTCCGATACCCAAAGGTCCTGGGTTCAATTCCCTGGTAGGGCAATGTGTATCGGATTTTTCGATGCATAGCCTGGGTTTGTCATCACCAACCCGCACTTGGCAAGCGTGATGATTAAGCCATTACCCTTCGATTGTAGCTTGATTTTAATGATGGAGGCGTTTGCCCAGCAGTGGGACAGTTATAGGCTATTTACTTGCTCACTTTAGTTTACTAGGGTGAATGTCTGGAGATTGTCCAACTGATGGTCACGGATCACCTTGGTGGCAAGTGAGGGGATGTGCTAGGGTTTTAACCTTATCGAGAATCCGTGGTAATTGCAGCGTATGCAAAACGTAAGCTCGTTTTCTTTTTGATTTTTTATATTTTGCCCACGTTTCGTTATTATTTTAAGTTAAACTCGGTTTAAAATAGTGACTCTTCTTTTTTCTTTTGTTTCTTTCATGTTTATCATTCAAATGATGAACATATCTTATGACCTCATGATTTTGTCTAGTCACAGATTACCCTTTCGGATTTACAATCTAGTTGTACCGTCATGAGCATTACGTTTGTATTTAGAAAAGGAGTTTTGAAAGCATGAGATGCCATCTTTAAATCCTTGTGTAGTTTTGTGACATGATCAATAGCTTCTTGCGATACGGCAAATGAGTTTATAGTCAAAAGCGCGTTAAACAACGGCAGTTTTAATCAGCGGTTAAATAGAGAACGTAATGAATAAACAAATCGTATGCCAAGCCACAAACCGCCAGTGGTCGTAACTGATCGGCATTAACATTCCCTCCGTACAGTCAGTTAAAAAATCTATCAGTACCTATTTGGTGATGTAATTAAATCCTCTGGTGTGGAAAATTGGGAATGGTCTCATAGCCATTTGCAATAAATTTTCACGCAAGTTCGGCATCAATTTATTTATGCAAAAAACTGGTTTCCCGCATCACATCTGGATTATTTCCTGTTAATGGTGTGTTTCCACAAATACCAATTAGTAATTTAAATTTTAAAAAACAATGTTTTAGTTTCTACTTGACGCGAACACTTTGTTATGAAACAACCTCTTTTTTTTGATTAAACTTTTTAAAACCAATGAGTAAAATAAATGCGAGTAGATTCATATAGTAGATTGTACAACAAGAGCATAAAACGAGCCATTTTACCCGAGTCGTGCATATAGCCACCCGAGCCGGTACGGCGAGGGTGGATAGTCATGTCGAGGGTAAAATGGGTTTTATACTCGAGTTTTGCACCCTGCTTTTCACTTCGATTGCAAGGAAATAAAACAAACCGCAACACAACATAAGCTAGTTTCTAGTTTTGTTTGACGAATAGTTAGCGTCCCGCCACACAATTTTTCTTATTTTTTTTAAATTTTCAACTAGGTGACGTTTGACTATGGTCTGAGCCGTAATGCCAAGTTAATATAAATATTTGCATTATATTTTTTACGTAAATGCACGCCCGTATTATTCGTAAATTTGTATTTAGATTATTTGTAATTAAATTAAGATACTCCTATAACCTAAATTTCATAAAAATATATCAATTAAATGAAGGTGTATTTAATTGTGTATGTAGCTGTAAGGCCTAATTGCCTTAGTCTTAAAAGAAGAAATTACTTTATGCACAAGAGCATAAAAACACATTTTATGCAACCTTCTCTCGACATAAAGAACAACTTTACGAGCATGAGAAGTGAAAAAGTTATTTCATTTTAAGGAATTATTTATTTTAATGCAATTGCAAAATGGTAATAAGGGTGCGCCATCCGTAAGTGACAAGTGTCATATATTTTATTTGAAATGTCTTCGTCCGTATTTATTTGATGCCGCGCGGCTTTACTAATTTTGTATGGGGAATTTAACGTGTTTATTTAAAAAATAATTGTTTAAAAAACCGCTTGTTAAATCGATAATGTGAGACGGACGATTTGTACTTGAGTTTATTGGTGATTGTTTAGACATAATTAGACTAAAAGTTATTTCATTTTAATGTGTAGTATTCGCGTAAACTTTAGAAAACAATATAATTAGAGGTATAATAATTTAGATAAACTATATGAAAACTAAACGCCGCCACTTGTTTCATGATTTTTGCCCAACTTTAAATGATATTGTAGAAAAAACTATAATGTTTTATGAATTTATGGGTCGGACTAATTGTAAACACGATCCCATTTTTTTTTATTTTTTTTTTTCAATCACTTAATAGCATTTATTTACAAAACAATACGTACAGTCCAGCCGTCTCAAATACCAAAATTATCTACTAGAGTTCAAGAAAAAGTGCTTAATATGATAAACTTAGATTACATGCTAACAGCTAGCCAGGCGGACTTGTTTCCATATTCTTATAAAATAGGGAAGTGGCGCCAGTGTTCGACACTGCAGGAACCTATGATCGACACTTGTTACCTTCAATCATCAGCAGTCAGCAACTACTTTGTGACTTTATAGACCACCCACCAGCTGCTTCTTAGCCAACGTCCACTAAAATTTCAATGAAATTTCATGTTTCGTTGACAAAGATAAAAATAAAGATAAATTATTTAAAAAAATTGGTTTATACTCTATTTGTTCGAGGCATGTGTACATAGGTGTCAGGCTAAATTTATAGTTTCAACATGTCGTACCTTTGCGGTGTACAAATTATAAAATCGAATGAACTTAAGTAAGATAAAAATTAAATAAACACAAATGAAACTAGACTTAATTAGGCACTTATTAAAAATTGAAATTAACATTATATCAAGTCAAATAGTAAAATTTAATAATTTAAGTCAATCCCTATTTATACGTGGAAGTACATAAATACATATATACATTGTGTGTGTGTATAAATGTATGGATTTAGTGTATATATTATATATGTATAGTGTATATATTGTATATTTTATATATATTTTTTTAATATTATATATTAGAATGTATTTATCAACAATTTTTTTTTTACGCCTTATGCAATTAATTATGTTAAGGGAAACCTGTTTAGGTAAACCTGAAAGCTTTACCTATTATTGTTTAAGTACTATGTAAGAAAATATTGTATTGTTACGCAGTTGGTTTTCTTAATAAAGAAAAAAAAGAAAAAAAAAATTCAAAATTTGTCATTTAAAAAGTCCGCCAGTGTATAATAGCATTTTTCAATTAACATATTCTAAAAAAAACAAAAAAAAAAAAAACAAAAAAAAAAAACAAAAAAAAAAGCAGTCGTCGACAAAAAACCAATGTCGAACACGGGTGCCACGACGGGTAGTAGCGCCAGTTATCAACACTTTAGACCAGTCTTCAACATAATTTTCGACGCCACGACCAGAATTTTTATTGGAATTTTACTGGAGTCATCCAGTTAGGAAGCAGATGGCACCAGATGGTCTGTTTTCAATTGCCGCTAAAGTCAGTTGCTGACTATTTCTACTGATTATAGGAAACAACTGACGATCACTGGTTCTTGTCGAAAACTGGTGTTACGATACTCAATGGTGAAGATTGATGACAATTAAAGGTATTACGGACACAAAAAGCTCAATGTATTTAAACGATTACATAGGTACATTTTAATCGCAAATGCACTGAGCGAGCGATCGTTAAGATCCCATTGATACTAAATATATATTTTGTTTATGTAATACGATAGTTTTTTCATCATTTATCAACTTAACTGTGACTAGAGTTTTGGCTTTTTTTGGTCGGCGCACCCTTACTCGATGGAGCAGTGTTTAACACGCCCGATCTGCGATTGCTAAGGTTAAGCAACTTTCGAATGGAAACGGCTGGTAATCGGATGGGCGATCAAAAATTTGATTCGAAAGGCACGTACAGCCGTTGCTTCCGGCCGCATTAGCAGTCGTCGACAACCACCGCACGGCACCGCACTGGGCCCGCGTGGCGGTATATGACTATTACCCAGCGGTGGGGACATAGGTAAATTGAATTAATGATGATGATGAATGTTCCTTGAAACTCCTCCACAAAGCCAAAACGCTTGTATTACGAAAGAGATTACTTCAATAGTCTAACGTGGCTATAGCTTAACCCCCTTACAAATAAACAAAGAATAAGGTGCGTATTAAAAAAAAACATATATTTTATATAAACTTTTTATAAATAGCTTGCCTACTTCTTAACTGATCTTTAGTATTTGTAAAAATATTATAATCAGATGTTAATGACGGTAGTTGACATTGAATGGGCGCCTTTGGCTTTCAAAGTAAATAGTAAATAGTGTTGAATAATTTCGGCGGGCTGGTTAGAACCACGATAGCTCAATTGGGAGAGCACCTGACCCGGTATGTCAGAAGGGTGCGGGTTCAAATCCTGCTCGTGGAAATTTTTTCAACATTTGCGTTTTTGTAATTTGTTCGCAACAAAATTTGCATTAAAAATTATATAAACATTTTAAGGTCCGTATAGTTATTCCGTGTTTTGTCTCTTTTATACTCTAATTTGAAATGACGTTTACATGACAGAAACAAAACACGGAATAACTATTCGGAACTTATTTTTTGTTTATTTGTAAGGCGGATAATGTTTCGACCAAGATTTCTTGCATTTAACGCGACTATCCCGCTATCCGGCTACCAACACTCCTGAATTTCAATCAGAAAAGATTCCGGGCGATCCGTTAAATCAACATACATTTTCAATATCTAAAATATACAAAATACACACTCCGCCTCCTGCGGAAATAGCGTTACTCGTAGACGATAAGGCTAGCGGCCTTTGTGGTTAAAATTGATTCTCACTCCGGGCTCCTTCCAAATGTTGCCATTATCAATTCCACTGAGCCAATGCTCTTCTATCGATAATTGGATCGGTGACACACGGGACTGGCTGGCTTATTTAATTTTCTATCTTCAGAAGAATATGTTGTGTGCAGACTTATTAGATTTTAAATCATGTTGTGGAATTTCGACTGGGGACTGTGGGACTTAAAATGGTGGTAAAAGCGTGTTTTCTTTGAAAAAAAAGAGACAAAGTGCTAAAAAAAAATCCACGAGCGGGATTCGAACCCGCACCTCATGACGTGCCGGGTCAGGTGCACTACCAACTATGCTATAGTAGCTCTATCCAACTCGTGTTTTCTATATTCCATAACATGGTCGACACATATAATAAAAAATTCAGTATAGTAGACATATTTTCTTGTAGTACTAGTTCATATAATAGACAGATAATTGAGTTATTGTTAAATGCCTAATAATTATTTAAAAAAAAATTATATACATTATACATATTATATTAAAACTATGTACCTACTACAAACCATGGATGTGATTGTGTGTGGGTGCATGTATATTATGTATTTAGGTGTAATGTATGTGCCCACACATAGTTCATATATTTATATTTCATAATTATTGTGCTTCAAAGAAACGATATTTCATATGTTTTGTTGAGACCCCATTCATTTTAGTTTTATATATAAAATGTAACAATCGCCGTTGAGTTTACGATAAGTAATAAACTATACCAATATTTAAGTTTACCATAAGCTACATTGTAAACTTGTTTGTTCCATAAATAAATAAAAAACAAAAAAAATAAAAAATAACGAGGTTATCCACTTTGAGCACCCGCCTAAATAGCACCAGCACAAATAGCACCCGGCCTAGTCCACATTCAGCACTTATTGATATTTTTGGCAGGTGCTATTAGTGGATTCTAATGTATTTTTAAATTTTTCTCCACGAACAGCACCTACAATACAGCAGCATAGTGCTGACACGATGAAGAACGTGAAACCTTTCATCTCTCTTGATGGTAAGTAAGGAATCCAAATTAAATGAGGAACTGGCTATCTTGTATCTAACTGTCAGAAAACAAAATACTGCTAACTATGATAACTTTTATCCGTGCGGTGACGGAGAAAGAATACTATTCACCGCCCCTCTCCTCCGGTGGGTGTCGTAAGAGGCGACTAACGGATTTTCGAGCTTCCATATGCTCTACTGCGTGGTAGGGCTTGGCCCGTCTGGTTAGTGACCACCGTGCGCATGGTGTAAAACCCGTCAAGTGACCGCTTGTCGGTCGCGTTTCGGGATCAGCCAGCGTATAACCAGAGCTCGAGTGGATGTTGCTGCGATGCATTTGGTCTGTGGAGGCTTCCGTCAAACCAGTGCCAAGAGGACTTCGTTAACCCGCCGACCAGGGAGACCCGTAGAAACGGCTGTCCCGCTGGCCGCCCGTGGCACAGTACAGGGGCCCAAGCGAGCCTAACCAGCTCGTGAGGCTGCCTCACCATGCCACGCATAATCTCGGGGTGGCCCGTCGTGCCGGTTGGTGACCGGAAGGTGGGGTCCCGGCGGCCATTCCCGGGGGGGTTCGGGGGCCCTTCCGTTCGGCGGGTTAATGATACTCATCTGTAGGCTGCTCCCTGGTGAAACAGGCCGCCACACTTTAACCATTTGCATCGCGGTAGCATTCCCTCGTTTCACGCCTCCCTCCTTTTCTTCATCATGACAGCGCCAAACACTAAAACTGGTCTTACAGCGGTGCACACCCCCACCACAACCTTACCGTTTGAGGTCGAGTTCGCTAACATCCGCGGACTCCATGTAAACCTCAATGCCGTCCACCACCATCTTGAGACGGCGCGGCCAGCAATGTTGGTTTGACGGAGACGCAAATAATCTGTCCGGCCGACACCAGCTACCTGCACTATCCGGGCTTTGTGCTTGAAGAGTCCTTCAAAGCCAAAGCCGGAGTTTGCTTGTTCGTTCGGACGGATGTTTGCTGTCGCCGTCTGCGCTGTCTGGAGGACCCTTCCTTTTCCCTCCTTGCGGTACACGTCGACTTGGGCTCTCATAGCCGTGTCTACGTCTGCGTCTACCGATCCCATAATGGCGACATGGAGACAACTCGACTTATGGAACACCTTAGTCGGGTAGCAGATGAAGCGCAGGAGCGGTTTCCATCGGCGGAATTGGTGTTTTTGGGGGACTTCAATGCTCACCACGAGTTGTGGTTAAGTTCCTCCAAAACTGACCATGCTGGTAGAACTGCCCACGCATTCGCTCTTACGCACGACCTGACTCAACTGGTGAACCAGCCCACCAGGATCCCAGATATAGTCGGTCACGCGCCCTCTTTGCTGGACCTTCTGCTGACGAGTCGCCCAGCTGGCTACCGAGTGGAGGTTCGAGCTCCTTTAGGATCCTCGGATCACTGCTTGGTATCCAGCAAAGTGCCTCTGGCCCCGCTACCGCCTTCAGCGGTATCGAAACGCCAGATTTGGCATTACTCGTCGGCAGATTGGGATGGTATGCGGGACTATTTCGCATCCGTTCCTTGGGGGCAGCGCTGCTTCAGCGGGAAGGACCCGACAGCTAGTGCGACTGCAGTTGCTGATGAGATAGTCTTAGGAATGGAGTACTATATTCCGCACTCCTATGTCATCAGCAAAGGCAGGCGCAACCGATGGTTCAATCGCAAGTGTGCCAACGCTGTTGTTAACAGGCAGACGGCATACCGCGCTTGGATCAGAGGTTCAGCCCAAGGAGATCCTGAGACCAGCACACTGAAAGCAGCCTATAACAATGCCACCAAGTCCTGCAAGAAGGCTTACAGAAGAGCGGATGCCCAGCGCGTTGCACGGGTTGGCCAAGAATTACTGACGCATCCTACGGGCAGCCGTAGCTACTGGCGTCTTGCCAAAGCCGTGCAATCTAACTTCTGCCAACCCTCGCTGCCACCTCTGAGATGTCCTGACGGATCTTTAGCTCACAAGCCGCAGGAGAAGGCCGATCTCCTGGCCGGACTTTTTGCGGCTAACTCCCGAATCGATGACTGCAATGCACAGCCACCAACAATTCCTCACTGTGGCCACACAATGCCTGATATTAAAATCAGACAGTGTGATGTACGTGCGGAGCTACAGTCAATCGATGTTCGGAAAGCTAATGGCCCTGATGGCATCCCAGCAATAGTTTTAAAAATGTGTGCAGCGGAGTTGTCCCCCGTTTTAACTCGTCTATACCGTCTCTCGCTTTCTTCAGGTTGTGTGCCGGAATCTTGGAGAGATGCTAATGTGCAACCGGTTCCGAAAAAAGGAGATCGATCAGATCCGACTAATTACCGCCCAATAGCCGTTACTTCAGTTTGTGTAAAGTCATGGAGCGGATTCTAAATAAACAGCTTATCCGCTACCTAGAAGAACACCCCTTAATTCACGATCGCCAATACGGGTTTCGGCCGAAACGGTCAACGGGTGATCTTCTAGCGTTCGTTACACATCTCTGGGGTGAGGCTATTGATAAGCGTGGCGAGTCGGTGGCTGTTGGCCTTGACATAGCCAAGGCTTTTGATCGGGTCTGGCACAAAGCCCTTCTGTCCAAGCTCCCGGCATACGGTCTGCCTGCTCAGTTCTGCAACTGGGTCGCTGGCTTCCTACATGAGCGTAGAATCCGAGTACTCACAGACGGATGTGCTTCGCGGTTCATGTCAGTGAACGCTGGTGTCTCTCAGGGGTCCGTTCTATCCCCCACGCTGTTCCTTTTGCATATCAATGCAATGCTTCCACTTGGAAATATTCATTGCTATGCAGATGATAATACGGTGCACGGTGGGTATAACGGTCACCCAGCGGCTGGGCAGGTCGAGACTGAAGTGAAGCGAGTAAATCTTGTCATTGAGCTCAATCGGGTATTGGACCTCATATCTAAATGGGGCTCCAATAACCTTGTTGAGTTCAATGCCAAGAAAACACTGGTCTGCGCGTTCACGGCAAAAAAGTCGCCATTCCTACCCCTTCCCTCTCTTCAAGGCACATCACTCGGCCTGCAGAGCAGTATAAACATGCTTGGTATGGAGATTCGCTGCGATCTGAACCAGAGGGACTATATTGAAACCGTGATAAAAACTGCGTCACGTAAACTCGGTGTCCTGAACAGGGTGCGGCGATTCTTCACGCCGGATCAGTTGTGCCTTTTGTACAAGACACAGGTGCGATCTTGCGTGGAATATTGCTCGCACCTCTGGGACGGTTCCGCAAAGTACCTTCTCGATGCCTTGGACAGATTGCAGCGGCGCGCTATACGCATTATCGGCAGTGCAGAGGTCACTAATGCTCTCGAGCCCCTGCAATTGCGTAGAGATATAGCGTCACTCAGCGTCTTCTACCGCTTATACCACGGCGAGTGCTCTGAAGAGCTTTTTGACCCACCTTCTCCCTTTCTCCATAGGAGTACGCGTGCTGCTCTCCGGAGTCACCGCTGTACTGTCTCGAACATTCCATCGCGCACAAAGAAATTTGGTGACTCGTTTTTCTGTCGCACTTCCAAAAGATGGAATAGTCTACCAGCGCACGTTTTCCCTCCTTCCTATGACATGGGGTCCTTCAAACGAGGCGTGAAGAGGCACCTTGTGGGCCGGCAGGGTGAGGGTGACTGATGCTGCGTTGTTTTCTCGCTGCACCAGTT
This sequence comes from Eudonia lacustrata, assembly GCA_947562085.1. NCBI lineage: Eukaryota > Metazoa > Arthropoda > Insecta > Lepidoptera > Crambidae > Eudonia > Eudonia lacustrata. The sequence goes on along the minus strand of OX387318.1, from coordinate 12,869,865 downwards.
GTCCTTACGTCTGGACTCCATTTCCACTTAACATCAGGTGGAGTGGAGTCATTTGCTGAGCTATGTATAAAAAAAAAAAAAAAAAAAAATGATAGTATGACAAAATAAGATGATGTGATTTTTTCTTAGTTAACGCTTTGTAAACTCTTTGGAGACCCTGTACTGAGAAGATGCGACAAGAAAAAATGAAAAGCAAAAGTATGCAAGAGATTATGCAAAATATAAAGATATATACAAATAATGCAAATGTGATTATGCTCGCAAATGCACCTACTTTTTATAAGTAAGCCATGGACGCAAACTACCTATATTTAAAAAGGAATTAATGCGACTGGGAATATCCACTCGGTGAAGTTAAACTACGAGTCAACTTGCAAACGGGTACGCTACTTCCTCGTAGAACTTGATAACTTCAGTTCGCGAGAAAGAACTTTAAAAGTTGAAACCAGCGAATGACATCCCTAGACAATGGAAACATATTACTACGTGGAGAGTCACTGTAAAAGGCAGTAGGTATATTAAAATGAAATAAAAACACAAAACCAAAATAATAAAAAAATAAAAAAAATAAAAAAAAATAAAAATATTAATGATACATGTGTAAATAAACGCAAGTAGATCCGTAAAAGTTGTTTCTATTTACCGTCCATTATGACTACTGTAGTATTTGTATATTATACATAAGCATAGCAGTACACTATCTCGGGCTCATCTCTTATCTCGTGTCATTCTAGCGAAACCCGCGAGCGAGAGCGGACGAGCGCCTGCGCATACAGTGTGTTGTCGAGCCAGTTAAGTATTATTCACATTAGATCACGATAACGAAAACGAGAATTTGTAAGGCATTAAAGCAGCGCCTTTTTGTGACAAATGAAGTGAGTTGCAATTATAAAACACAAATTCACGTTTTCGCTGGAATGATCAAAAGGTAAATAAAACTAGGATTCAGCTCACTATATACTTAGCGTCGACCTTTCCAGACCCGGATAAACAATAGCTATAACCACAGGGCACACAATAGCAAATATGTCATCACATCATGACCAGCTCATTTTTATGCCCCCATTGCTGGGGCACGAACCTTCTGTATGGAAACTCCACAAGCAGAACGGGCCATAAACCACCAAGTTACCTAGTGGTTGTTACAGACACTAACGGGCGGGACCAACGGCTTTACGTACACCTTCCGAAACACGGAGGAGCTCGAAATGATAAACTTTTAACTTTTAGTCACTCATTTGATGACCGGCCTTTGTTAAAAAGCGCTGGACACACAGAAAAGACTTAAGACAGAGACGGGGCGCAGACAAATGTCTCTTCCGCGTCCATTTCATACAAAATGTATAGAAGCGTCGCAACGCAAAACATATAGAAAAGACAGGGCGGGGGCACGACGCTTACTCGTCTGCGCCCTATTGTAGAACATACAGAAAGGCACGGGCACGAGCGGACGAGGGAGGGGAGCGGGCGGTACTAGGGATGCCACCCGTACTTTATTTTAAAGTATTGTACGTTATTTCGGGTAATTGTACTCTATACTTTATGAGAACAATAAAGTACGCGAAAATACTTTATTTCACATATTTTATTTCTCTGGGATTCTTTTTACGTCAACTTCTTAGCAGTATTGGGCTTAGTTTCCTTAGACTTTCCCGAAAGAGATAAATTCAAAAAACAACAATAAACGTCAACTTCAAATTTGTTGATGAATGCCTCCCATTATTGAAAAAAGTTTAGTAAATTGTTTGATTTTAATCCAAATAATTGGCTCAACCAATGCCAATTTCTGAATTTAAGCACGAAAATTGAATTTAAACAAATCGAGAGCATATTGGATCCTTTAAGTTTTGTCACTAAATTAAATATTAATGTCAACAATTTGTATTCAGAAATAATTATAGTTAATGAAATTATTCCAAAAATAAACAACGAACAAGTGTTTAAATCTAAAAATACTGCTGAAAAATGGCAAATGATTTTTAAAAACTCAGATACAAATTTAACAAATACATTTAAAATTATTTCCTTTTTACTTTCCATACCTGCAACTTCCGCTTTTACGGAAAGATTTTTTTTTCCGTAATTAATATAAAATGGCGAGAAGCAAGTATTTATTTCAATATGGATCTAAAATAAGACTTTGTTAACCAAAGCTAAGACTAATAACAAATACACATGGAAAAATAAATATATTACATATTATAATTACAATTACTTACTAAAAAATAATTGTGTACTATTTTATTTCTTGAATTTCCCAATAGTACTATATTTTTAGAAAAAAAATACTATTTTACCCTTAAAAAAAGGTGGCAACCCTACGCGTGATGTCCGTGCCTCATCTTTTCTATATGTTTTAAAAAGTCGCGACGGCGCGGCGCGGCGCTTGTCAGCGCTTGTCTGCGCCCCGTCCGCGCCCCGTCCGTGCCTTACGACTTTTCTGTGTGTCCCGCGCCTTATCTTCTGCAATAAACGTATCACTGCGCCATCGAGCTCCTCAAACCAAAATATCTGTGGCTGTAATAAGCTACCACGCTGCAGGTAGGTTGGGAGTTAACGAGTTCCATTTTCCGACAGCAACTAGGACCAATGGCTTACCATGACTTCCGAAGCGGGAAAGAGCCTAGGGTAGTGACACCGGTGTTCGACAGGAACCAGTGATCGTAATTTTTTTCCTTTAATCATTAAAAATAGGGGCCAGCAACTGATTTTAGTCTTCAACAACCATTGAATAAAGTCCACTTGCTCCCAGCTGTCATCCCGTAAAATTTCAATTATAATCTATGTTATTTTTTGGTGACGAAAGTTGTGTCGAATACTGGGCTTAAAGTGTCGAAAACTTTTTTTTTTATTTAAAACAACATCGCATACATTGTTCTGAGACCAAGGTAAGTAGCTAAAGCACTCGTTTCATTGAAATCAGAAACAACGACGGTACCACAACCACCCAGACCCGACACAATATCGAGAAGTTCGTTTTCGACATTGACCCGACCGGGAATCGAACCCGGGACCTCAGACTTAGCGCCGCCCAAAGTCCGACGTGCAAGACTCGGCTACGGAGGTCGTCGAGGCCATTACCCTAGATATTTTTATTTGGTTACACACCGGCATTTCGAAAGTTGCTTACCGTGCGTACTTACATTACAACGATAAGATTAATGAATACTTAGTTACTCTATCTATCTATATAGATATACAAGATGAAGGTAGCTATACTTATATCGAGGATATACGTTTAATAAATCTCATTAAAACGAGGGGATTAGTGTATTTATTTCTCTTACATTTGTTGTCGGATTCTTCCTGTTTCGTTGTACTTTTATATATATCAGAGCGACATTTAATCAGCCCCAGTTGACTGTTGTCCTCTTCTAATAAAGGAGGGTGCGCAAAAAAAGTTTTCGTCTTTTCAGCCTGTATTTATTACGACCTATTAAGGTTGCCTTGTTTTATATCGCTTTTGGCTTATTATAAGAGACACCTTAGGTTATTTATTTTTACTAATATACCTATTTATTGTTGGTATTTTATTGTTAAAACTGTGCACAAAAACATTTACATTTCGACACTATAAAGTTTTGATAGTAGTTGAAATTAGATACATTTTAAGCATTTTACGGATCTAGACACGCGGTAGCGTGTCAAGCCAAGTTCAAGCTAACAGAACTGGCGAGCAGTACCGTGTGTAATATTACACGAACCAATTGGAGTCACTTTTGCCCCCTCATAACAAAAACTATTTCACATAAACATCTCAAATTTGGCTCATATATTGAGACTTGCGAGATACATATGTGCTCCAAATTTCATAAACACACATCTAACGGTTAATTAAATATTAACGTCCAAAAATCGTAATTTTTATCACTGACTGACTCACTGATCTATAGATAGATCAAAACTCGAACCCAGTTCCAGATGACCTAGAACGTTCAAATTTGGCATCCAGATAGGTAGTTGGGCGAATACAAAGGAATGAATCTGAAACTAGTAAATTTTTATCAATTTAATATATTTTTCAAGTAGGTGATTTTGTTAGGAACACTTACAGATGCCTGTAATGTAAGATCAGTATCAAAATACATGACAGCCGGTCTTTATGTGGATTTTAAGGTCTTCACGTGAATATAATATAACGAGTGGAATACCATCCCTTTTTTTTAATCCAAACATATCAGTTTTAGTACATACAAATACAAATACAATAGTACATATAACTACTTTTAAGTAAGAGTATAGACGACTTTCGTATTTATTACGTTATTATTATCTGGGATTTAGTATTTATTATTATTTCAATAATTAGCGCACTTCAATAGTGTAAGATCATTACTTATAAATAATTAAATAATACCACGGACCACGGCGCACGGTGCGGCGGGCGGCCGTGTAGCAGCGGGGTGGGAAGAGCGGTGCGATAATTTTATTATGAATAAGTGCTTACCTACTAATAATTTCTGTTCAAAAAGTAATAATATCCGTTAAGGGTGCGCCGACCAAAAAATGCCAAACGTACAGTCACGGTTAAGTTGATATAATTGAAAATACTATCGTATTACATAAACAAAATATATGTCGGAGACTTGGCGCTAGCATCGCTTTTATACGACAAGTATAGTCTATACTTGGGACTTCTTGGCGGGAAAGTGAAGCGTCATGTCTGTGGTTTTGTCTTATTTTCCAAAATTTGTGTTATGTCGAATATTAATGAGAAATAATGGTGGATTATTAACCGTTAAGTGTTCGTGAGTGTGCATAAGTGTTGGCAAATGAAACAAAACAGTGCAACGTCACTTTTCAAATTCTCTCAAGAAGCTCGCGTGAGGACTTAGTAAAGCCCCACATCTTTACTGAGATACTCGAGGGGTTGGGGGGTATATCATTTCTCACTTCCCATTTCTAATATCATTCATCATCATTTAAGGAAATATTGTTTATTTATGTATTACTTGTACGAAAAATTACTTTGACACTGGCTAAATGTGATAATCGCACGAAGCCATCAACTAAAAAAAAAAAAAAAGTCTATACTTGAGTGTGATCTGTTCAGCCTATGCTCTATGGTACGCGAAACGTCAACGTCAGTTGGCGCGACAACGGACTGGTGGAGAGGAGACATTTGAACGGGAGCGGTTGGAAAATACGCACGCGCAGAACTCACTTCGTTTCTAAAATCCATTTGCATCGGGTAACTGTTTCTAAGTTATTTAATTGTGATGTTAAAATAACATTGAAGTGACTGTAAGGAATACGACTGCGTTTTTATTTTGAAGATCCCAGATGAACAGTGTTATCGACGAATCCGAGTTTGCTCGACCGTACCTACCTACAAACCACGCCGCCGACATTATGTATTTAGTATCCAAGGCAACGTGTTTACAGTTAGTCCGATCCATAAATTCATAGCATTAACACACTATAGTTTTTTCGACAATATCATTCAAAGTTGGGCAAAAATCATGAAAACGAGTGGCGGCGTTTAGTTGATATCTTATAGTTTATCTAAATTATTGTACATACGGCGGCAGATCAACCTACCCAAAACTGTCCAATCTCTACAATCAATTTTGAACTTTATCATTTGGTTCTAAGGATCAATATTCATTGGAGAAATTTGACAGGTTTGGGTAGGTTGATCTGCCGCCGTGTGTACCTTTGATTTTGTCTAAGCAATCACCAATGTCTAAACCACAAATCGTCCGTCTCACATTTTCGATTTATCGAGCGGTTTTTCAAATTATTATTTTTCAAATTAACACGTTAAATTCCCTATACAAATTTAGTATGGCCGCGCGGCATCAAAAAAATATCGACGAAGACATTTCAAATAAAATATATGACACTTTTCACTTACGGACGACGCACCCTTAATTAATTTGAAAAAATGTTGAAACAATGTCCACGATTGGGATTCGAATCCGCACCCCATGACATACTGGGTCAGATGCACTACTAACTCGCCGAAATTTATATCCTTATTTACTCTTATTTTGTAAGCCAAAGGAGCCCATATTGTAATTTATGTGCAACAAAATTTGTGTAAAATTATATTTAACCCTAATTATACATGTTAATGAAATCTATTTTTTATATGACGTACAGCGCTTCATAATAAAAATTTAGATTTAAAAAATCTACCGATATCTAGTATTATCACGATAATAATAATATATAATTAATATGTAATCACGATTATGGCAAATATAACTCGACACTCTGGGTGTCCCCCAGAGTGTCACTGTTAGGGCTTAAGGTTAAGTTATTTCTGTTTCAACTTTTATAATGAACACCCACCCTTAACAAAAAGGATCTAGACTTAAATAAAGAATGAAACCTTTCACGAACTTTGACTCTCAAAGTGCTAAAGTATGTACACCTCCGTTGAATTGAAAATGGGTCTCAAACTCATATTCTAAAGATATTTTGGCGAATCAATTTTGTGCCAAGGCATATTATAGTCTAAAAGCCGTTTGATAGACGAACTATTTGGTTGGACAGAACATTTTTGTGAAACTACATATCTATCTACAGGGCGACTCACATATTATCTTTAATTTCCTTTTTATATTATTACATACTTGAATTTTTTAATTTATTTTGTTGCAAAAAATGCGTTATTTATGTACGCTTACAAAATATGAATTTTGTTTGAGTAGGTTACAATGATGTCTTACGTTTTGTCACCTAAATTGGTTAAGATTCTTTTTATTCTACTTTGGGGCTTGACCTATAACTGATTTAATGGTATAGAATTTTCCAAACTAACTTTAACTGCCGCTACACACAATGCTCAGATAATTGTAATATCAACAGACTTAGATAGCATGGTGGTATCCAGCCAGGCAGACCAGCTACCACCAACCACACCGAGTACATTTTGTACTTACGCTCGGATCGGAATTCGGGACCTATGGGTAGACCCACTATGAGTCGAACCAGTAGACCACAGCGAACGGTTCAATTTATTTAAGTTACAACTGTAAATATTGATAAATCGAAAAATAAAATCAATGTCAATCTTAAAATTCGTTTTTTTTATTTCCATTAAGTTGATGTTATAACTGTATAGGAATCGAACACAATGAAACAATCGGTACATAGTATCTCGTATATTGCACTGGGCGCAGCCAGCCGCTTTTGACATAATCTGTCACTCCGTAGATACATTTATTAATTACCCTCAATCGACTCAATTCATAACAGTTACCTAACTAACATTTTTATAAGTCTTCTATTTGCAATATCCATTAAACTATCGTTAAGTTTCCATGCGTCCTCCGTTTTTGATTATTGCAGCAAGGTAATCAAAGCGTCATAAAAAAAGTAATAAAGACTTGACGTTTCAATGGAAGTGAATTATAGAATCGCATCCATGCCAGCGCAGCGGTGGAATAAAAAAGTACTCACAGACTTTAGTTAGTTAGTTAGTTATACTGGGCTGTATCCGCACTTAGCCATTCGATTTGGCCATTGTACGTATTGTACCTTCTGCCTACTCCAACCAACCCAGATTATCCCAGAAGGCTTGTAGCCTTTTCAGGCTGCTGCAGGCTTCCGCAAGCGTTCTGGGTGTTTGGAGAAACCGTGCCCGTTCGTCTGCCACACTCCTGCACTCCATGAGCACGTGTTGTGGCGTTTCTTCCGCCTCCATGCATCCTCTGCATAGAGGGCTGTCGGTCACACCTATCGTAAATAGGTGCTTGTTTAAGGGACAATGACCAGTAATAATACCGATGATTTTACGGATCCTGTCCCTGTTTAATCTAAGGAGGTTGCGGGCAAGCTTTTTTGATGCCACCGAAACTGCATTCTTGGTTTGCCTGCTACCTACACTGTTTCTCCATTCTGTTAGATGTTCATCTTCGGTTAATTTGCGCAGCCACGTTTTTATCTGGGCCTGAGGTATGGGCAGCAGTGGTTCCGGTCCATAAACTGCTACCATCGATCCTCTTTTGGCCAGTTCGTCAGCGGCGTCATTACCCTGTGAGTTGCTGTGTCCTTTAATCCATTGCAAAGTTACTTTGTTTGCTTCTGCTATGGATTGGAGAGTGTTATGACATTCCAGTACAAGGACAGAGGTTATGGTGTTGTTTTTTAAAGCTTGAAGTACGGATGCACTATCTGAGACAATTTTTATATTTAGGTCTCTGACAGCTCTGGCTGCAACCGCCTGTGCCGCCTTGGTGATACCAATACATTCTGCTTGAAAGATTGTATTTAACTTGTCTAAAGTTGTTGAAATTTTTATATTTAAGTCATTCGAGAAGACACCCGCTCCAGTGCCGTGTGCGGTTTTGGATCCGTCTGTGTATATCCTAACTTCATTGATGCCAGAGCTATCAACTGGTTCCGCAGTAAGTTGGATATTGTATCTTCTATCGAAGATGTGGTGACATGGTATTCTGTCCATGGGCGCTTCAAGAAACGGTATTTCTTTCAGGCTTGCCTGCAGAATCTTTGAGTGTGTAGTTATGCTTTGTTTCCATAACCCGTTAGATCTTAGTCTTAAGGCTGCGCCCTTGGCTTCCTCTTGAATGACCAGATCTAGAGGTCTTAAGCTCAATATATACTCCAGAGCGGCTGATGAAGTTGTTCTCATGCACCCCGTGGCTGCTACGCTTGCTAGGCGTTGCAGACTCTGGAGTTTTGCTTTTACCGTGACCAGTTGGGTTCTGGGCCACCAGACAACTGATCCGTAGGTTAAGGAAGGTCTGATAACTGATGTGTATAACCAAAGTGTGATTTTTGGATTTAGACCCCATTTTTTCCCAACAAGTCTTCTACACTGCCCAAACGCTATACAGGCCTTCTTTATTTTTGCGTCAATGTGCCTCGCCCAATTCAGTTTGTTGCGGAAACCCACAACACACACTATGCTACTGTTTAAAACTAGGTTACACCTTAAAATCTACAAAATCCACTCACAGTTCCATGCCGCTCCCGCCGTCCAGAACGGGATCCATATGGTCTGATGGGGCCTGAATCCGAGTCCGGGTCTTCTCGGGTTCCCTAATCACACCCAACGGCTACCCCAAGTGCACTTTCCCCCGAGGAAATACCTGTTTTTCTCCAGCAGCGGTGATGCCGACATCCAGGCGAATTGTACTCCCGATGCGATTCGCTTACGACGTACACTCTCACAAAACACAGGTTGCACAATACACTTAATTAAAGTAATACGGCTCCAAATGCCCTTATTACTACATAAAATCTATTTAATTATCAACACACGATAACCTATCAACCAGCCATTGTTGCCTTCCCGAGACAAGTGTACCAACAAAGAAAAAAAGAACAATTAGTGATGGGGTCATTATGCCACCAAACAAATTGAATCTCGATAATCGATTCGTCCATAATACAAATCAAAGTTTTATTTCCAACAAAATTAAATGCCTGTTTATTTGCAACATCCCGCCACCCAAAGCGGACGTACCGCTTTCTAGCCTGAAATCTTAAACTAGTCAACCGGTAATCGAGCTAAGGTCGCGACTGCGCGATTTAGCACCGATCCATCAACCAATACTTGCGCCACACGCGGAGTCCCGTCCGCGCCCCAGATTAACTTTAAAATGCGACCTCGTCTCCAAAATAATGATGGCAAATTAGCCTCTTTTAATAAAACCAGATCCCCCTCCGAAGGGGGCGACGTCCGGTCTGTCCACTTTACACGCTGCTGCAATAAATGCAGATACTCCAGTGACCAACGACGCCACAAGTCCTGACTCATTTGTTGTATCATTTGAAAACGAGACATCCGGTGTCTGCGTTCATCCTTCCAGGGATACTCAGGCAGGGCAGTGAGTAGCTGACCGACCAAAAAATGACCAGGGGTCAGGACTTCCATGTCATTTGCGTCAGAGGAGAGTGGACAAAGCGGACGCGAGTTGAGAACCGCCTCAACCTTACAAAACACAGTTGTAAGTTCCTCATACGTGAGGGTAGTTTCCCCGACTACCCGGCGCAAGTGGGTTTTTGCCGATTTTACCGCGGCTTCAAATATCCCGCCCCAGTGGGGACAGGCTGGCACACTAAATCGCCATGTGATTCCCCGCTGTGCGAGAGCTTGACTTATGCTATTACAATTTTTATCCAGAAAATCGTTCACATCTTTTAAGTAGTTGGCAGTGCCTCGGTAGTTGGTACCGTTGTCGGACCGAATGAGAGAAGGTAAACCCCGTCGCGAAACAAAACGATCCAGCGTGGCGACAAAGGCTTCCGTAGACAGAGCCGAAACCACTTCCAGGTGGACGGCCTTAGTGGCCAGGCAGACAAAAACGCACAGGTATGCTTTCGTGACCCTAGTGTTACGATAGGCTGTGGTTTTCACCAGAAACGGTCCAGCAAAATCCGTACCGACCCCGTCGAACGGCCTAGTAGTCTGACAAACCCGGTCAGAAGGGAGATCCCCCATCTGTGGCTGCATAGTGGAGGCCTTCACCCGATAACAAGCCACACACTTTAATAACACGCTGCGAACCACTCTCCGAGAGGACAAAATCCAGAACTCCCTCTGTAATATCGCCAGTAACGCATTACACCCCGCGTGAGCGTTTTTCAGGTGTCTATCCGAGACCACCAGTTCTACCAAAGGTCCTCCTTTGGGGAGTAGCAGAGTATGACGGCTACCGAAGGGCAGGTCGGCATTTTTGAGGCGACCTCCAACGCGTAACAGTCCATCCGCATCCAGAAATGGGTTGAGCCGAGAGATCGCTCCCTTGAGCTTTGCGCGACCGACGCGCAAAATCTTCAGTTCGTCCTCGAACCGGTCAGCTTGAACCAGCCGTATCAGGGCCAACAGTGAACTCCTGCGTTCCTCAGCACCCGCCACGGGTGATAACTGCCTCTTGTCTGGATGGCGGCAGTTATGTAGAAATCTCCGGATCCAGCAAGTTACACCTAGCAATTTGTCCAGTTTGCTGTATCGAGCCGTCAACCAATTCGGATCTGGCCTTGACTCGTTTGTTGTCACCAAAACTTTTATTCCAGGGAGCATCCCTAGAGAGCCATCGATCATGGTGACCGGCCATGATGACTCACCCTCCTTTAACCACTCTGGACCCCACCAGAGGGCATGCTGCACCAATTCCGGCGCGGTGCAGCCCCGAGAGGCACAATCGGCAGGATTCCAGGGGCCGGGAACGTGCCTCCAACAAATTTCGATGCCCGAGTTCTATACCTGAGATATCCGATTGGCTACAAACGTTTCCAATACGTGGGGTGCCCCGCGTAGCCATGCCAGAGCTACCTGACTGTCAGACCAGGCGTAGACATTCCGGATGTCCACCGTAGACGTCAGTTCCTTGTGCACGTGGCACAACAGTTTGGCCAATAGATGCGCCCCGCAAAGCTCCAGCTTCGGGATTGTCAGCCTAGTTTTGAGGGGAGCCACCTTGCTTTTAGCCAGAAGCAAGGAGACGGCGACTCGACCCTTCGAGTCCACCGTTCGCAGATACACCACTGCGGCATACCCTCGTTCTGACGCATCGCAGAAGCCATGTAGGCTTGCCCTGTATTTGCCCCGCGGCAAGATCCGCCGCGGCAACGCCACCTGATTGATTGCCTCGATCGTAGAGATCAGAGCGAGCCAAGTGTCGAGTGAGAGCCCTACCAGTGGCTCATCCCACGAGACTCCGAGTGTCCACAGTGTTTGCAATAAACACTTCGCCATAAAAATGCACGGGCTGATCCATCCATTTGGATCAAACATCCGAGCGATGGTGGAAAGGACCGTCCTTTTCGACCAAACTCTTGTAGTTTCCAGTTCTACCCGGAATGTGAAAATATCGTGAACCGGCTGATATTTAATTCCCAAAACGGCGATAGAGTTCGGGTCCCCTGCGTCCTCGAATAGCTGAGGATTCTGTTGGTGATCTTCCGGAATCCCAACCAGAAGCTGTGGCTCGTTGGATAACCATTTTCTCAACTCATAACCACCAGCCGCGAGGAGTCCGATCAGCTCATTCCTGATGATGAGCGCCTCCTCCAGAGAGGCTGCCCCTGTGCAGATATCATCTACGAACACGTCACGTGTCAGTACAGCGGCTGCCCGGGGAAAGCGAGCCCGTTCCTGCTCCGCCAGTTCCAGCAGTGACCGGATGGCAATGAAGGGACTCGACTTCAGGCCGTACGTGCTGGTGTTGAGCTCGTAGACGGTGATGGGATCCTCCGAATGTTCCCTCCAGAGTATTAACTGAAACCTCCTGTCCGCAGGATGTATTACTGTTTGGCGGAACATCATCCGGATGTCCGCACCGAACACCACCTGGTGTCTTCGGAAATTTAAAATGATGTCGACAATGTCCCGATGTAACTTCGGACCAGAATGGAGACATTGGTTCAATGAAACTCCAGTCGACGACGGTGCCGATCCGTCAAAAACAGTCCGTAGTTTTCCAGATGAGGCCTTCAACACCGCGTGGTGAGGCAAGAAAAAATGATCTGTCGTTGTCCAGTCGACAGTCGCCCGCGACATATGCCCCAAGGCCTCGTATTCTCGCATGAACTCGATATACTTTTCCCGAAGTACCGGATCGCGAGACATACGACGCTCCATGGACAAGAGTCGTTTCTCTGCCAACGCCCTCGATTTTCCCAAGAGAGGGGGACAGTCGATAAAGGGCAGTCGAGTTTCGATCCTACTCGACGCCATCCGGCGTGTGTGATCCTTATAAAAGGTTTCGCACTCCACATGCTCCGGATCCAGACGGGAGACCATGGGAGGCTCTTCCAGTTCCCAGAATTTTTGCATCGTCCTAGCGATGGAGGTAGTAGCGACGACAGGTGAGACATCCCGCGTCTCCTGGTCGAAAACCGGTCCCATTAAAACGTGTCCAAAGATGGTAGGTATAGCTACCAACGAAGAGCGGCCCAGACTCCGCTGAGGCCCTAAAAGGATCCAGCCCAGTACATCCGCTCCCAATATGAGGTCCACCGGAGCCGGCTCCTCGAAATAAGGGTCTGCCAGCATGAGACCTGATGTGTCAGACATTGCGTCCCGCGGAATGTCTGTCGGTGGATGCCAACCCAGCAGATTGTTGAGTACGATCGCGGCCGCCGCAATCCGTATCGAAGCGGAATGCACAGGAGAGAAGGAAATGTGGGTCTGACCGGACAGACCCCCCACTTCTGTATCTCCGACTCCCCGAATCGGAACTGAGGGAGGCGCGCACTCCAGACGTAGGCGCCTCGCTACCCTCGTAGTAATTAAGCAGCCCTGTGCCCCAGTGTCTAGGAGGGCTCGTATCCGGACGAAGTCCCCCCTAGGTCCCCAAACGTGTACCTGCGCGATGGGCAAAAGAACCGTCCTCGGTTCCGACGTAGCCCAACCACAGGCTAGTCACGCGTCAGAGCCAGCAGCCGACCCTGTCGAACCGTGATGACTCGGCCAGTAAGTCGGACGCGTGCAGGCCACCATCCGGGGTGGTGCGTATCCAGCTGCCCTACCATACCGGTGATAGGGTGGGTGGTATTCCAACCTCGGGTACTCGTGCAGTACCGGTGAGAACTGTTGACGGTTCTCACGTCGTTGTTGTTCCGGTAACGGCGGCGGAGGATACGCGTACGAGTATCCGGGTGTTGGGTCCGGAGGTGGGGCTCCCTGTACCCAGTGGCCCTTAGAGGCACCAACTCCTGGTGTTGGTCGCGCCGGGTGCCGGGTTGTAGCCAGAACCTGGCTCCGTTCCGGCGGTCCCCAACTCACCTGAGCCGGGGTGTACGAGGGGTTGTAGTGTGGCGGCCGTGGCGGACTCCGTCTTTCCGGAGGCGGAGTTGACCCCGGCCCCAAACCGCCACCCGTGGGAGATCCCCTCTCCCGAACCGGTGCTGAGCCCTCAGCACTACGGGTGCACAGTAAGCGATGGTGCGGTCCGCCGCACACATCGCAAGGCCTCGCCTGGGGACACTCATTATACCTATGTCCTCCCAGGCAGGCATAACACAATCCTCGTGTCCGAACGAGGTTTCGGCGCTCTTTTGTGGGCAGCCCGAGAATTGCTGGACATAGCTGTTCCAAGTGCTGCTGTCCGCAAACCCGGCATCCAGAACCGGGGTTGATGGCGGCCGCAGCCACCAGCCTGCCGCGACCCTTCCCTGGGTTGCGTGGCGGCTGGGCGCCGTAGACTCCGGAAGTGCGGGCCGGCGCACTTGTCGGAGCCTCCTGGGAGGCTAGCTGGTTTTCCAGCAGGCCAGCCTCCTCTTCCAGGAACTCCAGAAGTTCCCCTATCGAGGGCAGAACGCTGCCGAGATCCTTGTGGACCAGTCGATTCCGCTCGAACTTGTCCCTCATCTCCTGCGACAACTTGGCCAGAACGATGTGCAGAAGAAGGAAGGACCACTGGTCGACGGGCAGTCCGAGCGTCCTTAACCCGTTTAAGGACACGGTGAGCGGGGTGATCAGCTGCGCCCTCAGCTGAGCCCTATGGTTGACCCTCGGCAATCCCAGCAGATGGGTCACGTGCGCGTCCGCCTGAAGACGCGGCTTCTCGTACCGCTTCTCCAGCAGCTGCATGGCGGTGTCGTAGCTCGCATCCTGCAGCTCCAGATGCTGTACGAGCTGTCTGGGTTCTCCGTCTAGGAAGGAACGGAGATATGCCAGCTTTTCGGCCTTGGTGAAATCCTTCCGAGTATCCACCAAGGCCAAAAACATGTTCCGGAATCCAGCCCAGTCCCGCATACATCCGGTGAAATGCGGGACCTCCAGGGCACCCAATCTTCCCATGGCGCTGGGTCCAGGGGTGTGGAGCGAAGCGGGGCGCGCAACAGGCTTCCCCTCCCGCAGTCGCCGATGTCCTTCACCCGCTGAAGGACCTCGTCGTAGATGTCTTGGATGTGCTCCAGATCCTTGACATATTGGGCGTGGAGGGCCAGCTCCTTCTCCCCGACCGGGTCGGTTGACAATAGAGCGGTTACCGACCGCTCGGCCAACAAGAAACGAGCCTGCATTTCTTTCGAACGCGTCTCCAAGGCGTCCTCCCGGTTAGGCCGATCTATTAATGCAAGCAGCCCGGTGAACCACCGGAGCTGCTGAGCCAACTCCTGCCGTGACGCTGTCATTATAAATAATTTAAACTAAATAAACCTAAACACAAAATTAAAACGAGTCAACGAAAACACGGAATCGATTATCCCGAATCGACTCAATGCTTTCAATTGAACGAAATTAAATAACAATTAACGTTCCGAGAAATGTCCCAGCCCAAATACAACGAAAACAACGGTACTACCAACCTTACAATTCAACCGCACCTGTCCCGGAAGTGCGATTTTACACGAAATGAGCTTAACCTATTACGAACAAAAAAAAAATACACAAAATTACACCGATTAACCTAGAGGTCCGGTAGTAACCACGCTCTGCTACCAAAATGTTGCGGAAACCCACAACACACACTATGCTACTGTTTAAAACTAGGTTACACCTTAAAATCTACAAAATCCACTCACAGTTCCATGCCGCTCCCGCCGTCCAGAACGGGATCCATATGGTCTGATGGGGCCTGAATCCGAGTCCGGGTCTTCTCGGGTTCCCTAATCACACCCAACGGCTACCCCAAGTGCACTTTCCCCCGAGGAAATACCTGTTTTTCTCCAGCAGCGGTGATGCCGACATCCAGGCGAATTGTACTCCCGATGCGATTCGCTTACGACGTACACTCTCACAAAACACAGGTTGCACAATACACTTAATTAAAGTAATACGGCTCCAAAGGCCCCTATTACTACATAAAATATATTTAATTATCAACACACGATAACCTATCAACCAGCCATTGTTGCCTTCCCGAGACAAGTGTACCAACAAAGAAAAAAAGAACAATTAGTGATGGGGTCATTATGCCACCAAACAAATTGAATCTCGATAATCGATTCGTCCATAATACAAATCAAAGTTTTATTTCCAACAAAATTAAATGCCTGTTTATTTGCAACACAGTTTATTATCCCGGATGACTCCCAGATATTTTACTTGAGTTGATAGGGAGAGGTTGGTGTTAAAGAGTTTTGGTGGTTGGAGTTCTGGTAACTTCCTTTTGTTGGTGAAAAGGATAAGTTCTGTTTTTTTCGGGTTTACTGACAATTTGTGTTCGTCACACCAGTCTTCCACAATCTGAAGGGCTGAGCGCATCACTTTGCATAACACATTTTCAGCGCTCCCATTTATCAGTATTGCTAAGTCATCCGCATAACCAATAGTAGTGTATCGTCTATCATTGAGTTTTTTAATGAGGCTGTCTACTACTATGTTCCATAGAAGTGGTGATAACACCCCTCCTTGAGGGCACCCTCTAACTACTTTAGCCCTCGTAGTAGTGTTCACCACTATCTGAACCGCCCTTTTGCTAACCAGCGCAGTGATCCACTCTCTCAAGGCTGGTTCTACGTTCCGTTTTCGTAGGGCGTGGTTAATGCTGTTGTGCATGGTTTTGTCAAAAGCTCCTTCTATGTCTATAAAAGCAGCCAGTGTTGACGCTTTATTTGTGATAGCTGATTCTATTTTGTGCACCACCATATGTAGTGCCGACTCTGTTGATCTGCCTTTCCTATAGGCATGTTGTTGAGGGTGAAGCGGTTTACTTTTCAGTGTTCCATCCCTAAGGTGTCGGTCTACTAATCTTTCCAGAGTTTTTAGCAGGAATGATGTTAGACTAATTGGCCTGAAAGATTTGGCATGTGTGTAATCCTCCTTACCCGGCTTCGGTAGGAAAATTACTTTTGCCTCTCTCCAAGGTTGGGGAATATATTTAAAGGCTATGCAGGCCCTGTAGATTGGTAGTAAGTGCTTAATTACATGATTGGGCTGCCACTGTAGTAATGCTGGGAATATCCCATCCAGCCCCGCGGACTTGAACGGTTTGAAGCTGCTCAGGGCCCATTCTATCCTGTCCGCGGTTACTATCTTATTTGCGACTTCCCAATCCTGTGCTGTTGGTGTGCCGTATTGCTCATCTACCCAACCAGGGGCTGGCGTTATTTGGCATCCTGGAAAGTGTGTTTCTAGCAGTACGGCACTGGTTTCCTCGTCTTTATTAGTGTAGGAGCCATCCTCCTTTTTTAAGGAGCCCAAAAGATTAGAGTTGTCCTTAGCCAGGATTTTCTTTAATCTTGCGGCTTGGTTTAATGAGTTAATGCTACTACAGAAATTTCGCCAGCCTTCCGTTCTCCGGAATCTGATCCGTTTTTTTGTAGTGCTGTTGTGCTGTTTTATATTTGTCCCAGTCCTCATTGGCTCTGGTATTTTTGGCCCTGTTGAAAAGTGTCCTGAGTTCTTGACGAAGACGGTCAAGTTCTGGCCCCCACCAGCGGCTTTTCTCTAGGCGTTTCGGTGTTACAGCAGGACATGCCAGCTCATAACTTCTTACGAGTGTAGAAGTCAGGAGCTGTACGTTTGCTTCTATTTTGTCGGTACTTGGAATTACGTTATTTACTTGTGTGTTACCTAGTACTTTGTTTGTTAAGTTTTTATACCTTGTTATATCTGTTTTGCGGGGGTTACGATATGGAACAGGGTCTGTTAGTTTATATTGTATTTTAAATCATACCCGGCGGTGATCCGCAAAGGATGGTTCGTTTGAAACATGCCATCCCTCAATGAGGTTCGCCGCCGCATGTGTTGCTAAAGTAATGTCTATGATGGTTTGATACCTTGAACTAACAAAAGTAGGTTCCGTGCCTATATTCAAAATGTTCAAGTTTGTTTGGAAAATATATTCGGTTAGTAACTCACCCCTTTTATTGGTATCCTTACTTCCCCACAGAGAGTGATGTGCATTGCAGTCTGCAGAGATGATCAGGTCCCATTGTTGTGCTTCGCAGTGTTGCACCAGCTCGGCTAGCTCTCTCGGAGGAACTTCACCGTCGCTCGGCATGTACACTGAGGCTAGCACTAGGACAGTTTGTTTATCCGTTAGAATCTTCACAGCAGTGAGGTCTCTAGAACAGAATTGGTTAAGCAAAATGGCTGATATGGTTTTAGGCATAAAAATGCAAGTTCTTGGTTTATCGACGGTTGTATCTAGGAGCAACTTACCGCCTATGTTATTTAGACCGCAAATTCTGTTGTTTCTGATCCAGGGCTCTTGGATCAGAGCGGCGGTCTTGTTGTCTGCCTCCAGCACTCTGCGTAGCGTGGCCGCCGCTATTTGTTTGTGCTGGAGGTTGGTTTGAATGATGTTGAGGTGGTGGTTACGGGCTACGCAGGGTGCCATCTTCATCACTGGTAGTGCCCCCACCCTGCAGCATCGAGTCTGTCTCCATCTCGCTCAAACCCTGTTGGGGAGCTGAGGTGGACTGCTCGGGAGTCGAGGTCTCCCTTACAGTGGCCGCGACTGAACTCGTTGCCGTTTTTGCGTCCTCGGTTTTTGTCATTTCTTCCGAGGAGAAGAAACGGATATACCCACTACCCGACATGTGGGCTATCCGGCGTTCTCTGTCGAGAATCGACTGCCGCTGGTCTTCGGAAATACCCAGCACGAGATGGACGGCAGCCTCCTTGGAGCCTGCTTCCGTTGCCTTCTCGTCTACTGTCATTCCGTAGCACTGCCAGGAGTCAACTTTGTACCACGGGTTCTGGGCACAAAGGACTCTGTGCAGCGTAGCGGCGTCGGTGATGCGGGTGTGTAAAAGAAGCCCTGCCTTGAGCCTCTTCTTCAGCTCGGACTGTCGGATGACAGCCAGAGTGGTGCTTGGTATCGGAGATGGAATGGTCTTGACCGTTCTCTCAAGCCAGCTGAGAGCGTTCGCATCCTCGCACCACATCGCCAACACTCCATCCAAAAGGAAGGGGCGTCCGCGGAAAGATGGAGCTTGCGTGCTCGGAGACGGAGACAGAACGGTCTGTAGGATGCTATCATCGATGGCTTCCCTCAGCTGATCTGCCTGGCTTTGCGAGAGGTCCCTCGGCGGGACGGTGATGACCGCTACCCTCAGATGCGATTTACTCGCATCTGCATAGCTCTCCGTCCGCCTCGGTTTCGCATCGGTCTTCGCGCGTTTGGCATCCCCCCTGGGAGACCGGGTCTCATCCAGGCGAGTCCGCTTCGAGGAAGCTGACTTACCCGGACAGTCCCCAGTCCCAGGCTGACCCTTTTCAGGGGCAGTGGGAGCCGCCGCAGCGTTCTGCCAAACGCGAAAACCTCTCGGCTTCCGCCTCCTTTTCGGCTGGCCAGGTGGTGGTGGTGGTGGTGGGTTCGTTGAGGCAGCCGTCTGCGCCGTTGCCGACTCCGTGAAGTTGGCCGGTACAGATTCGCGCTGCGTTGAGGAAGCCGTCTGCGCCGTCGCCGACTCCGTGAAGTTGGCCGGTACAGATTCGCGCTGCGTTTCCGCTGCTGCGTCGGCTGTCGTTGTTGGTGTGGTTTTTGCCTGAATAGCCTCCCATCTCGCGCGCCTGTTGGGGCGACTGCGTTTCGGTCGGTTCTTCGGCGGTTCCTTTGCCGTGGCCACGGGATTGGTGTCTCCCCTTTTGCAAGGGCGCTTGTGAGCGACCGTGGTCCATTGTGATACGATGGCAGTATCTACCAATGTTGGTATTGCCTCAATGAGGCCCGACATGTCCAGACTTGCGCCTGTCCCTGAGCACAGGTTGTCCCCCCCAGAATACGTGGGACTGACCAAGCTGGGCTTGGTGAAGGATTCTCCGCTACCGGAGGCAGCGGTACCTTCCTGGGGTAGTAATTTTTTCCCTTGTGCTGACATTACGGTTGTTGGGGCTGAAGGAAACACACACTACCCGCCCGTGGTGAGTGTGGACAACTTTTAGGGGGGATTTAGTGCCCCAAGGCTCTGCATGCCTGAAGGATTGTGGTTTTGCGCCGCCACTGTTCGGCTCTGCAGGAATTTGTGAAGGAAATTAGGATAGGGGAAAGGTTTGGATGTATGGGGGGAAAACGGCCAGAGGTTTTAGTTATGTTAATTACATATGGTAACTGGCCAAAAACAGGCGGCAACCTCGAGAAGGATAGTCCACTGGCCTTGCCTAGAGGATCTACGCGATCTGCACTACTCCCTAAACCGTTTGCCAATCTCAGCGTTTGGACAGACGCTGAGAGTAGAGTCATCACTCAAGACTCGCTTGATTGACCACACCCCCGCCCTACTCACAGACTTAAATAAATGTCCGTCGGAGTCGCATATAGCTTTAGTAAAAATGTAGGTACTATCGATGTAATGTACACACGCCTGCACATCAAACTACCACAAACTGTCTTTCCTCAATAAACTTTGAACTCTATGTATATGGCATATGGTTGAACATATATTGAAGAAATTTAGACAAAATAGCGCATCGATCGAATACCTCTCCGATTTAGCGTCGCACAAATAAAATTCGCTTAAATATCTTTCGAACATAAGTCTGAAACCCTTTGACAATGATGCCCTAAATATAAATTTGTTTACCATGTTTGTTACAAAACTTTTTGTATAGGTAATAGTATTATAATGGCAGTATTTAATTTTAAAGTGCATATTCTGATATTTTCACGTTTCTTAAGAGTTTAATGGGTTCTTTGTCTGTTTGAAATAATATGCTTATTATAAAAAAGTCAAAGTTTCGAAGGAGATAACTAGTTCAAATAAAGGAATTCACAACAATGCGAGCTTTAGAAATTTTTAGAAGCACTTTACCTGCGTCTTCTTCCAAGTGGATTAAAGACTTTAAAAATAAACTTTTTTTATCATAATAATACTTATTTGTTGACGACCTCCTTGGTCAAGTGGTTTGTACACCGGTTTTCATGGTGTCGCCATCTCTGAGGTCCCGGGTTCAATCCCCGGTCGGGTCAATTTAGAAATTATTGTTTTTCTAAACTGTCTCGGGTCTAGGTGTTTTCTATGTATAATAAGTAGGTATGTATTTAACACAGAACACAAGAGATTTAAGTATGTTTATCCGGTGTCTAGTAACCATGTAACGAGTTTCATAACGAAGCTTCTCTTGGGCTAGATAATGGGTGAGTGTAGGAAATTATTTCTTTATATTTATAAACATACTTATTTTACTTATACAATTTATGGAACCCTGGCTCCCAAGCTAGTAAAAACCGTAATATGGGAGCCAGTGTCTTACCAATAATATTACAGTTTAAGCACATGAGTAGATATATGTATTCATATATCTATACTCATTTGGTTTAAGTATTAAGTACTAAATATATCAAATAATAATATAGCATATCCGCAAGGAATGTAGTATTTTATCAGTAGAGGTTTTTTTGTAATTGGATCAGTAGTAAATTTTTACTTTTTATTTTCAAGTGCTAATTGATGCACTGAAGCTAAATTAAATATTTATAAAATTTATAAAATACAGTGAAATAAATTGTTGTAGCGTTGTGTTATCAAATTTGTGGTATTTCATCAGCAAAGATGAATCTGCATAGCCATCGGTTGCAAATACCGTTGGATAGATGGCGCACTGTGCCGCTATTAGCACTCAAAGAATTAAAAAAGCAGTGACAAAATTCAGCGCTTACGTCAGCCTTCCCAGTAGCATAGCGGTCAGTGCAGCCGCCCGGATTGCGGAGAACCCAGGTTTGATTCCTGGCTGGATCTGGTGGGTGTTTAAATTTTTTCACTGTATTTTATAAATTGGACCAGCAGTTCCAGAGATTACCTTCTGCAAACAAACAAACAAACAATCGGAAAGTTTATCGTTCTTTGAAATTTTAAAGATTGTCAAACAGACCGTATCTGTTTTGAGGTATGTAGCGCAGTTTATGTTAAAGGTATACTATATTATAGGTTTTAATCAACGGTTGACTACTACTGCTCGTACTACCGTGGAGATCAGAGAACAATAAGGACCAACTGCCTTCTGAGGGTGAAGCCGTTGAAGTCGCACCACAACACTATCAGCTTCAAAGCATTTGTGATACTATCAGATTCAGCAGGTTATATATGGGTATAACAACTAAAGCTTTAGGGTAGACCACGTTGTACCCTTCGTGTTGCAAGCGTGCGTAGCCTACGGTAGCCGCTGTTAATCTAGCTGGCATTCTTGTTTAGCTGGCTCAGTAACTCGAAGAAGCGATCATTTTATGCTGATGGTAAGCTCACGTGCGCACGCCTGTTTACTGAGGAGATCGGCTATGCTAGTCATCTTCGGGCGCCAGCGTCGTACCGACTAGGAGTCGAAGTGATCGCCATGGCTAAACAATCATCAGCATCATCATCTACAACATAAAAAGAAATATATTCGTAGTAAGATAGGAGATAGCCAGTGATTGAAGATTCCGATTGAAGTACGCTCCCATTTTCGACCTTATCATCGCTTACCATTGTGTGTGATAAAAACCAAGCGCTTCTTCTTTACAATTAAGACAATGTAAAGGAGAGCAATACTATCGATAGATTAAGGAGGTCAATCGACCACAGGCACAAGTAATCCTGGATTGCATAATCCTATTACAAACATGCTTAGCAACAGTTGATTCAAAGCATGAACTATTTGAACAATGCACTGTATTACATTAATAAACGATTCTCTTGAGGCCAGAATAAACCGCAACTGTTCATAACCACAGTCCGGCTGCTAGTTTGTTTTAGTTTATGCTTCTGGTGCAGTGGAGCCCGGCTTTACAGCTTAGCTGGCAAAATAATTTGCTATTCTGTGGTATAAACCATATTTTATTCACAGCCCAGTGTTGCGCCACAAGTGCTAGAAATGTTGGTGTTGAAGAATATAAAACTGTGAACAGATTGAATGAATGCATAACAAAATCCTTTTGTTATCTCGTGTCAATTTCTTCCCGTGTGCATTTCAAGAGAAGAGGTCAATGGAAGAATACATACCATATTGAACAACTAGACGGTCCCCAAAAGATTTGATTTTAATTTTAACTTAATGGAACTTTGTAATGGATAGTAGAACGTAATGAGAAAATGCAAAACTAAGCAATCAGATAAAAAGGAATATTAGATATAATTTTAAAAAAATGTTTTTTTTTTTATTTAGAAAAAATTTAGATATTACAAAAACACAAATGTTGAAAAAAATTTGAAATTGAAAATTTGCGTTAAAAATTATTTAAACAAAATAAAAACATTTTAAATTTAGATATATTTTGTGTATTTAAAATTAAAGCACATAATGCTGTAAATGCAGCACTGCTTATAATATGCACTTTATTCTTAAATGAAATATTGATGATTGTTAATATCTTACTTAAACGGAATAATCATATATTATTATTACACATATACATTTCTTCATCTAATGGTTTATCTGTTTTATACAAGTTACATGGCGAGGCAAATAGACTGTTCCAAAATTTAAAAAACCATCTTTAAAATTATCTATGTTAAGAATTACAACGAGTGCCTATGAGTGGCATACTCACACTCCCACTGAGTGTGAGTATGCCATGTAATTTTTATTACATGACTCATTGATGTTGGTCCTACAGAATAACTCAAAACAAAAATAACAATTCCTCCGTGCTTCGGAAGGCACGTAAAGCCGTTGGTTCCGGCTGCATTAACAGTCGTTAACAATTATTACCAATTCCGCACTGGGAATAGCTCATATGGAAGGCTCGTGCCCCAGCAGTGGGGACGTTCGTTGATGAGCTGGCGATGATGATGATGTGATGACGCTTTAGTCCTTCTGGTCTCTAAATAGAATAAAAGATCAACATATTTTTTTTTAATACAAAAATAAATAAAATTTGTAACAGGTTATTCAAATGATAATGATAAATGCATACTCTAGAAACTTCTTTTATGACTTTTCCATTGCGATATCTTAGAAGTTTTTAAATTATCACGATCGTGAACGGAGTCTGATCAGTCTTACTACATAACATATTGTATTGGTCATCTGAAGCCCCAGACACCTGGCTGTGTTCACTTATCGTATCTGAAAGGGATTTAGGATCCGATATGATATTGATTTTACCCAACAAGAATCAGACCGCATTGCATGTGGCAGAAAGCTGTTACGACCGTATTCGTTATTCGTTTGCCAATATTTTACTGAAGTAATACTTTCGAGTTAAAATCGATCTACAGATCTATTGCTTACTGTTACCTATCTATGAGAGCCGAGAAATTTTTATTTAGTATTTGATCACGTTAACGAAAACTAGAATGTGTATAGCATTGAAGCAGGGCGTCTTGATGACATACGAAGTGAGTTTAAATTAAGCTTTACAAATTTTCGATAATAGGTAAAAATAGCACTAGGCACTTTGATCTGAGTAGTTTAGATAAGTGTCTGTGGGCTAGACTAGTACAATAAGATCCAGAGACACTATTTTATATTTTACGGGTAAGCACAGTGACTTGATCTCACTTGTTGTTAAGTGATGATAAGGCCAAAGATGGAAGCTCACTTCACCCAGGATCCTCAACTAGATAGGCACTGGCTATCTTATCTCTAGCTGCCGGAACACAACAATGCTACAAACATTAATATTATGGCGACATATTTAGATAAGATGGTGGTAGCTAGGCAGGCGGACAAACAACCAACCACACAAACATGTACCTCCCCGCTGGGAATCGGACCCGGGACCACTGGGTCTAAGCCAGAGGTATTAATCACTAGACCACAGAGGCAGTTAAACTATGCTTGATTCCCGATATGGAACATGTACATATAGAGCTTCAAGTCGTGTAGGCTCATGTTTTCGCGGTTTTGTTGATGGTAGGGTTCTTCTAAGTTCACCTGGTTAGATATCACAATCATTTTTACACGACAAATACTTACTTCAATACTTACCTTGTAGAAGGTCTTCTAAGTATAGAAGGTTATTCAATAGTAGCGGCTTCGCCCGCTCGACTGGACTCTGGGCTTGAGTACCCAATTTCGGTTTTGTAATAAAACTATTTTCGTTATTATCTAGAATTTGTCAACTCACTATCCCGAGAATTCTCAGTGACTTCGAATACCGGTGCATTTCGTACTCGTATTGTAGTACTAGTATTTTGTATTTGATAGTGTCAGTTATTGGCAGCAGTAAAATGCCACCCACCAGTAGACATATTGCACCCTAAGATAGTACTTCTCGAACTACACATAGAAAATAAAAAGTGTGACGGGATGTGTATTGAAAACCATTAAATTATATTTTGTAAATTAGCACCGCCCGCAAATTCGTTCACCCGTATCCTGGGAACCCGAGGTAATTTCAGAAAATCTGGCCTTCATTGAGAACAACTCGCTCCAAAATCTCAGCTTCTAAGACTATTCGTTTCATAAGTATCTATAGATAATATTTGAATCATATCTCTTTATCATCATCGATCCGCAGAACATACCCACCCCTATTTATATCTAAGAGTTTTGTGGTTTCCAGTAGTTAATCAAAACTGCTTTCCGCAATGACTTTCATCACATGAATTTAATTCGTTTTAATCCTAGAACTTTTTAGTTAGTCTATGACTGCGCCCAGGTTCTGCTAACTCCTGCTAGCGAAGCAATCTCATTAGTATAACATTATATGACTCAAATGTTGAGTTAAAGCAAACTACATGGGACTGCGATGCAATGCAAAAGGGATCAAAAATCCCATTAATCTCGAACAGATAAACATTTAATTCAAATATTTTAAGTAAATATGCCCCGTCTCTATGGTCTAGTAGTGAAACCAGTATTTTTTTTAAACTGAGGGCTCGGATTCGATTCCCAGAGATATTTCTACTGACTGTATTTCTACATGGGAAATAAGTAAAGGAGGGAAGACTTAACCATTTACGTCTCCCCGGACGCTGTGTACGTACAAGAAGTCCAGCAGTTTAAAAACTATAAGGACTTGTCCTAAGGCCGCTTGAGAATCGTATCTGTTGACAAAACAATGTTTACTTCTACTTTCTCTGTTTTATGGACCCTAATCTGATTTTGTACAATTCTGAACAGCATTGTAGGGTTCCGTCAGTTAGTGACTTATATGATCTTTAGAGGTAAGATAGGTAGTGCCTTATTGCTCGAGAATTCCGAGGATAAGCGTTAGATAATCTACAAGTGATATTATAAACGGGTCAACAGTACTTGCACACTATTTTTCCACAAGGGACTTTCAAAGTAGAACATGACGCGAAGTTGCATAGCGAAACATAAATTCCAAACTGGAAATATGGAAATTCCCAATCCGACCGGTAGCTACATGCTCGCGAAACGGAATAAACAAACGCAAAGGTCAGCCGCAAACTCGTTCATTTGAAACTGTATAGAAGAGAAATTATGGAGCTTACTGCCATTTCGGCTGCGCTGTTGCAATAAAACAAAAATCGCCAAGCCGAAAATGTTTCTGGTCAACGTTTTTGAATCGGTGATCCAGAGGGATTTGGGGTGAACACTGAAAGTTCTACTACATACTAACTATTCATTTCTAAATATTGGAGTAATACAGCTACGGGGACGCACTTGATGACCTTCGTCTCGCCACATAGTTAGTGATGATTTGATTCATCAGAAATCCTTATCTATACTTAGAGGACAAGCTAAAATATTGAAATGGCAGACGGAACACAACAATGCTACAAACATTGTTGCTATGACAACAGACTTAGTTATGATGGTGTGTTTTTAAGAGTTTGTTTATTGTCTCCGGCGTAATTTTTAGCAGCACCGGACTTTTTTTGGGGGCGGAGAGAAACTAAAAGGGTTCGCGGAAAACGAAGCACCGCCAAAGGTTGGAACAGAACAGCAGTTTTGAGGAACAGCATCACGCACTAGAGCGTGTGGGGACGCGCACTACCTAGTGGGTATTAGATTCTCCGATGGGTTCGGATCGGATCGGGAGTGGAACACGAAGGCTAGGACCTCGGCTCGGGTTGACCGGGTCGTGGCTGTTACCACCAGGCAGGACCCTCGATTCTGAACCCGACTGCGAACAACTGATGAGATTAAAGCAAGAAGTTGAGAAAAAGCGGCCGGAATTAATCAACAGAAGGGGTGTGGTTTTT
Organism: Eudonia lacustrata; assembly: GCA_947562085.1. NCBI lineage: Eukaryota > Metazoa > Arthropoda > Insecta > Lepidoptera > Crambidae > Eudonia > Eudonia lacustrata. The sequence continues at coordinate 12,842,958 of OX387318.1, read as the reverse complement.
CATCATGATAACGCTAGACCTCACACATCTTTAGCCACTCAGCAAAAATTAAGAGAGTTTGGCTGGGAGATGTTAATGCATCCGCCTTATAGTCCTGACCTTGCAACTTCAGATTTCCACCTGTTTCGGTCTCTTCAGAATTCTTTAGGCATTGTCAGGTTAACATCACGAGAGGACTGCCAAAACCACTTGTCGCGGTATTTTGATCAGAAGCCCCAAAATTTCTATAGCAATCAGGGATCATGTCCCTACCTACAAGATGGCAAAAAGTTATCGAACATAATGGCACCTACATACTTTAGTTAAATGCAAATAAACTATATTAAAAAATGTTTTGAATTTTCTTAAAAAATGCGAAGAAACTTTTTCCACAACCTATTATATTCTGTATGTGTAGTAGCATTTAGAGGATCGTGCGGGAAGACGGTGGCAGCTAGCCAAACGGACCCACAACAAGTCCAACGACCAACCAAACAGAGTACAATACAGAGTACCCTGGGAACTTGGAGCCTCGGGGTTTGAGATCGATGGTTTCATAACTAAGCCATAATCTATGGATGTCTTGATTACAAATATGCAACAAGCTTTATAGGTCAAAAGCTAAAAAACGTTGGTGTAGGCTAGGTACCTTCCTATATACAACTACTCGTCTCCATATAATTGACTTCACAGAAGTATTAATGCGCAAAAGTTATTGTAGTTGTTACGTTATATATTCCACCTCGGGACCCTATTTTATTTATGCTAAATGTGGAAACTGATCACAATTGGCGAGTATACTCAAGTACCCCTTCTTGGGAGAAGAAAGAACGAGAGAGTATGTATGTAGGTATTCTATTCACCAGTAAAATGTACACATTACATACAAAAAATAATTCAAAAACAAGCCTTTTGGAGCAACCGTTATTGTTGGTATACACTACGTACTACAAAGGAAGTATTCGCTGGCCAATCGAGTAGTACCATCAGCCGTTTACGACCGTGGCGCCCCCATTGAAGTTTATTTACACACCGCGCCAGCTTATGTCAACTTATAAAACTGCCGGTCGCGTGCAATAATGAAAGTAGTATATTTACGTAGTTGAAATGGATATTTTCTGCCTTCCACACTAAACAAAAAAGTTTGCATCGGTTTGTTAGCTATATATGAATTTACATCAAACCTTACTAAAACTCAAGAACCGGTCTATGTGACTAATAAAAGAGGTTTTAGATTTTGGTATTTGTCGAATACGCAGCAAGCAGTACGCAATACGAAGTTGTATTAGACTTTGTATTTGTATTCTAGCCGTATAAGGAATTACTGACCGCAGCGCCATCTATTCTATTAAACCTTAATTGTTAGTTACCGTGATACAGGATAGAGGAGCTCGATGGCGCAATGGTTAACGCGCCCGGTCTGTGAGTGCTGAGATTAAGCAACTTTCGCAAAGGCCGGTCATCGGATGGGTGACTAAAATATTTATCATCTCGAGCTCCTCCGTTCTTCGGAAGGCACGTAAAGCCGTTGGTCCCGGCTGCATTAGCAGTCGTTAACAACCACCAATCCGCACTGGACCCGCGTGGTGGTTTATGGCCCGTTCTACCTATCCATCCATCCGGCAGTAGGCACATAAAATGAGCTGATGATGATGATGATGATGATGATGATGATGATGATGATGATGATGATGATGATGATGATGATGATGATGATGATGTGATATACAAAACCCCATCCCCGCCCGATCTTCAAAATGCTACTACACATTAAAGTATCTTTAGTGTGTCATGCTTTCTTTATTGTCTCTGCGGTGCGGTGGTGGCGTGTACGTCGGGTCGTTACGTTCCCTAAAATATGGTTGAGCGAAGCGATGGCTGATTCATATCTCATACTCGTCAACGGGTGCCGCCTGTGGAGGCTGGTCTGCTCTTGCATACTTATCTTATTGTTAGTATTAATTACTATAGTTTGACTTTGTTTTTCTTAAACAATTTTTGACTTTTATTAGAATACTGTAGTGGTACTGTATGACATTGTGAAAATTGAAACTTTTACCTGGTATAAATTTGATACCTTAGATTTTTTTATTTTGTTTTTTTTACATGTTGGGTTTGTCTCAGGTTGTTCTGCTCCCGATCCGATCCGAACCCCTCAAAGAATCTAGTGCAATATAGAAGCACTAGCGCGTGATGCTATTCCTTCTAGAAAACCCCCCAAAAATGTCCATTAAGACGACGCACCGCTAAACAATTAATATATACGGAGCGTTTGCGCCCCGTATACCCCGTACCATAAGAAAAACTGTTTTTTTTTCCTTCAAATTAAAACTACAAATTATTTAAAAAATATAAACTTGCATATTGAAATGTGTTAAGACTAATCAACTAAGAAAATTTAGATGCTTAAATCAGTCTGGTTTGAAGATTGAAGTTTTACATAGGAATACCACTACCTACTAGGGATGGGTAGTCGTAGACGTCTACCTATCACTAAAAATCGTAAAATAAAATAATGTTTAACAAAAAAAACCGACTTCAAAAAACAGGAAACTTAAAAAAGTAAAAACAGCTCTAAAAATTATTTAGCATTTGTTGTTATAGCGGCAACAGAAATACATCATCCTGTCTAACCATCACAGTTCATAAGAAACAGCCTGGTGACAGACGGACAGACAGACAGACGGACGGACAGCGGAGTCTAAGTAATAGGGTCCCGTTTTACCCTGTGGGTAAGGAACCCTAAAAATAACTCATACTGAAATATCAAATGCCAGCTGATAACAGTGCTGCTGTTTTTGTTTCTTTTCATTCATTTGAGCAACTTTTGGAATGACTTGAGAGTGAGTTTTTACAGTCATCTATATTATATGAAGCACGTATTTGATAAATTACTCATGAAATAATTTATTGAAGAAGTTAAAATCTAAACTATACAGAATAAGATTACAGTTATACCTCATAAAAAAAGAGATGCTTCAATACTTAAAAGCCATGTGAAATGGATAAGGCTACACCACATTGAGGCCAAAGAGCAAACTAAACTTAATTGTAGAAGTATGCATAGCTAAATGCACAAACCATGTACAGCCATAAATTTATAAAAAAGTTTCTTTGCAATTCGTATGAAAAGGCATAAAGCTGCATCTAATTGAATTTAACACTGGAAAGCTTTCTGTTGAGATAAGTAATGGTAACGTCAGTCATTCATTATTGTGAATCGAATTCAATTGTTTAAACATTTTTTACTTTATTCCCTTTACATGGAGTCAAGAAACAAGGGTTAAAGGATAATAAAGAAATAGATAATAATAATAGTGAAGCAGTGAAGCAATAGTGAAGCAGAAATGATCTGTGGCGGTAGCCAAAGTAACATTAAGAAAACGATAGCGAAGTTCGAAAAGAATAAAATGTATGGGATTGACATAAGATTGATCACGTGATTTAGCGCGGCTTATGTCAATCCCATACATTTTATTATTTTCGAACTTCGCTATCGTTTTCTTAATGTTACTTTGGCTAAGCCTACAGGTATACAAGCCAACAACGGTTGCAATGATATTAAATCTGTTTTTGACTTCGTCTGTGGCTCTCTTTGGCACAGATGCTTTATCTAAAGCCCTGTACCCCTATGCCTATACTTTCCAGCGATTGTCAAGTTACCTTTTTTGGTTTGACCACCAAACTGTCTCAAGTGACTGACGTTATAACAACCGGGACAAAGAGTTCACGTGCCTTCTATTGAATGTTCTATTGTATGCGTGCTATTGCACGGAGGAGGCCGAGATATATAAATTCGATCACCCATTCCGTGACGGAGCAGTTCAAAAGTTGATTAACTTTCACGTCATGTTATCAAGCTCCGTATTTTTTCAGAAGTTTGTAAAACGTCCTCACATTTTGAAGATTCCCGCTTAATCACGAAGCCAGGCGATTTACGGCGCGGCGCGCGATATTTCCGTTCATTGCGTTATTTCTATTACCGCTTACTAATCTTACCCAAGTGTAACGCGCGATGTACAAACTCGTGTCGAGACATCAGAGTTGCGAGGGCGCGGAAGGGGTGAAGCGGTCACACGTCCTAAGGAGCAGGTGGCCAACTAACTACCTGCTAAACCACTTTATTTATAGCCATGTTACATGGGCTGTTAGCAGCAGATCAACGCAATCAGACGTGCTCAGAAACTATTAAACTAGTAAACCCTTTTGCAAAATTAGACTGTCCAATTAAATCTACATACATATAAATGATAATAGACGACTGCGGTTATAATCTCTCATTTTAATTACTTGGATATCATGTTATCGCCAGGGAGGTTTCCTTTATATGAAAAGCCGTTTGTGTGTGACATATCGTTACAGTTAGTTATTAACACAGACTAATTATCAAGTAATTTCAGTCTTTATCAGTTAGGTTAAGTAAAGCTGGGTCAAAAGTAGCTCAACGCAATTTGGCGGGTTGAAAACGACGGCTTGGTCAGGTGAAGATAGGTCTCTGATATGTGCCTGAGTTGTTGCAATTGCAAGTTCAGATCCCGTTTCCGCGTATCTTCGCGAATTTAGATAAATTACACCAGCTTAGATGCTTATTCATTTCGTCTATCTCAATGTTATTGGGTAATATCTTAGTTTATTTTTCCGATTCTTTTTTGGTTAGTTTCTTTTCTTTTAATATTTTTTATGTTATTTTATGTTTCCATTACTTATTTTTAACACAGCATTGACTAATTATTCGAAATTATAATCTCGATTAAAATGGCCACATGTACGTTAGAACTACACAGTTTGTTATAAGAATCGGGTATCCAATTATGTAGGTAAGTATCACATATCCCAGTCTCTCTATAAAAAAGAGGAACATTAAAACAGGATCACTCAATCTGAGCCAAATCGGCAAGTAGCTTAATACGCCGAAAAGACATCTGACCGGAGATTATTTTAACGAACTGTTCGCAAGGAACATAGGCAATCACGTTAATGGGTGTACAGACGTAGAGTAAACGAGGCCAGTAGACCAGTTTGTGTACTTGCATTAATGTAAATACAAGGAACAGTATAGCTACAGTGTAGGTAGGTAAAGAACAGTAGCAGTGGTGGAAACGAATCATCTTTACCTGGAGTACCACAAGGATCTTACCTCAGACCTACTCTGTTTCCGATTGCCTGATTGTTTGTAAATCACCACTGTCATTTAAAATGCCTTCAAAACGCCAAAGTCGTTTATTCGCAGAGTTCTCATAATTAACCAAACGTATCTTTTCAGCACTGTATAATGTAATAAATGCATTTTAAAAATCTTTTTAAATCACCTGTTATAAAAAAGAATACTGATATAAATATTCTTATTTAGTACTCCAATACTACGATTGTACTCTAGACCGCGCCATCTGCGAAAACTGTTCTGTGGCTCCCAAGCGAATTAACCGAGATCCGTGAACAATACCTATTTTAGAGGGAAGCTTCTACCAATCTACTTACAGTGCGGAAATTCGATAGAGCACAAAAGGATTGAGCAGTTCGGCTACATAATAACTTTGCAAATCTGTTATGTGTTTCAGTTACGAATTTACGTTATTAATAACGTTATTGCCACTGGCATAGGGTTTTATTTTCGCTGGCTGGTTGGCTGTCATTGAGGTCATAGAGTGGCAGTTGTGATAAACTTAACTCACACAGTGACGTAATACAATTGACTGGCGTCAGTCACTACAGAGGGTGACGATGGAATCGCACTTGAATTATATGACATGAATATAATCAAAGCATCTGCATTATTGTACGGTTCTATTAATTACGATTAGATCAGTCAAAAATAACGTGAAAAAGCACAAACAAACATAAATAGACGAAAATTAACGATGGTGATTACTTAGTTAAAAATTACAAAAATAAAATACACTTCAAATATGCAAACCTAATTACAGGCAACCACAGCACGTAATTAATTATAAAGTGAAATAAAAAATATATAATGATAAGATATAAATTTATGGAAGAAGCTTATCATTTTATTTTAAAACGTTTTTAAACATGATGTCAATGTGTTAAGGACTATTTAAATTTAAAAAATTAAAGAGTGCTTAAGACGTCGTAATATTTGTAAGGTCTAATTTAGTAACTAGTATTTTTGATGTGTAACATCTTTCCACTCGCTTTCTATATAAGGAATTTGTGGGGAGTGATTTCGTGAAATGGGACGGAAGTATGTGTAACAGGAAATTGGAAAAGCGCGCAAGCACGCGCCATTTTTAACCGACTTCAAAAAAGGAGGAGGTTACTCAATTCGACTCGTATATTTTTTTTTTATTTTTTTTTATGTGTGTTCGCGGATAACTTCGTCGTTTATGAACCGATTTTGATGATTCTTTTTTTGTTGGAAAGGAGATATCCCAAGGGTAGTACTATGATAAGGAAACCAGGATTTGATGATGGCATCCCAGAGAAATGGAGGGGAACCTTCGAAAATCGTAGTGGCGACTAGTGCGTTTGTTAATGTTTTCATTAAGTATTTTAAAGCACTACTATTTAATAAAGGTCTGGAGTCGATCTGACGATGAAGCCGAAAGACAGCCGAGGGTACTCCTCAACGATTTCCAGCAATTACATGGTGTTTGGGCTTGATTAACTTGTATTGATGAGAACTTTACACCTAGATGGGTTGTGACTGTCATTAGGGGTCTGATGATGAAGACGAAGAACAGTCAAGGGAACTCCTCAACGTTTTACAGTAGCTACTTTGTGTTTGGTCTTAATTCATTTCTATTGATAAGAACTTTGCACTTATATGGGTTATAAGTGCCATTACAGGTCTGATGATGAAGACCATAGACAGTCGAGGAAATTCCTCAACGATTTACAGCAGTTACCTTTTGTTGGGCTTACTTCATATGGTTCAATATGCCAAAATGTTTAGTTCGTACAAAAATAATACCTAATTAAGATTGAAGTTTTACATAGGAATACCACTACCTACTAAGCCGTCGTTTCCTCATCCGAGAAGCATCCTTTAGGTCTACGTCGACCCATCACTAAAAATCGTAACATAAAATAATTTTTGACAAAAAAACCGACTTCAAACAGGAAACTTAAAAAGTAAAAACAGCTCTAAAAAGCAAGAAATAATATTGAAATCGTATTATTAATTACCTAGATACGCAAGTCAGTTTTAAAAAATGTCTACTGAAGTCGGCTTTTCCAATAAAAATGTGGAGATAATAGAACATCTATAGTTTAAATGAAACAAAATTGTCTCCCAGCCGACCACCAACCACCCGACTTCAATAGACATTTTTTTAAACTGACATGCGTATCTAGGTAATTAATAATACGATTTCAATATTATTTCTTGCTTTTTAGAGCTGTTTTTACTTTTTTAAGTATCCTGTTTTTTGAAGTCGGTTCTTTTTTGTAAATTTAAAATGGATATTATGAACATGACATATTATTATTATATGTGACATCTTGTGTCATTTGACTATCAAAGGTTATTTTGATATGTCAAATGTCTTCTAATGAGTATAAACTATATTTATTTTATAGTTATAAAATGATGTAATACCTAACCCATTTTTTTCAGAATTTAATGTTAAAATTGCTTATTACTAAAGTGAGATGTCAAATGTTACAAATCAATGCGACTACTGTAAGGCTCGCTCGTTTTTTTATATGTTATCGAATGCACTACTACTATAATGTGTAGCATAGAGAAAAAATACGCTACGTTCGTAGTTGAAGGCGGGCTACAAGTCGTAGCGCTGTAGCGTGTCGTAGCGCTCTGTAGCGTGTCATATTATTATAGGCAAGTAGGATTCGTAACGTATTCGCAGCTGTATTAAAAACCGCAACGATTTCGATAACAGGGGCAGGTACAAAGATACGAAAACTGCAACATCTCTATATGCTATATTGTAATGTAAACTGACCTATTAGATTCCTTGGTAGTAAGCTTGGTGCCTCACTAGTGAGGATTCCGGGTGAATTGCGGCTCCACCAATTGGCCTTATCATCACTTAACATCAGATGAGATCAAGGCACTCTGTGCTTGCCCATAAAAAAAGATTAGTTCTCATTACTTCTTAATTGGAAAAAAAAAACTAAACTACAACTACTAAATATGATGATATGGTTCTTTAAAACAATAAAGTCGGTATATTACGAATCATGAGCCACAATAAGCTGAACATTAACATTTTTAAAGGGAAAAAGTTTTTGCTTAGATAATAATAAGTTAGCCATATCAGTAAGAATATTATGTATTCAATTGTGTATTTCCATACTATTTGGGTGTTGTGCCAACGGTCGGGATCCCATATGACTCCCAGCTGTTACACAATGAGTAAACACAATAGATACAGCACTGAGATCTGCGCAATACCTATATGCGAAGGTCAGTAGAAAGCTCGGGTCGCGAGGAATTGATATGTCGGGTCAAGTAACACATTGTGACGGAAATATTTTGGCAAAAAATGGTTTGGCTGACTGTCTTCAAAGGCTTGTAGCGTTTCATATGCTATTTTTGGTGCATATACAAAAAAATACCCGCTCTACTAAAGGTATATTACATTGTATAATTATAAGAACGGCCACCATGAAAGCAGGTTCTATTACAGGCTAATTACTTTTTTTTATTTATTAAGAACTAAACGTTCTTTTTACAAAACAAGACTTATAGTTATCGTAATCATACAGTGCGATAATATATTTGGTTGACAGAAGTTAATTATTATTTTTGTTACGCAATCAGCCAAGCAGTTGAAGCCACTGATGAAAGAAAAAAAGAAAAAAATATATGTATAATTGTTTAGTGCAACTTTTATTGCATCAAACAAATATGTCTGTGGATTAGTTTTATAAAAAGTTTATCAATGCCTGAATCTGACAAAATATCGAGCTCCCCAATAAAGTTGATACTGTAATATGTTTACTCCTTGACTTTCTTAACCAATTTATAGCAAAAAAATTGGTATGCGTAAAAGCATAGTAACTATGATTTTTAAACAAAGATAAGTATTTACATGATGCGCAGAAATGTTGACCGGAGACGAGTTCAAATTCATCCAATTTCCTTGTCAGTTCGCTTCAAAAGTGAAGCCGCAACCAGCGAGATAGTTTATTAGCATAATTGTGCGCTAATCGGAGCTTAAAAGTGGCCGGTTAACACCAATTTGCAATTCATCGGACCGCGCGTCACACCTGCAACATTCTAAATTGCATTGCCACTTTATTTTCTTTGCTAGTATTGTCAAAATAATTGTGTTTTAAAATGGCCCGTTAACTTTTAGTTGCGATTCGTTGGACCGCACACACCATTGCCACTTAAAATTAATATTTCTATTTAATTTGCTCTGTGATGTTGACAAATAATTGGTGCGTGAATCGGAGCTAAAAAAAGGCTGGATAAGAACCATTTGCAATTTATCGGATCGCACACACCTGCAACATATAAATAATATTGCCACTTAAAGAGTAAACTCTATTTTCTTTGATCTGTGATATTGACAAAATAGTTTGTGTTGTTAACGCTATATAATTTGCGATTTATCGGACCGCATACGCCCAGTTGAGTTCATAACAATTACATGTAATATAACTTATATTTTGTAACTATAAGTATAAGGTTGACCCATTAGCACTAATAAAACATGCTACATAACAATGCTATACAGGGTGTCTCATTTAAATCGGTCAGTATGGCAAAGTCTGAAACTATAAGACATACGAAGATCTGTTCTTAGGAACCATATCATCGATTTTAATAAGAAGAAAAACTGCATTCATACATTTAAAAAAAACCTGTACTCAGCTCAGAAATCGAACCCGGTTGTTTTGAAAAAAATAAACTCACACTATTTCTATTTAGATATCGATTGTGTAGGTCTTAAGCAGTAAATGGCTTTATGAAACATAAACATGTCATGTCTAAAATGAATAAAATGCATTGGTGCGGAAACCCACAACACACACTATGCTACCGTTTAAAATTAGGTTACACCTTAAAATCTACAAAATCCACTCACAGTTCCATGCCGCTCCCGCCGTCCAGAACGGGATCCATATGGTCCGATGGGGCCCGAATCCGGGTCCGGGTCTTCTCGGGTTCCCTAATCACACCCAACGGCTATCCCAAGTGCACTTTTCCCCCGAGGAAATACCTGTTTTCTCCAGCAGCAAAGACGCCGACATCCAGGCGAATTGTACTCCCGATGCGATTCGCTTACGACGTACACACACACAAAACACAGGTTGCACAATACACTTAATTAGAGTAATACGGCTCCAAATGCCCTTATTACTGCTTAAAATCTATTTAATTATCAACACACGATAACCTATATACCAGCCATTGTTGCCTTCCCGAGACAAGTGTACCAACAAAGAAAAAAAGAACAATTAGTGATGGGGCCATTATGCCACCAAACAAATTGAATCTCGATAATCGATTCGTCCATAATACAAATCAAAGTTTTATTTCCAACAAAAATAAATGCCTGTTTATTTGCAACATGCATTGTTTTCACATACTTTAATTTATTTTAGTAGGTGTTCGAAGTGACCACCGTTGTTTTTAATACAATATTCAACACATTTAGGTAACGATCTTACAATTACAAAACCAGCAGAGGTACAAATACCATAGAGACAATTTTACATGCCTGAACTTGTTGAATGTAACGGTGGTCATTTCGAACACTTACTAAAATAAATTAAAGTAACTATGTGAAAACAATGCATTTTATTCATTTTAGACATCATATTTCATAGAGCCATTTACTGCTTAAGACCTACACAATCGATATCTAAATAGAAATAGTCTAAGTTAATTTTTTTCAAAACAACCGGGTTCGATTCCCGAGCTGAGTACATGTTTTTTTTAAATGTATGAATGCAGTTTTTCTTCTTATTAAAATCGATGACATGGTTCCTAAGAACAGATCTTCGTATGTCTTATAGTTTCAGACTTTCCCATACTGACCGATTTAAATGAGACAGCCTGTATATCACGTTTTGTCTTAAAGTCTAGACTCATCTTAATATTTATATTTCCAATGACCAATTAAGTGAACTCGGCGTTAGTGACCTCGACGTAACATTAGACCTGCAACATTCTAATTATATTGCCACTTTAGGAGTAACCTCTGTTTTCTTTGCTCTGTGTGATGTTGACAAAAAAGTGGTAAATTGTCTATGCACAAGCTGCGCGTCTAAATTATACTGCCACTTTAGCAGTAACTTATTTTTTTTTTATTTAATCTTTATTGCACAATAAAAAATAAGTACCAAAGGCGGACCGAATGTTAAATGGCATTCTCTACCAATCGACCTAAAGCCTAAGCAGAAACACTTCTAGTTTCTTTGTTCGGTCATGTTTATAAAATTATTTGTGCGCTAATCGAAGTCAAACTGCCAAAAGCAGCCCTTTTGGCAGTTAATACTAATTAACAATTCGTCAGACGGTGCACATCTGCAAAATCTGAATTGCCACCTTAAGAGCACATATACTCTATTTTCTTTTTCTGTGTTTACAAACTAAAACAAAGTTTATATTGTTCACTTCATAGCCTTTAACAAAAGATGAGAAATTGCCGTGTTTCTTACGGCTTCTTGTATCTGACTTGTTTGCGAAACCTTGGTGTATATAGTGGCTGTAAACGAAGCCTCTGAAAGCTTAATTGATTCATGAAAGTAACTGTCTATGACCAGACACCTGTAGAATTAATTTGTAAATTATAGGAAGTAGCTCACAAGAACAAATGTTGTCTTTGATTTATTTTGAATATTCAATTAAACTGTAATGTAAGTTTATAAGTACCTATCGATTACGAATGTTCAATTAAATGGTGACTAAAGTTTACTTAACTGAACTGATAATATGGTTTAAATAAATAATTATGATACTTTTAGTTAAACATATCAGTGGAAGTTATAAGTTAACCCGATTTCCACAACTAAAATTACTAGTGGTCGCCCAGTGGTCGAAATTCGACCGTAATTTTATTAAGGCCGCACGGATTGTGTCCTACTAAACAATGAAATATTAAAAAAGATAAAATGTGAGTTTGGATTGGCATTGACCAATTGCGGCCGCTAATCTTCCATTTTTGAAATTTTTGAAAAGAGTAGGTATTTATGCGTGTGGGTCAAATACATGGTACTGGTAGTGTGTGTAATGTTTGTTTTATTGATTTTATGTATTTTTATGCGTAATTTAAAAAAATATTCTAAATAAACTATATGTGTGTCATACTTCTCCGTCCGCGCAATTTTTGTAAAAAGAGGTACAAAGTTTTTGCTTCACGTATTAATATAAAGATATCATTAATCTAATATCAAGTTACTCGGTTTGTGGTACGAATGGACTAAAACGTCGGGCAGTTATTGTGTTTTTTAATTAAGAACATTATGTTTCTAAATTTGGTCCTTAAGTAATTTAGTTCTAATAATGCAAGGTTATAATTTAAGTTACGTAGTAAAATTATACCTAGCTACAGAACTTCTATGCTAATATTGAGCTCCCCTTTCTTTATACCGGCACTACGCTTTGCGATAAATTTGCGCAAATCTAAGAGCGCACAAATTTGCAGCTTCGTTTGTTGGAAGAATTTGCGAAAATTCTTCCCGCGTTAGTGAAGGGGCGCGCAGTATCAAATTAGAGGATCCCCAATAAATTGTTTCTAAGTTCTTATTTACACTAACATTACCTATAACGTTTCTATCAGCATACTCTCTACGTCAGCATATCAACAAGTGACCTTTAGCAATTACCATTACTGTGACTAAGCGCTATGTTCAGCCAGCCAAATGGTAATTAGGGAGCCAAATAAATTCAGTTCACGGCAAATGCCAGAAAGGGGCGAGTCATAAACTTAATTAATAGGTGTTACAACAAATTTTGCCTAGGTAATCGGATCCGGCAATTTTTTGTCCCTTGGGAAACACATAATATAGTAAGCTAAATTGTAACTGACGTTTAAATCGAATTGTATGTTGCACTGGGACGTCGTCGGTCGGTCCGACTTGACCATGTAGACTAGCTTTGGAATTGTTTTGATTTCGGAACGTGTTCACTGATGTTCATTGCTCAACGTATTGATGAATAGTTAGAACAGGCTCAAAGTTTAATCCTCTGCACACACCATTTAACGCCCGTTCCCAATAACTTATCTATCTGTTGTTTTGCCTACTATAGATACAAATTTGACATAAGCTCCATACAAATTATGTCAAATTTCTAACTCCAGTAAGCAAAACAACAGACAGGTAGAATATAGGGAACGGGCGTAAGTCCGCCTGGCTGTTTGGCACTATCTTATTAATCTGTCATTGTTATCTCAGAAGTGTTAGTAACATGGTTGTGTTACGAAAGTTATACGTTACGATAAGATACTGAACGAGGTACTGTTTCCTCAGTGTTTGAGAATTTCGAATAAAGTGCGCCTTCACCTTCTATTTTACTGTCACTTAACATAAAGTGAGATGAAAGCCGAAGGGCAGCCACTGAATCTCGCAGCAGTTGCACTCAGACTGTTCCGAGATTACGTATCCATGAGATGGTCTTTGTATACATTGCTCAAGCGCGGTTCCCGATCCGACCCTTCGGAGAATCCAGTAGGGCACGGGGACACGCACTAGTGCGTGATGCCGTTCCCACTAGAAAACCTCCGAAGGTTTCACACGGCTCGTGGAACCCTTTAAGTTTCTTGCCGCCTTCAAAATAACCCAGTAAAGCTAAAAATGCCGTCTGAGACAGTCAGCAAACTCTCTCTCAAAAAACATAACGTATATAAGAACTAAACCAAGTCGATTATGTTAAACGGGGTATTTGTATTTGAACCACTAATTCTAAGATTAAAGTCTGTAGCATTTTCTGTGTGTGTACTCTGTATGCCAATGAATCAACGCCCTTCATTTGTTCTTGTATATACAATAGGAGTAAGACAATCTGTATTGTTTTGTGTTTCGAATTCAAAGTCGCCTCAAGGCCAAACGATCAATCAGAACTTAGTCACTTCAGGGGTAACCAATTTAGTGGCTGCCACGCGACGTTGTTAGCATTATAACGAGTTATAAGTGCTAGTGGTCGCCCAGTGGTCGATATTCGACCGTAATTTTATTAAGGCTGCACGGATTGTATCCTAAGCAAGGAAAAATGAAAAAAGATAGAATGTGAGTATGGATTGGCATTGACAGAATTCGGCCGCTTCTCTTCCATTTTTGAAATTTTTGAAAATAGTATTTAAGCGTGTGTGTCAAATACATAAGCGAGTGTGTCAAATATATGGTAGCGTGTGTAATGTTTGTTTTATTGATTTAATGTATTTTCATGCATATTTTTCTTTAAATATTAACATTCGGATAACCTTCTCTATATAAACTATAAGTGTGCGAAATTTCATACTCCTCCGTCCGCGCAATTTTCGTAAAAAAGGTACAAAGTTTTTGCTTCACGTATTAATTTATAGATTTATGTTTGGCTTAGCCTAACTGCATGCAGCTACCTCAACTTACCAACAAATATTGAAGTTTCAAGAAGAAGCTAAAGTCGTTAAACAAACTAGTGCCTCACTCAGGTAGGACTTTTTCAAGTTTTGTAATATTTTTTAAGGGCTTAACCTAATGATGAGTCAATCAGTTTTTTTTTTGTAACTTATTTTATAAGGAAGGGTTTGCTGATAAACAAAACTAGTGTCTATTATTGGAAAATAAAAATAGCAATATTTTATAGTCTTGAGAGATAGCTTTATTTCTTTTCAACTTTTTTGGACGATTCAAAGTGACTATTTACTTAGCAAATGAGTTTATTTTAATAAAGATATTTGGTTATCATCAAGATGATAAAATTTTGGTCACCCATCCGATGACTGGCCTTTGCGAAAGTTGCTTAACCTTAGCAATCACAGACCAGGCGTGTTAACCACTGCGTGCGCCATCAAACATCGAACAACCATAGCATAACAAATCCACGTAATCCCTAGTTCTTACTTCAAGCGATAATGTGTCAGTTTTATTACGACATGGTGTTTCAAAAAGGCTTCAATACTCCAAAGAGTCAGTATTCAATTAGCATAGTACCTACATTGAACATTTAGCCATTGGAAGTTTCAAGGCAAAACTTCAGTTGTCGTCGGGTCGTTTCAGGCACAGAAAGGTATAGGAGCTAGACCTCTCAGGTCGGCATTACTTTCCACAGTCCACGATAATGATAATAGCGAAAGTTTATTTGCAAAGTTTCGCGAAACCCACCCGAGTCATTGTGGCCGCACCACAATTCCACGCTCTTTCAAACAATTCTCAGGGTGCGTGGGCCGGGCTAGGGAAAAGCGGGGCCCATTTTAATCCGTAATATAATTATGTGGCTAAAAATAAAGTTGTAAACAATTAAGTGAGTGACGCACATTCTTATAAAATATTTTTTTGTTAGACTGATACTTTCTTTTACTTCCTTTTTTTCTAAATCTACCCGTTTTCAAAATTTTATCAAAATTTGTATCTACACATTATTCTAAGTATCTACATATATTTAAAGTGTACAAAATATGTAAAGTATACATAGTTATACTCGTACTCGTTCGTGAACTAAAAAGTTTAAAATCGTTATTAATATATTATTTTCATAAAATACTTCTTACAATATACAATATTAGTTATTTCTGCTAATTAATTCCGGACGGGCCCCGCTAAGGTACTTAGTCCGCTGCCTGCGAGCAGTTTAAGAGTTTCAATACTACTTGCTCACAAAATAATTATTTTCGTTGCCAGTCCTGTGGTTTGCCGGTTCCCGTTTTCTCACTTTGAGTCCCTATAAAGCTTTGTATTTATTTGTTGAATTCCGTTTGTATTCGCATTTATGAATATAAAGTTTGTAGGTAGATTAGGGCTTTGCAAAGTTGCCCTTTGAATTGCAGAAAAACGACCCTTCTCTTCCCCCGGTAAGTAGGTATGCGTATTTATTGTGGATTAAAATAAACAGGGATGATATGGCATTCGTAATAAGACGTTAAAGATTTTGCGGGTGTTTTTTTATTAGATGTTTTACGGCCGTAAATATTATATTAATTAGCAAGTAGGCCGCGTTTATTAGTCGCTTTGCTACTTTAAAACTCTCTAGTCCATCAAGAGTCTCGCGTCTTAACTGAAACTCATTAATGGAGACTGGAGGAGACATGATGTCCTTCTCGCGTTGCATAATAAGATTTTAAACTGGTCAAATACAATGGCGACGTACGAACACGGATGGGCATACCGATCATATAAGTACTCACTATCAGACTCGTTTGGTCGCACGCGAACAAAGGGCGAACGAAATATTTTAAGATGACGTAGAACCCTACTATTCCTTTTCTAAAGGGGTTCCACGAATTTCGTTCGTCATTTGGTCGGGAATTATTGAAATTAAACATATTTCAATATATCGGTCAACCTAATCAGGGTGCCAAGTGCGATTTTCATTCTCCATTCGATCACGTTAACGAAAACGAGTATTAATGTGGCAAAATTTTAACTCTTCTCGTATGCCGCCAGGAGACGCTGCTTCAATGCCATACTAATTTGCGATTTCAAAACGGAATCGAATGAATACGGATAGTAAACAAAACTCATACTAGGCACCCTGATACACATAAGAGACGGTTCCTTCAAACATCTTTACACCTTAAAAAAAAGGTAGAAAAGCGCCCAAAAATAAATAGATTTTGTTTAATTGTTTTTAAATATACCTTTTGCATACTCAAAATGCAACAAAAACCTTTTTTTAGCATGTCCTTAATCTCACCTAATGATAGATATTAACATAAAATATATCGTCAAACGAGAAAGGTTGGCGTCCCGTTCATGTCCGATGTTCGTGAGCGTAATGTATTTGTGTAAAAAAGCGTCTAGCGAGTTTATACTTAATATATATGAGTATAAACGCATATATTCAGTTTTATTACAATAGTAATTCGGAGTCAAACAACCTAGTTTTTCGCGTATTTTGACACTTTTTTACGCAAATATATTACGCTCACGAACATCGGACATGAACGGGACGCCAACCTTTCACGTTTGACGATATATTTTATGTTAATCTCTATCATTAGGTGAGATTAAAGACAAGCTAAAAAAAGGTTTTTGTTGCATTTGGAGTATGCAAAAGGTTTATTTAAAAACAATTAAACAAAATCCATTTATTTTTGGGTATTATATTATACTAGCTGTGCTCGCGACTTTGTCCGCGTGGAATAGTGACTTTCGGCAGCATTTTTATTTTTTAGGCTCTTGTTCCCGTTTTTGCAACAATTTTCACTGATGCTTCGATCCTATAAATTGCAGCGTGATGTTATATAGCCTAAAGCCTTTCTCGATAAATGGACTATCAAACTCAAAAAGATTTTTTCAATTCGAACCAGTAGTTCCTGAGATTAACGCGTTCAAACAAACAAACTATTCAGCTTTATAATATTAATATAGATTGGGTGTGTGTGCAAAAGAGAAGAGGAATAATTGCAGTCACGTACCAAAACTAGTGTACGTTTATTCATAAGGATCAAGTTGTTCAAAGCAGTTCTGTTTAAACATTCAGCTCTTTCACCACGAGTACACATGAGTAAACAAATCTGTCCACTGTGCATACTATCGTGCAAACAATGCTTTATTCTTCAGCCTTGCAAGCAAATGGAAAATGTTTAAACTATTTTTATTATTAACTTTATGAGGGCTTACTAGGGTAGGTTTTATATTGATATTACATGTCAGCGCCATGTTATATCAATATAAAAAGGTTAAAAAAACGGTCCTTATCTTATCATCAAGAGTCTCGAGACGCGAAACGTACAACGTAGTATAATGCTCATTTTGGTATGCAATAAACGTAAAAAATAAAATAAATTGGCACGGATTGCATTGCATGTAATAGCAAAACATTAGAATTTCTTATTTTAAAAAAAAGAAATATTATGCTGTAAACACAAATTTTCATAAATGTTTATATAATTTTTAACGCAAATTTTGTTGCGAACAAATTACAAAAACACAAATTATTCAATACTATTTACTAAATTAAAATTAAATAATTAAATATTATGATCGGATGTTAATGACGGTAGTTGTTAACATTGAATGGGCGCCTTTGGCTTTCAAAGTAAAAAGTAAATAGTGTTGAATAATTTTGGCGGCCTGGTTAGAACCACGATAGCTCAATTGGAAGAGCACCTGACCCGGTATGTCAGAAGGGTGCAGGTTCAAACCCTGCTCGTGGAATTTTTTTCAACATTTGTGTTTTTGTAATTTGTTCGCAACAAAATTTACGTTAAAAATTATATAAACATTTATAAATAGCTTGCCTAGTTCTTAACTGATCTTTAGTATTTGTAAAAATATTATGATCGGATTTTAATGACGGTAGTTGTTAACATTGAATGGGCGCCTTTGGCTTTCAAAGTAAAAAGTAAATAGTGTTGAATAATTTCGGCGGCCGGGTTAGAACCACGATAGCTCAATTGGAAGAGCACCTGACCCGGTATGTCAGAAGGGTTCAAACCCTGCTCGTGGAAATTTTTTCAACAAATTTTCATTATTTTAATATGTATTGTAACTTAAAAACATCAATTAGCTTAAAACAATGTATAAGTAGTTAATACTTTTCTTTGCAACTATACAACTATTTAAATATATCATAAAGCATAATAATTTGTCTCTTTAGGGCAAAAACAGGATGGAGAGAGCTAATAAACTGTATTATCGGAGATGCAAACTATTTATTTTATAAAGCAATATGATTATTCACAAAACATTTATTCACTTCATAGTATTATTTGCTTTAACTTAAATAGCAATTAGCTCTTAATAATAAACACAAATACTTATCTGAAAATAGCAATGGTTAGTACTCAGAGCCAGAGACACTGACAGAAGGCGAAATAGTGACCGATCAGGACCGATCGCTTCGATTGCCACCGATACAAGTCAGCCTTCCCGCGATGCACTGTCCGTGGAAAACAAAGATGGCGGTCGGTTCACTAGCGCCCCACTTCTGACTACCGTATTCCCGAGAAATTATTTATATTGATTTACTTATTACAAAAAAATAATTGTTTAATTATAACTTATTTTTAAACTTCAGTACCTACCTACACTATTTTTAAACTGTATATTTTTTACTTATAAAATCCACTTCCTTCAGTCCAATCTCCAATCATAAGTCTTAATTTGCTAACAACCTAACACATGCAACCAAGATTGCTTAAATTTTGAAAGTTTTTTGAAAAGTGCTCAGCCTGATATCTGGAGGTGCTGGGTGCTGAAATGTATATCCCGGTTTTGTGATCACCAACCCCGATTTCACAAGCACAGCTACTTAGCCAACACCCGATTTAGTAGCGATGACTTGATTACAATGTTGAAGACCTTTGCCCAGCCGTGGGACAGTATGTAAGATTTTACTTACTTACCCATTTGCACTTATAGCAAGACATTTTTCAAGATTTTTTTCAACTTTATTTCTAAAATAATATTTTTATTAAGTAAATAAATACTTTTCTTAGCGATCGCACCCGTGGCAGCTTTTCTATATCGCGATAAAGAAGTTATATCCAAGGTTTTGTTGGGACAAGAGCCTTCGATAAATAGCGTTATTAAGATATAGCGGTTCTAATAGAATTAGGGGTCGGCGGTATTGACCTAGCTGAAGCCCATTTAATCGCATTGTGAAGTTATTGCGCGTTATGAATGCGAATTAGAGGCGTGGACGCGTTTCTGTTTTATTAAAATATTACTATGCAATGTTTGCTCCCCAATTTATCACGATTATAATCGCATACTTCACTTTTAATAGTTGGACGTGCTATTTGTTTAGTATTGCTGATAATTGAACTGTTGAATTTTAATTGTGAGTTGGATACTTATTGTTACTATTTAGTAAATCGAGCGCAATAATCCTGCCGAAGAAGTAGAATACTTATTCTACTTGGTCGGTAGGATTATTGCGCTTTAGCGTCGTCTCATATTTATTGTCAATAATTATACTTGGTCGGCAGGACTGATACTGCTGTAAGGCGTCGTTTGAACAGTGTCCGACGGGAAATTCTAGGGCGTTGAAGCAAAATACCTCCTTGTGTCATACCTACGAGGTGAGTTTGCATTTCTGTCATGCAAAGTCCCGTTTTCGTTAAAGTGATAATCGCACTTTGATTGTAAGTGCCGATGTAGTCGAACGCTCTTTAACCGGAAACCTTAGTTTTTTTTATTTTTGGAGAGAGTGCTGATTGCCACAGGGGGCATTTTCAGTTTCACCGGGGTTGGTCAATCCTTAGTTACTGTTACTTATTGCTACTAAATTGTTCTTATGGCGACTGATATAACATTGCTCCTGGGGCTTACCCTGACTGTTGCTAAATCAAATCGAAATGTCGTAACTGAATCCTTATCGGTCTAAACAGCGTCACGTCTTACGTTTCTTGTTTATGCCATGCTGTGTACACTCGTTTTGGATTACCGTCTAGCTAATAAGATTAATCAAATATGTAACTGTACTCATGCATTGATTGTAATCTGTTTGTGTACCTATAGAAATAAATAGATAAATACCAGAAAGAAGATAATAAAAATACAAAAGGCTTCCACGGGGGAGGGGGGGGGGGATCGAACCCACTTATTTATAAAAAGGGGTGGTCTCAAGTTTCCGTCGGTTACATTGCTTACCAAGATATCAGATGAATTTTGATTCCGATTCCTTCTTACCTACTAAGTCAGAGCTTATTTGCATTTTCCTTTCATCTTGATTGAGTTGCAGGAAATTATTCAAATTGGTTTTAGTTCATCAACGGTTTGTTTTGCTTCATTTTATTACAATTTCAATATTACACTTAATTTTCTTGGCTTCCCGTAAAGGCAGACTGACTCTAAACGTTTCTTTAATCAGTTGCTTCTGCATCCAGTCTTTTTTTTATATACAACAGAAAGAATACGAACTCCTTGGTCGAGTGGTTTGTACACCGGTTTTCATGGTGTCGCCATCTCTGGGGTCCCGGGTTCGATCCCGGTCGGGTCAATTTAGGAAATATTGTTTTTCTAAATTTTCTCGGGTCTGGGTGTTTTCTATGTATAATAAGTATGTTTATCCGTTGTCTAGCAACCATATAACGAGTTTCATAACGAAGCTTCTCTTGGGCTAGATAATTGGTGTGAGTGTAGAAAAATTTATTTATTTATTTATTTAATGGTCAAGGCATATTCAGACGTCAAGATGGCAGTCGGTTACATAATAATCTGCATTGGGACAGCCGTGTGGGCTATGGCCCCGGTCGGTCGACGACTATAGTCGATGTCTCTATCACAGCACGTAAAGAATTTAAAAAGCGCTTGTCAATATTTAGGAAAGTTATTAAGACATGGTATAGTCAACAGCAAAGGTAACTGATGGTTGGTCAGTTTTTAAAATATGAAATCAGTATGAAAATCAAAACTTTTTAAACGCATATCGAAAAACCTTCGAGTATCTACTAGTACCTATAGACTTTGACTGTAGTTATATAGAAAATACCGACTTACACTATCGAAACTTAATTTTGAAATCTAGTAAACATCATCTACTTTTACTGTTGACTGTACCAAAGTGGTCCACGAGTTTTGTTGCTAAAATACCATGTTGGAGGGCTTAAGCTCAGAAGTGGGACGATTAATGATTTCGAATGGTACAACTAAAGTAAATCCGTTTCTAGAACATTCCAAATTCTTGAAAGATTTGAAACTGTAAGACAAGTAACCGTCTGCCGCATCCATTAAGTCGTGTATTCTCAACTCCTTAAGCAAGCACCCGGCAGATCGCGCATAGTCAATTAGCCAGAACGCATTCGCACCATTTTAAACTCTACAAACCGGGTACAAAGTTGCGTTTCAAGTACAAATGTGTGAATCCAAAGCTGTTTGACGGGCCCCTATTAGATATTCCGTTTGACAAGTTTCAGAAGGGATCAGTTGCCTCAGTTTCAGTGATACAGGGACCTATTAATTTGTACTAAGACACAGCCTTCATGAAGAAAAGGGTCTAATCAATTGAGTTATTGCCAATACTGGGGATTCTTCTAAGTATTTCTGTTAGCGTTACCTGATCCTTTTACTTACAATTTCATTATTATACTTACATTTCATGTTAGAATACCTTATTATAGTAAGGTTAGCAAATGACTTAGCTCTGCCTGATGTTCAGAAGCAGATTCCAAATGTGAGTACATTGCCGACCCTCAAGTTACTTCATCACATCTTGTTTAAAGGACCCTATATTGTAGGAAAAAGGGAATACGTGTGCTGGGAGGGTATTCCAGTTTTTAATGGAGCGACAACTAAATGATTCACCAAATTTCTTCGTTCACGACGGAATAGATCCCACAACAACAACAACCCCGCTACACACGACTTTAAAGTTTATACTGACACCCCCCACCATCACCAACCGTTAGGTCATAAAGTAGGTCTCTCACTCATTACCCCTGTGTGGTGCCGGGGATAAAGAATTGCACCACCCCCTCTCTTCCCGTGGGTGTCGTAAAAGCCGACTAAGGGACTATTCCAGAGGATGGGCAGCAGCATCTCTCTGAAGTTACCCTCAACCACTGCGATCGCCAACCCGCCTGCCAAGCGTGGCGATTACGGCAAATACCCCTCATATCCTTGAGGGAGGCCTTTGTCCAGCAGTGGACGTCTTTTGGCTGAGATGATGATGATGATGATGATTTCTCATTAATATTCGACATAACATAAATTTTAGAAAATAAAACAACCGCAGACATTACTCTTCACTTTCCCGCCCCTCCCCTCATCACCATTTACTAACAGGGTCAGTCTTATTAGAAACGTACTTTATCTTGAATTCTCATTACCAGCTCAATTTATGTCCCCACAGTTGGGCATGGGCCTTCCCTATGGATGGATAGGGAAAACGGGCCATAAACCACCACGCGGACCCAGTGCGGATTGGTGGTTATTAACGATTGCTAATGCAGCTGGGACCAACAGCTTTACGTGCCTCCTAAAGCACGGAGGATGAAAAGAAGTTCTCACTACTGAGTATTTCTAACAGTCGAAACACAGCAACACTAGACCAAATAGTAAAGGCGTTTGGAAGTTGATTATAAACGTTGTTCCCTTGAAAAAATAGTTGTTACAGTCAGTTTTAAAAGTCAAACTATTTACAAGTATGGCACCAGCTCTTTTTTTCTTGTATACATCTAAGGTTCAGTGTAATATGTGTGATGTATTGTTCCAAATAAAGATTTTTATTAGTTCTATATCTATTTCTTTTAGAATTAGTTGTATATATACAAGTTTTTTTGTACTTATGAAACTATTATTTTTATTTTTAAGTGCTTATCTGCTGCACTGAAGCTGAATTAAATATTTATAAAATATAGTGCTATCTTCTGTGCGTATGTATGTTATTGAACTCATTCTAAACGGCTGGACCGATTTAGATGAAATTTTTCGTGTGTGTTCAAGTGGATTCGAGAATGGTTTAGATTTACAATTGAACCCGGTAAATGGCGCTTCTATAGGGGTTCATCATGGGATACAGGTGTTCTTAAGGGGAGGAAGTTGCGAGCGGGCCACTAGTATTTTATAAATATTTATAAACATATATTTTCTATCAGCGGTGTGAAGCTTAGAAAAAGATTCCGATTGAAACACGCAACGAAGGTTCGTTCCCACTTCATTACAGAGGAGAACCGTTGAGTAATTTTAAGGTTTAATATTCAATTGTGACGATTTAAAAAAATCAATTAATAGTTGGAATGGAAGTAGACATTCTCGACCGGAAAAATTTAATCAGAATACGTAAAGCTGGTACCTACATACCTGCTGTAGGCTGCATCGAACCACGGTTCACGGGTCTGCGGGAATATTTCATTGGTGGATTATTGGATTAATATTTTATTCGCTTCCGATAATCGATTCAGCGATTCACGATTTTTTTTCGCAAGCGGTTGGCTTGTGTATTTCGCCAGCTGCTGCCGAGAAATTAAGTGATACGCAAAAATAGTACATACATCTTATCTTATCTTAGTGGGGCCTGCTGAGGTTTCCCTCTCTCAGTAACATTTCGACCCATTGGGATCTTATGCGTAACCCCATCCTTTCACTCTTCCTCCTCTGTAAAGATAGATGCCATAAGTTTAGCAACGTCCTTAAGAGCAAAGAACCTGAAGTCCTCCGGTTTTGGATAAGCCGACCCAGGAGTCCCATTCTTTTCCTAGCCGAGAGTGGCAGTCACACAGTAGGTGACGCATTGACTCAGTTTCTCCTCATGCCCTACACAAGCTATTTATTGATAGATGCATTCTGTGAAGCATTTGTTTTGTGGCATAGTGCCCTGACAAGGCACCGATGGTTAATCGGGCCTGCCTTCTACTGCCTGTGCATATGAACTTACTCCGTCCTAAGGCGTTTCCGCCTAGGAAGGATTTGGAGTGTTTCATACCCGGCTGCTCTTTCCATTCGATGCTGTGCCTGTTTACGATGTGATATTTTAAGGCCTTGTTAATGGCACTAGGTTTAAGTGTCACGAACGGCTCAGGACCAATGAGCTGGATCTCCGAGCCCTCCCTGGCAAGTGCATCTGCCATCTCATTGCCGTGGTTTCACATATGGCCTAGGACCCAGATCAATCGCACCTTGTTATGTCCACCTAGCTTATTTGGAGCTTTGTGGTTTCCAGAACAAGGCAAGAGTCGATTCGGGGCGATATGAGTGACTTGAGCGCTGCTTGGCTGTCGCTCAGGATGAATATATTGCGCTTTTTCAAATCTAACTCTATATTCTGCTTTGCGCATAGGAGAATTGCGAAAGTTTCTGCTTGGTAAGCAGTGGCAAATTTTCCCATGCTTTGACTATGCTTAAAGTCGTTATTATAGACGCCTGCACCTGTGCCCGACTTCATTTTTGATCCGTCGGTATACCAGATTAGGCTGTCTTTTTCCGGAGACGGTGGCCGTCGTTTCCATTCGTCCCTGGTTGGAACATAAACTTTAAATTTCTTTTCGAACATAAATATGGGGGATATTTTATAGCACCTTGCTGTTGTGTTTCGTCCGGTGAGTGAAAGTACCGGAGGCCCATCTCTCACCCCTCCCCCCTCCCAATTCCTACTCCCTCCCAATTCCTACTCCCTCCCAATTCCTACTCCCTCCCAATTCCTACTCCCTCCTCAAGATCCAACTCCTTTCCAAGGTTGGCAACGCATCTGCGATAACTTTGGTTTTGCGGGTGTGTCCATGGGCGGCGGTGATTACTTTCCATCAGGTGACCCGCCTGCTCGTTTGCCTCCTTTAAACATTTAAAAAAAAAACCTCCATTTCCATGATCCTGTCAAGAATGTCACATTGTTCCCATTTTGTGTGTCTGGTCAGAGGTTTAGATGCGTCCCATAGTCCGGCCACCTTTAGTCTATGTAACGCTTTCTTTGCCTCTGTTTCTATTACAATGTGCAGGGGTGAAAGGTCTGTGAGGACCTCCAGCGCTACCGTTGGAGTAGTTCTAAAGGCAACAGTGATTGCCAGACAAGCTGTTCTCTGAAGTTTGCTAAGAGCATTCTTACAGATTTTCAGCCTAGTTCTGGGCCACCAAACGATGCTGCCATTATGTGAGGATCGGTCTCACCATCATCATGTAAATCCACCTAATGATTTTGGGGTTGAGTCCCCACATCTAATTTATTTATTTATTCAAGAAAACTCACTGGCTTACAGTATACACCAAAGCGCCAATAAGCAAAACTTTTTTATATGCATTGATAAAAAACACATTTCAAAATAATAGATACTAATAATAATAGATATAGAACAATACAAAACAAAAGTTATTTGAAATCAGATCAATAAATTGCCAACACAATGTCAATAGCAATCATCATAGATCGATGTCAAGCCAAGAATAATACTATTACAACAAACATTGAGATTAAATAAATTATCATGTCATACTAAGCAATACTAAGATACATATGGATCTTGTTACAGGCACGTCAAGCTATCTGTAAACAGGTCAAGATCCTCGTGCCGAGCGTGTATATCTCCTATGAGACATAGAGCTCGCGCAGTAGGAGCATGCGCGGCACTCCTGGTACGCACCACCGGCCGCGCGAGCAGGCGCGGGCGGCCGGCGCGGCGGCGCGGCGTCACCATACCAGAACCATCACATGCTAAACGCACAGGAACCCTTAGGCTCAAATTCTGCTACACCAGTTGACCGTCAATCCTATGATTTAGTACTGACAGATAGTGTACAATAGTAGACATTATACGTCTAAAGGATAAGGTTTATAGGTCAAACATGGCAGAAACGAAAAGTGATGGATACAAATAAGGGTAGTAGCCATAAGTACTCCTATACAACCACCTGGCAAACTTCCGTTGCACTCTTTCTATCATAATATTATATAAAAATATTGTTAATGCAACTTAACCATTTTAACAAATTTTAAATATAATTTTAAAAAAATTAATTTAGCCATTGTACCTATGTATTAAACATAATTAGTGTTTTAACTTATTACGGTATGTCGACCCTAAGTCCTAATCCATTAGAGTTTTATTAAATACAGTAAAAATTGCAAAAAAAAGTGTAGCTGCCCGGATTGCGGAAGACCCAGGTTCGATTCCTGGCTGGGTCGGGTAGGCATTTAATTTTTTCATTGTATTTTATAAATATTTAATTCAGCTTCAGTGCAGCAATTAGCACTTAAAAAAATAAAAAGTAAAATTTACTTACACGTATAGGAAATGAGTGCATTTAAATTCTATTATCTAAATATATTATTTAAGTATATAGCAACTCAGCAGCTCCTAATGAATAAACAAAACAGGACCAACGAAGAAACGTTCCAACCAAATAAATGACACTCCAAATATATTTTCACATCGCACAAACTATTGATGTTCCGTTCACAATGCCTCTCGTCTCCACCATTTTCTTTGATTCCTGAATGGGAAAATGGTTTTTTTCAATAAAGGAATACATGAATACACTCTATAGAGAAGGACTTATTTAGGGGAAAGGTGTTATCCTTAATAGACAGTTGGTCCTTAGTATAACCAATGGGTATAACTTATGATAAAATATATATACGTAGGTATAGGGTTTAGCGCATGGATATATGTATGTACTTGTTATTCTTCTCGACAGCTAAAATATAGACGTCCTGAATAGGTAGTAGGTAAAAAAATTATGGACGATTCAAAATCACTTTTCTAAAGTTTATTTGAATAAAGAATATTTGACTTTGACTTTGACTTTACTTAAGTGTTTTTTTTTTTCGCTTTTAACATAAGAAGTCACCTACAAAACCGAATGGGACCAGTGAGTGAAGTTCTCCCCACGTACCTGTATACGAAAGATCAGTGGATTTTTTTTCTAGTTAGCTCATCAAATTACTCCATTCCATCTGATATTAAGTGGAAATGGAGTCCAGACGCGAAGATAACTGGTGCAGCGTGAAAACAAACGAAGCATCAGTTAACCTCACTCTGCCGGCCCACTTCTGCTTCTTTACGCCTCTTTTGAAGGACCTCATATCATAGGAAGGAAGGAAAACGTGTGCTGGTACACTATACCATCTTTTGGAGGTGCGACAAAGAAACGACTTACCAAATTTCTTTGTGTGCGATGGGATATTTGAGACAGTGAAGCGGTGACTCCGGAGAGCAGCAATGTATATCTATAGGTACCTATAGGTAATCATAGTCAAGTAGGTTAAATAACTAACGATGTTAATGTAGAATATTAGGTCCTTACCTAAGAAATTGACGTTTTTTTCTCACTTATTAAAAGGTCTAAAAGTTCTAAAAGTCGATACCGGTTGTTAATATTATTATACACCTTTAATTAGGACTATGTTAATAAATTTTTAACGCAAATTTTGTTAATGACGGTAGTTGTTAACATTGAATGGGCGCCTTTGGCTTTCAAAGTAAAAAGTAAATAGTGTTGAATAATTTCGGCGGGCTTGTTAGAACCACGATAGCTCAATTGGAAGAGCACCTGACCCGGTATGTCAGAAGGGTGCAGGTTCAAACCCTGCTCGTGGAAGTTTTTTCAACATTTGTGTTTTTGTTTTTTTTTTTAGGACTATGTTACTTAAGCTTCAGTAATAACAATGATTATTAATTTTGTATCTTTATCGCCCAATATTTTTTTTAAATTGACTACTTTTTATGTTCGCGGAATTGTCTTTTTGTGTCATTGTAGCTTTGAAGGGACTTGATTTTTTTTTCTTTTTGATGTCTGCTATATTTAGCTAGTGAAACAAACACACTACTCTACAATTTTTATAGTGTTAACATAAATAGATGCTAAGAAAATTTAAAAAAAAGTTAGTATGATTTTTTTTTTAATCGTCATTATAAACGTCAATTTCATAGGTAAGGACCTAATATTATAAATCTACTACCTAGGATAGTGGCACCAATGTTAGTATGACCAGTGATCGACATTTATGTCCTTCAATCATTCAAAATAGGGGTCAAAGTTTAACCAATGACAGACTGACGACCATACATTTTACATCTTGTTGTCCTAGGAATTGTAAATGTAAAACATTTTTCACAATTATTTATTGCTTGCAAAAACCACTTTTATAAAAAGATAAATCATACGGCCGACAGATTAAATTTTGCGTAAACAAAAACCCCCAACAGATTGCCCGTAATTCCTAGACTTTGACAAATTATGCGAAAAACACTAACAGATTGAAATGTAGTAACACTTTATTCGGATTTACTTATTATTTTATCCAGTGCCTCAAGTCTGCTAATTCAATAACTTCTCAATAGTAGGCTGATTTTAACACTTGGACTATGGATAAGTTCTCAAAATCAGACCACCACCGATATACGATTGTGGCTGTTTTATAATAGCAGAATTTATGCCTTGGTGTTTCGAACAGTTTGCAGGGTTCCTGATCACAGGGAGTCTGAAGTGTTGGTCGTGACAATCATTCATATCGTTTTGTTTAAAATGTAAAACAGTTGACGACACAAAGTTAAAAAAAAACAACAAAGACCTCAGTCATCATCAGCATAAGAAGATAGTAGGAGTAGATCTATATTTTATAAAGTGTTTTATATTAATACTAGCGACCCACCCCGGCTTCGCACGGGTGCAATGCTGATACACGCAACCGCTATGTCCCTGCATTTTAAATCTGTAATATCTTCGAAAATATTCATTTAAATTACGTGATGTACGGGGCCACATTGATCTATATTAAATGTACATTGTATTTAAGGTACTTAATTGGATAAGGATTAATGTTGTATTGCTTAAAATCGCTTCGTAAATAAGCCATTATTTCTCATAAAAAGTAAAGGATAAAAAAATATTATTGTGGGTTATCCCTAAGAGATATAGAGACATACCATCGCAGACTTTCTTGTAGACCTTTTTAAGGTGTACAATACTGTAGTACATTATTTTGATCTATCTCGTAGGGTTCAGCCAGCGTTTGCAATGTAAGCGCAAAAAAATGTGAAACCTCTAAAATTATCTGTGTTTCTCTACTATATTATGCATGTATTTATACATATAAACCTTCCTCTTGAATCACTCTATCTATTAAAAAAAACCGCATCAAAATCCGTTGCGTCGTTTTGAATATCTATGCTTACATACATACGTACAATGTACAGCGGGAAGCGACTTTGTTTTATACTATGTAGTAATGTAGTGTTCGGGTTGACTTACGAAAACAGACTGACAATAATCAGTAGGTACTTAGAAAGTACTATTATCTCTCCTGTGACCTAAGTCGTGTATGTATTATTATTATTGCTATCAGCCATTACTTTCCCACTGCAGGGCAAAGGCCTCTTCTCCTTCCTTCCACCTATCTCCATCCTGAGCTAGTTCGTCCCAATTCTGCAAGTGGGAGTCCAACTCATCCCGCCATCTAAATGGTAATAGAAATAATAATATCCTAATGATTATTATTAAGGATATTATTTTATAATGATAGTAATAAATGTATTAAAATGTTTTTGTTTTGTTTATATAATTTTTAACGCAAATTTTGCTGCGAACTAATTACAAAAACAAATGTTGAAAAAATTTCCACGAGCAGGATTTGAACCTGCACCCTTCTGACATACCGGGTCAGGTGCTCTCCCAATTGAGCTATCGTGGTTCTAACCAGCCCGCCGAAATTATTCAACACTATTTACTTTTTACTTTGAAACCCAAAGAGGGCGTCTTTGGGTTTCATGTCAATTGTCATTCAATGTCATTAACATCCGACGGTCATTAACATCCGACCATGTATGTCAGAAGGGTGCAGGTTTAAATCCTGCTCGTGGAAATTTTTTCAACATTTGTGGTTATTTTTTATAAATGTATTGTTTGACAACATCACATAGACAGTACAGTAATATAAAGTTACAAAAATACAGAGCTTAAAGTTAAAGTATGACTCTGCATAATTTTTTATTCTAGCTCTACCCTGATAAAGGACTTAGGCCAGCGCTGAAATCTGTTCCATGACTTAGGGATAAGATAGTCAGTTTCAGGCTGAATCTGACTATCTTATCCCTAAGTCATGGAACAGATCACTGCTGTATACTTAGTTAGATAATACTTAGGTTATTATAGTCATGTGGACTTAGAACTGCCAATAACCAAACTGAGCACGTCATGAACTTCCACTGGGAATCAAACATGGGACCTCTAGCTCAAAAACAGATAATGAGTGTTGATTGGGAGTGGTAACACTACATATCTGTAAAAACATTAAGATCGGATGTTGATGACGTCGTAGTTGTCGACATTGAATAGGGCTCCTTTGGCTTACAGAGTAAGAGTGGATAGTGTTGATTAATTTCGGCGAGTTGGATTGAGCCACGATAGCATAGTTGGTAGTGCACCTGACGCGGCATGTCATGGGGTGCGGGTTCGAATCCTGATTGTGAAATTTAGTCAACACTTTGTCTTTTTTCAAATTGTAATTTATTCGCAACAATATTTGTGTAAAATTATATGTAAATAATCAGTGGTAACACTAGACTGTGTAACCTTAATAGTCATTGTAGTGGTACCAGTGTTCGCCTCGGTGGCCGAGTAGCAGAGTGCTCGGTCTGATACCCGAAGGTCTCGGGTTCAATTCCCAGGTCGGGCAAAATGTATTTCGGATTTTTCGATGCATGTCCCGGGTTTGTGATCACCAACCCGCATTTGGCAAGCGTGGTGATTAAGCCATTACCCCGTCAATTGTAGCGATGACTTGATTTCAATGATGGAGGCCTTTGCCCAGCAGTGGGACAGTTATAGGCTGTTTACTACTACCAGTGTTTAACACAGTTACCTAGTGTATAACACCAGTTCTCATGGCCAGAAAATATAAAAAAAATTCATTGAAATATTACTAGATGAGAGCTAGGAAGCGTTGGTCTGTAATAAATTGTGCTAAACTAAAAAAAACGTTATAAATCCTTACCTTTAATAATTAAAGGAAAAAAACCGGCCAAGTGCGAGTCGGTTTTTTTTTTTGGAGAGAGATTGCTGTTTGCCTCAAACGGCATTTTCAGCTTCACCGGGCTTGTTTTGGGGCGGCGAGAAACTTAAAGGGTTCCTCAAGCCATGTAAAAAGAATCTCACCTTCGGAGGTTTTCTAGAGGGAACGGCATCACGCACTAGTGCGTGTCCCCGTGCCCTACTAGATTCTCCGAAGGGTTCGGATCGGATCGGGAGTCGGACTCGCGCGCGAAGGGTTCCGTACCATTATAGGGCAATAATGTAATACTTTACACGCCTGCACATCAGACTACCACAAAGTGTCAAAATTCCTCAATAGACTGTGAACTTTATGCTTATGGCATATGGTTGAATATTTATTGAAGAAATTTGACAGTTTTGGGTAGGTTGATGTGCAGGCGTCTGTACTATATACCTTAACTCTGCCGTCATAAGGAAAAAGGACACAACTAACATTTTTTTAAATTTGAGTTAGATACATATTTGGAATCAGGAGGAAAAGGTCTATCTTTTTCAAACCCGTTTTTCTCCTGATTTGAAAAATGTTAGATGTGCCTTTTTTAATTATGACGGCAGAACTGTTCCCTGCGGTTTCACCCGCGTTCTATTAGTCATAGCGTGATGTAATATAGATCCTATAGCCTTTCTCAATAAATGGACTATTCAATACAAAAATATTTTTTTAATTCGAACCAGTAGCTCCTGAGATTAGCGCGTTCAACCAAACAAACAAACAAACAAACTCTTCAGCTTTATAATATTAGTTGGTATAGATAATAGAAAGAGTAACTTAATTCATAACAAAAAAATTATATAAGGAGAGGTGCTAGAGCTATTTTTAAGTTAATAATTTGATTCTATACAGCTGGTTGAGCGTTGTACTCGCCAAATTGGTGTTTCTCTTTACGCCCTTCAACTTTTGCAAGCTAGTAAACATCAAATTTAATTGCGCGAAAACGTTTTCTCCCAAACAAATTTGTCTTCCCATGTTCGTCGCGTTATGCAGATGTAATTAAATTTGATGGATGCCGCTCTCCGGCCTTTCCCATCCCAATATCATTTTTGCGGATGACTTTTGGCACAGGGTGACGGGAGTGAACTAGTTTCTAACGTTTTCACACATACTCGCATACCTACTGTAGCTCGTGGTTTTAGCGTCAGGGCTTGATATCGTTGCCAAATTCCTATTATATTAGTATCATTAAGTAACGTTATTTCTATCCTACAGTTAAAAGCGGTAATGCAGGTAACATTACCTATTAAAGTATCGTTACTTTTTTGGCTAGGTACCTAATGCGTTTAGCCAATCCGCATAGAGCGGTTAGTTAATTTACCGGTAAAAATGTCTTCCTGGGTGGCACGATACTAAGCATAACGATATCTTTGATTTTAACGGTATCTTAGTTTGACAGAAATATCGTTACCCAATTTTTTATGGTATACAAAACCCTGATTCACGCCATGCTAAATGAGTGCTACATTAAGATATTCAAAAAAAGTGCGAAAGCTTGTGACTCATTTGTTTTAAAGAAAGTAAGGATTTATGAACAAACGATATGAGTGATGATGCTGGGATCAGCGAGATGATGGAAGATGAGCTGCCAACAGTAGATATGTGCAGCAGTATAATAAGGCGCAAATTTATATGAGATGCTGGGATGTGCACTTGTTTTTAAAAAAGTTGGTATTAGATTGTAATCGATGTCGTTAATCAATATGTGCTAATTGTGGGTTTTTTCACTCTTCGATTAACTTAACATTATAGTCTTAAGCAAATAAAGAATAAAGTAAAAGTTAGCGGCAGTATATGTATACCTGTAATGATGCAGTTAGTCTAAGTAGTGTCGAACTTATCTGTTATTTAACTCTTTTGTCTCACTTGAATTCCTCATTAAATGTACCTACCTAATGAAGGGTAACTCTTTACTTGCTCGTTACTAAACTTATCATATAATATCGTTATTCATCACAATCATGTTATTCAAGTACATCAAAAGTTTATACACTAGAAACACAGATTCATTGTATTAAAATAAATAAATTGAGTATTAAAGTTCGTCATCGAGTATTCCCTACCTCAGAATAAGAAATGTGCGCCAACACGAAACGGAGTGCGTGACGCAACCTTGACACATTTCGCCGGCGGAAATAGGGTCTAAAAAAACAATGAGCGCAATCGCACACAGCTGGCAAAATTAAATTTTGAAGCACACCCTTATAAAACATTTACGCGCCGTTCGAGCCACGAGATGACGCGTCTTTATCATCGCATCAGCTTACAAATGTTCCACTGTTGGGCTTAGGCCTAATCAGATGAATAGCACATAGGGAGATGTGACCAAGGCCCTATGCGGCTTGGTTTAATGACTGCTATATCACGACAACAACTCGGTTTCGTTGGTGTTAGAGGTTTTACTTCCGTCTAAAATAGCCAGTCCTCGGTGGTTGAGGACTCCAGGTGAAGCGCGCTTCTATTTTCAACCTTAACATCATTAACATTCGGTGAAATTAAGGCCAAGTACCTCACTCATAAGAAAAACCGGCCAAGTGCGTGTCGGGCCACGCGCAGTGTAGGATTCCGAAGAGGGCTTTTATGAACATTTATTTAACAATGACTCATATACTTAAATGTAGACACTACCGGTTTCACACACCTGACAACGTCCAATGAGGAATTTGTACTGCGCCAAGTACATATAAGTTGGTCGACTGTTACTCGTAAACTTGTAAAACCTACTTAGCTGTGATAGTTTTCCTTTTAACTTCGTCATATATACAACTACCATGAAATTTTGCACGTATCCAAAAACAACCATTTGGCTGGCAGGGGGCCTTGACTGGACTCTAACAAAATTTTGCACTTTAAATCTTAATAGTTCACAAACGGATGATGCTTCAATCAAAAAAATGTTTCCACAAACCCGCAATATTTTTAAAGTGAAAACTTCTTTAGCGGCGTTGTACACTTTTTTTGTAATGGGTAAAAAATGTTAAATTCGCGTCAGGACACGTGACTCGCGTCAGGCGTCAGGACACGTGGCCTGATCGAAAATTCGTAAGACGGATGACAGCCGGCGCGGCGTAGGAGAGGAAGTATCCCCCTCTCTTTTACGGAGCGGCGAAAATGTATGCCTGCTGTTTCGTTTAGGCGGCGCAGGGCGCTTGCGCGAATGTTCGAGTGCTTTTTATTGTAATATAAATTATCATGTTTGTGTACGATAGCGCAATAAATTAATATTGTATTCTACCACATAAATGATAGTACTTTTATACTGATAATTGAAGCAATTCGTGCAAAATTATTCCCTAACCATTCCAAAATATCAAAAATGCACAACGTTAATATTCAAGTTTTCACTTCTGCCGGCACTCCCGGAGTGCAACCCGTCGTTTTTTTTGAAATTGCTATCCAAGGACACTCCACGCTATGGGGTTGACAAGAAAAAAAAATTACATCCCCACTTCAGGTGCAGGGGAGGTAACCTAAAAAAAAATTTTTACCACTTTTACTTCACTACTTTGTCGGCGTGATTAATATGTATATCCATGCCAAATTACAGCTTTCTAGTACTAAGAGTCAATGAGCTAGGCTGGGGACGGACAGACAGACAGACAGACAGCCATGGCGAAACTAATAAATAAAAAACAATTGCTAGGTATCACGCGCTCCCTCGTGTTTCGGAAGGCACGTAAAGCCGCTGGTCCCGGCTGCTTTAGCAGTCGTTAACAACCACCAACACGGCTGGGCCCGCGTGGTGGTTTGTGACCGATTCTCCCTGTGGTGGTTTCATCCATAGGGATGGCTAGTGCCTCAGCAGTGGGGACATAAAAATAAGCTAATAGATGATTTATTTACTTATTTTATTTATTTGAAGTTTGGTTGTAGAGTTTTTATGATTGATTATGTGCTTTTTTATGAATGACTAGCTGTGCTCGCGACTTTGTCCGCGTGGCAGTGACTTCCGGCAGCATTTTTAATTTTTTAGGCTCTTGCTCCCGTTTTTGCAAAATTTTTCATTGATGCTTCGCTCCTATTGTTCGCAGCGTGTTATACCCATGTTATACCTATAGCCTTCCTCGATAAATGGACTATCCAACACAAAAAGAATTTTTCAATTCGAACCAGTAGTTCCTGAGATTAGCGCGTTCATACAAACAAACTCTTCAGCTTTATAATATTAAATATAGATTATGTGCCTACCGCCATAAGAGCCCTCTTCATCTAGAATGCCACATAAAGGACAAAAATTATAAACCAGGAAAATGTTGAAGCAACCTTGATGGTTGAACCCCTGCTATTTCCAAAGTGCCATAGCCTACCGATTACACGCTCTACATTTGTACCACACGCCACATAATGATAGAATGAAAGTCCAAGATCCGCAGGTGCTTCCTTATTACGTACCACTTGAGTTGAGTTTCGTGTAACACACACCGGGAATGCTTAACGAGTATTTGATCTTCTACATCGATGTGTATGCAGTAAATTGCTGACATTTGTTCCGGTCTAACCCAACAAATAATGTATTGAGCGGTAGGCAAACCGTATCTTATGTATCTACACCTTGTAATGGAATATTTCATAAAACCAAATATTGCCATAAATTTTGTTCGAAATGGAAGCCTTTGATAAATTTGATTCAAATACGTGATACGCTGCATAGATGGGAGGTACTAACATCAATTCCGTAGGTTCAAGGTTTTTACGTGTTTAATACATTATAGTTAGATAACTGTCCATCACAACGTTAGCTTGTTTTTGTTTTGGGACGGTAAGAGGGAGTTTTCGTATAATGTATAAAAATAGTTAATTAAAAAAGTAAGAGGATACAAAAAACTATTATTTGTTCATTCATAAAATAGGTCTAATTAAATACAATTTTCTATAAGGTCTAAATTTAATAAAAATAAGTTTGTTATGATACAGGTACTAAAATGGAAAGTCCCACAGATTAAGTAATAGTTGGCGACAAATATAAGTAAAATTAATTATTAATATTGGCAACATTCAACATTAACCAAGCGGGATTCAAATATCGAATGTGTCCGTCATTCGCAGTATTCGTAGGTATGACAAGGATATCTGCTTAAAATGCTCATGTTGGAAAGGGATGGAAGATGAACGGGATTAAAAGCTGCAATTCATAATAAAAATAAGAAATCCAACAACTGTTGAAGAATTTTAAACATTAAAACACAGGGATAAATTGTAATAAAACAACAAATAATTAAGCAAAATATATATATTATCTATAAAATTCATTTAACAACATCAAACTGCGACTCAGCTTAGATGTAACAGTTTATATCACAGAACAGTGCAATGGTAGAAACTTGCAAAATGCACAACTTAAAGACAAGCAATAAAAAGGCGTACATTATTAGAGCGTCCACATATGCCGACAGAAGAGCCGAATACCTTGGCATTGTTGCAATTTATGTCGTGTATAAGTGGCAGTAAATGCCATTCTCGCTTCTCAAGGCAATAAGAGTTGAACAAACTGCTTCTCGTATTTAAAGGCAAGACTATTTATGTTCTAGGAAACGTTGCGTTTTGTTATATCTTTCTTTTAAACAGATGTCATATAGACATTCTCTTTTGGCCTTTATTCTCAGAATAATAACTAAAGCTATAGAAGGAAGGTTAAAACAAAAACGTGCAACTATGTTTAGTTCTGTTCATCTTCTGGCTAGAAAAGGAGGTTGGAGTGCGACAATTGGTTGACACTTAGTTTTTATTTTTTGTATTGTTATGTCATCACATCAGTCTTAGGATGAACTCATAAAAATAAGATCTTTGAGGCCCTCTGCCCGGACAAATTCAGAAGAACTTTGATTTAAAAGCTGACAGTTCGTTTTATATTTTACTTGTTCGCATATTAATTGTATCGACTGTCAATAACTGCCGTCAATTATGTCATTAACATTGTCGTAATCTCGCATAATTATTTCAAATTTTAATAGTGTTTCTGCCTAGATTGCACGAATGCTTTGGATTACTAGAAATAGTGAGTGTGTGGTCTATGTGGCACAATTTCTTTTGTAGTTGAGGCAGGCCAGGCGCACTCCGCGCTTTAGGTATATAGCTACAAGTAGCCGGGGCGGGTCCTATTATGTATTCTGTGGTTGGGGCTGCAAGTTCTATTCATCACGAAAAAATTGCCAAGGACTATTGGTTTTCAATAGGTATGCTTTTGCTATATTATTTATCGAATGTAAACTGCTAAGCGAATAAAAATACAAATAAAATTTGGTAGCACCATTTTGTAGCAAAAAACCAACCGTTCATTCAATTTAAATAGCAGATTTAGCAGTAATTCAGAAATTGCATCGGTTATCTTTATCATGTATAGTGACGTAAACAATGTGCATACTTTTCTAAATCGATATATCGATTCTATTATCTTAGAGATTTCCTAAAGACCATGCTAAAAACGAATACAAAAGTAATAGTGGATAAATCGTATTAGAGCATAATCACATTTGTTTTAAGCATTTTACTATGGATTCATTTGTGCGTAAGGGAAATATGAAATAGAGGCGACTTTGAGAAAATGCGGTTCCTACATTATTTATTATGGATGGAACTGATGAAATGGTATAATATGTATTAATACATTCAATTCGAACCGTCAAAATTTAACACAAAGACATGTCGTACAGAAAAAAAATAATGCAATTTTAGGATATCATACCGACAGCTTTTTTCTCTTGCCAAACCATCTCGCTAAATCCCATCTCTAATTAATAAAAGCTTTTGATTTATATTTTGAACCTATTAAACATTTATTGTAAAGTGAAATTATTTTTTTGCAGAAACGCTTGACACAGATGACAAGTTACATACTCGGCCTTATTCAGATCTTGATTATAAAAAATCTGAAATTATGTTACTTACTATTTACATCATATTTTTCTGATAACTAATTCTGTGTAATTGCTAAAATTGATATCGTATTGTTTTTTCAATGACGATTTAACCTTTTTCTGTATACATACTGGCCCTAGCTCATCTTTAAATAAATATCACTAAGGTTTAATTGAAGTTAATTAAAGTAATTAATTATTTTCTTTAAATCTTAAGTTAAATGTAAATACTAGTACTATGCGAGTAGATTCATTAAAATTGTTTCTTTTCAATGAGTTTGCTGTTCGATAGTGTAATTGATGGTTTGGGTTGTATAGTGCCAAAAGAAATACTATGTTGTTGTTTTCAATTATTTAGATCGATAATAAAGTCCCTCAAATATGAAGTCACAATATCTTGTGACAACCTTCGAAATTACGAAAGAAAATGGACAATCGATTTCCAATACATAACCTAGGTTCATTAAAATAGTGCCAACTGATGAATTTGTGTTGCTATTTTAGTTCGGTTTCTATAGCTTTAGTTATTGTTCTGAGCCTTTATTTCTCATAACGAATGCCTAGTACGACGTTTAAATATATAAAATTTCAAATTTTTCCATTCAAACTATAAAGTTAATAGGGCCAGCTACTGATTATTATGATAACGGGATATGTAAATATAACATCAATATTATGCATGGACGCCCTAATTGAAATAAAATCTATTCAAAAGGCACTAACCCTTAATGTTTTTATCAAAATAATTAATTATAAACTGTGAAACCTTATAAAACAAAAAAAAACCTAAATTACATTAATTTAATACCTAAATTCATACAAAACAACCAAATTACACAAAATTATGTTAAAGGTTAAAAATGCATTAAAATTTACAACATTGTCAAAAAGTAATGATTTGTTCAACACTGTACAGCACTCATCAGTAACTAATTAATCTAACAATAACACATCAATTGAAACTGAAAAACATATTTTTAAAGATGAAATAAACAGTTTTTGTAACTTAATTCAATACGACAGAAAAAGTCAAAAATAGAGAAAACTTATATAATAAATGAAAGTTTATTTATATTATACAGTATTAAAAAGCCAACAATATCTATATGATTTTCGTAATTTGAGATTTTGAAACAGTCTTAGAATATATATACTTTTTTTATTTTTTTATATTGCTCTCATTGAAACGTAACACTTTCTACGTAGGTACCTATTCACCTTTTTATATTTACTTAACGTTTTAATACATGAACATAAAATAAAATGTAAAATAAACGGTAGTAAAAAGTATAAAAAAAATTAGAAAATAGTGATTTACTTTTCTAAATATTAGAAATGTTTAACTTTTATTTTAAATACTCTCCATAATCATTTAATTGTCATTTTTGAGCGTAAATAATACAATATTCTAGGAAATCTAATATTATGTCGATAAACTACGTTTTGGTCATAATTGGCTTGCACCGGAATGTCAAGAACGTTTTTAGCAGAATAAAGCATAATTTAGATAGATTCCGGTGAAAAATACCGTCACTTTTTAATCCATTTACTGATAATTTTACATTACAATTTCTACATCACATCACAAATATCAAGATAACGTATTTTAAATTGGACCTTATTCAAAGCTGCAAAAGACTAAGGGCCGCTTGCGTAACGTTTCGTTTAAAAACCTACTTAGCTAAAAGCATTTAAGTTTTGAAATGTGTTTATTTTAAATACAATTAAGGTTGACTTGATAAATAGCCATGATTCGGAATTTAACTTTGACAGATCTTTAAACACAATTATCAACATAATTTTAGTTGTCTTGTTTAAAGGCTTAAATGAATTTAAGTTGTATTTAAGTTATATTTAAAAACGTTATGCACGCCCCCTAAGTTTGAATTACAAATACTTTTGATAATACCCTCCTAAATGCATGGATATCTCATACCTCCTACCATTTGCCTTCTAGTTGCGTACTTCACAAGCAAGCTCACACGTAGATCTCATCTCTAAGAGGAACGGGCCTTCTTGTCCCGGGTAGAACGTCGAAGGGGTCAAGATATACCGGCCTGCTGGGAGGTTCGACAGTTGTAGTACCACGAAGCCAGACCTGTTTGGACAAGGCGAAGAATTAACTTCAAGCAAAATAGATCGTCGAATCTTTTGTAAGAAATCTCAACCTTATTTTTAAGTTGATAAAGTTCTAATAAAAAATGTACTTTTCATACTTAAGAGCGTTTACGCCGCACACTAGCGCCGCCAATGAAAAAAAAAACATATCTAGTAATTAGAGATAGAAAATCAAATTATGCTCAACAAACTATCTGAATGAAGTAATTTAGCATTTTTACGTCACCTAATGAACACCTGACATGTTATGGTTTAGTTAAATATGGCGTTATAGTTAAAAGTGGCCGTAACGTCTTATTTAACTAAACCATAACATGTAAGGTGTTCATTAGGTGACGTAAAAATGCTAAATTACTTCATTTAAATAGTTTGTTGAGCATAATTTGATTTTCTATCTCTAATTACTAGATATGTTTTTTTTTCATTAGTGGCGCTAGTGTGCGGCGTAAACGCTCTTAATAACAACGTGTTAAGCTTTTTTTCGTGTCTTCGCGACAAAACCAAGCAATGGATCGACGTGATTTGTTCACTGTGATAGTTGATTAGCCAGAATGGAACTTCAGGCTACCAAAAACCTTTTTTATATATGCTTACCGGTAGGCTCCAGAAGACTCCTTCAGGAACGGCGCGGTCACCGAGGGATCGTCCAAAGAGTCCACTTTCACATCGACTCCCATTTGGTATTGTTTCGGCCCCTTAAGCTCTATGACCACGTTGCAAGGCACCCTTGTGTCGGGAACGGTGAAGATAAACTTGGGGTTATTGGGGTATGTCTGTCGATGGTTCTCGCACCCGCCGGCGGTCCGGCCCGCCCATTCGCCTGACAACTGTGTAAATAAGCATTGCAATTAGATAAAACTTCGAACACGCATTGGGTTGTTATGGTTACGGCAGAGGAATCGGTTTCTCCCGGTACTTGAAAAACCTAAAAATTTTGGTTCTGAGGGTAGCATTAAAAACTGGTTCCTCTTGGAACCAGTTTTTACAACTGGGTGCTTAATCTTTTAAACACCCAGTTTTTTCGATTCTTTTGTAAAATCAATTATCACTAATTTTTGAATTCCAAAATTTAATGACATCGCGATCACTTGTGCTAAGGAATGGGAGATAATTCGGCGAGCTGCCGTCAATGTCGCCATTTTGTTTTGGTCTCAAAACAAAACTCAAGTCAAACTCGAATAGTAAATAAAACTTGTTAGGTCTATGGTCGTTCAGCCAGTACATCATTCTGACGTTTTACATGTTTAATTTTGTCATTATAAATTAATATGGAAAACGTAAGACGTTTTTAAACCAAAAAAAAATACGTTAGTTAGACTGTAACTCAAACCTACCTTTTTCACATGCGCATAAGGTTCTAGTTTCGCTAACGCGAACTGACACGTCCCGTACGCCCTGAGCGTGTAGAATATCGTTTTGGACTTCTCGTACTGGGAGACTACTAGCGTATATTTATCCGTACTGCCTTCTCCCACTATGATCTTGCAGAGGTAGTGTGGGCTGTTAATGCGGACGCCGTCAATGTACGGAGGCGGATCCTCTGAAAATTACATAATATGTTACCTAATATGTAAAATTCGGAGTGATGATAAATATTTTACGGGCGGCACTTAAATTAATGGGGCAGTCTTTAAAACAAAAACATTATTAAACACCTACCAACTCCATTGAAAAAGAGTAGTGGATTATGGCTATTGAACGTTCGAAAAGGCCAAGGTGAATCCTTTAGGACTATATTTTTTATAAGCTGCGATACATTTGCATTTCCCTGCATGGGACGGACGTTTATAGTATCAAACAACGTTTAAGAGCGTTTACGCCGCACACTAGCGCCACTAATGAAAAAAAAAACATATCTATTAATTAGAGATAGAAAATCAAATTGTGCTCAACAAACTATTTGAATGAAGTAATTTAGCATTTTTACGGCACCTAATGAACACCTGACATGTTATGGTTTAGTTAAATACGGCGTTATAGTTAAAAGTGGCCGTAACATTCAGATAGTTTGTTGAGCATAATTTGATTTTCTATCTCTAATTACTAGATATGTTTTTTTTTTCATTGGCGGCGCTAGTGTGCGGCGTAAACGCTCTTAACAATAAAAACAAATGATAATTTTTAAATGTGTTGATAAAATTTCTAACTTCCACCTAACCTGTTGATGCTCGTAGTGTTTTTTTAACAATGTCTTTTTACCAATTCCATTACTTTTATAAAAAAAAATAACTTTCTTTTTTTAAATCGGATGAGATTGCTGTTTACTACCTATGGCCTTTACAGCGTAACCAGCGATAAACTAAGAGGGTTCCTCAAGCCGTGTGAACAAAACATCTTCAGATGGTTTCTCTCTAGAAATCCCCTTTGGGATGGCATTACGCTTGCGCGATTCCTTCCCGTATTAGATTCCCTGAACAGTTCGGATCGGATCCAGAGCGGCACAACCCGTATGTGCCTCAAAAGGACAGGACCTCGGCTCGGGTTGAACGGGGTTTTTATCAATACATCTTCCAAATTCCCTTAGTTTTGACTCACGCGGATAATAGACCCTTCTTCCGTTGTTCTTGTACACAAGCAGCGTGATGTACTCCTGGTTGTCTCGGAAGTCGTCGATGTTCGTGATGTGTCGGGTAAGCAGCAGCCACACCGCCCCTCGCCCTTGCACGTGCAGCGAGAACTGGGGATTCTCGCCAATATTGTACGCGTCTTTAACTGGCCCGTTGCCGGCGTCCCATTTTCTATACAAAAATATAGTATGTACATAAGTTAATTTCTTTCTTTTTTTCCCTATAAAAAGCTTTCTATTTGAAAGCCAGTTTCAAAGTAGGTTACCTCCTTGTTTGCCAAGTTTGGATGTAAAAAGTTTACTCTATTTTTAAATAACAGGACGGATATAGATTTTTATACTTACTTTGCCGGCTGCTAAACACGACAGATATGGATTTTCATATTAACCAGGTTATTTTAAACCGCACGAAGACATTAAAAAATAGAAGCTTAAAGAAGGTTGTTAAAATAATGACCTCATTTCCAAGCATGTTTGAGAAAAACAATATCTCTTAATAAATCAACCAGTCTGAGCTGGTAAACGAGCATAGGGTCAATAGATATAGATAAACAGACTAGGATAAGATGGTTAAAGCTAGCCAGGAGGATATAACTAAATATTATTATGTTAGTTTATAAGGCATCTATATGGGCCTATAATTTTGGAACTTTGTTGCCTGATAATAAATAGTTAAATAAAACAGTAACAAGAATTCCTAAAAATTACATATAAACAAATTTCTTCAGAAAAGCACTTACTGGTGTATGCAGTCGGTGAATTTGAAGAGGTCCGGGCTCCAATTCAGGTAAAACACGTCGAAGAACTTCAGTATGCTCGCATAGTCGATCCAGAACACGCCGTTGTCGTACTGCGCGGCGCTCTCCGGGTCGTAGTTGAGCTCGGAGCGGAGACTGTTGGTCCAGTGCACGGTGTCCAGCTCTGAGTAGTTCCCGCGCCAGCGCAGATGCGACCACGGGTTTTTTAGCTTCAACAACTTGACGCCCTGCAAAGAATCGATGGCTGAATTCAAGGGGATGTTAGGATAAAAAAGAATGGGCCTATTCGAAAAGACCAGGCTCTTCACTCACAAAGACATTGCCAAGACAGATGAAGAATTGACTAGTCGGACGGCAACAAAAGTAGTCATATTAACTAATCTAGAAGTCTTAGTATTTCCTTGTGAATAAAGCGCTGTTCACACATTTCCGGGTCAGGGCCATCCGTGTTCCGAGTTGTCCGTGTCAGTGTTCCCGTCAGGGACGTGCCATACGTCACCCGTGTCTACACATATCAGGGAAATCGGTGTCAGTGTATTCTGTTTCGGTGGCTGATACGCATACAATCCGATATCCTTGTTTAACACAAAGAATTGACTTGCACAAAATGTCGTCCAGCCCACGTAGATAAAAATCGGATAGCACTGTCAGGGCGTCCGTGCATCCGGAACACTGACGATCCAGATCCTCCTGACACGGAAATGTGTGAACAAGTTCGCACAAATCGGTAAACGATTTTTTCTTCGTCCCTGCCGTATTCCGTCAGGGACGGGAACTCGGAATTGTGTGGAAAGCGCTTAAACCTCCTTCTCTCTCGCGCTTAAGGCGGTCAGTCTCGTACACTTACATTAGCCAACCTGACGTCGAGCACTGCGTAAGCGTGTGTGGCCACTAAGCCCGTT
The DNA here is from genome assembly GCA_947562085.1 of Eudonia lacustrata. NCBI lineage: Eukaryota > Metazoa > Arthropoda > Insecta > Lepidoptera > Crambidae > Eudonia > Eudonia lacustrata. The sequence continues at coordinate 12,798,286 of OX387318.1, read as the reverse complement.
CTTTCTGCGTCCGCATCATTCAGCGGCCCGGTGGCGACTGTGACCAAAACTTCGCCGCGCTCAAGCCTGGAGCGGATCGTCTCGTATAGAGCGTCCGAATTGAAGTCCGACTCGCCGTTCCTGATTGCGCAACGCTCGGGAATCCAGCCGGTGAGCGCGTGGAGATCTATGTTCTGAATTGGAGAATTGTTTTTTCAAAGAAGAACACAACTTATTAAATATATTATGACTCTCGACAGGAATCTACGGGTCAGTGTTGCTAACTTGACGGATTTCCTGTCATATCTAGAGCAGATTGGGACGAGGTAAAAACGGACAAATTGCTCGTCTAACGGCTAACGGATATTCTAGCGGATTGACAAAATGTAAAATAATACTGTAACTGTTACGGAGCAGTGTTGACAACTATAATTTTGAAATATACCCGTATAATTTAATTTTAAACTATACCCTGTGATAGTTGGGGCCGCGATTATCTTACTATCGAGCATTAGACGCTCGCTACCAGGATGGCTGACAAAATGTTGCTTACGATTTCGAACTCTCTGACACAGAAAGTAAAATCGTTAATCGATCGTCGACAAGATTCGACGACAAGAGTCGTAAAAAAAAACCAAGCCATGACAGATCTGAGGCTGAAAGTTGAACGCTTGCTATGAGGTCTTCAAGCAAGTGAATGCATCTTTTTGATAAAGAAGAAATGTGTATCGTTTTGTATTATAATACTGACTTTTAACTGCAGCCAGCTATTTCAAGTATAATGACCTCGTTATTACCTCTTATTATTAATTCAGCATAAGCAGTTAGGTACTCTATGTTTGATACATTAATAGAATTAAAAAAAGTTAGCCACAATAACAGTACTTACACTATTTGATCCGGGAAAATCATACCCACCCATGACTTTCATATACGCCTTTTCTAGCAATGATACCCAAAACTCATTTTTATTACTCGAATAAGAACAAAGCAGACGACCATATTTGCTGTACGGTAATCGATCATCTATGATAATCTGAAAAAAATTAAGGATAATTTTGTTAATGATAAAATTTAGTAATAAAAATTAATTATTACGAGGTTTTTTTATATTTACATATATCTATATTATTAAAAGTCAATTGCCACATGTGTCATAGCATCACTTGAGAACGGCTCGCTCGACCGATTCGGCTGTTTATTTTTTTCGTGTTCGTTAAAAAAAAGTATTTGACGCGATACGCGGACAAAGTCGCGAGCAGGCCACTAATTATTTATTTAACAATCAATCCCAGGCATTTTAGAATGCCTACAAGGATGGTCCCAATCACTGTTTATAGTTAAGTTATTTTGATAGACTGTAATAAATGATTTTTGATTTGATTTGATATAAACATAATTTCTTACAGTTTAAAAACATACTAACCTTTCTTTTTACACCATTTAGATGAAGCTTCACCATATATTTGCCAAATGGATTGAATACGGGTTGTTTATTTTTGTTTTTGGGGTAAATTATGGAGCTAATAATTTTCTTGTTGAAACGCCTTTCATATAACGCACTTACAGCGAGGGATGCTACAAATGAACAGTCTGAGACTATCTGAAAGAAAACATTGATGAAAAAAGTTTTATTTAAAAAGTACCTACATTAAAAAAACAATAGCAAGCAAATCTTATAAATTAATAGCGAAAGCCGATTTTTGACCCAGTGATTATGGGACGATAGCTGCACATAGAAAATCGGTTATGGGCTCATTTCGAAGAGCTCCAGCCGTAGATGTGCAGAAAAATAAAGAAACCTGTCATAGGTTTGAAATTCCTAAAAAATTTGTTGAATAAACGCGAAGTTTTGCGAGCGACCCACTAGTCTTATATATTAATAGCATAAGCCGATTCTTGTCCCAGTGATTATGGTACGATAGCTGCACATAAAAAATCGGTTATGGTCTCATTATGAAGAGCTCCAATCGTAGGTGGGCAGAAAAATAAAGAAACCGGTCATAGGTTTCGAAATTTCTAAAAAATTTATTGACGAATCGCAAAGTTTTGCGGGCGACCAACTACTTAATATTTGATGCTTGTAATTATTGATGAGAAAAATGATGATAATAATAAAACATTAAAAACAACTTACAGTCTGTTTAATACTGAAACAGTCTACGTGTTCATTAACTATTAATTTTGGGTCGCTGCAAATCTCATGAGGCCGAATCCAGCATTCAAACTCCTTTTCTTGCTTAGAAGACAACTTCAGCTCACTGGCCCTATCCTCAAACGGTATAGCATATTGAAACTTTTCTGACAGATCTACGTCCATGAATGGTAAAAAGCAGTTATTGTTAATGTTTGACGTCTTTCTCAATACTGCTTTTTCTTCTTCAGTGTAGTTATGTTTTCCTCCGCTGACTGTCAAATGCACGCTCTGTTCTCTCTGCAATTGGGCTCTGCTTGGCGACACAGCTACAATAAGAAATTAAATGAAATAAAGAATATTTATTAGAACACTGTATGTTAACATAATATATTGTATACTTATTAAAGTAGTAAAAAACAAAATGGAAAAGGGACCTCCACTCAGTATTTGTTGCAGTAAATAAAGGGAAAAAGAGTTAATTAAAACCTTTTTTAATATGTGATAATATGAACAATGTAGTAAACTTTTCTGCTATTAATGTTTATGGTTATAAATGTTACGTAAATTTTGTTGGCAACCAATTACAAATTGAAAAGTGTTAATTTTTTTTATTACAATGCCACAATTAATTTCAGCGAATAGGACAGAGCCACGATAGCATAGTTGGTAGTGCACCTGACTCGGCATGTCGGGGTGCGGATTCGAATTCCGGTTGTGGAAATTTTAAAAATAAAAAGCTATTAATGTGTTTATCTGTTAGATAACTACTTAATTTGAAAGTTCCATTAACACAGAAAAGATTATTTCATAAGATAAGATTAGTTTATAAGATTAGTTCAGTATTTGAAATTCAACATTGATTAAGTTATGTATACAGCTTTTTCTTAGTTATACTTACTTGGTCTATTGGTCTCATTAATGGACAGTGATCCGAGTTTGTTGATGCCTTTTATATCTTCTGCTCTGTCCAAGGCTTGCATAGTCAACCCTTTAATTTTGACTTTTATATCAGAATCATTTGTTTTCTGTAGACAATGCACAATGATGTGTTTTATATTTATTTTGTTTATTTATTTATTTATTTATTAAGAAACAAACAGCATTTTATAGTACAGAGGTTATAACTTAATATATGTTTCTCATTTGCCAAAACAGTTTCCAGTTATAATTAAAATAACTACATCATTAAATAAATACTTTTAAAAAACAAATGCATAGTAACTTTTTGAATCTACAATTAAATAAACATACAAGATACTATAAAACTACAAAACAATCAATGTGACCATAATTCCCATTATAAATATTCAAAGTTCTGGCAATGAACCTATTTTTAGCAAAAATATGTAAGTGTACAAGTTCAGCATTCTTATATTTTAAGTTACAGTGGTGGTATTAACTTTAAGTCATACTATTTATTGTATTAACTTCAGCATGTGGAGCAGAGCACCATAAGCCTTCTTATATGACCCATTGTAAGCAACTACTTCTCAGTTCTCTAACTCAATTTTTAGCTGGGTTTACTTACCAAACCAACAGCTAGTTCGACTGCCTGAGTGTACAACTGAAGGGCCAAATCCTTAAGATCTGCTTCGTCTGCGTCTAAGGCTTGCTGCATCAAGAAGTAGCATTGTTGCAGACATCGCACACTCTCAGCTTGTTGAGCCCTATTAGATAGATCTAGAATAAAACAAATTAGAGAATACATTAACATGATTTTAAAATATAAATAACAGTCAGTTAAATTATTATTTTTACTATATAAATCTATCAAATATCTATATTTTCAGTTAAGTTAAGTTTAATTATGTGTGAACGAATATGTTTATTACAGTTGTTATACATTACTATCATCTTATTTAGTTATTAAATAAATTTCGGATAGAAATAGTTTCATGTACCATACACACAAAATTTACTGTTTATCTTAGTCAAACCAAACCTTTTACATAAAATATGTTTAAGTGAAGCTTATTTAGCTGTTGCCAGCAAATTTTTACTTGTCTTAATAATAAACTGGACTATGAGTCATCATTTAATAAATGTTATGCTAGCTTTGTTTGCTACAAATACCTCATAGTATAGAAGAAATTACAACTAGTTTGACGCAGTTAATGTGATCTACCTTTCTGTTCTTGAAGCGTAGTTGCTCTCTCAAGGTATTCCTGGACTTTATCACGGACTCCAAGCCTCCGTTCAGTGGGAACTGAGTCTCTAGCTCGGTCTAGCAACCGGGCAGCTGTCCTGTAGCATTCCACAGCTTTGTCTACATCTCCCATTTGATCAAACTGCACAGCAAGAGAAGCTGCTTCAGTAGCATTCTTTAAATCATTCATCTTTGGTTTTTTCTCTAGTTTTCACTTGAATAAAAAAAGAGATTTTGATCTTCACAATCACAAGTTGGTTTCACAGAAGGGTTTATTCTTATTTATTCATCTGACATGACAGTTCTGACATTTGCCTACTGGTGCTGACACTGACAGTGACAGTCAAAACATGCGGTCCGAGACGGACATGACGAATTTAAAGAAATATATTGTAATACTAACCAACTAAAAAAAAATCGTAAATTAAAATACTAATACTAAACTTAAGAAAACTATAAACCATAACTTATACTAACTGTAATGAAACATTTTCCCCAGATCAACCACATCATGTAGAGAACCCAGTTATTAATGAATTATGTTGTTTACACGTGATATTGCTTGTTTGCTATAAATTTATTTCAATTTTATTAAGAATATTTTCCTTCTGTCTAAACTAATAAGATGCTAGTAACTAACTTGGCATTCTCCAACTTCTGTTTAATTTCTTTGAGAAATTGAACAGAAACTTTTTTCCCTCTATAGTATACACACACATAAATTGTTCTGATCCCAAGGTAAGTAGTTATAGCATTCGGATTATGGATGGTTCGTTTTCGACATTAGCCCAACCGAAAATCGAACCCTGGATCTCAGTGTTAGCGTCCGTCGCCCAAAATCCGGCATGCAAGCCAATCGGCTACGGAGGTCGTCATTTTAGAATGATAACGGACGTTTCTATATCTACTGTCTACTATAAATAGAAGCCAAAAACGTAAATAAGTAATGAAAGTGAGACTTAATTGGGGAAAACGCAGATGCGCCGCCCGTCGCGACGCCCGCCACCGTATGTCAATTATTGGTGTCCATTAGGCTGGCGAACACATGGTCTAATTAACGTTTTTTGATGTGCCCTCTTTTAGCACGTAATTAGAGCGTAACTACCGCAAACATAAAATAATTAGTGCCTCTTTAGTTTAGGAAATAAATACCTTTTTTAGTGTGTACGCCGGCATCACGATCAAGCTGGTGTACACATGATTGTTCTCGAAAACTACTTATATTATAGCAACGAAATTCACACACACATTTAGTCCCTTAACAGTGCCCCCACTATGCAAAATTTCATAAGAACTGTTCTTTCTGTTTCATAAGGATTGTTTCTGTTTAACCTCTTACATCCCAGTGCCAAACCAATGACAGCGCCCGGCCGATGACGTAATTCGCAAAATGGCGAATACCTAACGTCGATGTTCACAAAAATAATGATTACGTTGCAACCAGATCATATTTTATCATTCTGTAAACGGCAATTTACTAATTGATAAATTTCCTTTCCGGCAGGTATCAAGATATATGTGATTATTGAAATAGTTTATTGGTCATACATGATCAAACTTTACGAACCATATTGTGGCCTCAATCACAAGAAATAAACGCGCAGTAGTACATAAAACAAAGAACAAGGACCCATGCTGTCTAATTGTGTAAACAATGTAACAAAAAACCCCGAGATGTTTACAAAAACAACACTTGAAATACGACCTACGAAAGCAAAAAATGAACTAGGGGTGTTACTTCACTTTTTGTAATGTCATCGATAGTTGTTTTTTATGTTATTTTTGTAAGCTACTAGTTTATATGAATAAATGAAATGTACAATGTCAGTCTCAATTTTATTTTGTTTCATCATCATCATCATCATCATAAGTATAAAATCAAAGTCAAAGTCAAAGTGAAAGTATAAATTGTATATTGCAAAAATAGTAAATTGTAAAAATAATGAAATAATATTGAAAATCGTCCAATGTTTTTTACCTACTACCCATTCAGGACGTCTATTTTTTAACTCCACAGTTTTTATTATAGAAGTAACGACATTTACAATACTTATGTCGTTACCAAATGATACAATACAAATAAAAATACAATACAAAAATGTTTAATAAAATCTTCTTCTCCTCCACCACGGCAGCAGCCACGCTGAGAAATCGAAGTGCTCGGAGAACGGAGCGGTTGTATATATGTATATGTAACTGACCTCCATCCAGTCAACCTCCTCATGGCGTCGTGGAGATGTGAGCGGAGAGTAGGCAGGAGCCAATGGCGAAGGTTCGCCCTAAAACATACAAAAAAGTGAAACAGTTATTACTACAATCATACCAGTAGAAACCAAACACAATAAACAAATTATTTGATGATGATGATAGTGGTGATGGTGAAATAAATAACCGGCGCCATACGTATCCTAGCGCATAATCCTAGCACAATAAACACATCACCAGTACAAACCAAACACAATAAACAGATTATTTGATGATGATGATGATGATGGTAGTGGTGATGGTGAAATAAATAACCTGCGCCATACGATCGCATAATCCTAGCACAATAAACACATCACCAGTACAAACCAAACACAATAAACAGATTACTTGATGATGATGATGATGATGGTGGTGGTGATGATGGTGGTGATGGTGAAATAAATAACCGGCGCCATATGATCGCATAATCCTAGCACAATCCTTGTAACACAATAAACACAATAAACAGATTATTTGATGATGATGATGATGAAATAAATTCTACTAACCTCGTCATCACTGACTACTTCCTCGCGCTCCTCCTCCGCGTCGGCCTCGTCGTATAAAATATCAAAAGTCGCTTGGAGCCTCCTCATCTCTCCCAATTCTCCAATTAGCCATTCTTTAATCAAAATCAAACAAACAACATAAAATAATATGCTATACAACATACTTATACACAATAACACAATATAGCATACTTATATAACTGTCTCAATACAAAAGTAAATTTAGAAACATTACAAGAATATCACCATTACTATCGAAAATAACAAAATGTTATCGTAAAAGCTATCGACACTATCCTCCTACTACTAAGAAAGAAATTTCACACTGTCTGCCGGCAAGTATGGCCGTTAGCTCTATACAAATATAGCCCAAAATGGTATGGCAAAAAATTTCGGCCATTTCGAATGTCAGTACATGAAACGGTCTTAATTTTATTTCACAAAAAATGATAATAAATGTCGTTATTTCTTTGTGTAAACTAGTTTCCATTACTTATACACTGTTTTTATTAATTTTACTGTATTTCTAACAAACTGTACATGCATTTACGCACTAAAATCACTCTGGCATCACTCCGAAATCGAAAATTTAAAAATCACTATTAGATACGATATTTGTTAAGGACTGTTTATAGTTAAACCTCTTTAATTTATGAAAACCTTTTATCTTATGTCACTCCTTGTTCTTAGCAACTGTTTGTTGATTCATTAAAAATGTTTATAATGTCACTAATTCACGAGTCTCTTTTTCTAATTGATAAATTAGTTTTATCATGGTAGCAGAGCGTAAGAAATCGAGTGAGAGTTATAAATAATCGAGTGTGGGATATACCAAGTTTCAAAAACCATCCGGGAAGACGAAGATTCAAAATGCAATCGAGTTGCAAAATTGACATCGGTCACCTGGAAGGTGTAAAAAACTGGTTTACTTGGAAATTTAAGGCAACATTACTACTACGAGGTATGCCCGGTGGATTGGATGCGGTAAACGGTGCTCTCCAGAAACCTGTGACCCCAACCAACAAAAATGCCGAAGAAATTTCACAATATACTAAAGCTCTCGATAATTACAACAAAATTGATAGTTCCGCATTACTACTGCTCACTGCAAACATGTCAGATGAAACTCTTCAAAAAATCATGCGTTTCAACTCATCAAAAGAAGTTTGGGACGAACTACATTGTTTATTCGATGGAAAGTCTGAAGACAAGAGTTACGCTCTTTGTATGGAGTTCTTCGATTATAGCAAAGATCCGTCACATGACATCACTACTCATGTATCCAAAATAAAAACAATTTGGTCAGATTTAAAAGGTGAACTAATGAAGATAGAGAAATCAGAGTTACCGGATATCTTATTAATTTGCAAAATTATAGATACACTACCTGAATCCTATTGTGCCTTCAAATCAAGCTGGTTGCTGATGTCAAAGACAGACAAAACTATAGAAAACCTGACAACGCAGCTGTGTGCGTATGAGCGTTCAGTTTCATCCAAAACTGGAGGTCCCGCCGAAGCTCTAGCACTACAGAATATCAATAGAGCAAAGAAAAAATGTGGGTACTGCGGAAAAGTCGGTCATAAGGTCAAACAGTGTCATAAATGGAAAGCTGACGGGAAACCAGCCAAGCCAGAGAATAAACAGACATCAAGCAATTTGAATTTAATGCTCCTGCCAGTCACTACGCATGTGAACTCCATGCATACTAACTATGATACAGCAAGTTGGTTCGTAGACAATGGAGCAACGTCGCACGTCACGTGCCGAAACGATTTTTTCTCTAGTTTCGAGCATTTTAAAGAAACACGTACAGTGACGACTGCTAATGGAGCTACTGTCAAAGCTGTTGGCAAAGGTACTGTTGATTTGAAAACTATTCTTAATGGCAAGGAATCCAGATTAAGACTCTGTGATGTATGGTACGTACCTGATATTATGCGAAACCTATTCTCTGTACTGGCCACTCAAGACAGACTAAACAATAGTGTTTTCATGTCTGAAAGGGAACACTGCTCGCTGAAAGTTGATGGACTCATGATACTGACTGGCAAAAGAGCCAAGAACGGAGGACTATACAAGCTTAATGTAGAGACTATTACAAAGTCAACTCCTGATCTGAACGCCTTGTCAGCAGATAACCTTCTACAACTTTACCACGAACGGTTAGCCCACCAGAATAAGAAACATGTCAAAGGAGTTATTGAACGGGAACTAGGAATTAAAGTTCGCCTAGATTCTGAATTGTGTACCGGATGTATTTACGGAAAAACACACCGGCAAACATTTGGAACGAGAGAACGAGCTAAGGAACCTGCAGAAATTATACACGCTGATGTGTGCGGACCTTTTCCACCTTCCTTCAATAAATTCCGTTACTTCGTTCTGTTCAAAGACGACTTCAGCAAGTATCGTCACGTTTATTTCATGCGACAGAAATCGGAAGTCCACCTGAAGCTCCGACATATGTTACAAGAATGTAAAGTGGCTGGACACTGTGTTAAAGAATTTCTGAGTGATAACGGAGGTGAATTTGATAATGAGAATGTAAAGTGCATTCTACGAGAAGCTGGAATAAGACAAAGGCTCACGATGCCCTATACACCGCAACAAAATGGTCTCAGCGAACGTGAAAATAGAACCTTAGTCGAAGCCGCACGCACAATGATGCATGCTCATGAAGAATTACCTCTCGCTACATGGGCAGAATTGATTAACACTGCTGCGTACGTTCTAAATAGAACTGGCCCAACTCCAGAAAATGGTAAATCGCCATTTGAATTGTGGTTTAAGAAAAAACCAGCAATTAGCCACCTAAAAATAATTGGATGTGAATGTTACGCTCATATTCCTCAACAAAAAAGAGTCAAAATGTCTAAAAAGGCTGAAAAATGCGTCCTGATTGGTTATGACGGTGATGAAGGCTACCGCTTATTGAGTCAACGTGGAAAACTAACAAGGTCAAGAGACGTTATATTTAATGAGTCAGTACTTACACCGTGTGGCCTAGGTGATTCAGAAGAACAGCACTCAGCAGAAATCTATTTTCCACTTTCAAAACCGATGTGTGATGCAAAGGGGGATGATCGCAACGAAAACAGCTCGGATCGCACTGCAAGTAACTCTGATGAGCCTAGTTCGATTGTGCCTGCCACATCGCCAGATCAAGTTGAGAGTCAGGAAGTAGGAAACCAAGATAGATGTCATGACGATGATGAGGATGATACTGAGGCACCAAGGAATGTAGATGACATAGCTGACATAGCTACAAGAATAACTTTACGGGACAGAAGTCAGATTCGAGCACCGAATCGATTTGGAGACTATGTTATGATGTCAGCAGATGTTGTTAATGAGATCAATGAACCAAAAACCTACAAGGAAGCAATCTCTAGCCCGCATAAAGATCAGTGGGTCAAAGCAATGGAAAATGAGGTGAAATCTTTAAAGGAGAACAAAACCTGGATAATGGTTGATCTTCCAAAAGACAGAAAACCTATATCTTGTAAATGGGTATACAAGATCAAGACCAATGCAGATGGCTCGCTAGATAAATTCAAGGCCAGACTAGTTGCTAGAGGGTATACACAGAAAAAGGGCATAGACTATGAAGAGACTTTCAGCCCAGTTGCTAAGATGACGACAATTAGATCGGTCTTAAGCGTTGCTGCAAATGAAGGTTTGAAACTCACCCAATTTGATGTATCAACCGCCTTCTTGTATGGTTCCCTGAACGAAGAAATCTATATGAGTCAACCTGATGGTTACTCCGATGGATCAAAGAAGGTGTGTAGACTCAAGAGGAGTCTATATGGTCTCAAGCAAGCACCTCGGTGCTGGAATAAATGCATGGTGGATCATTTGAAGACTATTGGATTTAAACAAAGTAATACTGACCCCTGCCTATTTATACGAAACCGTGAGTGTAGAAAAATCATTCTTGCTCTCTATGTAGATGACGGTTTGGTTGCGGCAACTAATCAGGAAGATTCCGAAAAAATTATGAGAGAATTGAAAAGAAGATTCAAAATCACTATAAAAGATGCATCGTATTTTCTAGGATTAGAAATAAAGCACCAGCATGATGGCATAAAAGTGTCACAGAAGCACTACGCTCTGAAAGTGTTAGATCGCTTCGGTATGAGCAACTGCAAACCTGTCACAACTCCTATACAGAAAGATGGAGTGCCAGATATAAATGAAGAGGTGGTAGAGCCTACTTCATTTCCGTATAGAGAAGCTGTCGGAGCACTTGCATACTTAACTGTTGGAACCAGACCTGATTTAGCATATGCGGTAAGCGAAGTATCTCGATCGCTAGAAAATCCTTCTAAAGAGGACATCCAGAAGCTGAAACGAATCCTAAGATACATTAAGGGCACTGCAGATTATGGAATAATTTTTAAAATGAGATGCAATGCTGGAATCCTGGATTGTTACAGTGATTCCGATCATGGAGGTGATCGAAACACCGGACGCTCGACGTCTGGTATTTTATGCTTATACTCTGGAGGAGCCATATCTTGGGCGAGTCGACGACAAACATGTGTTGCCATATCCAGTACCGAAGCCGAACTGGTAGCTGCAAGTGAAGCAGCCAGAGAGATTATCTGGATCAAAAGACTCTTCGGTGAAATATCTGAGTTGAAAGAGATACCTAAACTAAAGGTCGATAATGTGCAGCTATAAAGATCTCACATAACCCAGAACTCCACAGAAGAACCAAGCATATTGCTATTAGACATTTTTATGTAAGAGAACTCGTCGCTGATGGTGAAATATGCATAGAATACGTTCCCAGCGAGTTCCAACTGGCGGATTTTCTGACCAAGGCATTGCATAAGCCACGGATTGAATCCATAGCAAAGACAATTGGTATGGTCCGTTAAGGGTTGCCATAAAGGGAGGATGTTAAGGACTGTTTATAGTTAAACCTCTTTAATTTATGAAAACCTTTTATCTTATGTCACTCCTTGTTCTTAGCAACTGTTTGTTGATTCATTAAAAATGTTTATAATGTCACTAATTCACGAGTCTCTTTTTCTAATTGATAAATTAGTTTTATCAATATTCGTTGAAAACTTATAGCTAAAAACGTTCACTATAAACTCAGCAAGATGATTTACAACAGTTTCTAATATAAAACACTACTTACATGAGTATTTCCAGTTTTTTCCTCAATGCACTAAGTAACCTTGATGCACAAATGACAAATGTTCGAACTGTCATACAACCCGAAAAACGCGAGTAGAATAACCTTGTCTTGTGTTTTTAATATAGCAAATTTACTCTAGTTTGTCTATGGCCAAACATCTTCATACAAAAGTATACTCTAACATATCGATAATAATTATTATAGTCGCGTGGTCGGGTGCGGTGACATGACACCGCGCGATTTTTGACCGAATATTGCCGCGGTGTCATGACACCGCGGCCAGGTAGAGAGGGTTCGCTGTTTGATAGTGCAATTGATTGTTTAGGTTCCATTATTGTCAATTTAATATGTATTTTTAATAAATATAGTGACAAAACAAGTACTTCATTTTGTTGTTTTCAATTATTTATATCGATAATAAAGTCGATAAAGTTACCACATTACCCAAATATGTCGTCATAATTTATTGTAGCAGAATTCGAAATTACGAAAGAAAAAACAACAATCTATTCTTTTCCAACACATCAGCTAGGTTCATAAGTAAAAATAGAACGATTTGATGTATTTGTGTTGCTATTTAAGTCCGGTTTCTATAGCTTTAGTTATTGTTCTGAGATCAAACATTAGAGCATTATTCTGTGATAATACTTTATGCCTTTAAAAAATAACTCAGCATAATAACTAAAGCTATAGAAACCGGACTAAAATATCAACACAAATTCATCAGTTCGCACTATTTTAACTAATGAACCTAGGTGATGTATTGGAAAGAGATCGATTGTCCCTTTTCTTTCGTTATTTCGAAGGTGTCACCAGATTTGTGACGTCATATTTGAGGTAATGTGGTGACTTTATCAACTTTATTATCGATCTAAATAATTGAAAACAACAACTACAGAAGAAATTGCAGCCCCCAACTACAAAACAGTAGTGCCACATAGACCACACACTCACTATTTCTAGTAATCCAAAGCATTCGTGCAATCTAGACAGAAATACTATTAAAATCTGAAATAATTATGAGATACTAAGACAATGTTATTGTCCGAAGTTATTGACAGTCGATACTATTAATAAAACGAACTGTCAGCTTTTAAATTATACCTACTTCTGATTTTGGCCGGGCAAAAGGACTCAAGATTTTATTTTTCTGATGACCTAATGACATAACAATACAAAAGATAAAAACTAAGTGTCAACGATTTGTCGCACTCCAATCTCCTTTTCTAGCCATAAGATAGAACGGAACTAAACATATTTGCACGTTTTTTATTTTAACCTTCCTTCTATAGCTTTAGTCTCAGAACAATAACTATCAGATTCAGATATGGCATCGGATTATCTACATATCATGTATAGAAGTAAACAATGTGCATACTATTCTAAATCGATGTATCGATACTTTTATTTTATAGATTTCCTAAAGACCATGCACTAATGTTCATGCCAAAAACGAATGGAAAAATAATAGTGGATAAAACGTATTAAACTTCAAAAAGGCATTTAATCACATTTGTTCTAAGCATTTTACTATGGATTCATTTGTATGTAAGGGAAATGTGAAATGAACGCGACTTAGAGACAATGCGGTTCCTACATTATTTATTATGGATGGATCTGATGAAATGGTATAATATGTATTAATACATTCAATTCATGTTAGCAATTAATTGCAAAGAAACCTAACTTAAACGGTGAACCGTCAAAACTTGATTTTACAGTATTATTATTTTCTTCTTATGGGGACGTCGCCAGCCGAACGGACGATCCACCCGCATTATTGCGGACCACTTCATCCTTTTCCCCGTATTTTACAGTATTACAGTAAGTGCTAATGTGCCTGTGAAGGAAAATATAGTACAGGTCTGCGGATTTAAGAATCTTCAGAAATTTAACACGAAGACAAACATGTCGTACATAAAAATAAAGTAATAATGCAATTTCAGGATATCATACCAACAGATATTTTTATCTTGTCAAACCATCTCGCACCGAAGTCCGGTTATTAATTTAATTAGTAAAAAGCTTTTGATTTATATTTTGAACCTATTAAACATTTATTATAATAAAAAAATATTTTTTTGCAGAAACACTTGGCACTGATGACAATATACTGAGACATATTCAGAACTTGATTATAAAAATCAAATATTGAAATTAATATTAATATTTACGAAATCATATTTTTGATGACAAATTCTGTGTGTGATTTAAAGATATTAATATAATGACAGTTGCATCACAATATATTTACGAGAACCTAATGTATGTTTATAAAAATATTGAAACTTTTTCTAAAAACAGTGATATTCACAATGTAAACACTAGAAATAAAAACAAACTAGCAGTACCTAATACTAGGCTCCACAAAGTAAATAATTCATTTAGAGGCCTGTGTGCACGTTTTTAAAATAAAGTTCCAAGTAATATCCAAAAACTAGATATTAATAAATTTAAAATCGCTATTAAAGAAAAGCTTTATAAAAAAGCTTATTATAAAGTGTCTGATTACACAACAGCATGGGTTTAAAATGCTCCAATCTATTTCTAATCCAAAATATTGTTAAGGTTTTTTAAACTTGTATAACTTGGTAACGTAACGGCATATAATTTTGTAAATGTCGTTACATAATGAATTAAAGCTGTGGAGTTTCTTGCGCCCATTCTTCTCCAAAGCTAAAAAATAGACGTCCTGAATGGGTAGTAGGTAAAAAAATTATGGACGATTCAAAAGCACTTTTCTAAAGTTTATTTGAATAAAGAATATTTGACTTTGACTTGTGTAATTGCTAAAATTGATATCGTATTGATTTTGATGATGATTGAACCTTTTTTTGTATACATGTTGGCCCAAGCCCATCTTTAAATAAATATCACTAAGATTTTATTAAGGTTTAATTTAATAAATATTTTTTTTAAATTTTAAGTTAAATGTAAAGACTAGTAATAAGCGCGTATTGTTTCTTTCATTATTAAAATTTATTAAAATTGTTTTTTTTCAATGAGTTTGCTGTTTGATAGTGCAATTGATGGTTTGGGTTGTATTATTGTGTATTTATTGTCAAATTAACATATATATTTAATAAATATAGTGAAAAAGAAATACTACGTTGTTGTTTTCAATTATTTAGATCGATAATAAAGTCGATAAAGTCACCACATTACCTCAAATATGACGTCACAAATCTGGTGACACCTTCGAAATAACGAAAGAAAAAAGTAGAAACCGGACTAAAATAACAACACAAATTCATCAGTTCGCACTATTTTAACTAATGAATCTAGGTGATGTATTGGAAAGAGATCGATTGTCCCTTCTCTTTCGTTATTTCGAAGGTGTCACCAGAGTTGTGAAACGAACTGTCAGCTTTTACTTCTGATAAGGACTCGAGATTTTATTTTTCTGATGAACGACATTACAATACAAAAAACAAAAACTAAGTGCCAACCATTTATTGCACTCCAACCTCCTTTTCTAGCCTTAAGATAGAACGGAACTAAACATAGTTACACAATTTTTATTTTAGCCATCCTTCTATAGCTTTGGTTATTGTTCTAAGGGTTTCTATAGCTTTAGTTATAATTCTGAGGATTTAGTTATTGTGCTGAGGAAAATAATTTAACCATAGACCAAAAGAGGTCACTGTGTCTGTGTCTCTCAGTCAAGAAATCCGCGTGAGGACTTAGTAAAGCCCCACGTCTTTACTGAAGATACTCGAGGGGTTGGCGGGTATATCATTTCTTACTTTTCATGTCTATTATCATTCATCATCATCATCAGGAAAGAATTATTGTTTATTTATGTATACTTGTAAGAAAAATTACTTTGACACTGGCTAAATGTGCTAATCGTTTTATGTCCTTGTGCTAATCGCACGAAGCCATCAAATAAAGGAAAAAAAAATTCTCTGTGGATATAGACTGCCTGTCTTGGTTGACTTCGAAACCTCCGCGAAATTATATTTAATTTATTTTTTTAATTGTTATAAAATAGTATACTTATTTTAGAATAGATCGCAAATTATAATCTAGAGTAACCGCAATGAATTCAGAGGGATTAGTGACTACTGGAAATGAGATACGCGATAATTTGGTAATACTTTATTATCCTTTTTATTACTTTTTCATTAAACTTCATGAATTCAGCCTTTATCTTCATCTAAATTTAATTACAATCAATGATAGGTATACATCGAAGTACCTGACACCCGATTAGTTACTTTTCTATACCGGAGTTAAATTGTGTTTGACCTTCGATCTTGCATAAATTCTTTCTTTGTCTATTAACTGTAAATGTAAATAGTTACTACCGCGTTGAGCTTAGTAACAAATATAATGCAAAGTATGGATAAGTAGCAGGTCTTCGAGTTATCAGTATTCTACTTGCATATCAACTGATAACACATCATCCTATTAATCTAAATATGTCAATTAAACCCCAAGATAAACACTAGAGAACTATTGAAGACAATGTCATTTTTGCCCTAATGCACATTTTTGTAAGTCTTGATTAAAAATATTTTACAGGTAACTACTGCTGTTAAATTCCTAAACAACCCAAGTGTACAAAGATGCACTATGGAAAGCAAAGAGAGATTTTTGCGTAGCAAAGGACTTTCAGACATTGAGATCCAGAAAGCCATTGAAAAGTGTAGTGAAATGGTTGACGCATCATCCATTACATCACAACTTATGTTCTTCCACCAGTCGAGACGGTCATGGTTCAGAGACAACATATTGCCCTTTGTTATTTATGGCGGATTTGCATATGGATGCTATTGGTTCTACAAGGTAATTAATTTTTACTTTCTTACTTGATTACCCAATATTATAAGTACATTTATATTTTGTCAAAGGCTTTTTATGTAAATCTATATTAATATTATAAAGCTGAAGAGTTTGTTTGTTTGAATGCGCTAATCTCAGGAACTACTGGTTCGAATTGAAAAATTCTTTTTGCGTTGGATAGTTCATTTATCAAGCAAAACTATAGGTTCTAAAACATCACGCTGTGACCAATAGGAGCGAAGCATTAGATAAAAATGTTGCTTAAACAGGAACAAGAGCCTAAAAAATTAAAAATGCTGCTGAAAGTCACTATTCCACGCGGACGAAGTCGCGAGCACAGCTAGTAGTAAGATATCCAGCAATAAAGCTTCTGTTTTGTTTGACAAATCATCACTTTATCAAACTTACTAGATGTAGATTTGTTTTTCTTTTTTGAGAGAAAAGTGACCCAGTTGCCATAAACAAAAAAGTTGAAGTTGAGAGTTTGCTGATTGCCTCAGGCGGCATTTAAGTCGCATAGGCAGGCAAGAAACTTAAAGGATTCCTCAAGCCAAGTGAAACAAAACACCATCAAAGGTTTTCAAGAGGGAATGGTATCATGCCCCTGAGGGCATGGTGTCCCTGAGGGCATGGTGTCCCTGAGGGCATGGTGTCCCTGTTCCCTACTAGATTCTCCGAAAGGTTCTGATCGGATTAGGAGAATGTGTTCTATGTTCGTGTTCATGTAATCTTCATCATCCAAGTACTCCTAAACATTAAAATTTACATGGTCTTATAAATAATCATAAAATATAAGAAAAAAATTAAATGCCTACCCGACCCAGCCAGGAATCAAATCCGAGTCTTCTGCAATCTGGGCGGCTGCACTGACAATTATTGCGATACCCTGCATTGTAAACTTATGTTTTTTTCACAGAACTGTATCAGGCAGTTACTCTTTGTTGAGGAACCAAAACGCAAGTCTACACAGGAATGTGTCGATGAGCTTCGCAAATCGCTAGACATATTAAATGCAAATGTGACATCATTGCGCTCTGATACCCAAGCGTCAGCCCAGCAGAGTGCATTACGGTCACAACTTGACAATATCAAGTCTGATATATCTTCCTTAAAAGGAATACTACTAAATAGGTAAGTGTTTAAACTTGAGAGACCTTGGAAGTGTACCAGACAGCAGTATAAGCCGCTGAAAGTTATATGACTTTGTCAAACTTTGTCAAATTATTTTAGTAAAGCTATTTTGACATGGTTCTAAAATGGTCAGCATCTTGCTGCTGGACTGGAAAGTGCACTAATTCATTTATACTTATTTACACACAATTAGTTTATGTAGAGTTTAGTCTAAAGTAAAAATTATCATTCAAGCTATTTTCAGCTTGAATGATATTGAAACTTTCTGTTTCTCTGTTTCATGGTTTATTTTTACAGTTACTAATTAATTTTAAAATGTCTATTGCTATGCCCTAGCCTCGTTGATTGGGTGTTACACCTCTGTAACTACCTACATAAAAACGCAATAAACATTTATGATTTTAGTAGTCTTTAAGGTTTTCCTAGAATTATTGTAAAGATTCTATTTCAGGTTATGTGGTTGCTAATGCAAAAACTATGTGTGTTAACCCTTTGCAGGTGCATATTGTAAGTGTGTGCAAGATCTATTTTTGTAAATAAATTACATAATTCCTTTCAATGTTTGAATCTCACATTGTAATGCTTATTGTACTGTAAGATCTGTTTTTGTACTTAGATGATACAATTCCTTTCAATTTATGTAGGTATCTCATATGATAATGCTCATTGTACTGATTAAGTCTTTACAATAGATTTGTCATGCATGCTATTTATGTATAGTTCAAGGAGAAGAAACATTCAATAGGACAATTGATAGGCATAGAAAGGTAAAAGTTGGTAATATGTATTATTCCCGAAATGTACCCATGATAACGTGTCTATAAAAATACTATGCCAACGTCAGAAAACGGAAATTGTAAAAAAATATTTTCGAATCTTCATACAAAATGACCTATCAGCTGATCAAGTTAGTATGGAAAGTCGAAAATTTTTTTTTACAATTTCCATTTTCTGAATGAATGAAATATTGAATGAAATATTTATTGCTATAAGTAGAAACACGGTTTACAATGTTGGTATTGAGAAACATTTTTTTTAATAGGGCAGGCATGTTCGGCCGATTTCTCAGCATGCAAAACTTTAAAATTAAATCTATACAAAACAGCCAAGACAAAAATTGTAGGACAATAAATCATAATACTTAAAAAAAAACATGTCTAGAATTCAAAATATTATTAGAAATTGGATAAAATTTATTGTTTAATTTAAATTAAGGCACTGACTAAAACAAAATTAAATACCCAACAGTTTAAACAAAACCAATAGTTATCTTATCTTAGTGGGGCCTGCTGAGGTTTATTTATTTATTTATTGCATATCACATTACATTAGACGAGGTTTCCCGGGTTTCCCTCTCCCAGTAACACCCATCGGGATCTTTTGTGCAACCTCATCTTTTCACTCTTCTTCCTCTGTAAAGATAGATGCCATAAGTTTGGCAACGTCATTAAGAGCGAAGAGCCTGAAATGCTCTGGTTTCGGATAGGCCGACCCCAGGAGTCCCATTCTTTTCCTAGCCAGAGAGTCGCAGTCACACAGTAGGTGCTGCATTGACTCCGTTTCCTCTCCACATGCCCTACACAAGCTGTTTGTTGAAAGTGCCCTGTCAATGCACCGATGGTTAATCGGGCCTGCCTTCTACTGCCTCCACATATGAACTTACTCCGTCCTAAGGCGTTTTCGCCTAGGAAGGATTTGGAGTGTTTCATACCCGGCTGCTCTTTCCATTCGATGCCGTGCCTGTTTTCGATGTAATCTTTTAAGGCCTTGTTAATGGTACTTGGTGCAAGTGCCACGAAAGGCTCAGGACCAATAAGCTAGGTCCCTGAGCCCGCCCTAGCAAGTGCATCCGCCATCTCGTTGCCGTGGACTCACATATGGCCTGGAACCCAGATCAATCGCACCATGTTATGTCCACCTAGCTTGTTTAGAGCTTTGGTGGTTTCTAGAACAAGGCCAGAGTCGATTTGGGGCGATATAAGTGACTTGAGCACGGCTTGGCTGTCACTCAGGCTGTAACAAAGAGGCAATATCAAAAGCTAAAGCTTTCGATATTGCTTTCATAGGCAGCACGAAACAACAAGATGACGTCATAAACCACACACGAAGTCAAAGCGATCGGTTAGGCGGTCGAGCCCCTGGTTGGAACATAAAATTTAAATTTCTTTTCGAACATGAATATGGGGATATTTTATAGCACCCCATTTCCATGATCCTGTCAGAAATGTCGATTCTCAATTCGATTATCAAAGTCACTGAGTCCTCGCCTGCGGGGTACAAGGGCGCGGAGGTAGGAGGTACTATATTCCCAAGATGAGTCGAAATATCTTCGGACATAAAATATATATATATATATATATATATATATATATATAATAGTCAGTGCAAGCAAATGGCTTTTAACGTATACGAATATTTTAGAAAAAAGAAATTGGATCCAAATTCTGCTGAATATCAACAAGATATTCCTTTAAACAAAACCGAAGCAAAAGTTACAGGACTATCGGAAAAGTCTATATCTAGAATTGTACAACAAGGAAAATTATTTAAAGACAACGAAAATTTTCAATCACCGAGTAGATCAAAACAGACTCGCAAAAAAAGAATGGGAATAGACGATTTCACAAAAGGCGTGGTGAAAAGAAAAGCCACTCAGTTTTACACAATTGATAATTAATACATGATATTATTGATTTTATTTTTAACGTGCAGGACGATTCAGATAATTATGATGATGGCTGCTTCGAAAGTGAAGAATCAAGTTCCAGTGATATTGATATGGATACAAGTGATTGACTTATTATTTTGATATTGCTTAATAAATAGTACACAAGTTCATTACTATTGTATTTATCAAATATTCTATAATAAATAACGGCTGCAAAGTAAAAAACAGATTATTTTTTTTACTTTTCTCAAAACAGTTGATTAACTAGGTAGGCAGGAACCTCTATTTATAATTGCTTATCTTCAGATGAATCTTGTTAAAATTATCACGTGTGTACCACCTTACCGCTCGACCACGACTACTGACGTCTTTGCGACGCGGCAAACGGATTTCTAGTTCATTCCGTTTTTTCTATCACTGCTGTCTGTATGTCTGCCGTAGTATAACGCGCAATAAACTAGAAATCCGTTCGCCGCGTCGCAAAACGCTCGTACTCGTGGCGGAGGCTCTACTTACCTCCCGCCCCGCGTACCTCCCGCCCCGCGTACCTACCGCCCCGCGTACCTACCGCAGGCGAGGACTCAGTTAAGCAGTCTACCTATAGATATTTCACTTCTTTGGACCAGAAGAGCTAGTTACCATAGAGTGTTAAGTTACCCAGTCCTGTAGTGTTTCTCATTCTTGTAAAGGGGATGGCCGTGGTTTTTCCCGGGTTTACAGAGAGGTGATAGGCATTGCACCATTCCTCCAGCCGACCCAGGGCATGTTGCATTAACCCCGATACCGTAGAGGGAAATGTCCCACTGACTAAGATGGCCAGATCATCCGCATAACCAACCGTATAGAATGGTCCTTTATTCAGCCTTACTACAATTAAATCAACCACAAGGCTCCACAGAAGAGGCGAGAGAACCCCTCCTTGCGGGCATCCTCCGGTTGTTCATGCAATTAGACTGTCACCTAGCAGTTCAGAGTTGATGATTCTACCCTTTAACATGCATTCAATCCAATTACAGATTACTTGTGGCACCTTCGTTCTTGGCTGCAACCTTTATGGATTCAAAGGTAGTGCGATCAAATGCACCTTCGATATCTACGAATGTGCAGACGCAAATCTCTTTGTTTTCCAGCGCAAATTCCGCTCGACTCACCACATGACGAAGAGCTGTTTCTGTTGACTTCCCTGCCTGATATTCACATTGAAGTCTATGGAGTGGGAATATTTTCAGTGGTCCCGCTCTGATATATTTGTCTACCATCTTCTACAGGGTCTTCAGGAGAAAGGATTGTAGACAGACTTATAAAGGCCTAAAGGCTTTGGGTTCTTCGTAATCTGGTTTTCCCGTTTTTGGTATGAAGATTACCTTAACACGCCTCCATGTTCTGGGAATGTGTCCAAAAGCTAAGCATGCTTTATACAGCCTGCAGAGATGGGGTCCCCGGATAGGGGCGCCCTGTTGTAGTAGAATAGGATAAATGTTGTCAGGCCATTTTTTTTTGACAGTGGAAAACTTGTCGGCCGAGTACCACCGCGCTCGGGGAGGCGCGGATGGTTATGTGGGGTTCTCCCCTCCAGCTCCCGCCTCCCTGCCCAGACCCGAGGGTCTCGACAGGGATTCGGGAGGTGGGGCCTACCCACCCTAAACGGTTAGAAACTCCTCAGCGCCCATTTAACTTTACATTCATCCACTACCCTATTCGCTATTATCCAGTCATATTTGAAAGTTCTTCTCTGCTGTTCCTTCCAGCAGATTATATCATAATCGTCTTAAACCAATAGTTAGACGTCCTCAGACTCAGACACAGAAGTCCCGGGTTTGGTTACTAGCTGCATTTCATTATACATTACTCAGTTTACACCATTTTTTCTGGCATTAAATATTTCATGTCATCATCATCACCGGCTTATTTTATGTCCCCACTGCTGGGCACGAGTTTCCATGGCCCATTGCGAATTAGTGGTTGTTAACGACTGCTAATGCAGCCGGGACCAACGGCTCTACGTGCCTTCTGTATCGCGGAGAAACTAGAGATGTTACATTTTTGGCCATCATCCGATGACCGGCCTTTGCAAAAGTTGCTTAAACTTAGCAATCGTAGACCGAGCGCATTTGCCACTGCGCCATCGTACTCCTCGAGATATCGCGAATGTTGATTTCCTTATACTCGTTTTTTACCGCCAACTTCCCAATCACCTGTCTGTACTTAACCCAATAATAAGCATTAATTATGTTCTGTCCATCAGGAATCAATTCCCGGCACTGAAGACGCGTCTCGACCCGCCGTCCATACCGGCGTGGCAGAGGCAGTCTGAAGAGGCCACCTCCACGGAGGTTGCTGTGGAGGAGAAGAAGAAGCCCCACCGGAGTCGCAGCCAACGGTCCGAGTCCGGTGGCTCCAACTCTAGTGAAGGAGAACAGGCTACAAAGAATAGCGATAGTAGCTTGGAAATTATGTAAGCTTTTTCAATTCTTTTCACTACCAGTTCATCTTATGTCCACACCGCTGAAGTACGATGGCTATAGATGGAATTACCACAAGAACAGGCCATAAACCATCACGCAGACCCATTGCGGGTTGATGGTTGTTAATTATTGTAGTGCTTATGCAGCCGGGACCAACGGCTTTACATGCCTTCTCAAACACATAGTTTCTCGACATAATAAATTTATTGGATTGATGTGGTTTTTACCCTTTTAACCTTTTCACCGCCAACAACTTCTATAAAAGTTCGAGATTTTCGTGCCGTCCACGCCAGCACTTCTATAGAAGTTCTTCATTATACCTACTTTAATAAAATACAATAACGATACATAAAACATTTGTTTCTTTTGTAATTTTGTAAGATGGACACAACTAAAGCCCTATTTTTTATTTTCCCAGGCAAAACAGGCTATTTTTGTGTTTTAAAATTGATAAAAACAAAAACGTCTCAAATATTTGTATGTCCCGCTAACCAACGACTTCATATCAAGTAGGCCAGTGATGTGACGCGAAAGTTGCATTCATTATAATCCTATAAATTTACTTTGTTTTATTTCATACAAATGTTCATAAATTCTATGATTGAAAATAAATTCCGGTCAATAAATAACGTATTACATAATACATTTTAAAATTAACGTACGTATGAAATCACTTCATTAAAATTAATTAAGATATTGCAACACCCATCTCTACGTAATGGCAAGATGTCAGTAGTACCAAACGTCACCGACTTAAGTGAGTTTACTTTTGACGTAAGCGCACAGGTGTCAAGGTCATCGTGTCATAGTGCCGGGCGTTACAAACAAAATAAACGTGCGCACGTGTGTATCGTTGTAAAACCTAAACAGCGCAAAATGAGTAATTGTTATTCTGATGAGTTGTTGCGGATTTTAGGTGTGGAACCTGATTCAGAAACGCCTCCGATGACTGACTGAATGTAATTACTAGACTGTGACTATACTTTGTACCTGTGCGCTCTTCTTATTTTAGTAGGTAAATGTATTTATTTAAGACGTACAAAGGGAAGGTACTTACTGTCCATTCTCGTTCGTGCGTGTATAAACAAGAAAGCGGCTACTAAAACACTATTCAAATGTTTATTGTAAATCAAAACGTACACAGAAAACGTACACTCGGTAACTCAGCGGTAGTTAAAGTCAGCGGTACTTAAAAGTCTGTAAGCCAGCCACTTAACCAAAATAAGCTGTATACCTATCAACATTAAAACTGAACGTGAACACATACATGAAACGTCGATTTTAAGTATAGACCAACAAAACTCTGTAATGAAATAAAAGCATAGACAACCCTTTTCCTTAAGAAATTTATCGTGCTAACCAAAGACTTGATATGAAGTCAACGGACGACGTTATGAAATGAATAGTGAAGTGCCGATTATAATATATTTCTAGCAAGTGTGTGCATGTCTTTTTGTCTGTGGTAATGCATATTCATTTTTCTTACAAAAAATGATCATAAAATAAAACAAAATACCATTATAATGTATCAGTGTTTATTTATATTTGTAAATTTAAATACAAACTTAAATTTGCACATCTATTTTTTATTATCGATATGAGGTTACCGCCATCCTTGCTTTCGTACTATAGAATCTGTTATACATTTATACGTTGGCGTACAGCGGGACATCGCGTGCAGGATAGATGGGCGGTGAAAAGGTTAAGGGATATATGTTGACACCAAATATTGAACCCTGTTGTCTTGGAATAAAATTGAAACGCAGTATCCTGTATCAACTGAAGGAGATATTGGATAACCGCCTTTATTGTCTAGTGGTTAAGACAATTGGACTCAGATCCAGAGGTCGTGAGTTTAATTCGCCCGGTTAACGGCGTAAATATGCTCTCGGTAAAAATTGCTCAACTTTTGCTAGTTTTATTGAACTAGTAAAAGTTTAACAGTTAACACAATTGACAGATATTTATTTTTTTATTGTTTATTAATTTTAATTTTTATTTCACAGTACATGAAGAGACAACCCCCATCAAGAGACAACTTCCATGGTTCCCGCGTCTTCGTTGACGTTCGTGGTGTTGCATGACAATTACTCTAAAGTAATGAAAATCGTGTACCTTGTTATTTATTACATTAAACCTATTCATCATTGTTTGATTAAAACTAAAATTTATTCTAGTACTCAGAGCCATCCATTGCGATTTAAAGTCCACTATGCAAATTTTAAATTGCAGAAAATCAGTTGAATATGTATGGTTTTTTAAAATGTTGCCCACTAAGTTTCTAAATATGCGTTTTTTTTCCTCAACTGAATACATTTTTCATTAAGTTGGCTACCGGAATGTATAAACGCTCTCTCTCATGTTTGTTTTTAATTATGCTAACACAATAACAATTTTCATAGTTGAAATGGATGACGTCATTCCTAGGTTGTAAACCTTGTAGTACCTCATCTCGTTTTAATGGCATACGTTCACAGTTATGTGCAGACCAATCTTAACACAATTTGAACTCTACTATCATGGAATAAGAACTGTATGTGTGAAGCTGATTAATGATTGTACAGATGAACTTATGTATTATAATTTTAAAATTCCACGCAGACTAATGAATTATGTAATGATTTTCGAATGTCATATTCTATGAAATTTTAGCAATTTTCCAACTACAAAAATAGTAAAAGGAGTTGAAAATATTCAGTGCATTCTGTATGTTTCATATTAATCTTTGTCTTAGGAATTAAAGTGTTGGGCTAGATTACAGTTAGACTACATTTACTTATATCGAGTTTAGCCACTGACTTAGTCAATAAAGTAATTGAGTACATGATTAATTTTTAAAGAGTGCATGCAATTCTACTGTGCATTCATTGTAATACTTCTAAAATTTTCCAATCTGTAGGTGAGATGTGCTTGTTTTCTTGCCCAAACTGCAGGTAATGCGACAAAATTATGTAATCTTGTGAATTTAATATTTTTGCATTGATTTTGAATCTTAAATCAACTGGATAAGGTTCAAATTTTAATCGATGTTAAGGTTTACATTACCTCATTTTATAATGAAGGTACTTATTTTAATAGCGAACGATGTTATCACACATTATCTTTACCTTTATAATGAACTACTTTCTCTGAGGAACTCGAGTCAAAATAAATATTACATAACAATTTCGAACTAAGAAAAGCAAAATATAAATAAATAAATATACTTACTATAAATGAAGTATATAAACAAATAAGGCGAAAAATTCTAATATTTTTATTAACTCCAAAATGTGTTGATTTTTTAACTTGAAAGATTTGTTTATTTTTTAAATTAAAACTTATAATTACCGAAGTTTATATTTATTATTAATCACTATGTCTTATTATATATCTGTGTAAGTAAAAAGGTTCTAAGTATACTGAGTACATAAATTGCGCTTTGTAATATTTCATCTAGTTGCAATTTTCTCTATGTGAACAAGGAGTGATAAGATAACAAAACACTAGCCATTGTGTCGCCTTGCTGTATTCGAGTGAAGTTATTTATGGGAGTTCGATTCGAGAGAGTTCGATATTTTTTTATATATTTTGACAAAAGTTTCTTGGAGAAATTTGTATGGGTAGTATAACATTTTGGACATAACTTTAAAATAAAAGTTTCTGAAATAATACAAGAGGTAACTGAATGCAACCAAAGCAGGACTTGTATAAAATATATATATTTGGTAACAGCTCATTCATATTTGATAAATAATATTTAGCTTAGATGTCAAGGTTTTAGATTTTACGAAGGGGTGAGTTAAAAATAATTTAATAGGCGTTTTGTAAATATTTTGTTTTTACTTAGGCTGTGCCTAATCTGAGTCAATATGACTATGGCCATGGGCCTCACTAATAAACAGTGGAGTACCTATAGGCTTGGAACAGATATTCAGTGTTTTGTTCCCGTCATGTCAAACTTCCTTTCAAATTAGAGTAAAGAGACAAAACACTGCATAACTATTCGAAGCTTATCTGTTTGTTAGTATGGGGATATAAGAGTTATAATAACATAATTTGGACTCTTTCGTCTTCAACTAGTTGAAAGAAATGTAATGATATTTAAATGTTTTGCGATAATCGTATTTAGTCAATTGTGGTGCAAATCAGCCTCAATTAAAATAGTTTGCCACATGCTTATTTATAAAAAGCGTTTATGCTAACTCTGTTTTGAAATTATTTGAAATCATGGATGATAATAATAATGTCATTGTTCCTTTAGTTTGATATGATATTTTTGCCACTGTTTCAAGCATAAATTAGAATTACCTAATACCTAATGAAATATTTATTTTTGTCAAAGAAAAACTATAACATTAAAGTACACATTGGTTTTTGTATTTATAATGATACCTAGTGATTAATATAGTAACTTTTATAATAAAAGACATGATTTGTATGTAATAATGACATACAATATTCCGAAATTAGGTGTCTGTATCGTTAATTGTGATAAATAAACCAATGATAACCACCACGTGTGTTTTATTATTATTCGTTACTTTACTGACAACAAGATGCTTAGGCTAGCCTTTTACCGGTTCTGCATCACCTTGGCGGCATGTGAAGGGAGTACAAGAGTTTTAGTGGGTATGAATAGGCATCCTTCTCCTTGAGGACGCCGCCCGGAGGGATTCCCACTAACCATTAGCACAGAATAAATAATAGTACTACGTACAGAAGTTGCACTCCTTTGATATTGAAGAAAGCCGCCGTTTTAATAAACCTAGATAGTCACTGTGTGCATTCAAAATAGCACCTTATCGCTATACGCGGAGTAGTTATTACTTTGTCGTTGTCATTTTTTAACGGGCCGATACTAACAACTCACTAGAACTCTATTTTCTTGAGCATATATATATATAGTTTCATTAGAGTTGGCTATTTATGATTTTACTCGGGTAGACCAGGCCGTGGTGGTGGGGAGAAGCGCTCAGATTCAGTCTGTACCGGTATAGTTAACTTTATAACCGTGAGGTTGGTGAGGGGTGTCAGGATAAACTTTAAAGTAGTGTGTAGCAGGGTGTACCTGGTATAGAGAGCGCGTGTGAACCGGCTCGTCGTACCCTTGTTCTACGAGTACGGTGTCTTGGGCCTAAACTAGTGTGCATGTTTAGTGTATTCTGTAAATGTGTGTAGTGGCATTTAGGGGATCGGGCGGGGAGGACCCGCGCCGTGCTCCGTCGTATGGCAGTTTTGAAACTGTCATGTGTCGAAGTACATATCAGTGATCCGTTCTGCGAGCGGACGAGCGTGCGTGCTCCGTGTCGGCCACGCTACGAGACGCAGCGGACGCCTTAGAGATCAACTCCGAACTTGTGAGGTTGCGCTAAGAAACTTCTCCACGGCCATAATCAATGAAAACAAGCCATTTTGTAATACATATGACTTTATTACAAAAATACATCATAAGGTATAATATATTGAGCTTAGTAATTGAAAGACCTGTATTAAGGATAGAACACGCGTTAACAGTTTTTTTTACTGAGATCAACAAGTTACAAATTCTTAGCATATAGAGACCACATAGAAGATCTATTTAATGACAAACGATAATTGTTAATGATTCATTCTAATAAAAATAATCGGTCACCTTTAAGCTAAGAGTTGTGACAAGAAAGTAACAGTTATAAAAGAATTGTTTTACATTTATAAAGAATTATGGCACATACAATACAACATATTACATCATGGAATGTATACGGTGTTCACTTCACTAAACAGTGACTTGAATGTTTCTTATATTTAGTGCAAAAGAAAAATTAAGTGTGCATAGAAATTTTAACAATAAAGTTTGTAAAATCAAACCAGAAACCTTACCAGTAGATTTCAACTTAAAAAAACTTATAATTATAACACAAAATAATTTTACTTTGATCCAAATCCTTAATAGTAAAAATAAAAAATAGATAAGGTACATATTTACATGTTTAAAGCACAAGGGTACAGTCGAAGATTGAGATATGGATATGATGACAACAATCATAAATACTCACAAAAATATTATTGATAACATTATTCTATTACTGCGTGGAGCACATTTTGTATAAAATGAACCGCAGATAATTTAGAATCAATATATAGTATAATCAGCTATTGCACGTAGAGGAGAATCCGGCACCGTTTCAATAGACTTAACTAAAATCACAGAAGACACTCGTAAAAATACTATAAAATCCATTTCTCTAACATTCTTTTGAACGGTTTATGATACAAAATGTGCTCCCAACGCAAACATTTCATCAATAATTAATTTCACAGAATAAATAAGTTCCATTTATGCCATTAATCCAGAGTCTGAACCTAGTCTGAATTTCAGACTTCAATTAGTCAACAATTTTGGTACTGTGACCAGCTAGGTGGCATCCGGAACCTTGAACATGCTTGAACTGCCATGTCTACATATAATATTTAGTAGGTACTGCAACCAACATATTACACATAATTATACCAATATTTTCTCCTTTTCGCATTTGCCTCCCAATAGCTTTTTCGCTTTAGACAAATCATCCAAAAAGCACCGTCCTTTCTCCGTCCGCATAATCTGTTTCTTTGGCAACATATTCTTTGACAAATACGATATGAGTTTCTGCCAATCTTTGAGCAGGAAGAAAACTTTGCCGTGTTTCGTCTCTATGGGCACCGATCCGTTTGAGTGTTCGAAGAAAATGTTGGATACGTCCTTCGGGGATCTCGATATGCGATACGATTTGAGCATAGTCAACAGAAGAATGTCAACATCTTTATGTGCACCTGGAACAAATAAAATATATTAAATTTAAATCTTATAATTCGTTTTGAAAAATAACTTTATCAACCATGTCCCTGTTGGACCAACCGCCCTAAGGAGACGTATAATAAGTCCACTCCCTATTTTCAAAATAGATAACTGTAGTTGTCATGCTCGCTTACTTCTCGTTGTAGGAAGAGCACAGCTAGCAGACCGATCCGACCCGAACCCTTCGGAGACTCTAGTAGGGCACGGGGACGCGCACATCTAAGTGTGCGATGCCGTTCCCTCTAGGAATCCTTCAAAGGTGATTCGTTTCAACACGGCTTGAGGTACCCTTTACGTACCTCGCCGCCCCCAAAAACCCCAGTGACGCTGAAAATGCCGTTAGAGGAAATCAGCCACCTCACTCAAAAAAAAAAAAAACAGCTCGCAGCTTTCGTTGCTTGGGTCGTAAACTCTAAAGTCAAGTACCAAATATCCTATTTGGTATCAGAGTTAAAAGCGCACTTATTTCCGCTCAGACCAGACCGTCTCGCAGGGCTGTTGCAGTTGGCCCGGGAGGTGTGTGAGGTTGGTCACCTGATGGGCTGTAACACCCACTAAGCCGCCCGACATCCGTCTACCGCTTTTGCGGAACCCAGAGCACTCTGTGAAGGCTTTCTCTGTCCGCGCGATTTCTATACCACCCTACAGTTGACTGGTAGAACATACCTCAGGCATTTAGTCTGCCATGTAATATTTTGTTGCAAAAGTTTATAATAAATAAATTAAGGCCACAATGAAGCGAATGTATTATTTTAAAAGCGCGTAAATAATTACCTATAGGCTTTTCGTAGATGCTCTTATAGAGGTTGGACTCTTCCGCCGGCCCGACTACATACAAAACATGGGTGGCTATTCTCAAAGCCTCCTCCGCCCAAATGTACGGGTCACCGAGAGTGGTACTCGATATGTCCCCTTCGTGCATCACATCGAACCCGTACTCAGCGCGCAGATACGTCACGAACGAGCTCACGCACTCGGCGTGGAGGCGGCTCGTGGCCGAGTGTATCACGAGAACTTTGGTAGGGGCCGGGATTTCTTGCACTGAAACAAAAACAAATTATTATAAATTGGTTTTCTAAAGTTGTTACGAGAAGAGGAATTCGACGGCGCCGGCGCATTGGTAAACACGTTCGGTCTGTAAATACGTAACGTATCGAAATGAAGTAAATACTATTGGTTTTATAATAATGAGATTTATGATTGGACTAGCCGTCACTTGTCCGCTTCGCTGTGCGAATATAATGGATCAATGAATGCTAATCAAAATAATTTATCAGGTTTACCAACATCATACTTAGCCTCCTATCATATGCACAATTTCATGTTCTTTACTACATACAAATTTTCATCAAGAGCCGTCTCCCGCCCGCTTAAACTTGTGAATAAAATTTCCTTTTTCTTTAATAGCAAATGCAAATGATAGCATTTGCACAATCTCATGTTCTTACTACATACAAATTTTTATCAAGATCGGTCAAGCCGTTTTTGAGTTAAATGTGGACATGATGTCCTCCACGACGTATCCGCCGATAGCGACACTCTGGCGTCATCTCCTGGTGTGCGCCCTGATGTGACTTGCAAAGCCGAACTTGGTCTTGAAGATTCGGTTACAGGTCGCACAGTACAACTGACCACGGTCATTGTAAGTATAGTCATAAGATAGTTTTGGCCGGGTCTTTCGTATTTGTCGTTTTGCGTCAAGATCTTCTAAACGCATCGTTTCAAATTCGTCTAAGTTTTTGTGGATTCTGTTTCGCTATCCCGGCCTGTTTAAAGCAAAATGATCCCAATCCCAAAAGGTCTTTAAAACTTAGGAATTGACCACCAGCCTTACGTTTGCCATTACGGAGTTCCGAATAAAATACTGCTTTTGGAAGTCTGGCGTCATCCATGCGTACCAAGTGTCCACACCACCTTAGTTGACCTTTCATAAGCATAGACTCCATACCGTTTACATTCGCTTTCCGTAGAACTTCAGAGTTTGAAATTTTATCCTGCCATTTAACACGTAGTACTGCCCGTAAACATTTTAGATGGAAAGAGTCAAGACGCTTGATATCTGTTTTATACAAGCACCAGGTCTCAGATGCGTATAATAATATTGGCAAAACAATGGTCTTGTATACAACTATCTTGGTCTTAAGCTGCAGATCGTGTGATTTCCAGACTCGTTGGTTTAGCTTGCCGAAAGCAGCAGCAGCCCTAGGAATACGTGAAGCGATTTCGGTATCTAGACGATTATCACTCCGAATCATACTTCCTAGGTAACGGAAAGATGTAACTTCCTTCAGGCAGTTTCCGGCGAAGTTTAGTGGGGGTGTCGTTTGCAGATTGCTTGAGTACCTGAGTTTTTGACACGCTTATGACCAAGCCAAACTTTTGACAAGAAAGGTCTAATTGGTCTATATACTGCTGCAGATTTTCCATGGAGTCGGCCATGAGGCAAACATCGTCAGCGTACAGAATCTCAAGAACTGGTATTTGGCGTACTTTGGCTTTTGCTTTAAAGCGCGACAGCTCGAAGACACTTCTGTCAGACCTTACGTTAAGCTCTATTTTCCCGTTGCAGCTCTTTAGGGCGTCGCGCATCACAGTAGCGAAATATATAGCAAACAGTGTGGGAGCCATAACACAGCCCTGTTTGACGCCGCCTGTCACTGGAAACTCGTCTGTAAAGCTGTTGTCGTGCTGTACTCGCGCCATCATGCCATCGTGAAACTGACGCACCATTCGAACAAACTTCACAGGACATCCAGCCCTTTCCAGAACAATCCAAAGCGCTGCCCTCGGTACTCGGTCAAATGCCTTCTCCAAATCGACGAAGCACATGTAGAGGTCACGGTGTTGTTCGAGACTTTTCTCTTGTAGCTGTTTGACAACGAATATAGCATCTACCGTGCCTGTTTTTGGACGGAAGCCGCATTGACTTTCTGGCAAGATTTTTTCCGCCAGTGAATTCAGGCGTTTGTTAAGAACATGCGACAAGACTTTTCCGGCTGCACTTAATAATGATATGCCTCTGTAAGAGCCGCAATCAGAGAGGCCTCCCTTACCCTTGTACAGCTTACATATGGTAGCATCCTTCCAAGCCTGCGGTACTTTTCCTGACTATACAGGTATGGGACCTGCAGAATGATTTCAAACAATCGCTTATTTATGTTCGGGCCGCCGTGTTTGTAAATCTCTGCAGACAGACCGTCCGAGCCTGGTGTTTTGTTATTTTTCATTCGCATTACTGCCCGTTGGAATTCTTCAAGGGTTGGAGGATCATCCATCTCGAGTGAAGTTGTTAAATTCGGGAGCGAGGCTATAAAGTTGAGATCAGCACCTTGGTCAATCGGGTTAAGTACTTCAGTAAAGTGTTCTGCCCACCGAGTGAGAACATCTTTTGGCTCAGTTAGACGTTGGGTTCGATCTCCCGTATAAATTGGGGCTGTAAGCCTGCACCTTGGCCCAAAGACGGTTCTGAGACTCTCAAAAAAACTACCCATATCGTGATTATCAGCTAGACGTTGCAACTCTATAGCTTTGTTTATCCACCACATATTCTTCAACTCACGAGTCTTTCCTTTAAGTTCTTGCTGAATTTTTCTGCGAACGTCCACATTCGTCGTATTGCTTAGTGCAAATCTTGAGCCATCAAAGAGTTTCCGTAATTCACCATCAGATTCATCGAACCAATCTTGGTTTTTCTTCAGTGACGTGCTTTTTGGGTGGAGTATTTATTTTTATAAATGTGGACATACAGACAGACAGACAGACAGACAAAAATTTTAAAAATCGTAGAATTGATGTCAGTGAGTCATAAAATGAATATTTATCCCAAAATTTGTCAGAAAAATTGCAAGTACAAACAGAGCCTACAGATTTATATAGTAGTATAGATAAGTTAAAAATTAACCTTTTTTTTCATATTTCTCAAACTCATTGTATGTACTTGGTTGGAATTGGAACTAGTACTGGTTCAGGCTTCATTACACTATATGAGTTGTAATAATAACGTAATGAACTGACACATGACCCACATAGCTAATAATCAAAATGTAAAAATATAAACTAAAAAAATTGTGATCTAGTGATTATTTAGACTAACGGACCTAAGACCACTGTAATACTTCTTCTGAATAAAAATGTGTGTGAGGATGGATGATGAGGAAAGGGCCATAAACCACCACGCAGGCCGACTGTGGTTTGGTGGTTGTTAACGACTGCTAATGCAGCTGAGACCAATGGGTTTACGTGCCTTCCGAAGCACTGAGGAACTGGAGATGTTAAATTTTTGGTCTTCCATCCGTTGCCCGGCCTTTGCGAAAGTTGCTTAACCTTAGCACTCGCAGACCGGGCGCGTTAACCACTGCGCCTTCGGGCTCCTCTAGCAAAAAGTATTGTATTATGTAATGTTACTTACCAGAAGCTAGCCTATAATCCTTGCACCAGTAACGTCTTATCAATCGCAGAACAATGTAATAGGCAAACAGTGTAGCCACCACTAGTGCGGTCACGCTGGCGATGCAGATGTTCAAGGTCTTGTGCTCTTCATTGCCTGAAAATAGGATTAATTATTTTTTGCTACAAATCTCACAGAGTTCTTGGTTCTTTTGTTTTTGGTTCGTTTTTAATTTATCAAATAAGCGTAATAAATCGTAAATGGGTAGTAAATCTAGGGAATGTTTGCGAAGAGAATATTCATTCAAAAGCAAAATTGTTAGTATTACATAATTTATTTTTTTGTAGAAGCATAGATGAATTTTTATTTTCAGAAGACTCATATGGTGCTTGTTTAGACAAGTTAAATGAGGCAATAAAGAACCTTGATTAAATTAGATAAATCTCTTAGATTTAAATATCTTAGATTGAGAACTTACTTATAGTTATTTTAGGGCTGGCAACCACTTGACACTTATTATCTGTTTTTGAACACTGGCGATGCAAAGGTGTGACCACAAAATAAAAAAATCCAGAGCTTCCCAAATAGTTGAAGTCACTAGTAACCTCTTGAGTATTGTTTTTCAATGATATGTTTGTTCTCTTAACCAGTTCATCGTTACAATCTGCAACAGGTGTTCCTTTACCGCAGCCTTTACGTACTTCTATCTTGTATCCTGTGATCTTTAGCTGATTTGGTGGTGGCATTATGTGCAATCTCAATACACTAGAGAGTATTTCTATGTAGAGGAAAGGTTTCCATTCATTCTCTGTTGCGTATGGACCTAAAACAGCACAATAAATTAAATTATTAATTAATATTTTTATTATTTTTGTTTTTAATTTTGAGATGAATAGAAGTTTAATATTATTTATATTTACCTAGACATAATTTTATTTATTTATTTATTTTATTTTATTTTATTTGGAAAACAATACAGTAACGAAAAACACAGATAGACATAAAAAAACATAACAGAGTACACAATTACAATGTTTCTACATATAGAAACCTACTTAGCTTATTTGAAAATTATATGTAAACAAAAATAAAAAATTAAAAAATACGCTTGGGCCACTTTCCTAGTGACCCTATGATAAGTAATACATAAATAAATATAAATATAATTATAATCTTAATCATTCATACTATACTTACATACATTCATATACTTAAACAAAAATCACACCTAGGGCTGCCATCAGCTAAATTACGGACCCAGGACAAAAAATTCAAAAACTCAGGACATTTGGGTGAAATAATTATATTACCCCGGACTCCATCGAAAAAAAATTTACAATAAAATAAAAACATAGTTATCATATTTTAATTTATTTATAGAAAATCAACTTAATCGACTAGGGAGGTCGTCATGTCACGAGACTCACGAGTGCGCGGATATATTTGCCGCACCGAACAGCTATGAAATGCTGTAATTTATTGCTAATCATTCCATTCTATCAAGTTAATCGGATTTCCCCTGACATAAAAAGTGCCCGGGTGTCGCACGGACACTTTTTAGAAACCCCGCCCGGACGCCCTCCAAACTAGGACAAATCCGGGGAAACCCGGACGGATGGCAGCCCTAATCACACCTAGAAATATTGAGTATATAATGTCACCGTTTTACCAAACAATGACAGGATTACCTTGTATTTGGGATAAAGGTTAAGTGCTTTAAATTATGAAAATTATAATAAGACAGAGAATACTCACTTAGCATTTGAATGTTTGGTATATTGAAGTAATATTGCCCTCTGTTTTCTGTACTACCATCGTGAGCAACAAAGTCCAGGATGTGACTGGTATTATTGTAGTCCCCATCAGTGAAGGACCAGTAGCAGTCATAATAGAGGATGGATCGGTCATCAATGGTGAAGTTATTTGAAAGGACTATGTTGCGACAGTGGTTGTTTAGATAATTTGTTGGTTGAAAACGAAACTTCATTGCTGCAATATAAAGAAAATATTCATGAGAGTTTTGCCAATAAAACAACTGAAAATAATGAATATGATATACAAGACTCTAAACTTATTATGACAGAATATTCTTCTAATGTTACTTACTCTTCCATTTTATATTCGTAAATGTTATGTTAAGCACAGTGAAATTGGCCGTACTTAAGCCTTGATCAAGAAGATATGGCTTTAGGCTCACCCCCCCAATCTTTGTGTTAGTTTTGATTGGCCCAAAATCCATGTACTTGCATTTCTCACTGTCTGACGGATAGTGTTCTACTTTGCAAACATCTGACTCAGTGGGCTGTGGTCCTGCTAGCTAAAATAATAGAATTTAAACACTTTATCAAATACCATCACAATATTAGCAGAATTACCTATATCATGGGATGTAAGGTTACTAATTTCACTTCTACTTAGAACTTTCAATAAAGTACTCAAAATTAATATGAGATCATTATTTCCATAAAGTAACAATTAAGCATATTTTAAGATATAATGTTCAATAAATTCATATTTCATATTATTTACAGAATGTTTGGTAATAGGTATACAACTTGTTGATTTGCATTCACGCCATATTCATAGCAGCGGTCGTAATGCTTATACTTATTACAAATAAATTATAAAAAAAATATGAAAAAATTCAAAATCTATAAATACGAATCGCACGTCTGCGTAGCACTAAAAAATAAACGCTCGTTCGCGTACGCCCCGCTCACCCGACCACGCGTAGGTAGCAACAAGCTCGAGCTTCGCGGCGCGCCCGCAGCTTTGTCGGCGCGGCGAGCGCCGGCGGCCGGCGGGCGGCGAGCGCACGCCGCACGCATCAAAGCCAGTGTGCCGCGCAACCCCGAACGAGTGACACATTTCTTTGCCCTAGCGAATTTGGAGCGAAACGTGTTCTTAGGTGTGTTGTTTGTGTGTGTAAAAAAAGTAAAATGACGGAAAATTATTCTAACGTAGAACTTGTGGAGATGGTGCGATTATACGCAATTAGTGGGAAGTCTACGTCGAGCCATGGTCATGTTTGTGGAAATGTTTCCAAACAGACCAACTCCATCGCGCGAGGTGGTTTATAAAGACGAAATCACGAGTGTTGTGCAGTTAAAACAAAATATTTTAATGGCTTTTGAGAGTGTAAGGTCAAATCGTAGTGTGCTGCAAAAGTTACCTAGAAACTTAAGGCGCCGTGCTCATTTGTGCATAGAACGTGAAGGTGCCCACTTTGAGCAGTACCTGCGAGTATCTTAAACATGATCAGTAAGTACCTAATAATAGTTTATTGCAACAAAGTATACTTATGCGTAAGAGTTAGCCACTTTACCACAGAATACATAATAGTACCTACAAGTTTACGTAAGTTCATCGACTTAATGTCCGCCCGCTGCGCTCTTATGTACCTACTACGGTCTGCACCCCTATTCTCATCAGTCAACGGTCGCTATTCTAATTTACACTGAGATCATTTTATTAATCAATCGGTTCCTTATTACTTTCTCCGTGTTAAAAGTATTTTTTAGTCATTAAGTGTACCAATTACGATCAGCTGTAAAATTATGGCGGGAATGCAAATCTACAACCTGTATATTCCCAAAACAGCCATGCAACCTAGTATAAAGAACACTGTGAAAATAACATGCAAAATCATAATCACGTATATTTACTTTTCCATAGAAAAAAACAAACTTATTTTATTAATTTTTTTTGTTTATTCCTACAATGTTTCGATTTCTGTTTATGTTTGACCATGAGGTAGACGACCAAGAACAACGTATCAGCTTGACCTAGGGTTGTCACTTTACAGTTTTTCTTAGTAACAAAAAAACCGCAATATTTCGGCCATTTAGCGCTTTTCAGTTATGTTCATAATTTTCCAGGATTCTATGCACGGTACCCTATCTGCCATATTCGGGATTATATAGGTATTACCAAACACCATGTATATAGAAATTAAGAAGAATAAACTAAGTGCCAAATATGGCTGCAGTTCATGAATATTTATGACTTATATATAATAATAACAACAATAATTATTTATTAATAGATACACAAAAATATGACTAGTTTTAGTAGCCAGCCAGTGTATTTACAATTGCTAAGCTAGATTTCCATAAAATCTGTGAATTCAGCAATAAGTGCTGAAATTAATTCAGTAATAATAATTTAAGTGATAATATAAAATGAAAAAAAATAATAAAAAAATGGAAGGGTCTCAATACATGTATCCCTATAAGGATAAACATATGGTTGGCTGAGGTACTTGTGCACTGATAAAGCACTACAGAGTAAAGCTTAGAAACAGTCAATCAAAGAGCTTTTGAACCAAGCATGTTGGGAATAAAACTAAAATACAAAATTAGGAACACCAAACTGAAGAAGAACTAAGAGACATCCTATCACATGTTAATCCGCTGAAGTGGAAATGGCCAAGCACCAAAGACAAATGGAGAAAAATGGTAACTCTCTGGTACCCAAGAGATGGCTCCAAAAACAGGTGGTTGTCAAAGGATAAGATTGAGGATGAAGATTGTCCTGAATACAAGCAGCATTTGACAGACAGCCATCAAAGAAATTGGACGAGATTTAAAGGCACTCTGGGTAAATATGTACAACCACATAACCAAAATGGGGGAGAGGGTTTGGGAGGAAGGGGAGGGGGGACCCCCCCTTTACTACTAATAATATGTAATATTCGTGGTTCTCTAAATTCATTACCTTTGCTTGAACACAACTAAATATGTATACTGTTTAATAAATCTTTGGAATCAGGTACTTTCCCATCATTGTCGAAGGAGGCTTTCATACTTCCCATATTTAAATCTGGTGAGAGATCCGATTGCACTAATTATCAACCCATAAGTATCCTTTCCTCAATGGCCAAGGTATCCAAGTCACTGGTGTACGATGCTTTCTATAGTCACGTTGCCCCACTGATTTCCTCCAAGCAGCATGGTTTTGTAAGCAAAAGATCAACAGTCAGTTACTTATCTATAAAAATTATTTATGCTCTGCTTTCGCAAACCGCCAACAAGTAGACTCGATGTACACTGATTTTCCAAAGGCATTTGACAAAGTCAATCACTCTCTTTTATGTTTGAAGATATGCACCTTTGGAACGGTGGAGATTTATTGCGTTGGGTGAATTCGTATTTATCTCGTAGAAGCCAGTTGATTGCTGTTAAGGGTTTCCTTTCATCGCCTATCGATGTAACATCGGGTGTCCCGCAGGGGTCCCACTTGGGTCCCTTGCTTTTCATTATCTTTATTAATGATCTGCTTGAACAATTATCTTGTATGTGCCTGGCCTATGCAGATGATTTAAAAATAATTACTACCGTGAGAAGCCCCAGTGACTCTAATGTAAATATGGTTTACATTAGAGTCACTGGACTACAGATGTCTGAAGATCAACTCATGGTTTCTCTGCCGGACTACATCTAACTATAGAATACGAGTAGCAAGCCACCGACTACGAACGCACTGCCTACGAAAGAAAAACGTCGTCATAGAATGTAGCACTGATGTGCCTCATGGCATCTATGCTATTCTAGAGATGAGATCTACCAACCCCAGCGAAATAAAAGTAGACCACATGAACATCTCAGCAACTATCTCCAAAGAGTTCTCAAATAGTTGCCGAACTGCGGGGGGAGGTGTTACGTGTACTGAAACTGCCTGACACGAGGTGCTGACCCAGCGCAACGTGATGCCCCGGACGCCGAGCTACGCGTCGCCAAATTTCAACACTTTTGTCGATCAATCGTCACGCTATAGTTACTTTATAATTTCTTTATTAAATATATTTCATTAAATTTTGTATTTTTTTGCATCCTCCAGTTGTAGCCTTCGTAATTAGTAGATATCAAAAATATGTAAATAATAACTTGTTAACAGCGATTAAAAAGAGTTTTACGTTATGTTAAGCAATACTTTAGATTATAAGTTAATTTATAGGTGCAAAGATATAGCCTTGGAGGGTTTCTGTGATGCCGATTGGGCGGGTGATCTTAATGATAGGAAATCTACTACAAGCTATTTGTTTAAGTTTTCAGAATGCCTAATTTCGTGGTGCTCAAAGAAACAAGCGTCGGTAAGCTTGTCTTCTACTGAATCAGAATACAATGTTGCTGTGAGTATGGCAGCAAGCGAAGCCTGTTGGCTAATCAATTTATTAAACGATTTCGGTTTCAAAATCGTGTGTCCAGTAAATATATATTGTGACAGTCTGCTATTTCAGTTGCATGCACAGATAATATTAAGCGTTTAAAACATATTGATATTCAATATCACTTTATAAAAGATTTAGTAAGTTAGAAGTAATAAAATTTGTTTGAATTATGTTAAAACAAATTAGTGAAAATGAGAGAAACATATAAGTTACTCTGTGCCACCGCGCGCACATTTGCGATCTCTGCGTCCCAAACCGCTATTCGCTGTCACTGGTTCTCGCACAAACGCTGGCATTCGGTCCCCTCTGCATCAAAAGGTCGACACATATAATAAAAAATTCAGTACAGTGGACATATTTTCTTGTAGTACTAGTTCATATAATAGACAGATAATTGAGATATTGTTAAGAGCGTTTACGCCGTTTTGCTCAAAAACTGTACTTTTCAAACCTCTTAATATCTATGAATATTTACTTTACAAATATGTTAATTACTTATATCATTAGGCGATCTTGTCATCAAAATAGTTTGTTGAAAACATTTTTAGATTTATGGATATTTTGGAATTTATAACAAGATAATTGAACAGAGGTTTTCATAATTTGACTTTCCGCGTCAACTTCGAAGCTTAAAAATGTATTTAAATTACTGACAAACCTAAGAACAAAAATTTTATTTCAATTTGAAAGATCTTCAGCAAAATAGTTTGTTGAAAACATTTTTAGATTTTGGTTACTAACAAAAACTATAAAAATCCAAACATTTTGAATTTTTAAAGAAATTATAGGTGATAAAATAATTGTTTTCTCTAATATACTTACTATATAAATATAAGATAAAAGCTTTTTACTATAGAAAAAAGTGTTCTTTAAATTATGCGCAAAATTCTTTTTACTAAATTAGCTCTATAATTTTTCTATAAATATTTTAAAACTGCTCTAAAACTACTACAAAACTCTGCGTTCTATTAGTGTCAAATCAGTCCGCCGCGAGGCCTCTGAGAGAGTGGTCACGTCGCTCGACGCTTTACCCGACGATTGTCGAACAATTGCCGTAACTTCGAAGATAGTTCAAATTTATAGCGCGATAAGCAAATCTTAGTACTTTAGTGAATAAATTATTTTATGTTACTTTTGATGAATTGCAACATTTTTAAATTGGACGACCTCCGTGGTCGTGTGGTTAGCACGCCGGGTCGGGCGTCGCGCCGTCTCCGAAGCCCCGGGTTCAATTCCCGGTCGGGTTAATTTAGAGGACTGTTTTTCTAAATTTATTTCGGGTCTAGGTGTTTTTTCTATGTTTATGCATGCATGCATGTCTATGCATTTATCCATTATCTTACTATACTAACGAGTTTCTTAAGAACACTTATCTTGAGCTAGATAATTGGTGAGAGCATAAACAAATTAAAGAGGTTCGATCATTTTTGTATGGAACCTGACATACCTACATGTCCGCCATTTTGAAAAAAACGTGTTTTGGCGGCCAGTGATGAAATGCATGTCAATCGACAGAGTATGTGATTACAAACAAAAAGTGTTCTGTGATGAAACCTCTAAGTGATACGGTTTCTGAGATATTTGACTCCAAAAACAGAAAGTTAAGCAAAAAAAAACATTTTTTATTTAGTGAATCGTTTCATTCGGCTTCTAGCCTCTGGTGTGAGTGCACGAATGGTTATTTTCCTCACGAGCAGTTTTTTGTTACGTTGTGTTTATTGTTATTGTTATTTGCATTATCATGTCCACCGGTCCACCGGGATCACGGTGTTTGTTTTGTGAACTCAGTTCAGTACAGCCACCTGTATAGAGGGACGCCGTCCTAGGCCCCAGCTAAGAAGCTATGAGCTGACTGATATGTATAATGTATATGTATATATGTATGTTTCGTATTATATATGTCGGAGACATGGCGCTAGCATCGCTTAGAAACGACAAGTATAGTCTATACTTGAGTGTGGTCTGCGCAGCCTATGCTCTATGGTACGCGGAACGTCAACGTCAGTTGGCGCAACAACGGACTGGACACATTTGAACGGTAGCGGCCGGAGAGTACGCACGCGCAGAACTCACTTCGTTTCTAAAATCCATTTGCATCGGGCAACTATTTTTAAATAATTTAATTCTGATGTTAAAATAACATTAAATTGACTGTAAGGAATACGACTGCGTCTTTATTTTGAAGATACATGATTAACTGTGTTATCAACGAATCTGAGTTTGCTCGACTGTTCTACCTACAAACAACCTCGCCGCCGACATAAACTTATTTTGTCATTCAAGGAAACCAAATAAATTAAAATAAAATATTTGTTTTTGGAGTCTAATATCTCAGAAACCGTATCACTTAAGAGATTTCATCACGGAACACTTTTTGTTTGTAATCACTTACTCTGTCGATTGACATGCGTTTCATCACTGGCCGCCAAAACACGTATTTTTCAAAATGGCGGACATGTAGGTATGCCAAAGAGGTTAGATGCTCTTTTAAACTGGCCCACGGGATGGGTGGGAAATACCATCTATGTGTGTGTTTCTCTCTCCCCTCCTTTGCAAGACACGTAAAACCGTTGGTCCCAGTTTTTGTCACGACTGCTCCGCACCCGTGCCAGTATGCGCTATGGGCTATGGCCCAATCTCCTCGCCATATCCAGCATCATATCATATATCATAGCAGTGCGACTTTTGTAGACTAATTATTTATTTTGTTAATAAGTGTATTGCTTTTTTAATTTTTTAAAGTATCCTTAGCTATAATTATGGTTTTTAGAATCCTACTTATTAAAGTTTTTCTTCCAATGTATTACAAAGAAATGATTAATTGTATGGGCAGTCAAATAACTTGACCGAGTTTTGACAGCACCTATT
Source organism: Eudonia lacustrata (assembly GCA_947562085.1). Classification (NCBI taxonomy): domain Eukaryota; kingdom Metazoa; phylum Arthropoda; class Insecta; order Lepidoptera; family Crambidae; genus Eudonia; species Eudonia lacustrata. Next base: position 12,754,838 of record OX387318.1, on the reverse strand, counting down.
TTATTGCTGCATGATGCGCTTTGTGCTTATGTGGCTCATATTTTCCAAGTAATTTTTATACAAAATTTATTTTAAAAGGAGATTAGCAAAATTGGGCTTGGTAATAGACAACATATTATTATTGATATATTCTAAAAAATCGGTCAATTTATTTGACTGCCCATACAATTAATCATTTCTTTGTAAAATATTGGAAGAAAAACTTAAATAAGAAGGATTCTTAAATGTTTCGTATCTCAAACCATCAACAAACTGTCAACTGTCAACGTCATGCAGGGAACAACAGGGACTCCATTTCCACTTAACATCAACATTTGCCGAGCTATGAATAAAATAAAATAAAATGTGTCGTCGTCAAATCAATTCGTCCAAAATAAATCGTTGAGGAACAGATAGGTAGGTATTGATTATAATTTTGTGATATAAGATTAATTACAACATTAATAAAAATACATACAATATAATATTATACTTAGGTACTTATTTCGTGTATCCGTAGTTTAGTCATCTGTTTACGCCCATAGTTAAAAATAAATAAACGAAGGGTGGCACCCCGGGAGTGCCGGCAGAAGTGAAAACTTGAATATTAACGTTGTGCATTTTTGATATTTTGGAATGGTTAGGGAATAATTTTGCACGAATTGCTTCAATTATCAGTATAAAAGTACTATCATTTATGTGGTAGAATACAATATTTATTTATTGTGCTATCGTACACAAACATGACAACTTATTCGCGCAAGCGCCCTGCGCCGCCTAAACGAAACAACAGGCATACATTTTCGCCGCGCTGTAGAAAGAGAGGGGGATACTTCCTCTCCTACACCGCGCCGGCTGTCTACTCTCCATCCGTCTTACGATTTTACGTCTTACATTTTCGATCAGGTCACGTGTCTTGATGCGAATTTAACATTTTTTACCCATTACAAAAAAGTTTACAACGCCGCTAAAAAAGATTTCACTTCAATAATTTCTAAGTATACCGAAAAACTAAATTCGAACGGATCAAAGTAGTGAGTTTGACTATAGTGAGCAGAACTAGCCTACTCTACGCACTCACTCACGCGCGCTCACAGCCCGTTTCTGTGTGCGTGATATTTGGACTTAAAAACCTAAACTTAAGGTCTCGCGCTCGGCGTAAACGCTCTTAAATGCCTAATTTTTATTTAATATACATTATACACATATTATATTGAAATTATGTACCATGGATGTGATTGTGTGTGGGTACATGTATATTATGTATTTAGGTGTATGTATGTATGTGCCCACACATAGTTCATAATTTATATTTCATTTGTGCTTCAAAGAAACAATATTTCATATGTTTCATTTGAGTCCCCATTCATTTTAGTTTTATATATAAAATGTAACCATTGCCGTTGAGTTTACGATAAGTAATAAACTGTACTAATATTTAAGTTTACCATAAGCTACATTGTAAACTTGTTTGTGGTTCCATAAATAAAAAAATAAATAATAAAATAAAAAAATGAGCAACAATATGTTAACTAAAGCCTTAAATAAGGATTATTATTAGGAATTATAAGATGTTTAAAGACATGTGGTGTAGGGAATGTTAAGTAATAAATAAGTTAAGTAATTACATTGAGCCCCTCTCAATGTAATTATTTAGTGTTGAAATATGGCAATGTAATTATTGTATTGGCAATATTGTATTGCGGAAGTAGTTTGTCTTTTATGTTCTTCATTTGTTTATTGATGATTGTAAAAGAGAGTCATCAAATTATGATTAAATACATTTCGTTACAACAGTGCCTTTATATTCTAAAATCTAAATTATTATCATTATTTTTTTAAATTTAAGCGTCTACATACGGATGAATATAAAGAAAATAAATTAAATTTATCAAAATGAAGTGGTTGTCATGTTGAGAAAAATATTAATGCCTACTGTCTTTTCGACCGTGTTTGCTTCCTGTTTTTTCGACCGTGATTGTTTACCGTTTTTTTTTTTTACATAATTTTTGATTAAATTCTTTTAGTTTTGTTAGCGATGCGTCGTATTTAACGTATAAAATAAGTTACATTTAAGAGCGTTTACGCCGAGCGCGAGACCTTAAGTTTAGGTTTTTAAGTCCAAATATCACGCACACAGAAACGGGCTGTGAGCGCGCGCGAGTGTGTGCGTAGAGTAGGCTAGTTCTGCTCACTATAGTCAAACTCACTACTTTGATCCGTTCGAATTTAGTTTTTCGGTATACTTAGAAATTATTGAAGTGAAAACTTCTTTAGCGGCGTTGTACATTTTTTTTGTAATGGGTAAAAAATGTTAAATTCGCGTCAGGACACGTGACCTGATCGAAAATGTAAGACGTAAAATCGTAAGACGGATGGAGAGTAGACAGCCGGCGCGGCGTAGGAGAGGAAGTATCCCCCTCTCTTTCTACGGCGCGGCGAAAATGTATGCCTGTTGTTTCGTTTAGGCGGCGCAGGGCGCTTGCGCGAATAAATTGTCATGTTTGTGTACGATAGCACAATAAATAAATATTGTATTCTACCACATAAATGATAGTACTTTTATACTGATAATTGAAGCAATTCGTGCAAAATTATACCCTAACCATTCCAAAATATCAAAAATGCACAACGTTAATATTCAAGTTTTCACTTCTGCCGGCACTCCCGGGGTGCAACCCGTCGTTTTTTTATTTTTAACTATGGGCGTAAGCAGATGGCTAAACTACAGATACATGAAATAAGTACCTATAATATTATATTGTATGTATTTTTATTAATGTTGTAATTAATCTTATATCACAAAATTATAATCAATACCTATCTGTTCCTCAACGATTTATTTTGGACGAATTGATTTGACGACGACACATTTTATTTTATTTTATTCATAGCTCGGCAAATGTCTCCACTCCACTTGATGTTAAGTGGAAATAGAGTCCCTGTTGTTACCTGCATGACGTTGACAGTTGACAGTTTGTTGATGGTTTGAGATACGAAACATTTAAAAATCCTTCTTATTTAAGTTTTTCTTCCAATATTTTACAAAGAAATGATTAATTGTATGGGCAGTCAAATAAATTGACCGATTTTTGAGAATATTTCAATAATAATATGTTGTCTATTACCAAGCCCAATTTTGCTAATCTCCTTTTAAAATAAATTTTGTATAAAAACTACTTGGAAAATATGAGCCACATAAGCACAAAGCGCATCATGCAGCAATAAAATAGGTGCTGTCAAAACTCGGTCAAGTTATTTGACTGCCCATACAATTAATCATTTCTTTGTTGTTGAAAGAAAAACTTAAATAAGTAGGATTCTAAAAAACATAATAATAGGCAAGAATACTTAAAAAAATTAAAAAGGAATACACTTACTAACAAAATAAATAATTAGTCTACAAAAGTCGCACTGCTAGGATATGGCGAGGAGATTGGGCCATAGCCCATAGCGCACACTGGCACGGGTGCGGAGCAGTCGTGACAAAAACTGGGACCACCGGTTTTACGTGTCTTGCAAAGGATCCCTTCCCTTTCACTCCTTCCCTCCTCCGAGAAAAACACACATAGATGGTATTTCCCACCCATCCCGTGGGCCAGCATTGCGAAAGTTACTTAAAGCTCACTTCTCACCACGCCCGATTCGGAGGGGGGGGGAGGGGGGTTTCGTTGAATTTATTACCCATTATCTCTGCAACATAATATACGTTGTCAGTTTAAAAATTTAATTTGTTTATGCTTTCACCAATTATCTAGCTCAAGATAAGTATTCTTAAGAAACTCGTTAGTATAGTAAGATAATATGGATAAATGCATAGACATGGACATGCATGCAACATAGAAAAAACACCTAGACCCGAAATAAATTTAGAAAAACAGTCCTTCTCTAAATTAACCCGACCGGGAATTGAACCCGGGGCTTCGGAGACGGCGCGACGCCCGACCCGGCGCGCTAACCACTCGACCACGAAGGTCGTCCAATTTAAAAATGTTGCAATTCATCAAAAGTAACATAAAATAATTTATTCACTAAAGTACTAAGATTTGCTTATCGCGCTATAAATTTGAACTATCTTCGAAATTACGGCAATTGTTCGAAAATCGTCGGGTAAAGCGTCGAGCGACGTGACCACTCTCTCAGAGGCCTCGCGGCGGACTGATTTGATACTAATAGAACGCAGAGTTTTGTAGTAGTTTTAGAGCAGTTTTAAAATATTTATAGAAAAATTATAGAGCTAATTTAGTAAAAAGAATTTTGCGCATAATTTAAAGAACACTTTTTTCCATAGTAAAAAGCTTTTATCTTATATTTATATAGTAAGTTTAATAGAGAAAACAATTATTTTATCACCTATAATTTCTTTAAAAATTCAAAATGTTTGGATTTTTATAGTTTTTGTTAGTAACCAAAATCTAAAAATGTTTTCAACAAACTATTTTGCTGAAGATCTTTCAAATTGAAATAAAATTTTTGTTCTTAGGTTTGTCAGTAATTTAAACACATTTTTAAGCTTCGAAGTTGACGCGGAAAGTCAAATTATGAAAACCTCTGTTCAATTATCTGGTTATAAATTCCAAAATATCCACAAATCTAAAAATGTTTTCAACAAACTATTTTGATGACAAGATCGCCTAATGATATAAGTAATTAACATATTTGTAAAGTAAATATTCATAGATATTAAGAGGTTTGAAAAGTACAGTTTTTGAGCAAAACGGCGTAAACGCTCTTAAGTTAAAATAGTGTTTATGCATTTATTGTTACGTAATAGTAGTAAGGAATAAGTTTAAATTGTAAAAATAACGAAACTCTTCATGGAAGTTTCTAGAAACTTATGGAAATACGTAGAACATTCTTGTAAGGTCAACCGATCATAGAAAAGTCCAAACACGGCATCGAACTATTGAGAAACGCGTAGACTCTCAGAGTGAAAAAGACGGCAATAGGTTAGAGAGAAAGAGGTATATGTTCGCGGACCTATAAATACGCGGGACTTTTCTGCGGACGGCAGTCAGTCTGATTTAAATGTTCGCAGCGATCGGTAGAATCCACGCCGAGAGTACTAAGTTATAGTGTTTAGTCAGTAAGTCAGTTAGACAGTATGCATTTAGTGCTCGCATCGATCGGTAGAATCCACACCGATTAATACTGAGTTGTAAAGTGTGTTTATTAGTCAGTGTAATTTTAATACTCGCAGCTATCGGTAGAATCCAAGCCGATAAAAAAGAAGAGTCTAGTTTCATACGCGACGCGATACTGGAATCGGTAGAATCCACGCCGATAAGCATTATATTGGAATCGCTCGATAGAAATAAAACCAAATATTTTTATTAAAGAGTTTTATTTAAAATAAAGTACTGGAAGTTTCTGCGGCTAGTTTCTAGCAGTTTTTGGACCTGTCTGGCATCACGGCAACCTTGTTCCAGCCAGCTCGAATTTAAGAAGAGTCAACCCTATATACAGTCCACTACTGACGGACGGCCACCGTTTAGTCTGGCTCCTGCTCCGCTTTGACAGAACGCGTCATAGCACTGCCGCCGCCGTTATAAAACGTCGCCGCCCGCCACAATTTTTGGTCCTTCGGAACCAGATCGGAAACGTCGAGATCAAGAGCTGCTGCAGAACCGTCCACTTCGACTGACTGGTGCAAGAATACGCCAACTGAGACAACAGAGACGTCGGCAAGCCAGTCTACGATGACAAAGAGGACACCACCGCGCCCCACTGGAGGAGTATCCTCATCACGCCCTGGAGAGGACCACACCGTACCAGCCACTCGCACTAAAGGAGGAGTATCACCCGTTCGCCTTATGGGAGATTACACCGTACCTATCACCGTGCAAGCCGGTAGAGGGGATACAGCACGCTCCAACATTGTTAGACCTGATGGGGATTGCCTTACGCCCCGCCCAGGCACTTTCTTAGCTGGCCAGATACAGCAACATGAAGAGATGATGGCACGTATCGAAGAAATGGAAAAGAAGCGTATTGCTCGCATGCTCGAAGACGCACATATGGCGTCTTCCTCTTTAGTCGAGCCAAACGCAGCGCCGCGAAACAAAGAAGTGCAGCAGGGAAAGTTCGATACGCGCTCAGTTAATTCTCGAGAAGGCCAGCTGAGGTCGAAGCAAAGATGCAACTCGCCAAGAGGGAGTTAGAAGTCGCCGAAGCAAAAGCCAGATTGGCTCAAGCTGAACTGGAGCTTCTGAAGGTGGATTCAGATGTGGAGGAACATGATGAAGAAGAATTCCGCCAAAAACAAGTCAAAACTTGGCTCGACCAGTCAAACGAAGATAGAATACCACCTCAGAAGGAGAAAAGCGACATGAAGGAACTGGCTGAAGCAATAACTAAGCTTTCTTTGAAGACGTCGGAATCTTCAGTTTCAAAACACGTAATCGAACTTCCATATTTCGACGGTACCAGCGAAGAGTGGTTAGCATTCCGGCGGTCGTATGAAGACACGGCACATGCGTTCACCGCCGCACAGAATCTGGCTCGTCTAAGAAGAACGCTCCAAGGGAGAGCCAGAGAAGCGGTAAAAAGCTTCTTATTTACTGCCGAAGATCCAGCGGAAGTTATGAAGGGGCTAGCTGCGCGTTTTGGACGACCGGGAGCGCTGGCACTTTCTGAACTGCAGAAGCTGAAAGATTTTCATAGGGTCACTGAGGATCCTAATGACGTATGTATATTCGCCAGTCACGTTCGGAACTCCGTTGCCACCATCAAGGCGCTTGGAAAGGTACAATATTTGAGCTCACCCGAAACAATGAAGTCGCTTATTGAGAAGATGCCGTCTTCAATGAGATATAGGTGGTTCATTTACTACCGAAGTCGCCGAGATGAGGAAAGACCGGAACTAATGGTCATGAGTGATTTTCTGGAAATGGAAGCTGACATGTGTGGGGACTTTGCTCCACCTGAAGTGTCTTGGGAGTCAAGAAAGACCCGTCAGCAGTATGCTCCACCAAATGCATCATGGGAGCCAAAATGGAAAAAATGTAAAGAAACAGTCCTCGTCATGCAAAATAGAGTAGCACCTAGAAAACAGGATAGCATGACGTGTCCCGAATGCCAAGAAGAGCACTGGATCTATGAATGCCGCAAGTATAAAGAAGCGGACATTGGCACAAAATGGCAACTGGCAAAGAAGGCGCAGCTTTGTTTTAAATGTCTTCGATACCGACATGCAAGACAAACCTGCAAGGCGCCAACTTGTAAAAAGTGTTCAAGATGGTACCACATAAGCCTTCACTCTGAGGGACCTCCACCGATGGTATACGACAGTAGCAAGCCACGCTGCAACTCGTGCTGCACAATGGAAATATTTGAAGAAGTGGTCACCTCCGTGCACACTAACAGCGACGGGAAGACTTATCTAAAGATGGTACCAGTAGAAATATATGGTCCAAAGGCTTCGACCCGAGTTCTGGCGTTGCTAGATGAGGGGTCGACCATATCGCTGCTGGACTCTACCGTCGCCAGGAAGATCGGAGTGCAGGGAAAGACAGAAGCACTCACCATCGAGACAGTTGAAGGTAAAGGAATTCGGAAAAGCGACTCACAGATAGTGCAGGTCAAGATAAGAGACGCTCACCGACGGGACAAGAGGTCAATTGAATTGAGAACAATTGACAATTTAAGGCTGTCCAAACAAGGTGTACGCAGCGAAACAGTTAGAAGTTTCGAGCATCTGCGAAAGATCGAGAACCAGCTAGTCTACGATAAAGAAGAGCCACAACTATTGATTGGGCAAGACAACTGGGGACTTATAGTTACACGAAAACTAAAGAAGGATAAAGTCTCCGAGCCAGTCGCTTCGCTCACCGGACTGGGTTGGGTTCTCCATGGTTGTGACACCAGAGATAACGTTCCAGTCAAGTGTGTCAACCACAGCAGATTGGTAAAGTCACGCCGTCCATGCAATGACGCTGACCGGAATGCACGAATGGTCAGGGATTCTTATGGAAAGGTCAAGGAATCCTATGATAATCAAAAAGAATATGGATTCTCGGAAACGGTACCATCAAAACGGAATGCCTTTAGAAAAGGCAAATTCATAGGGACAAGCCTGAACAAAAACGCAGAGGAGTTCAAGAAAGAATACCCGACAGCAGTAAAAAGAATACAAGTAAATCCATGCAAGGACCTGCAGAGATTCGCATCGGCAAGAGAAGCCAGAAGAGTAGCGAAGGCCGGTTTCCCGAACCCTGCTGATGTCGCCACGAGAAGATATGACCACAAAAGAAAACAATTTAAGGGTCCTGATTGCCAGTTCGATAAAAACTGCCAAAGAGCAACTGCAGTTAAAGTTGTCGAGCCGCACAGACCGGCTCCAATAGGATTCTCTAGCGGGACACGCAAAGCGAAGGGCACAGCCCGCGTGTTACAGTTCAAAGGCAACCATGAAAGAGAATTCGAGAAGATACCTAATCTTGTCTACGCCGCCGGCAAAGGTGAACGCGCATCCTGGTTCCCGTAACAACGACGTCGCAACCTCAAGATGGAGAGCTTCGCACTGCGGGGGAGACTGTTAGCGACGCGTCGTATTTAACGTATAAAATAAGTTACATTTAAGTTAAAATAGTGTTTATGCATTTATTGTTACGTAATAGTAGTAAGGAATAAGTTTAAATTGTAAAAATAACGAAACTCTTCATGGAAGTTTCTAGAAACTTATGGAAATACGTAGAACATTCTTGTAAGGTCAACCGATCATAGAAAGTCCAAACACGGCATCGAACTATCGAGAAACGCGTAGACTCTCAGAGTGAAAGAGACGGCAATAGGTTAGAGAGAAAGAGGTATATGTTCGCGGACCTATAAATACGCGGGACTTTTCTGCGGTCGGCAGTCAGTCTGATTTAAATGTTCGCAGCGATCGGTAGAATCCACGCCGAGAGTACTAAGTTATAGTGTTTAGTCAGTAAGTCAGTTAGGCAGTATGCATTTAGTGCTCGCATCGATCGGTAGAATCCACACCGATTAATACTGAGTTGTAAAGTGTGTTTATTAGTCAGTGTAATTTTAATACTCGCAGCTATCGGTAGAATCCAAGCCGATAAAAAAGAAGATTCTAGTTTCATACGCGACGCGATACTGGAATCGGTAGAATCCACGCCGATAAGCATTATATTGGAATCGCTCGATAGAAATAAAACCAAATATTTTTATTAAAGAGTTTTATTTAAAATAAAGTACTGGAAGTTTCTGCGGCTAGTTTCTAGCAGTTTTTGGACCTGTCTGGCATCACGGCAACCTTGTTCCAGCCAGCTTGAATTTAAGAAGAGTCAACCCTATATACAGTCCACTACTGACGGACGGCCACCGTTTAGTCTGGCTCCTGCTCCGCTTTGACAGAACGCGTCATAGCACTGCCGCCGCCGTTATAAAACGTCGCCGCCCGCCACAAGTTTTGTTATATCTATAATAGTTAATTTTTAATAATAAAACTGTTCATGAATGAATGAAAATAATTCGTAAATTTCGTAATAGTATTTGAGAAAAATAAAAACGAGAAGAATATTTTTAATGAGAATTTTGAAGATGGCGGAAAATATTATCATGAGAGGGGAATTTGGAGCGATACACATCAAGAGGGGAAGACTAATGATTATGATGTGTATTGTAGTTTGAAAATAAAGATGAAGAGAGAGAGTATCATGTCAAATATTGGTATCGATGGTGTTGGAGATTGGAGCTGATGGTGTTGAAGATGTTGATGATTGGTGTTGAAGATTGGTATTGATGATGATGGAGATTTTATAGTTTGGTGTTGGAGATTTTATTGTAATGTTATAAATTATAATTCTAGTTTGACTTTGTTTTACCTAAACAATTTTTGACTTTTACTAGAGTACTGTAGTGGTGCTGTATGACATTGTGGAAATTGAAACTTTTATACCTAATTATCTGATGTAAAGGAGACCTTTCCTCGCCCCATACAACAAGGGCCCCGAATGTACCTAATATTCAAAGGTATCAAAATGTAGGGAAAAAATTGTAGATTCTAAAAATATATATAACATATTTTTTATTCAATTTGTACCACCCAAAAACATCATTAGAAAGGTTTGATACTTGCAACATTGAATTAATTTAACTGGCAAGCACAACTCTCTCGCTGTCTGATGCGTTTCGTTAGCTTACTCTCAGGCACAATTAATTTTAGATAAAAGTCTTTTAAAAGATTATTTTTAGATAAGCTTATCAATTTCTAGCAAGTACATGATGATAAATAATAACAAAAATAAGTGTTTTTAACTGTTTTAAATTATTTTGTGCGTTTGATTATTTTGTCACCCAGAAGAAATTGATAAAAAATACTATAAGCCAGAGCTGTAACGAACGATTTAAAAAGACTGAGTGACTTGTCAGTCATGACATCTTGAGATTAACCTTTTTTCATTCCGTTTCGGTGTAGGTACCTGGCTCTGGCTGGAGTGTTTTTCGTTTGTATCTGTATTGTTTTGATTATTTGACTCGGCTATTCTCCCTGGACTTTTGTTTATCTGAATCTGAAGATTTGGCGATATCTACTGGACCTCGGTACCCCCGCCTAACTTGGCTGCTATTGATATATTAACGATTCCCGACAACCTGCGTTTGGATACCGATTCAAAAGATCTTCTTATTTTACTCATGAAATGAAATGAAATGAAAAAATGAAATTATTTTAATAATAATGCTGCTACCCATCTAATATCTGATTTCCGAATAGCAGGGGCCATGATAAATGCATTCCATCTACCCATCACAGACAGACCAGATGCCACTTTAATATTAGAGCGTGCCCTAAGTGTGGCCCTAAGCAGATTAGATCAACCAAATGTTTTGGCAGAGTATATAATAGAAAATAATAATAATAGAAGGTGAGGTCTTTTTGACAGTATAAATGCTTACTATTGAATGAGTTTCCAGTGATGACAGAATCGGACTTAATATTATTTGCAATGGGAACTTATCAAATTAAGCAGGCACGCTCATATTATGGTAAGCACATTAGACCAAATGGAACATTTGGAATTGAAGTATACCGTGATATTGAGCCTCTACATATACCACATTCTGAAAATGAAATGTATCTGTTGAGAGGTTGATTAGTGGTCGAACATGTTATACATATATATTGTTAAATATGCAGCACAATAGTTGGGAGCACAGAATTCACCGTTATTACTGTAATTGTATAATAGGAAAACGTACCGAGGGTTGCTGTGCTCATGTTATGTATGACCATTGTGTGGTATATGGAGTGGGCTCAATACCAACAAAATATAACTGCTCCAGCATTCTTCCTTGATGATATATTAATCAGAGAAGATGTAGAAAATGAAGAAACATAATAAAAGAAATTAAAAAACAAACATATTGTTTTATTCCAACAAACAACATAATGTTTTACATTGCCATCTAAGGTGCGCTCAACCATTTCTATGTCATTGTAGAACTGTGTTGCTTTTAAAATCAATGCAATTGGTTATTATGACATGAAATATGATAGGTCCGATGTAAAAGATAGACTACTACACAACTGCTTGTGCTGTTGGGAAGGACTTTGCAGAAGCATTATTGATGTGTCAGTTGGTTGACAATAAGTCTTGTTTAGAAAGACTGCTTATGAATCAAGTTGGTCAACTGTAGTAAACATGAATTACATTCTTGTTTCTATTAGCATTTATGGGTCCGTGTAAGTGCAGACCTTTCTAAATAATTATTTAAGTACCTACTAGATTCTATGATATCAACTTCGTTTTCATCACACAAACATGTTTTCTATCCGGGATCTGTAGAGCAAAATAAACAAGTTTCTATGACTGCATAAAAGCGGCTTTGGTTCATCAAAAAATAAGACGGTCACGCACGTACGATCTATGTTTATTATTTATGTGAGTTTGTAGAAAACCGTATAATATTAACTATGTTTTCGACCTATTTTAATAATATTCTTTGTGAGATTTTAAAAAGACCATAATGTTTACACCAAAAACCGCTATGACAGATGTCACTGTCAGTCATATTTTGCACGTTTCGTTTCATGTTTACGATTTCTAGGACCATTTTGGCGATTTTTTTTATTTTCCAAAAAATCTAGTTTTAGCAAGTTTTATAAAAAATTATATCACAAAGTGTTTCTGCATAATGTAGAGAATATTTTAAAATAAAGTGTACCTCGGTACAACGGGGGCCCATTTGGAAAGGTCTCCTTTGTTAACTTACATTTTTTATTTTGTTTTTTTTACATGTTGTGGTTGTCTTATATATATTTTTTGTGTTTATTTGTAATGGAAAGTGTCCTGCTATGATAGGGCATTTTCCAATATTTTTGACGCTGTAAGGGAGAAAAGAGCTGGACACTTGCTGAGTTTCTTGCCGGTTCTTCTCAGTACAAGATCTCCCGCCCAGAGTAGACTAACGAACCAATGGCATAGTGACATTCACAAGAGCTACTTGTAGCCTAAACTGAATAAATGATTTTGAATTTTGAATTTTGAATTTTGAATGAAGCTGGTTGGAAACTGAAGAAGTTAATTGATCAATTGGTCATTGATGACGGAGTTTTTGGATAAAGGAATTGGAAGAATTATTGATGATGGAGCTGTTGGAAGAAGTTATTTTATTATTATTAGTTATTTTGGAATTGGAGATGGAGTTTTTGGTGATGAAGATGATTGTGGTTTTGAGTGGTGTTATTGGTGATGTAGTTAATTGTGTGTAGGATTGGTAAAGTTAGTTGAAATTTGAGGTTAGTAGCTATTAGAATTGTAAAGTTGAATTAGTATTGGGTGGATTAGTTACATTGGGGTTTATAGGAGTTGGTGGGAGTTATAAGAGTTGTTATTCTAATTGTAATAAACATAAAATTCAGAGGGGATGTTGGAATATGAATTTGGTAGAATTTTATGTCTATGGTATATTACTAGCTGGCATTTGATTAAAATAATAGTTGTCTGGAACATATTTAAATATTGTGAAGTGGTTGTCATGTTGAGAAAAATATTATTGATTACTGTCTTTTGGTCAAGGGAAAAATTGTTTACTTCTACTTCTATTTTGTGATTGTATGGATTGTGTTTTGGATTAATAATGTTATTTTGTTACTACAAAATAACATTATTAATCCTACCTATCTTAGAGAGTATTATTAATGCCTACTGGCAATGATATTATAAACTATAGATATGTTACATTCATAGTAATTTGTATTTTAAATCTGTTCCGAGCAGTCAAAAACTGCACACATTGACAAGTTTCACTGATAAGTAAAACAAAAGATACAAAATAGCATGCAAATGAAAGTCATAGCTATAATTTTAATGATTGCATTCACATGTTTTTTGTTCATAGAGTAACATTTATAGTCAGACTAATTTACAAGACATCATAATTATTTAGTTTTCGTTTTTGAGTTTTTACAACGCTTATAACATATCTTCTTTTTGTTTTATATAATATCATTGGTAGTAGGTATTAATTTATAATAAGTGTTTTGATATGGTATTGTTTTAAAGACAGAATAAATTATGGTACCATAGTTAAATAGATGTGTTTTAATAAATAGAAGGATCCCAAAGAACAGTCCATAGAATATAGAGATTACGCAAGGATAAGAGAAAATATTCTACAACAAAGGATGCAGTGCAGCTTTGCGGTGCCCTTACAGGGTATCACGTCTTATGTACTTAATTATTTTTCTTTTACCTTTGTAATACCGTGTGAAGCAAATAAATATGAAATATGAACTTCATATCAACTTGTTTTAAGTAACCAACTATCACTATAAACATACATATTCATTTTATTTTTATGGATCAGATTATTGTGTTTTTCTCTTCTAGATACTAGTTAGAACCATGATTTTTTACTATCTAGCATAGAAATAAGAAAATCGATTTTAATCAAGAATCGTGTATGGGTAAGTACTTCATATTTATACTTAAAATAAATAAAAGTAAGTAGGTACATACCTATAATGTAATCTATTACCCTTGACAACATCTAAGAACATAGAGGTATCTATTTTGAAAAAGATTACAAAGCACAAACTCTGACTTACCTGAGTACTGCAGCTCAAGCTTTTTAACATATTGTCTTTACAAAACTTTGAATAACTTCTTTGGTGAGCGGTAACATATTGAATAGAACATAAAAAAATGAAAACACAACAATACATGAAACGCAACATTTTTGCCACTTTAACGAAGAATCAGGGAATAGAAAAATTAAATGAATTCATATCGAAAATCAAACACTACAAAAACATTTTTTCATCAGTAAAATTTCATCAGAAAACTGAAAGTCTAAAACAGAAACCACAAAATTGTTTCTGCGTCGTTCGTAACTACCTACAAACTTTATTACAAAACAATATGGCTACCAACAAGCCTGCCTAGTATTGCCATGCCAACAATTTTTTATTCTTTTAGTTGATGGCTTTGTGCGATTAGCACATTTAGCCAGTGTCAAAGTAACTTTTCTTACAAGTAATATATAAATAAACAATATTTCCTTCTTGTATAGATGATGATGAATGATAATAGAAATGAAAAGTGAGAAATGATATACCCTCCAACCCCTCGAGTATCTCAGTAAAGATGTGGGTCCTCGGACGGACTTCTTGAAAGAATTTGCAAAGTGAAGTTGCACGGTTTTGTTTTATTTGCCAACACTCATGCACACTTACAAACACTTAACGGATAATAATCCACCATTATTTCACAACCCCTCAGCGACCAACCGATCATAATGATAATCGAAATAGGTACTCTGTCAACGACCGAGCGATCATATATGATCATTATTTTTTTTTTATGTTAAAAAGATGCAAACGAGCAAGCGGGTCACCTGATGGAAATTACTGTAATGCAAAATAACGTTCCATTACACGTAACTTAAACACATGTAAAAAAAAACTACGAAAAAATATTGAAAAGGTTTCTTTTCCCACGAAAAGGTTACTTACTTGTACATTTCAGGTAACTTTTGACAACACATCGCTGGCAACACTGACCATACGTTAGTATCCTTAGGGTTCGAAGTATCGGCTTCGGGTATCGATACCAAGTACTCATGTGGTATCGAGAGACAAAGTACCGATACTCAAAAAGTAACGGTCCTAAAGTATTGATACTACTCAGTATCGAGTATTTGCGAGAATCAATTAATTGGACCTGCAAACGCGTAAAATAATAGAAGGAACCTAATTAATTAACCTAACATGTGGTGCAGGTCAAACCCTCGTGGGAGAGTACTCAAGAAACTAGCGTATTAGTAGTAATTATGTATTACATACTTAATTTTTAGAACTTTCTAATTCATAAAACTGTTAAAATGTGGCCAAAGAGGAAAGTAATTATACTAATGTGGCTCAAAAATGCAGTAAACTACAACAAAATAAAAAATTAATGCCTTCAGATTTTAAAATATCAAAGAAAACTGTATAGTATCGTACCTTTGCCTATCTCTTTGGAAATTCAAATGAATGAAATTATAACCAACGATGTTTGTTTTTGATAAGGCTATTATTCCAACATGCAATGATCCACTAAATAGGCTGTATGGCTTGGTCCCTTTGCCTTTTCTTAAAAGAAAAAGACACTAAATACCTACCCTCAGAATAATAACTAAAGTATAGTGCCACAAACTTATCTGACCCGGTGGCCAAAACTGGAACTACGCGTCTGCCATTTTATAATGTCATTTTGCTGTCAAATTGTTGTTGTTTGAAGTTGTGCACGACGCGTAGTGTTTATTTCGTTTTTTGGTAGATTTATTGAAATAAATAATGCCGAAAGCATTGAAAGTGACGCAAGGAACATTATTTTAAAAGTTTTAGCTTTTATGCAGGAGGAAAAACGTCTCGAACTGCCATTAATACCATTCGAAAAATTGTACGAACGAGTTGCTGCTGCTACAGGTTAGTGTTGCCAGCTGTTGCTTTGAATCACCCCTACCCATTCATTTTATTTAGTTTTATGTTTGTAAAGTAAATTATATTAATGTATTATATTAATTGTGCTTTGTTGTGAAATAATCATTTATTTATTTATTATAAGCTATGTCTATCGTTTTCCTTTCTTTATAGTATATATATATATAAATATGTGTACTATTTTGCAGGTGATAGTGTGCGGTTCGTACGAAAGTTGGTTAAAGAAATGAACAACAACAATGAACAAGAACAGGCTGATGCAACGGGTTCACTCCGGGGAAAAAAGAGAAAGAACAAAGGGAAAGATGATCCAATAGAGATAATCCAATAGAGATGATCTGGAGTTCAATGAAACGCCATGTTGCAGAGCATAATATTGGAAAATCAAATGCTGAAATGCCGTAGTTAGTCGAAGATGCTTTTAACAGAATATCACCTGAAGAGTGGCAAAAACACTGTGCCCATGTAAAAAGCATTGAAAATGACTATATAAAAAATAAGACGTGTATTTAGACGAACCCTTCATTATTACTTTAGGGAGTGACAGTGAAAGTGAAAGCAGTGATTCTAACAATGAAATTACTGAGTTCGATTATTCAACTACAGGCATTCCTGAAATCCAGTCTCTGAATTACACAAATGATTATCTACATGATCATAGTTAATTATAACATTAAAATATAATTCTATAAAAATGTGTTTTAATTATTGTTCCTAGTTATATCGTGCGGACATTTGAACGATGTTATATTCCATTCATAATGGCATTTATGGGCCTTTCAAATAAAAAAAAATCGTTAATATCTCACACACATCTAGTTTTATTAAATTTTAACATCGACCCGTCCTTGTTGAAAGACCCTTTGTAACAATGTCTAAAACAGCAAATAAATATTTTGATCGATTTTTGTGCACTTGGACAATGTCATTATTTATACCCTACAAACTGCGGAAATTATATTTAGCAGCAACACTAAATTCAACAACAGCGACGTTGTCACCGGGTCAGATAAGTTTGTGGTACTATAATAGAAACCGGACTAAAATAGCAACACAAATTCATCAGTTCGCACTATTCTAACGAATGAACCTATGTGATATGTTGGAAAGAGATCGATTGTCCCTTTTCTTTCGTTATTTCGAATGTGTCACCAGATTTGTGACGTCATTTTTGAGGTAACTTTATCGACTTTATTATCGATTTAAATAATTGAAAACAACAACATAGTATTTTTTTTTGTCACTATATTTATTAAACATAAATTATGTTAATTTGACAATAAATACACAATAATACAACCCAAACCATCAATTGCACTATCAAACAGCAAACTCATTGAAAAGCAACCTACTGGCATTAAGTTTTTAAATAACTAATATAGTATATTTAATTATGTATACAGAAACAAGTTAAATCATCATTGGAAAAACAATTAACTGTAGCAAATACACAAAATTTGTTATTAAAAGCAAATAATTTCGTAAACAATACATTAATTCAAAATTTGATGTGCAAGTGTGTAAAGTCAAAATCGAAAATCCCGATTTTAATAAATTCAATTACAATATCTAAAACCATTTTGTTTCGATATTCCGCTAAGTTCGATATTCGTGATTTCGATATGAAAAAAAATGGTCAACATTTTTTACAATGGTCAATATTCATCAAAATACTGTAAAGATTTTTATTTTTTTTCCTTAATCGAGATACTCGTTTAATTAGGGTATTAATCTTGCGAAACCGCCGTTTGGATATCTTTTCGCATCTTTCAAGTTTTACTTCTAACAATCTTATTCTTCTAATGTTATCAATTTCTGGTTTTGTTATTGTTGCCAACTATGCCAAGGAAAATCATAATTAATAAATTACATGATAACTCTTTTAAAAAAATTCAAAATAAAGATTCATTTCATTTTAAGTCATGTCATAAAATCATGTCATAAAAAAATAATCTCGTAAAGTAACAATTTTCGCGGAACATAAAACTGTTGTTAATATAACATAATAACAGAAGCCGTAATCTGGAATAGTGTTTCGAGCAAATCATACAATTTCATCAATTTTACTAACACCCTAGCTTTAATATTTTAGCTATAAAATTCGTACTGTAATAATTATAAAGTATGATTAAAAATACCCATACCGTTTTCTCTGATCCATTCATAATAATGAACAACGTAGGAACCGCATCTTCTCGAAGTCGTCTCTATTTTGTAACGTCTCCACTTACAAAGGAATCGGAGCTAAAATGCCTTGAGCAGATGCGGTTATGTCGTTTTGGTGTCCCAGGTTGGTCTACTAATACGTACAAGCCAATTGTTTTTTTTTCTTTCATCTTTTGGAAATCTGGAAATTAAAAGTATCGAATATCGATATATAAAAATGAATGCACATTGTTTACGTCACTAAAGATGACAAAGAATGCCTGAGAACATTTCTTATTTATCGCTAAAACAGCTTTTAAAATAGACTTTACGACTGGTTTTCGCTAAAAAAATGGTACTACCAAATTTAATTTGTATTTATATTCGCTTATCAGCTCACATTCTATAAAAAATAAGTTGAAACTTACCGATGGAAAGTCAATAGTTGTTGACTATTCTCTTTCTTGTTTGAATGGGACCTGCAGCGCCTAATTACGCAGGACATTGTGCCGCACACTCCACACACTCACAAATTAACAGTAAATATATGAAATAGCGTCATTTACCAACATAAATAGTGAAAATTCGGTAAATATTCAAACGGAGTATGACCACTAGTTTGACATTTTCCACAATGATTATGCGAACAAGTCAAATAAATCTAAAACGAACTGTCAGCTTTTAAATGAATGTACTTCTGAATTTGGCCGAGGCTTGGCCGGGCAATAGGACTCAGGGACTCAATTTTCTGATGACCGTTTGACATAACAATACAAAAAATAAAAACTAAGTGTCAACCATTTGTTGCAGTCCAACCTCCTTTTCTAGCCATAAGATAGAACGGAACTAAACATAGTTGCACGATTTTTATTTTAGCCATCCTTCTATAGCTTTAGTTATTGTTCTGAGTACCTACCTTCTACTATAAACCATGACGTGACCACAATAAAACGAGTACCTATTCAGTATCGGGTATCGCGATCAAAAGTATCGATACCTACTCAGTATCGAAAGCTGAGGAATCGAGTAATCAGTATCGGGTATCGCGATCAAAAGTATCGATACCTACTCAGTATCGAAAGTATCGTTCGAACCTGAGGTTCGAATCGAACCCTAAGTATTTAGTATCTCTACCTAGTTTGTGCCACCACATAAGCACAGTGTTGCCAACTTAGCACTTTCGGTGCTAGATTTAGCACTATTTTCATGAGTCCAGCACAAAACAACAGTATACAGCACCTAGCACTAAATCTAGCACTAAATAGTAGGTACTCAACAACTCAAACGTCATGAGACACTTGGGTGTCCAAAAAGTATTTTGCATCTTGCGTCAGGAGACACTTGAGTGTCCTCTATGGGCAAGTGAAAAAAAAACGTTCTAAGTGATTTTAAAAAGCACCGTGGCGCTTTTGTCGTTCGTATTTAGGGAAAGGGCACAAAATGTAGATGGCGTTACAGGCGTTAGAACAACATCAAATGTACATATTTTTAATAAATTGAACTTGGACTCTTTAAATTCGTTTATTCATATCCGAACGGCTTAAAAATTTTATCAAGACTTGCCATACATTCGAAATTCCTCGAGATATTATTAATAAAATAGGCAAAAAAGAAATGTACACATTTCAATTATAAAGTCGGCTGAAAGTCATCGAGAACAACCATCTACTTCAACGGTGGCAGTACAAGGAGAAGAAAACACGGCAGCGAATACAGATGACAGTGAAGATGATTGGATATAGATTTAAAATAATTATTATAGCTACATTTTGCTTATAATTTTTTTTTTCATTTTACATTATGTCATTTTATTAATTATAAATTATATTATTATTTTATTTCAAGTCAAAAAAAACTAGCACTATTTTTGAAAATCTATATTTATCTAGCACTTTTTCAGATGTCATTTAGCACCTATTTGTGGTATTGTGTTGGCAGCCCTGCATAAGCATAGAGAAAATTGTATATACACATCATAAAGTATAATGTCCTCTTTTTGGCTTCGCATGAAAATAAATAATAAGTGTATGCTACGATAACTTTTAAAAACTAAAAATGTATTTACCACATACCTTAGCTACCTATTTCGAATTCATTAAATGTTGATTGGATTTTTTATATTGGTTATGCAAAGCACGATGGCAACCTGAACAACAATGAATTATTAGATCAAAACAAGCAGCACAATGACCGTGAGTTGAAGTTTTAAAATAAATCTGTTATCGTTGCATTTAATGTTGTTATCACACCGTCATATCCTTCATGTTCTGAGATAACTAACAGTTATTAGTTAACCCAACGTCCCAGGATGTGCCTGTTTTAGATAAATTGCTTAGAAAAGTGGTAACAGTCCAGTGTTACAACCTTTAATAAAGCCCTTGTATGTATTTTGTTGTTTTTCCTATAAGTAATTATTATAAATTTAAGTAATTTCAACACAGTTATATTATTGCAAGGTGAGATTGATATTAATAAGTGTTAGTTGTGTTTAAGAACAATAATAATAAGTTATTAAGTTAAGACTGTTTAGGTTATATAGGTACCTACTTTGTAGGATTGATAACCACACTATTTGATAACTGTAATGGATTAGGGTGTAGCAAAAGGGGTGCAGGACTTAAAAAAATATCAAGCAAAAATGTATTTCTCTTGATAACCCCCTAATTTTATGATTTAGTCGTGTGGGGGGCACCTCATGGATCAACTATTTCCCTGGAACTTTTTCTCTAAAACCCTCCCTCATCCCGCTAGGGGAAGAAAATGATAGACGTTTTTAAAGGCTTTAAACTTACTTACTTAAAGCTTATTATTTATTATTCTTCTTCTACCTGATACTAGTCTGCCCTACGCTAGAGTGCAATTCAAAAGCCGGAGGCGTGGAGGAAGAGCAGCTCTAGCCCGCCGTAGATAGTATTGTAGGATAGTATTCCAGGAGCCATAGTGGCTGAAGCTATCTCAATATAATTCCACGGTTTCCTATGAAGAATTAAAAAAAACTCAAGCTTGACCGTTTTAGACAAGAACATTAGGTGTCTCCCGGGTACCTCCGGGATACCCAAGGGGATGAATAATTTCGTTAGATTTTATCTGAGACAGTCCATTTTCGAGATTTCAAATTTTTATACAATATTTACTCAAACATTTTCATAGTCCTAACTCCATACTTAATGCCACCCCATTTTCGGCTATGTCCTGCTCCAAATACTAAATCACTCGAAATTTTTCTTAGTCCTGGCTCCATACTAAATCAGATAAAGTCCTTTTTTTCAAGTTTATTTTTCACTTCTTTTTTTAATTTCTCTATCTCTTTTTGCTAGCTATGATTTCCGTCGTTTTGTAAAAAAAAATTGAGTGTATTTATTGTGCACTCCCTTTGCGACACCCGGACCCCCTTATGTTTTCTTAACTAAGTAATTTGACCTTTTGAGATAAAAAATTTCTTCGCCACCTACGAAAATATCAATTTACATTATTAAATTGTCAATAGAATAGATTTTAAAATTTATAAAGACTCATAGTCATCACATTACATCAGCTGATCTATGATAATGATCCATGTTTACTAATATGTACTGATAATTAATCTCCTCAAGATGACACTAAACAAATTTTATAGCTTCTTAAAACTGACTACTAAATTATTAGTTGTTAATTTGTAACTTAATTTAGCACTAATGTTATTATTGTATGGGTTTAGGTAGATAACATATTCCTAACACCTTAGTGAATTAATTTAGTAATTTTTTATTTTAAGACAGACCTTTTCAGGCCTTAGGCCAGTTATCTTTAACTTCTTATTTGCGGCAAGCACTGATCAGTGCCCTAAACTATTAAAATTCTATTGTGTCTGTATTCACAGCAGACAACATGTAATTCTTTTATAAAAGAAAATTGTTATAACATGTTGATAAGGCTGAACTAAGGAGTAAATAAAGACTTGAAAACTGACGTCTTTATTTGCTCCTTAGTTCAGCCTTATCAACATGTTATAACAATTTTTTACACTAATTGGTCTCAGTCAGGCAATTTTATGCCCAATTACATTTAATATTTTTATTGTAGTTGTAAGGACTGCAGTAATAGTCAACCGATTTAGACTGATGTCTTTGCTGTGTTAAGTTGTAGTTGTTTAATTTAAAATGAAATTCTGTGTTTGTTGTATTGATTGAACTATCAGTTTCGCAGTTTTATAGCTCATAAAGTAGGATTTGCAATTACGTGAAAGCTATTAAGTCAGTGTATGCAACTACTGTATTCTTGTATTTTGTGCAACTATGTTGTCTAGCGAACAAGAAATGTTAAATTCAAAAAATCAATCTGTATGTAAGATTATACTGTACTAATATGTGTGATGGATTAATAATAGCAGGATTGATTTATACAGGACTTATGAAAGAATTTAGCCAATATTCTTGTTGTGCTGTTTTAAATATCATTATTTTTGTCATTTGTTGAATGTTTACTACTACCATGAGCCATTACTTTTCTTTACCACTGCAGGGCTAAGCCTCCCTTCCCTTGTTCCATCTATCTACGAGTATATCCTAGCTAGTTCAGGCTGTGGTTTAGGCCCATTCCTTGTGTATGAGTCCAACTCATTTACACTACACAAGCATATTTTACTCAAAATAAAAAAATAAGTAGGTACCTACTTACATTAAAGTGTTATAAAAACTCTTAGAATAATAACTAAAAACTATTATATTGTGTTACTGTTATTTATTTCAAATTCCAGATTTTTTTTCTGTTTATAGTATGGGATATCAGATAAGATAGTAGTATTTTTCTGATATGATAAATCCTTAAGGTCCAATTGAATATCGAAACCATCCAGAGACCGATTTAAATACTTACACAATTTTTTAAATTAAAATCGATCCAGTCTTTTAGGAGTTCAGTGACATAAATTATGTGTATGTGACATAAAAATGCTTTTAGGAAGAGATAAGAGTAAGAGGTCTTTATAAAGTCTCTCTTCTTTTGTTTCTTCTTCTTGTGCCATCTCCTGCGGAGGTCGGCTATTAAAGGTTTTTGCTATTGCTGGTAAAAAGATGATATACCTACACACATTCTGGTTTGCCCTAGTAATGTAGAGTCGAATATAGATGAACATTCAACATTCAACAAACGCGCAATTTGTTATGTCGATTCGAATGAGCCTAGACATTAAGAGCGTTTACGCTGCACACTAGCGCCGCCAATGAAAATAAAAACATATCTAGTAATTAGAGATAGAAAATCAAATTATCCTCAACAAACTATCTGAATGAAGTAATTTAGCATTTTTACGTCACCTAATGAACACCTGACATGTTATGGTTTAGTTAAATATGGCGTTATAGTTAAAAGTGGCCGTAACGTCTTATTTAACTAAACCATAACATGTGAGGTGTTCATTATGTGACGTAAAAATGCTAAATTACTTCATTCAAATAGTTTGTTGAGCATAATTTGATTTTCTATCTCTAATTACTAGATATGTTTTTTTTTCATTAGTGGCGCTAGTGTGCGGCGTAAACGCTCTTAAGGTACATGCATCGCACAGCACGCCTATAAGACAAACATCACGTCAGGAATCTCTCTCAGCACTTTTGATTTAACAAAAATGTAAACAAACAACTTACTCCTCCACTAGGTATGTAAACAAAACAACTATTGGCATTGTGTAAACTGTCTCATAAATAACTACATGTGCAATCTGTATCAGATCAGTGATCCTTTCGCGGTGAATTATTCACCGTGAATGACGATTTGCTTGCATACCTAAGTTCTAGTGGTTTAAAGTGATGCGCTACCCGGTATGTGTGTTTTCGCTACGATTCCGTAATCATAAGTTAAATAGTTTTATATGTATTTACAATTTAAGTATTATTTTAAAGTGAGTACGAGTTTTACGGCTATCAAGTGTCCGTTGATGCACCACTAGGCTCATCAGATCATTGCCTGATTCGGAGCACAGTGCCTCTCACGGAAACTTTAAAATCGCAACGTCCGGTCAGCCGTCGGGTCTGGCATTATAGGTCAGCGGACTGGGATGGGATGCGAAGTTTCTTTGCGTCGTACCCTTGGTGGCGAGTTTGCTTCTCGCTGGATGATCCTGATGTCGCCGCTGATTCTGTCGTTGATGTGATACTACAGGGAATGAAACTCTTCATTCCAAACTCTATGGTTCCCGTTGGCGGCAGATCCCAACCATGGTTTGGTCGATGTTGCAAAATAACGTCTCGCCAGAAGCGCGAGCATTACCAAGCCTGGGCTAATGCGGTGTCATCAAAGGATCCAAGTACCAGTGTGCTCAAAAAGAAGTACAACTTTGCTGCCAGGTCTTTTAAGAAGGACATTGTCAAGGCGAAGTCATCATTCATAGGTAGAATTGGGGAGAGGCTAGTGCGTCTTCCTTCGGGTACGCGTGCATTCTGGTCTCTCGCCAAGGCTGTCTTGGGGAATTTCTGTCGACCGTCACTTCCACCACTGCACAAGACCGATGATTGCCTTGCCCATACTGCAAAAGAGAAAGCCGATCTCTTGGGTACTCTTTTCGCATCAAACTCGACCTTGGACGATGGGGAAAACTCGCCACCAACAATACCGCATTGCGCTTGTTCTATGCCAAACGTTCGGTTCCTGCAAAGGTCAGTTCGTAAGGCTCTTTTTCCCTTGACATTCATAAGTCGAGTGGGCCTGATGCAGTCCCTCCCATTGTGCTTCGGACGTGTGCTCCTGAGTTGGCGCCGGTTCTAACGTGCCTCTTCCGGCTCTCTTACACGACTGGCGTTGTCCCGAGTTCTTGGAAGACAGCCCTTGTCCACCCGATTCCCAAAAAAGGTGATCGCTCGGATCCGTCCAACTACAGTCCTATAGCCATCACCTCTTTGCTCTCCAAAGTAATGGAGTCCATTACAAACTGCCAGCTCTTGAGGTACCTAGAAGAGAATCAGCTACTAAGCGATCGCCAGTACGGTTTTCGCCGCGGTTGTTCGGCTGGTGATCTTTTAGTGTACCTCACTCACCGATGGGCGGAGGCAGTCGAGAGGAAAGGGGAGGCACTGGCATTCGAGAGGAAAGGGGAGGCACTGGCAGTTAGCTTGGACATAGCGAAAGCCTTCGACAGGGTATGGCACAGGGCTCTTCTCTCGAAACTTCCATCATACGGGCTCCTTGAGAAATTGTGTGCGTGGGTCGCCAGCTTTCTTTCTGGGCGTAGCATCAAAGTCGTAGTTGACGGATCATGCTCTGACCTGAAGCCCGTGAATGCTGGAGTGCCGCAGGGGTGTGTGCTGTCGCCTACACTGTTTCTTCTGCATATCAATGACATGTTGCATAACAACAGCATTCATTGCTATGCGGACGACAGTACTGGGGATACGCTTTACACCGGACGTACTAATATTTCTCTGGAAAGCGTCATCGAGAACCGGAATAAACTTGTGACTGACACTGAGAACATGTTAAGTTATGTCTCGAATTGGGGCCGACTTAATCTAGTCCATTTTAACCCTTCCAAAACATAAGTTTGCGTGTTTACCGCTAAAAAACATCCCTTCGTCGTATCTCTAAACTTTGCTTATACCTACCAATACCAAGCAGTTTGTGCTCACTCACGGGCTAAAATGATGGTTTAGGAACGAATTCGTCAAGCAGAAAGAAAGTTCCAATTGGTCAAGTGTGTTTTTACCGCGTGTTTTTGTTCTGATTTGTCAAGCAATGCAAAAGTAATAATTAGTCAAGTCCCAATTTTGTTTCGATTTGCCAAGCCTTATTTTTGTTTCAACTGGTCAAGCCAATAAAAAGTTCTGAATTGTCAAATGTTGTTAATTTACTTGGTCAAATAATCATTTCGCAACATTTTACTTTTGCCCTAATCCTGTAGGTCACGGGACAGGTTAGAAATTTAAGACAATCGCAAATCGATTCCCGAGCTGAGTACAGGTTTTTTTTAAATGTATGAATGCAGTTTTTCTTCTTATTAAAATCGATGACATGGTTCCCAAGAACAGATCTTCGTATATCTTATAGTTTCAGACTTTCCCATACTGACCGATTTAAATGAGACACCCTGTATATACCAGGCGACCTCTATAGTATATAGCCTTATCCGGGTGCAGGGGGCACCACTCGGACGGTCTGTTTTTTCCTCCATACCCGTGGGAACAAAAATGGAAAAAAATGATAAAAGGTTTCTTTACCAGCAGAAGCATTATCTCTATTGAGACCTGTTGGCCTGTTGGCGACAAAGATCCAGCAATAGATGATTATTTTGATACAGAAACTATTGTAATTAATAATGAGGAAGAGTAAAACGAATAAAACAAATATTAAAATGATGATAACACTAATATTCTTTTCAGATACAGGAATCGGATATAGGAAGTTGACAAATCTGAAGATAGTATAAAATTGATCATAACTTCTGGATAACAAAGTATTAGGTCATGATTTCAATACTGTAAATAGAATAGGGTATACAGATTCACCGGGATAAATATCTTGGCCCACTTCGATGTTATTGCGAGAAAAAAAATTAAAAACGAAAAATACGAAAAAAAACATATTTCGCTTTTCACTCAGAGTTGATTGCCACAAATTGTTGACATAATATGTTGATATGGGGACATTTATCAGGACTAATTATAACAGCACAAAGTATTTTAGTTTATTTTTTAAAATATTTTTTAATTTTCGGACTTTCGGATATATCCAAAGTTTGATATTTTTTTTCTTCAAAACTACAACTCGTATCGAAGTCGGGTTTGGACTGCAGTGCTTAGAATGATGTAAACTAACAGTTTAACCAATAAAAAGTACATGACACAAAAAAGGGTTTCTTACCGCACTGTGAACCGTTACGTAACAATATATGGATATTTGTTGAATCCAAATCTGGTAACTACATGTAACTATAGATTGTTTTAATTCAGAATCATTAAATAAAAGAATATTAGGTACCGGAACGTGCAAATGCCTACATAGAACGCGTCATGGTCTTTCTGTGTTTGCCACAAACGTGGTGTGGCCGTTTTTGTAAGAGCCTTATTATGGATTTTGCGTTGTGGTTAGCTCACGAGTCGGGGCACTGTAAAACTACAGTGCCCCGACTCGTGAGCTATTTCTTCGCTCAATGAGCGATTTCGTTCTTTGAGCTTAACATATTTAAGAATTGGACTTAATAGGTACCTACTGACTGATCCCTGCGAATACGAACTTAGCCATTTAGAAAAATAACCGAATTTACCTTTTAGCATACAGTTAGTAAAAAAAATATCTCGGATTTGGGTGTATCATCAGCATCATCTCAGCAAAAAGACTTATAATAGTATTTATTATGTAACTTATTTTAAGCCAGACCTGAAAACTTATCAAATGACAATAATTAAATAGTCAATTTAATGAGACTTTGAATGGCAAATATAAAAGAAAATCAATGCAATATTTTCCAGCATTCCAGGAGATGTCGTTGCATACCTATCATCTAAACTACTTATGTATTTGCAACAAACAAATTAGGTCGACAATAAAACTAATTTGAACAATTGAAGCGCACACCTACACTATGTATATTAGCCGTTATATCTAATGTTCTGCGATAATTTGGCAACAGTGTTGTGCCTATCATTCGTTACTACATCCCGTCCAGAGTAGAATGAAGAAGTTATATCAATTTACGTACATAATATCATAAAATTTCAAATGTTTTGAAAATTTATAATTAATCCTCTCTGTATAAAAAATCACATTTAAATTCAATTGTGTTAAATGTACGAGTTTACTTTCTTTAAATTCAATTAAGCGTTTTTCAAAATTAAGTATTTTTGTATGGCTTTAAACCTTTAAACACGAAAAACAATGAGTTACAAGTGTAAAATTTCTCTTTGTTTGTCAAGCTAGTTTATGCTATCTAAGAGAATTTACATAGTCACTGGTCAAACCGTGCCGTGGTCAAACCATGCAGTGAGTCGCCGGCATTAGTATAACACAATACGCGTAACGAGTCGTAGTGAGAACACACAAGCGAAAGAAAAAAGTATTTAAAAAAAATGTACAAGTTGTTGGAAAACTATCCCAATGTGCAGGCCGAAGCTCGGGTGATGGGTCGTCGTTTTGTGCTAACTCTGGTGATTGGGATATCAGCAGGATTTAGTTTTGCATACATACTATTAACATCGACGGGATATCCCAAAGACGTCGTATGGTCTTCCTACAGGTTAGTTCACTAATTGCATGCTGCATGGCATGTTGTATGTACAGTGCATTTTGTGTTATGCTCACTCACTCTCTGATAATTTTTAGTTAGTTTTAATTTTTGTTCTGATTTTACTTTGAAACTATTTTTAAGCTTGTCCTGATTGCATAGTGCGACTTTTAGTCGTCATTCGATCACGTTAACGAATACGAGAATTTGTATGGCATTGCAGCCAACAGCAGTGACAAATGAGGAGCGTTAAAATTAGCGTCGTTAACGTGATCGAAAGGCAAATAAAACTGACACTAGGCAGGCACCCTGACCATTAATGTATTTTTTGCTAAATGTAAAATAATAATTTTAATAGTAAGATTTTTGTTTTATAAAAGTTAATTTTATATTATTGTTTAAGATTTCCGTGTGTATCACAATAGGTGTTGTTTTAAAAATTAAGTACTATTTTATTTTATTTTTCGTAATTCAAACCTTTTTCTTTTTCAAACAATAAAGCTATAACTTCTTTGTGAAAGGTAATAAATAGGACTATCCATTACAGGCAACAAATGTTATTTATAATTAATTATCCTTAATAGTCACTATTATATTAATGATTCAATAACTTCAGTGAATTGCAAAAATTCACCAATAAATATGACTTGGGATCTTTTAACTATAGTTACCTCTCTAAAGTTAACTCATTGGAATTTATCACTTTACAAAAGGATCTTTCAGTGTTAATTTTGATCAATTACTAGGTAATCTTTAACGCTATTAAGGTTTACCTAGGTGACCATATAAACACACCACAATGACTTTTTTCAAATTAGTTTTGATTGAACCTTTTCTTTCCTATAGATAGGCTAACTTTTGTAGTAAAAATGTTTTACTTTATTGCATACGTTTGAGCTCTTGAAATGTAAAATAAGGTTATATGCACACGAGCCTTCGCGTAACGGAGGACCAGTTCACACTGAAAGTTCGGGTAGATGTGTAGTGTTGTAGATGTGTTTGGAACACTCTAATCAGATTCATTATTGTTGAAACTGTTTTTTAGTGCGAACGACGCTCTGCCTGAATGCGGAAAAGTGTGACCGCGCCGTACATACGTACGTCACTTCTGTATGAACCGTACCTAACAGGATCAATACGTGTGCCAACAGTTAATTTTACATTTCTTTAGTTTTACTAGCTATACTGTGAGTTTACGGAAATGATACACTGCATCTTCGCGGTGTAAACATGACACAAATTTTTGTACTCTGGGTGCCTAGTGTGAGTTTCACTCGCCATTCGATTACGTTAACGAAAACGAGAATTTGTATGGCAAAATGTTAATTCCTCTCGTATGCCGCCAGGAGGCGCTGCTTCAATGCCATACTAATTTTCGTTTGCGTAAACGTAATCGAATGAATACGGATAGTACAAAACTCACACTAGGCACCTCTGTTCATTCATGGTTGCCTAATGTTGCCTGAGTTTCTAATAGATTTGCTGTTGGATCTGTTGAAGCTATAATATATTTGCATTTGAAGGCTTTGATACCACCGCATGTAAGAGTTGAGCTAGAGCTGAAGCGCAATCCTTTAGCTCCCAGTTTCTCCGCCTGATGGCGGATGACTGATGTAGCCCCCTGAGAATTTAGTAAGGTCTGGAGACACGCTTGCGTGATGCCGACCTTTATAGAAAACCTCTAGGGTTTCATTGGTCATAATCACAACCGCTTGAAGAACCACCAATTTCTCGCAACCCATAAGCGAAGTTACGCTGTGAAGGTCATAAGCAGCCAAAAGCAATATACTTAACTTTATATAAAAAAAAAACAATTCAAGAATTAATAATAATTTGGGTAATTCACTTCACATTGGCATGTTACTCGTAATTGGATGTTTATTATAATAAGTCTCTAATCCAAAATATATTTAAAATACAGTGTTTTTCCTGTCTGTTTTTTTATTTCTGCCTTATAAAATACAATTGTTGCAAAATCATTTTTTTATGAATAAACGAATATATAAAATAAATCTATATGAATCCTAAGTATTTTAGTCACTTACTCGCCCATGCCAAACCATCTGTAGGTATCTACGCCTCAAGAAAACTAGTTGACCAAAGTATAAGTTTAAATATTTAGATAATTTTCAGGGATTCCGTAAGAGACCTCAACAAGCACCCGATATCGGAAATGATTGACCATGGCAGAGACGAGCCAGTTCACAAGCACGAGGACAGAACTGTGGCCGATGAGCTAGAGAAGAAAGTCAGGGTGCTCTGTTGGATAATGACGCAGCCACACAACCATAGGAACAGAGCTGACCACGTCAAAGCGACGTGGGGGAAAAGGTGCAACAAAATATTGTTCATGAGCTCGGAAGAAGGTAGGAAATCCTTGGCTTTGTTTCAAAATTCAAAATCATTCAAATCAATTCTTTCGTATTGTCTGTCCCAAAATCTAAGAACAAATTAAAATCTTCCTGTGCTTTGGAAGACGAAAGTAACTTCGTGCCTGGTTGACTTCTTGTAAAGCCTTCAGCAAAAGAGTAGGATGTAGGCTGATGTTATCATTGCTTATTAAAGACTCCGAGTGAAGTGCGCTTCCACATAGCCTTATCGCCACTTACCATCAGATGAGACGAAGGCCAGGATTCCTCGTTAAAGAATAAATTAAAGATGCCTTTTGCTCTGCTAACCGAGTACAATCTTGTAGACCGCGGCAATACATGAAACACCGCTGGCTTACTGCGGTAGGAGGAGGTTGCCTCCCCGTGGTTTTCTGGAGAGAAACCACCGTTTCACTAAAGGAGGCCAAAGTCTTCCACGACCTTTCTCTGTACAGAATGGCTTTGACCAAGCTGGGCGCTTGCCCTGTGCCAATTAGCTAACATGGCGCAGTGTAATGGTCCCCATTCACAGCCACTCCAACACTCCAAATTGTATATCCAACGCTTAAGAGCGTTTACGCCGCACACTAGCGCCGCCAATGAAAAAAAAAACATATCTAGTAATTAGAGATAGAAAATCAAATTATGCTCAACAAACTATTTGAATGAAGTAAATTAGCATTTTTACGTCACCTAATGAACACCTCACATGTTATGGTTTAGTTAAATATGGCGTTATAGTTAAGAGTGGCCGTAACGTCTTATTTAACTTTTTTTTTCATTAGTGGCGCTAGTGTGCGGCGTAAACGCTCTTAATGGGAGCCATTATTGTAGAAAGTATAAAAATATTACTTTTCTTCAACAGATGAGTCACTGCCGACTGTGAAGCTGCCGGTGCACGAAGGTCGCGATCACCTGTGGGCGAAGACCAAGGAGGCGTTCCGCTACGTGTACGAACACCACCGGAGAGACGCCGACTGGTTCATGAAGGCTGACGATGACACGTGAGACTTTTCTCCTTGCAACTAAACACTAGTTTCACTTTGTATTCGATCACATAAACGATAAAGACTATAATAATAGCTAATAATATCATGGTACCTACAGTCCTACAATAAGTCGAATAGGGAATAAGTCCATATTGATGTGTTAGTTACAAAATAATCTTAGACTAAAATAGGCTACTTAAGCCATCTAAGGGCGCACGAACGCCAACAACAGCGGAATGTAAGACAGTCGCCGTAGCCAAAATCGGCTAGGAGAAGTATGTATGTAATCATAATCTATGTTAGTTTATTATAAGTTATGTATTTTTTCATATTTTAAATTAAATGTATGTTTAGTGTTGTAGTCTTTAGTGTTTATTGAACGGAAAGTGGTCATTATATTAACTGTGCCCTATGAGGCCCCTTCACATGCCAATTAATCTAGTAAACTTAGTAAAAGAATATTACAATTATGGCTTAACGTAAGGGTATGTCACTATTCTGGTTGCAACCTTACCTTACGACTTTAGCAATAAAAAAAAAACAAAATTTTGTTCGCAACAAAATTTATATAAACATTTAGACTTTAGCAATATTTACAATGCATGCTTTCAGATGGGTTTCGGATGGGTGACTAAAATAGATTATTATCTCAAACTTTTCCGTGCGCAATAAACGTTGAGCCGTTGTACGCGGTTGTTTACGCTTACGTCAACATATTAATGTCAAAAAAAAAAGCATTGGGCCACCCTAGAAGATTATGGGCCGTTTCCCCTTATATGAAACGGGTTGTTCACGTGAGAAAGCTTGATCACAGTATTATTATTTCATACAGTAGGGCATCGCCTTTGATGTGGGGCGATGCCTCCGCCCGCGTATGGCGTAGGTATCTACGCGATCGTTCGCCGATATGTAAGGGTTGTCACAAAATTCGAAATCAAATAATCGTAAATATTTTTATATAATAATCATTTATTATCAAGAATAAACTATACAACTTGTTGATTTGCATTCACGCCATATTCATAGCAGCAGTCGTATTGCTTATACTTATTACAAATAAATTATAAAAAGAATATGAAAAAATAATAATCATATTTTCAAAATCTGTAAATACGAATCGCACGTCTGCGTAGCACTAAAAAATAAACGCTCGTTCGCGTACGCCCGCTCACCCGACCACGAGTAGGTAGCAACAAGCTCGAGCTTCGCGGCGCGCCCGCAGCTTTGTCGGCGCGCGAGCGCCGGCGGCCGGCGGGCGGCGGACGCACGCCGCACGCATCAAAGCTAGTGTGCCGCGCAACCCCGAACGAGTGACACATTTCTTAGCCCTAGCGAATTTGGAGCGAAACGTGTTCTTAGGTGTGTTGTTTGTGTGTGTAAAAAAAGTAAAATGACGGAAAATTATTCTAACGTAGAACTTGTGGAGATGGTGCGATTATACGCAATTAGTGGGAACAGTCTACGTCGAGCCGTGGTCATGTTTGTGGAAATGTTTCCAAACAGACCAACTCCATCGCGCGAGGTAATGCTTGCTGCCACGCAACGACTGAGGGATCATGGCCAGTTCAACGATCCTCGACATGCGCAGGGTCGCGGCAGTATGGGCCTCTCAGTCGATTTGCAAGAGCAAATACTCGAATACTTCGAGAGGGAACCACGTGCCAGTACTCGTGATGCTGGCCGCCACTTCAATGTCCACCACACAACAGTCTGGCGGCTTCTTAAGTCGGAGCAACAGCACCCGTTCCACTTCAGAAGAGTTCAAGAATTGAACGAGCAAGATCATGCCGCCCGGGTCACTTTTTGTCACTGGGTACTAGAACACCGAGAAGCCAGCATTCTATGGACGGACGAGTGTATGTTTACGCGCATCGGTGTTTACAACGTCCACAATGAACATTGGTGGGCTCACCGCGAACAGAACCCGCATAAGACCAAAAAAGATTCGTTCCAGCATAGGTTTAGCATCAATGTGTGGGCTGGCATTGTTGGTGGACATTTACTCGGGCCCTATTTCATCGAGGGTTATCTCAACAGCAACTCGTATTTGCAACTTTTGCAGCACGTAGTTGACGTAATGCTTGACGACGTGCCACTAGCTCTTCACCGGAATCTCTTTTACCACCAGGACGGGGCGCCTCCGCTTGGACGAAGTGTTCGGAACCGAGTGGATTGGTCGAGGTGGGCCAGTGCCCTGGCCTCGGAGGTCGCTAGACTTGACTCCTTGTGACTTTTATTTGTGGGGAGACATAAAAAGAATGGTTTATAAAGACGAAATCACGAGTGTTGTGCAGTTAAAACAAAATATTTTAATGGCTTTTGAGAGTGTAAGGTCAAATCGTAGTGTGCTGCAAAAGTTACCTAGAAACTTAAGGCGCCGTGCTCATTTGTGCATAGAACGTGAAGGTGCCCACTTTGAGCAGTACCTGCGAGTATCTTAAACATGATCAGTAAGTACCTAATAATAGTTTATTGCAACAAATTATACTTATGCGTAAGAGTAAGCCACTTTACCACAGAATACATAATAGTACCTACAAGTTTACGTAAGTTCATCGACTTAATGTCCGCCCGCTGCGCTCTTATGTACCTACTACGGTCTGCACCCCTATTCTCGTCAGTCGACGGTCGCTATTGTAATTTACACTGAGATCATTTTATTAATCAATCGGTTCCTTATTACTTTCTCCGTGTTAAAAGTATTTTTTAGTCATTAAGTGTACCAATTACGATCAGCTGTAAATTTATGGCGGGAATGCAAATCTACAACCTGTATACATATATACAAATGTTGCACTGCTAAATTAACGTGAAGGTTTACTTTTTAGATTTCAATTTTCTATTATTAAAACAATTCAACATGAATTCGCATTCGGATTGCTTAAAAAAAGAAAAAAAAGAAACAAGCCCAGAAATCTTAAGAGCGTTTACGCCGCACACTAGCGCCGCCAATGAAAAAAAAAACATATCTAGTAATTAGAGATAGAAAATCAAATTATGCTCAACAAACTATCTGAATGAAGTAATTTAACATTTTTACGTCACCTAATGAACACCTGACATGTTATGGTTTAGTTAAATATGGCGTTATAGTTAAAAGTGGCCGTAACGTCTTATTTAATTAAACCATAACATGTGAGGTGTACATTTGGTGCCGTAAAAATGCTAAATTACTTCATTCAAATAGTTTGTTGAGCATAATTTGATTTTCTATCTCTAATTACTAGATATGTTTTTTTTTCATTAGTGGCGCTAGAGTGCGGCGTAAACGCTTTTAAATATAAACCCTAAAAAATAGGTGAATATAGAACCTCCTCTTTAACTGTTGGTTTAAATAAATAATAATAGTTGGATATTAGTCAAATACCTACTCCTTCTGTGTCCGACGTCACAACTACTCCCATTAAGTTGTAAAACATAATGATTACACTTTGCGCA
This sequence comes from Eudonia lacustrata, assembly GCA_947562085.1. NCBI lineage: Eukaryota > Metazoa > Arthropoda > Insecta > Lepidoptera > Crambidae > Eudonia > Eudonia lacustrata. Next base: position 12,719,795 of record OX387318.1, on the reverse strand, counting down.
AGAGCTTGCGCCGCGCCGTAAAGAATACAGATACCTACCTACACTAGAAAAACCCGCTAGGTTGGAGTTAGAGTTACGAAGTAACTTATTAGTAAAGAGAGCCCGTTGTGCATTTAGTAAGGAGAGACCGTTGTGCATCTGTGATACAGATGCTAACGATACCATCTTACATCTAATAACAGAATGCCCAACAACGCCAAGGCGAAACCAGAACTAGAGCAAAAGATAGAAGGTCTCGTTAACAAAAACTCGATTCAATTGATAATTAAGAATAAAAACACAGAAATAGCCTAATAAAATATATGGAGGCTGTTGTAGATATACGAAATAAAAACAAGTGAAAATTGTAGTGTTTGGGACTCGGTCAAAGAAGATTCCGTTCTACGTGTTATTTATTCTTATGCCACTGCTGTGCTCAAGCCACAGTTTAGCAAGCATACAGTTGCGCATCGAAGGTACTTTCGCAGAGCAAGGGAAGGGAACCCGCGGGGAAGCGGGCGCTGCGGCGAGTGTCCCACAAACAAGCGCAGTTTGTGGGAGCTACCGTGAAGGGCAGCCACGTGCGCGTACTGCGTATTTTAAACATTTTTTGAATTTTCGTTCAGTGATTCCTATTGAATATAATGGTGCATACACGTTGTTCTGTATACGGTTGTAAATCGACGTCGAAACGAAACACAACAAGAATTTAAAATTTCATAGATTTAGATGACTAAATAGTTTTTTCTTTTTCTTTTATTTATTTTGCCAACTTCTCAATGATTAATTATGAACATTTTTACAACACATACCTATTAACTAATTCAATTACAAATATCAAATTCTAATTCATCACAAACACTACAATTTTCACTTGTTTTTATTTCGTATATCTAAGTACAACAGCCTCCAATATATTGGCTATTTCTGTGTTTTTATTCTCAATTATCAATTGAATCGAATTCTTGTTAACGAGACCTTCTATCTTTTGCTCTAGTTCTTGTTTCGCCTTGGCGTTTAGTGGACATTCTGTTATTGGATGTAAGATGGTATCGTTAGCATCTGTATCACAGTTGCACAACGGGCTCTCCTTACTAAATAGTTACTTCGTAATTCTAATTCTAACCTAGCGGGTTTTTCTAGTGTAGGTAGGTATATGTATTCTTTACGGCGCAAGCTCTTGCGCTAAGTATAATCATTATGTTTACAACTTATTGGAGTAGTTGGGACGTCGGACACAGAAGGAGTAGGTATTTGTCTAATATCCAACTGTTATGATTTATTTAAACCAACAGAAAAAGAGGAGGTTCTATATCACCTATTTTTTAGGGTTTATATTTAAGATTTCTGGTTTGTTTCTTTTTTTTTCATTTTTTAAGTAATCCGAATGCGAATTCAATATATTGTTCTAATAATAGAAAATTGAAATCTAAAAATAAACCTTTACGTTAATTTAGCAGTGCAACATTTGTAAATATGTATATAGTTTATTTTTGATAATAAATGATTATATTATAAAAATATTAACGATTATTTGATTTCGAATTTTGTGACAACCCTTGCGTATCGGCGAACGATCGCGTAGATACCTACGCGGGTGGCGGCATCGCCTCACATCAAAGGCGATACCCTACTGTATGAAATAGTAATACTGTGCTACAGCTATGAAACATACACAATACACACCTATTCAATTCAATTAAATTTCTTGAAAGATGGCTCTCGCTACGATTTAGCCAGTGTCTAGTTTTAAATATTTGACAACAAACCAAGTGACAAAAAACAACAAAAGTTTCACAGCTAGGAACATTTTGTTTTACCGCTTTGACAGTTTCCATGACAACGAAATAAACAAATAATTTTGTATTGGAATATTAAATTGTCGTTTTTAGTATTTTCCGTTACTTATTATTTATGTTTCTTACCGCTTGAACCTCCACAAATATTTCAAAATCAAAATTAGCCAAATCGGTCCAGCCATTCTCGAGTTTTAGCCCGACTAACGGACAGCAATTGATTTTTATATATATAGATAAGTTATAGTAATACCAAATGAAGCCATTTAAGTAAGTAAGTATTACTTACTTACCTACAAATATAAAATAAAATACATACATACATTACATACAATCTTTGGGCAAACTAAAAAAACCTCAAGTGTGGCATCGTTTTTGAATCGTTTGTACAACCAAACACACAACAATAACTTGGCCCCATTGTAATTAGTTTCCAAAATCGTACGGAACGCACAAACAGGCATACGCGCGTGCGGTGACTCCGGCCATGACAGAACGACTGGCGTACTGTTTAACGAGGTACTCTCATATCGCGACCTTGATCCCGTCCGGAGCGGGAGTTTCCGTTCTAGTTATTGTTTATTCCTTATGGCAGTGGGGTAAGTTTGTAAGGTTTTTAAGTGGCAGTCTTTGCTCAACTTACTCCTACAACCCAAGCGATAAGCTTTCTTAACGCTCAATAATTGCTCTGGAATCAGATGTTTACCTTTTTCTTATCAAATGTCACGCATTTGTTAACCAGTGTATAAAGCATTATAAACTTAATACCGTGTAATTAGCCTGTAGCACGCTTTGGTTTAAGAGCGTTTACGCCGTTTTGCTCAAAAACTGTACTTTTCAAACCTCTTAATATCTATGAATATTTACTTTACAAATATGTTAATTACTTTTATCATTAGGCGATCTTGTCATCAAAATAGTTTGTTGAAAACATTTTTAGATTTATGGATATTTTGGAATTTATAACAAGATAATTGAACAGAGGTTGTCATAATTTGACTTTCCGCGTCAACTTCGAAGCTTAAAAATGTGTTTAAGTTACTGACAAACCTAAGAACAATAATTTTATTTCAATTTGAAAGATCTTCAGCAAAATAGTTTGTTGAAAACATTTTTAGATTTTGTTTACTAACAAAAACTATAAAAATCCAAACATTTTGAATTTTTAAAGAAATTATAGGTGATAAAATAATTGTTTTCTCTAATATACTTACTATATAAATATGAGATAAAAGCTTTTTACTATAGAAAAAAGTGTTCTTTAAATTATGCGCAAAATTCTTTTTACTAAATTAGCTCTATAATTTTTCTATAAATATTTGAAAACTGCTCTAAAACTACTACAAAACTCTGCGTTCTATTAGTATCAAATCAGTCCGCCACGAGGCTTCTGAGAGAGTGGTCACGTCGCTCGACGCTCTACCTTACCCGACGATTATCGAACAATTGCCTTAATTTCGAACATAGTTCAAATTTATAGCGCGATAAGCAAATCTTAGTACTTTAGTGAATAAATTATTTTATGTTACTTTTGAAGAATTGCAACATTTTTAAATTGGACGACCTCCGTGGTCGAGTGGTTAGCGCACCGGGTCGGGCGTCGCGCCGTCTCCGAAGCCCCGGGTTCAATTCCCGGTCGGGTTAATTTAGAGAAGGACTGTTTTTCTAAATTTATATCGGGTCTAGGTGTTTCTTCTATGTTTATGCATATTTAGCCATTATCTTACTTACTTAGATAATTGGTGAGAGCATAAAAAAATTAAATTTTTAAACTGACAACGTATATTATGTTGCAGAGATAATGGGTAACAAATTCAACGAAACATACTCCCCCCCCTCCTATCCGAAACGGGCGTGGTGTAAGTATGTAGGTAAAAAGCTTCCACCTAAACTAAAGTGAGCTTTAAGTAACTTTCGCAATGCTGGCCCACGGGATGGGTGGGAAATACCATCTATGCGTGTGTTTCTCTCTCCCCTCCTTTGCAAGATACGTAAAACCGTTGGTCCCAGTTTTTGTCACGACTGCTCCGCACCCGTGCCAGTGTGCGCTATGGGCTATGGCCCAATCTCCTTGCCATATCCTAGCAGTGCGACTTTTGTAGACTAATTATTTATTTTGTTAATAAGTGTATTCCTTTTTTAATTTTTTTAAGTATTCTTAGCTATTATTATGTTTTTTAGAATCTTACTTATTTAAGTTTTTCTTCCAATGTATTACAAAGAAATGATTAATTGTATGGGCAGTCAAATAACTTGACCGAGTTTTGACAGCATCTATTTTATTGCTGCATGATGCGCTTTGTGCTTATGTGGCTCATATTTTCCCAGTAGTTTTTATACAAAATTTATTTTAAAAGGAGATTAGCAAAATTGGGCTTGGTAATAGACAACATATTATTATTGATATATTCTAAAAAATCGGTCAATTTATTTGACTGCCCATACAATTAATCATTTCTTTGTAAAATATTGGAAGAAAAACTTAAATAAGAAGGATTCTTAAATGTTTCGTATCTCAAACCATCAACAAACTGTCAAATTAATCATTTCTTTGTAAAATATTGGAAGAAAAACTTAAATAAGAAGGATTCTTAAATGTTTCGTATCTCAAACCATCAACAAACTGTCAACTGTCAACGTCATGCAGGGAACAACAGGGACTCCATTTCCACTTAACATCAGGTGGAGTGGAGACATTTGCCGAGCTATGAATAAAATAAAATAAAATGTGTCGTCGTCAAATCAATTCGTCAAACATACAATATATTATTATACTTAGGTACTTATTTCATGTATTAAGTATTAAATTCTTCTAAGCGAGAATATTCTCGAGAATATTTCGAAGAAAATTCTCGTAAGTTCTTTTTAAATTTCCTGCAAAATTTAATAATTCATTTTGGCGATAAAATAGACACATCAGTATTTTCAAACAATCACCTTTAATAAAGTTCTCAAGATTTAACAACTCTAAATAATTCAAATTCTTCAAAATCAACATGAAAAAATCTTAATGATAATGACTAATCGTGACAAGAAATTTTAATAACATGTAATCTGAAATACGAAAACTTCTACTCGAAGTGGGTTACTTTACGATACACAGTGTGAACGAAACTACGAAGAGTTTAAATGCTGTTCTGTCTCTCTTATGGCGGAGGTACCCAAATGGGATTAGGTTCCTCGGTTTTTTTGGCAAAAGTTTGTAACTTATTAAATATTTTGCAATTATGAGAGATCAGACAATTTTTTTTTCGCTGATAGACGGCAGGGAATTAGCTGATGTAAGCAAAATGGCGGCGGTGCGTGGCTGGCTGGGGCGCGGGGAGAGGGCGCATACATGCTACGCTACTAGCGCGACTAAACAAAACGTTTGTACATAAAAAATATTGCGGTGGAAACTTAAAATAAATTTTTACTCGCAAGGTTATCGGCAAAAACGATGGTACTGTGATAATTATTAGCTAAATAAACTGAGATACCTACTTATTTTATACAATACTGCCATCGTAGTTCAAAACCACTAAAAGAATACATGTTTTTTCTAAAAATACGAAAATCTTCATCCAATTTTAAATTCTCTTAAATTCTCCTTGATCTGAGAATATTCTCAATTAAAAGGAAAATTCTAGAATATTCCCGATTGGAGAATATTCTCACTTTTTGGAATTGGACCAGTAGTTCCAAAGATTAGCCTAGCCCCGACAAACAAACAAACAAACATTATCACAAATGTTACCTCTTTATTAAACACTTGACCGTTATTTGAAACTTTATTATATGAGATAGGCCCCTGTCTGTTTCCTTCCTTTTGCCTCTCTATCTACCATATAGTCCTCTCTCGCTCGCACATCTGACGTTGAGTGGCTCCCACCAGGCAGGCATGCCATGGGCATTGCTAAATAATGATTAACGTATAAACAATCCTTCTGACGCAGTCGTGTAAAAACATGGTAATAATCCCGTTAATCATAATTATTATTCTAATTTATGTGACCATGCTAGTTTAAAAATAAATGCATTAACTTCAATGCACGCGTCCCCGTATTATTATCACGGGCGTATTACCATCTGAAAGCTATACATCATCCTTGCATTCTGCACGCTCGCGATTGTAATTTTACGCCGATTTTGTGCCATTTATCCGTTTTGTGTTCAAGGCAACAACCATGGGATTACAATAAATATCATCAGTGCCGTAAAGTTTTGTGTTAAATTGTATTGTATGATTTCTAAAGTTAACGCGAACACTACGCATTAGAATGATATTAGCTAAATATTATTCTATATATCATTTTTTACATTATTTTTATACGGGGATAAGGGAAACCTGTAATTAGCTTTACTTATTTTTGTTTAAGTACTATGTAAGAGAGTATTGTTACACATTTTTGGTTTTCTTAATAAAGCAAAAAAAAAACCTGGTTTTCCCAAGAATATGTAGTCTTTCTCCCTTCCTGCCCTCTCAGGACATGTGGTTACAGAGTGAAAGTAACCACGAGCGGACCATGCAAAGGGTTAGAATGGAATGGAATAGAATGCCATTAATTGCTAATATATAATTCAGTTAATAAAGACTTAGGTATTATCAGATGAATGTTGCGAGTTTTTTGTTTGTATTAAGACATGTGTACGGGCATAAATAGGAATAGGTAGGGGTTTGTTCTGGTAATTACGTCATACCGTTATCAATGTTATGGATAAGCTTCGAAACTCCGGTATCCGGTATCCGATTCCGGTATTTCTGCCTATACTATGTAGATTGCGTCACTATCCGTTATAAAACTTGATTAAAATGAAACGCGAAAGTTTCGTTTTACATAACATTACGACTAATTCGAAGGAATTTGTTCTTTAATATCTTGTCTGCGAGTGCTGAGGTTAAACAATTTTTGCAAAGGCTGGTCATCGGATGGGTGACCAAAAATGTATCATCTCGAGCTCCTCCGTGCTTCGGAAGGCACGTAAAGACGTTGGTCCCGGCTGCGTTAGCAGTCGTTAACAACCACCAATCCGCACTGCGCCCGCGTGGTGGTTTAGGGCCCGTTTTCCTTATACATCCATAGGGAAGGCTTGTGCCCCAACAGTGGGGACATAGAATGAGCTGATGATGATAATTTTTTTAAATGTATAAACTATAGATGCTTGTTTGTTACAGCTACGTGGTAGTGGAGAACCTGAGGTACATGTTGGCAGACTACAATTCCCAGGACGCGCTACACTTCGGATGCCGCTTCAAGCCGTTCACTAAACAGGTTTATTATTATATTATATTGTTACATCCTTAAGAGCGTTTACGCCGTTTTGCTCAAAAACTGTACTTTTCAAACCTCTTAATATCTATGAATATTTACTTTACAAATATGTTAATTACTTATATCATTAGGCGATCTTGTCATCAAAATAGTCTGTTGAAAACATTTTTAGATTTGTGGATATTTTGGAATTTATAACCAGATAATTGAACAGAGGTTTTCATAATTTGACTTTCCGCGTCAACTTCGAAGCTTAAAAATGTGTTTAAATTACTGACAAACCTAAGAACAAAAATTTTATTTCAATTTGAAAGATCTTCAGCAAAATAGTTTGTTGAAAACATTTTTAGATTTTGGTTACTAACAAAAACTATAAAAATCCGAACATTTTGAATTTTTAAAGAAATTATAGGTGATAAAATAATTGTTTTCTCTATTAAACTTACTATATAAATATAAGATAAAAGCTTTTTACTATGGAAAAAAGTGTTCTTTAAATTATGCGCAAAATTCTTTTTACTAAATTAGCTCTATAATTTTTCTATAAATATTTTAAAACTGCTCTAAAACTACTACAAAACTCTGCGTTCTATTAGTATCAAATCAGTCCGCCGCGAGGCCTCTGAGAGAGTGGTCACGTCGCTCGACGCTCTACCCGACGATTTTCGAACAATTGCCGTAATTTCGAAGATAGTTTCAAATTTATAGCGCGATAAGCAAATCTTAGTACTTTAGTGAATAAATTATTTTATGTTACTTTTGATAAATTGCAACATTTTTAAATTGGACGACCTCCGTTGTCGAGTGGTTAGCGCGCCGGGTCGGGCGTCGCGCCGTCTCCGAAGCCCCGGGTTCAATTCCCGGTCGGGTTAATTTAGAGAAGGACTGTTTTTCTAAATTTATTTCGGGTCTAGGTGTTTTTTCTATGTTGCATGCATGTCCATGTCTATGCATTTATCCATATTATCTTACTATACTAACGAGTTTCTTAAGAATACTTATCTTGAGCTAGATAATTGGTGAGAGCATAAACATAAAATTTTTAAACTGACAACGTATATTAATGTTGCAGAGATAATAGGTAATAAATTCAACGAAAACCCCCCCCCCCCCCCTCCGAATCGGGCGTGGTGAGAAGTGAGCTTTAAGTAACTTTCGCAATGCTGGCCCACGGGATGGGTGGGAAATACCATCTATGTGTTTCTCTCGGAGGAGGGAAGGAGTGAAAAGGAGGGGATCCTTTGCAAGACACGTAAAACCGGTGGTCCCAGTTTTTGTCACGACTGCTCCGCACCCGTGCCAGTGTGCGCTATGGGCTATGGCCCAATCTCCTCGCCATATCCTAGCAGTGCGACTTTTGTAGACTAATTATTTATTTTGTTAGTAAGTGTATTCCTTTTTGAATTTTTTTAAGTATTCTTGCCTATTATTATGTTTTTTAAAATCCTACTTATTTAAGTTTTTCTTTCAATGTATTACAAAGAAATGATTAATTGTATGGGCAGTCAAATAACTTGAACGAGTTTTGACAGCACCTATTTTATTGCTGCATGATGCGCTTTGTGCTTATGTGGCTCATATTTTCCAAGTAGTTTTTATACAAAATTTATTTTAAAAAGAGATTAGCAAAATTGGGCTTGGTAATAGACAACATATTATTATTGATATATTCTAAAAAATCGGTCAATTTATTTGACTGCCCATACAATTAATCATTTCTTTGTAAAATATTGGAAGAAAAACTTAAATAAGAATGATTTTTAAATGTTTCGTATCTCAAACCATCAACAAACTGTCAACTGTCAACGTCATGCAGGGAACAACAGGGACTCTATTTCCACTTAACATCAAGTGGAGTGGAGACATTTGCCGAGCTATGAATAAAATAAAATAAAATGTGTCGTCGTCAAATCAATTCGTCCAAAATAAATCGTTGAGGAACAGATAGGTATTGATTATAATTTTGTGATATAAGATTAATTACAACATTAATAAAAATACATACAATATAATATTATAGGTACTTATTTCATGTATCTGTAGTTTAGCCATCTGCTTACGCCCATAGTTAAAAATAAAAAAACGACGGGTTGCACCCCGGGAGTGCCGGCAGAAGTGAAAACTTGAATATTAACGTTGTGCATTTTTGATATTTTGGAATGGTTAGGGAATAATTTTGCACGAATTGCTTCAATTATCAGTATAAAAGTACTATCATTTATGTGGTAGAATACAATATTTATTTATTGTGCTATCGTACACAAACATGACAATTTATTCGCGCAAGCGCCCTGCGCCGCCTAAACGAAACAACAGGCATACATTTTCGCCGCGCTGTAGAAAGAGAGGGGGATACTTCCTCTCCTACGCCACGCCGGCTGTCTACTCTCCATCCGTCTTACGATTTTACGTCTTACATTTTCGATCAGGTCACGTGTCCTGACGCGAATTTAACATTTTTTACCCATTACAAAAAAAATGTACAACGCCGCTAAAGAAGTTTTCACTTCAATAATTTCTAAGTATACCGAAAAACTAAATTCGAACGGATCAAAGTAATGAGTTTGACTATAGTGAGCAGAACTAGCCTACTCTACGCACACACTCGCGCGCGCTCACAGCCCGCTTCTGTGTGCGTGATATTTGGACTTAAAAACCTAAACTTAAGGTCTCGCGCTCGGCGTAAACGCTCTTAATCTAAAAGAGAACAAGCGGGGAGGGAGAGGGAGGGCGGATGGAAAGAGAGAGAAAAAAACGGAATGCAAGCGACAGGTAGAAAAGAGTTTATGAAGAGAGTGGATGAGAGATATCTTCAGACTGACATCATATAAAATTTATAAAAGACAATGAAAAAATTAAACGCCCACCCGACCCAGCCAGGAATCGAACCTGGGTCTTCCGCAATCCGGGCGGCTGCACTGACCGCTATGCTACCGGGAAAGCTGACGTAAGCACTGAATTTTGTCACTGCTTTTGTAATTTTTGAGTGCTAATCATAGATTTAGTATATAGTTATAGATTGGCGATGGAATAATTAAGGCGAAACCAAAATCGATATACTTCGGTGTGCGTGTGATGCGCATGTGTGCGAGGCAAATAGTGCTGCGCGTGCCTGCCTCGACCTCGATTATCGACACAGTCTGCAGCGTTTCGTGTCTGCTAACACAGATCTACTCATAAAGTTAATATCTTTAAGTTTTAAGGAATTAAAATAAAACTACCTACAGACAGAACGTATTGAATTTTTATCTTCCTCCAAAAATAATTAATTTATTGTAAAAATGTCGTAAGTTTTCTTTCGTAGTAAGTATTTTGCAATTTTGCTTCATATTTTTATCTAATCTATCTATATAAATTAAAATGAATCACTGAAATGTATGTACGCGCATAACTTCCGATCGACTGCCCAAAATTGGATAATTCTTTTTTTTTTCTAATTTGTTATTGTCAGGACAAGGTTTGTAGAGAAGAAAATTTAAAAAAAAAAGATATTTTTACTCAAATATGATTTTTTAAAACATCATGTTATGAAAAGTGAGTGAGTGAATGTGACAGAATGACGTACAGTTCTTCAGCCAGCATTTGACAACTTCAAACGTTCAATACGTCATTACCGCTTCTTTTGCAAAAGTAGTATCGGTGTTTCGTGTGTTTGAAGGTTTATCGTGGTGTTATATAATGTTATTGATTTAAAGAAAGGCGTCAAAATATCGGTCGGCGTACGCGTAATGCAAGTCGAGTTCACAACACGGTCCATGAATCATGTTCTTCTTCACTATTTCATACAATTCTAGATTTACTTCGGGAATTTCTGTGCAAATTATTGAGTCAATTTCATCTGGTCTTATTTTTTCGACCATCCACAGAAGAATATGCGCATGAGGCAGTCCTCTCTTCTGCCACTCTACAGAGTAAAGGCATCCAACATCGTACGTCTCCGAAGACATGATATTTTACAATGAAGTTCGTAAGCGCTTTGAGGTTCTGCTTGAACATTCGTGCTGTTATGTTATGACGATCGCTTAATGATTGACCGTATAATAACAGATTAGTGATTTCTATCCATTTTGGGTTGCACGTGAAAGTAATAAATAAATCTGGTCGCGACCGTAACGGCGCACGTAGGTCATAGCATCTTGCGCATTATTCGTGTGTGTCTCGAGCTTCCCACATACATACAAAAATATACATATATATAGATAGATAGATAAAGATAGAGTAATACGTATACATATTCTATCTTCTTTAAATATAAAAATTAATTGCTGTTCGTTTGAGTCGCTAAAACTCAAGAACGGCTGGACCGATTTAGCTAATTTTGATTTTGAAATTTTTGTGGAAGTTCAGGGAAGGTTTAAACGGTGAGAAACATAAATTGTTTGTTTTGTTGTCATGGAAACTGTCAAAGCGGTACGAAGTTCGCCGGGTCAGTTAATAGTAATAAAATAAGTTTCGATTATTAGTTTTATTAATAGGTGGTTTTATATTTACAACTAGCGGCTGCTCAATGTTTCACCCGCGTGGTTCCCGTTCCCGTGGTAATATCTGGATAAAAAGTATTCTATGTGTTATTCCAGGTTATAAACTATCTGTATGCCAAATTTCATCCAAATCCATCCATAAGTTGCAGCGTAAAGAAGCAACAAAATACGAACATACACACAAACTTCGCATTTGTAATATTAGTAGGTGTTATTTATCGATGCTCAGGGTAAAAGAAGTATGCGATCCAGTACAAATGAATATTTTTTATCGTTTAATTGAAAACGGCGTTTAATTTTGAAATGACAAAAAAAGTATAATGTAACGGCGACAATGGTTTATAATCGAGTGAATAATAAAAAGTGTGAACGTAGGCGCGTAGTGCGTCTGTCGTGACGTTGCCGCGAAGCTAACATACCGCCCGCCTTGGAAGCTCCAGGTTAGCTTCCGAAATAATCAGGAACAGTCGATTATGATTTATGATGTTGTCATCGTCGTTAGACTCGTCGTTGGCGTCGACGTATTGGCGGATGTATTGGCGGAGATTCATCTTCCTGTATGGGCAGCGGACAGATTTTGGAAAAGGCTCGCTGTACTGTCCCTGTCATTATCGGAAAATATTTTCAAAGGTTTTCCCCGTCTGGAAATGAATTTAGACTGCTAAACAATTCAAATTGTAGAATGTGTGAAATGTATAATTATGTAGGTTTTCTTTCTTAGATGAGTTATATCCAGGTACAGCATACGTAACCATAATTAATCACGTCATTCACGTCTCATAAATATACTAATTTACACTTTAAATCTCAGATTTTACAAAAATAAGCGGTATTTGTTTTGTTCGCAACTGACTCCAGGCCGTTACAGGCCGATGGCGTGTACATGAATGGTCTCGTCTATCTATCTCGCTCTAATAAATGCGTATACATACTATGATCTATCTCTTTTGTATAGCCAATCTATAACTATATACTAAATCTATGGTGCTAATAACGGCACAGTGCGCCATCTATCCAACTTTCCTGGTTCCTAAAATTCCTGGCTTGGTCGGGTAGGCGTTTAATTCTTTCACTGTATTTTATAAATATTTAATTTAGCTTCAGTGCAGCATTAGCACTTGAAAATAAAAAGTAAAAATTTACTATAGCGTTGTGTTATCAAATTTGTGGTATTTCATCTGCAAAGATGAATCTGCATAGCCATTGGTTGCAATGGCCGTTGGATAGATACCGCACTGTGTCGCTACTAGCACTCAAAAATTACAAAAGCAGTGACAAAATTCAGCGCTTACGTCAGCCTTCCCGGTAGCATAGCGGTCAGTGTAGCCGTCCGGATTCGGAAGACTCAGGTTCATTCCTGGCTGGGTCGGGTAGGCGTTTAATTTTTTTACTGTATTTTATAAATATTTAATTTAGCTTCAGTGCAGCATTAGCACTTGAAAATAAAAAGTAAAAATTGACATCATATACCTTTAAAGACCTGCGTATTACAGAAAATGTCATTGTCATTCAGAAAAGTTTAAGTTTAGGAGTTAAGGCTTTGATAAAAGTCAGTTATTCAATGAGTAAGGACTTTTCTTTTTATACGTATAACAAACAATATTGATAAAAATTGCCTCGGTGGCCGTTGGTAAAGTGAAAACCCGTAAGTCCCAGGATCAATTCCCAGTTCGGGCAAAGTGTGTTTCAAAGTTTTCGATGCATAGCCCGGGTTTGTGATCACCAATCCGCCTTTGGCCAAGCGTGGGGATTAAAAAATTACCTATTAATTATAGTGATGACTTGATTTCAATGATGATTAGCCTTAGCTCACCAGTAAGACTATAGGCTATCAACCTTTTCACCGCTCAACTATCCTGCACGCGATGTCCCGCTGTACGCCAACGTATAAATGTATTTTAATAAAGTAGGTACAAAGAAGAACTTATATAGAAGTGCTGGCGTGGGCGGCACGAAAATCTCGAACTTCTATAGAAGTTGTTGGCGGTAAAAAGGTTAACTACTGACACGAATAATTGATAAGAGTAGTAATATTAATCACAATTGGAAACTGTTTTGGCAAATAAGATTAAGGCGGGCTTGCATAAAACTCACAAAATACGTCTAGCGTTAAACATGTTTAAAGTATCATTCTGTCTCTTTCAACTTCCAACAAATGACAGTAATGGAATGACATTTTAAATGTGTTTAGCGCTAAACGTATTTAGTGATTTTTTGTGCAAGCCAGTCTAAGTAACTATTACCTCTGTACTATAAAATGCTGTTTGTTTCCTAAACAATAACCCCCTTACAAATAAACAAAGCTCCGAATAGTTATTCCGTGTTTTGTCTCTTTTACTCTAATTTGAAATGACGTATACATGACAGGAACAAAACATGGAATAACTATTCGGACCTTATTCTTTGTTTATTTGTAAGGGGGTAAATAAATAATAGTAATGCAAATAATGATAATAATATCAGGCCGCGTACCGGAAAGCGCAGCGTGGGCAGGCCTCCAACAAGGTAGACCGACGATTAGGTAAAGGTCGTGAGAAGCCGCTGGATGCGAGCAGCACAAAACCGGTCGTTGTGGAGATCCTTGGGGGAGGCCTTTGTCCAGCAGTGGACGTATTTTGGCTGAGATGATGTGATGATGATGATAATGCAGAATTTCCACTATATACTGATCATCTTTCAGGGCTACATGAGCGGCGGAGCGGGCTACGTGCTGAGTCGCGCGGCTTTAGACCGGTTCGTGAACCAGGCACTGCCCTCGCCGCACCTCTGCAAGGCTAGCGACGAGGGCGCGGAGGACGCCGAGATCGGTGAGGCCAACATGTCCCCATTGCTGGGCACGAGCCTTCCCTATGGATGAAAACACTACAAGGCGAACGGGCTATATAACACCACCACGCGGGCCCAGTGCGATTGGTGGTTGTTAACGAATGTTAATGCAGTCGGTATTAACGGCTTTACGTGCCGTAAGAAAGGGCTCGAGATGATAACTAGTAGAACTAGGGTATGATGACCTGGTTAACACGCGCTCTATGTCAGGTACAGACCTGGGCGCTACTCCAACCCTTACGAACCGGTTAACCCGAGCCGAGGACGTAGCCTTTAGAGGCGCCCTCGGGTTGTATAGCTGATCTTATCCGAACCCTTCGGAGAAAATGTGTTCTTCCCATGCAATAAAATTATTCTTAGATAAAACAGAGTTGAAACACATTAAAAAAAATATCAATTTGATTCATTTTTATGTACAACTCGCAGTACACACACGTAATGGGTAGAGTTTTATAACGAACTTGTACTGAGTAAAAAAACACAAAATGAATGGTGACCATCATAACCTAGTTCTACCAAGCACTATTGAACTCTATGTCTCAAGAACAAGATTGAAAAGGGGAAACCGTCACTTTATCGCAATTAATTAGATCGAATTTCATTTTCCATAACACTATTCACCGATGTTTTTATTCATTAATGAACAATTCCGCGAATCTCATTACATCGCATATTTATTTTCTCGAATAGTTTTTATCACTAAACTCACTACATCGAATTTTTTTTTCGATTTTTTTTATTTCATCGATATATTGTTAGATCGATGTTTCGTTTCTTATAATTTTGTTTCCACGTAAGTTTCAGTTCGCAAAATAGTCGGTAACATCAAATTTCACTTCACTTAAGTCATTGTACATCGAAAATACAAAATACTAACAAAGTTCACATATTTAAACGGGATTTAATGCAAAACTACTTAGTAAAGGCATTTGTTTCATTCAGGCATACCTTTTACCTTTCTCTTACATCGGGCAAACAAAGAGAAGTGTAGGAACCCGTGTTAAAGAACATAAAGCCGACGTCAAGCATAGGCGCGAAAATAAGTGTGCAGTATGCGAACATTCCCTAGAGGGGCCCAACCATTACATCAGATTTGATAAACCACAAATACTCGTTAGAGAACAACGATTCATCCCTAGGATGATACGCGAGGCTATTGAAATTAAAAAACATCCTAATTTTAATAGAGAAGATGGTTGGAATCTACCACCAGCCTGGGATCCCATCATACAAAATATTAAATTCCAGCCTCGACACCATACTGCCAGACCAAAAGATACTGTAAGCTCTTTCTGCGTAAAACGGAACGCACCTGATTAAATTTAAATGAGGGTATACAAGCTACCAACTAATTATGAGATGACCAACACCTCAGTCTCCCTGTGACCACGGACCCTGCAAAGGGTTCGAAACGTCAGGATAAACATTAAATAAGTAATGTGTAAAATAAACGCGAGTAGATCCGTAAAAGTTGTTTCATTTCAATGTGTAGTGTTCGCGTAAACTTTAGAAAAGAATATACCTTTTAAACCCGACATTTTTCATTTTCCTTGTCCTTTACTTTACGGGATACCATACTTATCGTCATCAATGTGAGTAATTAATTTTAAATTATTAATATTTTAAAAAAAAGTTAACACGTTGTGATAATTACCTGTAATATTGCGCTACTAAAGTCAAATCATTGACAGAAATGAATCGACCGACTCCACGTAGTCTTGTTTGCCCTACGCTTGAGTGCAATATAAAAGCGCGTAGGCGCGGAGCTCGCGTGGGACCGCCGGAGCCCCGCAACGCCGGAGCCGTGACAGAAACAATGCCTGCTGCATGCTGCATGTTTGCTTGCATGCTGTATGCTTGCTTGCATGCTGCATGCCTGCTGCATGCTGCATGTTTCCTTGCATGCTGTATGCTTGCTTGCATGCTGCATGCTGTATGCTTGCTAAAAATATTAATAATAATAATAAAATAAATCATTTATTTCAGGCAACACACAATGTATAAGATGGTAACAACACAAAGGGGCCCATATAATAAATACCTTACAGACTAACATACATACAATATAAAACAATTTTTGTTAGTAGATATATAACTTATAACTATGTTAGTATATTAAGCACTAGCTTGTGCTGTTCCGGTAGTGTTGACGGGTAATCTTCTGCGGAAACGCCGGTACACCACTCCCTTCGGCCAGAAGTCTTCCCTCATAAAGGTATCGACCAGCTTGGTTGTCGGGACTCGCGCCACAAATGCCTTAAAGCTGACATTGTGACGCGACTCCAGCGGCTCCACCCTCACAAGGAAATTAGTCTTCGTCTTGATGTACTCTATCACATCCCGCTCTGTGATGGTGTGGTGCAGGCGTGACAGGTACATCGGCGTAGTCGGCGTCGCAGCGCGCAGCAGGAACTGAGGCCCTGCCAGTGCGGTACCGCAACGGTTCTGATTCGGCCGGTGACGGCGTGCCCTCTTCTTTTGGACCTTGACGAAACCATCGTCGTCTCGATTCATGGTGGCACGCTCTGACACTCTGTGTGTATCCAAGTTGGATGCAGCAACAGAAGCGTAGTCACGAAGGCTGGGCTTTGTTTGTCTAGTGACAGGCTCAGGCACAGCTGTCACGTGCGTGACGTGCGGCACCGCGGGCGAAGGCGCGGGACGGGTGGGCGGCGGAGGCAGCGTGACGACGGCAGGGGGCTGCGGGGCACGGAGCGCCGGCGTCTGCGGGGTGCGGGGGACCGGCGGCTGCGGGGTGCGGGGAGCCGGCGCCGGCGACTGCGGGGCGCACCGAGTCAGCGTACTCGCGGGGGCAACGGCTGCGTCAGCGCTGCACAGTGACGAGGTCGGCGTCGAAAAAGCTGACTCGTAACTAATCGTTAATATAGAACTGACCGCAATACAATTTATCGTCAACAGGCGAATGCATCGTTCGATGAAACGTTACTGCGATAAAAAGTTGTTAAGTGAAAAAGTATTATGGGTTCCGATACATAGTGTAATGTTTTTACAAATAGTTTCATCGATAACTTAATACTTTTATGAAATGTAAGTTCAATATACCGTTTTTCTGGTAATCAAAACAATCTTAAAAGATTTTTTTTAAGAAACGTTTTTCGATGATACAAAACAGCGATGATTAACTATTTGATGAATTGAAAAAAAAAAAAATATTAAAAATCGTGGAATAGTTTTCGGTAAAATGAAATTCGATATCAAAAAAATCTGTATTCTACACCCACCACCACCATGGACACCCATTGAAAAGATGTGTCCATTTGTGTTAAAATGTAAGTGTAACTCTTTGCAGGCATCTGCTTGGACAAGATCGGTGTGAAGGCGATGGACTCGCGAGACTCCATGAACCGTGGCCGGTTCTTCCCGTTCGTGCCGGAGGACCACCTGTTCCCGAATAAGGACAAGGGCTTCTGGTATTGGAAGTACATCTTCTACCCTACGGATGAGGTGAGGAATGCAATGTTATATTTGTTTATTGGCATAATAAATATTTGCATTGGTTTTATGGATCAGATGGCTAGCGTGCGAGTTTGCCGTCTTCTAACAACAAAAAAAGTTCTTATTTTATTTTTCTCCTTGGTAGACGTTTTTCTTATACAATTAAATAAATCAGGTATTGTTGAATATAAACATCTCCCCCAAGTAAATAGCCTATAACTGTCCCACTGCTGGGCAAAGGCCTCCATCATTGAAATCATGTCACTACAATTGATGGGTAATAATGGCTTAATCACCAGGCTTGCCAAATGCGGGTTTGTGATCACAAATGCTATGCATCATCAAAAATTCGAAAAACACTGCACAATCTGGGAATTGAATTGAATAATAACATGTATTTTTCTAAATATATTTTATTATACATTTTCTGTGAAACCTCAATACAACACTAGGAAAAAAACGCCTTGCCCAAACTGTTTTACGTCCACGTTTCCTTAGTGCTATCTTCGGGTGCGATATCAATACACCAAATGACCTTAGATGAATGATTGGTCTCGCTGCGCTCTACTAGATACCGATCTACCTAGAAATAATAGCTCCGTGAATGCGGCAACTCAATATTGTAGTGTGTGTCAGAACGGTGTCCTTCTTATTTCTTGTAGTATTATTTTTACACAGTTTAACTACGCAAACTGGCATTTTACTTCGGTTTATGACCAAAATTTAACAAAACATTCGGTACGCGCACCTTACACAGTTTGCAACGCGACTGACACTGCTGTCATCGTACCCGAGTCAGTCGCCCGCGCGACTGACTCGGGTACGCCGATTTCGGCGTAGCATTTGTTGCCGCATTTAACAAGTACGCCGTCGGTATCTAGTCGAGCGCAGCAAGACCAATCATTCATCTAAGCCAAAATTTGGCTTAGATGAATGATTGGTCTCGCCTATGACTGGTATTCGCAACGTCATTTAATGACGTTGCGAATGCAAAATTAAAATTTTAAACTAAAAACATTTCCATTAAATCTTTTCAGGGCTTGGACTGCTGTTCGGACCACGCGATATCGTTCCACTACGTAAGCCCCAAACTCATGTACGTGCTAGACTACCTCATATACCACTTGCGGCCGTACGGCATTAAGTTCGGCATTGACGACCTCCCCAACTTACTGAAGAGTAACGACACCAAAGAACTTGAGGTACACTAGTTTTTACTAAATAATCTTTAGTAGCCAGGGGGCTTATTGTCTAACTCTTAATACCTATCGTAATACCTTTTAATTAGATAGCTGTTCAAAAAACTTCAAACTAATTCAAAAGTGTCAGTGATTGCGACCGCGACGCGTTTTTGAATAATGTTGAATGAACAACATACCTGTAAAAGGTGTCGTGATCGAGATTAAAATTAGACAATAAGCCCTCAGTTCTCAAAACTGTTAATATTTACTGTAACCTATCTATACTACTTACTAACTACAGATAGAATTGTACTACACAAAGAAAATAATTAAATGAATTTAAACGGGTATTAACGCAAACTAATAAGTAAAAGTCTCGTAGCACCTTGCGGTGACTCGCGTCGAAACTAGTTCGCAGACCGCTGCAACTGGTGCTCTGTAATTTCTCGTCTTATCATTTACCATAGTGCCTTCTATATACTTGATATATGGCATAACTCCTCCAATTGACAGGATGACACAAATTATCTGAAAATAACGCGATTTTAAAACGCTTGACTATTTAACTGCTCTAACGAAACCTTTTTTTTTTTTTGATAATTTACTTTTTGACGACCTCCTTGGTCGAGTGGTTTGTACACTGGTTTTCATGGTGTCGCCATCTCTGAGGTCTTGGGTTCGATCCCCGGTCGGGTCAATTTAGAAATTATTGTTTTTCTAAATTGTCTCGGGTCTGGGTGTTTTCTATGTATAATAAGCATGTATTTAAGTATTTTAAGTATGTTTATCCGTTGTCTAGTAACCATTTAACGAGTTTCATAACGAAGCTTCTCTTGGGCTAGATAATTGGTGTGAGTGTAGGAAAGTTTATTTATAGAACCGTTTTTCCCCCGAAGGGTAAAAAACGGATATTTAGGTTTCAGCCGGTGTTCAGCCTGCAATGACTGCCCGTGAAGCCTCTTTAGCAGTTCCCCGCGTTGTTATGAACAAAGTCTCCAACTGTTTAGGCTCACGGCGTGATAAGGACAGGACGAGTAGCCGCCTGATCCAGTGTATAATATTGAACCTTAAAATAGGGTTGTCTTTGAGGCGCCATCCTGATTGCCTGTATGTGTGGCTGTCAGTCTTCGACCCAAATTTAGGCCAAAAAATTTGCTCGTTATTATCATTATCCTCAAATTGTTCAGAATTAATACAGAGCAGGGTCAAGTCATGTATTCTCCTGCCGGATGCTAGGAGGAGTAGAATAGCTGTATGTCGAGAAACTGCCAATAAGCTATTATTATCGATGTTGTACGTTTCCAGGAAACGCAGTAAGTCATCCATTTTCCAAGATAGACGTTTCTTTTCTTTAGGCTTTTTAGCAAGAATCCCTTTAATAGCGTGAGTGACGATCGAGTGCGACCTTAGTTACAACTTTTATGAGGATTTGCAAAAGTGGCCACTACAGATTTATGGAGCAAGATGGTTTTTGGCGCCAGTTTATCTACTTCATATAACTGGCATAAAAACCGCGCTAGTTCTGCTGGCTGGGGATCATTAATTTTTACTCCTTTTTTATAGGCGCATTTGCACCATCTTTGCCAAGCGGGGCGATAGGTCTTTAGTATAGATTTTCGCCAAGAAGACTGTAATAGGTCTATTTCCAAATTGTTCCATTCGGAGATTTCATTAGCCCAGCCCGTACTGTCCAAACCTGCAAATTGAGTCTGTCTATACCTGCTGGAGGTAGGTTCGTCTGCAGATCGACAAGATGCCAAGGTAGGTTGGGGATCTTCCACGGTTTTTGTATTGCTCGCCTCTTTATTTCTGGTGTCCAGAATGCTTTGTGCCATTCCGGAGTTACAAGGAGATAAATTCCCGTGGAGGTTTCCAAGTGGTGTAAAATTCTCGGTATTAGAGCCGGGGCTGGGAACACCCATCCTAGTTTGTAATGCCATTTTTGGCTGAAGGCGTCTGTGTATTGGCTGCGGACTGCGGACCGGCAAGAAGCGAATAAGTCGTATTTCCGGGGTACCGAGGTGGCGAAAGATCACTTTCGTGATTGAGGGCTTTAAACGCCATTCCAGATTTTTTGTCCGGGATAGGCTGTCCGCTAAACTGTTGTAAGGTCCGGGAATATATCTTGCCATCAAGTTGCAATTGAGCTTTATGCAATGGTGTAATATGCTCGTTGCTGTTTCTAAAAGTCTCTTTGACTTTGTGCCCCCTTGCTTTGTTACGTAAGCCGCTGCAGTACGGTTGTCGGTTTGCCATATTGTTGTAGTGTCTTTTACAGTTGACCCTAAACATTTCAGAGTTTCGTAAACAGCCCAAAGCCTTTTGGTTGCAATGCCAACGAAGTTGATGGTGTTTCCAGCGACCCCATATTGTTTGATTGTTTGCAATAGCCCCCCAACCTGCATCTGCCGCATCTGTTGTGATAAATATCGTTGGTGCTGGGTGATGGATACCTGTGTTTTTGTTTACATTCAATATCCACCACTCCAATTCTGCGAGAGCCGTATCGCTCATAGGGTGTTGTTTGTGGCGGTTTGATTTCCCTAACCTGTGGGAATGTATTTGTAACCACCGACAGTGGAGTCTTCCTAGAGGAATTACGAATGCGGCGAAATTTAACTTTTGGTACTATCGGTACGTGATAGTAAGCCTGAGAAATATCTATTTTTATCATGAAATCGTTCGGATTGAGTACTGATGGTACCCGATAATGATTTAAGAGTTTGAAAGGAGGTGCATGGACATATTGATTTAATCTTTTCAAGTTGAATATAGGCCTGTTTGTTCCATCGGTTTTCTTTCTGAGAAACATTGTCGACAAAAACCCCGTTTCGTGGTTGCTGCGGCGAAGCGCGCCGCTGTCTAGCATATTCTTTAATTAGTTCATCATTTCTTTTGAAGGTGAGGTTTCGAAAGTTTTGCTTTGTGTTGATAACTTTACAAGAGGTGGCTTTTTTGAAACGGTATTCTGTAACCCGATAGAATTTTTAGAACAGTAGGTGGGGTTTCTATTTCTAACCATTTTTGCAGATGAAAGCGCAACTGGCCTGCTCTGAAGTCGGAACTTCTTTGGATTTTTCCATTTATTTTGTACCCTGGCGCTTTTATCATTTCTATCGCCTGGAGGTGGATCTTTTTTATTTCCGCTGGCGTAGGAGTTATCGAAGGGCTTGGCGACGTGTCCAGGTGGGCCTCCTAAAATTTCCCCTTTTATCCCTGTGTGTGTGATCGCTTTTTTGGGATACTCTCGTCGAACGAAAGGTAGATTTTTTGAAAGGAAAAAACTTATGAATGCCACCTTGATCCTTGACCCTCTGAGAAAGGTCAGGTTCTTGAAAAAGATGGGAGGCAGAAGGAGGGATGCTATGAATAATTTCATGTAGCGTTTTATTATTTTTGTAGTTTTATTTGATTTTTGTATCCGCGAGCATTTTCAAATTTTCTTTTGTGTTCCAGATTATTCCGAGGTATTCTAGACATTGGGAAGGTTCCAGAAAAGTCTTTTCCTTGTTGACCAGCCACCCTAAATCCTCCAGTTTTTGAACAACGTATACTCCTTGCTGTCTTAAAATCTCTGTGTTTTTGTGAATAATCAGAAAATCGTCCAAGTATACCACCAATTTTATACCGGCTACTTGTCTGAACCAATGAGCTAGCCAGTTTGTAATTTTTGCAAAAGCATAGGGAGCACTGGCGAGCCCGAACGGGAGGCAAGTCATTTCGAAGGTTTCGTCTTCGTAAGCTAGAGACAGGAATCTGCAGTGCGTTGGTACTATCGGTACGTGATAGTAAGCCTGAGAAATATCTATTTTTATCATGAAATCGTTCGGATTGAGTACTGATGGTACCCGATAATGATTTAAGAGTTTGAAAGGAGGTGCATGGACATATTGATTTAATCTTTTCAAGTTGAATATAGGCCTGTTTGTTCCATCGGTTTTCTTTCTGAGAAACATTGTCGACAAAAACCCCGTTTCGTGGTTGCTGCGGCGAAGCGCGCCGCTGTCTAGCATATTCTTTAATTCGTTCATCATTTCTTTTGAAGGTGAGTTTTCGAAAGTTTTGCTTTGTGTTGATAACTTTACAAGAGGTGGCTTTTTTGAAACGGTATTCTGTAACCCGATAGAATTTTTAGAACAGTAGGTGGGGTTTCTATTTCTAACCATTTTTGCAGATGAAAGCGCAACTGGCCTGCTCTGAAGTCGGAACTTCTTTGGATTTTTCCATTTATTTTGTACCCTGGCGCTTTTATCATTTCTATCGCCTGGAGGTGGACCTTTTTTATTTCCGCTGGCGTAGGAGTTATCGAAGGACTTGGCGACGTGTCCAGGTGGGCCTCCTAAAATTTCCCCTTTTATCCCTGTGTGTGATCGCTTTTTTGGGATACTCTCGTCGAACGAAAGGTAGATTTTTTGAAAGGAAAAAACTTATGAATGCCACCTTGATCCTTGACCCTCTGAGAAAGGTCAGGTTCTTGAAAAAGATGGGAGGCAGAAGGAGGGATGCTATGAATAATTTCATGTAGCGTTTTATTTTTTATTTTATACGTATCTCTCCTTTGTTTTATGATTTCTGCTCTTCGACCGCAAACGAATTGTAAGAGATCGTCCGAGTTCCTTCGGAATCTTGAGTTTGAGCCAAGAAACTCTTGTCCCACTTTATGTTTTAGTTCCTGGGGTAGTTTGACACAGATTTCCTCAAAAATTTTCCTCTGCTGCAAGAGACCATGAGTAATAGCCCCCAAAGTAAGATCGATCTTTTCTAAAAGTGCTACAGAGGTCCAGTTTGGAGTTATTCCAGCGAATTGGTTGTTTACCTTTAAAGATGAAAATATCGGGTAGGCTTGGAATTGGTTTTGTACTTCGGAATAACGAACGTTATTCCACCCCTCCGTTCCTAGCCTTTGATACTGCATACGTTGTTCTGCCAGAATAGGATCTGCTTTCGAAAATTTAGTGTCAGCTTCCTTCGTGTGAGGTTTAAAATTATAAGATGGTGAAGTGTTGGTATCTTGTAATGCTTTTAGTCGTCGTTCTGCATTGGCGATTTCATTCCTGATAGCCTGTTCAGTGTTAGCCTCACCAACTGATTCGTTTGTAAACTCGTAGCAGCAACTACTATTCTCACTTACAACGAGAGATCGTTGGCCAGTTTCAACGATATCCTCTTCTTGAGTACTATCCGGGACTGATTCAAAGGAAGCATTTAAATCACAATCATAAGACCTAGAGGTTGATACTCGTTTCTGTAGTTCTACAAGCTTCTGATTCTGATCAAACTGCATTGCGGCGAGTTTGTTAAAAAGAGCCATTTGCTGTTGAAAAACGGATGCCATGATGTTTTCCTCATCTCCCTGATGTACAGAGCTACGCTTAGGAGGAGGGGAATCATTATCCTCCAGTTCGATTTGTCGGCGCTTAGAGCCGGTCATCACTGGGGGTGTTGTCCCTACTACCTCCCTACCTCCTTCTCCACCAGAGGCTGATGAGCGAGAGGTACGACTTGTTGGCTGCGATTGGTATTCGTTATGATCACCAAGAAGCCTCGATGTTCGCTCTCTATTGGTAAGTTTGCCTTGAGCTCTGAGTTCACGAACAACGCCCATAAACTCTCGATATGAAGGCGCGTGAACTCTTTCTACCACGTTGTGTGGTGCATAAAGTATTGCCCTTCCCAAAGGCCATGTTAATATTACCTTTCTTATATGCCGATAAGCACGCTCAGAAAGCTCCGTAGAGTTACGGTTGAATGCCCGTGCAATGTCTACAGTAGGTAAGCCGAACCTTAACTTGCTTTCCGTATTAGGGGCTATTTGAGACCCAAATAAATCAGTATAGGAATAGTCAATAACTTTCCATGATTCCCAACCTTTGGGATAATTGTTATGAATGGAGGAAACGATTGCAAAGAAAGTTTCTTTCTCATCATCATTATCCGGTACAATACTGGCGAAATCGCCCATAGTTGACGTAGCGGTAGACGCCATGGTCTGTAACAATTAATCGGTAAAATTAGATTCGGTTTGTAAGAGACAAATCGATATAATAGTACGTGTCGCCTAGGCAGACGACCAAAATGTCGCCTTATAAGGCTTTGTGTCGTCATGACGGTCGTCGTGACTGCGTGTAAGACGACATGTCACCTTATGAGACGACCTATTACGATGGTGTCTAATAAGACAACTGCATCTCGTCGCTGGGCACAGGGCGCCGAGCGGAATTTGGTCGTTACTTTAATGTAAAAGATTTTTCTTACTTCCCAAGATCGGTTTTTTATTGCACAATGTTGATTCGCTGAGTTTCAAAAGCGTACTGGAGAAAGAACAGCCGTGCGCGTCTCTGGCCGGGCGATGACAGATGACAGTTCGTGACAGGGATGGCACTAATTCATACGAAGAGGGAAAGAGATAGAGCTAAATATGGCTGAGTTTCTACAGCGTAATCTCGAATGTGGTTCAAGCCTAGGCTTGAACACCTAAATTATTTATTTATTTATTTACTGGTTGCCTCAGACGGCAGTTTCAGCGCCCACAAGACTTTTTTCGGGTGGCGAAAAACTTAAAGGGTTCCTCAAGCCCGATCCCGAAGCCCGAGTGTGATCTAAACACTGTCAAAGGTTTCTAATGGGAATGGCATCATCACGCACTAGGGCGTGTCTTGGTACAGTCAACAGCAAAGGATGATTGGTCAAGTTTCAAAATATGAAATCAGTATGAAAATCAAAACTTTTTAAACGCATATCGAAAAACCTTCGAGTGTCTACTAGTACCTGCAGACTTTGACTGTAGTTATATAGAAAATACCGACTTACACTATCGAAACTTAATTTTGAAATCTAGTAAACATCATCTACTTATGATGTTTACTGTACCGTAAAATTTTATTAGCACCCGCGTTTTGAGCGATGATAACTTCTTGATTTTCTTTATATTACCCTTTGCTCATCTTCAAGATATAGCTAATTATAATTACAGTGCACAGGAGTCAACACGAACAAAACTTGTATCAGAGTCATGATTAATATCGCCACAAGTCCACCGCGATAGTTTATACTAACAGCACCTTATACGGAACGATCTCAAATGGCAAGGTCGCCATGTGTTGGTTCGTTAGCAATTAATTAAGGGTGCGCCGACCAAAAAATGTCAAAAATGCAGTTACGGTTAAGTAGATATAATTGAAAATACTATCGTATTAAATTAACAAAATATATATTTAGTATCATAGGGAACGTGTTTACAATTTGTCAGAACCATAAATTCATAACACGCTCTAGTTTTTTCTACAATATCATTTAAAGTTGGGCAAAAATCATGAAAACGAGTGGCGGCGTTTAGTAGATTTCTTATAGTTTATCTAAATTATTGTACCTCTGATTTTGTCTAAACAATCATCAATGGATAAACTACAAATTGCTAGACCACATTTTCGATTCATCAAGTGGTTATTTTAATAATTATTTTTTATTAAGCACCTTAAATTTCTCATACAAAATTAGTATGGCCGCGCGGCATCAAATAAATATGGACGACGACATTTCAAATAAAACATATGTCACTTACGGACGGCGCACCCTTAATTAATCATCTTAATTAATGGCTTCGCGTTTAGCATTTAGCCAATTTCAAGTATTTTTTTATTATTATTAGTAAGGGTACCATTGTACGGTAGATAGAAATTAAAATGGAGTCTCACAACACGTGTTATTATGAACACGTGTTGAACTCGGGTGAAACTCGTTAGCAATAAAGACAACCGATTTGTTTGTACGTATACACACACGCCAGCACATCAGACTACCACTAGCACATTTAGCCAGTGTCAAAGTAATTTTTTTTTACAAGTAATACATAAATAAACAATATTTCCTTCCTGTATGATGATGATGAATGATAATAGAAATGAGAAGTGAGAAATGATTACCCCCCATCCTCTCGAGTATCTCAGTAAAGATTGGGGCTTTACTAAGTCCTCGAGCGTATTTCTTGAAAGAATTTGAAAAGTGACGTTGTACTGTTTTGTTTTATTTGCCAACAGTCATGCACACTCACGAACACTTAACGGTTAATAATCCACCATTATTTCACATTAATATTCGACATAACACAAATTTTAGAAAATAAAACAAAACTGTACAACAATCTTCACTTTCCCGCCAAGAAGTCCTCAATAAACTTTGACTTTATTTATGCCTGTGACATATGGTTGAACTTTTATTAAAGAAATTTGACAGTTTTGAATATGTTGATGTGCAGGTGTCTCTACATTATTTATTATCTCTTAAAATATGTCAACACACTGGTTGTATAAATGCATGAATGTTACGTAATGAAATACTACAGAAGACTGATATAAAAAAATTACCTATACCTACTATACCTTCACTAATTAGTTTGCGTTAAACCCGTTAAAATATCTTGAATCATAATGGAACACGAAAGTTTAAAAGTGTACAAAGAATATTATATACTTATAGTAAATGTGTAAAACCACTACCAAATTTTAATAGATTTTAGCATGTAAACTAAGGTAACAAAAAATATCTTTATTTTAAAATAACGAAATATATAAGTATTCTATATAGCAAAGCTTTTACGTAAGCTAAAGAGAGATAGAATGCGATCGTTCATCGCTACAACACGCACCCGCTCGGCCACGACCACTGACGTTTTGCGATGCGGCGAACAGATTACAGGTTCATTGCGTTCTTTATGTTATCGTTGAATATGCGTACCGTTTAACGCGCAATGAAATCCGCTTGCCGCGTCGTTAAACGCTTTTGCTCGTGGCTGAGACTTTATAGCGTTTTACTATAAGGTTCAGTTCACTCGCTTGACTTCACATAATCAAAATCTGGCTACTAAATGTTGTGTTAGTAAATACCTATGTGTTATGTGAATGGAAATTTGTAGAACAGTCGTCAGCGCAGCAATTTGCAACCGGATGTGATCATATGAAGTTGCATTTGGTTTGAAAAATATACCGTGATATTTGAAAGTGAGAACATTTCATTCTCTATAAAGTGGTGGAGGGATATTATGTGAATTGTGAAATAATTAGGATCTGAATACGTACGTAGCAAACGTACATACCTCTTTATTGGTATTTTATAAGGTTTTAATATGAAAATCATAGGCTTCGCTAGTCTTTTAGTGATGTGAATATTTACAATGACTAGCTTTCGTCGCGGCCTAAGTGGAATCCTCATTTAAAAGATTTATTTACAATATATAATAAAAAACAGTCCCTCGACGTGTTTCTCAATAACAGTTATTAGTCAGAAAATCGAGTAATTGACATTAGAATTTCCTCAAATTTATTAAACCGATTAAAGTAATGTAAGGTAGTTTAAAAAAAGAATTAATAATAGTCAAATTTTCTACAAATACCCAAGATAATATTATTATAGTGATATAGATGTCTATATTAAAGAAAGGTAGATAAGCGTTTGTTATATTGTGTTTAAGTAATAAAAATAGTAAGTAATTAGGACAAAATAAAATAAATAATTTAAAGAAAAATAATTATTAGCTGATGCACAATTTGATATTGTGTTTTCGATTTGTTTTACTGCACTGAATCAAACTAGTTCAATTAAATTTTGTAACAAAATTATTATGACTGACTCAGAGACACCGAAATAGATTCCGTCTCTGTAATTATCAAAAATACCATGCTGCTTCACATAACTTTCTTCACTTCTTCGAGTAACGTCAATCTCTTTTTCGGTCTCGGAGTCACAGGAACTACGAGTAGCACTTGAACAGCTTTCTTATTATTCTAGTAGCCGACGTCGATTATTTTAATAAGACATCTTGAGAAATCCAAAAATAAATCAAACAATACTATAAATACCATGTGATCAAAGTCACACTTGATTCAAAAATATCCCGGTGTAACGTAAGTTCAGAAGCCAGAAGAGATAAATGTGAACACCCGTCATCAGCTAGACAATGCTAAAGTTGTTGAAGTAGTGTAGATTAAAAAAAACATATAATAGGCCTTAAATAAAACTCTTCTAAACTGAAAATAGATCTTTATTCAGATGAAATTAGATCGAATGTTGTTTTTTTGTTTTCACAGCGTTCTTTTAGATATCCCATTATCTCATATAGAGAAAACTTTCTAAAAAAAACTGTCAAGAGAGGTATGTTTGTGTTTTTTATCGTACATTGTGACAGAAAGTAGCAAGCAATCGAAAACTTTGCGCCCAGAAAGGCTAAAATCTAGAATATATGGTCAGAAAGCACTTGGTTTAAAATACAAACTAGAAAAAATTATAAGATTAATTTCAAAGATGTTAAAAATAAAAGATACTTGTCGCCTTCCAAAGTAGACTACTAACCAAGTGGTTTAAATAGTACACTATATTATAATGTAAACTGTATGTATTGTTTCTGATCTATCGGTTTTTTTATCAGCTTATTCAGATACTGTAATTTAATGCATGATATTATTAACTTTATATTATAAAACGAGTCTAGATCATTCGAAAATTAGAGTTCCTTTGCTTTAGTCTAATATATAAATAAGTGTGTTGAACTGGTCATGTTCTTGCCATAATGATAATTTAGTCAATTGCATAGCATATTATTTTTGCATCTAGTGTTTTGTAAAAAAATGCAGAACCTGCATCTATCAAACCAGGGTCATTATAAGCATTTACTCATAAATGAAATGTTTTTATTATTATTTTTACATGTTGAATTATTTGTAAATATATTTTTATTAATAATAAAGTGAAGAATAATAAAGACAAAATCACACCAATATCCACAACAATAATGTAAGTGAAAACAATTTTCAAAATGCATCTGTATTATTATTATTATTATATTTTTTATTTATTGTTATTATTTCTTACAAGATATTTTTTTTCACTAGAAAAAGAAGTCTCAAGAAACTTGAGTGAGACTGGATGATTTATTCTGGTAAAATTTTATCTTGTAACTATATATAGCATTGTGAATTCAAAATTCAAAATAATAAAATAATTTATTATTATTAATTTTATTAGATAATAGTCTAGTCTTAAGTTAAAAACTTTCATTACATTACCAAAGACTCTTTATTATTTTATGCGACTACATTTTTTGTCGACATTTTAAATATCATTATATAATTTTAATAAGACATTTGATAAATAAAATAATTGAAACCTAAATATTAAAATATATAGAGAATAATAAACTTATTAGAATTAGCTAATTTTATATTATGAATAGAAGATTACTTTATAAAACATGTTTTTATGTGCAATTATTATTTCTACTTAAACTCTCAAAAAATCTAAGAATCTCTTACCTACTTATTTTTATTTTGTTTTTAGCTTTGATGAAACAAATCATGTTGTAACATTTAAAGTTATTTAGGCACTTCTGTGTCTTTCAAAGATATTCTTAGAACATATTAATTTGTGAAAGTAATGGTTAGCTCCAAAAACCTCATATTGTGTTAATAGTGTCATAACTTCACTTTTGCAAATATAAACTTAAAGTTAAAGTATGGAACTCAATCTTGAAACTTGAAGGAAACACGCTATAAGAGTCCTTAATTTAATTTTAAAATGTTAATGCGAAAGTTTTGAGTCTATTTTGTTTTTATTAGAAACGTTGATAGTATTATTTAAAATCATACTCTAATCATTTAAAGATATGGTTTGTTTTTTATTTACCACTTATATTGCATCAGTGTCGTCATAAATATCTAAGCATTTAATTATTTTACTTAAACCTCATTTTATAGTTCTCACTATGTTTTGACAAAAAAGTCAAAATGTTTAATTCCAGCGAAAATTGATTATCACAATTTTTTGTTTTATGATTTTGGAGTTGATTTTACTTGGTAGTACGTTCAAATAAGCCATTGAAATACGATATTTTAAAATTTTAAAACCATATCACAAAACTGTGATATCTTCGAATGTGTTATTTATTTAATTTGCTCAATTTATATTTTGTTTGTTTGAATTGAATTAATAAAAGAATAATGTGAGATACTCAAATTTTGTTTTATTTGTTCTTGTGATGTGCCTTTCTATATTCGACCATATCGACACTTACTTTAAGAGCATCGGTTCTGCTATTTTAAAACGTCTACAACCATGTGTCAGTGTCCTGATTATTGACAATCTTTCCATAGCATATAGTATTAATGCCAAAATCTGAGTGCGAGTGTCATTCGCCATTCGATTATGAGGAAACGAAAATTTGTATGGCATTGAAGCGCTATACGGGGAGAGTTAAAATTTTGTATTCGTCTATACAAATTCTCGTATTTGTTTTTGTAATCGAATGGCGAATAAAGCTCACTAGGTCACTAGTTCATTTTATGTTCCACCGCTGGGGCACTAGCCTTCCCTATGGACGGATAAGGAGAACGGGCCATAAACCACCACGTGGGCCCAGTGTGAATTGGTGGTTGTTAACGACTGCTAATGCAGCCGGGACCAACGGCTTTACGTGCCTTCCGAGGCACCGGAGGAGCTTTAGATGTTTAAGAAAACTTAAAGGTCATCCATCCGATGACCGGCCATTGCGAAAGTTGCTTAAGAGCGTTTACGCCGCACACTAGCGCCGCCAATGAAAAAAAAACATATCTAGTAATTAGAGATAGAAAATCAAATTATGCTCAACAAACTATTTGAATGAAGTAATTGGAACGAAGTTCCTTATCGCGCGTTGTGAAAGGGGGCTGGACGGAAAAAATTCTTACGAAAAAAGTTGTCACGACACTTTTTTTATCAATAGAAGTGTACGTTAATTTCGCCATTGTTATCACAAGACCGTGTGGCCTAATGGATAAGGCGTCGGCCTTCGGATCCGAAGATTGCAGGTTCGAGTCCTGAAACAGTCGAAATTATTATTTTGTTAATTTTATTTGTAAATTATTTATTTATTTATATTTTTTTCGTTGATTTAATATTTTGTAATAATAATATACAGTATTTTCAAAATGAGTTTCATTTTTGCTATAGTAAGCTATTGTAACAATAGCTTGCAAGGGTTTCAGTGCAAACTGTTTCTTTGTCTGTCAAAATGTTTCTCTGTCTGTCTCTCTCTCTCTTATAGAAAGCAAGCCAGATATTTTCATTTCTATTTCGACGATTATTTTTGTTGAGTGTATACAGGTTTTTTGTAAATAATAAAAAATAATAATAATAATGAATCCTGACAGTGATTCTGCACAAGTTCCGGATATTGCTGATGGAGTTAGGTAAGTAGAGATTATATACAGATAATAATAAATGCTTTTGTATTTTTAGCAAGTACGCACTATAACCTAAAAAAAAACAAAAAAAAACAAAAACAAAAAACAAAAAAAAACCTACTGATAAAGTTTATATAAGATTATATTTGTTAATAATAAAAAAAATATTATTATAACTTAAAAAAAAATAATATTACAATTCCTTCACTAATTAATCGAAAGGAACTTCGTTCCATCCGGGTGTCCCTTGACACCTCTCAAGTTTTTTTTAGCATTTTCACGGCACCTAATGAACACCTGACATGTTATGGTTTAGTTAAATAAGACGTTACGGCCACTTTTAACTATAACGCCTGTTGCAAATAAACAGGCATTTATTTTTGTTGGAAATAAAACTTTGATTTGTATTATGGACGGATCGATTTGGGAATCGATTATCGAGATTCAATTTATTTAGTGGCATAATGGCCCCATCACTAATTGTTCTTTTTTTCATTGTTGGTACACTTGTCTCGGGAAGGCAACAATGGCTGGTTTATAGGTTATCGTGTGTTGATAATTAAATAGATTTTAAGCAGTAATAAGGGCATTTGGAGCCGTATTACTCTAATTAAGTGTATTGTGCAACCTGTGTTTTGTGTGTGTGTACGTCGTAAGCGAATCGCATCGGGAGTACAATTCGCCGCTGTCGACGTCTCCGCTGCTGGAGAAAGCAGGTATTTCCTCGGGGGAAAAGTGCACTTGGGGTAGTTTGGGTGTGATTAGGGAGCCCGAGAAGACCCGGACTCGGATTCCGGCCCCATCAGATCATATGGATCCCGTTCTGGACGGCGGGAGCGGCATGGAACTGTGAGTGGATTTTGTAGATTTTAAGGTGTAACCTAATTTTAAACAGTAGCATAGTGTGTGTTGTGGGTTTCCGCAACATTTTGGTAGCAGAGCGTGGTTACTACCGGACCTCTAGGTTAATCGGTGTAATTTTGTGTATTTTGTTAGTTCGTAATAGGTTAAGCTCATTTCGTGTAAAATCGCACTTCCGGGACAGGTGCGGTTGAATTGTAAGGTTGGTAGTACCGTTGTATTTGGGCTGGGACATTTCTCGGAACGTTAATTGTTACTCAATTTCTTTCAATTGAAAGCATCGAGTCGATTCGGGATATTCGATTCCGTGTTTTCGTTGACTCGTTTTAATTTTGTGTTTAGGTTTATTTAGTTTAAGTTATTTATAATGACAGCGTCACGGCAGGAGTTGGCTCAGCAGCTCCGGTGGTTCACCGGGCTGCTTGCATTAATAGATCGGCCTAACCGGGAGGACGCCTTGGAGACGCGTTCGAAAGAAATGCAGGGTCGTTTCTTGTTGGCCGAGCGGTCGGTAACCGCTCTATTGTCAACCGACCCGGTCGGGGAGAAGGAGCTGGCCCTCCACGCCCAATATGTCAAGGATCTGGAGCACATCCAAGACATCTACGATGAGGTCCTTCAGCGGGTGAAGGACATCGAGCGACTGCGGGAGGGGAAGCCTGTTGCGCGCCTCGCTTCGCTCCACACCCCTGGACCCAGCGCCATGGGAAGATTGGGCGCCCTGGAGGTCCCGCATTTCACCGGATGTATGCGGGACTGGGCTGGATTCCGGAACATGTTTTTGGCCTTGGTGGATACTCGGAAGGATTTCACCAAGGCCGAAAAGCTGGCATATCTCCGTTCCTTCCTAGACGAAGAACCCAGACAGCTCGTACAGCATCTGGAGCTGCAGGATGCGAGCTACGACACCGCCATCCAGCTGCTGGAGAAGCGGTACGAGAAGCCGCGTCTTCAGGCGGACGCGCACGTGACCCATCTGCTGGGATTGCCGAGGGTCAACCATAGGGCTCAGCTGAGGGCGCAGCTGATCACCCCGCTCACCGTGTCCTTAAACGGGTTAAGGACGCTCGGACTGCCCGTCGACCAGTGGTCCTTCCTTCTTCTGCACATCGTTCTGGCCAAGTTGTCGCAGGAGATGAGGGACAAGTTCGAGCGGAATCGACTGGTCCACAAGGATCTCGGCAGCGTTCTGCCCTCGATAGGGGAACTTCTGGAGTTCCTGGAAGAGGAGGCTGGCCTGCTGGAAAACCAGCTAGCCTCCCAGGAGGCTCCGACAAGTGCGCCGGCCCGCACTTCCGGAGTCTACGGCGCCCAGCCGCCACGCAACCCAGGGAAGGGTCGCGGCAGGCTGGTGGCTGCGGCCGCCATCAACCCCGGTTCTGGATGCCGGGTTTGCGGACAGCAGCACTTGGAACAGCTATGTCCAGCAATTCTCGGGCTGCCCACAAAAGAGCGCCGAAACCTCGTTCGGACACGAGGATTGTGTTATGCCTGCCTGGGAGGACATAGGTATAATGAGTGTCCCCAGGCGAGGCCTTGCGATGTGTGCGGCGGACCGCACCATCGCTTACTGTGCACCCGTAGTGCTGAGGGCTCAGCACCGGTTCGAGAGAGGGGATCTCCCACGGGTGGCGGTTTGGGGCCGGGGTCAACTCCGCCTCCGGAAAGACGGAGTCCGCCACGGCCGCCACACTACAACCTCTCGTACACCCCGGCTCAGGTGAGTTGGGGACCGCCGGAACGGAGCCAGGTTCTGGCTACAACCCGGCACCCGGCGCGACCAACACCAGGAGTTGGTGCCTCTAAGGGCCACTGGGTACAGGGAGCCCCACCTCCGGACCCAACACCCGGATACTCGTACGCGTATCCTCCGCCGCCGTTACCGGAACAACAACGACATGAGAACCGTCAACAGTTCTCACCGGTACTGCACGAGTACCCGAGGTTGGAATACCACCCACCCTATCACCGGTATGGTAGGGCAGCTGGATACGCACCACCCCGGATGGTGGCCTGCACGCGTCCGACTTACTGGCCGAGTCATCACGGTTCGACAGGGTCGGCTGCTGGCTCTGACGCGTGACTAGCCTGTGGTCGGGCTACGTCGGAACCGAGGACGGTTCTTTTGCCCATCGCGCAGGTACGCGTTTGGGGACCTAGGGGGGACTTCGTCCGGATACGAGCCCTTCTAGACACTGGGGCACAGGGCTGCTTAATTACTACGAGGGTAGCGAGGCGCCTACGTCTGGAGTGCGCGCCTCCCTCAGTTCCGATTCGGGGAGTCGGAGATACAGAAGTGGGGGGTCTGTCCGGTCAGACCCACATTTTCTTCTCTCCTGTGCATTCCGCTTCGATACGGATTGCGGTGGTCGTGATCGTACTCGACAATCTGCTGGGTTGGCATCCACCGACAGACATTCCGCGGGACGCAATGTCTGACACATCAGGTCTCATGCTGGCAGACCCTCATTTCGAGGAGCCGGCTCCGGTGAACCTCATATTGGGAGCGGATGTACTGGGCTGGATCCTTTTAGGGCCTCAGCGGATTCTGGGCCGCTCTTCGTTGGTAGCTATACCTACCATCTTTGGACACGTATTAATGGGACCGGTTTTCGACCAGGAGACGCGGGATGTCTCACCTGTCGTCGCTACTACCTCCATCGCTAGGACGATGCAAAAATTCTGGGAACTGGAAGAGCCTCCCATGGTCTCCCGTCTGGATCCGGAGCATGTGGAGTGCGAAACCTTTTATAAGGATCACACACGCCGGATGGCGTCGGGTAGGATCGAAACTCGACTGCCCTTTATCGACTGTCCCCCTCTCTTGGGAAAATCGAGGGCGTTGGCAGAGAAACGACTCTTGTCCATGGAGCGTCGTATGTCTCGCGATCCGGTGCTTCGGGAAAAGTATATCGAGTTCATGCGAGAATACGAGGCCTTGGGGCATATGTCGCGGGTGACTGTCGACTGGACAACGACAGATCATTTTTTCTTGCCTCACCACGCGGTGTTGAAGGCCTCATCTGGAAAACTACGGACTGTTTTTGACGGATGGACTGTTACGCGTTGGAGGTCGCCTCAAAAATGCCGACCTGCCCTTCGGTAGCCGTCATCCTCTGCTACTCCCCAAAGGAGGACCTTTGGTAGAACTGGTGGTCTCGGATAGACACCTGAAAAACGCTCACGCGGGGTGTAATGCGTTACTGGCGATATTACAGAGGGAGTTCTGGATTTTGTCCTCTCGGAGAGTGGTTCGCAGCGTGTTATTTAAGTGTGTGGCTTGTTATCGGGTGAAGGCCTCCACTATGCAGCCACAGATGGGGGATCTCCCTTCTGACCGGGTTTGTCAGACTACTAGGCCGTTCGACGGGGTCGGTACGGATTTTGCTGGACCGTTTCTGGTGAGAACCACAGCCTATCGTAACACTAGGGTCACGAAAGCATACCTGTGCGTTTTTGTCTGCCTGGCCACTAAGGCCGTCCACCTGGAAGTGGTTTCGGCTCTGTCTACGGAAGCCTTTGTCGCCACGCTGGATCGTTTTGTTTCGCGACGGGGTTTACCTTCTCTCATTCGGTCCGACAACGGTACCAACTACAGAGGCACTGCCAACTACTTAAAAGATGTGAACGATTTTCTGGATATAAATTGTAATAGCATAAGTCAAGCTCTCGCACATGGCGATTTAGTGTGCCAGCCTGTCCCCACTGGGGCAGGATATTTGAAGCCGCGGTAAAATTGCCAAAAACCCACTTGCGCCGGGTAGTCGGGGAAACTACCCTCACGTATGAGGAACTTACAACTGTGTTTTATAAGGTTGAGGCGGTTCTCAACTCGCGTCCGCTTTGTCCACTCTCCTCTGACGCAAATGACATGGAAGTCCTGACCCCTGGTCATTTTTTGGTCGGTCAGCCACTCACTGCCCTGCCTGAGTATCCCTGGAAGGATGAACGCAGACACCGGATGTCTCGTTTTCAAATGATACAACAAATGAGTCAGGACTTGTGGCGTCGTTGGTCACTGGAGTATCTGCATTTATTGCAGCAGCGTGTAAAGTGGACAGACCGGACGTCGCCCCCTTCGGAGGGGGATCTGGTTTTATTAAAAGAGGCTAATTTGCCATCGTTATTTTGGAGACGAGGTCGCATTTTAAAGTTAATCTGGGGCGCGGATGGGACTCCGCGTGTGGCGCAAGTGTTGGTTGATGGATCGGTGCTAAATCGCGCAGTCGCGACCTTAGCTCGATTACCGGTTGACTAGTTTAAGATTTCAGGCTAGAAAGCGGTACGTCCGCTTTGGGTGGCGGGATGTTGCAAATAAACAGGCATTTATTTTTGTTGGAAATAAAACTTTGATTTGTATTATGGACGGATCGATTTGGGAATCGATTATCGAGATTCAATTTATTTAGTGGCATAATGGCCCCATCACTACTTGTTCTTTTTTTCATTGTTGGTACACTTGTCTCGGGAAGGCAACAATGGCTGGTTTATAGGTTATCGTGTGTTGATAATTAAATAGATTTTAAGCAGTAATAAGGGCATTTGGAGCCGTATTACTCTAATTAAGTGTATTGTGCAACCTGTGTTTTGTGTGTGTGTACGTCGTAAGCGAATCGCATCGGGAGTACAATTCGCCGCTGTCGACGTCTCCGCTGCTGGAGAAAGCAGGTATTTCCTCGGGGGAAAAGTGCACTTGGGGTAGTTTGGGTGTGATTAGGGAGCCCGAGAATACCCGGACTCGGATTCCGGCCCCATCAGATCATATGGATCCCGTTCTGGACGGCGGGAGCGGCATGGAACTGTGAGTGGATTTTGTAGATTTTAAGGTGTAACCTAATTTTAAACAGTAGCATAGTGTGTGTTGTGGGTTTCCGCAACAACGCCATATTTAACTAAACCATAACATGTCAGGTGTTCATTAGGTGACCTAAAAATGCTAAATTACTTCATTCAGATAGTTTGTTGAGCATAATTTGATTTCCTATCTCTATTTACTAGATATGTTTTTTTTTTCATTGGCGGCGCTAAGTAGTGTGCGGCGTAAACGCTCTTAAGCTTAGCAATCGCAGACCGGGCGCCATCGAGCTCCTATAATAGTAGTTTATGCAACTGTCATATAATGAAGGGTATTAAAACACGAGTGTGAGTTTATGAAACGAGCGCAGCGAGTTTCATAATAGTAACGAGTGTTTTAATACCCGTGTTATATGCAGTTGCATACACTACTTTATCTTCACTAATGCAATTAGTCAAACAACAAGAGTAAAAGCTGACAATAGTTTATTTATAATAATTGTTCAAATTTTGGATGGTACAATTTTGAAAGTTAATGTTAATTATTGATGCAGCAGCTGTAGCGGTCGCGGGGCAAGCAGTAGAGCTCGTAGACGGAGTTGGAATATTTATAATTACTTCATTCGTCTTGTTTTCTATACTGTTCAAGATCGTATATGAATTTTATTCATTAAAGACTCATCAATATAGCTTTCAGCCACAGTAGAAGACTTCCACCCCCCGTGTCGTTTCAGTGCGGTCAAATCACCACCGCTATCTATGAGAAGGGTCGCCGAGGTGCGCCGGAAGCAATGCCCCGTGTACAACGCTGGGTTAGGCAGATTCAAAAAACTTGCGAGAGTTTTTCCCAGAGCACCAAATTTATTAATACCAGTTCTTTGATCGACGCACTTCCCCGATCTATAGCTCAAGAAAAAGGCAGGGTTTCGACAGGGGGTGGGTCGAAGTTCCATGTATTTTTTACATACGGCATAGCAGTTGCCCGTCACAACGAAAGAACGATCTATTTTCGTTTTTGTTTTCGAAACTTTCACCATGATTGTACTGTCGTCTATGTTAGAGACTTCATCGAACTGGATGTTGTATAGCTCTTGCCTTCGGCATGCCCTCATTATGCCGAAGATTAGTGCAACCTGTAACAATAAACGATATAATAAGCTTGAGGTACATAGCCAAGGCAAAAACTATGATTTATGAAGTAGTAAAGTGTAGGTACCTACTACCTAATTTATACACAAAGCGCTTAAATGGAGTGTCTAGATAACTTGCGTGTGTAGTACGTAAGTACTAGGTAGATTAAATAACAGAACTAAAATACACTTACCTTTTTAAAAAGATACAAAATATCTGGTGAATCTTTCAGGAACATCTTTATTTGACCTGATGTAAACGTCAAGGACTTTTTTCCTTGTGTCCTTCTGAACTGCGTTTCAGGAACGCTATGACTTTTGAATACTTCGTGATATCAATATTGTTGTAGATACTCAGTGTGGACTTGAGCATAGAATATTTAGCCCACATAGAAGATGGCTTGAATTTGTCGGAGAGGTCTTTGAGATACACAAGAATAACATTTTCAGAAAATGATGTAGTTTTCTTTTCGATCTTCCATGCCAAAAAGTTATTATATTCTTTTTCATATAATTTTCTAGATTTTTCTGGCAAAAGATTGTGAGTTACTTTTGTTGCCAATTCTAGAATATCCGGAGGCGTACAAATATCATCGTCGCTGTCCATTTTTAACTTTTAATTTGTATTTTAAAAACAAAACACATTGCGAAACATTAAATTCACGCGTACGTGTATTGTCACAGTGAACTTGCCGCCATTAAAATCTAACCAATGAGAGCGCAGCTGCGCGCTGTTCTTTTTTTATTTAATTGGCACAAGATCGTACCAAAGAGTTTTGTGTATGTAAGTAGGTAGTAGTTGTTAGTAGTTTCGACGAAGTTTTCACGTATAACCCAACTGTTTTCAAAAGCCAGCCTAATATCAAAATTTTATACGACTTGTATGAGGATTTTGACATAAGGCTCGCCAGGTTAATTGGTCGCGTTTTATTGATGTTATAATGAGATTTTACGATATCGATGTGGATATTATACCATCATGTGAAATTGCTTAAATTGAGTGTTTTGTTGTCTGCGCTATAACAGTAGTAATTATAAGTCAAGTATTGGGAACATAAGTAGAATGTTACAACATTAGTGTAGATAAATAAATAAAAAGGACAAATAGTAAGTTGGAATATGGAACATCGACTCTTTAGTTAGTTACCTACAGAATATGTCTGTAAACGAGACAAACCTCTTTGCTACATCCAGACATACTGCCATATTGTTATTGTTATGTTCCGGTAGGCGTATACATGATCTTAACACTACTTCCAATAGATTCACAACACATAATCGAAAGGAGCCATAGTTTAGTGTTGTGACCAACCTTCGGCTCAAAAACCGATATTCTGACCACAGGCAGTCAGGTTGGAAGTTGATGTCCAATATTGAAAACAAGAATTTCAAGAATTTAGATCCAGTGTTTTGGGTTAAGCAAACTATTAAACTAAAAAACTAAAAAACCGAGACGTCAAGCATCTAATTGTACAAACCTGTTCATGAATATTAGAGGGAAATCTAAAGAGGCCTCACGTACTGTAATTGCTGGTTGGATTAAATCTTTGCTAATAGAGGCAGGCATTTCTGCATCTGTTGGTAGCATAAGATCCGGTCATTCCCAGTTGCCACCGCCTGCAACGCCACCGCCGGTGGCAAATGGCCGTAGCGTCCAAAAATTGGACCGATAATTTCCCTCTCGTCGAGAGAAGATAGAAAAGGTGTTCAATAAATGGGATGTGTAAATTAAAATCAATAATTGTGACAAAATGAATATGTAACTAATTACAAATTTTAAATAAAATAAATATCTTATTCTTATTTAAATATCTCTTTTTTTTTTACTTATTCGTTGCTTACAATAATTACCACAAAATGTTATTATTATTTTTATCTTTTTTATAAATTTTTCTTAATTAACATTTTTCTTAATTAATTGTAAACATGACTCAAAAATATTTTACATCTTTCGAGAGATCACTTATTGATTGTAGCATTCTTCACTATAATGTAAGTAATTATGTAGTTCATTTATTATGAAATCAATTTCAAATAAAAATCAATCAACTGGTTTAAATAAACATGTGACACTATTATTAGTTGGTAGTAGTGGTTGAACCTCACGTCTATAGAATCGAGCGAACGTATTACTAGACTTACAATTTCCTCGAGATAAGATTTCCTCGAGAGGCTCTCGAAATTTGAATTTGCTCACAAAAAAGTGTCCAGCCGCTTGACACTTGTTTGTGTGAGTTTCATTCATCATTTGATATAACCGATAATTGGTTTAACATAGAAGCAGAAGGTCATGTGACAAACAATTTGGTTTGAGAAACATTCTGTATTAATTTGCTAAAAGCAATCTAAGGGCTCTTTCGCCGGGGACCGCTGCTGCCGTGCGGTGTCATGTTGTGCGTCGCAAGCCGCACGACTGTTTTAATATGGAACGCAGTGCAAACGTGCGTTAGCCGTCCGACAACAAACGTCTAAATTGAAAGAGCCCTAAGTATTATTGAAGCCTTCAAAAGGTAGAGTTCTGTAGCCATTCGATCACGTTAACAAAAACGAGAATATGTGTGGCGACATTTTAATTCTCCTTCTAATGTCACCAGGAGGCGCTGACACACGCCTGCAGATCAGCAGGCTGATTCACGAACATAAAGAAAATTGTATATACTAGAAATAGAGACTTATCTTCGACGTCAAAATAGGTACTAGACAAGTAGCACCGTCTGAATCTTTTAGTTGTTACTTTATAACGCGTACTCGTTCTACGCACGGGATCCCAGTACTTCCAGTACTTTTAATTAATAAATAAAGGATACCTATGTAAAGAAATACACATTTAAATTATAATGAAGGTTTTTATTTATTAATAGTTGAAATTAGATGTTAATTTTATTGACAGAATGGTTTGTAAAAAATTGTAAGCCAATTCTCTGCAAATAAGATTAATAATATAATTATAAGACTAGCAGGTAAAACACGTTAAATATTTCGTAAACAAAACATGAACGGAACCTTAACTAACCAATAATTGGCATTTTTAAATAAAATAGAATAATTTGTAATAAAGTACAAAAATGTCGTCTTATTAGGAAGCTATTATAACAATACAAGCAATATAAACACACTATCTTAAGTTATTTCAAAACAAAAATATCATTTGCATAAATTGCCTATAATTATTATAGGCAATATATGCAAACTATCTTAAATTATTCCAAAACAAAAATATAATTTAAGAAGCTATTAACAATTGTAAGCAAAAATTTTTTTGGGTTCCTAAATGTACATTTAGATATTAAGAGGCCTATTACATCTCAACTGTGATTTTTGCGTAAAATGCCCATTTTCGCATTTTGTAGTAATTTTCCAGTTGTATTTATCGTTTTTATCGAAATAGGATAATAAATTCATGCTTAGTATTTCAAATTTCCACTCTGCGAGAAAAAGCTGAGTGCGGACGGCCGCACTAAGGAGTATTTTTGCTTTAAAACTGGTCAAAAGTCCAATTCAGAAACTAACGCAAAGTACTTTCAAACCAGTTTTTTTATAAACTTTATTAACCCACGAGTCGGGTAGAAGCCACAAAATTAACACTACGTGGAACGCTTTGGCGTACAATCAGTCTGAAAGAGTCATTCGTGTGCATCGCATGTCTTTGCTCTCGGCGCTCTCAATATTTTTTCAATTTCTAAGGTGATTTGTGGTTATTTTTGGTGGCGTGCTACAATAAATTGTTTTAAACATGGAAGATGAAGGTATGTTCTGAATTTTTCATGTATTATTTTATTATTTTAATACGGAAATGATAGGTCTATTGAGTGTTATTTCAGACATGTTATAAATATGAATTTTTTTACTTAGAAACAAATTCACAGGCATTTTTCTTTATGTGTCGGGCTTTGTCGGGCAAAACTTTCTTTTATATATGAAAGTACGGACCCTCATCTATCATATTTAGTTGAAAGTAGTTCCACATTCTTCCTCCATTTTGAAAAAAAAAAAATTAATCACTTCAGGTGAAATGTAAAATTTTTTCGATCTTAACAATTTATTATTATTTTTTGTTTTTTGTTTTAGGAAATGTTAAGAAATTTACTAGGCGGGCATTATTTGACATGATGCAATAATGTTCTGTATCAGAAACTGATGACCAGTTGGCTTCGTTGGAGAGAAAGCTTGTGGAGGTTACTGGCTGCCCGGATGACAAGGAAATACTTTAACTCGATCTCCTAGGCATTTCAAAAGTGAATTTAAGGTTAAATGGGTTGCTGCAAGGTACATTAAAGACCGCTTTATGAAAAAAAATTAAAAATGGCTGGCTGGCTCAATTACATTACTGTTTGGAAACTTCAAAAAGAACTCGATTACTCGATTTTGCGAGGAAATTTTCAAGAGTGCTATGTAACCGAGATATTTTGCATCGGTTGCTTTTAACTTTGGACCCATTCTTGAGCAACAATAGAAAAAAAAAACCACAAAAAAAAGTAAATGTTTTTCTAAAAGTGCTTTGGAATTACTAATTTCGGGTGAACCTTCCAAGTCCTTAGCCACTAGTCTTGAAGAAAATGACTCAGATGACAACACTGATTGCGAATCTGGTTAGTATAATCATATTATGAGTAAT
Organism: Eudonia lacustrata; assembly: GCA_947562085.1. NCBI lineage: Eukaryota > Metazoa > Arthropoda > Insecta > Lepidoptera > Crambidae > Eudonia > Eudonia lacustrata. The sequence goes on along the minus strand of OX387318.1, from coordinate 12,676,216 downwards.
TTATATTGTTTAAATTGGTTTTTTTTTTGTAATATATTTGTAAAATTGCATTTTTTTTACTGAAAATACAAATATTTGTAATAATATGGCTATATATTAAACGATTATGTTTTTTTAATGATATTATGTAGTTTTCATTTCATTTCACTAGAAACATCAAATAATTTTGACCGAGTTTAAAAACTCGGTCAAAATTAATAAACAAATACTCCTCTGTGGGCCGGCGCATCGCATTTTGTAGTAATTTTGCAGTTGTATTTATCGTTTTTATCGAAATAGGATAATAAATTTATTATAAAATATTTATTCCTCATGAAGTAACAATTATTCTGGTATAAATTTTGCTCAATAATATTATCGTAGATAGGAGAAATTCACAGCGATCTTACAGCGATTTTCGAAGTTTTTCTGGTTTAGAATAAGATTTTTTTTCTATGTAAAATCAATGATATCTAAAAATTCCGAGGCCGCTACGAACTATTCGACTATACAGGTTGTAGATTTGCATTCCCGCCATAAATTTACAGCTGATCGTAATTGGTACACTTAATGACTAAAAAATACTTTTAACACGGAGAAAGTAATAAGGAACCGATTGATTAATAAAATGATCTCAGTGTAAATTAGAATAGCGACCGTCGACTGACGAGAATAGCTGTGCAGACCGTAGTAGGTACATAAGAGCGCAGCGGGCGGACATTAAGTCGATGAACTTACGTAAACTTGTAGGTACTATTATGTATTCTGTGGTAAAGTGGCTTACTCTTACGCATAAGTATACTTTGTTGCAATAAACTATTATTAGGTACTTACTGATCATGTTTAAGATACTCGCAGGTACTGCTCAAAGTGGGCACCTTCACGTTCTATGCACAAATGAGCACGGCGCCTTAAGTTTCTAGGTAACTTTTGCAGCACACTACGATTTGACCTTACACTCTCAAAAGCCATTAAAATATTTTGTTTTAACTGCACAACACTCGTGATTTCGTCTTTATAAACCATTCTTTTTATGTCTCCCCACAAATAAAAGTCACAAGGAGTCAAGTCTGGCGACCTCGGAGGCCAGGGCACTGGCCCACCTCGACCAATCCACTCGGTTCCGAACACTTCGTCCAAATAATCGCGCACTTGGCGTCCATAATGCGGAGGCGCCCCGTCCTGGTGGTAAAAGAGATTCCGGTGAAGAGCTAGTGGCACGTCGTCAAGCATTACGTCAACTACGTGCTAAAACATACACTCGTCCGTCCATAGAATGCTGGCTTCTCGGTGTTCTAGTATCCAGTGACAAAAAGTGACCCGGGCGGCATGATCTTGCTCGTTCAATTCTTGAACTCTTCTGAAGTGGAACGGGTGCTGTTGCTCCGACTTAAGAAGCCCCCAGACTGTTGTGTGGTGGACATTGAAGTGGCGGCCAGCATCACGAGTACTGGCACGTGGTTCCCTCTCGAAGTATTCGAGTATTTGCTCTTGCAAATCGACTGAGAGGCCCACACTGCCGCGACCCTGCGCATGTCGAGTAACGTTGAACTGGCCATGATCCCTCAGTCGTTGCGTGGCAGCAAGCATTACCTCGCGCGATGGAGTTGGTCTGTTTGGAAACATTTCCACAAACATGACCACGGCTCGACGTAGACTGTTCCCACTAATTGCGTATAATCGCACCATCTCCACAAGTTCTACGTTAGAATAATTTTCCGTCATTTTACTTTTTTTACACACACAAACAACACACCTAAGAACACGTTTCGCTCCAAATTCGCTAGGGCTAAGAAATGTGTCACTCGTTCGGGGTTGCGCGGCACACTGGCTTTGATGCGTGCCGCGTGCCGGCCGCCGGCGCTCGCCGCGCCGACTAGGCTGCGGGCGCGCCGCGAAGCTCGAGCTTGTTGCTACCTACTCGTGGTCGGGTGAGCGGGCGTACGCGAACGAGCGTTTATTTTTTAGTGCTACGCAGACGTGCGATTCGTATTTACAGATTTTGAAAATATGATTATTATTTTTTCATATTCTTTTTATAATTTATTTGTAATAAGTATAAGCAATACGACTGCTGCTATGAATATGGCGTGAATGCAAATCAACAAGTTGTATAAGAGATAACATTCTATTTTTTTTATTTCATTTGTTTAGAACAGTAGTTCAATCTAGGAGCTCAAAAAAGTGCCTTTGCGCATTTTATGAAAATCTTTCTCTGCTATTTTGGGTTTCATTAAAAAGTTAACCAAAATTTACAAAAAGCGAGGCCGCTACGAACTATGCCAATAACTATTCTACACTATTCAAGAAATCAAAATTGTTAATGTATTTTCGTTTCTGAGATCGAGAACGCCTAAAATGGCCATTTTACGCAAAAATCATAGTCAAAATGTAATAGGGCCCTTAAACAAAAATAAGAAAAGATCGCTCAACCAGATAGATAGATAGATCTTTTCTTATTTTGAGCATACTACTTAACTAGAACTTATTTTATTTCTTATTTAATTATGCCAATTATTGATCTTTCTTAAGTACTTAACTATTATTATTTTTCTTTTAAAACATTTACTGTGATATTTTTTTGCTTTCATTTGTACCTTATCCTCCTCGTCATCAACCAGCTTTCGCCCAGACAAAATCTTATTTAAATCTTTACAGTAATTGTATACTAAGCAGCGGCTTACAATATTTATTAAATATGTGGTTAATCGATCTTTATGCATTTGGCAATACAAAATATCAAAATCAACTATCATTATTATAGTAGTTTTAATAATTTCTTTTTAATTTACTTTATACGTGAGAAATTAATTTGATCAGCTCGCTACTTGGGGTGCAAAGCCACCTTCGACCAGCACTCTCTGTATTGAATATATTCAATTTTGTCTGTGCTTGATAAACTGTTTTTACAGTTTGAACAATTTTTAAAAATTAGTTGTGGTTTTTTTTTTAAAATAACCACAGATGTATTGCAGTGGGGCTGTTCTTCTAGGATTTGATTTTTTATCTTCAATTGGTGTAAAGTTTAAACTTAAAACAGGAGCAAAATCAAATGTGCTGGTCGATGGGACTTCAGGGCTCTCGCTGATGACAAGGGTATACATTGCTTTAAAAACATCATCCTCACAATTTTTACTGCGGGAGTGGACACTGGTTAAATTATTTACCAATAATGTGGTGGCAGCTGACTCAAATTGGTCACAAGTTGGATTATTGTTACGGCACCAATAACTTTTTTTTTCAAATTTTCCAAGGGATCTTGATTAAGGTGCCAATCAGATGACACTGAGTATTTTTTTTTAAATTTATTTAGTAATACCTGAATTCCATTCAGTGTCCACACCCAATTAGAAATTGTAGGAACTGACTCTTTTCTGCCATTGGGAGTTATAAACTTCATTGTTTTTTTGTGGATTGAATTTTCTGTAGCAGGCCCGAGTAATGGTTTGGCGTTTTTATTTTGTTTATAGCTCCCATTGACAGAGTCAAAAATATTGTCCATGAACAATAACAAATCGGCTGTGTCCTTGCATTCAGCTGGTAGAATTGTCTTATCTAAAACAAACAAAAAATACCTAATTAATAAAGCTCACTCATTTATACATTAAGTATCAAAAACCCTGTCCGATCCGTAAATCCGTTTTAATACATAAGTATTGTATAGTGTCTGAAATTTTTATCCCCCAATATTTTGAATAAGATTCTGGGAAAATTAGAACTACCTATGTCAAATTTTATTTTTGAGTTATGAACTTACCAAACCAATATCACTAGTTTTGAATTTAGTAAAATTGTCAATTTGAGAAATAGAAATAAGTAAAAAAAATGGATTTTTGACATTATTTTATTTATCAAAAATGTAATTCTTTTTTGCCATTTTAGAAACTGTAGTATTTTTTGTAATGTATATAAAAAAATATTATATATACCTGCAAGGTATCCTATGCTGGAGGCAACAGTGCGACTAAAAATCTGACTTGCATATTTTACTTTCATCTTGTTTATCTTTTCGGGATTTATGTGACATTCAGTGAGTTTTGGGATCATCCTAATACCTTTGTATCCAGGATTTTCTTGATTTATTAGGGTTAGATGTGACCATTTCGCAAACTTTGTCTCGCCATCTTTCATAAATTTTAAGTTTTTGGTTAGTAAATTGTTTCTTATACCTTTTAAAAGGTGAGGGGGATCATATAATGGTACAATTTCTTGACTATTTATCCATAAAATATTTTCAACAGGAGTTTCTCCTTTTCTAAGATACACCTCCCTTGTTTCATTTAACATATTTTTATTGCATGTCTGTTGTTGGATCCTTGATCACATAACTTTTCACCAACTTTTTAGCTGCTTTAATTCTGCAGACTGCCTTTTTACTTTATTATGCAGTTGTCTATTTTTTCTCTTAGCTGCAACAAGTTGAGAATGCACCAACTTCTCTTCCTAATTGAAGTGAAATATACCTATCTTTTGGGTTTTTTTTAGTCTCTGTAAAGAAAAAAAACGTTTTTAACACAAATCAAAATTTCATTCCATCAAAATCAAAAAGTTCATCAAGGTCAAATCCGTAATTAAATTTAATTCTATTTAACATATTAATTTCAAATTGTAGAAGTATAATGAAACTGTAAAAATATTTATACGCAGAAAATAATTCATACAAACCTGGCATATTTAATGTTGGAATAGCAATTTTACTGAGTTTGTTGTTACGGCAAAGGTATTGTTCAGCAAAGTGTGAACAACACACGGAAATACTTGTATTTATAGTATGTTAATTTTCCAAACCCAAGATATCTTAGCCAATTGCATACAACCATGTGTTAAATCGGTCCATATCATGTTCTGGTTTAGGAAACCCATGAAGAACTGGATTAGAACCTAAAACAATTAATGTATAATGGTGGTCAATAAAGTGTTTAAACATCTATTTATTGTGTTGAATTTACTGAATTAATCAATTAATCAAACTCAAGGTATTCTTCTTTTAAAATATGGGTTATAGAATAGACTAAAGTAAACCATCCTATCTTACTGTTTCAATAAAAGTTGCCTTTATCTTGACAGCATAAATATTGTGGTGGTGAAACAAGGACGAAAGGGAGATATTAGAATTAAATTTAAATAGAATTAACACTAGAACGCCTAAACCGTCAAAATGACGGATATCGATTTTTATTTTTTTATTTTCTCCGGAAATATTTGGTGAAATGTGATGAAATTAATTTACTTTTATTTTTTTTGCCTATATTATTCTAAAAGATGGTTAAGTAATCTATAAGTGATATTAGTATAATGTTATAACAAGGTATACCTATAACGCCCAGCGCCAGCGTCAAAATGACGGACTTATAATGTGAGCGTATTTTCAAAATTAATTTTATAGTCGATGCAAACTACCTCCAGTAAAGAGTTTATAGGTGGATTTTACCATTTTTTATTCATTTATATTCATTTATTTCATAACTGTGCAGTTTTACAACGACACTATGTATGGCGTAGACATTTTAGACCCAATGGCAAGAAAATATTCTACCAGAGCCGGGACATGCAGGTGGCCAATGCATGTTTTTTATAATATACTTGATATTGCTGCTGTCAATGCATGGATATTATATAAGCAGACAAAAAGCAAAATATAAACCGCCATGATTTTATTTTGAAGCTCGTAAGTGAACTCAGTGAGCCTTATATCAGCGCACAATCAAGCCAGACAGCCACTAAAAGCTCCAACAGGGCTTCTTCTGCTAATCCAGGCTCTAGCAGGAGGGACCTACAGACACCAGGGGCATCTGGTAAAAAGAGAGCAAATTGTCTTGTGCGAAAAAACTGCCAAAAAAACAAGGCATCTGAAAAATGCGCCATTTGCCAAAAATTGTATGTGGAAAATGTGTAGGTCGCGAAGAAAAACAATTATTTGTGAAAAATGTTTATGCTAATTGCTAACCTATTTTTGTAATACTTTTGTTTTTTAACAATATACCTCATAGTTTACTATTAAATTGAATTTTATAGTTTAACCTCTAACATCCAGTGCCAAACCAATGACAGCGCCTCGCCGATGACGTAATTCGCAAAATGGCGAATACCGATCGTCGATCACAAAAATAATGATTACGTTGCAACCAGATCATATTTTATCATTTTGTAAACGGCAATTTACTAATTGATAAATTTCCTTTCCGGCAGGTTTTTTTTTTTTTTTTTTAATTTATTTAATAATATAACAATGAAATTAAATTATAAAGCAAACCATAAATCACGGAGATTTGTCCGGTATGCTACAAATAAGTTGAGCTCAACATCTGCACATAACATCAACAAAATGCAGAAACAATAAAAGTAAACATAGATTAGGTAGGTACTTTAAATTAGCACACATGACATTAAATAAAATTGCGATACAAATGAGTCGCGTCAGCAGGCCACCTGCATTATGTGAGAAAGAGATACAAGCTAGCTAGAATGTTCGCTTCAGTTATACCGTGCTATTGTGAAGTTGGCCAGACTGAGCGACAAAGCATAAATGTGCGTGCATAATAGAAACTTTTATTTCGTTGGCTACAGGATGTTCAAAAAATGCAATTTAAATTTTTTCTTTATATTATTTTTTGTTATGCTATTCAAAAATGTAGGATCAATGTCATTTAATAGACGAGGAACTAAATAGTGCGTTGTCCGTTCTCCATAAGTATTTTTAGCTTTTGTTGTCATTAAACGCTCGTTAATTACTTTTCTGGTCTTAATTTTATGCAAAACTTTTTTTTCTTGGATATCTTCGTTAAAAAATTGTTCTTTTAAGAGGGAATACAGAAATTTAATATGTACGGGGAAAATATTGCAATGCCTAAAAAGATCATATTCACTATTTTTGTATTGTTCTTTGACTGCAGGTGATACGATTTTTTTCAAAATTCTAATTTGGAGACTTTGGATTTTATCGAGATAGCTTTTAAACGTTCTGCCATAGCTGGTAATTCCATAATTAACAATAGAATCTGCTAAGGTATTGTATAGCAATAAGAGTATTTTGTATGGTATTTTATTTCTTATTATTATTATATTGGCTAGAAATGCTCTAAGCCTGTCACAGATGCCATTGATATGTGGGAGCCAGTTAAATTTATTATCAATCACCAAGCCAAGGTACGTATGTTTATCTACGGTTTCAATTTCACGGCAACCACATTTTTGTTGCTTTTGATGAAAACACGTATGTTCGTGAGCTTTAAGGTTCCTATTTGTATCAACGAAAGTCTTGGTGAAAGGTGATCGGATATGTACTAGCTTTGTCTTATCAGCATTGAGGACGAGATGGTTATCATGACACCATTTGTTTAAAGAGTCGAAATCTTGTTGAAGTCTCTCAAGAGCTATTTTAATATTTTTATCGGCTATTATTAAACACGTGTCGTCCGCATACTGATAAGATGTGCAGTGCTTAAGTACATTATTCATGTCATTCACATAAGCAATAAAGTGGAGTGGACCGAGCACAGATCCTTGAGCTGTACCTTCAGTGACAGGTAGGACATCACTTTTCGCATCATCTATCTTAACATAATAGGACCTGTCTTTAAGGTAATCTCCACACCACCTCAAAACAGGACCCCTGATTCCTGTATTTTCTAGTTTTGTCAGCAGATTTTCATGATTTAAAGTGTCAAATGCCCGTGAGAAATCAATGAAAAGAGCTAGAACATGTTTACGATCATTAAGATGATTATTGACTTCATCACAAAACTTAGACAGTAATGATGTCGTGCTCTTGAGGGGCTGGAAACCATACTGGTTGGGGTTTATTATTTTGTTTTTATGATAAAAGCAATGTATCTGATCGCACACGTACTTTTCAATAATTTTGTCTATGGATGATAAGAGTGATATCGGGCGATAATTACAAACATCATCAAATTTGCCTTTCTTATGAACAGGCCGCACACAGCTTAGCTTGAGTTCGTCTGGGTATTTCCCTATCGCAAAACTGGCGTTTATTAATTGTGCGATGGAATCAGACACCTTGTGAGCTATTTGTTTAATATCCGCAATCCTAATGCCATCGCCACCAGGGGCTTTCCTGCTATTGAGTTTCGAAATTATTTTTTCAATTTTTTTTGGAGTTGCTTTTTCAAAATGTAGGGTGACATTAGCAGTTTTTTTATAACAATTTATGTCAAGTAATTTAACCGGGCACGTTGGAAGAATATCTTTCACTGCTTGACGAAATTCTCGTGCGAATTTATTAGCTATAACCTGTGAGTATTTAGTGGAATGAAAAGCTTTTGAGATTGTTTCGTCTATCGATTTAATGACCCTGCCATAAATTAAGTTAATCACTTGCCACAATTTTCGAGGATTCCGGATATTTGCATTAATTTCATTTTGATAATACTTATTTCTACTATACTCAAGTATCCTATGAATTTTGTTCCTAAATGTATTATATTCTAGACGAAGACAACTGTTTGTAGGATCTTTTTTCCATTTATTAAAAAGGGCATCTCTTTTGTTACACATTTTAAGCATATATTGTTTAACCCAAGGTTGCTTGGTGTGTTTATTCGTATGTTGAGATTTTAATTGTACTGATTTATAATAACAGTCATTGAAATTCGATTTAATGAAGTCATAAATTTTTTTAGGACACGATGTATTTTTAATGGCCGTCCAATCAGTACTATTTAGTTCCTTAATTAAAGTATTACTGTTGTGATAACTTATCTTACGTTTCTTTGGATCATCCTGTATCCGATTCGAACATATTTCTTCGCAGGCTAGCAGAATGACTCGGTGATCCGCCAGAACCGTATCGACTGCGGCCGTACACGGACTCAGTGAGGTTAATCGCGTGAACAAGTGGTCAATACAGGACCTGCTAACTTTACCTAGTCTAGTCTCAATTCTAGTATAATCCGTTATACCTACAGTGAATCCGTGCTCGGAAAGCATGTCAATATATGAGTTTCTGACTGCACTGCTGGTTTTAAGGTCCAAGTTGGCGTCGCCAAGTATGATTGTGTTCAATGTTAAACAACCGCTTAGAAATTGTGACAATTCGGAAACAAAAATAGTTTTATCAGTGGAAGGTGGTCTGTAAAATGCGCACAATCTTACGGTGTTATTGTTCGCGGTCATTAAGTTGCCGTTTAAGAATTCAAAGCTCGACATTTTGGTTGTTATTTGAGTAAATTTAAGATAATTTTTAACATAGACTATTATCCCGCCTCCTTTCTGTTTGGAACGTAACTCTGTGTGCATTCTATAGCCAGAAATATTGTATAGGTCACTAATATTCAAGGAAATTCCGACTTCAGTCAATACAATGACGTCGATAGCAACATCACATGAATCTATAATTAGCAGCAATTTGTTAAAATTTTTAATTAAAGATCTTATGTTGACATGTAGGCAAAACAAATTAATATTGTTGTAGGGTACTTGATTAATAAATGAGTTTACAGTGGAACAATCAAATATTTCTATAGATTGTGAATTGACATTTTCATTACACATTTTAATCTTAATTCTAAATAAGAATCTTAAGTCTAGGCAAAGCACAAAAGAGAAAAAGGTTGTAGGCGTAATAGATTATTAAGATTGTGTAGTTTATTTAAGCAGTAACGAATCTATGTCTGCTATGGATCTTATAATATGTGGACGAGTATTGTCGTCGGTTTTCTTGACATAGATAGTACCAACCTTGCACCAGATGAATTTGTAGGTGCCTTTTAGTTTTTGTTGGGCATTATATAAAAGTGTTTTGGTACGATGTGTTAACGCTTCACGTATAAAGACGCGACGGGCGGCTTGATCCACAGGCAACTTCGGTACTAGACTCCCTGCTGTTAAGTCCGTCTTCTTGGCCGAGTTGACCCACTGAGTGCGTATGGTTTTAGACTTGACTTCAACCAGTATATGACCCGGTTGCGGACGATCCTTAGGTTTTTGCAGACGGCGGGTGCTTAATATACCATCAGGATTTACACCTATTTTCTCAGCAACCTTATTCACTACTTCGGTGACATCTTGATTTGGAGTTTCCGGAATACCTGCTACCTCTAATGTGCAGGCCAGTAGTTTCTGGTCTACCTCGTTGATGTGTTGTTCCATGGATGCAATTCTTAGTTCAAAGCTCTTGTTTTTATTTAGTATGTCTGTATTTTTGTTCAATAAGGTTTTAATAGTATTTTCTTGCCTTTTTACTATATCTTCGAGCTCTGCTATCTGACCATTCATGTGCTCCAGAGCAGTTGTAAGGTCACCTAGTTCTGCTTTGAGAATCCTCTGAGTCTCACGAGTGATGTTTGTGACCAGTTTCTTTTCATCAAAGGCAGGATGAGAGAGACCCTCCTCCTCTTCAGAGCTATCGTCCGGTGCCACAAAGAAAGACGAACGCCTGGATACATTGATCAGGCATTCATCACAGCTCCACTCTAGACCGTCTGAGTTCCGGAGGGCTGCAAGCTGCTTGTTGGTTAGTTTTGAACAGCCAGTTGTCGAGTGCACAGTTTTATTACACCTACTACATATAAGTCCTGGAGATTTTAACGTAATATTTTTATTACAGCACGTACACTTTTTTGGTGCCATGATAATCTCGGTCGCGGGTAGGCAAAGCGTAAAGAGAGACGAAACGTAACGTAACGCGTCCGACGCAAGTGCAGTCACGAGCTCAACAGGTCAGGTATCAAGATATATGTGATTATTGAAATAGTTTATTGGTCATACATGATCAAACTTTACGAACCATATTGTGGCCTCAATCACAAGAAATAAACGCGCAGTAGTACATAAAACAAAGAACAAGGACCCATGCTGTCTAATTGTATAAACAAAACTCCGAGATGTTTACAAAAACAACACTTGAAATACGACCTACGAAAGCAAAAAATGAACTAGGGGTGTTACTTCACTTTTTGTAATGTCATCGATAGTTGTTTTTTATGTTATTTTTGTAAGCTACTAGTTTATATGAATAAATGAAATGTACAATGTCAGTCTCAATTTTATTTTGTTTCATCATCATCATCATTATCATAGGTATAAAATCAAAGTCAAAGTCAAAGTGAAAGTAAAAATTGTATATTGTAAAAATAGTAAATTGTAAAAATAATGAAATAATATTGAAAATCGTCCAATGTTTTTTACCTACTACCCATTCAGGACGTCTATTTTTTAACTCCACAGTTTTTATTATAGAAGTAACGACATTTACAATACTTATGTGGTTACCAAATGATACAATACAAATAAAAATACAATACAAAAATGTTTAATAAAATCTTCTCCTCCACCACGGCAGCAGCCACGCTGAGAAGTCGAAGTGATCGGAGAACGGAGCGGTTGTATATATGTATATGTAACTGACCTCCATCCAGTCAACCTCCTCATGGCGTCGTGGAGATGTGAGCGGAGAGTAGGCAGGAGCCAATGGCGAAGGTTCGCCCTAAAACATACAAAAAAGTGAAACAGTTATTACTACAATCATACCAGTAGAAACCAAACACAATAAACAAATTATTTGATGATGATGATGATGATGGTAGTGGTGATGGTGAAATAAATAACCGGCGCCATACGTATCCTAGCGCATAATCCTAGCACAATAAACACATCACCAGTACAAACCAAACACAATAAACAGATTATTTGATGATGATGATGATGATGGTAGTGGTGATGGTGAAATAAATAACCGGCGCCATACAATCGCATAATCCTAGCACAATAAACACATCACCAGTACAAACCAAACACAATAAACAGATTATTTGATGATGATGATGATGATGGTAGTGGTGATGGTGAAATAAATAACCGGCGCCATACGATCGCATAATCCTAGCACAATAAACACATCACCAGTACAAACCAAACACAATAAACAGATTACTTGATGATGATGATGATGATGATGGTGGTGATGATGGTGGTGATGGTGAAATAAATAACCGGCGCCATATGATCGCATAATCCTAGCACAATCCTTGAAACACAATAAACACAATAAACAGATTATTTGATGATGATGATGATGAAATAAATTCTACTAACCTCGTTATCACTGACTACTTCCTCGCGCTCCTCCTCCGCGTCGGCCTCGTCGTATAAAATATCAAAAGTCGCTTGGAGCCTCCTCATCTCTCCCAATTCTCCAATTAGCCATTCTATAATCAAAATCAAACAAACAACATAAAATAATATGCTATACAACATACTTATACACAATATAGCATACTTATATAACTGTCTCAATATAAAAGTAAATTTAGAAACATTACAAGAATATCACCATTACTATCGAAAATAACAAAATGTTATCGTAAAAGCTATCGACACTATCCTCCTACTACTAAGAAAGAAATTTCACACTGTCTGCCGGCAAGTATGGCCGTAAGCTCTATACAAATATAGCCCAAAATGGTATGGCAAAAAATTTCGGCCATTTCGAATGTCAGTACATGAAACGGTCGTAATTTTATTTCACAAAAAATGATAATAAATGTCGTCATTTCTTTGTGTAAACTAGTTTCCATTACTCATACACTGTTTTTATTCATTTTACTGTATTTCTAACAAACTGTACATGCATTTACGCACTAAAATCACTCTGGCATCACTCCGAAATCGAAAATTTAAAAATCACTACTAGATACGATATTCGTTGAAAACTTATAGCTAAAAACGTTCACTATAAACTCAGCAAGATGATTTACAACAGTTTCTAATATAAAACACTACTTACATGAGTATTTCCAGTTTTTTCCTCAATGCACTAAGTAACCTTGATGCACAAATGACAAATGTTCGAACTGTCATACAACCCGAAAAACGCGAGTAGAATAACCTTGTCTTGTGTTTTTAATATAGCAAATTTACTCTAGTTTGTCTATGGCCAAACATCTTCATACAAAAGTATACTCTAACCTATCGATAATAATTATTATAGTCGCGTGGTCGGGTGCGGTGACATGACACCGCGCGATTTTTGACGGAATATTGCCGCGGTGTCATGCATGACACCGCGGCCAGGTAGAGAGGTAGGTCATAATCCCAGCGTCCGTCATTTCGACGGACGTTGGGCGTTGCAGGTAGTCAAAAATGTTGGGCTTTCTATGTTTCTAGTGTTAAACAACGTACCCCCATTTTCTTTACATCCGGGAACAGAACAATGTTTGTCTGGTGACATGATGAGTGATCAACAATCAACTCAACAGCAGAAAGTTTTACTCACAAGTTCACAGCAAACACTTCACAAAAGTCCATATTTTGTCGTTTTCGCAAGTGAAAATTACTTCTGGTCACAAGAGTTGATCGGTTCTTCGGAGGAGCTATGCTCAACTCAAAGAAGAAAATAATTATACCAAAGGAAAAAATTAATACCAAATGGCTCAACTGTACAAATAAAACAGCCAAACACAGAAACAGAAATAGGTAATACGAAAAGTAAAGAACAGGGGGATGACAGTCCCTTACATTGCTAATTTAACAAGGAAGCTAGGGCCATCTAGTTTTATGCACCCGAAACTTTGTCTTAACTTAGTTTAATCAAATGCCGATAGATGTCGCTACTAAGATGTAAATTTATAATTTCTTAATGTTTTAAAAGTTATAAAATAATAGTTTTTCTTTAATATTTCCAGTTTTCATCGCTCCATCATTCCATTATCTGGCCAAGATATTGATCGACGCTTACGCCCCACAGCGTCTCAGAACTAAGTTTGAAGTGTTATGGCTTTGGTCAATACCCACAAAAGTGACAAATGATCAGCGGAAATTTAAACAGAAAACATATGCATATATGAAATTTTAATTGGTTTCATTGAAATTAATTTATATTTTGATAGGGCAACATAGCCTTGATGTAGTCGCCACACTTGTGAAACTAAAAACAAAATGTCACAATATTGGTCGTAACTGTCGCTTGCATATGCGCTTGTTGTTTTCCCAGTTTTTCCGATCAATTTTGTGCCTATAATAAGTGTTTTCTTTGCTGTAGACGTTGAGTTGAGATCCATTCTCCTCCGTCCTAGTGTTGAGTGCACTTTGACTGCGATACGGACGCTATTTAGTTTATATTGTGTTGTTTTTGTTGGACTTTTGTGTTACCAAAATCGACACCATGCCTGGTTACCGTTGTGTTCTTGGATGTGAACAGACTAGTAAGCTCTATAGCTTTGAGTCAAAATGTATTTCGTTTGAATCAAAAATGTATTTCGTTCCATAAAATGCCAGCCAATTTTGACTCACAGCAACTCTTAAAAATAATAGAGGTTTTAGTATAAAATTGCCCATTTTTTGTTACACACTAAACTTATAAAGCTATAACTTATGATTCAACAAATGCTTCAGTTGTTTATTATTATATCGAATCATGACCACTATGTTCAATAATGTATGAGATAGAATAATAATGAGAATGTTATTTTTATTTCTTTAATATTGAAAAGAGACTGCTTTTTTTGTAAGCGGAAATTACCACTTTCTTCGTTGTAACTTAGCTGAGACTAACTTTTTTTTCTAAATACCTGTGGCATTAGTTAGCCAAGTATTCATAATGTATAGTAACTTTAACAGTCAATAGAAACATTAATGTTCGCGGTTGTTAATAAAATAAGAAAATCTTTGTAAGTATACAAGTGGCAATTTCCTAAAAAATTTGTATACTATTCGGCAATTTCATACTTTTAACACCTAATATGTATATGACGATGAATAACCTAAAATATTCATCAAACTAATTATATATCCAGTTTCCATATTCAAGAAATCATTAGTTATACGTTAAACAAAAGTAACGCTTAATTAAAAAAAAATGTCTTAGTTCTACAATCACATCCCTTGAATATGGAAACTGATAAACAGATTATGTTTAAAATAGGCTACATTACATTATGTACCAACAGTATGTAAAATTTGTATTACATGTGTAATAAATTCGTAATAATAATTGTGTTTTAAAAAACTAACTTTTTTGTTAAAATAAATTTTAACAAAATCCTACTTTCTGCTTACCAATAAGAATGAATTGTTTTGTTCTAGTTAACACTTAAATTGTAACATTGTTATTAATTTGTAATGAAATCAATAAATAATCATTACAAAATAACAATGTTACAATTTAGTTTCGGGTGCAAATATGTAGAGGCGCTGTTTCAAATCGGTTGGTAAAAAATCCCGCAAGAGGTCTCTCTATTTCCGTAGTATTATTATACTTTATGGTAAAGAAGCCGGCGGCGGCGTAAGCAGCGGTGACAGCAGACAACAAACAATAAAAACGTAACGTACATATTGTTACGGAGTTGCCAGCTTTGAATTGAAATTATATCTAAAAAAGATGAGTTTAATTTTGTTAAGCATTGAGTTTTTAAGAGTTGACACATAAAACTACTACGACTGTTTCATTACATAAAACTATACGTCAACAATAGCTAATAAGATAACCAATTATTAAGTTTTGAGACGAAATTATCATAATAAAACCCTTTTTCAGATTACTTCGCATTTGTCAAGAAAACCGTAACACTAATTAGTTTAAATAAAACCTCGAAATTTAAATGTGCGTTAATAAGTAAGCACATTGCATTTATAAAAAACTACTATACTAGTAGATTTCAAATTTGTATGGTCTTGTAGGATCATCACTAGCGACATCTAGCTTAATAGCAGATGTATTTTTTCTGCAACATAGCTGCCATCTTTATGCGCTAGTGGTAGGAATGCTAATATAATGCGGGAAAATTTAAAAACACTCAACAGAATGCAATATTGTAACAGTTGAGTGGCTTCATAATTTTATCATCTTAAACTCACTGCTGACCCTAAACATTTGTATTAAGATTGGACCGCCTGTTCACGAACTGTCGGAAACAACACTTTTCGAATCCGTGAAGAAAGTTTTCGAAGCTGTCAATAATCGCTATTCACGAAACGTCGGATTCGTAAACTTCGCTCAGGACGACTTCGTCATTTTCTTAAACTTGACACTTTCCTAACTTGTCTCTTTTTTAACTCGGCTCTTTCTTAGTTGGTCTCTTTCTTAAACTTGACACTTTCCCAACTCGTCTCATTCTTAACTCGGCTCTTTCTTAGTTGGTCTCTTTTGCAATGTTGACACTTTCATAACTCGTCTCATTTTTAACTCGGCTCTTTCTCAGTCGCTGTTTTTCCTTTCTCCTTAGCCGTGGTCCACCGGATCAGTTCACCTAGGTAAACTACGGGCAATTTTTTTTCTCGTGGTTCACCTAGGTTCAACTGTTAAGGTTCAACTAACAAGATCGCCGGTTACGCATTATAAAAATTCGAAAAAAATAATAAAATAATAATAATAATAATACTTAATACTAAAGAACTTGTTTTTCTTCTTTTCCCTTATGTGATTGTATAATTATAGTATATTAAAAAAAAGAGCCGAGTTAAAAATGAGACCAGTTAGGAAAGTGTCAAGTTTAATAAAATGACGAAGTCGTCCGGAGGGGAGACGAGTTGGGAAAGTGTCAAGTTTAAGAAAGAGACCAACTAAGAAAGAGCCGAGTTAAAAAAGAGACAAGTTAGGAAAGTGTCAAGTTTAAGAAAATGACGAAGTCGTCCTGAGCGCACTCCAGAAGCCATAACACAAGAAAATAATAATAGGTTTTGGGTGTCGGAAGAGTTTTCGAATCTATTTAATTACTATTTTTTATATACAAGGTGGCCGGAAGATTGACGTCCAAAAGAAAAAAATAGGTCTCTCGTGTCGTGGGGTATCCGAATCACCCCCATGTATGTTCCGCGATTTTTCACGGTTTTCGAGTTATGAATTTTTTTCTAAATTTTTGAGAATTTTCGAGCGATCAACTTAAAAAATTTCTAGAAAAAAAAGTAGAAGACTTTTTTGTATTTTTTTTTTTGCAACGAAATCTTCATAAGTTGTACTTTTATGCATAAAACAATTAGCTTCGTAACTTTGATGAAAATTTGGAAATGCAGGTCTCAAGAATAAAAAATACGATTATTGAATTATGACTAGAATTAAAAATCTAAACAGATGACTGCATGGTTTTTTAGTGATCCTAAAACATGCTACATACTCTCAGCTTTCATAATCATTAAAAAAAAGTAGTACTTAATGAGCTAGTTTTCCTAGAATCGGCCTTCAAAGACAGCCACGTGGTATTTTTTTTAAATAATCCATGTGATTAAAACAAAATGTCTTGCTATTTTATGGTTCCTAATGTTAAATTGGTTTGTTAACTAACCAAAAAATGCCTAAAAAATTGACATTTTGTTTAATTTTAGTTTAAAATTTTATCAATTCTGCGCGTTGCATTCTTGCGAATCATGGGTTGTAAAAGTGAACGCGATTATTTTACCTGCAATAACAATAGGTCGACCGCGAGGATAGAGACGGAATAATTGCCATCTCTCTCACTCTCAGTAGCGCGGGTGACAACCCAAGCCAACGCCAAAATGTTATCTCAGTCGTACTCACTTTGTGTTTACTGCTACTCGTGTCGCCATCGCTCACCCCAAATTTGCTTGCCCTACTTTTTTGACTACTTTGCTCGTTTACTGGACTGTTTTGCCTTCTGATTTGGACTTTGTTTACTTGGAAGTGAAAGAGATGAGTTACACATTAAGTGAATATGCAGAAATGTATTATTTTTATGGAGTTGCACAAGGCAACGGCCGTGAAGCAGCGCGATTGTATCGCGAACAACTTCAACGACGTGGTGGGCCGCAACCTGCACATTATCCCGACCATCGTGTTTTTATTAACACGCACAACACGTTGATGGCAGGCCACATTCCTGGTCAACGCGGTGGTCGTGAAGGAATCCCTCCAGTCGATCCAGATCGCAGAGAAAGAGTGCTCGAAGAAGTTCAGCGAAATCCGTCCACGAGTACGAGAAGAATGGCTCGTGCTCTGGGCATCCCAAGAACGTCTATTCAAGCCATACTTCACGATGAAGGATATCACCCTTTCCATATCCGACGAGTTCAAGCTTTGCTACCTGCAGACTACCCATTGCGCGTTATTTTGACAGTTTTGTATATAGGTTGATGTGCAGGCGTTTGTTCATAAAAGTAGCACTAGGCAATGCGTTTTTATTTGTAGGTAACTGTTTGGAACACATCGGCGTGAAAGCCATGGACTCTCGTGACGAGATGGGCCGAGGTCGGTTCTTCCCATTCATGCCGGAGGTATAGGTATCAGATCAGTGATCCTTTCGCGGTGAATTATTCACCGTGAATGACGGTTTGCTTGCATAGGCACTCATCACTTTAAACCACTAGTGTTTTAAAGTGATGCGTTACCCGGTATGTGTGTTTTCGCTACGATTCCGTAATCATAAGTTAAATAGTTTTATGTGTATGTAAATACACATAAAACTATTTAACGTATTATTTTTAAGTGAGTAAGTACCTACTTAGTTATAGCTAGGGTGGGGGGGCTTATACCTACCAAGCAGTTGGTGCTCACTCACGGGTTAAAATGATGATGATGATGATGACTGAGAAAATAGCACATTGAAAATATTTAAGAAACAACTTTTATGGCTCTACTCTTTCGTTTATTCTACATATTGATTTACCCTGTGGCCACGCACGGACCCGTCAAAGCAAAGGGTTCGAAACGTCAGGATCTATCTAATCACATTGATTTTATGTGTAAAATATGTAAACGCGAGTAGATCCGAAAAAGTTTGGTTTGTTTTGTTTAAAATAAATGTGTAGATAGGTAGTGTTCGCGTAAACTTTAGAAAACAATAGGTAACATGAAAATATTGATCAACATATCACATTCACTACTGGATCACAATAGAGAGTTTATGTTTTCTCAAATGTATGTTTGTATGTTATGATTATGTAACTTTCGTACTATTATATCCCTAAGATGTTATTAACAGTCCGAACTAACAGATACCGCTGCATCAGCAGCGTATTGTTCTCTGGCCCGAATCGCCAGTTTTATTCCAACCTCGTGACGGCTGCCAATTTCGCCCAAATCATTAAGTTTTATTTTTAATTAATTTTTTTAAACCCTAATCAGGAGACTCGTTCTAACATTTGGTGGCAGTGTGAAGAGATCCAAAAAATAGGATCCTCGCCCTCGGTTCGTCTCCGTCCCAAAGTCCGAAATTTAAAAAATCTCTTACAAAAGTGAACTTAATTTATAATATGTATAACTACAAGTATATCCAGTGAAAACAGTGCCCAGAGTAAACTTTCTTCTACATTCAGTGTAAAATTACCTCTGTATCCAGTACAAACTTACCTCCCGTTCAGTGCGTAAAGCAACGATCAACGAATCTGTGACCTATTTAAATCAACAAACCCGTACTACCTAACCCAAAACTCCGGAAAATTGAGACTGATCGATATTCGAAATCCACGAGATAATTCGTACGGCTGATCAATAAATTATGTGAATTTACAATCAACATACTCGTTACAGGCGTCCGCCAAATACATCTCCGAAAGCCCACAAAAATATTGCTGTTAAAATAAATCATTTTACATTCAAGCATACCTACGTAATGGACGTTATCACAGCCTTGACCGCCGTCACCGGACACTTTATACTGTAAGTCGCGCTATTAATTAATTATCCTTTGTTATTTCGTCGTCCTATTAATTTATTATTATTTATATATTTATATTAGGTACCTACACAAAACAGATAGATATAAAAAAATTAAATAAAAGCATGATAAATTGTATAGGAGCTAAATTCCTATCTAAAACTATATCCAATTAAAAAAACTAATTAAGTATATACATAGGAATGGTGAAAAATAGAAAAATATCAAATTAAAAACTTATTCTAGGTTAATGTTGAGAACTTTATGAAGTTTTCTTAATAAGTGGGAGAGAGATGCCGAGCCGAGAATTTCCCGGACATTTTTTTTTAAATTCATGTACCTATTTTCATGAAAAATATGTCGATGTCGTTATGAAGTGCAACCAGTTCATTGTATAGACGACACATTCTGACTGTAATATGATGGAAGAATTAGCTATACATCAGTTTCTGATTGACATCTCTATCCACGCATATCAAACATTATAAGTTTAAAACACCGAAAGCTTTAAACGAAGCTATTAGCTTCTCCATTTCACAGGAAAGAATTCAAAAAACTTTATACAAAGCGAATATTCCAACCAGTAATAAATCTTTTATTGGCAATCGAAGTTGGCAATCAACGAGTTTCTGATCCTAATACCTACACTAAGCCTGCGTTCAGACATGCGGGAATCGTGCGTTTACGAATCGCGCGGTTTCAAACCGCAAAATTGTGATGCTATTCAGACACGCGCGGTTAGTATGCGATTTCGTGCGGGTAGCGTCAGTTTCAAAATGGAGGTCGACGAAGAAGTGTGTTTACTGTGGTTGCTCCTTAAAAAAAAGAAAAGAAAAAGGCGGTATTGGGTGCATCCAATATTACGTGACCGACTAGTACATGGTCAGTTCGTAACGTTATATCCCAAATTAAGAATGTATGATAACAAATTTTTTGACTATTTGAGAATGTCAATAAAATCTTTTGATGAACTAATTGAACTGATCAGGCAAGATATTTCATGCTCTGAAACGCATTTGAGGCCAAGCGTGTCACCGGAAGAGAAACTCGTAATAACTTTAAGGTAAGATTTATTTATTGTTCTTCAAAATCAGCATAAATATTTTCTATAACTGTAGAGGACTGAGAGCCAGAACTATATTGCGATGGTGACGGTGCCGGAACAGGAGGAGATGATCCAGATGTAGTAAAATATCCTTGCGGGCTTGTATACTGTTGTCCTTGCCAATACGTAGGTGTGATCTGCTGAGTATTGTAGCGAACAGGGGGTGGTAAGCTTTGTCCTTTTTGTATCACTTGAAGTAATTCAATTTTGGTTGCTAAACGCCTATTTTCTGGTACTTTTTTGAGTTCTTTATATAACGACAAACAAAAGAGTTTGTCGTCATCTTGCTTGGTAATACTATTTTCTTGAAGTTCATTCTGAAAATGTTTTCGTGACTCGATACTTTTTTCTATTAAAACAGCTATTTTTTCTTCTGGCACTTGTGTTTTCTTACGTTTAGGGGGACGTATTTCAGTGGCTTCGGTTGCATTGGCGTTTAGTTCACTTGTCTTCTCACTTTGCCTTTCATTCTGTTCTTCAATATTAGTTGTAGTGTCTTTATTACTTACACTATTCTGCAGGAAAGATAATCTTGAAAAATACATATATCGGGCTCCTTTACGAGCACCTGAACCAGAAGGAGTTGTTTTTTCTTTTTTGTATTCTTTATTGTAGCAATCTCGTATGTTTTTCCATTTTTTTTGGAGTTGTGTACCTAAAAATAATAACATTATTAATAATATTCTTGTTTCAGATATCTTGGTACGGGTTGTTCATTTGGAGAACTAAGCTACAATTATCGCCTAGGAAAATCGACGATTACTGGAATTGTCCGCGAAGTATGTAAATCATTGTGGAATAAGTTGGTAAACATAGTCATGCCCGAAGCGACTGAAGATATCTGGAAGACAATAGCACGAGACTTTGAGAGATATGCAAATTTTCCAAATTGCATTGGTGCTATAGACGGCAAGCATATCCGAGTTATAAAGCCTGTTGATTCGGGTTCTTTGTATCATAACTATAAACATTTCTTTTCCATAGTGCTCTTAGCACTTTGCGACGCCAACTATTGCTTTACTTATGTTGATATTGGGGCTTATGGCAAAAGCAGTGATTCTGCTATATTTAAAAATTCGGTTTTTTATAAACGCCTGACAGAAAAATCATTAAACATACCAACACCTAAACCAATATCTAATGTAGACCTAACACCAATGCCTTATGTTATAGTTGGAGATGAAGCCTTCGGCTTAGCAGAAAATTTAATGCGCCCATATTCAGGCAAATGTTTACCATATGAAAAAAGGATTTTTAACTATAGGTTATCGAGAGCCCGACGTAATATTGAGTGCACTTTTGGTATTTTGGCGAACAAATGGCGCATCTTTCATAGGCCTATAAATGTAAACATAGATTTTGCCGAAGATATAATAAAAGCTTCTTGTGTTCTACATAACTATGTGCGGACTAGAGATGGTCTAAAATTTAAAGATACTTTATATAATGCACCCATGACTAATCTCAATACCTTGCATGCGGGAAGAGGGACACCGTCATCTTTGAATATCAGAGATAAATTCGCTCATTACTTTGTGAACGATGGGCGTGTTCCATGGCAAGACACAAAGATATAGCTGCAACTAACATACCGTACTTGTAATGTTTAGGTACATAACTAAATGTAAACAAACGAAATATGGTAATACCGTTGTGACCTTCATTTGAAAAATGCTCGAAATGTCTGCATAAAGCAGCCGAAGTTTGTTTATATTTATTTAAGTACCTAAAGTATACGGAGAGTATAATATACGCTTCATAACAATAATTATAACATAATTCTGTCAATTATTTTTTGGTGAATTAAACCTACTTACTTAAAATATTCTTTTTTTCCACCGTGTCTTCGCAATTTCCAAATATCTCCACCAACTCTTGCCAAGCTCGGTTCTTGATAATTTTATTTGAGTAATCATCACACGGAATGTCCCATATTGCAGGTCTCTTCTCCACCTCATCAATAAATAGTTCAGTGTCGAAACGATCCATGGCGAACTCACGAGCTGTGGACGTGCTAACCGCGCGGTAGCCGCAATGCAACTGAACGCGAAGTAAAGACTCCATAGTAATAGAAACGCGCGGGAGTAGCGCGATTCTATTTCCTGGCGGTTGGGTACGGGAACCGCGCGGCTTGATTAACCGCGCGGGTATGTCTGAACGATTACTTAATAACTCATACAAATAAGATCCGCGCGATTTCCATGCGATTCTGAAATCGCGCGGTTCCCGCTGTGTCTGAACTAGCGCTAAGTCGTAACACGTTTCTGCAAGGAATTATCCTAACGTTCTAATTACTGTATCTCGCGGTTATGCTAAGTCAAACATCTGTAGATATTACAAATTTCCAGGGCAAAGTATTGAAAAATGTCGTAAGAGAGAATACAACAACTGGCTTAAGAACCAATTCGAGCCTCAACCCTCGACCTTCCTAACTCCAGCTAATTGCGGCCAATCACTACTAACACTCAAGAGATCACTACGAAAGTCACGACGAAACAGTTTTTTTTTAAGATTTCAGATTATAACATCGTTTCCCCCGAAGATTATTATTAAATTATTATTTAAGCTGGAATTTAATATTTCATGGTTTCCTTTAATTTGATTTATCAAGTTTGTTAGAGAGATTTCATCCTTTCTTATCACCAACCTTATTTACTACAAGTTACATTTGATAAAAAAGTGGTTGAGAGGAGTGAGCTGTAAGCCTTTTAATACGTAGGTAGACTATATGAAGGATAAATCCTGCTCTCACGCGCCACGGACAGTTCATCTCGCAGTGTTCCACGGAATCTACCAGGATTCTCAGCTATTACGTATTATCTTTAGTTGATAAATGTCTCTCCCTTACTGATATCAACCTTGTCGCGACGAGGGAGCTCCAGAAGCTTCAAACTATCCAGTCTGGAGTGAAGCTAATGACACCACCAGTGCCGTAAATAGCCTTTTCTGCGCCCTGTGCGAGATTCTACAACTACGCCCTTGTTTTTTTAGATATTATAGGTACCCTAGAGCAATGCTATGTATAGGGCTACTTTATTTCAGGGTGATAAAATAAAACACAAGGAACTTGGTGTTGGTGGACCAATTATCTAATATTTTGGAAGAAAAATCTATTTTTTTAAAGAACTTATGTGGGCAAACAAGCAGACGAGCCATCTAATGTTAAGTGCACCCTTCGCCTATTATTACCACCCACTGTCTCACTCACTAAAACTCAAACGCAAGTTCACTAGTGCAAATGCGTCGCCCACCCTGATGCTTATGATTTAATTTTTGAGCCACTATGGTCTTCATATTTCTATAATAAAATAACACACGGCAAAGTTTCAGTAAACTGTAAATTAGTTTAGGTAGAGTTTTGAATAAGGAAGGTAGCATAATATAAATTGCGTTTTAAATTCCGCAGCACAGGCCACGGCGGCGGCGCCCGCCTGTACCCATCCGCCGCTTAGTCTCTGACCGACCCACAGTGTGGAATTTGAGCTGAGTAGCGGACATGCCTTTTTATATTATTAATTGGTTAATTAACGGTATTATTTCAAACCTAAAAGTAAAACTCCCATAATTTTCTCTAAAGTATTTTAGGATATATACCGTTTTTCTGGAAACCCGAGAAAAAACCATAGAAACGCTATTGCGCATTTTGTTGAATGTAATTTCTTTAAAAATTTATTGCATCCGCTAGCAAGAGCTTATATGTATAATTCGAAACTAAAGAAATACCAAAAATACAATTTTACACCCTTTAAAACGACTTTATGATGTTTTCAAAGATATATTTTTTTCTGCAAAGTCTTGGAAGTTAAGATTAAATAAGTAAGAAGCAGGACAACGGAGTTATTGATTTTTTAAATTTTAAAATAAGTACTTAATGAAATGGAACAAAAATTCAAGCTTTTAGAGAGTAATGTATGAGTCACTCACTTGCCTTTATTGTACCGCTAGGCATTATTTAATTAGTATTAAATCACTCATCAAAGGCTACACTCGTTTCCTTTAAAGCGTCTCCCGGTCCCCAGATTGCATGGCGACCCTGCCAGTGCTGCCTATCGGTGGCGCTGCGCAGATGGTTTGGAAATGTGACAAATCGTCGAGTGAAAAATAAAAGACTAAAGTGCGGAAAAGTATGGCGCGGAAAAAAATATTTATTATTATAAAATAAAAGACAATACTAGTGTAATAACAATGCATAAATATTATATATTATTTAGTGATTGCAAATTATATTATTGGATACACCCCAATAAAATAAAAAAAGTAAACTAAATAAGTTCTTTATGTACTACTACTGTGTAAGTGCTGCGTAAAAATCAAAATTTAAAGAAGAAATCACAAGAATATAGAAAAGTTTATTATGAAGAATTGAAATACCTATTTTACGAGTAAATATCATGTTGCTGCCATACCATAAACAATTAAAGAGAAGTTCCGTTGCTGCTGTTCAAAGATTATCGAAAGATGTTGAAAGAATCAGAAAGTGTTGTGGAAAACATGAGCTGGGCGCTGGGAGATGCAGGTGTCGGATGTGGATGGAGCCGCGTGAAATCAGGCCAAGGTGGTACAGGGAAGGTGTAGTGTATGAGTCACTTGCCCCTTATTGTACCACTAAACATTATTTAATTAGTATTAAATCACACATCAAAGGCTACACTCGTTTCCTTTAAAGCGTCTCTCGGTCCCCACATTGCAATTGGTTTGACATACATTTAACCGCCTCTGTGCTTTAGTGGTATGACCACCTGTTTCAGACGCAGAGACACTGGGTTCAAATCCCAGCGGGGAAATTTTTTTATGTACGGTTTGGTTGGTGGTATGGCTTATTCTAAGTCGACCTGGCTAGCTACCACCATCTTACTTAAGTCTACCGCCATAGTAACAGTGTTAAACATCATTGTTGTATTTTTTTTAAACTAAAACTAAAAACACAAATGTTGAAAAAATTTCCACGAGCAGGATTTGAACCCGCACCCTTTTGACATACCGGGTCAGGTGCTCTCCCAATTGAGCTATAAACATTTTATAGTGTTTGTAAAAATATTATGATCAGATGTTAATGACGGTAGTTGTTGACATTGAATGGGCGCCTTTGGCTTTCAAAGTAAAAAAGTAAATAGTGTTGAATAATTTCGGCGGGCTGGTTAGAACCACGATAGCTCAATTGGGAGAGCACCTGACCCGGTATGTCAAAAGGGTGCGGGTTCAAATCCTGCTCGTGGAAATTTTTTCAACATTTGTGTTTTTGTAATTTGTTCGCAACAAAATTTGCGTTAAAAATTATATAAACATTTTTAAACTAAAACTAACTGCACTTTCCTACACTCACACCAATTATCTAGCCCAAGAGAAGATTAGCTTCGTTATGAAAATCGTTAAATGGTTACTAGGTAACTAGACAACGGATAAACATACTTGAAATTCTTAAATACATACTTATTATACATAGAAAACACCCAGACCCGAGACAATTTAGAAAAACAATCATTTATAAATTGACCCGACCGGGGATCGAACCCGGGACCTCAGAGATGGCGAGACAACATGAAAACCGGTGTACAAACCACTCGACCAAGGAGGTCGTCAAATGGTGGTGGTCGTCAAATGGTGGTGGTCGTCGTGTATTCCAGCAGTTGTGGTAAAATAGCCAGATCCTCTTTGGTTGATGAGTCCAGGTCAGCCTTATCATCACTTACCATCAAGTAAGTGATGATAATATGGCAGGTACGTATGTGTTGGAATCGAGCACTAGGGGCGCAGCGGGAACTTATCAGGAGCAAACCGAAAAAATAATAGTCCTGCCTAGTCTGGCCATTCTTGCGCCCCCCAGAGTCTACGCCCTGTGCCTGGGCACCGGTGGCACCGCCCTATTTACGGCACTGGACACCACGTCGTATACGGAAAGGACAAAGCTTTTTTGGTTAAACCATGGTGGACTTGAGTGCCAATCCATCTCCAGACCGTAATCTATGTTTGTACTTCAACAACCTTAGCAGGGCGTGGCTAAGGTACGTTGTACTTATAGGGATCGGGCTGGAGGGGGGGGGGGTCTTGCTTTGATTGACCGGCCCGTGACATATATGTCACGGTATACAGGGTGTCTCATTCGATTGGTCAGTATGGGAAAGTCTGAAACTATAAGATATACGAAGATCTGTTCTTAGAAACCATGACATCGATTTTAATAAGAATAAAAACTGCATTCATACATTTAAAAAACCTGTACTCAGCTCGGGAATCAAACCCGGTTGTTTTGAAAAAAATAAACTTACACTATTTCTATTTTGATATCGATTGTGTAGGTCTTAAGCAGTAAATGGCTCTATGAACATGATGTCTAAAATTAATGAAATGCATTGTTTTCACATACTTTAATTTATTTTAGTAGGTGTTCGAAGTGATCACCGTTACATTCGACAAGTTCAGGCATGTAAAACTGTCTCTATGGTTATTTGAACCTCTTTGCTGGTTTTGTAATTGTAAGATCGTTACCTAAACGTGTTGAATATTGTATTGAAAAAAACGGTGGTCACTTCGAACACCTACTAAAATAAATTAAAGTATGTGAAAACAATGCATTTTATTCATTTTAGACATCATGTTTCATAGAGCCATTTACTGCTTAAGACCTACACAATCGATATCTAAATAGAAATAGTGTAAGTTTATTTTTTTCAATATATTTTTTTTCGATTCCCGAGCTGAGTACAGGTTTTTTTAAAATGTATGAATGCAGTTTTTCTTCTTATTAAAATCGATGACATGGTTCCTAAGAACAGATCTAGTTTCAGACTTTCCCATACTGACCGATTTAAATGAGACACCCTGTATATACCAGGCGACCTCTATAGCATATAGCCTTATCCGGGTGCAGGGGGCACCACTCAGATGGTCCGTTTTTTCCCTCATACCCGTGGGAACAAAAATGGAGTGTAAAAAAACAAATTTAAATAGAAATGATGAGGAAGCACAAGAAAATGGAAAAAAAAGGAAAAAAGGTTCCTTTACCAACAGAAGCATTATCTCTATTGAGACCTGTTGGCCTGTTGGCGACAAAGATCCAGCAATAGATGATTATTTTGATACAGAAACTATTGTAATTAATAATGAGGAAGAGTAAAACGAATAAAACAAATATTAAAATGATGATAACACTAATATTTTACTTATATATTTAGATACAGGAATCGGATATAGGAAGTTGACAAATCTGAAGATAGTATAAAATTGATCATAACTTCTGGATAACAAAGTATTAGGTCATGATTTCAATACTGTAAATAGAATAGGGTATACAGATTCACCGGGATAAATATCTCGGCCCACTTCGATGTTATTGCGAGAAAATAAAATTAAAAACGAAAAATACGAAAAAAAAACATATTTCGCTTTTCACTGAGAGTTGATTGCCACAAGTTGTTGACATAATATGTTGATATGGGGACATTTATCAGGACTAATTATAATAGCACAAAATATTTTAGTTTATTTTTTAAAATATTTTTTAATTTTCTGACTTTCGGATATATCCAAAGTTTGATATTTTTTTTCTTCAAAACTACAACTCGTATCGAAGTCGGGTTTGGACTGCAGTGCTTAGAATGATGTAAACTAACAGTTTCACCAATAAAAAGTACATGACACAAAAAAGGGTTTCTTACCGCACTGTGAACCGTTACGTAACAGTATATGGATATTTGTTGAATCCAAATCTGGTAACTACATGTAACTATAGATTGTTTTAATTCAGAATCATTAAATAGAAGAATATTAGGTACCGGAAACTTGCAAATGCCTACATAGAACGCGTCATGATCTTTCTGTGTTTGCCACAAACGTGGTGTGGCCGTTCTTGTAAGAGCCTTATAATGGATTTTGCGTTGTGGTTAGCTCACGAGTCGGGGCACTGTAAAACTACAGTGCCCCGACCCGGCACTATTTTTTGCTAAATGTAAAATAGGTTACCTAAATAAGGTTTACCTAGGTGACCATATAAACACACCACAATGACTTTTTTCAAATTAGTTTTGATTGAACCTTTTCTTTCCTATAGATAGGCTAACTTTTGTAGTAAAAATGTTTTACTTTATTGCATACGTTTGAGCTCTTGAAATGTAAAATAAGGTTATATAACCTATTGTGCATATGCACACGAGCCTTCGCGTAACGGAGGACCAGTTCACACTGAAAGTTCGGGTACGGGAAATAAATGCAACTCCGCAGGACACTGTTCCGGTTTTTACTTGTTAATTAATTAGGTTCCATTAGTCTTATCAAAAATTTTTTAAGAATGTTCAGCTAAAAAAAAAATTGAGTGAAGGAAACTTAATGAACCTGCAATAACCAGAGAAAAATATTAGAAGATGTTTAAATGTAAGTCTACAAACTTATGTCAATCAAATTAGGCTTTGTCAATACCATTTATATAGCATAAAACGAACTTTTGATTAAGTACTAGTTTTCTATACTTATATACTTACTGCAGCCTGCACCCGTGCTTTCATTGTATTTTGAATGGCCTAAGGCGTGGTGTACATGCAGAAGAGACATTGTTTATTTATTAATTAAGATACACTTGATGTAGATGTGATTGGAACACTCTAATCACATTCATTATTGTTGAAACCGTTTTTTAGTGCGACCGACGCTCTGCCTGAATGCGGAAGTGTGTGACCGCGCCGTACATACGTACGTCACTTCTGTATGAACCGTACCTAACAGGATCAATACGTGTGCCAACAGTTAATTTTACATTTCTTTAGTTTTACTAGCTATACTACAGTTTACGGAAATGATACACTGCATCTTCGCGGTGTAAATATGACACATAATTTTTGTACTCTGGGTGCCTAGTGTGAGATTCACTCGCAGGCGCTGCTTCAATGCCATACTAATTTTCGTTTTCCTAAACGTAATCGAATGAATACGGATAGTACAAAACTCACACAGGCACCCCTGTTCATTCATGGTTGCCTAATGTTGCCTGAGTTTCTAATAGATTTGCTGTTGGATCTGTTGAAGCTATAATATATTTGCATTTGAAGGCTTTGCTACCACGGCATGTAAGAGTTGAGCTAGAGCTGAAGCGCAATCCTTTAGCTCCCAGTTTCTCCGCCATCAGTAGCCCCCTGAGAATTTAGTAAGGTCTGGAGACACGCTTGCGTGATGCCGACCTTTATAGAAAACCTCTAGGGTTTCATTGGTCATAATCACAACCGCTTGAAGAACCACCAATTTCTCGCAACCCATAAGCGAAGTTACGCTGTGAAGGTCATAAGCAGCTAAAAGCAATATACCTACTTAACTTTATATAAAAAAAAACAATTCAAGAATTAATAATAATTTGGGTAATTCACTTCACATTGGCATGTTACTCGTAATTGGATGTTTATTATAATAAGTCTCTAATCCAAAATATATTTAAAATACAGTGTTTTTCCTGTCTGTTTTTTTATTTCTGCCTTATAAAATACAATTGTTGCAAAATCATTTTTTTTATGAATATACGAATATATAAAATAAATCTATATAAATCGTAAGTATTTTAGTCACTTACTCGCCCATGCCAAACCATCTATAGGTATCTGCGCCTCAACAAAACTAGTTGACCAAAGTATAAGTTTAAATATTTTGATCATTTTCAGGGATTCCGTAAGAGACCTCAACAAGCACCCGATATCGAAAATGATAGACCATGGCAGGGACGAGCCAGTTCACAAGCACGAGGACAGAACTGTGGCCGATGAGCTAGAGAAGAAAGTCAGGGTGCTCTGTTGGATAATGACGCAGCCAAACAACCATAGGGAGAAAGCTGACCACGTCAAAGCGACGTGGGGGAAAAGGTGCAACAAAATATTGTTCATGAGCTCGGAAGAAGGTAGGAAATCCTTGGCTTTGTTTCAAAATTCAAAATCATTCAAATCAATTCTTTCGTATTGTCTGTCCCAAAATCTAAGATCAAATTAAAATCTTCCCGTGCTTCAGAAAACAAAGTAACTTCGTGCCTGCTGGTTGACTTCTTGTAAAGCCTTCAGCAAAAGAGTAGGATGTAGGCTGATGTTATCATTGCTTATTAAAGACTCCGAGTGAAGTGCGCTTCCACATAGCCTTATCGCCACTTACCATCAGATGAGACGAAGGCCAGGATTCCTCGTTAAAGAATAAATTGAAGATGCCTTTTGCTCCTTTTGATCTTGTAGACCGCGGCAATACATGAAACACCGCTGGCTTACTGCGGTAGGAGGAGGTTGCCTCCCCGTGGTTTTCTTGAGAGAAACCACCGTTTCACTAAAGGACGCCAAAGTCTTCCACGACCTTTCTCTGTACAGAATGGCTTTGACCAAGCTGGGCGTTTGCCCTGTGCCAACTAGCTAACGTGGCGCAGTGTAATGGTCCCCATTCACAGCCACTCCAACACTCCAAATTGGATATCCAACGCTTAATGGGAGCCATTATTGTAGAAAGTATAAAAAGATTACTTTTCTTCAACAGATAAGTCACTGCCGACTGTGAAGCTGCCGGTGCACGAAGGTCACGACCACCTGTGGGCGAAGACCAAGGAGGCGTTCCGCTACGTGTACGAACACCACCGGAGAGACGCCGACTGGTTCATGAAGGCTGACGATGACACGTGAGACTTTTCTCCTTGCAACTAAACACTAGTTTAACTTTGTATTCGATCACATAAACGATAAAGACTATAATAATACCTAATAATATCATGGTACCTATAGTCCTACAATAAGTCCAATAGGGAATAAGTCCATATTGATGTGTTAGTTACAAAATAATCTTAGACTAAAATAGGCTACTTAAGCCATCTAAGGGCGCACGAACGCCAACAACAGCGGAATGTAAGACAGTCGCCGTAGCCGAAATCGGCTAGGAGAAGTATGTATGTAATCTTAATCTATGTTAGTATAATATAAGTTATTTATTTTTTCATATTTTAAATTAAATGTATGTTTAGTGTTGTAGTCTTTAGTGTTTATTGAACGGAAAGTGGTCATTATATTAACTGTGCCCTATCCCCCTTCACCCCCCCCCCTTCCACACCCCCTTTCACATGTCAATTAGTCTAGTAAACTTAGTAAAATAATATTACAATTATGGCTTAACGTAAGGGTATGTCACTATTCTGGGTGCAACCTTACCTTACGACTTTAGCAATTAAAAAAAACACAAAATTTTGTTCGCAACAAAATTTGCGTTAAAAAAATTATATAAACATTTTGACTTCAGCAATATTTACAATGCATGCTTTCACATCGGATGGGTGACTAAACTAGATTATTATCTCAAGCTCTTCCGTGCGCAATACACGTTAAGCCGTTGTACGCGGTTGTTTACGCTTACGTCAACATATTAATGTTAAAAAAACCGCATTGGGCCACCCTAGAAGATTATGGGCCGTTTCCCCTTATATGAAACGGATTGTTCACGTGAGAAAGCTTGAGCACAGTATTACTATTTCATACAGTAGAGCATCGCCTTTGATGTGGGGCGATGCCTCTGCCCGCGTAGGTAACTACGCGATCGTTCGCCGATATGTAAGGGTTGTCACAAAATTCGAAATCAAATAATCGTTAATATTTTTATATAATAATCATTTATTATCAAGAATAAACTATATACATACATACAAATGTTGCACTGCTAAATTAACGTGAAGGTTTATTTTTAGATTTCAATTTTCTATTATTAAAACAATTCAACATAAATTCGCATTCGGATTGCTTAAAAAAAGAAAAAAAAAGAAACAAGCCCAGAAATGTTAAATATAAACCCTAAAAAATAGGTGAATATAGAACCTCCTCTTTTACTGTTGGTTTAAATAAATCATAATAGTTGGGTATTAGTCAAATACCTACTCCTTCTGTGTCCGACGTCACAACTACTCTCATTAAGTTGTAAACATAATGATTACACTTTGCGCAAGAGCTTGCGCTGCGTCGTAAAGAATACAGATACCTACCTACACTAGAAAAACCCGCTAGGTTGGAGTTAGAGTTACGAAGTAACTATTTAGTAAAGAGAGCCCGTTGTGCATTTAGTAAGGAGAGACCGTTGTGCAACTGTGATACAGATGCTAACGATACCATCTTACATCTAATAACAGAATGCCCAACAAACGCCAAGGCGAAACCAGAACTAGAGCAAAAGATAGAAGGTCTTGTTAACAAAAATTCGATTCAATTGATAATGAGGATCCGGAACACTAAGCCAAATTCGTTAGGCTTTTAGATCCACGTGCTCTTTATGACGTATAAAGGGCATAACTTTTTGAATTATCGAAATCGGCCCTTTAATTACAAAGTTATTAGCATTTAAACATAAGCCGCTCGGGCCGCGAAAGTCAATGTGCCGCGGATATGCATGACGTCACAGAGACGGACGCGCGCTCGCTGTTCACTCACCTTTGCGAGGCTATGCATGTACAGTGCAGTTCAATTCATGAATTCAGTTACTACGCGTTTGTTGTTGTGTAAATAAACACGTGTTAATTGTGATATTTATCTATCTATCAAACTAGTACATAATAGCTATAAAAATAACATAATAATACATAATAATTATATAATAAATACAATTAGAAACTGGTTTTGTACAAGCTAAATAACTTTCCAAAAGTGGATTCTTTCATAATGTTTGATAATTGAGGTAATAATTTGAAGAAGTTCACCAGTGCTAAAATTCGTGGTTGGAAACTGCAAAGGTAAGAGAAGTATCTATTTTACCTCACCTTGGTATTTAATCTTTATGTAAGAATGGATAAAATAAAAAATATAAAACCCAAATCTCGTTATTGATTGAGCTAGTTGGTAGGTTCCTACTCACAGATCATACAGGGTAGTATAGTTTTTAATCTTAGTTATGAAAGAATGTACCTAATTTAAAATAAAGAATGTAAGTAGGTAGGACTTAAAATAGGACAACTGTTCGGGCGACCGACCTCGAAAACTAAGAGGAACTACAGGAAGTATTTTTTTTAGAGGCTGTTGACATTTAATTTTATGAGGCGGACGGAATCTTCAGTTTGAGTCTTCCTCTAACCAACTTAAATGTAACGTAATTTTCCATGTATTCTTCTAACTGAAAAAGAAAAATATGTCTACATACATTAATATTTCTTGTAATATTATAATAATGCCTAGTTGAGATAGATACCGACGTACGTAATCGTATGTGTACCGCGATAAAAAAAATATTATAACTATTACCTATAAGTACTTACTTAAAAGTTATTTGTTTTATCCCTGACTACCTACGACCCTGCGTTATTGTTTTGTACTTTGAATATGAAGAATACGTAGGTATTCATTCTCCATAAAGCTCAATAAAATGTGGGTAAGAGGTATTTGACTATTTTCAGCTGGCTTAAATAAATAATAAAATCTTGGTACGTATACCAGAAACCAATTTCGCGCAGGTATGGTTTACCTATCGGTGAAGTAAATCCAAATGAGCCCATTTTTGTGTTTTTACTGTCTATTATTCCATTTTGTACATTAAGTGCGTGTTTGCGAGCATAAATATACACTTTTTTAACACTTGTATGAATTTGGCCGTGCGTGCCTCATATTCGATAGACGGTTAAGTATATGAAATATCTTAAATATATTTATATTCTAAGCTAAACTAAAAGGTTAATACTTACATCAAAATGATCTTCATAACAATGTCTTGTAGCCTGAGACGACAGTGGAGTCTTATCGTCTCTTTTTAATACCGAACACCATTTGAGTTATTCGTCAACTCGCACACTTTAGACTCGCACAGGTGTGCGAGATGGCACCTCTTTATTTTACCTATTATTTATGTCGTCAACTCGCACAACAGTTAAAATCTGAGGTAGTCATGTACAGTCAATTACAAAAAGGTTTGGAAAAAGTTATAATCCTTAAATGTTTAACACCAGATGTTTATGATTAAGTACAAAATAAAACAAAAAAATATTAAAAGTATTATCAACACAAGCATTTGGCTTCTTCTTATCTAAGTAAAATAAAAAATGAACGTAACAAACGTGTGAAACTTACAACGTAATATATATCAACAATATCACATATCTATATACTTATAAAAAAAAATAATTTGAATATAAAAATCAAAGATCAAAATTTAAATATAAATCATCAATCAAGGGCGGGGTTAATTAGTGTAGGTAAGTACATATTATGTCCTCTCTCTACAAAGCGGGTAGGGCGGCCTCGGCCCACTGGGTGAAACCCGTGAGGGAGACCCAGCGGAGCCGGCCAGCCAGCACCAAGCAGCGACTTCCATGTAGGGAAAGGGGTGTGGGCGGATAGTCAGTCGATGTGGTGTTATACTCGTATATTAACTAAAATTACCTACTAATAAACATAAAGTTATGTAACTACTAACTCCTAGTATTAATCAACAATATCACAAAATTATTTCACAATTTTTTTCTAAAAAGTTAAAATTATAATTTACTTATA
Organism: Eudonia lacustrata; assembly: GCA_947562085.1. Classification (NCBI taxonomy): domain Eukaryota; kingdom Metazoa; phylum Arthropoda; class Insecta; order Lepidoptera; family Crambidae; genus Eudonia; species Eudonia lacustrata. The sequence goes on along the minus strand of OX387318.1, from coordinate 12,641,111 downwards.
AAAAATCACAGATGAAATTTTTTGTTTAAAATTTAAGTTATAAATCAACATCAAACATAGCACTACAATATAATCATATAAAAAATATAATAAAAAAAAAATCAATTATGGAAAACGCAACGCGAAAGTCTAAAATATAATATAATAATATAAAATTACAAAAATTACCAATAATAGTGCAAAATCAGTCTTCCAAAATTTAAATTTTAAAATTTTAAAATCATAGATCAATCATATTTTATATCAAACAACAAGCTGCTGGATACATAGTTCCACACAAATTTTTAGTGGTATTGATATGCTCATCGATATTACGTTTCTTTTTTTGTTGTTGTGATATTATACCTTTTTAAATACAACGTTTGATAATAATAATCTTCTTGTAATAATAAAGACAAAAAATGTGCAATACTTTTTGGTAAACAACAAACAATGAATTTTATTTTAACCATGTATCTACGAAATAATTAGTAAATTTAACAATTCTTTCATCATTTGGACATAACAACTTAATGTATAACCAACCACTGTCAATATATTCCCTGGGTATATGTGCCAAAACAGTACACATTTTCATGTGTTTTCGAGCCAGTGCAGATTTCGTGATATCTATTTGGTCAGCTTTTCGCCACATACTTCTTGAAAAGTGAAAGAAACAAACCGCAGTGCAGGCCGGCACGGCGTCGCCCCCGCCGCATACTTATTTTGATTAGCAAACAGTTATTTTCAAGTTATTACATTAATCTTGTTTTAATTTTTTATTCGACTGTAATTTGTACGTATGTGCGAGTTGACGACACAAATAATAGGTAAAATCAAAAGGTACCATCTCGCACATCTGTGCGAGTTGACGAATAACTCCACATTTTTAAAGCAGTCTCGGGTCTTTTGGCCTTTAAAAAATAGTTTGTCTGGCGTTTTAACAGACGTATTTGTACATTTAGGCACTATAGATTATTTATACCTACACGTTAAAAATCCAAAGCGAACTCTAAATATTTTCGTAGTTGGTTTTAAAACATGTTAAAAATCTAAGAAACACTGGATGCTTTATCGCGGCAAACGGCTAAATGTCGCGGGCGGTTTCGTTCCGTCCCAGTGACGTCATCACGTCGTGGGGCGGCAACTTTACGTGAAGCGCATTCATTTGATTATTACTTGCTCATTATTTGTCGTATAACAAAACTAATTACACCAATGTTTAGCATTTTTCATGGACTTTAATACTACATTCAAAACAAAAAACCTTCCTGACTCTCATTGAGAATAAAAACACAGAAATAGCCTAATAAAATATATGGAGGCTGTTGTAGATATCTCATATTTTATAATACTAGAATAAAATAATGATTTCAAAGTAAAAAAAACTTGTTTTAGCAATATTATTTTTAGACGTAAGCAATATTCAACAGTAAGCAACCCTGGCAACGCGCCTGGACGACAGAGGGGCGTAACGACGATGTGAAGGGGGAAGTAGGTATGTAGGTAGGGCGGCGTTTGGGACTCGGTCAAAGAAGATTCCGTTCTACGTGTTATTTATTCTTATGCCACTGCTGTGCTCAAGCCACAGTTTAGCAAGCATACAGTTGCGCATCGAATGTACTTTCGCAGAGCAAGGGAGGGGAACCCGCGGGGAAGCGGGCGCTGCGGCGAGTGTCCCACAAACAAGCGCAGTTTGTGGGAGCTACCGTGAAGGGCAGCCACGTGCGCGTACTGCGTATTTTAAACGTTTTTTGAATTTTCGTTCAGTGATTCCTATTGAATATAATGGTGCATACACGTTGTTCTGTATACGGTTGTAAGTCGACGTCGAAACGAAACACAACAAGAATTTAAAATTTCATAGATTTAGATGACTAAATAGTTTCTTTTTTCTTTTTCTTTTATTTATTTTGCCAACTTCTCAATGATTAATAATGAACGTTTTTACAACACATACCTATTAACTAATACAATTACAAATCATCATCATCATCATCTCAGCCAAAAGACGTCCACTGCTGGACAAAGGCCTCCCCCAAGATGGGGGGTATTTGCCATAATCGCCACGCTTGGCAGGCGGGTTGGCGATCGCAGTAGGTTGAAAGTAACCTCAGAGAGATGCTGCTGCCCATCCTCTGGAATGGTCCCTTAGTCGCCTTTTACGACACCCACGGGTTGAGATGGGGTGGTGCAATTCTTTATCCCCGGCACCACACAGGGAAATTACAAATATCAAATTCTAATTCATCACAAACACTACAATTTTCACTTGTTTTTATTTCGTATATCTAAGTACACACGGCGGCAGATCAACCTACCCAAAACTGTCAAAGGACAAACCCGGTCTTCATACAAACTGGGGCCTGCATGTTATGGGCTAGAAATTAGTCACAAAATAGAACATATGAAAAGGTTACATTTGCCCAATTTCCACATCAATCGGCTTTGGCCAAATATCTCAAAATCGTGTATGAAGATATTGGAGGTTATGTCTTAATTGTTGCTATAATTACACGAAGAATGGTACCTATTTGTATATTATTTTTATTGATTTCATGCATTTATAGTAGGTAAGTGTGATGTTATCGAACTTGGCGGCTGCAGTGGTAGGTATGTACGTACTTTGCAGTATGAGCAATGCGTAAACTGGGTGCATAACTGCGCAGCGGTTTTATGCTCGCTAAGCAGCAGCATCGCAGCAGAGCAGGTTGCACTGCTGCTTATATTATGAGCGCGTGCGCTTGACACGAATACGAGCATTGTTTTAAAAAGATAATTAGCGATAATACTCATCGATGTGAATGTGTCGAAAGTGGATTATTTTTATAAGATTCAAGCAACTTGACCAGTCGTGCATGCCCTGTGAACGCGTGCACAATTGTATAGTCTCTATTCTCAGGCACTAAGCGGTTATATAAATATCTAATGTCAAAATGATTTGATGAAAAATTGTCTAGGAAGGTCATCGAGGTACCCTATACGTACTACATAATACCTCAATGAGATAGGTATAGGATAAGTTTGGTAAAATAAAAGAGCATTCATGATGTTTAATTATTTATTAGTAATAACATATCCTGAATATGATTTTGTTGTAAAACTGTTGATAACATTGTCAGTAGTTTCATTTAGAAAGTCTTAAGATGTAGGTACATGTTAAATGAAAATCACATAATCTATTATTTATTTGAGGTAGGTACATAATAATTGTACATGTAATAACTGACGCATTGACAGTGTGATTCGGTTTCTTTCTCGTCTTCGACATCCAACCACAACACATCTGCTTTCTGTTTCAACGGGTCTACTATAATCGGGCAAGCGGGGCAAGACTATTGTGGCTGCAGAAGGAAGAGATACCCGTTGCACATGTTGAGGTTGTAGTGTTGGCAAAGATGCTTGAGGAGGAACACCTTGAGAAGCTGGTTCTTTCAGGAAGTGAAGAAGCACCGGATGTAGAAGGGCCTGATTGAATATGGCGAGATGCCCTATTTGCTCTCATCCAGCAGGCTTCACACACAATGATGGTAGCACCTACCTAAAATAAAAAAAATATACTTAAGTCATTTTTTTCTAAAAGAATGATTGATCCATGTTAGTCTAGTGGAGAAGGTGCGTGCTCTCATGCCTCTCATGCGTGAAGGCACGCACTTCTTGACCTTTTTAATTTATGTGTGGTCACTAGCTCAGCGGTAAAGAAAAACATCATGAGGAAACCTGTAGTCGTTAATTCTGGATGTGTAGTTATGATCTAATCTGTCTGCTTGTCCGTTCTACGGGTTACGAAGGTCAGATGGCAGTCACAAAAATGTAATAACCAGAACAGATATACAATTTCTGTCACAACAATACATACAATCCATCACAGAATCCAAATTCAATCACCAGAACAATATCTCATGCTCATGTAAATCTCTATCTTGTCTACCCCTGGCTTACTAGACCATGTACGTATATACACACACCCATATCTAACTGTGTATGTTGACATGACCCCTGCAAATAATAATCAACTTTAGGAATCACACCTATATCTAAATGGTTATAATATTAAAAGGGTTGTACTTACAGTATGTGGCAAGATCCATTATCTGACAACATTGTATATTCTACGATCTTGCTGTGATCCAGTTCTTAAAACATGAACAAAGTCTTCGCAGAAGCGAACGTCCGCATAGAATGCATACATGACGGTGTCCCACAGGAGAAACGTCTGGTTTATTTTCAGGAAAGCCTGCACTGACCCGATTCCAGCAAGCTTGGCAAATAGAATCATTTTCATTTACCTGCAAGTTAGAAATAATTTTAAGAATTAAATACAACTGCAATGCATAGAGAAATATTTAACTGTATTAACAGTTCATTACAGTAAATAGTATTGATTATGAATGTTTAGTGTATTTCCTAGGGTCATTTTAAAATTGTCCATCAGTTTAAAAATCGTAAAATTTTTAACATGAAAAACGTTATTGTGGCTTAAACATAAAAGCTAGATGTAACGTGTCGCTGACTCTATTTTAGATCTTCTGATGACTAATAATTTTGTAGTACATCATTATCATGTATACTCAACTGTTTAGTCAGCGCACGACGATAAAGCAGCCAAATTACAAATTTTAAGATTTGGAAGTGTAAACTATTGTTTATCAACTTAAATTATAGCCGATGTCCACTCTGAAGTTGCATTCTAAATATTAGTGAAACAATTTTTGAAATTGAATTAGTAGTTTTGGAGATTACCTCCTAAATCCAAATTTACAAACTTGACCTCTCCATAACATTAGTGTAGACAAATAAAGTTATTGTGGCTGTACTAAACTATAAAATATGGGTATACTGTGACGCCGACTTTTTTTTTCATCAACTAATGATTAACATTTTTGTAGTACATTATTTTCATGTAAATCCATCCGTTTCGTTTCGTTCCGTTTCCGTGTTAGCATACGCCGATGAAGCAGGTAAACAGTGCTTTTTTTTATCGTCTTGACTTACAAATTTAAAGATAAAAAAAAAAAAAAGAAAAAAAAAGTCATCAGCTCGAAGCGGAAAATTTTTTTTTTCTTTTTTTTTTATGGTAAAAACGGTCTTGCGTGGAGTATTGCTCGCACATCTGAGACGTTTCCGCAAAGTACCTTCTCGATGCCTTAGACAGATTGCAGCGTCGCGCTGTACGCATTATCGGCAATGCAGAGGTCACTAATACTCTCGAAACGTTTTCTATCGCTTATACCACGGCGAGTGCTCTGAAGAACTGTTTGACCTTATCCCACCTTCTCCCTTCCTCCATAGGAGTACACGTGCTGCTCTCCGGAGTCATCGCTTCACTGTCACACATATCCCATCGCGCACAAAGAAATTTGGTGACTCGTTTCTTTGTCGCACCTCCAAAAGATGGAATAGTCTACCAGCACACGTTTTCCCTCCTTCCTATGATATGGGGTCCTTTAAACGAGGCGTGAAGAAGCACCTTGTGGACCGGCAGAGTGAGGTTGACTGATACTGCGTTGTTTTCACGCTGTACCAGTTGTCTTCACGTCCGGACTCCATTTCCACTTAACATCAGGTGGTATGGAGTCATTTACCGTGCTAGGTATAAAAAATAGCCTATGTTAACCGCAAGGTATGTAGCATTATATCAGTGAAATAATTTTTGGAATTGGACCAGTAGTTCCAAAGATTAGCCCCGACAAACAAACAAAAAAACATTATTACAAATGTTACCTCTTTATTAAACACTTGACCGTTATTTGAAACTTTATTAAATGAGATAGGCCCCTGTCTGTTTCCTTCCTTTTGCCTCTCTATCTACCATATAGCCCTCTCTCGCTCGCACATCTGACGTTGAGTGGCTCCCACCAGGCAGGCATGCCATGGGCATTGCTAAATAATGATTAACGTATAAACAATCCTTCTGACGCAGTCGTGTAAAAACATGGTAATAATCCCGTTAATCATAATTATTATTCTAATTTATGTGACCATGCTAGTTTAAAAATAAATGCATTAACTTCAATGCACGCGTCCCCGTATTATTATCACGGGCGTATTACCATCTGAAAGCTATACATCATCCTTGCATTCTGCACGCTCGCGATTGTAATTTTACGCCGATTTGTTTGTTACAGCTACGTGGTAGTGGAGAACCTGAGGTACATGTTGGCAGACTACAACTCCCAGGACGCGCTACACTTCGGATGCCGCTTCAAACCGTTCACTAAACAGGTTTATTATTATATTATATTGTTACATCCTTAATCTAAAAGAGAACAAGCGGGGAGGGAGAGGGAAGGCGGATGAAAAGAGAGAGAAAAAACGGAATCTCTTTTCTACCTGTCGCTTGACGAGGCAAATAGTGCTGCGCGTCCCTGCCTCGACCTCGATTATCGACACAGTCTGCAGCGTCTCTCGTGTCTGCTGACACAGATCTACTTATAAAGTGAATATCTTTAAGTTTTAAGGAATTAAAATAAAACTACCTACAGACAAAACGTGTTGAATTTTTATCTTCCTCCAAAAATAATTAATTTATTGTAAAAATGTCGTAAGTTTTCTTTCGTAGTAAGTATTTTGCAATTTTGCTTCATATTTTTATCTAATCTATCTATATAAATAAAAATGAATCACTGAAATGTATGTACGCGCATAACTTTCGATAGACTGCACAAAATTGGATAATTTTTTTTTTATTGAGTTTGTTATTGTCAGGACAAGGTTTGTAGAGAAGAAAATTAAAAGAAAAAAAGATATTTTTACTAAAATATGTTTTTTTAAAATATCATGTTATGAAAAGTGAGTGAGTGAATGTGACAGAATGACGTACAGTTCTTCAGCCAGCATTTGACAACTTCAAACGTTCAATACGTCATTACCGCTTCTTTTGCAAAAGTAGTATCGGTGTTTCGTGTGTTTGAAGGTTTATCGTGGTGTTATATAATGTTATTGATTTAAAGAATGAGGCGTCAAAATATCGGTCGGCGTACGCGTAATGCAAGTCGAGTTCACAACACGGTCCATGAATCATGTTCTTCACTATTTTATACAATTCTAGATTTACTTCGGGAATTTCTGTGCAAATTAATGAGTCAATTTCATCTGGTCTTATTTTTTCGATCATCCACAGAAGAATATGCGCATGAGGCAGTCCTCTCTTCTGCCACTCTACAGAGTAAAGGCATCCAACATCATATGTCTCCGAAGACATAATATTTTACAATGAAGTTCGTAAGCGCTTTGAGGTTCTGCTTGAACACTCGTGCTGTTATGTTATGACGATCACTAGATGATTGACCGGATAATAACAGATTAGTGATTTCTATCCATTTTGGGTTGCACGTGAAAGTAATAAATACGGCGCACGTAGGTCATAGCATCTTGCGCATTATTCGTGTGTGAGGACACAGGAGTGAGGCTGGCGGGGCGGGGCCGGCCCATTGCAGGAACACAGGCACCCCCCCCCCCTTCCCCCTAACCGGCCGTCCCGGCGTCCGAGTAAGAACCGAATCTATCCCAATGAATAAGAGAATGCGTCACTTGTACAGTTTATGTTTCGTAAAAAGGCGACAATTTGTTTGAAATGCATGTTTTATTAAAATTTAAATTTTTCTAATATTCCGAAATTATAAATTGTAAAGTTTGGGTTAGTACTTACATATTCCAATTAACATTATTTTTAATAAACTGCTGCTGGGACAAAGTTGTCCCAGAAAAAAATTTGTCGTAAGGAAGTCTCCGATTTATGTCTCTGTTCTTCGAACTTTAGGTGAATAGGCACTACCTATTCCTATCACTGGTGATCACCAAACCGCCTTTGGCCAAGCGTGGGGATTAAAACATTACCTATTAATTATAGTGATGACTTGATTTCAATGACGATTAGCCTTAGCTCACCAGTAAGACTATAGGCTATCAACCTTTTCACCGCCCAACTATCCTGCACGCGATGTCCCGCTGTACGCCAACGTATAAATGTATTTTAATAAAGTAGGTACAAAGAAGAACTTCTATAGAAGTGCTGGCGTGGGCGGCACGAAAATCTCGAACTTCTATGGAAGTTGTTGGCGGTAAAAAGGTTAACTACTGACACGAATAATTGATAAGAGTAGTAATATTAATCACAAGTGGAAACTGTTTTGGCAAATAAGATTAAGGCGGGCTTACATAAAACTCACAAAATACGTCTAGCGTTAAACATGTTTAAAGTATCATTCTGTCTCTTTCAACTTCCAACAAACGACAGTAATGGAATGACATTTTAAATGTGTTTAGCGCTAAACGTATTTAGTGATTTTTTGTGCAAGCCAGCCTAAGTAACTATTACTTACCTCTGTACTATAAAATGCTGTTTGTTTCCTAAACAATAACCCCCTTACAAATAAACAAAGAATAAGCTCCGAATAGTTATTCCGTGTTTTGTCATTTTTACTCTAATTTGAAATGACGTATACATGACAGGAACAAAACATGGAATAACTATTCGGACCTTATTCTTTGTTTATATGTAAGGGGGTAAATAAATAATAGTAATGCAAATAATGATAATAATAATAGACCGCGTACCGGAAAGCGCAGCGTGGGCAGGCCTCCAACAAGGTAGACCGACGATCAGGTAAAGGTCGTGAGAAGCCGCTGGATGCGAGCAGCACAAAACCGGTCGTTGTGGAGATCCTTGGGGGAGGCCTTTGTCCAGCAGTGGACGTCTTTTGGCTGAGATGATGTGATGATGATGATTTTCCACTATATACTGACCATCTTTCAGGGCTACATGAGCGGCGGAGCGGGCTACGTGCTGAGTCGCGCGGCTTTAGACCGGTTCGTGAACCAGGCACTGCCCTCGCCGCACCTCTGCAAGGCCAGCGACGAGGGCGCGGAGGACGTAGAGATCGGTGAGGCCAACATGTCCCTATTGCTGGGCACGAGCCTTCCCTATGGATGAAAACACTACAAGGCGAACGGCTATATAACACCACCACGCAGGCCCAGTGCGATTGGTGGTTGTTAACGAATGTTAATGCAGTCGGAATCAACGGCTTTACGTGCCGTAAGAAGGGGCTCGAGATGATAACTAGTAGAACTAGGGTATGATGACCTGGTTAACACGCGCTCTATGTAAGGTACAGACCTGGGCGCTACTCCAACCCTTACGAACCGGTTAACCCGAGCCGAGGACGTAGCCTTTAGAGGTGCCCTCGGGTTGTATAGCTGATCTTATCCGAACCCTTCGGAGAAAATGTGTTCTTCCCATGCAATAAAATTATTCTTAGATAAAACAGAGTTGAAACACATTAAAAAAATACATCAATTTGATTCATTTTTATGTACAACTCGCAGTACACACACGTAATGGGTAGAGTTTTTTTAACGGACTTGTACTGAGTAAAAAAACACAAAATTAATGGTGACCATCATAACCTAGTTCTGCCAAGCACTATTGAACTCTATGCCTCAAGAACAAGATTGAAAAGGGGAAACCGTCACTTTATCGCAATTAATTAGATCGAATTTCATTTCCCATAACACTATTCACCGATGTTTTTATTCATTAATGATCAATTCCGCGAATCTCATTACATCGCATATTTATTTTCTTGAATAGTTTTTATCACTAAACTCACTTCATCGTATTTTTTTTTCGTTTTTTTTTTCAGCGATATATTGTTTGATCGATGTTTCGTTTCTTATAATTTTGTTTCCACGTAAGTTTCAGTTCGCAAAATAGTCTGTAACATCAAATTTCACTTCACTTCAAGTCATTGTACATCGAAAATACAAAATACTAACACAGTTCACATATTTAAACGGGATTTAATGCAAAACTACTTAGTAAAGGCATTTCTTTCATTCAGGCATACCTTTTAAACCCGACATTTTTCATTTTCCTTGTCCTTTACTTTACGGGATACCATACTTATCGTCATCAATGTGAGTAATTATTTTTAAATAATTAATATTGTGTAGCTACCTACACAGCTGCACTGCAAGTCATGAATACGACGCGCGCTCACACGCTCACACGTTACGTGTCCCGTCCGACGGCCGCCGGGCAAATGGCGAGCCTACAGCCGCCGCGAATATTTATATGCCGCTGCGTTACGCCGATCGCAGAGCGCCCTAGCGTTAATATTGTGTAAATTTATTAAACTACTTGTTAGATACGCCGCTAGTTGTAAGCTGTAAAAACTGTATAATACTAGGCTAAGGTTTTTCAATAAATCATTCATTCATTCCATTCTACTCTCAACATTAGCTGGTATTATTTCTCTCCAAACACACATCAGCTAAAGTGGTGACCCCGAAACAAGAAGAACATCAAGCAACCTATATTCAAGAAAGTCACTATGGCCGAAAAAGCAGAGGAATTAAGCAGCTCAAGCTCCAGACCAACAGCAACTACGGAAGTCTCAAGCATCGCTCTCTCAATGCGTGTGTGTACAACCATTTTGGCGTGACCGACCTAGACTATGGTTTATCACGTTCGAAGCCGCAACGCACGATCTGAAGAAAGGCCAAACACAACTAGCCCAACTGGTGATGGCGCAGCTCGAGAAACAAGACATCGAGCAGATCAGCGACCTACTTTACAACCCGCCAGCTGAACAATACTACACTGCGCTAAAATCAAGATTAACTTCCGTTTATGAAGAGTCAGAAGGACGCCAGTTCCAAAAGTTGCTATCCGAAATGGAACTAGGAGAGCAACGACCATCTCAGCTTCTACGCCGTATGCGTGACCTTGCCCGTGACAAAGTCCCCGATTCAACACTGCGACTCATGTGGATGAACCACCTTCCCGGCCACGTCAGATCCGTACTCGTCGTAAGCGACACCATCAGCAAGACCGCCGCACTCGACGAACTATCCCTACTCGCCGACAAAATGATGGAGCACACACAAGAAGTCAGCGTCGTATCGTCATCGTCAGCGAACCACCAACAACCTTCACCGACCCAACCGAAGTCTGAAACACAATACCTAATCGAAGAAATACGAAGATTGTCACTCGAAGTCGCATCGCTCCGCACCCGCCCGTCGCATTATCAAAATAACTACCTACGAAGCCGTTCGCCGTACAATCGACAACATCGCACGCATCGCAATCGCTCTACAACACGTTCGCCGTCTCGCTCTCGCACTATGCAACGCACCGAGAATATACCTACATCTGATAGCGATTATTGCTACTACCACCGAAGTTTTGGACAAAAAGCAAGAAGATGCCAATCGCCGTGCTCGTTCAACAAGTCGCAACAACAGCAACATAATAACGTCGACGAAGCTTTGTTAAACTATCAAGAACGTTAGACGAGGCGGGGTCGGACGTTCTAGGTAAATCTTACCGTCTCTTCGTTACCGACAAGAAAACAAAACTGAAGTTTCCCGGTATCACAAGACTCACTGCAATGAAAATTACCCCGAAGCACTACGTGGAACATTATATCGAGACCACTGGCCCGCCACTACACAGCCGAGCCCGTCCGTTACCACCACACCGCTACGAGAAAGTGAAGAAGGAATTTGAGTCTATGATCGAACAAGGCCTATGCAGACCAAGCAAGAGCCCATGGTCAAGTCCACTACACGTTGTACCTAAGAAGAATGGAGATCTCAAAATGTGTGGAGATTATCGCCGACTAAATGCAATAACGAAACCAGACCGTTATCCGATTCCACGCATCAAGGACTTTACCTACCAACTCGCCGGAAAGAAGATATTCTCAACAATTGACCTCATACGAGCATACCAACAATTACCTAACAAAGAACTGACATAGAGAAGACAGCCATCATCACACCATTCGGGTTATTCGAATTTCCGCGAATGTGCCCAGGTTTAAAGAACGCTGGACAGACTTTCCAACGCTTCATTCATGATGTGCTACGAGGTTTAGATTTCGTTTTTCCGTTCCTCGACGATGTACTCCTGGCTTCGGATTCTGAACAGCAAGACCGCGATAACCTACGTATCGTATTACAACGCCTAGAAGACGCCGGTATCACCATCAACCCATCAAAATGCAATTTCGGCAAGAAGAAAGTCAAGTTCCTTGGTTACGAAGTATCCGCTAACGGTATCATACCACCACAAGAAAAAGTTCAAGCCATCTCTGAATATCCAAGACCGAAGACAATCCAAAAACTCCGAACATTCCTTGGCATGATTAACTACTACCGCGAACATATACCTAACGCCGCATCAGTTCAAGCTCCGCTCAACCAATACCTACACAACTCAAAAAAACGCGACAAGACCGAAATTCAATGGGCAGACGAGGCAATCGCATCATTCGAAAACAGCAAGAAATGCCTACAAGACGCCGCGCTTCTGGCACACCCGATTAACTCCGTCCCGCTCGCATTAATGTGCGACGCCTCCAATACGTGTGCAGGCGCCGTACTACAACAATATGTTAACAAAACATGGCAACCACTGGGATACTACTCGAAGAAATTCACCGCCACGCAACAAAAGTACAGTACCTACGACAGGGAATTACTTTCAATCTACATGGCAATGAAGCATTTTCAAAAAATGTTCGAAGGAAAAGAACTAATTATCTTTACCGACCACAAGCCAATTACCTACGCACTTCATAAACAATCATCCGATAGCGAAACACCGCGCCGCTCAAGACAACTACTATTCATCAGCGAGTTTACAACCGACATTCGTCACATCAGTGGAAAAGACAACACAGTCGCCGATGCACTATCCCGCATCGAAACCATCACATGCCCATCAACAATAGACTACGAACAACTGGCAAGACAACAACAAAATGATCCCGAGTTACCCGCGCTACTACAACAAACCAACCTACAAGTAAAGAAAATCAAGATACCTAACACCGATTACGACATCTACTGCGAAACATCAACTTCAAACCGTACCTACCACATGACTTTCGACGCACCGCATTCGACGCAGTGCACAGAGTCAGTCACCCCGGTACGCGAACAACAAGAAAACTTTTACAACAACGTTACTTCTGGCCCGCAATGAACTCCGATATTGGAACATGGACGAAGACGTGTGTATCTTGCCAACGCGCTAAAGTACAACGACACACGCACAGCAACATACCATCATTCCCCGTGTGCGACAGATTTCATCACCTACACATCGATATAGTTGGACCGCTAACAACGAGCGAAAACGGACATCGATACCTACTCACAATGATAGATCGCACTACGCGATGGCCCGAAGCTATACCTATTCAAGAGATAACCAGTGAAAACGTCGCAAAATATGTTTACGAAGCGTGGATAACAAGATTCGGATGTCCCCAGACAATAACCACAGATCAAGGACGTCAGCTCGAGAGTCTGCTGTTTCGCGCGCTAACCCATCTACTTGGCGCCGAAAAGACACGAACAACCGCTTACCATCCACAAAGCAACGGAATCGTCCAACGCTGGCACCGATCACTGAAAGCCGCGTTAATGTCTAGACTACACTGCAACTCTAAATGGATCGACGAAATACCTACAGTGTTAATGGGACTCCGAGCAGCAATACGAACCGACACCAACACCAGCGCAGCGCAGCTAACATATGGTCAAGCAATCCGTCTACCTGGTGACTTCATCACACCATCTGCATCACCATCATCCGCCGCTGTCAACCAAGAGTTCGTGCAGAAGCTACACAAATCAATCACCGCGTGCACACCAACATACCTACCGCATAGCAACAAGCGTAGTATGTTCGTGCTTAACGACCTATCGACGTGCGAAGCTGTATTTCTACGTATCGACGCAGTATGTAAACCACTGCAATCACCATACGAAGGCCCGTATCAAGTACTGAAACGAAGCACCAAGTTCTTCGAAATACAACTTCCTGGAAGAATCGCCACCGTGTCGATAGACAGATTGAAGCCTGCCTACACTTTGAACACCGAAGAAACAACTACGCCGCAGCCGCCGTTACAAGACACACAAGCCGTCCAGCCACAAGTAACATCCGATCCAGCAGCAGCAGCACCAACGCTCAGAAGTACCCGTTCGGGCAGAAGTGTCAACATCCCGTACGCTTCGCTTGAGGGGGAGTCCTGTAGCTACCTACACAGCTGCACTGCAAGTCATGAATACGACGCGCGCTCACACGCTCACACGTTACGTGTCCCGTCCGACGGCCGCCGCGCAAATGGCGAGCCTACAGCCGCCGCGAATATTTATATGCGACGCGCCTCCGCAAGCCGCTGCGTCACGCCGATCGCAGAGCGCCCTAGCGTTAATATTGTGTAAACTTATTAAACTACTTGTTAGATACGCCGCTAGTTGTAAGCTGTAAAAACTGTATAATACTAGGCTAAGGTTTTTCAATAAATCATTCATTCATTCCATTCTACTCTCAACATTAGCTGGTATTATTTCTCTCCAAACACACATCAGCTAAAATTGTTTAAAAAAGTTAACACGTTATGATATCTTCAATATTGCGCTACTAAAGTCAAATCATTGACAGAAATTAATCGCTGCAAGACCGACTCCACGTAGTCTTGTTTGCCCTACGCTAGAGTGCAATATAAAAGCGCGTAGGCGCGGAGCTCGCGTGGGACCGCCGGAGCCCCGCAACGCCGGAGCCGTGACAGAAACAATGCCTGCTGCATGCTGCATGTTTGCTTGCATGCTGTATGTTTCCTTGCATGCTGTATGCTTGCTTGCATGCTGCATGCTGCATGCTTGCTAAAAATATGAATATAGAACAGACCGCAATACAATTTATCGTCAACAGGCGAATGCATCGTTCGATGAAACGTTACTGCGATAAAAAGTTGTTAAGTGAAAAAGTATTATGGGTTCCGATACATATGTAATGTTTTTACAAATAGTTTCATCGATAACTTAATACTTTTATGAAATGTAAGTTCAATATACCGTTTTTCTGCTAATCAAAACAATCTTGAAAGATTTTTTTAAGAAACGTTTTTCGATGATACAAAACAGCGATGATTAACTATTTAATGAATTGAAAAAAAATATATATTAAAAATCGTGGAATAGTTTTCGGTAAAATGAAATTCGATATCAAAAAAATCTGTATTCTAATAGACACCCATTGAAAAGATGTGTCCATTTGTGTTAAAATGTAAGTGTAACTCTTTGCAGGCATCTGCTTGGACAAGATCGGTGTGAAGGCGATGGACTCGCGAGACTCCATGAACCGTGGCCGGTTCTTCCCGTTCGAGCCGGAGGACCACCTGTTCCCGGGTGAGGACAAGGGCTTCTGGTATTGGAAGTACATCTTCTACCCTACGGATGAGGTGAGGAATGCAATGTTATATTTGTTTATTGGCATAATAAATATTTGCATTGGTTTTATGGATCAGATGGCTAGCGTGCGAGTTTGCCGTATTCTAACAAGAAAAAAGTTCTTATTTTATTTATCTCATTGGTTTTTCTTATACAATTAAATAAATCAGGTATTGTTGAATATAAACATCTCCCCCAAGTAAATAGCCTATAACTGTCCCAGTGCTGGGTAAAGGCCTCCATCATTGAAATCATGTCACTACAATTGATGGGTAATGATGGCTTAATCACTACGCTTGCCAAATGCGGGTTTGTGATCACAAATGTTATGCATCATCAAAAATTCAAAAAACACTGCGCAACCTGGGTATTGAATTGAATAATAACATGTATTTTTCTAAATATATTTTATTATACATTTTCTGTGAAACATAAATACAACACTAGGAAAAAGACGCCTTGCCCAAACTGTTTTACGTCCACGTTTCCTTAGTGCTATCTTCGGGTGCGATATTAATACACCAAATGACCTTAGATGAATGATTGGTCTCGCTGCGCTCGACTAGAAACCGATCTACCTAGAAATAATAGCTCCGTGAATGCGGCAACTCAATATTGTAGTGTGTGTCAGAACGGTGTCCTTCTTATTTCTTGTAGTATTATTTTTACACAGTTTAACTACGCAAACTGGCATTTTACTTCGGTTTATGACCAAAATTTAACAAAACATTCGGTACGCGCACTTCACACAGTTTGCAACGCGACTGACACTGCTGTCATTGTACCCGAGTCAGTCGCGCAGGCGACTGACTCGGGTACAATCGCCGACTTCGGCGTAGTATTTCTTGCCGCATTTAACAAGTACGCCGGCGGTATCTAGTCGAGCGCAGCGAGACCAATCATTCATCTAATTCAAAATTTGGCTTAGATGAATAATTGGTCTCGCCTATGACTGGTATTTCACCTATATCTCATCATCATTACAATCATACAGTCATTACAATCATAATGGTTGTAATGACGTAGCGAATGCAAAATTAAAATTTTGAACTAAAAACGTTTCCATTAAATCTTTTCAGGGCTTGGACTGCTGTTCGGACCACGCGATATCGTTCCACTACGTAAACCCCAAACTCATGTACGTGCTAGACTACCTCATATACCACTTGCGGCCGTACGGCATTAAGTTCGGCATTGACGACCTCCCCAACTTACTGAAGAGTAACGACACCAAAGAACTTGAGGTACACTAGTTTTTACTAAATAATTTTTAGTAGCCAGGGGGCTTATTGTCTAACTCTTAATACCTATCGTAATACCTTTTAATTTGACATTAGATAGCTGTTCAAAGAACTTCAAACTAATTCAAAAGTGTCAGTGATTGCGACCGCGACGCGTTTTTGGATAATGTTGAATGAACAACATCTTCAATTTGAAATTTATTTGGAATCGTCTATGCAAAATGACAAGCGTAAATACCTATAAAAGGTGTCGTGATCGAGATTAGTAACTACAGATAGAATTGTACTACACAAAGAAAATAATTAAATGAATTTAAACGGGTATTAACGCAAACTAATAAGTAAAAGTCTCGTAGCACCTTGCGGTGACTCGCGTCAATACTAGTTCCGCTGCAACTGGTGCTCTGTAATTTCTCGTCTTATCATTTACCATAGTGCCTTCTATATACTTGATATATGGCATAACTCCTCCAATTGACAGGATGACACAAATTATCTGACAATAACGCGATTTTAAAACGCTTGACTATTTAACTGCTCCAAGGAAACTTCTTTTTTTTTTGATAGTTTACTTTTTGACGACCTCCTTGGTCGAGTGGTTTGTACACCGGTTTTCATGTTGTCGCCATCTCTGAGGTCCCGGGTACGATCCCCGGTCGGGTCAATTTAGAAATTACTGTTTTTCTAAATTGTCTCGGGTCTGGGTGTTTCCATGTATAATAAGCATGTTTTGTATTATAAGTATGTTTATCCGTTTTCTAGTAACCATTTAACGAGTTTCATAACGGAGCTTCTCTTGGGCTAGATAATTGGTGTGAGTGTAGGAAAGTTTATTTATTATTTATTTATTTATTTACTGGTTTCCTCAGACGGCATTTTCAGCGCCCACAAGAATTTTTTCGGGTGGCGAAAAACTTAAAGGGTTCCTCAAGCCCGATCCCGAAGCCCGAGTGTGATCTAAACACCGTCAAAGGTTTCTAATGGGAATGGCATCATCACGCACTAGGGCGTGTCTTGGTACAGTCAACAGCAAAGGTAACTGATGATTGGTCAAGTTTCAAAATATGAATCAGTATGAAAATTAAAACTTTTTAAACGCATATCGAAAAACCTTCGAGTGTCTACTAGTACCTGCAGACTTTGACTGTAGTTATATAGAAAATACCGACTTACACTATCGAAACTTAATTTTGAAATCTAGTAAACATCATCTACTTTTGCTGTTGACTGTACCGTAAAACTTAATTAGCACCCGCGTTTTGAGCGATGATAACTTCTTAATTTTCTTTATATTACCCCTTGCTCATCTTCAAGATATATCTAATTGTAATTACAGTGCACAGGAGTCAACACGAACAAAACTTGTATCAGAGTCATAATTAATATCGCCACAAGTCCACCGCGATAGTTTATACTAACAGCACCTTATACGGAACGATCTCAAATGGCAAGGTCGCCATGTGTTGGTTCGTTAGCAATTAATTAATTAATCATCTTAATTAATGGCTTCGCGTTTAGCATTTAGCTAATTTCAAGTATTTTTTTATTATTATTAGTAAGGGTACAATTGTACGGTAGATATAAATTAAAATGGAGTCTCACAACATGTGTTATTATTACGGGAAGAACTGGGGTGAAACTCGTTGGCAATAAAGACAACCGATTTGTTTGTACGTACGTACGTACACACACGCCAGCACATCAGACTACCACTAACAGCTGTCAAATTTCCTCAATAAACTTTTTTTTTAGTTGATGGCTTTGTGCTATTAGCACATTTAGCCAGTGTCAATGTATTTTTTTTTTACAAGTAATACATACATAAACAATATTTCCTTCGTGTATGATGATGATGAATGATAATAGAAATGAGAAGTGAGAAATGATATACCCCCCAGACCCTCGAGTATCTCAGTAAAGATGTGGGGCTTTACTTGGGCGTACTTCTTGAGAGAATTTGAAAAGTGACGTTGCACTGTTTTGTTTCATTTGCCAACACTCATGCACACTCACGAACACTTAACGGTTAATAATCCACCATTATTTAACATTAATATTGGACATAACACAAATTTTAGAAAATAAAACAAAACTGCAGACATGACTCTTCACTTTCCCGCCAAGAAGTCCTCAATAAACTTTGACTTTATGCCTGTGACATATGGTTGAACTTTTATTAAAGAAATTTGACAGTTTTGAATAGGTTGATGTGCAGGGCTCATCGATTTAGAATACCTAGATACACCGTCACCTACAAATTCACGTCGAAAAAGTGTCCCGACTCGCTTAGTTGTAAGTATACGTGTATAGTAGACAATTTAAAAAACGTATAATGTGCCAAGACCATATTTATAAAAATTAAATACGACTTTATTCTTCCACAGATAAGGTTATATTTGTATTGCACGCGTTAGGCGGTTGTGACATTACAAAATGCGATCATCGCAAAAGTCGTAAAATTTAATGACCTCCGCCTCTTGTAGAAACAAAGTAAGTGGAGTCGTGTTCAACAAAATTATTTTCATGTACGTATTGTACAATTTGTACAATTGGTGTAATGCTAGTTGCACATTTTTTTTTTAAATTGTAGTAAAAATAAAACAAATAACTTATTATTAAAACATATATGTTTATGTACCCTGAAACAAAATTTAATATATTGTTAACTTGTCGTTTCGAAGTAATTTTTTTTAAAGTTTTCTTTTTACAAATATAATGCAGAAAAGCACATCCACATATTTCTGAACTGCTGATTTTGTCAGTTTATAAATATGGTGAAATTGATCACTTGTATGAGCATTTGTGTTTTTAGATAGCTGCATGTGCATTAGACATCGCAGTATTTGCATCGTTAAAAAATTACCATTATACCGCTTTAACAGTGTACTTCCGCCACTTATTTTAAAAGGTTCCCTGTCCCATATATCACATGTGATACATAACAATTGATTATCTATTGTTTTAATTTTTGGACAGCGAAACTGTTAATATTAGTGCCTGATGATCTTTTCAGATTCATTGCAAATTAGGTATAAATCATTAGACGTATAACACAAACCGCCAACATGGCCAAAATGGCAGTTTACACTATTTCGTTCACCTAATGCGGTCACCGAACTTGTTTACTACTACATAAGCCAACGATCGTTGTTTTCACAATGATCTGTCCGCCTACGTCATTACCTATGGTCACCTTCTGTCTCCATCATCATACCAGCTAGATGGTACCATCATATTACATTTTCAACGGTCTTTATATGTTTGCAAAAAAGCTCAATCGGTTGAGGAGGATAACTGCTTTAAAATTCATTTGCAAGATTTGACCCGAACAAACATACATTCATACATACAAACATACTTACGTACATACTTACATACATACACGCATTGCAATTTAATACAAAGCGTGTAAAAAATAATGTTTGACAAATATCAGTAGAAGTACATTAGGTACAGTACTTATCGGTCATAAATAATTATTATTTTCGCTTTGATCTGAGTATTTATTATAGTAGCTTAAAAACATTTATTAATTTTAATTCCAAAGAAATATACCAACATACCGCCAAAAGATGTGGACTACAAAACTAACATTTAAAAAAACTAAACAGGCGGCTCTATATATTTGATTTTTAACTATGTTCTACTTTTATGAATCTTTCGTCCCTTTTAACACGTGAATAGCGTCACACGAGGGAAAGGGACAACCGCGTAAGCGATTTATTCAAACTATTTTAGAAAAATAATGTTTTTACTTAGGTAGAAGGTAAATTTAGCCACAAATTCATTAGATTATGAAACCTTGAATGAATACTTAGCAAAAATACGAAACCCCATACTTTTTTAAGCTATTTGAAGTATTATTTTTGCACTTTTTCACGGAGCACTTAGGCATGTTGACTTGACGGTGATCGGCGCCCTACGAGTTCTCGGGGTGAAAGTCGCCCTGACGTTTAATTGACAGAAAGAACAATGGCAAAAAATTGTCTGACTTTTTAAAAGCGCCCATTAATGTTATTTACACCAAACGAATTTATTGTTTTTCGCACGTTTTTACAAATATCTAGATATTACCTTGGAAGCCGGCGTTAAATCGAGTTTTTTAAAAGAATATCAAAGTTGTGTTTTTTCTTAATCCATCAGCCATGTTGAAAATCGGGATTTGAATACAATTATTTTTTATCGACTTTAATATTCAATTGAACGTTATTGATCAATCGAAAATCGATTTCAACCCTCGAAACAGTAAGTAAGTTTCTTGTTCCCACCATATTAATGGTGATTTGTGTCTGTAGAAGCCGCTTTAATGCCATTCAAGCATCTACCGTATTTGTATTGAGTTAAAATAACCAATTACATTACTGTGATGTATCGATACTAACCTAAGTATCGAATCAAATTGTAGTGAAGTCCTGTCCTATCTACCTATCACTTTGACAGATAACAAACGGACAGATTGCTCTGCACTCTTTCTCAGTTGGTTGTTTCGTGTTTTTTCGGTTTTGTTAATATTATTCTTTACCGCTATGCGACACATAATATAAACCCTTTTAATTTTTACAACAAGTCCACAATTTTATTGCATGCCGTGGCATCTTAAAATGTAGACAGCACCTAGACTTTCCGTATATACAAGTTTCTTTAAGACTTAGACTTTAGACTAAGTTACTTTTGACACTGAACTGAAACTGACAAATTCGTATCAGTGTGTCTTGTTGGATGTCATAATAAAGAATAAAAACTAACCTAGCCTAACCAAAAATCAAACCACAATATCTTTTTTTTCCGGCTTTCTCAGATGAAAATAACTTTACATACAGAATCTACAAGTAACGCTGAATCTTAAGACATATTTTTTGTTTATGTGCGCTCATATTTTGTATCAGACAATTTTTAGTATGGATATTTGCCATTGTTCTTTGACAGTTTAAGGGTGCGCCGACCAAAAATGCAGTTACGGTTAAGTAAATATAATTGAAAATACTATCGTATTAAATGAACAAAATATATATTTAGTATCATAGGGAACGTGTTTACAATTTGTCAGAACCATAAATTCATAACACGCTATAGTTTTTTCTACAATATCATTTAAAGTTGGGCAAAAATCATGAAAACGAGTGGCGGCGTTTAGTAGATTTCTTATAGTTTATCTAAATTATTGTACCTCTGATTTTGTCTAAACAATCATCAATGGATAAACTACAAATAGCAATTTGTATTAGACTACATTTTCGATTCATCAAGTAGTTATTTAAATAATTATTTTTTATTAAGCACCTTAAATTCCCCATACAAAATTAGTATGGCCGCGCGGCATCAAATAAATATGGACGACGACATTTCAAATAAAACATATGACACTTGTCATTTACGGATGGCGCACCCTTAATGAATACAAACAAATTACTTTCATATTTTGTGAGGTTATGATTTTCTCGCGCGCTTTTTAGATTTCGACTAAATGATTTATAGTTTGTCCAGCTGCACAGAAAATTAGTTTTTCCATTATAATAGCTTTTACACTAGATTGGTTTTATCCGTTTCTTGGAAATTGAAATCAATTGTTTATCAATGACAGCTTCAGCAGCGGGTATCGTTCTAAAACGTAGGACGTTGAGTGTCGTCCGCCTTGAGGCGATCACTCGCAGCCGTGCGATGGTTTACGAACGCAGCCCAGGCGTCTATACATTGATTATCTCTTAAAATATGTCAACACACTGGTTGTATAAATGCATGAATATTACGTAATGGAATACTTCAGAAGACTGACATAAAAAATGTACCTATGCCTACTATACCTTCATTAATTGGTTTGCGTTAAACCCGTTAAAATATCTTGAATCATAATGGATCACGAAAGTTTAAAAGTGTAAAAAGAATATTATATACTTATAGTAAATGTGTAAAAAGCCACTACCAAATTTTAATAGACTTTAGCATGTAAACTAAGGTAACAAAAAATATCTTTATTTTAAAATAACGAAATATATAAGTATTATATATAGCAAAGCTTTTACGTAAGCTAAAGAGAGACAGAATGCGATCGTTCATCGCTACAACACGCACCCGCTCGGCCACGACCACTGACGTCTTGCGATGCGGCGAACAGATTACAGGTTCATTGCGTTCTTTATGTTATCGTTGAATATGCGTACCGTTTAACGCGCAATGAAATCCGCTCGCCGCGTCGTAAAACGCTTTTGCTCGTGGCTGAGACCTTATAGCGTTTTACTATAAGGTTCAGTTCACTCGCTTGACTTCACATAATCAAAATCTGGCTACCTACTAAATGTTGTGTTAGTAAATACCTATGTGTTATGTGAATGGAAATTTGTAGAACAGTCGTCAGCGTAGCAATTTGCAACAGGATGTGATCATATGAAGTTGCATTTGGTTTGAAAAATATACAGTGAGAACATTTCATTCTCTATAAAGTGGTGGAGGGATATTATGTGAATTGTGAAATGATGATGATGATGATCATTCCGACCGTTTTCGGCCATGGCGACCACTTCGACTCCTAGTCGGTTTGGTGGCGCTGATGCGCCCGAAGATGACTTATGTAACCGATCTTGGCAGTAAACTCTCGTGCACAATGAGGGCACGTGAGTACACCGCTTACATAGTTATAGTTAATGACTGCGGGTGGACGGGCCTTTAACTCGTCGCGCTTAGCGTCGAGGTCAGCTTTACGCTGCTCCTCAAACTCGCGGACTCGCCTCTTCACAATCCCGCGCCATTCAGGACGTTGTGCTGCCAAACCTTCCCATTGAGAGGGCTCTATGTTGCATCTTTTCATGTGACGCTTCTGAACATCTCATTTTCATTTTCAGACTCCTGCATGACGATATGCAGTGCTGCGTCACCGTGGATGGTGAACAGTCAGATTTCTTCCCCGTTACATGTGGGGTGAATTGTGAAATAATTAGGATCTGAATACGTACGTAGCAAACGTACATACATCTTTATTGGTATTTTATAAGGTTTTAATATGAAAATCATAGGCTTCGCTAGTTTTTTAGTGATGTGAATATTTACAATGACTGGCTTTCGTCGCGGCCTAAGTGTAATTCTCATTTAAAAGATTTTAAACAATATATAATAAAAAACAGTCCCTCGACGTGTTTCTCAATAACAGTTATTAGTCAGAAAATCGAGTAATTGACATTAGAATTTCCTCAAATTTATTAAACCGATTAAAGTAATGTAAGGTAATAGAGTAATTATTAACGGGATTCTTACCATGTTTATTATTTATGAGTATCCGATATTTCGGCGCAGTTGCATGCGCCATGATCACGGAATTACTGAAGTTAATGCGGGTGAGTTTTTTATGAGCAGACAAAACGATCTACCCTCTTCCTTAATCGTTTTTTGCGCTCGATGCCCGTACCACTGATTTCTAAGTCACTATTCACTCGAAATTGCTCACGACACACTACACTCACATTATCAGGACGCGAAACGACTTTTTTGATGTTTTTGCAGTTTTTAAGAAGACTAACCACCCAGTGGTTCCAGACACGCGACAGTTTGAATCCATCTTCACGATTGAAATTTTTGTATTTCGTAATTTCAATCGCTTCTCTCACCAATCTAGGTACGTAGTGGCGTTCTGTCGAAATTATCTGAGGGTAATAATTCGGCAAGCAACTGTACGTTTCGTTTGGCCAATATAGGAGCTACCGCAGCTGCAATCGATCTTATATACACCCGGCTTTTCCAAGGGAAAACTATCTTTCGGCGACCGTAAAAAAGTAAAGTTAGAAAAGTAGCACAATGTTGAACATTGAAACGAATTAAGGAGCACATCAAAGCTGTCAAGAACAACGATACGCAAAAATCGGCCATTGCTGAACATCTGATCCAGTCGGGTCCTAATCACTGGATTGAGTTTTACAACCCTCAGATAATTTCGACAGAACGCCACTACGTACCTAGATTGGTGAGAGAAGCGATTAAAATTACGAAATACAAAAATTTCAATCGTGAAGATGGATTCAAACTGTCGCGTGTCTGGAACCACTGGGTGGTTAGTCTTCTTAAAAACTGCAAAAACATCAAAAAAGTCGTTTCGCGTCCTGATAATGTGAGTGTAGTGTGTCGTGAGCAATTTCGAGTGAATAGTGACTTAGAAATCAGTGGTACGGGCATCGAGCGCAAAAAACGATTAAGGAAGAGGGTAGATCGTTTTGTCTGCTCATAAAAAACTCACCCGCATTAACTTCAGTAATTCCGTGATCATGGCGCATGCAACTGCGCCGAAATATCGGATACTCATAAATAATAAACATGGTAAGAATCCCGTTAATAATTACTCTATTGCAAGTGACCATGATAGTTTAAATAGTTATAATTTAAGGTAGTTTAAAAAAATAATTAAATAATAGTCAAATTTTCTACAAATACCCAAGATAATATTATTATAGTGATATAGATGTCTATATTAAAGAAAGGTAGATAAGCGTTTGTTATATTGTGTTTAAGTAATAAAAATAGTAAGTAATTAGGACAAAATAAAATAAATAATCCAAAGAAAAATAATTATTAGCTGATGCACAATTTGATATTGTGTTTTCGATTTGTTTTACTGTACTGCATCAAACTAGTTCAATTAAATTTTGTAACAAAATTATTATGACTGAGTCAGAGACACCGAAATAGATTCCGTCTCTGTAATTATCAAAAATACCATGCTGCTTCACATAACTTTCTTCACTTCTTCGAGTAACGTCAATCTCTTTTTCGGTCTCGGAGTCACAGGAACTACGAGTAGCACTTGAACAGCTTTCTAATTATTCTAGTAGCCGACGTCGATTATTTTAATAAGACATCTTGAGAAATCCAAAAATAAATCAAACAATACTATAAATACCATGTGATCAAAATCACACTTGATTCAAAAATATCCCGGTGTAACGTAAGTTCAGAAGCCAGAAGAGATAAATGTGAATACCCGTCATCAGCTAGACAATGCTAAAGTTGTTGAAGTAGTGTAGATTAAAAAAAACATAATAATAGGCCTTAAATAAAACTCTTCTAAACTGAAAATAGATCTTTATTCGGATGGAATTAGATCGAATGTTGTTTTTTGTTTTCACAGCGTTCTTTTAGATATCCCATCTATCTCATATAGAGAAATCTTTTCAAAAAAAAACTGTCAAGAGAGGTATGTTTTGTGTTTTTTAATCGTACATTGTGACAGAAAGTAGCAAGCAATCGAAAGCTTTGCGCCCAGAAAGGCATAAAACTAGAATATATGGTCAGAAAGCACTTAATTTAAAATACAAACTAGAATAAATTATAAGATTAATTTCAAAGATGTTAAAAATAAAAGATACTTCTCGCCTTCCAAAGTAGACTACTAACCAAGAGGTTTAAGTAGTACACTATATTATAATGTAAGCTGTATGTATTGTTTCTGATCTATCGGTTTTTTATCAGCTTATTCAGATACTGTAATTTAAGCATGATATTATTAACTTTATATTATAAAACGAGTTTAGATCATTCGAAACTTAGAGTTCCTTTGCTTTAGTCTAATATATAAATAAGTTTGTTGAACTGGTCATGTTCTTGCCATAATGATAATTTAGTCAATTGCATAGCATATTATTTTTGCATCTAGTGTTTTGTAAAAAAATGCAGAACCTGCATCTATCACACCAGGGTCATTATAACCATTTACTCATACATGAAATGTTTTTATTATTATTTTTACATGTTGAATTATTTGTAAATATATTTTTTATTAATAATAAAGTAAAGAATAATAATGACAAAATCACACCAATATCACAACAATAATGTAAGTGAAAACAATTTTCAAAATGCATCTGTATTATTATTATTATTATATTTTTTATTACTTACAATATATTTTTTTCACTTTAAAAAAAAGTCTCAGGAAACTTGAGTGAGACTAGATGATTTATTCCGGTAAAATTTTATCTTGTAACTATATATAGCATTGTGAATTCAAAATTCAAAATAATAAAATCATTTATTATTATTAATTTTATTAGATAATAGTCTAGTCTTATGTTAAAAACTTTCATTACATTACCAAAGACTCTTTATTATTTTATATGGCTACATTTTTTGTCGACATTTTAAATATCATTATATAATTTTAATAAGACATTTGATAAATAAAATAATTGAAACCTAAATATTAAAATATATAGAGAATAATAAACTTATTAGAATTAGCTAATTTTATATTATGAATAGAAGATTACTTTCTAAAACATGTTTTATGTGTAATTATTATTTCTACTTAAACTCTCAAAAAATCTAAGAATCTCTTACCTACTTATTTTTATTTTGTTTTTAGCTTTGATGAAACAAATCATGTTGTACCATTTAATGTTATTTAGGCACTTCTGTGTCTTTCAAAGATATTCTTAGAACATATTAATTTGTGAAAGTAATGGTTAGCTCCAAAAACCTCATATTGTGTTAATAGTGTCATAACTTCACTTTTGCAAATATAAACTTAAAGTTAAAGTATGGAACTCAATCTTGAAACTTGAAGGGAACACGCTATAAGAGTCCTTAATTTAATTTTAAAATGTTAATGCGAAAGTTTTGAGTCTATTTTGTTTTTATTAGAAACGTTGATAGTATTATTTAAAATCATACTCTAATCATTTAAAGATATGGTTTGTTTTTTATTTACCACTTATATTGCATCAGTGTCGTCATAAATATCTAAGCATTTAATTATTTTACTTAAACCTCATTTTATAGTTCTCACTATGTTTTGACAAAAACTTCAAAATGTTTAATTCCAGTGAAAATTGATTATCACAATTTTTTGTTTTATGATTTTGGAGTTGATTTTACTTGGTAGTACGTTCAAATAAGCCATTGAAATACAATATTTTAAAATTTTGAAACCCTATCACAAAACTGTGATATGTTCGAATGTGTAATTTATTTAATTTGCTCAATTTATATTTAAAAGAAATACATTTTCTAACCTTACTTAATTTAACTTGAAAAAAAAAAACAGAAAATAATTAGAAAATTAAAAACTAAAGACCTATAAATAAAAGATGTCCTCCAACTGTGGGCTCATGGGAACGGTCCCAAGAATGCTGGCAACATTGCCCCTTTGGATTGCCAAACTAATACGCTGGCAGAGGTAGCTGCCAGCCTTCTTGTCACCGGAGGCCTCGATAAGGCGAGCACTTAACTCTTTAACTAGATGCTTTGCCTCCGGCCCCCATGGACCCATTGTTTCCACCGCAAACGGAACAAATAAATAATTTCGACCTAAGTTTGCGTATTTGTGCCGTTTGCGATTTTCAGCGCTTACCGCAGCAGCCCCCACATGAAGTGAAGTGGCGCGAACATGCGAACATATTTTGTTTGTTTGAATTGAATTAATAAAAGAATAATGTGAGATACTCAAATTTTGTTTTATTTGTTCTTGTGTGCCTTTCTATATTCGACCTTATCGACACTTACTTTAAGAGCATCGGTTCTGCTATTTTAAAACGTCTACAATCATGTGTCAGTGTCCTGATTATTGACAATCTTTCCGTCAATAGTATTTATGTCAAAATCTGAGTGCGAGTGGTATTCGCCATTCGATTATGAGGAAACGAAAATTTGTAAGTATGGCATTGAAGTAGCGCTTCACGTAGCTTACGGGGAGAGTTAAAATTTTGTATTCGTTTATACAAATTCTTGTATTCGTTTTTGTAATCGAATGGCGAATAAAGCTCACTAGGTCACTAGTTCATTTTATGTTCCACCGCTGGGGCACTGACCTTCCCTATGGACGGATAAGGAGAACGGGACATAAACCACCACGTGGGCCCAGTGTGAATTGGTGGTTGTTAACGACTGCTAATGCAGCCGGGACCAGCTTTACGTGCCTTCCGAGGCACCGGAGGAGCTTTAGATGTTTAAGAAAACTTAAAGGTCATCCATCCGATGACCGGCCATTGCGAAAGTTGCTTAAGCTTAGCAATCGCAGACCGGGCGCGTTAACCACTGCACCATCGAGCTCCTATAAATAAATAAAAAGGACAAATAGTAAGTTCGCGTTCTTCTTCTTTAGCCTATAGTCATCCACTGCTGAGTGTAGGCCTCCTCATATGTACGCCATCTTGTCTGGTCTGGGGCTTTCTCTAACTAATTCTTCCCCGTGACCTTAGTGATGTCATCTGTCCTCTAGCCTTCTGGCGGCCGACACTTCTGGTGCCGGTCCGTGGTCTCCACTCCAGCACCTTCCTGCTCCACAGGCCATCGCTTCTGCGGCTTACGTGACCCGCCCATCGCCACTTTCTTTGCGCAATAATACGCCCCACGTCAGTAAGTTTAGTACGACTCCGGATTACCGAGTTTTTTATTTTGTCGCTTAGAGATACCTAACATGACGCGTTCCATTTTTCTTTGGGCTATTTGGAGCTTTTGGACGTAATATTGTGTAAGGGCCCAAGTTTCTGCCCCGTATACCATGACCCGCATGACCGGCTGAATACATTGCTCGTATGCCCTTCGTTTTAGAGAGAGGGGCACTTCCTGCCCCAAGTAGACATGTTCGTCAACCCGCTCTATCCCTTTTCCATACACCATGATGCTGTCTACGGCAAGCAAGGATCCTGCTTGCTTATGATTTTTGTTTTTCCCATGTCCAAACGTAGACCAACACTTATTGAGGCTAGGTAAAGATCTTCCATCATACTCTGGAGTTCGTCAGCAGTTTCTGCGAAAACAATAATGTCGTCGGCGAAGCGGAGGTGGGTGAGACGAGACGTTCACCGTTTATATTCATACCCCTATCGGCCCATTCGAGGAGCTTCAAAATATCTTCCAGACAGGAGGTAAATAACTTTGGAGATATAGTGTCGCCCTGCCTGACGCCTCTCCTCACAGGGATGGGATATGCCCTGTTAATTCGTGCAGCTTCACTTGCAATGTAGCCTTATTGTAGATCTCTCGCAGAAGGTTCACATCATAGACTATGTATAATATTGGGTATAGATGTGCCTCTCATATCCATTACTTAAAAGTGCTTTACGCAAGATACTCCCATCAAATAAATACCTAATTTTAATGACGAATCATTCATTTCGTTTTTGGAGAAGAATGGCGGTGTCAGAAAAGTATTTATGCCACTTGGTAAGACTAAAATTGGTTCAGTTTCGCAAACAAGAACCGGCAAGGGCATACGCTACCCTTCGCAAGGGTCAGCAGATTTCCATGGACCCTCGCAGGGTATCATAAATCAAGGTCATCGGGTTACTACTATATTCGTCCCTCGCAGGGACAGCCTCCGCTTAACGCAACCTACCGTGTCGCCCAAGCGGCTAGAGGTTCCTTTCGTTCGCGAGGAGGGCACACGAGTAGCAGAGGCCAAGATAGGAATGAACGGAAGCGTCCCGGAAATACTACCGATTTCCACTCCAGCAACAAGATGCAAAAATATTGACTCGATCCCGTTCAAGGTCGGACAATTGTCCAATTACTACCGGAATTGGAAAGAAATGGGAGCTCCAAAAGTTCTGTTACGCTTAATAAAAGGTTACCGCATTCCTTTTCACCACAAACCTCCTTTGATAATTCCCAATATCAACGGTGGGGTCTATTGCACACCAGAGTCAACTACAATGACAACGGTCATAGCACAGATGAAAACTCAAGGAATCTTAGAAAAAGTTCAATGCTCCCCAAGTTTTCTGTCCACAATGTTCCTGGTAGCAAAGAACAGTGGGTCAAATCGTTCTATATTCAATTTAAAAGCCCTGAACTTTTATGTTATATATAATAGACCCATTCAGGTTGATAAATGTTTATCGAATAACAGAGTTCCTGCAACTAAACGATTGGCTGTGCAAAGTGGTCCTTTCTCAGGCATATTTTCATTTGCGTGTAAGACCAAGTCACAGACGATTCCTTCGGCTGGTATACAGAGGAGAATTGCTACATATGACCTGCCTCCCGTTTGGCTTAAGCAGGGCACCGAAAGTTTTTGCCTCATTGACCAATTGGATCGGTCAAACTCTAAGGCAGAGAAGTCTGCGCATAATAGTTTACCTGGACGATTTTTTGGTTGCCCATCAGGAGCGTGTAACACTTCAGGCTCAGGTTCAAATCCTACTGAATCAGCTTCGTTATCTTCGTTGGCAGATAAACGCCAAAAAATGTTCGCTGATTCCCAAAAAGAATCTAGTTTTTTTAGGCATCCTTTGGGATCCATGGTTGAACAGAAAATATCTACCACAAGGCAAAATAAAGAACATAATCGACAACATTCGCTCTTTGCTGCAAAGAAAACTGATAAGCCTAAGCGAAACACAGAGTGTAGTAGGTCACCTAAACTTTGCAAGCTTCGTAGTGCCCAAAGGCAGGTTGCATTTTCGGGAACTCCTATTATTTCTCAACTCTTTGCTGAACCAGTTGGCTGTAGCAACATATTTACCTGTAAAAGTAATAATAGAGTTGAGATGGTGGCTGGAGAACTGTCACCAGTTTTCAGCAATTCACCTACCACCACCAACCCATTTCATAACTACCGATGCATCCGACTTAGCCTGGGGAGCACAAGTCGACGGTTAGGTACTCAATGACAGGATCATGGTCCGACAAGGAGAAACCTTTGCATTGCAATGTCGAAGAAATGCTAGCAATTTTAAAGGTCCTGGAGAAACACTCTGCGTCAGTCTACTACGTTAGTCCAATGCGACAACCAAACCGTCGTGGCTTATTTACGAAACGAAGTCGGGACAAGATCTACTCCCCTATTAGAGTTGATAGGCAAGATTTTTCATTTAATTTAATGAATCTGTATTCGATTCATCTGTCGGCTTATTATATCCCTGGCCTTTACAACAACCATGCCGATCATCTGTCTCGACACCGACTACCACCGGAGTGGCATCTACTAGAAAATTACGTAGAAAAAATATTCCGCAAGTTTGGGACACCGGTAGTGGATCTATTATAGCCAACTATGTGTCGCTAGAGATAAAAGACACAAAAGCGATGATATATACTATATCACGATGATTTTTCTCAAGAATGGAACTACCAGTTAGCTTGGATACCTATTCCCACCACCGTACTTAATCCCAAAAGTGTTGTCACACTTGAACTCGGCAATGGGAGTGTTTCTGATAGTGGTTCCACGCTGGGAACGAGTCTTTTGACCCGACCCAAAGTCACGAACGCTAGCGCCCCATACACAATTTACAATCTGAAACGGAACCTCATATATACAGCGACTGGCCTACCTCCACCCAAAGCCCAGGAAATGACCTTAGAGGTTTGGAAGTGTGGGGGTGGTCAAGGGATTTGAACGAATGGGGTGAAGATCAAAGACAACTACTTTTATCCTCCTGGCGGGCTTCCACTTGCAAAACTTATCAGGTAGCATGGAAAAGATGGTTACACTGGACTAAAGAACACAATTTAGATCCATTTCGTCCGGATGGTTCTATATTAGCCAGGTTTTTAGCAGATTTGCATTTAATAGAAAAATTATCCTATAACACAATCTTACTATATAAATCTGCGGTGGCGACTCTTTATAATGCGAACCAGACTACAATGTTAAGCTCTCATACGTTAGTTAAGCACATCCTTAAATCAATAGCTTTAAAAAAACCGACTGCCCAAAAGCCTCCAGTATGGAACATCGACACTTTAGCTAGTTACCTACAGAATATGTCTGTAAACGAGACAAACCTCTTTGCTACATCCAGACATACTGCCATATTATTATTGTTATGTTCCGGTAGGCGTATACATGATCTTAACACTACTTTCAATAGATTCACAACACATAATCGAAAGTAGCCATAGTTTAGTGTTGTGGCCAACCTTCGGCTCAAAAACCGATAATTCTGACCACAGGCAGTCAGATTGGAAGTTGATGTCCAATATTGAAAACAAAACTTTCAAGAATTTAGATCCAGTGTTTTGGGTTAAGCAAACTATTAAACTTCTCAAACCGAGACGTCAAGCATCTAATTGTACAAACCTGTTCATGAATATTAGAGGGAAACCTAAAGAGGCCTCACGTACTGTAATTGCTGGTTGGATTAAATCTTTGCTAATAGAGGCAGGCATTTCTGCATCTGTTGGTAGCATAAGATCAGCCGTAGCGTCCAAAAATTGGACCGATAATTTCCCTCTCGACGAAATCTTATCTCGAAGAAATTGGAAGTCTAGTAATACGTTCGCTCGATTCTATAGACGTGAGGTTCAACCACTACTACCAACTAATAATAGTGTCACATGTTTATTTAAACCAGTTGATTGATTTATATTTGAAATTGATTTCATAATAAATGTACTACTTAATTACTTACATTATAGTGAAGAATGCTACGATTAATAAGTGATCTCTCGAAAGATGTAAAACATTTTTGAGTCATGTTTACAATTAATTAAGAAAAATGTTAATTATGAAAAATTTATTAAAAAGATAAAAATAATAATAACATTTTGTGGTAATTATTGTTAGCAACGAATAAGTAAAAAAAAGAGATATTTAAATAAGAATAAGATATTTTGTTTTTATTTAAAATTTGTAATTACATATTTATTTTGTCACAATTATTGATTTTAATTTACACATCCCATTTATTGAACACCTTTTCTATCTCGTTCCTTCTAATGGGCGTTCACATTGGCGTCCACCAGGCTATATCAAACATATTTCATACTACAAGTAAGCTTCAAATAACGGTCAAGTGTTTAATAGCAGCATTTTAACTGAAAATAAAACGCTTATTAAATACTTACCTTATTTGAAGCTTACATTAATTTCTGCCTGGTGTTTTTCGATACAATGGTGCGAGCAGGTCCGGTGGGCCCTGCCTGGTGGTGGTAGGTGGGGATGTGTGTGAAAGAGACAAAATATATAAGGTAGAAAGAGAGGAAGAAAAAGACGGAAACAAGAGGGGGCCTATCTCATACAAGTAAGCTTCAAATAAGGTAAGTATTTAATAAGCGTTTTATTTTCAGGTAAAACGCTGCTAATATTATCGATATTTTTGTAATAATAACTTTGGTTTTTATTTGTAATGTAATCGTGCGATGTTTTGAAGCAAAGTGACAGCGCGGTGTGCGCGGGTGGCATGGCGGGCGGTGAGGTACCTACGGCTCGCTCGTTATCTAGCCAGCAGCGACACGTAGCGTACATGTAGAACCTGTTTACGCGGCAAAACAAAGAAATGGTAAACCGAATAATTCGGCCGAATAACCGGTTCGGTAAAGGTTAAACCGAATAGTAGGTATTAGGTATTCGGGGAAACCACTATTCGGCGCATCTCTATTTTTTTTACACCATCAGAAAGTAGATTTCAACGAACAAAAAGCCCACTGACTTTTTTAAAAAGCAGATATTTTGACGCGAGAATTTTCGATTGAAAATGAAGGTGCTTCTTCAATATTAAGTCAAAATAAGGTAAAAAAAAAATAAAAAATAATATCAAAAAAATTACAGTGTGTTTGGGACATAAAAAGGTAAGTTTTCACCAAACTTAAAAACCACAAAAACTTGATTATTTGAATTTTTACATTCATTTTAAGGTTATGTGATAAAAGTATACATACAAAAGTTGTCGATCTTTTTATTACGTACAACTTTGCCATTTAAGTTTTTTTTCCATAGGACTTATATTTGGCGGAAATCGAGATAAACCGCTTTTTACCCTTAACCCCCCCCCCCCCCCTCCACTTCTCCACCTCAGATCGCCCGTAAATTATTTTTCCTTTCATTTTTGTTATATTCTCTTCCATTTCCAATGGGTTTTATCTTACTATAATTTTGTTTGGTTTCAAAAATTATCTACTCTGGTCTATAGGCACACGGCAAGTGTCCAGCCGCTTGACACTTGTTTGTGTGAGTTTCATTCATCATTTGATATAACCGATAATTGGTTTAACATAGAAGCAGAAGGTCATGTGACAAACAATTTGGTTTGAGAAACATTCTGTATTAATTTGCTAAAAGCAATCTAAGGGCTCTTTCGCCGGGGACCGCTGCCGGTTAAGTTATGGCATATGATACTGATTTTAATTTTCTTTTATTTATTTATATGGTCGAACATTTATTTTGACAGTTTTGTATATAGGTTGATGTGCAGGCGTTTGTTCATAAAAGTAGCACTAGGCAATGCGTTTTTATTTGTAGGTAACTGTTTGGAACACATCGGCGTGAAAGCCATGGACT
This sequence comes from Eudonia lacustrata, assembly GCA_947562085.1. Classification (NCBI taxonomy): domain Eukaryota; kingdom Metazoa; phylum Arthropoda; class Insecta; order Lepidoptera; family Crambidae; genus Eudonia; species Eudonia lacustrata. Next base: position 12,606,434 of record OX387318.1, on the reverse strand, counting down.
CTCGTGACGAGATGGGCCGAGGTCGGTTCTTCCCATTCATGCCGGAGGTATAGGTATCAGATCAGTGATCCTTTCGCGGTGAATTATTCACCGTGAATGACGGTTTGCTTGCATAGGCACTCATCACTTTAAACCACTAGAACTTAGGTAAGTTCTAGTGGTTTAAAGTGATGCGTTACCCGGTATGTGTGTTTTCGCTACGATTCCGTAATCATAAGTTAAATAGTTTTATATGTATTTACAATTAAAGTATTATTTTAAAGTGAGTAAGTACCTACCTAGTTATAGCTAGGGGGGGGTGGCTTATACCTACCAAGCAGTTGGTGCTCACTCACGGGTTAAAATGATGATGATGATGATGACTGAGATAATAACACATTGAAATATATAAGAAACAACTTTTATGGCTCTACTCTTTCGTTTATTTTACATATTGATTTACCCTGTGGCCACGCACGGACCCGTCAAAGCAAAGGGTTCGAAACGTCAGGATCTATCTAATCACATTGATTTTATGTGTAAAATATGTAAACGCGAGTAGATCTGAAAAAGTTTGGTTTGTTTTGTTTAAAATAAATGTGTACATAGGTAGTGTTCGCGTAAACTTTAGAAAACAATAGGTAACATGAAAATATTGATCAACATATCACATTCACTACTGGATCACAATAGAGAGTTTATGTTTTCTCAAATGTTAAGTAGGTTTGTATGTTATGATTATGTAACTTTCGTACTATTAAATCCCTAAGATGTTTTAACAGTCCTAACTAACGGATACCGCTGCATCAGCAGCGTATCTCTCTCTGGCCCGAATCGCCAATTTTATTCCAACCTCGTGACGGCTGCCAATTTCGCCCAAATCATTGAGTTTTATTTTTAATTTATTTTTTTAAACCCTAATCAGGAGACTCGTTCTTAACATTTGGTAACAGTGTGAAGAGATCCAAAAAATAGGATCCTCGCCCTCGGTTCGTCTCCGTCCCAAAGTCCGAAATTTAAAAAATCTCTTACAAAAGTGAACTTAATTTATCAAATATGTATAACTACAAGTATATCCAGTGAAAACAGTGGCCAGTGTAAACTTTCTTCTACGTTCAGTGTAAAATTACCTCTGTATCCAGTACAAACTTACCTCCCGTTCAGTGCGTAAAGCAACGAACAACAAATCTGTAACCTATTTAAATCAACAAACCTAACCTAAAACTCCGGAAGATGGAGTCTGATCGATATTCGAAATCCACGAGATAATTCGTACGGCTGATCAATAAATTATGTGAATTTACAATCAACATACTCGTTACAGCCGTCCGCCAAATACATCTCCGAAAGCCCACAAAAATATTGCTGTGTTACTGCCAAATAAAATAAAATAAAATAAATCATTTTACATTCAAGCATAACTACGTAATGGACGTTATCACAGCCTTGACCGCCGTCACTGGACACTTCATACTGTAAGTCGCGCTATTAATTAATTATTATTTATATATTTATATTAGGTACCTACACAAAACAGATAGATATAAAAAAATTAAATAAAAGCATGATAAATAGTATAGAAGCTAAATTCCTATATAAAACTATATCCAATTAAAAAAACTAATTAAGTATACACATAGGAATGGTGAAAAATAGAAAAATATCAAATTAAAAACTTATTCTAGGTTAATGTTGAGAACTTTATGAAGTTTTCTTAATAAGTGGGAGGGAGATGCCGAGCCGAGAATTACCCGGACATTTTTTTTTTAATTCATGTACCTATTTTTATGAAAAATATGTCGATGTTGTTATCAAGTGCAACCAGTTCATTGTATAGACGGCACATTCTGACAATGGGATTGTAATATGATGGAAGAATTAGCTATACATCAGTTTCTGATTGATATCTCTATCCACGCATATCAACCATTATAAGTTTTAAACACCATTTCAGAGGAAAGAATTCAAAAATCTTTATACAAAGCGAATATTTTAACCAGTAATAAATCTTTTATTGGCAATCGATGTTGGCAATCAACGAGTTTCTGATCCTAATACCTACACTAAGTCGTAACACGTTTCTGCAAGTAATTATCCTAACATTCAAATTACTGTATCTCGCGGTTATGCTAAGTCAAACATTTGTAGATATTACAAATTTCCAGGGCAAAGTATTGAAAAATGTCGTAAGAGAGAATACAACAACTGGCTTAAGAACCAATTCGAGCCTCAACCCTCGACCTTCCTAACTCCAGCTAATTGCGGCCAATCACTACTAACACTCAAGAGATCACTAAGAAAATCACGACGAAACAGTTTTTTTTAAGATCTCAGATTATATCATCGTTTCCACCGAAGATAATAATTTAAGCTGGAATTTAATATTTCATGGTTTCCTTTAATTTGATTTATCAAGTTTGTTAGAGAGATTTCATCCTTATATTATCACCAACCTTATTTACTACAAATTACATTTGATAAAAAAGTGGTTGAGAGGAGTGAGCTGTAAGCCTTTTAATTCGTAGGTAGACTATATGAATAAATCCTGCTTTTACGCGCCACGGACAGTTCATCTCGCAGTGTTCCACGGAATCTACCAGGATTCTCAGCTATTACGTATTATCTTCAGTTGATAAATGTCTCTCCCTTACTGATATCAACCTTGTCGCGACGAGGGAGCTCCAGAAGCTTCAAACTATCCAGTCTGGAGTGAAGCTAATGACACCACGTCGTATACGGAAAGGACGGGGCTTTTTTGGTTAAACCATGGTGGACTGAGTGCCAATCCATCTCCAGACCGTAATCTATGTTTGTACTTCAACAACCTTAGCAGGGCGTGGCTAAGGTACGTTGTACTTATAGGGACCGGGGAAGGGCGGGGGGTCTTGCTTTGATTGGCCCGTGACATATATGTCACGGTATACAGGGTGTCTCATTCAAATCGGTCAGTATGGGAAAGTCTGAAACTATAAGATATACGAAGATCTGTTCTTAGGAACCATGTCATCGATTTTAATAAGAAGAAAAACTGCATTCATACATTTACATTACGGGAATCGAACCCGGTTGTTTTGAAAAAAATAAACTTACACTATTTCTATTTTGATATCGATTGTGTAGGTCTTAAGCAGTAAATGACTCTATGAAACATGATGTCTAAAATGAATAAAATGCATTGTTTTCACATACTATAAATTATTTTAGTAGGTGTTCGAAGTGACCACCGTTACATTCGACAAGTTTAGGCATGTAAAACTGTCTCTATGGTTATTTGTACCTCTTTGCTGGTTTTGTAATTGTAAGATCGTTACCTAAACGTTGAATATTGTATTGAAAAAAACGGTGGTCACTTCGAACACCTACTAAAATAAATTAAAGTATGTGAAAACAATGCATTTTATTCATTTTAGACATCATGTTTCATAAAGCCATTTACTGCTTAAGACCTACACAATCGATATCTAAATAGAAATAGTGTAAGTTTATTTTTTTCAATTTAATTTTTTTCGATTCCAGAGCTCAGTACAGGTTTTTTTTAAATGTATGAATGCAGTTTTTCTTCTTATTAAAATCGATGACATGGTTCCTAAGAACAGATCTTCGTATATCTTATAGTTTCAGACTTTCCCATACTGACCGATTTAAATGAGACAGCCTGTATATACCGGGCGACCTCTATAGTATATAGCCTTATCCGGGTGCAGGGGCCCGTTTTTTCCCCCATACCCGTGGGAACAAAAATGAGTGTACAAAAACAAATTTAAATAGAAATGATGAGGAAGCACAGGAAAATGGAAAAAAATGATAAAAGGTTCCTTTACCAGCAGAAGCATTATCTCTATTGAGACCTGTTGGCCTGTTGGCGACAAAGATCCAGCAATAGATGATTATTTTGATACAGAAACTATTGTAATTAATAATGATTGTAATAAAACGAATAAAACAAATATTAAAATGATGATAACACTAATTTTTTTTTCAGATACAGGAATCGGATAGAAGTTGACAAATCTGAAGATAGTACAAAATTGATCATAACTTCTGGATAACAAAGTATTAAATTTAATACTGTAAATAGAATAGGGTATACAGATTCACCGGGATAAATATCTCGGCCCACTTCGATGTTATTGCGAGAAAAAAAATTAAAAACGAAAAATACGAAAAAAAACATATTTCGCTTTTCACTGAGAGTTGATTGCAACAAATTGTTGACATAATATGTTGATATGGGGACATTTATCAGGACTAATTATAATAGCACAAAATATTTTAATTTATTTTTTAAAATATTTTTTAATTTTCGGTCTTTCGGATATATCCAAAGTTTGATATTTTTTTTCTTCAAAACTACAACTCGTATCGAAGTCGGGTTTGGACTGCAGTGCTTAGAATGATGTAATAGTAGTTTATGCAACTGTCATATAATGAAGGGTATTAAAACACGAGTGTGAGTTTATGAAACGAGCGCAGCGAGTTTCATAATAGTAACGAGTGTTTTAATACCCGTGTTATATGCAGTTGCATACACTACTTTATCTTCACTAATGCAATTAGTCAAACAACAAGAGTAAAAGCTGACAATAGTTTATTTATAATAATTGTTCAAATTTTGGATGGTACAATTTTGAAAGTTAATGTTAATTATTGATCCAGCAGCTGTAGCGGTCGCGGGGCAAGCAGTAGAGCTCGTAGACGGAGTTGAAATATTTATAATTACTTCATTCGTCTTGTTTTCTATACTGTTCAAGATCGTATTTGAGACTTGAATTTTATTCATTAAAGACTCATCAATGTAGCTTTCAGCCACAGTAGAAGATCCCCTGTGTCGTTTCAGTGCGGTCAAATCACCACCGCTATCTATGAGAAGGGTCGCCGAGGTGCGCCGGAAGCAATGCCCCGTGTACAACGCTGGGTTAGGCAGATTCAAAAAACTTGCGATAGTTTTTTCCAGAGCACCAAATTTATTAATACCAGTTCTTTGATCGACGCACTTCCCCGATCTATAGCTCAAGAAAAAGGCAGGGTTTGACAGGGGGTGGGTCGAAGTTCCATGTATTTTTTACATACGGCATAGCAGTTGCCCGTCACAACGAAAGAACGATCTATTTTCGTTTTTGTTTTCGAAACTTTCACCATGATTGTACTGTCGTCTATGTTAGAGACTTCATGGAACTGGATGTTGTATAGCTCTTGCCTTCGGCATGCCCCCATTATGCCGAAGATTAGTGCAACCTGTAACAATAAACGATATAATAAGCTTGAGGTACATAGCCAAGGCAAAAACTATGATTTATGAAGTAGTAAAGTGTAGGTACCTACTACCTAATTTATACACAAAGCGCTTAAACGGAGTGTCTAGATAACTTGCGTGTGTAGTACGTAAGTACTAGGTAGATTAAATAACAGAACTAAAATACACTTACCTTTTCAAAAAGATACAAAATATCTGGTGAATCTTTCAGGAACATCTTTATTTGACCTGATGTAAACGTCAAGGACTTTTTTCCTTGTGTCCTTCTGAACTGCGTTTCAGGAACGCTATGACTTTTGAATACTTCGTGATATCAATATTGTTGTAGATACTCAGTGTGGACTTGAGCATAGAATATTTAGCCCACATAGAAGATGGCTTGAATTTGTCGGAGAGGTCTTTGAGATACACAAGAATGACATTTTCAGAAAATGATGTAGTTTTCTTTTCGATCTTTCATGCCAAAAAGTTATTATATTCTTTTTCATATAATTTTCTAGATTTTTCTGGCAAAAGATTGTGAGTTACTTTTGTTGCCAATTCTAGAATATCCGGAGGCGTACAAATATCATCGTCGCTGTCCATTTTTAACTTTTAATTTGTATTTTAAAAACAAAACACATTGCGTAACATTAAATTCACGCGTACGTGTATTGTCACAGTGAACTTGCCGCCATTAAAATCTAACCAATGAGAGCGCAGCTGCGCGCGCATGGCCAATCAGGAGCGAGCGCGCGCTGTTCTTTTTTTATTTAATTGGCACAAGATCTAACCAAAGAGTTTTGTGTATGTAAGTTTAGTAGTTTCGACGAAATTTTCACGTATAACCCAACTGTTTTCAAAAGCCAGCCTAATATCAAAATTTTATACAACTTGTATGAGGATTTTGACATAAGGCTCGCCAGGTTAATTGGTCGCGTTTTATTGATGTTATAATGAGATTTTACGATATCGATGTGGATATTATACCATCATGTGAAATTGCTTAAATTGAGTGTTTTGTTGTCTGCGCTATAACAGTAGTATTTATAAGTCAAGTATTGGAAACATAAGTAGAATGTTACAACATTAGTGTAAATAAACTAACAGTTTCACCAATAAAAAGTACATAACACAAAAAAGTGTTTCTTACCGCACTGTGAACCGTTACGTCCAAATCTGGTAACCACATGTAACTATAGATTGTTTTAATTCAGAATCATTAAATAGAAGAATATTAGGTACCGGAAACGTGCAAATGACACAATGACTTTTTTCAAATTAGTTTTGATTGAACCTTTTCTTTCCTATAGATAGGCTTACTTTTGTAGTAAAAATGTTTTACTTTATTGCATACGTTTGAGCTTTGAAATGTAAAATAAGGTTATATGCACACGAGCCTTCGCGTAACGGAGGACCAGTTCACACTGAAAGTTCGGGTACGGGAAATAAATGCAACTCCGCAGGACACTGTTCCGGTTTTTACTTGTTAATTAATTAGGTTCCATTAGTCTTATCAAATATTTTTAAGAATGTTCAGCTAGAAATTTGAGTGAAGGAAACTTAATGAACCTGCAATAACCAGAGAAAAATATTAGAAGGTGTTTAAATGTAAGTCTTTAAAAACTTAAGTCAATAAAATTAGACTTTGTCAATACTATTTATAAAATATAAAACGAACTTTTGATTAAATACTAGTTTTCTATACTTATATACTTTACTGCAGCCTACACCCGTGCTTTCATTGTATGGCCTAAGTAGTGTATACAGAAGAGACATTTGTTTATTTATTAATTAAGTTACACTTGATGTAGATGCGATTGGAACACTCTAATCACATTCATTATTGTTGAAACCGTTTTTTAGTGCGACGTGGCGCTCTGTCTGAATGCGGAAGGCGTGTGACCGCGCCGTACATACATACGTCACTTCTGTATGAACCGTACCTAACAGGATCAATCTTATCCTATCTTATCTTAGTGGGGCCTGCCGTGGTTTCCACCTCCTAGTAACACTTCGACCCATTGGGATCTTTTGTGCAACCCCATCCTTTCACTCTTCCTCCTCTGTAAAGATAGATGCCATAAGTCTGGCAACGTCCTTAAGAGCGAAGAGCCTGAAGTCCTCCGGTTTCGGATAGGGCGACCCCAGGAGTCCCATTATTTTCCTAGCCAGAGAGTCGCAGTCACACAGTAGGTGCTGCATTGACTCGGTTTGCTCTCCACATGCCCTACACAAACTATTTGTTGAAAGGTGCATTCTGTGAAGCATTTGTTTTGTGGCATAATGCCCTGTCAAGGCACCGATGGTTAATCGGGCCTGCCTTCTGCTGCCTCTGCATATGAACTTACTCCGTCCTAAGGCGTTTTCGCCTAGGAAGGATTTGGAGTGTTTCATACCCGGCTGCTCTTTCCATTCGATGCCGTGCCTGTTTTAACAGGATCAATACGTAACCAACAGTTAATTTTACATTTCTTTAGTTTTACTAGCTACACTGTAAGTTTACGGAAATGATACATTGCGTCTTCGCGGAGTAAATATGACACATAATTTTTGTACTCTGGGTGTGTGACTAGTGTGAGTTTCACTCGCCATTCGATTACGTTAACGAAAACGAGAATTTGTATGGCAAAATGTTAACTCCTCTTTTGTGCGCTGCTTCAATGCCATACTAATTTTTGTTTTCGTAAACGTAATCGAATGAATACGGATAGAACAAAACTCACACTAGGCACCCCTGTAATTCATGGTTGCCTAATGTTGCCTGAGTTTCTAATAGATTTGCTGTTGGATCTGTTGAAGCTATAATATATTTGCATTTGAAGGCTTTGATACCACCGCATGTAAGAGTTGAGCTAGAGCTGAAGCGCAATCCTTTAGCTCCCAGTTTCTCCGCCATCAGTTACCCCCTGATAGGTAGGGTATGGCAGCTGGAACTACGGGTCCGACTGTCTTTTCAAGGGCACCACGGGAGTTCCGGATCCTAGGCCCCCTGCCGGTTATGCCTTCGCGGGCGTCTCCGGCAGGCCCCGGACATGGGTTGGACTCGTGGTGGCACGTGGTTAGCTAGAAGTGGGAATGTTTGTCTGCCTGGTTGGTCTGGCCAGGCTTCCATTTTGTGAATAGCGAGCGGGTCTTAGTAGCGGTCCGGTGGGGGCCTGAAGCGAAAAGATCTGCGGGGTACGTAAGGTACCCTTAGTTGGGGTGCTGCTCGGTGGTTTTCATTGAGTAGTTACTCCAACATCTCCGGTACTAGTCTGGAGAACTAGTAGAGGTGCCCGCTAGATGCAAAGGCCTCCGGTTTAATCAGCTGCGTAGGAATTTGGAATTGATCAGGTGCCTGGATGGGTACCGAACCGAGAAGTGAGTGTGCTTACAACTCCGCCACCAAAGAGGACACTTGGTAGTCGACTTTAGAGTTGACGGCCCGAGCAGTGGTATACTGCGAGTTGTGCTCTTAATGCAACGAGAAGTGAGCGAGCTTACAGCTCCGGTGACCTATCTGGATATTAGGTAGTGGACTATACGTGTCCACGGGGCGACTAGCTTGAGACACTAGTCTTAAAAGTACTGGATGAAGGATGCGTACCGGCGTGTTCTGATCTGGCGTTAAGACCTGACGTAGATGGTCCCTTGCGCTTGCGTAAGGATGTCTGACACCTACTTTGTAACTGATAGGTTGGTAGGGGGTGTCAGTATAAACTTTAAAGTAGTGTATAGCGGGTTATTGTTGGGCACAATCACAACCGTTTGAAGAACCACCAATTTCTCGCAACCCATAAGCGAAGTTACGCTGTGAAGTTCATAAGCAGCCAAAAGCAATATACTTAACTTTATATAAAAAAAAACAATTCAAGAATTATTAATAATTTGGGTAATTCACTTCACATTGGCATGTTACTCGTAATTGGATGTTTACTAAAATAAGTCTCTAATCCAAAATATATTTAAAATACAGTGTTTTTCCTGTCTGTTTTTTTATTTCTGCCTTATAAAATACAATTGTTGCAAAATCATTTTTTTTATGAATATACGAATATATAAAATAAATATATATAAATCCTAAGTATTTTAGTCACTTACTCGCCCATGCCAAACCATCTACGAGTATAGGTATCTACGCCTTAACAAAACTAGTTGACCAAAGTATAAGTTTAAATATCTTGACCATTTTCAGGGCTTCAGTAAGAGACCTCAACAACCATCCGATATTGGAAATGATAGACCATGGCAAAGGCGAGCCAGTTCACAAGCACGAGGACAGAACTGTGGCCGAAGAGCTAGAGAAGAAAGTCAGGGTGCTCTGTTGGATAATGACGCAGCCAAACAACCATAGGGAGAAAGCTGACCACGTCAAAGCGACGTGGGGGAAAAGGTGCAACAAAATATTGTTCATGAGCTCGGAAGAAGGTAGGAAATCCTTGGCTTTGTTTCAAAATTCAAAATCATTCAAATCAATTCTTTCGTGTTGTCTGTCCCAAAATCTAAGATCAAATTAAAATCTTCCCGTGCTTCGGAAGACAAAGTAACTTCGTGCCTGCTGGTTGACTTCTTGTAAAGCCTTCAGCAAAAGAGTAGGATGTAGGCTGATGTTATCATTGCTTATTAAAGACTCCGAGTGAAGTGCGCTTCCACATAGCCTTATCGCCACTTACCATCAGATGAGACGAAGGCCAGGATTCCTCGTTAAAGAATAAATTGAAGATGCCTTTTGCTCTGCTAACCGAGTACAATCTTGTAGACCGCGGCAATACATGAAACACCGCTGGCTTACTGCGGTAGGAGGAGGTTGCCTCCCCGTGGTTTTCTTGAGAGAAACCACCGTTTCACTAAAGGACGCCAAAGTCTTCCACGACCTTTCTCTGTACAGAATGGCTTTGACCAAGCTGGGCGTTTGCCCTGTGCCAACTAGCTAACGTGGCGCAGTGTAATGGTCCCCATTCACAGCCACTCCAACACTCCAAATTGGATATCCAACGCTTAATGGGAGCCATTATTGTAGAAAGTATAAAAATATTACTTTTCTTCAACAGATGAGTCACTGCCGACTGTGAAGCTGCCGGTGTACAAAGGTCGCTACCACCTGTGGGCGAAGACCAAGGAGGCGTTCCGCTACGTGTACGAACACCACCGGGGAGACGCCGACTGGTTCATGAAGGCTGACGATGACAAGTGAGGCTTATTCTCCTTGTAACTAAACACCAGTTTCATTTAGTATTCGATCATATAAACGATAAAGACTATAAGTAATAATACCTAATAATATCATGGTACCTATGGTCCTACAACTATGGTTTGAAATAAATAATTTATTTCAGACTATAAATAAGTCCATATTGATGTGTTAGTTACAAAATAATCTTAATCTACGTTAGTATAATATAAGTTATTTATTTTTTCATATTTTATATTAAATATATGTTTAGTGTTAGTCTTTAGTGTTTATTGAACGGAAAGTGGTCATTATATTAACTGTGCCCTATGAGGCCAATTAGTCTAGTAAGGGTATGTCACTATTCTGGTTGCAACCTTACCTTACGACTTTAGCAATATTTACAATGCATGCTTTCACATCGGATGGGTGACTAAAATAGATTATTATCTCAAGCTCTTCCGTGCGGAATACACGTTAAGTCGTTGTACGCGGTTGTTGACGCTTACGTCAACATCTTAATGTTAAAAAACCCGCATTGGGCCACCCTGGAAGGTTATGGGCCGTTTCCCCATATATGAAACGGGTTGTTCACGTGAGAAGGCTTGAGCACAGCAGTGGCTTAAGAATAAATAACACGTAAAACAGAATCTTCTTTGACCTGAGTCCCAAACGCCGCCATTTATATACCTACTTCCCCCTTCACGTCGTTACGCCCCTCTAGGCGCCAGGGTTGCTTACTGTTGAATATTGCTTACGTCTAAAAATAATATTGCTAAAATATAAGTTTTTCTTTACTTTGAAATCATTATTTTATTTTAGTTTTATAAAATATGAGATTATAAATTATTATGTTACGTACCTATACATAGATACTTGTTAATAACAATTTAAAGTACGTACCAAATGAAGCCATTTAAGTAAGTATTACTTACTTACCTACAAATATAAAAGCAGCAAAGGCAGGCGCAACCGATGGTTCAACTGCGAGTGTGCCAACGCTGTTGTTAACAGGCAGACAGCATACCGCGTTTGAATCAGAGGCTTAGCCCAAGGAGATCCTGAGACCAGCACACTGAAAGCAGCCTATAACAATGTCACCAAGTCCTGCAAGAAGGCTTACATTAGAGCGGATGCCCAGCGCGTTGCACGGGTTGGCCAAGAATTACTGATGCATCCTACGGGCAGCCGCAGCTACTGGCGTCTAGCCAAAGCCGTGCAATCTAACTTCTGCCAACTCTCGCTGCCACCTCTGAGATGTCCTGACGGATCTTTAGCTCACAAGCCGCAAGAGAAGGCCGATCTCCTGGCCGGACTTTTTGCGGCTAACTCCCGAATCAATGACTGCAATGCACAGCCACCTACAATTCCTCACTGTGGCCACACAATGCCTGATATTAAAATCAGACAGTGTGATGTACGTGCGGAGCTGCAGTCAATCGATGTTCGGAAAGCTAATGGCCCTGCTGATGGCATAACAGCAATAGTTTTATACATGTGCGCTGCGGAGTTGTCCCCGTTTTAACTCGTCTTTACCGTCTCTCGCTTTCTTCAGGTTGTGTGCCGGAATCTTGGAGAGATGCTAATGTGCATCCGGTTCCGAAAAAAGGAGATCGGTCAGATCGCCGCCAATTACCGCCCAATACCCGTTACTTCAGTTTTGTGTAAAGTCATGGAGCGGATTCTAAACAAACAGCTTATCCGCTACCTAGAAGAACACCCCTTAATTCACGATCGCCAATACGGGTTTTGGCCGAAACGGTCAACGGGTGATCTTCTAGCGTTCGTTACACATCTCTGGGGTGAGGCTATTGATAAGCGTGGCGAGTCGGTGGCTGTTGGCCTTGACATAGCCAAGGCTTTTGATCGGGTCTGGCACAAAGCCCTTCTCTCCAAGCTCCCGGCATACGGTCTGCCTGCTCAGTTCTGCAACTGGGTCGCTGGCTTCCTACATGAGCGTAGAATCCGAGTATTCACAGACGGGTGTGCTTTGCGGTTCATGTCAGTGAACGCTGGTGTCCCTCAGGGGTCCGTTCTATCCCCCACGCTGTTCCTTCTGCATATCAATGATATGCTTCCACTTAGAAATATTCATTGCTATGCAGATGATAGTACAGTGCACGGGTGGGTATAACGGTCACCCTGCAGCTAGACGAGTCGAGACTGAAGAGAAACGAGTAAATCTTGTCGTTGAGCTTAATCGGGTATTGGTATCATATCTGAATGGGGCTCTAATAACCTTGTTGAGTTCAATGCCAAGAAAACACAGGTATGCGCGTTCACTGCAAAAAAGTCGCCATTCCTACCCCTTCCCTCTCTTCAAGGCACATCACTCGGCCTGCAGAGCAGTATTAACATGCTTGGTATGGAGATTCGCTGCGATCTGAACCAGAGGGACTATATCGAAGCCGTGATAAAAACAGCGTCACGTAAACTCGGTGTCCTCGGTGTGAACAGGGTGCGGCGATTCTTTACGCTGGATCAGTTGTGCCTTTTGTACAAGACACAGGTGCGATCTTGCGTGGAGTATTGCTCGCACCTCTGGGACTGTTCCGCAAAGTACCTTCTCGATGCCTTGGACAGATTGCAGCGGCGCGCTATACGCATTATGGAAAATGCAGAAGTCACCAATGCTCTCAAAACCCTGCAATTGCGTAGAGATATAGCGTCACTCAGCGTCTTTTACCGCTTATACCACGGCGAGTGCTCTGAAGAGCTTTGACCTCATCCCACCTCCCTTCCTCAATAAAAGTAGGTACGCGTGCTGCTCTCCGGAGGTACTGCTGTACTGTCTCGAACATTCCATCACGCACAAAGGAATTTGGTAACTCGTTTCTCTGTCGCACTTTCAAAAGATGGAATAGTCTACCAGAACACGTTATCCCTCCTTCCTATGACATGGGGTCCTTCAAACGAGACGTGAAGAGGCACCTTGTGATCCGGCAGGGTGAGGGTGACTGATGCTGCGTTGTGTTCACGCTGCAAAAGTTGTCCTTGCGTCAGGATTCCGTTTCCATTTAACATCAGGTGGAGTAGAGTCATTTGCCGAGCTATGAATAAAAAAAAAAGAAAAAAAAATACATACATACAATCTTTAGGCAAACTAAAAAAAAAAAAAAAAAAAAAAAAAAACACAAATGTTGAAAAAATTTCCACGAGCAGGGTTTGAACCTGCACCCTTCTGACATACCGGGTCAGGTGCTCTTCCAATTGAGCTATCGTGGTTCTAACCAGCCCGCCGAAATTATTCAACACTATTTACTTTTTACTTTGAAAGCCAAAGGCGCCCATTCAATGTTAACAACTACCGTCATTAACATCCGATCATAATATTTTTACAAATACTAAAGATCAGTTAAGAAGTAGGCAAGCTATTTATAAATGTTTATATAATTTTTAACGCAAATTTTGTTGCGAACAAATTACAAAAACACAAATGTTGAAAAAATTTCGACGAGCAGGGTTTGAACCTGCACCCTTCTGACATACCGGGTCAGGTGCTCTTCCAATTGTATTGTGTATTGTAATTGTAAGTAAATAGTGTTGAATAATTTCGGCGGGCTGGTTAGAACCACGATAGCTCAATTGGAAGAGCACCTGACCCGGTATGTCAGAAGGGTGCAGATTCAAACCCTGCTCGTGGAAATTTTTTCAACATTTGTGTTTTTGTAATTTGTTCGCAACAAAATTTGCGTTAAAAATGATATAAACAAACTAAAAAAACTTAAGCGTGGCATCGTTTTTGAATAGTTTGTACAACCAAACACACCACAATAACTTGGCCCCATTGTAATATTGATTTCCAAAATCGTACGGAACGCACAAACAGGCAAATGCGCGTGCGGTGGCTCCGGCCGTGATAGAACGACTGGCGTACTGTTTGACGAGGTACTCTCATATCGCGACCTTGAGCCCGTCCGGAGCGGGAGTTTCCGTTCTAGTTATTGTTTATTCTTATGACAGTGGGTAAGTTTTAAGGTAGGTAAGTTTGTAAGATTTTAAGTGGCAGGCTTTGCTCAACTTGCTCCTAAGGCCCAGGCGATAAGCTTTCTTAACGCTCAATAATTGCTCTGGAATTAGATGTTTACCTTTTTCTTATCAAACGTCACGCATTTGTTAACCAGTGTATAAGACATTATAAGCTTAATACCATGTAATTGGCTTGTAGCACGCTTTGGTTTAAGAGCCATTTTACATTTTGGTATGCCCATACAAACTTCAAAGTTCTAATTCTTTCAAACCAATAAGCCAATAAGCAAATACAGAGATCTTGATAGAAAACATAGAAAAAAATATTTACTCTACTGATATTATGCGATTTGTAATTTTCCATACTTACTGTAATTTCTAATTTTTCATCTACTGTAGAATAAATATGTATGGAATATATACACCTTATTTTTAGTTTATACGAAAATCAAAACACGGGTCAAATATTTTCATTTAAAGAATCAGTAAAAAAAATAATTATAATAATATCTTGACAACTCACGAAGTTACAAGCTTATTGTGCTGTCCCGTTGTCCTTGTGCGAACGTGGTCACATACAGCATGCGACACTGCACTTATTGATTACGTATTGGTAACGTCGCACTACCGCGGAAACGTTATTATCACCACACACAGCTTGCGTTCGTACCATTTCTGTGTACTGAGCGTTGGTGTATCGAAATCCCAGTTTCTCCAGGAAACTAACACTGCGCGGGAGCAAGAGTCAGGTCACAGACGCGCGGGGCGCATGCGACACATACACACCGGTCGATAGCTTTCGGGTGACTGACACGGGAGTGGGGGTGGCGTGCGTCCACGTGTGTGGAGCCGGCGCGTGCCTCGATTGGTGCGCTGTGCGACCTTGCGCCCTCTCGCATTCACGTGACAAGCGATGCGCGCGGCCGGCGGCGCAAAAGTGAG
Source organism: Eudonia lacustrata (assembly GCA_947562085.1). NCBI lineage: Eukaryota > Metazoa > Arthropoda > Insecta > Lepidoptera > Crambidae > Eudonia > Eudonia lacustrata. Next base: position 12,591,159 of record OX387318.1, on the reverse strand, counting down.
ATTTTTTTTAGTAGGGTGTACTTTATTTGAGATTTTGTAAAAATTATTTGGTCAAAATGTAACATGGTATAAAAAATATTGAAATCGATTCTATTACTGATTGTGAACAAACAGTTTTCAGGTTTCGTATAAACTAAAAATAACATTGTATACATCACATAAATTCAAAATACATTTTTTTTAAAGAAAATTCGACTTGTTGATAAATTTGAAATTAAATTAAACAAATTTACTTAAGTAAGTAAACTAAATATAAAAGATTAGTACTTTGCCCGCGACTTCGTCCACGTAGATGTAGTTTTATACAAAAATAGATACTACTACGTTTTCCAAATCAAAAAATATAATCTTTATAGAAACTGTTTCTTTTGCATGCATACCGCATACCACCGCGTTTGACAACATGCCTAGTTATGTGTGGCCTTTACCATCCTGGCCAGCGAGAGATCAGAGCCAATTACCGCCGCAGTTAGGGTGCGACGTTGCTGCTCCCAAGTCGTGCACTCTTGCAGGTAAATGTAATTGCAGCAGTATCTTCCGGTATAATGGTGGCAAAATGGGCTTGCCTCTCCCTTTAAGCGATCTAAAGCAAGTACCTCAAAAACATCCGTGTCCTGACCAGACCAAATGCGCTCCATGTTTGCGCTTGGTTGAGGAGTTAGAACTGGAGGTCAATTCTATTAAAAAACTGCAACTGCACGTTTACGCCTGTCATTTGTCGCGTGTAGGAGCAGTGCCGTGAAAATAGACGTATTCTATTAAAATCCTCTGCACCACAACTACACTACAGCTGCGCGACTACTACACTACAGCTGCACGAATCCTGCAATAAAACTAAAATAACTAATGTTACAATACGCTAAAAAAGTAAAATGCTTATAATACGCTGTGCAAAAGTTGCTCACGATCTACTTCAATAAACCTGCACAAAAACTGCACCAACACTGCTGTCATTACTACACAAATGTCAAAATATTTTAATGGAATACGATTATTTTGCAGTAAACGTGCAGGTGTAGTGCAGTTTTGTTAGTGGAATACCTATTTGCGTTACTTCTCCGCCCCTGCAACACTGCGGCAGTAGCGCTGCATAACAGAATACCGAAACGTCAAAATTTGCTCATTTTGACACACGCGACGCTGCAGTGTAGTTGCAGTTATTTAATAGAATCGGCCTACTGGGCGCACCGCGTCCAATCCTAACATTAGTACCTACTTACACTTTCTACATATTAGTTTTTTGTTTTACTTCAATTATCTATGTTAGAAAGCTTCTTTATTAACAATGTTTATTGTTACTTGTTTTGGTAGAAAAAACTATAATAGTATTTGGGCTAAGCCAAAATAGTTGTTCATGGGAAATGCATCTTTTTCTTAATTCGTTACCCAGTAATGTTTGCCCCTGAGAAATATAAATTTAAAAATAGAAAAAGATCTAATTAAGGGTGCGCCGACAAAAAATTGCCAAAAATGCAGTTACGGTTAAGTAAATATAATTGAAAACACTATCGTATTAAATGAACAAAATATGTATTTAGTATCATAGGGAACGTGTTTACAATTTGTCAGAACCATAAATTCATAACACGCTATAGTTTTTTCTACAATATTATTTAAAGTTGGACAAAAATCATAAAAACGAGTGGCGGCGTTTAGTAGACTTCTTATATTATTGTACCTCTGATTTTGTCTAAACAATCATCAATGGATAAACTACAAATTGCTAGACTACATTTTCGATTCATCAAGTGGTTATTTAAATAATTATTTTTTATTAAGCACCTTAAATTCCCCATACAAAATTAGTATGGCCGCGCGGCATCAAATAAACATGGACGACGACATTTTAAATAAAACATATGACACTTGTCACTTACGGACGGCGCACCCTTAAGAATATGCAATGACCAGCTTCTGATCAAGTTAGAATTATCATCATCATCATCATCATCATCAGCCTATGATGAATAGAATGTTTGCTACGATTAAATTGATTCGCAAAGCTTTTCGTAATAGTTAGTATTTTACAACTGTGCCATTACCTACACTACACATATTATCGATTAGCACTATACATACGCTGTCTCACAACTTGGCATCATTGAAGTCAAGACATTGCTACAACTTATAGGTCAAACAAAGCTACAAGGTACAAAGCTTCCGAAATGCGGATTGGTGATCGATCACAAACGGAACTATGCTTCTGAAAATTAGAAACATATATTAGCCCCCTGGAAACTGAACCTAAGACCAACCCAACCAATTAGATGGTACTTGGCCTCCGACGATATAGGTATTGGGAATTGAGATATATTGCGTCTATATGATTTTCCTTACCTACTACGCACTTTGCGAGCCAATCTATTGTCCAGTTAGATTTTAACGTCACTGCCATTAGTGCTGGAGAAGGGATTTTTCTTTGTCCAAGTTAGAACAGCAATCGCCTGTGCGGTCTCGGTTTCGATTTTAGGTAGGGCTTGTTCTAAGTTTGAAAGGTTAGTTACAAACAGCATATCTAAATATTATGTCGTCAAAACATCAATGCAATAAATAACAAAGAAATCTTATGTTATCTATAAGTAGATTGAAATAATAAAATTTACACTTATTTCTCCGTGACTTATTTTTGATTTCGTAATATTTTCAGAACTAAGCGACCAAATGAGACCCTTTGATGAAACCCTTTATTTAAGAAAAGATTAATTAATATATATTGTGCCTATTATGTACACTTAAAAATCACCTTTAAAAATCGTAAACTTTTAACATGAAAAACGTTATTGCGGCTTAAACATAAAAGCTAGATGTAACGTGTCGCTGACTTTTCTTTAGATCTTCTGATGACTAATAATTTTGTAGTACATCATTATCATGTATACTCAACTGTTTAGTCAGCGTACGACGATAAAGCAGCCAAGTTGTGCTTAATTTTTCCGTCTTTTAATTACAAATTTTAAGATTTGGAAGTGTAAACTACTGTTTATTAACTTAAATTATAGCCGATGTCCACTCTGAAGTTGCATTCTAAATATTAGTGAAACAATTTTTGAAATTGAATTAGTAGTTTTGGAGATTACCTCCTAAATCCAAATTTACAAACTTGACCTCTCCATAACATTAGTGTAGATAAATAACGTTATCGTGGCTGTACTAAACTATAAAACAAAAATTTTATCAAAAAATAAACCGACTCCAAAAAAGTAGACAGATAAAATTGCACTAAAAAGTAAAAAATAATTTTATTAGGAAAACATATAGGTACAATTATTGTTATTTTTGGAGCCGGTACCAGCCAACGAAGTTTTTGGAGCCGGTGCCAGTCCGCGTTTGTGGTCAATATTTCATGCTTAAGATTGAATGTACTATTATGATTTTAATATATAGTACCTATGTCGTTAAATGTTTATTGTTAAAGTTACCTTGGCTGGCACCGACACCAAAAAAACAATAATTGTACCTATATGTTTTCCTAATAAAATTATTGTCTATATAAGTCTAACGCTTATTTTTTACTTTTTAGTGCAATTTTATCAGTCTAATTTTTAGGAGTCGGTTTTTTTTTGTTAAAATTTTTGTTTATTTCTCTCTTTTTAGTGAATTGTTTCGATCCATTTATCAAAAGCGAATATAGGTAGACCTACTAAACGCGCTGCTCGTATGAGACAGCGCCGTTTAAATTAGACAAGCGAAGAAAACGAGAAACGCCTATCTCAAAGTAGGAAATCAAAAACTGAGTTCCAGTGCCTGCCTTCTTTTGCTTCGTCATAGTCGCTTAACTATCTTAATCGAGATATTTTATCGCCACCCGTGATTTACTTTTCATTGAGGAGTTCCGATGGCAATCTGTGGTCTTTTTCATCAGTTACACTTCATCAAATGATACTTTCTGAATGCAAATGCTTGACTTATTTCTGAAAATACCAAAATCGCTATAGGTATGCATACAATATTTGAGGAGTTCCCTCAATTCCTTAAGGATTCCACCATCAGAACTGAACCAAATTAAAATGGGACCACATAGGAAGCACCAGCTTTCAAATAAAGAAATAATCATAAAAATCGGTTCACCCAGTCGAAAGTTCTAAGGTAACAAACATAAAAAAAAAATACAGTCGAATTGATAACCTCCTCCTTTTTTGAAGTCGGTTAAAAATATGGGTATACTGTGACGCCGACTTTTTTTTCATCAACTAATGATTAACATTTTTGTAGTACATTATCTTCATGTAAGTTAACCCATCCGTTTCGTTCCGTTTCCGTGTCAGCATACGCCGATTAAGCAGGTAAACAGTTCTTTTTTTATCGACTTGAATTACAAATTTAGAGATTTCGAGCTGAAGACTCGAATCTTTGTCAAAATCTGATCTGATCTGAGTGATCTTATAGCGTACGTCGCACACCTCTGGGGTGTGGCTATTGACAATCGTGGTAAGTCGGTGGCTGTTAGCCTCGACATAGCCAAGGCATTTGATCGGGTCTGGCACAAAGCTCTTCTCTACAAACTCCCGGCATACGGCCTGCCTGCACAGTTCTGCAACTGGGTCGCGGGCTTCCTGCTCGAGCGTAGAATCCGTGTCCTGTCTGATGGATGCGCTTCGCGAATCATGTCAGTGAACGCTGGTGTCCTTCAAGGTTTCGTTCTGTCCCCCACGCTGTTTCTTCTGCATATCAATGATATGTGTGGCGGCCTGCGGTCGCCACATAATTTCTTATCTTCACGTATGGTTAAAGAGTTTGTAAAAGCATTCCTAATCGCGTGTAGATCTGATTAAGATAAGACACGGCATCCTCCCTCCAACATCTACACAGTTTATATTGTATAAATAGTCTTGTAAGGTTTAGATAATAAGTCAGTCACAATGTAGTCACTGTAAATATACAACATCACATAAAGAGACGCAGTCATTATTTACCATCGCCATGGACCACTCCATCATCATCTTCACTACCTTCCATACCTCGATCTACGAAACACTGGTGACCCCGCTCAACCAACAACACATCATCGGCCACGGAACAATATGCTTCCACTTGGAAATATTCATTGCTATACAGATAATAGTAGAGTGTACGGTGGGTATAACGGTCACCCTACGGCTGGGCGAGTCGAGACTGAAGAGAAACGAGTGAATCTTGTCATTGAGCTCAATCGGGTATTGGACCTCATATCTAATTGGGGCTTCAAAAATCTTGTTGAGTTCAATGTCAAGAAAACACAGGTACTTATATGCGTTTACGGCCAAAAAGTCACCATTCCTTCCCCTTCCAACTCTTCAGGGCACATCTCTAAGCCTGCAGAGCAATATCAACATGCTCGGTATGACGATTCGCTGTGATCTGAATCAAAAGGTCTACATCGAAGCCGTGATCAAAACAGCCTCACAAAAACTCGGTGTCCTGAACAGAGTGCGGCGATTCTTTACGCCTAACCAGTTGTGTCTTTTGTACAAGACTCAAGTACGGTCTTGCGTGGAGTATTGCTCGCACATCTGGGACGTTTCCGCAAAGTACCTTCTCGATGCCTTAGACAGATTGCAGCGTCGCGCTGTACGCATTATCGGCATGCAGAAGGCACTAATACTCTCGAAACGTTTTCTATCGCTTATACCACGGCGAGTGCTCTGAAGAACTGTTTGACTTTATCCTACCTTCTCCCTTCCTCCATAGGAGTACACGTGCTGCTCTCCGGAGTCATCGCTTCACTGTCACACATATCCCATCGCGCACAAAGAAATTTGGTGACTCGTTTCTTTGTCGCACCTCCAAAAGATGGAATAGTCTACCAGCACACGTTTCCCCTCCTTCCTATGTTATGGGGTCCTTCAAACGAGGCGTGAAGAAGCACCTTGTGGGCTGGCAGAGTGAGGTTGACTGATGCTGCGTTGTTTTCACGCTGCACCAGTTGTCTTCGCGTCTGGACTCCATTTCTACTTAACATCAGGTGGTATGGAGTCATTTGCCGTGCTAGGTATAAAAAAAATAGCCTATGTTAACCGCAAGGTATGTAGCATTATATCAGTGAAATAATTTTTGGAATTGGACCAGTAGTTCCAAAGATTAGCCCCGACAAACAAACAAACAAACAAAATTATTACAAACGTTACCTCTTTATTAAAAACTTGACCGTTATTTGAAACTTTATTAAATGAGATAGGCCCCTGTCTGTTTCCTTCCTTTTGCCTCTCTATCTACCATATAGCCCTCTCTCGCTCGCACATCTGACGTCACTCAACGGCTCCCACCAGGCAGGCATGCCATGGGCATTGCTAAATAATGATTAACGCTTAGTTAGATGAATGATAGGTCTCGCTGCGCTCGACTAGATACCGCGCTTCCTACAAACAATAGCTTCGTCGTGAATGCGGCAACTCATAGCTAGTGTGCGTGAAAAAATGTGTTGCCAGCTGCTCAACTGTTAGCCGATTTAATGGGAAATATATTTTATGCTGTAGTCTATTAGTTAAAGTTACTGGTTATAGGTAATTATGGTAGGTAATTGTAAAATACTTAAAAATGAACATTAATTATAAGCAATTGTATCAATATATTTGTCTATAGGTTAGGCGTACGTTTCATCTTTAAAAAAATGGTAGGTTATTTATATCAATGATTAGGCCTAATTTTTAATAGTTTTTTTTATTGACATGTAATATTTACAAATTTTTATTAAAAATAATCATATAGAAATAAGGTGTTACCAAAATAGTGCTTTCTATTTCTATTCTACCCGTCAATAGTTTTACACATTATTTAGTACTATAACTCTTTAAAGTCAGTCTTACTAAGGTTAATTTACAATTAAAAATCGTGTAGAAATAAAAAAATTTAATAAAACAATAAACACATTATAGGTATACATTTAGTTTAACCTACTATAAAAAACTACAATTTATTATTAATAATTAAAAATTACATTCCACTAACTTGTACAAGTTTACGATACATTTGCCTATTGGAAATTTCATTTTTTTACAAATTTTCTCTTTTTGATATATAATGAAGTCGAATTTATAAATACTTCTCAACTACTAGCCGAATCAAATTAATTAGATGTATACAACCTGGATATGACACTACGACAATAAATGAAAATATTGGCTATACTAGTTCATAGAAATAATTTGAAACTATCAAATAAACCTTAGCACTGAAATTTATTTTTTTGATTTTTCAAACAAACTAAATAGAACAAAAACGCAAGCAAAATAGAACACCATTAGGAAATGTTAGTTGACTGACCTTTGATAAGAGAGCGGCAACAGCGCAGTGTCAGGTGACGAGACGTTTTGGCGTCATTAATGCCGAATAAGATCACAACGTTGCACTTGCAATTTGCATTATTTATTATGGGTAAAGTTTAAATAATTCATTTTGCTTTTAAATTTTGAAATTTTCAATGTGTCCCCCATGAACCCGAACACTCAAATTGCACCTTCTCAAAATGTTATTTCTAACTTTAGGCAGTAGATCGTCGTTAGCGGCCATGTTTTTAAATTTTTCTTATTATTCGTATTTTTAATTCATCTACAGTATTAACGTCCGTCTGTTGAGTACACATCATTCTTGACATAGCCCCACAAGAAAAAATCTAATGGCGTGAGGTCGCTGAGGTCGGTGAACTTGCTGGCTTTGAGACAAACGCTCTCTGGCAGGCACCACTGAATGAGCTGGAGCCCCATCTAGCTGGTACCACAACTGGCGATACGCGGTACGGGAGGAGCCCTATCAACATGCGAGACCAAACCTTGATTTTCCCGTATCCTCCGGACAGCTTGGACAATAACGCGGCCGTTAGTAGGACACACACGAGTGTTTCCATATCTCTCTCGGTATGTCCGTATAGCTGATGCAGCGTTTCCATTGCATTCTCCATAAATTAAAATCATGTCGGTGTATTCCGAAGCAGTATAAGAATACCGAGACATAGTAATAAAAAAAGACTAACTATAAGCGATTTCGCACAATCCAGATCATTTAACTAGTTTTACTAGTTAGGTATCTAGATACCTAACTCTATTTTACGTGTCCTATCACCACTAACGAAGCGTTAAATTTTGCACAATTCGCACTGCGTCTTTATCAGTCATTAGTCACTACACTTACATAACAATTGTCAACAATTATAATCAAAAGGACCCCGCCGGGCGATCGGGCGGCGGCGGCGGCGGCGCATCGAACGCGTAGACATGTATTACGTCACAGGATCGCGGCGATACTGAACTTGGCCTACTTAAATAAAATAAATATTTACTTGTCACCTGATCGCCGCCCGAGCCAGTAGAAAAAAACTAACACAAACAAACTAATATTTGTCCCTTTCGTACATACTAAATTTTCGTTTGACACGAGTCATTACGAATGCATCACGAATGCATCACTTACGCATGCAATAATCTTCTTTCCGCGTAATTTGGGTTGATGCTTTTTAGCATTAGGCATGATATGCTTTGATTTGCATCGGGATTTAACATCTAAGAACAGATGAAGTTTTGCGACGTGTTTAAAACACCGATGAGAGGTCTTTAACCTGGCCGTACTAGTTTAATAACAGATACATCATGTGTAAATGTTACTAATTAAAAATTATGTCCTGTGGCTAAATTATTGAATGTTTAAAAATGTTTTTTTTATATATAGATTGGGAGCGTCATTAGGTATACTATGGGTAATTTATTGTCGTGGTGTCATCTCCAGGTTGTATAGTCTAATTATTAATTCACTGGAGTAATCTGACGTTTACGGTGTTCCCAGTTTCTGATGAATAGAAAATAGAGTTGTGACATGAAGATTGACATCAATTACTCACTCATTCATTCTCATTACGTCCTGAATCAAATCACATTACTCATTTATTTGTTTACTTTATTAAGAAATCTCCTAGGCCAGTTTTGTTTAATCGATATAAAAATATTAGCATTGGTACCTTTAAATGCCAATAAATGATTACTTTGAAAAGGCCAATTACAGGACAATAGAGGACAATCGAACTCGATTAAGATCCCTAAAATATTACCCAGATCATAAGCTATACCTGTTCTCGGTTTCATTAAAAACCGTCCAGCAGTTTTTGTGTGATGCGCGTACAAATAAACAGACAAAAAATGTTCCTTGGGTAAAGTTGTTCCGTTTCATGGGTAGAATCACCCCTTAAAAGCGAGCCTAGCAAACATTTTTACACCTTATGTGTATAGATTACAAAGATACTCATTAACTAATATAAACTAGGTTAAGTATATAATAAATAACAAATAACAACTAATAATAAATAACTAGGTAAGATAAATGGAATAGGTAACACCACATTATAAAAATCTCAACCACGGGGAACTTGATTCTCGTATACGCGGCAACACTGAATGGCGTTTATGGTTCATGTTATTTTATGTTGAAATTTCAAAATTATACGATAATTACTGATGGTATGTGATCCCAGTGTCCTTCTTATTTCTTGTAGTATTATTTTTACACAGTATCATTACGCAAACTGGCATTTTACAACGGATTAAGCTCAAAATTAATTAAAACATTCGGTACGTACACCTCACACAAAGCTGTCAGAGTGACTGGCTCGGGTACGCCGACTTGACGTAGTAGGTATTTTTTCGCATTTGTCAAGTACGCCGGCGGTATCTAGTCGAGCGCAGCGAGACCTTTCATTCATCTGAGGATTAACGTATAAACAATCCTTCTGACGCAGTCGTGTAAAAAACATGGTAATAATCCCGTTAATCATAATTATTATTCTAATTTATGTGACCATGCTAGTTTAAAAATAAATGCATTAACTTCAATGCACGCGTCCCCGTATTATTATCACGGGCGTATTACCATCTGAAAGCTATACATCATCCTTGCATTCTGCACGCTCGCGATTGTAATTTTACGCCGATTTCGTGAAATTTACCCGTTTTGTGTTCAAGGCAACAACCATGGGATTACAATAAATATCATCAGTGCCGTAAAGTTTTGTGTTAAATTGTATTGTATGTTTTCTAAAGTTAACGCGAACACTACGCATTAGAATGATATTAGCTTAATATTATTTTATATACCTATCATTTTTTACATTATTTTTATACGGGGATAAGGGAAACCTGTAATTAGCTTTACTTATTTTTGTTTAAGTACTATGTAAGAGAGTATGTTGTTACACATTTTTAGTTTTCTTAATAAAGCAAAAAATAACCTGGTTTTCCCAAGAATATGTAGTCTTCCTCCCTTCCTGCCCTCTCAGGACATGTGGTTACAGAGTGAAAGTAACCACGAGCGGACCATGCAAAGGGTTAGAATGGAATGGAATAGAATGCCATTAATTGCTAATATATAATTCAGATAATAAAGACTTAGGTATTATCAGGAGATGAATGGTGAGAGTTTTTTTGTTTGTATTAAAACATGTGTATGGGCATAAATAGGAATAGGTAGGGGTTTGTTCTTGTAATTACGCCATACCGTTATTAATGTTATGGATAAGTTTCGAAACTCCGGTATCCCTATCCGGTATCCGGTATCCGATTCCGGTATTTCTGCCTATACTATGTAGATTGCGTCAATATCCGTTATAAAACTTGATTAAAATGAAACGCGAAAGTTTCGTTTTACATAACATATTACGACTAATTGGAAGGAATTTGTTCTTTAATATCTTGTCTGCGAGTGCTGAGGTTAAGCAATTTTTGCAAAGGCTGGTTATCGGATGGGTGACCAAAAATGTATCATCTCGAGCTCCTCCGTGCTTCGGAAGGCACGTAAAGACGTTGGTCCCGGCTGCATTAGCAGTCGTTAACAACCACCAATCCGCACTGCGCCCGCGTGGTGGTTTAAGGCCCGTTTTCCCTATCCATCCATAGGGAAGGCTCGTACGTACCCCAACAGTGGGGACATAGAATGAGCTGATGATGATAATTTTTTTAAATGTATAAACTATAGATGCTTGTTTGTTACAGCTACGTGGTAGTGGAGAACCTGAGGTACATGTTGGCAGACTACAACTCCCAGGACGCGCTACACTTCGGATGCCGCTTCAAGCCGTTCACTAAACAGGTTTATTATTATATTATATTTTTACATCCTTAATCTTAAAGAGAAAAAGCGCGGATGGAAAGAGAGAGAAAAAAACGGAAAGCAAGCGACAGGTAGAAAAGAGATTATGAAGAGAGTGGATGAGAGATATCTTCAGACTGACATCATATACCTTTATAGGCCTGAATTACAGAAAATGTCTTTGATGAGAGGCAGTTATTCAATGAGTCAGGACTTTTCTTTTTATACGTATGACAATATTGATAATTGCCTCGGTGGCCGTTGGTAAAGCGAAAGCCAGTACCCGTAAGTCCCAGGTTCAATTCCCAGGTCGGGCAAAGTGTGTTTCAAAGTTTTCGATGGCTTAATAGGTAATGGCTTAATCCCAACGCTTGCTATGGCAAGCGTTGGGATTAAGCCATTATCTATTAATTATAGTGATGACTTGATTCCAATGATGATTAGCCTTAGCCTGCCAGTAAGACTATAGGCTATATACTACTGACATGATATTAATCACAAGTGGAAACTTTTTTGGCATATGAGATTAAGGCGGGCTTGCAAAATAACTCACAAAATAAGTTTAGCGCTAAACATGTTTAAAGTATCATTCTGTCTCTTTCAACTTCCAACAAATGACAGTAATGGAATGACATTTTAAATGTGTTTAGCGCTTAACGCATTTAGTGAGTTTTTGTTCAAGCCAGCCTAAGTTACTATTACCTCTGTACTATAAAATGCTGTTTGTTTCCTAAACAATAAATAATTAATAGTAAGGCAAATAATGATAATAACAATAGACTGCGCAGCGGAAAGCGCAGCGTAGGCAGGCCTCCAACATGGTGGACTGACGATCAGGTAAAGGTTGTGAGAAGCCGCTGGATGCGAGCAGCACAAAACCGGTCGTTGTGAAGATCCTTGGGGGAGGCCTTTGTCCAGCAGTGGACGTCTTTTGGCTGAGATGATGATGATAAGGCAGAATTTTCATTATATACTGACCACCTTTCAGGGCTACATGAGCGGCGGAGCGGGCTACGTGCTAAGTCGCGCGGCTTTAGACCGGTTCGTGAACCAGGCACTGCCCTCGCCACACCTCTGCAAGGTCAGCGACGAGGGCGCGGAGGACGCCGAGATCGGTGAGGCCAACATGTCCCCATTGCTGGGCACGAGCCTTCCCTATGGATGAAAACACTGCAAGGCGAACGGGTCGTATAACTCCACGCGGGCCCAGTGCGATTGGTGGTTGTTAACGAATGTTAATGCAGTCGGGATCAACGGCTTTACGTGCCGTAAGGAGGGGCTCGAGATGATAACTCGTAGAACAAGGGTATGATGGTTCCCATGCGCTCTATGTCAGGTACAGACCTGGGCGCTACTTCCAACCCCCACGACCCAGTTAACCCGAGCCGAGGACGTAGCCTTTAGAGGTGCCCTCGGGTTGTATAGCTGATCTTATCCGAACACTTCGGAGAAAATGTGTTCTTCCCATGCAATAAAATTATTCTTAGATAAAACAGAGTTGAAACACATTAAAAAAAATATCAATTTGATTCGTTTTTATGTACAACTCGCACTACACACACATAATGGGTAGAGTTTTTTAACGGACTGAGTGTAAAAACACAAAATGAATGGTGACCATCATAACCTAGTTCTGCCAAGCACCATTGAACTCTATGCCTCAAGAACAAGATTAAAAAGATGTGTCCATTCGTGTTAAAATGTAAGTGTAACTCTTTGCAGGCATCTGTTTGGACAAGATCGGTGTGAAGGCGATGGACTCGCGAGACTCCATGAACCGTGGCCGGTTCTTCCCGTTCGAGCCGGAAGACCACCTGTACCCGACTAAGTACAAGGGCTTCTGGTTTTCGGAGAACATCTTCTACCCTACAGATGAGGTGAGGAATGCAATGTTATATTTGTTTATTGGCATAATAAATATTTGCATTGGTTTTATGGATCAGATGGCTAGCGTGCGAGTTTGCCGTCTTCTAACAACAAAAAAGTTCTTATTTTATTTTTCTCCTTGGTAGACGTTTTTCTTACACAATTAAATAAATCAGGTATTATTGAATATAAACATCTCCCCCAAGTAAATAGCCTATAACTGTCCCACTGCTGGGCAAAGGCCTCCATCATTGAAATCATGTCACTACAATTTGATGGGTAATGATGGCTTAATCACCACGCTTGCCAAATGCGGGTTTGTGATCACAAATGCTATGCATCATCAAAAATTCGAAAAACACTGCGCAACCTCATGTATTTTTCTAAATATATTTTATTATACATTTTCTGTGAAACCTCAATACAACACTAGGAAAAAGACGCCTTGCCCAAACTGTTTTACGTCCACGTTTCCTTAGTGCTATCTTCGGGTGCGATATCAATACACCAAATGACCTTAGATGAATGATTGGTCTCGCTGCGCTCGACTAGATACCGCGCTACCTAGAAATAATAGCTCCGTGAATGCGGCAACTCAATATTGTAGTGTGTGTCAGAACGGTGTCCTTCTTATTTCTTGTAGTATTATTTTTACACAGTTTAACTACGCAAACTGGCATTTTACTTCGGTTTATGACCAAAAACAAAACATTCGGTACGCGCACCCTCAGAATAATAACTAAAGCTATAGAAACCGGACTAAAATAGCAAAGGTGTCACCAGATTTGTGACGTCATATTTGAGGTAATGTAGTGAGTGACTATAGAAAGGACTCAAAGATTTTTTTGATTACCGATTATCTGATGACCGTTTGACATAACAATACAAAAAATAAAAACTAAGTGTCAACCATTTGTCGCACTCCAACCTCCTATTCTAGCCCTAAGATAGAACGAAACTAAACATAGTTGCACGGTTTTTATTTTAGCCATCCTTCTATAGCTTTAGTTATTGTTCTGAGCGCGCACCTCACACAGTTTGCAACGCGACTGACAGCAGGCGACTGACTCAGTTACGCAGCGAGACCAATCATTCATCTAAGCCAAATGACGTTGCGAATGCAAAATGAAAATTTTAAACTGAAAGCATTTTCATTAAATCTTTTCAGGGCTTGGACTGCTGTTCGGACCACGCGATATCGTTCCACAACGTAAGCCCCAAACTCATGTACGTGCTAGACTACATCATATACCACTTGCGGCCGTACGGCATTAAGTTCGGCAGTGACGACCTCCCCAACTTACTGAAGAGTAACGACACCAAAGAACTTGAGGTACACTAGTTTTTACTAAATACTCTTTAAAGGCTAGGGGGCTTATTATCTAACTCTTAATACCTATTGTAATACCTTTTAATTTGACACTATTTTATTTATTTAATTATTTATTTATTTATTTATTCTGATGCACAAAACAGGTGACAGCCACCAAAAGGTTACAAAACCACATGCGGTATTAAAAACTTAAGACTAGGTTGAAAGCCTTAATTATATACTATTTAACATCTACTGAGCAGACAATAATGTTATATAAAAATAATACGTACAATACATTTAAAATTTTACAATAAAACAAATAACAATTAATCCAACTAATTAATTTACAGATATCAAATAAAAATAAAATAAATAAAATTAAAATAAGTTATAATTATTCCTATTTCATTTAATTAAAGAAAAAAATTATAACTATTTGAGACAATTCTTTATTTTATTTTTGAATCTCACTAGGCTACAGTCAAAAATATCAATATCAATATCCATGCAGCCACAGACGAGTTCATTATATTGACGGCACATTCGGGTTCCAGGATTAAAATAGGATGTATTATTAAGATAAACATTAAGAGTAAATAATTTTGGTTTACGAACACGGTGCGGTGAATCAACTTTGTGATGAATGATTTTATAAAGAAGCATTACTTCCAGTTGTTTTCTACGAGCAGCCAATGACACCATTTGGAATTTTGCTAGTCTAACTTCATAGGAACGCAGAGTGCGATGAAGCTCATTCTAAAGCAAAGCAGCCTGAGGAATCGCTTCTGAATTTGCTCTATCCTATCCTTATGCACCTGATAAAATGGTGACCAAATAGCTGAGTTATATTCTAACAAGCTCCGAACCAATGCGAAGTAGAGAGTCAAGTAGGATGAAGTATTTTTAAAATCTTTTGATATTCTGTAAATGAAACCTAACATACGCGACGACCTTTCCACAATGTGATCATAATGGCAACGGAATGATAACTCACTATCGAAAATGACTCCCAAATCTCTGATCTCAGTCTTAAGAAGTAGGTTATGGTTGTTTAATGAGTAATTGAAATAAATAGAATTGATTTTTCGTAAATGTAACAACATAACATTTGTTTGTATTTAGGTCATGTTGTTTAATTGACACCTCTCTGATACCGAGTCTAAATTTCTTTGGAGATTCATAGCGTCATTGATACAAGAGATAGTAGTGTAGATCTTAAGGTCATCTGTATATAATAGGCAAGGGCATGATGAAATGAAAAATAAAGGCCCCAGGTGAGATCCCTGCGGGACACCAGATGGAACCATAAAAGCCGTTGAACGATCACCCTTTAAAGCCACTAATTGACTTCTCTATCCAGATAAGATGTGACCCATCGCAAAAAGTCTCCGCTTACACCGTACGTTTCCAGTTTCAGACAAAGCGTTGAGTGATTAACTCTATCGAATGCTTTGGAGAAATCGGTATAAACAGAGTCCACCTGTCCCCTCTTAGCAAATGCACCACACAGGTAACTTTTATATTCTAGAAGGTTACTAGAAGTTGATTTATTTTTTACAAATCCGTGCTGATTCGGAGATATAAAAGGTCCGACATGGTGATAAAGAGCGTCGTATACAAAAGTCTCGAATAGTTTGGCACAACATGATAAGATACTAATCGGTCGATAGTTCTCACAGAGTGATCGGTCACCAGTTTTAAATACGGGGACGATATGAGCTGTTTTCCACTTCGTTGGGAATACTCATAATGCCAACGATTTATTAAATAAGATGCACAATGGAACACATAAACTTCTTTTTATCAATAAAGGGGGTATGCCATCTGGGCCAGCTCCCTTAAATTCATCTAGTATTTTCATTTTGTTAAAAACTTCTTGTTCAGTTACGACGATTGATTGGATCATGCAATTGTGTTTAATATTTGAGACAGATGGACAGAAATACGTTGTTTTTTGTGGAGTCGTCATAAACGGAATTAAAATATTGAGCAAAAAGTTCGCATATTTCCCTCCTATTTGATTTTTCTTGATCACTAAACCTCATAGTTCTCGGTATACTACTGGATACCGACTTTTTGCTATGTACGTAACTCCAAAAAGATTTAATACTATCGCTCAGATTGTTTTCCACCGATTCTATATATTTCCTGTAGCAAGCATCCATGAGCCTTTTACTGCGTGAGCGCAACATAGAGAAAGTGTCATAGTCCCGCGGATTCTTGTATTTTTTAAAAGACTTTTGATATTTGAGCTTTTCTTTTAAACAATGCTAAACGGCCAGAGCTAAACCATGGTGGAAAAGAACAAGAGTCATCTTTGGTTAATGGAGTATGTGTTGTTATAAATTCGTTAAGTTTATTGTAAAAAAAATCTACATCGCGATCCACATCATCAGAGGATAGCATATGATGCCAGTCAGTCTCTTTTATGTCGTTGTTCAGGCAGGTAAAATTACATTTTTTATAGTTCAAACGCCTACCTCTCTTACGCATAAGAGACTTAGTGGTAGAAGACAGATTGATGTTTATAGCAATAACCCTATATAAAAAAAGAAGAAAAAAGCAGAGAAAGTTAATTTAATTACGACACATTTTTTTAAGTGATTCAGTATTTGTAATATGTATGGCACTAGAAGAATCATCACGTCTTACAAAGACCTTTCCGTACCGCACCCAAACGTATTTGACCCTCTGCAACTGAGGTGGTAGTCTCACAGACACTGCCAACCAATTGCGACGTTGCCATTGACGTCGCAATATGGCGTGATGTAGCTCTGTCTCGCTCAGTACCTTACTTAAATGGTGCGAGTGCGAGCCATTGAACAGTCAGGCGCGTGCGGCGACGCGGCGCACACGTGTGGTTGTACGAGTTCCTGGCGTAAGTACAGCAATAAGCGTTGATTCTATTATGCCGGCAGTACACTCTCGTCCGAGAGCTCTCGCCCAGCCTCGCCCGAATGTGTCGCGCGACCGCCCCATGCACGAGAGCGACCCTGTACATTCTCGCGTCGTCAGTCGCAGTTGTGAACGCCGAGAGGATGGACGTAGACAATGCGTTGCACGTCGCCGTCTTTACGTGTAGCATAGTTTTTAATTTATATAAGTATATTATTTGTATGTATGTTAGTCTGTAAGGTATCTATTCTATGGGCCTCTTTGTATTTTACCATCATGTACACTGTTTTGTTGCCTGAAATAAATAAATCTATTCTATTCTATTCTATTGAAATTGCTGCTGCCGTTGCCTTGTGTGCCATCACTTTTTACAAATACTTATTAATTGCACACAAAAAATAATAATAAGATATGGCATAAGCGGCGATGGTGGATGGTCCAAAGGACTAAAGACGCGATAGTGTACTTGGGTGCGCTCGTCTGGTCTCGCGAGGGAGAGCCGAGGCCCTTTGACTCGTGCGCAAAAAACCGACATGGGATGGGACCGAGAGCAGGCGAGCGACAGCGAAACAGCCCGAGAGGTAGCGAGAGCTCCCTGTACACTCTCGCACTCGGCCTGTTTCGTGGTGTCCCGGCGAGAGTGTACTGCCGGCATTAGACGTCACATACCAAAAATATATAAACTTCTATAGTGTCTTTTAGTCGTAACCTCGGTAATATATGTATATTTACATAACGTCTCTCAGACGTAGCCACATATATAAACTATCGTTTAAATTCAATTATTTCAGTTTTATTTTTTAATTTTGTTTTATTGTAACGTAACTAGCCGTGTGATGGCGGCCATCAAAATAATACTACTAGCCCATCTTCTCTTTTGGGTGTCGTAAAAAGCGACTAATAGATTTAAAACTGCACATACATACAACAGCTTATAACGGCGACGGGCTCACCACCTGTCACGCTGAGCACATGTGCAGTTACTGCTTGGTGAAACGTGGACTGTGGCAGTGGACTGCTTTTGTGGTTCCTATTGCCTAGTTTCTGACTAACCTTTTGGGGATTATAGTTGTGATTATATATATATATGTATATATGTATGTAATTTTGTTTTGTCGAATACAGACTCATACAGAATACTTATGTTGCAGATGTCGAATTCAAGTTATCAAGAGGGTAGACCTACCGAGCGAGGTTTTAATGAAACACCTAAAAATTATGACAAGCAAACAGAAAACTGGCTTGAAAAGTTAGAAGAGGATATGGAGTTTAGCGATGTCGACAATTCAGTCGAAGATCCCGACATTGAAATAGAAAATATGCAATAGCCAGAGGGATCAAGAATTGTGAGCGAAAGTGAACAAGCGAGTGTCATGGAAGAAGAAGCAAGTGAAAGAGAAGAAGAAGAAGCTGGAACCTGGACCGCCAGCAAAAAAAGTATGCAGCATTTGTCCTAGCAGCTTAAAACGTCAGACTCGATTTACTTGCTGTGCCTGCCTGTAAGAAGCCTATTTGTCAGCCCAGCCCCGCAAGCACGGATCTTTTATCGACTGATAAAGTGACATTAGACGATAAAATTTGACAGTTCAAGTCGACAAATTAACATCGGCAGCATGGGACTTGCTTTATCGACCCATAGATATAATCGGTAAATTTTATCTATTTAGTTTAAAAGCTAGCATGGGACTCGAAAATGACATTTCTTATGGATAAATTATATCGATATGTAGATAAATTTATCGGCATCTAAAAGTTGGTAGATAAAGTTATCGACGTTTTCGACGCCATTGGAAAGTTACTAAATATTACACTTTTCTTGGGCGGTCGTGAAAAAATGGATTTCGGGCACCTTTTGCTGGTTGCAAAAGAGACGCAACAGCGACGTCGCGAAGAAACTAACATTGTCCGGCGCCATCTGAGGCAGAGAAACAACCCCATGGATTTAGCAGATTCTGATTCATGAGGTTGTTTCGCATACCCCGAGAATTAGCCTTTGTGGTTATCGAAAGCATATGGGGCGCCATCTGACGAATTAGATCAAACGGATTGCCCGTCCATGTTGTTGTAAGTAGCAGGAATTTAGTTTTTTCTTTTCCTATTTTTATTCTAACCTCAACAATCTACTTTTTGCCGGTCCTCACTAGCAGCATTAGGCAAGAATATAACTTGACGTTGGGACAATGCACAGTTAGCAAACTTGTGAAGGAGGTCTCTGAAGCTATTGTGCGTCGTCTTTTGCCCGTCTACATTCGATTTCCCAGCACCGCTGCTGAAAAGGCTCTAATTGCTGACGGCTTTTAAAAGCATGGAGCAAATAATCTACTAAAAGTAATCCACTAACAACGAAGTAAATATTAGGTACGATGTTTTTTAAACGACTTAGAAAAGTGATACTTAAGTACTTTGGTGGTTCCGACATAGTAAAATAATATTAAATAAATAAATGGATAATATTAAAATTCCTTTAAAAACCCTACACGATAAGAAACAATATAAAACAAAGAGAATTTAATCACTAACAATAAAAAATATAAGATTCGAATGAATGATGAACGAACGGGACGATAAAATTGCCGTGTTGCCATTTTTAAATATCGCTAAAATAGAACACGATAAAACTTACCGATCCGAGTCCCGTGCTAGCGGTTGTAGATAAAATTCGATAGACAAACGGTTTTGTCTACCGATAAATTTATCGATCGGTAAGATCCGTGCTCGCACCACAGATCTGCGAAGATTGTAAATTTTAAATCTTAAAATGTACTGTAAATTTACGACTAATTTGTGCCTACACGTATCATACGATCTCGTTGTTTTTTTTTATTAAGGTTTATTAGTTTAATAACTAAAAGAAAAATGTTAAGTTTATAAAGTTTTTTTGTAAACAAAAAGAAAAAAAAAGTTATTAAGGTACAAACTTAAAATATAAATTTTTGATCTACATAAAAAATACTCTATTAATCTTAGCGTTTTATTGAAATATTACATTTTATTCTATTAAATAACTCTTTATAAAACACATAAGGAAATGAAAGTAAAAATAAAATAATATCTTTGTATAATTTTATGATATTTACATTTTAAAATGGTGTCCGACAGACACCACCTCAGTCGAATGTAAACAATAATTTTACCTCAGTTGCAGAGGGTTAAAATTAAATTCCTTTGCTAATTTTCGACTCTCGGCATACAAAGACTTCATAGACGGCAATATATGTTCAGTCACAAAGATTCTCCGGTGCTCGCCGCTCATTCCCAAATGAGTAGCGCCAAGGGGATCGTTACGATGAAGCTTGTTGAAACGGTATGCCGCGGATAAAATTTGGTCGCGTTGGTAAGTGGAAGATAAAGACACCAAGACATTGCGGGGTCGCTTGGAGGTTTGATCCATTCTAGACCCACGAAGAACGGTATTCCTTCGAGAGCGACGTAAACTGCGCGGTATTGATGTTCAGGCACATGTGGTGATACTTTTGTTTGTAAATTCGGCATTGTAAAAAAGTGTTTTGTTCAAAGTCATTTTTACAGGCGTTACATTGTGCCATTCTGATTCTATACCTTTTTTTTTCCCCTTTCCCTGTATATTTTATATCAATACGTAATTGTAAAAAAAATACAACAAAAAAAAATTACAATAAAAACAAAAACAAAAAATAAAATAAAAATAAATAAAAATAATTTAAAAAAAACAACAGTTGGATCACAGGTTTTGAATTCTTGATCTTCGGTAAGTCACAAGACAGATGCAAGCCGTTCAGCCAAGGCGACGCTAGACATAGTTTATTCCGGCGCAAAGTTCAAGTGTCTATTATCACTGGCGATGCCGATGGGCGGTCAGTTTGGAAAAAGTTTATAAAACACAGCTTTCACTCTAAGCCGCTGCGCAAACGTAGACACTTTTGTGTCTTGTGTGGGACACAAGCTACTAGTGAATATGAAATCAGCCCTCCCTGCGCAGACGTAGACACTTTTTGTGTCCAGTTACTTCCCCACCTGACACTAATCAAAAAGTGACAAACAACAAACTTCCTTACAATTGTACTGATCTGCGCAAACGGACGATGCAATCGGTGTCCGTATCCTGTGTGCGACACAAGTTACGCACACCGAGCGGGTGGCGCGGGCGGGGCGCGGGGCGAGCCGAAAGCCCAAAATTAGGAATGCATGATTTTTCTCTTTGAAACGATTTTAAAAAAAAAATTATTTATCTAAATTATTAAATTCAAAAACTTATATCTATGTATAGTAAAATTAAGATTTGTAACATGTTGAAGTAAATTTTATTTATCAAACAATACAAGAATTAAATAACGTAATGTGACATTATGTCCGTTTTAACTAAAATATATACTAGAAAAATTAAAAATTAACTACTACCGTAGGGTATAATCAACACAACCAGCAAAGATAATGTTTCTTCATCAACGTCCATCGTGAAACTAATTCATGAGATGAAACACGAACTGTTACCGCAACCGGCAACTGTGTCCGATCGCCGCCACCGGACACAGCAACTCGGTTTCCTGTGATGGTGTGCCGTGTCGGTAACAGAGTGTCCGATCGCCGCCACCGGATACAGCAACTCGTTTGTGTGTTGTGTCGGTAACAAAAAGTGTCTACGTTTGCGTAGCGCCTTAAAGTACTCGCAATTTGAAACCAAAATTTTAGTTATTAATGCACTTTATCACTTGAAAAAGTCTGCGATTTATACACACTTTTAAGGCGCAGTTTACTAACTTCAGCTTTCACCAGCTGGTGCGATTTTCCGGCGCAACCATAAACTTTTTACCGCTTTTTGCTATTTAATATGAAAAGAGGCGCAACAATAATACGTCTGCTCGATGCAAAGTCGTACGACGAAAAAAGATAGCTATAGACGAAATCAGATAGCTAACTCAAAGAACTTCAAACTAATTCAAAAGTGTCAGTGGTTGCGACCGCGACGCGTTTTTGAATAATGTTGAATGAACAACATCGTCAATTTGAAATTTATTTGGAATCGTCTATGCAAAATGACAAGCGTAAATACTTTTGAAATGTATCGTGATCGAGGTTGAAATTAGGCAATAAGCCCACAGTTCTCAAAACTCTGTTAATATTTTCTGTAACCTATCTATACTACTTACTAACTACAGATAGAATTGTACTACACACAAAAAATAATTAAATTCATTTATAAGTAAAAGCCTCGTAGCACCTTGCGGTGACTCGCGTTGAAACTACACTGGCCTGCAAAAATAAGTACTACACTTTTAATATTTATTTATTTTCTAAACTATAGAAGTTAGAGATTTTTAAATAAAAAACCTTTTGCAGCAATTTTTATCAGCTTTCTTTGAAACTAAAGTAAATTATACATTAGTAACATTTTTCCTTTTTGTTTCGAAAATATATATTGTGTACTTAAAAGTTATTGCAATTTTAAAAGTGTGATACTTAATTTTGCAGGCCAGTATAGTTCGCAGACCGCTGCAACTGGTGCTCCGTAATTTCTCGTCTTATTATTTACCATAGTGCCTTCTATATACTTGATATATGGCATAACTCCTCCAATTGACAGGATGACACAAATTATCTGACAATAACGCGATTTTAAAACGCTTGACTATTTTTTTATTTTTTTTTATTTTTTATTAATGGCTTCGTGACTTGACTATTTAACTGCTCCAAGGAAACTTCTTTTTTTTTTGATAGTTTACTTTTTGACGACCTCCTTGGTCGAGTGGTTTGTACACTCGGTTTTCATGGTGTCGCCATCTCTGAGGTCCCGGGTTCGATCCCCGGTCGGGTCAATTTAGAAATTATTGGTTTTCTAAAATGTCTCGGGTCTGGGTGTTTTCTATGTATAATAAGCATGTATTTAAGTATTTTAATTATGTTTATCCGTTGTCTAGTAACCGTTTCACGAGTTTCATAACGGAGCTTCTCTTGGGCTAGATAATTGGTGTGAGTGTAGGAAAGCTTATTTATTATTTATTTATTTATTTACTGGTTTTCTCAGACGGCATTTTCAGCGCCCACAAGAATTTTTTCGGGTGGCGAAAAACTTAAAGGGTTCCTCAAGCCCGATCCCGAAGCCCGAGTGTGATCTAAACACCGTCAAAGGTTTCTAATGGGAATGGCATCATCACGCACTAGGGCGTGTCTTGGTACAGTCAACAGCAAAGGTAACTGATGATTGGTCAAGTTTCAAAATATGAATCAGTATGAAAATTAAAACTTTTTAAACGCATATCGAAAAACCTTCTAGTGTTACTAGTACCTGCAGACTTTGACTGTAGTTATATAGAAAATACCGACTTACACTATCGAAACTTAATTTTGAAATCTAGTAAACATCATCTACTTTTGCTGTTGACTGTACCGTAAAACTTAATTAGCACCCGCGTTCTGAGCGATGATAACTTCTTGATTTTCTTTATATTACCCCTTGCTCATCTTTAAGATATAGCTAATTGTAATTACAGTGCACAGGAGTCAATACGAACAAAACTTGTATCAGAGTCATGATTAATATCGCCACAAGTCCACCGCGATAGTTTATACTAACAGCACCTTATACGGAACGATCTCAAATATCAAGGTCGCCATGTGTTGGTTCGTTAGCAATTAATTAATTAATCATCTTAATTAATGGCTTCGCGTTTAGCATTTAGCCAATTTCAAGTATTTTTTTATTATTATTAGTAAGGGTACAATTGTACGGTAGATAGAAATTAAAATGGAGTCTCACAACACGTGTTACGGGAAGAACTCGGGTGAAACTCGTTAGCAATAAAGACATCCGATTTGTTTGTACGTACATACACGCTAGCACATTAGACTACCATTAAAAGCTGTAAAATTTCCTCAATAAACTTTTTTTTAGTTGATGGCTTTGTGCGATTAGCACATTTAGCCAGTGTCAAAGTAATTTTTTTTTACAAGTAATACATAAATAAACAATATTTGCTTCCTGTATGATGATGATGAATAATAATAGAAATGAGAAGTGAGAAATGATATACTCCCCAACCCTTCGAGTATCTCAGTAAAGATGTGGGGCTGTACTCGGGCGTACTTCTTGAGATAATTTGAAAAGTGACATTGTACTGTTTTGTTTCATTTGCCAACACTCATGCACACTCACGAACACTTAACGGTTAATAATCCACCATTATTTCACATTAATATTCGACATAACACAAATTTTAGAAAATAAAACAAAACTGCAGAGATGACTCTTCACATTCCCGCCAAGAAGTCCTCAATAAACTTTGACTTTATGCCTGTGATATAAGGTTGAACTTTTATTAAAGAAATTTGACAGTTTTGAATAGGTTGATGTGCAGGCGTCTATACATTGATTATCTCTTAAAATATGTCAACACACTGGTTGTATATATGCATGAATATTACGTAATGGAATACCTACTATAGAAGACTGATATAAAAAAATGTACCTGTGCCTACTATACCTTCGTTTTGCGTTAAACCCGTTAAAATATCTTGAATCATTCATAATCATAATGGAACACGAAAGTTTAAAAGTGTACAAAGAATATTATATACTTATAGTAAATGTTTAAAAAGTTACTACCACATTTTAATAGACTTTTTTAAACGTAACAAAAAATATCTTTATTTTAAAATAACGAAATATATAAGTATTACATATAGCAAAGCTTTTACGTAAGCTAAAGAGAGACAGAATGCGATCGTTCATCGCTACAACACGCACCCGCTCGGCCACGACCACTGACGTCTTGCGATGCGGCGAACAGGGTTCATTGCGTTCTTTATGTCATCGTTGAATACGTTGAATACAGTGGCTGAGACCTTATAGCGTTTTACTATAAGGTACAGTTCACTCGCTTGACTTCACATAATCAAAATCTGGCTACTAAATGTTGTGTTAGTAAATACCTATGTGTTATGTGAATGGAAATTTGTAGAACAGTCGTCAGCGCAGCAATTTGCAACCGGATGTGATCATATGAAGTTGCATTTGGTTTGAAAAATATACCGTGATATTTGAAAGTGAGAACATTTCATTCTCTATAAAGTGGTGGAGGGATATTGTGTGAATTGTGAAATAATTAGGATCTGAATACGTACGTAGCAAACGTACATACCTCTTTATTGGTATTTTATAAGGTTTTAATATGAAAATCATAGGCTTCGCTAGTTTTTTAGTGATGTGAATATTTACAATGACTGGCTTTCGTCGCGGCCTAAGTGGAATTCTCATTTAAAAGATTTTAAACAATATATAATAAAAAACAGTCCCTCGACGTGTTTCTCAATAACAGTTATTAGTCAGAAAATCGAGTAATTGACATTAGAACTTTCTCAAATTTAATAAACCGATTAAAGTAATGTAAGGTAGTTTAAAAAAAGAATTAATAATAGTCAATTTTTTTTACAATTACCTAAAAAAATATTATTATAGTGATATAGATGTCTATATTAAAGAAAGGTAGATAAGCGTTTGTTTTATTGTGTTTAAGTAATAAAAATAGTAAGTAATTAGGACAAAATAAAATAAATAATCCAAAGAAAAATAATTATTAGCTGATGCACAATTTGATATTGTGTTTTCGATTTGTTTTACTGCACTGCATCAAACTAGTTCAAGTAAATTTTGTAACAAAATTATTATG
Source organism: Eudonia lacustrata (assembly GCA_947562085.1). Lineage (NCBI taxonomy): Eukaryota > Metazoa > Arthropoda > Insecta > Lepidoptera > Crambidae > Eudonia > Eudonia lacustrata. The sequence continues at coordinate 12,565,398 of OX387318.1, read as the reverse complement.
ACTGACTCAGAGACACCGAAATAGATTCCGTCTCTGTAATTATCAAAAATACCATGCTTCTTCACATAACTTTCTTCACTTCTTCGAGTAACGCCAATCTCTTTTTCGGTCTCGGAGTCACAGGAACTACGAGTAGCACTTGAACAGCTTTCTAATTATTCTAGTAGCCGACGTCGATTATTTTAATAAGACATCTTGAGAAATCCAAAAATAAATCAAACAATACTATAAATACCATGTGATCAAAGTCACACTTGATTCAAAAATATCCCGGTGTAACGTAAGTTCAGAAGCCAGAAGAGATAAATGTGAATACCCGTCATCAGCTAGACAATGCTAAAGTTGTTGAAGTAGTGTAGATTAAAAAAAACATATCCATCCCATTATCTCATATAGAGAAATCTTTCCAAAAAAAAAACTGTCAAGAGAGGTACTTATGTTTTGTGTTTTTTAACCGTACATTGTGACAGAAAGTAGCAAGCAATCGAAAGCTTTGCGCCCAGAAAGGCTAAAATCTAGAATATATGGTCAGAAAGCACTTGATTTAAAATACAATCTAGAATAAATTATAAGATTAATTTCAAAGATGTTAAAAATAAAAGATACTTGTCGCCTTCCAAAGTAGACTACTAACCAAGAGGTTTAATATATATTTTTTATATTATAATGTAAACTGTATGTATTGTTTCTGATCTATCGGTTTTTTATCAGCTTATTCAGATACTGTAATTTAATGCATGATATTATTAACTTTATATTATAAAACGAGTCTAGATCATTCGAAACTTAGAGTTCCTTTGCTTTAGTCTAATATATAAATAAGTGTGTTGAACTGGTCATGTTCTTGCCATAATGATAATTTAGTCAATTGCATAGCATATTATTTTTGCATCTAGTGTTTTGTAAAAAAATGCAGAACCTGCATCTATCACACCAGGGTCATTATAAGCATTTACTCATACATGAAATGTTTTTGTGTTTAACGCCTCGGTGGCCGAGTGGCAGAGCGCTCGGCCCGATACCCGAAGGTCCCGGGTTCAATTCCCAGGTCGGGCAAAAAATGTATTTCGGATTTTCGATGCATAGCCCGGGTTTGTGATCGCCAACCCGCATTTGGCAAGCGTGGTGATTAAGCCATTACCCATCAATTGTAGCGATGACTTGATTTCAATGATGGAGGCCTTTGCCCAGCAGAGGGACAATTATAGGCTGTTTACTACTACTACTTACTAGAAATGTTTTTATTATTATTTGTACATGTTGAATTATTTGTAAATATATTTTTTATTAATAATAAAGTAAAGAATAATAAAGACAAAATCACACCAGTATCACAACAATTTTCAAAATGCATCTGTATAATTTATTATTACTTACAAGATATTTTTTTTCACTAGAAAAAAAAGTCTCAGGAAACTTGAGTGAGACTGGATGATTTATTCTGGTAAAATTTTATCTTGTAACTATATATAGCATTGTGAATTCAAAATTCAAAATAATAAAATAATTTATTATTATTAATTTTATTAGATAATAGTCTAGTCTTAAGTTAAAAACTTTCATTACATTACCAAAGACTCTTTATTATTTTATACGGCTACATTTTTTGTCGACATTTTAAATATCATTATATAATTTTAATAAGACATTTGATAAATAAAATAATTGAAACCTAAATTTTAAAATATATAGAGAATAATAAACTTATTAGAATTAGCTAATTTTATATTATGAATAGAAGATTACTTTATAAAACATGTTTTTATGTGCAATTATTATTTCTACTTAAACTCTCAAAAAATCTAAGAATCTCTTACCTACTTTATTTTTATTTTGTTTTTAGTTTTGATGAAACAAATCATGTTGTACCACTTCTGTGTCTTTCAAAGATATTCTTAGAACATATTAATTTGTGAAAGTAATGGTTAGCTTCAAAAACCTCATATTGTGTTAATAGTGTCATAACTTCACTTTTGCAAATATAAACTTAAAGTTAAAGTATGGAACTCAATCCTTAAACTTGAAGGAAACACGCTATAAAAGTCCTTAATTTAATTTTAAAATGTTAATGCGAAACTTTTGAGTCTATTTTGTTTTTATTAGAAACGTTGATAGTATTATTTAAAATTAGGGTTGATGAGGATTCCTCTTCCGCTTCCACATGTTGCGGAACTTCCGCAATTATTACAGTTCCTCTACCGCTATCGCTTCCCTATAAATGAAAGTTAAAAATTCCTCTTCCGCTATTCCTTCCTCATAAATTAAGAGGAATTAAGGAGGAATTGCAATTGCGCGCGAAATCTCCGGCCAGTGTCGTCGGGTGCAGCGAAAGGGCTATTATTATATATATAACTAAAAGAAAAACGGAGAGTGTGATGAAATACACTTAATAATGTGCCTGTTTCATCACACTTTCTTTTTCTTCCTCTTCCTCATCCGCATCCTCTTCCTCATAAATAAATTTTCCGCATCCTTATCCGCATCCTTTTCCTCATAAATAAATTTTCCGCATCCTTATCCGCATCCTCTTTCTTTGTGCTATACAATTCCTCTTGCCCTTCCTCTTCCTCATAACCACATCCTCAACAACCTTATTTAAAATCATACTCTAATCACTAAAAGATATGGTTTGTTTTTTATTTACCACTTATATTGCATCAGTGTCATCATAAATATCTAACCATTTAATTATTTTACTTAAACCTCATTTTATAGTTCTCACTATGTTTTGACAAAAACGTCAAAATGTTTAATTGTAGTAGGTACGTTCAAATAAGCCATTGAAATACAATATTTTAAAATTTTAAAACCATATCACAAAACTGTGATATCTTCGAATGTGTTATTTATTTAATTTGCTCAATTTATATTTTGTTTGTTTGAATTGAATTAATAAAAGAATAATGTGAGATACTCAAATTTTGTTTTATTTGTTCTTGTAATGTGCCTTTCTATATTCGACCTTATCGACACTTACTTTAAGAGCATCAATTCTGCTATTTTAAAACATCTACAATCATGTGTCAGTGGCTTGATTATTGACAATCTCCGGTCATCCATCCGATGACCGGCCATTGCCAATCTGCTTAAGCTTAGCAATCGCAGACCAGGCACGTTAACCACTGCACCATCGAGCTCCTATAAATAAATAAAAAGGACAGATAGTAAGTTCGCGTTCTTCTTCTTTAGCCTATAGTCACCACTGCTGAGTGTAGGCCTCCTCATATGTACGCCATCTTGTCCGGTCTCGGACTTTCTCTAACCAATTCTTCCCCGTGACCTTAGTGATGTCATCTGCCCTCTAGCCTTCTGGCGGCCGACACTTCTGGTGCCGGTCGGTGGTCTCCACTCCAGCACCTTCCTGCTCCACAGGCCATCGTTTCTGCGGCTTACGTGACCCGCCCATCGCCACTTTCTTTGCGCAATAATACGCCCCACGTCAGTAAGTTTAGTACGACTCCGGATTACCGAGTTTTTTATTTTGTCGCTTAGAGATACCTAACATGACGCGTTCCATTTTTCTTTAGGCTATTTGGAGTTTTTAGACGTAATATTGTGTAAGGGCTCAAGGTTTTGCCCCGTATACCATGACCCACATGACCGGCTGGATACATTGCTCTTATGCCCTTCGTTTTAGAGAGAGGGGCACTTCCTGCCCCAAGTAGACATGTTCGTCAACCCGCTCTATCCCTTTTCCGTTCACCATGATGCTGTCTACGGCAAGCAAGGATCCCGCTTGCTCATGATTTTTGTTTTTCCCATGTTCATACGTAGACCAACACTTATTGAGGCTAGGTAAAGATCTTCCATCATACTCTGGAGTTCGTCAGCAGTTTGTGCGAAAACAATAATGTCGTCGGCGAAGCGGTGGTGGGTGAGACGAGACGTTCAACGTTTATATTCATACCCCTATCGGCCCCCTCGAAGAGCTTAAAAATATCTTCCAGACAGGAAGTGACGCCTCTCCTCACAGGGATGGGATATGCCTTGTTAATTCGTGCAGCTTCACTTGCAATGTAGACTTACTGTAGATCTCTCGCAGAAGGTCCACATACCTCGTATCTAGGTTTCTTTCAAGGACTGTAACACAGCCCAATGTTCAACGCTCAAAAGCTTTCTCGTAATTGACGAAAGCGACTACGAGAAGCTGGTTGTACTCGTTACACTTCTCTATAACCTGCCTTACGGTGTGGGTGTGATCTAGCGTCGGGAATTCGCTACGAAATCCTGCTTGCTCCACCGGTTGAGCTGAGTCAAGTCTGTTAGTAAAACGCAATGTCAAAATTTTAGTAAACAGCTTGTAAAGCAGCGAAATTGGTCAGTAGTTGGTGAGCTTAGCTTTATCGCCTTTTTTGTGAAGCAATATTACAACAGCATTCTTCCACGTATCTGGGGTGGTTCCCTTGAATAAAAAGGATTTGGAGCTGTGGCAATATTGGCTTAACGCCGTGTTTGAGATACTAGAACAATATTTTATCTTCCCCGGGAGATTTGCAATTTTTAATAGACTTAAGGGCGGTTCCAATCTCGTATTGGCTAACTTCAGGAAGTTCGCGTTAGTTTTAGGAAACAATAAAACGAACATTTATAGTAGCAGTCGTCCGAATACGTAAAGGTTGTTGGTTCGAGTCCCTCTCAGGTAATCACTTTCATAAGAAGTGTGTGAGCAAGAAACACCTTTTCAAGGTAAATCAATTCAACATAAATACACTTTATTCAACATAACAAAAACAAAGCCTGAAGGATTGTTAAACTCAAGTGGCAGTGGGCAGGGTACGTCGCTCGCAGGACTGATGGCCGCTGGGGCAAACCAGTTCTCGAGTGGCGATCGCGTACTGGAAAGCGCAGTGTGGGCAGGCCACCAACAAAGTGGACCGATGATCAGGTAAAGGTCGCAAAAAGCAGCTGGATGCGAGCAGCACAAAACCGGTCGTTGTGGAGATCCTTGGAGAGGCCTTTGTCCAGCAGTGGACGACTTTTGACTGAGATGATGGATTCACAAGCAACATTGATTTTAGATAAAAAGATTGCTTGTCGCATGCGTCGGTGCACCACGGCTTACACAATTATAACGCAGTGTGTGCAACAAAATTCAAGAGAATTGTTCAACAATAATTGCTACAATCTATTATTACCATATTTAATTGCCTGCGATTATTGAACATTAGCTGTCGTGTTATTTTAATCGGCACTAGCTAAAACGATGTTTCAGCCGACGGCGGCGATAGCTAAAGCAGAATGCAGGCTGAACGATCGCCACGTATTGACGCTTTTGGTTGGTTTCTCAATTGGCTTTTTTGTTGCTTACATGTATTTTACATCGTTGGGTTATTACAAAATATATCTTTTAAGGTATGTGTATTTTATTTTATAGATACTATTGGAGGACCAAGTTAAGCTTATGCTAAGTTTTTAATTGAGGGCTGAGCGAGTTATATTTATACCATTTAATCATGTTAACGAAAACGGGGATTGGTATGGGCATAGCAGCGCCCTGGGAGGTGATTTTTTAATTTCACCTGTGATCAAGAATTTAAAAGTGACATAATTACACAATTAAATACTTATAATATTTTTTGCAATAACGTTTAAGAATTTCCGTGTCAAAAATAAGTTACCAGTGACTTTGAATGAGAGAAAAAGGAGAACTCATAACTAAACTCATACCGTGAAAAGTCACCGGTTCAAAAATCATCTCCCTGGTGACAAACGAGGTGAATTGCTATTCGCTTTATGGTGGCACTTCACATGGTTATTTGTTTTCGCGTATTTGCCATATTTGGCAAATAATTGCCCTACAACACATGGCAGTTATTTGCCAAATATGGCAAATACGCGAATACAAATAGCCATGTGAAGTGCCACCATTACAAATTCTCGTTTTCGTTAAGGGTGCGCCGTCCATAAGTGACAAGTGTCATATGTTTTATTTGAATTAATGTCGTCGTCCATATTTATTTGATGCCGCGCGGCCATACTAATTTTGTATGGGGAATTTAAGGTGCTTAATAAAAAATAATTATTTAAATAACCACTTGATGAATCGAAAATGTAGTCTAGCAATTTGTAGTTTATCCATTGATGATTGTTTAGACAAAATCAGAGGTACAATAATTTAGATAAACTATAAGAAATCTACTAAACGCCGCCACTCGTTTTCATGATTTTTGCCCAACTTTAAATGATATTGTAGAAAAAACTATAGCGTGTTATGAATTTATGGTTCTGACAAATTGTAAACACGTTCCCTATGATACTAAATATATATGTTGTTCATTTAATACGATAGTATTTTCAATTATATCTACTTAACCGTAACTGCATTTTTGGCATTTTTTTGTCGGCGCACCCTTAACGTGTTTTCGTATGATAAACGATAATTTGGATGGCATTGCAGCAATGCTACCTAGTGATAAGTTGGTTTTCTAATTTCGTCACTAGCTGCTTCGATTTCTCTTTACTCGATCTTAAACGGGATAAAAGTCGAAATCATGTCCACTATGTGAGGATGCTTAAGCTGGACACTTGCATATGCCTTTATAGTTATTATATTTTACATATAGTAATTTTACGACAAATTGAAACTCTTATCAACTAAGGTTCTAAATGTTGTAAAAGAGGCGAAGGTTTAAGGATTTTATTAAATAATTTCAAACTTCAAAGCCAATAGTAGCTTGTAGGTATCAAGCTACCTACTGAAAACACTTCTCTACATTTCCATTCAAAGAGCTACTTTTAACTTCATCGATGATAAAGTAAAAAATAGCTCTTAAGTTCATGATGAATCCTCATCATCAGCTTAGAAACGTCCCACTTCTGAACTTAGACATTCCCACATAAACAAAGCGGCGCATGAGGAGATCGTATCATGATCCACAACAATGTCCCAAAGCGGGCAGGTGGAATACTGCCATCTACCAAAAGATCAAAGCATGTCCACCATTTAATACGAAGAGAAACTCGATGGCGCAGTGGTTATCGGGCCCGGTCTGCGATTGCTAAGGTTGCTTACTTTTGCGAAGGTCGCTCATCGGATGGGTGACCAAATATTTATTATCTCGAGGTCCATGCTTCAGAAGGCACGTTAAGCGTTGGTCCCGGTTGCATTAGGAGTCTCCAACCACTAATCCGCACTGGACCCCCGCAGTGGTTTATGGCCCGTTCTCCCTATTTTGGGATCCATCCATAGGGAAGGCTCGTGCCCCAGCAGAGTATAAAAAATGAGCAGGTGATGTGAGGCCGAATTTCCAGTAACCCTACATTCTCCCGCAGTGAAAACATGGAGACTCGGCATGCTTTGCAAATTCTCAACCATGGAGAAAATTTAACCGCAGCACATAAAGGTGAAGATAGAACTATTGCTGACGAATTATTTGAACAAGTCAGAGTGCTCTGTTGGGTGATGACGTGCCCCGAAAACCATAAGAGGAAGGCGGCACATGTGAAGGCGACGTGGGGTAAAAGATGCAATAAGCTCTTATTCATGAGCACCGAGGAAGGTAAGGATTTTCATTGTACAGAGTCAGCTTCAAAAGATTATTTGTTAGTTTTTTTTATACATAGCTCGGCAAGTGACTCCACTCCACCTGATGTTAGGTGGAAACGGTGTCCAGACGCAAGGACAACTGGTGCAGCGCGAAAACAACGCAGCATGCATGAGTCACCCTCACCCTGCCGGCCCACAAGGTGCTTCTTCACGCCTCGTTTGAAGTATGTCATAGGAAAGAGGGAAAACGTGTGCTGGGTAGACTATTCCATCTTTTGGAAGTGCGACAAAGAAACGAGTCACTAAATTTCTTTGTGCGCGATGGAATGTTCGAGACAGCACAGCGGTTACTCCGGAGCAACCGGGAACCTTTGTTTAATGTTTTACATGACAACATTCAGGGTGTTGGTCATGCATCATTCTCATTTTAACTGAACTGAATTTAATTGAATTGTCATAATTGTCAATTATGGAATAAAATAATTCATTCACATCTGCTTCTCAAATATCTGCATCATACTGTTAGATGACTAAAATGTAATTGCGAGAGTCGCGTAAATTAATAGAAAACACACAAACAGTCGGTAATACCTAATAGTACTCGTAGTAATAGTTTAATTATGGCTTTGCATTTAGCATTAAAACCAATTTCAAGGGGCATTAATGTTATGAACTTAGAATTGTACTGTAGATTGAGTTAAAATGGAGTTTAATAACACGTGTTATTAACGGAAAGAGCTCGGGTGAAATTCATTAAGCTGGTACAGTATTTCTATTTTTTTATTATATTAAAGTAACGCCTCCTGGTGACAAACGAGGAGAGTTAAAGTCATAGACTATGTATAATATTGGGTATAAATGTGCCTCTCATAGAAAAAAGATGGAAACTAGGTTCCCTGTACAATAGATAGCGGTAGTAGACGTTTGCGTGCGCGTTTACGCTTCTTCCCGATAGATGGCGCTAAAATATATATAATATTTAAAAAACCCTAGTTAAAATTTTTGTGTATAAAATTAATTGTAACATTAATAAAAACATATTAAAAACGTATAAATGAACATAAAATTCAAAAAGCTATTTATTCATTTCCGAAGAATCGAACCTAGGATTTCTCTAGCACGATGCGTCGTCGCAGCCGCTCGGCCAATGAGCTCTTTGGAAGATTATGAAAGTTGTGGCTATAAGAAAGTTACTAGAAAATAACTAAACGTAACTTATTAATTTAAAATGCTATCTTTACTACCGCTATCTAGTGACATTATATGGATAACCAGTTAGTAACTTGAGGTTCCTCTTACGGAAGATGGCGCGGCCGTATATGAAATGTTTGTATTTATTCAATGTACGGAAGATTCACCCCTCTGTTAAAGTTTTGCCATACAAAATCTCGTTTTCGTTAACATGATCGATTGGCAAATAAAACTCTCGCTATGGGCAACCCTGTTCTCAAAATATCTGAAACAGTAATAACTAAATCGTTACTATTGCAATATTGACGGAAAGTATTACTAATTCTAAAAACTCGACCAGTAAATATTGTACATGTTAGTATCACACTAATATTATAAATGCGAAAGTTTGTGTGTATGTATGTGTGTATATTTGTTGTTTCTTCACGCTGCAACGGATGGATGGATTTGGATGAAATTCGGCATACAGACAGATTGTAACCTGGATTAAAACATAGGATACTTTTTATCCCGATATATTTCCACGGGAACGGGAACCACGCGGGTGAAACCGCGAGCGGCCGCTAGTGTGTTAGTAAACAGATCTGGGTGCCTAGTGTGAGTTTTGTTTAAGATTCGTATTCATTCGATTACGTTTACGAAAACGAAAATTAGTATGGCATTTTAGCAGCGCCTCCTGGCGTCAAACGAGAAGAGTTAACATTTTGCCATACAAACTCGTTTTCGTTAACGTGATCGAATAGCGAATGAAACTCGCACTTGGCACCCTGTATTTATAGACGCTTCATTACCAACGGTGAAGTTGCCAGTCGTAGAAGACCGGGACCACCTGTGGGCGAAGACCAAGGAGGCGTTCCGCTACGTGTACGAACACCACCGGAGGGACGCCGACTGGTTCATGAAGGCTGACGATGACACGTGAGATATCTTTATATACCATAAACCTACGTATATAAATCTTCTGTGCGTGTGTATGAAATTGAACTCGTAAACAGCTGGACCGATTTGGATGAAATTTTTTGTGTGTGTTCAAGTGGATTCGAGAATGGTTTTGATTTACAATTGGACCCGGTAGGTGGCGCTACTATAGGGGTCCATCATGGGATACGGGTTTTCTTAAGCGTACGATTGATTTGTTTTTTTTGTTGTCATGGAAACTGTCAAAGCGGTATGCAGTCCGCCGGTCAGCTAGTATATTATATAAACATCATCCCCCCGACCCGCAGGCTTATTACCGAAAAAAACAACCAATTTTAATTGTACACACGCCTGCACATCAACCTATCCAAAACTGTCAAATTTCTCTAATCGATTTTGATCTTTATACCCAAACAATAAGGTTCAAAATATATAAAAGAAATTTGACATTTTGTGGTAGGTTGATCTGCAGCCGTCTGTACAATTGCAACGCGACTGCTCTAGTTGCGCTTGATAAATTGGTATTACGGACACAAATCGCTTAAGACGACGCATTGGAAATTTACGTGGCGGGGTTCTTGATTTTTCCCAACAATTACAAAACATATGAAAGTGATATTTGATGACATGATTTTTCATTTAATTGACTTCATTTTGCTAGTTGCAGAAACACGATTTGTCAACTTTTATAACAGAGAAAAAAATATCAAAGTAACCTCTTCTAAAACATAGATTCGCATTTTACAGGCAAACCAGACCGATTTTAATATCTAAATTTTCTTAGTAGATTAGTTTTAACACACACTTCAATATTGTAGTTCATTTTTTTTAAATAATTTTCGAGTTTTAATTTGAAGGAAAAAAAACCAGTTTCTCTTATGGTACGGGGTGCAAACGCTCCGTATAAGATTTATTGTTTAGCGATGCGTCGCCTTAATGATATCACTAGCTTAGTGCATTAAAATATATGTAACTAACGGCCGCTCGCGGTTTCACCCGCGTGGTTCCCGTTCCCGTGGGAATATCTGGATAAAAAGTATCCTATGAGTTATTCCCGGTTATAAACTATCTGTATGCCGAATTTTAACCAAATCCATTCAGTAGTTTTTACGTGAAAGAGTAACAAACATCAATACTTACAAATTTTCGCGTTTTTTTAATATTAGTAAGATAGTTTACATCCATCGAGCGATTTGTTTGTAATATCAATTTATCAACCGCATATAGAGCAGTCGCATGCCAATTGTATTAAAAATTGGTTGCTTTTTTCGGTTACAAGCCTGCGCCAAGGTCCAAGCCTTTACGGCTCGGCCACGCCCGGCGTTGTGAGTGGCGTTTAAACCATTCAAATGAACGCAAACCGCACTAGACAGGGTTATTTAATAATTTTAATAAATCCTTCGGTCGACATGTAGCTAACTATTTTATTTCTAATATAGTACCTTAGTGTATTGTAGTTTTTTTTATTTTAGTTGATGGCTTCGTGCGATTTGCACATTTAGCCAGTGTCAAAGTAATTTTTCGTACAAGTAATACATAAATAAACAATATTTCCTTAAATGATGATGAATGATATTAGAAATGGGAAGTGAGAAATGATATACCCCCCAACCCCTCGAGTATCTCAGTAAAGATTGGAGAAGGGGCTTTACTTACTAAGTCCTCACGCGAGCTTCTTGAGAGAATTTGAAAAGTGACGTTGCACTGTTTTGTTTCATTTGCCAACCAACACTCATGCACACTCACGAACACTTAACGGTTAATACCATTATTTCACATTAATACTCGACATAACACAAATTTTGGAAAATAAGACAAAACCACAGACATGACGCTTCACTTTCCCGCCAAGAAGTCATTTTGTAGATTTTTTTTTTCTTTTATTTGATGGCTTCGTGCGATTAACACATTTAGCCAGTGTCAAAGTAATTTTTCGTACAAGTAATACATAAATAAACAATATTTCCATAAATGATGATGAATGATAATAGAAATGAGAAGTGAGAATGATATACCCCCCAACCCCTCGAGTATCTTAGTAAAGATGTGGGGCTTTACTAAGTCCTCACGCGGAATTCTTGAGAGAATTTGAAAAGTGCCGTTGCACTATTTGGTTTCATTTGCCAACACTCATGCACACTCACGAACACTTAACGGTTAATAATCCACCATTATTTCACATTAATGTTCGAATTAACACAAATTTTAGAAAATAAAACAAATTTGCAGACATTACTCTTCACTTTCCCGCCAAGAAGCCCCATTTTGTAGTTTATTATTGAAACACTTTGTAACTTTTTATTTTTCACAGGCAACAGAGACAAACAGTCAGTACTTTTATGAACATTTGACGAACGATTATTCGAAATCGGAACTGTCTGTCAACGTGTGTTTAGATGATCGAAGGTCAACGTTTTTGGTTTAGATGATAGTTTTTAATACAATAAAACACATATAAACATAACAATAACTTACATTTAAACAATATTTAATGTAATATCATTGCATATAAAGAGATTTCTCAGTTAAAAACACTGTCTAATTGACACCGCACGATTCGATTTTTAAACTCGTCATTTATACGGTTGGATTGGTCAGAGTGAACGGATTGACCAAATAAGTGGATAGTTCATTTATCAGAATAGAAAAGAAATCAGACTGTATTGCCATTGTATTTATTCCGAAAATTGCAAAAAATTTAACACAGATGACAAGCGAGCTGATAAGCTCTAAAGCTTGGATAGGTGTAAGAGATCTGTTCCACAGAAAAATGTATGAAGCATACCACGACGTTTTACTCTCATCGGCAGGGCAGCAGCGAGCGGTTTTCACCGAACGCTAAGCCAAAGTCGTGGACGGGCTGATAAAGGCGCCCTCGATTCCGCTCTTGATTCCGAACCAAATGCTTCGGAGAATCTAGTAGGGGAGGCAAGCATACAGGGGCCCGACCGCCTAACCGATCGCTTTGATTTCGTGTGTGGTTTGTGACGCCATCTTGTCGTTTCGTGCCGCCTATGAAAGCAATATCGAAAGCTATACCCTTTAGCTTTTGATATTGCTTTCATAGGCGGTGCGAGGTAGCAAGATGACGTCATAAACTATACTTGTAGTCAAAGCGATCGATGAGGCGGTCGAGGGGCAGGTTGCCATGCCTCTAGAATCCCTCTGAGGATGTTCGATCACCACGGCTTGAGAAACCTTTAGCTTTTCGTGGCCCCTACAAGTCCGATGGCTAGTGGGAGTCACTCGATCTTCGGATCCTCTCATCCAATTGCTGCCAGTCGCTCACTTAATAACACAACAATAGATATTACCACAGACTATTACTCCAATTTATGATGTTGAGACCCCCATAAATACGGGTAGAACAAAATAACATACTAATAACTAATGAAGCTATCACCAGTTCGGATTTGAAAGAGCCCTTCGCTGGAAAGAACTGTAAAATAGCTCTCTTATAAGAGGTTTCTTCTTTTTTTAATTCTTCAGCCCTAAGTCACCTACTGCTGAGTGTATTATATTATGTAAAAGAGGTTTACTAAACTCTAATTATATATTATATTATCTTAACTCTTATGTGTTTTTAGGTATGTTATAGTCGAGAATCTCAGGTACATGCTAGCGAACTATGACCCAAACGACGCCCTGTATTTCGGTTGTCGATTCAAAGGATTTACCAAACAGGTAATAAGAAGCTTAAGTAATTGAGAGAAGTTTTATTCAGTTTCTTGGCCTCCATAGATATAGCCTACTTCTTTCTACTGCCAAACAATATTGTTAATATGCTGTGTTTTATGAAGTAAACTCCATCAAATTTTCCATCTAACTCCTTGCTTTGAAAGACACGTAAAGCCGCTGGTCCCGGCATAAGCAATTAGTAGTCGTTAACTAATCTATGGATTGGGAAGGCTCGTGCCCCAGCAATGGGGACATAAAATGATCAGGTGGTCATTAGATGTGACTATTGCATTCAAGAAGCTCACCATTTTAAAAAACAAAAAGGTTTTAATAAAAAAAAATACTTTAACTTTTTTTAGGGGTTTATGAGTGGTGGTGCTGGTTACGTGATCAGTAAAGAAGCCCTTGCAAGGTTCGTGGACAAAGGTCTATCTACACCGCAGCTATGCACGATGGACGGCGTAGGATCCGAAGACGTCGAAATGGGTAATACTGTTTTTAGATTTCCATGTTTAATTAGTCTCCCGTGAAGACGTGACATATTTAAACTTATTACTATTACTATTACTAACAGTGAAGTACTGAGCTCGGTGAGCCTATTTGTTAACAATAGGTACATGTGGCGCCGACGCCCGCCGCCACTGCTAGCCGTGCCACGCGGGCGCATCAACCTGCTCGGCAAGGCGTCGCTCACGCGGACCTTGATCACCCTCAACCGGGTTGCAGACAGAACAGACTTGTTCTACTGTTCTCTGAGTGAATTTACTAAGACAGCTATGTTTGTAATAAGTTATTTAGATTTAATTTATAAACTATATACTCTATTGTAGGTATTATGTTCATAACCTGTACAAATAGATGTAAGTGTGGGAAATAAATAAATAAAATACGCTGGAGTTCAGTCGTTCCAACTCGCACTAGTAGACCAGGGCGGAAGCCTTTGAAAATGGTAAAAAGTGAAACAAAATTATAGTAGGATAAAACGCATTGGAAATGGAAGAGAAGATAACAGAAATTACAGGAAAAATAATTTACGGGCGATCTTAAGGGTAAAAAACGGTTTATCTCGATTTCCGGCAAAACTAAAAGTCCTATGGAAAAAAGTTAAATGACTAAGTTGTAGGTAATAAAAAGATCTACATCTTTTGTATGTATCTTCTACACTTTTATCACATAACCTCAAAATGTATGTGAAAAATTCAAACAACCAAGTTTTTGGTTTTTTATTTTTATCTTTTATTAAAAATATTTTTTTAAAGAAACTTGGTGGTCTTTTTATATGTCCCAAACACACTGTATTTTTTTGATATAAAATATTTTTTTTTTTACCTTATTTTGACTTAATATCGATAAAGCACCCTCATTTTCAATCGAAAAGTCTTGCGTCAAAATATCTGCTTTTTTAAAAAGTCGGTGGGCTTCGTTAAAATCTCTACATTCTGATGGTGTAAAAAAAAAAATTACTATGGTAAATGTTCTCAGAAAATGCAAAGAAACGAAAGTTAATATTTAATAAGACATGTAGAATATTTTGAGAAAGTTGTAGAATCTTCTTTAAATTATATGCGTAGATGCCTATATTAAGATAACTTATATACCTGAGTGACCTACGGAAAATCTTAGCCCATCAAAAGGTATTTCATAGAGAAGTGGGGAAGGGGCTAGGAGGGTCTGGGCCTTACTCTACCTGTTATTTCGTCGTTCGTTTTCGTATTTTCTGAAAACATTTACCATAAGTAGTAATGTATATATATTTGTTTTAGAGATGCGCCAAATATTCGTTTGGTGTTCGGTATTCGGCGTATTCGGCATCTTTTTCACTATTTGTATTCGGCCGAATTATTCGGTTTTGGTGTCGAATATATTCGGTTCGAGTATTTCTATTTTCTTAGCTACACGACACCATATCATACCACTCTTCGAAGCACTGCGCCCTGTTCCACCGCGAGAAATAACACAACTACACAAAGTGCACTTAACTTTTGTTTTGTCATCTCCCATTTCATCAAAAAAGTCCCAAGCACGTGATTTTTTACGCTCACTCATATTGCAAACACAATAAAGTTATTAAACACTTGACCGTTATTTGAAGCTTACTTGTATGAGATAGGCCCCCCTCTTGTTTCCGTCTTTTTCTTCCTCTCTTTCTACCCTATACATTTTGTCTCTTTCACACACATCCCCACCTACCACCAGGCAGGGCCCCGAGGTTTGCTTAACGGTTAGAAGCCTGCTCGCGCCATTGGCGTCCTGTTTTCCGTCTAGAAAGGATATAAAACTGCGATAACTAAATCCAATACGAAATTCATAACCGTTTCGCTTGAACACGTTAGCGAAACATAATATTTTTGAGTTATGATCAGAAAGCCTAACTTGCAGAACGTCTTTAAAGCAAAATGTCTAAAAGCAATGTCTAAGTTGTATAAAGTCTAAGAAGCAAAATGTCTAAAAGGTAAATGGGCTTAGCAGCATTACGTCTACTATGTTAAAATGTCTAAGAAGCAAAATGTCTAAAAGGTAAATGGGCTTAGCAGCATTACGTCTACTATGTTAAAATGTCTAAGAAGCAAAATGTCTAAAAGGTAAATTGACTTAGCAGCATTACGTCTATACCTATATACCCATAAAGCAACGCGGCTTCCGTGCCGGAAGGGGTACCCATACAAATTCCCCTCTATTAAAGTACAAGCCCAAGTGGGCATAAATAAATATAAAAAAAAAGTTATAACGTAAGAACAGTTCATTAATTTTATAACGCACAAAAAATATACCTATTGTTGTTAAATACAGAACAGTTTGGGTACGGAACCCTAATAATAGACTCGATTCTATTCTACTTAAATCACTTATTCACTAACTTGGTGATTGTTTACACGCGTAAATTTAAATCACTTGCTTATACTTAATGTCATGTAAACGACCAAAGACTGTCTGCATTTTAGTCATTAGGAGGAAATACTAAAGTCGACTGAATTGAAAAATATGTATGAAAGTAGACAAAATCAACGTTTGGTAGTCCCCTGATACCTCCTCAAAAACTGGACCGATTTAATTAATATTTTCATTAAAAATTAAAGAAAGGCTTGGGCTGTGTCCCTATGTTTTACTTTTTGTCATAAATTAATTATTTAAAAAAATATGAACCTTTATATACCTTAAAAATTGACCAGATTTTCCGCTGTTTTTCGAAATTCGATGAGATTTTATAAAAAAAAGCAAAACATAGGGACACAGCCGAAGCCTTTTTTTATTTTTAATGAAAAGAGTAATTTAATCGGTCCAGTTTTGGAGGAGGAATCAGAGGACTACGAAACGTTGATTTTGTCTACTTTTTATACATAATTTTCAATTCAGTCGACCTTAGTTCCTCTTAAGCATAGACGTCTTGCTTTAAAGACTAGAGTCTCTATTACGATCTGTATTTTAGTCATTAAGCATTGTAGACGTTTTGCTTTAAAGACGTTCTGCAAGTTAGGCTATCTGCATTTTAGTCATTAAGCATTGTAGACGTTTTGCTTCAAAGACGTTCTGCAAGTTAGGCTATCTGCATTTTAGTCATTAAGCATTGTAGACGTTTTGCTTCAAAGACGTTCTGCAAGTTAGGCTATCTGCATTTTAGTCATTAAGCATTGTAGACGTTTTGCTTCAAAGACGTTCTGCAAGTTAGGCTTTCTGATCATAACTGATATTTTTGTGCATCAAATAAGTGAGTTCATTACAACAAAATCGTAAGTAGAAACAAGTTTTTGTTTAAGTGCTTATCCAATAATGATTTTATCGTTCGATACTAATGTGTTAAGTTGTTCATTTGCTGTAGTGAAATTTGGTCTCCTCCATATTTTTCTACCCTCAATAGTTTTACTTTTTACTCTTATCATCTTACACTTCACTTTTATGCGCAATTTGCAGTTAGAAAAGTGAATCCCAGTGATTTATAGATTTTCCATCGATGTTTTCACCTTCATTTTTAAATTATCGTAGGTATTTTATACGTAAATGTATTCAAATATTTAACAAATAATATGTATAGGATGGACGATTTAAACAATGAGTAGCAAAGTATGGGTCACGCTTCGGCTTCGGCTTCGATGAATGCAACATCTACGCGTAAGAAGAGGCAGCAACAAGCGAAAGGTGGACAATGCACCGAGCGTACGCCACGAGCTTCAACGAAGGAGGTTTCAAAGACTAAAAAAGTCAGGTTAGTGGATAATGGTTCATCAAAAAGCAGCAGTAGCTCGACAAGTAGAAGTAGTTCGAGTTCGCCTACATCCTCTCCGAGCATTAAAGCATAACGGTCCCGCCGCGCCGGCGCCGTCATCGGCGTAGTCACAAAAAAAACGGAGGGAGGGCAAGCATAGTCATGATGTCAGCCGCCTGGATAAAATATCCCAAGATATAGACGAACTGCGAAAGCAATTGACCTTCAATAATCCTAATAACTTAATTAATACTGAAATCATTATACATTATTGATGACCCGTTTATAGATGATAATGTTAGTGGTATATTGTACAATGAAGTTAAGGAATCTGAGATTGAGCAAATTCAGCCCTCTTTTCAGTTTAACTTTGATTTAGATACAAAATTAAAAGAATCCGCTATACCTACAACACCAGATAATTTGTTGAAAATTCAGGTTGATAAATGTTTTTCGAATACCAGAGTTCCTGCAACCAAACGATTGGCTGTGCAAAGTGGACTTCTCTCAGGCATATTTTCATTTGCGCGTAAGACCAAGTCACAGACGATTCCTTCGGCTGGTATACAGAGGAGAATTGCTAGAAATGACCTGCCTCCCATTTGGCCTAAGCACGGCACCGAAAGTTTTTGCCTCATTGACCAATTGGATCGCTCAAACTCTAAGGCAGAGAGGTCTGCGCATAATAGTTTACCTAGACGATTTTGTGGTTGCCCATCAGGAGCGTGTAACAACACTTCAGGCTCAGGTTCAAATCCTACTGAATCAGCTTCGTTATCTTGGTTGTCAGATAAACGCCAAAAAATTTTCGCTGATTCCCAAAAATAATCTAGTTTTTTTAGGCATCTTTTGGGATCCATGGTTGAACAGATAATATCTACCACAAGGCAAAATAAAGAACATAATCGACAACATTCGCTCTTTGCTGCAAAGAAAACTGATAAGCCTAAGCGAAACACAGAGTGTAGTAGGTCACCTAAACTTTGCAAGCTTCGTAGTGCCCAAAGGCAGGTTGCATTTTCGGAAACTCCTATTATTTCTCAACTCTTTGCTGAACCAGTTTGCTGTAGCAACATACTTACCTGTAAAAGTAATAATAGAGTTGAGATGGTGGCTGGAGAACTGTCACCAGTTTTCAGCAATTCACCTACCACCACCAACCCATTTCATAACGACTGATGCTTCCGACTTAGCCTGGGGAGCACAAGTCGACGGTTACTCAATGACAGGATCATGGTCCGACAAGGAGAAACCTTTGAATTGCAATGTCAAAGAAATGCTAGCAATTTTAAAGGTCCTGGAGAAACACTGCGTCAGTCTACGACGTTAGTCCAATGGGACAACCAAACCGTCGTGGCTTATTTATGAAACGAAGTCGAAACGAGATCTACTCCCCAATTAGAGTTGACAGGCAAGATTTTTCATTTCATTTAATGAATCTGTATTCGATTCATCTGTCGGTTTATCATATCCCTAGCCTTTACAACAACCATGCCGATCATCTGTCTCGACACCGACTACCACCGGAGTGGCATCTACTAGAAAATTACGTAGAAAAAATATTCCGCAAGTTTGGGACACCGGTAGTGGATCTATTAGCATCCCATCAGGCACACGTAGTAGCCAACTATGTGTCGCTAGAGATAAACGACACAAAAGCCCTATATCACGATGCTTTTTCTCAAGAATGGAACTACCAGTTAGCTTGGATATTCCCACCACCGTACTTAATCCCAAAAGTGTTGTCACACTTGAACTCGGCATTGGGAGTGTTTCTGATAGTGGTTCCACGCTGGGGACGAGTCTTTTGGCGACCCGACCTAAAGTCGTGAACGCTAGCAGCCCCATACACAATTTACAATCTGAAACGGAACCTCATAGATACAGCGACCGGCCTACCTCCACCCAAAGCCCAGGAAATGACCTTAGAGGTTTGGAAGTGTGGGGGTGGTCAAGGGATTTGAACGAATGGGGTGAAGATCAAAGACAACTACTATTACCCTCCTGGCGGGCTTCCACTCGCAAAACTTATCAGGTAGCATGGAAAAGATGGTTACACTGGACTAAAGAACACAATTTAGATCCATTTCGTCCGGATGGTTCTATATTAGCCAGGTTTTTAGCAGATTTGCATTTAATAGAAAAATTATCCAATAACACAATCTTACTATATAAATCTGCGGTGGCGACTCTTTGTAATGCGAACCAGACTACAATGTTAAGCTCTCATACGTTAGTTAAGCACATCCTTTAATCAATAGCTTTAAAAACACCGACTGCCCAAAAGCCTCCAGTATGGAACATCGACACTTTAGCTAGTTACCTACAGAATATGTCTGTAAACGAGACAAACCTCTTTGCTACATCCAGACATACTGCCATATTATTATTGTTATGTTTCGGTAGGCGTATACATGATCTTAACACTACTTTCAATAGATTCACAACACATAATCGAAAGTAGCCATAGTTTAGTGTTGTGGCCAACCTTTGGCTCAAAAACCGATAATTCTGACCACAGGCAGTCAGATTGGAAGTTGATGTCCAATATTGAAAACAAAACTTTCAAGAATTTAGATCCAGTGTTTTGGGTTAAGCAAAGTATTAAACTTCTCAAACCGAGACGTCAAGCATCTAATTGTACAAACCTGTTCATGAATATTAGAGGGAAACCTAAAGAGGCCTCACGTACTGTAATTGCTGGTTGGATTAAATCTTTGCTAATAGAGACAGGCATTTCTGCATCTGTTGGTAGCATAAGATCAGCCGTAGCGTCCAAAAATTGGACCGATAATTATGTCCGTGACCCCAGCGGGATAACCCCTTCAGATCGGCTTCAAATTTCGCCATGATTTAGTTGATATTATGTTTAAATTTGTTAGCAAATATCAAAATTTGTTGACCATTAGTTATCGAGATATCCCATGTTAAAGGGTATCCCGCTGGGGTCACGCTCGTCAAAACTATTTGACCTAAAACGAGCAGGAACGAGACACGCTACTGATATAGTTTTTGTGCTAAGATTTTGTTGATTCAATTATGAATCCATCAGTGAAAATTCCAGGATTCTACCTTCTGTAGTTACCGAGTAATCAAATACCTACTTTTCGTCAAAATTCCTCCGAAAAGTAAGTTCTAGTTAAGGTGTAAGACAAAAGGCTACATTCATGAAATCCAGGGAAGATTTTGTTGACTCTGAGGGAAAATTTGTTAGACAAAACCGAGAACTCTAGCTACAGTACATCCTGAGATATAACGCTAATATGGTTATCCCGCTGGGGTCACGGTGTTGATACCTAAACATGGTTTTTCCACAGGAATGGAGCAAGTAGCGAGTTTATGACTATAGCCAAGATTTTGTGGGTGTAAAAATCTAACCAGTTCCTACTTTTCAGTTTTCTAGGTTCGAAATTAAGTTGGTTCTTTAAAAAAAACCAAAATGGTGGCCAATTTTAGTTTCATCGGAATCGGCCCCTAAACAAAAAAATTGGCCGCCATCTTGGCCTTTTAAGGAACCAACTTAATTTGGTCTGCTTATACGCGTACTTTTAGTATGAAAAAGTTATAAATTTTAATTTCTCCTAAAATACTGTACCTAGGAAACTGAAAAGTAGGAACTGGTTAGATTTTTACACCCACAAAATCTTGGCTATAGTCATAAACTCGCTACTTGCTCCATTCCTGTGGAAAAACCATGTTTAGGTATCAACACCGTGACCCCAGCGGGATAACCATATTAGCGTTATATCTCAGGATGTACTGTAGCTAGAGTTCTCGGTTTTGTCTAACAAATTTTCTCTCAGAGTCAACAAAATCTTCCCTGGATTTCATGAATGTAGCCTTTTGTCTTACACCTCAACTAGAACTTACTTTTCGGAGGAATTTTGACGAAAAGTAGGTATTTGATTACTCGGTAACTACAGAAGGTAGAATTCTGGAATTTTCACTGATGGATTCATAATTAAATCAACAAAATCTTAGCACAAAATCTCTATCAGTAGCGTGTCTCGGTCCTGCTCGTTTTAGGTCAAATAGTTTTGACGAGCGTGACCCCAGCGGGATACCCTTTAACATGATATCTCGATAACTATTGGTCAACAAATTTTGATATTTGCTAACAAATTTAAACATAATATCAACTAAATCATGGCGAAATTTGAAGCTGATCTGAAGGGGTTATCCCGCTGGAGTCACGGACATCCGATAATTTCCCTCTCGAGGAAATCTTATCTCGAAAAAATTGGAAGTCTAGTAATACGTTCGCTCGATTCTATAGACGTGAGGTTCAACCACTACTACCAACTAATAATAGTGTCACATGTTTATTTAAACCAGTTGATTGATTTATATTTGAAATTGATTTCATAATAAATGTACTACTTAATTACTTACATTATAGTGAAGAATGCTACGATCAATAAGTGATCTCTCGAAAGATGTAAAATATTTTTGAGTCATGTTTACATTTAGTTAAGAAAAAGGTACCTAATTAAGAAAAATTTACAAAAAAGATAATAATAATAATAACATTTTGTGGTAATTAATAAGTAAGCAACGAATAAGTAAAAAAAAGAAAAAAAGAGATATTTAAATAAGAATAAGATATTTTGTTTTTATTTAAAATTTGTAATTACATATTTATTTTGTCACATATTGATTTAAATTTACACATCCCATTTATTGAACATCTTTTCTATCTCGTTCCTTCTAATGGGCGTTCACATTGGCGTCCACTACCACCAGGCGATAACAAACATATCTCATACAAGTAAGCTTCAAATAACGGTCAAGTATTTAATAGCAGCGTTTTACCTGAAAATAAAACGCTTATTAAATATTTACCTTATTTGAAGCTTACATTAATTTCTGCCTGGTGTTTTTCGATACAATGGCGCGAGCAGGTCTCTAACCGTTAATCAAACCTCGGGGCCCTGCCTGGTGGTAGGTGGGGATGTGTGTGAAAGAGATAAAATGTATAGGGTAGAAAGAGAGGAAGAAAAAGACGGAAACAAGAGGGGGGCCTATCTCATACAAGTAAGCTTCAAATGAGGTAAGTATTTAATAAGCGTTTTATTTTCAGGTAAAACGCTGCTAATATTATCGATATTTTTGTAATAATAACTTTGGTTTTTATTTGTAACGTAATCGTGCGATGTTTTGAAGCAAAGTGACAGCGCGGTGTGCGCGTGTGGCATGGCGGGCGGTGAGGTACGGTACGGCTCGCTCGTCATCTAGCCAGCAGCGACACGTAGCGTACAGGTTAGAACCTGTTTACGCGGCAAAACAATGAAATGGTAAACCGAATAATTCGGCCGAATAACCGGTTCGGTAAAGGTTAAACCGAATAGTATTAGGTATTCGGTGAAACCACTATTCGGCGCATCTCTAATTTTTTTACACCATCAGAAAGTAGAGATTTCAACGAACAAAAAGCCCACCGACTTTTTTTAAAAAGCAGATATTTTGACGCGAGAATTTTCGATTGAAAATGAGGGTGCTTCTTCGATATTAAGTACAAATAAGGTAAAAAAAAAGGTAAGTTTTCACCAAATTTAAAAAACCACAATAACTTGGTTATTTGAATTTTTATATACATTTTAAGGTTATGTGATAAAAGTATACATACAAAAGATCTTTTTTGTGGATCTTTTTTTCCATAGGACTAATATTTCCCAGAAATCGAGATAAACCGTTTTTTACCCTTAACCCCCCCCCCCCCTCCACTTCTCCACCTCAGATCGCCCGTAAATTATTTTTCCTTTCATTTTTGTTATATTCTCTTCTATTTCCAATGGGTTTTATCTTACTATGATTTTGATTGGTTTTAAAAATTATCTACCCTGGTCTGTAGGCACACGGCAAGTGTCCAGCCGCTTGACACTTGCTTGTGTGAGTTTCATTCATCATTTGATATAACCGATAATTGGTTTAACATAGAAGCAGAAGGTCATGTGACAAACAATTTGGTTTGAGAAACATCCTGTATTAATTTGCTAAAAGCAATCTAAGGGCTCTTTCGCCGGGGACCGCTGCCGTGTGGTGTCATATTAAACGCCAGCCGCACGACTGTTTTAATATAGAACGCAGTGCAAACGTGAGTTAGCCATCCGACAACAAACGTCTAAATTGAAAGAGCCCTAAGTCTTTTTGAAGCCTTCAAAAGGTCGAGTTTTTCTCACGCCAGTATAGGCAAACAATACGAAGATAGGCTGTCAATGATCCTCTCCAACAACGACTTAATACGAAAGGAAAGGATTTTTGACAAAAAATATAGAATACACATAGGTTCAAGAAAAGACTGGAGCGTAAAAACTGATGGCATCACTTGCTATACAGACGGCTCCAGAAAGGAGTCGACAAAGCTCTCTGGATCCGGTGTGCACATTAAATGTGCAATAATGGCATGCGCTGAGATGGCCGAATACCTTACTATTACAGGAAAGATGGCTATCTACAGCGACAGCCAAGCAGCGCTGAAGGCACTAGGCAAAGAAGAAACGACATCAGCAATCGTCAAAGAATGCAAGGAATCATTAAAAAGGCTGGCCGAGAGAACGGACCTGACGATAGCGTGGGTTCCCGGACACGAGGGAAACAAGGGAAACGAACAGGCCGACGAACTAGCCAGAAAGGGACCAGAGAAAAACTTGGTGGGACCGGAACCTCGGCTGCCAATAGCGCACAACATTACCAAGGGAGTAATCAGCAATAGTATCACATCAGAAACCAACCGAAGATAAGAAAAAGACCAGCAAACTAATGGGACTCTCCAGAGAGAACATGAAGCTAGTCATAGAAATCATAACAGGACGGGTCTAGGTCACGAAATCGACGGTCGCTGTATCGAAAACGTTCCATCGACGGGTCATTGTAGCGAGAGTACACTATATCGATGGTACGCTACATCGACAGTACACCATATCGACGGTACGCTTCATCGACGGTACACCATATCGAAAGTACGCTGCATCGACAGTACACCATATCGACGGTACGCTGCATCGACAGTACACCATATCGATGGTACGCTGCTTCGACAGCCCGATCCAAGCCAGACACAAGTGTTCAGAAGATAGAGGAGATCTAAGAATTCAAGTTCGAAAAATTCAAGTAGACTTGTACTTGAATTTTTTATGAATCTAAAAATGTTTACTGAACTTACCTGCAAAGGTACTGACGATGACGTTACATACTACAAAATTGAAAGAAAATGAAAAGAAAATTCCTCAAGTTTTTAATTTAGGTCTTTAAAAACCTCTTTTTACTTGTGTCTGGCTTGGACCTGTACTGTACTGTACTGTCGATGCAAAATACCGTCGATATGGTGTACTGTCGATGCAGCGTACTTTCGATATGGTGTACCGTCGATGAAGCGTACCGTCGATATGGTGTACTGTCGATGTAGCGTACCATCGATATAGTGTACTCTCGCTATATATATATATATATATGACAGTGATAGGAGTGAAAACCGACCCCATATGCCCGGAGTGCATGGAAAGCGAGGAGACCAGCTTTCACCTACTAGCCGAGTGCCCTATGTACTCGCTGGCAAGATGGGAGCTCTGGGGGTCGGACACACTACACATAGAGGACCTAAAGGATCTGAAGGTGGAGCAGATAGCAAGATTTACTAAAGAGACTAAAAGATTCGACGGGGCGCCGTGAAAGCTGGATGAACCTTAACTCCATCGGTTCATCCAGCTTTCACGGCAACGCGGGTTGCGCAACAACGCGGGTGGATCGTCCGTTCGGCTGGCGACGTCCCCATAAGAAATAATAAGGTCGAGTTCTTAAGCCATTCGATCACGTTAACAAAAACGAGAATATGTGTGGCGACATTTTAATTCTCCTTCTAATGTCACCAGGAGGCGCTGACACACGCCTGCTGATCAGATTACCACAAACTGTCAAGTTATGGCATAAGATACTGATTTTTATTTTCTTTTATTAACAGACTTCAAAAAAGGAGAAGGTTACTCATTTTGACTCGTATTTTTTTTTATGTGTGTTCGCGGATTACTTCGTCGTTTATGAACCGATTTTGATGATTCTTTTTTTATTTATGTGGTTGAACATTTATTTGGCAGTTTTGTATAGGATGATGTGCAGGCGTTTGTTCATATAAATAGCACTAGGCAATTCGTTTTTATTCGTAGGTACCTGTTTGGAACACATCGGCGTGAAAGCGATGGACTCTCGCGACGAGATGGGCCGAGGTCGGTTCTTCCCATTTATGCCGGAGGACCATCTGTTCCCAGGAAACGACCCCACTTTTTGGTATTGGAAATACATATACTACAAAACGGATGAGGTTAGTATACGAGTTGCTAGCTTGTTCGCTTACAAGCCTAACTTTCGCGAAGTCGGGTGACCAAATTGGCATATCTTGAGTTTCAATCTTGTGTCTCAAACGTTAAACTAGATCTTTTTCTATTCAGGGCCTGGACTGCTGTTCCGATTTTGCTATAACATTTCACTACATGAGACCAAAGGAGATGTATGTGACAGATTACTTAATATACCACTTACGACCCTATGGAGTTATGTACGGAGGCGATGACGACGTACCAAAGAAACTTATGAGTTTATATTAGCTTTAATTACAATTGTTTTTTTTTGTTATTATAATATTAATTACTTTATTAAAGAGCGTAACCCGTTTATTAAATAAAATTAATCATTAAGGTTATATGATTTTATTTCATTTCTACAAAGTCAGATTACTAATAATAAAAGTTACACATAATAAATGTTTCACTAATCAAAGTGAACAAACTATACTAGTCGGGGACTAGGCGAGTGATATAACAATATAAACAACAAAATATATATAATAAAACAAAAAACTAGGAGTACCTACTTACATCGGCCTTGAAATTATACATATTTCAAAACTACTTCCAGAAATTTATTTTAATTATGTTTATAACTAAGAAACTATAT
Organism: Eudonia lacustrata; assembly: GCA_947562085.1. Classification (NCBI taxonomy): domain Eukaryota; kingdom Metazoa; phylum Arthropoda; class Insecta; order Lepidoptera; family Crambidae; genus Eudonia; species Eudonia lacustrata. The sequence continues at coordinate 12,538,978 of OX387318.1, read as the reverse complement.
CTAAAATTATTTTCCACATGTTTTCACATATTTACGGTTCGATTTAGATTTGTTCAATAATGGAAAATTGAAAAGCAAAATGACAATTGAAATGATTAAGATGTCATTGATGGAATTATAAAAATCTCCAAATGTATTTTATTTATTAAAAGATAATTACATTTTCACATATTTACGGTTCGATTTAAATTTGTTCAATAATGGAAAATTGAAAAGCAAAATGACAATTGAAATGATTAAGATGTCATTGATGGAATTATAAAAATCTCCAAATGTATTTTATTTATTAAAAGATAATTACGTTTTCACATATTTACGGTTCGATTTAAATTTGTTCAATAATGGAAAATTGAAAAGCAAAATGACAATTGAAATGATTAAGATGTCATTGATGGAATTATAAAAATCTCCAAATGTATTTTATTTATTAAAAGAAATCAGCAGTGCTATTCTCTAAGCAAAACACCGTCGACCTCGACATTGTACTCGCTCATAACTTGCAAACGAATGTAGACTTTATTACTATTTGAAAGTAGGTTGAAATTAGTTTGCAAGTTATGAGTGAGTTCGACGTCGAGATCGATGCTGTTTTGCTTAGAGAATAGCGCTGCAGATGTTTGATTTTAAAGATGGACACACAAACGGAAAACTATTTTTTTATATGAATAATCATAGATGAAATGACTAAACATTGTTCCCGTAACCAAATAAACAAGCTACCTATATACAATAATGTGGTACATGATACTTTACACATTTTCATTTAACTAAAAACTTATTCTCTAATCACACCCCTACATTATACTCGTATACCAAAAGTCATGAGGTCTCGCTAAGTGTATGTAATGTTATGTAATATCCTACTTATACACAAACGTAAAGATCGGCACTATAAAAAATCAGTAAAAAAAAATTACAACCTCAGTATTCGACAACTAACTAAAATACAACGACTTTTGTCCGAGGTAAATAAAAAAGTATTTTTAAATTGCAGATTTAAAATGGTATTGCATTGTAATTAGATCCGAAAATACTGATCACCACATTCGCGGATACCTCACAGCTTTCGTGACATAATGTAAATTATATAAAAAAATAAAAAAGGTTTATTCGAAATGAAAAAAAGTATTAAAATCACTGGTAAGTACAGTTAAGTTTCCTCAACTCACGCATAGGACAACCATAAGATATTGCAAATTTAATTCATAATTTGATGATGATTCGAAGACGAGAACTTGTAAGGCATTGAAGCAGCGCCTCTCTTTGGCATGCGAGATGAGTTGCAATTTGCCTTACAAATTCTGATTTTCATTAACATAATCGAAACGTAAATTAAACTCACTTTAAGCAACCAGAGTGCCGAAAACTTTTTAACTAACAATGATTTCTATGAGCAAGCGGCTACCTGCGACTTCAAGAACGCGAAATTTATTAACAACACCACAAGTATACGTTAACCCATGCCAATAACTCAAAAGTGATCTTAGAGTGCAGCAATTACTCGTCAAAAAATTGACATCCGGCATAGTATAATGTATAAACGTCTTATGTAATTGAGTATACAGTAACTCGTATTAGCATAAGGAGAAGCAAGCTACATGTATTGCCTTAACATATAATAACAAACGGTCGTCATAGGCGGTGGTGTGACGTCACAAGAACGGAACATATCAACTACTTACACTAATAACAGGCAATAGTCATTATAAGTTGGTATCACTTAAAAACTATAAACCTATATAACCAATTTGTTGAACAGACCTTACGATTTGTCAGTAATGATATATTAACACACAATAATTAAAATCAGTACCAGAACTGAAATTGTTCAGATTGTTCTTTCTTTACGTGAGTAAGCAGAAGCGAGACTTGCTACTGTTATACGGTGCATTCTTCTATATTTCTAAAGAAAATCTTGACATTTATGTACCTTTTTACTTCTATACAAATAAACAAAAAAAACTATTCTAAAAAAATAAGTACAGATCTTTGAACTTTATAAATATGGTAAAAGTAATTTAAACGAGAATATACAAAATTATTAAATAGTCAATGTAAATTTTTAATAACTAGGCATAATGTGATTGTGTATGTGTTAAGCTGACAGATACGAAATGTGTTTTTTTTTTCAATTATTTAAGATGTGTGATGATTGTGAAAAATGCAAGTTTCCATTTTATTGAGCTTTTGATTTGTTTTAAATGATGAATGGCAGTCAATATAATTTACTAGAGTACAAAAACTAAGTATTGTTGAATAACTGCATAAATAACGTAAAATCACATTATACAATAAGTACCTATGTATAAGTGTGCAAGAAATTGGTTAACTTAAATGTTCTTCATGAACAATAGAAAAATTATTATTAACAAAAACTTAGGACTATAAAAACTCACTTAATGTCACTGGAAATAATTTCTCTTTTTTCGATATATTCTGAAACAAGAAATTCAATATAAGTTTTAGGTAGTGGTAGGTAGTGTTCATATTTAAATAGAACCTATCTAACCGGCTACTATTACTACCACTAAATGCGGTATTAATATGCAGGAAGAATTTTATACAATAAACGCAAACTCGGATGTATTGAAGTTACTGCGGGTATACTCATATTCATGAGCAAAAAAAACGATTTACCCTCTTCCTTAGACGTTTTTTGTCTTCGGCAATCGAACCACTGTTTCATGGCGCACGCAACTGTGCGAAAATATCGGATACTCAAAAACAATAAAAAACATGGAAAGTATTTTTGTTATCAAAGCAACATGAGTAACATAATATTTCTCATTAACTTGCTGCACTACCAATATGTAAAAGATGGTAAGAACGTTATTCTAATGTAAGTGGATATGATAGTTAGGGCTTGTATCTATGGCCAATATGACCACAAACATATTAAAAAATAAGCGTTTGTCAAATTTAAATCATCCGTATTTTCCTTTTTTTTTGTTTTATTTATCATTCTTCATCCTTTTTCCATATTATTATGAACTACAATTATGCCAAATGTCGCACTTCTCCATGCGCGCTTAAAAATATTGAATATATTTAAAAAAATGGTTTTTACATTTTATGTGTTGTGTGTTTATTTGTAATAGAAAGTGTCCTTTTATGATATTCTAATATTTGGAGTTTGACGCTGTAGGAGATAAAAGGAATGCCCTTGCTTGCTTGCCGGTTCTTCTTAGTACAAGGTCTCTCGCCCAGAGTAGACTTACGAACCGATGGCATAGTGACATTCATAAGAGCTATTTGTAGCCTTCAAAAAGGATTCAGAATTATTGAATGAATTTAAAGGGTATAAAGTTTTTTTCTTCACGGATTTACCTGTCGTATGCTGTGTGTCACAATAGAATTTCAATTGTTTGTGGGACAGATCTGGCACTTAACCGACGAAAGGTTATACATAGAAGATGACCAACAAAGAGCAGCACAAAACCGGTAGTTTTGGAGATCCTCGTGGGAAGCCTTGGTCCAGCAGTGGACGTATTTTAGTTGTAACAACAAAGAGTCCTTACCCAGTATCAGCCGGCGAGAAGAAGAAGCCCCTCGGCTTCAGCGTACCGGTTACGGGTGGCGGCGACGCGCTGGCGGGGCACGCCCACTGCGCCCAGTACTCCGCCGGCAGTCGCAATAGCAGTTGCATCACCTGTCAACGAACAAGTTACATGTAAGAAAAGAAGAAAGAAAGAAAATACATTTATTGACATCACAACAAAATAAAAAGAAAAATAAAGTAAACATAGAAATATAATAAAACAAAAAAGGCTTTACAATAAATAAATAAAAATAATAGTAAACAATAGTTTCAGAGATAAGGCTTTTTGGTGGGAAAGTGAGTCATTTTATAGGATTTAAGTGGTTTTGTTTCCTTAATTTTTGGCTTTGTTTGTGGTTAAGTTAGCACCTTTATCCAATGTCAAAGTAATTATTTATCTTACATACAATTTATATAAATAAACAATATGTCCTTAGTCAAAATATGATGATCACGTTAACGAAAACGAAAATTAGTATGGCATTGAAGCAGCGCCACCTAGCGGCATACGAGAAGAGTTAAAATTTTGCCATTCAAAGCCTCGTTTTCGTTAACGTAATCGAATGGCAATTGAAACTCGCACTTGGCACCCTGATAAACTATACTATATATAATATACTCTACCCCTTAAGTATCTCAATAAAGATGTGGGTCTTTACAGAGTCCTCACGCGAACTTCTTGAGAGAATTTTAAAAGTGACGTTGCACTGTTTTTTTGCATTTGCTAAGTGTACTAAGACTATACGAAGATGTAAATCATTTCCGGAATCAAAGATATTTTTTTCAATTTAGTTTTAGCCACTCTTAGGCGGCAACTTTATGTAAATTCATTCCGATACCATCCATTCATTCCATTCATTCCGATCACTGATTATTGAGCAAAGAAAATAAATAATATACTAGTATCGCTTAGTTCTCTAGCGGCGTTCGCGCTTGTCACAAGCTCGATGAACACATATGCTTGGTTAACATTAGCATGACGGTAGATTTATGCCTATTATCGGCAGTGTAACCCGCAAAACCTAGGTACATTATATTAACAAACAAAAGTTTATTACATTGAACATCTGGGCGGTGGCGGCGTACATTTCGGCGGCCTGCGTCATCAGCCCGTAGCCCACGATGGTGGGGCCGAAGATCTTCGCCAGGTTCTCGATGCCCATCTCGCATTCAGGACTCTCCGCTACCCTGGAAACGTTACATACATTAACGCATTTATTCATAACTAGTGAGACCGTCATACACAAAATAAACACAATGTTTATCCAATATAATGTAGTACATATTATTATACACCAATTCTATATTTCGAGACTCCTTCTCCATATAAACTTTATACCAAATCTAAAAGACTTCTGTAAGCGCTAAGAAAAAGTTTTAGTCATAACAACAATAATTCTGAATTTTTTTAAAATAGTATTCCATCAGAGGGATTTTTTGAACCGGATTGTCGGATGATGAAAGGCTCGCTTCTGGGGAAATTTAATGGCATTAGGCCGGCCTAGTGGGCGAAGCTAATAGCTTAAGTATTATTTGATAACTAGCACGAACTTTCCATGTGCTATTGTAGTTGAAAATCTAAGCTTTACAATGGAACATTATAGGCACTTACTTTTGCAGATGCAGCACTAGGAACGCGAGCGTATCTCTATTAGGTTGCGGCAGCTGGCTAACAGCCTGCACTATAGAAGCATTGGCATCGGTAGGCTCGGACAGCTTGGCCGCGTCCATGAAGTCGGTCCACAGCGCGTTGGAGACAAGCGGCTCGCGTAGAGAACGGAGGAAGTCTTTAATACAGCCGCAGAGTGTGTGGATGTCTTCATGTGCTAGCTGGGGCGATCCGCAGCCGCGAAGGAAACGCTCCTGGGAAAACATATGAATGGGGTATTTGACAGGTTTTAGAAAAATATGTCTAATGGTTCATTATAGCATAATATATTTGCAATTTGATTAATTCGTTATGAATTTCTTTATTTTTTATGAAAATCGCCATTTAAATTCAAATTAATAAAATAGCCGCCAAAACGCTGAATGCAGGTCACGTGATGTCGTGACGTCACCTGCTTGTAAGCAAACTTTTAGCTGTCAAATTAAACGTACAAAACTTTGATTGACATTTACTGTAAACAAGCTGGTGACGTCACTCCAGATTCAGCGTGATCAGAAGATCCCGTGCGTTTTTGATCACGTGGTCAATCATAAAAAAATTATCATGTTATTAATGATTTTTTAAATAAATAAATAAATAAATAAATCTTTATAAAAATCATACATATTTTAAAATTTTGTGCTGGCTAAATTAGTTTAAAAACATGTTTACTATTAAGTTAACAACATTTTGATCAATATGTTCATTGTAGTCAAATACCCTATTATTGTTGTCACTCCTAACGAATTGTTTATGTTTCAGAAGTTGGAGAGACAGCTTAAAACCTTTTTTCTGTAATTTAATGTCCCCACTGCTGGGGCACGAGCTTTCCCTATGGATGGATACGGAGAACAGCCCATAAACCACCACGCGGGCCCAGTGCGGATAGGTGGTTGTTAACAACTACTAATGCAGTCGGCACCAACAGCACATGATTAAATACCCGAACAGAGTCAAAGCTTGCTTAGAGCGCGCTGCGACAGGTAAACTACTACATAGCACAGTTTATGTGTGCGTGACCTCTCACTGAACGGGTTCACGTACGCGCCGCGAGAGGATAAACTGGTTTACAACGGCACAGCCAGCGGACAATCTCTGTGAGTGTCACACGCGTTGTTTCGTGTTGTGAACTGTCATCGATCGTAAAATATTGTATTTATTTGAAGTTTTGTTATGTTTGATTTAAGTTAGAGTAAAATATGGTTAACTAGCGGCCGCTCGCGGTTTCACCCGCGTGGTTCCCGTTCCCGTGGAAATATCTGGATAAAAAGTATCTTATGTGTTATTCCAGGTTATAAACTATCTGTACGCCGAATTTTATCTAAATCCATCCATCCGTTGCAGCGTGTAGGAGCAACAAATATACAAACTTTCGCATTTATAATATTAGTAGAATTATTTTACAGTGTGTATGGAACAATGCCAGAAAAATAAAGATATTGCATATTTCACGTAGTTTTGAGAATACTTCGATTTCAACCGCCTCTGTGGTCTAGTGGATAAGACCACCGGCTTAGATCCAGAGGTTCCGGGTTCGATTCCCAGCGGGGGGTACAAAATACCAAGCCTTACGGCCTCAAAATATTAGCACAAATTTTTCTTAATTACCAAAACGGTAAATGTACAAAAGGCAAGTCTTCCCAAGTAGCATTGGGGGTTCTATAGCGGTTGACTTACGGTACACATTTATTCTTTAAGCTGTCTATGTGAGCTGCACAAGAGCTGTATAGCATGCTATACAGCCCTTGTACCACCCATTTGGGCACAAATTTTTCAGCTTTGAGTGTACAAAAGGTTCACGGTAGCAGTATAGTAGATCTTTAATGGTAGTTTAACGAGAGAATTGTGGTTTTAAAGCTGATGAACGGCACTATATTAGATTCCGTGTGGTTATTCATACAGACAAGTGAGTTATAATAAGTAACAAGTGAACAATTATACAGCCGATTATCCAAAACCCAAACCACAAGTGTACCTTAAACCAACTATTAGGCCGCTTTTTCCTCAAATAATCACTTTGGTACCACATTTTTTAATAAATATTAATTTGTGATAGCTTACGGCCATGGCCATCGTCGAATCGTGTCTAACAGCCATTTTGATGTGATTTATTGTTACTGGTAGTACACTGTGTTTATATATGATATTGTGTTAATATTACGGGGTAATGTAAATTTATTGTAAAGTACATACATATTTATAGTTAAAATTTTCACGCGCCTCGGCTATATGCCTTTTTATCAAATAAATATATCGAAATAAGCAGATACAAACAAAGCAATATTTCATATTTTTGTTTTATTGGCATTTAAATCGTTGTATGGTTTTGTATTTAAACATCAACCATAAAATTAATAACGAAAACTCCGTGTTAAGTGACAAAATCATAAATTAATATAGAAATATTATAGGTTATTAAAAGTGAAAATGGTGGTCATTGTCTCCATCTACAGTGAACCATTATAACTCAAAATTAGTGTTGTGACCTCTTTAAAGTTTCACGCGTGTACAGACCGTATCAGACTGTATTATAGAGGCCATAAATTTGGCCCCGAATGAGCCAGTTCGTTCCACATCCAGGGACAGCAAGATAAAATCAAATATTCGACCGATGGATGAAGATAGTGTAACTTCAGAGCGACCTCCATCTCCATCTGATAATAACCCGTTTACGATTACGTCGTCACAAACGAATACTGTAAAAATGCCAGGAAAGAACATTACATTACACATTCAAAATTGTTCGAACTTTACTTTTAATTTCAATTAATTTTACATTTTTATGCGTGAACGTAACATTTTAATAACATTATAAAAATTAATTAAAAAAAATTATGCTTAATCCTTGTTTTATTTCCATGCAATCGAAGTGAAAAGCAGAGTGTAAAACTCGAGCATAAAACCCATTTTACCCGGGACGTGCATATAGCCACCCAAGCCGGTACGGCGAGGGTGGATAGTCACGTCGAGGGTCGTTTTATGCTCTTGTTGTACAATCTACTATTTGCATTTGACAGCCCAATTTTTGTGGGAGGCTATGGCTATTTAACATCACGCTATGATCCTTAAGGCAGAAAAACAAGCTTAGCGAATACGAAGTACTAGCGTACTCGGGCGACGCGATGCGATGCGACGCGGTGGATCGGGGAACAGCGGTACATATACCTTGAGTCGTTTCACGTCTTTATCTAGCGCGCTGACGCGGTAGATGCCGCGCTCGCTCAACCCCCGCTTCTCCACCTCGTTGATGCAGTGCACTAACAGCGCTGGAACCATCGGCGGGGCGCTCGGCGCGTAGTCGGAGATGCAACCCTCCTACCAAACACATATTAAATATTCTATCAATAAAAAGTAGTAAGAAAATGAAGTTCTATGAATCATTGTCACCAGTACATTTTATGACCCCATGCTTGGGTAAAAGCTTTCCCTATGGGTGGAAACACTACAGGGGGGCGATTTTTGAACCGATGACCAATTATCACGCTATGATATTAGTTACGAGTGCTGTTTTTTTTCTTAAGGGCGTTTAGGTCGCACACTAGCGCCGCCATTGAAAAAAAAACATATCTAGTAATTAGAGATAGAAAATAAAATTATGCTCAACAATCTATTTGAATGAAGTAATTTAGCATTTTTACGTCGCCTAATGAACTTTTGACATGTTATGGTTACGTTACAGCTAAAAACGGCCACCTTTAACTATAACGCCGTGTTTAACTAAACCTAGATATGTTTTTGTTTCATTGGCGGCGCTAGTGTGCGGCGTAAACGCTCTTAATCAATGTTACTGGTAACTTATTTTTGACATCGAATATTCTCGGACGATTTTAACCTTAATCATCAAGTTCAAGTTCATTTATTTCTTAACAATGTTCATTGTGTCGAAAGTATTACAATTGGTGAATCTATATACATATTATTCTCTCTTGTTGGGATATGCGTACCATTGTCCTGAACGCCCTTTTTTGTAGAATGAAAGCCTTATTATGCTACATAATACGCCTTATTATGTTACATATGCTATAACGCAACCTTGATTCTACTAAAGCATAGTATATACTAGTTTCAGATGCTTTATATCTGCTTCATCTCTAAGACTTCGTAGAACATAGCAGGCCGAACTGATCTTACTTTCCATGTCTTCTAATTCTTTGTTTAACTTTAGTTGATCATCAAACCTGACTCCCAAAATTTTGTAGACTTTACCGATTGTACCGAGTCACCATTCAGTTTAATATTTAAGCTACTGTAATCCCTACAGCGGGTTTTGAACAACATGACATTCGATTTTAGGCTGTTGATTGATAAACCATTTACAGTAAACCAACTTTCCATTGATAGTAATATTTGATTTACTGTTGTTTCTAGGCCTATTAAGCTTTTATCAGAAATTATTGCATTGGTGTCATCTGCGAAAAGTATTAGTTCCACAGAATTATGAGCTTTTGTAACATAACCAATCAAATAATTTATGAAGATTATAAATAGTATAGGTCACAATATGGATCCTTGTGGCACACCTACTTTAATATCAGCTAATTTTGACCGGGTTATAATTTCACACATGCTTTCATTTAGTTTTAATTTCTACAAACATTTTTCTATTTCGTAAATATGACTGGAGTAACTTCAGTGCTTTTCCTCGAACACCATAAAACTCCAGCTTTTTTAAGAGCAATTCGCGATTGATTGTATCAAATGCTGAGCTCGAGGAAAACCGCAGCCATGCACCCTTAAGTTTACATTAATTCTATCTGTATCATTAAGCAATGTGAATATTGCATCCTGTGTGCCAACCATATTACGATAACCAAATTGAGTCCTATGGAGAATTCCGTTTTTACCAAGATGACCAATCTCGCTTTAATAATTTTCTCAAGGATCTTTGATTTTGTAATTAGTAAGGATATCGGTCTGTAATTTTTGGGATCCAACTTAAAGCTCTTTTTATGTACTGGCACAACTTTTGCAATCTTGAATTGGTCAGGGAAGACTCCTTCTTCAATGCATGTATTAAAGAACCTGCTTAAAGGCTCCGCTAAAATATCAATATTATCTTTTATTATTGTTATTGGCACTTCGTCATAGCTGGAGGATGTTTCAGCTTCCATCTTCTGAACAATGTTTTTCACTTCACTAGCCGTTGTAGGATATAAGACCTTCTGATCCATAACATAATATACACTCTGGTTTAGATAGCTTCGTGCAAACTCCAAATCCACTGAGACCTTACTTGCGTTGAGTTCAAACTGCAATTTCCACAGGTTCATTTAGGATTTTAGTTTCAGTCTTAATCATGAGTTGATTGTTAATTTTAGCAGACTTATTCCTGTTTCTTAATTAGCTGCCATACACTTTTTGATATATTTTTCGAGCATGCTATCTCATTCTGCACTGTAAACTTTTTGGCTTGCCTTATTACTCTTCTATACAGTGTCACATATGTGCTTCTGTATCTAACAATTGATGTGTCATTTCCACATGCCTTTCCTACACTAAGAAACCGCTTCATTTGACTGGATACTTCGTAACCATCAAATCGTAAATAATGCAAAAAATATATGTATTTCATAGTGTGAAATAGTTACATGTCACTTTAAATTTCGAGATCACCAGTGAGATTCAAAATCGCCCCCAGAGAGAACGGGCCATAAATAGCACGTGGGCCCAGTGCGGATTGTTGGTTGTTAACGACTGCTAATGCGGCCGGCCGGGACCAACGGCTTTACGTGCCTTCCGAAGCACGGAGGCGCTTGAGATGATAAATTTTCGGTCATTCCTTCGATGACCGGCCATAGCAAAAGATGTGATCTTCAGTAACCGAGCGCGTTAATCATGCTCCTCATTATAAAGATATGGTAGGCATATTATAATATTTAAGTTCTGACGATTGATGCAAATAACCTTCCCCATAAACCACCGGCCCCTAGTCCCCTTGGTAGCCCCTTCTACCAAGCTACGGTAGTGGCCTGGGCTTCGACGGAGTAGGGGTTGCTAATGAATCTCCGTTAGACAGAGGTGCATCAACGATCTGGTGAAGGTTGGCGGTAGCCGCTGGTCTTTTTCTGGACAACGTCTAGACTAGACGTCTAACTGCTGGCAGTAGATGTCTATCGGCTGATATGATGACGATGATGAAAGGAAATGAACATGAAAATCCTTGCTGTTTGTCTTTCCAGTTGAAATGAAATTCAAACAAAAATTTTCATATTATAACTAACATAAATGATGGAATGATAACACTATATTTTTTTTGTTTTATTTAGGAAGGCTGGTTTTAATCACACTAATATTATAAATGCGAAAGTTTGTATGTAAGTGTGTATATTTGTTGCTTCTTCACGCTGCAACGGATGGATGGATTTGGATGAAATTCGGCATACAGATATTTTATGACCTGGATTAAAACATAGGATACTGGATTTTTATCCCGATATTCCCACGGAAACGGGAACCACGCGGGTGAAACCGCAAGCGGCCGCTAGCATATTATATTTTCACAAGATACAATTTTATTAGAAAAAATGAACCAGTCTCAGGAAGCTCGAGTGGGAATCGAACCCACGACCTTTGGATAACCGGTCCAATGCTAGTAAAATTTTATCTTGTAACTATATATAGCACTAGCTGTGCCCCGCGGTTTCACCCGCGTTCTATTAGTCATAATAGCCTTCCTCAATAAATGGACTATTCAATACAAAAATAAATATAAATATAAAACCAGTAGTTCCTGAGATTAGCGCGTTCAACCAAACAAACAAACTCTTCAGCTTTATAATATTACTTTATAGATTGTGAATGCAAAATTCCAAATAATAGAAATATTATGTATTTTTTGTAACTGTTTGTTTTTTGACAGTCATCATCATCATCAGATCATTTTATGTCCCCACTGCTAGGAGTGCGAGCCTTCCCTATGGATGGACAGGGAGAACGGGCCATAACATAAACCACCACGCGAGCCCAGTGCGGATTGGTAGTTGTTAACGACTGCTTATGCAGCCGGGTCCAACGGCTTAACGTGCCTTCCGAAGCACTTAGGAATTCTTGATCACCCATCCGATGACCGGCCTTTGCGAAAATTGCTTAACCTCAGCACCCGCACCCGTTAACCACTGCGCCATCGAGCTCTTCGACAGTAAGTATGTTTATTTATAGGTAAGGGGCCATCCATAAATTACGTCACACCTTAAAGGGGGGAGGGTATCACCAGAATGTGACATTGTGTGACAAGGGGCAGGGGGGGTCAAAAGCTTTATGACGTCACATGGGTAAAATTCGAAATGATTTCATAAGCCGATCCTCCTGTATCAATAACTGACATTTTATGAAATTGCTGGCGTACATATATGCTTAAATAGAATAGAACAGAAAAAATCTTTATTTGGTATAACTACACATAGGTACACATTCAAAACACAGGAACATCACTTTCTTGTTCAACTAAATGACAACCTACCTAAATTAAATACGTATCTGTTGCTATGGTCGTCATCGATATGACGTGGTAGCATGTTAGGTATAATGTTGATTTTATTAAGGATTATTTAATAAAATAAGAAAAAAATAAAAATAACTGCTTTCTTTTGATTATTTTTAAATACATGCATAAAATTGGAAAATGTGTGATGTCACACCAGGGGGGAGGGGTCTCTCAAAATGTGACAACCTGTGACAAGGACGGGGGGAGGGATTAAAATGTCCAGAAATTCGTGTGACGTAATTTATGGATGGCCCCTAAACAACAAAGTTATAATGAAGGTGCGTGGTACCTGGTGCGCGTGCACGCGGCGCGCGGCGTGGTTGGGCCCGGGCGGCACGCACGGCAGCGGCAGCAGCGCGCGGCACTCGGGGTGCGCCTGCGCGCGGCACGTCTCGCACTTCACACCCATCTTCGCGAACTTTATACTGTGCCAATGACAACGTCATTTGTTAATGTTTGTACGTGATTATTATATTAACTGAATGAACTCTTACCCCGTTTACAAATAAACAAAGAATAAGCTTCGAATAGATATTCCGTGTTTTGTTCCTGTCATGTCGTTAATTCAAATTAGAGTAAAAGAGACAAAACACGGTATAACTATTCGAAGCTTATTCTTTGTTTATTTGTAAGAGCCTAAGTGCTTTTATTCTAATTTGAAATGACGTTTACATGACAGAAACAAAACACAGAATAACTATACGGACCTTATTCTTTGTTTGTAAGGCACTTAATGTTTGTAAGTGAATTATGAATTCTTAGAATTATACAAATAAATATTAGTAAAAAGGAAATTCGATGTGCTTTATAAATATTCCTAGGAATATTTATAAAGCCTTTGTCCTGCCTTTCCTTCCTTGCCTTCCTTTGTCTAGACAAAGATGGGTGTTGTCAAAAAGTTTTGTTTTCAGATATATATAAAATGATGACGACAAAATACAAAAATGTACACTTCCTGATAAGTGTCAGATAATTTGTGTACTTTACAAATAAACCAAGAATAGTTTCATAAATGTACACCTTACATATTACCAGGTAAAATAACGCACGCACGCACGCACGCACGCACGAACAGCAAATAAACTCAGTACTCACGTCTTCCCACAAGGGCCGCACGTCTCCCGCTTATAAAAGTTCTTGGCGACAAAGTTGTGTTGCCTCGGGCGCGCTCGCGGCGAACCTCCGTACGCCGCCGATATTACGGACGGCGTTCGCTGTGGCACCGCGCGAGGCGTTTCTGATACACTGTCAGAGTCTGAAAGAGGTTTATAAGTACTGCGATTAACTTTACGTTTGAAACTATCCATAGTGGACCTTAAATGGCATCAATTCTGTTGAAGATCTCTGTGTTTTCTTAAAGTCATAAACAAAGTTCTACTACGGAGATTAATGCAATAAATATACTTAGCATAGGCATACCTTTATAACGATGATTCGACCGAGTTGTATGGACCGTGGTCACAGGCTGACTCATTGAGCAAGGTATTCCCATGATAGTTATACTAAGTACTTTGTGTTAATTGTCTTTATAAAACTTTGTTTAAAATGAATTGCAAATATTAAAAAGTGTATGAGTATACAGAAAGTTTAATTCAAAATTGGGTTTAAATATTCTTTTAACTTTGTATGAAATATCAAAATGTAACACACTAACACCCTTATCGTCAATGTATATAAATTGTAATAATTATTTAATAAAAAGTTTCCGATGTGGTTGTGCCATTGTACAGTATTTCGTGGGAGGGGCTTGCACAGCAAGACCAGAATGGCGGAGAGCAATTACCACAAGCACTACTGCCTTTGAAAAAACGCGTCTTCACGATCTTGACGCCAAACACCAGATTCGGAAAACTCGTCCCAAGCCTTCCTACAAATACACTTTAAACTCAAACGGTCAACTTTATTGCGCCGCATGTGACTGTGTATTTGAGGGCAAATTTGGGTTTGTCTCACATGTCTGTGCGCATGCTCGGGTCTGAAATTTATTTGCCGGGGTGTTCGGTCGTTTTGGAGGACATCATCGTCACGTTACCGGTCTTGGGCGGTGCAGTCGGCGTGCAGGGCTCCACGCGTCGCTCGCGGTCGTGCGACAACCGTGCGGACGACTTGCGCGGCGGCGGCGCCTCGTCGCTGCTCTCCGATATTGGTTGCTGCACAATACATAAAATATCATGGTCCATACTAAACTAAATTACAAATAAATTGTACTGTTCTATTTGTACTGTTTTTAAAACATACAAACACAAAAATGCTTTTGAAAACGAGCTTATTAATCCGTTGTCTGCTGTGAATACAGACACAATAGAATTTTAATTGTTTAAGACACAGATCAGTAAACCGCATATGAGCGGTTAAAACAAAATATTTTATTAATTTTACTTTGTTAAACTTATGAGCAACTTACGAAGTTCTGCGGCGGCTTGAGGTCGTGATTGGTAGGCGCGCGCTCCAGTGTGAGCGTGGTGGTGGCGGTGGCCAGCACCTTACCACCTTGCAGCTCCACAGCCTGTTGGGAAATGGCAGAAAATAGTCAGAGTCAAAGTATTTAAAAAAAAATATAAATAAACTTAATAAAAGTGCTTTTGATTTGTCCAAAAATATTTTTACCTTCTGCGTAAGCACCTATACGTATAGCATATCATTACCATCACTAGCTCACTTTATATCCCCACTGATTGGGCAAGAGCCATTCCAATGGATGAAAACACACATAGAGTTTGGGCCACAAACAACCATAAGTATATGTGCTCAGTCCGGATAGGTGGTTGTGAACATTTGCTAATGCAGCTAAGACCAACGGCTTTTAGTTAGTTGTAACTAAAATTAGTATTAAAGGCTGCAGAAGATTTTATTCTTGTTCCATTAAATGTTTAGATCCCTAGTATTTTTCATAAGCATAGAAAATTTCATCAAAATTGGCTTATTGGTTATGGACTCTTAGGGATTTTACTTATACACTCGGCGTACCTTAGTGCCAGATACCGTGGATGAACGTCGCTTCTTAGATACTGGCGCGCTATCTCTCGCAGCCCAGCCACCCCGCTGCACCCAGGAGCGGCGCGTCGACGCCAGCGAGATGTCCAAGTCATCCTCAGACCGGGAGTAGGACATCTCCGATAGTAAAGTACCTGGTGACAACAAAGTGCATTTGATTATTCATTCATTAGGCATTTAGATTTATTTGTTTATTTACACGCCATGATGGCTGAACATACAGTTAACTGGTTTTGTAACATCCTATTTACTATATTTCTAGCAAATGAAGCATTTCATTTTATTGTTTAGTATAATGTATATTAGTTAATCCCAATAGGTCGAAGTGCTACTGAAAAAGGAAATATGTCATACACAATAAACTCTATCATACCAGGAAATCTTAAGACACAATAGAAAAACAATGCTTACCGGAATGTGAGTGGTTTATCTGTCATAGAAAATAACCAATATCAACCAACAAAATCAAGAAATATAAAATAATATATAAAAAGCCATCCAGCTAGGATTCTACCAGCAAGGATTTCTAAATACCTCTGCTCTACTTAGTTAGGATACAGACTCTTTGCTGTAAAGACTGCCAAACTTATTGCATTTTCACTGAGTAAGCATAGTGATGATAGGCTGATGATGATGATGATGATGAAGCATAGTAAATAGAAAGGGATACACAAAAGATTTTAATGGGTCAAAGTGCTATTGATCGTAAAACTTGGGCTGGCCCTATTAAGATAAGATATGACAGTTAAAGACTTTACTGTAAGCACTACATTTTTTTTTTACTTAAACTTACCTGTAGAATTGAGTTCAGGAACTCCACTTAGCTTGGCATTGTGGTCCTGCTGTGCTGTCCCATTTAAGAATGCAAGTTTCTGCAGGGTTTCATCATTCAGCTTGTTACGATTGTCGTTAAACAGCAAATCACGAGCCATCTCCAAGAGTTTACTCTGTAAATATGTACAATACAGTATAGTAAAAAACCAAGTAATTTTGTACACAGTTATGGTACATAAAAATTACATACAAAACTTGGTAGTCTAACAAAGGAGAAGTAGTAGTGACATTTATTTAAATTTAATGGGAGTTGAAACAGCAAAGATAGAAACAATTTTTTTTTAAATTTGTGATTGCTTAGGCACTGACTAGTTAACTACTTATGTGGGGTTTTACCACGAGGTGTTGGAACACAACAATGCCAGATGCACTGTGTAACATGCGTGTCATGGCTAGGGTGTAACTTTGAAATGTGATTCAAACATTTAAAATGATACATTTCACAGGACAAATAAGGTACAACCATGAAAAATAGGTATTTCACTAGAATTGCATTCAATTAGTTACAAATAAACTAAAAGGATTTTTGAATTAACATAATTATTTTTATTTATAATAAAAAAATCTATAATCTTAATATAATTAGTAAGTATTATAGATTTCTTTCTTGATTTTTACTGCCAAAGAAAGAGGTCAGACTAGTTATTTCGTGTTTTGTTTGTGTCATGTAAACATCATTTCAAATTAGATTAAAAGAGACAAAACACGGAACAACTATTTGGACCTTATTCTTTGTTTATTTGTAAGGCACTTAGTGTTTGCACTGCTGGAAAAAGGGCTCTTAATCAATATAACTTTATCAGATAACTCTTAAAACAATAAAACTGCAAATTATTAAACACACATTTTAAAAAAGTATACAAATTATAATGGCAAAGTATTGCAATATTAACTAGGTAATAGAATGAAATTTACCAGTTCACTGTACTTCTTCATGACAATGTTTCGCTCCCTCTTCTCCCCATCTAGTAGCTTCCTGACATGAGCAAACTTGGCCTCCCACTTGGCCAGTGTTTTGTGTGCTTCATCTAATTCCGTCTGCAGGCGGACTGCTTCAGCCTCAGCAGACGCCCACTGAGCTCTCACCCATTCTGTTTGCTTAAGGAACGCCAAAAAGCCTGAAGCAAAAAAGAAATCAGTAATCAATCAGTAACATCTAAACAAAAAGTATTTTTCTTAACATAAACAGCACTTCAAATATTAATAACAACAAATAAGAGTCCAGTGGGTAAGCCTAAAATTAATGATTAAAATGAATAAGTGAATGGCGGGGGTAGTTCAGAGTAGGTAGGTAATAAATTAGTATTTTCGATTTTTTTGTGTCTAAGTTCATTCCACATTAAAGTGAGATTTTGTAATTACTTACATTCTTCCGCAGCCCCATCATTAAGAACTCCGTTTAAACGGTTGATATCATCAAATTGCGCCACCAACGACAAAGGGGGCCCCGAATCAGAATTTTCTGAACTCATTTTATGTTATTTACTAAGTTGTTGTAGAAAGTGAAATAGTTTAATTTCAGTTCTTTCAGTCTAATTGAACAAAAATTCACATTTCCACTTAACTAGTTAATTATACAAATAAAATAAGCACTGAAACTAAATCACACACACCATTCTCAAACGAAGTAGGTAGGTATCGAATTGAAATTTTAACGGCTTCTCGGGGCTCGGGCTACTAAACTGTCAAACTCAAATCAAACTACGTAGTTTCTTTTTTGTTTGGCATCTGAATAAAGCGGAAGGATCTAGCCCATGCAACCTAATCTTCACTTATTTTTCTTTATTTATTTATTTATTTAAAGTATTTATTACTTTCGTTCGACCCCTTTTTTTTATATTAACACTCCCATTTGTTTTTCTAAAAATCTCACACGGACTTTTTGTAAAAAATTTCAAGAGTGACGTTATAGTGTTTTTTTTGTTTATACGTATATAGGCTCAGAATAGTAACTAATAGCTTTAGTTATTGTTCTGAGTTTAAAGAAATAGGTACACATGCACATAAATGCATTCTCAGTCTTACGAGCGAACTAACATTTACTTGATGAAATAAAGTAATATAATGTTGGAATAACACGCATTCGTAGTGGTAACATTCTAGGGTAATTTGACGGAGCCGACTGACATTGACAGTTCATTCAATTCAATCCATTCCATTGGTCGCTCAGCCGTTTACTTGACAAAGCGCAATGACGTTCGGTTGAGGACGGTGGTTCGTCCGTTCGTGTCGCGTAGTGTTGCGATTTATTTTGCGAGATATTATTTATTCGGATTAAATTAACATCCATCTAAACGCGCGTGACCATGGCGGACGAGGATAATATGTGTGATGATGGTTTGGAGTTGAAAATCAACCAGGCGTTTCGACTGCGGGGCCGTAAAGGTGCTCTGAAGAAGAAGAATGTTTACCTCGTGAAAGATCACAAGTTCATGCCGAGATTCTTCAAGCAGCCCACGTTCTGCTCCCACTGCAAAGATTTTATATGGTAAGAACGTTGCTATAAAATTTTCTGTTGTCTTACTGTGCGGCTCTTTTTGAGGAATTAAAAATACATCATTTGTTTACAATGTGGAGGCACGTCGGTCGTAATCAGTATCGGCTTTCGACAGTGTTTATGATAACATATAGTTTAGGTCTGCAAAATATCAATTTGCAGATGTGGGTCAGTAAGTCACTGTATTTGGAGTTGCCAATTCTGATGGTATTGTGTTGTGTGGAACAATGGCATTTGGTTTTCCTGTTGCTCAATTTGTGATTAAGTAAAGGCATTCAATAAAAATTGGATGTCAGTTAGATAATACTTCAATGTTATGCTTACAAGACTCATAATAATAGAATATCAAAAATAATTTTTAAATCTATCTTTATTTTTATTAATTGTAATTTTTAAATAATTCCAAACTTTGGAATCAAATCTAAAAATTAAATAATCTCATCAGCTTATAAATGTCCCACTGTGAACCCTAACCCACTGCGCTCTGGTCCAATGTTGGTCTTAATATAATATTAAAATTCAGTCTAAATTATCAGCATAAACCTTATAAACTATTTAATTTTCTACTGAAGTTAATAAACAGTTTTGCATAATCTTTATCTATATATTATTATATAATTTTCTACTTAAAGTCAAATAAAAAAACTCACAAATTCAAATCAAAATATTCTGTTCTAAATAGCCTGTTCTAGTGTGTATCCAGTCAAACAGGTATTTTTTTTGTCTGCTGATTATCACTGATTTTATGTTAGGTAGGTATGTTAGTATAAAAAGTTCATACATTATTATGTATTTAAATTTGTATAATATTACTGGGTATAATAATTACTAAAGATTTAACAGTAGGTTATAGACATGTAAAATTTTGTACAACAGTCCGGGATGTAAATCCTAACTTATACCTAATGAATTGTGTCCAGGTAGCCACTTTTGCTGAAGTCTTCATGTCCTTTGAGTGGTATTAATGGATAAACAACTTGTGTTCTGTGGGTACAATATTAGACATCAAGTAGAAATTATATTAAAACATCAAATTGAGAAACATCAATTCCAAAACAGTTAAATTAGGTGATTTTCTGCATAATGACCAGGACACAATAAAAAAAAGTCATTGTTTTATGTTATGTAATTTATATTCAATAATTTAAAAACTTTTATTTTCTATCCTGTTTTCCAGATGTCCCTTGCATCATCCCATCCTGAAGTATCCTGCCAGCCGATAACTCCTACTAAAAAAAACCTCTGTATCCACTGACACTAATTTGTTCTGTATAATGCTCATTAATAATTTAAATAAATGTTTAAGATTTTTACATCTTTTTTGTATTTTACAAAATATTGATTTTTTAATGATCTTTATGAAATAAGTGTTTAATGAGGAAATTATTTATATTGCCCGGGAAGTATGATGAATTACTAGCCAATTCGGCAATGTAAGGATTTATTTTCGTTTTATAAATATTAACAATATAGGTAGCTATACTACACCTATTGTCAATCGGTAAGTCGGCTGTCGGATTGTTACTAGGCAATCGACAGCTCACACTGACGCAAATACTGATTTACATCTACTTTACATCATTATGTAAATCATTTGGTCTGTAATGCCATTATCAGTAGGTACTAAACCTTAACCGTCGGTGCATATTGGTTCTGATTGCAAACCCGTATAATATAAGAAAAATATTGCTGCAATAATTTTAAAAACAATATTGATGATATCTGTAACAGGACTGATGTTCAGAATAACAAAGAAAATGCTTAGTAAAACATCGAAGACTCATGACCACGATTCGCGCAGTTCTTGATTATGAAGAAAAGAAAAAATGCACATGGATTCATCATCATTATCACTAGGTAGCTCCTTTATGTCCTCACTCCTTTGTGTCCATTTAAGGATGGAAACATTAAAGCGAAAAGGAGCCATAAACCACCACGCGGGCAGAGTGCGGATTAGAATTGCGGATGCAGCAGGGACCAACAGCTTTACGTGCCACCCCGAAGCACGGAAGAACTCGAGATGCAATTTTTGAATACGTAGATTACAGAAGAGATTTAAATAAGATAGGAGCTATTTTATGGCAAATCAAGATCTTATACCTCAATGCAACCTCATTATAGATCTTGCGTACCAAACACAAGCATACGGTAAGCTTCAGAATGCAAGGAGAAGGCACAGGGAAGAGATGTTCACTTCACTTAAACCCTTTTTGGAGCAGTAGGTATTCTTCGTGACGAACAAGATAATGCTCTTAATTTTTTTAAAGCTGGAAAATATTCTAGCCGGGATGATATTCCCGTGATGCAAACAAATGGATAATAAAGCCAAAAATGCAAATGAACAATTTTAAATTTTAGATTAAACTTGATTACCTACTTAATTAATATTATTTATCAAGTTAAAAGAAATGTTGATGTAGGTACTAATAATAGTAATAAAACAAACCACCAAACATAACCACCAATCCGCCCGCGTGGTGGTTAATAGCCCGTTCTCCCTATCCAGTGCTCGTGCCCCAGCAGCGGGGACATAAAAAGAGCTGATGATGATGATGAATAAAACAAATATTTTTTACTTGTTTACTATTTATAGAAATGTAACTTATGAATCAATAAAATGTGCCTACATTTTATTTTAAGAGCTCGTCGTCAATTATTGAATTTCCGGACTCAGACTTAATGATGGATGAAACGTATCTAATTGGATTGGATAGCATTTGTGACGTAGCTCCACAGCGGCACAGAAGTGAAATACAATTAATTTTAATTTTGCAATCATGACCTTTGAGAGAGAAAACGGAAAATTTATACATGCCGCGGGCATTATTCCGTCCGTTCTGTTTTGTTTTCTTTGAAGATACTATAGATTTTCGCTGTTCTGAAATTTTGACAAAATTCATTATTCAAAATTCAACAAATAGGAAGCATAATTCATTGACTCGTCTAATCATCGTTAATCGTACCTGCTCATCGGCGATCGAATTTATAATGAATTTCCACGGAATTTCGTCTTTATCGATTGTTAAATACTTGCAAAAGTGTTCTTTCGACTGTAAGGGTAACTTCACAGTGACGTCACATGAGTAAATTATCTACTCTGTGGTGACGTTATACCTGCCGCTTGCTGGCTTATAGCATAGCGTACCTAATTCACAAAGTACTTTTGCTAGAAAAAATCAACAAGTCTTCTGGGGTCTCGGTAGCTCGCGGTCAGAGCATTGGACCAGTAATCCAAAGGCCATGGGTTCGATCCCGATCCCGTAATTATGTTATTTTACATATTAAAAGTACAAATTATGGGTCCGGTCGATAGGGAGAGGACAACGATGTTTTATTTAAATGAAAAACATTAGCTTTGCTTTAATAGGCTGAAAGGTCACGTCAGCTAAAATAATTTACCTCAACAAAGAAATAAAAGTAACAATCCATTTAGAATTCTACGATAAAATTTATGCTAACTACACCTAATTCTTCATACTCACTCCCAATTTGCTTGAAATTCAAATAGTCGCAATAACGTAACAATTAACTTAATTCATCGTGGGATCGGAAAACACCAACGAAGCACAACCCGGATCCGGCCGTCTTATTGGTCTAGTAAATGTAAAACAATGTAACTCTTATTACAATGGAATAAGTGTCAAAAGTGTGTACATGTTAATGCTCGTGACTGTACCTTGTTTGACAACTCTATAGTCGAGACGGGCGCGGCGTAAACGTACGCGAGATAATTAGGAGATTAGGAGATACTCAAAGATACGGTGCAAAAACAATACACAGCGCATATTGTGATGAGTAGGTATAACGCTTTACGATACGTGGTAGGTACCGACTAATTGTTTGTTTTAGCACTGGCAACCCTTATCCCACTAAAGCAAAGGCATTTTTCTTGCCTCTAGGTATCTCTATTTGGAGTATTGGACAAATGTAAGAATCAGGACACTGAGACACTAGCCGAAACGGGATTCTGGACCATTTCGGGCCAACTCTTTGTTTGAGAAGATTAGCTCATCCTGTCCTCTCGGTCTGGGCTTTTCACGTTGTCGTCGCTTCGTTCTTTTGATACCATATATGATATGGCAATTTTCGCCCACAACTCATCTGGCATAGCACAAGCAGCTTGTCCGACAGCTATTGTGTTTAGTAAATTATTTGTTATTAACTCAGCCCCGTGGTCACCACTCACCCGTGCTCCTGCGGAGTTTGTTATTTGTGAGGGAGGCCCGTCGCTCATTTTTAGAGTTTAAGCTATTAAAGGTGCTTTGCTAAGCTTAAGTTTAGGCAAAAAGTAAGTGGATAACTTCCATAAACACCTAAACGCACCATCTTGTTTATATCGAAGGATCAGCTTGGCATTAACCCCCTTATTCATAAAAATTATTAGATCATTAATTAGTTAAATATTGTTTTGTCAACGTCACACAAACGCCATTTTGAATTTGAGAAAAAGAGACAAAACAATGATTAACTAAATAATGCTTAAATAGTGTTTATGAATAAGGGGGTATATGTAGAAACTCACCGAACGCTCTCATTTCTTCCAATGCCATACACCAAGTGTCTTTTCGCATGCACCCTAGCTTAACAAAATACAAAATAAGTAGGTACCTAGTTATTATATAAATAAATTTTTACTTTTTATTTTCAAGTGCTAATTACTGCACTGAAGCTAAATTAAATATTTATAAAATACAGTGAAAAAATTAAATGCCTACACGACCCAGCCAGGAATCGAACCTGGGTCTTCCGCAATCCGGGCAGCTGCACTGACCGCTATGCTACCGGGAAGGCTGATGTAAGCGCTGAATTTTGTCACTGCTTTTTTAATAACGTTACTGTTGGATAGATGGTGCACTGTGCCGCTATTAGCACTCAAATAATTAAAAAAGCAGTGACAAAATTCAGCGCTTACGTCAGCCTTTCCGTCAGCTTTCTAGCATAGCGGTCAGTGCAGCCGCCCGGATTGCGGAAGACCCTGGTTCGATTCCTGGCTGGGTCAGGTAGGCGTTTAATAATTTTTTCACTGTATTTTATAAATTTTACAAATATTTAGTTATTATATAAATTGAAATCAATATGATTCACAATGATGAGTGAAACGAAAATGAGAAAAACTTAAGTATAAAAAAATTTGCATAATATAAAAAAGTACAATAATTGGTTATAATTGTAGAATGTGACCTTATTATAACTAACAGGGTGTCTACTGTCTAGCCAGGTTAACGTGATCGAATGACAAACGTGCAATGCACCCAGATCTGCAAAAAGTTGCAAACGTCCGTCATTAATTCGTAACGGTCTAACACATAGCCCCGTCCGCAATAAACGAGTTGATTGATTGGATTGGGCGGATGCAGCGGCATTTGCTCATGAACCTAAATGAAAACAATATGGAGTGATTAAAAAACCTAGATCCAGTCCAATTGACTGGTAGGAGATGGATGAAGATAGCGAATAGCCGTGCAGAGAGGCGCGCGAGGGAAGAGACCTATCTATGCCCTGCAGTGGGCTGAAATAGGCAGATAATGGGATGGTAGTTGGATGATGATGATGATGATGATGATAATAATGATGATGATGATGATGATGATGATGATGATGATGATAATAATGATGATGATGATGATGATGATGATGATGATGATAAAAACTTTCGTAAACCAGACAACAGTTAAGCAGTCATCATTTTATTAATTTTACCTAGTGCTTTTTGTTCTAGCTTTGTTAATAAGTACAAGTTGATAACTGAAATTGTTTTATTTTCGGCCCCATTACGTCAGAATCAGCTCTTTATTATGCCCGATTGTTGCCGTCAAGTCAGATTAATATTAACTTGACTTTGAAAGTAATGCGTACCGACATTGATAGAACAAAAACATTCGCAAAATTGCTCTTTCAAACCGTGAGTACCGAAAATAAATATTGAAAAGATGATATGCTATGCTATGATATATTGGATTATTATTATTCAGTATTGCGGAAACATTTCTTTCGTATACATCCTACTTATTCCTACCTATATGAGATCAGTCAACAAGAAATATATTTAGGTCCGTATTTCCCGTAATTTCCTTAGAATTCGAATGATACACTTGTAAGGAGGAAAAAAAATCGAATGACCAGATAATGAGTGGGCAGATATCAAACACGGCATCATTAAAGATTTTGTAAGGCAATTTCCTTATGTTATTAAGAGACTTAAAAACCGGCCAAGTGCGAGTCGAATCTGCGCTGTAAAGGGTTCCATAGTTTGACTAGAGTAGGTAATTCCTTATTTATTTTCACATTAGATTAGATTAAATTATAAATACGAGTAGTATTCAACAAAATGTTTTAGTGAAACCAGGGATATTGTTTTTGTATTTGACATGCCTTTTTATATAGCTACTAGCTGACCGGCGGACTTCGTACCGCTTTGACAGTTTCCATGACAACAAAACAAACAAAACGTTGACAGTTTCCTTGACAAACCATTCTCGAATCTACTTGAACACACACAAAATTCCATCCAAATCGGTTCAGCCGTTTAGGAGGTGTTTAATAACATACACACGCACAAAAGATTTATATATATATAGATTTAGATTATAGCTATTGCGCTGGGAACTGGATATGACTAGGTTTTATTTTGCTCATCACTTTTATCTTACACTATCTTTAATGAGATTTTAATCGTAGAGTTATTTTATCCTAACAGAAGTGTCTTCTTATCTTCATGTTATGACTTTATAAGTCAGCTATCACTGGTTATCTGACAACCTCGCAAACAGTCTTAAGATCGGTAAAGACTTTTATGAATGATTCATCATAGTGCGTAAAAATGTCCCGTTTTTTTTTGTTGCAACGCTTAACCAGCTGGTTGCACCAGAACAGCTGCGTTTTACGTTATTCGTTTACGTACTTATTCGTTTTACGGTTTCAATTAAGAAATTATATACAAATAACTCGTACGTACAGTCACGAGCAAAAATGTGTAAATCATTGTAAATTTTTAACTCTTAATACAATGAAATAAGAGTCAAAGTGTATACGTATCGGTGCTCGTGACTGTACGTATATAAGGTCAACCAACCAAAATTAAACATTTGATGAAATGAAACATTGATGCTACGCTAATGCGGCCATTGGTTACCTTGTCTATGTATTTTTTTTTATAAAAATCCAATAAGTACACGTATTGATTGACCATCTTTAAAATTAGCTAAACTCATCGTAAATCGGCCCGTATCAGTTAAGCTACAGTGGACATATTATTATGCCAATATTTTTTATACGTACCGGCACTGTACTTGCCGAGTAAAAAGATGTTTTCACACCTACAATATGATTTGTAAGAAATCATAAATTTTTCTATAATCTCTTGTAGGTATCTCAAACTATTGCCGTTACTGATTGCCTTGTGCGAGTTTCTTTGCCATTCGATCAAGTTAACAAAACATTGGCAAAATTGCAATTCACCTCGTCTACCTCACGTTAAGGGAGCTGTCAGAGAAGACCAGCGCTTCTGTGGCATTCTGTGTAATGCCACAAAATTATAGCTGCAACATCTACCTGTTGGCCTCGCACTGATTTTTTATTAAATGCTGTAATTAACCTTATTTTAATTATGTTACTACGGCCGCTCGCGGTTTTACCCGCGGGTTCCCGTTCCCGTGGGAATATCGGGATAAAAAGTAACCTATGTGTTAATCCAGGTTATAAACTATCTGTATGCCGAATTTCATTCAAATTCATACAGTAGTTTTTACGTGAAAAAGTAACAAACATCCATCCATACTTACAAACTTTCGCGTTTATAATATTATAGTAGGATTAATATTAAACTTTCTTAATTGTGATCTATTTACCTTGTACCTTACTTACTTACTTATATTTATTATCATTAGGAGGTGCTGTTTTAATACCACAGAAATTGTTGTTTTCGTTAAAGTGATCGAATGACAAAGAAATCTCGCAGGAAGCAAGCACCCTGTAACTAGCTCCACGCGTTTAATGCAGAGTTGTATGTTTTTTTCGCCGCGTATCATTGTTGGCTGTGCTATTTTCGTTGTAGAATAAATGACATACTACCGCCGGTGACGTACGAGCGACGTATAAACGATTGGGCCGGCAGCGGCTGCGCCGGCGCCACCGGCGGCGATAGAGTGATGTTACATGTGCTGACGAACGAACTATGGGTGGTGATGATGATGTAGAAAAATACGAAAATGTTATACTTATGTTAAAACTCTTAAAAACTCTTAGAACAAATATAATATTTTATTATTTTATTTTAAATACAAAGAAATTAATTATATCAATCAACATTATTCATGTGAATTACTTTGTTAATTTTTTTTCTTAATGTAATTTTGGTTATCTACCTATAAGGATTCTTAAACATCATTGATTTTAGCCAGTTTTACCACTTCCTTATAATCAAATAGCATTTGTCTCTTTCGTTTATAAATCGTACGACAAAGACAAAACTTATGAATGCGTTACCTGATTATCTATATTAAGATGTAGTGAAAGTTTGTAACCGTTGATTGGATCCATTCATTCGTCACTCTTAATTAAGACGTCGTACTACCAGTATTAGCATAACCAAACAACATTCGTTAGCATTGACATAAATATCGCTGTCAATTTGTAGCTTGTTGATAGCTTAATGTTCACGATGCGAATCCATCATTGTCACAGTTCAATATTAGGTGTTCTACAGACAGAGCAGCTTTCATCTCCGTACAGGCAACAGACAACTCGCTACTAGCTGTTTCCATATAACCTAAAGGAACTGTGCGCAGACATACTTACCTAGCTTTGCGAGTTTCAATGATCGGCAACAGTTTTCAGTTACTGTACTCGATGATAGAATCAATTTGAAATTGCCGCAACTAGCAACTGTCGCATTTGTACTAGTTGTGTCAAGTTGCTGGTTCTCATTAAGCTTTCTTTAAGGTCTGGCAGTTTGGTGTTGGGGCTGGGATTTGATAGTTTGTATGATGGGATCCCACAGGCCGGTGGTAAATTTCAACCATCTTCTCTGTTGAAATAAGATGTTTTAGAAAAAAAAAAACAAACGCGAGTCGATCCGTAAAAGTTGTTTTATTTAAATACTTACACTAGATATTTAAAAAAAATATTATACGTAGAGTCTTAGAAGCGACGTCTTTAGCCGAACGAATAAATGATCGGGCTATGGCCTAATCTCTTTATATGCTATTGCGCTGTGTATTGTTAATTTGGGAAGACCGGTACCCAGATGTGAGTCGTTATTCGTTAATAGGCTGATAATGACTAATCACTTTAACATCTTGTTCTCATCAAATTAATCTAACGCGCTATTCTTATAAGGCGTAATTTGATTTGACACGTGATTAGTTGAGTGTGGCAATAGCCAACCATTTTAAATGGTTTTCTTTGAAAATAAAATGATTAAGTATTCTAGTTATTTTACCAAGGATTATACTGCCCTCGCTTTCTTTGCCATTGTTTTAATTCTATTTTATTACATCTACTAAAACAATAAGAGCAGCATATTGAAACATTTTAACAGAGATAAGGCCTTATTGGAACACACAGTTTCAATAAGGCCTCTACTTACAAAGCTTTACATTCAGATATTGTCGGAAGTTGTACTGCAAGTGGCAGTTTGGCAGCTATCCAACCAGGCTTGTGTGGATCTAGATCTAGAGCCCTTATTCAAACTCTTGACGGTTCTCATAATTTTGATAGCAGCAATCGTTATTGTCTTATGAGTGCTCGTTTTTTAACCGACTTCAAAAAAGGAGGAGGTTTCTCATATCGACTCGTAAGTATATATATTTTTTTTTTGTTCGCGGATAACTTCGTCGTTTATGAACCGATTTTGATGATTCTTTTTTTGTTGGAAAGGAGATATCCCAAGAGTGGTACCATGATAAGGAAACAAGGATCTGATGATGGCATCCCAGAGAAGTCGAGGGGAACCTTTGAAAATCGTAGTGGCGACTAGTGCGTTTGTTAATGTTTTCATTAAGTATTTTAAAGCACTACTATTTAATGAAAATCTGGAGTCGATCTGATAATGGAGCCGAAAGACAGTCGAGGGAACTCCTCAACGATTTACAGCAATTACATGGTGTTTGGGCTTGATTAATTTGTATTGATGAGATCTTTACACCTAGATGGGTTGTGACTGTCATTAGGGGTCTGATGATGAAGACGAAAGACAGTCGAGGGAATTCCTCAACGATTTACAGCAGTTACCTTTTGTTGGGCTTACTTCATACGGTTCAATATGCCAAAATGTTTAGTTCGTCCAAAAATAATACCTAATTAAGATTGAAGTTTTACATAGGAATACCACTACCTACTAGGCCGTCATTTCCTCATCCGAGAAGCATCATCCATCCTACCCATCACTAAAAATCGTAAATTAAAATAATTTTTAACAAATAAAAAACGATTTCAATAAACATGAAACTTAAAAAGTAAAAACAGGTCTAAAAAGCAAGAAATAATATTGAAATCATATTATTAAATACATAGATACGCATGCCACTTTAAAAAAATGTCTACTGTAGTCGGGTGGGGTTTTTACAATAAAAAAGTGGAAATAATGGAACAACTATAAAAGTTTAAATGAAACAATTTTTTTTAAAACTGTCATGCGTATCTAGGTAATTAATAATATGATTTCAATATTATTTCTTGCTTTTTAGAGCTGTTTTTTACTTTTTTAAGTTGCCTGTTTTTTGAAGTCGGTTTTTTTATTATGTCTATGTCAATTACAGTTATGTAAAGTAAACATACTCCCCCGTATGCGACTTCACATTTAAGAAGTAAAATAAAAACCAAGCCCTGAATCTCGCACGATCGTTATTTAGGTATTACTATTATTATTAGTACTTAGCATTTTTTTCGATTTGGTAACGATAAACATAGTGTAAACTTCGAATAGTTATTCTGTGTTTTGTCACTTTTACTTGAATTTGAAATGATGTTTACATGAGAGAAACAAAAACATGAGAGATACAAAAAATACGGAAAGACTATTAGGTACCTTTTTTATATTAACGGGTAAGCACAGTGCCTCGATCTCATCTGATGTTAAGTTATGATAAGGCCAATGATGGAAGCACACTTCACCCGTGATCCTCAACTAGTGAGGCATTGGCTATCTTATCTCTAGCTGCCGGAACCCAACAATGCTACAAATATTGATGTTATGGCGACATATTTAGATAAGATGGTAGTAGCTAGCCAGGCGGACAAACAAGCCCACCAACCAAACCGAGTACCCAAACATGTACCCCCCGCTGGAAATCGAACCCGGGACCTCTGGGTCTAAACTGGTGGTCTTAACCACTAGAACACAGAGGCGGTTAAGTACCTACCTACAATAAGTACAATTACGATGTGATTACCGTTGCGATTTCAGCACCTGGTCTTTATTTAGTCAGATAAGGCTTGACCAGTTGACCACAATATTATATACTAGCTGTGCTCGCGACTTCGTCCGCGTGGAATAGTGACTTTCGGCAGCATTTTTAATTTTTTAGGCTCTTGTTTCTGTTTTTGCAACATTTTTCACTGATGCTTCGCTCCTATTGGTCGCAGCGTGATGTTATATAGCCTAAAGCCTTCCTCGATAAATGGACTATCCAACACAAAAAGATTTTTTTAATTCGAACCAGTAGTTCCTGAGATTAGCGCGTTCAAACAAACAAACTCTTCAGTTAGCCTGACCTGTAAGGAACTGGTCGTCTTATTTCATATTGTCGAAACAGAACTTTACTACGAGAATAACATTTATGTTATTCCGACATTTTTAGATAATATGGTGGTAGCTACCATTTTGACTTAAAACAAGCCGTACCTAACCAAACCGAGTCAAATATGTAACTCAGTGGTAGTCACGGTTTTGTACTCGGGAATCGAACCCTTTTGTTTTAGTCGGAGATCGGCACAACTAGGTGGTTTTGCACGCAGAACAACTAGCCAAAAAGCAACACAAAAAACCCAGTATTTCTTACGTCGATATTTTAAAAATATGACGTAGACCTTTTCAATTTCTGATACAATATGTTACCCATGTCCTTCGTATATATTAAATTCAGTAACAATACTTTTGCGATGTACGCAACGTTTGAAGCCGCGAATGTTATCACAGGTGCCCCCGTCCAGTCAAATTGTTTAGAATTGAAAGATTCCACAAACTGTCTTTGTTATTCTCCGCTTAGTATTAAAATAAACTATTGGTATTACGACTACAATGATAGTGTTGTACAATATGCATGTTTTATTAATTTTGAAACAACTAGAGACGTTGGTTGTAGACCTGATAAGAGTCCCGAAAGTGAAGATGGGCCGGACATATTGCGAGAATGGATTACCACCGATGGCCCAGAAGGAGACTGGAGAGGAGACCGTGGCAAAACACACGAGGCCGGGGCCGCCCACCGCTCAGTTGGTGGACGATATTAAACATCTAGCCGGCCCCAACAGGATGAGGGTGGCTGGCGACAGAAAGAAGTGGAGGCGTTTGGAGGAGGCCTATGCCCGAAGGCAGACTGAATGATGGCTGAGGATGTGATGATGAGAAATTTATATTAATGTGAACTGTAATGGATCCAGCTAGCTTCCACTATCTATTTGAATACTAAAATGTAAAAGTAGTATAAGTATCAGTATTATCTTTACATTGTATACTATAAGTAGTCTAAGCTAAAATAAACTAAATATTGTTAGTTAGTAGCAAGAAGTGAAATAGTTTTTGCCCGTGTCTTTGTTCGCGTGTAGCCGATGACGAACGCCTATAGGTAGTGGGCATCGTTGTCATCATCAGTCCATAAACGTCTAATTCATGGCCCCGGCCTTTACAAATGAACAACACAGCAAATGGGGAGATCGGGCATTAAAAACGGTACCGTAGAATGGGACTCTACTTTTGAATCAGGTATTATATTGATCAAATCTATAGATCCCTAAGTAACTGCTAAAGTGGGTATCCCTAGCGTTGTAGGCGACTCTATTGTGATTACCTCCTTAATCATACGAAAGAACTACAATTGGAAGACCGCTTTAGAAGAGGGAGGAGGGAGAACTGGAGCAGTGATTAATGTTACACCTGATTCAAAAGCAGCCCCATTCGATTCAGTAAGCTAAAAAGCTTAAGTACTGAAGCTTGCTTCTATGGGCTGCGTTGCCCGCTTTTAGTCAGGCGGGCCGTTTACTCGTTTGAGGCTTTCATTATTAAAAAAACCTTTTGGTAGACAGCACACACATACGAAGATGAGCGACGACACGGTAAACCGCAATAAAGTTCAAATTTAAATTACCCATCAACAAAGTAAAACGGAGTTTGTCTTAACATTGTATCATCCCGCTGTGATGTTGGCGAAACGTAATTTAATAATGTCTTGCGGTGTTCCACGCGATGTCGAGTTTCAAGATGTTGACTTTGATATTTTAACGAACCCACAATTTTGTTAGCTCCGTCTCCGTTCTACGTAAGACATTGCTAGTGGCGGTTGTTTTTGTTTTGTTACAACAACGCAGATGGTAAGTATAATTGGCACGAACTATTGAGTCACTGACTTTGGAACGGAATAATTGGTGTACATTGAATAGAGAAGGATCCTCCCTCTCGCTGTCGTCCGTAAGTAGGTAAGTATAGGTTTGGTTATATTATCGTCCTCTTTCTAAATATTGTGAATACAATAAGGCAGTTTCGTAAAGACGTCACAGTCATTTCCCTAACTGGTTAGTGGCACCAGTGTTCGACAGGAATTATCGTCATTTTTTTCCCTTTAATCATTAAACATAGGGATCAGTAATTGATTTTAGAATTAAGCAACATTGAAATCAGACCACCTGCTTCATAGTTGTCATGTCGTAAAGTATCAATGAAAATTTGTGTTATTCACCATCAACAGCTCATTTTATGTCCCCACTGCTGGGGCACGAGCCTTCCCTATGGATGGATAGGGAGAACGGGCTATAAACCACAACGTAGACCCAGTGCGGATTGGTGGTTGTTAACGACTGCTAATGCAGCCGGGACCAACGGCTTTACGTGCCTTCCGAAACACGGAGGAGCTCGAGATGATTCATTTTTGGTCGCCCATCCGATGACCGGCCTTTGCCAAAGTTGCTTAACCTCAGCACTCGTACGTTTAGTCGCATAATGCCTAATTCGCAAAATGCCTACCATGTCTCAAAAGGACTAATTTGCGAAAGGACTAATTCTCAAAAGGACTAATTCGCAGAATGAAAATTTGTGTTATTATTTGGTGACAAAAAATTGTCGATTTGACTCGACTGGTTTTAAAGTGTCGAACACTGGGGCCACTATACCCTTCTAAAGAATGTTGAAACAACTCAACGGTAGATAGACGACTGAAGTTTTTACCTCAGTTATTGGCAACAAATAATAGATTAATATCTATATATTAATACGTGAAGCAAAAACTTTGTACCCCTTTTTTACGTAAATTGCGCGGACTGAGGAGTATGAAATTTCGCACACTTATAGTTTATTTATAGAAGGTTATCCGAATGTTATATATCCGAATACTCTTTTCAAAACTTTCAAAAATGGAAGAGGAGCGGCAGAAATCTCGTCATTGCCAATCCAAACTCACATTCTATCTTTTTTAATTTTTCATTGCTTAGGATATAATCCGTGCAGCCTTAAATTGCGGTTGAATTTCGACCACTGGGCGACCACTAGGTTTTAGAAATATATAAATGACGTGATCCGTCCGATCACTCCGTGACGTTGCCAAATTATTACGAAAGTTTTTCGGTCTTCGATGTTCAGTGTTACTTTGTATCTAAATCTTAGAGCATTTGGTTTAATGCTCTAAGATCTAAATTCATCTAGATTAAATTAATATAAAATTTTGTAATATAATAATTTTTAAAATTTACCGTATTTCCCTGAGGTATTTACTTTATGGCACAATTCACTGCATTTCCTCATTTGACATTTTAAATGTATGTGTATCAACCTAATTACTATAATTATTTATTTTCACTTATCTTAGTTCAAATATTATTATTTTTTAATACAATCAAAATTATCACGAAACTTTTGATACATGGATATGTAGGTACCTAAAAATGCAACTCGGTGTAAGCCACGTGTAAGCCTCCGTCTGTAAATCAGTGTCATAATTTTTATTTAACCTTTTTACCACCAACAACTTCTATAGAAGTTCGAGATTTTCGTGCCGTCCACGCCAGCACTTCTATAGAAGTTCTTCTTTGTACTTACTTTATTAAAATACATTTTTACGTTGGCGTACAGCGGGACATCGCGTGCAGGATAGTTAGGCGGTGAAAAGGTTAATTAAATAATTTACCATTGCTATGTTTGGCAAAGTGTATTTAGGATTTGACGCATATCCTGGGTTTGTGATCACCAACCCGCATTTGACAAGCGTGATGGTGATAAAGCCATTACCTATCAATTGTAGTGATGATTTGATTTGAAATATGGAAGCCTTTGCCCAGAAGCAGTGGGACAGTGGGACAGTTATAAGCTATATATATATATATACTTTACTATCCTTCACTAAATAATTTGAATTTAGATAAATGGTCTACAATAAAATCGGTCACGTATAATTCAAAATTGTAGAGTAGCATTGCCGAATTAACTACAAAGCTAGAGTTAGCCTAAACTGCGACTAGTACGTGTTATCTTTATCTCTAGACCGACATTAAAACGAATAATCTTTCGAGTTTTTCTTATAAAAGACTTAAGGATCTTTAGGATACTTTAGAAACAGTATATAAAGTAAACCAAGAGCCCTCTTGTTAACATTTGCTACAGCCTCCGCGCTATCTTGATCCGGCCCAGCAATAAGTAGTCCTTATAATGACAGTTGGCGCCCAACATGTTACTAACTTTTTTTATCTTTGAATTTGATTTAGCCCTATTCGTAAAAGGAAAATAAAAAGGCCTCACATTGTTGCATGTATCTTTTACGACTGTAATCCTGTTTCTAGATCTTTGCAAACGGCGTCATAAAAGTTTCTATACTGTGTTTACAGTTGCATTATGTAAACTGTTTCAAATGTGAAGGGTCGTTATTTATGTGAGTGTGAGTTAGGGCACGTGCGATGCTATTGGATTGTGTTTGTCACGTTTCAATTTCAGAAGCTCCATTTATTTAAGTTCGCCTGGCAACTTGATTATGTAGTACTAAATTGCTAGTTAAAACCTAATTATTGTTTGACGAAGCACCCAATTAGGAACTAATTGACGCATTGTTGTGTTTAGTTTACACGTACCTACACAACACATTGAAATAAACACTTGATAAGAATCTAATCGCGTTTATTTTACAAGTCGTAATTTGTTTAAAGTTTCGTATTAATGCATAGTTTTTGATCGGGTTAGTTCCGTCTCACGCAAATCAGTGCAACATTTTGAACGAATTGGTATTTTACTCGTAGAGAAATATGAAACAAAAAACATTGATATAATAAGCGATTTATAGACTTCTTAAATGAATGCTTCTCGTGGTTAAGAGATACCCCAGATTTTTCTCCTTGTAAGCGTAACATTGGGTAGTTAAAAATGACAAAGCTTTTTAATTTCATTAAAGGTTTTTCTATACATTTTCCTTAAAGGTGCCCGTAAAGGTTATTCGGAAGCAACGGTATTGCGTAATAGCAAATCATTAGAGAAAAAAGTGGGAACGCCTGATAAAGCGTTACTTATAGAACCTTTGTGAGGTTTGGAGCGGAACAGCGGGCAATTTGCATGTTCAAGACAAACGAAACCAGGCGATTTTAAAAGTCTACAATCAACTTTGATAAATTTTAGTTTTTTTTTAAATATTTACGGGTAAGCACAGTGCCTTGATCTCACCTAATGTTAAGTGATGATAAGGCCAATTGGTGGAAGCGCACTTCACCCGGGATCCTCAACTAGTGAGGCACTGGCTATCTTATCTCTAGCTGCCGGAACTTGTGTTCCGGCAGCTATGTTGTCAATGCTACAAACATTATTGTTATGGCGACATATTTAGATAAGATGGTGGTTGCTAGCCAGGCGGACAAACAAGTCCTACCACCAACCAAACCGAGTACACAAACATGTACCCCCCGCTAGGAATCGAACCCGGGACCTCTGAGTCTAAACCGGTGGTCTTAACCACTAGACCACAGAGGCGGTTCAAGGGATATAAGGTAGTAGCACCAGTGTTCGCAGGAACCATTGATCGACATGTTTTTTTCTTCAATTTTTAAAAATAGAGGTCAGCAACTGAGGCGGCAGTTGAATACAGACGTTTAGTAATGCAATATTGTTTATGATCGTTGATTTCTTTTGACATTAAAACAAAATTATTTAATAATGCAAGTTTTTTATTTTCATGCATCTAACGTTTATTAGTATTACTATCTATGATAATAAAGTGTTAGTCCTTTTGCGAATTAGTCCTTTTGAGAATTAGGCATTCTGGGAATTAGTCCTATTGAGAATTAGTCCTTTTGAGAATTAGGCATTCTGGGAATTAGTCCTATTGAGAATTAGTCCTTTTGCGAATTAGTCCTTTTGAGACATGGTAGGCATTTTGCGAATTAGGCATTATGCGACTAAACACCAGTCCTCAACTTAGATTAGTTTTAGGATATAGAGTGGCACTAGTGTTCGACAGGAACCAGAGACATGTTTTTCTTCAATTATTAAAAATAAGGGCCGGCAACTGATTTGTGACTTTAGCGACAGTTGAATACAGACCACCAGTCCCCAACTTAATAAAATTTCGGTTGTTCATTATAAAAGTTTGATTTTATGTTTTTTTGCTCAACTACTTTAGTTATCATTTTTTTTCAGTGCAAGTGTTGTGAAAACTAAACCTAAGCACACCAGCTGAATATGCCTCGTCATTATAATGGTGCCGCTCAAAAACCTCACATAAATCAAAGTGATGTTAATAAAAAAAAATCACTCGTGCGGAACTCAACTGAACATCTCACTATGCGCAGAAAAAGGTCGGCAGACCCTTCCGTCGAGCCTCATACAACCGCTCGGGCTAATAATCGACCTTGACTGAGTACGGGAACTATCTTGTCTCGACGTCTTTATTATATGTATAGATTTTGACTTGATGATTGTAGTCCAGTTGAAAAAATAAAGAAAAAGATATAAATCAATAAAAATAATAATTTTGATTTGCATCCATATACATAGAGTTAGTAACAATGAATATAAGCCTCCTGAGTTTCTTGCCAGCTCTTCTCGGCCGAAGGCTCTCCCAAATTCCGAATAGGTAGTAGGTGTAGATTCAGTAGTTTAGTCTAAACTATTTGCTTTTGTTTTTTATTATTATTTAGATGTTATAGCGCCTGTGATGGCTTATATTAAAATTATTGATTTGACTTTGCTTTGCACCTACTGCGTGCCTAAATTACATAATGCATCTGACGTCCTGTTTGCTTGTCAAAACAGTATTGTCCCTTGGAATACATTTGACATTTGCAAAATACGGAGGGATCCTACCTAAAATATTGTAAAAGCAAAATTGTATTGAATGAAGACTTCATTTTGATTTTTAAAACAACTTAAATTGATTTTTTCCTGACCGGAAATCGAACCTGCCAAATGAGAAAAAACATTGTCTTTTTACAATACAGATCGAATCGGTCAATCAATCAAATTTTTTTTTTTAAATAAAACAGCATCTTGAGTAGGTACGAGGAAAACTATGCTATTTCGTACGTACTTCTTGCAGAGGCGTAATAAGTATTTATAATTGCTTTCTGGAAGGGTTAGCCGGATTAATGTTGACCAACAAACAAACCGGCACTCTTTCTTACTCAACTAATAGAACCATCTCTTCTGTGTCTCTTGGTCCCGAACCGACCCAAACCCGTCGGAGAATCTAGTAGGGCACGGGGACACGCACTAGTGCGTGATACCCTTCCCTCTAGATAACCTCAGAAGGTGATTCGTTTCACACGGCTTGAGGAACCCTGAACCACGCGAGTGAAACCGCGAGCGGCCGCTAGTTTATTAATATAATGAAACACTGAATATTTATTCTCATTATTTTATATTTGCAACGTCTCAGTGGCCGTGTGGGAAAGCGCTAGGCTTGATACTCAAAGGTCCCGGGTTCAATTCCCAGGTCGGGCTAAGTTTGGATGTTTCGAACTTCGCCTAGGTTTGTGACACCAACCCGCATTTGGCAAGCGTGGTGATTAAGCCATTTCCCATCAATTGTAGCGATTACTTGTTTCAATGATGAAGGCCTTTGCCCAGTGGGACAGTTTATGGGCTATTCGCCGCCCCTAAAAAAGCCCGGTGAAGCTGTAAATGCCGTCTGCGGCAATCAGCACTCTTTGCAAAAAAAGAAAACGTTCTTGGAGCTATCCAAGACACAGTGGCCTTAAACTTAACACCCCCTCTTTTTGCGTCAAACCTTGAAAATAACATCGACGCCGGCTAGCGAATATAAATTATATTCGTCAGAAGCATTTCATGTAAAATATCCGCGGATATGGCCTCGGATATCCGGGTAAGGGCAAGCGTCATCAAGGTCGCTTTAATATTTGCTGTATATTTCTGAATGTTCAAAGCTCGGGTTGACTAATAGGTTTTTAAGTGGGGCGCGCCAGGTGACTTTCAGACCTCAGCTCGATTCTTCATTTACGCCAATGACTGTACAGTTTATGCATAATTCAATCGCGTGTTACGCCATTGTGTTCGGAATTCAAAACTGTGCAATCATCGTTTGACAGAAGATGCGACATCTCTAGCAAAATTAAAAAAAAAAAAGGAAAAAATAAGTTTGTTACAATTTTGGTGTTTCGAAACGACTTGGTTAAAATTAAATGAAATTAAAACTGTCTTTGCTTGCTGGTCCTGGTCCGTGAAGCTGTTAGATAATAGGTCTGGTATTTATATCTACAGCTGTCTGGTCACCCAATATAAATGATCGATCACTAATAAATATATCTGTGACATTGACCTATAAATGACAACGGAACAGGCTGATGTGAAATTATTTTTGTTTCCGATTGATTTAAAATATTGCGCAATATAGGCGTGCCGCCGTTAGCGTATTGCCTGTTGTGTGTTTGTTTAGTGCATTTTTATAATTCTCTTAACTCAATTGTATTTGCTTTATGCCTAGTAGGTAGTAATTTCGGGAACACTACTCACTTAGCAGACAACAACATAAAAAAAATATTACACAACAACATATTGCAGTTCCCCTGTGTGGTGCCGGGGATAAAGAATTGCACCACCCTCTCTTCCCGTGGGTGTCGTAAAAGCCGACTAAGGGACTATTCCAGAGGATGGGCAGCAGCATCTCTCTGAGGTTACCATCAACCTACTGCGATCGCCAACCCGCCTGCCAAGCGTGGCGATTACGGCAAATACCCCTCATATCCTTGGGGGAGGCCTTTGTCCAGCAGTGGACGTCTTTTGGCTGAGATGATGATGATGATGATGATATTGCAGTATTAATACTTTGTTTGTTGAAACAATATCAATTTAATATTATAAAAAGAAAGAATCATAAAAATCGGTTCACCCAGTCGAAAGTTCTGAGGTAACAAACATAAAAAAAGAAAAAAAAATACAGTCAAATTGATAACCTCCTCCTTTTTTTGAAGTCGGTTAAAAACAGTCATCACTTGGGTGTTATTTTCTGTGGTTTAGGTTTTATAAGGCATTGAACGCAGGTAAAGTGTCGCTGAAATATGATAAGGTTCTAACAACGATCGAATTTAAGTAATTTCTACGGTTGAGTTTTGAACGAGAAACTCATAACTATCGTGGTTTAGTTATCTGAAGCTATCGAACTTTGTCCAATTTAAATATAAAGACGCTGATAACAAATATTATTATTACAACTTTGTCCAAGACTTCTTGGCGGGAAAGTGAAGAAGCGTCATGTCTGCGGTTTTGTTTTATTTTCTAAAAGTTTGTGTTATGTCGAATATTAATGTGAAATAATGGTGGACTATTAACCGTTAAGTGTTCGTGAGTGTGCATAAGTGTTGGCAAATGAAACAAAACAGTGCAACGTTACTTTTCAAATTCTCTCAAGAAGCTCGCGTGAGGATTTAGTAAAGCCCCACATCTTTACTGAGATACTCGAGGGGTTGGGGGGTATATCATTTCTCACTTCCCATTTCTAATATCATTCATCATCATCATCTAAGGAAATATTGTTTATTTATGTATTACTTGTAAGAAAAATTACTTTGACACTGGCTAAATGTGCTAATCGCACAAAGCCATCACCTAATAAAAAAATAAAAAAAACTTTGTCCAATTAGAATATAAGACGCTGGCTGGTTTTTTGATTACGTCTGTCTACAATAAAATAAATGAAGATAATTTTACAATGAAAGGAGGATCAAAGGATCCCATTCACTCCGATACAATGAACGATTACTTATACCGTATTATCTTTACAGGTAAGTGTTCCGAAGTCAATTAATTGAAGACGATCCTACAGAGCCGATGAGTAAGTACTAGCAGGTATTAAATTGATGAAATTTCCATTTTATTGTCTTTTTATGAGGGGTTCTAAGTTGACATAAACTTAATGGTCTTTGCTATTTTAAAACTTCTTAACCTGATCCTGACATAAAAGTACGATTGTGAACGTTTAAAAATAGCAAAAAAGAGCCCTGAATAGAATATCTGACGCTTAACAGTTACTGGTGCAGTCGCTTCTAAGTAGGTATATTATTTTATTTCATGTAGGAAGCGTTTTGTTTTGTTCGCATTTGATGGTAAATGACAATAATCACCCCTTAGAATCTTTATTACTGAGGAATTAGCTAACTTATCTCTATATGTTTCGAAATAACTTACAATACTACCAACTTTATTTTAGGGCGAAAAACTTCCAGTCAGACCAGTCAGTCTAAAAGAACTCTTACCACCAACCAAATCGAGAGATATCGACAGGTACCTACTCTTGCAGGGAATTGGACCCAGGACGTCAAAGTCTGACGCCTAAAGGGGCCTTAAGGCCCCTATTACATTTTGACTATGATTTTTGCGTAAAATGGCCATTTTTGGCGTTCTCGATCTCAGAAACAAAAATACATTAACAATTTTGACTTATTGAATAGTGTAGAATAGCTATTGGCATAGTTCGTAGCGGCCTCGCTTTTTGTAAATTTTGCTTAACTTTTTAATGAAACCCAAAATAGCAGAGAAAGATTTTCATAAAATGCGCGAAGGCACTTTTTTGAGCTCCTAGATTAAACTACTGTTCTAAACAAATGAAATAAAAAAAAATAGAATATTATCTCTTATATAGTCGAATAGTTCGTAGCGGCCTCGGAATTTTTAGATATCATTGTTTTTACATAGAAAAAAAATCTTATTCTAAACCAAAAAACTTCGAAAATCGCTTTAAGATCGCTGTGAATTTCTCCTATCTACGATATTATTGAGCAAAATTTATACCAGAATAATTGTTACTTCATGAGGAATAAATATTTTATAATTAATTTATTATCCTATTTCGATAAAAACGATAAATACAACTGCAAAATTACTACAAAATGCGATGCGCCGGCCTTCCAAACTCAGCTTTTTCTCGCAGAGTGGAAATTTAAAATACTAAGCATGAATTTATTATCCTATTTCGATAAAAACGATAAATACAACTGGACTATTACCACAAAATGCGAAAATGGGCATTTTACGCAAAAATCACAGTTGAGATGTAATAGACCTCTTGCAGCTGTGCTTCGTTTAGATCGATATGTGTGGAAGTAGGTTTGATGGACTAGTTTGGCCGAGAGGTTCGGCAGGCCAAGGTCTGGCCTTGGTCTTGACCCTTAGGTCACCGTGTCAAGTGTTGTCTCGTGTTTCCAGTAACTAAAGAATGTGGTGCTCGTTTGAAAACCTCATTGCTTTGTCTTTTCATGTAGATAGATATAGATTATTTATTTATTTCTAGGAAGATTTACAGACAAATAACATCTATAGTTAAGGTTAATAAATAGACATATGCTATTAACAAATCTTCACAATTAAATAAACAATAGTGTTCAGTTAACCAGCTGTGGAGACTACGTTAATTTTAGTTAAAAATAGAAAAATATATTTTTAAAGTGCGTTAAATAAATGAATGAACAGTGAAGTGATATTTCACTTATACCTAAGACTTATACCAATAGATTTTTAAGATATTCATTATACTATTTATTTTATTATATTTATTATATAAATACTAATGCTATTTTACTATCTTTACTTGATTGCTTGCTGTCAATAAAAAAAATTAACATATAATCTCTTTTACTGATGGTGATGAGGCGCTGGAGCAGAACAAGTCAATATCGCATGGTAAGAGATTAAAGGATTTACAAGCACGTATCGTAAATGTATTCGCTCTATATTTAGTCTTTGCTGGAGGGACAATCAGAGCTGATCTTTGTCTTAGTCGGAGTGTGTTGGTTCTTAAGCTGATCTCTGATAAAATATCTGGACAGTCGACATTACCGTTAGCTATGTTAATGAGATAACAAACGTCATTGATCATTCGTCTAGTTTCAAGTGGTAGTAAGTGGTAAACTATTATTATTATGTTACTTAATAGTATGTAAATATGATTTAATATAAAATTATAATAATTAATAATGATTTAAAATAAATTAAACTTTTTACCAAGGATGTGCATAAATACAATTTATAGTAAACTAAGTACAAATTGAAGTTAGCAGCATAGGCAAAACGATTGCTTTACCATTCACCAAATTAAATATATACCTAGTTAGCTCAAGAATAATAAGCATGTATATAAGTAAATATATACTAAACGACTGTGGCAGCCCGATTCGATCCGAACTCGAAACGATGAATCTGTAGGGAACGGAGACTTTTGCCGTTCTCTTTAGAAACCCTCCAACTATGTTTTGATAAACCGCTTGAGGAACCCCTTAAGTTTTTCGCCGCCCTCTAATAAGTCCGGTGACTCTGTAAAGGCCGCATGCGGCCAACAGCAAACCCTTTGATAGAAGAGTTAAAGTCTCCTTTTATTAGGGTCTAACATGAACAGCCATCTTGTGGTATAGCAGTAGTGCATACGAGTACTTATTGCCTCATGTATTCTATACTCGTAATATGTCTTCGAGACGACAATGAAGGAACCTTCTTTGTTCAACCCGCAGGATCATTGTCTGAGAGCGTCGAAAATGTTATCTCAGCAAATTCGAGAGACAATTTTAAATCGAAACCCAGTTGCCTAATGAAAATTCTCATTACGTGCCCAAATAACGTGAACAATGCCATATTGTTTTCCCCCAAATATTTCGGCGAATTGAAAATAAAACGTTTCAGTTCTGATAGGAAAGCAGGTGGTAATTATACGAAAAGGCACTCTGCCTCCCACGTGTTATGGTTTACTTTCGCGTCGGACGGTTGGAAGTCATTAAGAAAGACGCTTGATTAGCCAGTTGTGACGGGCTGGGCTTCATCCTTGCCCCGTTTTGCGCTTTTGTTAATCCCATAAAGGTGGACTGTTTTCGGAAATCCTGTCCTAAAATTTTGCTGTTAAGGCTGTTATTCGGTTGGCGAAACGATTTGCACGTACCCAGGTAAAGTGCTTGGTGGATTGTAATGAAGGCGAAATCTCAGCGAAAATGTAATGGGCTCGCTTGTGATCGTAAATGTGCGGTCATGGCGACTCGACTAGTTTCGCCTCTTTTAGTTAGGTACTCGTGTAGAATATAATATTATAAGCGGATAATGTGTGTTATTGTTGTTATGAGAGGATAGCCTCAATCATAATTTAATGCCAAAGTTGTTTTGTTTTGGTTGAGTTGATACATTACTTGGGCGAGTGAGGATATAATAATAACGACTGTTGAGTGGTACTTTCTAATTAATTAAGGTTGGAAAGGTGACTGTAATAATATGAATTAATTAATTTGACAATGTAAATATACCAATATTTTAATTTTATTTTTGTAACTTAACTAAGCTTCATCTAGTATAAGTACCTAGTATAAGTGAACCGGTTTCAGATCCTGAAGTATCAGGTTTGATTCTCAGCGGGGGTATGTATTAGTGTGCTGGGGTTGGTTGGTCTTAAAGTTTGCTTTAAGTCCGCGTGGTGAGCTACCATCATATTATCTTTTTCTGTCGCCAGTACAAAAATGTGAGTAGCACAGTTCGTCGCTCGTATGAATAATTACTGTACTATCTAATTTTTGGTAGTTTGTCGGAACTAGCGATTTCCAGCTGATACTTTCCAAACTATCATTGTAATTTATTGTTGCTGACTTTTTAAACATATTTGTACCTTTATAATTATATGTTCCGTGTATAGAAAGTCCGCTACAATAATTCGCAGTGATAGTTTGAAAAATATCAACAGATAAACACAATAAGTGTTCTGACAAATTGCCAAAAATAGTTGGTTAACATAAATGGCCAGTTAGTTG
The DNA here is from genome assembly GCA_947562085.1 of Eudonia lacustrata. Taxonomy (NCBI): domain Eukaryota; kingdom Metazoa; phylum Arthropoda; class Insecta; order Lepidoptera; family Crambidae; genus Eudonia; species Eudonia lacustrata. Next base: position 12,494,574 of record OX387318.1, on the reverse strand, counting down.
GTTACCAAAAATGGATAATTAGTAATGCGAGCGACGAGTTGCGAGTGTGTTCCGATAATTGACAGATAAGAAAGACAGTCTCTCAGTAGCTGAGATTTCCGGTGAAGTGCGCTTCTAGATTTGCTTCAAGCACTTACCACCAGGCGAGATGAAAGCCAACAACATGAACACTGAAATGTTCAAATCAAACATTGATTTGATTTGAAATTTCAGTAGCGGAAAGAAGAAGTATTAAGTACCTATCTATTTATGATATAGTTTTCTAAAGTTTACGCGAACACTACTTACACCTTTAAATAAAACAACTTTTACGGGTTAGGGCGTTTGTTTTATTCATTTATGTATATTCAATTCAATTTAATCGAAATGAGGTCATGCAAGTTACTTATTAATTATGACACGACCAACACCTCATTCTCAAAATTATATAAATGAATATGAAAATAAAATAGATCCGATAAACTTGTTTTATTTAAATCTATCTATTAGCTAGATGAAGTGACAATGTCTTTTATGAAAACGAAGCCCAAAATAACGTTGCACGGTATATTAATATGTCCTTCGCTAGCCCGCACTTGGATGGTACCAGCACAAAATAAAGACACACAGAAGGTAAGCTTAAGAGGAAACACTAAGGTCGACTGAATTAAAAAATATGTATGAAAAGTAGACAAAATCAACGTTTCGCAGTCCCCTGATTCCTCCTCCAAAACTGGACCGATTTAATTACTTTTTTCATTAAAAATTAAAGACAGGCTTTGGCTGTGTCGCTATGTTTTCTTTACTTTTTTTCATAAATTAATCTATAAAAACCTTAAAAATTGGCCAGATTTTCCGCTGTGTTTTACAAATTTGACGAAGTTATATAAAAAAAAGCAAAACACAGGGACACAGCCAAAGCCTTTCATTAATTTTTAATGAAAAAAGTAATTAAATCCGTCCATTTTTGGAAAAGAAATCAGGGGACTACGAAGCGTTGATTTTGTTTACTTTTCATAGATATTTTTCAATTCAGTCGAAGTCAAAAGCTAAAGGCTATAGCTTTCGATATTGCTTTCATAGGCGGCACGAAATGACAAGATGACGTCATAAACCACACACGAAGTTAAAGCGATCGGTAAGGCGGTCGGGCTCCAGTCCGAGCGCAGTTGTTGCGAGATTCTGTGTCCGCGAGAGGTTGTTGTTGTTATGCTCGAGCGCGTTCGTATGAAGTTTGCATTCTGCAGTGTCCTTATTTTGTAGGACCAGCTTAATAAACGGTAGGTATCCACGGCGTAATTAAACGCGGGCAGACGAGGCACGCACTGAATCTCCGATGAAATTTCCAATCAAGCAACATGAACAGGGTGGGAATTAAAACAGACTTGCAATTAGTACGGTGGGCCGTACGAAATCAGGTAAAACTCATTCTGTTTTTTTTTGTTTATTGTTTTATACTTACATTGACATTATGATGAAACTGAAAATAGGCACCCGGTTCTTCCGATGCCACTACACACCCAAATACTATACACATGCATACTAGCGTGATCCTGAACACCGAAGAGTATACTCGTAATTCAGAGATCAGAGATTCCTTTGATCATAAAAAAACCGGCCATGTGCGAGTCGGACTCGCGCACGAAGGTTTCCGTACCGATCTTTAAAAACGGCAAAAAAATCATGTCTGTTGTATGGGAGCCCCCTTAAATATTCATTGTATTCTGGTTTTTAGTATTTGTTATAGCGGCAACAGAAATACATCATCTGTGAAAATTCCAACTTTCTAACTATCACGGTTCATGAGATACAGCCTGGTGACAGACGGATGGAGTCGGACAGCGGAGTCTTAGTAATAGGATTCCCGTTTAACCCTTTGGGTACGGAACCCTAAAAATAGGATCAGCTGATTTTAGTCCCTAGTAACAATTGAATAAAGACCACCTGCTTCCTAGCTGCCATCCCAAAAAACTTCAATTTAAATGTATGTTATTTTTCGGCGACGCAAACTGTGTCTGACACTGGGCTTAAAGTATCGAACACTGTGCCCAGGTTAACAGCTTAGCCTGGTACGGGTAGAGCCTGGGCGATTTTCCCTCCCCCTCGTACGACACAATAGCAAAAATTAATTTAAAATTAAAATAAAATATGCTAAAACTGCTAAAGGACGCGGGAAGCCGCTGGATGCGAGCAGCACAAAACCGGTCGTTGTGGAGATCCTTGGGGGAGGCCTTTGTCCAGCAGTGGACGTCTTTTGGCTGAGATGATGATGATGATGATGTTGATGGTAAAACTTAAAATAACAGAAAACAAGGTAAATAAATATATGTACTGTACACACCCGCCGCCGCTGCGACGTAGGCCTCCATACAGCATAAACATAAATTAAGAAGACCCAGACTACCTCTACGGACACGGAATCGAAGTCTTTAGAGTGCTGTAGACCTTAGATAGGTATTTAAAGTTTATTACTCAAGACACTAGCATAGTAGATAGGTACCTAGTAATCTACTAGGCACCTATCTACACCCATTAAACCTATCTAGGTTTAATGGGTGTATAGATTTATGTATGAACTAGCGGCCGCTCGCGCTTTCACCCGCGTAGTTCCCGTTCCCGTGGGAATATCGGGATAAAAACTATCCTATGTGTTAATCCAAGTTATAAACTATCTGTATGCCGAATTTCATCCAAATCCATTCAGTAGTTTTTACGTGAAAGAGTAACAAACATCCATCCATACTTACAAACTTTCGCGTTTATAATATTAGTAGGATTTATGTATCTACCTGTAATATTTTGAAGTAAAGCCGTATTATGTCGCAACAGATGCGCTCGGATTGTTCCGAGCTGTTCCGAGATCAATGTCGGGGAGAAGGTCTATGTGTGCGTTACTCGAGCGCGATATGCAGGTTAGGCTTCCCTTCTGCAGTCTCCTATTTTTTGGCATAATGCTACTGCTAAAGCGCAGTGAATAGGATACGCTGCAGCGCTGATATTCTCTCTGTTGACTAACTGTTAACTTACAAAAACACAAATGTTGAAAAAAATTCCACGCGCAGGATTTGAACCTGCACCCTTCTGACATACTTACCGGGTCAGGTGCTCTCCCAATTAACTGTCAACTATCAACTATCTTATCGCCCTGCTGGCTACGAAACAGTGTGCGCCGTTTCACAGTCTCATAGAAATAATTGATACTGTACGAGCCGAGTTGTTTGTTCGAGTGACGGTCCGTTACCGTAATGATAAGTAAACGAAGCGAAAAATTTCTGTCTATCGCGTACTGTTACCGCGTTGCGTTGCTTTGAAGCCCATGTGCTTGTCATAAATCGAAATATCAGCATTTCTGTGATAAAGATTTAGTTCTGAAGTTAAGATGCTATTCGCAAAGTCCGGTCATCGGATGGGTGGCCAAAATTCTATTATCTCCAGCTCTACCATGCTTCGGAAGGCACGTTAAGCAGTTGGTCCCGGTTCCATTAGCACCATCACTCCGCACTGGGCCCGCATGGTGCTGTTCTCCGTGTGGTGTTTGGCTGGTGATGATTGGTGGTGGCTTATTGGTTGGCTTGTGCCCCAGCAGTGGGGACATAAAACATAGCTAGTGATGAATCACGAACTGCAGCTTGCCTCCGTTTTATGTTGGCTCAGATACAGAGTGCTTTATGGAGATAGCCTGAACAACATACCATCGAGGACAAGATAGCTTGAACAACATACCAACAAACAACTCTCAAAATTCAAAATCATTTATTCAGTTTAGGCTACAAATTGCTCTTATGAACGTCATTATGCCATCTCGTTTCTTAGCTCCAAAATGCGGCGATATCCTGGTGTTTTACATCAGGAGGAAGGGGGGACACCCGCAGTTTCGAATTTTAGCTTACAGGATTTTTGGTATATTATAATTGATCATTATTATTATGATTGATCGTCAGCGCCATATAACACTTACATTAAATTCCATCAATCGCCTTTATTGGAGTATGAATGTTTTTTATTTCTATAGTCTCGCATATCATCCTAGAAGAATCAATGTTTTCTCTAGCGAGCATATGGGCTTATCAAACCTATCGCACCCTTATGGTTCGGGACTTTCGAGAGCATGTGCAAACATTGCAGATTTGTTTTCGCGCCTACGCTCAACGTCGACTACGTCTACCTTACATGTATTAATGGTTTATTTGCAGTAAAATTTGACCACCATTTAAAACTTGCGAACACGCTAGAGTCACGACATAGTATTACATTTATTACTAGTATTTTCCCAAGCACAAAATTCTTAATTTTTTACACACTGATCGAATAGTTTTCACCGCATGGTTACTAAACGAATAATGAAAGTATACAAGTTTGAATCAAGAAACATTTATTACCTACCCACGGGCCGTAAAGTCGACAATAAACTTATTTTTACTGCTCCAACAACTGCCATTTTGAATGAACATTAAACACTTTAAATATAAATAAAAAGGAAGTATCATTCATTATCATTTATCAAAAGGAATTTAAAGAACATTAAAAGTTAAACTGACCCATAAAGAATCCTGATCAGGTCTGATTGCATTATTTCCCAACGCTACTTCGACATAACAACTTATATCTTCTTAAACTTTTATAGCTACAATTAATAACTGTCTATTACAATTACTGACATAGCCCAAAGAGTTGCTAGACTCAAGTGGCAGTGACCAAAGTAGGTACATCGCTCGCTGGAACTATGGCTGCTGGGGCGGAACAGTTCTTGAATGGCGACTTGGCGACCACGTATCGGAAAACGCAGTGTAAGCAGGCCTCCTAGAAGGGGACTGACGATCTGATGAAGGTCGAAGGTAGCCACTGGATGCGAGCAGCACAAAATATCTGTCGTTGTTGAGACCCTTGGGAGCGGCCTTTGTCCAGCAGTGGACGTCTTTTGGCTGAGATGAGGATGATTATGATAATCTTAGAATAATAATTAACGACTGAATTATAACCATGTTCTCTGTTGCTTTTGTGTACTCGGTTTTTCGGCACAGTTGCATGTGCCATGATCACGAATTTAGTACCTACTAACCTAATCATCTACTTGATCAAAGTGCTACTTGTACATATAATCATCAAGTTTAAACTTCGTATCTCATTACATTAGCTTCTCTCGCTGTATCTTGTCTCAGAACTCAGTTATAGAAGTTGGCCTCGCGGCTGTCTGGATGCGAGCTGTGAATCTGGAACTTGATAACTCATTCTTTGTTTCCAATTTAAGGTCAGAGAGCGCCTAGTTTAAGTTTTGATTACGTTTACGAAAACGAAAATTTGTATGTTATCTTCATCATCATCTCAGCCAAAAGACGCCCACTGCTGGACAAAGACCTCCCCCAAGGGTATGAGGGTTATTTGCCGTAATCGCCACGCTTGGCAGGCGGGTTGGCGATCGCAGTAGGTTGAGGGTAACCTCAGAGAGATGCTGCTGCCCATCCTCTGGAATGGTCCCTTAGTCGGCTTTTACGACACCCACGGGAAGAAATGGGGTGGTGCAATTCTTTATCCCCAGCACCACACAGGGAATATTGTATGTTATAGTATAATAATATTGTGTCTTGTGAAAGTGCAGAAAACTCACACTGTGTACTCTCTCGCCCACGTCCTTTGTCCGTTCGAAATAGTCTTGTTGTGTAAATCAGCCGTACAATGAAAGAAAGAGCTCACACAATAATGAGTCTACTGTATTCAAAGAATTATAGGTCTATAGTAGATACCAGCTTGAATCACGAAAGTAAATATTTGCTAGGTGTAACTCGTGGATCGTGTCAACTTGGTTAGACGTGCGACGCGACAGGCGGCATCGATAAAATCACCTCGTAAATAGATTTGCTTCGATACTTTGTGCGATCACGGTTTTGATAGTGTGCTCTGCACTTAACGGCTGTTTATTTTTACTTTACTTTGTTAACTGTAAATTTTAATTGTAACTAAAGGAGGAGGCAGCAACAAGCTCGTCAAAAAACCCGCACCTACTACGAATGGCACCAGTGTAGCCTACTTTTCGACATATTTTTCGTCGGCAATCATAATATCATCATACTAATATTATAAAAAGGAAAGCTTTGTATTTTTGTATGTTTGCAACGAGTAAACTCAAAAACTACAGGACCGATTTAAACAATTCTTTCACCATTAGAATGCTACATTAGCGCTGAGTAACATAGGCTATGTATATTTAAAAAAATGAGCGAGCCTTACGGTAGTTGCATATGATGTTTAACATTTGACATCTCACCTTCGTAATAAACAATTTTAACATTATATTCTGAAAAAAAAAAATAGGTCCGGTATTACCTACATCATTTTATAACTACATATAAAATAAATGCAGTAAATACTCATTAGAAGACATTTGACTTATAAAAATGACCTTTGATAGTCAAATGACACAATATGTCACATATTATAATATTAAGTCATGTTCATAATATCGATTTTAAATTTTCAAAATGGCGCGCGCTTGCGCTCTTCCCCGACTTTCTGTCATGCTGTTACACCTACTTCCGTCACACCTCACTAATTCACTCCCACAAATTGTATATATTGAAGGCGAGCGGAAAGATCTTACACATCAAAAAGAAATGTCCACCCGTGCGAAGACGGGACGGGCCGCTAGTATATAATATAGATTTTCATTGAAATTTTACAGGATAACAGCTAGGAACGGAAGTAGGTGGTCTGTGTTAAGGCGAGCGAGATTTTCCGACTGTGAGATTTCCAAGGCGTTCGGCTCGGGACTGAATGATGGCGCGAGCGTCGAATTAGGCAATAATGTGGATTTTATTGAACGTTTACTTACTATTATAATGGCCGACAACTATTACATATTCAATGACAATTGGTTTGTATATTTTTCTTTGTCTGAAACGGTGTATAGCCTGAATAAAATGATATTTAGTTGATTAATAAGACGTATGTTTGATATTATATTCGATGCAGGAAAATGTAAAATATCGTGAAAATACCAGCCGAAATTAAAAATGACAAAATAATGTAAAAAAAAAGACAAATGAAAAGAAAAGGCCAATGAATAACATATTTTTTTTTGGATATAAAATCCTTATACATATCGAATAAAACTCATTTAAAAACGCCGTTTTTTTGGAAACCCTCGCCTTAAGTTGACGCCAAAAGCTAAAATCAGTTGCTGAACCCTTTTTTAATGATTAAAGGAAAAATGGTTCCTGTCGAATGCTGGTGCCACTAATTTACTGAAGATTGATTGTCACCGTGGATACTCATTTCCGTGGCATTGTATCTTTTTAGGGGGAGTTACACAAGGTCCCTAACGTTGACCACTACGGCAGTCCTAAAGGTTTTTGGCGGGTAGGCCTGGCGCTTTAGTTGCACTCCTTTCCCCCTTTTTCAGCTGCTAAAGCTGCTAAAGTACCGGGCTCACCAGAGAAGGGAGACAGATGGCACAGGAAATTCCCGCTATTTCCTGCCGCTCTATTAAGTCGAGGTGTTCGTAAATATCTAAGGATTTTCTCATGAAAAGGCGTGGAGACTTATGATAGTTGCTGGCAGCTGTAAATGTTCTATCTGATGAACTGAACCTTTAGCAAGCGTCTATGGGCTGCGATGGTCGCTTCCCGTCACGCGGGTCTTATGCTTGATTGCTGGCTCTATCAAATGGAATCTTACGGTTTTATCTTCCATGACTTGATGTCATTAATTTATTATTGAAACAGAAAACATTCTCGTTTATCTAACAAAAAACGATTATTTATCAAAATAATATCGCACCCTCCGGCGAATAACGTGGTAAGCGATATTACGACCTGTTTAATGTTTTTCCATTTTTATCTTCTAGGATCCCTGCACCATCTCCTGAATTTATTTTACATTTTTAGGTCCAATATTAATGGAAATAATCAATGAGACCACTTTTTTGCAAGAAACAAGGTTGAAAAATATTATAATAGAAAAAAGTGGAAACCCTATGTTACGACACAAAACCTAATGTCCCTGCAACGTATAGGTACATTGCGATATTATTCTGGAACCGTCGCATAGTCGCGAATTCAGCAACCGATCTTACCACTTTATTCTGGTGACAAATACACTGCCAGGCCGCTGTAATCAGCGTTTACGGCTCCGTGTTTTGAAGGCGGGAAATCGTTAAATCAAGTATGATATTGAAAAGATATTGATATTATATTTGATATTCATTTTAAATATGATTACTGTTATAGTTAAAATTTTTGAAAAATTATAATATCACAACTTTCTTGGATGGTTCCATTAATTCAACAAGTATACTTCAAACCACTTTTTTTAGAAAATATAACCAATCAAAATCATGAAATAAATATTTCTCCAAACCAAAGCAGGAACTCAAACACCAAATTCAGTTGTAGAGCCCTCTTGAGCAAGAAAATAATTTATTCATTCCAAATATTTCATTTAATTCCGACTGCTGTGCTGGTCAAAACAAAAATAAATATATTTTTGCTCTTTATTTACATGTTTTGCTAAAATGTACCAAATTAATATAACACACAGATTTTTTGAAGTTGGTCACAGTCAATCTGGAGATGATGCAATGCATTCCTGAGTAGAAAGGGCTAAAAATAAAAAAATAATTTACACTCCAGACCATTTGGTCTGGAGTGTAAATTATTCGCTATAATATTAAATTCCAAAGTCGAGGGTAAAAAATACGAATCAAAAGAGATGCAGCAATCAGATTTATATGATATTAAAAAGAATTGGTTACGTTATAGCAAAGGTAATAAAGTGATGTGGTCAAAAATTAAACAAGTTAGCTCGGTCAGTTCAGAACCAGATATTTTACTTTTCAAATATGAATACGAAGCAGAATATGAGTCCCTGAAAATATTTTCCAAGCCTGCACGTGGTAGAAAACCAAAACAGGAGCATTATGCCCACTTAAATGTCCCCGAATAAATAGAAGATTTAAAACAAGCATATAATAAACCATTTGCCATTTCAAAACCATTGTATAACGATCTAATGAGTGTATGTACATCTAAAGCTATCCCCAAGTATTACCATAGTTTCTACAAATCACTTCAGTGTGAAGGATCTAATCAACTTTATGAAAATGACACAGAAGAAGAAGAGCATGATTAATGTCATAATGTTTGTAAAAATAGTAAATAATTATAGTAAAAATAGTTAATTGTTAAATAAAAATAGTTGATATAAATTATAGAGAAGCCGACCTATTCCTTAAAGCCACATAGTTTTTATTTTGTGTTTTTTTATAAATAAAGTCATTTGTTAAATATTCGTCTTAAGCATTTATATCATTCACTATTTAGTTTAACAAATAGAGAGAGATAGAAATAAAAGAGAGTGATTTATACGATTTTTGTTTTGAAAAAATAATAGAAAATTAAAAAAGAGATATCAATCACGTGATAGAAGTTATTTTATAATTATGTATGCCAGAACATAAACCTGAATTTAAAATAAACGTTGATTAATTACCATAGTCGTTTTTTTGCACTTTTATTTTCACTGTATCGATAACACATTTAAAGTTACAATCGCAAATGCAATCACACAGTTTTAAGTTATAAACTTTTGAGCTTGGTTACAAGACCAGTAAATTATTAGTTATATTTATTTATATTAATTTAATTTATATTTTTAAAAATATATATCCTATACGAATCCTAAATTTATTTGGTTGCATTAATTTATTACAGTAATGAATAAAATAAAATAGACCGGGAATAAAAGCATTCGCATAATATACGTAAAAAGAATAATCAAAAATTTACCAGAACAAAGTGGCAAAATGATGTTACGCACAGTGCAATTTATGTCAAAATACATTGAAAACTATCGCGGTGTCTTATTGCATCAGCTGTAGAGTCGAGACGCAGAGGCGGATAAAGTGGTTAAATTACTAACAATAAAAACTTTAAGGAACGTAGTCGGCATTATGCTTTTTTGCGATTATTTCTTTGATTATTTTATAGTTAATTCTTATATTCCTACAAGAATTTAGGAAATAAATCTGCTTTTAATTAACAGCAAAAACAATTGTTTCGGACCAGTAGTTTTTGAGATATTAACCGATTTATGTTTTTATTTTCTCCTGTAAAGTTGCAATTTTGCAATTACCACTTTATTCTTCGGATAGTGCGATATGTAGCCTGTCCAACATAAAAGTCTAGTCTAAATATTGTCGAAAGAATTTGTGAAATAAGATGAATTGTTTCGGAGATTACCTCTTACATACAAATTGACAAGCTTTACCTCTTTATAGTACCTATTAGTATATCACCATCAGCTCATTTTATGTCCCCACCTGCTGGACCACGAGCCTTCCCTATGGATGGATAGAGAGAACGGGCCATAAACCACCACGCGGGCCCAGTGCGGATTGGTGGTTGTTAACGACTGCTAATGCAGCCGGGACCAACGGCTTTACGTGCCTTCCGAAGCACGGAGGAGCTCGAGATGATAAATTTTTGGTCACCCATTCGATGACCGGCCCGCACTATTAGTGTCATCATCAGCTCATTTTATGTCCTCACTGCTGGGGCATGAGCCTTCCCTATAGATGGATAGGGAGAACGGGCCATAAACCACCACGCGGGCCCAGTGCGGATTGGTGGTTGTTAACGACTGCTAATGCAGCCGGGACCAACGGCTTTACGTGCCTTCCGAAGCACGGAGGAGCTCGAGATGATAAAGTTTTGGTCACCCATCCGGTGACCGGCCTTTGCGAAAGTTACTTAACCTTAGCAATCGCAGACCGGGCGCGTTAAGCACTGCGCCATCGAGCTCCTCAACTCAACTATTAGTGTATACAGTATAATATATTATTTTATCCTCACGTTTCTAAAACCATTTGCACGGTTCGTGGTCACAGGAAGACAGACAATAATAAAAATATTATGTAAAAAAACGTTGTGATTAAGCTAATGCCCATCAATTGTAATAATGACTTGATTTCTATGATAAATAAATAAATAAAATAAATAAACTTTCCTACACTCACACCAATTATCTAGCCCAAGAGAAGCTTCGTTATGAAACTCGTTAAATGGTTACTAGATAACGGATAAACATACTTAAATACATACTTATTATACATAGAAAACACCCAGACCTGAGACAATTTAGAAAAAACAATAATTTCTAAATTGACATGATGATGTTGGCGCTTACCTTTTTTTTAAAGAGTGTTTGCTGATTGCCTCAAACGGCATTTTCAACTTCACCGGGCTTTTTTGGGGGCGGCGAGAAACTTAAAGTGTTCCTCAAGCCTTGTGAAACGAATCACCTTCGGAAGTTTTCTAGAGGGAACGACATCACACACTACTGCGTGACCCCGTGCCCTACTAGATTCTCCGAAGGGTTCGGATCGGATCGGAAGAGGCCCTTATACCCCGCAGTGGACCAGTGTGCAAGCTATTTTCTATGTTAAAAGGACGCGAGTAGATCCCTACAACGAGTTCCGTTACAATGTGTTGTGTTCTCGTGAACTTTGGTAAACAACATTTTTAATACCGTAGATAATGAAGTACTGCTCGCAATATATACTATCTCCAAGGGCGACTGATTGGTTTCGCAGTTGTCGGTTCGACCGCGCGCCCGACAGTGGATTCGCATCGAACATTTTGTTTTAAACATTTTCCATTTATTTGTGCCGTGAAGAGGAGTTATTTTAAATGTAAAAAATGGGTTTTTCTATATACTTTTTTGTTTGTAGAAAAGAGTTATTATTTTAAAAATAAAATAGGGATTTTCTTTTGGTCAACAAGACATGATAGTTTCGATACCTAAATATGAAGCGAGCTTGCCCAAAGGATACTTTCAGTCTTACTTTAAAAAAACAAGGGGTTGAAGGCTTCTAGAAAGACATACTCTGGCATTCTTCGATCAATAATGCAATAGATTCCCTATGAGCGCTTGAAAAACGGTAGGCGACTGGTGCCGCGCCACGGAGCCACAATGACGTTAGTGGCGATGACAGTAAATAAATAAAAATAAATAAATCCTTATTGAATAAACATATTTTACAATATAATAACTAAATATTATTTATTATTATTATATAATAACTAAATATTATTTATTATTTTATTTTATTTTTCATTATACGATCTTATGTACACGCACACACACAACACTACAGTCACACTCACACACTATAGGCCCTGTCAGAATACCAGCGTCGTTGTGGTGGTGTTTGTTTCTCAGCACCGCAACGGCACAAGCTGAGGCAGGGTCCTAGTTGGCCTTCACACACATCCATCCTTCCTTGTTGTTGCTTTAGTTATTATTATTATCAGTTTTATTATTTTTTTATTTTTTTTTAAATGTTTCCTCATTCATTGTCTTTTTTTTCTGTTATGTCTGTGTGATCGTCAATAAATAATTTCTTATTCTTATTCTTATTCTTATTCTTATAAATACTAAACAAATTAATAGAGAACAAATAACACAAATGTGCCTGGACTAGGATATTCCTGTTTTCCAGACATATACTTAAAGTAATAATATTAAGTAAAAATATTTTACAACCTTAATTTAATCATTACATTGAAGATTTAACGTTCACAGTAAGCTGAAGTTGTTGATGCTATCCATTTTTTTTTTAGATTTTGTTATTCGATAGGTATGAGCAAACATGACCACATTCGGGATGCATTTTTGTTACGGATCCTTTGTCTAGTACAGTATTTATCGAAGCTGGTATCACATTCTACTCTTCTGTAGTGCAAATAAAAAAGGTGACGCAAAGCGTTTTCTCGTCGTTACTTTCCACCATATTTATCGGAGCATGCTGTTATAACAGCTGTCACCTATTTCCGTAATCAGATTTAAATGTCCTAATAAACAGAGTTTGTACATAATCTATATATTAATACGTGAAGCAAAAACTTTGTACCCCTTTTTTACGAAAATTGCGCGGACGGAGGAGTATGAAATTTCGCACACTTATAGCTTATATAGAGAAGGTTATCCGAATGTTCTTTTTTTTTAAATTATGCATAAAAATACATTAAATCAATAAAACAAACATTACACTCACTACCATGTATTTACACACATCACGCATATATGCGTGTGTGTCAAATAGGTACATATATGTATTTGACACACACGTATTTATACTCTTTTCAAAAATTTCAAAAATGGAAGAGGAGCGGCCGAAATCTGTCAATGCCAATCCAAACTCACATTCTATCTTTTTTAATTTTTCATTGTTTAGGATACAATCCGTGCAGCCTTAATAAAATTACGGTCGAATGTCGACCGCTGGGCGACCACTACTATATAGTAGTTTTATACTGTATCATTGAATCATTCTTAATAATAGTTGCAGAATATATTTTTAGTAACTTACTTGTATATTATGCCCTTGCTGGGCAAAGGTCTCCTCCATTTCCCTCTCATCTTTTGGGACGATTCTAGATCGACGCGCAAAACTTCGTAGAAGCAAATAAAAAAAATCAATTTCATTTAGGTATATATTTTCATTAAATCACCAAGTCAATTTATATCCAACGAATATATTCTGATTACTCCATAATATTAAATTATTCACATTTTGATGACAAATTTACTATTTTAGAAATCAAGTTACTTCTATTAGACAACGGATTATTATAGGAGCGAATATTTTACTAGGAGGATATATTAAGGATATTAAACATTTGTTTTCGATGCCAATTACTGTGATAGAAAGTACGGGAATAGGTTCCTTTATTTAATTTCCTTTAATGTGTCCATGTATAGTCAGTTTTGACTCTTATTACATTGTATTAAGAGTTACATTGTATACATGTTAATGCTCGTATCTGTACATACAATGACTTACATTGCAAATCCCTGTTGAGTAAATAAACTATATACGTAAAGTAAATAATATCAACAATAAAAATAAAATCTTTATTTATTTTCGTTTACATCTATTAGTAACAACTAGCTCTTAACTATTATTCTAAAATAAATTTAATACTATTGCCTAAGCCAGGTAAACCCTGTTTTTCAGACGAATGTGGGCTTAATCTAAGTTTAATGTAAATCAAAACATAAATTAATATAACCCCTCCGTAAAATAAAGGCCTGTTTCAAGCATGTGATTGAATTTGAGGGCTAATTAATAATACAAGATTAGCCGGTGTAATTCTAATGACAACTGCTGCTAACGTAATATTATTAATACGAAACAATAACATAAATTTATCCGTATTTTTCTTATAATGCATAATAGGATTCAAACTATGAACAAAGGGTTATACTGTGCTGTACATGTCATTCATTCGATGTTAGTTGAATCTATTGATTGTTACTTATCATAATAAAATAAGAATTAATTCTAACAGTAATTAAATTAATGCCTTAAGTAAATTAAAAAAAACAACAACTAACATATTATAACTTACCTTCAAGTTTTCAAGATGGAACATTTTTGTGCAGACTAATTTAATCAAGATGTCTATATAGCCAGCCGCGACAACCACTTAAAAAGTTTTGTAGCGAACGGGCGCATTCAAAGGTCAAAGAACCTCGCTACTCATCATATATATACTATTGTGTTGAGATTTATAATGATACGAATTGCGAATAGGAAGAATCGATATTGGCATGAACATCGAATAATTCGTTCATATTATTGTTTTATTATTTGTTTTGTTTCAAGATTAAACAGCTAGTCGGTAGAGAAGCTTCAAAACTGGCGCACTCTTAAAAACCAAAACGTTGGTATATCTATCTGCCTAAAAATTATATTGAAACCTGTACCACACGTAGTACTACTATATCCTTACTTAATGATACCTCGCCCTACAACAAACTAGAAAAGAATAGAATAAAATATAATAAAATAAAATATAATATAATTTATTGCTTTCAACTTATTGTAGAATATAAAACACATGTTACACAAGACATATACGAAGGCGACTTTATCTCTAGAAGTAATCTCTCCCACCTAACTCTATAGCTGTGGTGTGAAAGTAAATGTTAATACCTAATGTTTTTTTCATCATCATCATCATCATCAGCCTACACACGTCCACTGCTGGCCATAGGCCTTTCCAAGTTTTTTTATTTTGTTTAAATTCTATGAATGATACTTTGTTTAAACTTTATAATTCATCAGCTAACAAAGAGCTTAGTTTCACATGTATCTTTTGTTTACTAGGTGATACTAGGTGATCGCTGCATAAAATTTATATGGCTTAAAAGCAATAAAGTTGCTTCTATCATTAGTCAAACACGGTGATTGTACGTGCATATGATCTTAAACGAATTGCTGTATGTAACTCTGGACTGCCGTCTTAATTTTGAGAGTCATGTATCCAACTGTGTGCGAAATTGCTTTTACCGGCTTAAACTACTGTACAGAGTGAGACCCTACTTGTATAAGGAGATTAAAATAAAATTATGCGAGTCGTTAATCCTGTTTAAGTTAAACTACTGTGACACAGTATATGGTACTTGCCTATTATCTAAAACGGCCAAACTCACCTTTCGGAACTTGTGTCCTAACTCCTTTGGTCAACAGTTCCCAAAATTCACATAAGATTTATTTAACGTACTTATCACTTTGGACACTTCCTAAATTCCCACTTTCATGTAATATCTACTTTCTGGAATTCCCACTTTTACAGAATTCTCACACTTGATCTCTTCTCTTATAATAATAACAATGATGACTGGCCACTTTAGATAAAATATTAATGACAGTGCTCCGGCTTATTTGTCATAATCCAGCGGGTACAGAATGCCTGTGCTCGTTTCTGCTTCCATGTGCCACCACGGTCCCATGTTACTCCTTTCCTCAATGAGTTCAATTTGTTAAAGAGAAGAGAGGCACGTAGGAGGCTGCATCTTTCGACCATGCTCTTCGGGATTATTGGTACAAGGAATCCAAAATATCTATTTGATAAACTCACGTGGGCTGTAAACCACGATAGATATCCTAAAAGAGCTTGCACTTTTGTCTTCGCAACCCCGAAGCATCGCATTAAAGCCTTTCGCGGATCCTTTAAGTTTGCAGCCACACGATGCTGGAACGATCTCCCTCCGCCATTGCGTAATCTGAAAACAATTGGCACGATTGGCAATTGGCAAATGGCATTTTTTCCCTCTATAATGTCTGTGTGATCGTCAATAAAATAATTTCTATCTAATCGTTAATTGCTGTATGGGCACAATGTAAGTAGTTGAAAGTCATAAATAAAAATATTTATTTTATTAGATATATATACCTATAATTTCACTCGCCTAAGTATTTTTTATAGTCTTATTTCTTCCATCACTCTTCCAATTTACGATGACACCCCATTGATATTCACTTTTCCATCATTGTGTCCCGATAAAGAACGACATTGCGATGACGAGCGCTAATCGCGCTATTTAGAGTGGCCATGACCTGTCGACGTCAATACTTGCAAAAAGATTTCCTTAGTTTTTGCCAACAAATTTTATTATTATAAACTCAATTAGGTATGTATAACTAGTTTAGTTTGCGTGTATTTATTTAATATAAATAAGCTAACGGTGTCAGTTTTTTAGATACAAAGGCTGGCGTTGTATACTACTTTATAATGTTTTTATTTATTTTTAAGTCAATACCCATCAATAACAGCTCAGGCGATGACTTGATTTCAATAATGGAGGCCTTTGCCCAACGGTGGGAAGGTATGTATACTATACAATATGTAAAAAAACCCTGTCCGATCAGTAATCCGTGTTACTAGGTATCGAGATTCAGTTCTGTTTACGTAGTAGGTAGGTAATTATTTTAAAATAATAAATGAAAAAACATTTAGCCCGATAAAAATTTTGTTAAAAGACAAAACTTACATACCTAGCAGTACTTTTGTCGGCACTTCGGTAGGTAGGACCTCAGAACAATAACTAAAGCTAATTATTATTCTGAGGGTAGGAAAAGGTGGCGCCGCCGCCATTGATGGAAAGTGTGGTCACATTTATAAAATTAGCTAGATTTTGGGGTAATTTGAGCAATTTCGGTACAAAAAACTTGTGTTATAAATTACGATAACTCTTTTATTTTCATGAATATTTTTTTCTGTTATTGTTATTTGTATACCAATGTAGGTACCCTTTTGCGATCGGACAGGCTTTTTTTACTTAATGTATATTCTTAGTATATTCTTTACTTTTTTCTTCATTTGCATTGAAATTCGGTAGTTTTACACGAGTTTGCCAAATGAATTAGTAATTACAGTAGTCCTATCGATATAAACTATGCTATTCACTAAATACGATCAGCGGCACAACGGTAACTTATAAATATATCCATCAGTATGAATAAAATAATGATAACATTAGCGTAATACACAGCTGGTTTCCCCGTTATTAGAAAAGCCATGGAGGAATTTGAAAAGTTGATTGTTCTATTCGTGTTAGTGACACCATTCAATTCGTCCCGACCAGAAGGCTGCCACTTCAGCAGCCCTTTGATCAATCTCGACTAAATCGGATCCATATCCATTCATACTGCAGAAAGTAAGCTAGAAAACAAGGGATTTATGAGAGGCTCTGCTCCTGCCTGCCTGCTCGTCAGTTGCAAACTCGTACGCTGAACTTTTTAGTCCTTGACGTAACGACTCTAACACCCGTATTTATAAACGATTAAACGCTTTTACTTAAGCAAAAGTAATTGCTTATGTAACAACTTTTATTCTATAGTTAAGAAAACCGATGAAGTTAGAAACGTCATAAATTAGAATTCTTAGCCAAGTAATAGTCACCAATATCTTTACTCAAGCAATCTTAGACTACGAGTACTATTATTGGTGATGCGATAATTATTATCCATTACATAAAATTAATCTGATTGGTGGCTGTCAATTGTTTTAGACGAATATCCGTCGGATCAGTTTAATAAGTCCACAAATTGCTCGGATCCTTACGCCTTGTTTCAAGGGTCGCTAAGTCTTTTCAAGTCTGAACGAAAACTTTGGTGCGCTCATTAATTTTGCTGAAGTTGAGACCGAAATGCGATGGGAAGTTTCTGAGATCTTCATTTTTTATTATTATTGTTATTATGAACAATGTATTTTTTCATAGCGAACTAAATATAGCGAGCGTAAATGGTAGATAGATAGATAATACTTTTATTGCAACAATATGAAACATAAACATGAACACAAATATAACTAACTTATAAAGTTACAATTTGGCGGTCTTATAGCTTTAAAGCGATTTCTTCCAGTCAACCAGTCGGATGGAGAGAGCTAATAAACTGTAGGATCAGAAGTGAAACTATTAAAACATACTATGTAGAATAGTATGTATTTTATAAATTAAGCAAAAGTAATAAGAACGATAAATATAACATAATAATATAGAAATAAATAAACCTATATAAACATAATAGTAGTCTCAGGTAGAAAAGTACCGTATATGGCAGCTTTGTAGCAGGACAGGGTTAAATGGAAAGGTAGAAATTTTTCACGAGCTCCTTAAATGTATGAATAGATTTCGCACGCCTGATCGCAACTGGAAGTGAATTCCAGAGGCGAACAGCTTGGGCGTTAAAAGAAAAATCATAAAAGGTGGTGCTTGTGGGGGTGTTTTAAGGCTTAAGTTTTCTGATGACCGTAATGAGCGCGAACCTGAGCAATTAAGAAAACTGAAACCTTCCTTATGATAAGAAGGGTAGGTGGGACTAAACAATATGTTATAAAGACGGGACAGTATATGAGTATTCCGGCAAAGACGAATAGGAAGCCACTTGAGTTTTAAGCGGTAGCTACTCAGAAACGTGGTCATATTTGCGTAAGCCAAATATGAACCGAATACAAACATTTTGAAGACGCTCAAGTTTATTTAGCTGGTCCTCTGTGAGATCAAGATAACAGGCGTCAGCATAATCAAGAACTGTAAGCAGCAAAAATTGCGCTAGCGCAATTTTAGTAGCAGTGGCTAAGGAGTTGCGATGTCTCTTCAAGGATGCTACAACGACGACGCGTAAAGCTTGCGGCTTACAGCTTGCAGTTGCGGCCTCCAACCCAAGCAATTATTAATGACCACACCTAAATTTGTGACAGATTGATTGAAAGGAATGTCCACGCCATCACAGTTAACTTTAGGAAGGTCCTCCCAGTGGACCCTAGAGAGTAATCTGGAACTGCCAACTACTATATTCTGCGTTTTTCCAGGATTGACTCTTAAGTCCGATGGCTCGACCCCAATCAACGATAAGTCTCAGATTTGCATTGGTCAATATAGCTTCGGAAAGATTGACGAGTGGTGCCTGACTATATATTTGCAAATCCTCTGCATATACGAGTATATAGGTGGTAAGAAGTAGAAAGTTTTTCTGAAAAAGAGTTGATGAAGGTTGCAATTAGAAGAGGAGACAATACGCCACCTTGAGGGACACCAGCTGTAGAGTCACACCATTAAGAGAACTTCTCGTCAAAACGAACTCGCTGTCTTCGCCCGTTCAGATAACTATGAAACCAATTAGTTGCCGTTGGAGGTATATTAAGTAATCGAAGTAAAGCTAACACAAATTCAAAGTTAACGTTGTTGAAGGCATTGCTGAAGTCTAGCAGAGTTAGCACAGCTAAGTGGCCATTTTCCATTCCAATGCGGATGTTGTCGGTGATCTTAACCAAAGTGGTGACGGTGCTGTGGCCTGGACGAAAGCCGGATTGGAATGGGTTAAAGAGATTGTGATGAGAAAGAAACTTACTGATTTGGTTGTGGACAATACGTTCGAGGATAAACATTTTTTAAAACTGACATGCTTATCTAGGTAATTAATAATATGATTTCAATATTATTTCTTGCTTTTTAGAGCTGTTTTTACTTTATGTTTCCTGTTTTTTGAAATCCGTTTTTTTTTTAGGTTGAGGAATTATTTGAGCGTCTTTCCAAAAGGATGGTAATACTGCATTAGAGATTGAGCTGTGATAAATGAAATGGCTTTCCAAAGTATGGTTGCTGTTCCCGTTCTAACTACATTTTGTTTGAAAGTTATAATGATGAAGTGTTTCATATTGATTTTTTCAACTTTAATTGATTGGGCGGAGGACTGCAAATAAGCATACGGTTTGGTAAGCGTTCCTGACAAAAAGAGTTTAACTTGGTCACCCATCTATGACGCACAATTGTGTATGTAGCTTTACTTGTAAGATCGCAACACAACCTGCGAGTGGGATAGTGCAATCAAAACTTCTTTGCTTTACTTGAAAGATTTCGCAGTACCATTTACACGTGTAGAAAGATGTAAGCTGAATCTGACATTTGCGCCATACCAGCCTCATTTTCTTTTCGTTCGCAATAGAACGCAGCGAATTCATCTGTGTAGTCATCATTCAATAGTGTATAGTGAACGTCAAAAAGAGCTATTGACATATGATATTTCGATTTTAATAACAGGGCCCCAGATGTTTCGTTCGCGAGCTTTTATTTAGGCTTTAATGGACATTTGATATCTAGCTGGCTCCCATTAGCACAGCCTAACCTAGTTTTGCTCGCTGAATGCGAGTTCGTTGTAGAGCTACCCTTTTAATAGGCGGCATGTTACCTATTTCAATAAATGTTGGCTACTGGTTTTCATTGCACTTTATCACTTTTTTATTTCAGATGAATAGCTTTTCCGGGACATAAAGAAGTCTGTATTACTCAAGGATAGTAGTATTACAGTAAAAATAAAATAATAAGGTACATAAAGTAAATATCCTATGGCCCAAATATAGAACTAAGACCTTTACCCAGACAAAGACCAAAATAATAAAATATAGCCTTTATTTTCTTAAACATAGAGCTTCCTACAAACTTGTTAATAAAAAAGGAACTAAAAAATATAAATATTTTAAACATTTAATTAAATTTGATAATAAGAAAAAAATTCTTTATAAATAAAAGCGTGTTACATTGTGATTGCAAAAGAAAAATAATGAAAGTGTAATTCTAAGGTAATATGCTAAATGTTCTTTAATGTTCTATCAAAATGTTAACACGCTTTTATTTTATATTATCAAATTAATTATCAAATTTAATTAAAGGTATAAATTATTTTTAACTTTTTAGTTCCTTTTTTAATTAACAAATAATAAAAGCTTGTTTTTAAAAAGCTTTTTTATTTTTAACTTTTTAGTATTTTGTAGGGGGATAAGGGCTTCAGTACAACAGGATTCGCCCAGGTACCCTGAGGCGCAACGTTAACGATATGACATGTTTATACACCCTCATACCATTCAGCCCTCGGCACGTGCTCACCTTCATAACAATCGGAACGAACGAAATTATTTTTCCCGGGTCCCTATGGAGCTCCATCATCAGACCCTGGTTACTATCTAGGACCAAAGTACTTGTCAAGACAGATCAAACGAGTCCAAACTAGATGGGGTTGTGTCGTTAACTACCGAGTTCCTATGGCCACTTTATCGTTCCATCATCAGGCCCTGGTTACCATCTAGCACCAAGGTAGTCGTCAAGACGAATAATACGAGCCCTAACTCGATAGGGTTGTGTCGTTTAATTACCGAGTTCCTATGGCCATCTTCCAGCTCCATCATAAGATCCTTGTTACCATCTAGCACCAAAGTACTTGTCAAGACGAATAATACGAGCCCAAACTCGATAGGGTTGTGTCGTTTAATTACCGAGTTCCTATGACGACCTTCCGGTTTCATCATCAGACACTGGTTACCATCTGTCACCAAAGTACTCGTCACTACGAATCATACAAGCCCAAACTTGATAGGGTTGTGTCGTTTAATTATCGAGTTCCTATGGCCATCTTCTAGCTCCATCATCAGACCCTGGTTACCATCTAGCACTAAAGTACTCGTCAAGACGGATCAAACGAGTCCAAACTCGATGGGGTAGTGTCGTTTAACTACCGAGTTCCTATGGCCACCTTCCGTTTCCATCATTAGATCAGCTCCATGTCATAATAATTTTGTATTGTCATCCGATTTACATATGCATGCAAAATTTCAGCTCAATCGGTAACCGGGAAGTGGATCAAATTTAATTTGCAAGATTTGAACAAGCACAAACATCGGGACAGGTGAAACTAAATAAAAGCTTGAAAAAATATTTTTATTAGAATTGCCTCCGTAGTTCCAATGATAAATTTTTTGTGCTAAATTTTTATTATCATCATCAAAGCTCTTTATGGCCCCACTGCTGAGGCACGAGGCTTTCCTATTTATAGGAAGAACGGGCCATAGACGGTTGTCTATGGCCCGTGCGTGGTTACGCTGGCTCAGTGCGGATTGGTAGTTGTAAACGATTGTAAATGCAGCCGAGACCTGCCTTCCAAAGCACCGAGGAGCTCGAGATGATACATTTTTGGTCACCCATCCGATGATGCCTTTGCGAAAGGTGAAAAACCTTAGCATTCGCAGACCGGACACTTTAACCACTGCGCCATCGAGCTCCTAACGTAAGAAACTTTACCTCTTCATAATTTTAACGTAAATTTTAGCACCGCAACAGCACGGCTCCAACCCAGCATTTAGCTTGTCATTTAAATTAGAGCATTAAATCATGTGTCGTAAAATATATTTCATAATGTCAATATGAAAACCCGACGGCGAGCCAACGGCAAACCGTCAGCGCGATGGCGGCTCGTCGTCGGCTTTTTCATAGTTTGAATGACATTTAAATGCTGGGTTGGAGCGGTGCCGTTATAGTGTGCCATGCCCTTTATAAATACGAGTATGTTGTCGTTCAGCACAATACGGTGCCGGTGCATTCATCAATCACTCTCCCGGCGGGCGGTCGTTTTAGTTGATCACAGTTGTCACAATGCGAATTTCAGCAGCATTGTCCATTTATGTCGTTCTGTTTCGTTTTATTTCCAGCCGACACCTTTGTGAGACGTGCCGCGTTTTGCTTCAATGAGCTATACGTGTAGTCCAAGAGACAAAAATGTTCAGTAGTGTTTGTAATAATAGTATGTGCTTTTGTATTTTACTTTTATATTAATATTATAACAAACCTAGGCTAAGAAAAAAGATAAATAAAGAGAATAATAATGATAATTGAATTAATATAAATCATATCATTTGACTTAAAAATATCTTAGTAAAATATTATATATTTCATTAAAATAACATTTAACAGGTTGACCGCCGCCGGGCCCAGATACAATAGAAATTCAATTGTTTGTCGGTCAAATGACGTTTAAGGTGTTATGCGAATTAAATAAGAAGGCTATGGGCTATATCACTTTGTTTAAATTCTAAACTGAACAAAAAATCAAAACGAAACTTGCTGAAATTTTGACAGGACAAGAGAAAAAAGTTACTTACGTACCGAGTTATCTCTGAATAGTAATTAGGCGTTAACTTTAATGTTGTGTTCCGACAGTACTGTTGTAGTGTCGATGGACTTGAAAAAACATAGTGATAGCATAGCCAGGCGGACTTAGAAAAAGCCCTGCCAAACAAATCCAATGGTGCTATAAAAATAGATACGTTACATGCATACAAAACCAGCGCAAAAATGCTTCGAAAGTTTTCGTATGAATTTCAGGCGCAGCGGCAGCACAGACGCTCATTTTAAATTTTGAGAATATTTAAATAAAGTAATATTTATTTCAGTATTTTTTCTATTTTTTTTTTAAATTAGAACGAAAAATACAGTTATTATTTGTTAAATGGCATTCTTCTGACGAAAGTTAGATAAGTATCAAAATAGGGTTTTGTAACCAGTACTGTCAACTGACTCCGTTATCAGTCTCCTTCGAGAGCGATTGAGTAAGGCCAAAACCGAATTTTTGGCAGTAAACAGTCATGTACATCAACATTTTACATGTTACAAGCTTAACATACTAGACTTTGAGTGTCTACAATTATAGTTTTTGCAATACATATTACTTTATTAACAAAAAGTTAAGTGGGAAACGGTTTGGTAGTAACAAGATCAAAGTCAAAGATATTTAGCAAAGCTTCATACGCATACATATTATATGACAATTCTTATGGCAATCAGCACGTATGCTATTGTAATTTAACTAATTATCAGTTTTAGGAGGACAAAATACATTTTTATATTTAATTACATACAGGTTGCAGATTTGCATTCCCGCCATAAATTTACAGCTGATCGTAATTGCTACACTTAATGACTAAAACATACTTTTAACACGGAGCAAGTAATAAGGAACCGATTGATTAATAAAACGATTTCGGTGTAAATCAGAATAGCGACCGTCGTTTGATGAGACTGGGGATGCGGACCGTAGTAGGTAGATTAGAGAGCAGCGGGCGGACGTTAAGTCGATGAACTTACGTAAAGTGGCTTATGCTTACGCTTACTCTTACGCTTACGCATACGTATACTTTTGTTGCAATATTATTTTGCAATGTAGACTGTTCAATTACTTATTAACACAATTAAAAAATAAACTAATAATAGGTACCTACCGATCATGTTTAAGATACTCGCAGGTACTGCTCAAAGTGGGCTGCTCAAACCTTTACGTTCTATGCACAAATGAGCACGGCGCTTTAAGTTTCTAGCTAACTTTTGCAGCACACTACGATTTGACCTTTACACTTTCAAAAGCCATTAAAATCAGTCACACGGAGTCAAATCTGGCGACCTCGGAGGCTAGGGTACTGGCCCACCTCGACCAATCGACTGGGTTCCGAACACTTCCTCCACATAATCGCGCACTTGGCGTCCATAATGCGGAGGAGCCCCGTCCTGGTGGTAAAAGAGATTTCGGTGAAGAGCTAGTGGGACGTCATCAAGCATTACGTTAACTACGTGCTGCAAAAGTTGCAAATACGAGTTGCTGTTGAGATAACCCTCGATGAAATGGGGCCCGAGTAAATGTCTACCAACAATGCTAGCCCACACATTGATGCTAAACCTATGCTGAAACGAATCTTTTTTAGTCTTATACGGGTTCTGTTCGCGGTGAGCCCACCAATGTTCATTGTGGACGTTGTAAACACCGATCCGCGTAAACATACACTCGTCCGTCCATAGAATGCTAGCTTCTCGGTGTTCTAGTACCCAGTGACAAAAAGTGACCCGGGCGGCATGGTCTTGCTCGTTAAATTCTTGAACTCTTCTGAAGTGGAACGGGTGTCGGGTGTTGCTCCGACTTAAGCAGCCGCCAGACTGTTGTGTGGTGGACATTGAAGCGGCGGCCAGCATCACGAGTACTGGCACTTGGTTCCCGTTCGAAGTATTCGAGAATTTGCTCTTGCAAATCACACTGCCGCGACCCTGCGAATATCGAAGAACGTTGAACTGGCCATGATCCCTCCGTGTCGCGTCGTTGCGTGGCAGCAAGGATTAACTCGCGCGATGGAGTTGGTCTGTTTGGAAACATTTCCACGAACACGACCACGACGGCTCAACGTAGACTGTTCCCACTAATTGCGTGTAATCGCACCATCTCCACAAGTTCGATGTTGGAATAATTTTCCGTCATTTTCCTTTTTTTTTTTGTACACACACAAACAACACACTTAAGAACACGTTTCGCTCAAAATTCGCTAGGGCTAACAAACGTTTCACTCGTTCGGGGCGGCAGCGCGGCACACTGGCTTTGAAGCGCCGCGCCGCCGCGCCGACAAAGCTGCGGGCGCGCAGCGAGTCTCGCGCTCGCTGCTACCTACTCGTAACTTAAACCGGGTCACGGGTGGGCGGGTGTACGCGAACGAGCGTTTATTTTTAGTGCTACACAGACGTGCGATTCTTATTTACAGATTTTTAAAATATGATTATAATTTTTTCATATTTTTTTATAATTTGTTTGTAATAAGTATAAATAATTAGACATCTATGAATATGGCGTGAATGCAAATCAACAAGTTGTATACATCCTTTTTTAATATCGTTTTAAATTATATTTTCAGTATCATATCTTTTAAAGTTTGAACAAAAAGATTCCTTCTTTTCTTCGGAATGCCTCCAGGGCGCTAATAATGTATCTACTCTATTTACCTTGTATAATATCGTTGCTGCCATCAACCATTATGATATAATCCCGCGTTCTTCAGTCACTTGGACCGCACGTCAACTCTATTTCATTGTCCCTCGTCCACAAAGACTGGATCCATTAATTTTGTTGCCTCTTATGCTTGGTTGCTTTACTGCACAATAACTAAAAGTGTAACTTTCTAAGTATTCTTAGTAGGAAAGATAGGAAGGGGTAAACCAAGAAGAGCTAATATTGAACAAATTAAGAGGACTATTACATTTTGACCGTGATTGTTGCATAAAATGCCCAACTTCGGTGTTCTTGTTCAGAGAAACTGAAACCCCTAGTTAGACAATTTTGACTTATTGTTTGGTGGAGAATAGTTATTAGTACAATTCGTAGCGGTCTCACTTTCTGCAATTTCCCTTATCTATTTATATAAAGCCAAAATTCCGAAGCTAGTTTTCAATTGAATACGCTGACGGCAATTTTCAAGCTCATGGATTGAACTACTTTTACCTTCCGTTTAAAACGTTTTAGCGTTTGACACTCGCACTGTTAACCCAAACTCTATTCACTAAAGTTCAGCACACATTCAATATCGGATACTCAAAGACAACATTAAAAATGGTAGAAATCTCTTTAAAAAATCTCTAATTTTATAAGTTGATTGCTTCTTATAAATACTCAAAGTTAAATAATGAAAATTAAACATACCGATTCACTTATAATTATTGTGTATTCTAGTATGATTATTCCCACGTGAAAGATATTCTGTAAAAAGGGTACAAGTAAAAAGAAAAGTTTTGCATACAGTGGAGATTAACAATGGGAGGTATACAATTCTAAAATTCCGGTGTATTATTTCGGTTTTATGCTACGCCGTAGTCCGTAGCAAAATGTAGCCGAGTGGTGGCGTAGCGTATTCACAGCTCGTAGCACCGTAGTAGCTACGAATGGAAGTCGAAATGCGTCGTCAAAGCTGTTTTTGTACCAACATTTTTATCACAACTCGAAACTAACAGTGCGATGGTTTGTCTTTTTCTAAAACATTGAAGGGAATAGCTGTGGATATATTCCGAAATGGTATGATATTATGGTTTGGTATTTATAAATTCAATACCTGTTTAAACTTTAAAATGAAAATGAATCTGTTTTATTCGACTAAAACAGTACATACTCGTAGTTAGGTAGTGGCTGGAGCCTCCTTTTACACTAACAAGCCCGTCCCGTCGGTTTGAATCCCAGCGGGAGGTACATGATCGTACTCGGTTTAGGTGAAGGGCTCGTTCGTCCACCTGGCTAGCTACCACCATATTATATGAAAATGTCGCCATAACATCAACGTTAATAGCATTGTTTCGACAGAAAGAGATAAGATAGCCAGTTCCTTAGTGCTTAAGGACTCAGGTTTCACCTTCAGCCTTATCATCGTTTAACACTATGTACGATGAAAGCCAAGTGCATAACTGTATGAGTAAATAAAAAAGCAGAGAACACAGCGTGTTTATTGTAACAAAAGGCTTCAGCGAAAATATTTGTTAATGATAAACCTTAGCGGGTCTTTTTTTATTACTGTGGACATTGGACTTGTTGAAAGGGAAAATAAAAGTACAGAGGGCATCCATCTAAACCTTTGTAAACAAAATTTATTTAGTAGAATAATTTTTTGTAACAAAAAACGACAACTTTGAACATTCGACTGCCACATTTGTCTAATGGTAACATTACTAGTATTAGGTATTGCGACCCAGAGGTCTATGGTTCAATATGCAAGTACGGTACAAAATTTAATGGATTAAGATAGCCCGCATATTTTAGAATACAAAACAGAAAAATATGCTTCTGTGTTTTCCACAGAACACATATGTAGCAGCTCCTTTGTTGAGACCCCACAATCCGATACGGATTTCAATATCTCTAATGGGACCGTTAGGATAGCTGTATACATGTTTTATAGACGCTCCTTTTGTTCGAGAACTAGAAGGTTCAATTAAACACATTCTTCTTGATTTAGAGTAATTTAACTGATACAAAAAGCTTGTAATAAAATATGACAAAAAGCTGGCGAAATAAGGTAAAAGCAAGTAAAGATATTAAATATTTAAAAATAAAAATGTGGACATGAATTCGTTTTGGAGAAACTAAATGTATGCTTGTTTGTTTTTTATAACTATTATTATCACCAATACTATTTTTCTTTATTTGTTATTTAATTCAATTTTATAAACTATACCTCTACTATATCTATCACAAAACGTAGACAAAATTTAATTGTGCCCTGGTTCAAACTGATGCTGTCTTAATGCTATACAAAGGTAGACGATAGAGCATTAGTTTTAATTAGAAACAGCTTAAGTTTGGTCCACCTTTTAGAGTAATTGGAATTGTGTTTGCACAATATCGTATTTAAATAAAGCAAATATGACATTTTCGTAATAACTGTCATAATAGTTATCTTGTTGAATTATACCATAATTATTTAGATGTTTGATTTGAGAAAAAAAGTGCGATATAAAATACTCTTTAATGTCTTTTCGACAAATATATTTAGGGGTTAATTAATAAAAATCTTTAATTATTAATTTGACTAGGGTTCAAATCGATGTAAAACCGACCAAAAACCATTTTCATTTAATTCGCATAAGTATTAGTTCAAGATCCCCATCGTGTCTTTCCAGGCCCTATCAGTGGAAAGTTTATAGGCTGACCTTACTGTACTGTGAACTTAAGTACTAAACTTATGCAAGCTTGCCTAACTTTACAGTACTTATGTTCACAGCCTTTGAAGAGACCTTCCTCGTTTCTATTTTAAGAAGTGTCTCTTAATCGCTTGCCTGAAAAGATCTATTTTAAGTTTGTGTCTTCACACACGTTTCGAGATATTTGTATAGTCACAGCCACATGATGTATGTGTACAATTACTCCTCTTTGTTTTATATATATATAGTATTACTGCTGACCCGGCTTTGAGGTAGGCTTAGGTACCGCTTTGACAGTTTCTATGACAACAAAACAAACAAATCGTATTTCTATTTGTTTATCATTATCATATTATTATCAGTGTTTGCATGTATTTATACATGTAAACTTTCCTCTTGAATCTCTCTATCTATTAAAAACGCATCAAATTCCGTTGCGTAGTTTTAAAGATCTAAGCATACATACATAGGGACAGACAGACAGCGGGAAGCGACTTTGTTTTATACTATGTAGTGAAGAGTAGCAATTGTTTACTTAACTCGGTAACGCCTCGGTGGCCGAGTGGCAAAGCGATCGGCCCAATACCCGAAGGTCCTGGGTTTGATTCCCAGGTCGGGCAAAGTGTTTCGGATTTTTCGATGCATAGCCCAGGCTAGTGATCACCAACCCGCATTTGGCAAGCGTGGTGATTAAGCCAATACCCATCAATTGTAGTGATGACTTGATTTCTATGATGGAGGCCTTTGCCCAGCAGTGGGACAGTATAAGCTTTTTCTACTAGTACTACTCAACTGTGCTCGTGTTTGTACTCTGTACACACTTAGCTTAACAGCAGTTTCAAGAAGTCGTTTTGTGCTTTGTGTAGCGTAGCGTTATACTACTACCCGTGCGATCAGTAAGCATATAATTTGGCTGGATTCCCAAATGTCGGGAGTTCGTGATCCCTCCGAATGTAGTAACTTTTTCCATTGCGTTTCCATTTTCGACTATATTTTTTGTTTGTAAACTTTTTGAGAGAAGTACTTTTCTATTCTTTAGCCTAATGACTAGTGAATATCGAACTCATTTTAGGTTGAATTAAGAAGAATATACGTCTGTTATATACAAATGACTTGGGTATTAAAGTATTTATTACCATCCAATTAATCTAATCTGTTACATCTATCTTATTTAATCAATTTATACGTAAACAAACTTTTGCCAAAAAATTGCTAAGATTGGCCCAGATAAACATTGAAATTGAAATAGTTTTCATAACAGCAGCACGGCAGCGCTTCAAATTGAATCGGCCATCTTGTATTTTAAACGAGCACTCGCTCAAGTGAATAGTCATTTCTATGTATTTTCCGATGTCGTTACGAGCCTTTATTATGCAAAGCAGCCTCGGCTCACGGCTGGCTCTGTTGAGTGCCGTTTTGTACCATCAATTTACGGTATCTGTAAGGTAGTTTCCACCTGTTACTATACAATTTCTTCAAAGGTATTGTATTTGTAACTGTAGGACGTGAGCGTCATATTTATGACAAAGTTACCTTAAGGCGACGCAGCATTATTCTAATACGGAGCGTTCGCGCCCCGTACCATAAGAAAAACTGTTTCTTTTCTTTCCAATTAAACCTACAAATAAGTTTAAAAAAATGAACTAGCATATTGAAGTGTGTGTTAAGACTAATCCACTAAAAAAAAATAGATTTAAATCGGTCTGGTTTGCCTGTAAAATGCAAGTCTATGTTTTAAAAGTGGTTACTTTGATATTTTTTCTCTGTTATAAAAGTTAACAAATCGTGTTTCTGCAACTAGCTAAATCAAGTCAATTCAATGAAAAATCATGTCATCAAATATCACTTTCATATGTTTTGTAATTGTTGGGAAAAATAACGGAAAAGCCACATTAATTTCCAATGCGTTGCCTTAATTTTTAATAGGCTCTTGTTTACTGTATCCTCAAAAGTTGATGAGGTTGACGCTGTTGTAAATTTGCCTTATCATTAGCGTATTAAGTTTCTAAGCTTAAAATAAAATAAATAAATAATAAATGTTTCCCACACTCACACCAATTATCTAGCCCCAAGAAAAGCTTCCTTAAGAAACTTGTTAAAATGGTTAACTAGACAACGGATAAACATACTTAATATACTTTAATACATAGGAAACACCCAGACCCGAAACAATTTAGAAAAACAGGTATTTCTAAATTGATCCGACCGGGGATCGAACCCGGTACCTCAGAGATGGCGACACCATGAAAACCGGTGTACAAACCACTCGACCAAGGAGGTCGTCATATAATTCATTAAAATTATATCATTCATTAAAATACAAATACAGTACAATTATATCATAATTTATGTGAGAATTAATTTTAACAATTGTTTACAAACCATTAAAAGAAATCAACAAAAAAAAATCAACACTAATACATATAAAGATAGTGTCACTACCAACATCGCTGTCCCAACTCAGAATGCTGGATTTTAACAACGACAACCACAGGGACAGATCCCATCAGATTTTTCTCCACATTTGGTACCTTGAAATTTCTTAATTAGTCTGCCAGTACGTGAGTGCTATTTCGTTTAAAAGTAAAATATAAAATATATAAAAAGGAAATTTAACTGCTTTCTTTGAACAAATTTAAAAATCGCTAAAAGTTCCGGATTACCCCATACTGTGATTACTGACCCTGTACATTAGATTTCAAGATATGTTCCATTTGCTCGTATTTCCAAAAGGACAGACAAGCAGTAGTCTTGCGGTAAGGCGCGTCTATTATGCAGAGTAGCAGCGCCTCCGATCCGAGTGTACCATCTAATTTTATTGCCCGTCCGATCCGCACCTGCGGAAGCGGCCATCTTGAAGTGGATACCGATGTAGTTTCAATTGAAAAACGTTACCGACAGTAATTTATCTTTTATAGGGTTAGCGCTAGGAGATTACTCTAATAGATCTATAGAGCTCTATAATAAAAGTCGAATAACGAGTGAACAATGAAAAGTAGACGTAACGAATGAAATGAAAACCGCAACATGTTTATTCTACCTTGATAGTATCGAGTGCGCGTGTTATTTTAGCCGTACAGATGCAATGTGGGAGTTGAACCTTTTGTGAACTGAGCACTGTACTGTACTTAGTGCGAATTTTGTTTTACATTCGATCTTGTGAATGAAAATGAGAAATTGTATGGTATGGCATTGAAGTAGCGCTTACTAGAACAAACAAGGACAGTAAAATCTTTGCTGTACGTAACACAAATTATCGTTATCGTTAACGTAAAACATAACTCGCATTATGCTCTCTGGTGCATTTACTTGGTGCTCTTACTTACATATTATTTTATAAAGTTTACGCGAACATCACTACACATTGAAATGAAACAACTTTTACGGATCTTTGACGTTTCAAACCCTTTGCAGGGTCCGTGACAGGATAAACATTAATTAAAAGTAATGTGTAAAATAAACGCGAGTAGATCCGTAAAAGTTGTTTCATTTCAATCTTACTTACTTGTTAAGGCGCATGATCGAACGAAACAAATGGTATGAAAATTCGGTTTAGGCACTCTATACCAACGTGTTTATATAGTTGAACGTGTAGCATACTAATGTACGGAGCACTGCTTCTTCTGAAATCGTTACATTACTAGACCCAGAGTTGGTTACAGCTTTTGTTTTATAAAATAAATTGTACGTAATTTTGTTAGTCACACAAATTCGAAAAAGCTATTGCTTTTCGTCTCAACCAATGGTACGGTACAATAACGCCGAAGAAGAAAGCGCATTTCACCCGTCATCTTTAACCACTGAGCAGAAGTCTATCTTATCTCTATCTGTCTTAACGCAACACAGCCTTAAACTATTGATATGGAGACAGAGTTAAACAAAATGGTGGTAGCAGAAATGGATAAAAACAAGCCCCAACATCAGCCGAACCCTAAAATCAAATCCAAGACAACTAGGTCTATCACACCGGTCTCACCAGACCACAGAGAACAGAATAATAGAATATAATAGAAAATCGTTTATTCAATGCCATTTACAAAAATTTATATTTTTTTTGCATAAAAATACTTCATAAACAGATACTTTTTAAAGAAATGACAATGAAATGGCATTTACGGACATAATATGAACTAAAAGTACTTAGTTAAACACAGCCTTTGACTGCTATACTGATAATGCTGTTTACTTGTTGCTTTAGCATTATAATTAGCATTCCATTATGAATGCTAATCATAATGCTAACACACCACGACGCTGGTCTTCCGTAAACACCATACAAGAAAGAAGCTATGTGCTACGCGCAACTTGCCAAAAAAAGCTTGAGAATAGAATACAATAGATTAATATTTATTTGTGAAATGCAGGTTAGGTACAATGTCATAGATTAATTAATCCTTTATTGCTTAAAGCAGACGTTATACAAGACATATACAAAGGTGAACTTATCGCTAGAAGAGGTTTCTTCTAGCATAGCTGCGGTATGGAACGAAAGTATGCGGGACTATTCTATGAAACTAATTACTGATACAGATACATACTTAAACTAACCATAATGTATATACATATACATTCACATACTCATTATTTAGTTTCACTATATACATAACGTTTCGTTTAAAAGATGATTATAGTATCTCGTACAATGTGATTGATAATTCGTAGTCATAGTGTCACTGACCATTAGGTGAGATGAAAGCCTCGCGCTTATCCAAGTTGTAAAATAAAAGAAAGTACTATAATCCAGGCCTTTGTAGTAAGTAGGTTTTCGCTGCATTCTTGGCTCGAGTCCCTAGTCGCCTAAGCTGGAATATAGCTCAATTTTCCATCTCAGACAAGCAATAAGGATTGTGGATGTCAGAAGTAATTTATGGAATAATTTCTTTGTCTGAAGCTCAGAAATAACTCTTTATAAATGGTAGTTTGTGTATGGACAGGGACACAGCTGGTTGTACTCCCACGAGCAGAGCGTGGCAAAGATACACAAAAGGTTTTTTAACGGCGGGATTTGTAGTTTATTTAAGGATTTTCGTGGGAGCTCTCGGTAATTGAAGTATAATGACGTTTATCTTTGAAATGACGAAAAGACGAAAAGCATTTTAATATGTATGATTGCTTTGTCTTGGGGGTAAGTGGAGGGGTTTGACTCGTTAATTTATTTTGCTTTTGATGTTTCTTTTATATTTTACTAGCGGCCGCTCGCGGTTTCACCCGCGTGGTTCCCGTTCCCGTGGGAATATCGGGTTAAAAATATCCTATGTTTTAAACCAGGTTATAAACTATCTGTATGCCGAATTTCATCTAAATCCATCCATCCGTTGCAGCGTGAAGAAGCAACAAATATACACACATACAAAAACTTTCGCATTTATAATTTAGTGTGTACATCAAAAGTATTTATAAAATTAAAGAGTTCTTCTAAAATACGGAGGGCTATTCAATTCCAACCTTGAAGAAAAGGGGAAAGAAAGTCTGCTTTCTTGCGTTTTCTTCGCAGTACAAGTTCGAAATTCCCAAGTACCTATATTGTTGTTAACAGTTACGTTCCTCTTTACTTGTAATTCTTGGAATGGTCAAAGTTGTGACAAAAGCAGAACCTCATTGCTTTTAAGATGAGTGTAACAGGCCCTCAACTTGCTGGTAGGTATCGCACTCAAGTGGACAATCTTGTTTGCAATGTAAAATGTATTTTTCAAGTGGCCTCAATGGAAATAAGGGTTGTATTTAAACTTTTAATTTCTTCACAAGCAAATGAAAATACGCACAATTGACGGGGTTGTGACACGTCGTAGGGCGTTAACTCATTTGACAGCGAACTATAGTCCTATAGAAATAGTTATATTATATATGTATATATAGCGAACTGTAGCTGTTGTATTATTTCAAACTTATTAAAGATCGTCTGGTCTAAGACGGTGTGCTTTTCGACTTATACCTGCCACACGCCTTATGAATATGATAAAAACATTGTTTGAAGAACTAACTCCTGTTCTTAATCTTATCTGAGTTCACAATATTAGTGTCAAAGTAGATTTAAATAATTGTACTAACATAGATTTCAAGCTCCTTTTACTAACAAGATATAGATGTGTAGTAATCTGAAATAAAACTTATTTTTTATCCCGATATTCCTACTGGAACGGGAACCACGCGGCTGAAACCGCGAGCGGCTGCTAGTAATAAATAGGTATGGGTTCACGGCAGTAGTCTAACGGCGCTATGGAGATTTCTTTCACCACGATTTCTTGCATTCAACCCGAGCATGTATGCCGACGCTTTCTCTTATTTATAAACATACAAACATTTTTATGATTACTAGCTGACCCGGCGGACTTCGTACCACATTGACAGTTTTCTATGACAACAAAACAAACAAATCGTGGAACATTTTGTATTGGAAAATTAAATTGTAAAAAAAATTTTTGGGGTTGACCACCCTTATCACTTAGGGCATAAAAAATAGATTACGACCTATTGTCAGACCTACCGAATAAACATATAAAATTTTATAAAAATCGATCGAGCCGTTTCGGAGGAGTATGGCAACCCACATGTGACAGGAGAATTTTATTTAAATATATTTTTTTTATAAGTAAGTATAACATTTTTTTATTAAATTTGAAGAATAAAAACTTGTTAAGTATAACTTCACGCTAAAAAGAATTTCACGCTTGAATCTGTATTAGAATACTCGATATATTATAATATCGACAATAATTTATTGCTGAATTTCTTACAAATTGTTAAGATGTTATAAACTTAAATTGGTAAAAATATTTATATGTAGTTCTAGGGTAACATTAAGAAATATTATTCAAATTAATTTAAATGTTCAAATTAAAAAGACAAGCTCCAGTCTTCTTGTGACCACAGACCTTGTAAAGGGTTCGAAACGTCAGGATTTATATCAAATATTATTTAAAAAAATAAAATCAATTTCTCGTAGACTTAAGAGAACAATATTATTTATTTATACTAGTAAAGAGGTCACATTTGTGACTATGTTTGTTTGTCGGGGCTAATCTCTGAAACTACAGGTCCAATTCCAAAAAATCTAGTTTATTTACCAAGTGGGTAACATAGGCTAGATTTTAATTTGATAAAAAAATATATTTTAAAATCTCATATCCACGCGGAAGAGGTCGTAGGTAAAGTGTGTTCAATATTTCAGTATGCATATTCCGTTTTGTTGTTTGTTAGTAGAAATGCGCCTCACTAATAAAATGTATCGTTAACCAAGTGACTCGTTGGTTCAATCCGCATAATCCGCTGCATCGTTGTATGCGCGAGGTCAATTGAGTATTCAATCCAATTAGGCGAGACCACGGGCGTACGCCATTTGCTGTGCAGGGTCACAACACTAGTCCTCTTTAGGTCGGTAACTATACTTTAATATCAGTCTATTGATGTGACGTTAGCACATTTATAAGTGCCAAAGTAAATAGCCTATATCCTTTCAAACCACTGGGTTAAGGAAAGGCAATCATTGTTTATTTATTTATTCAATAATACCAAAACAAGAATTACAGTCAAAAGTTCCAAGTGCCAAAATAAAGAAAAAAAAAAAAAAAAAAAAGTTACAACAACAATTAAAAATTAATTAAAAACTATAACAACAATGACATTTAAATTACTTACATCAACTAATTTAATTAAATTACCAATCACTAAATTAAACAAAACCAAAGAATAAAGCTAGTTAAAATAAGAATAAAATAAATAATAAAAACGAAAGGAATTCATCGGAAATGCACTTGCAAGATGGTCGTCACTTTTGCATAGTCCCATTGTAATGCAGTTACACTATATGGCTCGATTACCATGCTTGCCAAATGTGGGTTAATATAATGTCTAGGTGTGATGTGCGTAAATAGTGTTCATACTGTCAGCAAAGGCTTCCATCATTTAAATGAAGTCATCGCTACATACAATTGGTGGGTAATGGCTCAATCACTACGCATGCCAAATGCGAGTTATTATGATGTCTGGGTATTAATGTGCCGTTAGCACATGGTTATGTTAGTAAAGTGCATAGTTTATGTACTGTCCTACTGCCACTGCAAATGCCACCATAATTGATTAAACGAAGTACCCATCGATTGTAGCGATGACTTGATTTCAATGATGGAGGCCTTTGCCCAACAGTGGGACAGTATATAGGCTATTTACTTTACTTTACTATTAGCCATGCTGTTTAGGCTAAGATGGCTTTTTTGTGATGAGACAAAGAGGATATCGATGGTACAGCGGTTTGAGCGTTTGTGTTGCGATCTTTCAAGTTAAGCAACTTTCGGGTTACCATTGCCATCTATATACATATAATGACTTGTCCTGACTGACTGACTCACCATCGCCGAGCCTAAACCGCTGAAACTAATTAAATAAAATTTGGACTGTAGGTTAATTGAGTGACGTAACCAGCCACTAAGAAAGGATTTTACGGAAATCGTGTGATATATTTGACCCCCTTAGGGTGTCCTAAGGGGGTCAAATATGGGGTGAAAGTTTGTATGAAAGCCCGTCAAATTGGTTTTGGGTTCTTGCAAAAGAATTAAAGACTGACATGTCTCAGGAATTTTGTTTATTTTTCTTTAAATGAGTAAAAAAGGGAGGTTTTTTTAGGTTTTTTATAGGGAAATCGTTATTTTTAAAGTAATAAAACTATCAAAATGAATATTTTATTCGATCTTTAGATTTTTCAACAATAATAAAGAATGACGTGTTTTAGCATTTTTCGAAAAACCTCCCGAAACCTCCCTAGCGAGGTGAAATAGGGGTGGAAAGTTTGTATGGAAATCTGTCATTCTTTAAATTTCGGTATTTGGCCTGGTTAAAAATTACGAAAAGTTTCAGGATTTTTGGAAAACGATCCCTTAAGTAGGGAATGACCATATTTACAGGTTTCCGAACGGACCAAAATAGTTATACACACTGATCTTTATTACGCGGTTTTGTGTTATACTTTTTACTAATTCTAGCTTGCATGGATGGGCTTTTTAATGATACAAAATGAAAAACTTAATGTTAAAAAGACGTGACATGTTTCACTAACCCTTATTAATTATACCAATATGATATTTACCTTTAATAAGTTTGGCTTTTATTACGAACAAACACAAGTCATGTAGCCCACGTGAGCAAAACCGCAAACAAAAAGCTAGCTAAATATATAAAGAAAACTATCAAAATGTTTAGTCGGAGTGGACGACGCCGACGTCTAGCCAGACTTTTCGATCTTACACTTTATAATCTATTGATTCAGCCTTACAGACGGACTGACCGAATGAGCCGACACCTGACTTGAATGAAGCTGACGAAAACATCTGCCAATGAATATAAAGATAACTAAATTTTAACTTTTTATTTTCAAGTGCTAATTGCTGTACTGAAGCTAAATTAAATATTTATAAAATTTATAAAATACATACATCCTGGCTGGGTCGGGTAGGCGTTTATTTTTTTCACTGTATTTTATAAATTTTATAAATATTTAATAAAGATCAAGAGAACTATCAAAACTTTTAAGCCAGAGAGAACGATGTCTTGCACGCCAGACTTTTTGAACTTACGTCTTATAATCTTTTGATCTAGCTCAGCAATGGGGAAATAGATTTAGAGATAAGCCATATACACTAATTACAACATTTCTGCGGGCCAAGGGGGATTTATTCTAAAACAAATAGATAACAAAAATAATCAATTACCTATATTAAATGGATTGTTTATGTAATATAAGATGACGGATTACAATCGCGAGCCGCCATTTCCCCATCCGATCTAGCCTGACAGACAGACACAGACGGAATGTCCAGAGCCCTGACTGAACTAAAATTGTGACAAGGATCCCCTTTGGACACAACCTACCACAAAACTAAATGTTAAATATGTTTGAATATCAGTTATTGTTAACTGTTTTGTTGTCCAATAAAACAAAACTATTGATACTTTTTATCGGAGTAGACGACGTACATCTTGCTGTCAGACTATATAGTCTATGGATCTTTATAACATAGGTAATACCACCGACCAAATTAATATAGGTCTGTGGGTAATACCTTAGTTATCGAAATCCAAAGACAAATAGCCCCAATAAGCAACCAGCTTTTACCCAATAAATCTCTAATATACCTTTAGAATTAAGATAAATGCGATAGGTATTTATTGTTCTTCGCCGATAACCTACCCAACTATTATCGACCTAAACCGCTTCGCCCGGTAATTACTGGAATTAGTAAGTCCCTACCGATTGGATCTGGTTCGGTGCGGCGGCTTTATTAAGGTGATTAATTGATATGTAACTTTATAGGCTAGCTGCTGTGCTAATGGGTAACCCTTTCTCATATAATATCCCATATATATGCTATTAGTTACGTCCCATATTAGAGAAGATGCACCGGTGTGTGTCGACATCACATCTCTCATAAACCCGACAGCGTCAGAAGGAGGGTTATGTTTTATACTTCGATCAACAATATACTCATGTATGATTTCTCTCTTTCTTCTTTCTTTTTCTTTCTTTCTACGAATATTTTTACTAAACATAAAGCTTATGGTAACATTCATTAGTATGTGACTGAAATCTCTATGAAAAGGGTTTCAAAACCATTAAACTCAGGCGCCAAAAAGCTGTGATCACAAAAGAATACAAAGATCGTTTCAAAATATTGTCTGCGAGTATAATGCAATATTTAACATTTCATCATTTAAGATATCGCTGTTAGTGATAAGGCCGCCCTTTGTACGACTCCAATTTTAATTTTTTAAATTCTTTGTCATGTATATTTTTTTATGTGTACAATAAAGTATTTTATTCTAACATTAGCTAAAATTCATACATATCTGATAAATGTAACACCTTTCATACACTTAGCAATAAATAATTTGAGTTTGATTTTGATTTTTACCTAAATCATATAACACGATTTAAATATTTGATTTGACAGATATTTATAAGTTATAGAGAAGAGATCACATTATGTTGAACCTATTACGGCGTCATATATTTTTGTTTCAAGTTGTCATAAAAAAAATTTGGTAGTCCTTACAACTTACAAACTTTTGAGCAATCAGAAAGGAATCCCTACTGTTTATTACCATACGCAAGCCCATGCGAAGTCGCTAATTGGAGTAGAGTCTAATTCTAAATGAATTACCTACCATTTAGCGTAACAACAGTCATTTGTTAACAACTTCCATGATACAATTTATTCATGTAATATGATAAATTAGGACGTTTTGGTGACTCGCAATATCCCTATTACTGTGTAACTGCTGTTTTTAATGGATTTTAGTTTAAAATCAACACGATCACTATATATATTGTAATTATGTACATCATAGATCCTCTCGCATTTTTTTACATATAATTTTACCCTGACGTATGAACCGTTTTTTGCGTCGGTGGTCGCGGCGGGGACCACGTGACGTGGTCATAACATAAAATGTAAATAAACGCGAGTTTGTTAAGTCTAGTATTCGTAATGTAATTTCACTGGGCAAAAATAATTGCTAGACACACAAAGAGCTATCATGACGCAGATGACCTTACTAACGCAATGTGTCATGTTCTTCCGTCACGTCAGATGCAGGCCACCACATGTCAATATTCATGGAAGTATTCGTAATGGTGGTGGCTGGCCTAAGCGTGCCTATCATCGTAACGTAACATGTTCGCTTCATGTCAGTACAGTGAGCCGAGCGTATCGAGCTGATGAATGACGTATCAAGCTGATGGTCGCTCTGGTCAGTCTCTACCTTTATTAATTTTAGCGGTCAAAGAGAAATGCCTGGACATGCATTGAGCTGCCATGACGAAGATGATCTCACTGACGTAAAGTTTCATGTTCCTCCGTTAGATGAAGGTCACCATGT
Organism: Eudonia lacustrata; assembly: GCA_947562085.1. NCBI lineage: Eukaryota > Metazoa > Arthropoda > Insecta > Lepidoptera > Crambidae > Eudonia > Eudonia lacustrata. The sequence goes on along the minus strand of OX387318.1, from coordinate 12,454,122 downwards.
CAATGTTCAATGGAATTTTCACAACACAGCGTCAAGTGTTGTTGTGAAAATTAAAAAAGTTTGTTCTATTGTAATGGAAAATATAGGTATAAACTCGTCGCCGCTCGAAGGGTCCTCTTTTTGAAGTGAGTTATTGTTAGATTTTTATTATAATTATGTGATGGTCAAAAGCCCATGAGATTGGTCGGCTTGGTGGGTTTGCTCAAGACCCTTTTTTTGTAGATTTATATTGTTGAAAACATAATTAATTTTCTTATGTGTTTGTTACAGGTACGTCCTTATCCTTACAACTAATTCACTCAAACTGAATTTCAAGTAAAGAATAGCCATAATGACGATAACATAAAAAGTAAGTACATATTATAATATTTATATCAAACCCAAAAAATATAAAACAAATTTTCTTCTAACTCAGCTGCCGAGACATTGATTTCCCTTATCGCTCTTTCTAATGTTTGTTTAATACGCTTTCTCGCCAGCGTTGTTTCACCAATGTTTAGGTATTACTAGTAGTAACATTATTTTTATGTTATAATATGAACACCGACCGATGCAAAAAGGAGAAAACTACAAGGGTGAATCCGTGTAATTGTTAAGTAATAAATGTTAAGTCACGTTCTTTACGGTCGGCGTTTTGAACTGGCATGAAGATGAAGTACATCATTTAGTCATATTCTTGCGTAAGTATGGAAATCAGAACACAAAACTTGAAGCAGTCCCATGTTGAGGCATGCAGCCTCTTTTAACTGACGATAGCTAAGTCCGCCAGCATCGTCCAGACATTTATGATACGTGACTTTCCGGACCTCTCTTTCCTGGAATTCTACGTTCAAGGATTAGCCGTGGGAACTCTTAAAATAATCCTCTCTACGTATGTGTCTGAAAAAGGCGACCTTGCGACTCATGACTGAAGACATCAGTCTTCCCCTACTTCAATCTGCCTTTTGCTTTAGTCAGCCTTCTTGTCTAATAAGTTTTTTTAGTCTGGTCCATGGTTATTTGAACATTTTGCGTTGAGCATACACCTCAAACGTTTCTAACCAGTCATATATTTCATTTAACAAGACCTACGTTTTCAGCCATATATAAGCGTAGGTAGACCAAATGTAGCATCGCATAATGCGGTGAATTACAGTACAATGTACACACTTGAACGAGTATTATATGTATTGAGTTATATCAGCAGCTCACCTCACGGCGAATTAACGAGTTAATATTATGGTCCATTTTACTGCTCAGCGTGTAAATCGGCTCATTTAGATGTCGGTACGATAACACTAAAATGACTTTACGAATTTCGCATTTTGAATGTGTTTCAGACGCTATTTATGTTGTGGCAACAACACTTAGTACTTAGATTATTTATCTACATACGTAAAATTATTTATAATTAGGTTGAGTACGCTGTACTGTTTAGTAATTATGCTCAGATGAGGTTTCAACTCTCAACCTTATTAGTATACGGTACCTAATTTTTTATATAATTATGTTCTGTATTATTATTATAGTCGTTTATATATACTTATTTGTAGCTTCAAGCATTAAATAAAAGTGGTCAAGTCTCGTAACTGCAGTTGCACTACGGTCTATAAATCTATGACCAGCTGCTAGAAATTATAAAAAATGCTTAGTCAATTGATCTATGTTAATGTTTATAAAAATATTAACATTAGCATTTAGAAAATACTCACCGTCGCTCAATTACAGAGTCATACCTATTATACTGAATCAAATAATATTTAGTGGTCTATTTAAACTCTATAATCTAATTCCGAATGTTGAACATCTCTGGCTGCCACAAAATCAAAGCAATAGATAATATAAACATTTGATCTACACAAAGGCGTAACGGACTGACGTCTTTCGCTGGCTTTCTTATATAATTGATGTTGCTTCAAAAGAAGGACTCTGCGAAGTGATTCCGATGAGATCTAGAGTTAGACAATGATCGACCGATGACGTCTCCACTTTGACTTAAGCTATAAGCCCCATGCATTCGCTTTTTGAAAGATTGTCAGTAAAATTACTGCAAACACACAGCGGGTAAGTGATTGGCCTTGATCTTGCATGATAGTAAATTACGATAAGGCCGAGAGCTGAAGCGCAGTTTAACTGGAATCCTCAACGTCTGAGGAAATGGCTATCTTATCTCTACCTGATGGAAGACACACACCCTAATGCTGTCATCATTGCTGATATGGCGACATCATCATCATCATCATCTCAGCCATAAAACTTTCACTGCTGTACATAAACCTCCCTCAAGGATCTCCACATGACCGGTTTTGTACAGCTTACATCCAGCGGCTTCCCGCGACCTTTACCAGATCGTCGGTCTACCTTGTTGGAGGTTTGCCCACATTGCGCTTTCCAGTACACGATCGCCACTCGAGAACTGTTCCGCAGCGGTCATCATTCCTGCTAGCGATGTGCCCTGTCTGTCCACTGCCACTTGAGCTTAGCAACTCATGGCGACAGACTTGATGATATTGTGGTAGGTAGCCAGCATAATATGTACAACCGCTGGGAATTAAACTCGGGGTATAGATCTGTCACCGGTGGTCTTACCGTAAGAACACAGAAGCGGATTTTTAAACGACAGCAAACTTTTTTTAAATAATACAGTCATAAATTAGATAATCTAAGCGTGTATATATCAGTCTATATATCTGAATTACAGCTTGTTGGATACAACTGTTTTCATAATTTTCATTTTATGACTGTATTATTAAAAAAAAAGTTCTATATGTCATAAAAGTTATAGTAGTATATATATATCAGTGTTCTATATATATAAATATATAATCTAAGTATACACGTATAATATAATCAAAACATATATTAATGTTATGGCCTTTGTGCAGTAGTGGACGTCTTTTGGCTGAGATGATGATGATGATGATGATGATGATATATTAATCTTAGGACCAAAATGCTATGTCCAAAGTGCCGTAACTCCTAACACATCATGTTCTCCTAACAATTGCGAGTAACAAACAATTGATTTGAATAGCACTGCGTTAAACAGGATAATAAACCTAAGGCAGTATAAATAAAGCTCTTATTGCCCGACGAGTCATCACAGGCACTTTGGCTCAGTTCGGCTCTAATTAAACGCATAAACATTAGGAGATACATTCCCAGTTATCTCGTACCCGTTCGCCCCGGGCAGCGCGGGAGATGTAATTTGGTGGGTGTTGACGGCCGTTATGGCGGGGTTGCGCTCGTTTCAAATGTAAATAAATAATTATGGGGTGACGCACACAACTTACTGTAAGGGACACAGACAAATGTTGTTTTTTTTGGAGAAGAAACATACAATCCAATTATGTTTATAGTATAGTTAATATGTTAACCTTTTTGACAGAAATCGTTTTTTGTTTGTTTTTAAGCCTCATAATAAAATAATTTATTAATACTAAAGTGCACGTTAATTCTTGAACATTATAATATAATAATTAAACAATTTTAAGATTGTATGCGATAAAATTTTTAGTTCCAGTCTTGAGTCATTCAAAATATAAAAAATAAAGAACTCGATAGCCCCGTCCCGTTCCTGTTAATTTCCCGGGGAAGCGTCACCCCAGGCGTCATTATTGTTTTTCGTCGCTCAAGGGCTCATTTGTGTAGCTGTATTTGTCGGTTTTGCCGGTTAGAAGACAAACAATATGTATGTGCTGTTCCATCAACGATTTCTTTTTTATACTTAGCACGGCAAATGACTCCATACCACCTGATGTTAAGTGGAAATGGAGTCCAGACGCGAAGACAACTGGTGCAGCGTGAAAACAACGCAGCATCACTGTTAACTTCACTCTGCCGGCCTACAACGTGCTTCTTCACGCCTCGTTTGAAGGACCCCATATCATAAGAAGGAGGGAAAACTGGTACTGGTAGACTATTCCATCTTTTGGAGGTGCGACAAAGAAACGAGTCACCAAATTTCTTTGTGCGCGATGGGATATTTGTGACAGTGAAGCGATGACTCCGAAAAGCAGCACGTGTACTCCTATGGAGGAAGGGAGAAGGTGGGATAAGGTCAAAGAGTTCTTCAGAGCACTCGCCGTGGTATAAGCGGTAGAAGACGCTGAGTGATGCTATATCTTTACGCAATTGCAGGGGTGCGAGAGTATTAGTGACCTCTGCATTGTCGATAATGCGTACAGCGCGACGCTGCAATCTGTCTAAAGAAGGTACTTTGCGAAACAGTCCCAGATGTGCGAGCAATACTCCACGCAAGACCGTACCTGGGTCTTGTAAAAAAGACACAGCTGGTCAGGCGTAAAGAATCACCGCACTCTGTTCAGGACACCGAGTTTTCGTGAAGCTGTTTTGATTACGGTTTCGATGTAGTCCTTTTGATTCAGATCGCAGCGAATCGTCATACCGAGCATGTTGATATTGCTCTGCAGGCTTAGAGATGTGCCCTAAAGAGTTGGAAGGAGAAGGAATGGTGAATTTTTGGCCGTAAACGCACATACCTGCGTTTTCTTAGCATTGAACTCATCAAGATTATTGGAGCCCCAATTAGATATGAGGTACAATATCCGACTGAGCTCAATGACAAGATTCATTCGTTTCTCATCAGTCTCGACTCGCCTAGCCACAGGGTGACCGTCATACCCACCGTGCACAATGCTATCATCTGCATAGCAATGAATATTTCCAAGTGAAAACATATCATTGATATGCAGAAGAAACAGCCTGGGGGACAGTAGGGAACCTTGAGTGAGGGACACCAGCGTTCACTGACATGAGCCGCGAAGCGCATCCATCAGACAGGACATGGATTCTACGCTCATGCAGGAAGCCAGTGACCCAGTTACAGAACTGAGCAGGCAGACCGTATGCCGGAAGCTTAGAGAGAAGGGCTTTGTGCCAGACCCGATCAAAAGTCTTGGCTATGTCAAGGCTAATAGCCGCCGACTCACCACGCTTGTCAATAGCCTCACCCCATAAATATGCAACGTACGCTAGAAGATCAGCCGTTGACCGCTTCGGCCGAAACCCGTATTTGCGATCGTGAATTATGAAGCGTTCTTCTAGGTAGTGGACAAGTTGTTTATTTAAAATGCGCTCCATGACTTTACCACAAAACTGAAGTTACGGCTATGGGGCGGTAATTCAATGGATCTGACCGATCTCATTTTTTTGGGGAAAGGTTGCACATTGGCATCTCTCTAAGATTTAGTCACACAACCTGAAGAGAGCGAGAGATGGTAAAGGCGCGTTAACACGGGGGACAACTCCGTTGCACACATTTTTAGGACTATTGCTGGGATGCCATCAGGGCCATTAGCTTTCCGGACATCAATTGACTGCAACACCGACCGAACATCACACCACCTGATTTTAAAATCGGTGCATTGCAGTCATCGATTCGGGAGTTAGCCGCAATGAGTTTGGCCAGGAGATCGGCCTTCTCTTGCGGCTTGTGAGCTAAAGTTCCGTCAGGACATCTCATTGGTGGCAGCGAGGGTTGGCAGAAGTTCGATTGCACGGCTTTGGCCAGACGCCAGTTAGCTTCGGCTGTCCGTAGGATGCGTCGGTAATTCTTGGCCGACCCGTGCAACGCGCTGGGCATCCGCTCTGATGTGGGCTCTTTTGCAGGACTTGGTGACATTTTTATAGGCTGCTTTCAGCGAGCGGGTTTCGGGATCCCCAAGAGCTTTACCCCTGATCTAAGCGCGATATGCCGCCTGCCTGTTATCAACAGCGTTGGCACACTCGCGGTTGAACCATTGGTTGCGCCTGCCTTTGCTGATGTGATAGGAGTGCGGAATATAGTATTCCATCCCTAAAACTATCTCATCAGCTATTGCAGTCGCACTAGCTGTTGGGTCCTTTCTACTGAAGCAGCGCTGCCTCCAAGGGACGAATGCGAAATAGTCCCGCATACCATCTCAATCTGCCGACGAGTAATGCCAAATCTGACGTTTCGACACCACTGTTGGCGGTAACGCAGAGGCACTTTGCTGGATACCAAGCAGTGATCTGAAGAGTCTAAAGGGGCTCGAACCTCCACTTGGTAACCAGCTGGGCGGCTCGTCAGCAGAAGCTCCAACAAAGAGGGCGCGTGACCGACTAAATCTGAAAAACTCTGGGATCCTGGTGGGCTGGTTCAACAGTTGAGTCAGGTCGTGCGTGAGAACGAATGCGCGGGCAGTTCTACCAGCATGGTCAGTTTTGGAGGAACTTAACCACAACTCGTGGTGAGCATTGAAGTCACCCAAAAACACCAATTCCGTCAAAGGGAACCGCTCCTGCGCATCATCTGCCTACTAAGGTGTTCCTATAGTCGAGTTGTCTCCATGTCGCCATTATGGGATCGGTAAACGTAGAAGTAGACACGGCTATGAGCGCCCAAGTCGACGTGTACCATGAGGAAGGAGAAGGAATGGTCCTCCAGACAGCGCAGACGGCGACAGCAAACGTCCCTCCGAACAAAGAAGCAAACTCCGGCTTTAGCTTTAAATGATTCTACAAGCACAAAGCCGGGGTAGTGCAGGTAGGTAGATAGGTAGGTAATAAACCATTACACTACAGAGGCGTTGGCATAGCTACGTTAGATTACTGACGTGAACCCATTCATTTACCTAACACGAGCGTTAACAATAGCCCATATTAGTGTGGTACAGTGCACTAAAATGAATCTTTAAAATTCCCTTTTCATTATCATCATTTTTCATTCCAAAAAATTATCATCACGAGCTCCTCCGTGAGAACTGAGTGCATAATGCGAGTTTCATTCGCCATTCGATAACGTTAACGAAAACGAAAATTAGTATGACATTGAAGCATTGATCGTGGGTCGCCATGAGGCACCTCCGGGCGACACACAAGAATAGTTAAAATTTTGCCATACAAATTTTCGTTTTCGTAAACGTAATCGAATGATACGGATAGTAAACAAAACTCACACTAGAAAATCTGAACTTTGGTAATATGTGGACCAATAGATCTAAAAAGTATTGTTTAAGTTAAACCGATATAAGTACATTTGTAAAGTTTAATACATTTATTTATGTTAAATTCACAGTCAAATATCACAAATTATGTTATATGAAGAGCAGAGCCTTCTGAAACAAGTATTATTATGCTCAAAAGGAGACTCTGGCCCCCTGCTGTTGTAAAATGATATTTGAAAGTAATTAAATATTTTTGATTTTTTGATTATTTTTTTTTTCTTTTAGACCATGAAGATATAGCTTGTGGTATCCTACCTACAACACAGTATTCGTCAAAAACCTCAGAACAATAATAACTAAAGCTATTCTGAGAGTCAAAAACCGATGCTTTATTGTTTTAAGCATATCGGGTGACATAATGCGTCACCCAGATATCCTACTCTCCCTCAAATCGGGAGTTATTTGAATATTAAAATTTTCGCGACACCTTTGTCGAATACCCGAAATTTGTTTTCCACGTTAGGAAAATATTGTAATGTTTACACTTGGAATCAAGTTAATATGTTTTGATATGCTTGTATGGTATGCTGAATATAATTACGAGTTGATTTTTCTGGTTATTATGTTTGTGTATGATATGAAACGATAAACACTTAAAAGAGTCTATAATGATCACTGGTGGAGGTTGTGTTGTGTACCCTGATCTTTTATTCAGAGAGGGCAGGACTTTTTTAAGTTAGCTATCTAGCTACTACTTACCATTTTATTTAAATCTGACGATATCTTAGTAGTATTGGTTAGTATTTATGGGGTTCCCTGTGTGGTGCCGGGAATAAAGAATTGCACCACCCTATCTCTTCCCGTGGGTGTCGTAAAAGCCGACTAAGGGACCATTCCAGAAGATGGGCAGCAGCATCTCTCTGAGGTTACCCTCAACCTACTGCGATCGCCAACCCGCCTGCCAAGCGTGGCGATTACGGCAAATCCCTCCTTTCAGGCCTTTCAGGCCTTTGTCCAGCAGGGGACGTCTTTTGGCTGAGATGATGATGATGATGATTGGTTAGTACCGACGACAGTTGAGTGAGGAATTCTGAATAAATTGGGTAGTTGACTGGATAGTCAATAGAGAAACTTTTTAACTGTCAGGATTTTTTTCAATATATATTTTATGGGAGTGGTAACTATGACGTCACTATTGTGTTCATTTAATTGATCTTTTAATTGATCTTTTATCGCCTCGGTGGCCAAGTGGCAAAGCGCTCGGCTCGATACCCGGAGGTCCCGGGTTCAATTCTCAGGTCGGGCAAAGTGTGTTTCGGATTTTTCGATGCATAGCCCGGGTTTGTGATCACCAACCCGCATTTGGTAAGCGTGGTGATTAAGCCAATACCCATCGATTGTAGCGATGACTTGATTTCAATGATGGAGGCCTTTGCCCAGCAGTGGGGCAGTTATAGGATATGTACAATTGATCTTTTAGCATTCAGAAATTCATAAAAAATCGGTTACAGTTTTAAAGAGCTGTTGATTTAATTTGTACGTTTAGTGTTCTGAAATTAATTGTTGTTGTTGTTGTTGTTAACATCCCTATTTGCGCTTTTACCTTCTTTCACCTTTTACCTTCGTCACTTTAAGGTGAGGTCTGGTGAGGTGAAGGCCTAACGCTTTCCATTGTGGAGTAAAAGAGTATAAGAAAAGGCTGAACTCAACATATTCTTGGATTGTGCTCTTGCTATGTTATTATTCGTTCTGCATATATAAATAGGGTAGGGATTGAGTAAACAAATGCTACGGATCCCGATATATCTCGCGAAAGGCGGATATTTTATGAGCGGCTCGGGACCTATGTGTTGCCTGAAACTTTATTGAACGCAATATGAACAAACTCCGTTTGAACGATTTTTTTATGCTTCTGGTTATTGTTCGACGGATGAAACTGGGTACCGGTTGAAAGGATGGAGCTTCATATTTTGAGAGCACGAAGAAAAACAAATCGTGTTGATGTCTAAAATAAACAAGGCGTAGAGACAAAATAGTGAACTGTATCTATATAACTGTAAAGAAAGTAAAGTTAACGTATGGTATAATTAATAAAGAAGATAAAAGAAAATATACTAAGAAAATTAACAGCTCAAGACCGACAAAAAGGGATGAAAAATGAAAGTTGTTATAAACATTAAAAGGTATAACAAATGTACAAAAAGTATTAACTTAAATATTTGATTGAGGTTTTGGATTGAAGTATACTATACTTTACTGATAGAAAATATCTGCATTAGCTAATAAACGTCCCTCTACTAGGCTCAAGCTTTCGCATAAAACAATAGCTTGAGAAGAGATCGAGCCACAACCCACCATGTTGACCAACGACGGCTCCTGTGGAGTGCCTCCTAAAGCACGCTGGAGCTCGAGATGTTATGATTTGTTCATGTATCCGGTGTCTTCGTACTGCGAAAGTTGCATAACTTTCAACATCGCAACCCCAACCTTTTAGCTGTTGCGCCATCAAGCTCTGATATAAAACTTTGTAAATAAATAATGCTCAATAACGTTTATTACATTCTTGCTGAACTTCATAATAGTGTTTCTACTATAAATTGAAATTCACTGCATACAAATCTCATATCAGCTTGGCAAACAATGCAACGCGGGACCTGCTCTGAATATTTGTAAACAAACTCGATTTTATGTAAACGGTCACGTTCGCTGAATAAATATGCTGTGGGACCGGTCTATTCCTGTGCAGTTTCCTTTGTAAGGTACACAAACGTATGCAGATACGTTGATAGAAAATATCAGAGCGGTATACTACAAAATAACGAGATTGCAGAAAATAAGCTCTCGAACGCGCTCGACTAACGTACTCATAGCATAGACAACTTCTCACGGATACGGACCAGAGTTTAATAAAAAAAATAAAGGAGTATTTGATAGAGCAATGTTTTTACTCGTTAAAGGAATTTTTGGGATAAGTCATTATTATTATTCATGTCTATTGTTGTTTATTTTACTATTTATTGTTTTTATTATTTTTGCATATGTTAACTTAGTAATACCCTAGAATTAATACTTTTGTTGTATAAAAATATATTTAAAAAACCCCAAATTGTTGCAATACCCTTACAGGGTCATGTTAAGGGACTGTTTATAATATTGTAAGATCTGTACCATACCAACATGATGCAATAAATAATTATGACTATGACTATGAATCTTGCAATAGCTGCGCTTTAGGACTGAGTGCCTTATTGTGAGTTTCGTTTACTATCCGTATTCATTCGATTACGTTTACGATAACGAAAATTAGTATGGCATTGAAGCAGCGCCTCCTGGCGACATACGAGAAGAGTTAACATTTTGCCATACGAATTGTCGTTTTCGTTAACGCGATCCAATGGCGAATGAAACTTGCATTAGGCTTAGATTAAAACAAAAAAGGGATTAGGCACCTTGTTCCGAGATCCGTGTCCGTGCAAGGGGTCTACGAGTACATGTGAGTGGTTAGAGCGCGGTATATAGATTGTAACGTTGTCGTTGCAATTTACTTTACGTTATATTTTTTATGTTATGCATTTTATAGCCTCCTTGGTAGTTTAAAAAATTATCTGTCAAAGTTATATGCACGGTTCTGAAAAATAATACTTTGAATGTCATGTCATTGTCATGGAATTTTATTGTATTTTTGATATGATCAGTCTTTCAAAATTCTTCAGTATATTAACATTGTTTATAGTATCATCGATTGTGCAGTTATTATTGTTTAAAATGTGATTTGTGGAAAACCTGTATCTATAAACAGGTAATTTGAAACCTATAAGAAATATTTGTAAGTAACGTTTTGGCTGATTTGATTTCTTAGATGAATGATGGTCTCGCTGCGCTCGACTAGATACCGCCGGCGTACTTGTTCAATGAGGCAAAAAATACTACGCCGAAGTCGGCGTACCCGAGTCAGTCGCCTGCTGTCAGTCGCGTTGCAAACTGTGTGTGAGGTGCGCGTATCAAATGTTTTGTTAAATTTTGGTCATAAACCGAAGTAAAATGCCAGGTTGCGTAGTTACTGTGTAAAAAAAATACTACAAGAAATGAGAAGGACACCGTTCTTACACACACTTCTTACAATATTGAGTTGCCGCATTCGCGGAGCTATTTTTTCTAGGTAGCGCGGTATAGTCGAGCGCAGCGAGACCAATCATTCATCTAAGACTGATTTATTGTTTTTCTCCTTTTAAGTTTTTCTGCTTAGTTTTAAAATTTTACCTGATTAAATATTTACCTGTGGTTCTCCTGAGTTTTTAATGGCCTTTAGGCCACAAGCTTACCTTCTGAGTCCTACTTATTTTGTGGGTATACCTACTTCGTAAATGGTTGCGTTCTAGGCCACTGGTCCGGGCTATTCGGACGGCCAAGGCGCACCAAATTGAATTTCAAACCATTTTACATAGCGTTTATTAATTGAATGCAGTTTTCTGTTAGTGGTAATGCTAATGGTTCCGTCTCTTTAGTTTGTCTCGAACATTCTGTATATCGCGCGTGCCGTATTTTTGTATGCTGTAGAAGTTTTATTTAGTAAAAATATGTGTACTTATAAGTAATATCAGTAATAATATTATATAATTGCATCATTCATGATGTACATACATAGTGGTCTTAGATTTTTAGTTAGCCCTGCATATAGGTACCTGTTCAGTAATTTTGTTTGTTGTGTAACGGTCGAATTTCGGCTGCTGAGCGACCATTCGCATACGGTGGTCGTAGATATAATTTTATGTATCTTTGTTATCTTGTGTAAATGTTGTGTAGTGTGTTGTGTTGTGTTTTTGTGTATGGTTGCGCTCCCTACCACAATAAAGTGTTCGCGGAAGATCAGCGTCAGGTTCTTCTGTAATCTAGGAGGCCTGACATCATTGAGAGGGCACCTTTTAGTGCCACTTACTTATTGTTGTGTCAGTAATACTTAAATGTTTTCTATCCTAATCAAAATTTTTTTTTTCTTAGTGACACATTTCTTAAAAATTACAACAGGAAAGCGCTTGAGCTTCGTCCCACGATATTTGTTTTAGACACTTTTAAACTTTCGCGTTCCATAGTCAAACAAATTTAAACGAAAGAAGGTAGAACGAAGGTAGGTAAAGAAGGTATGATACCTTTTTACTAATTAGTTTGCGGTAATCCCCGTTTAAATTTGTTTTGTTTTTTTACGCAATCTTCTACCTATAAAAACCTTGACACACATGATATTATACATGTTTTTTTAACTTTCTGTGTAAGTTAATTATAAAGAACACCTACATACATACATGTTTATAATATTTACTCACGAACAGCAGCTACCTATTATTTAAAGCCTGAAATATTGGACCAGAAAAAATATTTTTCCAGTATCCATAAGAAAAGCTTTGTTTGCTTCGCTACGAAATAATTACAGGGAAAGTATAAAACATATTTTTTATTTTTGGTAAATATTATTTCTTTTTATATTTCTTTATTTCTTTATTTATTTATGATGTCCATTTGCTTGGCGACGTTTATAATACACTAGCAGTTTGCCCGTGACTTTGCCAAGTCGATTTAAAAAAAAATACAAAAATAATTTGAACTTTTTTTTTATTTAAGTAAAATATAACCTATACCTATTACCCACAAGGTACCTACATGAATTCTATCAGGGAAAGATTTTTTGGAATTGGATCAGTAGTATAGAGATGAAACCCCACATGCAAAAAATCATAGTCACAAACGTTACTATTACTCATGGACTAATAGGCTACTTCTATTATTAATAGTATAGATAGATAATAATCTCTGGTTTGCCGAACATACGCCTTAATGTTAGCCGAAGTATATAATGTATTTAATATAGGTATCAAATAAATTACTGCTGGAAATTAACATTTAAGAGCGGGCCTGCTGGCGAGCTTTCGACTCATTGGTCTGAATTTACGCGGTCCGTCGCAGCCCGTCGCATTAATTCCATAAACGAATAGTTGGATTTTGTTTCTAATTCTGTTAGAGAGAGAACTCAGTGGTCTGAAGCTAAAATATAAAAGTGATAAAAGTTGCATAACAATGCAAAGTAGTATTGCATTGTCTCGAATTGTTGAAAACTTCTTTTTGTCCCGTGACAAATATTTTATTTTATTTTATAAACAACATCGGTGCTTTTAGCATTTAAAAAAGTAATTCGTGAAATATATATGAATTAATATTAATCTATTAATTACATAATCGATATAACTTATTAATATAAATATTATAATTAAGAGAAATTCAAAAAAATATAGAAGTATGCACATAATTTTTACAAATAAAAAAGGGACTCCAAATCGCTGCCAAGCGGAAGAGTGCCTAGGACGCTGGCGGCGTTGCCTCTTTGGATGACCATAAAGATCTCTATAAGGCGAACGGAAATTTCTCAAAAAAGTTTTCGAACTGCCGGTCCCCATGGTCCCAAAGTTTCAACCCCAAACGGCGCAAATATGTGCCCAAGGCTTAGGGAACTATATTTGCGCCGTTTGAGGTCCTCAGCCGCAGAAGCTGCCGCGCCAGCACTAACCGAGGTTGCCCTAATGTGGGTGTCCACGCACGTCGTATCCCACACCAGGAATCGACCCTGCGAACAGGCAACGAGCGTCATTCCATCGGGCCCAAAAATATCTACTCCAGTCCCACAAAGGTAACGATGAGGTTCATTTTTTCATTTAATTTTTTCATTTTTTTGAAGTTCATTTTCAAGAACTTTTCCTTAAAAATGGATAATTTTAGATTAACAGCTTTTTAAGATTTCAAAAGAAATTACGCTGTGGTAGCCCTGGCGGTCACAAAAAAAACAAATTAGAAGGTAAAATTATTGGATACATTTGTCCAATTATGGAGAGAAAACTCGTCTCTTTACAATGCCCGCACATTGATATTAGAGGTAAACCTATTTGCTGAGAATCTACGTCAAAACCGTAGCCTACTAGATTTTTGTAGACCAATCAAATGTAAATAAAAAAAACAAATAAAATATAAAAAAAAGGAAAAAAAAAATTAAAAAGTTTAAAAAAAAATGTTGTTCACTATCATGTATATTTTACCCTCCTTTCGGCTTAGTACCCCCGTTTCGACTAACTTTGTATATCCTTTTCGTACCGTTGGGTACCTAACCCATTTTTAAACCGCGATGTTTGTTTAGGTTCGGAATCGATATTGCACCGGCCTAGATCACGGTCAACAAATAGGTAGTTAAATTGTTGTCAATGATTAATTGATTAGTCTGTGCTGGATGTTGGGTGTTGGTTAACCATTAATCATTATCAATTTATTTATACAGTATCAAATTACATAAGCCTCATTTATACTGCTTAATCCGACGTTAACACAAATTAATTTTTGGATGATATTTGGTCTGCCACCATTGAATGCGCGCGTCTGTTGGTGCGTTTCCAATGTAGATTTGTCTTTCTTCCTTTCCTGACGGATCCAATTTACAAAAAACACAAATGTTGAAAAAAATTTCCACGAGCAGGGTTTGAACCTGCACCCTTCCAATCCAATTTAGTTTGTAAGACAACTTAAATCGAACTCTTCTGTTCTCAAGGTCTATAGCAACATACGGGTTTATTTGAACGGATCCCGAGTCTTAAATTGTTTATTCCAAGGAGTGATCATGGACAGTTCGGGAATTGCTTTTGAACATAACTCCGATTCTTCCAGACCACTGGCTCATACCGATGCCGCGGATCAATTGGAATATCTTTTGATGTTTCATATTATTTATGTGTCTGCAAATATTTATTTTACCTTAGCAATAGTCTGTGGCGACAGCTATTTTTTTTGAAGATTTAAGTGAATTTTTTGTGTTCTTTTTGTGTATGATTTTAATTATTTGACAAAATATTTGAAGAGACACTTGTTTAAAGTAGTTTGTGTATGCGTAATAAGTCATCAAATTAATTTCTAAAATAATGTAGGTATAAATCCCTAAATATAAGTAGTTAAAAAAAATCTACATGTGATCGCAGGACTTTTATTTACTGATCCCTAAACTACAATATGAAGATAACACTAAATGATGATAAAGATTTCTTAAAATAATACATTTAATAACTCGTTGGCTCGTGTATGAGTCGTTCTGGTTGTGATTTTAGGGTTCTTTAGCGATTCACACCACGAGCTGTTCCAACCACAGTGTGAATCGTACGATAAAGAGTAGGGCCGTCATGAATGGGTGCGCTTGTTATCGTGCTTGTTCCACGGTGGGGAGCGCTCTCATAATTTTGGACTGCATCGGCTGCTTACCATCAGGCAGGATGTAGTCACTATGACGTGCCAATATAAAAAAAAATATAAAAAAATGGCACTACTATCAAAAACAAATAAAGGTTATTTAAACGAACAGTTGGTACAAAATACTTAATATTATGTTAGTTCTTCTTAGTCTTAAGATAATCAAGTTAAGCAACTTTCGCAATGTTGTTTACCGAATGGGTGACCTCGAGCTGAGCATAAGCACATTTTGCTGTCGTAAGACGGGACTTGTTAAATAAAACCCACCAACTTACATTAGGTCAGTGTGTGATGACCTGACCTGATAACTCATAATCATGAGCCTGCATAAGTCCACTGCTGGACATACTCAGCTACTTTTATCCAGCTCTTGCCTGTCGCCTTGCTCCACCTAGGGCGTGTTACACTACGTTTGCCGAAACTCGGTCTCCACTCAAATACTCGTTTACCCCACGGGTTTCGATTCTGCGGCAAATATGACCGGCCTGATAATTATAAATACGAAATACGTAAAAGTACTACAAAATACAAAAGTATTAAGTACCCAGGTTATTGTAAAATAACTCTAACTAACATGAAATGAAAGAAGAAATTCATGAAATACAAACACGAAGAAAATTCATGCACGTTCACTGAGGTACCATTGCATTGGTCCATAATATTATTGGTAATGTAGTCTGTATTCCGTTTCCTTTCATCCCCGTACAGTCCCCAAGAATATATTAGCGAAAGATTGCTTTAGCCCAAATGACCGTTTGAAAATCGACGGAGCGCTATTTCCATCAGAGACTTATTCAATGCGTCATAGAGACACACAGCATAAACCAAATAAGAACTAAAGCTTAAGCAGAACTCGCATTGACGAATTTCTATATCCTAACTAAAAATATAAATGCGAAAGTGATTTTGTTTGTTTGTTTGTTTGTTGTTTGTTACGCTCCCACGCGTAAACTATTCAACCGATCATCATGAAATTTTGTACACATATTCTCAAGAGTATAATCAAAGACATAGGAAACTTATTATTAAAAAAGTGAGTTTGTTTGTTTATTAACCGACTTCAAAAAAAGAAGGAGGTTCTCAATTCGACTGTATTTTTTTTTAATGTTTGTTACCTCTGAACTTTCGACTGGGTGAACCGATTTTGATGATTCTTTCTTTATTTGAAAGCTGGTGCTTCCCGCGTGTTCAGAAATAAGTCAAGCATTTGCATTCAGAAAGCATCATTTGATGAAGTGTAACTGATGAAAAAGACCACAGATTGCCATCGAAACTCCTCAGTGATAAGTATTTCGCGGGTGGCGATAACATATCTCGATTAATATAGTTAAGCGACTATGATGAAGCAAAAGAAGGCAGGCACCGGAACTCAGTTTTTGATTTCCTACTTTGAGACCGGCGTTTCTCGTTTTCTTCGCTTGTCTCATTTAAACGGCGCTGTCTCATACGAGCAGCGCGTTTAGTAGGTCTACCCATATTCGCTTTTGATAAATAGATCGAAACGAATCACTAAAAAATTTAAAAAAAAATAAAACCGACTTCAAAAACGCCTAACGCTTATTTTTTACTTTTTAGTGCAATTTTTTGATGCGCTTTCACGCTTAAACTATTTAACGGTTTGTTTGTTTCGTTGTCATAGAAACTGTCAAAGCAGTACGAAGTCCGCCGGGTCAGCTAGTTTTATTATAAAGTTAATTAAAAACAATACCACGACCATAATATCCTGTATTGTTCGCGAACGGAATCCTCCAAAAGCTAAGAAAATATTTTTTATTTAACGAAGGTATAAAAAGTTTCTGATTCTTTTTTATGATCAACCCCAAACCCAATAACCTGTGAAATGTGTGCTCAAATCGATACCTTCTGCGTTCGGGGAAACTTCGACCCGAGTAACGGGGCCTTTGGAGCGTTTAATAAGGAGAAATAAAGTTACAGCATTTACTTACGGACCGGGAGAATGTACGAGCAAGTGAAAGTACGGCGAATGAAACATTGCAAAGTTATCCTTACAACTAAGCATTCCAATTTAATTAACTTTTTTAAAAAACAGATGAGAATAAATCTCTCGTAATTACGCCGTTGCTAGTAATCGCCATAATATCTAATTGCTTATGTAAAGTACCATGAGTACAGTCATCAGCAATAGTCAAAATCAAAACCAGAATACTAATACAAATGAAACCAAAGAATAATTACTTTTCATTAATTTTGTTTGTTGTTGGTTGTTTTCTAATGAGTATTTACTGCATTCTCTTTATGATTTCTAAAAAATATACGGAGTCAGAAGCGCGCAAGCACGCGCCATTTTGTAAATTGAAAATCTATATTAAGAACATGCAAGACTTAATAATATTAAATGTGACATATTGTGTCATCATTTTGTTATGTCAACAAATGTCTTCTAATGAGTATTTACTGCATTCTCTTTAAGATTTGTAAAAAAATATACGTCATTGTTTTCAGAATTTATTGTTGAAATTGCTTATTACTAAGGTGAGATGTCAAATGTTACACATAATATGCGACTACTGTAACGCTCGCTCGTTTTTTTTGTCTGTGATTTCAACACTGCGTAATGCTTGCTGTAGACAACCAGCAATGGTCTTTTGTAGCATCAAATTAACCTTTTTACCGCCGACAACTTCTATAGAAGTTTGAGATTTTCGTGCCGTCCACGCCAGCACTTCTATAGAAGTTCTTCTTTGTACCTACTTTATTAAAATACATTTATACGTTGGCGTACAGCGGGACATCGCGTGCAGGATAGTTGGGCGGTGAAAAGGTTAACAAACAAATGGAAGGTACTAACCTAATTTGTAAACAGCACCACTTTATGTCAATGCGGTGTACGTCGGATGCGAGATTTTCGCGCCTCCAGCCCCTTTCCGGCCCAGCGGGCTGGATCAAAGTTACTGATATAGCTGCACGCTATAAGCGGTTGTGACGTCAGACGCGGCTGTCGCGATTGGAGTTTAATACCTTTATTTTTTTAATTAAAACATCCATCATTAGCTATGAACAATCCTGCATTGGGACAGGTTTGGCTAGGTGGTCGGTTCAGGCCTGAAATTACATCAAGAAATGTATAGGTATATAAGCGTTTTACAGCTTGAACCCAGATGTAAAACGCCTTTAGGCAAATGCTTATAGCTTCACGGACGCTTATAGGTCATTACTATCATCATCGGCTTATTACTGTCTTACTGCTAGGTTCAGACTTATAATTAAATCAAAACATAATTCACCATCATAAACCGCTTATAAACTTAACACAGCTAGGTATTCGGCATTCCATTGTGAACAAAAGCACATATGTGAATAAATAAATACACATCAGACCGTAACCTAACAGGGTTTTAAAGAATGTTTTCTATATGACGACTAACGTACGTATTAAATTATAAGTAACGTACAGTCCGGAGCACGGAGAAGCTAAAGATATTTGGTCACCTACTTATTTGGTGATTTGGCAACAACGTAATTGCATTATCTTTTTTTTTCATTTATTTATAGATCTAAAATAACAACAATAATACTAATAATACGCTACGGCACACAATTGATAACTAATAATAATAATAGTAATAATAATAAATTATAATAATAATGTTTGTGGTAGTTGTTTATTTAATTGATTTTTTATTATTATTGTATTATGTTTTAATTGTGTGCATGTTTTGTTGCAAATAAATAAATTATCTATATAACTATATATCTATCTATCTATCAATACTTGCACTATCGCATCCTAAACGCGCAAACTGCTGCGCCATCAAACTCCTTACAATTAATAATATACATAACGTTTTATTAATATATAGTGGAGCAGTTGCGATATATTTTTTATTTAAGTATAAACAAATTCGCAACAGAGTTGGACTTTTTCGTAGAAACGGTGTGAAGCAGCTGTCCAGAAAAGTAAAGAGGGTTATAACTTGTAGTGTAACGAATTAAATTATGAAGAATTTTGCGGTAAACAGAATTAAGAGGGCATAATAAAATGATAACGTTTAACATTTTGTTTCTTTTGCTTAAAACTTTGCTTGTCTAATTTGAGTGACTTATCTTTCAAGCCCATGTTGTTTTTATTTCATTTCATTTCATTTTACAAAGGGAATTGACATTATTCCCTGGTGGTTCTTATGTGACCATCATGCTGAAAGCACAGGCTCACATCACATCACATCACTGCAATAGAATAATAAAATATAGGTGCTTGCTGTATAAGAGGCTCAGCATAACGATAGAAAGCTATAGAAGATTATTATTATTAGACATGTGTCTTTATACCTTTTACTGGTCTTCCGTAAGTTTTTTATTCCTCTATGAGTAGCACTTGTTCGTTGTCTCCCCTGTTGTTCGGTGATGGATGATATGGCCGAACGGTGTAGAAGAGTGGTGAGATGGTGAAACATACGAAACCGATAAAAAAATTATATAAAAATCTGCTCTTTTATACTCAAGTTTATTATCTATCATACCAATTAAGTGGTCGAAAAGTGACCCGTCTCATGTTAAGAGAAATATTAAATAGAGATGAGCCGGGAACGTGGAGTGGAATCCAAGTAAAACGGGTTAAATGACGTCAACGACCCGTATCTTGATAATTAATCCAGAAGTTTTTAAGGAATAGTTTGGAAAGTGTAATTTTACAGAGTTCGTAATTTCTCAAACTGTTCTTGTCGCAAAAGATGTGAGCGATCTACCCTTGGTGGTAACGGGTGATTATAATTAGTAGGTACTCAATGATATATATAAATGGTAATTTGCGTTTATTAGATTGCGTAAGATTTACTTTCCTTTTTATTAATTGTTAATGGCATCTGTAAACATATATCTACCTTAGGCCCCTATTCTAAGCAGTAACTAATATAAATACAAGCTACTGGTAGTAAGAATCAGCGAATCCTTTTTTTCTTTTTGGAGTGTTTGCTGTTGGTCGCAAATGGCCTTTACAGCGTTTCCGGATAGTTAGTGGGCGTCGAGAAACTTAAAGGGTTGCTCAAGCCGTGCTATCATAGATTTATTTATTACTTTAATTGAAACTTCTTCTTCCTGCCCTGCTCCCATGTTTCTTTGGTGTCGGCGCAAAATGTCGGTTTCTTCCACTTTGATTTTTGCTCAGGATATTGCAAAGTATTTACGGCCGGCCGCCTGCCTAACACCAACCCTTCTTGGGAATTCTAATGGTGGTTTACCACCGCGCGGGTGACCCAAGGTGCATTTCGATATGCATCACGGGGTCTTAAATTTATTATTATTACATTAATTAAAACGATATCCAAAAACCAATAACATCAATAAAGATGGCTTCACGCAAGCGTATCTCCATTCCCTTCTAGTTTCTACAAGGAGTTCGGCTCGGAACGGAGTACAGAATCCACCTGCATATCAGGCTATCCAAAACTATTGAATTACTTCAATAAATGTATAACCACTAGCCGTCACCCGCCCGCTTCGCTTTGCAAAAATAATAGATCAATGTATGGTAATCAAAATAATTATTAGGTTTACCAACATCATATGTACCTATAGCTTATCGTTTGCAAAATCGCATGTTCTTACTACATACAAAATTTCATCAAGATCGGTGAAGCCGTTCTTGAGTTATAAGAGGACATACATACAGACAGACAAAAGTTTCGAAAATCGTAGAATTGGTGTCAGTGAGTCATAAAACGAATATTTATTCCAAAATTTGTCAGAAAAATTGCATGTACAGACATAGCCTACAGATTTATATAGTAGTAAGATATAGTATAGATACTAATAAATTTGTAGGCTCTGTAAGAAAAAGGTAGATAAGAGTACTACTCTCGCCATCGGAGTCTGTAAGGGAGTTACCACCGGCATGCAATATTAAATTGGGTTGGTACACACGCCTGCACATCAGACCACCACAAACTGTCAAATTACTTCAATAGACTTTGAACTTTAATGTCTATGCCTTATCTATAAGGAATAGACATAAAAGTTGAAAGAGAGAGAGAGAGAGAGAGAGAGTGCGAGAGTAGTACTCTTATCTACCTTTTTCTTCCTCCAAGCTGCATTGTCATGTATTGCTGAGTTGTTGGGTCATAGGTATGAGAGTAAGAAAATTACTAGACTAGGCATTGAGACATAAAAGTAAGTAAGTAAATAGCCTATAAGTAACTGTCCCACTGCTAGGCAAAGGCCTCCATCACTGAAATGAAGTCATCACCACAATTAATGGGTAATGGCTATGAATCGAAAAATCCAAAACACACTTTGCTCTACCTGGTAATAGAAGCCAGGACCTTCGGGTATCGGGCCGACCGCTTTGTCACTCTCCCACCCAGGCGTTCATTTTTTTATATAATTCGATAGGCTTGCATTTGACTACTATCTCACCTGATGTTAAGTGATGATGTATCCTACGATGTAATATGCTTGCCTAGAAGGTACCGATTTACTCGTGATTTGATGAACTCAATATTATATTTGATAGGAAACACAGACCGAGGCAAGGAGTTCCACAGCATTGCGGTACGCAAGAAAAACGTGGACGCAAAACGCTTCGTACGCATTGGTAGAATCTCTATTGTAACTATGGCGTCGCGCAGTTTGTCTGTTTGTCCTGTGATAGAAAGGTGATGGAGTTTCAAACTGAACAATTCCATTGCACACTCTCGAAGTGAATCCGATAAAAATTGTCATTGAGACATAAGTAATTAAAATACCTATATTGTTACCGTTAATAGATTTTGATGATAACTAATATCATTAGATAGTCTGTTACAAGCCTGTTACGTTGTCATTCGTTTATCAGACAGACAAGGTACAAATTATAGTACAAATAAAAAATACGAAGTCGCAGAAGACATGTCTACTATCATAATAGTAGACATGTCTTCTGCGACTTCGTCATAATCATAATGTTGGCACGTGTAACTGGCCTAGTTATGGGCTTTTTATAAACGGAGATGTGTTCAAAGCTTTAATAAAATCTTTTGTAATGTACCTTTGTTCTACCTACAACTGCCACCTTTTTTTTAGCAGAAACTAAGTAAATATTAAAAATTAATTATAACAATTTCCATTTGTACCTAGTAAGGTTTTCTTGACAATACCTTTTAAGTTACTTAATCTCACAACATTAACGAAATCTTGTCTACACCTGCAGACACACAGACAATAAAAAACAATGGATTTCAAAACAAATGTAAGTAAATATATCGTATAACGGGATTAACAAAAAAGAATTGTTGCATAAATATTTATCGTCGTTGCTGGTCTCTAAAGAGATTACATTTTGGTCAAGTGTATAAAAAACATTTAATTTTATCGAGATTACGGGATGTCTAACAATTTTCCTGGTTCATTAAAACGGGAATAGGATCATTCGAAACTTTTTAACAAGGAAATTTTTGCCATGTTTTTTCGGAGCGTTCGTCGGTCTTCTGTGTATATTTTTCACCAGTTATTTTTAAAGTTTGGTTATAAGTACACTGGCCTGCAAAAATAAGTACTACACTTTTAATATTTATTTATTTTCTAAACTATAGAAGTTAGAGATTTTTAAATAAAAAACGTTTTGCAGCAATTTTTATCAGCTTTCTTTAAAACTAAAGTAAATTATACATAAGTAACATTTTCCTTTTTGTTTCGAAAGTATATCTTGTGTACTTAAAAAGTTATTGCAATTTTAAAAGTGTGATACTTAATTTTGCAGGCCACTATAGTTAGATATCCGAATGGCAATCTCTTTATCTGGTATTTCCCACGCGTTATCACATAAGGCTCTTCAAGAAGTGTGTTCCCTAGGCGTCTTAAAGTCGGCAACGCATAGGTAATTACCCGGATTCTGCAAATGGGCGGCAATGACAACTTTTCAAAAGCTGGCTCGCCTGTTCTTCAGCTGTCTCTGCAACATAACAACAACAAAAGACATATCATCATCATCATCATCAGCTCATTATTATGTCGCCCTTGCTGGGGCACGAGCCTTCCCGTCCCTATGGATGAATAGACAGAACGGGCCCTAAACCACCACGCGGGCCCAGTGCGGATTGGTGACGGTTAACGACTGCTAATACAGCCGGGTCCAACGGCTTAACGTGCCTTCGGAAGCACGGAGGAGCACGATATGATTAATTTTTGGTCACCCATCCGATGACCGGCCATTGCGAAAGTTGCTTAACCTCAAGAACAAAAACCATATATTATTACACAATTTCACACAATTTCATCGTTGCCATTTCTTCTCCCAAAGCCTTTGCCGTCTCAAATGGGACAAACATGTCTCAAATGGGATGGCGTTTTGCAAATCCTTCCTGACTTTAAATTTACAATAATGCCGAGAGTTTACAAAGCCATAGGGTGTAAATACTTACTAACTTAATAGAAGGTCGCAAACAGCAGCATTTTGCAAAACAACAGCAAAATTTTATTTTTAACAAAAAAAATTTTATAATATGGAAATATCTACAAGTATTGTTGTTAAGATACAACCTGCCCTTACCCTTGAGCACAGAATACATAATAGTACAAGTCCTTGAGGAATACTGATTTGAAGAGTGCGGTGTCCACGCGTCGGAGCCGGAGGTTTCAATTCAATTCCGAGTCGATTCAATAGACGCCCTTACGTCACTGGCACGGAATTGGATGGGCGAACCAGTTCAGCACAAAATAAATACGTTTTTATATAGTAATAGTTCGAGTAAATAACCTATTTACAGTCCTATAGCTGGTTTAAAACCTCTATCGTTGAAGTCAAGATTTTGATAGGTGTTGGCTTAATCACCTAATTGCCTAAAGCGAGTTGGTGAACACAAATCTGGGCTATGTATCGAATAATCTGGAACACACTTTAGATGACCTGGGAATTGAACCAAAGACCTTAAACGCCACCACGAGTCGTTATTTTTTATGAGACAGTTTTAAACTTTCCTCTTTAACTTTATACTTTCTCGCTTCTTTTAAATTATTTTGTTTAACGGGGTAAAATTTTACTTTTTTTTTCCTTCCCGGTAGCATAATGGTAAGTGCAGCCGCCCGGATAGCGGAAGACCCAGGTTCGATTCCTGGCTGGGTCGGTGTTGCAAATAAACAGGCATTTATTTTTGTTGGAAATAAAACTTTGATTTGTATTATGGACGGATCGATTTGGGAATCGATTATCGAGATTCAATTTATTTGGTGGCATAATGGCCCCATCACTAATTGTTCTTTTTTCTTTGTTGGTACTTGTCTCGGGAAGGCAACAATGGCTGGTTGATAGGTTATCGTGTGTTGATAATTAAATAGATTTTAAGCAGTAATAAGGGCATTAGGAGCCGTATTACTCTAATTAAGTGTATTGTGCAACCTGTGTTTTGTGTGTGTGTACGTCGTAAGCGAATCGCATCGGGAGTACAATTCGCCATCCGTGTTTGGATGTCGGCGTCTCCGCTGCTGGAGAAAGCAGGTATTTCCTCGGGGGAAAAGTGCACTTGGGATAGTCGTTGGGTGTGATTAGGGAACCCGAGAAGACCCGGACTCGGATTCAGACCCCATCAGACCATATGGATCCCGTTCTGGACGGCGGGAGCGGCATAGAACTGTGAGTGGATTTTGTAGATTTTAAGGTGTAACCTAATTTAAAACGGTAGCATAGTGTGTGTTGTGGGTTTCCGCAACAGTCGGGTAGGTATTTCATTTTTTTATTGTATTTTAGAAATATTTAACGGGGTAAAACTAACTTCTTAATATAATTCTAGGAACTTACCTATACCTACTGCGTTGGTACCGTTATGTAAAAATATCTACAATTGAATCCCAGCGATCTATAGCTACAGCAATATCGGTTTACGTAAATTTTGCCTAAACATAATAAAAAATTTGAAGCTTTTTTCAAAACAGTTGACTTTACTTTCACCCTCCTTATATTTTTTCCAATCAAATAAAAGTGTCATTTTACAAAGCTTTCTATTATTTATTACTCTTGTTAAGTATATTTTTTACGTTCGATTTTATTGTTGTTATAGATTTTTTAGATAGTCAAATTAATAAGGCAAGCAGCTAGCTAGCTTTTAAAGGTAGCAGCAATGCAGCAATTGCAATTTCAGCAAAGAAGCAGAAAGAAAGAACTCTTTCTACTTCTTTCTCTCCGCGTACAGCGGATTAAAATAAGTTTTGTATCTAAGATACATTGTTTGTAATTAAAAAGTCATAATTATCAAAAGAAAAATAATTCGGTCATGCCCCTACCACCCTTACGTCGATTGCAACTAACTCGCCGACAGTAGCCTTTAGTGATGTGGCAACACGTACGTCGCCCTGACTTCGTCACTGTTCCAGGATAAAATATTCGAGAGCATTACATATTCACTCCGATCGCGTTCCCGACCAAGTGGTGCCTCGCAACAAATACTGCTGCCTTCTTTAAAAGGTCTTTTACATGAATAATTCTAAAGTTCAATCAAGTTGAAGTCACGCAACTCACTCGTTCAAAAAGGTTCGGTTTTGTCATTCGCTTTTGATACTTTTTCAAAGATAATGTTATATTTAAAAAGTAAGCTTTTATCAGGATCGAATTCGGATCGGATTGAAATACAAAGTAAACTGATATTTACCGTTGAGTCTGATTAATTTCAGTTTGATTTCCCATTTTGGGAGAGACATTATTATTTATCTATCGTGCGATAAGTACAATATTTTTTGTTGTACTTGACTTTCATCGTGCAGATTACTAAAAAGGTACTAAACACCCAGAGCTTACACCCCAGCACATATGTCAACTGTCGCTATCAATGCGCGCCAAAATATCAAGTGATATACCAGGTGTCACTGTGTCAGTCACCTCGCATATACGCGACACAAACATTACTGGGAATTAGTACCCGAGGTCGGAGGGGCTTCAGAAGCCGTGCGATCCACTTAGCGAGGCTTTACTTTACCTGTGTTTGGCTGTTGCTGGGTAGGAATGCCCTACTTAATGATGTCTTTCATTGTAGCAATTATGCTAATTCATTGTGTTGCAACTCTTTCGCTGCGCTGACGCTGTGATTTTATATTTGTCACTGATACTTTGTATTGAGTATAGCTCTTTATTAAGCACATCAGTTTTTTGCATCTGGATTGTTAGTTATGATTTTCTTTTTACTTTTACCGACTATTTTAAACCTTCTTTTTAAAAGATTTTCTAATGCAGTTGGAATGTTCAGACACTTAAAACCTCTAAAGCGTCGACTTGAGATACTACAAAGCTACAAGTTTTATATTAAACTTGCGGCCCGTCCCAGCTTCGCACGGATGGATTTTTTTTAATATAGCCTGTTACTCAGCGCTAATGTAGCATTCTAATAGTGAAAGATTTTTTTAAATCGGTCCAGTAGTTTTTGAGTTTATTCGTTGCAAACATACAAAAATACAAAGCTTTCCTCTTTATAATATTAGTATGATTGAAATAAGAGATGTTTTGCACGGTGTGGAGATTTCTTAGAATTTTGTAAGCTTGTTATAGCACTCTCATAATATCTTTCATGGATGGCAGAAGGATTTCGCTCGATGGCAGCATTCTGAAATTTCTTTTTTTTTTCTCTTCAATACAACATTATGCGTCGAAAGCAAAAATGCTTGATTATGAAGCTCTTCAACCTGCACTTGTCTTTGCTTTTAGTTATTTATTTTTTATTAAGACCTCTGTACTGTGTATTCTACATGTTTTATGTAAAATATTTACCACAGATAAGCCGCATGTTTTTATTTGCTTTAAAAGTTTGTTAAAAACATTTATCACGTAGTCTTTACTTAATTAAATTAAGAGAAAAAAATCGATTGAAACCTAGACTACTTTCCAAAAAGGTTATTTTGTGTTTTTTATATATATTTTAGGGGTAATATCAGTGCCTTGATCTCACGTGATGTTAAGCGATAATAAGGCTAATGATGGAAGCGCACTATACCCGGAGTTATCATATCTCTAGCTGCCGGAACAAAACAATGCTACATACATTGATGGTATGGCGACATATTTAGATAAGATGGTGGAACAAGACAGGCGGACAAACAAGCCTTATCTTACTACCAACCAAACCGAGTACACAAACATGTACCCCCCGCTGGGAATCGAACCCGGAACCTCTGGGTCTAAATCGGTGCCGGGGGTTTAACTACTAGACCTAAGAGGCGGTTAATTTGATCATGTTCGTTTTTGTAATATGTTTGCTTGTAATTAAAATTATCTTGCGTCGCGGAAAGCTTTAGGGTTTAGGGTTTTTAGCTACTAGGCTACTAGGTTAGGTAGGTAATTTTTTTTAATGTTTATGTTTCTCACCGTTTGAACCTTCCCTGAACTTCCAAAAATATTTCAAAATCAAAATTAGCCATTCTCGAGTTTTAGCGACTCAAACGAACAGCAATTGATTTTTATATATATAGAAGATAGAATATGTATACGTATTACTCTATCTTTATCTATCTATATTATCTATATACTACTATATAAATCAGTAGGCTGTGTGCATTTGCAATATTTCTGACAAATTTTGGAATAAATATTCATAACTGACACCAATTCTTTTGAAATGTTTGTCTTTCAGTCTGTCTGTCTGTTTGTCTGTATGTCCTTATAGCTTGACGAAATTTTTTATGTAGTATTCTTACTACATAAAAAATTTCATCAAGTTATAGTTTAGTTTAGTTATAGTTATATAGTTTCATCATGCGATTGTGCAAATGATAGACTATATAATGATGTTGGTAAACCTAATAATTATTTTGATTAGCATTCATTGAATCATTATATTCGCACAGCGAAGCGGGCGGGTGACGGCTAGTATATGTATATTTTTATACGTATGTGGGAAGCCCGAGACACATGCACGAATAATGCGCAAGATGCTATTACCTACGTGCGCCATTACGGTCGCGTCCAGATTATATTTATTACTTTCATGTGCAACCCAAAATGGATAGAAATCACTAATCTGCGTACGATGGATGTACTCTGTATAGAGTGGCAGAAGAGAGGACTGCCTCATGCGCATATTCTTTTGTAGATGGTCGAAAAAAATAAGATGAAAGAAACAATAATTCCCGAAGTAAATCTAGAATTGTATGAAATAGTGAAGAAGAACATGATTCATGGACCGTGTTGTGAACTCGACTTACATTACGCGTACGCCGACCGATATTTTGAATTTTGAACACCTTTTTAAGGTGTACAATACTGTAGTACATTATTTTGATCTATCTCGTAGGGTTCAGCCAGCGTTTGCAATGTAAGCGCAAAAAAATGTGAAACCTCATAAATTATCAGTGTTTCTCTACTGTATTATGCATGCAATGCAGCATGTATTTATACATATAAACCTACTTTTTGCGAGGGTGGTGCATGCGTACTGCTAAGCTGTATAAACGAGTGAATTAGCGGAATTAACACTACATATTATATAAATTACATTTTTTTGTACTATGGATTTCCGCAAAATAACGCCTGATTCCATTAATTACATATAAACCTTCCTCTTGAATCACTCTATCTATTAAAAAAAACCGCATCAAAATCCGTTGCATAGTTTTAAAGATCTAAGCATACATACATACATACATAGGGACAGCAGGAAGCGATTTTGTTTTATAATATGTAGTGAAGCATATCATACAACACTTTTAACATCGCCTTAAATAAAAAAGTATACTGAATAAAAGAGTCTGTACTCGTAAAATAAAATGGACACGCCATTTGCAATATGTCCACTCAGCTTCGTTTTTTTCATCAACATTGGCAATTACTGTTAGCTGTTAATAGCACCCACCAGCTCAGTTATTTTTTACGAGATCTCGTAGTTACCTAAAAGCGATAAAAAACAATGTGCAATACCCACGTAGTATCAGAACCTATTTGTTTTAATAACAGTTTTAGTATTTGAAATTTACTATACCTAAGTCATATGTAATGATATAAATAATAAATAAATAATTTTTCCTACACTCACACCAATTATCTAGCCCCAAGAAAAGCTTCCTTAAGAAACTTGTTAAAATGGTTAACTAGACAACGGATAAACATACTTAATATACTTAAATACATACTTATTATACATAGAAAACACCCAGACCCGAGACAATTTAGAAAAACAATAATTTCTAAATTGACCCGACCGAGGATTGAACCCGGGACCTCAGAGATGGCGACACCATGAAAACCGGTGTACAAACTACTCGACCAAGGAGCTCGTCAACGTATATGTATATGACGTTTTAAATTTGAAAAATATAAGTTATGTTAAGGTCACATAACAATGGGTTCCTGAAGATGAACGACGCCTATAAGGGTCTTCGAAAACGAAGTGAAAAGGATTGTACAAAGTCGTTAACACACGCAGGTAACAATCTTTTTTTTTTTTTTTTTTGTTCAAAACATTTTACAAAAAACAACATACAATACAATAATCCTAACACGGAAACCTTACAAGGTTTATCTTTGTAGAAGAGCCACTTTTTGCTTAATACTTATAAAAAAATTATGTTACATGCAAACAAGAGTAGGTTAGTTTTTACTAGTATCCTATGATAGATTAACAAGATGATTATTTTGTAAGAAATATTTTTTAAATTTTGATTTGTACTTAGCAATGACCGTGTCCGAGTACAATTTTTGAAGGTCATTAGGTAATTCATTTAGATACGCTGGTATCAAGTAGCTTAATTTTCTACTTCCATGTACATTATTATATTTAGGCAGAACATATTTTTTAAGATACGTTATTTTTCTTAAGTTATCATGTCTTTTATATACATACAGGTATCTAGTGTCATTACATTCAGTTAAAATGTCTAGTGTGTCTGTAATCCATCCATAGACTCGCTGCTGTAACCACTCTCCACGAAATAGGTTATATGTCTGTTTCCCTCTTCCCAAATGGTATTTAATAATAAACTAAAAAGAAAACAAAACATAACGTAGCAAGTGCGGAGGCAACTTTATCATGTTTCTATAAAAGAAAAAGGTCTGTAGTGACAATTTTTCAAGTTTGACCCAACGAATAAAGGCGTCCGACACGAAATGCCACTTTTCCTTATGGTGAAAGCAATAATATTTATTTTCTTTCCGCACACATCAACTACATCCAACTATTACTATAGATAGGTTCGTGTTATTGGTCCATATGGATAACACTTTCGAGAATTGAACCCTCCTTCGTGTATTTGAAATTGATGTTAAACCACAGGTGAACTAAATATTTTTTGTTTACTAGATATGGCTTTTTTCAGCTCAATAAGATAAGCTAGTGTAAAATTCATCGCTCAGTCTGACAGTTTTGGATGGGTTGATGATCAGGTACAGACCATGGTCTGTGTGTTCAGGCGTCTGCACGAATAGTAAGCAACGTTTTTAAGTCCTAAAGCTTTACATAATAGTATTTAATAATTCGAAATAAACCCTCTCTCTTTTTTTGATCCATTAATATAAATAACGTACCTACATAAAAAAAGATTTATACACTCCTTTGTTGTAGTAAATCTAATATTTTCGCGAACAGGAAATCGCATTGAAAATAAATTTCAGGAAGTTCCCTTTTCAATTCACGGAATCTCTGTGATCCAGGAAGACAAATGACCGATAGAGTGACGGAGTACAGACAGGAGTGGGTTCTATCTATCCGAATTTGGACCTTATTTCTTGTCGCGTAAGATAAAAACATAGTTACCGTATTTGTAAATCAAACAGGACCTTTGTGCCTCGACAGATAGGGTGGGTTATTTAAATGTCTTTCATGTTAGTCAATCTCCGAAGTAGTCTCACCCACACTCAGGCGGTTTTGTCAAACAACTTTACGTCTTGCGTTTTCAGTTTACTGTTGCGATTACAAAATACTTACGATAAACTGGAACGTAAACAGGAAAATGGTTCAACCGCATTTAAAAAAGTAACGTTAATTTAAAAAATAGCATAATTACTTTTAATGCTGACGAGGATCCACATCAAAAATTAGATGGATTGATACGAGTTAGTGAATGCAGTGCCATCATTTGCTCAAACTTCAAGGATTTGCCTTCGTCCTCCTTTCTTAATCTAGAAGCCGACTCAGCCTGCTACTCATTTTTACAAAAACTCAAAAGGCTGGGGTTAAAATATCATCCATATTTCATCCTCCGTCAATTATCTTTCATCTACAAATCAACCAATGAAGAAAATATTACTAAAGAATAAGCAGTATTGGCTGAATCTCTTTAGACTTACCAAAATTGGAAAGTAAAACAAAAACGAAACGAATGAGTAAAGAAATGTAAACAAGCAATCATAGCTGAGCCTTGATCGTTTTTTCACAACAATGTCAATATTTTTTATTCGTAGACCTAAAAGGGCCTTTGGCTAAATTCCTTGTAATTGGCATGGCTCCCGGGCGAGCGTCGCGGCCCCGTCAACGCTTCATTATGTATGCGCCTCCTTCTGAACTAATTCTTTGGGGGGCGACCAGCGACGTCAGGGCTGCGAGCGAGTCTATTATTTATCTTATTACTTTGTAAATTATTAATTTTTTTTATGATTATGTTTTGTAGTGTTGCAATAAAAGTATTATCTATCTATCTATTTATCTTATCGTTTTTTTTAACAATGCATTATGTTTGAATACTTTATAAACTACCGCAAGAAGGACTCAATCACGAAAGCTAAATGGGGTAATTGTATTTTTTTAATGAGTGGTAACCGGTCCTCAAAATCAACAACTTATTTTTTTTCAAGTTAGTTTGCAAACGAAAATGCGGGCGGGCTGCCTTATGGTGACCGGTCACCATAAGGCAGCCCGCCCGGGACGGGTTTGTGATCACCAACCCGCATTTGGCAAGCGTGGTGATTAAGTCGATACCCATCAATTGTAGTGATGACTTGATTTCAATGATGGAGGCCTTTGCCCAGCAGTGGGATAGTTATAGGCTAACAGCCAGCTAGTAAACACTAACGCAAACTAATTAGTAAAAGGTATAAGTCTAAGGGATGTTGCTGTAGTGTTGCCGATTTGAGAGAAACCTCTTTGCACACCTTTTTTAAAAGAAAGATTTTACTTTTCTGTAGCTGTTGTAATCGTTAGTCATTAAAAAAAACCAAGAAAAAAAAATTCTTGTTCATTTTAATGCCTTTGTACCTTAGCTTTGTACTTAAACGCATTTATAAGCTCTAAAGAGACTGGACTTATTTTTAATAATGAAGGTAAAGCTTAATCGTTATAAAATTTATTGGTACGGTTACCATTTAATCGAGTATAGAAAAGTGTTATTTATTGTTCTGAGCTTTGAAGCGTTCGTTTCGTTTATGCGGTATCTGCATAATGCGTTTAAATAATTTTTCACACAAATGAATTGCGTCGCACGGATGCGTTCAATATTTTGTCAGTCAATTAAAACTTCATTGAACAACTAAAATTGTGCCAACCTTAGTTTTCTTTGTATATTGTAGCGACATTTTTTTCCTGTTCCTATTCTCTACTAATATTTGCAAGACCGTATTCGTGTTGATGATTTTTTTTACTCGAATACATTGCTTGCTATTTATTCATAGAAAAAGCGCGTCACGGGAGTGTGAGTCTAAAGCAAGACAGAAAAAGAAAGGTTCTATACAGCCGAGTCGGTTCTTTTTGTCTCTGTTTTATGTTGGTTTTTAGTTTCAGGAGCAAATAATAATTATCGATGTTTATAGCTTCTGTTACGGTCAGCAAAGCGAGTGCCTGTTAGATTAGGTACTTGCAGTGGTTTTGACAAAGTGCTCAACTGCTCAGCGACTTTCTTTGCTGACTGTACACTTTTCACAAAATTTCTTCTTTTCCTGAAATACACCCTAAATGCTTCTGCCTTTTTTTAACGGACCTTCATCTCATTTTATGTCTATGGTCTACTATAAAGTAGCTTACCATAATATTTAATATGACATCCAACAAAATTAACTCATAAATATAACAATGAGTATGAGATAAATCACACGTAATAGACCGAAACATTACATGACGCGAAGTAGTAGACGCGATATAGATAAATGAGTAAGAGAGCTGTTAATCGTAATAATACTAATAGTTTTGTTTTTTTTTTATATTTATTAATTTTTCTTTTTTTATGGTCAAATTGTGAGCATCACATACATTTTAAGTTGCACTTCCATCCCAGTTCAATATTTTGTAAGTATCTTTATTTTTGAGATGTATTTTTGTAGTGTTAGGTTTGACCTGTTTTATGTACGAGTTAGTCAATAAATATATACAAACACAGTAGTGATACGGAATGGTTTTCCCATCCCTGACACGTTTTATTTCGAGCATGGTATAGTACGCTGTAGTGGCCAGAGTCCTGACCAAAAGGTACGAGCTCGTTTCTTCTATATCTCCCGAAGTCATCAATTAATGAGCTAATGATATGATGATGTCCTTCTTTGTCCTTCCCATACATCTGGCGTTGTACACTCGTCCTTCCATATTCAGTCCATTCTCTTAAGGAATGCGCTTCCTCTTGAAATCAGGATGGCTACGAGTCGTGATGCTTTTAAAAAGAAAGTCCGTATGCTCTTTTCTGATAAAACCTTGGTAGAATCATCTCAGTAACGTCCTATTTATAAATTATGTATTATACGTTTATTTTTGTTCTATATTTGTAAAAGTAGTCTATGTAATTGTATACATTATAATTGTTTATATATTTATAAAAATTGTATATGTAGTATACTGTGCGTTTTATGTATTATTTATATTTCTAAATTGTTGTCTTCATCCAATTGCACCTACCTTGTTATTTCTGCACCACCCTATGGTTGACTGGTAGAGAATGCCTCAGGCATTAAGTCCACCATGTAATATATGTTGCAAAAGTTTTAAAATAAAATAAATAAATAAATAACTGTCTCACCTTGGAGCCTACTCTATAAATCGAAGATTCGATTAACGATGGCTGTCTTCGTTGTATATTGCGGAGCGTTCTGTAACTAATTGTGTTGGGAAACGTGCGCGCTTTGTCAGCAGTGGGACCAACGATATTATTTAGAAGAAAAACAGGCTAGGTGCTTTGTTCCGGCCCCAACGGCAACGAGTTAATTTGTCTTTTCGCAACATTATATAGGTAGGCGTATATCACTGAGTGGGGCACAATAAACTTTAAAAAAAAGTTATTTCAAGTTTGTCCGTTTTCACAAAAAATGTTAAGCCGTTGGTCCCGGTTGATATCAAAAGATAGCAGTCGTTAAAACCCACCAATAGCTTTGGGCTAGCGTGGTATAGGTTATAGCTTAATCTCCCCATGTGCTTCTTAACAAAAGAAAAGCGTTGGAACACCCACTTTTTCAACCCGGTTCTGCAACAAACTAGCCATATGTTTGAACTATGTATCATACATACAACATTTATTACTAGTTATTTAAAATTACCTAATTGATTGGATATAAAATATACTAATTTCACAAAAAACCAGAAACAACGTGCATTACCCTAATTATGTCCTCTAAAGTTGCTGATGCGAAAATGTAATTTAAAATGACTGCATTTTCCAACACACTATGAGTTAATTTGTTTATTTTTGTAGCTTGCACTTTCTAAAAGGAAAGTAGACACTGGAGCATTTCCAAGTAATGTAATGTACTTATGCAAGTATATAATACAAGCAAAAGCTCATTCAAAAGGTCATTTCCATATAATTTAATGTAATATACTTACGAATTATATAATACAAGCAAAAGCTCAATCTAAAAAAGCATTTGTGTCCATGTAACGTACGCATTGTCGACGCTGTCTTTGACTGTAATACCTGTACGTTCCATTCGCTTTGCATTTGCTCTTCGTTCAAATGTCGGATTTGCTTTATATTCAAATCTTTATTGCGTGTCGCACGGTGGTAAGATTTTCCCGCTTGCGTCAAAACAATTTTTTTTTGATAGTTTGCCGATTGCCTCAAACGGCATTTTCAGCTTCGCCTGGCTTTTTTGGGGGCAGCGAGGAACTTAAAGGGTTCCTCAAGACGTGTGAAACGAATCACCTTCGGAGGTTTTCTAGAGGGAACGGCATCACGCACTAGTGCGTGTCCCCGTGCCCTACTAGATTCTCCAAGGGGTTCGGATCGGATCGGGCGTCAAAACGCGCGCAATTTACCACACACAAAATACTTCATCATGTAAAATTGAAATGAAAATTTATTCTATTTTTTGACGCGTGTTGAACACTGGTGTCACTACCATAGACTTTTTTATGTTCTATCCGATAAGTATTACTAAAGTTGTCTAGCTTGCAAAATCAAATTCAAATTAAAAATATTTATTGCATACGTGGTTAAAATCTTATATTATTATTATGCAGGAAAATAAAACAACTCAAGCTCGCTAGTCGATGCGCCATTGAGCTCCTTGACAAAGCATCATCATCTTATCAGCCAAAAGAAGCCACTGCTGGACAAACCCCCCCCCCCCCCAATGATCTCCACAACAACCGGTTTTGTGCTGCTTGCATCCAGCGGCTTCCCGCGACCTTTACCAGATCGTCGTTCCACTTTGTTGGAGGCCTGCCCACACTGCGCTTGACAAAGTATAGTATTTCTTTTTTAATAAAAAATCTCTATCAAACTGCGCTAGCCGGCTTACTAGCTATCCACTCAGGTCACTGTCCTGACGATCAGACTCGAGGGACTAATGCTCTTTGTACCTGGTTGCTGACATAGACACATTTACATAATTGAAAACATCCATTACTCAGAATTAGTAGGGACATTCAGGACTCACATGATGTACTCGTAAGTATTTGATATTAGTTCAGCTAATCTCAAATAGAAAACTAAAAAGTGGTCTTTTATTCGCTGTGTAATTATACGTACTCCAGTAAAAGCCTAATAAAGTGTATTAATAAGTAATCACATAACTCAGACTTTCAGTTTTCGACTCAGATGTAAGTATTTTCAATAATTACATCGAATAAGTAGAACTAACATATTGAGCCTTTCGCACTCGAATTAAAAAATATTCAAATTTATTCTTTACAACGCCTCGGTGGCCGAGTGGCAGAGTGCTCGGTCCGATACCCGAAGGTCCCGGGTTCAATTCCCAGGTCGGGCAAAATGTATTTCGGATTTTTGGATGCATAGCCCGGGTTTGTGATCACCAACCCGCATTTGGCAAGCGTGGTGATTAATCCATTACCCATCAATTGTAGCGATGACTTGATTTCAATGATGGAGGCCTTTGCCCAGCAGTGGGACAGTTATACTTAGGCTGTTTACTTACTTACTTATTCTTTACAATAAAAAAATAACTTCTATGAAAAAAATATATTTCCACGAGAAAAATTTATCAGAAGATTGCAGTAGTAACAAATTGAAATGTAATATTCATAAAATACAGTAAATTTTTATAAATGCCTACCAGGAATCGAACCTGGGTCTTCCGCAATCCGGGCGGCTGCACTGACCATTATGCTACCGGGAAGGCTGACGTAGCGCCGAATTTTTTCACTGCTTCATTGCAGCAAATAACACTTAAAAATAACAAGTAAAATTGAAATGTGTTTTAAACCTCGCGATTCATGACTCGATAAGAACTTGAAAAAAGGAATTTTCCTACACACTGTACATATTTAGAATGGCTTGTCCGTTGCGTGACAGTACGTAATCCCAATGGACGTTGCCGTTTCATGGCGGGGCTACTTTATAAATTCTAAATGGCCACCACCACAGCTTAGCAACTCGTTTCAAATAAACATTATAAAGGGAAATGGCCGATTCACGAGAGACTGCTTAAGGGTAGATTAGACTTGGTCTAATATTGGGAATGGGAGGTTATTTATTCCGACTGATAATGGATAATGTTGCCATAATCTTTGGCAAACAATATTGGTGTTTCATTTTAAAAGCAATGTCTGAAATTGATCTTGTTTATATACACTTAATTAAGTAAAAGACACCGCCTTATAGAATATTGAAATATTGCTCTTTAACATCTTTTGTTTAAAACATGGGCTTTATAGCAACGTGGGAAGTAAAAGTGCTTCACCTTTTGTGAGCCAAATGAGGGATTTCGGAGAACGTTGCTTAAAGTTGCCTCTATCTGCGGTTCTTACTTAATTGAGATTATTTGGCGCCCCGCCAGTAGTCCCACAAGTTCTTGGCGGGCACCTCATACGTTTGTCAAAAGACAGATTTGGTTTAAAGTTTCCTAGCACTTTTGTTTTCAACGCAACTTTATTAGATTTTGAGGTTTAATCAGCGCAAGAAGCTTATCATAGTTTTTCTTTAACTTATCTTACTTTCAATTTTAGCTCTTTTTAAAAGCTTTTTCATTGATTTAGCCTCATCAAAGTAAGCAGCATTTATATTATTATTATTTATTATAAACTTTTAAAATAAAATTATAACGTTCCTCATGGAAATCAGTGTTTCCCGGAATTGAATGTTCTTTTACCTCTTTCGGAAACCTGTTTAACACGTATAGCGGATGCAAATTGAATGGCAATTATTTGGCGCAGTGCCAGCCGAAATTTTATTTACCTTATTTCGCGCATATTTTGTTTGTGGTACGTTCACATATTCGAATACAGTTAGTATCCGTACGACCTACATACGAATATCTTGATCGAAACAAAAACGGACTGTTAACTTTAACGAAGTAAGTCAAAAAATATATTTTTAACTTTAAATTTTAACAAATTTTAAATAAGAAGGAGTTAAAAAAAACTTTGACAATCTAAGCCAGGTGGCGATTAGACTACAATGGTAAAAGAAATCTAAACCTTTGAATAACACGTTATACACTTATGCATTTTTTTAAATATGATTAATTGGATTTTGTTAAATAAATAAAAAATATATGTAACAGAATATAATTTAATTAATATAATTAATTTCTAAAGAAATTGTAAATAATGTGTAGTAGGCAAAATTGATTAGGCATCGGTAGGCAAAGTTAATTAAATATAAACAAAACAATAACATTTTTTTAATAAAACAAAGAATAAATTCTTTGATTCATGAATTTAAAATTGAATTCGTAGCCTTAAGTGCTGTTATGAATATAAATCAATGCCCCTTAAAAAAGGGTGCAGTGAAATAATATTTCACGCCACCTTTGAAGATAATATGCAAATTTAGTGAAATATAGCGGTCGGCTAGTGCCACTCCCGAGTTCTACATGATGTATCGCTGACCAGGGAACGGAGAAATGAATAAGCGGCTGTTGCTAGAATGGCATGATTTCCATAATTTATCTTTCTCAGTATTAAAAATCGAAAGTTAGAATATTACAATATTTATTTGCTTGTTACGCTATCCCATCACGCCGTCAATATAAAGGTACCAACTTATTCGTTTTAATTCTGAAATATATTCACCTACTCACGATTTCTTAGACTAGGGCTTCGGATCGACCAGTGGTCCGAGAGGGTAGAAAGTAGAAAAAATTGGTGTCTTGTTGTGTAGGAGGCCAAGATCCACTACAGTCACTGAGCCAGCAGAGTGTAAGTAAGAACTTAACGAAACGTTACATCGATCCGAGTTTCATGCATTATCAAGGGCGCCTGAGTCTGACCCTGATTCAATGCATGTATCTGATAGAATAGAAAAGTAAGAAAATATAGGTTAGTTGGTAGCATTAACTTTCTAGAAACTACTTAATAACTTTACTCTGGTAAGGCGACTGATGCATGCATGATCCTTACGTCATAATTGTAGGAAATAAAAATTGTAGAGAACAAATAATCCCCGAGAAAAAGTTCGTCTACCCATTAAGTAGTTTTATGCCGTAATGAAATACCTACTAAAACAATAAGATAGGCAAGATAGATTTTATATGTTAATATTCCTTGCATATATCGGAATATAACTTGCGTGCCTTACATATTCCCTTTCACGTCTCGACATAAATTCAGCTATAAGTTTGGCATTGTGCAAAATTATAGAACTTTACGGAGCTTAACGACTGACAGAATAGTAGTGAGCTTTGTCTTTTGTTACACACTTCAAAGGCCTCAGCAGAGCTTTCATAAATGATTTGAAAGGCAATTATAAGTATTTTTATTTATTTATTACTGAGTTGAAAAATGTTTTATAAACTACTTTTGTAACTGATTGCCACAATCTTTTGAAGCCAAAAACAAAAGTCTCTTAACAGTAACAAAAATACTTAGAAAAGTATACAAAATCTTTAAGCCGATAAATTATTTGAACTATTTTAATGACTAACCCCCTTACAAATAAACACTATTTAAGCATTTATTTAGTTAATCATTGTTTTGTCTCTTTTTCTCAAATTGAGAACGACGTTTGTGTGACGTTGACAAAACAATGATTAACTAAGTAAATGCTTAAATAGTGTTTATTTGTAAGGGGGTAAGTATTTTTAATGATTTGAAAAAAGAAGACAAGTGGAATTTTTTCAACACTGTCTTTTTCAAATTGTAATTTGTTTGCAACAATATTTGCGTAAAATTATATGCAAGTAATCATATTTTTAATGATTTGTAATGATTCTACGGAGGCTAGAAGTGAGTTGCACAGAATGTGAATGCTGTCTGTCGCTACATTGATTAGTGTAGACGACGACGTTATAGAATTAACACTACACTGTCGAAATTTTTTAATCAATTCCGTATCGAGTGACCCGGATTATCCCCCAATGATTGTGTTTATCCTTGGATGAGCACGCTCCCCCGGACGCGTTTCTGATGAATGACCACCTACCTATAAACGTCTGCTCGTCGCTGTTGTCAGCCGGGGGATTTTCGGGATTCAACCTTTCGACGACGCTTTGTTTCATTGTCACGGGTTATTTTTACTTCATTGTTTGCTACAAATTGTTCGATGTTAGATTATGTACCTATTGTAGGAGCTTTTGACCAATTTGCATCGAATGGTCCTTTGTGATCCATTCTGAAAGGATGAGTTAAGTAATGTTACTTTTATTAGGACTTTTAGTCAGTGTGTGTCATCATCATCATCATCATCTCAGCCAAAAGACGTCCACAGCTGGACAAAGGCCTAGGATCTCCATAACGAC
Source organism: Eudonia lacustrata (assembly GCA_947562085.1). Classification (NCBI taxonomy): domain Eukaryota; kingdom Metazoa; phylum Arthropoda; class Insecta; order Lepidoptera; family Crambidae; genus Eudonia; species Eudonia lacustrata. The sequence goes on along the minus strand of OX387318.1, from coordinate 12,413,991 downwards.
CGGTTTTGTGCTGCTCGCATCCAGCGGGTTCCCGCGACCTTCAGCAGATCGTCAGTCCATCTTATTGGAGGTCTGCCCACACTGGCGCTTTCCTTTGCTTTTCACTTTGCTTTTTCAGTGTGTGTAATGAAATAAATTTATTATTTTATTAATTTAATTATTTCAAAGAATAGAATAGAATATTAATTTATCTCTCATCAGTTCATCACAAACAAGTACAAAATATAAAAAAAGACTTAAAACTTTTACAAACAAATGTTTATATAATTTTTAACGCAAATTTTGTCTTTTACAAACACTATTAATAAAACCTAGTTTGTGTGAGAATGGTGCCTAAAAAGAGTAAATGAATACCTGTTCTATATTAATGATTTATATTTATTTATATTTATTTATATTATTCACTTACAACTATCATTACAGGTTTTCATGATGACGATGATGACGATTATGACGATTTAAAAAGCCAAATCGTCACAAGAGATTTTAAGTCTATTACGTCAAAAAGCATTTCTTCAGATGACAAAATAAAAATAGTAAGCATCATCATCAGCATCAAGGAGCCTGTACTAGTCCACTGCTGGGCCTCTCCAAGTGCACGCCACCGAAACGATCCGCGGCTACTCCAAATAAAAACAGTAAGCATATCAAAGGTATAATCGTCCAGCATCCAGAACCAGAACCATTTCTAAAAATCTCGTTTCGTACATAGTCTGTAAAATATTGACACTTCAAAACATTCACACAGATTCGCTTGTTGTATAAAAATCCGCATAATATTGACATTTCTTAACTCACACAGAATGGGCTCAAACATTTACAATCCCAAACACAAAATGGTCACAAATAACCGTACCATGCTAATTTGTCAAGGGCTCTTGCAAAACAATTTCTGATACAATTTAACACGTTGAACTGTCGTGAAGGGCTTTCGAGTTGGTTGCGCAAGTGATAAATCTACGAGAGTGGCAGAAACAAAAATAAAATGTATCAAATAAATATATGTGTGCCGTCAGTAATGTATGGGGTCGGCGTTTGCTATTAACACGTTAACGATTAATTTTGGCAAGTTATGAAGACTACCGATTTTTATGTGTATATCTATTTTATTAATATGTGAAGAAAAGGACATCACATTGCGCGCACGAAGTGTGAGATTTGGTAAATTCGAAGAAGGAGTGCAGCAAGATAAGATGTATGTTTAACATAATAATATGTTAAGTAAGTAACATTGTATAAATATTGTGAATTACGGTCGAATTTCGACCATCAGGCGATAACTAGTATTATAGAATTACTTCTAAACTAAAAATGTTATATTATCTTTAGGGTATGTACTGTATACCTATACTTTATATCTGCATTATTAACTAAATTGGTAATCAAGTAATGAGGTAAAGTGTACTCTAAACAAAGAGAAGTGGGTACCTAATTGAGAAATATTGAGTTTGGCTCCACTGGCTAAACGTAATGACCGTTTGGGACGTGATCGTAACATACGTCGTAAACTTTAATGTCAACTAAAAATGGTCCTCTCTATTATTCGAAGAACCCCCTATCCTATAGTACAGATAGTTAGCGTCGTAAAACGGATACTAGTACAAAGAGTTTGATTTATTAAAGATTCTTCGCATCCATCGAACTAGGCGGTTAACTTATGAACCGCCTTTGTCATGTGATCAGTAGTAAGACCACCTTTGTCAATCGATTCAATCTCAGACTCTTATGCTGAATAACAGTTTTATTTACTTTTCGGTCAAGTTAACGTTAACGAAAATTTTATATGGCACTGACGATTTTTTTATGGTATTTGACGAAGCGCCCCCGGTGGCAAACGAAGTGAAGTAACAAACAAATTCTCATATTAGTCAATGTTTTTTTTTGAAGAGAGTTTTTCAAATTTTTCAGGTGGCTGTTTAGCGTCACCGGACTTCTTTGAGGGCGACGAGAAACTTAAAGGGTTCTTCAAGCCGTATGAAACGAAACACCGTCAGAGGTTATCTAGAGGGAATGGTATCACGCACTAGTGCGTGTCCCCGTTCCCTATACTAGATTCTCCGAGGGGTTCGGATCGGATCGGTTTCGTTAACGTAATAAAATAATGTTCCCAGCGAAGCTGCTCACACATGGTGTGCGCTTCCACTGACCGCCTGTCTAGTCCAGTAGAGCTTGTTCCGCCTGTCTAGATCTACTATCATTACCTACTGTAACAATAATGCTAATTACATTTTTATTAACTTCTTCTTTTGTCCAGTGTAAATGATACACACTGAAAGGGCTTTTGTAGCCAGCTAGCAAGTTTCTGCGTTATATTTCATACAAAAGCATGAAAGCTTCTGCGTCCATTTCTTAATTTAATTTTTAGCTTCTATCCGTTCCTCTTGCTTTCGAGAAAATTGTATAAAGTTACTTTTACAAAGTATATGGCAGTCGCCAAGTGATCTTTTGATAAATAACTAGTGGTCGCCCAGTGGTCGAACTTCGACCGTAATTTTTATAGAAAGCTGTTTACTAAAAAAAATTTTATTAAGGCTGCACGGATACATCCTAAGCAATGAAAAATTTGAACAAAAAGTTTTGTTATGTAGGTATTTGGTTTTTTATAAATCAGAAACTGGCTGACATACAATCTGTCCTAAACAACCTCCAACTTCCATTAGTCCATCTGTGTGGGTTTGCCAACCGTGACCTGCGACGTCTCGTGACTTAACGTAAAGACATAAGCTTTTAAGTGTTACCAGTAATTGTTCGAATTTAATAGTTTTTTTTATTTTTCAGGTAAGTCTGCTTCCCAATACCAGTCACTGGCAACCAATGAATTCGTAAGTTTATATCTTATAAATTACGCTTGTTCATGAAATGATAATTGTTTTTTTTTTATTATTTCTAAAAGCGCTTTCTTCACCTTTCATCTCACCTAATGGTAAGTGACTACAACGCCAGATAAGAATAATTGGCTTTCCTGTTTCTAACAGTTAAAATACATCAATATAGTACTAAGAAACATTTTTATAATGATGCCAGGCGGGTTTAAAACGATACCTACGACGAACCAAACCGGGTATCTACCCCCCACTGGGGAAACCAGGATCTTTGGGTCTGATACAGATAGTTTAACGATTATACCACAGACTCTGTAAAACCTCGACTAAACTCTCTCTATGGATTGATTACAGCAAATAGTTTATTTTCCATTACACTCTAATCATCATTGAAGCAAAAAGAAACATGGTCCTTCGAGCCGTATCACATCGGATTGGATGATTGCTTCGCTGCAATAATCTAAAATGTTATTTTTCCTGCGTAAAAACCCAAATGCTTTGATGGGCCGCAATAAAACTGAGGAGATGGAGTGAGCGGCACGAGACATTATTATTTCACGTGGTCGGTATCTCACCGGTCGGCGCGCGGCCGTGTGGCCTTGGTGAATAATAACTGCCGCTGAATATATCACCTACTAGGGCTGCGGTGCTTAACAATTGAACACTACTTTCTGTCTTTGAAAAAGAAACAAAAACTAAACAAAAGAAAATCGTAAGACTTATGAAATTAGAATTGAGTAAGAGATTTTATTTTGTTAATATAAGTATCGCGTTCCATTTTAATTTAAATTGATAAAGAGGTTTCACGCTAACTGCTTAGTGCAACTCAGTCAAAACGTCGTCGTCGGGTAAGTACCTACCTAAGTACTTAAAAGGTACGTCAAGGAAACTTATACGAAGAATGATAAAGTTGAATATGTAGGTTTCAAATATTAGTTGTAATTTTACTATAATCTTTGTATAGTTTTTGATGAATAAACTAAACTATACACTATCACACTAATATTATAAATGCGAAAGTTTGTGTGTATGCCTGTATATATATGTTCCTTCTTCACGCTGCAACGGATGAATGGATTTGGATGAAATTCGGCATACAGATAGTTTATAACTAGGATTAACACATGGGATAGTTTTTATCCTGATATTCCCACGGGAATCACTCTATAAATATACTAAAACGACAAATGATTTGTTTGTTTGGTTGTCATGGAAACCAAAGAGAATTTAATCACTTGATGGAAACTGACAAAGCGGTACGAAGTCCGCCGGGTCCACTAGTTAAGGTATAATACTTGAAACTTCGCTTGTCAAAGCCCTTTAGCCTACTACATACATACCTACACGTATATTGCTAGCCCTACACTAAAAACTTTAACGTGCGTAGGTACTCATAAATAAATAACAAACAAGTTTTCGGATCGCGCTCGCCGCATTGAGCATGTAGTGGTTGTGATCTCCCAACACTCATCCACGCAAGTGCAATGAATACGTAATGCCTGCAAAATTAAAGTGCTGTTGCTGATATCTTTATCTTAATAATCTTTTATTTATGACCAGCTGTGCCTTTAACTGTGTGTCAGCTTCTGTAATTTCTATAGTAATTAATAATTGCCTATATATTGTCCCACTGCTGGGCCTCCATCATTGAAATCAAGTCTCTGATACAATTGATACGTATTGACTTAATTAAAACCACGCATACCAAATGCGGGTTAGTGATCTCAAATTGGTGCTATGTATTGAAAAATACAAAAAGCTTTTTGCTCTAGAGTAGTGGCAGTGTTCGTATTTTTTAACTGACTTCAATAAAAGGAGGAGGTTCTCGATTCGACTGAATGTTTTTTTTTGTATGTTTGTTACGCGATATCTCCGTAAGTTGTAAACCGATTTTAAAAGTTCTTGTTTTGTTCGAAAGGGTATACTTCCCAGGTGGTCCCATGGTCATCAGGGCAAAATCCGATGATGGAACCCTGAAGAAATCGAGGGGAACATTCGAAAATCGTAGTGGCGACTAGTGCGTTGGTTAATTTGATTTGATTAAGTAAATCAAAATACGAATTACTTTGTGCTAAGTAAATTTATTTTTTACTTTTTTATTTTCCCTTTTGAAGTCGGTTTTTTACTTTAATCAATCATTGAAAATAGGTGTAAGTAACTGATTTTGGTCTTTAGGGACAATTGAATACAGACCACTTGCTTTCTAGCTGATATTTATTTAACACAGTTGTTCAAGAAAAGGCAGAAGAACTACACCATACAGCCTTAAATGAATTTTGATTGATGTTTGTTTTGTTTGTAATTTTATAATTTTATTGTTTTTATATTTATACAAATTTACTTTTGCATGCTACCATAGTTAGCTGAATAGAATGAGCCTAACAATGTTATAACATCTCCCCATGTACCCTGTTCATACACAAAATAAATATATTCTATTCTATTATATTCTATTCTATCCCGTAAAGTTGCAATGAAAAACTATGTTATTATTTGGCGATGAAGAGAACTGTGTCAAAGATTGGGCTGAAAGTGTCAAACACTGGTGCCAGGTAGTGGCACACAAATCTATAGTGTATCTGTATAGTGTATCTATAGTTTAATATACTTAATTAAATAAATCAAGCTATTCATATTTATATACTACTAGCTGACTCGGCGGACTTCGTACCGCTTTGACAGTTTCCATGACAACAATACAAACAAATCATTCTGTATTGGAAAAAAATCCAAAAACTAAAAAAAAATTGGGGTGGACCACCCTTATCATTTAGGGGTATAAAAAATAGATTACGACCGATTGTCAGACCTACCGAATATACATAGAAAATTTCATAAAAATCGATCGAGCAGTTTCGGAGGAGTATGGCAACTAACATGTGACACGAGAATTTTATATATACTTATAGAGAAGATAGAAGATTACGTGCAAAATTTTTTAAATTACGAAACCCACAACATTATGTCGCTTTTTATATAACCATTCACCAAATATTATTACGTACGCGACTATTCGTCGTACTAACTGTCACAGAAATAGTTTTTATTACTCCACTGCGAAACTGTCCTCATATTGTTTGGTCCAGTACTTTGGCAGGATTACGCTCCCTAAATACTTTGACGACCTTGCTAATAACTCTCTCGCAGGGTAAGCGCTTACGTTGAGTACGTGGCAGTATCATACTTGTACAAACTAATTTATTTGTAAAAGTGATTTCTATTAGAACCTAAAAGATTAAATGTAGCTGCTTGGTCTTTCGTGTAAAAATCGTAAAAGATAGTAAAAACAAGATGAAAAGAACGTCAAGTAAGCCCATTTTGTGTGAATCTAACAATAATTCATTCAAGATACTAATTATATTTAGGCAACTAATGTATGAACTCCGCAATGGGTTAATAATAAGCCAAGAAAAAAATAAGTGAAATATACCGTGTGATCCGCAGAAAATTCCAAGTATTTAAAAACATTAAAAACATATTTTATTTTTTTTTGCGTTTAGATCAGACAACTTGGAGGCAGATGCGGAACCACAGAGTAATGCTGACACGCACACGACTCACGACCCAATCGAACTGAAATGACTTGCATTAGCCATGGCTGTGGTCGGATAGAATGTACGAGTAATGTTTGCTAGCAGAATCTTTACCATCGCTCAAGGAGACGGGCGAAGCTACTTACGTTTTGACAAATTGATTGGATGTTATTTTCACTTCCAAACTGTGGGAAAAAACTGTTTCAGCTAAATACACCTTACACTTATGCTTTAGGTAATTCGAATATTATCTAAGATTTCAATCTTAGAGTAACAAGCAAACGATCGACCTGATGATAAGACATATTCTGTCATATTTTGTTAATGTGGCCAAATATCGTTATTTCTACAAACAACATAGAAACGGACTAAATTTTAACAGAAAAAGAATAGCAGTCGCCTGTACTGCAATGCTTGCAAGACTGCTTTTTTTTAGTCCACTCTCTCCTTTAGCCTGTCGCACCTAAATTCTGAGAATAATCTCCTTCATGCTTCATCTCTATTGGTAGCTATTCCAACCCAATTCTTTCCCGCGACTCCACAGATGTCATCTTCTTTCTTCTTTTGTAACCCACTTGAATCGATAGCGTCCAATAGTAAGCTTCACAATTGACACATTTACTATCACGAAAGCAAACACTTTCGTATGATCGATTCGATGATGCTTACGACAAAAAAACCAACAAAAGGTATTTATAGCCGCAAACATTTCAGGCAAGTTTATGAGGTGTAAGTTATTCGGGGGACCGCGTCGTCTAAGCGAACGAGTGTGCGGCGAAAACTCTTCAAGCTACTCCGAAATGTACTTTAACACTTCAAAAACAAGACGTAGTTGAGTTGAAGGTCACCAGTGTCACATGACCTACGGAGATTTAATCCAGTCTGCTATGCGGGCTATTTTACAAAGGCGATATAAGCCTGGAATATGTTGGCAGTATGTTCCTCTCCGTATGTTAGCTATGAATTTTGTGGGGCGTGAAAGTAATTTATTGAGAAATTTGAAAGGAACATTTTTGAACACGCACTCGCGGCCCAAAAATGTTAATGTAAAACACTTAACGCGAATGTAAAAGCTTTCATTCCTTTGTATAAAACTTTATTGCTCAGAAAATTCGTAGGCAATTGCTGTATTTACTAGCAGAAAGCAAAACGATTTAAGGGCTAGTTTGACATTCAAATTAGGTTGTTTGAATAACAAGTGAGCTAATCAAAGAATTCCATTCACGAGGGTAGTCACTGCCTTAATCAAATCACTTGATTCCTATAGGTGCTAGCTTGTACCTGCGACATTATTATCATCTTCATCATCATCATCATCATCATCATCATCATCATCATCATCATCATCATCATCATCATCATCATCATCATCATCATCATCATCATCATCATCATTATCATCAGTCCCTATAAACATCTTACGGCTAGGCTCACGCCTTTATATACGAACAATACTGGATTTTTTTTAAATCCAGTATTGTTCGTATATACTGGATCTACTGGATCACAAAATACATGCTGGTCTGGATGAAAGAATGTGTCAGCTTCCTTACGTACATGTCGTAAGAGCCTACTAACTACGTGGCTAAAGTCGCGGGCGATCGTTTGTCTAAAATACGATGACGAACGAAAGTCTATATATTGTCTACCGTTGTGGGGTATAAATTATCGGCACAACAACAATTTAGTGGGTAAAATTCCGTGTTTACTAAATTATTTTATAACATTGACAAATTTATTTGAATATTAGTAACTAAATGCGTACAATATTTATCCAATTGATATCCGTATTAATTATTTCAGCATAAGTAAATGCTTACTGTATCCAATAGCATATATAGCAATTACTCATGTTGGATTTCTCCTGAGAAATGGCTTCAGGGTAGGAAAGCAGAGCCCAGAGCAGCATTGAAGAATTCCGATTGGAAAACGCTTGAACCGAAGGCATTTTCATTACTGCGTACCTATCTGCGGAACGGACGACGATTGGTAGGTAATACCCGTAGGTATAAAGGCTTGTATACTACCAGAATTTGATTAGCCGCTTCGACGATATCGGTGATTTTTGTATTTATTTATTGCATAATATGTCAATGTTACGAACACAATTTTTTTTACGAAGATATTAACTTTTTTGATTTAAACCTACTTTTGTTGAATGTCTCATAAGGTACGTCCTTTCTTTATATTATGTAGGTATGTAGTTAAGTATTACTCAAACGAGAATCAAGTGGATCTTGATGGCACAGTGGCTTGCGCGCTTAGCGATCTTGCCAGCTAAGCAACTTTGTCAATGTCATGTCCCTAATGTGACTCAATTAAAATATCTCGAACTTCCCCGTGCTACAGCTGTGTTCCAAAGATGCCAGTTGTTTAAAAACTCAAGCCGCATTGGGCCAGCGTGGTGGGCTATGGCCCTATCTTCCCTATAGTAAAAAGCGACAAGTTTATCAGCAGTTCAGACGGTACACGGTACAGTACGACGGTACAGTATCAGACGTTTAAAAAAATCATGTTCGTAGCTGGTTATGAAAGGTCAATTACGAACGTGGACCAAAGGTTTAAAACTTTTTCCACGCCGTTAAACCTAAAATACCGATACTCATAAACATTGTAAGATTAAAAAGACGGCTTTAGGCCAGATTATCGTTTTTCCCCTCGACTGCGATCCATTGTCACAATCTCCCGAGGCATGATGTGTCACAAGAGCCTAGTATCAGCGCACTTAACCCTTGTCACTGTTGTCAGAGCGTCTTTAGCCCTTGTGACGTCACTCTATAACATTCTAAATTAAAAATAACGTTTCAAAGCGTTTTCATAACGACGTCGTACTTGTTTATGAAAATATAAGATTCTTAACTTAACCCGCGATTATTAAAAGACTATTGAGTACTTGCATTGCATGTAAAAGTGCTGCTTATTATCATGTGGCACTGGGCAGATTTCGTACAACCATTACAATACTGTTGTAACTCAAAATATACTGATATTTGAAATTTAACCGTATTTTAATAACACTAGGTAGGTACAACAGTACTTATTGCAATGGTACTGCGATTTGTATGGAAAGTATAAGATAACCAGTAGAGACACTAAAGTTATTTTATATATATACTTCAGTTGCAATTCGACTGGTTTTTATTCTAGTTTTAATAACTTTTTTATTTCGGTAACAAAAACGTATGGTAAAATTTGATCGTTTCTCTTTCACCATCGAGATCACTAATCGCTAGGCTATTATTGTGGCGATCATAAGAACTTGGTAACTATATTTTTATTTTCACCGAATCTGAGAAATCTAACTTTCTTTATTAAAACCAAAACACTTGTACAATTTGGCAGTTAATAATCAAAGTTAATTAATCAAAAGTGCCAAATTGAATAAGTTTCCTTATATAATACGAAATATAATAGATACTTAAAGTTGTTCGTAAATTATTCATTGTATTATCCTTATATTTTTTAGATTAACACGCCAACGCACCAAAAAACAAAAACAAGTAATCTCGACTCAAATATGAGTGGCCTACGGAGATAAGCCATATCAAGCTTTAAGACAAACCACGCCATTGTAATGTATTTCGCTTACACGGCTTTGCCATTACCAAACGAGACGCCATCTTTCATATATAAGAAGGTAATTAACTCCTGTGGAGTTGGAATTGATTTCTTCTGTAGCTCTGATTCTGCTATAATTTTCATAACATATACATACCATATATGTCACTGGCAAGAGCTGGATGAGAGTAGCCGCGGATCGTGCTCGGTGGCGTGCACTTGGAAAGGCCTATGTCCAGCAGTGGACTATAGGCTGATGATGATGATGATGGATGATACATACCATAACTTATAGACTTAATCATTGAAACACCCCTACACAGCACCACCTATTATGGTTATTCTTTTACTGTCCAAGCTGTTCGTCTCTGGAATTCGCTTCCAGTTGCGATCAGGCGTGCGAAATCCATTCACTTATTTAAAGAGCTCGTGAAAAAATTCTACCATTCCGATTAACCCTGTCCTGCTGCAAAACTGCCATATCCGCTACTTACCTACCTGAGACTACTATTATGTTTAAGTAGGTTTATTTATTTAAATGGTTTTACAAATATATGTTTATCATTATTATCATTATATATGTATCATTATAATTATTATTTTGCTTCATTTATGAAATACACATTTCTCTAGTTTCACCTCTGATCTTACAGTTTAATAGCTCTCTCCATCCGACTGGTTGTCTGGAAGAAATCGCTTGAAATCGATAAGACCGCCAAATTGTAACTTTTTTTTTTGTTCCTGTTTATGTTTTATAGTGTTGCTATAAAAGTATTATCTGTTAGCTATCTAACTTATGTTATATAAAACTAGCTTTTGCACGCATTCTCCACAAATCAGCCTATGAATTTACTGGCATAAAAGGTAGCCTATATTACTGATGACGGATTAGCCGTCCATGAGATTGACCTACCAGCTCAAAGCACCACAATCCCTGCACCTTATAGATACTATTCCAAACCTAAGTATTATGTTAGAACCTTTGCATGCACTGTTAAAAAAAGAGATCAGGCGGGCGTGGAGCTCCGACTGTGAAAGGACAAACCAAGAATCACTGGCATTAGTACTTTGAGCCAGTTCTCTACCAAATATTTATAGAACATTACAGGATATCTTGTCTAACGAAATTGTGAGCGTAGCGGTCCCTCCCAGCCAGATTAAACTGTTCAGTCACGTACGCAACTCCTGGTCGACCTCTACCTGTCGCCTGATCATCTTTCGTAGATACTAAACAAAACTTCCGAATGAACCTACCGTTAATGAAGTGAAATGACTCTTATATATTAACGCATATTATACGTTTCCTTTCAATACGTTTTTGTTGACGTTTCTTTGAGCGAAGATGATAGAGTAAAGGAGAGTTCTAAATAAGTCGAAAGTCGTGTTTGCTGATAAAATCATCAAATTAGCCCTCGGGGGTTCCATTTGTTTTTATTTTTATCGTAAAGGTGGCAAATGACTCCGTTCCACTTCATGTTAAGCACTAGCATAGTCCAAATTCGAGGACAGCTCAATAGCTGCTTTTGTGGAGTGGAGCAGGGTTGAGCCTCGCTAGCCAAGGTGGGGACCTTGCCTAACCGCAATATGCTTCTGAACACCTCGTTTAAACGATCCCGTGATATTGGAAAGAGGAAATACGCGGGCTGGGAGAGCATTCCAATTTTCAGTGCTGCGACAAAGATATGATTAAGAGCGTTTACGCCGCACACTAGCGCCACTAATGAAAAAAATATCATATCTGGTCATTAGAGATAGAAAGTCAAATTATGCTCAACAAACTATTTGAATGAAGTAATTTAGCATTTTTATATCACCTAATGAACACCTGACATGTTATGGTTTACTTAAAAAAGACGTTACGGCCACTTTTAACTATACTTAACTTTTTATATTTGAATGTATTAATACAAAAACTGTTGGTAGGCCTTTTAAAATAAATAAATAAATAAATAAATAACGCCATATTTAACTAAACCATAACATGTCAGGTGTTCATTAGGTGACGTAAAAATGCTAAATTACTTCATTCAGATAGTTTGTTGAGCATAATTAGATTTTCTATCTTTAATTACTAGATATGTTTTTTTTTCATTGGCGGCGCTAGTGTGCGGCGTAAACGCTCTTAACCAAATTTCTTCGTTCGCGACGGAATAGTTGCTACAGTGAATCGGTGACACCGAAGAGCACGCGTGGTCTTATGAAGGAAGAAAAGTTTTTCGGAACACTCGCCATGGTATGGAGACAATAGAAGGCGTTGAGAGCCGTAACATCATGGCGACGTATTGTAAAGGTTCAAGATGTTGTTATATCATCATCATCATCAGCTCATTTTATGTCCCCACTGCTGGAGCACGAGCCTTCCCTATGGATATATAGGGAGAACAGGCCATAAACCACCACGCAGGCCCAGTGCGGATTGGTGGTTGTTAACGACTGCTAATGCAGCCGGGACCAACGGCTTTACGTGCCTTCCGAAGCACGGATAATATGTTGTTATGTAAAATGTTGTTATGTAAAAGATTGCATTCGTTACAACATTGAACCAGCGTTGTCGGTTATGGCCAGATCTAAGTATCTAGTGTGCTCGTTCATGTGGTTTTAAGCCTTAGTCTTGTGGCACGTTCATAGGCTTATAAATCTTATATAATGAAAGTATTGTTGGTTAGTAAATGACTATAATATCACCAAAGAGCTTTTAAGTTCGATATACCTATCGTTTATCGTACACATAAACATAGGTAGCTCCTACTTATACAAAAAACAGTTACCCCACACTTGTATCCGTAATCTGATATTCATAGGATTGTATCTACGCCCATTGTCAATGTTTACCACGCATAAGTATGCTCAAACAGATCGACAAAGAACTTCAAATGGATTGCTGGGGATCCACTGTTGCTTGACCCCGGTGTCGCTTGGGTTTGGAAAATGTTTTATGGCGCACACAATCGTCGTACTCGTAAAATAGACGTTCGGATTACCGCTCGCCAAATAACAGGGGATTTCAGACGAAACAGAATAAATATTGTACGCCACTCGTTGTCTGCGTACAGGGTTGGTTGGTATAAAGGGTTTTTTTTCAACAAATGGAAATGTTACCCTTTTTGCTGATAATCTGCTGTTTATATTTGGATCGGTTACTAAAGGAAATGGGTATGTCTGAATAGGATATGTACCTAAATGCTGACAAACAAATTACATGTAGATTAATTGTGGCCTTTCATATAAAAATTCATATCTCTATTGGTAATAATTTGTATTACATGTCAAACGTAAAAAAATAATAATTAATAAACTAATATGAAAAAAGTAAATTAAAAACATATGACCAAATTAGTTACAGACCTATAATGATTATTTATCAATGATGAATATATTATAGTAAATATCAGTCATCATGATGCCAGGGTAGACTTGAATTATTACAATGCTACTAACATAAGGCGGACAATCGAACCCTACGACTAACCAAACCGAGTACAAACGTGTACTCCCCGCTGGGAATCGAACCCGGAACCTCTGGGTGTGGGACCGGTGGTCTTAACCACTAGACTAGAGGCGACGGTTTTACTTACTACAGTTGCATAAGAACGGAAGCTTCAGAGTAGGCAAAACGCGCGTGATACTTACCTTTTTTTAATTTTTTTATTTAGTAAGTTGGCTAGTTGTTTCAGGCAGCATTCTCAGCCTGAAACAACTAGCCAACTTACCTGGACTTGATGTGACATACCCTCGGTGTTGTAAGCGTCCATAGGCTATGGTAGCCGCTTTCAATTAGTCGAGACTTTTTCTTTGAAAAATATTCTTGTTGCCGCAGATGGTGTTTATAGCGTAACCGGACGTTTGTGGGCGGTAAGAAAGTAAATGCTCATAAAACCGTGGTGATCGTACAACCTTATAGGGTTTCTAGAGGGGATGGCATCACGTAAGCGTATCCCGTCCCGTACTAGAGTCGCCATCGCCATCAAGGTGCCTGTGCGAGGTTCATACGCTATTCGATCTCGTTACCGAAAACGAGAACTTTTATGGCAAAATTTTAATTCACGTATTCCACCAGGGGCTCGATCGCCTAACCGATCGCTTTGACTTCGTGTGGTTTATGACGTCATCTTGTCGTTTCGTGCTGCCTATGAAAGCAATATCGAAAGCTTTTGATATTACTTTCATAGGCGGTGCGAGATGGTGACGTCATAAACTATACGCGTAGTCAAAGCGATCGGTTAGCGGTCGGGGGGCTGGAGGCGCTGCTTCAATGCCATACAAATTTTCGTTTTCGTTAAGGGTGCGCCGTCCATTAGTGACAAGTGTCATATTATTATGTTTTATTTGAAATGTCGTCCTCCATTTTTATTTGATGCCGCGCGGCCATACTAATTTTGTATGGGGAATTTAAGGTGCTTAATAAAAAATAATTATTTAAATAACCACTAGATGAATCGAAAATGTAGCAATCTAGCAATTTGTAGTTTATCCATTGATGATTGTTTAGACAAAATCAGAGGTACAATAATTTAAATAAACTATAAGAAATCTACTAAACGCCGCCACTCGTTTTCATGATTTTTGCCCAAATTTAAATGATATTGTAGAAAAAACTATAGCGTGTTATGAGTTTATGGTTCTGACAAATTGTAAACACGTTCCCTATAATACTAAATATATATTTTGTTCATTTAATACGATAGTATTTTCAATTATATCTACTTAACCGTAACTGCATTTTTGGCATTTTTTTGTCGGCGCACCCTTAACGTAATCGAATGAATACGTATGTAAACAAAACGCACACTAGGCACTCAGGAGGGAAGTTCGCTCCTGAGCGCCTAGTGCCACCTCAGTAAAAGAAAAAAGGTGTGATGTCGATTTTATTTTTCCAGCACATAGGTTTCTCTTTTTACGGCATGACCAAAGCGGATCCAATCCATCAGACGCTGTGTAGCGGCCGCTGACATCCATCAAACCTTGTTTGATTTATTGAGAATGTCGCCGGCCCGCTTGCTCTTCAATAAACAACGTTGTACCTTTTTTTTTCTATAAATACTTGCTTTGATTTTTTTTAAATCTTTTATTAATAATATTGTAAAACAGTTTTTATAAATGGTTTTAGTCAAGCGTCTCATAAATTAAAAAAATAACATCGGCTAATATAATGAGTAGAATAAAGGTAAGCAAATTAAATAAAAAATTACCTATTTTACATATTTTGAGTAAAATGGAAAGACTTATGTTAGCATAATTAGTATTGAACATAAAAATTTGTAATTTCTATTAAAATGCTAATAGAGGTGCTCGTTAAGGTTGTATTACAATAACTATGTAGTTTAGCCATGTAAGGAAAATACTTTAGAGCCACTTGATAAATTACAAACTTACTCAATAAAACTGGTACCGAACTGAAGCGCGCTTACGTAATTACTTAAGGATTAATTTAGCAAAATTGATCCAAACTCGGGCAACATCGAGCTTAATTATTTGCAGATCCCTAAGTTGGCAACGTTGCGGATCCAAAAAGGATCGTTAATACCCACAAGGTACGGAGTTGAAACAAAAAAGTTTAGGGAATGAGGTTTGTGCTGCTCCGATTTGGATTGAACTCCATTACACTGGACTGGACCTTTCGTTTTGTCTGGTAGTCTAAAGAGGCCACTTAGACCACTCTACTAAAAGCAGAATTTTTTTATCGTGACAGACAACCCACGTGAAGTGGGAGCCATTATTCTTTTTAACTTTTATTTTAAAACAAAAAACCAATTTTAAGATTTTTGCTGTTGGCTCCAAATAACTCTTTCTACAGGTGCTGCAATTCTTCTGTAGACATTTTAGGGAAATTATTCAACAATATCTGTCTAGTGTACTTTTGACTGGATTTGAGTCTTATTCCATTGCATTAAGTGTTACATTGTTTACTTGTTAATGCTCGTGGCTGTACGATATATCGTTCATTTACACGCGCAAACCTCAAAACCCCAACTTTAATGGCAATTTCCAACAACAAATCAAGCACGTAAATGATACTAAGCTGTAAGCTGGCTGACATTGAATATAGGCACTAATGATCCATCGTTGAAGCTCAATTAACTTGCGCATCAAATATGCAGCTCGCTTCTCATTTACAATTCGAAACTTTCCGAACTACCCCGTAACTATGGTTACTATCCATCGGGATTTGTCCAGGCATGTCCGGCTTTTTGACAGTGTAACCATGAAGTTGATATTCCATGGGTTTTATTTATTTATTTTATTTAGGATAACAACAGCCATCAACTTACATAGATACAATTTGTTTATAGCATGGTTTTTAGGGCCAATAACAGTTACCCACTTATTCAAATAAGAAAATAGAATCACCGAGTAAATTACAAAACTGAATGAGTAGTACTTACTAAAACTGAAAAACAAAAATATAGAACCATAGAAAAAAACATTTTTTTTACAAATAAACAAAGAATAAGCTATATACAAAGTGGCCAGAAGATTGACGTCCAAAAGAAAAAATTAGGTCTCTCGTGTCGTGGGGTATCCGAATCACCCCCATGTATGTTCCGCGTATTTTCACGGTTTTCGAGTTATGAATTTTTTTCTAAATTTTTGAGAATTTTCGAGCGATCAACTTAAAAAATTTCTAGAAAAAAAAGTAGAAGACTTTTTTGTATTTTTTTTTTTTGCAACGAAATCTTCCTAAGTTGTACTTTTATGCATAAAACAATTAGCTTCGTAACTTTGATGAAAATTTGGAAATGCAGGTCTCAAGAATAAAAAATACGATTATTGAATTATGACTAGAACATTAAGATTAAAATTAAAAATCTAAACAGATGACTGCATGGTTTTTTAGTGATCCTAAAACATGCGACATACTCTCAGCTTTCATAATCATTAAAAAAAGTAGTACTTAATGAGCTACTTTTCCTAGAATCGGCCTTCAAAGACAGCCACGTGGCATTTAAAAAAAAATCCATGTGATTAAAACAAAAAGTCTTGCTATTTTATGGTTCCTAATGTTAAATTGGTTTGTTGACTAACCAAAAATTGCCGCAAAAAAGCTAAGATTAGATAACATTTTGAGTTTTTAATTTTAAGGTTGTCAATTTGCTGATAACTAAAAATTCTTAAGAGATTAGTTAACAAACGTTTTAAGTAAGAGGTGGTTTTGTCAATAAATCAGAGATGGTAATCAGAAAGAAAATTTATTTTTTAAATTCACAAAAGGTTTTCAAAGTGGCCACCTCCAGCAGCAATGCACATTCTACACCTTCGTAAAAAATTGCCTTTTAATCGTCTAAAAGCTTCCCTATTCTCTCTCACAACACGTTCGGCTTCTGTAATCTTTTCTCTAAGTTCTTGTTCACTCGAACATTCTCGGGCGTAAGCGATTTCCTTGTAATAGCCCCACACAGAGAAGTCGATTGGGTTAAGGTCAGGTGAGCGTGGAGGCCATCTGATTGGTCCGCTGCGTCCGATCCATCTGTTGGGGTAAGTTTCATTTAAGTGGTTTCGGACTTGCGTTGCGTAGTGACACGGGGCGCCATCATTTTGAAAAACTATGGTGCGTCAAAGCTGAAGATTCACATCTAGCAGCAGCAATGGTAGTTCATTTTCTAAAAAGTTTTTGTAAATTTCTCCATTAAGTCTGGATGGCAATTCAAACGGGCCAATAAGTTCGCCGTTGAGGATACCCGACCACATGTTAACACTAAACCGGTGTTGAAAAGATGAATCTCTCGTTTCGTGTGGATTCTCGATTGCCCACGAGTGGTAATTATGAATATTGAATATTCCAAATCGCTCAAATCGTGACTCATCGGTCCACAAAACTTTATCGAAATATCCAGGATCTTCTTGCTGTTTTCGTAACATGGTTTTGCAAAATTTAACGCGCAATGGGTAGTCTGCAGGTAGCAAAGCTTGAACTCGTCGGATAAGGAAAGGGTGATATCCTTCATCGTGAAGTATGGCTTGAATAGACGTTCTTGGGATGCCCAGAGCACGAGCCATTCTTCTCGTACTCGTGGATGGATTTCGCTGAACTTCTTCGAGCACTCTTTCTCTGCGATCTGGATCGACTCGAGGGATTCCTTCACGACCACCGCGTTGACCAGGAATGTGGCCTGCCATCAACGTGTTGTACGTGTTAATAAAAACACGATGGTCGGGATAATGTGCAGGTTGCGGCCCACCACGTCGTTGAAGTTGTTCGCGATACAATCGCGCTGCTTCACGGCCGTTGCCTTGTGCAACTCCATAAAAATAATGCATTTCTGCATATTCACTTAATGTGTAACTCATCTCTTTCACTTCCAAGTAAACAAAGTCCAAATCAGAAGGCAAAACAGTCCAGTAAACGAGCAAAGTAGTCAAAAAAAGTAGGGCAAGCAAATTGGGGGTGAGCGATGGCGACACGAGTAGCAGTAAACACAAAGTGAGTACGACTGAGATAACATTTTGGCGTTGGCTTGGGTTGTCGCCCGCGCTACTAAGAGTGAGAGAGATGGCAATTATTCCGTCTCTATCCTCGCGGTCGACCTATTGTTATTGCAGGTAAAATATTCGCGTTCACTTTTACAACCCATGATTCGCAAGAATGCAACGCGCAGAATTGATAAAATTTAAAACTAAAATTAAACAAAATGTCAATTTTTTAGGCATTTTTTGGTTAGTTAACAAACCAATTTAACAAGGGGAACCATAAAATAGCAAGACTTTTTGTTTTAATCACATGGATTTTTTTTAAATGCCACGTGGCTGTCTTTGAAGGCCGATTCTAGGAAAACTAGCTCATTAAGTACTACTTTTTTTTAATGATTATGAAAGCTGAGAGTATGTCGCATGTTTTAGGATCACTAAAAAACCATGCAGTCATCTGTTTAGATTTTTAATTTTAATCTTAATGTTCTAGTCATAATTCAATAATCGTATTTTTTATTCTTGAGACCTGCATTTCCAAATTTTCATCAAAGTTACGAAGCTAATTGTTTTAAGCTAATTTCGTTGCAAAAAAAAATACAAAAAAGTCTTCTACTTTTTTTTCTAGAAATTTTTTAAGTTGATCGCTCGAAAATTCTCAAAAATTTAGAAAAAAATTCATAATTCGAAAACCATGAAAAATCGCGGAACATACATGGGGGTGATTCGGATACCCCACGACACGTGAGACCTAATTTTTTCTTTTGGACGTCAATCTTCCGGCCACCTTGTATATAGTTATTCCGTGTTTTGTCTCTTTTACTCTAATTTGGAATGACGTTTACATGACAGGAACAAAACACGGAATAACTATTCGGAGCTTATGCTTTGTTTAATTGTAAGGCACCATGCGTATAATAATTTAATGAGTATGTCTGAATCCCGACGGGACTTGACATGTTTAAAGACTAAAACCCTCTTATTACAAACGTTGTTGTGGCGTGCTGTAATAAGTGATGCATGTATTTAAGTAAATAAAGTTAAACAGAAGCAACATTGAACCAGACTTAACTTTTGTCTATATTTGGGAATAACGGGGTAACTGCTAAATTGTTTAGTATTAAAAGCTAGCGTAGCTGCAGAATACTCTGCAATTATATACTGAATTATGTTGAAAACTTTTTAATATTAAACTTACGTTACTTAAAAATCTGTAATTTGTATTAGCAAAAAAAAGTTAATAAAATTGAATCATCTTTATCATGAACCTCAAAGAGCGCATGGAAAGTTTTTTAGTTAGATGTGTGTCCAATATTTGGATAATAGGTTAAATTAAAAACAAATCAGCAGCATGTATTTAGAACGAGTATATGTCGTGCATACGAATACCCGAAATACCACAAACGCTCAAGTAAGCAAATTACATGGTAAATATCTCGTAATAAGTATTAAAAAACAATCAACTCGGTACAAAAGTAATTAAAATGCAGATTCACTCCGCCGCACGTGTTATTCCCCGTCCCTTTCCGTATTTGTCGGGACTGTTCAGCGAACAGTACACATGAAATAACACATTTACACGGATCTACTCGAGTTTATTTTACTTTATCTTCTAGGATTTTACATATTATTTTATCTTGACGTTTTAACAACTAACGATTATACGTCAGCATAGTCAAGTACATAATTATGTAAAACTAGCTTTTGTTCGCGCTTTACTCACACGTGTTTGTAGGAATTAGTAAACGCGTGATTTTTGCGCGCAATTTCCCTACAAACTTTCCACCCCTACTTCACTTTTCTAGGGGAGGTTTTTCAAAAAATGATAAAACACGTCATTCTTTATTTTTGTTGAAAAATCTAAAGATTGATTAAAATATTCATTTTGATATTATTACTATAAAAATAACGATTTCTCCAAAAAAAACCCTTAATCCCTTTTTTACTACTCATTTAAAGAAAAATAAACAAAATTCCTGAGACACGTCATTCTTTCATTCTTTTCAAGAACCCAAATAGCAATTTTCATGTATTTTATTTCAAAACTGATGGACTTTCATACAAACTTTCACCCCCTATTTAACCCCCTTAGGAAGTGATATCCGTAAAATCCTTTCTGAGCAGATTTATACTGTTCTCTGCAGCGATATGGTAACCCTATCCCAACTCGCCTCGCTCAACAAGCAGTGGCTGGCTACTGGAACAAAACACTGTTTTGTTTACCCATTTACAAGGCATTTTAGTTAAACTTCACCGATTAGTTGGGATAACTTTTAAGGTAATGTAGTGAAAATACGAGTAGAATAACACTTGGTTGTCCTGTTTTTAGAAAAGCGCAATCAAAATGTGAAATGGTTTTTTGACGTAATTATTTATTTATTTCATATATAACTTATACCAATTTTTTTAGGAAACTAATGAACATACAAAATACCAACAATTCGTGAGGTTTCGACAATCGAGAATCGAGAACTGAGTAGATACAACTTTTTTATTAAAAAACCATCTGTATTTATACCTTCATATTTTCTATTTCTCCATCATAATTGTGTACTTATTTATACCTACAACAATACGATTCCATTGCCTATGCTTGCTTATTTAATAAGCATAGTTCAATTATGTATGGGCATTTCTATACCTACTTATTACATTTTTCTATTCCATCGCTACGCAATTTTTTATTTATATCTTAAAACAACAATACTATAATATTCAATTGTTTATGCTTATCCCTTATTTAGTATGCATAGTTCAATCTTCTTTGGGCCTAGGGAATTGGTGAGATATATGCTGAAAACCTACATGTAAATACAAATCTTATTCGCAATCTCTCGAGGTTTGACTTGTATTAAATAATAACAAAAATAATGTAGGCAAATTCCAACAACATGGCCGAATTAACGACAATATTCGTTTAAGGCAAAATCGTAAAGGATCTTCTTCACTGGGATTGTTTCGGCTATTGTATGCGTTCATTAATTTAGTCTGTAAAGGGTTATTAGACGCAGTCAAACGAGTTTCACTGTAGAATTTCAAGAGAATATTGTATGATGAATTTGTGTTGTGAACTGAATGGAGTTTGTTGGGTCCATTGTTGTTAGAGACATTTAAATAAAGGATGTCCTAGAATGTTTTTAGTTTAATCAGCCTTTAAACGACGCACTACAGGCTTAGGCCTTCCCACATAATCAGTGGCACATGGGGAGATCAGGCCATAACCCACCACGCTAGACTTATACAGGTTGTACCGACTGCTTTCTTTTTTATGTTTTATTTATTACGGCTAATCAATAGTGAAATTAAGGTCAAGCCTTAATTTCACCAGATTTAAGTGACAATAAGGCCGAAGATGGAAGCTCTCTTCATCAGGATTCCTCAAACACAGAGGCATTGTAAATGTTTATATAATTTTTAACGCAAATTTTGTTGCGAACAAATTACAAAAACACTTTTTTGCTGACGATAAAGTGGTCATGGCTGAGACCCTGGAAGACCTCGGCGCAATGCTTGGTGACCTCAACAGAGTCTCTCAACAAGTGGATCTTAAACACAAATGTTGAAAAAATTTCCACGAGTAGGGTTTGAACCTGCACCCTTCTGACATACCGGGTCAGGTGCTCTTCCAATTGAGCTATCGTGGTTCTAATCAGCCCGCCGAAATTATTCAACACTATTTACTTTTTACTTTGAAAGCCAAAGGCGCCCATTCAATGTTAACAACTACCGTCATTAACATCCGATCATAATATTTTTACAAATACTAAAGATCAGTTAAGAAGTAGGCAAGACAGAGGCATTGGCTATCTTATTTTTAACTAACGTAACACAACATATACAAATAACAAAAGATGGTGGTAGCTAGCGAGGCAATCTTAAAACAAACCCTACACCAACCATGCTTTGATAACAACTGGGACAAGCTTACAGCTTGACAAGCGCTCGGTAGTATGGAGGCGCTCTACTTATCCTATTAATATTATAAATGCGAAAGAATGTGTGTATGTTCGTATATTTGTTGCTTCTTCACGCTGCAACGGATGGATGGATTTGGATGAAATTCCGCATACAGATAGTTTATAACCTAGAATAACACATAGGATACTTTTTATCCAGATATTCCCACGGGAACTGGGACCACGCGGGTAAAACCGCGAGCGGCCGCTAGTATATTATATTTGGTGACCCATCCGGTACCTGGTATTGTGATAGTTATATACTTAGCTTGCAAATCGAAATAAATATATTGCAATCCGAGCACGCTAATCGCTGCTCCTCCTTTCGTTTTCGCCTCTCTATAAGTTTTTTTTTATGTTAAAAGGAGGCAAACAAGCAGGCGGGTCACCTGATGGAAATAATCACCGCCGCCCATGGACACCCGCAAAACCAAAGTTATCGCAGATGCGTTGCCAACCTTGGAAAGGAGTTGGATCTTGAGGAGGGAGTAGG
The DNA here is from genome assembly GCA_947562085.1 of Eudonia lacustrata. Lineage (NCBI taxonomy): Eukaryota > Metazoa > Arthropoda > Insecta > Lepidoptera > Crambidae > Eudonia > Eudonia lacustrata. The sequence goes on along the minus strand of OX387318.1, from coordinate 12,391,226 downwards.
AATTGGGAGGGGGAGGGGTGAGAGATGGGCCTCCGGTACTTTCACTCACCGGACGAAACACAACAGTAAAGTAAAAAATGCATATAATAAAAACCATCTTGATTTAGGACATCGATAGCGTTATCTCTATAATAATCAACTCTTAGGTTAGATTACAGACGGCTTCAGACCAAAAGGACCCAGGTTTGTATTAAGTTTGGTTGGTGCTAGAGCTTGTTTGAAACACCTTTCTAGCCACCACCGTCTCATCTTAGTCTTGACACCATAAAAACATCAATGTTATCGAATAGCATTGATATATATTTTTCAATAGTTAGCTCGGCAAATGACTCTATCCCACCTGATGCTGAGTGGAAATGAAGTCCAGACGCGAAGATAACTGGTGCAGCGTGGAAACAAACGTAGCATCAGTTAACCTCACTCTGCCGGCCCACAAGCTGCTTCTTCACGTCCTCTTGAAGGACCCCATATCATAGGAAGGAGGGAAAACGTGTGCTGGTAGACTATTCCATTTTTTGGAGGTGCGACAAAGAAACGAGTCACCAAATTTCTTTGTGCGCGATGGGGTATTTGAGACAGTGAAGCGGTGACTCCGAACAGCAGCACGTGTACTCCTATGGAGGAAGGGAGAAGGTGGGATGAGGTCAAAGAGCTCTTCAGAGCACTCGCCATGGTGTAAGCGGTAAAACACGCTGAGTGACGCAACATCTCTACGCAATTGATATATTCCTGGATGTACCGCGCGCGCGCACAAATCTACTGAAGGAGGCTCCGCTCACACGCGCAACCCGAATACTTAACTTAATTTCTAATGAAGTAGATGTATTTGCTTGTTCTCTGGGTGAATTCACAAGGGTTTCATTGTTTATTTGTAGCTATAAATTAGATACTTAGTTATTATTATATATTTAGGTGTATTGTCTTTAATATAATAAGTTAATGTCTTCACTATCGCATTGGTGTGTAACCGTAATGATAGTTTTAAGTTTTGTTGTTATAAATAAATAAATAAATAAATTCCGAATCCCGGTGAAGTGCGCTTGCACCTTTGTCTTTATCATCACTTTCCTATCAAGAAACTTATCTGGTAGAAAATAAAATAAAAAGCTTTCTCGTTATGAAATTTTAAAAAGACGTAAGTAAGTACTTAGCAGGATTAAACCTTTTCACGAACATAACCACGAACAACGATCAATCTTAATAACGGCCGTGATAAAAATCACTTGTTATTCGAAAGAAAATGTACTTGCTGTGGATACGAGTCGCAATTTTCCGAAGTTACACCACCCCATCCCGCGTCAAATAAACACATTTCACCTGTAATCGATGACTCAATGAATCGTGATGTGAAATCCATTTACGGGAAACCGTCCAAAATCGAGAGATCGCTTTCCTACCGTTTGATTTATTGCTTGCCCTTGGATCATAGGTGGCTGATATGAGCGGCGGCGGCGTCAACAAAAAACGCGTATAACTATCAACATTCACTAATAAAAGTCTACGGAGCGTAACACCGAATACCTAGATAAAATATCTCTTTCGAAAGTCGTTCTGCTTTTGTCACCAACAGTGATCGTATTAAAGGGAGCTAAAATAACTAAAGGCACATTTAGAAGCCATGCCTAAGAGTGGTGGTTAAAACTAACGAAATGTTGTCAATTTATTTGTATCGAATCCCGGATCCCGGAAGTAGTTTTTGAACTAACTAAGACTATTTTATGAGGACAGATTTACGTATTAAATTCAAAATATCATTTTTTATATGCGGCCGTTAGAATTGCTATAAAATACAGCAATACGAAAGATTTCATGTTAGTACAGACAGACAGGTTACTAAGAAGTAAAACTATTTCCAGAATCCGGGATTCGATAATAAATAAATTAACAAAATTTTGGTGGTTTTAACCACTGTCAGTCATGACTTGTCGGCAACTTTAGGTCATCATCATCATCAGATCATTTTTATGTCCTCACTGCTGGGGCACGAGCCTTTTGTAGTGATGGATAGGGAGAACGGGCCATAAACCATCACGCGGGCCCAGTGCGGATTGGTGGTTATTAACGACTGCTTATGCAGCCGGGACCAACGGCTTTACGTGCCTGCCGAAGCACGGAGGAGCTCGAGATGATTAATTTCTTGGTCACCCATCCAATAACCGGCCTTTGCTAAAGTTGCTTAACCTCAGCACTCGCAGACCGGGCGCGTTAACCACTGCGCCATCGAGCCTCCTCCTACCTCCTACCTCCTCCTCAGGTACTTTAGCCTCCTTTATTCCGATTACTGATCATCATCAATTCATCATCATCTACTTCCACTGCGGAGCATAGGCCTCTTCCCTCGCACGCCATTCTTCAAGGTTTTGCGCCATTCTCATCCATCCCTTGCCCGCCACCCGGACTAGGTCGTTCGACCACCGAACTGGAGGTCTGCCTTAGGGGTGCCAACTTTTTGTTGTGCTAATAAAGTACATTGGTTATTAACACTATAATAGACCCTGTCCGAAATAAATTTTTTTTATTTTTTTTATTTCATTAAAAGGTAGAATAAAAAAGAACATTGTGTCGAAATAAAGTACGATTACTTATTTCGCTTAAATACATACTTCTCATTGCTGTTTAGCAACTTTTAACAAATAATTATCAATGCTAAATACCTGCACAGCAACTTTTTTGTGTGTTATATGTAAAAAGAATCCCAGAGAACTAAAGTATGTAAAATAAAGTATTTTCGTGTGCTTTATTGTTCTCATAAAGTATAGAGTACAATTACCTGAAATAACGTACAATACTTTATAATAAAGTACGGGTGGCAACCCTAGTCTGCCTACCAATCGACGACCTTTTCTTGGCCACCACCAGGTTGGTTTAATGCTCTAAGACCACCAGAGTCCACCACTCTGTCAGAGACCGAGTCCATCTGCCTTCTTCCCGTCTACCGACGACGACCTTTTGCTCTGTTATTTCAATTATTTTTTGTAGGTAATCTTTTTTATTGAGGGAAACCGCTTGGTCTGTATCTCATTTATGTGCCTAGTGCGTGTTTTATTGACCATTCGGATGCATTCGATCACGTTAACGAAAACTAGAACTTGTATAGCATTGAAACAGCGGCAGGGCCTCCTGGTGACAACCGAGGTGAGTTAAAATTCTAGACTAACAGCTTAACGTCACCTATCTGAGGACCAGGCCTTTCTGAATTATTGCAATATCCTTGCCTTGCAAGATCGCAAACAACAGCAGCATTAAGCTCTCATCTACATTCCGGAAAATTTGATTGGAATTCACTTAACTTGAATAGCTTAAATTGCTTTTCATTGTCCGTTCTGTTTTGACTGTTGTTGTAGAAAAATAACTTCAGTCTTAGTACCTACGTAATATAATAAACGGTATTTCTTTGAACGGATTTAATTAGACACACTCTTTGGCCTTTTATCGTTTAGTTAAATAAAAAATAAAAGTTCAGATGGTTTTCCCAAATCTTTTTGTACAAATCTTCAATTAAATTTACTTTAATTAACAGGATTACGGTGAAAAGAAAAGAGGTTTTTTATATCTTAGCTAATCTGTGTAATATAATTTAACTTAAAGCTTATTTTTACTTGCTTATTTAATACCGATACAAATAACTGCAGTAATAATGTTGTGTTCGTTCTTCTGTAATTGTACCTTCCTATTCCTAACATAATTTTGACAACTTCATTTCTCATCGCTCAGCCTGCTATCTTTACTAACATAACCATCCTTGCAGTACTAATTTGCACAGCGTTTCGTTTACAGTCCAAGCAGTCTACTGAACAAATCGCCACTTCCACTTCCTGTTACGTGCTGTAAATCTAGCATAATAGTACAGGAATATATAAAGGAAGCAAAGATAAATGCATAGTAAAACGTATAATTAATAAGATGAAATAAAATTTAAAAATAAAATGACATAACAGCGCAAGAATGATCACAAAAAGCGTAACGGAACAAAAGAGCATGGACCAGTTACAAAGAAGTATTTTCTCTGTACCAACTAACAGTCGATATTTAATACAAAAAACTTGAATGATATCTTATCACTATAGTATGCTGCAACAAATTTATGTTTAGAAAAACCCTACTTATATTTTTGTACTTCATACCTATTAAAGCTTTCATAGTCTATTTATATATACGAACTAATTAATAAATAATCCCACCATAAACTCGGAAACTTATTTAACCCACTCCAATTAAACTTAACAAGACTTAAAAGTATTTACAAACACGTTTATGAATATTAATGAAGTTCTATGACATCACTTTACAAAACTAAATCCGGAACTCGGGGGTGTAGGAAGTAGTAGGTACTGAAGTAAATTCATGTTTAGTGTCCATATAGGCAGCTTAACACCAAACCGAAGTATTGAGGAAAACCTAAACCTAATATATTGCCTACGGGTCTCAGAAATATTTCATATTATGATGAAATTCCTTAGAAGCCTGTACGTCTTGCCACGTCTAGGCATGTGACGTTTGATACGAGACTTATGGACGTATGCCTTATCCACTTATCACCTATGTCTGCTTTTACCTAGATAAATAATAAATAATAATAAATGTTTCCCAGACTCACACCAATTATCTAGCCCCAAGAAAAGCTTCCTTAAGAAACTCGATAAATGGTTAACTAGACAACAGATAAACATACTTAATATACTTAAATACATAATTATACATAGGAAACACCCAACTATATAACTGTTATTTAGTGATTGCACCTATGTCCTATAAGATTTTTTTCTGGTGACAATATAAATAAAGAACTGACTAACCATTTATGTTCAATGGAAAGGGAAAAACCAAAAATCAATTGCGGGAAATCAATTTTAAAGTTTAAACTGTAATTACTTTACTACAAAACAATGGCTAAAGTTAGACAATGCTTAAATTAGATGCTGTCACTTTTTAGCTAATACTTTTAGACAGAGACACACTTTTTTTTTTTACACACGTATTTAGCCATTGTTACATTGTTGACAGTGGTAGATATTAATATAAGTACAGACGGCAGCAGATCAACCTACCACAAAATGTCAATTTCTTTAATAAATTTTGAACCTTAGGGTTTGGGTTTATAGATCAAAATCGATTAGAGAAATTTGACAGTTTTGGATAGGTTGATGTGCAGGCGTGTGTACTAATTGGACCGCTATATAGCTATCATGACAACGCCTTTGATTCGGTTCCGTTCGTTCATAGCAAACTATCTAATTTAGGACTAGATTAGCACGACATTGGTAGATATTAATATACTAATTGGACTGCTATATAGCTCACATTACAACTCCTTTGATTCGGTTCCGTTCGTTCATAACAAACTATCTATTTAGGAATAGATTAGCACGACATTGGTAGATATTAATATACTAATTGGACCGCTATATAGCTATCATGACAACGCCTTTGATTCGGTTCCGTTCGTTCATAACAAACTATCTAATTTAAGACTAGATTAGCACGACATTGGTAGATGTTAATATACTAATTAGACAGCTATATAGCTATCATGACAACGCCTTTGATTCGGTTCCGTTCGTTCATAACAAACTAAGTATCTAATTTAGGACTAGATTAGCACGACAGTGGTAGAATTTAATATACTAATTGGCCCGCTATATACTCGTAGCTATTATATGACAACGCGTTTGATTCGGTTCCGTTCGTTCATAACAAACTATCTAATTTACTTAAGACTAGATTAGCACGACATTGGTAGATGTTAATATACTAATTAGACAGCTATATAGCTATCATGACAACGCCTTTGATTCGGTTCCGTTCGTTCATAACAAACTAAGTATCTAATTTAGGACTAGATTAGCACGACAGTGGTAGAATTTAATATACTAATTGGCCCGCTATATACTCGTAGCTATTATATGACAACGCGTTTGATTCGGTTCCGTTCGTTCATAACAAACTATCTAATTTACTTAAGACTAGATTAGCACGACATTGGTAGATATTAATATACTAATTGGACCGCTATATAGCTATCATGACAACGCCTTTGATTCGGTTCCGTTCGTTCATAACAAACTAAGTATCTAATTTAGGACTAGATTAGCACGACATTGGTAGATGTTAATATACTAATTAGACCGCTATATAGCTATCATGACAACGCCTTTGATTCGGTTCCGTTCGTTCATAGCAAACTATCTAATTTAGGACTAGATTAGCACGACATTGGTAGATGTTAATATACTAATTAGACCGCTATATAGCTATCATGACAACGCCTTTGATTCGGTTCCGTCCGTTCATAACAAACTAAGTATCTAATTTAGGACTAGATTAGCACGACATTGGATGATATTAATATACTAATTGGCCCGCTATATACTCGTAGCTATTATGACAACGCGTTTGATTCGGTTCCGTTCGTTCATAACAAACTATCTAATTTAAGACTAGATTAGCACGACATTGGTAGATGTTAATACACTAATTAGACCGCTATATAGCTATCATGACAACGCCTTTGATTCGGTTCCGTTCGTTCATAACAAACTAAGTATCTAATTTAGGACTAGATTAGCACGACATTGGATGATATTATTATACTAATTGGCCCGCTATATACTCGTAGCTGTCATGACAACACGTTTGATTCGGTTCCGTTTGTTCATAACAAACTATCTAATTTAGGACTAGATTAGCACGACATTGGTAGATATTAATATACTAATTGGACCGCTAATAGCTATCATGACAACGCCTTTGATTCGGTTCCGTTCGTTCCGGTATATGTGGATGCGCTGAATCAGTCGAGTTATGATTGTGCAGTGGATTTAGAATTACACGGTGCGGATCAGTGGAGCGGTGCCTTTGATCGTCATTACCAGTTGCCCGGAGTTTCTCTGTGGATAGACAGCAATTAATGGGAAACACGGAATAACGTTCGTTGGCTAAACCAAAGGTTTGCAATCAATTTGGGACTCGATTAGGTTAAAAAAAGAGAAGACCAGACTGTCTGAAGAATTACCCTTTCAAGATGTAGTTAAGACATAAAACCAGATTTTTCGAAATTCCTTTGGTTGGTTTATTGGTTTTATGCGGACAAAAAAAGTCGCGTTTTAGTAAAAGTGTTTTTTTGTGTGCACCGTTTTACTTTCCATATAAAACACGGTGCATCTATACAGGTTTTATGCACCTGTATAGAATTTTATTATTATTATATTCCTCGCATCCGGTCACTCGAAGCATCCTGCCATTGAAGAACCCTCTGGATTCAGATGCAAGTCCGAACATTTCGACGTACATTAGCTTTATTCATACATAACTTCTTTCGGGTTGGCACTTAAGTAGAATCCTAAAAGAACCTTTTTGTTTGAAAAGGAATAACTTTTAGATAAGCATTTTCAACATAACTTGACTTGCGTTTTTTAAGGGCTCAATTAAATTAATTAGTGAAAGCTCTTACGAACGTTTCGTTTTATAATATACTGGTGGTGCTATACTGGTTATTCTACTACTTAAAACTTATGTATAAAAGCTTTACCTATTATGTAATCGCGGTAACATAAAGGTCGACACAGCATGAAAGTTGTGGTTAAAAAACCACAATTGTCTTAACTATAGCGTATTTCAATTTAGTCTAGTTCACATGGGAACACGCGCATGTAGAAATCTGAAACGTTATCGCTTATAATATTCTGAAAAGCACTGTTACTGATTCAAAAATAACACTATCCATCATCGTAAAAGGTAGACAGTGTTAGCTACTGTATGATGTATGGCGTGCTTGTAATATGGGTAATATATTCATGTCCAAATTATTATTCGTACGCCGGTCGCAGAAACGTCGAAGGTTGAAGGACTTCATTGCTGGCAGTGAAGGATCCAATCAACCGAAGTTCGCATAAGCTGTAAACCTCCTTAGTTCGCGTAAGACTTAAGAGTGGCCACACTATGACCAGACTGGCATTCTGCAGATGATGATGATAAAAAATAATGAAAAAGGTGATATATACCCTAAACCCTAACATAACTCTCCGACACTGACCCACGTCGGGAGACAAGTTAAAAAAAAAACGACGGGTTGCACTCCGGCAGTGTGCCGGCAGAAGTGAAAACTTGAATATTAACGTTGTGCATTTTTGATATTTTCGAATGGTTAGGGAATAATTTTGCACGAATTGTTTCAATTATCAGTATAAAAGTACTATAATTTATGTGGTAGAATACAATATTTATTTATTGCGCTATCGTACATAAACATGACAATTTATTCGCGCAAGCGCCCTGCGCCGCCTAAACGAAACAGCAGGCATACATTTTCGCCGCGCCGTAGAAAGAGAGGGGGATACTTCCTCTCCTACGCCGCGCCGGCTGTGTACTCTCCATCCGTTTTACGAATTTTCGATCAGGTCACGTGTCCTGACGCGAATTTAACATTTTTTACCCATTACAAAAAAAGTGTACAACGCCCCTAAAGAAGTTTTCACTTCAAAAAACCCTAACATAACATTAGGGATGTTAACAACAACAACAACAAATAATTCCAAAACATTTAACAAATAAATGAAATCACGTCAATTCTTTAAAATATTGCTCTATTTTTATTCGACCTAAGCATGAATTTCTGTAACCTATAAGTTATTAATAAACACTGAATTGACGGAACAAAATGGTGACGTCATAGTTCACCATTCCCATACAATTTCAGTTAAAACAAAATCGTTTTTGACAGTTGCTAAAATGTTTATCTATTGATTAACCAGTCAACTACCACTAGAGGCTACTACTAGAGATCGCTTGTAGCGATAAGACCGCCTTTGCCCATATACTAGCTTTAAGTTGTTGTTTAACTGTTGTTTTCCTTCCTTCATTTGTGTGTGAGCAATAAAGAATTTATCTATCTATCTATATATCTATCAACCCAGTTGGTGCAGCTGAGTGAACACTTATGCTGGCAACAGACCTCACTATAAATTTCCGCATATATAACGCAAGATGTGTAACGGTACGACTCGTTCACAAGTTTAAAATCTTTCAGCGTGATATTGAAAGAGCTTTTTTTTATTATCTTTATTTTTAAGGGACTTTTGCCTCTTGGCATGTCAATCCCATTATAACTAAACTATTGACTTAACTCTATTAATATTAGAAGGGAAAAGGAATTATTGACTGCAAAACTGTACTAGACTACATAAGGATATAGTAACCTCGGAATTTGGGTTATGTAAAATATATATATATATATATGCTATCATCGTTCCTATTATAGTTTTACATTTATTTATTATTTGGGCAAACAAACAGTTTTTTTTTGCTGATTGCCTGCGACGGCGTTTTCAGCTTCACCGGGCTTTTTTGGGGGCGGCGAGAAACTTAAAGGGTTCCTCAAGCCGTGTGAAACGAATCACCTTCGGAGGTTTTCTAGAAAGAACGGCATCACGCACTAGTGCGTGTCCTCGTGCCCTACTAGATTGTCCGAGGGGTTCGGTTCGGATCGGGAACAAAAAACAAACAGTGTAACAATATACTTACAGTTATACATATATATAGTGCAAGTGGAAGGGCATATGTAATCTACAGTGGGGTTAGACACATGTTCTGTATCTCAGCAATCGTGTTGAACATGTGCTAAAAACAACACCTTTTATTTATTTTATTTTATTTTATCCTACACTCACACTAATTATCTAGCCCAAGAGAAGGTTCGTTATGAAACTCGTTAAATGGTTACTAGATAACGGATAAACATACTTAAAATACTTAAATACATACTTATTATACATAGAAAACACCCAGACCCGAGACAATTCAGACAAACAATAATTTCTAAATTGACCCGACCGGGAATCGAACCCGGAACCTCAGAGATAGCGACACCATGAAAACCGGTGTACAAACCACTCGACCAAGGAGGACGTCGAAATTAAAAGTTTTAAATATATTTTCTTTCTTTTATAACTATTATTTGTATCACTCTGAGAATAGCGTTGTGGGTTACATTACTGTTGATATAGATTTAGCTTTATCTTTATGTTATAAGATGTAATGTGACTGTTTGCTGTTCCTTAATAAAATAAAATAAAGTAATAATGTCTTTTGCATAAAACTCCTTAAATAAAATTGACAACCCTATTACCTACTATCTCGTGGTGTGTAAGGTTCTTCCTACTACAGACGCAACACACTTGAACGGTCCCATTAGTATGAAATCACTCTCAAATCGCAATGTAGTTGAGGTATTTCAATCTCACCTCACATGTTACTAAGGAAATTCCGTATACTGGTTTATGTATAAGACAGTGCTTTTGCTTTACGACCCCTGAGCGTATGGAATGTCCTTACATTCAGAAACTTGAACAACATTTAATGTTAAGATGTTATTGCTCGAGGAGGCCGATATATGCAGTTGAACCGATTTAAAGGAATTGTCATACGTTGGTATTATTGTGTTTCGGTTAAATATGTAGAAATTGAAAAGCACTATCAACGCTCAAGAGCCTCTTGAGCGTCGATTGCCGACCGTCATCGGCAGGTCATAAAATCCAATTGAGCGTCGAGTGCCGACACTGGCCGACAGTCGGCAGATGGGAAGAGTGTTGTTGTTCGATTTTTAATTTAAAAACGACTAGGTCTTTTCTACTCTAATAAACGGGATTTGTTCAGGAAGAAATGTGACGGCTTTATTTAGTGGCAATTTTGTTAATCAGTGGCATTCGGATTGTGTACGTGTAGTTATTGAATAACATTACTTTGCAAAGAATAAAGCTGAAAACAATATACATATATTCAACTAATTTAACTAAAATTGTTTGTAATTTTTTTAAGGATTAAAATAAATAATGGGTAAAAGAATACTTTGTGTTTGAATGAAGATTTCTTTTATTTATTTTCCTTTTTGCTATATTTGCTATCATCATCAGATTTAATCTAGTTTGTAAAAATATATAATATGTCTAAGTTTTAATAACAATATAGCATGATATCTTTGAAAAACCAAACCAAGTCGTGGACAGCGATATCGCGCAGATTACCGCGACGCTCAACGAAGGGTAGGGTTTCTGGCTTCGACCTCATTACCTGAGCTTCCAACCCACGAACTTTTGCAATCCGGGTGACAGTTTTGCTAGCTAACGAGGCATTTATATACTATTACATTAAATTACATAGTATTACACTCGCTTTGGTTCGTAGTATAAGGGCTTGTTTTAAATCTGTCTGGCTAACTAAAGTGTGTCCATAACAATTATCTCAGTAACATTTGTGTACCGATATTTAAATAAGATAACCAGTGCCTCATTAATATAAATTTCCGGTCGAAGTGTTTAGTCTAGTTTTAGTCTGGGCATCTTTGGAAGACCAGCGTCGTCGTGGCATTACTAAAGTGATATAACATATTATGCAGATGCCTTTTTAGTATCATATACTGTTTATTATAAGAGTACATTAAGTGCTTGTACTATCGCTTTAGGTTTTAAGTCTGTAATGGTAGTACTAGGTTTGTAAAAAAAAATGATTTATTTGTATGTAAGTACTATGTGTTATTTTGTGATACTGAATATATGTTTTTCTAATTCTATTTCTATAAGTGCACTGTCGCTTTCAGCCTTAGGTGAAATGAAGACCAAACCCTTCCTTTCCGTTATAAAAATAAACTTACGTGATTTAAAAAAATCTGAAGTCAAAACAGCCTTAACTAAGTCCGCGCTCCCCCACGTACGGAGACGCGAGCAAGGGCTGTACGGGCTGTAGATATAAGTGTGCCCAACACGTGTGAGAAGAGCCGTAAATTAGATAGACTTTCCCTCCGTAAAGTCGGTAATGAATGTGCGTCAGCCTTTATTCCAGCGCCGGTCTAATGACGGGATAGCGTTAGCGATAATGCGCGCTTTATGGGCATTACGTCTTGAGGCTGGAATGCCTACTGGAGGCACGTACATCCCACCAGCTTCTTCCTAGCAATCACTTATATAAAAAAAATAAAGTAAATAGCTTATATATTTTCACGCTGCTGCGAAAAGGCCTGTATCACACCTATGTGGTCAAATGGTTAAGATCCATCAGTCTCAAATCCAGAGGTCCCGAGTTCGATTTCCCGCGGGGGGAACAGACGCCTGCACATCAACCTAACCAAAACTGAAAATTTCTTCAACAAATGTTCAACCATATTCCTTAAACATAAAGTCCAAAGTCTATTGAAGAAATTTAACAGTTTGTGATATTCTGATGTGCAGGCGTGTGTACAATATGTTTGTGGACTCGGTTTGGTTGGCGGTAAGGCTGGTTTGTCCGCCTGCTATATCTTATCTTATCTCAATATATCGCCAACATCAATGTTAGTAGTATTATTGTGTTCCGGCAGCTAGACATAAGATAGCCAATGCCTTAGTAGTTGAGAATTCCGGGTGAAGTGTGCTTTCACCTTCGGCCATATATATATACCCGTAAAAAGAAAAAACATTGAAATCAATTAATCAGTAAGTATAGGCTTACTTAATCAGCACGCTTAACAAATTCGAAAATTCTGCCGTAAAACTCTGCCGACAAACTGTACTAGTTGGGCAAATGTGCGAGTTGACGACACAAATAATAGGTATAATCAAAAGGCGCCATCTCGCACATCTGTGCGAGTTCAAAGTGTGCGAGTTGACGAATAACTCAAAATGTTAGGTTAATTATGTTGTGTAAAAAAATAAAATAAACAAAAAAAACATAATGTCAAATCAAAAATCTAAATATAAAAGTAGGCAGAATCGTCAAAGAGGCACTGCGAGCGGGGAGATGCAAATAGTGATGTGGGACTCTCCCCCCGACCCCCTCAAGGAGAAGGTCTCAGCCCTAGATTATTTTAATGTTTAATAATAATAAATAAATATAAATATGTTTATTTTCTGTAACAATATTCTGTTTTATATTCTTTAGGGACAGGAGTCTCCTTTTAAGCTGTTAAGCCTGTTTCAGGAGATACCGCTCTTTCATAGCAATGAAATGTTTGTATGTAACGACGATCTTCGCAAGGTGGCTTGCAAAAGCTGGATGAGAGTAGCCGCGGATCGTGCTCGGTGGCGTGCACTTGGAGAGGCCTGCCTATGTCCAGCAGTGTACTAGTATAGGCCGATGATGATGATGGTAAAAAAATTTTTTTTTCCATACTTTTTATCATCACCGCTTAAAAAAATGCAACTCAGTAGAAAATACAAGGTCTTCACCGAGAGACTCCTCAAAAATGTCACCGTGGTAATTAATGCGCCCCGCCACTTTGTTTATTTATATTAGTCGCTTTTATGTCGCCGACCTTTGAGCCTGCCCCCATTTTTAAACAGACCTTTTAGGTGAACCGTTTTGAAGTGACACAAAAAAAAACACTGTGAATTCAGAAGGTAATTACAAAAAAATAACAAAATTTACATGGAAACAGTTTCTTTTGACCCTTTTTTATTATTTTTTTTACGAAGATTTTTTTGCGTAAAAATGCCTATATAAGAGTTAAAACTTTATTTGTATGTTGTTTTGTGATGGAAAATGTCGTCATTATCCATGGGAGGAGGTCATTTTTTAAAGGGAGGTACTCCCTTTTCTAGATTCCTACCAGTGATGCTCAGTACAAATATATATGATGTATAAAGATTTACGCTAATATAATAACAAACAAAATACAAAATGTCAGAATACGGGTTGCAGAAAAAATATTTTTTTGCTTTTCTTTAATTTTGTCTCAGAATAATAAGCATAAGTTATTATTATGAGGATTTTGTGATCACACAGTCACAGTCTTGTCATGTAATTGAAGTTCGTGACAGCGTTAGTGAAAGTAGTTTGGTTAACTAAAATGTGTGTGTTACTGCCCCACTGCTGGGCAAAAGCCTCAATCATTGAAATCAAGTAATCGCTCCAATAATTGATCGGTAATGCTTAAAACACCACGCGCGCTTGCCCTCGGCCACCGAGGCGTTAAACAGTGTGTGACCTAGAACCGGGATAATATTGAACAGAGATTCTAGAGGTCGCTAGTAATTGAACCATTATGGTCTCAACTAACTAAAATCAAAACTTTACTGTTTGGTTTTTTTTAACAAACTTAATCGTAAATTCAATGTAATGCAAACAATAGTTCCGCTCAACTCGATCGATTGAGTTCATTCTGACAACGTCTCTTTGATAATTTATGGGTTGTGTGACACAACTTGTCAATCTCCTGTACCACGACATTAACAATGTTAGCGATAATATCGTTTTGCAATAACACACTGATTATGAATCGTAACTTTAAATTCTTATTGTATGTAATGCAAGGTTTTGGTTAGCTGGAATGTTATCAGAAAAAATACTAATACCCTGGAGAGTTTCTGTTTTCAATATTATCCCCGGTTCTAGGTCACTGTATAAATGTATTAGTAGGGGTTATTTTACATAACGCGTAGCACCGGTATGCGAACGGGTGCTGACGACGGATGCTGGCGACGTGACTTCTCAGTCTCACACACGATTACTCGAATGTTGAGTAGGGGCACAACAGGGGACAAGAAAACAAGATATTTTAACACTCCTAAACATATTAAAACGATACGTTTTGCGGATCTACTCCCATTTATTTTTATTTTATTTATTAGGACAAATAACAAAGCAAACACATATTCAAGCAATAACTAGGTAGAATATACGATATTATTTATTATAGAACATACGATTTTAAAACTTAAAACTAACCCCCTTATTCATAAAAACTATTTAAGCATTATTTATTTAATCATTGTTTTGTCTCTTTTTCTCAATTTCAAAATGACGTTTGTGTGACGTTGACAAAACAATATTTAACTAAATAATGCTTATATAGTTTTTATGAATAAGGGGGTATGTGATTAGAGGCTGCCACGACATAAATTTTACACAATTTTATATTGACGTTTTGAACCGTTTACAGGGTCCGTGGTCACAGAGAACTTGTAACTTAGTTAGAAAACAATATTAATAATTTGAAAAAAGACAAAGAGTTGAAAAAATTCCACGAGCGGAATTCGAACCCGCATCCCATGACATGCCGGGTCAGGTGCACTACCAACTAAGCTATCGTGGGTATAATTTTTTCAACATTTTGTCTTTTTTCAAGTTGTAATTTGTTCGCAACAATATTTGCATAAAATTATATGTAATTAATCATCAATGTTAATAACATGAATATAATGTTTATTGCTAATATACTTACTAATCGGTTCACAATTCTTCCTTTTCTTTAAACACATTGGGTCAAAGTGAGTGTGATATTATGTCCGGATTCATTCATATGGCCAAACTTACCCTGTAGAATTTGTAAGGATTTACAAGTTTCCTTACTTGTCCAGGTACTTTCTTTATGAAGAGTACTTGAGGGCCGTTAGTTCACAATGACGGAACAATTAAATTATGTACGCTCACTGCTTCTAGTTAAGCAGTTAAGCGTTTGGTTTGCGGTAAGTATTTCTTCTACTCCGGAAGCTGTATCGGTATTTTTATGTTTATTTCCCCGACATTTGTGCTTTTCCAATATTGTTTACAACTTAATGGTTAATTGAATAAACCCTGTTTGGGCAGTGCAAACATTATTACATTTATAACTATTTAAACTATCATGGTCACTTGCAATAGAGTAATTTTTAACGGGATTCTTACTATTATTATTACATTTTTAGAATAATATAATTTATTAATTGACATTCATCATTCCAATTTTGAAATTGCCATTGATGGCAAGATTGGAATCACCACATACATTATGCACGATTGCATAGTGATCAAAATTTATTTATTCCATTTTGTCAATAAATATATCAATTAGTCAATTTAAAAACAAAATTTTTAAATAAAATAATTAATATATATCGCAACAATCTTAAGTCTCAAATGTATTTAAGGGTAGAATTTGCAATTATCAGATACAACACTATCAGATGGACAAATCAGCCCTTAATAATGCGAGATCAACAAACCGGCTATAGATGAATGTAGGTACGTAGGTTGGTATCAAGTTATATCGCAATGGCCTGATTGCTCTGTAGATCCCCGGCTTTACCCTACACGTTACTGGAAGGGTGCCCATATGTCAGTAACACGTTTGTAAACGAGGTAGTAACTTTGCCTTGGGATTTTCTTATTCAATTTTTTAACCCCCGACGCAAAACTGACGGGGTGTTCTAAGTTTGACGTGTGTGTGTGTGCGAGTGTTCTTAGCTATGTTTGATGAAAATATTATTGATATTTTCATTAAACATAGCTTTTAACATATATTATATATTTATGATATTCCTCTGTTGTGGACAATGTCGCTGGTTGCACAATGATTACATTAGGTTATAACTATGTATGACATAATATTCTATTGTGTAATTGTTTATTGTCCTGAATAAAATTAAAATAAAATAAAATCGGTCCAAGATGGCCGCCACCACAAAATGGCGAATTACATTTTTTTCACAACTCCCTCAATATGAGTATCAAATGAAAAAGCTTGACTAGTAGAATAATGTGCAGTATATTGAAAGGGAATGAGGAATATTAATTAACGAAATAAAAACTAAACACTTGAAAATTATTTTTTTGTCTTGTCCTATATTATAATACGGATAGTTTGATATAAATCGGTTTAGCTGTTTAAAGTGATGGGGGGGAATATTTAATCTTTACTGCTTCTCAGTCTGTGCAATTCGCCAAAGCCAAGTCCCTACAACAAGCATGAAATAAAAATATATAAAAAATTTAAAAAGACCCCGACACAAAATAATAAAACGTGAAATCCTATAAAAAGAAAAAATAACCTTGAAAATATGACCCTACGTAAGTACGTATGAATTTTTTTGATTAAATGTTGTCGCATTCGGGGGACCGCTCTTTACCTATAAAAACCAACCTAAGTAAAATGATATTATAATTACAACATGGATTGAGGACTTAAAAAAAATTTCATATGTTACGTATGTACTTTAACAAAACGTTTAAAAAAATTAGAGCGGAACCCGACGCGACAATATTTAATCAAAAAATTTCATACGTACTTACGTAGCGTCATATTTTCAAGGTTATTTTTTTCTTATTGTTTTCTAAAGTTTACGCGAACACTACACTTTAAAATGAAACAACTTTTGTGGGCTCTCTTACA
Source organism: Eudonia lacustrata (assembly GCA_947562085.1). NCBI lineage: Eukaryota > Metazoa > Arthropoda > Insecta > Lepidoptera > Crambidae > Eudonia > Eudonia lacustrata. The sequence goes on along the minus strand of OX387318.1, from coordinate 12,374,113 downwards.
TCGGGCAAACAAAGAGAAGTGTAGGAACTCGCGTTAAAGAACATATAGCCGACGTCAAGCATAGGCGCGAAAATAAGTCTGCAGTATGCGAACATTCCCTAGAGGGGCCCAACCATTACATCAGATTTGATAAACCACAAATACTCGCTAGAGAACAACAATTCATCCCTAGGATGATACGCGAGGCTATTGAAATTAAAAAACATCCTAATTTTAATAGAGAAGATGGTTGGAATCTACCACCAGGCTGGGATCCCATCATAAACTTCAGTTTTGTGCAAAGTAATGGAGCGCATTTTAAATAAACAACTTGTCCACTACCTAGAAGAACACTCCATAATTCACGATCGCCAATACGGGTTTCGGCCGAAACGATCAACGGGTGATCTTCTAGCGTACGTTGCACATCTTTGGGGTGAGGCTATTGACAAGCGTGGTGAGTCGGTGGCTGTTAGCCTTGACATAGCCAAGGCTTTTGATCGGGTCTGGCACAAAGCTCTTCTCTCCAAGCTCCCGGCATACGGTCTGCCTGCTCAGTTCTGCAACTGGGTCGCTGGCTTCCTGCATGAGCGCAGAATCCGTGTTATATCTGATGGATGCGCTTCGCGGCTCATGTCAGTGAACGCTGGTGTCCCTCAGGGGTCCGTTCTATCCCCCACGCTGTTCCTTCTGCATATCAATGATATGGTTCCACTTGGAAATATTCATTGCTATGCAGATGATAGTACGGTCCATGGAGGATATAACGGCCACCCAGCGGCAGGGCGGGTCGAAACCGAGTTAATCTTGTCATTGAGCTCAATCGGGTATTGGACCTCATATCTAATTGGGGCACCAATAATCTGGTTGAGTTCAATGCCAAGAAAACACAGGTGTGCGCGTTCACGGCAAAAATGTCACCATTCCTTCCCCTTCCAACTCTTCAGGGTACATCTCTACGCCTGCAGAGCAGTATCAACATGCTCGGTATGACGATACGCTGCGATCTGAACCAAAGGGACTACATCGATGCCGTGATCAAAACAGCCTCACGAAAACTGGAATTCTGAACAGAGTGCGGCGATTCTTTACGCCGGACCAGTTGTGCCTTTTGTACAAGACACAGGTACGGTCTTGCGTGGAGTATTGCTCGCACATCTGGGACGGTTCCGCTAAGTACCTTCTCGATGCCTTGGACAGATTGCAGCGTCGCGCTGAACGCATTATCGGCAATGCAGAAGTGGTAAATACTCTCGAATCTCTGCAAATGCGTAGAGATGTTGCGTCACTCACCGTGTTTTACCGCTTACACCATGGCGAGTGCTCTGAAGAGCTCTTTGACCTCATCCCGCCTTCTCCCTTTCTTCATAGGAGTACACGTGCTTCTCTTCGGAGTCACCGATTCACTGTCTCAAATATAAATATCCCATCGCGCACAAAGAAATTTGGTGACTCGTTTCTTTGTCGCACCTCCAAAAGATGGAATAGTCTACCAGCACACGTTTTCCCTCCTTCCTATGATATGGGGTCCTTCAAGAGAGGCGTGAAGAAGCACCTTGTGGGCCGGCAGAGTGAAGTTGACTGATGCTACGTTTGTTTCCATGCTGCACCAGTTGTCTTCGCGTCTGGACTTCATTTCCACTTAATATCAGGTGGGATTGGAGTCATTTGCCGAGCTAAGTATAAAAAAAAATTACAAAATATGAAATCCCAGCCCCAACACCATTCTGCCAGACCAAAAGATACTGTAAGCTCTTTCTGCGTAAAACGGAACGCACCTGATTAAATTTAAATGAGGGTATTACAAGCTACCAACTAATTATGAGACGACCAACACCTCAGTCTCCCTGTGACCACGGACCCTGCAAAGGGTTCGAAACGTCAGGATAAACATTAAATAAGTAATGTGTAAAATAAACGCGAGTGGATCCGTGAAAGTTGTTTTATTTTTTTCTTTTTATAGGGTTTCACGTTTTATTATTTTGTGCCGGGGGTTTTTTAAGTTTTTAATTTTGTTATATCTGTCTGAACAGGGCCTGGTCTAACCTGATAGTTATCATTACTGCTAAGTTGTATGGGGCTATTTTATAACAAGCTGTTGGAAAAACAATGCTACCAATAATTTTATTATACAGAAAGGTCTAATAAATGGTGGTGCATTTAGGGCCAGCGTTACCACTTCATAAATTACGTGTCAATAACCTATCCATACACACACGATAAATTGTTAACCTCTTTCTTCGTTAAAAGCCCTATAAAAATAGCTGTAACACCTCAGGCAGGCATTTTTCTGTGTTATTTTATCGTCGCTTTGTTTGCTTCCGATCCAATTTGCCTTATCGAGTTTTAGGCAACACCATTTCGCATAGCCACTTGTTTTCTGACGAAAACAATTAATTTAATACCAAAGTAACGAGCTCCGGCGGACACGGAACCAAAGGATATTTTTTCAAGATACGGACTAATGATATTGAGGAAAAGCCTTTTTATTAGGTCTGGTGCGCAGTTTGTGAGCGCAATGACTGTTGACAGCATCTATAACGATTTTTAACGAGAATAAATAACAATTGTAACGCTTCGACGACTGAGTGGCATAGTGCTAGGCCCGATATCCGAAGGTCCAAGGTTCTTTCCTAACCTGAGTTTGTGGATTAACCCGCATTTGGCAGACGTAATTGTAGCGATGGCTATTACAATTATAGAGGTGTTTGCCTAGCAATGGCACAGCATATAAGTAGGCAGATTATTTTCTTCACTTTTTTAAAATACAATTCACGTATCACTAGGCACCTAGAAAATATTGTTAGGTGTTTCTATAGCTTGTGTGTAAATGATTTTGGCATTTGCATAAGTTTTTATTTATTAAGAACAATGCAGAGTCTACTCTTATTCTTTAAATAAACTTAAAAAATTACTTGCGAGTGTAAATCCTTTTCAACTCCCCTAAGATATTATTCCATTAGTGGAGCGACGACACCGGTGATCTATGGTGGCCATCGCTCATGCACAGCCAGCGGCCTCTCAGGAACCGCTCTCATTATTATACACCATAATTTATTCTGACGTAGTAGATTATTTTTCCAAGACTTTCAATGTTTTAAAACTAGCTGGCAAAAACTCCAAAGAGTTTTTTTTTTAAATTACTGTTTGTTTTTTAAATTAAATTATATGGACAACCGCAGCTGTCGAGATTAGCATTACCCAATTTGGAGAAATGTTTGTACATTAAAAATTAAAATAAATATTTTTTTTAACAAAATTGAGAAAACAAATAATATATATAATACTAATATCTGATGCTAAAAATAATTTTGCGACGCATGTGGTCTTTTAGAAAATAAAATTACTAGGTATCGTCTCTATCAATTTCGTGAATAAAAACAGGTTTTATCTGGTAGGAGCTTAAATCTACATAAAAAAAGCGCTTGCCTAATTTTTTACCATTTCTTGCCTTTTTACTATTTTAAACACTTTAATAAGTGCTTAATCACAAATTCGTAACGTGCCCATAACCTTCTGCAACACAAATCAGCTGAACAATAGAAAATATAATAAAAAAAGTTCTTTATCGAAACGTGACGAAGAAACAAAGAGCAATTCATAACAATAGGTGAATTGGGAGCGACCTTATGAAAACACGAAACAGTAACGTTTCTACGTTATTCTCTAATAAAAAGCGAAATTGTTAAAGTAAATACATTTATTTATTCATAAGCGAATGATGGAGTATTTTCAAGGGAGTCGGAGGAAATAAGGATGTCTCGTCTAGCACCTTTATTCGTCTCTGTGAAAGGAAAGACACAATTCTAGTTACGACTGTCCAACTTTTATTACCGAGCGTCACAGGGAAAATATGCCTTTACTTTCGGGCTGCTGTAACAAATTGTACAGGTCGAAGAGTAAGATGTGACATTGTAGAGTCAAGCGTTAATGAGCTTTATTGCGTTGGCTTAAGGCTGCAACAACTTGTTTAAATTGCGTAGGTACCAGAAGAAAGTATACATTGCCCTAAGCGCTTTGTCGTGCGTAAGATCAAACGATTGTAATCGATTCGAATGCCAGAGGCGCCGGTAATTTTGTGCGAGTTGACTTTGGGTCGCACTTGGCATTTACGGGTAAATATGTATGGGAGCTAACTGGTATGTAATAATTTAGGTTATCGTTAATGAATATTTACTTAAACAGTTCAGAATCAGAAAAAAAAGAGAAAGGTCTAAATTTGATAAGTCAAATTTACTCGTAGGTACGTACCTATCTGATTCCTTTCTATCTTTTTTATTTTTTCATTTTTTATTTTTGTTTTTTTATTGATAACGATAAAAGCGCTTCGCGCTAGGCTTTTTACCTTGTGATATTTTTAATCTTTGTACCTACCTGTCTCCCTTGGCCATTTCACGTTTTAAAGACCGATTACGTTTTCATTGTTGTTACAGAGTAAATACTCTTGTGTAAGTTTGTAGGTAGGTACTTTTTAAATGTATTTTCTTCTTTTAATATGGCGAATGCCTTGTATTGCTTTTTCGTTTTCCTTTTCCACAAGCAAATTTTAAACCCTCTGAAAGTGGAAAAAAAAATGTTTAAAGTCATAACCTATTATTTCTAGGATAGGCTCTATTTACGGACTTAGATTTGGACTCGTTAAACACTGGTCGCCGTGAGTTAGCCCGTGATCACGTCAGGGCCGCTGCAACTCAGTCGAAACGTCGAGTATGTATAAAATGTTATGATTCTTAAACTACGAGTATAGTATAATTTGCGTTGAATCGCGTTTAGAACTTTTTGAACTCGTTGTTGTTTGTTTCACAACATACATAATGTTGTAAGTGGTTATAAGTAGATACGATTATTCTACACCTTAACGTCAACCATGAAAGAGTACTTAATAAATAAATAAATAAATTTATAAATAAACTTTCCTTTAGTTAAGTACACCAATTATCTAGCCCAAAAGAAGCTTCGTTATGAAACTCGTTAAATGGTTACTAGATAACGGATAAACATACTTAAAATACTTAAATACATACTTATTATACACAGAAAACACCCAGACCCGAGACAATTTAGAAAAACAATAATTTCTAAATTGACCCGACCGGGGATCGAACCCAGGACCTTAGAGATGGCGACACCATGAAAACCGGTGTACAAACCACTCTACCAAGGAGGTCATCAATAAATAAATAACATCGTCAGAGGTTTTCTAGAGAGAATGGCATTACGCAAGCGTGTCTCCTTGCTCTATTAGATTCTCCGAGGGGTTCCTCCTCGGCTCGGGTAGACCGGGTTTTTTTTTTTTTTGGAGAGAGAATGCTGATTGCTTCATACGGCATTTTTAGCTTCACCGGGCTTGTTTGGGGGCGGCGAGAAACTTAAAGGGTTCCTCAAGCCGTGTGAAACGAATCACCTTCGTAGGTTTTCTAGAGGGAGCGGCATCACGCACTAGTGCGTGTCCCCGTGCCCTACTAGATTCTCCGAAGGGTTCGGATCGGATCGCATTTGACCGGGTCGTGGCGAGATACCGTTACATGCAACATGCACTTTCACCTTCTCCGATATTCACAAAATGTTAAACATTTAATGGTTATGGCCATTTCTAATTTTACGCTAATTTTGTTGCGAACAAATCACAATTTGAAAAAGACAATGTTTAAAAAAATCCACGAGCGGAATTAGAACCCGCACCCCATGACATGCTGGGTCAGGTGAACTACCAACTATGCTATCGTGACTCAATCCAACTCGCCGAAATAAATCAACATTATCTACTCTTACTCTGTAAGCCAAAGGGTCTCCTTTGGCTTATTCAATATTATGTAGTAGCTAGCATAGTTGGCAGTGCGCCTGACCTGTTTGAATCCCATAAGGCATATTTTTAAGTCTTTGTCTTTTTTTCAAATTGTAATTTATTGGTTATTAAAGTTGTTGACCCCACAAAGGGTTGTTTGAAAACAATCACACGTAAAACCGAACTAACCGCAGACATGTGTGTTTCTTGTGGAAATCGTCATATGTCTGAAATTTATTTTAACCAACTACTCGCGTTTCTTTTTTTCTTTTTTTTTTTTTTTCATGTTAGAAGGAGGCAAACGAGCAGGCGGGTCACCTGATGGAAAGTAATCACCGCTGCCCATGGACACCCGCAAAACCAAAGTTATCGCGGATGCGTTGCCAACCTTGGAAAGGAGTTGGATCTTGAGGAGGGAGTAGGAATTGGGAGGGGGGAGGGGTGAGAGATGGGCCTCCGGTAAAATCTTATTTTCTATCAATATTATTTTCAAGAAAAAACATTATAATTTTGTCTTCCTTTAACCACGGACTCTGGTAAGGACTCTCGAACAAATAGATTAAATATATGAAAGCTAGTACATTCCAGAAAGTGTTTCAATGTATTATGTTTCGCAGTTCTCATGTTCGAGAACACCGAGGGTAGTTTTATGTTTCAAGTAATTTAGTACTGGCCCGCATACTGGCCCTTAATGTTCTCAACAGACGTTTTACAAAGTATACCCTGTCGAAGGGAGGCTATTGTTCAGACTCTTTTCAGCGGTTGTAACTCGCGAAGTGCCCTTGGGCTGCCCTACTTTGAGAATTATAAAAGTGTTATTCAGTATACTTGCGATAGGTATTCGAGATAAGCATATCTTTGCAGAGAAAATTATACTTATTACGTATTTATTAAGGTATTTATTTGTGAAGTCATTTTTAAGGATTTTTTTTGTTTTCCTGGTGGTAAGATTGCCTAGTATCCGACTCGATGGCGACTACCCTTATACCTATTTCTGATGCCGAACTGTTCTGGTGTGAGGGTTACTTAACCCTTTGGGCTGGTAGTGTTGGCGTAGCGGCATATATTTTTCATTGGTCTTCAATCTTATTGGAATAGGATAAGGCTCAAAGTGGCATTCAAGTTACTTAACGATCCGGACGGAGGGTTTGACATTAGATTTTCAATTATATAAAAATGCTCGCTTTATTCAGAACCGCGGATTTTGATGTATCATTACAGCGTAATATCATATAATATGTCATTCGAGACGCAAATAACTGGTTTAACTTTAATAACTGGTTATCTTCAGCTTCACCGGGCTTTTTTGGGGGTGGCGAGAAACTTAAAGGGTTCCTCAAGCCGTGTGAAACGAATCACCTTTGGAGGTTTTTTTAGAGGGAACGGCATCACGCACTAGTGCGTGTCCCCGTGCCAGATTCTCCGAGGGGTTTTAATCGAATCGGGGTCGCAAATGGCTGGACGACATCAAACAGTGAACTGGAGGATGCTACATGGGACCGCAGGAAGTTTTGTGTACTAATCTCCAAACCTCAGTATGATGGCACTAAATGATGATGATTATTTAGCGTTATTAAAATTTTAATCTGAGCGATGAAACTATATGGCTTAGAATATAGAAGGATCTCCCTATGTGGAGACCTGAGTCCAACTTTAGTTCATACATAGTCTTGCCATAAGTTCTGTCCCAACTTATACGAGGGTATTTAAAAAAAAGTAATATGAATTTATTACTATTATTTGATGTCATTTTAATAAGTAAGTTTTATACTATTCATTTCAATATAACACATAGCTGTGTAAACATGGAGTGGAGTATCACAGAGAATCGAATCGCAGTGATTGCCTTACACAAATGTAACAAAACATCAGTCAAGATTTTCAACTTGTTAAAACCATTGAAAATAACGCAGAAATTTGTTTACCGGACCATCAAGCGTTACAATGAGTTTTCTTCTGTCAATGATAGGCCAAGGGCCGGTCGACCTCGAACAACAAGGAAATCAGCAGCTATCAAAGCCGTCAGAGAGAGAATCCGAAGAAACCCGACCCGTAAGCAGAAAATCATGGCTAGGGAAATGAAAATTCCCCTAGGTCTATGTCTCGTATCTTAAAAGAAGACGATAAGCTTAGGGCTTATCGAAGGAGGACAGGTCAGCTGTTGACTGCAGCCCTTCGTTTCAAACGAACTACGAAAGCGAAGAAGTTGTTGCAAAGACACGCAGATGGTGGCCATCGGAAAATTCTTTTTACTGATGAGAAAATTTTCACGGTTGAAGAGAAATTTAATCGTCATAACAACAGGGTCTATGCACACAGCTCCCAAGAAGCTAACGAGATAATTCCGAAGGTCGAAAGAGGCCACCATCCAGCATCTGTGATGGTTTGGTGGGGCGTGTCATACGAAGGGGTGACAAAGCTCCATTTTTGTGAACAAGGGGTGAAGACACGAGCAATTAACTACCAAAGCGATGTTTTAGAGAAGGTAGTTAAACCACTAAGTAACACTGTATTTGCTGGTAAACAATGGATATTTCAACAAGACTCAGCACCAGCGCACAAAGGGAATCAACCCAGCGCTGGTTAGACCTGAATTTAACGGATTTCATCGCCTTTGAAGATTGGCCCCCTGCCAGTCCTGATCTTAATCCTTTGGATTATTGCTTATGGAATATTTTAGAGGAGAAGGCCTGCTCAAAACCCCATCCAAATATCGAGTCGCTAAAGGCAGATTTAGTGAAGGCGGCTGCCTCGATACCATTATATGTGGTACGTGCGGCCATAGATGAATGGCCAGGACGTTTGGAGAAATGTGTAAAAGCCAAAGGTGGTCATTTTGAATAGTTTTAACATTTATAATAATCTATATAATTAAACGTTTAAAATACATGCTTTTAAAATTTCTCTAAATTTTTTTTTTCTACACTGGACATGTTTATATGAGGGACAGAATTTATGGCACAACTAGGTATATTCACGTTAGTAAGAAAATCTTTATCCCTTTATTTTTACTTTAACCCCTTATATGGATATATTCTAATATATCATCGTAATATCAACTTTATTCCCTTTGGTGTAAGATCGAAAACTCATTAAATACCTGATATGCCTGGTAAATGGTAAATTGGCGTGCAACCGATATTAAAAGACAATGTTTTTTTTCAGGTAAGCTCAAACAACCCCCGTACAACCTTCGTAAGTAGTCTCCGGTGTAAGTATACAAGAAGTCACCAAGTATTTATTATTGAACTGTACCTACATAATTTAAAAATCAAAAGCATATCATTTCTATCTTAGGGTAGGTACTGGAACGCATAACTGCTTGAGAATAATTAAATACAGTTCATAATTATAGCTCTACATTCACAATTACCAAACAATGCCACCAGGTGCTTTTTTTATACCAAAGTATAATTTACTGAAACTGCCATTAAAAAATTTTATTTTTTAGAAAAGACACAATGAACGTGAGTTTTGTTTCTCTCTTTTATGGTAAATTCGATGTTAAAGCGGCAAATTGCACTAAAAGCTGGACTAGGCTTAATTGACGTTTTACGGTTTCATGAATGAGCTTAGGGAAAAACGGTGAAATCTAAAAATGTTTCACTTTTCGTAGGTACGTAGTAGCTTTTGTTTGTAAAATAGGATTTTTATCCGCCTCTGTGGTCTAGTGGCTAAGACCACCGGTTTACCCGGTCCCGGGTTCGATTCCTAGCGGGGGGTACATGTTTGTGTACTCGGTTTGGTTGGTGGTAGGGCTTGTTTGTCCGCCTGGCTAACTACCACCATTTTATCTAAACATGTCGCCATAACATCAATGTTTGTAGCATTGTTGTGTTCCGGCAGCTAGAGATAAGATAGCCAGTACTTCACTAGTTGAGCATCCCGGCTGAAATGCGCTTCCATCATTGGCCTTATCATCACTTAACATCAGGTGAGATCAAGGCACTGTGCTTACCCGTTAATATAAAAAAAAAGGAAAACGTTTTGTGAACTCCACAACACGTTGAAAACATTGCGTGTCACCTTTTTTTTTCTTTAAGTATTTCTTTTCGTAATTTCGTTGGTTCCTGCCCGTTCTTTTACAGACAGACACCGCTACTTATATAACCGCATAATACCTTTATTAGGGACCTGAATGTTTTTCCTGCTCATTCTGGTGAACTCAACTTGCTAGGCTGCTTTCACCGTGTTAATTAGGTCGCGAATTTACTGCAGCACTCTTTGAACACGCCTCTACTTCACTCTGGAAATTAAGATGAAACACAAAATTCCCTCTCGTTGTATAAAGTTTTCGAATTTCGTGATAAAAGTGTTTGTTAGAAGAAAAAAATGTCGTGCTTCTAAAATATGTCTCATATTTTTAGGTTACTTGCTGCCTTCCTTTTATAATTTTGCAATATTTCGATTTTTCATTACTTACTTACTTACTGCGCTAGCTTAGGGACCCGAAGTAGATCTTGGCCTCCAAGAAATTAATTAATTAATTAATTAATTGAAAAATTAATGAATAATTAATTAATTAATTCAATTGTTAATATTGTCACCCTAAGCTTTTGTTTGGGAATGTAAAACTATATAAAAGTACTAAGTCAACATTATTATTAATAATTTATCTGAATACAGCAGTAAGTTTAGAATAAAACGGTTCTCGACTTGTTGAACTGTCGTAGTTAAAGTTGTTTTTCAAACAATAATCTCAGTATACAAAAAAGTACAAAATAGTCTGATATGTGTTATTTTAGGTATTAGAACAACTACTTTTATTAAATAGACAAATATGTAGGCACACAAAATGATAGGTGGTAGCGACCAGGTATCATGTAACACGAAACCAAATCAACTATTTTCCTTATATTCCTTTGAGCCTATGGGGATTACCTACTTTTCTTCCAATCGTATGCGAATCGAGTTATTCGCGGAAATTGTAGCTAAGCTAGTCTTCACTGTATTTCCTGTTCGTTTCAGTCTATATGAACAATACAACCAGTTCAATAGGAAATATATTTCGCTACATAGTGTGCAGAGTAGAAGCTTTTGTAACTTTGTTGGAAAAGAAGTGTTCGGTGCCATATATTTACCTTTTTTTTACAAACGGGAAGGTGCAGCTGTTAGTTATCCTTTATAATCTATATCTATCTATATACTTATACTATAATTATAAATCTGTAGGCTCTGTCTGTACATGCAATTTTTCTGACAAATTTTGTTATAAATATTCGTTTTTTGATTCATGTAGTGAGTCATAAAACGAATAACCATTTCTACGATTTTGAAATTTTTGTCTGTCTGTCTGTCTGTCTGTCTGTCTGTCTGTGTGTCTGTCTGTCTGTATATCCTCTTATAATTCAAGAACGGCTTGACCGATCTTGATGAAAATTTGTATGTAGTAAGAACATGAGATTGTGAAAATTATAGGCTATAAAAAAAGATATTCACAAATTTTCGCACAGCGAAGCGGGCGGATGACGGCTAATCAGTAATAAAATTATTTTAATTGATTATAACTAGTACAAAATGCTGGGCTATGATGTGTGTGATTTATAGTTTTTGCTTATCTGCCGACATAAAGTTATCGTAGTGGCATCAATGTTCGTCACAGTGAACCAGAGTTTTCAAAATTTATTTTTTTAAATTGGAATCAGGTGGTCTGGTCTGTATTTAATTGTTTCTTAAGTAAACAATCAATTGCTGACCTTTATTTTAATGACTAATGGAAGAAAATGTTGATCACTACTTCCTGTCGAACACTAGATACCAAGAAGCTACTGAAATGCTGTTCCGCAAATGTTGGGATGTTTGAAAACAGTCGGTTTTTTTTGAGAGAGATTGTTGATAGCCTCATATAGTATTTTCAGCTTCACCGGGCTTGTTTGGGGGCGGCGAGAAACTTAATGGGTTCCTCAAGCCGTGTTAAACGAATCAACTTCGGAGGTTTTCTACAGGGAAAGGCATCACGCACTAGTGCATGTCCCCGTGCCTTACTAGATTCTCCGAAGGGTTCGGATCGGATCGGCAAAACAGTCGTACTCGAACATTCAGTAATACATACAACGATGTTGCTTTATTTGTTGAAATTAAAAAGGATATTCGAGAGGAGGTAGTGAAATGGCGGTTAGCCTCCAGTGCTTATTCAATATTAGTCGTGGGAGGGCTGACAACGCGCCCAATTAGAGAGGCACGCCTGGCAGCTGAGAGCGACGAAGGCAAGGAATATTTGCTTCGGTTTTTAATAGATTTTAAGAAGGGATGGATGGTTTTAATATGACTGTTTTTTTTTCTTGTAACTGGCAACCTCTACCCTTCTAATTAAGAATATTTGGTCTGTGGCACCCTCAAAACTCTTATTTATTTGTCTTACCATTATTTGCTATTGTTATACCTACATGGCGCTACGTATAGGGTAAAGCCATCAAAATATACGTAGTGCTACCAATTAATAATAAAGGGTTTTCCAATAAGAGGTGTTATATTGATATTCAAAGAAAAATGCCATTTTTTAATATAATGATCGGATGTTTATTTCATTATAAAGATGAAGGTATGCCGTTAATAGTGGAATATAACATCAGGCAAATGACCACCACGACGACGCTTACAGGACCATATCCTTTTCATGAAATTTTCCATAACCAAATATCGAGAGATGATTAATTATTTTTTATGGCCGGAATTGGATGGTATTGAGCTGGACAACGTTTACTTTCAACAAGACGGCGCTACGTGCCACACAAGCAACGAAACCATTGATCTTTTACGGGAAAAGTTTCCGGACCGTGTTATCTCTCGAAGAGGTGATCACAATTGGCCACCGAGATCTTGTGATTTAACACCTTGCGACTTCTTCCTTTGGGGCCACGTGAAAGAAAAGGTCTACGCCAACAGCCCAGCGTCCATTCAAGACCTCAAACATGGAATTCGTGAGGCTATCGAGGACATAAGGCAGCCACTTTGCGATTTGGTTATGGAAAATTTCATGAAAAGGATATGGTCCTGTAAGCGTGGTCGTGGTGGTCATTTGCCTGATGTTATTTTCCATTATTGACGGCATACCTTCCTCTTAATAATGAAATAAACATCCGATCATTTATATTAAAAAATGGCATTTTTCTTTGAGTATCAAAATAACACCTCTTATTGCAAAACCCTTTATTATATCGGTTAGCAACATACCTCTGCTGCTAGCAACATTTGCCTGTGACTTTGACTTTATGTGTGCATGTAGTAGGAGATAATCATACAATTTTTACCATTAGATACTTAAATATGTCAATTACATAAATGTATGACTCTTTACTCCGCTACTAATAAAAGTACCTCTTACACATTTCTTTTTAAAAACTACGTTTCGTTTTGCTTCTGTTTACGGAGTGTGCTAATAGCTTATATATGCAACGTGCCTTTATATGGCTTTATTAATAAGGTTAAACGCAGCACTTATAAATATCATAAATGTGTTTCTGCCTATCCTATACCTACGAACTCGTTTGTAGTGCGTACACTTTGTTGACTTTACCCTATAGTTTGAATATCTTGTGTGAGTTGTGAGCCTACTAACATCTAAAACTAGTATGTAGGTACACAATGTTCTGTGCAATACATTATTAGAGTTTGAAATGCCTTTAAGTATATAGAGAAATACATTAGATAATCAGCAAATACTTATTTACTCACCTACTTATTAACATCCCCAGTCTAGTTGGTCCTAGGGGACAGGAAAAGGCGAAGGCAGTGAATTCTTGTCGGATGACGACGTATGTACAGTCAGCCACGAATAGTCGTAGAATAAGAAAATAAAAATTATTAAAATGGTAAATCATATTTAAATAGTTAATTTCCTTTCACAAGGTCATCAGATCATATTTAAAAAGTTATTCGAAATACTATATTTATATCGAAACAAAAATTGCAATTTGAAAACAGACGACTGTACTATTAGGTAAATATATTTTATATAAATATAAATTTAATTACTTTTATTTATTTAAATATTGTATAGCTCAAACTTGAATTTAAACTTCAAAAAAAAGCAAAATATAAAAATCTCTATTTACTTTAAGGCTACAACTACTCATATGAATGTAACTAAGCCATCCGGTTCGTAAATCTACGATCTTTAATACGTATTTTGGAAATTCGCTAACGAATAGCCGTATTCGCTTTGGCTGTTTGTAAACTTCTCCAAATTTATGACGACATCATCCCGATCACACTCGCAAATGAAACGTTCGGATGATGGACTGGACGCAGCGCGCCGGCGTGTTTACAAACCCGCCCGAATGTTTGTAAACGTGCGTTTCTAATATCACACATATGCTGTCATCACTGGTGGAGGTGTTTATGAGTGGCGTAAAAACAAGTGACGATGCCAAATTAGTTTATTTTTCTTTTTCCAGCTAGGAAAAGAGATCTCTAAATCAAATTATCAAACCCTACACAAGGTATGTACCAATCATTAGAAATAGGTGTCAACATCTGATTTGTTGCTTAAACGGCAATTAAATACAGACCACTTGTTTCCTAGTTGTCATATTAAAGACTGTACTTACTTTAAGACGTACGAAATTGGGGTGCCGAAATGAGAAGGTGCCGAAACGAAACTAAGCCGGAATTTTATAATAATTTTTGGCGCGAAAACTGTGTCAAACATTAGTGATACTACGATATATATAAATAGTGTTGTAGTAAATTATAGCCTCCCGTAGCTTCTCATAACTTAACACCTTCCCCCATACCCTCTTGTTTCAATAACAATACATAACAGTTTTTATTAATTCGGTTAACATACCTACCCTCAAATAGAGCAAAATCGCCACTTATCATTTAGTTAGCAAAGTGGCACGAACGCATGGATATAGGACTGGGCCCAGCACGCCGGCGTGTTTACAAATCCGCCCGAATGTTTGTAAACGTTTTGTTTTAATATCACACATACTATCATCACTGGTGGAGGTAATTATCAGTGGCGTAAAAAAAAATGAAATCGCCAAATAAGTTTTTAGAGTAATTATTAACGAGATTCTTACCATGTTTATTATACCTTTGTGAGTAATTCCGTGATCATGGCGCATGCAACTGTGCCGAAATATCGGATACTCACATTTAATAAACATGGTAAGAATCCCGTTAACAATTTAATCTAATGCAATTGACCATTATAGTTTAAATAGTTATATAGTTTATTTTTTATTTTAGAAGAAGATTACTTGACCAACTAAGTACATAGTGAACGTTCTTCACTTGTCTTTCCTTCATTTGAGGATTCTTTTTGATTTTCTTTTGTTATTTAGAAAAAGGAAAATTCCTTTTCTCAAATAACAAAAGAACATATTACATATTTACATGCTTACAAGAACTTTTACTAGTTCCTAGTTACTAGTTACTAGTTCCTAGTAAAAGTTCTTCACAAAACAAAATTATGCCTTGCCTCTGGGTTCAATCCCTGGTCTGGTTTACGAATTAGTGTTATTCTGATTTTATGATGCATAACCCGGGTTTGTTACCAAACCGTGTTAAGCTAACGTTAGCTTAACACGGTTTGGTAACAAACCCACATGACATGGTATGGACATTGACCACGTGGTCAATGTCCATTAATTGTAGCGATGACCTGATTTCAACGATAAAGGCCTTTGCAAAATATAAATAGTTATACCCACAAACAACAAAAACAGTAATGATACTAATGATCTCGTCAATAATAATTATTATAATATCAGTGAGTGAGTGGCCATGACAGTTTGAGTTAGAAAGATATCTGTAACATTATCCCATATCCAATACTTCTTCCCTTCACAACAATACCATTGATTGACTTGTCAGCATCAATTCAGCACAATTCAGATCGCTGATTCTTTTCTTTGATGAGCTCGATGGCGCAGTGGTTAACGCGCCCGGTCTGCGAGTGCTGAGGTTAAGCAACTTTATATTGTTTTCTAAAGTTTACGCGAACACTACACATTGAAATGAAACAACTTTTACGGATCTACTCGCGTTTATTTTACACATAAATAAGTATTTAATGTTTATCCTGATGTTTCGAACCCTTTGCAGGGTCCGTGGTTAAAGGGAGACTGAGGTGTTGGTCATCTCATAATTAGTTGGTAGCTTGTATACCCTCATTTAAATTTAATCAGGTGCGTTCCGTTTTACGCAGAAAGAGCTTACAGTATCTTTTGGTCTGGCAGTATGGTGTCCCTATCCATCCATACGGAAGGCTCGTGCCCCAACAGTGGGAATATAAAATGAGCTCATGATGACGATGATGACTCTTTTTTCTAGTTCTGAGTGTACTATTAGTTATTTACAAGCCTGCGTACTTTATAAAGGTCACGGATTACTGACACGTGTACGTATGTGCGTGTACTAATGTCGATTCACAGAGGAAGATGTTCCCTTGAAAATTACGTTTTAATTACTGTGTTCTGAGAAAGAGCTTGAGTGTGCGGTTTTGAGATTATTCTGTTTTAAAATAGAAAATAAACTTCACAGCTTTAAAGAGTATATTGCTAAAAACAAATAGAAATTGTTAAACTTATTTTAATTTAATTTCCATTTTTTCATTCCCATAACGAGAATATGCTTTTTCTTCGTCTCACCTGATGATGACGACGAGTGACGGTAAGGGCGAAGGGGCAAGCCTCAGCCACTTAGGAATCAGAACACGAAGATGTTCCTTACATTTTTTTTATTGCGACAGATTTTGATAAGATGGTGGTAACCTAACTAGAAGGTTTACCGCGAACCACGTTCGGCGTGTTGCCTCTCTGTCCCACTTGTAAATTCGTGTGCAAGTGCGACAGGGAGGCAACACGTCGAACGTGGTGTACAAACCATCCCAAACCATCACCGTGACAGACAGAGGAAAGAAAAAAGAGGTGGGGGAGAATGTTTTCATAAGGTAGGCGTCTTCTCCCATAGTCGAACTTTTCGTGGCTGGACGAGGGAAGAGGGGAGAATCCTACATAGCCCAGGGTCACCACTGGCCCCGGTTGTATACGTGAGACAGCAATGTACGTAAATAGTAAAAAGAGGTTGTCCTGTGTTGTAAGGCACGAAAATCCGTCAGTAAGAAGACTGCCGACGTGAAAACACTCAAATGAATAAATAATAATAAATAATAATTACTTACTTACTTACTTAAATGCTAAAACAATACATTAATTGAAGGATGTATATTGTAAAGTTTGAACAAATTAACTAATTGTATTATTATATGCAGCTTTTAACAAAATTAGAAGGCAACATATTTTTTTACTGTACACACTTTAGCGTGAAACCACATCGCCCACGTTTGAACAGCTCTAATTAATTAGTTTTCACTTAAAATGTTGACAAAAAGTTGACGCAATTCAGAAAACTCCTAATGGATGATGAAGCAACTAAGTTGCCGTCCATTAATTTGAGCCAGACAGTTGTAGCAACATGAGTTTGGCGATTAAAACAATCTAGCTTATTTAAAAAAAACCTAGCTCTAAACTGATGCTCTCTTTCTGGCTATGTAAAAAAATAGGACTGCGTTTCACTTTATCTCATTTTGGATAAAGCCGCAGTCCCTATTATTTCAAAATGCAGACTTTTAGCTTTAACCGAGCTTTTACAAGCAACATTGCTTTTCTTAAGACAACGCTGTAATGAATAATACGTTTTCAATTAAGTAAAAGCAAAATAACTAACTGATAGAATTAGATCCGGCTTTTATAACTTTTTTAATTATTCATGTTTCTAATCTCTTTGTCTTTTTTCTTACCTTGGTAAAAAATATAAAACGAATTTAAAAATAACTTTTTGGGATGATTATTAATATGTTTCTAGGACTTCTTGGCGGGAAAGTGCCTCACTTTCCCTGTCATGCCTGTTTCATTTTCTAAAATTTGTGTTGTCGTATGTTAATGTGAAATAATGGTGGGTTATTAACCGCTAAGTGTTCGTGACGTGCATAATTGTTGGCAAATAAAACAAAAAAGTGCAACATCTCTTTTCAAATTCTCTAAAGAAGTCCGCATGAGATCTTAGTAAAGCCACACCCTGTACTGATATTCAAGGGGTTAACTAAACTTTTCTATTCATTATCATCAATTACTGCGTATACTGAGCTGTGCACAGTGTTGGCATCACATAACAGTGCATAATGTTAATTGATATTATTTTTTATTCTTTTTGTTACATGTTTAATTGTGTGTTTTGTTATGTGATTTCAATAAATGTCTTTTCTTCTTTCTTCTTCGTCTTCTATAATTTATACCAAAACATACTTTGACACTGGCTAAATGTGCAAACCGCCCAATGCCACAAACTTAAGAAGAAAAAAAAAAACATCTGTGTCTAAGAATGGTCCGACTTCTTGGCGGGAAAGTGAAGAGTCATGTTGCAGGTTTTGTTTTATTTTCTAATATTTGTGTTATGTCGAATATTAATGTGAAATGATGGTGGATTATTAACCGTTAAGTGTCCGTGAGTGTGCATGAGTGTTGGCAAATGAAACAAAACAGTGCAACGTCACTTTTAAAATTCTCTCAAGAAGTCTCCGCGTGAGGACTTAGTAAAGCCCCACATCTTTACTGAGATACTCGAGGGGTTGGGGGGTATATCATTTCTCACTTCTCATTTCTATTATCATTCATCATCATTACTGGAAGGAATTATTGTTTATTTATGTATTACTTATAAGAAAAAATACTTTGACACTGGCTAAATGTGCTAATCGCACGAAGCCACAACTAAAGGGAAAAAAATGGTCCTAATGCCTACCTGCTCTTTTACTAAACGCTGATACATGAAATATTTCCCACGATCGTAAGTTGAAATAAAGTGGTTTAAAATGTAAACGCTTAGATTTATATGGAGTATAACTGTTAGTCGACAAATCGACACCGCACCTTATACGGTTAATGCAATTAAATATGGCTACGAGTATGTCGGTGTGAACATTTCAAAGATAGTTTTTTAACTGTTAGTTTCTATACTTAAATATAGTTAAGCGCAGTGTGGGCATGCCTCCAACAAGGTGAACCGACGATCTGGTAAAGGTTGCGGGAAGCCGCCGTCTTTTGGCTGTGATGATGAAATATAGTTAGAAATTTAGTTAAGGAAATAAGAGACCTTAGTCTAGCAGTGGGACATTATAGATTATTAAAAATCTTTAAAAAAAGTACTTTGTTCCCCCTTTTTTAAGCACATTGCGCTCACTGAGGATTGTGAGATTTGACTAATTAAAGTTCTTATGGATAATCAGTGCAGAAAGACAACATGTTTGTGTTGTATGTGTTTTAAAAAAAATCGTCGTTGTAAAGTACAAAATACGGTTGATTTACATCTTTTAATGTCAAACACATATAAGCCTCAAGACTTCTTTTTTAATTTTTCGTCTCCAAAGATAGTAATATGGGTACAAGTCCTACAGCCGAAACCTAAAACGGTTTTTTTTATAATTTACGGTCGAATTTCGGCCATGGGCGACCTCTAGTTTTCATCATGATCATAATTTTCAGCCCGTATCTACCCACTGCTGGGCATAGGCCTCTTCCATGTTACGCCATTCCCTTCTGTTTTGAGCTGATACTTTTAATTCAATACCTAGCTATAAAAAATGCGTCTGTACGTCTACGAGCACATTATTCTAGCTCAAGGCACACGCCTGCTGCGACGCAGTCGTTTCTCTTGTGAAATTGCATTTTTATAAGCTCGTTTGTCGGAATAAGGTAAATACGGGCTCAGTCTGACTAAGAACTACCCTTGGAATTTATTCTAGTAAGGCTTATTCCGCTTCATCAATATTCCATGTCCATGTTATTAGGTAGTTAGAAATAATGTATAGAAAGCATTTATTATGAAAAGAAAATGCAAGCTTATTTTAAAAAATGGTTTATATCATAATAAAATAAGGCTACTGAGGCAATGGCTATCTCTAGCTGCCGGTACACAACAATGCTTTAAACATTTATGTTATTGCAACATATTAAGATAATATGGTAATACTAAGCCAGACAGACAAACAAGCCCACCTAACAAACCGAGTACACAAATATGTAACCCCCACTGGGAATCGAACCCGGAACCTCCATGTCCTGGACCGGTGGTCTCAACCACAAGACCACAGAGGCGGTTATGTACAAAGACATGAAGAGAAAAATCATAAGCCAGTTTCTCATTTCGCTTTCGCAGTCCCTTCGAGCTTATCTAATAGTAGGTCCTAATGATTACCATAGACGCGCAATATCGCGTGTACACGCCGTGGGCTGAATTAATTGTAATTTAATTAACGCTGTTATAGAACGGGGTAGGGTGGCATTACTTCAACTTTAAATTCAGGATTGATTTGACAAAAAAAACTATTTATAAAAAGTGGACAGTGCCACGGTAGCTAATTAGCAGTGATAGGAATAGGTAGTGCCTATTCACCTAAAGTTCGAAGAACAGAGACATAAATCGGGGACTTCCTTACGACAAGTTTTTTTTCTGGGACAACTTTGTCCCAGCATCAGTTTATTAAAAATAATGTTAATTGGAATATGTAGGTACTAACCCGAACTTCACAATTTATATTTTCGGAATATTAGAAAAATTTAAACTCTAATAAAACATGAATTTCAAATAAATTGTCGCCTTTTTACATAACATTAACTGTACAAATGACACATTCTCTCATTGATTGGGATAGATTCGGTTTTCACTCGGACGCACTTATACCCCACGGGACGGCCCGTGAGGAGGAGGAGGAGGGGGGGGGGGGTGCCTGTGTTTCTGCAATGGGCCTACCCCCGCCCCGCGTGCCTCACTCCTGTGCTGCAGTCCATTGAGTGTACACGCATACCTGTTTTGTTTCTGAGATAAATATTTTTGACACTCGCAAGTTTTCTGGTTTATTGTATCTGCATATCACGACTACCTTGGCTTGAATTATTTATTATTTTACTTATACTTCTACTATTTTACTTTGATTTGTATAGAATAATTATATTATTAATAGTTTTTTTTTCTTTAAATATAGTTGATTTTACTTGCATTGACTACAAGGATGCATACAATACAACTGATTATTAAGGCCCGTATCGCAGAACAACACTCAAGAATGAATTGAGTTTCAAAACTGATTTCAGGCGCAGATTCTATTTTAGCAATTCAAAACCAGATTCGCGATCAGCACTCAGCCGAGTATTGATTTTCAATCATGAATCTAGTTTTAAGTTGCTTTCAAAAATAAAGGGGTTCGAAGATTACGGCATATGAATAAGTCGCCATTTTTTTTTGTTTTGTTTGTTTGAGGCAGTCTATAATCTACGTGAATCGATAAAAGAAAACTAGGTGATCAAAAAATGTAAATAACATTTAGCGATATTTATATATTACTGGTGACTGCGTGTTTGTCCCCGATTTTCACCTAATGGAAAGCGACAAAGGAGACGAAATGGAGCACGCGCACACAGTAAAAGATGCCTGTTAGCCCTGGTCTTAAAGACGCCCAAGTTGTATCGTTCTTATATCAATTGCCGTTATATCATCGGTTAAAAAGATATATTGATTTTTGTGACCAAAGTCACCACTGAAAATAATACATTTCACGAATAAATAATGTCAAAATACATGTGAAAAAATATCTTTTACGACTTTTCAGACATGACAAACGTATTAGTAAACAAAAATATAATAATATAGATATTTTTCTTATTTCAAGTGATAAATTGAATTGAAAATCAATACTCGGCTGAGTGCTGATCGCGAATCTGGTTTTGAATTGCTAAAATAGAATCTGCGCCTGAAATCAGTTTTGAAACTAAATTCATTCTTGAGTGTTGTTCTGCGATACGGGCCTTAATAATCAGTTGTATTGTATGCATCCTTGTAGTCAATGCAAGTAAAATCAACCATATTTAAAGAAAAAAAACTATAAATAATATAATTATTCTATACAAATCAAAGTAAAATAGTAGAAGTATAAGTAAAATAATAAATAATTCAAGCCAAGGTAGTCGTGATATGCAGATACAATAAACCAGAAAACTTGCGAGTGTCAAAAATATTAATCTCAGAAACAAAACAGGTATGCGTGTACACTCAATGGACTGCAGCACAGGAGTGAGGCACGCGGGGCGGGGGTAGGCCCATTGCAGGAACATAGCCCCCCCCCCCCCCTCACCGGCTGTCCCGTGTGGTATAAGTGCGTCCGAGTGAAAACCGAATCTATCCCAATGAATGAGAGAATGCGTCACTTGTACAGTTTATGTTACGTAAAAAGGCGACAATTTGTTTGAAATGCATGTTATATTAGAGTTTAAATTTTTCTAATACTCCGAAAATATAAATTGTAAAGTTCGGGTTAGTACCTACATATTCCAATTAACATTATTTTTAATAAACTGCTGCTGGGACAAAGTTGTCCCAGAAAAAAAACTTGTCGTAAGGAAGTCTCCGATTTATGTCTCTGTTCTTCGAACTTTAGGTGAATAGGCACTACCTATTCCTATCACTGCTAATTAGGAAGTCAGGTGCACTTCCAATTATGCTACAGTGTACCTGGTACTGTCATTTTTTTAATTGAATTTTTTGTCAAACTAAACCCTCAATCTAATATCAATCGTGGAAATTTTTTCAACACTTTTCTGAATTAATACAAATTACAAATGTAATTAATACTAAAAATTACACTAGCTAAAAAACGACTTCCCTCAGATTAGATGTCAAATTTCGATATCACTGCAAAATGGTGTATAATGTATATACAATATAAATTTACGCAAAGTTTGTAAACCTAGATTAGCGCACATTTATGATAAGGTGTGTGAGATCACACACAACGGGCGTCAAATATACTTACGCATGTCTAAATTTGTGCAAATTCATCAGCAGATGTATGCCGACCATAAAAACAGAGCACATTTTCTAGTGGATTTTAGATGGATCCATGTAATTACAACATGCTATAGATGATTTAATAAAATATCCTACAAAGTTTTAAAGTTTGGTGACCCTTGATAAGCCCGCCATTTCTGTTTTAAATTTTAATCGAGCATAGCTTGACACGGCACTCTTTGTCGACAAGTACAGTCTCGTTTAAGGTTAATATAAAGACTTACATAAAAAAAGACAGAAAAATGATCATTAAATTTTTTTAATTATAGTTTTTTAAAGATATTTGTATTCAGCATGCCTAGTGCGAGTTTTATTTACCATTCGAATTCATTTGATAACGTTACCGAACACGATAGTTTGTATATCGTTAAAACAACGCCTCTGGTGAAAAATGAGGTTCAAAATAAAATTAAGGTTAAATTTAAATTTGAAGTACAGATTCTCGTTTTCATGATTTTATGTTGAATAAAACTTGTACTCAGCATTCGTAGCACTGTAAATATAAATGATTGAACTTCCAAAGTAAACTAATTAAATTCGGCTGCGTCCGACTTCTTAATGAATCTTATTTCAAAGCAGTTAGTCAGTGGGCTCCGTTTGGGGGATCTGTGTCTTGCTGCTTAATTCTATTATTATTACTGTAATCTTATAAGACAATAGCTGATTCGTTGATTAAATTTTGGGTAAGAACTGTTTGCTTTAGTATTTATTTGAACTGTATCTGTGGTCTAGTGGTTAGACCGGACCTGTGTACCATTACCAGTTAAGAGAAGAGGGATATTTATACTCGCTTCAGTTTGCATTTAAGTTGGTATAAGTTATCTAAAGTTTACGCGAACACTACACATTGAAATGAACTTTTACGGCTCTACTCGCGTTTATTTTACACATTACTTCATCTCATCATCTCAGCCAAAAGACGTCCACTGCTGGACAAAGGCCTCCCCCAAGTGTATGAGGGGTATTTGCCATAATCGCCATGCTTGGCAGGCGGGTTGGCGATCGCAGTAAGTTGAGAGTTAACCTCAGAGAGATGCTGCTGCCCATCCTATGGAATGGTCCCTTAGTCGGCTTTTACGACACCTACGAAAAGAGATGGGGTGGTGCAACTCTTTATCCCCGGCACCACACACATTACTTATTGAATGTTTATTTATCCTGACGTTCCGAACCCTTTGCAGGGTCCGTGGTCACAGGGAGTCTCCCTGTGACCAGTAATGTGTAAAATAAACGCGAGTAGATCCGTAAAAGTTGTTTCATTTCAGTGGTATAAGTTAATTAATGTAAGTAGCATTAAACAAATTTAAATGGGGATTAACGCAAACTAATTAGTAAAAAGGTATCATACCTTCTTTATACCCGACGTTTCGACCAAGTTACAACTGCCGTGGTCACAGGCTGCCTGCTGACGCGATGTTGCAGCTCCGTTTGTCAGCCCGTGACCACGGCTTAATGCTCTAAGACCACGGCCGTTGTAACTCGGTCGAACGAAACGTCGGGTATAAAAAAGGTATGATAACTTTTTACTAAATAGTTGCGTTAATCCCAGTTTAAATTTGTTTAACTATGGAACGCGAAAGTTTAAAAGTGTATGTAAGTAGCATTGTTATATTCCGACAGTTACAGATAAGATAGCCAGTTCCTCAGATTTCGGGGATTAAGGGTGAAGTGCGCTCACCTTTGGCTTTATACCACTCAACATCAAGTAAGATAAAAGCCAAGTTCTTACCGTTAGCGATGTATTTTATTAATATACTGCTTTTTAGGGCTCCGTACCCAAAGGGTAAAACGGGAACCCTATTACTAGGACTCCGCTATCCGTCCGTCCGTCTGTCCGTCTGTCCGTCTGTCCGTCTGTCCGTCTGTCCGTCTGTCCGTCTGTCCGTCTGTCCGTCTGTCCGTCTGTCCGTCTGTCCGTCTGTCCGTCTGTCCGTCTGTCCGTCCGTCCGTCCGTCCGTCTGTCCGTCCGTCTGTCCGTCTGTCCGTCTGTCCGTCTGTCCGTCTGTCCGTCTGTCCGTCTGTCCGTCTGTCCGTCTGTCCGTCGTTTGTCCGTCGTCTGTCCGTCGTCTGTCCGTCTGTCCGTCTGTCCATCTGTCCGTCTGTCCGTCTATCCGTCTGTCACCAGTCTGTATCTCATGAACCGTGATAGTTCTAAGTTCAACTGTCTAAGTTGAAATTTTCACAGATTATGTATTTCTGTTGCTGCTATAACAACAAATACTACAAAACAGAATAAAATAAATATTTAAGGGGGCTCCCATACAACGTACATGATTTTTTTTCCGTTTTTATAGATAACTAGCTTTTGCTCGCGGCTTTGCTCACGTGGGCTACACTACTTGTGATTGTTTGTAATAAAAGCTAAACTTATTTAAGGGTAGGCCAAATACCGAAGGATTTAAGTTTTAAAATGACAGATTTCCATACAAACTTTCCAACCCTATTTCACCTCTCTAGGGGAGGTTTTTCGAATAACGCTAAAACACGTAATTCTTTATTTTTATTGAAAAATCGATTATCGATTAAATTATTCATTTTGATAGTGATTACTTTGAACTAAAATGTGAAATGTAACCTATTTAAAATTAGGCCAAATACCGAAAGATTTAACTTTTAAAATGACAGATCTCCATACAACCTTTCCAACCCTATTTCACCTCTCTAGGGGAGGTTTTTCGAAAACACTAAAACACGTCATTCTTTATTTTTATTGAAAACTCGATTATCGATTAAATTATTCGTTTTGATAGTGATTACTTTGAACCAAAATGTTCTAGTCCTTTCAAATTTCAAACTCCCCGTCACTATGAGGCCGTGCGTGTCCTAAAAGTGCATAACCTCTTTATGCTTAGAAACCTTTAAATGAGGTACTAATTTACGGTGACTTTTTTTTTTTTTTATTGTGACACGCCATAATGGCTTCACCCTGCCTGATGAAAAGCAGCCAGTGAAGCCCAAGAAGTGAAAGCGTTCATCACAGCGCTACCACGCTATGCCGAACGCTCACACTATGGCGGCCTGCATAAATGCTTTTTCACGCCCCGCTTAAATAACCCGGGAGAGAAAGAGGAGGGAAACACGTGTGCGGAAAGCGCATTCCACATACGGGCAGTTCGGCAAAGGAACGATTGTTCAAACTTTTTGGTACGTGTCTTGATGGTCAGCACGGTATAAGGGTGGCTTCTCAGACCTGCACGCGTCGATCTGGAAAGGAATGGAGAGGGAGGAATGAGGTTAAAGAGCTCCTCAGAGTGGCATTCACCGTGGTAAAGGTGGTAGAAAGCACTAAGGGAAGCAATGTCCCTACGTAGCTGTAACGGCTCCAGACTGGTCGTAACGTCATCGTTACCGATAATACGGACAGCACGTCTCTGCAACCTGTCAAGAGCTTTGAGCAAGTACTTGACTTACGAGACATTCCAATTTGAAATAGTATTTACTTAAGTTGTTAGGTAAGTTCAACCTTTTTTGAATAAAATCAGATTGAGTTTTCATTTGTCAAAAGAAAATGTAATTTAAATCAAAAGCAATAAGGAGTATTGATATCAACTTCGAAGCAAATCACCGCCAAAATAACTTTCTACCCCTTTTTAACCCCGTTAGGGGATGAATTTCAATAAAATACGAAACACAACTTCCATCAATTCTGTTAAAAGAGGTTTATGCAAAATTTGAAGTAGATTGGTTCAAGGAATCACGTTGTCCCATACAAACTTTGCCCCCCTTTTACACCCGCTTAGGGGTAGAATTTTAGAAAATCCTTTCTTATCGGATGCCTACGTCATACAAAGAACACACCCTCCAAGTTTGAGGTCTCTACGATCAGCGGTTTAGGCTGTGCGTTGATCCGTCAGTCATTCAGGACAAAGCATTTTATATGTATAGATGGTACGGAACCCTTCGTGCATGAGTCCGACTCACATTTGGCCGGTTTTTTGTATTCACATCCTAGAAGGTCCAGCCCGACCTTAATAATATCACCTAATGGTAAGTAAGGATAAAGCCGAAGATAGAAATGGTCGCTAGCACAGTCAACTGAAGAAAATATTACGAGTTACCAGTATAATTAGGGTATAACCAGGATAGATGCCCCACTTTTTGAAAGAGCCTCGTAATTTAAAAACTATTACTACTATACCAAGAATAATAACTATGAAGATAGCTAGTTTAATTATTTATCTTACTTTACGAACTGTTTTGAAAGACGGAACAATTACTGATTTTGCAGAAATTGAGTTTTAGCAAAACCATTTTTTTGAGGATAGATGCCTACCTATATGAATATGCCTTACCATGAAAATGCTAAGGAGAATAGATGCCTGAGATGTAGAATAGATGCTAATAAGTAGAATAAAATAAGTGAAATACGTAATAAAAATGTTTTATTTAAGATGTAGTATAATTATGTAGTAAACTTAACTATTTGTCTAACAAATAATTCCACATAATAAGTTTTACAGTCACACACACAGTCATGAATGGGCACTAATAATTGTTTTAAATTCATGTAATTTCCCAAATCATTTCGTCCAGCTGCATAGGACACTTTACATTTGAATCTGACTAGCTTTGTTCTTTCTTGCTTTTTTTCTTTTCAGCATTATCCCTTTTTGTCGCTTGAATTTAGAATTGTTGCTGATGGTGTAGTGGTATTGGTAAAAATTTAATTAAAAATGTCGAATGCGTTTTTTTTTCTACTATCATTACCAATATCAATAATACTACTATTTTATAAAATCTCAGCATCGATTAAAAGACTAGGAGATTTTCTTTTCAATGGAGTTGGTATCAGCTACATGAGACTCACGACTGACGTTCTACAACCTATCAACAGTAATCGGTTGAAAATAGCAAAAACATAAAGACTCATCAAAAACACGCTGGCTATATGTATAAGGGTGTGAGGGATAGATATTCTTAGGGGCACGTACACCGTGAAAAAATGGGGCGACTATCCTTTATGATAGGGATATCAAAATATCGATAATTGACACCTAGGTGTGTTCTCAATGAACCTGTATATTGATATAATAATAATGAAACGGATTTCATTACTACTCATAAAGTTATACAACAGTAAAAACTTACGTCTAAAACTTTGAGGGACGTTCGACGCGGAGATGATCGCACGCACATGCGAAGCACGTCTGTTCCGCACCACGGCTTGCAGGGGATGAAATTTGTGGCGCCTACTCTTCATATTTAACCTATAAATTATTTGCTGCGATTATGGGAAGTTAGGTTTTTTGCAAATGCGGCACCTATCCCACTGGGGCAATTATCCCGGTTTTACCTTACGTCATGGCTTGGTTTAAATCAAAGTAAAATTGCAAACTTCAAATACAGTAAAAACATAGGTACGTACAAATTACCTGCGCAGTAAGTATACGCTGAAAGTCGACACAAAGTTCTGTAATATTCCTTAGCGGGAAGTGGCGTTGAGGAAACCACTTCGCTTTTCAAATAAGACTTCTTGGTTAATATAAACGCGTTTCATAAGCTGCAACTTGAAGCTCGTGTGTTTTGAAACCTTAAGAGTTCTTAATTAAAATAAGTGCCTTCTTATTAATCGTACATTCAAATGTAGATTTAACATTATATTTTTTTATAAATAATTAGCTAAGTAAGACTGAACTGTAATCAAGATAACATCGGAGGTACATATTAAAAATTATATCAACAAACATCAGGATTACTATTTAAAGGACTTGACAATGTTGTGGCTGAAAGCCTTTGCAGCTTTAACTATGAATAAATAAAAACATAGGTATATAATAAACTAGACAATATTACTAATTTCTAAATATTGTTAGGATTATGAATTGTTATACTCTATCATTTGGAGAGATAGTGACGGTCTTTATATAATAACATCGATAATTACACCAGTTGTGAATCTTGTACATGTGATGTTGATAAATGCAGCAAATTATTTCCGTCTCAATCTAATTTATTGGTTCTCATTCAAAACATCAGGAGCTTGAACTGTAATTTTGCAGGCTTTGAGGTATTAACCGCAATGCTAGGCACGAGTTGTGATATATTGATACTTACCGAATGCTGGTTGTCCTGTGTTTCTTCTATTCCCACCATCGATGGTTACAATTTCTTCGCGACTGCAAAAAATCCGATAAAAAATGATGAAGTTGTGGCGTATATCAAAGAAGAACTTACCTTTGCTGTTGAGGAGCCCGATGCACTAAATTGTAACTGTCTTCTCATAAAAATTGGAAATAACGATACAGCAATTCTAGCAGTTTACCGGTCTCCTTCATATGACAACATAGATCCATTTTTGATATCACTCGACCAAATATTAAAAAACATATCGGGATTTAAGAATGTAGCATTAGTTGGTGACATAAATCTAGATATCATAGCTGAGAATCCTAGTCCCTCCATAGAAAAATATCTTGTCCAAACCGCCTACCACGGTTTAATCCCTTCTCACACCCTACCAACTCGGGATAGTGGGACTTGCTTGGATCATGCTTTTTTGAGAACAAAAATTCCGTCATTGACCTTAGTTGTACAGTCGACGCTAACAGATCACAAGACTGTAATCATGTGTCTGAAGTCACAACCAACCCGTAATTTTGCAACACTTACCCACACTATAATTGACAATGAAGGTCTGACCAAATATATACGTAATATCAATTTTAATCTCATTTATGCAATGAAAGACTCTAATAGGGCAATGAATTACATAATAAGTGAGATTAAAAATGGTATTCAAATAAATTCTAAAACTGTTTTGTTATCGCGTCGAAAAAAGATCATAAAGCCCTGGATGACCCCTGGTCTTCTGCGATGCATTAGAAATAGAGATAAATTACACAAAAAGTCTAAATCTTGCCCTGAAAGCTCCGTTCTAAAAACAACCTATATTCGTTATAGAAATTTTTGTTGTAAGATCCTTAAAAAAGTCAAACGTGCCTATGAAAGAGACCTTATTCAAAAAGCAGGTAATGACAGTAAAAAGTTATGGGATACTGTTAAATCCATTACAAATACGACCAGAGATACTTCTCTTCCTAAAGAATTATTGGGCGTGTCAGGTGGTCCTCAAAACTCAATAAATTTTGTAAATGACTACTTTGCAAATGTTGGTAAATCTTTGGCAGAAAAAATTGTATTAACTACTTCATCTTTTTCTGTCCCAGACGCTTTAAGTGAACATCTTGGCTCTTTTGTCCTCACTGAAACAAGCGAATCCGAAGTAAATAATCTCATTATGTCTCTGAAAAACGAATGTTCAGTGGGACGGGATAACATATTCAACAGACTGCTCAAAGATCATAAAGACATACTATTACCACATTTGACGTACGTTTTTAATATGTGTCTGTCAAACGGAATCTTTCCTAAAGCTCTAAAAATATCTCAAATTCGCCCAATATATAAAGGAGGAGGGGACAGAGACCAAGTCGGCAGCTATCGGCCTATAGCGATTCTTCCCTCACTTTCAAAAATACTCGAGAAAATAATTAATAACAGACTGATTAATTACATTGAAACGAATAATTTGTTATCTGAATTCCAATATGGATTCCGTCGAGGTAGATCCACAGATGATGCAGTAAATAATCTTACTAATTTTATAACTGCTAATTTGGATAGAGATAACAAATGTATATCGATATTTTTGGACTTGGCAAAGGCCTTCGACACGGTGTCGGTCCCCATCCTCCTAAAGAAGCTGGAAAAAATTGGAATTAGGGGCAACCAGCTAGATCTTTTTACTGACTACCTAACAGATAGGCTTCAATGTGTAAGGATTGGTTCTTATACTAGTTCTGACCTTCCCATTACATACGGTGTGCCGCAAGGCAGTATTTTAGGACCAACCCTTTTTCTCATCTATATTAACGACTTGTTATCTCTAGACCCGTTTCAAGGAAGAATTATCTCTTATGCAGACGATACAGCCCTTATTTTTGTAGCCAAAACATGGGAGGAAACATATAGATCTGCTCAAAGTGGTTTTAATTTGGTAAAGAAATGGCTCCAGAACAACGTATTAACATTAAATACTGCTAAAACCAAATATGTAGCTTTTTCTTTGCGCAAATATTCTCATCAACTTAACATGATTGCTCATAACTGTTCCAACTTTCATAATGACACGCAATGTCAATGTTTGCCAATTGACCGTGTGAGCTCGATGAGATACTTGGGCATCATAATTGATGAACATTTTAGTTTTAAACAACATATTGATACGCTGGCCAAGAGAATACGCAGACTAATGTATGTCTTTGGGAATTTGAGACACGTTGTCCCCCCCGTTACTCTAAAAAGGATTTACTATGCCTTGTGCCAGTCGTTGCTTACATATTGCATAACATCATGGGGTGGTGCTCCTAAAACTACTCTTAAGAAACTCGAGGTATCGCAAAGAACGATTCTCAAAATATGTACCTTCAAACCCTTTTTATATCCAACAAAGCTTCTTTACGAGTACTGCGAGGTTTTGACAGTGCGTCAATTATTCTTACTCAGCATTATTCTCAAGCAACACTCTATGCTTGAGTACTCCCCTGATTTGGCGAAGAAGCGTAGATGGTTCACTGTGTGTGATAGGTCCTTTAGGGCAAAAACCACTTGGGCTCATAGATTCTTCCCCTTTTTAGGCCCCATCGTTTATAATAAAATCAATAAAAAAATTAATATATACCCTATGAATAAAATCGCAGTAAAAAAATCAGTATCAGTTTTCCTTATGACAAAGTCCTATGATGAGACAGAGAACCTCATTGGTATCCAGTTGTGATGCTATTGAAACTAACTTTATTAAAATTTCTACAATACGTATTAATATAAAACTTAGAATCCATCATTAATTTTATTATGTAAATTAATCTTCTTACACCTACTCACCCTCTCACATACATCCACTCATTCACACTCTTACTCACCGAGAGGACTCACAAAAAAATTTATTGCTACATACTTAAATATCTGTAGGTAAATTAATAATTTTAATATTGTGGCTTATAAGTGATGTGTAAAACTTACTCCGAGGATAGAGGCGCTGTATGCTGAAATACGGGACTGACATCCCAGTTCGGTAGCAGATGCTACAATTGTATACAAAATCTACATACCATTAGTTATAGGCTTTAAGTTGTGTAACGCTCAGAGGGATATTGAATAAAAACTTCTTGTCTTCTTCTTGTCTTGTCTTTTCTATCCAACTTAATGAATTATTAATTAATTCTACCAATAAACGCAAGCATCATTTCGAGAACGAGAAAAAAATGTCCAGGCATTAAAAATACTGAGTGTTTAAATAAAATTTGCCAAGTCCCTCGGGGAATACGTCAAGGGTAAGTTGAAACAAATCGGTTTAGTTGACGACGTCTAATTCCCTGAATGTCTAGTCGCCAATACATACATTCTCCGGATGTCAAGTCGCCATACGTCTATTCCCTGAATGTCTAGTAGCCGCAAGTCTATTTTCCCCGAATGTCAAGTCGCCGTACGTCCATTCCCTGAATGTCTAGTCGCAAAGACAGTGTTTAGTTTGGTTTTTTATTCATACGTAAAATACGATTACAGCCAGCAGCAGAAATAGCTACGCAACATAACATGCTCAAAATGATGAGGTAAAAAAGCTTTTAAAATGTTATGTTAATATTAAATATACTTTATATACAATTTCACCATATAAAGTGCATGAACTGCGATAAATACAAGAAAAAATTTATTAATAAAGTATAATTATCAAGACATAAAGTAATAGTTATAATTCGAACCTGATATGTATATATCATTCGGTCATTTTCTAGCTTTTCTACTTTTTTAAATTGTCCCATATTTATATATCTAATATTATATCTAATATTTCGACTAAAAGAAATGGGTAAAACCGACCGACAATTTGTAATATTCTTCACTGTTGCGTGTTCTGATAACTTGTTCCATTGAAACTAACACAAACAATGTTTTAATCTAAAATCAAGGGTGAGGCCGAACCAAAAGCTTACCGTCACCTGAGCGCATGACCTACATTAACCTTCTCTAGCATGGCTCGGTACAACCACCGGCGGCCTCCCCAATCCGACCTGACCATTTATAATGTATTGTTTTTGCGAAAATCACCGACCCCGTGACTATAGCTCACTTAAATAGGTAAACATAGCCTCTGATGTAAAGGATTACAGTTGATTTTAGCATGCCGCAATAAGGGTTTTGTGTAACTAAAGCAATCGTCATGGCACTGTAGGGAATCGGCAAAGGTTGGGCTCCTACGTGATTGGCTGTGACTAATTCGATGATTTGGGTACATGTGCCAACATCGAACCACATAGATTGCGACCAGCTTTCATGGAATATTTAACCTTAAATAGGTTTGTTAAGATACGTTTGAAGGAGATGCTTCGCTTAGATAAAAGTTTACGACGGATTGAGCTCAAGTGTGAACGATTTTGTTTGAGTATAACATTGTGGAAAATATATTAAGGTTACAGTATATCTTTTGATAATGTTTATCCCATCAAAAACATAAATGTGAAATGAAAGCCAAGTTTAATATTATGATATATGCCTTGGTTGTTAACTTCAACGACAAAAGAAGTGAGATCTAAATGGGTGCCAAGTTCAATGTTAGTCCTGAAATTTATATAAAACAACATAAAATATTTTTAACAACTTAAAATATCATTTCTTTTCATAACTCAGGATAAAATGAATATTGAAGCCTAAGGTCTGACTTGGCTTGTTCTCATATACGAATTATTATTAAGTACCTACTAAAACAGTCATGGAAGAGCCCTATGTTCGATGGCTAGTTTCTACCAGCCAGCCAAATTTCTGAAAGAATAATATAAGAACTTACAGCTTTAGAACTTGCGAAGGCTATAATATAATTCGTATATGAAAACTAGCCAAGTCAAACCTTAGGCTTCAATATATTATCCTAAGTTATAAGAAAAAAATATATTTTAAATTTTTATAAAATATTTTATGTTGTTATAAATAAATTTCAGGACTGACCATTGAACTTGGCACCCATTTAGATCTCACTTCTTTTGTCGTTGAAGTTAACAACAACCATGGCACATATCATAATATTGAACTTGGCTCTCATTTCACATTTATGTTTTTTACTTACTTACTTACTACTACTACTTACTTAATTACTTTTTGTACAGAAATTATTTAACTATTTTTATCTATCTTACACTATTGATGTGCGCTAATTATTGAAATAATAATTAATACTAAATCCCAGTTAATAATAACGTAATTAATACGAAAGTCGTCTATATTCTTAGTTATAAATAGTTATAAGTACTAAAACTGATATGTTTGGATTTAAAAAAAATTAATGGTGGTATTCCACACGTTAAATATTCACGTGAAGACTTTCAAAAGAAGAAAAGACCGGCTGTCGTCAATTTTGATTGCATTACATTACAGGCATCTATAAGTAAGTGTTCCTAATAGAATCAATTAATTGAAAAATATAAATTGATAATAATTTCCTAGTTTCTGATTTATTCCTTTGTATTCGCCCAACTACCTATCTGGATGCCAAATTTGAACTTTCTAGGTCATCTGGAACTGGGTTAGAGTTTTGATCTATATAATAGATCAGTGAGTCAGTCAGTGATAAAAATTACGATTTTTGGATGTTAATATTTAAGTAACCGTTAGATGTGTGTTTATGAAATTTGGAGCACATATATGTATCTCGCAAGTCTCAATATATGAGCCAAATTTGACATGTTTATGTGAAATAGTTTTTGAGTTATGAGGGGGTCAAATGTGGCTCCAAATGGTTCGTGTAATACACACGGTGCTGCTCGCCAGTTCTGTTATCCTAAACTTGGCTTGACATGCTACCGCGTGTCTAGATAATACAAGAAGAGGAGTTTACGAGTAGAAGAAGCTTATATGGCTAGTTGCACAATTGCATTCGGTATGCATTTGTTTTCAAAATGATAACGTCAAGTGACATAACGTAAAATTGGATGGTGGTCTATTAACCCATTCGTGATAAAAATGAAAACAGTATGTATGAAATTTTTCTTGGAAAGCTTTGGAGATCTTGTACTGAGAAGAACCAGCAAGATACTCAGCAAGTGTCCAGCTCTTTTCTCCTTTACAGTGTCAAAATTATTGGAAAGTGCCCTATCATAAAAGGACACTTTTCATCACAAATAAACACACAAAAAAATAAAATAAAGGACAATGACAACACAAAAAAAAACAACAAAATAAAAAAATGTCTAAGTTTGCAAAAATTACATCAGGTACCAATTTCAATTTTCACAATGTCATACAGTACTAATATAAGTCTATAAGTATATACCGGTATAGGTATACTCATCTACGATCGGACTGTAGTTAAAATCATATCTTATTAGTCGTCGTGTCGGCGGTAGACAATATCAAGTTATCTTCATCATCATAATCAGCTCTTCTTACCCAATTAAAACTCTTTATACCTGGGCCTAAGTGTAAAAAATAAAAAGCTTTATAGTTACCCTAAATCCTATATGAGAAGATTATATAACCTTTTTTGTCGTTGCTTTTATTAAGTCCATGTCGTGCTCCCTCCCTTCCCCGTCTACGAAGGGTTGCCATCTGCTCCACCCCGTGATTTTTATAGAGGTTCATAAATTTTGAAGAGCAGTCGCCTGGATTACTAAAGATCGTGGTTTGAAGTTCTATCTGAGGCTGCCTCTTTTTCAAGTGTTGTATTCGTATTTTGTGTATTAAGTCAATTAGTTTTTATCATATTCTACTAAATACTAAATACATACATACGTATTTTGTAATAAAAAAAATAAGCTTTTATCCTCATTATGACAGTAGAACCCAAGTTATCCCAGGGAAAACGCCTTAGTAAATACCACTGAAATTAATCAGAGGAATATAATGGGACCTGACCTTTGACCTTGTGGAATTCCATCTTGACACACATACTAAATGATTACCGGTGTTGCGGCAGCGGGATGAGGCCGTTCATTAAGGGTCGCCACTCTGTTAGCGAGGCTTTAACTGCGCTCAAGCTATGACATTGACCGTACGGCTATTGGCTTCCAACTTTAATAGAACTTTTTCTAGAAGATCCACATCAATATCGTCAGTATTTCAAATTTCCTTAGACCAACTAATAAATAGACAGACACAACTGTATTTGTTTTTATAGAAATGAAATGAGAATAAAAAAAATATTTATTTAGTGGCATACAGTAATACATTAAATTAAAAATAACTAAGCAACGGATTTTGATGCGGTTTTTTTAATAGATAGAGTGATTCAAGAGGAAGGTTTATATGTATAAAACATGCATACAATTGGACCCGGTAAGTGGCGCTGCGCTGCCATAGGGTTCTATAGGATACGGGTGTTCACTCAAGCGGACGATGTCGCGAGCGGGCCGCTAGTTAAAAATAAAATAGAAATTAAAAATGCAAAGTGTCACTGAAAAGGTATCCACTCAGCAAGTCAGAGTCCCGACGCTGATCTAGCAGACATTATAACACCAATGTGTGCTTTATGGTTAGAGTTTTAAAATACAAAATTGAATTGAACATGTGTACAACCAATTTTTTTCTTATGTCATCGAGTTGATTGAAAAAGGAAAAGTTTCTATTTTAAAACTTGTTTTTGATTGGGTTCGTACCATTTAGTAAGAAATTAAAAATTGATTAAAAATAACTCGCTTATTCTTACCAAAACAATAATAAAATAAATAAATAAGTCTCGTCTAAGTCGCTGTGATAACTCAGATCTACATATCAAGTGCTGTTTAAGTATTATTTTTCACGCTTCAACAGTAGAGACCTTTTAATTAGCACAACTCCATTCGCGCATGCTTGAGCACTATGATTGACAATTACAACTATTATCATTGGCAGCAGAAGCGGGTGAGCTCACAATTGACCCTGGTAAATAATTTGGGCCACTTCTATTCAATTATGTATCTGTGGGCCGGCAGCCGAGCTTCCGCGGGCGGGGTTTACATAGCACGTTATAGGTATTACCCCTTTTCTGATTTCAAACACAGCTTAGTATTTCAAAGGCATAGCATCCCTCACACGTGTGCTTACTTGATCCATGAGTAATTTACAAAATAATTCAACAAAATCTGTTGTCATACCTACTGAAACATCACATTAGAAACTAAGATTCGGCTGTAGCTGCAGAACCCCAATAAATTATTTAACGAAACATGACCGTCGATTTTCTATTGTTATATGTTTTTAACATGAAACCTGTAAAATTGCTTAGTTAAAACCAAACGGGCCATTTTGAAGTAATATACCAATTTGAAAGTGTTTTATGATGTTTAATTTACTTACGAAAAACTAACAACATATGTGGCTAAATCTGCAGTTCTATTTAAACAGTCGAATCGAAATCGTATCGTGATCGAATCGTTTCACCCACCCGGGCAGTGTAAAGCCGCTCATATCTCGTTCACCTGTTGCGGCGCGCGCAGATCGACCCGCGCCGCCGCCTGCATTCTGTCGGTCTGTTAACCCCCGAGCGAAATGTGGGTCGCCTCTTTAAACAACAGCCGGGTCGGAAGCGACCCCTGTGCGAGCGAACTAAGAACACGAGGCACCTTCTTTAATAGCCGCTAAAACACGTGTACTGACATGCAAATAGTTTAGTTTTAGAATACCTAGTTGCAGTAAATTAGTTAAAAAAAAACAATAACAGGATAAATATTTTATCTATGATGGATGATGATCACTTACATTACAAAAACGTATTCAAGATGCTTCTATTGATTTAACTATCCGTTGATCAAATTCCGACATAGTAAGAGTCCCCATAATAATACTTTAAAACTCTTATATATGTTATGGACCAAGTAATAAATTGGGGCATTTTTCATAATGCCCGGGCATTATTATATAATAATGACAAGCTACTTTGAGCAAAGTAAATAATTTTAATGTGAACTTTCATATTTATCACATTGCCTAGACATTATGAATATAGCCACGTGGCTATCGGGCAATCTGATAATACCCTGTATTTTACATTGCACGGGGTGCGGGAAGGAGAACAAGGGGTTCTATAATGTTTACCACACAATAAATTAAATAGCCAATTTTCATTCCACAAGCAACATTTGTTTCATTTCACAACTATTGCTTTAACAATGACATCAAAAATAAACATTCAAATGGCAAACTGTTATGTTATAAATCATCATTTTGTTTTATTTTAAAAGATTAACTGACGTGTCAACATTTTTCAGAAAACAAAAGGTACGTTTTACAAATAATTAATTTGACCAAAATACATTATATATATTTTTTGAACAATACAATAATAATCTTTCTAAAGTTTGTTTCCGGCACTTCACCAGCCGCTGCCGCGGCACGCTTGGAAAATAAAACTACAATTACCCCTTATTGAACTTAGCATTAACCTTTAGCTGATTTAGATTTACAGAACACATATAGAAGACGATAAGCAAAACCTCTCTACGCATGTTTGGTACTTTGAACCGTACGTAGCTTAGTGCGCAAATATGCTCAGTATTTGGCCTCTACCTCGCCGGGTCGGAAGTGACCCAAAGGCTCATTAAACTTTATAAGTGACTTTGGGGAAGATCGCACTTTATTGTATAGAGTTTTATCAAAAGTTTATATACGTAAGAAATGTCTTAGATATTAAACAGGGAAGATTTTTAATAAATGTAATTAATTAATTAGATATATACTATGTTCTGCATATACTCATATTCTTTTTTATTAAAAAGCTTACTTTACTTGAGCTTTTGTACTCCAAAATGGTAACCATTTGCATTCTCTCGTCAAGTGCCTATTAATGAAAATATTTTGATCCCAAGGGCAAATATTTTGTGTTCACGCACTATATAAAATTGCTGGTAAGGAGTGGGAGGGTAAGGAGTTATATACTCATGAAAGCGTTACAAACTACACAGACAGCGTAGCTTAACTTATGTAGCACGCTACGAATGCTACGACGTAGCCGTAACTTGATAAACTAATCATGTGATAGTAGCCATCCGTACATTTAAGTAAATGATAAATTCTCAGAAGAGAGTGTTTCAGTTAGTGAAATGGGGTACAATATTCACAACTGAACACAAAGCTGGATGGAACCTACGGGCCCGGAATACTAAATTAGTAGCAGCAAATAGGGTTGTGAGTTGCTAATCTTGGTAGACTTGAATGTTGTTGTCACAAAGAATCTCTTTAATTTTTTATATCTTAAGGGTAAGCGTGTGCCCTTCATCTCACCTGATATTAAGAAGATTAAGAGATTATTAAGAGATGATAAGGAACCCCAATAAAGGAAGCCCTAACTACTAAGGCACTGGTTATTTTATCTCTAGCTGCGGGAACACAACACAGATATATGTAGATAAGATGGTGGTAGCTAGCCAGGCGGACAAACAAGCCCCACCCACCAACCAAACCTGTACCCCACGCTGGGAATCTTACCCGGGATTTCTGGGTCTAAACCGGTGGTCTTCACCACTAGACCACAGAAGCGGTGAATAAATGTTGATTTTTTTTTATTGTTGGTGGTAAGTCCATATACATTTATAGCATCTGTCTTTAAATATAAATAAATAATTATAATAAAACTACAATAAACGTAAACGACTATAAAATAAATGTTGTCGATGCCGCTGCTATAAAGATTATATTTATGTAAGTAAGGATAAGGTTATAATAGGTATAGGTTATAATCTGGGTCCGCTCTCCCTATCCATCCTTAAGGAAAGCTCGTGCTCCAGCAGGTGGGGACGTATATGAGCTGGTGAAGGTTATAATATTTATTTCGTACTTACAATTTCACGTAAGATAAAATTTATATAACTACAACAACGAACAACAAACATAGAAACAAATATCGGTGGGTTAGTTAATAAGTGCTAATTTAAAAAATAATTTAGTTCGAGTTATCACTAAAAAGAACGTATAGACAGATGAGATTCGCAAACACAAGGGAATTGAAAATTATTTTAATACTAGCGGCCGCTCGCGGTTTCACCCGCGTGGTTCCCGTTTCCGTGGGAATATCGGGATAAAAATGTATCCTATGTTTTAATCCAGGTTATAAACTATCAGTATGCTAAATTTCATCCAAATCCATCCGTTGCAGCGTGAAGAAGCAACAAATATACACATACACACATACATACACACAAACTTTCGCATTTATAATATTAGTGTGATTTTTGAAGAAGCGACTGTCTCAGGCTGTGACCACTAAGTAAAGAGACTACAGAAGGTAACGTAGTGTAGGACGCCCTCTGGCGAGGTGGAACGACGATCGACGCAAGGTGGCTAGCAAGCTGGATGAGAGTAGCCGCAGATCGTGCTCAGTGGCGTGCACTTGAAGAGGCCTATGTCCAGCAGTGGACGCGTGTAGGCTGATGATGATGATGACAGAAGGTAAGCTTGATAAATTTATGTTACAGTCGCCCAGATCACACAAGGTCGTTAGTCAGAGTCACAACACAAAATAAAGAGATTGCAGAAGGAAGGTAGCTTCGAGTAAGGCACACGCATACGCACACGCATGCGCTTCCCGCAGACTGCCCTCCTCTTTCTCTCCCGGGTTATTTAAGCGGGGCGTGAAAAAGCATTTATGCAGGCCGCCATAGTGTGAGCGTTCGGCATAGCGTGGTAGCGCTGTGATGAACGCTTTCACTTCTTGGGCTTCACTGGCTGCTTTTCATCAGGCAGAGTGAGGCCATTTTGGCGTGCCACAATAAAATAAAAAAATAAAAAACACAGACCACCTGTCACGTGCACGGAGTCTCGGAACAGCGGCGCTCGGACAGGTTCACGATGGTCCGAGATTCCGTGTCCGTGAGAGGGTCTGTGTACGTTGCTCGAAGCTTACCTTCTGTAGTCTTCTTATTTTGTGTTGTGACTCTGACTAACGACCTTGTGCGATCCGGGCGACTGCTTTTCCGATTGAGTGAATTGAGGCACGGTGTAACATTAATTTTATAGGCATTTTCTACTTTGTGGGCTTACTTTACTTTTTTAATGATTATTATCGTCCCACTGCTGGGCTCAGGCCTTCCTACATGTTTTTTTTTAATGCTTAAGCTCATTGCCGAGTACCACCGCGGCCGGGGAGATGCAGATGGTAATGTGGGACTAGGGCTGAGTTGAGCTGGGTTAACAAAACCGCGTCGTTGCACCATGAGTTACCCAATAAATAAGAGCACAGTTATATATTAATATGTAAGTAATTACCTAACCTTTATTCGGTCCCACTGCTGGTCAAGGGCCTCTACCATTGAAATCAAGTCATCGCTACAATTGATAGGTTATCACCACGCTTGCCAAATGCGGGGACCCAACCAAAAACGCGTCTTAAGCGAGAAAGCATATTATGCGGGATAGGGAAAATAAAATATATGTATATGTAGGTATTAAATTATACAAATACAATTACAAACGGAATTCATCTGCGTTCGTAATTTAGTAACAATTCGAGAAGTGTTGCCATCCATGTATCCACATCCTGTTGTGCCCCTGTCTCCGATTCCCCGCTGATTTGACGGTACACGATTTTTAAAACGATTTATAGTAGTATCTTATATGTTGTATTATTTATTTAATTGTACTCAAAAAAAAATTACTCTGTATATAAGAATTATATAAGAAATATATATTTTTAAAAGTAAGTATGTATTTAACGTAGTTATCTTAATTATAAGTGGAAACTGCTTTGGCAAATGTGAAACATAGATTAAGTTATTACCTCTGTACTATAAAATGCTGTTTGTTTCCCAATAAATAAATAAATAAATCTATCCAGCCATTTGAAGCGTTAAAATCAGTGATTTTCAGTAAATTTACGCTGACCGCTTGCCGCAAGATACTAATAATACGTGTAGCGCGTGTGGGCGTATTAGGCATATTAAACGGGATGACGAATCGTATTAAGCGTTAACGATGCGTGTTTTGAACCAATATTTTAAACCGCTGCATTATTATCAAACTCCTTAAACTATAGGTACATTATAGTACATTTCGCCTTAACTCCACAACTCAGCTGTTTCCTCTTGGGCACGTTTCGCAAATGTTTTCAGCCAGTGTAAACGCAATCATTGTTATGCTAATCGAGCAAGGTAAACGCGACAGTTCAGCGAAAGTAGGCCGTTCCAGCCATTGTAATGACCGCTAGGTGCAATTTTGATAAATCGGGTGCTTTACGCTAAAAGCCTTTAAACATTTCGGTATTCAAATGTCTAAATGTTATGAAACTTTTTATGCTTGTTGAAGAGGAAGTGGAAGCGAACGTGAACCGAATCCGGTCGTGTTGGCTTTTACATAGATACTGTTTTATATACTGTTTTTTTTGTTTATATGGTACTCAAAGAAAGTTCTTATTTCTCTGAGATATGGTTTAACAAATTCAAAATATTATAAGTAAAAAAGTATAGAAACAAGTTGGCTTTGTCGGTCGCCAATAATGCTTAAGAAAAATTAAGAGATCTAATAAGTTGTAGTTGTTTCCGGGCGGCTGCACTGAAACAACTACAACAGATCGAAGATCCAGGTTCGATTCCTGGCTGGGTCGGGCAGGCATTTAAATTTGTCACTGTATATTATTAATATTTAATTCAGCTTCAGTGCAGTGCAGCAATTAGCACTTAAAAATAAAAAGTATAAAATAAAATTATATGCTATTTTTTGGCGACGAAAACTCGGTTAAACACTTTTGCCAATACCTACGTAGTTATTTTCACTACAATATTCTAATAATTATTATGATTAAACTTTCAATTCATGATTCATATATGTGTGGCGTTCATCGAAGCCTCTGGCTGTACCGAGCAACGTGGCTCGGCGGATACCAGCTAACAAGCACTAAGTTTGAAACTTTCAAGAAGACTCGCAAAGCAAAAAAATACTGGTTTTATCATTTAATTTTTACTCGGGATACTGATCGGCACTTTTTTCTTTTAGTTATTAAAAATAGATTTTTCACTTCTCATGCTCGTAAAGTTGTTCTTTATGTCGAGAGAAGGCTGCATAAAATGGGTTTTTTATGCTCTTGTGCATAAAGTAATTTCTTCTTTCAAGACTAAGGCAATTAGGCCTTACAGCCACATACACAATACACCTCAATTGATATATTTTTATGAGATTTAGGTTGTATCTTAATTTGTTTACGATTAAATATTTATAATAACTTGGCATTACGGTTCAGACCATAGTCGAACGTCACATAAATGAAAATTTAAAAAAAATTAAGAAAAATTGTGTGGCGGGAAGCTAATTATTCGTCATTTAATTATATTATAAACATCAATTAAATTTTTCTTGTATAATGCTTAATCCTTATTTTATTTCCTTGCAATCGAAGTGAAATGCAGAGTGTAAATTTGGAGTATAAAACCCATTTTACCCGAGACGTGCATATAGCCACCCTCGCCGCCGCGCCGTACCGGCTCGGGTGGCTATATGGACGTCTCGGCTCGTATTATGCTCTTGTTGTACAATCTACTATTTGACTTTAACAATGGGGATGTTGACAACAACAATAATTTATTCCAGAACATTAAACAGTAAATGAAATCACGTAACAGTTTCTTAGAACATTAACTTATTATTTATTTGACGTAAGCATAAACTTCTGGAAGCTAAAAATTTAAATAAATAAACACTAAATTGACGGAAAAAATAGTGACGTCATAGTATCCATACCCATACAATTTCTATTGAAAAAAAAATCGTTTTGACATTTGCTAAAAAGTAAAAACTAACCTTTTAAGGTACCCAATTGAATATAAACTATATAATTGCTTCCTAGCTGACATTTAGTAAAATGTCAATGAAATTATTGTTTTTTGGCGACGAAAACTTAGTATCGAACACTGGGTTACTGACGTTAATCTGTAATTATAATAATAGACTCAGATTTTTATTTTATTTTACACTAGCACTTTATTCGCGAATTCCTCCGCGTGGATATATGAGATTTGAAAAGAAACTCTTTTAAAAATAAAGCATAGCCTATGTTACTCGCAAGGAAAGTAGCTTTCTATCAGTGAAACAATTTTTGGAATTCAACCATAGTTCCAGAAATTAGCCCCGACCACCCCGACATACAAACAAACAAAGTCACGAACGTTACCTACCTTTTTATTAATAATATAGATAATTCAAGTCTTACACAAAATAATGTATGTAGAGCATTGTTTAGGTTACATTCATTAAAATTTTAGGTTTCGCTGGACCGCACCATTTATTTAAACAAAATAAAAATACATAATCGATGACCGAAATGAT
Organism: Eudonia lacustrata; assembly: GCA_947562085.1. Classification (NCBI taxonomy): domain Eukaryota; kingdom Metazoa; phylum Arthropoda; class Insecta; order Lepidoptera; family Crambidae; genus Eudonia; species Eudonia lacustrata. The sequence goes on along the minus strand of OX387318.1, from coordinate 12,330,228 downwards.
AACTGTTTGCGCATTCTCCTATTCCACACCCTCAGGGGGTGGATTTAGATAAACACTGCCACACATACAAAAATATTAACATACTTTTACCACTTTTAGTGCAAATAGTGTTTATGGTTAAAATAAGACGGAGCGTAAAGTGTTCTTTCAACCGTGCGGCACTAGGGTGGGCTGCTATATTTGTTTAAAGGTTCGTGATAAAAATATAAAAAAATATAAAATAGTTGGTAATTATGCTAAGAGATGGCGCTGAACTTCGTATGAAAATTATTTTTTATCTGATTCAAATTTTTTGGGAAAGCCAATCCTTATTTGGTAAGTAGCCGAACAAATTAACTTGGGCGCATTTTGGAAGTAGGTACATTCTACGGCACGTTGAGAGCCGGACCCAGAAGAGATTGTTCAGTTGTTAAGAAGTACATAAAATTCAAACGAGTGTTTACATATAAATTTTTACCGTTTAGCGTTTACGAAAACTTTAATAACAGTTGATCCAACCAACCAACTAAGACCCAATTAAGTGCACTAGAGCTCACCTAGTTTTCCAATAATCCGAATTAATTTATCTAATTAGTATTTACGACAATTGCAGGTATTCGGTTAGCGGCTCGTCAGCAATGCCAATAACCAATTTACGTGGACTAGTTATCATTTGATATTTAGGATATTATCTACTCAATTATTGGGAGTGGAATGTGTCCGGAGCGGACAATACTGTGGGCCGCAAACCGCAATTGTGAATAACTAATGACGCTCTGCGGAATTGTATGCGTAATTTGTCATTGCTAATGCATAGAGCAGTCATTACGGTAATAGTTTTACTAATCTATATAGGATTGTTGCACCAGTGTTCAACTGGAACCAGAAACCGACAACAATAGGGGGCAGCAACTGGGTGCCAAGTGCAAGTTTCATTCGCTATTCGATCACGTTAACGAAAACAAGAAATTAGTATGGCAAAAGAGATTGCCACTTTTGTATGGGAAGTTGGGTCCCTGTGGAATATTGTTGTGCCCTGAAGATTTTTGCTTTATATTATAGTCAAAACATATTATATTCATAATTAAAAACAATTTTTCATATATTCACCCTGGTTCAAGAGATATAAATTTTTTTCTGTTAAAGAAATTGAGGTCATTAACTGACATTGACATTTCCTCCTAATTATTTAAATGATAGATACCACCTACAGCCCATCTATCTATTAAATATCACCATTTGGGAATTAAATTAAATATCTTATAGGTCCCACTTTATTTATTTATATTTACTTTACTTATAAATCATTTATTTAGGTTATTATTCAAATCAGGCACACGATACCACAAAAGGGACCTGCTCCGTGGCAATCTTCTTTTAACTCTTCTCGTATGCCGCCAGGAGGCGCTGCTTAAATGCCATACAAATTTTCGTTTTCGTAAACGTAATCGAATGAACACGGATCGTAAACAAAACTACACACAATAGGCACTGGTTGTTGTCGTTTTTATTTTTTATTGTATGTTTGAGACAAATAAACAAACTTTTATTTATTTATTAAATGGTGGGCAGTGCGGGCAGGCCTCCAACAAGGTGGACCGACGATCTGGTGAAGGTCGCGGGAAGCCGCTGGATGCGAGCAGCACAAAACCGGTCGTTGTGGAGATCCTTGGGGGAGGCCTTTGTCCAGCAGTGGCCGTCTTTTGGCTGAGATGATGATGATGACGATGATTTATTTATTATATATTTTATTGTAGTTTTCAGTAACAAATGCATACAGACCACTTGCTTCCTAGTAGTCATCCCGTAAAATTTTAATGCTAATCTAAGGTTGTGTCGAACATTGGGATTAAAATGTCAAACACTGGTGCCCTTACCCTACATATAAGAAGAGAATTAGTGACTGAAGAAGGATCAACATCAAACAGTCCAAACCTTAAATTCTTCGGAATAATAGAATCATCATCATCATCATTATCATCATTATCATCATCATCATCATCATGATGATTATAATTCCGGACCCAGACATAGCATCAGCAATAGGTAGTTATTATTGAGCTCGGTTTGGCTGACGGTCAGGCTTATTTTAAGTCCACCTGGCTAGCTACACCATCTTATCTAAGTTTTTAGCCATCAACAATGTTAGTAGCATTGTTGTGTTCCAACAGTTAGAGAGAAGACAGCCAGTACCTCAGTCGTGCTGGGTGAAATGCGCTTCAATCTTCGGCCTTGTCTCTCACCATCAGGTGAGATGACCACCAAGTGTTTCCCCGCTTTGGAACAAAACAAAAATACTAAGACTAAAAAATCTCACACTCCTATTCTCAACATGTTTTCAACTTTCGTATTGTTAAGAACTGAGAAGTGAAACAAAAACTAAACTAATCACAGTTGACAACTAGGCGCGATTGATCTTGGTCCGCGAGTCGACGCGATTGGATAACTTCGAGTGAACGCTCAGGTTTGTGTTGAGCAAACTGACCTGGAGAGAAGGCATTCTCTTTTTCTTCATAATAATGATTTTTCATTGTTTCATGTCGTTTAATTAGAGACACTGTTAGCTTACATAACTAAAATTAATGATTGACGAGAATAAAGAATTTTTATCCCTAACTCTTGAGTTTTAGTAAAAAGAGTACAGGGTATTTACTGAGACTTCGCGAGGACTTTTTAAGAGAATTTTAAAAAAGGTACTTTAAAAGGTATTCCAATGTTACCTATCCCAAGCCCAAGGAGATTGCGGTAAACTCTGTTAACAATTCTGATAGAGGCATTGTTAACGAACTGCAATGAATTAAAAAAACTGTTTGAGTATAATTGCTCAATGGCATCAATAATGTGGTATTTTTAGACCCTCAGATAGACAAGGCTACAGTCTACATTTACCACAGTCTACAGACCAGATTTTTTTTCATCAGCAGTCTACAGTCCATCTTATGTCATAAATAAGGCTCTTTCAAACTCCTTATATATTTCTGTCGCTAGCCACTTTCATCTAAATATTTTTATAGTTCTGTATATTTAAACATTTATCTGCTACCGTGAAGGATGATAGTTACAGTAAACGTTGAATACGAAGAGCGAACTAATTTCAGTCGTCCTAATATTTTAATTAACACCCGTCGCGCGGACTCGATTGCCGATTGCCAAACTTATTCGACTTTGTGCCAATTTAACTTTTGAAGCGGAATGTTGTTACTAGCACAATCGTTGTCGTTGCCAAGGCCGAAATTGTGATTAGCCTGGAAATTTGTTGTTTTTAATTTTTAATAATCAGCCTATGAGTGTCCTATTGGCTTTCAAAAGAGCAAATGCAGATAGTACCGTCAGTACCTTAGAGCATTAGTACACACGCCTGCAAATCAACCTACCACAAACTGTCAATTTTCCTCAAAAGACTTTGAACTGTATGCCTAAACATTTTGGTTGAAAATGTATTGAAGAATTTGGACAGTTATGGATAGGTTGATCTTTTTCTTCTTTTCTAAGTGTCATTTTTCTTTTGTTCTGTTTTTCTTACCAATTGTCATCGTGGTTAAGGTTTTATTTTGTTATTTCTTCTTCTATTAATTATAATTGTACGTTTTACTTTGCCTCTTATTTCTTAATACAGTCCACCTTTTCCTCTTCGCCTCTTTCCGTTACATTTTGATTCGGCTAGGCGTCTGTACATACAACATGTTACCGGAATGTAATTAGAGAATGACTTTTGCAGCTTATAATATTGCATGCGGTATCATTTTGACACCACCAACAGTTTCCCTACAGTTTGTTGCTTGACATGCAATATTAAAAACTGCTGACGTTGGTTTCTAATTACATTCAGGTCACATGTTTTATGCATTGACGGTTGTTGTTAACGATTGCCATATACATACAAATAGACTATAGAATAGGCAGTTGGAAATAATAAGAGTTTTATACTTACAGGGTCTTACAAATAAACAATGAATAAGCTTCAAATAGTTTTTCCGTGTTTTGTCTCTTTTACTCTAATTTAAAATTATGTTTACATGACAGGAGCAAAACACGGAATAACTATTCGGAGCTTATTCTTTTTTTATTTGTAATGCACACAGAGTTTATTTTATACATATTATTATAACTCCATGGGAAAGAGAAATTAATGTAACTAGCACATTCATTTTCCTAATCTGATCTTTTCTGAAATTAAGGACAAAAAATTTATGAAAATATGAACCCAAAAAAAAGACAACTGACAAATTACTGCCGGCTTATGCCGTCGAACGCGAAGTTAATTTAACAAAGTAAAAACTTCCCTGGAGTGGGTGACTCTTCAAACGTACGTCAACGGCAGGGCTTAGCGAAAATCTTTATTAAACTTTGACAGTTCAATCAAAGTCGGAAGGAGCGGTTGGTTGAGCTAAAACTGAAATAAAGCCTCCAAGGTACACTACAAAAGGGAAAAGTTGCTGTGTAAATACCCATTCACGAAGTTTCAAATGCTAACATTGTAGGTGATGGCTCTCAAACTGTTTCACATTCGATGTTTAAACGGCCCTGCTTGTTGACAATTCTTAAACACTCTCAAAGAAGCTTCAGGAAATGCTTGTACTTACCTAGTTCAGAAATATTTTTATGAATGCTCAAATAACTGCTGTAGTACTTTATTTCTAAAGCTACCGCATTTCATTTCAAGTTCTGAAGTACGGTCGCGTCGCTAGTTTTTTTTGCAGCTCTAGGCTTAAATTATGCTTATATTGGACAATAAAGCCATGTTTTTATTCCTTTGCACTAAAGACCAACAGACGTCAACTATTAAAAAATATTTTATATTAAATAGGAGGTGAAACTTAGAGCACCACTGCCCTAACTTTTTAAAGTTGGATTTATTTTCTTACAAAGGGCAAACACAAAGTAACTCCTACTCAGTACCTTACAACTGGTCTAATGAGTTTGAATGTCGCATTGTGGTTTTATAGAAAAAAACGATCTTCTGTTAAACTCAGTTTGTTGTGAAAGTTAGAAGGACAGTCCGACAGGGTCCATATTTGATTATTGATCTTTTTATTTTGTTACTGTTGAAATTAGAAAAATTTAACCCTAGTTTCGTTTTTAGTTAGCTCGGCCTGCGATTGCTGAGGAGCTCGATGGCGCAGTGGTTAACGTGCTCGGTCTGCGATTGCTGAAGTTAAGGAACTTTTGCAAAGGCCGGTCATCGGATGGGTGACCAAAAATTTATCATCTCGAGCTCCTCCGTGCTTCTGAAGGCACGTAAAGCCGTTGGTCCCGGCTGCATTAGCAGTCGTTAACAACCACCAATCCGCACTGGGCCCGCGTGGTGGTTTATGGCCCGTTCTCCCTATCCATCCAAAGGGAAGGCTCGTGCCCCAGCAGTGGAGACATAAAAATGAGCTGATGATGATGATGATGATGATGAACCCTAGTTTACCGACTCATATCATAACTTAGTACATCTCTAGTTCATTGGAAAATAATGTCTCACCTCTAATTTCTTGTCTATGGCAATGTTAAAAATTCTCTCAAAATAAAACTACGTTCTATGATCAGAACTCTCTATTTTTCATATAATTCAACAGGTTATGAGCCCAGACCACCTGTTTTTGCCTAAAAGTAAAGTAGTGAAAGTGAAAACAGCAAAATTGCTAAAATCAGTACAAAACAAGTAGTTCGGTATAACCTTAAAACTCGGCACGCGTTTTCAACATTCTTCATCAGCAAAAATGTCGTCAAATAATACGATGGCACTGCTTGAAAAGCTGACTGGAAGAGAAAACTATCGTACAGACGCCAGCACATCATCCTATCCAAATCAGTCAAATTTATTCAATACATTTTCAACCATATGTCTGACGTATAAGGTTAAAAGATTATTGAGGAAATTTGACAGTTTGTGTTAGGTTGACGTGCAGGCGTGTGTACGTGGAGATTTGCAGTGCAAACCTACCTCGAACATGAGGAATTATGGAATTGTGTCACCTCGAAAAACAATGAAACAATTCATCCCAAACTTAATACAAAAGCGAAGGTGAAAATTATCTTATTAGTACAAACCATCAATTATGTACCTTTGATTATATACCTGTCTAGATAGAGCCTGGCCGTCAGAAAACGTACAAAAATTAACGGGCCAGTATTGGCTTGACGCGCTCCTCCGGCGGACAGTGTCATTTGTGCTGTCAAGCAGTGATAAAGTCTCGCTTTTTGGTGAATTTGTTTGCAAAATGACCGTTTGCTCAATGAAATTTTGTCGAAACTACAAAGAAAAGATCTTTTCGAAAAGGAAAGTCACGTTCCATCTCTACTTATAGATAAATTTTAATGATAATTATAATTTTCACAATAATCTATTTATAAAATTTTCAAAATACAGTGAAAAAATTAAACGCCCACCCGACCCAGCCAGGAATCGAACCTGGGTCTTCCGCAATCCGGGCGGCTGCACTGACCTCTATGCTACCGGGAAGGCTGACGTAGACGCTGAATTTTGTCACTGCTTTTGTATAGCGGTCAGTGCAGCCGCCCGAATTGCGGAAGACCCAGGTTCGATTCCTGGCTGGGTCGGGTGGGCGTTTAATTTTTTCACTGTATTTTGAAAATTGTATAAATATTTAATTTAGCTTCAGTGCAGCAATTAGCACTTGAAAATAAAAAGTAAAAATTTACTATAGCGTTGTGTTATCAAATTTGTAGTATTTCATCTGCAAAGATGATTCTGCATAGCCAACGGTTGCAATGGCCGTTGGATAGATGGCGCGCTGTGCCGCTATTAGCACTCTAAAAATTACAAAAGCAGTGACAAAATTCAGCGTCTACGTCAGCCTTCCCGGTAGCATAGCGGTCAGTGCAGCCGCCCGGATTGCGGAAGACCCAGGTTCGATTCCTGGCTGGGTCGGGTGGGCGTTTAATTTTTTCACTGTATTTTGAAAATGTTATAAATATTTAATTTAGCTTCAGTGCAGCAATTAGCACTTGAAAATAAAAAGTAAAAAAAGTAATCTATTTCATTACGTAAGCAAGCGGCCGTGTTGCTAGTATTGAAATGTAGAATTCCCAATCCTATTATTGGTGGCAGAATATAAAAGAACATAAAAATATAATACAGTTATATTTTATAATGTTTCACACTTAATATTAATAGTACTATTAATAGTAGGTACTATTAATATTAACATTACTATTAATATTAACTGTGAAACGAAATGAGTAAAATAATAATTTTGTTTGAATTTAATGTACCTACGTAAGTATTTATGTAAGAAGGTTTAAGTATGTGGGCTTGGATTTAGAGTATTTATGCGCCAATGTGTATAAAACGAGGTGGCTACGTTATTGTCAAAAAATCAGAGATTTTATTGCACATATTAATTTTGTGAGGAAACATACAGTTTTCTAGTCTTCTAAAAAAAATATTTTTGAATAATTACAATACATACGATTTTGACGTATTGACATTTATAGATTACATAGATGAGACAATTCTTCGTTCAAAAACTTGTCTAAAATTTAAGACAGTTGAAATCATGTAGAAATAATTTTGATTTTTTGTGCATTTAAGCGGAAAAGTGCTTTTTGACTATTTTATGACGAATTTACTATTGTAATGTAATGCAATTTTGTTGGCTGTAGGGTGACCTACTTCCAATCCCAGGTACCAGCTAATCATGAATGCGGTCTTCTACATCAAGTGCACCTAATAAGGCTGGTGGTGGAAAAATATTTATAAAATATTATGAAATTAAAGAACATGGAAAATGATGTAACATCAAAACGAAAGTTATAGAAAAAAAACGTTTTACTTATGGTAAGGGGCGCAAACTCTCCGTACTAGAATAATTGTTTAGCGATGCGTCGCCTTAACGCATAATTTTATTGTACTCGCTCTCGCTTTCAAGCATCCATCAATTCTAAACACACCAGCTACTTTGATGCGTTATACCTACATATACGAATACCTAATTTAAAAGTTATGTTACGTCATGAATTATGATGAATAATTTGTTGAGTTGAGTTGGTACATACTTTCCTAGTAGTTGTCGCCATACACCATAAATACAAATAAAATCTATCAACGTAACCATTTTAAAACTACTATTTTCATTTTAAAATTGTATTGTGCCATTAGTTGTTCTGTGATTGTGCATAAATATTTTTTCCCTACTTTATCGGGAATTACGTATTCACTGGCAACCTTTCGCGCACACTGACACCCGTTCAGCGCTAGTGTCATACGCGGCTGTCACGCACACTTCGAAACAAAAACTGGCCGCTTTGAGCGAAGCGTTTGTACCGCGACGCTCCGTCTAGACATGTATATAGTCAAAGTTATGTACATAATAGGTTGGGGAAAAAGTTTCTTCGCATTTTTTAAGAAACTTCAAAACATTTTTTAATGTAGTTTATTTACATTTAACTAAAGTATGTAGGTGCCATTTTGTTCGATAACTTTTTGCCATCTTGTAGGTTCATTGACTGATTGATTTCTACAACATGATTCCATTGTTGTAGAAATTTTGCCGCTTCAGATCAAAATACCATGACAAGTGGGTTTTGCAATAAAATTATCAAGTATTTTCAGTAAAAAAATACAGTTTGAATTTTTGCGCCAACATTAATTTCGGTCCGAAACCCCTTATTGACACGTCAACCTATATCAGTTTCCTAAATTGCGGTATATTTGACGTTGCGGCCCCCGTTAATTGGATTTCCCTCTATGTTCGTATACTTTAGGCAACACATAAATTTGAAGAAGTTATAATAATATACAGGGTCTAACAAAATCAATAAGCGAACGTTTAAGGGCGGTATCTATAAATCATTCTGAAAACAATGACAAAAAATGGGCTCCAGTTTTATAGTGATTTTTCAAAGTTATGTTTTCTAACAAACTAAATCATGAAACATGCTGTATCTTTACTAACACGCACGCAAGCGTCAATAAAAAGATAGTGTACAGATACACGAACACAATTGAAAAACCATTGTATGACATTCATACACACACGGCTATCTTTGTGTGCGTGTAGTACAGCTGTAGGGGTTTGGAAAGGTATTTTTTGGTCAATGATAATGTTATGTTGATTATCTCGGTAACGAGCCTATAGTTTTGGACCAAATTTGGTGAGCATGCTTAGTGTGATGTATAGATGCTCCCCTTAAACGTTCGCTTGTTGATATTGTTAGACCCTATATATACAACTCAACATAATACTGCACATATATGCCTTATTGTAATTTTATTTATTATCAGTTGAGATGAAGGAACCCGTTTGAAAAATATCCATTTCTGTGACAATTCTTTAAAAGAACAATGTTATCTATATAACCGTCTTTTTCTGAACCCAATCCACAAACATTTGCACGAAAAACTTTGTTTACGAAGAAATATCTCTGTCCCTTAGAGCACACATATGTGACCCTCGGCTTGAAGTTTTGTTGGAAAAGTATATTTTGTGAACAGTTAGAGTTTGTGATTTCTTTACATCGCTTTAGGGACTGATCAATAATAATTAATATAACGTAATTATGACAGGAATCATGATAAATCTATTCAAATTGGTCACAGCAAACATTTTTTTTTTAAATCTTGTGCATGAAACAAAGGGTTCTTTAACTCAACCACCACTTTCCAGGTTCACGCACACTCATGGACGCTCAAACAATCCACAATTATTTTTGAAAATAAAACAAAATAGCAAACGTGACTTCACGGTCTTGGCAAGAAGTCCTAAAAAGAATTTTAAAATAAAAAAGGTTGTGTTTTAGGCCTTGTAGACTGCTTGTCAATTCTACTCGTAATTCGAATCTTTCAGTTTCAATCGACTACAAGTCGCGTTGAACGCTCCACGATGTACTATTGTACAACGGAACGGAACTAGCACGCAGCATCCCCCCCTCTACTCGTGCTCCACTTTCGAATCCAGGGAATCGGGGCGGTTTTGTTAAATTAGTTTTTAGTATTTCGAGGCCTATATTTGACAGTCACAATAAAAATCAATATGGTCTTGTTGGGTCTGGTAGGCAAATATATATATTAATAGCGTAAGTCGATTTTTGTCCCAGTGATTATAGGACAATAGCTGCACATAAAAAATCGGTTATGGTCTCATTTTGAAGAGCTCCAGCCGTAGATGTGCAGAAAAATAAAAAAACCTGACATAGGTTTCGAAATTCCTAAAAAATCTGTTGAATAAACGCGAAGATTTGCGGGCGACCTACTAGTTATTAACTTAACATTACATTCTTCTTCTTCATATTTCATCATCATCATCATCATCCTCAGCCTGCAGAGGTACACTGCTGAACATAGGCCTTCCCAATGGATCGCCACATTCATCATATTTATCCCGGTCCAATTCTTTTACTTCTTTATAAGACGCGTCGCCGTAGTTCGCCTTCTCTTTAATGGCCCGGTGAAGCTGAAAATGCCGAACGAGGTAATTAGCAATCTCTGGCCAAAAAAAAAAACGACGGGTTTCACTCCGGGAGTGCCGGCAGAAGTGAAAACTTGAATATTAATGTTTTGCATTTTTGATATTTTGGAATGGTTAGGGAATAATTTTGCACGAATTGCTTCAATTACTTATCAGTATAAAAGTACTATCATTTATGTAGTAGAATACAATATTTATTGACAGCCATCAGCTGTCACCATCCATGGATGCGCGTGGCACGCTGTAACGTAAACACACACGAACATTCGCGCAAGCGCCCTGCGCCGCCTAAACGAAACAGCAGTCATACATTTTCGCCGCGCCGTAGAAAGAGGGGGGGATACTTCCTCTCCTACGCCGCGCCGGCTGTCTACTCTCCATCCGTCTTACGAATTTTCGATCAGGTCACGTGTCCTGACGCGAATTTAACATTTTTTAACCATTACAAAAAAGTGTACAACGCCGCTAAAGAAGTTTTCACTTCAAAAACTTCTCTTTAATTTGTTACATACCTATATCTGTTATATCGCTCTTCTTGGTTTTTCCCTTCCTCTCTTTCCTTGATGATTGGCTTCTTTATAAGAGACGACAAATTCATTAATAGCATTACATGACACATTGATTTCCGTTTAATTTAAAATTCAGTTGACAAACAATCAAATACGACCCAAAACAAGAATTTTGAAAGTTAAACCATTGGTATACTATCGTACGTCGTCGTATTAATTCTAACACATGCAACGACCGAACCTCTGAATGCAAACTATTACAAACTTTTGTAATTACATTCCCGCTGTCTCGGATTGGCACGTGTAGCGAGCTCTCCGCTTTCCCATTTGTACTTGTAATCCCCACAGTAAATCCCCACATATCCTCTTTAAGTAACGCACAAGACTGTTCAATTAATGGAATTAACAGATGATTAATTCTACTCACGCAAGATGTTGCTGAAACGCTTAGTTTTATAGAGAATATTTCCACATCAAAACTTTTTATTTTTTTCCACCGATAAATTTTTATCAGTCACTATTCAGTAACCAGTGCAAAGTTTATATTTTTTGTTTATGTTTGAACTAGCTCAGGATAGAGATACATGAAAGGAGGGAGGGGAGGCCTTTGTCCTGCAGTGGGAAAGTAATGAGAGAGAGATACTAGCTACAGAGTACATAATACCAGCTAATGAGTAAATAATAAACCAGCTATTGATAACATAATATACGAGCTGTAGAGTATAATAATATACCAGCTATAGATTACATAATATACCAGCTGTAGAGTATATAATATACTAGCTATAGAGTACATAATATACTAGCTTTAAAGTAAATTATATACCAAGTTCAGAGTAAATAATATACCATCTACAGAGTATATAATATACCGGTTATAGAGTACATTATAAACCAGCTATAGAGTATATAATATACCAGCTGTGGGATACATAACAACAGAGTACATATTATCTCAGCTGTAGAGTTAATAATACACCAGCTATATTGTGCATTATGTACCAGCTACAGAGTGGATAATATACCAGCTTTAGAATTCATTATATACCAAGTTCAGATTATTTAATATACCAACTACCGAGTGTATAATATATCAGCTATAGAGTACATAATATACCAGCTGTAGTGTACATAATGTACCAGCTACAGAATATATAATATGGCAGCTACAGTGTATATAATATACTACCTATAGAGAACATAATATACCAGCTGTAGAATACATAATACATCAGTTATAGTGTACATAATATACCAGCTATGGAGTATATAATATACGCAGCTTTAGGGTACATTAAATACCAAGTTCAGAGTATATAAAGTACTCTATAGCTACCTATACCTATAGTACTTTATACCTAGGTATTAAGTACTAATAAATGAGCTGTAGAGTCCAGCTGTAGGTTATATAATGTACCAGCTATAGATACCAGATATACTAGTATATTATGTGTTCTTTAGCTGGTATATTATATACTCTGTAGCTGGTACATTATGTACACTACAGCTACATGGTCACTTGATTAAATGAATATTCTCTTCTATTCTATTCTTAAAAGTGGTCTCTGCCTACCCCTACGGGAAAGAGGCGTGATTATATGTATGTATGTATGTATTCTATTCTTATGTCAACATTTCTTTTAAGCTCGATTAGGGATTTTTTTTACACTGGTTTGATAATATCATACATTTATTTGTTTTTTTAGATATGTTATCCCGTGTTCCAATTCACGCAGTAGTTGGCAGCCATCGTTCTTGTAAATCTTGCAGTTGCATAAAGCGTTGCGAAACGACGTCTGTACAGTTAAGTGACTGATGTGTTGCATTCAGAATCAGAATCAGAATCAGAAACATTTATTGCAAGAAACTGTGTTACAAGTTTAGTGATAACAATAACTTTCTTAAGTAGGTATCAACAGTTAGGTACCTTAACAGGCATGCAATATATAAAATTAGGATAAAACAAAGTGACATTAACAATTTACATAATCTCTAATAATGTTTTACAATCAAAATATTCACTTAATGTGTAAAAAACATTTTCTAATAACCATTTTTTTAATTTGTGTTTAAATAAATGGCCAGTTAGAGCTTTGATATTATATAATAACGTCTGAATTGTGTAAGAATGTCTCTATTGGAACGACTTCTAAAACTTTGTCCTTTATTAAGACGTCATTGTCAGTGTGGTGAACATTGCGTGCCTATTGGAGTTACAAAGGAAACGCACGCTACGCTAAGTATGGAACAGGAAAACTCAAAACAATGGCGTATTTTCATAGCAACTATCAAATGTTGGTCGTACTCTTTTTTAACTAGTTTGCCCTTGTGACCATGAAAGTTCAAAGATATAGGTATATTCAACTGGTTGCGCATAACTTGTTGAATTCACATGGCGGGAGTAATAGGTTGTGGTAGTAGCGATCAAGATAGGTCCTGTCCGTGAACCCATCATCGACTTCAGGTATAGTCATTAAACGTATATAGGCCGTATACTGCTGCAATGTGTACTGTTATGTATGTGCTAACTAGATTGGTTGTTGTCTGCAAGTTGGAATCTATGTACTCCGACTTGCAGAAACACTAAACCTTTATTTATGATGTTCCTAGTGTCACAACCGCATAAACTCTTTAAAGCATTGCAAATTTTTTTTCGCGTCTTCAAATTTCATTTCATCATTATCAAACGACAAGGAATCTCCAGACTGTCACTCCACGCTTCTTAGCAGACATGAGAATGAAAAAATCACATTAATTTATACACTTGGAAGTAAGCCAATACAGTAGTTGGCACCGGCTTTTGAATTATATCCGAAATATTGCAATTCGCTCATAATGATAATTTATACGAGCGTTAAAATAACAATGGCTGGCCTCTTCAACAGATGAGCGCTGAAATAAATGAACGAAAACAAATGAAAGTGCAGACGTCGCTATGTTGAGAACATAGCTTGCGAAACATACAACAACTCAACAGACAGTAGGCACATTCCTGATCAAGATCATGCACCGCAACGATAAATAACTCTGTAAACTAAATAGAATCATAGGTATTAATTAGTTATAAAGAAAGATAAGTCAAATGCATACAAAACAACCGCAAAAAATGCTTTGAAAGTTTTCGTTCCAGTTTTGAACGCGGCGGTAGTTATCTGTACCACAGATACACATTTTTTATTTATTTTAACTAATATTTACTTCAACATATTATCAAATTATGTAAAGGAATAGCATTATTAAAGCATTAGGAATAAAAAAGCCAGTTAGTGTTTGTTGTTTGGCATTTTTAAAATCTAAATATGGATTTTTCTTACCGAAACTGTTAACTGACTGTTGTTGCCAAAAGGATATGGTTGCCTTCTTTTGTTCGGAGCGTCTTCGCATCATTGAATATATCAATAAAAAGTGTGATAACTTGTTTTGTTTGTTTTGTGGGTGTACATTTCAAAATTTGCACCCTTCCCCAAACTATCATTCCGATCCCAAGTTGATGCACAGTTTGACAGGAATTTTAGGAGGCAATAATAGCTATTTCGCTACCAAGTATTGTACGCACACAACATTTGGTATAAGTTTTAATAGCAATTAATAATCACAGCATAATGTGCCCGTTGCTATGGAAACAGGCCGATGATGAAATAACTTTGGATCGAAATATGTTCTAAATGAGCATTTACGTTTGTCGCTGAACAAGAACTATGCTCAAGAACACATTAGCAGGAAACAACACTGTGAAACGTATATTAAGTAAACATCGTTAATTGCATATCAGGTTACCGTTCCACTGTAATAGATGAAGGGAAAAATATTTGGTTATTAGGCAAACTTGTAGGAGCCCAAAACTCGAAGCGGGAGAAGTAAAAATCAGAGGGAATTTCAGAAATGTAAATCGTTATTGTAAAATACTTATATGTTATCAAAGAGTGTCTTCCAGGCATGTAGGTAACCTGTGTTTCAGATTTCTTTCACTACTTAAGCACCTTTATAAATACCACCTTTATAATTACCACAGAAGCGAGTCATCGTAGCCGAAATCGGCAAGGTTAACGTCTTCATCAAATATGTCTTAAAATTTACTGATAAGTACATTTATAGATTTCAATTTTTTTTAATTAAGTTATTAATACTTAACAATAAAAAAGAATCTTGGTACATACAAAAATGTTGGTTTTATATTCGAAATAGTTCAGTAACTATTTTTGAAAACTAAAGTCTAGTTGATAAATGCCACTCTTTTCGCGCGCCGCCTACGAATACCAGACATCCGACAGAGTCTAGGTGAAACACTTGACACTGCGAAGCATTATTATTAGCACTGATATATTGCGAAATTCGCGACCCAAAGAATTCTTTGGGAAAATGAGAAGCCATTTTGTTTTTTAAGTTTTTGTTAAAACTGGCTTATTACCTAGTATGAAAATACAACTACCAATAATTTACTTTATTTACACACAAAAAACAATTTTTTTGTGCATTAGTGTTGGCCAATGAAACAAAACAGTGTAACGTCACTTTTCAAACTCTCTCAAGAAGTACGCCCGAGGACTTAGTAAAGCCCCTACATCTTTACTGAGCTACTCGAGGGGTTGGGGGGGTATATCATTTCTCACTTCTCATTTCTTTTATCATTCATCATCATCATACAGAAGGGAAATATTGTTTATTTATGTATTACTTGTAAGAAAAATTACTTTGACACTGGCTAAACGTGCAAGTCGCACGAAGCCATCAACTAAAAGGAAAAAAAGTTTAAACGGTGACGTCAGCTCTGAAACAAGCACAATATTAAAGACAACAAGCGCTATCGGTTTGCGACCATCACCTTATGCGCAGAGCATGTGGCGAAGATAGAATGCATGAGTTTCAGTCAGGAAAAGGTGAAACTCCTTGTACTAGCAACCAACTTGGAAATACAACCAGCACTTTCATAATAATTACGAAATCAAGTGCAGAAACATTTGAAGATATAACAGAAGATCCCAATGGGGCGAAATGCTCTGCACATAAAATACCTCTAAAAACCTAGGCTCTTTAATCTGTGATATGCTTTGAATACAGACACAATGGAATTTTGATTGTTTGTAGGACGGATCTGGAACTAAGCAGACATGATGCTTAAGCTTAAGATATGATAATTATTAATATGTATGTATATGTAACAATACAACCGATTTAAAACTATAATCCGTGCCATTTATATATTCGTATTATTTTCGAACACCTTGTCATCAATAATAGCATGGACTAATTTAATAGTAAAGACGTTGAATTCATCTGCCATCTTGAATTTAATGTTATGCGTCGAAATTATACTGGTAGAGTGTTCTCTGGCATAATTCCAACGTTATTCACTGAATAAATATTTATTATTACGTGTTGTATTGCGAATTTGAGAGATATAATTGGTCACTACCACAATCCTTTTTTACAATCTATGTAATATTTTCAAAAACGCCTCGGTGGTCGAGTGGCAGAGTGCTCGGTCCGATACCCGAAGGTCCCAGGTTCAATTCCCAGGTCGGGCCAAATGTATTTCGAATTTTTCGATGCATGCAGTTTGCGATCACCAACCCGCATTTGGAAAGCATGGTGATTAAGCCATTACTCATCAATTGTAGCGATGACTTGATTTTAATGATGGAGGTTGGGCAAAGGCCCAGCAGTGGGACAGTTATAGGCTGTTTACTATTCCCAAAAATATGAATTTCGGAATTTCGGAGTGACATATTACAGAAAACGGGTCCCATCGGACTCGTTTTCTTTAATATGTCACTGAGAGAAATCACAATGACTAATTCTTACTATTTTTAAAAGATTTGTCAAAGAAAATATTTTAAATTGTATATGTTTTTTGTCACAGGTAATTTTGGCTGCAGCAGTTCATTGAAATTGGTATATGTATATATCGTTGGTAAAGTTGGTATTAGCCACAATATTATATTTGGAAAAAGACAAAGTTGACTTTCTTCAAATTGTAATTTGTTCGCAACAATATTTGCGTAAAATTATATATAACTATAAACATATATATTATATTTGTTAAGTGAAGGAAGGACATAAGTCTTTTAATCATCGTCATCATCATTGTAACTTTGACGAGCGCTCTCGAACGCTCATATCTTCACCAAGCTTCTCATGGGTGCCTAGAGCTATCTTAGGTCTACAGTTTTCGTTCGTCAATTTCATAGACTCCCTAATATTGGTATAGGTATGCTCCTAAAAACTATCACATACCTTGACACTGTTAAAAAAAAAAACAAATCAAAAAAACCGTTTTAAAAACATTTGACAACTAGGTTGTCAACAATACCATTAAAAATAACAATAAAAAGAAATGTTTATTTCATACAAATTCCGTACAAACAATAACTTAAGGTAGGTAATCTAATTAAGTTTTTAAGTATATTTTTCGTCTTTATTTCAAACCGTTACTTAAAATTTTAGTGGTTAGCCTATATCGAAATCTAACATTGAAGTGCACGAGTAATTTCATACAAGCAAGCGCCGATCCTAATCGTTCCGTTTACTATGGTGGTGTCGACAATACATTAATAAGTACTACGATGTGCCGCAGACATGTATGTACGCGTAGATTTGCGGTATGGATATCTCTGGGAAACATCGTCGGAATTCGGCACATTCTGCGTTCGCATTGCAATTATATGACTATAACTATACCAGCTGTTCAACACCGGTACTAGTGAACATAAACATTTCAACTACCTAAATATTGTAACCATCTGTCATAATAAGTAATAATGTCAATATCGTTACACTTTTTGCCATGTCCATAAATAATAAAGTTCGTAATAAACCCGTTTTAACTGTTATAGTGGTTTCAATTTGAAGACACATTTATTTATGTCATTAGTTTACTAATCTAATCTGTTATGTAATGATCATTATGATATATTCAGATTTTACGGGATGTTTAAACGTTTTTGTAATTGACTGTACATGACTACCTCAGATTTTAACTGTTGTGCGAGTTGACGACACAAATAATAGGTAAAATCAAAAGGTGCCATCTCGCACATTTGTGCGAGTTGACGAACAACTCACAATTTCGGCTGAAGGGTTTGTAGGTACCAATGATGACCATGACAATTTTTTTTAAATATGTGTTGGACATTGACAGATTTAATTTTGTTAAGACTGCAGGGATGGTATCCCTTAGGATATCATTGCTTACAATCTAACAATGAAAAATTAAAAAAGATAGAATGTGAGTTTGGTTTGTCATTGACAGATTTCGGCCGTCCCCTTCTATTTTTGAAATTTTTGAAAAATGTGCGAAATTTCATACTCCTCCGTCCGCACAATTTTCGTAAAAAGGGGTACAAGGTTTTTGCTTCACGTATTAATATATAGATATGTCTTCGTTATTATATTCTTTTTATTTATTTTGAAGACTAAGTTTAAATTAAACGTTCTGATTGTGTTTTGTTTCACGTAAGCATTTTTGAACAATTTTAAAACATTTAAAAAATGTGTTCGTCTAGCACAGTTGATGGTTTATGCAAACTCATATTAAGCTATTAAATTAGGTCTAGGTTTATTAAAGGTACTAAGATACTCGATTTAACAATTAGATGTAACAATTTCTACGTTCATGTGACTAAAATTTCAACCACGTGTTTTAAAATGGCGAATTTTCTCGCACTTTTATTTTCTTGCGCATTGTTGCCAGCGTAAAACATGGCTTGAACGAGGAGTTCGGGGCGCCAATTTCTCGATTCACTGACTCGAAAAGCTGATTGGACTCCTGATGAAGGTGTCATTATTATTCTGTAGTATTTGAATAAGTAAGAAACGATAATTTTTTACTTAGGTATCTTGTTAGATAAGTAAAAAAATATCGTTTTTAAATTAGGCAGTTTTTTCATTCAATCTTCTTCATTTAATCTCTGCTCAATTTCACTGTTCCTGTGTTGTTATATTATTTAAATGAGGAGCTCGATGGCGCAGTGGTTAACGCGCCCGGTCTGGCGAGTGCCGAGGTTAAGCAACATTCGCAAAGGCCGGTAATCGGATGGGTGACCAAAAATTTATCATCTCGAGCTCCTCCGTGCTTCAGAAGGCACGTAAAGCCGTTGGTCCACCAATCCGCACTAAGCCCGCGTGGTGGGTTATGGCTAACGTGACCATACGTCCCTTTTTGCGGTTCTCCGTCCCGGTGTCCCCGAAAAAAGCATCGGGACTCAAAATTGTCCCGTTTTCCAAAACCGGTCCTTAGACTAGGGCAATGTTGATATCAAAGGTAAACATTAAAAAAAAACGTGCCAAGAATTTTATTCTTATTTAAAATCATCACCAGCTGCATTAAAACAAATTGGTTCATCTGAAAAATATAAAAACAACTGAGCATTTGTTTAATTACTTTTTAATTTCTAATAAATACCTACTATTTAGATAAATAAAATAAAAGTTAACAAGATTTTTTTTTCACTGTAAACCAACCAATTTACGTACATAAACCGAAGTCCCGTTTTGAGTAAAATAATAAATGGTCACGTTAGTTATGGCCCGTTCTCCCTATCTATTCATAGAGAAGGCTCGTTCCCCGGCAGTGGGGACATAAAAATGAGCTGATGATGATGATCATTATTTAAATCGTCGTATACGACAATCTTAGAAGTCTGTCGCTTTAACAACAATGTTTGTATTATTGTTATGATTCCGGGTGAACTGCGGTCTTATTATCGCTTACTATCTGGTACTGGCACTTCACAGTACTGGTGTAAAAAAAACATCCACTTTAGCGCTTTTCGCGCTTTTCCAGCGCTTTTCTGAATGAAAACCACTATTATTACTACCGAAGATAAGTGATTGTCAGTCAAAAGCAATTTCGATATAGTAGTTCTATCGAAACTGCCTACACTCCTTGATCAATATTGTTCGATGCTGCAAAACTTGTTAAATTACTTGTAACCCACACAGTGATTTCCACCGCTGTAACTACTTTTGTTATAAGCCCACTCGGGGGTGGGCCTCCTTGAAAATTTCATATAACCTACTTACTCTCGAGTTTGAAGTTAGAAGTTAAATAGCAGGTTGTCAAGGACCCTTGAAATTAAGTACTTACCTACAAGTTTAAGCAAGACATTTACATAACCTACGAGAACTGACTAAATAAATAAAATTGTTTTCTCTCCTTCTCTAGTTAGGTACTCAATCCACGTATTTTGTTAAAATGACATTTGTTTTTATAATACGAGTAATTGTGTTGCATGTATTCATTAATTTATTTCCTTCCCTATAAGTTTAAACTCAACATTTTAAAACAGTGGAATGCTTAAGTTAATGCAATGCATTAACTTAAGCATTCCACATTGCAATGCAATGCATTAACTTAAGCATTAACTTAAGCACAATGCAATGCAATGCATTAACTTAAGCATTTTGGTAACAGATTTATTAGTATACTGAGTATACTAATAACATACTGAGTATACCTAGCATACTGAGTGTCAATTTTAGTCCAATTGCAGTGTGATGAAAGTGCCCCAACTCCATTGCAGGCACTGAACATAGCGAGCACATTGTATCTAATCAAATCCTCCATTCCCCCCAACGCCATTGCGTGCATTGAACACATAAGGCACGTTGCAAGTTGCAACTGACCATTGAAAGTAACTGACGAAAGTGCCACAATGCATCCCACATCAAGCACGTTGCAACCGACCAAATTGAACAGTTCCTAAAGTGCCTCAACTCCATTGCATGGAGTAACACAGCGAGCACATTGTAACGGTATGCATCCATGACGGCTTTTGTTAGGCCGAGACGGCCGGACGCGCGCCGCGACAACGCCGCCGACACGACGCGCGACGACCGATCGTATCGCAGCGACAGCAGAGATAGTTTTGTGCGTTGGTTAAATTGTGGTTAAGGAGATAGGCATTTGCGTTTTGTGTTTAGATCGAAACGAAATTTTCAAGCTTACCTACTTACTTTTGTTTTGATGATATTTCAAATGACCGCAAGAGACTGCTCCTTCCGAGTCAGTCAGGCGCGACCTGACCCGTGCCAATGTGAGCTGACCCGCTTTATCAGGAGATAAAAATAAATAATGATCAAAAACGAGATATAAAAAATAAAGGAGACTGGTTTTGATTGAAACTTAAATTTTTTGGTGCTTCTTAAGCATTAAAATGTAATTGAATTACTTTCCACTTAAGATGAAATCGCGTGCTTAAACATAAGTTGTATTTGTACTTATATGAATAGTAATTACCAAATAAGTACTTAAAAATATACAAAAACCTCCTAAATATTGTTGTTTGTAAGTAAGCAGCCCTATGAATACTTAATTCATTCTCTCTTCCGTCGGATAAATCATCGTTCACTCAAAAACAAGACGGCATAAATCCTTTTACCTGATATCACAATAGCAATATATCTCACCAAAGAGCTCAAGTCTCGAGCGGCTTGGGGATTTTATAAATAAGGACTTATTTCAAATAAAACATTCTCTATCTTAGTAGCAGTCAATTAATAGCAACTATTAAGCCAATAAACGTTCAACTTGATTGAGGTTTACGCACATGAATAATAGCATATGAGGATGTTAGGTCATAAACCACCACACTGGGCCATTGCAGGATGGTGGGTTAGTGTTATCTGACAACAGCACTTGGGACCAACGGCTTTATGTGCCTTCCGAGGATAAATATATTTTAACCCCATCCGACGCACTTCCTATAGTAAATATAATGCAATTATTAGGAAGCTTATCATAACATACCTTGGGTAGGATACGTAGCATTTCGTTAAAATGGATTTGTATCGCGAAACTTAACTTTAATATCCAAAAATATTCAAAATACTTATATTGTTTTCTGCAGTTTATGCGATGTGTTGTATATTAAAATGAATTTTTTATTGTTTATTTTTTCAATAAACTAAAATAGATTTTGAGGGATGATTCAAGCAGATATATACCTAATATTGTAGAATCTGTAAAGTTCATTGGTAACCAAGCTTCACTACCAGTGTAGTGAAGCAGTGGATACAGACACAGAGACACTTAACATTGTAAACGTGTCCCCCGAGTTTGTACGGCTAAGCTTGTTGATCCAGCTCCGACATACGTCTGTGGTTCCCGTCTCATGAATAAACGCCCTTTGCTAACGAATCCATGTGTGGGTGTGACCAGCCCTGAGTTTAGCTGTGATTTATCAGTTCACTTCATATACTTAGACACATTGTATAATTTATTTATTAGTTACGAGATACGGATCGTTCGTTTAACTGTTAGATAACATGTATATTGGCAACAGTACACCTCCAACGTAGTAGCAAAAATAAAAGGAGGTTTATAGGTATACGTCAATGAGTATCTAAGGGCTAATAGTGATGATGATGACACCTATCATGTGCTATCAATAAGCAACATTAAAAAAATATAGATTTTTTAATATTGCTCAATTTACTTATAATCCTGAAACTACCTAGGGTCTTACAAATAAACAGAGATAAGCGGCGAATAGTTATTCCGTGTTTTATTCCCGTCATGTAAACGTCATTTCAAATAAGAATAAAAGAAACAAAACACGGAATAACTATTCGAAGCTTATTCTCTGTTTGTTTGTAAGGGACAAAAAGTTTTCAATAAATGTGTACCTACCTACACCTGTCACTTACTCCGCAAGTTTCATTCAATATTCAATTTCCATAACGGAGACGTAAACATAATAAATTATAACTCTCCTCATGCAAATAAAACTTACACCAGAGTAGGCTTCCTGATTCTGAAAAACTAACCAAAGAAAAGTATTTATTTGTGTTCTGGCTGCAACTATCAATCTGTATGGATATAGAAAGAGTCGAAGTAGAGGTAGGTACCTGCTTTTTAAATAGCTTTTGAGAATAAGCGAAGTTGGGTTGGATGGCATAACATTTTGGAGGTAGATTGAATGACATAACATTTTGGAGGTAGATTGGATGACATAACTTCACAGACAAAAGTGGAAATAGAGGCATCAAGCGCTCATATTATTGATGATATCAACGTTAATAGAAGTATTTTTGAAACAACTGAGCACTTACTGGTATTCAATAATATTACAGATGTTGTAAAATATTAAATTCAATCAACGATCGGTCTAACTCAATCAGAGTCCGAGCACAGAATAAATAATAGTACTGTCCGAGTCAGCTAGACGTTACTTAACGGTTGCCGGCTGCAAGCATGTGGAATTAAGAATAAGAATAAGAATAAGAAATTAGGTATTTATTGACGACCACACAGACATTACAGAAATATATAGGTACGATGAATCAGGAAACATGTTAAAAATAATAATCTATATATTAATACGTGAAGCGAAAACTTTGTACCCCTTTTTATGAAAATTGCGCGGACGGAGGAGTATGAAATTTCGCACACTTATAGTTTACATAGAGAATTAGTACAGAATATTTTTTTTAAATTATGCATAAAAAAACATTCAGTCAATAAAACAAACATTACACACACTACCATGTATTTGACACACACGCATGTAATAGACTCTTTTAAAAAAAATCAAAAATGGAAGAGGAGCGGCCGAAATCTGTAAATGCCAATCCAAACTCACATTTTATCTTTTTTAATTTTTCATCAATTGCTTAGGATACAATCCGTGTAGCCTTAATAAAATTACAGTCGAATTTCGACCACTGGGCGACCATTAGTAATAATAGAACAACATTATGGAAATAGGAAACATTTAGTGAGCTTCTCACTTAATTGCTTCTTAGCTTCTTAGTCGCCATCTTAGGCACATGTATGGGCGTTTGCAATTACTTCTAGATAAGTTCTGAAAAAGATCCATGTGATGGAAAACGGTCTGGAATGATGGTGGAATTTGGTAAAGATATTTTGTTGTGAATTCATAACTTCTATTAAAGCTGTGTAGTTTTTTGCGCCCATTCTTTTCCAAAGCTAAAAAATATACGTCCTAAAATGTATGTAAAAAAAATTTAGACGATTCAAAAGCACTTTTCTTATGTTTATTTGAATAAAAAAATTAGATTAGACTTTAGACTTTGGTGTTTGTTGCCTATAAAATTCTGCACATAATATATTTTCTGTTACAACATTCCGCTTTACCATAAAATACATATAAACATAAGAGACAGTTTGATATCCCCAAGTGACTTGGATATTCGACGCTGAAGAGATATCAGCGTCAGATTGCAGAGCCTACAAATATCGGGCGTAGTTTGCAGCGGCGATATGGATGGGGAAACTTGCGAACTTCGCTGGAACTTACATTAGGTACCGCAATTTGTACCACCGGGGATTTATGATGAAAATGTTTAACAACTTTTCCCACAAGTTGTTGCCTTTGAAAATAAATGTTTATTTTTGGGTACTTCGTAAATCATCGTAGTTATTTTTATGACTATGGAGCCCACGAAGGTGTTATGTACACCTCCGTGATTGAACATGGATGGAACGATGGAACCTACCTAGTCTTTTTTTAAATGATTATGGAAGGCAAAGAGGTCTAGCCCATCATCATCATCATCAGCTCATTTTATGTCCCCACTGCTGGGGCACGAGCCTTCCCTATGGATGGATAGAGAGAACGGGCCATAAACCACCACGGGGGCCCAGTGCCCAGTTAGCTTGACTAGTTTTGACTCTTATTCCATTCGCTTCAAGAGCTACATTGGTTACATGCTCGTGACTGTACACGCTCTTTACATCAATCGTAACAATCAATCCACCATTACATGACAAGGAAAAGATTTTAGCTTAAAACTAAATTAATCATATTTTGCGCGTAGAAATTTCAAAACTTGCCTCGTAATAAAGTGGAAATCACACCCAAGTCCTTTCGTTATAAAGACGCACCGATGTCCCTGCTGGATTTTTCAAGTGCTTTTTTTATCCTAAGCCAACGTTTTCAGCATTATTAAGAGCTCTTATAACATATTGGTATCCCATAACATCAAAGTTAAATATTTTTCTTATTCTAGTTCAATTCTAATGAAACTTCCCTTCATATGCTTATCAAAAATAAACATTGAACATCTTTAAGAAACATTTGGAATCGCAAATTAATATTTGTCTAGATGCCGTTAGGTAAAAAAGTGTCCCGGATTGCTAAAGGACGTGGGTTCGAGTCCTAATTATTGATCTGATTAAAATCTTGACGATTGTTTAGGATGTGACGTAAAAAATGTTTTATGTCACTTTTCATTACCTACAAGGTGTAACAGAAACGTATGGCAAAAATAAAAAGATCCAAAGTGTATCAGATCTATATCTTGTATGTGTTGTTATTAAGACATAGTTATTAACTTTATTTTAGTAAATTAAATATTTAGATTAGTGAAGTCGTGTGCGTCAGACGCGCATAAAATGTAACAGCAGTGATCATAAATGTAAGTACACAGAGGTTACTAAACCACAGGACTGTGACTTGTATTATTTTGACGTGACGTCACAAATTATATACGTAATAATTACGAAATAACAAAATAAAGTTAACAATAAATTATGTTTTAGTAACTCTGCATACGGGATCTAGATCGGATAAACTTGGGATCTTTTCATTTTTACGACACCTTTCTGTTACACGTTGCATAATGATAAAAGATGACAGGTGTCGATATTTTCACGGACATAAGGATAAGGACCTTAATTGTGTTGAACCTCGTTCACTTCGATGCAGTCATTTGATCCTTACACGCGAGTGTAATATCACCTGGCGGAACGCAATCATCTCGTCTCCGTACGTGTGTGGGAGTCTTTATATCATAATGAGTGTGGTTGCAGTATACCTTCTTATAGTATTCGATCAGAGTCAACATTTCGCTTAGTAAATATTCTTTACGAAATCCTTGAAAAGAAAATTTATAGTATTTATAAATATAGTAACTATAGTATTGCTCCGCAATCATCAAAGGTAGATATGTAAAACTGTAGCTTTTGTTACGAATTGGGTGAACATTAGATTAGATAACCATTGGAATTGTGCCCAACCAAACATTGATAATTTTTATACGTCAGAATACACACACAACCTTAAAATAATTACGTATAGAAAGTAAGTTCGCGCGCCCATTTTGAAGCACCTTTTTTGGAGCCAGATATGGCTCCAAACGCCGAGTTTTCAATGTACACTACGGAGTTACAAGTGTATGCATGCCTGTCGCCGAGCTCAAGCAAGTAATCGTCACGAAAGTGTGAATCGGTTTAGTGCTTCACTTTTAACAGAGCGCTTGTATGAAGACTATCTTTCTATTATTCTAAGCACACAACACACTTGAACACACCATTATACTTACAGCTATGTAGTGTACTGACTGCAAAAAATTATATTGACAAATTCTACTTAAAACACATGTAGAAAACATTAGTGGTAACATTAGTAGTTTCGCACCATTAGCCTATCTATATATGTCTCAATAGCGAAACAAAACAACAGCTTTCCTACAAAAGGTAGAAAATTCTTGAAAATGCAAAAACTTAGCGCTTTTTCACTCTGTGACTGAACTCCATTTGTGGCACTTAGAATAATTAATTGAAGCTAAAAGCAATCGAACGACAGCCTAAGTTCGTAGTACTTTTGAGCGCCAAATGGTTTTTGTGTCCAAGATTCTCTCAGCAAGTCAAAGGTCTCCTTTATTGACTTTTACATAGTGTTTGTGTGATTCACGTGCTCAGGTGGAAGCTAGCACTAATTGAAATTGGAGATAGTAGTTTAGTTTGTACGACCATCCCGTATTGTCGTAGGGATAGAGTTGTCACCATGTTATTGCTATATCCCTTCCTAGCTAGATGGCTTTTACGATCGTACTGCAACACACGCGCGCTATTAAGCGCGCTTTTCATTAGAAAAGAATTCAAAAGCTCATCGAAAATCAGATGCATTTCTGTTGAAGAACGTTCAGCGCTGCAGCATTAAATTCAAATTCAGAAGTTTAGGAAAATTCTCTTCCTAAAAGTGCCCTTCTAGGAAGAAGGGCACTTTTCGTATTATAATATGTGTGAATTGTGCTTCCTTTTACTCATAGCTCTCACTCGTATTCCAAGTCACCGGTGACTATTTTGACACTGGAAATTCTCGAACGGTATGGTTAAACAAATTGATAGTAATGCAGAAATTAATTAGATATCTTAAATCATAATGTAATTTATCACATTTTTAATTTTAAGATCACCAGCAATGAGTTTACCGTAACCGAAATAGTTCTTACCAACTCTTTGTATAAACAGAGCAACTATGTGAGTTTTTTTTACCATTTGAATTCATTCTTTTATTTTTTATTCTGTACGGAATTGGCCTTTATCTCACCTGATTTTAAATGATGATAAGGTCGAAGTTGGATGCACACTTCACCCGGAATCCTAAACAACTGAGGCACTGGCTATCTTATCTCTAGCTGCCGTAACACAACAATGCTACAAACAATAATGTTACGGCGACATATTTAGATAAGATCCAGCCAGCTAGCTAGCCAGGCGGACAAACAAGCCCATCAACAACTAAACCAAGTAAACAAACATGTACGCTGGGAAACGAACCCGGGACCTGGGTCCTGGGTCTAAGACCAGTAGTCTTAACTACAGACTATAGAGGCGGTAAGTTATTTTAACTAAACGTTTCTTTTTATGATATCGAAGCATCGTCTTCTGGTGACAAACGAGGTAGGCTTAAATTCTGCCATACAAATTCTCGTTATCGTTAACTTGATTGAATGCCTGAGTGGTGAATATGAATATAACTCGTACTAGGTACTGTGGTGGGTTGGACGCATAATTCCATTCAGGTGCAGTGGGACCATTTCCCACTAAATGAAGTAATAGCATTCGAGCGAACGGGCGATCCAATTCCCCGGCGCTTCCGATTATCTCTGTTTGCGATGTTACTGGTCACAGATTTCATGGTTTACCAGATTTGTCTCGTTACTCTATTGCCGAATGTACAATCTTGTTTAGGCTTTTGTTTAATAGCAGCTCCAACTTCAACAACTTTACATAAAACAAAATTTGACTAGAATACGTCATGTACAGCTGCTTATCTTAGCTTAACACAGCATACATGAAAAGCAAACAACGATGACAAGCTAATTAAAATATAAATGACATAATTAATGTAACAGAAAACAGAATCAGTACAGAAAATCTTAACAAAACCAAAGCAGGAAATTTAAAACTGATGAAAACATTAATTAAACAAGGAGGACCGAACATGTCATGTACCATCAGAATGGTGCGGTTTCAGGGCAGTACGTCTTTTTCTATCATTCCGTTCAGATGTCACGCCGGTCGGTAGTTTACGGCTCTGGGTTAATAGGCAGCCATTACGTCTATGTAGGAAGGCCTAAACCTAAGCCCAAAGTCGATTATTACCTCTTCATCTAATACTATTAATCACAGAGCCAACAAAAGCGATCCTCGCAATTTTGATAACTCCTCGTGCATGGGACACTATTTGATGATGTGTCTTGTTCTTATATGTATAAAATCTAGTTTAGATAAAACTCATGTGGCTTATTTCAAATGGTGAGCTTAAGCTAGACTTGGTTTAAAACTGATGATACGTATTATTTGTTATTGAAAACAGGTAGAAACAAAGTCAGTTTTAAATAGGTTAAATATGACCCAACGTTTTGGAATAACCTAGTTGTAGTTTTCGTTGGTTCAGAAGCTTTCACGAAACCCAGTCACGTCCATATCAATTTAAATTGGGCAGAATTGACGTAGCCATTATCCGTTCCTCTATCTTTATTTATTTGCGGCCTTTATTTTTCTTACCTTGCCGTTCTTGTCGCCCAAATGGACCGAGAATAGCTTACACCAGCCACTTCTAGCCACTCAACGTCGTTGGCGTAATTGCTTTGCTGACTGCCCACTCTAGTTCGTTACGAGGGAATAAACCTTTATCTCTTTTTACGGCGACTACGACTGGCCAATCAAATTGGCACGCGTAATCTGCAGCGGACGGTCCATTCCACTGACATGTTGGAAACTTGCACATGGTACTCATAGTGCTAATATACAGGGCGTCCCACGGCCATGCCACATGGAGAGAAAGTACCTTAATTATTGTAGATGGAACATTTTACTGAAAGAAGACTTTATTTTAATTTTAAAAACAATTTAAACTGCATTCATACATTTTTAAATAATTGCGTGGTTGTAGCGGGAATCGAACTCGGTACACGAGAAAAAATCATCCTGCAGTTTTATCATACAGATCGGAAGGCTTCATCATAAGGATTATTTTTTGCTAATTAACATAGCATCAGAAATAAAAGGAAGACCATGAAATTTTAACATTTAATGTAAAATTATGTTCAGAAAAATGAAAAGCTGACATTGCCGTAATAATGGACAAAACTGTTGCTTACAACAAGGTACCTACTAATCTCTTTATTATTTTATTTCAAGTGGGTACTCATTAGTAATAGGTACTTTAAAATTAATCTTAGTTTATGTCCTTACGGCTTATGATGAAGCCTTCCGATCGGTATGATAAAACTACGGGTTGATTTTTTTCTCGTGTACCGGGTTCGATTCCTGGTTTAACCAGGCAATTATTTAAAAATGTATGAATGCAGTTTAAATTGTTTTTAAAATTAAAATAAAGTCTTCTTTCAGTAAAATGTTCCATCTACAATAATTAAGGTACTTTCCCTCCATGTGGCATGGCCGTGGGACGCCCTGTATATGAATGAATAATTAAACAATGATTGGTACTACGCGACACATACACAAAGACACATTAAAAAAGGGGAACTAAAAATGGCAAATAAAAAATACAACCTTAGTGTAACATAGTGTATGTGTCGACTCAACCAAAGGATTTCGATTCAGTTTTTTTGTTGCAGCCAAAGTCACAACACTGATATTCTGCGTAGAAAAAAAGAGCAACGTGCCTCGCGTTTAAAATTTTATTATTATATGACGACCTCCTTGGTCGAGTGGTTTGTACACCGGTTTTCATGGTGTCGCCATCTCTGAGGTCCCGGGTTCGATCCCCCGTCGGGTCAATTTAGAAATTATTGTTTTCCTACTGGGTGTTTTCTATGTATAATAAGTATGTATTTAAGTAGTTTAGGTATGTTTATCCGTTGTCTAGTAACCATTTTAACGAGTTTCATAACGAAGCTTCTTTTGGGCTAGATAATTGGTGTGAGTGTAGGAAGGTTTATTTATTTATTTTTATTTATTTATTATTTTTAAAATTTTATCATTTAGTGGCACTAGTGTTCGACACAGTAACCTAGTGTTCGACAAGTTTTTGTCGCCAAAAAATAATATAGAATTTCATTTAATTTATACTGAATAACAGCTAGAAAGCAGGTGATCTGTATTCAATTATTGCAAAAGTCAAAAATCAGTCGTAAACCCTACTTTAAAAATGTCACTCACTGGTGCCATCCACGACCTCCTTGGTCGAGTGGCTTGTACACCGGTTTTCATAATGTCGCCATCTCTGAGGTCCCGGATTCGATCCCCGGTCGGATCTAATTAGAAATACCTGTTTTTCTAAATTGTTTCGGGTCTGGGTGTTTCCTACGTATAATAAGTATGTATTTAAGTATATTAAGTATGTTTATGTTTTTTTTTTTTTTTTGTGTTTGGATAAGAGTAGCCGAAGATCGGGCTCAGTGGCATGCATTTGGAGAGGCTTATGTCCAGCAGTGGACTGATGTGGGCTGATTATGATGATGATGAAGTATGTTTATCCGTTGTCTAGTTAACCATTTCTCGAGTTTCTTAAGGAAGCTTTTCTTGGGGCTAGATAATTGATGTAAGTGTAGGAAACATTTATTTATTTATTATCCACTACTAGTTCTTATAACAGGGCGAATATCACACACAAGCAGGCACACACCTGACTATGTATATTAACGCACACACCTCTTGAGTTACAGATGTACCTATACAAATTCTTGTTTTAGTATAGGGGATCGGAAGGCAAATAAGGCACTAGGCAGTCAGGTGTCAGGTGTTATCTCAGAAACTTAACATCATCAAAAATAATTTGCCAAATTAAAATTAAATTAGGTCACACAAATTACAATTTATTGGTTGTTAATTATTGAAAGGAAAATTCAACTGTTGTAGCGATTTTACAAGTTAGCAGCTTTCGCTATGTTGGGTCATCAAGACCAAATTAAATATCTCGAGATCGTCCAAACATCGGAAGGTACTTTAACCCGTTGGTTCTGGTACCAGCCAACCGGTAACCACTGGCCTTATGCGGCCAACCCCCATAGGCTAGTGTTATGGGTTAGGCGCGGTTCTCCCAACATGCAACTTTCCATATAGAAAACCTGAGCCCACATGTGAGAAGTTTATAGTGTAGACGAATTATCATCTGATATACATTGGTCATGCGTCAAGCCGAGGACAGGGCGCTATGGCGCTCATTAGGGGAGGCCTATGTCCAGCAGTGGACTAATATAGGCTGATGATGATGATGATACATTGGTTGCCTAACCTAATGTTGTTACTTCTATTAAAGCTATGGAGTTTCTTGCGCCCATCTCCACAGCTAAAAAATAGACGTCCTGAATGGGTAATGGGTAAAAAATGTTTAGAAGATTAACAAGCACTTTTCTTAAATATATTTAAATAAAAAAAAATACTTTGACTTTGAATATTACAATCAAGACATGAGATCATAACGTACTAATGAAACTGATTGCTACAGTCAAATGGAATCATCCGGTCTGCAGTTAGAAGCGAACAGGAATTATGAGTGTACTTAGCTAGATTGCCCAACTGTTTTAGGAAATGTAAAATCTCTGTATTGTTTTGCAATGTTGGGACAGAGTACAATTTGGATAAATGCAAACACATGCAGGTGCCTAGAGAATATATTAAAAAGTGATTGAATTGCGACTAAAAACTCGCACTAGGCGTTACTAACTATATCAATTTCACTTCCTCTATTACTCATCTAAAGCTTAAGTTAATTATTGGAATCAGGCGTTATTTTGCGGAAATCCATGGTACAAAAAAATGTAATTTAAATAATATGTCGTGTTAATTTCCCTCAGGAGCTGTTGATTGTTGATCCTCAGCTCCTGAGGATACCCCGTGAAGGGGCGAAACACATGTCGGGTATCGGTGTGGTGTGCATGTTCGCTTGCACCCATTGTTTCTCCTGCATGTGCATACTTTTCGCGGGCGGGATGCGTACTGCATCTAAGTTGGATAAACGAGCGAGTTAGCGGAATTAACAATACATATTATTTAAGTTAAATGAGTAGTATCTACATACCTTTTAATTAACGCTAAAGTTACTAGACATTTTAGAATTTTGTCCCAAATAAGTTATTAAGTTTTCAAAATTGTCATGCGCCTGACATTTCCATTACAAACGATAAAATGTGTATTCAAAAATTCGTACAAATCAATGTTTGGAAAGAGAATTGAAT
Source organism: Eudonia lacustrata (assembly GCA_947562085.1). NCBI lineage: Eukaryota > Metazoa > Arthropoda > Insecta > Lepidoptera > Crambidae > Eudonia > Eudonia lacustrata. Next base: position 12,297,926 of record OX387318.1, on the reverse strand, counting down.
CCAATGAATAGTAATTGATATTTGACACTCGATTGTTTTGTTTCAGGGGCTTCGGAAAACAGGGATTCCAGTGTCAAGGTGAGAACAAACTTTGTGCCTGATTTGTGTTCAGTTGATTAAAATTAATTCTTTATATTGTTCAGATAACGGCGGTTATCTGAACAATATAAAGAATTTATTTTAATGTGTACACGTACTCAGCGGTGGTGTACATAATATTGTACTCGCTTTGGTTAGTGGAATATGTGCCACTATTTCTTCTATTTCTATCTTTTTTTCTTTCTTTTCTATTTCTTCTTGTCAAAATATAACAATTTAAGTAACATTTTTGAAGTAGAGAAGTTGAAAGTCAAGGCTCCACGAACAAGCAAGATGAGTACAAAAATATTTACTCAACGCTGGGAATCGAATCCGGGTCGTCTGGTTTTGAACCGCTGCTGCTTGGTGTTACCTCTAGATCACGAAGGAGTTAATATTGGTAACACCGTAAAGTGATCAGTTCATAAACGGAGTTTAAAGTCATACAAAGAAGTTCTCAGTCACTTTATCACTCATCAACCACCAGACATCAACAAACCTACTGCCCTAATTTTAATTTTTCTGTAGTTAAGATTGTTAATTTTTTAACAATCTTAACTCAACAGCTCGAATACATTGTCAAATCGTTTATCCTTATTTTTCAGTATGCAGTTTCGTAGTGCACAAGCGATGCCACGAGTACGTCACCTTCACGTGCCCAGGCGCAGACAAAGGAGCCGATTCAGACGTAAGTAAACCTTATACGCTCAACTCTGCCGTCTTATCCTTGAAATACCACTTTAATTACCGGTTATATGCATTGTCTGAAACTAATAGAAAATAATTAGGGGAATGAGGCGTTGCTTGGCGATAATCCATAGCATACAAAATTCAATTAAAATAATATGAAGTGATATAATTCCGTTTAAGTTAGTGGGACTAACACTACATAATAGAATGTTTATATAATTTTTAACGCAAATTTTGTTGCGAACAAATTACAAAAACACAAATGTTGATGACGGTAGTTGTTGACATTGAATGGGCGCCTTTGGCTTTCAAAGTAAAAAGTAAATAGTGTTGGATAATTTCGGCGGGCTGGTTAGAACCACGATAGCTCAATTGGAAGAGCACCTGACCCGGTATGTCAGAAGGGTGCAGGTTCAAATCCTGCTCGTGGAAATTTTTACTACATAATAGTTTAATTTAAAAACGCAAAAAAAAAAGAAAACTGTAAAAACTGTTTACTATTCCGGCTTATAAATTCTTCTCATAATGTTTATCAAAATAGGAGATTAGTCTCTTTGGAAGACAAGAGATGGTCTCAAATTGTGATATATATTGTATTGAAATCAAAAATATAACATAATATTATTTAGCGGTCTTTCACTGATAGGACGGTAGAAACTTTTAACTTAATAAGTATAGCAAAATATTACATGGAGTTGTTGTTAATATTTTTATTACAGTTGATGTTCGCTAGTAAAAACGACGATCGACAAAGACTTATTTAAACCGAATATCGAATCTCATAAAATGCATATTTACATGCAAAATAAAGAACCAGTTTTGGATATATTTTTTAAAGGTGTCCCCCCTTGTTTTTATATAAATATACTATACTTGTTTAATTATTAAGTGTTCAATAAAGTTCCGTTAAAGATTTTTTGTTAAAACCACCTTTCACATAATAAGAGTGGGATTAACGTTTGTTTGAAATTCTACGTGTGTTTAGTACTCACCTCCTTAATTTAATACATACATAAATACATTTTTAACTGTTATTTGTACACTACACAGCTACATGTACCTACCTACATAACTTACACACAATAATTATACATTTTTATTAATTAAATATTACATACAATATAGGAACTATACACAATATATAAAAATTCATAAAACTACGAATATTATTGGTTCTCAATTACTTACCACACATTTAAGTGGCAACATAGAAGCGTTTTCAATTGAGAAATCAACGTAATTTGTTTAAAACACTTTCATTTAGCATATCATTATAAAGATAGCTACAGCCAGTCCAGATAAACCTTCATATATAAAACTAATTTAAGGGGACTTTGATGGGGCTAATAAAATCGTGTCACAAGTGGCCGCATCGCGTGCAAGCGGTGACATGAGCTGCGCGGGTTGCTAGGGTTGCCTTCATAAAAAACAGTATACAAATCAAAGGTAAACTGAAAAAATCATATATTTATATGTATGTATGTATATTATGACTTGATATCAAATAAAAAAATCTGCGACCCTGTTATCAAGGATTCTTATTATCGAAGGCCAAGACCTACTTTGGGTCGCTGCACCAACTCAGAGTCTCTATTGTCAAGTCCTCAAAATAGCATCTCTGCCATCCAGTCAGTGCTCGTACATTTAATAATAATGTAGTGATATATAGAGTGGTCATCTTCATATTCTCGCACAAAACAATTTTAATCATGATAGGAAAATAAAATGAAATGTTCTAAGTGCAATTTCAGATCTGCTGAAAGTCTATCCAAGCCTAACCAAAGTAAATTGCAAAAGTTTAATTTACGCAAACACTACAATTTGAAATGAAACCAGTGTTACGGATCTACTGGGACTGCAAACTTCAGATTTAAACCAAATTGTGAAATAAACGCGAGTAGATCCGTAAAATTGGTTTCACTTCAAAAAGTGTATAACTAACTTACATACAGTTAGACAAACAATTTCGAAATCGATTGGCAGCACTTAACTTAAACCTAAATTAACTTATTACTATACAATTTCAGAAACAAAGCAGATTTTTTTTATTTTTAAAATAACAACAGAGGCAGCCATGTAAAAGGCACTTGATCGTTATTAGAATTTTCCAGTGTTTTTATAGTGCACTATAGATAATTAATAAATGACTCATGTCATGTCAGTGTTGCGAGCCCTAAATATAAGTTGGTTGCAATTAAATTATAATACAAATAAGTATAGTACTACGAATAATCTAAGCAAGGTCTAGACAAAAGTGATTGCTGAAGTACCGAGCGGTATAAACTGGAAACAAAAACAACGTAAGTATATATTTTTGATTCGAATATACTTACTATATTGATATGATTATATCGAAACAATATTTTTGGAATAATCTAAGACTACAGTACGTCAAATTTATATTAAGGGTAAATTGCATTTTTTTACTTGAACGTGACTGTAACCGATGTCATTAGCACAGTATAAGGAAGGAGATGTAATACTTCTTTCATAAACTGTCATTAGCCTGCCTCTTTAATGGCTCCGCACACTAGGCGACACGCGACCACATGAGTAAATATACTCAATTTCTCATGTTAGATATATTTTGTGAACGCCTTATTTAGTTGCAGCGGAATTCAGTATCGCATTTTTTAGGGAATCAATATTTCATGTTGGATATATTTTGCGAACGCCTTATTTACTTGCAGCGCTCCCCCCTTCCGTGACGCTGCGCTTCGCTCGGAAAACTGCCTCTGTGGTCTTGTGATTTTTGGTTAGCCAATGGTTTCAGACCCAATGGTCCTGGTTTCGATGATTCACAGCATAAAATTTGGTTCTGAATTTGATTCAGTAGCCGATTCTTAATAGTTTGTTCTAGTCTGCCACCATTTAATCTAAATCTTCACCATAACAACAGTGTTGTAGCATTGTTGTGTTCAAACATTATAGTCCGTTCCTCAGTAGTTGAGGAGCCTTATCGTCACTTATTCCCGATTCGATCCGAACCGTGATCCGATCCGAACCCACGGAAAATCTAGTAGGCTACGGGAGACGCACTAGCGCGTGATGCCGTTCCCTTTAGAAAACCTCTGATGGTGGTTTGTTTCACACTTTGAGTTTATCGCCGCCCCCAAAAAAGTCCGGTGAAGCTGAAAATGTCGCCTGATCCAAACAGCAGCTCTCTCCAAAAAAGTCATTTATTATCAAGTAAGATTCATTAAAAGCGCTTCTCTACAAAATAATACAGAACATTCTACTAAAATTATCGGAGATTACAGTCACAGTTATTGGAAATGGGGCAACTTACTTTCAATTAATTTAATTTTCGTATGATAAATAGGTCCTTACCTATGAAATTGGAGTTTTTTTGTCACTTACTTATTAATAGGTGTATTACTTCTAAAAGTCAATACTTGCTGTTAATATTATTATACACCTTTAATTAGGATTATGTCACTTAGGCTTCAGTAATAACAATGATTATTAATTTTGTGTCTTTATCGCCCAATATTTTTTTAAATTTACTCCATTTCTTGTTCGCAGAATTGTCCTTTTGTTTTATTGTAGCTTGAAGGGACTTGATTTTTTTTCTTTTGAATGTCTGCTATATTTAGCTAGTGAAACAAAAACACTACAATTTTTATAGTGTTAAAATAAATAGATGCTAAGAAAATTAAAAAAAAACAGTATGAAAAATAAAATTTTATAAAAAATCTTTATACAAATTCCAATTTCATAGGTAAGGACCATTAAGTTCTATGGAAAGTAAGTCCTTTATATTATTCATTTGTATTATACCTTTTTGTTGTTGAACAATATATTGTTGCGCCACGCTTTGTTTCAGGTTCACATAATGATAATCATAAGAAGAAAAGCTATAAAGAAACCGCCAAGCAATGGTTCTCATGGCAATAGTAGTAATGAAGCAAAATCAGACATCAAAATCAGGTAATATGTAGGTAGGTACTCAATTTACGTTTTTGTTGTATGTTCGACGCAAGTTTCCCTTCTAAAATGTTTTACTTTATTTTTTTACGATAAATAACGAGCAATGGCCTGATTCTGACATTATTCTCTAATTTCAAATGTCATATAATACAATCGCTTGGAGATGCCTATTCCAACATTAGACTAATATAAGCTGATGATGATGATGATGATGTTGATGATGAAATGTCAAAATCAGGCCACTGAGAAACGATGTGGACATTAACGGAATCAAGGTGCAAGTAAATAAAAGTTAAAGATAAATAATTGCTTTGGTTTATAAATGTGTTGTAACGATTATAATCTGGTAAACACTTAATATATATATAGGTACCTACCTATATAACTAAAGTAAATTTTGGTATACCGTTGTAGGATTCTCTAATTGGTTTATGTTCGATTATTATTGTTTATAAATAATATACATACGTGCTACAGGACCATATAAACTTTGTATCTAAAGCAACAAAAAAAAAGAAGATTCCAAAATTGGATTAATATCCGCACATAATGCTTCATATATTATGACCCTGTTTACTGCACCAATACACCAATTAACATATAATAATGTTTAATAAATACCTATGGTTAATATTTCGGATATAACTAATCTTATAAAAGCTTTCTAGCATTTTTTTTATTTAAAAATGTTTATTTATTATTTACAAACAAATAACAAGTAAATTATACTAGGTACTTGAAATTAAACTTTCAAAAACTATAAACTACTACTACTACTAACAGTAAATAAAAAATGTGTCCCAAATCTTAACAAATTATTTACCTAGTAATTTAAAGTTTCAATTTAATATGACGATAACTAAGAAAAAACCCACAAGAATTCCCAAAAAAAGGGAAAAATACAGCATTGAAGCGTTTAAATTATCGCAAAAACATGACAGCTACTCGGATTGCCAGTAGCAGTAGTAGCGCCATCTAGTTTGAACTTTTAAAATATTCCAAATTAAAGTTTGTCATTCTCAACACTCTGACCCAAAATTTTTATAAGTTGTTTAGTGGTGGAACCAACAAAAATATGACAAAAAAACTAGAATTAAGTATATTAAAGAAACGCCACTGTGTAAGTACATTTACAGATTATCAGTTGTGATAGTTCATGAAAATAACGCATTAAAACATACAAAGGTCACGCTAAATGATACTAATGATTGCCTGGAAGAATGCACATGTAGCAGAATAAAACAATAACCATGGTTCCTAATCATCCTAACTTAAACTTAACTAATACTCATTACAACATCAACCTGGATAGAATTACCTTTATAAGCATCTGATTTTCGAAGCAATTATTTTTAATTAAACGTGTAAGATTTATTGATCTGCAGAAAAGGTAAAATATAATGTGTGATTTTAATGATCGCTTAAAATGGCTAAACTTTATTATTATATTATAAATACTTAACCGATTTATTATGTTGCGTGGCGTTCAAATAAGATTTGAAGTCTCTGTAAATAATAATTATTGTGTAACTTTACCGTTAAGGCGACGCACCGCTAAACAATAAATCTCATACGGAGCTTTTGCGCCCTGTACTATAAGAAAAACTGTTTTTTTTCCTTCAAATTGAAACTACAAATTATTTAAAAAAATTAACTACAATATTGAAGTGTGTGTTAAGACTAATCTACTAAGAAAATTTAGATGCTTAAATCGGTCTGGTTAGCTTGTAAAATGCGAATCTATTAAAAGAGGTTACTCTGATATTTTTATCTCTGTTATAAAAGTTGACAAATCGTGTTTCTGTAACTAGCAAAATGAAGTCAATTAAATGAAAAATCATGTCATCAAATATCACTTGCATGTTTTGTAATTGTTGGGAAAAATCAAGATCCCCGCCACGTAAATTTCCAATGCGTTGCCTTAAAAAGAACTGGGGTTAGGTGATTGTAGATTGTAGGTTTCATTGGTGCCTAGGTTGTTATTAATATTTATACTCATTCACAATAAAAGTCAATTTCAAAATAGTCGGAAGAACACATTTATTATTATCTACTTTCCTTGCATATTCTTCATCCTCTTTCATATAATGTTTGCTTTTCAGCAATATTTTATAACATTACAATCACAACACCATTATGTATTTTGTCTGATTTATCATTGTCACTGGTCAAATTGCTTTACATTTAGTAAAATTAATTTCTTCAATGAAAGCTTAGCATACTGTCTTGATGGCGTGATCCCATATTATTTTTACATTGTAAGTATATTAAATTATGGATTACAACTCATTAAATGTATATAGATTATATATTTGTTACATACCTGTAAAACTTACTGCGGCACTCAGAGACTTATCATCAATGTCAATTGAAGTCTCTGAGTAACACAGTAACCGTTTATCCCTCAGAACAATAACTAAAGCTATAGAAGGATGGCTAAAATAAAAATCGTGCAACTATGTTTAGTTCCGTTCTATCTTATGCTAGAAAAGGAGGTTGGAGTGCGACAAATGGTTGACACTTAGTTTTTATTTTTTGTATTGTTATGTCAAACGGTCATCAGATAATCGGTGATCAAAAAAAATCTTGAGTCCTTTATAAAGTCACTCACTACATTACCTCAAATATGACGTCAAAAATCTGGTGACACCTTTGCTATTTTAGTCCGGTTTCTATAGCTTTAGTTATTATTCTGAGGTTTATCCATTGCCGAAGAATCATTTTACGCATGGAAAATAAATGTTGTTCATAGAGAAGAGTTTGCATACATTCGTTTACTTCAGGAATGTTACATAATCGTTTATTTATTTTCTCTGATATATTTAAGAAAAGCTATAATAATCTACTTTTATTCCAGATTTTTAGGTGTTCTTGATCCATGCCATTTCTACGTTGAAGACAACGACCTTTTTGATGTCTTCGTGATCGGTGTGGCTAATTTTGATCATGATACAGTGTATATAAAGTTGTGAAATATTATTATTTTTTTCTGTCTTTTTTTTAAGTGCTTTTGGTTAAATATTATGTAACTCTATGAAGTATCACTTTTAAATTTAAATTAAATTAGCCTTACCTTCAACCAGAAACAAGACCTGGAAACTACTCTTATGTGTTATACAATAATACAATACTTAGTGACAAATAAACTTATAATTTGCGTTATGTTACTAAAGGTTGTAACAGCTAACACTATCGCCGTATGCATAGTAACGTTGCTTATATACATATAAAATGATAACCGAAGCGTTTCCCTTGGGTCAGCTGATTAATTAGTGAGTTAACTAATTCAACAAACTAGTCGAAATGTCGAAAGTCTCGACTCGAGAGACGAAATATTAAATGAATAATTTTACACTGTGTTTGTAACATAGCGCTAATTATAAAACAGAAACCAGAGAATATGTTTGATTCTAATTTTTTTTGTTTTGTTTAAATAAAGTAATAAACGAACAAAGTTTTCTTTTTTTGAATACACTCTGCCTTTATTAATTTAAGTTGTAGCGATCTTTTGTGATCTCTAATTTTTATCTCTACAAGTTTGCCAAAATTAAAATGTCAAGTGTGGGAGTAAGTAAGAGAACAATGGTTGACCTTCTTTGCTAAATGTCATGACGTTGTAATATTATTATCAGGGGTTTGTTTAAACGGAATGCCTCTTTCGACTACTGAATAAGTATATATATATTATTGCGGTAACGTTTATAGAATCTAATAAAATCTTCCATCAAAAAACAAATGTGACAGAAAAAGTGTAATGTGATTCCTCTGCCCTTTGAGTTTGTTGGCATACTAACTTTATCCGTTATGCCTATATGTATATCAACAAATACCGATAATGTCAGAAACACGCATTGTCGTATTCCCGATATATGCGTAGCTCACGTTTACGTAACTGGCATTCTGCGGGCAACCTCAATTTGGAGATGAGATTAGGTTTAGAAGGAGTTCTAATAGGGAATACGCTATAGTGCTGCATTTCCAAACCTATAATAACTGTGAATAATAAGATCTGAATCTTCATGGTTGGCAGCGTCCTTGGGTGGCTACAAAAAAAGAAAATAAAGATTCAAAGCTGGAGGTCGCCTTTTGTTTTAGAATTCGACGCAGTGCACACTGTGTGCTTGAAAAGTGACAGAAAAATGAGCATGTCATCAATGTAAAATTACCAACAGGACACACGCACTCGGCACAACTTCCGCGCACACACATACGCGTCCCCGGCATTCTGCGACCACTGCGGCTCGCTGCTGTACGGTCTGCTCCATCAAGGGCTCAAGTGTCAAGGTACAACGCATCGGGTGCTGCGGGCAACACTAACTAACAAACATTCTTACCTAATGTCTAAGCTTTTTTTACTTCGCTTGAATTTCTAACGCGCTTTTTGTGTGCTCTTTCTAGCTCTTCTCTTTACAGAACTGTTGGTGGTGGTTTGTGCTAATGCTTTTTAACTATTTGTCTCTTGTAGAATTAACGGCACCCACAATTATTAGGACGCGTACGATATCCTTCCTTCTTCGGAAGCTCTGTACACCCTGTACTATGACTAAGCCATCGAGGCATACACCATTTGTTGTATTTAATTGTGATTTATTGTTGATAAGGCCGCGCACGCTCCCCACAAATGGAACACATGGACGTTCCTAGCTCCAACGTTTTGCGACCATTGTGGCACCTTGCTACATGGCCTCGCACACCAAGGATTTAAATGCGGAGGTATTGATAAATGTAACAATTAGAATGGTTTTGTGACGAGCCGAGGAAAATAGTTCCCCGGCAGAACCCCCTTAGCGAAATGGACTGAACGTGCCTGAATTACACTGACTGTGTTTTTATCACATGTGGTAAAGTTAGTACAAATGAGTATGGTGTATGGCTGCAAAACAAGAAATAGATTGGTGGTCATAAACGTTGCACTTGATATAATATGCATCTTTGTTTCTTTGAATATTATAATATTGCCTTATGATGATCCTTATACAATTGAGCTCCCAATTTCACACCTATAGATATTTTGACAATAGACGCTTCCAGTTAATGTAGTTTGAACTTAGAGTGAACGTTTCTTTTCACACAACAATTTTTTGTGTCACACTAAGCTTGTTTAAGTACTAAATAAATGGCTTCAACGTATTCCCTAGTTGTACTGCAACTTGTTCAAGTAACTAACTCTGCTCTTGGTTCCTCTGCTTTGCTCAAAGTTGTGATGTTCACTTGCATGAGTTTGTAGTTGGTAGTTGCAATCCCGTCGGATCGCCATTGTTTCCAACTCCTGGCTACTTAAATGGGGCACGGCAATGGTTGACAAAGGATCTCGTTAAACAGTATTAAAAACTTTATAGATTTACACTGGAAGTTGCATTTATTACATTAATGCTTTCTAATTAAAATTGATATGGACTTGATCGTAATGTAACTGATCATAGAAGATATAAAAGTGAATGATGGTCATGACATCTGAATTTCCTAAAGTGCACTTAATCCAAATTCAATGTCGTTGACATTAACAACTTCCGCTTGGCGGCCAAATTCGAAAGAACTTAAGTTTTATCCGTAACGACGAAGTAGTTTCCATATGAAACCAGTAAACTTAAACAACCATGGCTGTAACTTAATCCACATCCTCGTTTTTCCTTATCTGTGTGCTACGTAGGGTAGTGGCAACATCGTTCGACATGATCCAGTGATCGACCTTTTTTTCCTTTAATAATTAAAATAGGTGTCAATAACTGAGTTTTTACTTAAGCAACAATTGAATAAAGACCACCGGCTTCCAAGCTGTCATCGAGTAAAATTCAATGTAAGTTTATATTCAGATTGTGCTGTTCGTTGTGATTCGACCATTGTTATAAAAAATCTTGACATACCACAACAGTGGCAGTAGCCAAAGTAACATTAAGAAAACGATAGCAAAGTTCGAAAAGAATAAAATGTATGGGATTGACATAAGATTGACCACGTGATTTAGCGCGGCTTATGTCAATCCCATACATTTTATTCTTTTCGAACTTATCGCTATCGTTTTCTTAATGTTACTTTGGCTAAGCCTACTGATGGAGCTAAAAGCTATTTCTTGGAGACGAAATCTTGTGTCGAGCACTGGGTTACTGTTGAACTATGGGGCCACTACTATAGTGCCGTTTACAAATTCATTTTTAAAGCTTCACACTGTACAGACGCCTGCACATCAACCTATCCAAAACTGTCAAATTTCTTCAATACATTATAAACCATATTGTTAAGGCATAAAGTACAAAGTCTATTGCAGAAATTTGACAGTTTGTGGTAGGTTGATGTGCAGGCGTGTGTACCTAACTACTGCCTATGTGTTGTGTTTTTATTAACTATACTGTTTTTATGTAGGTACTTCGTTTTGAGTTAGCATGAAAAACTCTGGCAAAATATTACATAAACTTTTAGAATTGCTATACATATTTCAGCGTCATATCTACTTACTAAGTTATAAAATACTTCCACTCAAGTTTTTTTGTAACTTCGTGGGAACATATTTCGCTGCAAAGCACTTTCGAGTGACATGATTGAAAAGTTTTACTTGTTTCCGTTATAAAAAAGTTTTAAACAGTTTCCCTGTTATTCTAATAAGTGGACTAAAGTTTAACTAATTTTAAAATTATTGCTGTCCCTCCCTGCCTTTATTAACAAAAATATTACGGCATCACTTTCTAACCTGGATTAAAATAGTCCACGTTTTCTATTAAGAGATTGTTATATCTCTTACATAAATTTCACTTGTATTTTTTACCTTCTAAAATATTTGTTGCTAATACAAAATAGATATCCACAGACTCTACAGGTATAGTCGGTAACAAAAAATCGGGAAATATTTTTACCTTGTTGTTAGTTAGTGACTATTACGTTTCTAACACAAACTGTAATATTAATATACCAAGATCCCAGGGCCGCCAGACGTTACTTATTTTTTTAAGATCAAATGTGTTGGATTAAGTCGTTTTAGTATATACTTTGAGCATATGCATACCTGCTACCTTGGTTCGACGATCTATCTACAGGTGCTAAAGGTACTTAAAAATATTTCTTCCTTTTTTCACTTTAATAATTAATAATCAACACTACCAGACACTTCACGTGGGCGGTTTACTTGCGCCAGACGCTTTAAAACTGTTGCGGCTAAAGCGCCTACTATTTTTGCGTATGCAATTCAACAATACAACGATAAACAACGGTTTTTTGGGAACTTTAATACTTACTTTACTTTACTTTACTTTGATGCATACACTCTAACCGCCTTACAAATAAACAAAGAATAAGGTCCGAATAGTTATTCCGTGACTCCGTGTTTTGTTCCTGTCATGTAAACGTCATTTCAAATTAGAGTAAAAGAGACAAAACACGGAATAACTATTCGGACCTTATTCTTTGTTTATTTGTAAGGGGGTAAGTACATACTAACACTTCCTAAACCAAAAAATTTGGTCTTTGAAAAAAAATTGTACGTCTGGCGGCCTTGGGATTTTGCTCTCTAAGTAAAAGTGCTTAAGATAACTGGCGTATTGCTATGACAAAGTTGCAATGTGCTCAAATACTTCCGTTGCCGATTTTACCTTCTCTTAACAGCTATAACAACCAGCAGCTGTTTTGTACTTTAATAATAGTTAAATCTATAACCAGTAGACTGTAGAATGGGGGAAACTTTTATTAGCTAGCCATAACGGTATTATTCCTATGGCGGCTGCAGTCTGCACACTGAAAAAAATTACCGCAACTGAAGAAGAAATCCATTCAAGGCAAAGCTGAATAAATTTCATATACAGAATGTTTGGTAAAATAATCTAATCCCGAAATAATATAATATAATCCCGAAACATAGCATTATTAGCAATGCTACCAAGTGAAATGGACAATGTGATAATATAACAAACCATTTACGTCGATATAATTTTCTAGACAAAAACTCAAGTTTATTTAATTACACCCTTTTTTACCCGGACATGTTTTATCTTTTGTTTTTGTTGGACCATGAGGTTGACGACCAAGAACAGCGTATCAGCTGGACCTAGGTTGTCACTTTAGCTACAATTTTCCTTTGTCACAAATAACATTAATATTTCGACCATAATATGTGGTGCTTTTCAGGCATCTTCCATATGTAGGATTATACAGGTTTTTTACCAAACAGCTTTAAGATTCATACAAGCCAGTTGTGTCGTTTGCAGTCTGCAGCTGATATAGGAACCATGCCTTGAAACGAAACTTTCGCATATATGACAACGTCATGGCATGTCTTTACAAACGTTTTCCAGCATGCGACATGAACGTGCACAAGCGATGCGAGGAGTCGGTGCCCAACCTCTGCGGCTGCGACCACACGGAACGCCGCGGCCGCATCCAGCTCACCGTCACCTGTCATGGGAACAAGCTCACCGTCGAAGGTAGCGAACCTGATTGGCGGAGAGGCCGAGAGCTGAGAGTAGAGAGAGAAGAGAGCGCGCGGGAGTGTCAACCACTGCGCCAGCGAGCTACTCCGTGCTTCGGAACGCACGTAAAGCTGTTGGTTCCGGCCGCATTAGCAGTTGTTAACAACCGCTAATCTCGTATCTGTTGTGGACTGTATCCATAGGTCGCTGGTAAATATCCGGCTCGAAGGACCAATGAAAAATGTTATACCTTTGTACTAAAGGGAATACTATTAGGGTTGAAAATAAAACCGCTAGTAGCTTCTTTGCTCTAAATAGGTAACAACTTTTTTGACATATTACATGCCTTATATGCTATTTGCCGAAACATTTCGATAGCGCGATTCAGTCAGAATATGAACCGCGCGAAATCGTGGTTTAACCCCCACTAAATTACTGACCCCGTTCAATTACTGACGTGAGCCTACACCTATTATCAAGCGCATTAGCTTTAACAGGACTAATATAAATTTTAAAGAATTTAAAATAATCTTTATTTAAAGATTTCTTTACTATTTGATAGTTTAAAAAACACTTCTTCATCTTACCTGATGGAAGATGGAAGCTCACTTCTATTTGTTTGTGATTTAATAGTTAACAAACGAACGCCATTTACTGACGAACTTGTAAAGCTTATTTTCAATATTTATTACATGCCGCTTTGATACTATTCAAATTGTAGAACTCTTACTCAATCAAGAAGTGAAGAAATCTCGTAATGTGATGCTCCTAGCTCTTTGCCGATCTTCTATTTTCAGCTTTCCAAGTACAGATATTGTTTTTTAAATAATAATAATATTGAAATTTTTGCTATTAACAGTAAGACAAGGCCGCAACCTGATCCCGATGGACCCGAACGGCCTCTCCGACCCCTACGTGAAGATGAAGCTGATACCCGACGTGGACAATGTGAAGAGAAAAACCAAGACCATCCGCAGCACGCTCAACCCCGTGTGGAACGAAACGCTCAATTTCGACCTGAAGGCTGAGGACAAAGACCGCCGGCTGCTTATCGAGGTTTGAAGTTATATAAATAGATTTAAAGAGGAGCACGATGACGCTGTGGTAAACGCGCTTGGTCTGCGATCGCTGAACTAAGCAACTTTTGCAAAGGCCGGTCATCTCGAGCTCCTCCGTGTTTCGGAAGGCACGTAAAGTCGTTGGTCCCGGCTACATTAGTATTCGTTAACATCTAATCCACACTGGGCCCGCGTGATAGTTTATTTAACAACACAGGGATTCCTTGTGATGTTTTTATCCTTAAGCAAGACTCGTGCCCCAGCAGTGGGGGCATAAAATGAGCTGGTGATGAAATGAAAATTTTGTAGCCATTAACCTGTCCCACTACTGAACAAAGGCATCCATCATTGAAGTCAAGTCATCAGTACTATTGATAAAACACACTTTGCCCGACCTGGGAATTGAACCCAAGACCTCCGGATAACGAACTGAGCGCCTTGCCTCGCAGACGCAGGCAGACATTAAAAAAAAAAAAACTTTCCTACACTCACACCAATTATCTAGCCCAAGAGAAGCTTCGTTATGAAACTCGTTAAATGGTTACTAGATAACGGATAAACATACTTAAAATACTTAAATACATGCTTGTTATACATAGAAAACACCCAGACCCGAGACAATTTAAAAAACAATAATTTCTAAATTGACCCAACCTGGGATCGAACCCGGGACCTCAGAGATGGCGACACCATGAAAACCGGTGTACAAACCACTCGACCAAGGAGTTCGTCAAATTACAGTGCGATTGCACTTTTTCTCACCTGATGGTTAGTCTTTAAGACCGAAGGTGGCGCTACCACCTTCGGTCTTAAAGCCAGTCCTTCACCCAGAATCCTCAACCACAGAGAAAGTACTAGCTATCTTATCTCCGACAGTGGGACCTCGGCCTTAAAAAACCCGTGGTTCCTGTATGATTGTTCAATTTGAAACTACATCCGATGGAAACTGCTAATAACTTGCTCCTGAATTTTCGTAATCACTTATTTCGTTTACTGTTCCAGATTTGGGATTGGGACCGGACCTCCCGTAACGACTTCATGGGATCCCTCTCGTTCGGTATCTCGGAGCTGATGAAGGCCCCCGCTGACGGCTGGTTCAAGCTCCTCACACAGGAGGAAGGCGAGTTCTACAACGTACCAGTGCCAGAAGAGGGCACTGACCTTGCTCACTTGAAGAACCAGATGCGAGCGACCAGCGTGGGCGCACGGCGAGCCCCACCACCGCCTGATAGGGAAGTGCCACACAACATGGCCGCCGCTGACGTCATTAGAGCATCTGACTTCAACTTCATCATGGTGCTTGGGAAAGGATCGTTTGGAAAGGTGACGTCGTCGTTCGTTTGGAATGTTGTTTTGATTAAAATGTAGACTGGATTGTCGCGTAGGGCAGTTATTTTATTGTTTTAACCCACTTAAGACACGTAACACACTTTAGTACTCATCATCATCATCATCATCTTAGCCAAGGATCTTCTTAACGACCGGTTTTGTGCTGCTCGCATCCAGCGGCTTCCCGCGACTTTCACCAGATCGTCGGTCCACCTTGTTGGAGGCCTGCCCACACTGCGCTTTCCGGTACGCGCTCGCCACTCAAGAACTATTCCGCCCCAGCGGCCATCAGTCCTGCGAGCAATGTGCCCTGCCCTTTGCCACTTGAGCTTAGCAACTCTTCGGGCTATGTCGCTTACCTTTGCTCTTCTGCGGATCTCCTCATTTCTGGTTCGATCACGCAGAAAAACCCCGAGCATAGCCCTCTCCATTGCTCTTTGAGTGACCTTGAGCCTTCTGATAAGGCCCATAGTGAGCGACCACGTTTCAGTCCCGTATGTCATCACTGGCAACACACACTGGTCAAAGACTTTCGTCTTGAGATCTTGCGGTATAACGGACAAAAAGATATTTCGTAGCTTACCGAACGCTGCCCAGCCTAATTGGATTCGACGATTGACCTCTTTGCTAAAGTTGGACCTACCTAGCTGGACCGTTTGTCCCAGGTTTGTCCCATAATCGTCCACAACTTCAAGGGCAGAGTCCCCAACCTTCAGAGAGGTGGGTACGACACGTGAGTTCGACATAACTTTCGTCTTCTCCATGTTAATTTTAAGACCCACTTGTTGAGAGGCTCTGTTGAGGTCACAATAGTACTATATCATAATAACTATACTAGAAATTGTTAGGTGCCTTGTAGATTATTCAGTTGCTTTCACAAAGTACTTAAGTGTTCAGCTAGTACAGTTGCCGACTGTACTACTACGGCTATTGTATGATATGGTCAGCCACGAGTCGCTAATCACTTTGTGCCATATTAATCTAGAAGTCGACTAGCACCTAGTTTAGTTTAGTTTAATTATACTGGGCTGTGTCCGCACTTAGCCATTCGATTTGGCCATTGTACGTATTGTACCTTCTACCTACTCCAACCAACCCAGATTATCCCAGAAGGCTTGCAGCCTTTTCAGGCTGCTGCAGGCTTCCGCGAGCGTCCTGGGTGTTTGGAGAAACCGTGCCCGTTCGTCTGCCACACTCCTGTGTTCCATAAGCACGTGTTGTGGCGTTTCTTCCGCCTCCATGCATCCTCTGCATAGAGGGCTGTCGGTCACACCTATCGTAAATAGGTGCTTGTTTAGGGGACAATGGCCAGTAATAGTGCCGATGATTTTACGGATCCTGTCCCTGTTTAATCTGAGGAGGTTGCGGGCAAGCTTTTTTGATGCCACCGGAACTGCATTCTTGGTTTGCCTGCTACCTACACTGTTTCTCCATTCTGTTAGATGTTTTTCTTCGGTTAATTTGCGCAGCCATGTTTTTATCTGGGCCTGAGGTATGGGCAGCAGTGGTTCCGGTCCATAAACTGCTGCCATCGATCCTCTTTTGGCCAGTTCGTCAGCGGCGTCATTACCCTGTGAGTTGCTGTGTCCTTTAATCCATTGCAAAGTTACTCTATTTGCCTTTGCTATGGATTGGAGAGTGTTGTGACATTCCAGTAGGACAGAGGTTATGGTGTTGTTTTTTAAAGCTTGAAGTACGGATGCACTATCTGAGACAATTTTTATATTTAGGTCTCTGACAGCTCTAGCTGCAACCGCCTGTGCCGCCTTGGTGATACCAATACGTTCTGCTTGAAAGATTGTATTTAACTTGTCTAAAGTTGTTGATATTTTTTTATTTAAGTCATTCGGGAAGACACCCGCTCCAGTGCCGTGTGACGTCGACTAGCACCTGCAAGCACCCTTAGTTTTTTTTTAAATCTCATTTTTTAAAATACTTAACGCAGGTGATGCTAGCCGAACGCCGCGGTACCGACGAGCTGTACGCCATAAAGATCCTGAAGAAGGACATCATCATCCAGGACGACGACGTGGAGTGCACCATGGTGGAAAAGCGGGTGCTGGCGCTGAGCACCAAGCCGCCCTTCCTGGTGCAACTGCATTCCTGCTTCCAGACTATGGTATGTCATTAAAACCAGCCAGTTGACGTCGCGCCGCGAATTCGTTGTTGTATACGACGTAATCACAAAGGTTGTAAGGGTATATCAAAGACTAGCAGTATTCCCGCGACTTTGTTCAAATTGATTTTGAAATTAAAGCAGGCAAAAATCGTCTATTACGAAAAATTTTTTAAAAAGAAATATTTTTTATCAAAATAAAATATTTGGTATTGGACCAGCAGTTTCACAGATTAGTCCCGACATACAAGCAAACAAAGTCACAAACGTTACCTCTTTATTAAGGGTGCGCCGACAAAAAAATGCCAAAAATGCAGTTACGGTTAAGTAGACATAATTGAAAATACTATCGTATTAAATGAACAAAATATATATTTAGTATCATAGAGAACGTGTTTACAATTTATCAGAACCATAAATTCATAACACGCTATAGTTTTTTCTACAATATCATTTAAAGTTGGGCAAAAATCATGAAAACGAGTGGCGGCGTTTAGTAGATTTCTTACAGTTTATCTAAATTATTGTACCTCTGATTTTGTCTAAACAATCATCAATGGATAAACTACAAATTGCTAGACTACATTTTCGATTCATCAAGTGGTTATTTAAATAATTATTTTTTATTAAGCACCTTAAATTCCCCATACAAAATTAGTATGGCCGCGCGGCATCAAATAAATATGGACGACGACATTTCAATTAAAACATATGACACTTGTCACTTATGGACGGCGCACCCATAATAGTATATAGTGAAAGATATACTGCCTTACAAATAAACAAAGAATAAGGTCCGAATAGTTATTCCGTGTTTTGTTCCTGTCATGTAAACATCATTTCAAATTAGAGTAAAAGAGACAACACACGGAATAACTATTCGGACTTTAGTCTTTGTTTATTTGTAAAGGGGATAGAGTGCACCAAGCCGAGCACCAAGCTGCCGTTCCTAATGCAGCTGCACTTCAGCTTCCAGACCATGACATGTTATTGTAACCTGCCAGTACGCGTCGCACTGCTAAGCCTTTCCAAACGAAAAATTCACGAAGGTTTTATCTCAATGAGTATACGTGTAGGTGCTATAGTAACAATAAGACCACATGTTTTTTGTAGGTTTAAAATATTCTTGGTTTTTATTTTTTATCCCCAGTTTCATATCCACTCCCTAACCAAGAAAAAAGGTTTATAACTTTGAAGTTTTACTATGTTAAACAAATTATAATATACCTACTTTTCTAGGATCGTCTGTACTTCGTGATGGAATACGTGAATGGTGGCGATCTTATGTTCCAAATACAGCAGTGCGGCAAATTTAAGGAACCAGTCGCCGTGTAAGTTTAAATATAATTTTGCTAAGATTTTTGCTAGTTTTTTAAAGTTTATTAGCGAGGTAGCTTAGCTAGCCCTTACGACATTTCCTATAACTAACCAAATTGTGTACAATATGTTACCTCTGGAAATCGAACCCGGTTCCTCTGGGTCTGAAGAACATAATCTAAATTTGAATCCTGCCATCCATCTTAACACTAGCACCTTTATTTATTCTCCTGTATTTCTGCATTAGGTAACCAAAAGAACACAACTGCGCATTTAAGAATACTTATAATTCTTATAAATACACTTTTAAACTTCGCGTTCCATAGTTAACAAATAAAACTAATTGGTACAAGGTTTCATATCTTCTTTAGACCCGACGTTTCGAAACATAATTCTTCTTCTCATCTTTTGATATTAAGTGACCGTTTACTTTCCCTGATTACAGCTTCTACGCAGCCGAAATCGCAATCGGCCTCTTCTTCCTCCACTCCCGCGGCATTGTCTACCGAGATCTCAAATTGGACAACGTCCTCCTAGACCAAGACGGCCACATTAAAATTGCTGACTTCGGCATGTGCAAAGAAGGCATCAACGGTGACAAAACTACCAAGACCTTTTGCGGCACACCGGATTACATCGCGCCGGAGATCATTCTGTACCAGCCGTATGGGAAGTCCGTGGATTGGTGGGCGTATGGGGTTTTGTTGTATGAGATGCTAGTGGGGCAGCCGCCGTTCGACGGGGAAGATGAAGAGGAATTGTTTGCCGCTATCACTGATAATAGCGTGTCGTATCCGAAGACCTTGAGTAAGGTAGAGCCTTCCTTTTCCGGTTTTTAATTAACCTGTAATTGCATTGTATTTGTGTACTTTTTTTAAATTCTTAATAATATAGAAATGTGACAGTTACTTTTAAGTAAGTAGTAGTTGGCTTTAGCCAAATTTGCAAGAAAACGTGAGTGCATAGTTTTTCTTAGTTTAACAAATTAGATTAACAAAGAGTTGTTATAATATCTTCTGCGAGTAAAACTTGAATCTGCACCCTCTGGCAGTCCAAGTTAATTTGACTATTGACGTTTAATCCAGTCTTTACTCGTTGAATTTAAAATAAATATGTTGTTAACTGAATTTGGCTAAAGCAGGGATGCACAGACTACGGCCCGCGGGCCGCATGCGGCCCGCCGGTCGAATACTGGTGGCCCGCCGACAGCAAAAATAATACTCTCGTACATTCGAAAATATTGAGTTCTATTCCAGAATAAAACCAATAACAAATGTTCGAAAAGTAATTTGAATCTCGCGCGCGCGCTCTATCAATCTTATCGGTGCGCCGTGCATGCGTCGGTAACAGCGGTCGGTAATGTTCGTGCTGATCTCGGTTAAATTCGTTTTCTTGAGGAAGCGCGCCGCGTTATTATTATACTGTTCGAGCGAGCGAGATAGCAATAGTCCCAAATTCCCGATAGCTCGCGTAGGTAGATACACGAAGCTTCCAGAGTCGGTTTCGAGATTTCTCCAGACAGTTTTCGACTCTATGCGCGTGGTATAAAAGCCACGCTAACCGCAGCGACCGACAGTTCGGTTTTAATTTGAGTAAAGTGTCGTTAGTTCTAGTGTAGATTTTAACTCGACTAGCCGGTGTCATAATTATAATATATTTTGATCCACATTCAACGTAGATTTCCCGTCAAGTGCCGTGTATAATTGTGTTGTGAAATCGTAAGTAAAACTGTTATTAATTTTATCTACATATTTTATCAATTATTTTTGGTAATTAATTAGGAACTGTAATTGGTTTTAGGTGCTGTGGTAATCCTAGTCAGGATTAAAACGCAACATGGACATGCCAGGAACTAGTAAAAAACGTAAGGTTAAAGATGAAAATCGGCAGTTTCAAGAAATTTGGACTGAGAAATACTTTTTTGTATGGTCGCATAACAAAGTCGTTTGTTTAATTTGCAAGAATTCTGTTGCGATTGCAAAGGAATATAATGTAAAAAGGCACTATGAAACGCAGCATCCTACTTTTACGAAGTTTACAGGCGAATTAAGAAAGCAAAAAGTTTTGTCTTTAAAACGGGAGCTTATTGGTCAACAAGCTATGTTTACAAAACCCATTCAAGATACAGAAACAGCTACAGAAGTTAGTTATGAAATTTCTCGAATGATAGCAAAGCGGAGTCGCCCCTTCAATGATGGGGATTTTGTAAAAGAATGCATAGAAATTGCCGCTAAGAAAATGTGTCCAGAAGCAGCAAAAAAGTTTGAGAAAATTCAACTGAATCGTATGACCATCCAAAGACGAATTATGTCTTTGTCAGATAATATTGCGGAACAATTAAATGAAAAAACTAAGATAATTGATTTTTTTTCATTAGCACTCGACGAATCCACTGATATTAGTTCCACAGCTCAACTTCTTATATTCATACGAGGTGTTACTCAAGATTTTGAAGTCTTCGAAGAGTTATTAGGAATGTGTTCATTGAAAGGTCAAACCAGAGGAGTTGATATACTCAATGTACTTTTGGACGAGTGTTCAAAAACTGATTTGGACTTATCGAAATTATCGGGAGTTTCGACTGACGGTGCTCCTTCGATGATTGGTGTCAATTCTGGGCTAGTTACTTTGTTGAAAAAGCATTTGCAAGAAAAAAACTTAAACGCTGAAGATCTCATGCAGTTTCACTGCATTATACACCAAGAAGCCCTCTGTTCTAAAAAAATTGAATTTGAAAATGTCATGAAAGTGGTAGTTTCGACTGTGAATTTCATAAAATCACGAGGACTCAATCACAGGCAATTCAAACAATTCCTTGATGACATTGAATGCGAACATGGAGATTTACTGTATTATACAGAAGTAAGGTGGCTAAGTCGTGGATTGACACTGGAACGATTTTTAAATTTAATAGAAGAAATTGATATTTTTCTGGCGGAAAAGCAAAGGGACGTCCCGGAACTTAAAAGTCCTGATTGGTTGTGTGATTTGGCTTTTTTAGTTGACATTACAAATCATTTGAATGTCTTGAACACACGGCTTCAAGGCAAAAATCAACTGATATCCCAGCTCTACGCACATGTATCATCCTTTCAATGCAAGCTGACACTTTTCAGATCGCAATTGAATTCTGGAAATTACAATCATTTTCCGAATTATAAGAAAATGGCTGAAAAATTCAAAAAAACTGCTATTAATTTCAGTTATGTAAAAAAGCTAGATATTTTGATTCAATCTTTTCAAGACAGATTTTCGGAGTTTAAAACAGTGAAACCTCTGTTGGACATATTTAGCAATCCTTTCACGATTTCAGTTGAAAATGCGCCAGAGTTAATGCAGTTAGAAATTATCGACATTCAGAACGACCAAGATTTACGCAACAAATTCAACGAAGGAGACTTGCTGAACTTTTACCGCTGCATTGATAAAAATACGTACAAAGAGTTGCGCATAAACGCTCTGAAATGTGCAAGCTTATTTGGTTCTACCTATATATGTGAACAAACCTTTTCAATCCTAAATAATAATAAAACAAAAAATCGAAACCGCCTTGCAAATGAAAGTTTGGAAGCAGTTTTACGTGTTGCTACAAGTAAATTTGAGCCAAATATAAAAAAGATTGTAAGCACTATGCAGTGCCACGCTTCAAATTAATAAATTCTTTTTCAATTTGAATACATTATTATCAATTTTTCATTGTCTTTAATTACCTATACTTCTGGTGGCCCACCATCAGTTCATAATTTGCCCGAGTGGCCCCTAGTCTTAATAAGTCTGTGCATCCATGGGCTAAAGCAATAATTAATGTATTAACAAGGCAAGACTTTAAAAAATAAAGTTTAATTTTTTTAAAGTTTTATGTTGGCCTCAAACGGTCTTGATAGAATAGAATAGAAAATCATTTATCCAATGCAACTAACAAAAATTAAAAGGTAAAGGTTAAAAATAGAAATAGAAAAAATCTTTTTATTTTGTACAATACGTTACACACATAAATTCAAAACACAGGAACATCATTGACGCAATACTATATTCAAGCCGTGTGAACGAAACACCGTCAGAGCACGCAATCACGCAAGCACGCGAAAAATAAAGCATGTCTCGTTACGTACAACAGGAGGCGAAGGACGCGTGCAAGACGTTCCTGAGCAAGAATCCCGCCAAGCGGCTGGGCTGTAGCGCGCGCGGCGAGGAGGACGTGCGCACGCACCCGTTCTTCCGACGCATCGACTGGGCGCGCATCGAGGCGCGCGACGTGCAGCCACCCTTCAAACCCAAGATCGTGAGTATTCACATCCATCACACCCACTGGCAGTATAAGTTTTTTTTCTTGCTGAATTAAGAGCGTTTACGCCGCACACTAGCGCCATTAATGAAAAAAAAACATATCTAGTAATTAAGACATTACGGCCACTTTTAACTATAACGCCATATTTAACTAAACATAACATGTCAGGTGTTCATTAGGTGACGTAAAAATGCTAAATTACTTCATTCAGATAGTTTGTTGAGCACAATTTAATTTTCTATCTCTAATTACTAGATATGTTTTTTTTTCATTGGCGGCGCTAGTGTACGGCGTAAACGCTCTTAATGCCTTCATGCGGTTTTCACTTTTAGCCATCATCAGTGTCAAAGTTAGAGTAGAAAATATTAATTTATATCTCTTCACAAACAGGCACAAAAGACCAAAAAAAGACTTAAAACTGTTACAAACACTATTAATAAAATTTAGTTTGTGTGAGACTGGGCTTTAAAAATTTAAAGAAATTGTTGGTGAGTAAGTGAAGAGTCATGTCTGCGTTTTTATTTTATTCCTTATATTGTGTTTTGTCGAATATTGTCCGAAATTATGATGCATTATGAACTAAAACGCCTCGGTGGCCGAATTGGCATTCGCATGCGCCCGGCCCGATGCCCGATGGTCCGGGTTCAATCCAAAGTCGGACCAAGTGTGTTCCGGATTTTTCGATGTTTGTGATCACCAATCCACATTTAGCAGGCGTGGTGAGTAAGCCCATAGCCATCAATTGTAGCGATGACTTGATTTCAATGATGGAGGCCTTTGACCAGGAAGTTATAATATCAAACAATATCTTTATATTTAACTAGCTGTGCTCGCGACTTCGTCCGCGTGGAATAGTGACTTTCGGCAGCATTTTTAATTTTTTAGGCTCTTGTTCCCGTTTTTGCAACATTTTTCACTGATGCTTCGCTCCTATTGGTCGCAGCGTGATGTTATGTAGCCTAAAGCCTTCCTCGATAAATGGACTATCCGACTCAAAAATAATTTTTCAATTCGAACCAATAGTTCTTGAGATTAGCGCGTTCAAACAAACAAACTTTTCAGCTTTATAATAATAATATAGATAATAAATGATAATAGGTCAATTATAGAAATTATATGTTACCAAAGAGAGTTAGGTATTAACGTACTAGTAACGGTTAAGAATCTACATACCGCTAATTTAACTTTAGACAAAACAACAAATTTGACTCTTGGCTTTCCCGCCAAGAGGTCGCTACGTATCTCACCACCAAAAAGGTTTCCGCGCTGACATAAAAACAAATTGTCTCTGGTTGGCTTTTGCGTTGTCAAGAAACGTAGTCATTCCGGTTTACTACTTTGTATTGCAGAAACATCGCAAAGACGTATCGAACTTCGACAAGCAATTCACTCAGGAGAAGACGGAGCTGACGCCGACAGACAAGCTGTTCATGATGAACCTCGACCAGACGGAGTTCATGGGTTTCTCCTTCCTCAACCCCGAGTATGTGCAGCACGTTTGAACGGCAAGGGTGAGTTTCCAAAGTGCCTTTAATTTAAAGCACATATTACGGCACGGGCCGTAACTTTTTTTAAACCGAGTGAAATATAGAAACTAATCTGAGTTGTCGAAATCAGAGACAGCTTAACAAAATGGTTCGATTATATGCAGTGTGCACGTCATAACAGCACTATTCAATTATAGTATTGACACCTAAGACTTAAAGAACTTTTTACGGTGGCTCGAAAATGCATGCATTTTAAATCAATAATGCATGACAAATATAAACGAGAATGATCAATTCATTGAAAAAAAAGTAATTGATTGGCCTGCTATGTACGCTGACCATTTAATTTGTATTTTTCTTCTGTTTCCAGGGTTGAGTCACCTCTCTTACGTTATAGAAGCTGACTTGGTACTCGACGTCGCTTCGGCATCGGAGCGCGGGCATTCTCTCCACCTGTCGACTGTCTCTTTAACTCTCACGACGCCAGTCGTACACTATCTCGTTCATACTCGACTGTAAGCTATGTTTCTGGAACTAGTTGATCTTCCTCGAAGAGAAATCTGAGTGAATTATATGATGAAGATTAAAAAACAAGCAATTTGAGGTATGAAGGAAACGAGGAAGATTGCTGTATTATCTTGTCTATGTTTAAAATAATTTTACATGTTCCATTTCTTATTTCCATCCAATACGACATGACTAACATTATTATAAGTTCATCTTAGTATGACTGTAGTTGCAATAATTTAATTAATTATGTACAATAATACTGTAATGTCTCTCAACGAATTCTCGCGAAGCAATACTAAATTAATTGTGTTATTATTAAGTTTTGACGCTCTCTCAAGTTTAGTATTTTTTAGTTTTCATAATAATTAAACTACGTGAACCATTAAAACGCGCTTTAAACACATCTATTTAGAATCTCGTTTAATGTCTTATCTAAGTATCAAGAATATATCATAATCTTGGGGCCACTCAGTAACTTAGTAAGATTTCGCTCACACATTATTGATACTCGTAAATGTTGTTTGGTTGTTAATTGAACTGTAATGGGGGACATAGGGATGTCTAACTGACTTAATTTTTATTTTGCTTTGCTTTTTTAATCGTATCATTCGGTGTTTAAGAATTTGATGTGACAATTCCCTTCCCCTGTTTTGTTGTGTTGATGTTCAATGTTCATATTATTGTGACATATCAATGTAAATAATTAATTGTCGTGTCGTGTGGATGGCTCTATGTAGACGTTTCTCTAAATTTTCTTCTCACTTTACAAACTTTTGTATTAATTTTAAAATCTCATTTGAGAAGCTCACGTTACTTTAGAATCTTGACAATCGTTTTTTAGTTACTTAGTTTTTTGTATTTTATTGTTGATATCGGCATTTTGTTGGGTTAAAATCAATTCTAAAAATTTATATTAAGTTTTCATTGTCTATCGTCAATTGTTAATTTGTTAAGTTATCTATTTTAACATAGATTTGCTCTATCGTGATTGCATTTTGTGATGTATGATCTAATCATGTTGTTGTATGAGCTTGTTTTAGTGTGTGTTCATTCACTTTGTGTGTATATGTTATGCGGTTGTGTGAACTTGTGTGTGTGACTTCGTTTTTAATTAATCGTGTTTTCATCCTTTTGGATGGTGTCAGTAGTCAATCAATTTGTTTTTAAGTATTCAACATCTATGCTTAGTAGTATTGTTTTAATATATATCGTCACTGCCCTTTACAATAATAGTAGACCACTATAAATTTATCTACCCAGTACTGTTCGAAACTTCGTGGCAGTGGAGTTCTAATGCAATACAAAGAGTTTCGTTACATTTAAATAAACAAAGTAATTTTGGTTTTATATAACTTGTGAAAATAGTGTGGTGCGCGGCCATCGCGTGACGTCATATTACATACAACGCACCGCTGATTCTTGATAGCATCGAAATTGCTAGCGTACTGCGAGGTTCGCCCGTGTAAAAATATTATAAACCACGAGGGAGGGAATGGACTGCTGAGCGTTGTAGTATGACGTCACACTCAGTCGCGTTAAGCAACTGATTAATAAATTCAATATCTTGAAAAATATTTAACAAAGCATTTAAACGACCGTAGAGGTACTATGAAAGATATAGTGCTTAAAAACCTTATTCAAACCAACTAATCGCTATCAAACTCCAATAATAACGCCATTTAAATATAAGTCACAAAAACAGAAACAATATGTTAAAACGGTGTAAGCCGAACAGATTAAGATGTGCTGCCAAATATTAATCAACAGGAAAAAAGGCTTTTTCACCGTTTTCTAACTCAGAGTGCCAAAGTACGCCATGTTTTTTATTTAATATCGATTCGCGCTAATCTAGCTTAAAAACCTCTTTTTGCTTCTACCAACTTTTAACGACAGAAGCGTTGTTGTAAGCAAAATAAGCACGAATCTGATTTAGCGAGTTGTAGTGCAAGCCACTTAAAGGTATTTCGAATAAGTTTTTGAGGAAGTATAAGTTTTTTTGAGACGCCGCACCGTCTAAAAGGGGACAAATTAAACAGCTATCAGCTGTCAAAAATTGTCTACTAAAATAGCCTTATTAACTTAATATATTAATATCGTTAATAAAATTACATTTAAAAGTCGTTTAACATTCTTGATAGATTAAAATAATGTGAATTTAAATGAGAAAGCATTCGATTCTAAAATGAATTGTAATAAAATGACATTTTTAGGTGTTTATAATTTTTTTGTAAGTCTATATAATGTTCTATTTGGAGTGTGAAATAGTTGCTCTTGGTATAGTTAGTTAATAGATTGTCGTAGGGTAAGTAACTTTCTGCTAGATCTCTGTTATGTCGCGTGTATTAATTCTCGACGGTTATTTTAATGGTTCCCGACACTCTTATTGAGCTTTCAACGAAAGTGGTAGGTATTGTTACGTATCTGTCAACTAACCAGCCAATCAGAAGGACCGGCAATGAATCGCGAGCCAATTAAAATACAGTATTTGGTTTTAACGCCGCTTTTGTTTGTCCACGCTAAATAGATTCAAGAAAGTGACTTTTTGATGTATTCGAGGCTCAATGTGCGTGCCGGGACCTATACGTTTATTAGAGTTAAATGGAATAAATTTCAACTTCGTAAGTATTAATTTAGGTTAGGCGTGCTGGCTCATTTTCTATTGACCTTTAAACATTTATAAATGAGTATTCTCGATATACCTATGTAATAATGTATAAACATCTGTTCACCTTTATTGGGTATCTTTGTAATATAAAATAATTACCATCATTAATCTACAAGGCATTACTTATCGGTGTGTCATGATTAGTACCAATCATGATTGGGCACTCCTACTCATTTAAATTCACTTCTTCAAAATCTACTCCCACTTTTATCAGCTACTTAAAGATCGCTAACTTCAATCAATATTGCATTAGTCTGATGTAAAAATTATTATTTTGTTTTCTGGACTGCAAATCTACATCCTACCGAATAAACGTACCATAGACTAACCTGTTGTTGACTGACATGGAAAACAATAATAATGATAGGATTGGAACATGTTTGTAAAAACCACACGAATCTTAGAAATTAATTTAACTTTTACACGAGCGATTGTCATAAACCAATATTTTATTCTTCTTTTGTCTTTTTTTCTTTGATTAATGTTTCAATCAGATGTTTAATACATACTTTACTATTTATGAAATAGCGTTGAAACCAAACTCAGATTTCGACAGGTTAACCAATGTCTCCAAAGTAGTTTAACTGGAAGAGTCATAGTTAAGATTCTTAGAGAAGATTCCCACTTTAGAAAAGTCATCTTTTTTAAATGTAACCAATTGTTTTTATTAGCAATCTCGATTTTCGATAATATACATTACATTGGGAATGCTAAATGATACATTTTAATAAATGAAATTAGATAAATGGGCCAGCATCGTAGGTTAAGTCAGCTGGAGAGGGAGTCAATGTAGCGATCGCCTCTGGCGACAACCCACCCGCACACACTCCTCGGCTTACGGCATTTGTGCTGCAAAATGATCCTTAAATGGTGGAAATAAGTAACAAATTCCACTAACACAGTATTACGATAGGTAATAAACTTTTTAAACACTGCTTTTCCTAGTAAATAAAAACAGAGGAATCTTAAAAAGTTAAAAAACTATTTCAAAATGTCTAGCGACAACGTCGTCACGCAGACTTTAAAGAGGTGATATTGAAATATCTGTTGTTGTCTATGGTTTTCATAACAAGTACGTACGCCGCTTGCACCATCCCACTGTTTGTCGCCTTAAATACTACTGTGAACGCCGAACAAAGTTTTTTGAATCCTAGACAACAATATAAAGCAAATAGGCACTTTTTCGCTATAATAATGTTGTGCCTAAATTATCACAGTAGTTTTTAAGCGCCTAACTTCCACCCAGCTACGCAATTTGCCAACTAAGAACTGTTATGTTAGTTGAATTTGAAATGTCGAAAACATAAAACACTACTGTGCTTACGCAAAACTGAAATGTATAGAAGTGGCATTATAAGTATTTTATGTATAGAAGTGGCAGCATAATCAACAATGAAGAAAAACTATACAAGGACCTTAGCATAAAACAATTGAATTATTATCCTTTAATAAATTCTTGTGCAGTGGCTATGTGAATTACAGCTTAAATGAAATCGTCCCAATACAAACTATCAAAGAGTCATTCTAATAATCTAACATAAATATCATTTTTATGTAACCTTTAGTAATATTAATAAAAAAACGACTCTTTACTGATGTTCTGCTAGCAATGAGACCATTGATATTTTCTATTAAAGTAGAGTAATATAACTATTTATTTCAATAATAAATAATATTAGAGTCTGCTAGCTTACGCCTTTGACATCCTTATTACTATGACTTGGTCAGTATAAACGTGTATGTAGTTAAAAGTTTGAAAAACTTGTAGTTAATTATAAGAAAACATTTTAACCATATTACAACTAAGATCTCACTTGTAAATAAGCATTTTACCTATCGTTTATTAACTGGTCATTAAGTATTAAAAAGTATTGCATAGAAGAGTCTAACATAGCGCTTTACAATCATTTGCTTGAGTGCTTTTAATTTTTTTTATAGCGATATAAAGTCATTTTTCTCGAATGAGAGACTGGCTGGAAGTTTATCTACGATATTAATAGGTGTGGTATGTGTTCAGTGAGAATTAGTTTGTAATGTTATCTTGATATTATATAGCATAGACTATAATTAGTTTGGACGCATTAGGTTGCTTTTCCTAAGTCATTATTTTCTTAATCCTCGGCAAAAAACACGGATGTCATAACATGTGTAATTGTGTACCTGCTAGAAGAGACAATTAAGATCTGAGAATCAGAAAACATAATATTTATGTTTCGGAAGCGTGATACTGCAAGTCGTTTGCAAACATTAGAAAAATCTGTTACTCATATAATATTGTGTAATAAAAATATCAAATTTTAATAATTGAATCTATTATCGAGTTATTGCAAAGTTAGCTGTTTGTAACCTAGATGGATAGTTTACGTAGTTGGTATGTATGAATTTTGACGTTAACGATTTACATAGTTATTATTAAATGTATTATTATATAAAATAAGATAAATTAAGTTTGCAAATTACATGGAGTGTTACACGTGAAACATAATACACGCTCATTAAAAGTTTTCAAGCAGTCGCAGTCATACAAAAGTTAGTGTGTCCAGGAGTATAAATCAAGGGGATATTGCGGCTGTTTAAAACTGTTGTTCACCAAAGAGATCTCACTCTGAATTGTCTCTTCGCTTAAGTGGCACATCTTTGCCGGGCTATAATTTTTAAGTGCGGAGGCCACGTCGTGTTTGTTTTGGTGACAGACTCTGGCTTGCGAGCCACAAGCCACAGCTACTGTCCCTTTAACGACTACAGCGGGGACCTTGTCTTAAGACACTATTATCTGTATCAAAGCTACTGTAGTATTTTCAGAGAAGAAATCTCACTCAAGCATAGGCCTAAAACTCACCTTTTTAGAATAAGCCCGTAGTTAATACAGGTCCTAGTATACTTTTTATTAAAATATTTTACTAATGGAATATTTGACGTGTTTGAAGTTTCGCAGCGATACACAATGGTCGCTGGACGCACCATCATCTGTGCCAAAATATATTTGTAAATATTTTTCCATTTAATTAGTCGTATTCTATTGAATATTATGATATGATATATCCATAACTTTTATGTAGTTACGAGCATTTTGTGATTTTACTTATTACTGGAAACTAACATTTTCACCATTTTAGCATCTTTTGATTAAGGAAGGGCAATCAAAAAAGATGCCTCCACCAAAATGTTGCCAGTAATATGTAAAAAAGTTTAAAATTATTGTTCAGTAAAAATAATTAGCACTATTCCTTTACCTAATACAAAATTACTTCCCAAATTTTTATAATTATTAGTTAGACACTAATAAAAATAACTTTATGCAATATTTATCGTCTGCTTATACGGAACTGTAAGATACAACACCAAGATAATTTGCGATGTACCTACCTACTAACAGTATAAAAAATGCGCATTTTTCTGCTAAACGTATCTAATTTAACGTGCCATTGTGTAATTTATAGAATTTAAAACATACTTAATATCTATTTAAACCAATACTCTACAATTTTAAGAAATGTGTAAAGGGGTTGACTACATTTCGGCGACGCGCGCATGACACTTCTAGTGTTGCAAGCTCAGAATAATAACTAAAGCTATAGAAACCGGACTAAAATAGCAACACAAATTCATCAGTTCGCACTATTTTAACTAATGAACCTAGGTGATGTATTGGAAAGAGATCGATTGTCCCTTTTCTTTCGTTATTTCGAAGGTATCACCAGATTAGTGAAACGAACTGTCAGCTTTTAAATCAATAGGTGCATTGTATTTCTGATTTTGGTCGGGCCAAAAGACTCGAGATTTTATTTTTCTGATGACCGAATGACATAACAATACAAAAAATAAAAACTAAGTGTCAACCATTTGTCGCACTCCAATCTCCTTTTCTAGCCATAAGATAGAACGAAACATAGTTGCACCTTCCTTCTATAGCTTTAGTTATTGTTCTGAGGTTGCAAGCGTCTATATTATTATGCTATGGTAACCACTTTCCATTCGGCGGGCGGACCGAAAGCGTGTCTGCTTTCCACCTAAATCGTACAAAAAAAAGCTACGAGTATATATCATAATAGTAAATTAACATTTTACAATATCGTTACGACCACATTTCATATTGCACTAAAAATTGTTTAACATAGACAAATGCGCATGATTCAGTTATGACTTATGATTGTACGATCAGTTATTAGTCAATAAATGAATTGACTGCAACAGATTTGCAATGCTTTGTCAAGACGATAGCTTGCACATCGGTGAAATTGACGTTTGATTTTATTCAAAAAGCTTTTATGAGAACATTACTTAGCCTATTCAGGCTTTTAATTTTCTTTACCATTGTTTTACGGTATATTTGGAAGGGTTTCTAGTTAATACATCATAATACTCTTTTGTATCAACAAACCAAATCTATGTCATAAGTAAAATAAGTTAAAGTCACTCTAAACTTGGTTCTTAAAGTTACTATGTGCCAAATACCTCTTTATACCCACATTTAATTTGACTTTACTAGAAACTCTTTCAAGTCAATTGTTTTATAAACATTGTGCACTTTACTTCACCGTCGCGCGTCGCTCGCCTCTTACTAATATTACAAACATTTTGAATCTTAAAACCAATAAACGGTTGTGTGGAA
The DNA here is from genome assembly GCA_947562085.1 of Eudonia lacustrata. Taxonomy (NCBI): domain Eukaryota; kingdom Metazoa; phylum Arthropoda; class Insecta; order Lepidoptera; family Crambidae; genus Eudonia; species Eudonia lacustrata. The sequence continues at coordinate 12,265,453 of OX387318.1, read as the reverse complement.
ATGTTGCATCCAAAGCAAGTAACTTGTATCTAAATGATTTGACTAATACTTTCTGCACATAATCTTTCTTATGAGAATTTATTGCATATTTTTATTATTCGATAGGTTAGTGCAGTATTTCGATTCGTAGCATTACATTCGTCATAATTATATTTCAATAATTGACATTTTGGAGTTTGGATTGCGCCGAACGCGCTTGTGAGTATTGGCGGCTTTGGCCGCGCGGTTTATCTTGGATGTAAATGTCGATTGTACTCAAGAATATAAATTTCTAATCCATTAGATTTTTGTGTTTTATTATATTTATTTACGTCCTGTTACGTCCAGCACTAACTTCTATCGAAAACGTTACGTAAGTATGGTAAAGTCGTGATAACGTCATAAATTCTATGAAATGACAAGTTAATTATTAACTCTATTTACAGAGGTTGTGGCGCTGTGTCAATTTCCATAAAATATTTATCTTTTTACGCTTTCGATAATTATAAGTGCAAGGCCCTGTATCCTAAGGTACACTAAAAATAGAATAAAATTGGACGCCTGCGCACATCGAACTATCCAAAACCGTCAAATTTCTTCAAAAAATATTCAACCATATGCCATACACGTAAAGTTCAAAGTATATTGAGGACATTTGACAGTTTGTGGTAGTCGATGTGCATGTGTGTGTACTTTGTATAGCTTGGGGTGGAGCGTAACGAATTTCGTTAACTAACGCGAATAGCTACGCCACACTTAAATAAAATAAAGTTGGTAGCTGGAATGTCCCTGGATGAGTGACCGCATACTGAGTGCATAGTGAGTGCATGCTCGAGGTGTCTCGTACAGACGGACGCCTGCACATCAACCTATCCAAAGCTGTCAAGTTTCTTTAATAAATCAACCATATTCCATTACATACCTAAAGTTCAAAGTATACTAGCTGACCGGTGGACTTCGTACCGCTTTGACAGTTTCCATGACAACAAAACAAACAAAACGTTGACAGTTTCCATGACAACAAAACAAACAAATCATTCGTCCGCTTAAAAACACCCGTATCCCATGATGAACCCTTATAGCAGCGCCATTTACCGGGTCCAATTGCAAATCTAACCCATTCTCGAATCCACTTGAACACACACAGAAAATTTCATCCAAATCGGTCCAGCCGTTTAGAAGGAGTTCAATAACATACACATACACAATAGTAGATTATAAAACAAGCCATTTTACCCGAGACGTGCATATCGCATGCTTAATGGAACACTGACTCAACTCAAAAAAAACGATTTTTGGGAAATTGTTACAGAAGATCTTGCTATGAGGACTTATCCTACTTGTTGACGCATAAAATTAAAACTGATTTATTAATCATGAATGATTCTATTTAGACAAATAATAAACTATTGACAAGATCTGATTTTGAAAAAATGCCTGTATCTGTACGTAACTCAATTCTGACCTATCTACTAATGGGACAATGTTCCATTAAACATGCGATATAGCCACGGATAGTCACTTCGAGGGTAAAATTGGTTTTATACTCGAGTTTTACACTCTGCTTTTCACTTCGATTAAAAGGAAATAAAACAAGGAATAAGCATAACAAGAAAATTTAATTAATTTTTATAGGTAACGTAAAAATGACAAATAATTAGCTTCCCGCCACACAATTTTTCTTAATTTTTATTTTGATTTTTCCTCAGAATAATAACTAAGGCTATAGAAACCGGACTAAAAAAGCAAAGGTGTCACCAGATTTGTGACGTCATATTTGAGGTAATGTAGTGAGTGACTTTATAAAGGACTCAAGATTTTTTTTGATCACCGATTATCTGATGACCGTTTGACATAACAATACAAAAAATAAAAACTAAGTGTCAACCATTTGTCGCACTCCAACCTCCTTTTCTAGCCATAAGATAGAACGGAACTAAACATAGTTGCGCGATTTTTATTTTAGCCATCCTTCTATAGCTTTAGTTATTGTTCTGAGGATTTTTCAACTAGGTATGTGACGTTCGACTATGGTCTGAGCCGTAATGCCAAGTTATTATAAATATTTACGTTATATTTCTTTTACGTAAATGCACGCCTGTATTAATTAAACGTAAATCGTTAATCGTAAATTTATATTTATATAGTAATACATATATCGTAATTAAATTAAAATATAACCTAAATCTCATAAAAATATATCAATTAAATGAAGGTGTATTGTGTATGTGGCTGTAAGGCCTAATTGCCTTATTCTGTGTAAAAACACACTATGCCGAAGGTACGCGGCCGAAGTTCCGCGGCTGATTTTACGTTCCGACGTATTCGGCTGATATGACACACCATAAGTGCCGAACTTACGCCCCGCCCTCGGATCTTCGTCGGCAATCGAAACGAACTTCGGTCGCGTATAATGTGTGCTATAAAGAATAAGTTGCCGCTGAACTTACGCCCGACCGAAGTTAGGCTGTACGCTATTACGCAACGTAATTTCGGTATTATGTGTCGTCAGTAATTCAAATAGCATTGCAGGCGTAATCATGCCGAACTTCAGTCGCGTAATTTCGGCATAGTATGTTCCTACATCCTACACTTAGAAGAAGAAATTACTTTATGCACAAGATCATAAAAACTAATTTTATGCTGCCTTCTCTCGACATAAAGAACAACTTTACGAGCATGAGAAGTGAAAAAGATCTTTAAGTATACAACCTTATTTTTAGTTTATACGAAAACCGAAACAAGTTTCATTTAAAGAATCAATACAAAAAACAATTAAAAATAATATCTTGAAAACTCACAAAGTTACAAGCTTTTTGTGCTGATTCGTTGTGTGCTTTTAGTAGGGTATAATTTATTTGAGATTTTGTAAATATTATTTGGTCAAAAAGTAACATGGTATAAAAAATATTGAAATCGATTCTATTACTGATTCTGAACAAACAGTTTTCAGGTTTCGTATAAACTAAAAATAACATTGTATATAAAAAATGTCAAAGCGGTACGAAGTCTGCCGGTCAACTAGTTTATATATATAAAGATTAAGGACATTTGACAATTAGTGGTAAGTAGTCTGATGCAAGTGTGTACTTTGAAAAGTGAATGCCATTGATTTCTCTTCTGACTAGACAATCGAATGGTCAGCTCATATTTTAAAGACTCGAAATGCCGGGTCTCTGAAGGTGACCAAAATATAATATCTTAAGTCTCTCCTTTCTTAAGAAGGAACGTCAACGACTGTTATCCTACGAACCGTGAACAACAGCTGTTGTTCACGGTTCGTAGGATAACAGTCGTTAAAACCGCAATAAGCCAGTATGATGGGTTAGTAGTAGTCCAAACTATGAGTCAATAAATCTGTTTAATTCTGAATTCACTTACTTTAATTCCTTGGTTAACAATATATATCTACATTACGTTGTAGTTTGTAGCCTCATTTAGCTACAGCTCGCGTTAAATCACAGTTTGATATCCGTCTCCCCTCGCATCACTTGACTCAACATTTGGTTGCAGAGGGCTGCGTAAGGATTCAACTCTACCACCTTAAAACAAACAAAAACGAATTAAATACAGTCCATCGACTGTTATTATTAGACATAGAATTGTTAAGAGCGTTTACGCCGCACACTAGCGCTGCCAATGAAAAGAAACATATCTAGTAATTAGAGACAGAAAATCAAATTATGCTCAACAAACTATTGCTGTTCATTAGGTGACGTAAAAATGCTAAATTACTTCATTCAGATAGTTTGTTGAGCAGAATTTGATTTTCTATCTCTAATTACTAGATGTTTTTTTTTTCATTGGCAGCGCTAGTGTGCGGCTTAAACGCTCTTAGGCGCCTCTAGCGGATGTTAATTTTATTAAAATTATTTAGTTTAACGACTAATAAATGGAAACCACTCATGATTGAGTGAAATACAGGGCATAGGTGGAGCTTAATGGCGCAGTGGTTAACGCGCCCCGGCTGCAATTGTTGAGGCTAAGAAACTTTCATAAAGACCGATTATCGGATGGGTGATCAACAATTTATCTCGAACTGCTCCGTGCTTCGAATGGCACGTAAAAAGGTTTGTACCAGCTCCATTAGCAATCGTTAACAACCAATAATCCGTACTGGGCCCGCGTGGTGGTTTTAGCGCTATTTGTAGCCTAATACTTAACCTTTTTACCACCAACAACTTCTATAGAAGTTCGAGATTTTCGTGCCGTCCACGCCAGCACTTCTATAGAAGTTCTTCTTTGTACCTACTTTATTAAAATACATTTATACGTTGGCGTACAGCGGGACATCGCGTGCAGGATAGTTGGGCGGTGAAAAGGTTAATAAATGGTTCTTATTTTTTTGTTTTGTTTATGGTCCATTCTCTCTACCCATTTATAGGAAAGGCTCGTGCCCCAGCCCCAGCAGTGGGGACATGGCTGTTGATTACATAGCATAGAAACATTAGAACTAAAGCTTCAGAATTGGCGCCCGATATCTTTGGTATCACAAGCTTCCAGGGGTTGCGGTTGTATTCCGACGGGTCGTATTCTCGTAGCCGGCGAGGTAATATAGAAAGTTTAGGCTAAAACCAACCTGCTTCTTGGCAAACCCGCTGCCCAACTCAGCTGCTTCGGCGAAGGCAGCCCACGCGTCGTCCTCAGCTTCCCGCTTCCGAAGCAACACGCCTCTCTGACATAGCGCCAGTGCACGCGCGCGGCCCTTCTTACCCTCCGTCAGTTTCAGAGCAATATCCAAGTCTGCCATGGCATCTGTAGATACATTTATAACCTTTTTAATTACTCTTTGAGATTATCTCAATTCGAATGTTTATAATTATAATTATGTTTGTAATTTGCGACGTAAATACTACACATCAACCTATATCCAAAACTGAACTTTCTTCAATAAATGTACAACTATAATACCATGTAAGTAAAGTTCAAAGTCTATTGAGGTACCTATGTCAGTTTGTGGTGGTCTGACGTGCAGGCGTATGTATGTTTGAATGTTGCGTAAAACTGTAGCCGTTAAAACCCACTAACACGCATTGAGCCGCGTGGTACAAACCGACCTAACGAATGAGTTCGAATACCTAGTAAATAAATCTCACACTATAGAGGCATAGGCACTCCGATGATACTCGAGCAATGAGCAAGATGCTTCAGACACACTGCCAGACAGGCAAATATACCCCAAGAAATTCCAAATGGTATCGGTTACCGCTCGGTCACGGCCAGTAGCGACGTCTTACGGAGCGGAGAGTAGATTTCTAGTTCACTGCCTTATTTCTATCGCCGTAAACTATGACTGCTGTAATATAACGCGCAATGAACTAGTCGCGTCGCATGACGCTCGTCCTCGTGGTCAAGGCTATACCATCTCCCCTCTGCATCAGCCGCAGCAGCTGCGCGCGGTCGTTGTAGGCCGCCGGCCGGTCCGGGGCAGCTTCCACGCCCCTGTTAAGGAGCGCCAACGCGTCATCCAGCCGGCCCGCTTCGGCTAGCTGCACTCCTTGCGAGCACAGGGCAGAGGACTCTTTGTACGCAGCAGTGGTCGGTTCTAGGTAGGTAATAACAGAAGAATTAAGAGCGTTTATATTTTTCTGAAAACTTCTACGTGATGCTCCGGAGCGAGACCAACTTAAGCTAGGTAAATTTAATAAGCATGAAAAAAATGTAGATAATATGAATATAATTGTAGACCCAATTTAAAAAAATATATATCAATAGTTTCGTTGTAATATTTAAAACAAAGTGGGCGCGCTGGAGAGCATACTCGACCAGCGAGCCCACAAGGATAATTCCGTAACTTAAGGCTTTTCAAATTCGTTAATGACACCATTAAAATGTATATTAAATGTATATCAATCTACAATCATCAATTCGATATTTAATTTAGTCTATACCAATTCACGGCCACTTTTAAATTTCCTTACGGAACATTAGAGAAGCGCCTGGTAAAATGGCTATGGCAAAGTCGTCTTTAGGAGTAATTGAGCGTAGTCTATCAGAGCGTTGGCTTGATAATATGTTACAATTTATCAAGTTAATTAGATTATTCAACTGATTCAATTATACAGGAAAATAATGAAAATAAATATATTTTATTATTATTTTCGTGTAATAATTGAATCAACAATCATTATGGACAACTAATTTACATTGATTCTATGTTCATTTATTTTAAACCTGTCTAAAATAAACAACTAAAAACTAAGTCAACTACCCACATAAATCATTGTCAATATTGAATCGCAACTAAAAGTTATTCGTGTTTTATTTGTCAATATGAAGCTTGGAAAATGACTTTCTGTATGTTCCGCAAGAAAATTTAAAAGTGGCCGTGAATTGGTATAGACTAAATTAAATATCGTATTGATGATAGTAGATTGATATACCTACATTAAATATACATTTTAATGGTGTCATAAACGAATTTGAAAAGCCCTAAGTAACGGAATTATCCTTGTGGGCTCGCTGGTGAGTATGCTCTCCAGCGCGCCCACTTTGTTTTAAATATTACAACGAAACTATTGATATACATTTTTTTAAATTGGGTCTACAATTAAGTATACAAGGTGTCCCAAAAATGGCACGCCAGGCTAACACTGGAGATAGCTTAGCTATAAACCTATCAGATAAAAAAAATAAACAAAAAAAATAAATAATTAAAATAAAAACAAACTAAAAGTGGAGTTTTTAGAAAAGAAAAAAGTGGCATTTTCTTCAAAACTATGAGACTTTTACTAGAGTCATGTTATTTTTATCTGATAGGTTTATAGCTAAGCTACCTCCAGTGTCAGCCTGGCGTGCCATTTTTGGGACACCCTGTATACTTACATATTATCTACATTTTTTTCATGCTTATTAAATTTACCTAGCTTAAGTTGGTCTCGCCCCGGAGCATCACGTAAAGTTCTTTAGGTACATACAGTTATTTTTTTAACTTTAGAGCCACTTTATAGAAAACATTTTAAAATAATGAACAACTCTGTAACTGTCGGTAGTAACGTTTTTACGACGTACCTACTATTTTAATTCTATTAAAATTGGCTTTTGGTTTGGAAAAATTAAAACTTTAAAGTCTGTATGGAATATCAAAATGAATAAACGAGATAGACGAGATTAGAAGAGTAGAGCAGTGTGTTTCCACTAAGGGTGAGCAATCCAAGTGAGTCAGCAGGAACCACAACACAATAGGGATATAGCTAAGCTACCTCCAGTGTCAGCCTGGCGTGCCATTTTTGGGACACCCTGTATACTTACATATTATCTACATTTTTTTCATGCTTATTAAATTTACCTAGCTTAAGTTGGTCTCGCCCCGGAGCATCACGTAAAGTTCTTTAGGTACATACAGTTATTTTTTTAACTTTAGAGCCACTTTATAGAAAACATTTTAAAATAATGAACAACTCTGTAACTGTCGGTAGTAACGTTTTTACGACGTACCTACTATTTTAATTCTATTAAAATTGGCTTTTGGTTTGGAAAAATTAAAACTTTAAAGTCTGTATGGAATATCAAAATGAATAAACGAGATAGACGAGATTAGAAGAGTAGAGCAGTGTGTTTCCACTAAGGGTGAGCAATCCAAGTGAGTCAGCAGGAACCACAACACAATAGGGATATAAAAGGTAGGTTTAGGTAGGTACCTGTTTGTCTGTACTTTCCATCTTTACCTGATGGGGAAAGTCGATGGGGGGGAAAGAATAATTGCGTAGTATAATTCAAATAATTATGTACTTGCCTTCCTCATACTCGAAGCTGTCACCGTTGTTGTCTGCTACATCACCGATAGTTGCAGTGGGGTCAAAAATACTCCTCAAAACCGCTCTATCCCTTTCACTCAAATGTTCCAAAGCAGCCATTATTACACTTCGAGACAAGCGTTTAGTTTAAAGTATTATAACCAACTAACTCAGGAACATTTTAATCTAAAACTTGTTTCCTTGAGACTACATTACGTATTCGTTATTAAAGATTACTACTTGTTTCCAACATTCCGACAACCAACAGCCGAAGTTCCAGTTCTAAGCTAAATCTTAATGTACCTGCTTTGATGTGAAACCACTGTTTGATCAAATATGTTAATGAGTAGGTAACCGGTTGGCTGTTTACATTCAAGTTATTCATGTTTATCAAAGCGACAATCTTGTTTAGCTGTAATCGTAAATTAAAGTTGCATTAAAATCAATGTAAACAGAAAAGTACAGGTTGCATTTAATATGATTTTTTTATCGTAAATGTAAGAAATCGTAATTGTCAGAAGAAAAACAAAAAATATTTTTATACAATTTAATAGTGTTTTCGGTTAACATATGTATTTATAAACTAAAATACCTATTTCTTAAAAGTAACGCAGAGAATTATATTGGCCCGACCGTTGTCTACAATTTTAAGGTCCCCAAAGATCAAACAGTCAAAAACGTTTACAAGGCAGAAAAACAATTGCACGATTCTAATTTGAATAGCAAGGTTTAGATTACGCTAAAGTTGAAGTAGTCAAAACAGAAAATAAACTTAGGCTAATCAACTCTTAATATAAAGTCATCAAAAACACCCATTAATTGGTAGGTAACTATTACAGTACCGACTTTGGCCTCAATAAATGATGTTAAAAATAATGTACATTAAAAAGAGGTTACATTGACGTACCTTTCAAGTAATTTGTCACCAAATAGTTATATATTAATGTGTATATAGCCATTTAGGGGTTTTTGCAGCATTGCAGGATATGAAACAGAGTTCATTGCTGGTCCGAAAGTGAGTCGTAACAAAAACATCATTTACTGCATACATATACCTAATTGTTTATGACTGGTACCACAAACTGTCAAATAAAAATATGTAATGTGGATACTGGATGTACCTTTCATATATTCTTATTGATAATTATTTGCGACTTGTTGGCATATCACAAGAAATAAAAAATAAAATTTAAATTTCATAAAACATTATCGAGGCTTAGTATGTTGCTATTGATAACTTTAAAATATTAAACAGTCTTGCTATTTTGAATGAATGCAATCAATCCAATCCCTTTTAAACGAAAAGCAAGAATAAAACACATCTACTACAAGCAATAAATATGTTAATTGGCACTAAAATTTGTTCACAAAACATGAACCGATTATTTACAACATGTGTATACAGATAAGAATAGTAATTAAACTATATACAAATTTTATAAGTCAAGAAAGCGTTCCGAATATTAATTTTGTCTGGTACACCTGAGTTTTAAGTGATACATGCAAAACCTTACAACAAACTGGTATATTCTGTCATTGTGTATAATATTGTTTTTTAGTCACAAAAGTAAAAAATCCTGTTACTGATATAAGCTATATCTAGTGACAGTCACAGAAATAAACGAGATAGCATCATCATCAGCCTATACTAGTCCACTGCTGGACATAGGCCTCTCCAAGTGCACGCCACCGAGCACGATCCGCAGCTACTCTCATCCAGCTCTTGCCAGCCACTCTACGTTACGAAGATAACATACTTGTCTGAAACTATGCTTCTACTTGTTTCAAATGGCTAAAATACATTCGACATTGGATTTTTAAACCTTACATGTATTTGGCCAGTTATTACCTTCATTCCCAAAACAGAGACCACTTACTTGGTAAAATTCATAACACTTGTTTTTTAAAATACAACTGAATCGCTTGATGTAAATTTACGTCAAAATGATTTAAAAACCTTAATTCGTGTGCCGCCGCAATAGACAAGGCCATTACAGCTCACAGCAATATTTAAGCTTTCGCTTAATTTACAAGTAGAAGAAATATCTATAACTAGCTCACACTGTGTATAAAAATTTAATCTAGCAATTACATCATAGCCCTTGTAGAAACGCTACCTACTTATAAAAGGTATAGCTTGAGCCAAGCAGTTAACTAGCTCTGAACATAGGGTCGCAATCCATCATCATTCATCATCATCATCACCCTAGTCGAAAGTAGTAGAGATCCAATTCAGTGTCTACAACAAATCTCGTTGTAAAAGACAATGATAGTTATCTTTGTTATACTTGGCAGAACATAATGTCTGAGCAGATGAGGCAACTATCGACATCAATACATTGATTTCCGAAGTAGAGATTACTTGTGACAAATTCAAAGCTAATTACTATCATATTCAGATTACATTGAAAGGAATTTTCTCAATTACTAGCTACTTATACTCCTGTATAACTTCTCCATAGATGGGATAAGGCTTGTAATTAGATGATTATTCTATATCACAATCCTCAGTTACATTAATATAAACTTACCTTATATTTATTGGTTTCACACAACCAGACACTTACTTCGATGCAATGTAAAAAAATAACTGTTACATTTATCACAGTTGGCATTGTCGACATTGTTGTCGAATTAAACAACATTGAGTTACTACAACTTAGCTTTGCACATGCAAGGGCAAGTTATCTTGTTGCGTGTCCCAAAATGGGTCGCTGTCGCAAGCCTTAACTGGAAAATAAACTACGACTAGCATTTTGTGGCATAACAGCCATGCAATAACATACACATTGTCATCGAAATAATTGTGGATATAACTCCCATACATCTCAGTCATTCTTGAGGCCATCATTAATTATATTTGTGTCAATAAGTATTATATACCAAATGTGACCTATAAATCAATATTTAAGTAGAAATATTATGTTTCAATGTTCCCGATATTGCTGCAAAAGTTTTTTACTCTATTTAGGGGGAGATAGAATAGTCAGGTTGGCTAGGTACATGGACAATTTTGACACACTTGTGATATTCTATCTTTTTTACATATCAACGACTGAAAGGAAATGTTCACTAAGCGACATTAACAAGTTTTACGATTTCATTTCTAAATATACGAAATTAAAACTACTCTCTCGTAAAGTTAGCTCAATGTCGCTTAGTCAATATTTCCTTTCAAGCATTGATATATAAAATCACCGTTATAAATAATCATTTAAAGGTTTTTTGTAGACCATGCACCTTTAATTTAAATTAATATCTAGATCTGTTTTTGTCACCAAACTGGTAGGATCAAAGCTGCACAATGCTTCTTTGGTAATTAGTAACACAAATATAATTTATGAGCATTAAAAACCTAATAAAATAATATAGCTAAAAATATACAATTAGCAAGTATCTTATCCTAAAAATATACTATACAATGTAGAAAAAACTAGATATAAAAACTTTTGCTATGAAGTTAATCAATTGTATATACACTTTTAGGTGTGTTGCAAACTTCTTATTGTATTAGTGTTATAAAGTAATATGTAAGTGTATTAAAGTAATATAAACATATTGTTTATAACTGTTTATATTACTTTAATAAGCTAAATAAATGAAATTTGAGCATTCATATTGTAAAACCATTCAGCCACTTTGGTTTCAAATTAAATTTTGTTAGGTTATTATTACAAAATTGTTATTTATATTTGCAACAACACATAGTTCATGTACACACAATTAACATTCGAGTGATCAGTTCATAAGACAGCATATTGAAATATTTTCAATACTGAAGCTCAGTTTATCAGTAAAATCTATCACAACAAGTGTGGTTGTTCCCTGAAATGAGCACTCTTGACTTTCATGATATTCCTGAACAACTTGCAATTTACTCATAGATATTTAAACTATAGTTTTTACAATTGATTGTCAAAAATTGTAAATATAGAAAAACAATCATGAATAAACTATTTGTTTTACATTAGTAACCCTAGGCAATACTACTTTAACATTGAAAGTTCTAATGTTCATTTCCAAATTTTTAATTTCCAAGGGAAATAAGAAACAAAAATTATCATTGCATATACTGGAGATAAGAAGAAATATGCAATGGTTCGAAAATTGTTATTATTGCCATGGAACAATTCATTTGTACATACAAGATGTGAAATTTGAGAATACAATATACAATATACCCACATAGATACCCCAGTCATAGGCAATTATCTTACTAGTTACAGTATATTTGCAATTAAAATGAATAATATAAGTCTATAAATAAATTACAAATTGTGAAATTCAAATAGACATAAGTCATGAACAGCAACCATTCATTTGAATTTACTATTTTGGGAAATGGGCCAGTTGCTTAGATGGATCTTATTTTAAAGTTGAGTTATTGAATGACTTAACATTTTAGTAATGCTACCTCCTTGCAAATCCTTTTGTGCCATCAGGTCCCCTAGGAGTACGTATCACGAGGACCCCTCGCGGAGGTGGTGAGGGGAACACTCCGGCTGGTGTTGCTCCCGGTGGCAGCCTTGACAGAACTTTACGTTCTTTTCCTTTGGTATTATTGTCACTATGGCAGTTTTTTGTCTTACCACTATTCTGATTTAGGTTCTCATTGAGATTATTTGCTTGTAGTTTATCTTGCAACCGGCTGAGACTGAAAATAAATACAAATAAACATTAAGTTTGAATAAAATTCTGTACAAAGCATTTTTAAATTTTTGCTTCTGTAAACAGCTAAATCACGCCCCTTACTAATGAGGATCAAGCCTCAACAACGAGGATACAAAATGCTAAAGTCATTAAGTACTGCCTGCCTAGTGTTCCCGAAATACTGCAACCTTGGCAGTCACTCACTATGCAAGCATGAACCATCTTAGAACACATTTTGCTTATTATGGCGCAGGTTGGTGTCCAAGTCCTTTACTATTATTTTAAATAAAAAAATACTTGTTCTGATCTGCGTAAGATTGCGCATTAGCAGTATCTAAATTATATATAAGCTAATTATCTTATGTTTTTTAATGATTAAGCCCGTCACAGACGCAGCTATAATATAATTATAGCGAGACATGTTACGATATATATCCATAGTAATCTTCGAGCAACCACAGACGAAGCTATAATAGTCAAAGTCAAAGTCTAAGTGATTTATTGCAATTAAGTGAACAAGAAGGTCTTATAAATATTAGTGCTAACAACTTAATTACCTTTTACAGTTACTGCAATATTGTTTACAAGTATATGTAGTGGTATAATAACAATAACTTATGGCAATTTCACAATTTACTTAATTTAACTAAATAATTTATGTTTTATCAGCAAAAAACTCCTCAAGAGTATAGTAGCATTTCAAAATTAAGTATTGTTTTAAGTTTTTACTGAAAAGAGTAAATATAGTTTCTGTTTTTATATTGGATGGTATTTTATTGTATATTTTAATAGCCATATAGTATGGGCTTTCGTTAAGCATTTTAGTTCTAGAAGTGGGTAAGCAAAGCCTATCCTTATGATGAGTGTTTAATTTGTGCGTATCTTTTATCTTTTTAAATATTTTTATGTTTTTAAATACGAAAATACATATCTCTTGTCTTGTGTATATATATTTCTATTACGTCACCAAAATATGTGGACAGATATAGCAAGATATATTAATATTATATTATGGTATACGACCGCGGACTGAATGAAGGCAAAAATATATATTATAGTATAACTACCGTGTGTGGTGGATTGCTATAATATAATATATAGCACATCATATTAATTAATATTATAGCTAAGTCTGTGACGGGCTTTGAGTTAATGAGAACCTTACAATAATAGTTACAAAATTTTTAAAGTAATAATTATTTGACTAGGCAACCCCTTTTCCGAGTATGTACGAATTTCGCACAAGCAAAGCAATGTTCACAAATAAAAAAATGACAGTTGCAGATTTTTGGTTATGTAAACATTAGATGAACTGAAGAGTATACAAGAGTGTAACACATTGCTTAATATGATGTGGACTTACTTGTCGTCAATAACGTCTTCTGGGCTTCGAGCCTCACCCAATATTCGAAGGCGCGCTTCTTGATATTCTTTCTGTCTTTGTTCAAGAGTTTTGACAGGCCGTGCTCGGCTCTCGCCATTCATTTGGCCGCTGCCAGAAGACGAGGGCCTTTTTAAAATACGAATTGTAGGCTCCGGCATAACGCACTGAGACCCAATACACGCGTTATCCTCAACAGTAACCTTGCAACCCTTCAGATTCCTCACAGGCGCGCACTCACTGGACATCAGCTTGATCTTTTGATCTAACTGTAACATGGAAACGCTTGATGATATATCAGCATAGCAGTTAACATTATTATCAGTGAACATTATCAACGACATTTACACTTTACAACTTACACCAATCTCGTCCATATCCTCCCAACTTTCACATACGTCAACTTCATCCTGGGCCGCCATTTTAACCATAGAGTATCGATATTAGTACATCACTAAGAATTTGTTGAAAATATTAGAGATTTATTCATTTGATTACTCTGATAAAGTAATAAAGATTATTTTATTTTTGACTCGGCCTACCTCAGATTTATCACTGTCATAGACGCCTTTTTTGTCGAACTTACACGGCCGACTAAAAATTAGCGTTGGCAACACTGGTCATTTATTGTCATACACGTTGATATGAATGAACTGAAGTATTTGTGATGTAGTTCGTTCGTTTCGTTCTTTCGTTCGTGCTATTATTTGTTTTGTGAAGAAAGAGTGGATTCTTTTATTTACTAATAAAATTACGATAAAATCATACTAAATCGATATGTAATTATTTAAGCGAGGCAGCTTAGAGGTTAGTGTTTATAGTTTTTACAACAAATACATTAGACAATCTATGATAATTAAAAATCATATAATATAGGTTACGCATCCATGTGGTGTTTAGTAAATTTATTTTTCTTTACAGGGAATAAACATGACTGCAAAATCTTCATATACGTCGTCCCTCACAGGAATGACATCTGTTGATCCTGATTATGTACAGTTCTTGATATTCAATGATGAAGATATCAAGAAACTCAGTGTTACAAAGATAACCAACACAACATCTTTTGATGCTTTGGGAAACCCTACTCCAGGAGGACTGTACGATTCTGCGTTAGGACCAGTTAGGGACAGAAATGATTCGTGCAGCACTTGTAACAATGTGTTACTCCATTGTCCAGGTCATTTCGGCCACATTGAGTTACCTCTGTGTGCAGTCAACCCTTTGTTTCTCAGAAACATTTACACAATATTTCGAATCAGCTGTCTAAAATGCTTTAAAATTCAAATGGATGATAGCATGAAACTTCTATTAAAACTACAGTTGCAGTTAATTGATGCTGGCCATGTAACAGCGGCTTTAGACTTGTCAGATCTCAAGGAATTCAATAGTGAGTCTTCTACACCAATTACATCTCATAAAGTCATTAAGAAATACCAAAAGCTATTAAAAAGGTCTGATCCAGTTACTGAAGCTTTTCACAATAAAAATACTGACAAGTTAAGAATGCGGTTGATAAATAACTACTTTAAAAATATCAATATTGCAAAGAAATGTATTTATTGCAAAAATAAGTTGATTAAGGTAACTACATCTGATGGCAAATTAATGTACAATTATAGCGCAGATGGTTCTGAAAAATCCATCAAAATATTAATGCCAGACGAAATAAAACAATTTTGTTCAAGCATAGCTGAGAATGATGAAGATATTTTAATGACTTGTCTACCTGTGTTGAAGAACTCTAAATCAAAACCAATCACTGATGCATTTTTCATGAAGGTTATTCCTGTACTTCCACCCTGTGTCAGACCATGCAATGTATTACAAGGAGAATTAATAGAACACCCTCAAACAAATGTTTATAAGAATATTCTCAACAATGCCTTTGCTGCTAGAGTTATTTTGCAAGTGATGGCATCTGATGATCATCAAAAAGCAATTGACAATTTAGACAAGAAGCCAAGAGGGTTTTATGAAGGGGTCATGGGAAAGTCTGCACCTGAAAAACTGCATGTAGTTTGGCAAGACTTACAAAAAGATGTTAATAATCTTTTAAGTTGTGAAGGACAAGGAGTAACTAGTCTAGGTCTTAAGCAAATAATAGAAAAAAAAACTGGTGTTATACGAATGCATATGATGGGTAAAAGAGTGAACTTTGCAGCTCGGTCAGTTATCACACCAGATCCAAATGTGGACATTGATGAAATTGGCATTCCTGATGCTTTTGCCAGAAAACTTACATACCCTGTACCAGTAACGGAATGGAATGTAGATGAATTGAGGAAAATGGTAATCAATGGACCTAATGTTCATCCAGGTGCTGAGAAATTAGAAATAGAAAACGGAACAATTATACGAATCCCCCCAGATTCAATTCAGAAAAGGAAAAGTCTTGCTAAGAGATTATTAACTCCTGATGAGTATAAGTCCTCAGGACTAAAAATTGTCCACAGACATTTAGTAAATGGTGATATAATGATATTAAATCGACAGCCTTCCTTGCACAAGCCTAGTATGATGGCACATAGAGCAAGAATTCTGCAGGGAGAAAAAACCCTTAGATTGCATTATGCCAATTGTAAATCATATAATGCTGATTTTGATGGTGACGAAATGAATGCCCATTTCCCACAAAATGAAATAGCAAGGAGTGAAGCTTACAATATTATGTCTGTGAGGAAACAATATCTTGTGCCAAAGGATGGTACACCACTCAGTGGTTTGATTCAAGATCATGTCATTTCTGGAGTGAAGATGTCACTAAGAGGAACATTCTTTACAAAATCTGATTATCAACAGTTAGTGTTTCAAGCATTATGTAATCACAAGGGTGAAATTAAACTTCTTCCACCAACAATATTAAAACCTATGACCTTGTGGTCTGGGAAACAAGTTCTATCTACTATTATAATTAATACAATACCAAAAGGAAAATTATATTTATCATTAGAAGGAAAAGCGAAAATTAGTTCAAAAGCTTGGCAAAAATATGAGCCTAAATCTTGGAAAGCTGGTGGTAGTCAATTTAAAAATCCCAACAGTATGTCTGAGGCTGAAGTTATAATTAAAAAAGGAGAGCTTTTGTCTGGCGTTTTGGACAAAACCCACTATGGCGCTACACCATATGGCTTGGTGCATTGCATGTATGAATTATATGGAGGAGACAGTGCCATTGCTCTACTTAGTTCATTTTCAAAAGTTTTCACATTTTACTTGCAATGGATTGGATTTACTCTGGGTGTAAAAGATATTCTAGTTGTTGATAATGCAAATGAAAAACGTGACGAAATTGTCTGTTTAGTTCGCCAGGCAGGACGGTTAGCTGCAGTAAAAGTCACAGAATTACCTGTAGATGTTGATGACAGTCAATTGAAAGAAACTATCGGTGAAATGTACACTAAAGACCCAAAATTTAGGACAAATTTGGATAGGCAATACAAAAGCATGCTCGACTCTTACACTAATAACATTAATAAAGTTTGTTTGACAGAGGGTTTGCTAGAAAAATTTCCTTACAACAATCTGCAATTAATGGTTCAATCGGGTGCTAAGGGGTCAACTGTCAATACTATGCAGATATCTTGTTTGCTTGGTCAAATTGAGTTAGAAGGTAAAAGACCACCTCTTATGATATCAGGGCGATCTTTGCCAAGTTTCCCACCGTATGACACTTCTCCAAGAGCGGGTGGTTTTATTGACGGTCGTTTTATGACAGGCATACAACCACAAGAGTTCTTTTTCCATTGCATGGCTGGACGTGAAGGTCTTATTGATACTGCCGTCAAAACCAGTCGATCTGGTTATTTACAGAGGTGTTTAATTAAACATTTGGAAAGCTTGAACGTAGCTTACGATCACACAGTCAGGGATTCCGATGGTAGTATCGTACAATTTGCCTATGGTGAAGACGGTCTTGATGTTTTAAAATGTCAATTCTTAAAAGAAGAACAGTTGCCATTTTTAGACAAAAATTCCAACATTGTTGCTAGTAAATCTGCAATTAAGAAACTTAAAGGAGATACTGACGAAAAAAGTATAAGTAAATCTCTAAAAGCATTAAAAAAATGGAAAAAGAAAAACGGAAGTCCTTTTAAACAACGAGCCAGTGGATTTACTAAGTTTTCTGTACAAGCTAAAAATGATGTTGAACTGGAAAATACACCAACAGACAGAACTAGAGATCCTAATTATTGGGAGCTAGAAAAAATGTGGCACTCTTTAGACGAAAGTGAGAAACGTCAATATGTCAAGAAATCTTGCCCAGATCCTATTCCCAGTAAATATTCACCAGAGTATAAATTTGGCGTGATAAATGAACAACTGGATGGAATAATTCAAAAATATTTAAAGAATCGTGAACAAAGTGCTTATGAGAGTTACACAGATAAAGATAAGTTTATAGAAGTGATGAATGCCAAATACCTTGCTTCAATGGCTGTACCTGGCGAACCTGTGGGCCTCTTAGCAGCTCAGTCTATAGGAGAGCCTTCCACTCAGATGACACTGAATACTTTCCATTTTGCCGGTCGTGGTGACATGAACGTCACTCTTGGTATACCGCGTCTAAGAGAAATTCTTATGACTGCATCAGCTAAGCTTAAAACGCCTAACATGGACATACCGCTTCGAGCTGATATACCTGATGCTCAAAAAAAGGCTGATAAATTAAGACAGAAACTGAATAAAGTTACAGTGGCAAATGTCCTAGAAAAAATCGATGTACATAGTGAAATTGTGACAGAGCCTGATAGACAATTGAAAACGACAATGCGTTTTGTGTTCTTACCACATGCGCAATACAAACCCCAGTACATAGTGAAGCCAGCTCAGATAATAAAACACATGCAGAAGAATTTCTTTGAGGAAATGTTTGCGACGATTCGCAAACAGGCTAAGGCGACATGTGGTGTGCTGTGGTCATCAGACAAAGATAAGAAGTGGCGTGGAGGTGGGGGTGGGGAGGATGATGAAGAAGGCGATGATGCTCCTGAGGAGAAAACACATGCTGACAATGCAGAAGACAGTACAGACGACGAAGGGCCTAATGAAGACGACGACAATACTGATGTAAGCTTTGTTTTTGTAATATAGTTAAAACAATCAATTTGTAACCTTGATGGTTTCTTAGAGGTATCGGGTTTGATTTCCTAGTTAATAGGTACTTGTTTGTATTTTATTTGTTTTGGCCACTTAATCTATGATTTGTATGAGTATGTGTCCTATAATATTTAAGAGTCGTTTTACATTTCCGTGTCCCATACAAATTACAATGTTCTGATTATTTCAAGCCAAAGTTTATGCTTATGGGAAATGTAGATATCTTTATAATTTAGGAAGGTGTTAAATAAATCTCCACAAGTAGGATTCCCACACGCAACCTCTGATAATCTGGGTCAGGTGTGCTTCAAATCACACTATCGTGGCTCTGTCCAATCCATCATAATTTATCATCACTATCTCTACTCTTACTTAGAGCCTTATTTATTGTCAACAATTATGTCCTCAACATCTGATCTTAATATTTTCAGCACTTTTCCAAAAAAGTATTCCTTTGTGTCCTTCAAAAATGTACCTTTTAACAAGTCTCACATTTCAGACCAAAATACGAAAGAAGAGGACGGAAGAGCAAGAGTACGAAGACCCAGAGTCTGGAGAAGAAGATAAGTCTGACAATGAAGTTGAAATGGAAGTTGAAGAAGATAAAACTAAGGACGATGATGTTCAAGAAATCAAAGAGGATTCAACATTTGACCAAAGCAAAGTCATGACTTCTGTAGTTCACAGCTTACAGAATGCTACCAATTACGTATTTGACACCAAACGCTATCAGTGGTGCGAGTTGACTGTTCTATTCCCTATTGATTTCCTGAGGATAGATTTATCGCAAGCGCTAAGAGAAGCTGCTATGAATTCGGTCATACATGAAATCAAAAATATTAAACGGGCTATTGTCAACAAAGAAAAAGATGTCATCTACATCAAAACCGACGGCATTAACATTTTGCAGATGTTTAAATACAATCGCCTTCTTGATATGAACAGATTGTACAGCAATGATATTCACGCTATAGCCAATACTTATGGAATAGAGGCGGCGAATAAGGTCATCATTAAAGAAATACAAAACGTGTTCAACGTTTACGGTATCACAGTTGATCCGAGGCATTTAACCCTCATTGCAGATTACATGACTTTCAACGGTATATTTGAGCCTATGAGTCGTAAGGGTATGGAGTCGTCAACTTCGCCTCTTCAACAGATGTCTTTTGAATCATCATTGATATTTTTGAAGGAAGCTGTCATTAATTCAAAGAAAGATGACCTTAGATCGGCGTCGAGCTGCCTCATGCTGGGTCAGCCTTGCCGCAGCGGCACAGGCTCCTTTAGTTTACAGCACTACAGTGAAGTTATTGGGTAATGTTCTATTATTTTACGTTGTTAATTTATATATAAGCATACATTTTGTTTATTGAAATAAACATGCATTATGGTTTGATAAAATCCTTTCTATGTGTTTTTGGTCCTGAAGTACGTTTGTTAGCTCTTTGGGCAAGGAAAAAATACTTTATTGCGGTTGTAGTAAAGTAAAATCTTTAATGTAGGTAGTAATTAAGTTTAAATTTGTGTGTGCTTAGAATATTGCTTTACTTAAGTTTTAGAGTTGTTCTCGTCTTCGTTACTGCCACCAATAACATCAGGGTGCTGTTTGCGAGATATATCCAATGTACGAGCCATGTACATGACATTCTGCATATTAGTTAATAAAATATAACAGACGTGGCAATAACAGTGACCCAGATCACGATCGCCAGCCGACCTTCGACGAATGCACTTTATCTTGACAATCATATGAAATTTAAGTGTTTAATTAGAAGCCGATTTGACAATTCATTTTTGCCTTTTTAATTGCACTCGCCTGCATTTGCATCTGCATCCTTTTACATCTCAATTTTTGCATCTCGTTTGCAACCTGCATTGCATTACATAGGTACATCCACCATCCGATAACATTAATAAAAAGGAGAATTTGAATGGCTAAATTACAACAACTCGCCTCGTTTGTCACCAGTTGATTAATGATTACGGATTACTATTACAATGTGTAATCTTCTATCATGATTACAGATTAATGATATCAATCAATAAAATTCTGTTAACGATGTAGCGCTCGCGGTTGTTTCCAAGTATAAGGGATCGAATCCGGAACGAAGTAATTCGCTAGAGAACCAAAATTACTGACATAGCTCTTAGAATTAGCAAGCTGAAGTGGCAATGGGCTGGTTATATAAGCCGCAGGACCGATAACCGTTGGGGTAGACGTGTTCTAGAGTGGAGACCGCGACTCGGCAGACGTAGTGTAGGACGCCCTCCGGCGCCGTGGAGCGACGATATACGCAAAGTGGCTGACAGTGGTTGGATGAGAGTAGCCGAAGATCGATGATTATTACAAGACTAGCAACGGGAAAATATGCGATTTCACCCGCATATTTTCCCGTTTTTGCAACATTTTTACTTATTATTTATTTATTTAGTTTTCATTGCTGCTCCACTCCTATTAGTCATAGCTTGATGTAATATAGCCTATAGCCTACCTCAATACTGCCGCGCAATTTATGAACGCAGTAAAGAACATTTGAACAGTTTCGAGAAAATAGATCGTAATGTCAGCACCTCAAATATCACAATCACAAACACAGTAAGTTGTACTTACTGCGTTCATAAATTGTGCGGCAGAATAAATGGACTATTCAACACAAAAATAATTTTTCAATTCAAACCAGTAGTTCCCGAGATTAGCGCTTTCAACCAAACAAACAAACTCTTCAGCTTTACAATATTAGTATAGATAAAATTTTACTACAAAAGATCAAACAGCCTCAGGAAGCTCGAGTGGGAATCGAACGCACGACCTTTGGATAACCGGTCCAATGCTCTGACCGTTGAGCTACCGAAGACCCAAAAAGACTCGTTAAATTTTTATAGGAGTGTGATTTACGCTGCAAGTCAAAGGTATTACGTCACTATGAATTTACTGCCCCCACAGTCTGAAGAACACTTTTGCAAGTATTTAATACTGTACACTCAGGATTTTGTATACAAAGGCAGGAGCAGAAAAATAAACTGATTGATAAATGTTAGAAATAATACATACTTAATTAAAAATAATCCAGTAACTCGCAATAAACAAGGCTAAAATTAATTATTCATTATATTCATGATATTTTGTTTATTTTAAAAAGACAGTGTTGAAAACATTCCACGAGCGGGACTCGAACCCGCACCCCATGACATGCCGGGTCAGGTGCACTGTCAACTATGCTATCGTGGCTCAATCCAACTCGCCGAAATTAATCAACACTATCTACTTTTACTTTATAAGCCAAAAGAGCCGGCATGTCGTAGGGTGCGGTTCGGGTTCGAGTCCCGCTTGTGGAATATTTTCAATACTTTGTGCAACTGTTTTCAACGGCGATCGCCGACCGTACGTGTGCTAAGTAGTTCGAGAAGCGCGGCAGCCCGACTGATATTGAACTCCGGGATTTCGCCGAGCTTGTAAATGTAGGTAGCTAACTCATGCCTACGCACGGAATGACATAGCCCTACGTTAAGTTTACGATTTCGATACCAGTTATTGCTGGCCCACAGCCACAGCACCCTTTAATCTAATTATAATGACAAAGTAGATTCATTTACAATACCCAAAAGTACTTTTAATTAATTAATGGAAATCCATAGTACAAAAACATGTGATTTAAATAATATGTAGTGTTAATTCCGCTAAATCACTCGTTTGGAATTACAGCTTGGAATTTTATCGGTGTTGGTGTGCATTTTCGCTTGCACGCATTGTTTCTCCTGCTTGTGCATACTTTTTGCGGGCGCGGGAGGGCGTGCGTACTGTATCCAAGCTGTTATAAATGAGTGAGTTAGCGGAATTAACACTACATATTATTTAAATTACATTTTTTTTGTACTTTTAATTAGACAGAGCAATCTTTAACGTAATTTTGAACTGGTTTTTAATTTTAATACGAGTTATACAGTGTTTTTTTAACTGGTACAGTATTTGTAAATCTGAAACTACATATTGAAAACAATTTTGGCATAGTAAATTATATGGTCAAGTGTGAGTTGTACATAAAAAAATGAGTCAATTTAATCAAAATTTGGTAATGGAGATCATCTCTGTTCCACGTGAACAATGATCAGTTTATTGTATTTGAAGAAAATAATCGGAGCAGCAGAAGTTAGTCAAATTTTTAAGTTTCGGTAAAGGATCGAAGGAGAAATAAAAAAAAAACAGAGTTTCTATTATGAACGTTTTTTATTTCTCTAACGTATTTCTGTTTAAGAGAAACAAAAACGTAGTTTATTTAATAAAAAAATGATATTTACATCCATGTTTGTCGTCGACGCGTTCTACGCGTCGTCGCTATAAAGATTTAGGCGATTCTATTGTACTACTACTTACAAGGCACGTTTTACGTTGTCACTGACAAAAGATTGCGCATTGGAAAATTGCCAACAATATCCCATAGGTAAATACAAGCACAAATCTAGGTACTTACTAAAGCTATAAGGCTACACACCGTTCTTTTTATTCGTTTTAGACCCGCAGCTGAGTAGATCTGACCATGAAACTGAACGTTTTTCCCCAAGAAACATAGGTCAAAAAACAAGATATTTTTGTTAACTTTTCTACACAAAGTCTCCATTGACAGAGCATGGTTTGTATGGGAAAATTAAAAAAAAAACCTTTTTTGACCTATATTTCTTAGGGAAACTTGTTCAGTTTCATGGTCTGATCTACCCACCTGCGGGTTTAAAACGGTTTAAAAGAAAACGAGCGAGCCTTCAGTAGTCGCATATGATGTGTAACATTTGACATCTCACCTTAGTAATAAGCAATTTTAACATTATATTGTTAACATTACATTATATTATTTGAAATGATTTTTCATAACAATGAATAATTCTTTTTAATTAAAATTTTATTTAATTTAATTGACATTAAGAGTAAAGCAATACCGCGCGCATTCATTCGTCAAATCAAATGGCGCGCGTTTCCCCGATTGGTTGGTACATCCGACGGCTAACTCTGCCTCCGCGCGCTCATTCGTCAAATCAAATAGCGCCCCCCCCCCCCCCCCGACTTTCTGTTACACACTTCCGTCCCATTTCACGAAATCGCTTCCACAAATTGCAAGAAAGCGAGAGGAAAGATGTTACACATCAAAAGAACGGTGTAGATAAATTAACAAATGATCTTAAATAGAAATTTAATGTAATTTCTCTATAGCCTTCTTTGTTAGATTTAAATAAAAATAGAATGATCACATTAGCTTCTGGGCGTGCGGCGCTGCGAAACGCCGCATGTATTACACAATTAACTTTTATAAATAAGTAGTCAGCAAGAGTTCAATAATATCTAAACAAGCCAGCAATTTGATTGTGATTGGGGCATATTACTATATTCTTTATATTATATATAACACATAGGACAACAAACATCCGCGCGGTGACAGGTTCCGGTTGCTCGTATATTATTAAACTGCACTATATATAAAATCTTAACAAACTTATTTTTTTCATAGCCTAAGCAACGACATGTTTCAAGCAGGTTCTGAACATTTCACGAGAAAATAACAACACAATTTATGGTTTTTGTTTGGCACTAAGTCTGTTAAAGACTAATTAATTATAATTGAAACAGTCAACATTTTATTTCTTGTAGTTAAGTGAGGCAGGAGACCTAAGCATTAAGTCCACTTAGAATAAACTTTAATCCTCTCAGAAATTATAAGCAAAGTATGAATGGTTTTAGCTACCCTTGGTCAATCTATATGAAACTGTTACCCCCTTACAAATAAACAAAGAATAAGCTCAGAATAGTTATTCCGTGTTTTGTGCCTGTCTAGACTAAAAGAGACAAGACACGGAATAACTATTCGGACCTTATTCTTTGATGATTACATCGGTAGCAAAGAAAATTTAAAGATTTGTGATAATTTGTAGATTTTTTTAATCACTTCACTTAGCCTGCAAAATTAGCAAAACAGTTCCACATTTTACGGAATATTCCATTCTTAAAATTCATACAAAAGACATTATTCGAGTTGCTGCAATAGCGAAATTGTTTGAAATGCTTTAATGGCACTATATTAAAATAGTCACTATTTTAATTCAAAACGGAGAGTACTCACAATGCGAGGATTACAATCGGCAAGTCACTGTCTGGGACAGGGCAGTAACGTTGAACTATTTGGACCCAATTATATAACTTTTACGCGTCTCACGCTCTCAAGCATTAAAAACTAATTAAAACAATACTATTATGGTAATTAATAACTAATTAATAAATAACATATAGGTAATTATACTAATTAACAAGTCATCAAAAAGTGACCCCACAATAGTTGAAATAATAAGTGTTGGCAACACACAAGATATTGTCACAGCCCTGTTGATGTGCGCTTTTCATGAATTTCCGCTAAACAAAACATAATTGAAACCGAGTTATGACTGCACAATTTATTAGAATATTAAAATAATAACTCAAAAATAGTTTAAAAGATGTCTATGGTAAGAATTTTTTTTAAATAAATATATCAATGTTTAAAAAATATTATGTAGATATAGTAACACTGCAGCCTCGGCTACCAAATAATACTGTGGGGTCCAATGCTGCCACAGATACAAATATAAAACAGAACTTTACCGCTATTTTTATTTCTGAAAAACAATTCATTTGCAAACTTTTTATTTTACACACAGTTCCGTGGATCACAGTCAATTGAGCCTTATAAAAACCTTTATTTGTGTCTATGGAGCATTTTGAACTTTTCAAGGGCCGTTAGTGAGCGGATTCCGCTAGATTCGGATTCTTGGCGGACTTCCTCTCTTGCTTTATCGCTTTCTTATCGGCTGCTTTCTTGGCGATGGCCTCGTCGTCGGCGGGGTTGTCCCACTCCTGCCTCTTGCCGGACGCGAACAGGTTGTAGAATGTACCGCAGAATATGTACACACCGCCTGCGATGTAGAACACTATCCTCCATTGCGCTTGAGTCGGCTGTAAGTCAACAATGAAAAATGCTCTTGTTAAAAACCAAAAAGCAAGTCGTTTGCAGTGTGCTAAGTGCGAGATTTGTATAAGATAGAAAAGCATCGACTTGGAACTGCTTTGATACCATACCAATTCTGATTTACTCTAAACTCGCACAATCCACTCAGGTTCAATGTGTGTTTTGGAGAGTTGTAAAAGGTATCTAAGTATTGGGCCTTGGCCACAATCACCTCCATGGTCTAGTAATAAACTACCGGTCCGGTACTGGGTTTGACCCTTAGCGAAGCAGTTATTGGAGGCCATCACATTGTCATAAAAGGCGATTGATGATGGTTTAGTGGGTGAACGCCATTAGGTAACAATATGCTGGTGATACTGACCCTGCCCTCGATAATGTAGCCGGCGACGATGGGTGCAAGTAGCCCCGTCAGGTTTGCGAGGCAGTTGGTGAACGCCATCAGGATGCCGGCAAAACGGGGCGATATGTCCAAGTGGTTCACCTGATAAAGAAATAAAACGTGTGAGTACAAGACTATTCGCTGAATGCGATGGAACGCTATCACTATGATATCGATGAAACGAACTTGTGCAACCAACTAGCAGCTGCTTCCCCATATTATACAATTTGTAAAAAAAACCCTGTCCGATCGGAAAGGGGTACATAGGTATACATATAATTATAATAATAAAATATTCATGAAAATAAAAGAGTTATCGTAATTTAAAATGCAGGTTTTTTGTACCGAAATTGATCAAATTACCCTAAAATTAAGCTAATTTCATAAATGTGACCACACTTTCCATCAATAGCGGCAGCGCCAAAGGTCCTACCCTACCTATCGACGAAGTGCCGACAAAAGTATTGCCATGTAAGTTTTGTCATTTAGCTAAATTTTTATCGGGGTACTTAAATCTTTTTTACTTATTTTTTTTAAATAATTAGGTACCTACGTAAATATAACTGAATCTCGATAGGTACCTAATAACACCTTTACGGATCAGACAGGGTTTAATTAGGTACTCGAACTAGGCTGGATTATCCAGCTGTAAAACGTAATCACCTTGAAGCCGGAGTAGATGCCGCCGTTGAGGCCGACGCCGACGGCGAGCACTGCCACCGTGGCGGCGGGGTTGCAGCCGGTGTTCGCGGCGATGAACAGCCCGATGGCGGGACCGTATTCACCTGAAAATGGAAATCACATGGTGTATTAAATTGGCATATTTTACTGGTTAATTACCCAAAGATAAACGATTGAGAGGTTGCAGCAGCCCAACTAGATGGTCTGACCAAATCCGCTTGGATGGAGAAGCATCATCAAAGAGAAATTGAGGATAAAACTGTGAGATGCGTGCGATGAAAGAGACTTATCACCTATGCCTTGCAGTTGGCGGAAGTAGGTTGATGATGATGATGAAACCACGTAAATCATAAATGATATTGATGATGTAAGTGCAAATGAATGGAGAACATATTTTACGAAAGGAAATGTCCTTTCGTAAATCGTCGTCCTTTCATCGCACGCATCTCACAGTTTTATCTTCAATTTCTTGCAATGGCAAGAGGACGAGCAAAACTCCAGAGTGACAACTCACCAATACTGTTGATGATCTTCCTGACTTGCGTGTGGTTGAGCCGGTTGCTGGACAGCATCCAGTCCGCCACCACCGAGATGAACATCGAGAACAGCCACATGCACAGGTATGGCAGGGCGGACACGAAACCGTTCTGGAAAATAATACGACAATAAAGTAAGACATTAAAGATTTTCTTTATCTAAAGCCCCAAGATTTGTTGGTGGAAGTATTTTTAAAAGTTTAACTGTCTCTTTGTTTTGTGTTATAATACTCTTGCTATCGTGTATGACATACCTACAACAACCGCACCACATGTTACTTTCTAGGTAGGATTTTTTACTAAATGGAGAAATTGTTTTTAGATATAGATACTGCAAAGGATTTCAAACGGCAAACCTCGGATCATCATATAGCAAACAGTTATAAGGAATAAAGTATTTAAAATAAAGAACTTAAAACCGGCCAAGTGCTTGTCAAGTCGGACTCGCGCACGAAGGGTTCCGTATCATTATCTATAAAAACGACAAAAAATCATGTCTGTTGTATGGGAGCCCCACTTAAATAAATATCTATTTTATTTTAACTTAATTATTTACTTTTAAAGTGAATAATATAACTTAATATTCTGTGCATGTTTTAAGCGTCTACCTGTTGCCGTTATCAATATCGAGCAAAAAGAGTAAAAAAATCACGTTTGTTGTATGGGAGCCCCCTTAAATATTTATTTCAATTTATAGCGGCAACAGAAATACATCATCTGTGAAAATTTCAACTAGATAAATAGACTAGATAAATACTTTGACGTTTAGTAGCTGCATAATGTTGGCAAGCCTGCTAGGCTAGAATAAGAAAAAAGTCAGTTTGAATTCAACTGTACCACTTCGAAGGTAAGTAGCTCTGTGTTTGCACCCGAATTTCTCAGAATTCTACGAATATTTTTGCTTGTATATTTTTCTATGCTTAAATCATCATATTATGTGACTCTAAAAATAAAATAACCTGCCCTAGATTATTATTGATCGTAAAAATATTCTGCGATATTGTCGCGTGCATATTTGGGACGATATGCAGACTTGGCTCAATAGTGCTGTTTTTAGTCTATGGGACGGTATGCAGATAGCGGTAAAACTGCTACGCTACTGTTCATATATGACTCGTCAACTCGTCATGCAGTACGAACGCGTAAGTTCAAGTTTTTGAAGACATGCTTGAGTTAGTAATATAATATAGGTATTTATTCTGCCCATTAATTCTTGAACTGTCTTCTTTCGCAGTATAGTCAAGTCACGGGTTCGATTCGAGTATCATATCCTACCAATAGGCTTAGCCAAAGTAACATTAAGAAAACGATAGCGAAGTTCGAAAAGAATAAAATGTATGAAATTGACTTAAGCCGCGCTAAATCACGTGGTCAATCTTATGTCAATCCCATAAATTTTATTCTTTTCGAACTTCGCTATCGTTTTCTTAATGTTACTTTGGCTACCGCCACTGGTCCTTCTCATCTAGAAACAGATTGATGTTTCACTTTACTGTTTGTTTCCAATAAAGGGGTTTTGTTTTTGACTATTGTTTTATTGGTAAGTTAATTTTTGTAAGTGTGATATATATATTTAAAATAATAAGTAAACAATGTTAGGACAAGTCCAATATTAAATATTTTAGTACAGTTTTGAACCCCAAAATGCATTACACTAAGTTGCATGTCGTCCCATATTTGGTATAAACTGTTTTATTCCATTTAACGCTTATATTACCATATATTATGCACATTTTGCTTTTCATGACATAAAAAATTTATTGGCACAGCTGCATTTTTTTTACATTTTTTAAGGGTTCCATAAACTCAAAACTATAATTATGATATTTTTTTCCTGCAATGATATGAAATTCCATGCGGTACCTAAGGGGTTAACTTCTATTTTATTTTATTTTCAGCTAAATATT
Organism: Eudonia lacustrata; assembly: GCA_947562085.1. Classification (NCBI taxonomy): domain Eukaryota; kingdom Metazoa; phylum Arthropoda; class Insecta; order Lepidoptera; family Crambidae; genus Eudonia; species Eudonia lacustrata. The sequence goes on along the minus strand of OX387318.1, from coordinate 12,236,118 downwards.
TAATATTACTTTAAGATTTTCATTCGTCCTTTAGTTTTTTTAACCTGTCCGTAATTAACCTTATTTATCTAACCATAAAGTTGCAAAGAGCAACCCGTAAAACAATCTACCTACATCACCATTTGCTAACAAATTCTTAACCGGCCAAATGTAAAGAGGGCAATCACGACTGTCCATTCAATTTATTCAAACGAAATCGGTCCGCCAATTGTCAGAGAGTAGGTACTTAGTACTGTCGAGCCGGCTCTTGGATCTCATGCGAATGATTTGATGAAGCAATTGACCTCTCGCGACCTTACGACCTCGGCGACATCACACGCGACTACTGATTTATGACCGTAAGCTCCAGATGATTCGTTAGCCCACACGTGATCTATAAATAGACGGTAAACATATGGGAATATTAGCCGCGAAACGCACGAAACGTACGTAAGTAGGTAGGTATGTCATGCATGAGCGATTAGGCGTAGACACGCGCCAAATTGATTAAAGCGTGGTACTAAATGGTGATGGATCTTTTCTGCGTAAGTTTAAAAGTCTATTTTTGGTTGAATACGAAATGCTCGAATTTCGAATTAAGCGGGCGGCCAGGATGGTGCTGAGTCCTATTTATTGTTTTTTGTTTTTATTTTGTGTGTTTAAGCGTTCTACTATTTTATTGTCTATGTTGGTTCGTCTTTGTTTTGTGGACACGTCACCAATTTAGGCCCCTCCAGAATACCAGCGTTGCAGCGGCTCTATGTCGCTGTAGCATGTGCTGAGGCTGGGGCCTTCGTCTGTCTTTGTTTTGTATTGTTATTGTGAGTATCGTGTGATTTTGTAGTGTGTGCCAATAAATGTATTTCATTTCATTTCATTTCATTTCATTTCATTTCATTTCATTTCAAATGTTGATAGTGTCAGATCAAAACAAACGCTTTCAAATACATAACGGTAAAGTATGTTTTTCTTAATGCAAGTGCGTTTGACCATTAACTTATTGGAACTTATGAAGCATCGATCAAATTCATGTTATCTGTACAGTTACGTCTAACATAGAAGTTTTAACCGCTACTCTGTTATAATGGTTAGATCGAAGTTTTCGCCGAAAACTTTCGGAATCTAGAGGGTTCTAGCACAGATTACTTAATAGGTTTTAGTCTAGGTTTGAATGTTAGAGGGGGTATTGAATGTAGTGGTTTATGGCCCATTCTCTCTTATCCATCCATAGGAAAGGCTTGTGCCCCAGCAGTGGGGACATTATGAGCTGGTCATGGACCAGCTCCTAAACTTGCAGTTTTAGACTGTTTTTAGAATAGCAATCAAAGAACGTGAAATGTAAAAGTATTTTTAGGAGCGTGATTTCTGTTCAGACTAGTTTAACGCCAAAAATTTTAAATTTTCTAATGAAACTTATCTATATAAATATAGGTACCTAAGTACTAAAACGTTAACGTAATTTGGCCAAATGCCATAATTTTCACGAATGCCAGTCGGTGATCGATTAGGTAATTTGATTACTTTCCTTATTTATCCGTACTAATGTAAGTATTGGAAGTAAACACTTAGTATATTAGGTACCTACCTACTACCAACTTCTGTTTTGTAAATGGTACAGCCGACTACAATATGTTTTTAAAACATATGTTTATTAAACATATTATGTTAGTAAAAAAAATTAACGTCGTGTCTTTTAAAGAACTAAAAAAATCTAGCTTAGGATATAGATAACTACAAAATGCTACAGCGACAAGACATCAGCGCATGTTAAATAAGACGAAGTAATGTATATATGTATAATTAATGTATTATTTCTTTTTACTCAAGCAAAAATGTTAACATTGTCTGTTAAAAATATACTCTCATCTACATGAAGATAAAGTTGTTTTTTGTAATCCCAATATTTTAATATCCACTAAAAACTCCTTAGAGATTATCGTTAGCCCCGCCGCCATTGTGTTTGTGAGACCATCACGGGGTCTTTATAATGATAGTCGTAAATGCATAATGATAGCACTAAGCGGAAGGCATTAAACATCGAGTTGATTAGCTTAGGTGTCTTATATGATTAGGTATAATAATCTGCATTCTAATGTGATGTGCCGTGAGTAGTGACAACACGGTACTACAATCATTTATAACGTTGGCATGATAATAATACTCTCATTATTTAAGTAACCTTTACATCGTTTCTAAATGATATTTTAATAAAAAGTAGGGTATTTTAAAACTTAAAGCTGAGTTGAAAGTTTTAAAACAATACACGCTGTCCAGCACAAATTGCGTGAAATTCAGGCCTCTTTTTGCGTATGTTTCCGTTAAGTTTTTTTTTTATATTTGACGGGTAAGCACAGTGCCTTGATCTCACCTGATGTTAATGAATGAATGAATGAATTAAATGAATTGCTCTATCTAGAGAAATCTAAGAATTACACTTTAGACATCAGACCACAAATATTTACGTTTTTATTTTTTCGTAATTGTTTCGTTACGTCGTTTTCGTATTGATTTTATATAACTTTTTTAGTAAGTGAATTTGTTTTCTAATGTGGAATAAAATTTTCTTTAACCTTAGATAAAAACAAATAAAAAAATATACATACATACACAGGTACATACATACTTTCACGTCTTCCTCCAAAAAGGAACACAGAACATAAAAGTTACCAAGTTACCAATTTTGAAGTCTTCGTTAGTGACTTCGACGCCACATTTAGCATAAACAGAGTTGGGCTCCAAAGTGGAGTGTAGATAACACAGTGATAGGTTGTTAGCCGATTGCCTGATGTGCGAGTATCTTAGTAACCTTATCCCTTAGTCGTCTCTTACGACAAACTCCCACTTTATAATTTTCCCATTTCATCATGTGATCTCTTACGACGAACTCCCACTTTATAATTTTTCCATTTCATCATGTGATCTCTTACGACAAACTCCCACTTTATAATTTTCCCATTTCATCATGTGCCTATTCTATACAATTTATCCCCATTTCATCATTCTTCCCAGATCATCATTTTCATTTACGTGCATGGGAAGTTTAGCAGCTTGGGGGCTAATTATTAAATCTCACCTATGATTTTCACATTAAAAGTGACATGAAAAAAAACTAACTATGAAATATTATAATTCTTGCATTATTTACATTTTGATTATTAACCGAAAATTCTCGAACGGTATGTCCGTAAAAAAAGGTATTTTAAGATATCGCCCAGAACGGCGAATATTAATAAATTTAAAATCGCTATTAAAGAAAAGCTTTATAAAAAAGCTTATTATAAAGTGTCTGATTACATTGAAGACAAAACAGCATGGGTTTAAAATGCTCCAATCTATTTCTAATCCAAAATATTGTTAAGGTTTTTTTTTTTTAAACTTGTATTACTTGGTAACGTATACGGCATATAATTTTGTAAATGTCGTTACATATTGAATTAAAGCTGTGGAGTTTCTTGCGCCCATTCTTCTCCACAGCTAAAATATAGACGTCCTGAATGGGTAGTAGGTAAAATTATAGACGATTCAAAAGCACTTTTCTAAAGTTTATTTGAATAAAGAATATTTGACTTTGACTTTGACTTTGACTTTGGCATCGTAAGCAGGATCTTGCTCCACGGGATTGGTGGCGACTGTCCCGGAGAATTACAATCAAATTTTAAAAAATATTAGGCTACAAATTATACGGTATGTCCGTTCGAGAATTTTCGGTATCAAAATAAAGTTATCAGTGACTTTGAATAAGAGAAAAAGGAGCCCTCATAATTGATATCATAGCGCGAGAATTAATCACCAGCTCAAAAATCGCCCCCCTGATACATTCTTTCCACGTCCCAGACCAGCATGGGTGAAAAAATTATAAGTAACAATTATTCCAACTCACGTCTTTGATGGAGAAGTGCAGCACTTGCCGCATGAAGGTGGGCAGCTCTGTCATGAGCGTCTCGTAGCCGTAGTTCTGGCCCATGTGCGCCAGCATGATCGCCCAGAATGGCATCGACAGCAGGATCTTGCTCCACGGGATTGGCGGCGACTGTCCCGGAGAATTGCAAACAATTTTAAAAATATTAGACTACAAATTGTGCTCTTATGGAATCCCTACTAGAGATACCACGAGAGATTTGGCCGAATACCGAAAACAGAATATTCGGCCACGCACTCTGCTAAAGCGCCGAAAATTCGGCAAAATCTCTGAAATGTTTCCCCATGTTGACACATTGCTAAAATACTTAGAAAAATGCCTTATTTTAATTTTTTTATAATTTAGGGGTTAGCACAGTACATATGATACCATCTGATGTTAAGTGATGATAAGGCCAATGATGGAAGCGCACTTCACCCGGGATCCTCAACTAGTGAGGAACTGGCTATCTTATCTTTAGCTGCCGGAACACAACAATGGTACAAACACTGATGTTGTGGCGACTTATTTAGATAAGATGGTGGTAGCTAGCCAGGAGGACAAACAAGCCCTACCACCAACCAAACCGAGTACACAAACATGTACCTCCCGCTGGAAATCGAACCCGTGACCTCTAGGTCTAAACCAGAGTGGTCTTAACCACTAGACCACAGAGGCGGTTAACCTTTATTGAGAATGAGATCTCGACTACAAGTAGAGCTTGAAAAACGGTTCAACTTAGGTGAGAATAAATAACTTTTTGATTGCCACCAGCACATAAAATCTTTTGACTTAAAGAGAAAGGTTTTGAGTCGCTTATCAAAATTTATTCACTTATTCCCTTTTCTTCTCTTCGAGTCCACAGAAACAACAATTCCATAAAACAGTAAATCAAATGGATAACAAAATACTTCGACTACTCACGCTAGAACCGGCGGCACCCCAAACAGAGCTGAGGATGTACTTCTTCTCAGTCTCCGTGATGGTGGAGCACTGTTCGGGATCCTCGGAGACGAGGAACAGGAAGGCGATACACCACACGGTGCCAATGAGGCCGAACACGTAGAAGATGGACGGCCACCCGCCGGCGAACCCGTACGCTGACAGTAGGCCGGAGAGGGGCATGGAGATCACCGTGCCGAATTGTGCTCCTGAAATCGGTTGGGTTATGTGATTTTGGTAGTTTGTTTTGGTATTTTATCTTTGTTGGGACTCCTTATTCACTATACCAATGCATAAATCTAAAAAGTTATGTAGTTGGTGGTATCCACAATAATAGTAGTAGAAAAATGTTACCTTTCCTATTTTGAAAATTTTAATCTTCGAACATTGTGTACGCTCATTGTGACAAAAAATTATGTAATGTAACGTACGTTTTTCAGTAAGTGAATGTTTTATGTAATTCTTTTGAGAAATAAGGTTTCTTTAACCATAAAAAGTTAAAACTATTCAATAAAAGAAAAATATATACTTAATCTGTCCTTTTTCCAATCGCTTCTTCAGGGTCTTTAAGTCGGCTAACTTAATAATATCGCGATAGTGTGTCGGTAGCCTGATTTTGACACTGGTTTCGGACCCAGAGATCCCTCTTCGATTCCCAGTGAGGAGTGCATATTATTTTAAACGGTTTGGTTGCCGGGATAGGGCTCGTCAAAAGTCCACCAGGCTAGCTACCACCATCTTATTCGCCAAAAGGATGCGAGTAGCATTTTTGATCAATGTTATAGAAAATATAGTAATTTCCTAAGATTGAAGATACAGGGTAAAGTGCGCTTCCATCTCCGGCCTTGTCGACAGTCAATGATATGAAGGTAAAGTGATTCCCTGTTGGAAAAAAAGTAGTAGAAGACAGGCGTAGGTAACTATATTACTATAATTTATTTAACTTACCGGCATATACGGCTGCACCCATTCTACTTCTTTCGTTAGGTGGAATCCATTTCGCCAACATTGCGTGTGAGCAGGGTACAATAGGACCCTAGAAATAAGAATATATTATTAGTATATACTTACAGGTTGACTTTTTTATCACCGTCCAAACCTTCTGAGATGTCTCCCGTGAAACAAACGAACAACTCTCACTAATGAACCAACTTCCTAACTCGAAAATAAAATTCAGCTGTTCCATACATAACATCAATATTCATTCGACCAAAATGTATGGAGTTGGTCCAATTGTAACAGTTGTTCGTTTGTATCCCGGGAGTCATCTCAAAAGGGTTGAACGGTGATAAAAAGTCATTCTGTATGTAGGATTAAATAGCAAAATTAAATTTACTATCCTTCATACAAAAATCTTAAGTTAAAATAAAAACATTTATTGCACATAAGGTTGCACAAATAATTTGCCATAAAGACAGAGAACAAATCAGGCGGCCTTATTGCTAACAAGCGATCCCTTCCACGCAACTTTGGATCGCGGGCTTAGGGGATCAGATCGGATCAACTTTATGAGTATTACTAATTTGAAATGTCTTTGTTATCATTTGACATGGTGTTAAAAAGGATTTGTTGAGCGCGGAACCTTACGGAAGTTTAGGCACTATACCTTGCGGAAGTTGCACAATATTCACTATAGGATTCATTTATGTGTAACTAACATGACTACCATTATTAACGCGCATGGTTTGCGAGTGCTGAGGTTAAGCAACTTTCGCAAATGCCGGTCATCGGATGGGTGACCAAAACGTATCATCTCGTAGTCCTCCGTGCTTCGGAATCGGAAGGCAGGTAAAGCCGTTGGTCATGGCTGCATTAACAGTCATTAACAACCACCAAACCGCACTGGGCTCGCGTGATGGTTGATGTCCCGTTCTCCCTATCCATCCATAGGGAAGGCTCGTGCCCAGCAGTGGGGAAAAAATGAGCTGATGATGATGTAATATCCGAGATAACACGCTTACCTCCCCAAGCCCCTGTATGAAGCGCACGAAGATGAGCCACTCGTAGCCAGCTTCAGCTGCGACCGGCACCAGCAGGCCGAACACCGAGTTGATCAGCATGCCTACGCCCAAGAAGTACCGAGCGCCGTACCTGGTAATAAACAGTCATTTTTATTACAGACTACCACAAAATCAGTACTGGCAACAACCGTTAAAGTTATACGAAAAGGTGCCAGATGAAGAGTAGTGGGACAGTACAGTCACCAGCAATAACATGTCTACACTTTTGACTAGTTTTGTCTCTTATGCCATTGTATTAGAGTTACATTGTTTACGTGTTAATGCTCGTGACTGTACATTATACAAAGGCTATCATGTAGGTAATCATTGAAGTGAAAGACGGCGTTATAGTTAAAAGTGGCCGTTTTTAGCTGTAACGTCTTATTTAACTAAACCATAACATGTCAGATGTTCATTAGGTGACGTAAAAATGGTTAATTACTTCATTCAAATAGTTTATTGAGCATAATTTGATTTTCTATCTCTAATTACTAGATATGTTTTTTTTTTTTCATTGGCGGCGCTAGTGTGTGGCGTAAACGCTCTTAATCCCCACGCTTGCCAAATGTGGGTTTGTGGTCACAAACCTGGGCTATGCATCAAATAATCCGAAACACACTTTGCCCGACCTGGGAATTGAACCCAGGACCCTCGGGCCATGATCATGACGGATCAAAATTAAACCATTTCCTAGGATTACCATAAGAATTTGATATAGTAATTGATTAAAGTGATCTACTCTACTTTTTGGACAATATCCCAAAGGGAATTTGAGTGATGACATAGCCGTAGAAGAAGGATGATAAGATGTAGCCTTGCAGCGTGGAACTCCAAACGAAGGAGCCGTCTTGTGATGCCACATCCTGTAACAAGTAAAATATAAATTAATTAATGTTGTAAAGCAAGATCGCTAATAGAGATAGCGACCACTCTTATTAGTACCTACCTATTTCTGCCGCTAAGCAGCATTGCACTGTGTGTTTTTAATATCTTACGGGTAAGCGCATCTCACCTGATGTTGGGTGATGGTAAGGCCAATGGTGGAAGCGCACTTTACCCGAAATCCTCAACTACTGAGGTACTGGCTATCTTATCTCTAGCTGCCGGAACACAACAATGCTACAAACATAAATGTTATGGCGACATGTTTAGGCGGACAAACAAGCCCTACCACCAACCAAACCGAGTACATAAACATGTTCCCCCCACTGGGACTCGAACCCGGAACCTCTGGATCTGAGATCGTTGTTTTGGCTACTAGACCACAGAGGCGGTCATGACTACAGAGGCGGTGTATTGGTTTGAAAGGCACTTTACTGAAATTACTGGACATAGACATAGCAGGAACTAAAGCTTTAGCGCGTCTTTTAGCGCATAGTGTTGCAAGCGTCGCAATAGTCTCTTTCCAGCCGTGTGCCGACTTAGTAACATAAAAAAAGAGTGACGCAGTTGCCTCACTAGCCGTCCTCACCTTCCGCGCTTAACATCAGATGAAGTGGAGTCATTTGCTTACTTTTACATTTAACAAATATATTTTTTTAGGGATTTATTAATGTAGGTAATGTTTGATCATATCAACATTTTAACCGTTGTTGTGGTCTAGTGTTTAAAACCACCGAACTTATTGCCGCATTCATAGACGTCAGTTATCTATATTATCATTAATGATTATTATTTAGCATTGTTTAGTCGAAAATGTGCTATAACGTCACTGTTAGAGACTATTTTACAATAGATAATTTAAGGTGCTAAATTCATTAATGATAATTAACGTTTATGAGTGCGGCAGTCAGTTATATGATTGTACTCAGTTTGGTATAGGGCTTTTTAGAGTCCCCTCGGCTACTAACGGGTACTAACAGGTTTAGTAGGTAACACAAATAAACAAATATACTGACGGTAGTTTTGTTGGAGACGTCGCCGCACTCGGTGTCCGTGGCCTCCTGGTGGACGGGCAGCGCCGTGTGGTTGACCATGGCGACGATGGCCACCGACATGTTGGTGCGCATGATGTACGCGTTCGCCATGCCCAGGAACAGCATGAACGTGACGAAGTGCCGCTTGCCCATGCCGCCTGGAAACAAACAAACAAATGCAAATCAATAAAAAGTTGTTACAGAAACTGTACTTAGGTACTAAAATTATCTTAAAATTAATGGCACAAAAATAATATATTATTTTTTAGGTGTGACGAGATTCTACTATGACGAGTGTGGAACAACCCTTTAGTTATTCGTCAGGAAGTGGCCACAATAACTCCACTAATTGTAATAATGGTCCCGAATCATTCTGATGGGAGACAGTGCAGTTTTTACCCGACTGCGTCAGAAGGAGGGTTATGTTTTTCGAGTGTATGTATGTATGTATGTATGTATGTATGTATGTATGTATGTATGTATGTATGTATGTATGTATGTATGTATGTATGTATGTATGTATGTATGTGTATGTATGTATGTATGTATGTATGTATGTATGTATGTATGTATGTATGTCTGTTTCTTTGGCACGCCCTACAGCCCAAACGGCATGGTAGATTTTAACATATGATTTGTTTTGACTGTGGGAGTGACATAGGCTATAAAAAAAAAATTAAAACATTGGCCGATTTAGCTAATTCGGGAATATTAGCAGATTTTATTCCCATGTTTAAAAAAACTCAAAGAACTTGTCAGTCTAAAGTACTAGAAGACGTCAAGAGTTTCCTTTTTACGCCAATTGGTGTATACGCTATGACTTTGCTTTTTAAAAGAGTAAGGCGTTTTAATATAAATATTTTATGTAGGTTTATGCTTGGTTTTTTACTTTTCAAAACTAAATTATTCCAAACTAAAAAATTTGAAATAAACCAAATTCTTAAAATAAAACAAAAAACCCGACTGCTATACCTAACAACTATATCAAAAATAAATGCACAGAGAAAAAACTGAAAAGAAAAAAACAAGCTCTAAGATCCCAGAATTCAATTTGAGCAATGTTGAAAGCAACGTGAAATATTTCTAAATACATTGAATATTGATAGTTGTCGCAGACGGGGACAATCTTCAACCAAGAGAGTGCGGATTTAATTGAGCTAGCCACGGGGCTAGCTCAATTAAATCCGCACTCTCTTTGGTTCCACCATCTGAGTCTTCCGGGCTCAGTGGTAAGTAACGCATTTAGCATTTTCTATAATGTTTAGAAAAAAGGCATTAGCCAATAAGATAAGTACAACCCAAATAGGTCGAAGTACTCGAAACCTAAACGAGATTGGGTTTTGTTGAAAAAACTTTGCCGTCGATTTCAAAGATCTCTCGGGTTCTCTAAACGTCGCATATAAATTATATTTGAATTACGGGTTGAGTAAGATTTTTATTAATTATCTATCTATGATTTCATAGGTTTCCATCATGCTATCTGCTCACACCGTGGCGTTGATAAATAAAATACCTAAATCATTATCGAGCCCCATAACGAAGCCTTATCGTTTATTATCAGCGGCATGAAATCTATCAGAAAAATGTACGAATATTTCCGATCCTCGAGATAAAAGCTATTTTACGCTGTGCAAAACAGAGTACCTATGAGTTTCTATTTCCTACTTAGCTTGTAAAAAGTTGACTGAAATTTTAAACATGCTTGTCAGATTTCTATAATGAGCGTTAATACTTAATGTACCTACTCGTAGTTAAGTATAGACCATTTTAATTGGGTAAATGAGCTTAAAGTACTTCTAAACTAAAAGCGTCTAAGACAATAAAAAAACGATACTTAGTTGGCGGTAACGAATCTGTTTCGATGAACCTAGACTGTTACCTGCAAAGAGTTCGAAACACCAGAATAAAAAAATAAAAAAATTTAATGAAATGAAAATTGAAGGTAGGTTCTACAATCAATTTTGAACTTTATCGTTTGGTTATAAGGATCAATATTCATTGGAGAAATTTGACAGATTTGGGTAGGTTGATCTGCCGCCGACTGTATTATTAATAATCGAAACTAAAGTTTAAATTGTTACCAACCGCCTCTGCTGCTACATCAGAACATGCTTATGATTTAATTTAATTATAATAAGAATCTCAAGGAACTGAAACTTCATTATAAACGTGATAAGAACATTCACTATGCCATATTATAGATACACTTTGAAACACGCGACCACCTACATATTAACATATTATTTCGGCCATTAAATTGCAAATTAATTGGTCAAAAAGCAAATGTATGTATGGCCAATGATTCAGAAAGCTGATAATAAATATTTAATAGACACGGCTTCTTTGAATTTGGCAAAGGCATATCTAAACACAGCCAAAATGCTAGTTCTGTCTGACTGGTGATGTTACAATTTTACGCGGTAAATCAACAAATTTTGGCAAAATTACACACATGTCGTTAATCATGTGGGCTTTCGGATGATGTAATTACTGATACCTTTTTATTTTCTATATGCCTAATTATATGTATATTTTGTATAGTATACCTAACTACATTGACTACATATAATTTCTATATAAGAGGTGGCAAACGAGCAAGTGGGTAACCCGAATGTAAGCAATCACAACCACGCATGGACAGCCGCAACAACATAGGATTTGTAGATACGTTTGTTTGGCGTTTGAGAAATAAGTCTAGATATAGATAGGCTTGTTTCTTGAAGGTCCCTTAGTCGTAACGGTCCAGGAATAATCATCATTTAGTGCCATCTTCATACTGAAGTTTGGAGATCAGTATACAAAATTTTCTGCGATCCCATATAGCTTGTATCCGAGAATATAGCTTCGATAAATAGAACTTCAATTTAAGAATTATTACATATTATATTAAGTATTTAAGTAGTTACATAGTCGTGAAATAGTATTCACTTAAACAACAAACAAAACATACAAACTTGAAATAGTTATCGCAGATAAGTTCCATAGATATGCCATCATCTCGAGCTTCGAGTGTGTCACGCGGCTGAAATCGCGAGCCGGCCGCTACCAGTTTTATATAAGTTTTAACGTTTTAACTAATAAGTTTGTAAGAACAGGAATGAACTCAAGTCACTGACATTTTCACAGAATTGTTAAAGCTGTGGGCAGCGCAAAATGCACATACTTAGAAATGCGGCGGCCGTTGGGTCAGGAGAGTTCCCGAGTGGCGAGAACTCTATGTTCAGCGGAAGTCGTTTTGACTGTTAAGAAGATGATGTTGAGCTAGATTCGGTATTAGATAAAATGGCTAGGCCAATTGTATCTGAACTGTGTTCTTTAAGCAAATACCTACATGTTCTACATTTTAGTTAGGATCAAAGGCAACAACAGTTATGCTAAGTAGGTAGTGTCTTTCTCGTTCTTTTTTACTTTAACACCTCTAAAAGTAGTAAAAATATGTGTATAATTGATAGAGTTACAGTACCTGCCATATTAAAGTTTTGAAAGAAGCCAGAATGGAAAAAAATCTTTTCAGACGACACGAAAAGTTGCCAAGACGGTCTCATGCACGGCTATTAATAGTGTTTAGAATTCTAAAGAAATGGTAACTATACGTTCTTGAAAGTTATCCTCCGACACTAAAATAAATCAAGATAACTTTTTTAATTTGTGGAATTCGTAACATGTCACAATCTACATTACATGCATGCACATTAAGCTACTAACCTCAAATGAAACCCTAAACATGTGTAATATCACTATTAACGAAAAAAGATAGTTATATAGGTAGCTAGTTTTGAGGATGGCGAGAAACTTAAAGGGTTCCTCAAGCCGTGTGAAACGAATCACCTTCGGAGGTTTTCTGGAAGCAACGGCATCACGCACTAGTGCGTGTCCCCGTGCCCTACTAGATTCTCCGAAGGGTTCGGATCGGATTGGGGAGCGGAACAATCCGAGCCTCTAAAGGCTCGGACCTCGGCTCGGGTTGACCGGGCCGTGGTGGAGGAGAGAAGCGCCCAGGTACATGTCTGTACTTACCTGGTATAGAGCGCGTGCGAACCGGTTCGTCGTACCCTTGTTCTACGAGTACGGTGTCTTAGGCCTAAGTTAGCGTGCATGTATTCTGTAAATGTGTAGTGGCATTTAGAGGATCGGGCGGGGCTAATCGAACTGTGATATTATCTGGTTATACTAGTAGGTATGTATTAGTCCTTTGAGCGACAAATGAGCGAGAGACATAACGAGGTTGCATTTAAAATGCTTCACTCCTCATTACAATGGTTTCATATTCATGTTGTTATCACGTGATTTCTCGCTGTTTTCTAATTGAGCTGCATAAATACTGACTTTGTTTTTTACATTATATTTTTTTTAAACGTGTATAAAGAAAACCTACTCTGGTTCCAAAATATACCTAATTATGACTTTGCAAAAATATATTTAAGTATTTACGTTTACGTCACTAAGATTTTGAGAGGAAAATTGGTTTGAAAGACCGTCATTAACTAAACAAAAATATCACAAGTAGTCAAAAGCTAGTATAACATACTCGTACATGAGAGGAAGGAAAAGTTGAATAGGTACATCCAAATACAAAATACATCAAAATCCAAATACGTTAACAACGGACAAGGAAATATATTTAAATTATATATTATAGTAGAGGTTTGAAAACACATTATTAATTTAATTATTCACCTGAAAAATGCCAATGCCACAAAAACCTCTGATAAACTAAATATTGCGGGACGGTACGAAAGAAAATACTTTCTCCTGATGGAGTTCTGTGTATGTTTAAACTCACCGCTTCATTTGTTTATTTTTTTTTAATTTTGCATTCACAATCACAATGCTATTATACAGGATGCTCTTGAAGTGTGGATCAAATCGAACAAGGACATAGAGGAGGTCATTTCCAAACTTTTTAGCTCTATGAATGTTGCTTCTATTTTTGACAGTTAAACACGCTTAAACCCGCACTAAAAATTTTCCTAGGCCAAAACTTTTGTAGTATTTTTTTTCTTAATTGACTTATGTTTGCTAGCTGAATAAAAATACTACTCTAAGAAAGGCAAATCTTCTTACAACATTCTTAAAAAAAATCAAGCCGATAATTAATGGAATCAGGCGTTATTATGCGGAAATCCATAGATCCAGGAGATACAATGCGTGATACAATGCATTGTATCTCCTGCATGTGCATACTTTTTGCGGGCGGGAGGGCGGTGCATGCATACTGCATCCAAGCTGTATAAACGAGTGAGTTAGCGGAATTAACACTACATATTATTTAAATTACATTTTTTTGTAAAATCAAGCCGATAAATTGAGAGTTTTTTTGTTATGATTTTTTTTGTGTGAGCTCATGAAAAAAACGAAAATTTATTGTAACTTTAGAACTGTCAAAAATAGAACCGACATTCATAGAGCTAAAAAGTTTGAAAATTACCTCCTCTATGCCCTTGTTCGATTTGATCCACACTTCCACGCTTCATGGAAACATTTAAAAAGCCCATAATCATATTTAATTAATGCCAATTATCGTTACAGCCCATAATCTGTAACGCTATTAGTCCATGCCCTAACGCACATTCATTTTTACACGATTGCCAAAAAAAGGAGTGTTATGTTTTCAGGGTTCTGATGTACCTATGTGATGTTTCTTTATTCCACCATTACTTCTAAACGTCTGAACCGATTTAGATATAATTATGAGGTATCGTTAGAATCTTTGCATCGTTCCAACTAACATAGGCTAGTCAAAATTTGGAAATTCAACCCCTATGTGGGTAAAATAGGGGATGAAATGTTGTATGATGAAAACTAGCAGAACTTGATGTAGCAGAGGTTAATTTTTGTTTCTTCTTGTATAAAAATGCTCACAAATTAAATTACCTAGCATGACATATTTTATTAAAATTAAACTTATCACTAAAAGGTACAAAATAAAAAGTAAATCTTAATTAAAAAAATTAAAAAACACGATCCATGACAAAAAAAGAACTAAAAAGCAAAAAATAAGATGTCATGTATTTATTTATCTGTTATTAAAATTTAAAAAAACCGGCCAAGTGCGAATCAGACTCGCGCACGAAAGGTTCCGTACCTATCTATAAAAATATTTCAAGTTTCTACCTGTTATCGTTATTAAGAAGACCGAGAAAAAAATGGGGAAAAAATCACGTTTGTTGTATGGGAGCCCCTCTCAAATATTTATTTTATTCTGTTTTTTAGTATTTTTTGTTATAGCGGCAACATAAATACATCATCTGTGAAAATTTCAACTGTCTAACTATCACGGTTAATGAGATACAGCCTGGTGACAGACGGACAGACGGACAGACGGACGGACACGGCGGGCGGAGTAATAGGGTCCCGTTTTACCCTTTGGGTACGGAACCCTAAAAATCAAAACTGCTTGATTAATAAAACTGAAATTTTCATGGCAGTCAGACCTTATAAATAAGAAAGTGACTCCAAAGCGATCCCCCGACTGCGATGAAAATTTTTATAATTACAGATAAACAAATAAATACATGACATCTTGTTTTTTGCCTTTTAGTTCTTTTTTTATCCTTTTTTTGTATTTCTAGTCTAGGTACGTGTCGCTATTTCTGCCCTCTAGTTTATGAAATTATGAAAAACTCTTGAAAAAAGATAACTGCCCTAAGTAAAACACGAACTCGCGATCTTTCTAAATCCAGGCGACTGAGACATTGGTTTCCCGTGCCTTCGTTCCCATACAGTCTCCTTTTATCAACAGTGATCAACCTAATGAGAACCTATCAACTTCTTGGTGTCAACATCAAAGCAGAATAGTTTACGAGCGAAGTTTTAACAAATATGTACCTACCTATTTATTTTAGTATTTGTTACTACATTTGACAATGTGTATCGCATGACACGTGACGTGGGCGTCTCGTCATGGGGCAATCTCGTGGGGAGCTAACACACTGTGGGAGCGAGTGACGCGCATTGCGTGAAGAATAAATTTAGTCCTAGCAGGGCTGAGAAAATCTAATAAACATAGCAGAAATGTGCAAAATACGCGAAAATTACATAGTAACATCTTAAATATAAATCTTGTGTGCGTGTGTATGAAATTGAACTCCTTCTAAACGGCTGGACCGATTTGGATAAAATTGTTTGTATGTGTTCATGTGGATTCGAGAATGGTTTAGATTTACAATTGGATCCATCATGAGATACGGGTGTTCTTAAGCGGACGAATGATTTGTTTGTTTTGTTGTCATGGAAACTGTTAAAGCGGTACGATACGAAGTCCGCCGGTCAAGTAGTACTTTGTAAATTATTAAGACTGATTGTGCTTTGCGTGAATTTGTTCAATAATTGTTTTATTTATTAACAGTGTTTCTGTCTCTGTTGACATTGAGTACCTAACAATAAGTACTTTTATGTTATCTTATAAATCAACTTAGATCTCGTAATGTATACCAGTTTTTAGGATTCCGTAGCCAAATGGCAAAAAACGGAACCCTTATGGATTCGTCATGTCTGTCAGTCTGTCTGTCCGTCCGTATGTCACAGCCACTTTTTTCCGAAACTATAAGAACTATACTGTTGAAATATTCTGTGAACCGTATTAAGATTTTCACACAAAAATAGTTAGAACATAAAAAAATACTTAGAACTGAAACTAAAAATTTTCTTTTCATCAAACCCATACGTGTGGAGTATCTATGGATAGGTCTTTAAAAATGATATTTAGGTTTTTAATATCACTTTTTCTAAACTGAATAGTTTGCGCGAGAGACACTTCCAAAGTGGTAAAATGTGTACCCCCCCCTGTAACTTCTAAAATAAGAGAATGATAAAACTAAAAAAAATATATGATGTACATTACCATGCAAACTTCCACCGAAAATTGGTTTAAACGAGATCTAGTAAGTATGTAGTTTTTTTTTATACGTCATAAATCGTAAACCGCAATTTACCTTTCATTCAATCAACTCTATTTTCTCTAAAAGAACATTTAATTTCATAAACATAAACGAACTACAAGAACTTTTATATTATGTTTCTTGCTGCTACAGAACCCTTCATGGGCGAGTCCGACTCGCACTTGGCCTCTTTTTTTATAATTTTGATGAAATTCTTGATTTTTAAAGCAACGAAAGTTTCTGTGCTTAAATAAATCCGTATATTATCGTCGGCAACCCTACATCGCTGCCGTATCTTCGTCTAATCAACGTCCGGTTACATTTAGCGGACCTTTAATTAGGTGCGACTATAGCCTATACATAAATTATGGCCATAACGCGCTAATATGACTTTTAGAGATCATTGATTTTCTTAATTTCGTAGTCTCGTACAAATATCTGCAATACTGTTAGTCGAAATTCTGAAAATTGGAAACTAGCCACAATTTTAACATTTAGGAGTTTGCTATTAAAACATCCCAATACTGAGCTAAGATAACCCTTATATTGAACAAATTTTGCTCTCAGGCTGAGAACGACCACTTCCTAAAACGTCTATTCCAAAATAGACAATATCCGAAAATGTCAAATTCCGAAAATGACAACTTCGAACCGCCTTCGACCTTTCAACCGCCTCTGTGGTCTAGTGGGTAAGACCACCGGTTTAGACCCAGACGTCCCGGGTTCGATACTCGGACGATTACTCGGTTTGGTTGGTAGTAGGACTTGTTTGTCCCCCTGGCTAGCTATCACCATCTTATCTAAAATATGTCGCCATAACATCTGTGTTTGTAGCATTGTTGTGTTCCGGCAGCTAAAGATAAGATAGCCAGTTCCTCCCTAGTTGAGGATCCCGGGTGAAGTACGCTTCCATCATTGGCCTTATCATCACTTAACATCAGGTGAGATCAAGGTACTGTGCTTAATCGTAAGATATATTTAATAAAAAAAAAGGCCAAGTGCGAGTCGGACCCGCGCACGAAGGGTTCCATACCATTATCTATAAAAACGGCAAAAAAAATCATGTCGGTTGTATGGGGAGCACTTAAATATTTATTTTATTCTGTTTTAGTATTTGTTGTTATAGCGGCAACAAAATACATACATCATCTGTGAAAATTTCAACTTGCGGTTTACGATTTATGACGTATAAAAAAAAACTACTTACCAGATCTTGTTCAAACCAATTTTCGGTGGATGTTTGCATGGTAATTGAATGTACATCATATATTTTTTTTAGTTTTATCATACTCTTATGTTAGAAGTTACAGGAAGGGGGGACACATTTTACCACTTTGGAAGTTTCTCTCGCGCAAACTATTCAGTTTAGAAAAAAATTATATTAAAAACCTCAATAGGTATCATTTTTGAAGACCTATCCATAGATACCCCGCACGTATGGGTTTGATGAAAAAAAAAATTTTGAGTTTCAGTTCTAAGTATGGGGAACCCCCAAAATTTATTGTTTTTTTTTTCTATTTTTGTGTGAAAATCTTAATGCGGTTCACAGAATACATCTACTTACCAAGTTACAACAATATAGTTCTTATAGTTTCGGAAAAAAGTGGCTGTGACATACGGACGGACAGACAGACTGACAGACATGACGAATCCATAAGGGTTCCGTTTTTTGCCATTTGGCTACGGAACTCTAAAAAACATACAAAGGGGTGTCAATTCATTTCGAGAAAAGTAAAGTGCGCTTCACTCGAGTATGAATTTGTTTGTTAGTTTGTAGAATCCTCAGAGGAAAAGTGGATGCTCTTAATTTTCACGAAGTCGTCATTAATAAATCCGCCGGAGCAGACAACAAAAGCTGTACCCCCATACCGTGAACCGTCAATGCCCTTCTGGACGCCAGCCCGGATTATGATGTATCTTGCAGATGAATGGAAGGTGATTCTATCTGAATGTTTGAAGTACTGAGAGATGAACGTATGATAGTTGTGTCTAAATTAATTAATTTTTATTAGCATGCATAATTTTAATATTGTACTGTATTTTTTTATTGATTATGTTAATTTAAAAAAAAATATTAAATTAATATTTATTTTAATTTTTCTATGATTTTATTGCTTCCAATTTTGTTTTTATTACTATTTTATTGTATATTTTATTAGATTTATTGAAATGTTAAATTCAATTTTAATATTTTGTTTTTATTATTTAATTATGTGTTAATTGGTGTAATTGGCATTATCCGTACTGATTAGACAAATAAATAAATAAAGTAGATACTAATAAAAAGTAGGTACGTGTACAAGGGACAAAAAGTGGCCAAGTGCGAGTCGGACTCAACCACGAAGTGTTCCGTAGTACCATAATATTTGACTGGATGTTTGTGTTGTAACTTTGAAATTATTAGGTACTTACTTCGTTTTTCATAGTGTAATAGGTTGGGGAAAAACTTTCTTCGCATTTTTTAAGAAAATTCAAAACATTTTTCAATATAGTTAATTTACATTTAAGTAAAGTATGTAGGTGCCATTTTGTTCGATAACTTTTTGCCATCTCGTAGGTAGGAACATGATCCCATTGCTATTTTTGGGGCTTCTGATCAAAATACCGCGACAAGTGGTTTGGGCAGTCCTCTCGTGATGTTAACCTGACACTGCCTAAAGAATCCTGAAGAGATCAAAGCAGGTGGAAATCTGAAGGTGCCAGGTCAGGACTATATTTATGGCGGATGCATTAACACCTCCCAGTCAAACTCTCTTTTAATTGTTGCTGAGTGGCTAAAGTTGTGTGAGGCCTAGCGTTATCATGATGAAAAACCACACCACTTCTGTTGATTGATTCCGGCCGCTTTCTCTCAACTTCTTGCTTTAATCTCATCAGTTGTTCGCAGTAGAGTTCAGAATCGATGGTCCTACTTGGTGGTAACAGCTCATAATGAATAATGCCCTTCCAATCCCACCACACACACAGCATCACCTTGTTGCGAGTTAACCCGGGGTTTCGCCACAGTCTGTGAGTGAAGCCTGACCAACCTTTAACCACGACCTTTTTCGCACGTTCTTGCCGTTAGTGATCCACTTTTCATCACCAGTTATCAGCTTCTTCAAAAATGGTTCGGTTTCATTACGTCGTAATAAAGAATCAAAAATGAGTACACGTTTCATTAGGTTTCTTTCAGTGAGCTCGTGAGGTAGGTACCCAAATATCGAGCTTTTTTGTGTACCCAGTTTTTTTCAAATGCGCCAAAACTGTTTTGTGGTCAATTCCCAGTTCTTCAGCTACGTTGTGACTACTGATATGCCGATCTTGCTCCAGTTTTTCAAAAATGGCATCCATTTTATCCGTAATAGTGCGACCAGAGCGACGTGCATCTTTGACATCAAAATTTCCGGATTGAAAACGCTTAAACCAAATTTGTGCTACTACAGATACGGCAGGTCCATAAACATCGCAAATTTTTTTCGCGGCTTGCGTTACATTTTTACTTTTTTTGTAGTAAAATTTTAAAATGTATCTAATTTCTTCATTAGATTCACTCATCTTGACACTAAGAAAAACAAATAAAAATCACACATTTTCCTAATTTGAATTTAAAATTATCTTCTTTAAAATTTAAACTTTTAATGATACCAAAACCAGCCAGATACAAATAGTAATAGTATATAATATAATAGCAATAGTAATAGCCAAAGAGATTTTATTACAAGTTCATACATACTAAATTACTTATATATAAGTGCGAACAGACTTTTTGCCCAACCTAATATGTTGTCATTTTATTAGGAAGTTCTCGTTTTTGGAAGTTGTCATTGTAAAATGTTGTAATTTTAGGAAGTTGTCATTTTCGGAACTTGTCATTTTAGGAAGTTGTCGTTTTTTAAGGTTGACATTCTAAAATGTTGTCATTTAAGGAAGTTGTCGTTTTCGGAACTTGTCATTTTAGGAAGTTGTCGTTCTCAGACTGAGGGAAATGAGTGCTGAAGCTTGTTCTCGTTATGCTAGATGTCGTCGGGTTAAATACTTTGTTTTTTATGACAAGCCATTATATTTGTAGCGTAAACCTTCGTTGAAAGTATTAACGATCAAAGAATTCAACGATTCAAAAAGTTTTCTAAGAAAACAAAAACATTTGAACGATTTGCATTCTTTGTAAGTAAGCATACTGAGATAAGGTTATTTTTAAATATCATAACGAGATGGAGACCTAATACCATTAATTAATTTAATATGGTAAGTGATATAAAGTCCCAATGGTAATGGCAGGGTAAGTATTATACCAAGGACCCTCACTATGAAAGTGATATAGATTTAGAACAAGCCCTCCAATCCAACGTTGTTGTTACAAAATTGGCAACTACTGTAATTTTTTTTTAGGCAACTTTACACGCCAGTTGGCCTTCTAAATGATGGGGTATAAGGACAAATTGTAACTACAGTTCTCAGCTATAATTATTTGGCAGCCGCTATTGAAAATACTAATTAAGTACAATGGACACCCGGCTCAGATATCAAACTGAAAACTGTCGGTCAGACAAAAAACATTACGTGCTCAGGCGGTATGACCGACTACTATAAAACCATTGCGAGAGACGTGACCTTGGGCCTGTGCAGCATATATCTAACGTCATTTTACCTATTAAACCAGATAATAAAGTCTTATCAATGTATAAAATAAATGCCGTCTAATTAGCTTTTACATAAGAGTTTTTAAAGCTTTCTGTAGCCTGTATAAATATAACGTAAAGTTAATATTCTTCATACGAGTTTCATAGAAAATTTTAAAAGAAAAATTTGCAGTATCGATCCTAAAACTAAAAAAAAATTGTAATGTAGGAGACATTGAAGAAATGTTTACTGTGTTTAAATTTATTTATACAATTTAGGCTACTTTCTTAAGAATGTCATTACGCCATCAGTTCATACCTATGTCAACAGCAGAAGACCTTGACATATGAAGAAACAGAGAGTCTTTGCCAACTGTCTTTTCTTTTCTTTATTTTACAAAATAAGTAATTTCCTACAGATCACAAGTTTCAATAAGTTTCATGTTAACCTTTATATCGTGTAATCGTGAGGTGCTCAATGGCGCAATGGTTAACGCGCCCGGTCTGCGAGTGCTGAGATTAAGCAACCTTCGCAAAGGCCGGTCATCGGATTGGTGACCAAAAATGTATCATCTCGAGCTCCTCCGTTAAGTGCCTCCTCGAGTTCGGGAGGCACGTAAAGCCGTTGGTCCCGGCTGCATTAGCAGTCACAACACTCACCAATAACACTCACCAACAAACAATCGTTAACAATCACCAATCCACACTGGGCCCGCGTGGTGGTTTATGGCTTGCCTCCCTATCCATCCGGAAGGCTCGTGCTCCAGCAGTGGGGACATAAAATATGAGCTGATGATGATGATGATGATGATAAATCGTGTCTGTACACGTCAGTTGCATCTCGAGTGTTTTCGTCTACTTGAAGGGAGGCTTCTGTTATCCCTCTTCCAAAAAAGTAAAATCCTACCTTATATTCAGAGTACCGTCCCATTTCCATACTACCTTTCCTTTCTAAAGTAATTGAAAAGCTTATCCATCGTCAACTCACTTCTTTCCTGAACAAAAATAGTCTCCTTAACCCATTTCAATCCGGATTCCGTACGGGTCATAGTACGACTTCAGCATTGGTTAAATAACCGACGATATTCAACGTGGTATAGAGAAACGCCAACTTACTCTATTGACATTATCAGATTTTAATAATGCCTTTAACTCAGTAGATTTTGATATTCTTTTCGGGGTTTTACGTTTTCTTGGCATATCTCCTGCCGTGGTTGATTGGTTTCAAAGTTACCTGCTAGGGCGCCGACAGCGCATACGTATTGAGGAATCTTTCTCGTCGTGGTGCAATATTAATGCTAGTGTTCCTCAGGGTGGTGTCTTATCTCCTCTCCTTTTTTCAATCTTTATACACTCTATTACACAACCGCTTTCATATTCCTATCACTTGTATGCTGATGATGATGATCTACAAATTTACACACAAGCACCACTATTAGACCTTTCTCGTGCTGTTGAGGTTAATAACAGGGATCTCGAGGTTATCTTTGACTGCAGCAAATCGTTTGATCTCGATGTCAATCCAAGTAAGACCCAGACAAATTTTGTTTCGAGAATTTATATTGGACTTCTACCTGTTACTGTACTGTACTGTTACTTCGCCGGCATTAATATACCATACTCAAGACAGTGAGAAACTTGGGTGTTGTTTTTGACCACAGTGTCTCACTTGGCATTCGCAAGTTGATGCTGTTCGGAAAAGGGTCTTTGCTGCGTACAGTTCACTCAATCGTCTTCGTAACTTCTTGCCAATTAGCACAAAGGTCACTCTGGCGCAAACTCAATGATGTCAATGATGGACAGCAGGAGCTGTCCATCATTGACTATGCTGATGTTTGCTACGCTGATCTTTCGGAGGAACTTCTAAATAAACTGGAGTGTTTACAAAATCTCTGTATTCGGTTTTTTTTTTTTTACTTCAATAATAATAATTATTATTATTTTAATTATGTGGCCAGTTTACGAAGAGCAGTTCGCTCATTGGTTGTTATTGTACGTGTGTGGATATTAGGAAATTCGGAACATCTTAAAACGGTTAACAGTTCGAAGAGTTGTTACGTAATGTCATTTTTACTTTTTTGTAATTTATTGTTGTCGTTGTCAACATCCAACAATATGCGATTTTCTTAAAAATATTATGCTTCACGACATTAAGACTAGATTCTAAGACTATTCCCTACGTTGGAGTTTTCTGGCTTCTCTTGCTCTTTCTGGAGGAAGTGCAAGATTAAAACCTTTTATTTCTAACCTGCTTATTATTGTATGACAAACTGAATAGCAAGCAGGTTCCCACTTGCCACCTGCCAGTCATAACACGAATTACACTTAGTAATTGTAAGTAGATGTAGCAAGCACGTGTAAATGTGCGGGCTGGTGCAAATTGAGTAGTAACGAGAGCCTACCTATTACTCAGGAGTACATGATACGCCAAGTTAATAAGCTTGTTAGTAACTCTAAAGTTAAAATTTTTCCTTGTTAGGCAAATATAGATAAGACTCAAATAAGGGTCAAATGATTGTACGAGACCCATAAATAATGCAATTTCAGATTCAGTTGAGCCCAATCAACTATATTATCTATACACGGGATATTACAAAAAAACTACTGCAGTAACATTAGTCAAACTATGACCAAAATATTATTTAAAAGTATGTTGCATAGTTTTACGAAGCGTTGTTTACTCCATGACGTTCTATACGTCAATGCGTAGGTAATACGTCAATGCGTAGATAATTTTACGTAGATTGCTTCGGTTGTGTTTAGGGCAATATTAATTATGAGACACTTCACTGAGCAGACGCCTTAAATACTATCGTAGTTTCCTATTAATTCTTATCCAAATTGTGACTATTCTGAATATAGAGGTAATATTAAAATATTAAGGGTACCCAATATAATATTATTTAGGTACCTACTCGTACATTTAATAAGAGAGCAATCATAAATATTTCAGGAATAATTGAATGTTTGAAAACAGTAGGCCGACGTGGTAGGCAGTAACGCCAGTTATATCACGTTAGTTAACCAAGCAGCTTTACAAAAACACAAATGTTGAAAAAATTTCCACGAGCAGGGTTTGAACCTGCACCCTTCTGACATACCGGGTCAGGTGCTCTTCCAATTGAGCTATCGAGGTTCTAACCAGCCCGCCGAAATTATTCAACACTATTTACTTCAGTATGTCAGAAGGGTGCAGGTTCAAACCCTGCTCGTGGAAATTTTTTCAACATTTGTGTTTTTGTAATTTGTTCGCAACAAAATTTGCGTTAAAAATTATATAAAAAACATTTACAAGCAGCTTTATTTAAGATATACTTCAGTCAAACTCGATAAAGAATATATGTAAACAGATGTAAACAAACCAAATTAGGGGTTTGCTTTCTGTAAAATATTTCTTTATTTACGAGTATACAACGCCGATTATTTAAAAAAGGGGACCGACTACCTATATATTTACGGCTATCAAAACCTCTAAAAAACTTTGTAGAAAAATTGTAATACAAAACAAAATCGGAAAGCGAGATAACTCTAGCTCTCTATCAATGGGCCTCTCACGCGCTATTATTATCAATTTTTACCAACGTTAGGGAAACAAATGTTTAATGAAAACCTTACGCGACCTATATAAAATACCTATCATAATAAGCTATACGCGTATGACGTCACCGGGAAGCGTGGTAACTCACCGCCATTATTTCTTGGACGCTGATCTTCCAAGCCGGCCTGTTCCCAGACGAGCACGTGCGCGCCGCGAGTACACGACACCATTGTGAGGAGAGACAAAGAGAAAAAGAGAGAGAGAGAGAGAGAGAGTGAGGAAATCAACAAACAATCTATTTTATCTAAATTAAAAACTATAAAACTTCTTAGAGCTAGGTGACGTTGGTGGATCCAACGTGGGGTGACGTTAGGGGACGCATCGCGAGGGTTGTGGTTGTGGTGTCGAGGTTCGATGGGGCCGCGTGACGGCCGACTGGCGGATGGTGGCGAGAGGCGCGACTCGTAAATATAGAGGTGCGCGGGGGCAGGCGGGGGCGGGGAAGCGCACGCGCACTAAGCATGCGATGACGCGACCACCAACTTTTTTGCTAACTGAACGCTGAAAGCGAGGTAGGAAATGGTACCGCTAGACAATGTGATCAACGTTGTTTTGGACAAGCGTTAAGCGTGCGATGGTTCGATGCGTTGCGACATATTTAACCAAGCTGTGGATAAATTGGAAGTTTAAAAGATTTATTTTAACACCAAAAACTATTTCCATAAACATTTAATCTGAAATGGTGGCCTTGGGATTTATTTGGTTAAACCAACATCTAAAGTAGAGCAGTCTTGAGGACACTTTGGACTGAGGGCAACAAATAGAGTTTTAATACATATAATCCAAACAATGGAATATGTATGATTCACGAATAAGCTTGATAATTACTTTCTACATCTAAATGATACTTAGTTCAAACTACGTGATACTTATAAAAGCTACTTTTAACTGCAGTCATTTGTGGTTGTAAGGACTATAATTAGGTATTGATATTTATAGAATTTTCTAAGCTCTTACAAGTCGTATTAGTTTCTTGTTAAAGATAAGTAAAGCAAGGTAAGGCAACCGAAAAGGTTGTAATCAAATACAAAGCTCTGTTGATACGGTAATGTAGAGCAGACAATGTTAAACAATAGAAACTGAACGAAGCAAATAGGTTTGACCGAAAAAAGATAGGTATTGCAGGAATTAGGTATGTATTTTGCTTTGAGATAAGTGACTCATGTTTGTTTCTAGCCACAGTCCGAGACATTCTATACTAACTTTTTATAACATTACTTACCGAATACTGGATAATCCTGGCAAATGCAAAACAAGCACGGAATAAGTTTGAATTATATGCATAAGTTCAACTCTTTTTATAAAAAAAGTACCTATATACTTAACTAAGATAATTAATAAGACCATTGATTTCTGAAAGAGCCTATTAAACAATCGTCCCAAATCTTTCATAAGAAAACGATCGTTGTAAAACTTTGCACTCACTAAACTTGCGAATAAACCGATTATTTCAAAAGCGCGTGAATGCTACGATGATTCAATCCAATGTCTTAAGTTCGAAACAGAGGTGCTCTATTTTTTTGTCACAAAAATTCACAAGACTGATTATTGTTAAAAAAATTACAAAATTAAAATATTTTTTTCAAAATGAGCCTGTCATAAAAGATCTAAGATGACTTCATACGACCCGGAGGCGTACTGCTACTTCAATACGACCCCGCCGGCTGAGACGAACTGAGTCCCCGCCGGCTGAGACGAACTAAGTTAGCATTATTTCCAAACGATAAACACGCGCAAATCCTGCTTCAAAACGTCTCAGATGGTGACGTACTGCAGTAGGATTTCTAAGTTAATACGCATTTAGATGTAGGTAAGTACTGGGGAACCCTCATCCTATTCGTCAAGCTCGCGTGACGTTTTGGGGTAGGATTTCCAGTACTTGAATCTCTAAAAGTTACATTATTATACATTTAAGGGGAGAATTTGCTTCCCCCGTTCCGTGATTGCGCTCCCCCCTTCCGTGACTGGCTGGCTACGCTGCGCTTCACTCGGGATTTTTTTTTATAACTTAACCTAACATTTTCGTACCTACTTTATTTGTTATACTACATACCTACTCTATCTTTTAACCAGAAACCTATAGGTTTCTGGTTAAACTAATATATTAGTTCTTAGCCTTCCTTTATTATCATATCAGTTTCACGTTGACAAACAAAATTAGGATAACCCTTACTTTATATGTATAGCTCGTAACTCGTAATCCT
Source organism: Eudonia lacustrata (assembly GCA_947562085.1). NCBI lineage: Eukaryota > Metazoa > Arthropoda > Insecta > Lepidoptera > Crambidae > Eudonia > Eudonia lacustrata. Next base: position 12,209,100 of record OX387318.1, on the reverse strand, counting down.
ACTGCTGCAATATGTCACCGTCTGAGCTCAGCCGGTGACGTGCCTTGTGACGTGGACGTATTGGAGCAGTAGGCCGATTCTACTAAATAACTGCAACTACACTGCAGCGTCGCGTGTGTCAAAATGAGCAAATTTTGACGTTTCGGTATTCTGATAAGCAGCGCTGCTGCCGTAGTGTTGCAGGGACGGAGAAGTAACGCAAATAGGTATTCCACTAACAAAACTGCACTACACCTGCACGTTTACTGCAAAATAATCGTATTCCATTAAAATATTTTGACATTTGTGTAGTAATGACAGCAGTATTAGTGCAGTTTTTGTGCAGGTTTATTGAAGTAGACCGTGAGCAACTTTTGCACAGCGTATTAAAAGCATTTTACGTATTTAGCGTATTGTAACATTAGTTCTTTTAGTTTTATTGTAGGATTCGTGCAGCTGTAGTGTAGTAGTCGCGCAGTTGTAGTGTAGTTGTGGTGCAGAGAATTTTAATAGAATACGTCTATTTCCACGGCACTACTCCTACACGCGACAAATGACAGGCGTAAACGTGCAGTTGCAGTTTTCTAATAGAATTGACCTCCAGTATTTGCGCGTGTTTATCGTTTGGAAATGCTAACTCAGTACGTCTCAGCCGGCGGCGGGGCCGTATTGAAGTAGCATTTCTATAAAGGCCACCCGGAGACCATTGTACCGAGCGAAGCAACATGGAACTTGGCGATGGCGAGAGCTGTTTCTGTTGTTCTGTTCTGTTGTTCAATTTAAAGGTTGTTTGTTGGAGGTAGAGGTGATTAGGACTCTACTTGTAAGACAAGTGTGTTGATATTGTATAGGGTGTTGAGATAATTCCAAGCATTCTTCCGTTATCATATATAAAAAACCGGACAAGTGCGAGTCGGACTCGCCCACCGAGGGTATAATGTACCTACCATGTACTAATTTGTAATTTATTGTTATGTGCAATTGAATCTAGGGCTGTATTAACGTTTTTTGTCTGCTTTCTATGTGAACTGAATGTGACCATGTTTGTTTAATTTCCTATTAAAATATAATATGTATAATAATATAACTAGGTACAAGACACTTCAGCTATTTAGGATTGTGTTTAATTACAAAATTTAAAAAAAGGACTAAGTAGGTACGCATAATATTGCAAACTGTTAGGTACTACATACACCAAGGTAGGTGGCTATACATATATAAAAGTGGGAAAAGGTATTTCTTTTTTCATTCTTCGTCATAAATCGATAACTATACATCATAAAAATAATTAAAAATCTGTTTAAGCTTGTGCAAATGAAGCCCTTTCATACGATACCCCACATGACACCAAATTATTACTATTTATCATGGCATAAATTATCTACTTAATATATTGGTATCACAAGCAACGTACGTAATTTTTGTTACCCAGAGACACTACCTATTGGAAGACTAAAGTGTCATAGGCTGCTGTTTTAAACATCATAAAAATAATTAAAAATATGTTTAAGCTTGTGCAAATGAAGCCCTTTCATACGATACCCCACATGACACCAAATTATTACTATTTATCATGGCATAAATTATCTACTTAACATATTGGTATCACAAGCAACGTACGTAATTTTTGTTACCCAGAGACACTACCTATTGGAAGACTAAAGTGTCATAGGCTGCTGTTTATGCCCGGAAGCAAGCAATAAATAAAAATACATGATAAAGACCAAAATACGACCGATGCGATCGAAACCACCCAGTGACCCATTGAAAACACACAAAAAATTTATTAAAATCGGTCCAGTCTTTGAGGAGAAGCTCAGTCAGACATACACACGTATTGAAGAAGTTTTATTAAAGATTTTCAGCTAGCTGAAACTACACTGACCATGAAATCAAATTAAGAGTCAAAGAAATGCTATAATGACTCATAACATAACTATCAAAACTTTTATGACTGTTTCGTTGAGTAAAGTGCTACTCACAACGGCATCTAGTTGTGATCGAAGGAACTTAGCGAACTCCGATACACAGTGCCCTCTAGTGAAGATCAAGTAACCTACTAATTTCAGTTTCCAAGTTTTTTTCACAGAGGGCGGTAGCATACGTATATTATCTATCTACAATAATAATGTTGTTATTATCATGCATATTTTCATAAAATAAATAGAGAAATCACTTCAAATATAAATGAAAGCTTTTATCCTAAATGAAACTCATTATTAGATATACCTGCCACTTCTCCGCGTCGAGTCTAAGTATTTATGTTAAACTCAGACCGCTGCTGAAACTGATGAATGAGTGAGGATATGATACAAGACATGTTTTATGCATTAATATTGTTGTAACATTAACGACTGCATTTTCTGCTGCCTTTTTTAATTTTATTGTATGAACCACTTTCACATCTACTCAAAACGGTGTTTTTGTAACAATAGAAGATTTACTATGACACACGCACCTATGAAAGTTATATGCACATGTGACGAATACAATCAAAAGAGTATGTTCGACCTATTTTCCTTGAAACATTTTTATTAAAACAATACTTTAAACAAATCATTTAGTTTATTGTTATTCATCATCATCTTAGCTGCTAGTGATGTGATTGACGCTTTAGCTGATAGCCTATTGTTTCGCTTAGGTAGGTATGTACTTTATTTACCTATTGTTTTATTTCATATCGTAATTCACTGAAGCACTTATTTACACCTGTTTTATTTATTCAAGTGGTTGGATTATGTCTCTGCGTCTTTGCTTAAGATTGGGGACATACCTACATATTCCTTTTATTGAACAAACCACGACAGATTGTTCTAGAAATTATATTTTAAGTTAATATTATCTTTTATCTCTAACTTAGAATCTCTTTCTTTTATCTCTAACTTAATACTATCATTTTTACTAAAAACAAATCAAGGTTGTTATAATACGAACAATAAATATTTTTATATACTCATTTACTTACTTAAAAAAATTAGTTTAAGGTCGATACCCAAAGGTAGGTAGCGATCCGCTATAGGTGGCGATCATGCAAGTTTAAAATGTTCGTAATGCCGATTTTTGAGGTGACCAAGTTAAAACTATCTCGAGCTTCTACGTGCTTCAATATGCAGTTTTGACGAGTGTGCCGTAGATGTTCAAAACGCATGTTAAGCTGCTGGTGCCAGTAAGTAGTTATCGTGATGGCAGCCGTTAAAACCCACCAACCTGCGTTGTTCAAGTATGAAAGCCTGGGCTGGGAAGGGCGGGTGGTGAAATTTAACTATTCTTGTAATCATTTGTTAAAAGAAAAAAAACAAGCTACTTCACAACCGATTGAAAATGTATAGTTGGTGCTCAATTGGTATCAAATTACAGCAATGGTTTACATATGAATGGCGGTGTCAAGTGACCTCAGCGTTTGATGGGGACCAGTCCGGTTACGTAAACGTAAAAAAAGAAATAAGTACTCCGCAGAGGTTTATTTGACATTGTGGCTCACAGTGTGTTGTGTTCGGTCAATGCGTGATTAAATAACTGCCGTTCCAATCACACGCACAGTCGACGGCACGCCAGTAGAATACAAGCAGGTGAGATTAGAATGAAACATTCTGTACAGTTACTCCAATAATTTGATTTCGTTTCGAACTCGAACATTGGGTCGGCCCATGGTACATCCCTTATAGTCAAGGGGAGACTGGAGACAATATCCCATATTAAGTTTTCCATTTCAATGTATATTGTCGTAGACTTGAGTATAAGACTCTACAATCTCACTTATTTTTTTTTATTGTGAGATGGGCTTGCTCTTGGCCTCATTCTAATCCCTAGGGCTAAGAAGAGGCCGACGATGGAACAAGCTTGCCCAGAAATAGCCTATATTATTATTGTTTATAGAGAAGTTTTCATTTCATCGAGTTGGGATAAAGACAACTAAATGTGGTTATCATTTTCAGAGGAAGAAAGGCTCATATTTACTTAGTCCGCTTTTCCTTTATAATAGCGAGCCATAAAAAAGGGGTTATAACGTTTTTATCGAGTTGCCATTGATAGAGGTCCACATTACTTAAATATCTCAGGGCCAGGATAATGTAGATAACATTATCCTCATGTCGGTACATCAAAGTTAAAAGTTAACCGTCTGTAGATCTGTAGATCTTCTCTCTTAACGCGCAATTCGACCTTAAAGGACCTTCTTGGCTTAATAGTCAAACGTTATGTTTTAATAGCCAACAAGAACAATTATTTAACCGCTTATTTTTGGCATTCAGGCAGCATGTAGATGTGACGTTCTTATACCGTCGTCTGTCTATTGAAGTAGTTTGTGTGAATCTTCTTGTATCTTGTACTATGTACACTGTACCGGATGCAAGCATTTTGCTACTTTTGTCTGCCCACACCCATCACTGCAGGGTATATGCAATGCATGTAACAAAATATTCGTATAACAAGCGTTAAATTATAACAATTTGGCCTGATTGAGGGATGAGTCACTTCGCGTTTCTTTCGACAGTAAACAAACACGCTCGCCGGGCAAAAAAACGAAGATAGTCATCAGCGCGTCGTTAAGGCTGTATCTAGAATCATAATTCATGTAATTGTTGTTGTTGAAACCAGAAATATGTAATAATTTAATAGTACCTAATCGTACTGCATAATTGAACATAATAAAAACAAAAATAACACCTACTTTTCTAATACCTACGACAAGACAACGATTGGCCTTCCAATATCATATGGTAGGAATAATGTCATTATATGCAAAAATATACCTAAGAACAAATAAGAATTTCTGTTAAGGCGACGCACCGCTAAACAATAAATCTGCAAAAACTCTCTCTTTGCGTCATTGGAGTAAATATAGATCTGATCTATATTGACGAAACTTATTCGTTCATTACGAATATGTAAAAAAAACAAAAAGTAGTTTAGACGAGTAAAATCGCCTAATGGTCAAAATTCAAATACACGCATACTCTAAAAACCCGCTATTGTGTTAACTCAGACAATTTAAATTAATGACTTTATTTATATGGACCTACTCGGATTTAGTTTATATACTATTTATTATATTACATACTGTTTATATTCTATTATTTTATCTTGTAGTTTTTCGAGCCCTCTGCAGCGTCCGCCACAAGGAGACTGCTATTGAAAGTTAGGTCACAGGGGTAAATGAAATGCAATATATATACTGATGTAATTAATTATATTGTATTAATTTGCATTAGGAAGTTTATATGACTTACCCCTGTCAGAGCATAAACCCAAGAGAAAGAGACGTTTTCAAATATATTATTTTTAAATAATGTTTATGATTTTTTTGGGAGTTCAGTACCTACATGCAGCCTTGATAATCAGATACGTTCAACAGCTAACTGATTTATTAATTTTTGCAAGCAGACATAGTCATAAATCCAACAACTGCTGTCTTCTGCTAAAATGTATTATTACAACGCCAAGTGTTCTCGTAAACTTGAGAAAAACAATAGATATAAAACGAACCATATGATAAGATGTTCTATATTACGAATATTATTAAAAGAAATAAAACTACATTTGTTCAAACACAAGACATGACTCAGCTGTGCACATTGTGGAACACTGCATCATGCTAGAAACACGTTTCATGAGTGATGCGTGAGTGTGATTTTGCACACAATGGAAGTAGGGATTACAGATAAACTCGAGCTGTTGTCGTCTTGAAGTAAAGCTTCAAGACTTGAGATAAATAGTTATATTGTACCTACAATGTGTAACGTAATGAACGCGCCATGAAAATAGTTTAAGAATCGGCTACTGAATTGATTTGAGTGATTTTTATATCAGTAGGTATGTATTTTCCTAATAAAATTTAAAAAATATAAATTACAGTCACTCCTTTGTTGAAAAGTAAATACATGTACTGTTTTAGACGCTAACGTTTTAATTTCATATTTAAAAAAAAACCTTTACAAAAGTTACTTAAATTGTTCAGTAGCCGATTCTTAATCTAGGTAAGTATTTTCAGGATATGCGTTTATCTACATTTTACAAGAGATAAGGGAAAGTAATTCGCGTTCACAGCTCATACCTGACTAGCAAATCGTTTTGGCAAGTATTTTTCCAGAGAAAGAAGTGCTACTTTTCCATTGACTTCGGTAACCGGTTTATTCGTAGGTAAAGTTCCATCCAACAGACAATATTCAACAACGCTTTCTTAACTAAATGGCTTATTACTAAGAACTCCAAAACATGTAAATCATTTGCCTTGCAAATTAGTTTTCTTGGAAGTAATTAATAGCAAATTCTAATCTCGCTACTTAGCTTTTCAAATGGAAACTTCCAGAGAGATATTACTTAAACATTATTAATTAAAAAACTTAATTATTACTATAATATATTAAATTAGTTAGGGTTGAGCAGCACGTTATTATACCGACCGCGACCGTCTACGTCTCTTAGAAACAAATATATTCGTCTTTTTAACGATAATGTTATTAAAGTTATTATATTGTGCATTCTTAATACAATTGATTAACTTTAATAAGTAGGTATGAACTGATGGAGGAGGAGATGGTATGGAGGAGCTCGAAGGCGCAGTGGTTAACGCGCCCTGTCTGTTAATGCTGAGGTTAAGCAACTTTCGCAAAGGCCGATCATCGGATAGGTGACCAAAAATTTATCATCTCGAGCTCCTCCGTGCTTCGAAAGGCACGTAAAGCCGTTGGTTCCGGCTGCAATAGCAGTCGTTAACAACCACCAATCCGCACTGGGCCCGCGTGGTGGTTTATGACCCGTTCTTTCATCCATCCATAGGGAAGGCTCGTGCTCCAGCAAGTGGGGACATAAAATGAGCTGATGATAATGAACCGATCAGAGTTCTTAACGTGTCGGAAACAAAAGGAAACTCTACATTGTTGGCAGTAAAGATAGTTACTGAACATTTATAGTTAGGAATTAGGAATACATGTAGTGATGGGTACCTACACTAAAACAAAGGTGTCCTGAGTCCACTAAGTGTCAGGTGGCACGTAATGCCTCCGTGTCTTAGCATCGTTTATTATAACAGGTTCTGACTGTGTTTTAAATTAAAACTTTTATAGTAGGTATATCACTTTTTACGTTTAGAATAAGTTAATTTGTTATATGTAAGTATCCGTCTTAATTAGCGTATGATTGTCCTTAGATGCTATTATTCTAAAATTCTACTAATCTCCAAACATTTGTTTTGAATGTTTTGCGTTTTCAAAGCAATTGCTTTTTTCGATTTACGAGAAAGCTACCCAGAGAGAAGAGCCGTAGACTACGACAATCTTCTCTATTTCACATAGTTTTAGAGTTTGCTTCAAACAGTCACTTTATTTATATTTTGTTTTATTTAATTTCTATAGGTGAATCAACAGAATTACAAAACAGTAGTTACACAATAAGACATCAGTAAACTAATGACATATCTACACTGGTTGATAATAATAAAAAAGGTAATAACAAAATTATTGAGGCAATACCTACAATAAATCTTATAATTAACCAGATCCAACTGAGATCGAACGATAACTATTTCTCCCCATCTCAAAACACATATCTTCTTAGCCGTTTTACACTCTTGGTAGAGTGGTCGTGGTCGTTACTTCGGTCGCAGTGAGCCGCCTGACCAGCCGACGCCATTCTCCCCTGACTGATGCCATCTTTGTGCACGCGTATAAGGGGTTCTCAACTGCTTCTTTTTTTTGGTCCGTCCATCTCATAGGCGATCTACCGCGCGCTCGGGTGCCCTCAACTTTGCCCTGGACTACAAGTCGCTCAATTGACGCATCACCACGCCGAGATATGTGCCCAAAGAATGTAAGTATACGCGCTTGAACGATAGAGGAAAGACGCCGCTTGATGACGAGTTCTTCGAGTATGGAGATATTTGTGTGAAACTCAGTCCATGATTCCCCGAGCATCTTTCTCAAACACCACATTTCTAGGGCGTCTATTTTCTTTCTCTCGCTGTCTCGCAATATCCACGTCTCCGCGGCGTATAAAAATATGGGGAGCACAAGTGCTCTGACAAGCCGGGTTTTTGTGGACTTGGTGATATTGCGATTCCTCCATATCTTTTTAAGCTTGTCCATCGCGTAATCGCCAAGAGTAATCGCCATTCGTCGTTTAACTTCGTCAATGCATCCGCCATTATTGGTGACTAATACTCCTAGATAAATGTATGATTGGACGACATCGCAGTTCTTGTTATTTCTGGCGAGTTGTTATTGGCACGGTCGATAATCATCATCTTCATCTTACTGCTTTACTGCGGTTAATGTTAATTTAAATTCCAGGCTGATGCTTTCCATTTTTCGCAACAGATCTTCTATGTGGCGAATACTGGTCGCAAATAAGGTCGTGTCGTCCGCGTATCGTAGATTTCATATTTTGAATCCACCAATCGCAACACCATCCGTCCAGTTCTCGAGAGTGATCCTCAATATTAGCTCTGTGTAGAATTTAAACAGGATCGGAGAGATAACTTACCCCTGACGGACTCCTGCATTGGGGTGGAAATTATGTGACACCACATCATCTGTTTTTACTGACGCTGATCCCTCCCATCCCATCCTGATTTCGGTGTACCTACCCATTTCTAGCAAAGTCTTCCACAGCACCGGCCACTTTACAGAGTCGAAAGCCTTTGAAAAATCAACAAAGCAAACATATTATGTAGGTTTGTTAAAACATATATATAGCTATGCTATTAAGATCAAATGGTGAGGTTATTAAATATCGCCAAATCTATTGTTGTCACAATTTGCTATTTTCAAGCGGCCTTAGCCGTCAAAGGCTTTTGACATGCATTTGTCATGTATTGTCCGTGTCACAGACTAACAATGGCAGTTAAACGGTGCCTGTAGCACAATGATTCCACGCATTCTGGGACGAAGCGGTATACCACACCACAATACACGAGTATTTGAACGGGTAATTTGTTAAATTGTTTTCGATGATGGCATTAACCGATTGGTGCACTGATTTACGTTTCGATAGTGATTAAATTCATCATCATCATCATCATCGGGCTCAGCATTTTTACATGGACAATAGCAAATGGAGAGATTAATTTTAAATAATGTAAATATCTTAACAACCTATCCCAATCCATGAACGAACCTCCTCCCTCATATATTTAGCACTTGCATGCTAATGTTGATACAAGAATATATTGTTTTTTAAAACTCAAAGACTATGTAGGTAGTTCATCCTAAAACGTTACATTTTGAGTTCAGTAAAGAAACAACGATGTTGGCTCAATGATTGACTAATATCTATCATGCGATCTCGGCACGCGATTGTCTCAGGTATAAACAAAATTAAGTTAACTTATAAGTAGGCCATTACCTCTGAGGAGCTCAATGAAAAAAGAAAAACCATACCTACTACGAGTATAAGAATCTACCATGAAATGAGTGAGATAAGGTGATGAAGGTCAAACGCTTTACCTTTATTATTAAAAACAAGTGAAGCCATAGTTATAAAATAAAATATTGTTTAATATATTATATTAAACTAAATTAATCAATAATGAAAATTTGCCATAGATTGCAAAAAACTTGTAGTAAAAAAGTTTTTGAAGTTCCATTAAGTCCATAAAATATTAAATTTTATAAAAGTTGGAAAATTACTGATTTGTTGCGCTATTTCGAAAGGGGTTGAACATAGGTACTAAACGTTGCTTTTTGCCACAATAAACCCTTCTCCTACCGCCCTGGATAAGAGTCAATCCCGCAGTCCCTGTGTTGGGAAAGAAAGTAATATTTGATATTTTATTTTGAATTATCGTAGTGGTCGTGTGAACTAAGCATGCATTTATATTTTTCGAGGGCTTCGTACGTCTGTACAATCATAAATTCCTGTATTCCCATTAAGCGCTGATACGAAGTAACGAACGCTAGCCGAGTGCATCCAATTACCTGCTCTCTAGACCGCGCGGCGTCACATGCTCACTCACATCACAACACAACCAATTGGTATTCTCGCCGTGTGTTTTTGCACTTTGTATGTAGATGTTGTCTTTTCCTTCTCAGAACTTACTGGCCTGCTTATTAAACATCCCATATTGATACAAACCAAAATATTAGTAAGTGTTTTTAGTTTGAAAACAATGAATTTCTTTAGTTTTTCCTTATTTGGTTTTACGTACATATAAGCAATAAGCAATAAAGTTATCATCTTTCGATTGACAAATAAAAGGAAAACGGTCTTCATGGTCTTTCCACTAGGTTCACCTTCATTATTCACTTCTTAATCATGAATTGTTGTTTTTTTTTATTTTTTATTTTTATGTCAAAAGGAGGCAAACGAGCAGGCGGGTCACCTGATGGAAAGTAATCACCGCCGCCCATGGACACCCAAAGTAATCGCAGATGCGTTGCCGACCTTGAGGAAGGAGTTGGATCTTGAGGAGGGAGTAGGAATTGGGAGGGGGAAGAGGTGAGAGATGGGCCTCCGGTACTATCACTCACCGGACGAAACACAACAGCAACGAGTGCCGTTGTTTCACGCCGATATTCTGTGAGAGGGTGGTATTACGCCGGGCGAGCCGGCCCATTTCGTGCTGCAACACAGCGTGGCTCTACCACTCAGTGTTTTGACTTGTGCTGATCTATTGACCGAATTAACTTTAAACATATTATACAATATATTGTAGTGGCACCAGTGTTTGACACAGAAACTTACGACGACACAAATTTTCATTGCAAACAAATAGTGTAGAATTTTATAGAATTCTTTTTTTGCTTAAAAATCGTGGTGACGTGGTTATTTCAGATCGGCTCGATCCACTGGCTCTTTGGAGAGACGTTGCGTCTCTCTGTATATTTTACCGCATAATATCATGGGGAGTGTTCTGAGGAATTGTTCGGCTTGATCCCTGCCGCTGATTTCCTTTACCGCACTACACGCAATCGACTGTCATTCCATCCACATCACCTTGATGGATGGCGGTCTACTACGTATGGTGTGCGATTTCACGAAATATCTTGCCTTGGTGTGCGATTTCACGAAATTTCTAGCCTGTTGTGGAACCAGCTCTCGGCGGCGGTATTTCCGGACCGTTAGGACTTAGGGTTCTTCAAGAAACGAGCCTATTCCTTCCTTAAAGGCCGGCAACGCGTCTGCGATTCCTCTGTTTTTGCGGGTGTCCATGGGCGGCGGTGATTACTCTCCATCAGGTGACCCGCCTGTTTGTTTGCCTTCTTCTTTTATAAAAAAAAATATTCATAAAAAATATTAGATCGGATATCGATAACGTGGTTGTTGATATTTATTAAGGTTAATTTTGGTAACAAAGTAAGTAGATAATGTAGGCTAATTTTGCACAGATCGATTGTCAGAAGGTTGTTCTGTCTGATTGTTGAAGATGTTCAAATTCTTCCTATCAAATGCGAAAAATATAAATGATGATTGCTACACAGTAGGACATTTACTATAGGCTATAAAACTAAATTAGTTAATAAAATATATTGTTAAATTACAGAAGTTTTCAATGCCCTAATTACATTTTGATAGAATTTGTTGTTTCAGAAAAGCGACTGACGTTTCTTTTACGCAAAAATACGGGCATTATCTACCTGTTTTCACACAGGCATTATCGCGGTTTAGAATTATGTCGAAACGTCAAGTATGAGGAAATCTTTAGAAGAACAAACATATTGACAGAACGTTGCCCGATAACATTATATTGAAATAACAGATAATGCGTGCAGGGGAATGACTGAGTTAGCTCTTAGCTTAACAATTAAATTATCTAAAAGATTACAATAAACTTCTATAGGAGCTCGGTGGCGACTAAGTGAAGACGAAACTAAGCAACTTCACTATGGCTCGGCTCTGGCTGGGATGGCCTAATTATTATTCAAGTGTGAAGATTACTACTTGCAGGTCGGCAAGTTGAGGACGGCTATTGACGGTTTTTCTAGAGTATCTTTACGACCCCCGCTGCGGTAAACTCCAATGATTGCTTTTGTTGGTCCCAGCCCAGATCATGTTGGCGGTAAGAGAGGGGAAGTACTGAGGCTTTAGTGCTAAGCCTCTTCGAACTAACACGAGTTGGGCGGGAGGAGAGTCCTACATACACTGTTGCGTCACTCCAGGCGCGGGTGCGGCACACATGCTGCTTAAGACGTTCCTTAGTACGAAAAAAGTAGTCGTAAACACCTGCAAGCTCTGACCTGAGGAGCTCGACGGCGTAGTGTTAACGAGCCCGGTCTGCGAGTGCTGAGGTCAAGCAAGTTTGGCAAATGCCAGTCATCGGATGGTTGACCAAAAATTTATCATCTAGAGCTCCTCCGTGCTTCGGAAGGCACGTAAAGCCGTTGGTCCCGGCTGCATTAGCAGTCGTTAAAAATCACCAATCCGCACTGGGCCCGCGTGGTTTATGGCCTGTTGTCCCTATCCATCCATAGAGAAGGCCCGTGACCCAGCAGTGGGGACATAAAATGAGCTGATGATGATGATGATGAAACACCTGCAAACCTGCATGGACCCAGCGTGGTTATGATCCGGGTAACTCGTGCGAGTTTCATTCACGATTCGATCGCGTTAATTATAACATAGCAACACCTCCTGGTGACAATGACAAACGAGTAGAAAGAAAAGATAGTGTTGATGAGATGCTCGGGCTAGACAGAACCAATATAGCGTAGCTGGAGGTGCACCTGACCCGAGAGGATGAGGGTATAAATCTGGCTCGTCAATATTTTTGGAAAAATGTCTTAGATGGAACACCAAATATTTTTCAAAAACTAAAATTATTTAACTACAATTAATTTTTGACATTGAAGTTTACTCTCAGAAGATCTTTATCCTTGATCTTTCCAAGATAAAAGTATACATATAGAGTATCTATATAAAAAAAACTGGTGCGAACAAGATTAAAAGAAAATTGATAAAGATAGATTGCTTACTATGGGCTGTCACTCTACAAATCTCGACAACTTTTATCACCACGTGAAAGATTACCGCAGCAGATTACATCGACAGCTGCACTTCAATATAATTATCGTTGCGGGTATATCTCTCACAAAGTTATCTACTAACTAAGGCACGGATTAAACAAGTAAACTACCACAAGATTATTTGCGTTGGCAATAAAATTATACCACACACAGTACAATGGCCGTATACTTACATGCACGAAACAATTATGATGAAGATCGATTTTGTGGTATAGTGAGCTGAAACTACGATTTTGCCACGTAGTTTTGATTTCGTATATTTCTCGTTATTCTTTCTTTCTCGTGTAGTACTTTTACCAAAAGAAACTAACGAAAATTATATCAGAAAATGTAATGTTGTATATTTATAATATTTTATATTTATTGTTTTGTCGTTGTGGAGATTCTTTGGGAAAGGACAGTGGACGTTTTTTAGCTGACATGATGATGATTATGATTATGATATTTAAACTTCAAACAATTGACATGAAGAAATGCAATGTTTTATATGTCCATCCAGTGGTAAAATTCTAATTGATGAATTGCGGTACAAGATCAATCCAAAGCTTATAAAAGCGTATATACCATACCGTATTTTATAAAACATGAATAGTTGAAGAGGCATACTTAAAAGATTTTTATCACCTCTTCAGTTAAGGTTATTCCAGTGGAGTACTCTGCTAGCTGCATTGTTGTTTCGACAGATAGAGATAATATTGCCAGTTATTCAGTAATTGAAGATTCCAGATGAAGTGCGCTTGATTTTACCTTTTGAAACAAGGCTTTTAAAAGTGTGAAAACAAATTCAAAGTAAATTGGAAGAAAAGAGCGAACAATCGTCCATTTATATAAAAACGATCAGGCAGGGAAAAGTTGATCGAGCTTAATATATGGATATACTGATCATAGTTATTTAGTTGGGCACGCTTGTCGGTTTGTAGTTTTCCAAATACGCTTTGTATACATCTATTAGAATTTTTCATTAAGCGCTAAAACCTTTAATTGCCTTTCCTTTAATTACCAATACCTATACCTATATATCAAAACGTAATGATGAAAATGAGATCACTTTTTCAAGCAAACATTCCGTGACTCGCTAGAAACCAAGAAAGAACGTACCTCATACTAGATTCAAATTCAATGGTTTTCCTTTTATGTGGTAAATGTTAAAAAGGTAAACTAACGTTTAGACTTTATCCTTGAAACGCGCAAGGTAAATACAAACACGAAGCGGGGAAGTCTGACTTTCGCCACAATAATAATAAATCTACGTAACTTGCATTTCCTTACGCATGACTTGAAAAATAGTTGCGATTTACCTTACCAAAGGCTAAATATCTACCTATCTTTTTCAAAGTCGGCATATCTGTAAATGTCAGAAGCAATTGGAAATTAAATAAATTATTTTTGACATGTTGTAGGTATCTTATCAAATGCAGGAAGACTTTTGAATGCGGCGTGGCGAAATCTTCTGCAAATATTCCGTAATATTTATTATACTTTAGTAGATAGGCAGTTGTTACGCACAATCCAAATATTTTAATATTACGAGTATAACGTGTGAGTCGTGAACAATGCGGCGAAACGCGAGAGTTCGCGACTACGAGCAAACACGATCGCGGACCACACAGAAAACACAATAAAAATAATGAGCTACACTATTTTGTTAAGGCTTAGAAAGTACTAAAAAAACATAGATAAAGCATAATGCGAGTATACATGTGAAAGATTATAAACTTTCAGCAAAGTTAATGATTAATTCAATCCTTGTACTTATTTTATTTCGTAACTCCTTTTAAGAAAAAACGGTTCTAAATTGCGTTTTTATTTCTGTGATATTTTCGCCTATTACCAATATTATAAGTTTTCATTTTAAAAACACTCGCTATTTATATATTATGTTTTTTCTCTCTATAGTTATCGATAGAATTATACGAAATTTCGAAACATAACTTAACTACTAAAACATTATTTTACTCACCTTGCTTAGCAATTTCTAGATCATTAAGTATGTATCTATAATTTTTTATCTTTTGTATTTCTAATAAAGTTGTTGCAACAGGCCAAAGCAATACTTAACTAGTATCTCTTATTAGCCACGTAGGATTTCAAAACTCAATTATCATTCTGACCCTTTGTAAGGTATCTCTAACGTACTACACCAACCAAGTAAATGAAACCTTTGTTTATCTGGGATGTCGTTCAATGCTCCTCCAAGATATTTGTAACATTTTAGGAAACTTGTCGCTCAAAACAGGATTTAAGAAAAAAAGGTTTGCCAAGCTACAGGTCAGTTTTTACAGTGTTATACAAAATTCAAACTAGTGTTTTAAGGTATACCTATAGGTAAAAACAAGTTAACTTTAAGTAACTGCCTATGATCCCGTCTTTTAGTCGAATGACGAAGATAGTTTCGGAAACGTCAATTGTCTCTTTCAAAATCCGTACACCAGGGTTTCTTAAAATGGGTCCGCATTTGTATCATGGGTCCGTCGTAAATAACATGCGCCTTGCCTTGTCGAAAACAATTCCACAATTTAACGTTCTCATTGTGGCCAAACAACAGCATCCTTCTCATTATATTAAAAGTAAGTGTAATGAAACTACCAGTAAAAATTATTTTGTGATATAAATAAGGGTTGTTTTATTTTCTTTTCTTTGACAGGGGTCCGCGGAATTGTTTAAATTGTGAAAGTGGTCCGTGACTGCAAAAAGTTTAAGACATATCTTAAACTTTTAAGTTACACAATATCGAAATCTTTAAAGCAAAAATTGTGCAGCGAACCGACGCGACGGTGGGCGAGGCGGCAGCCTCCAGCTGCAGCCAGCAGCTGGTTCGAAAGAATGTCGAAATTGAAGAACTAGTGGCCGAGCCCAACATTATTAGGCTTCGCTGACTCGGCCACGTATAAAGGATGGAAAATGATCGTTCGTTAAAACGCCCTTATCTGGGCGTCCCGTAGGGCACCAAGTCACACCAACACCACCAGTCTGTCGCCCACTTTACTGCTGGAGGGAAGTTCTACAGGACCTAGAAAAGCTTCACGTAGACAACTGGCAGGAAGAAGTTCAGAACCGGGACCAGTGACTCCGACTTGTATCAGAGGCCAAAACTCACTTGGTTGGGGCTACAGCGCCAGGATAGTAAGTAAGTAAGTAAGGAAGTATGTAAGAGTTTGGTTTTTATTTCGTATGAGTCTAAACAACATACCAACCAATGTACCTACCAAACGTATCTAAGAAAGAAACATGAATATTCATTATTGCACACAATAAAAACATCGTTAGCGAACACATTAGGCTATGTTAATTCTTCACTAATTGTTTTGTTAGGATAGTTCGCATCTGCTAATGAGACTTTCTCTGGTGCACAGAAACTATCGGTCGATACCATTCACGGCTTACGTCCAGCGATACTAGACTTATTTTACTTTCATCATCACCATCATCATCATCTCAGCCAAAAGACGTCCAGTGCTGGACAAAGGCCTCCCTCAAGGATCTCCACAACGACCAACGATGATTTTACTTTATATACTATTAATAGTTTTGTCGCTTCCTTTTAAACGTGATGCTCCCATTCCACCTTAGGATGACTGGAAGAGATCTCTTTTAGAGATAAGTCCACCTTTGCTCACCATTGTTTGTAAACTGTTCTCTGTATGTGTGTTTTTGTGCAATAAAGAATATATTAGGTTTGATTATTGTTACGATTATGAAATTACAACGATTATGAGCCGGACCCGTGATAGTCAAAATTCTGTTATCCAAAGTATTAACAAGTTAATTATTATTTTCTGCTGAAAGTTTGCTTAAGTTACTAGTTAGATATTATTTAGTTTTTTAAACGAATCATCATCATCATCATCATTTTAAGCCATATGACGCCCACTGCTGGGCATAGGCCTTCCCTAAAAATCACCACAACGATCGGTCCTACGCTGCCCGCATTCAGCGGCTTCCCGCGACCTTAACCAGATCGTCGGTCCACCTTGTAGGGAGCCTGCCTACGGAACGTCGTCCGGTGCGTGGTCGCCAATCGAGAACCTTTCCGCACCAACGGCCATCGGTTCTCTGCGATAAGTGTCCCGCCCACTGCCACTCAGCTGAGCAATCCTCCGAGCGATGTCAGTTGTTTTAGTTCTCCTGCGGATTTCATCATTTCTGATTCGATCACGCAGGGAAAAACCAAGCATCGCTCTCTCCATTGCTCGCTGGGTGACCTTGAGCCTTCTTATGAGACCCATAGTAAAGGACCACGTCTCATTCCCGTATGTAATCACTGGCTACACAAACTGGTCAAAGACTTTTGTCTTGAGACATTGAGGAATTTTGGATGCGAATAAATCACGTAGCTTCCCGAATGCAGCCCATCCGAGCTGGATTCGTCGAGAGATCTCTTTCTCGAAGTTGGACTTACCTAACTGGACCGTCTGTCCCAGGTAAACGTAATGGTCAACAACATTGAGTATAACGTTCCCAACATTAACTGGAGCGGGTGCAAATGGGCATTGAACATGATTTTCGTCTTGTCCATGTTCATCTTAAGACCCACTCTTTGAGAAGCATTACTGAGATTTTCGAGGATTGTGGTCTGTGATTGTTGGTCTTCCAAGGTCTCAGCCATGAGAACTACATCACCGGCAAACCGAAGGTTTGTGAGATACTCGCCATTAATGTTGACGCCGTATCCTTTCCAGTCTAGAAGCTTGAAAATATCCTCGAACGCAGTTGTGAACAGTTTCGGAGAAATAACGTCTCCCTGTCTCATACCTCGCTGTAGTTGGATAGGATTAGAGCTTTGTTTCTGTAATCGGACCGACATAGTGGCGTTTTGGTATAAGTACCTCAGCACCTCGATGTACCTGTAGTCTACTTGGCACCTCTGGAGAGACTGCAGCACTGCCCAAGTCTCGATCGAATCGAAGGCTTTCTCATAGTCCACGAACGCCAACCAAAGTGGCAAGTTATACTCTTCGGTCTTCTGTATAACTTGCCGCAACGAATGGATGTGGTCTATGGTACTGTAGCTTTTTCGGAACCCGGCTTGTTCGGGAGGTTGGAAGTCGTCGAACCTGCGCGCGAGACGATTCGTAATGACTCTCGAAAACAGCTTGTAGATATGGCTCAGAAGCGAGATGGGTCTGTAGTTCTTTGGGAGTCTTATCACAATTCTTGAAGAACAACATCACCTCGCCTCTGCCCCATGCCTTTTGGCATTCTGCCCTCGAGGATAACAGAATTGAATAGCTTCTGGAGGACCTTTAGTATCGGCTTACCGCCCGCTCTCAGAAGCTCTGTTGTGATTCCGTCATCACCCGCCGCCTTGTTGTTCTTAAGCAGCTTGAGAGCCATTCTAATCTCATACAGGCTGACGTCCGGGTGACGTCAGGGTTAAACGAATAATATAGGTTAATATTGAATAATTATACCGAGCTTTGAAAACCCGTTACACGTCACGTTAAATATCATATTTTTGATATCCTAGTAGCAAAAATACAATAACTCTATGTCGACACCAGTTTTCGTCACCAAAAAATTATATCAAATTATATTTTATTTTTTTCTGGATAACAGCTAGAAGCAGGTGATATGTATTCAATTGTTCCTTAAGCCAATTATCAGTTGCTGACTCCTCTTTCTAATGATTAAAAGAAAACAAAATGTCGATAACTGTGTCTTGTCGGATTCTGTGGCACTGCCCTAGCAGTTATCTTAGCAGTGAAATATTTGATTCGAACCGAAAATATTGTACCTATACTTTTTTATATAAATAGACCAACATGTGTTTTAGCTACAGATAATTCGAAACTGCTCCTACGTCTAAAAATTTCTATCTAATGATATGTCTATCAGTAAGAGATCCAGTTCGTCAACGAGCGGCTGACCCGCCCGCACCGACAGCTGTTCCATCGGGTCCGGGAGGAGTGTCGCAGGCTGGGATGGCGGTACTCCTGGACCAAGCGAGGGCGCATTTTTGCTCGCCTCGCGGACGGGAAGCCTGTTGTTCAGTTCCGCTCAGAGGGGGACCTCGTCAAGGCGTTCGGGCCTCTAGTAATGGACTTGAAGTGATCTGCGAATTGCAATCGCTTTTTATTATTTATATTTTCTATGTTCTGTACAGGTTCTCTTGTTTGTCAGGGTCTATGTATATACCTTTGTTTGTTGCGTTTTACGCCTATCTGTTTATCAATTTATTTTCTCTTGTCATATTAATCTGCTCGGTGTGTTTTTTGTGTGCTATTAAGTTATCTGTGTGGGGCCACCAAATTAAATACATAGTTACTAATTCTAGTTTTATAATGTCTAATACAAATTATTACAGCCATATACAATTCTTATAATCTATTTAAAAATCTATTTTACATATTTTTCCGCATACACTTCACACACTATATTCCTATTATTTTACTTATTATTGTTATCATCTTTTTATTATTGTCACTACACACTTCAATCTTAGTCAATAATTTAATAACGCATAATTTTTTGAACAACATGTATATTCATAAAATTTCTCAGCCACCTAACATCAATCATTGTCTTATTGTCAACTATACTTTGCACTCTGGGCCAAAAAAGTACTTAATTTATTTATTTTTTAATTTTCACTTTGACATTTTTTTATACTTATATATAAATAAAAGAAAAAAATAATAAGCATCTCAAAGTTGGTTTATTTAACGCAGGGTCACTATGCACAAGACATGAAGAGTTCATTGTGGCCGTAGAGGGGTTGGCCCCAGACATCATGGCCATAAACGAGTCGTGGTTAGGGACAGGACAGGACGAAAAAGCACCTAAACTACCGGGCTACCGTTTGCGACATACTCCTAGGCCTGTTCACATCCGGGGGGGGCGTGGCGGTGGGGTGGGATTTTACATTCGTAGGGGTATAAACGCGCGCTCTCTTGATCATCCTTCCTCAGCGTCAGTAGAGCAGATGTGGTTGAGTGTTCGCTTGTGTGGGTCGGAATTCGTGGTGGGTACCGCCTATAGACCGCCGTGGCAGGACGTGAACACCTTTCTGGACGCCATCACCAACTCCATTCTTTCCTTTCCAAAGCAGGATGGCCTTATACTGCTGGGAGATTTTAATATAGACCTTCTTGACACTTCACTTCAATTTAAATCAAATTGTTGAAGAGCCAACTCATTTCACAGACCATAGTCATACTTTGATAGACGTGATTTGTACTGACACGCGGGCCCTCCATGTTGAGGTGAGACATTCCCCGGACCTGGGAGGCCATGCTATGTTAATAGCTGATTTTAAAATAAAAAAGGGGAAATCAAATCCGCGCTATGTTACCTATAGACCATTTAAAGATATCATTTTGGATCAATTCAAATAAAGACCTTAACGCTGTCCAATGGAATGGTCTCAGTCAGACAGATAACGTCAATATCATGGTTAAGTCATTTACTGCTTGTATTAAAACTTTATTTGATTTGCATGCCCCGATAAAAAAACATAAGTTTACGCACCCACCTCATCCATGGATAACAGACACAGTAAAATCTATGATGCATATCAGGGATAGTTACCACAAAAAATACAAACTACTTAACACTGAAGCCTTTAAAGAATGCTACCAAACAATGAAGAAGGTTGTAGTTTGTGCCATTGAAAGTGAAAAAAGATGTTTCTTCGACAAGCATATAAACAATAATATAAAAACTCCAAAAAGCTGTGGCAGAATCTAAAAAACACTGTACTACCAGACAAGAAGAGAACATCAGAGCTCCCTCAGATTTTTGATGACCCTAACAAAATAAACGCTTATTTTCTTAGCGTGCCTGGTGCTGACAGTGTGTCGATTTCTCAGCTGACCTACTTTGAACATCACAGGCACAGTACAGCAACTTTCTCACTTAAACCTGTCAATGAAGATTTGGTATTCAAAATTATCAGAGGGCTTAAGTCAAATGCTCAGGGGGACGATGGCATATCCTTGGACATGTTGCTGCTCACTTTGCCACAAACGCTGAACACTGTGACCTCTATTATAAACCGGTCTATAGAGGAATGTACATTTCCTGAGAACTGGAAGACGGCTGTTGTGAAGCCTCTTCCAAAAAACAGTCAGCCGACATCGATGAAAGACCTTCGACCTATTAGTCTTCTCCCATGCATTTCTAAGGTCTTGGAGAGAGTGGTTTGTGATCAGCTTACCGGTTACCTTGAAGAGAACAACATTCTGCCTCAACTCCAGTCTGGCTTTCGTAAGGGCTATGGTACGGCGACTGCTCTGTCTGATGTCGTTGACAACTTGCTTGCTGCCCAGGACCGGGGCATGATAAGCATCATGCTGCTGCTGGATTTCTCTCGTGCATTTGACTCAATCAATACAACTCTCCTCCTTTCAAAATTGTCTTACTATGGAGTTGATGCTGGCACCCTAAAACGGTTTCACAGTTACTTAACGCACAGGCAACAGTACGTAGAATTGACAAAGTTGGATGGGGGGAAATTATGCTCAGCCCCACTCCTCGTAACACGAGGTGTGCCTCAGGGGTCTATCCTTGGGCCTATCCTCTACATATTATACAGTGCGGACATCATAGGCAGCATCATACATTGCCATCATCATTTATATGCTGATGATCTGCAGCTTTATTTATCATTTCCACCTTCTGACTATATCAAAGCTGTAGGTCAATTTAATGAGGAATTGGCTCGCATTTCTACTTGGTGTGGGTCAAACTGTCTTGTCCTTAACCCCTCAAAGTCTAAACTTATTATATTTGGTTCAAAAAAGAAACTACATGAACTCAATAACATATCTTCTTCCTTAAACATTACTCTAAACGGAGAGATAATTGAGCGTTTTGATAGGGTCAGGAATCTGGGGTTGACCATCGATGACCGCCTTAACTTCGAAAGTCATATCATTGAATGCGCTAGGAACTGTTTTTATCGTTTGAGACTTTTATATAAGATAAGACCCTACTTAAGCGAAGTGGTCAGAACCAGACTTTGTGAATCATTGATTCTATCTAAATTTAATTATTGTGATACAGTTTATGGACCATGCCTTTTGACCAGGTCAGTCAAACTCATTCAGCGAGTGCAGAATGCATGTGCTCGTTTCTGTTTCTATATACCACCTCGCTCTCACGTTACTCCCTTCCTCAACTCCGCAAATTGGCTGAAGATGGAGGCTCGCAGAAAGCTTCATCTTTCCACCTTGATGTTTGGTGTTGTCAGCACGGGAAAGCCAGGGTATCTTTTCAAAAAACTGGATTGGGCCCATGAACACAGCAGGTATCCTAAGAGAATCATTACACACACATTCTCTACTCCCAAACATCGTACCGTGGCTTTTCGTGGGTCTTTCAGATTTGCTGCCTCTCGGTGTTGGAATGATCTCCCGCCGCCGATGCGTGTCCTGAGAACAAGGCATACATTCAATAGAAGACTCAAAATGCATCTATTAAAGTTACAAATTGGTAACTCTTTTGTAGCAATCTGATTTACCTGCTCGTTCTGCACGTTTTGCTTGGCGCAGGTTTGAGATCGCGTCCTATTGCCGTAGAGGCAAGCAATCCTTTTTCCTCCTTCCCGCATTTTTTATTTTTTTATTTTTATTTTCCGGACTTCCATAGCGTCCCACTAAGTCTGTGCCTTTATCCAACATTCACTTGCCACGTCATCAACTCAAGTCTGGCTGTAGCTGTCCATGTGGCCCACATGTGGCCAAACATTACGTGCTAACGTGGCATATAAAATTTTTCCTATGCGTGGCATCTTTTTTTTTTTCTTGTGTTATGGCTTCTGGAGTGTCTTTCCAACACACATAATTCCGCCAATGTCGAGTTAATATCCATCAATCTAATGCACAACTCAAATGTCATGTCACCTTGACAACATAAACGACACACAGGGTTTAGCCCATACAGCCTTATTCATACTATATCCGTAAATATATTTATTTATATTTATTCACTTTTATATATTTTATATAGTAATTTAATTACCTACTTTGTTCTTTTATTTTATTGTATTTATTTATTGTTCTTTTTTTGTTTGTCGGCGTCGCGGTGCGTCGTCACTCGTCTCCCTCCTGCGGCCCTGTCAGAATAACAGCGCTCCTACGGTACTCGGCCCATCTTTGAGTGTCGTGGGGGTATTATGCTGAGACAGGGTCTTTGTTGGCCTCACACACTGTTTTTTGTTTAATTTTTCTTTTAATTGTTTTTTCTTTTCTTTTAATTGTTTTTTTTTGTATTGTATTTTGTGTGCGTGTGTGTGTGTCAATAAATATCTTTCTTTCTTTCTTTCTTTCTTTCAGTGTAAAGGTACTATTTCGCGACGATTCTTAGATTGTAGTTGCTTAAAGTGTTCTTTTGAGTTTGCTATCACATTGTCATTATTATACTACTTATATGCCATTATGATGGTGACAAACAAATATCTGTGATGACAAATATCTCTTACTAGTGGCCGCTCGCGGTTTCACCCGCGTGGTTCCCGTTCCCGTGGGAATATCGGGATAAAAGTATCCTATGTGTTATTCCCGGTTATAAACTATCTGTATGCCGAATTTCATCCAAATCCATTCAGCAGTTTTTACGTGAAAGAGTAACAAACATCCAAACAAACTTTCGCGTTTATAATATTAATAGGATTTTTAAGCGAGAACTTAAGTTTCACTTAAAAAAAAAACAGTTTAACAACCATTCCCAATCATGCAGTATAGTATAAGGCCGAGTAGCTTCTAGAGAGTTAGCAAATGTACCATATACCTACTATCAAGTTATAGTTTACGTGACATTGTTTTAATTTTTATGGAGCGTCGTTCACATAGGCTTTATGGTATTAGCTTAACCTTACCTTGAAATTAAAGTGGAAGCTACTTGACATTGGCCCATAAAATAGAGAGATGACTTACCTGCAAAGAAAACAAATTGTTAGTTACACATTACAATCATCATTACCCATGTCGAAAAGTTTCTAACTCATTACCGGTCTATAAATGTCTCATTGCTTGTATATGCTTACACATTGACAAATACATGGGGGATATCAGTGATCTGAATATCAATTACGAGTGTTTCTTTTTCTTTTATTAAGGTCACTGGTACCTTATTTTTGGCACCAAATTTTTTCGAACGCAATAAATATTACATTTCATAGTGTATTTCATGTCGTTTTTAAATTCGAGATCACCGATGAGTTTCATAAATCGCCTCCCTGATGCAAGAAGCGCGAGTTCACCAGTCGATCTAGTTAACGAAAACGAGACTTTGTATGGAAAATTTGCGAATCTCCATTTGCTAATAGGATGCAAGAGGTAATTGCTAAGAAGTGCATGCCGCGGCGTGATAATGAAATAAAGAAATTTGTCTATAGGTACCTACTGCCCCATTGCTGTGCAATGTATCCATCATTGAAATCAAGACATCGCTACAATTAATGGGCATTGTTTTAATCACTATGCTCGCCGGTATATAAATAATAAATAATAATAAATAAACTTTCCTACACTCACACCAATTATCTAGCCCAAGAGAAGCTTCGTTATGAAACTCGTTAAATGGTTACTAGACAACGGATAAACATACTTAAAATACTTAAATTCATACTTATTATACATAGAAAACACCCAGACCCGAGACAATTTAGAAAAACAATGATTTCTAAATTGACCCGACCGGGGATCGAACCCGAGAGATGATTCTCTCGGGTTCGATCTCCGTCACTGATTGATGATGACCCATTCAGAGATGGTATATGTATCTAACAATTCGTAACACACTTTATAACACTTTACAATTGAACCCAGCACCTGCAGGTATCAGGCCGAGCACTTTGCCAATAGGTCACCGAGGCGAGGCGCGTATGAGCAATACCCGCTATTATGAAGTGTAATAAAGGATTAATCTGTCTTCCTAACCCACTTTATTAGCACAATAGGACACGTTTTTCTCATCAATTGCGTGGTATGACCGTAACCGCTTGAAGTGGTCACATCCCGAGGTCGATTGGTCCATTCATCGGGGGCTCATTCTAACCGAACAAGCGAAAGTGACGATGGAAATAGACATGCCACACTGTTTTTTGTTAGGTTTTTTGTTTAACTTCCTATTATAATCAATCAATCCTTAAAAACCTTCACAGTTTAACATTACTTAACCTTTTACGAGTATACTGCCAAAAAACAACAAAACGTATAGGAAGTATGTCAAATTTAGAAGAAAAAGATATTCCATTAAACTGACCCGATAAGCTTTTTTATTCAAAAATTCTTTTATCTATATTATTCATTTTATTTAATATTATAAAGCTGAAGAGTTTGTTTGTTTGAACGCGCTAATCTCAGGAACTACTAGTTCGAATTGAAAAATTGTTTTTGTGTCCATTGATCGAGGAAGACTTTAGGCTATATAACATCACGCTGCGACCAATAGGAGCGAAGCATCAGTGAAAAATGTTGCAAAAACGGGAACAAAGCCTAAAAAATTAAAAATGCTGCCGAAAGTCACTATTCCACGCGGACGAAGTCGCGAGCACAGCTAGTTAAGTATATAAAATGTTCCGGATTTTTTTTATACTTTACTGTATTACTTACATACATTTCTCTCTTTTTTATTTCAAAACTAATAAAATTATTTTTTATATAAAATAAAAATTAAGAATTAAGTATAAAAAAGACAATAAAAAAAAGAAAATCAGAATAGCCCAACAATACATTGAGTTGGCATTGCAACCCGTATGTGGATAGTTCTCATCACGATCTATCCCTTCCCCCCAATTCCTTTCAGTAAGTAGGTACATATATACGTTTGCGTGTCGTATTCTATTAACTTATCTTATTAAACGAGTAATAGACCCTGCCAGTAGTTTGTTTATCTGAATTATGCTTTTTAATCCCAGCTTCAGTGTTTTTCCGCAACACGGGTTTGATAATGTATCGCACCTAGAGAAAAAAACGTGACTGAACATTTTTACAATATCTTAATAGTAAATTAAACGTTTAACATTTTATGGCAAGCGATTGTACATCAATCTTTTTGTTTATAGGTAGGCGAGTATAATAAAATAATTTTATGTATAAAAAGTATTCAATTAAGGGTTTTTTCATGTATGAAACATTCTGTTTTAAATATATGTTTTATTTACAACAGAATTTTTCAAATTTTATTCTGTAAATAGAATGTTTATTTTTTGATAGTATCAAAATTTTTGACAATAACAAAGTGACATTTACACTTTCAGTAAATACTTAATTATTTTATAAAAGGTAGGGCGTATACATATAATCAAAGGGCGTATATAGTTAGTCAGTACCAGGATGACCGAGCTTTGCTCGGTATTTTTTTTTTGGTAATTTTCTAAAAATGAAACCTAGCTAGATCGATTTATCGCCCCCGAAACCCCCTGCATACTAAATTTCATGAAAATCGTTGGAGCCGTTTCCGATATTTCAGATTATATTTATACATATATATACAAGAATTGCTCGTTTAAAGGTATTATTAGATATATAGATACTGTAGTGCTTTTTTTATTCCCGCTTTGTGGCCACGCCTGCGCCATCGTTGGCATCCGTGTGAAACCACGGGGCACAGCAAGTTTATAATATCTGTCAAGACTTCGTGTTTTTTTTTATTTTAGCTGATTGCTTCGTGCGATTATCACATTTAGCCAGTGTCAAAGTAATCTTTCTTACAAGTAATACATAATAAACAATATTTCCTTCCTGTATGATGTGATGATGATGATGAATGATAATAAAAATGAGAAGTGAGAAATGATATTTCCCCCAACCCCTTAAGTATCTCAGTAAAGATGTGGGGCTTTACTAAGTTCTCAGGCGTACTTCTTGAGAGAATTTGAAAAGTGACGTTGCACTGTTTTGTTTCATTTGCCAACACTCATGCACACTCACGAACACTTAACGGTTAATAATCCACCATTATTTCACATTAATATTCGACATAACACAAATTTTAGAAAATAAAAGAAAACCGCACACATGACTCTTCAATTTCCCGCCAAGAAAAAAACAAACTTCGTGTTATCCAGTGTCAACAACTCGCTACAAATTGTCGTCTTGGATGTCTTGGCAACACTTTTCCTACAACCAGTGAGCGTTGTCCCCGCATCAAAGCAACCAATAAGGGACGAGATCTTCAGTGCTGCTGACATCTCACGCCTGCGCCGAAAGCCGTCAGCAGCAGCAGCTGTCATTTTTTTTCAAGTTAAGTTAAGTAAGGTTCCACTAATATTAATATATAATTAATATTAGTGGAACAAGGTATAATATTTCATGTAAATGGTAATTACCATTTACAGAATTAAAATGCCTTCGTAAAAAACTTAAGTATTTTTTTAATATTTGCGTTACTGTTAATTCTGCGTATTAGCTGTATAAATATGTACAGAGTCATTAGGTACATCTACCTACCAGAATGGCTAACGACTGAGGCGTTTATTTTTGGAGGTTGTCCAAATAGGAAATGTTTAATGTACTTATTTAAATTGTTTTTACAAAGTAGCGTAGCTTGAGCTGGGGGACAAAAACTGTGCTTAAAACATAGGATGTAACAACCCAAAAACCTAAAATTTAAAATATACAAAAAATAATTTAGGTACAATGTAATGGTAGAAAATCGAAAATCACACTAAACAGGTGCTTAAAAAGGTTATAACTATTAACTTATTCCTGGAAGGGAATGTAACAACCAATCCAACCAATGGAAACTGTGCTTCTACGACATGGCATTTTCCAATTTTGAAAGTTTTTGCCGGGTCTTCTCCGTACAAGGTAGGTACCTCGTAGATGAAAACATTTTGATTTAAGTATCAGTTTTGATTAATATTATGTATGAGCAAATTCTTCTTCGTGGCTTTAAATTGCAAAAGGAAGCGGCTGGTCCATACGATTCGATAATGAAGACTCAGCCAATTAATGACCTTGCCCGCCACGCTACGCTTGCTACCCTAGAGTAGGTAGTAGGAAAAAAACAATCAAAGAAATGGACCTTCACTGCTGGCTGATTACGGTACAGTACAGCGTAAGTATAAACACGGCTACGTAAACCATCAATGAACGATACATTGTTCTCTTCCCGAGAACGGATGTCGAACTATGCATTTGCTAACATAGCATCAGTGTGACCTAACTAGAATACACATTTAGGGAGCACCAGCAGCGTCTCTTTGCATGTGATTAATAGCATCGCCTGAAATACCAGCTGCATCTATATAATGCTGGGCTCAGAATTTCTAACAACCGGGACCGACGCCGACGTCTATCAAGGTTTTACTACTGGATAGTAATTAAGCAGTATCCGCTTTTCTTAAGAGCGTTTACGCCGCACACTAGCGCCGCCAATGAAAAAAAAAACATATCTAGTAATTAGAGATAGAAAATCAAATTACGCTCAACAAACTATCTGAATGAAGTAATTTAGCATTTTTACGTCACCTAATGAACACCTGACATGTTATGGTTTAGTTAAATATGGCGTTATAGTTAAAAGTGGCCGTAACGTCTTATTTAACTAAACCATAACATGTGAGGTGTTTATTAGGTGACGTAAAAATGCTAAATTACTTCATTCAAATAGTTTATTGAGCATAATTTGATTTTCTATCTCTAATCTATACTAATATTATAAAGCTGAAGAGTTTGTTTGTTTGTTTGTTTGTTTGTTTGTTTGTTTGTTTGAACGCGCTAATCTCAGGAACTACTGGTTCGAATTGAATAATTATTTTTGTGTTGGATAGTCCATTTATCGAGGAAGGCTTTAGGCTATATAACATCACGCTGCGACCAATAGGAGCGAAGCATCAGTGAAAAATGTTGCAAAAACGGGAAAAGAGCCTAAAAAATTAAAAATGCTGCCGAAAGTCACTATTCCACGCGGACGAAGTCGCGAGCACAGCTAGTTACTAGATATGTTTTTTTTCATTAGTGGCGCTAGTGTGCGGCGTAAACGCTCTAAAGGTCCACCTCAAGAAAAGCGGTTACTGTAACAGCTCATACTTAAACACTAATTTGTATTACTCCCTGGTGCCGATGCAGTTACCGACCCTTAACGCGCGAGTGACACATAAAGTAATAAGCACTTATTCAAAATAAAATAAAAAGTAATACCTATATACTGTCTCACAGCTGGGCGAAGGCCTCCACTATAAAAATCAACCACTAACTACACTTGCCGAATGCGGGTTGTTGACTATGCGTGAGAAGCAAAAAAAAAGGCGAAACCCATTTTCCTGACCTGAGAATTGAAACCAGGACCTACAGATACCTCTCCAGTACAGTAACAGAGTGAAGTCATGTTAATTAATAAACTAAACTTAAAATAAGACGTTACGTTAGTTGAGACAACAAACAAATACTTGTAGGTATATAGACACTAGAAACGTAATATAACATAATTATATGATAATTAAACTTTTCCGATATTTAACTAAGTATAGCTGCTTACAATTTAACTGTTAGTACGTGCCGAGCAGAGCACCGTAAAATTCAATAAATATTTACAGTATATTATAAACTTAGTAATCTGATTGACAATGTACTTTAAGGATTCGCTCCATTTACCTACTCTAAGATCTAAGTATGTAATTGAGATAGGTCGGCATTCTGTTTACGAGAGAAATGCATGTAAATCAACTAATTTGAATAAAAGAACAATAAGCCTTCGCCTTCGGTGATGACAATATATAAATTATTTTTGTAATTATTTGTAGAAAGAAACATGATGATCTTCATCCATCATCATTAGACCAATTCATTAATCTTAAATATTTATTGCATTTCATGTAATTTTATATTATACTAGCTGTGCTCGCGACTTCGTCCGCGTGGAATAGTGACTTTCGGCAGCATTTTTAATTTTTTAGGCTCTTTTCCCATTTTTGCAACATTTTTCACTGATGCTTCGCTCCTATTGGTCGCAGCGTGATGTTATATAGCCTAAAGCCTTCCTCGATAAATGGACTATCCAACACAAAAAGAATTATTCAATTCGAACCAGTAGTTCCTGAGATTAGCGCGTTCAAACAAACAAACAAACAAACAAACAAACTCTTCAGCTTTATAATATTAGTATTATATATTATATGATATACTTTGCAATAGTACATGGGGAGATCGGATCGTGACTGGTTTCGGTTGTAGTCATAAGATGACGATAACACCTAAGGCATCACGCATACGTTGCCGACCCCGAAGCTTCAGTTGTTATACTTCCATACCCTGTAATAAAACTAGACCTATTACCACCCTTTAAACCGGAAAACCGCACTGCAAAACATAGCAATGGAGCGGGCGACAGAAATAATTACCAGGTTCAGCCAGCTCTTTCCAGATTTTATCTGGAGAGTATCCTCCTAGATCTACATTTAGATAAAATATATTGCTGTGTCGCACACCGTAGTAAGGTAAATCAAATTATAATCCGTGTAAAGTATCTTATTAGCATAAAGGTACACAAAATGAAAAGGTCACACTGAGCTAATTTAAAACACATGAGTAGAATGCTTATATGATATACAGGGTGTTTGGCGTATCGTGTGCCAAAATTAATTGGCCGACAGAAAGGGTCATCTGCTGTACTTTTAGCCCCTATAACACGTTCCATGCCCGACGATTATTTTTATGTTGACTTTTTGAGTTATTTAAAAAAACCCAAAATACCGCATTTAAACTTAAATAAAAAATACCTACAGGATTAAGCCTCAAAATTAAAATTTTATTTTGATGTGCATTGATGTAAGATTCTATCAAATTCAAATTTGCTGGTAGTTGACATCTAGTTTTTTTAAAATTAACTTCTAAAGTTTCAGAAATGTTAAACATGAAATAAAAATTCCAATTTACATTGCTATAAAAAACTAAAAAGATCGGGATCTTCCGACTTTCTCAAAAATTCTTTAGTTTATCCTCTTTCAAATGGTATGCTAATGTCATTAAAATAATAATAAAAACTTTACTAAATCTCTAAATTAGTCCTTGACTCAAGTCAGACTGATATTAAAAATTAGGGCTAAATCCTTTTTTTTCGTTAATAACACGTTCAAAGTAGGTCAAAACTTTTATCTTAGCTTAGCGACATAAAATCTGTCCCCCATATCCTTCTGTAATAGGTTTTATTTGAAATTAAAGACTAAAATTGTTATTTAAATGTTTTATTCGCAATTGATTATTATTCTTAAACAAAACTTATTGTTGTTTCAAATCTTGCTCAAAATGTTGGTCTTTTTTACGAATGCAGCCACGACATCTCTTTCGTATTTCTACTGTAGTTGTACGCAGTCTCATTTCACTCTTAATTGTCACAAAAGCAACTTCAATGCGTTGTCGCCATTCCTCGTTTCTGTCTCTTCACTCGTGGATTTGCATTTTTCGGTGCCCAGTGATGGAGGTTGTACAAATTGAGAATCCCCTCATAAGTAAACTTCGACTCATCCGTCCAAAGGATTATTTTTAAAAATTGATTTTTTTTTTTTTTGGGAGGGATGTTTTTATCCAATGGCCTCCACGTTCTCCAGACCTAACTCCGCTAGATTTTTACGTCTGGAGACAAGCTAAAGACCTTGTATACGAAACAGAAGTTGAAACAAGGGAGGAATTGCGACAACGCATTGAAGCTGCTTTTGTGACAATTAAGAGTGAAATGAGACTGCGTACAACTACAGTAGAAATACGGAAGTGATGTCGTGGCTGCATTCGTAAAAGAGGCCAACATTTTGAGCAAAATTTGTAACAACAATAAGTTTTGTTTAAGAATAATAATCAATTGCGAATAAAACATTTAAATAACAACTTTGGTCTTAAATTTCAAATAAAACCTATTAAAGAAGGATATGGGGGACAGATTTTATGTCGCTAAAGTAAGGTAAAAGTTTTTACATGCATTAAACGTGTTATTCACGAAAAAAAAGGATTTAGCCCTAATTTTTAATATCAGCCTGACTTGAGTCGAAGGACTAATTTTGCGAATTGGTAAAGTATTTATTATTATTTTAATGACATTAGCATACCGTTTGAAAGAGGATAAACTAAAGAATTTTTAAGAGACTCGGAAGATCCCGATCCTTTTTAGTTTTTTTTATAGCAAAGTCAACTGGAATTTTTATTTCATGTTTAACATTTCCGAAACTTTAGAATTTAATTAAAAAAAAAACTAGATGACAACTACCAGCAAATTTGAATTTGATAAAATCTTACATCAAGGCACATCAAAATTAAATTTTAATTTCGAGGCTAAATCTATAGATTTTTTTAAATTTAAGTTTAAATGCCGTATTTTGGATTTTTTGGTTAAATAATAAAAAAGTCAACATAAAAATAACCGTAGAGCATGGAACGTGTTATGGGGGCTAAAAGTATAGCAGATGACCCTTTCTGTTGGCCAATTCATTTTGGCACACGATGCGCCAAACATCCTGTATATTGTGGAACGCATACCAAACGGTCGCGGGTTTTGCCCACACTGCAGGCTGTTTTTTTGTTGTTGTTGTAAAAACAAGTAAAACAGTATAAGTATAAGGCTTCTAAACAGAGACGTTATTTTTACGCGATTGAGAACGAAGCGTTTATTTGGCATTCACATATTATCCACTTAAGCCATTCACTCACATCTCGCTTTTGGGTAGGTAGGTATATAGAGTGGTATGCTAGCCGACAATCACATATAATACATTTAACATGAATGGTTTTTCATTTGTGAGTTTATTGAAGAAAGTTTTTTATATAATATTTATTTAACTATCTACTTAATTACTATGTACTATGTATATTCTATTGGACCTACTCAAAAGGATAAAATTTTGTAGTTACTTACTAGTTGTTTTATTTACGTTTTTCGTTACCTTCTTACAAACTATAGACTTGGCCCGAAATTATATATTTAGATTAAATAATGTAATAGAAGTAAGAAGTAATTTTGAAATATTCTATTAGGTAACTGATAATAACTGACGTTAACCCGTTCCTCATATGGAGTTTTTAAAAATTTAAATGAATGCAAGAATCTACGGAAGTGACTAACAGATACCTTTATCATCGTTATCTGAAGACCATCGAATATACAAAGGTAAAGCTAAAGTTTCGACATTGGGTGCCTGTGCGAGTTTCGTTCGCCATTCCATCACGTTAACGAAAACGACAATTTGTATGGCAAAATTTTAACTCCTCTCGTATTTTTTTTTTATGTTAAAAGGAGGCAAACGAGCAGGCCACCTTATGGAAAGTAATCACCGCCGCCCATGGACACCCGCGAAACCAAAGTTATCGCAGATGCGTTGCCAACCTTGGAAAGGAGTTGGATCTTGAGGAGGGAGCAGGAATTGGGAGGGGGGAGGGGTGAGAGATAGGCCTCCGGCATTTTCACTCACCGGACGAAACACAAAAGCAACGAGTGCCGTTGTTTCACGCCGATATTCAGCCAGGTATGTCGCCAGGAGGCGCTGCTTCAATGCCATACTAATTTTCATTTTCGTAAACGTAATCGAATGGATACGGATAGTAGGTAAACAAAACTCACACTAGGCACCCTATTATAGGCATTAAGTATTTACACCCGGACTAGATTAGACTGCCACAAACTTTCGAATTTCTTCAGTAAACTTTGAACTTTATGTCTATGGCATATGATTGAACATTTATTGAAGAAATTCGATATTTTTGGATAGTCTGATGTGCAGGTGTCCGTACTTATGACTTTATATGTTTCTATGGACCACCGTTAAAAGCCGTTTGAAGTGTTCCGAATTCCAGCAAGCATTCAACTATAATATATTCATTAAGGCGTGATAGATAATACGGAACGAGTATTATCATTGTCACGCCTTCGGTCACCATGTCGTCTTTATGTATACTGATTTATGGATTAGTAATACAAAGTAACTGCGCAATTATATACAAAAATAAAGTATCTCCCAAATTTTATTCTTATACCATTCTTCCGATTGCAATGAAAAAGTAATTTGTTGAGCGTACGTCCGCGAAAGTTACTGAGTTAATAAAAACATTTACCAGATACGGGTTTACGCTCACGAGTCCACATGCATGCCACAGTTCTACGTAAAACATATTTTTTATTACGAATATTAAAGTAGCATCTGTAAGACAACAATGCCTCACTTAGGACTGGAACTTACGATCCCTGTTTGCAATATGAACTTGCTTTTCCAATTGAGCTGCCAAGATATTTGTTTTTTTATCGCATTTTACAAGTAAGTACACTTGTTTATTACACGTAAAACAACCATCACCACCTACCTATCCCTGTTTTATATTATAATATATTATATAATTAACAACCATCACCACCTACCTAGCCCTGTTTTATATTATAATATAAAACAGGGATAGGTAAGTGGTGATGGTTGTGTTACGTGTAATAAACAAGTGCACTTACTTGTTTTCAAAGTCTCCTTGGGATTATAATCCTAAGGGGACTTTGAAAAGTCGCAAGTCAATTGTTACCAAGCACGATGTGTGATTTATTTGATTTGTTTGCATAATATATTCATTGCATTTATATTCTATTTATATTCTATTAATTTTGTAAATTATTTTATAGTAGTTTATTTAATTATACAGGTTGTAGATTTGCATTCCCGCCATAATTTTACAGCTGATCGTAATTGGTACACTTAATGACTAAAAAATACTTTTAACACGGAGAAAGTAATAAGGAACCGATTGATTAATAAAATGATCTCAGTGTAAATTAGAATAGCGACCGTCGACTGATGAGAATAGGGGTGCAGACCGTAGTAGGTACATAAGAGCGCAGCGGGCGGACATTAAGTCGATGAACTTACGTAAACTTGTAGGTACTATTATGTATTCTGTGGTAAAGTGGCTAACTCTTACGCATACATTCAAGTATACTTTGTTGCAATAAACTATTATTAGGTACTTACTGATCATGTTTAAGATACTCGCAGGTACTGCTCAAAGTGGGCACCTTCACGTTCTATGCACAAATGAGCACGGCGCCTTAAGTTTCTAGGTAACTTTTGCAGCACACTACGATTTCACCTTACACTCTCAAAAGCCATTAAAATATTTTGTTTTAACTGCACAACACTCGTGATTTCGTCTTTATAAACCATTCTTTTTATGTCTCCCCACAAATAAAAGTCAAACATTTCCACAAACATGACCACGGCTCGACGTAGACTGTTCCCACTAATTGCGTATAATCGCACCATCTCCACAAGTTCTACGTTAGAATAATTTTCCGTCATTTTACTTTTTTTACACACACAAACAACACACCTAAGAAACGTTTCGCTCCAAATTCGCTAGGGCAAAGAAATGTGTCACTCGTTCGGGGTTGCGCGGCACACTGGCTTTGATGCGTGCGGCGTGCGCTCGCCGCCCGCCGGCCGCCGGCGCTCGCCGCGCCGACAAAGCTGCGGGTGCGCCGCGAAGCTCGAGCTTGTTGCTACCTACGCGTGGTCGGGTAAGCGGGCGTACGCGAACGAGCGTTTATTTTTTAGTGCTACGCAGACGTGCGATTCGTATTTATAGATTTTGAAAATATGATTATTATTTTTTCATATTTTTTTTATAATTTATTTGTAATAAGTATAAGCATTACGACCGCTGCTATGAATATGGCGTGAATGCAAATCAACAAGTGTATTAATTACATATTATATTATTTTACTATCATATTACTATTTTTATTTATCAATACAATGATTTTTATCATACTGCCTTTCCAAACCAAATATTTAAAACTTTTTTTTTGCAAACTATGTAAAATTCATTATATCAAATTACTTTGTGTTACTTCGCGTCATGAATATTGTTTACCATGTAGTGAAACTCTGTTATTGGCTAAGTGTTATGTATAAGTTTCATAAGCATGATTGTTACAATAAGGCTGTTGAGTTTCCTAATAAAATAAAAAAATAAAAAAAATTACGTTAAGTAAAATAATGCCACTATTCTAAGTCTGATGTAAATCACTAACTAATTGTAACTGTATATAGCGTGTCTGTCTATGAATTATTGAACAATTATATTCACATCACAATTAAGTAACTTGTATTGTTATGAAGCACCATTTAACAATGTTAAATGACTTAATAAAATAAAATAAAATATTTTAATGATCGGTCATTAAAATATTTTACTTATTTTTTGCACACCGATGACCGATTGTATGATCGGCCATACAATCTGTGTGCAAAAAATACGTCAACTACTTAATATCTCACTGATGTCAGTCGGATCTCATTTCTGCTATTTCAAATCTTAATCTTAATTAATTGGGTTATTCCCTGAGGATCTCATTCCCCGAGGATCCTGTCCCGGAGGATCTCGATTTGTTTTTGTCTTCATGAACTTAATCAATATTACGTTTAGCTTAAAAGAACCGTCAGTAGAAAAAGTGATCAATAAAATTTTAATACTTATTGTAATATTGAAAAAAACAAGTCTGATAAAGTAATAACAGGTTGATTTATTATTACAATATTTCTTTTTGCGATACAAAAAATACAATTGTAACTTTTCAATCAGTCTTTTCAGAACCTGTAAAATAAACATTATTTATAAAATGACGTTTAATACTACAGAGATAATTGACTTAAAAAGTTTGTCTAAATTATGCATTAAGACACAATTATAAATAATCAATTTTAGTAAAAAAAAACAATATCAACATTTTTAATTAAGTAGTCTTTTTAAAACATAAAAAAATATCAATTATTAAAAAATACGTAGTAAAATTATGTCATGAATTATAAAATGCAATTTTTTAAGAATTATTTGGTCTTTGTATTTTTTTTATTTTTCATAAGTAAATTGTGTTTTAAAACTATCCTCTAACTTTTATTTTAAATACTAATTACAAAGATAATTTATATACATTTTTTGTTAACGGTACAAGTTAAACACAAAAGAAAAAATAAGAAAAGTAAATGTATCACATTTATCGCATTCGAGATTCTCCGGGACAGAATCCTCGGGGAATGAGATCCTCAGGGAATAACCCAATTAATTGCGGTAGACGCATTTAGTCATTTTTATTATTATACTAATAGTAAATTAAGAACTGTACGGTAGATATTGGTATGTCACACAACACGTTATGTGTGATAATAGTTATTACAGAAAAAACTCGGGTGAAACTCCTTATTTTAAATTATCCACAATCGTATCTCAGTGGCCTGATTCTGACTATTTCTCCATAATCCAAATGTCAAAATCATGTCACTGAGACACGATAGAACAGAAGAACCGAAAGCCTCGGTCATTACCTAGCAGACGGACATTTGTAGGTCGACGGTGATTAGTTGGTTGCCAATCGGAGATCTGTCTTCTCTTAGGCCCAGAACACATGGTGAAACGCAACTGCAACGAAACCCTTTTGAAATTATTAGTTTGAAACCAGTTTCAATCGTTTTCCACACACGCCGCAACCTCTGAATCTCAAATGTTTTTATTTTCGTCGTCGGCCATTTTGTAGTACAGATAAAACGCGCCAAAATTAATGAAACGCAATCACAAGTTTCCTGCACCAGGCATCTTGCACTCCGTCATACCTACCGCGATAAGCACCTACAGCGCGCGACAACTTGAAGTTGTAAATCAGTCAGGGCCCCAGCGCGCTTTCGAGCACACGCACAGGCATAGTTTGAAGTGGATCGCAATTTCGATTTGTTTAAAAATAACTACCTCTTTGATATCAGTAAATCTACAAGCTCCGTAATAATGGTGAAACGCAACAGTAATAATTGTTGTGTGGAAGGCTGTCGAAATAAACAGAAAGATTCGAAGTTATTTATTCTGTGCTTATAGGTAGGTATGTATTTATTGGTCCGTTTATTCTTAGGTACTTGTCTTATTTGCTAAACAATCTTCACCCAACTATTTACTTATTGAAATAATAATTTGGTAGGTACCTACTTACGAAACTGTTTACTAAATTACTAAATAGGACAAGTAGGTACCTAAGGATAAACAACTAAGTAGTTACCTACCAATCTAGTATCTTTACTTTAGGATAGGTACCTTCCTGCTAGTTCCTACGTAACTACCAAAACCAAAAGTTGACTTTTGTTATCTTTATGCCTCCCGCATATTTACGTACCTAGGTACCTAGTTAGATAATTAAATATTATAGTACCTAAAGCTAGTTTGATATGTAGGTACCTACTTACTTACAAGTTCTGTTTACAAGATCAAGTTTAGCTTTCATAAGTACTAATAGGCAGGTTGATGGTGTACCTGTTTCTGTTTTTGGTAGTTGTACAATCGACGGCACATGATATGTATTTATACTTTATATGTATGTTGACCTTGACAACAACAGTTGAACTACCTACGAAAATATCTTTATTAACGGCAACGCAACGGTAAGGCGGCATAAAGACAGCCTCAAAGTCAACATATAGGTAGTCTGATGTGGCGTTGACTGTACTTACTAGGTACCTAGGCTAGGTTTATTTGAAACGTAATTTGTTCACATTTAAGTACAGTACACATTATAAACACAATAACGTGTAATAAATTAAGTAGGTATTCAGATTAATTATTATTTAAAAGAAGACAACCCTGAAGTCGTAAGAAAGGATAAGAGCTACGCGATAGAAAGAGAGGCAACTTCTAGGTGTATATAACTGTAGGTAAGGGAGCAGTGTGCGACCTGAATTGCACTTTATTGTGTCTTAGCAGGAGTCGCTATTTATTTAAATGACTTTGCGGAGTGCACCTTCTGGTACTATTATTTATTCTGTGCCTGCACGCCGGTTTCAACGCAACTGATTTGCATTTGCAATGCGTTTCAATCCGGTTTCAAAATGGCAGAAACTCAAATGAAACTCTAAAGCAACTAGAGGTTGCAGTTTCGTTGAAGTCGCGTTGCGCCGTCTATTCTGGGCCTAAGACGAGCTACCACACAAATCATGATATAATAGCAATAAAATTACCTAAAATGTTTACTCACACTCCTAAGATCATGCAACATGGAAATTTCTAATGCCAGTAATAATTTTAGTGACCAAACGTGTCGGAACTCACGTGTGTATTATCGTAACTTAGTCAATGCCGTTGCGAAATAATAAGGTAAATGTGTCACTTTCTAGGAAATCACCTGTTGAACGATTAAAAACAATATAGTTACTCTCATTTTAATTGACGCAGTTTCTATATCGCGAGCATTACAGACTTGTACAGTTACTCTTACGTTATACTTAGCTAGAGATTAGCGCGTTCAAATAAAAAACTATAGGTACTTATATTAGTATAGATGTATGTCCATTACTTTATCACATACCTAGCCTAGTCACTGAAAAAAATGACATGTAGTTGCTGTAACCATGCATATTTGTCACAGTAAAGTGTTTGCGTTTGACAGCTGGTTTCCACAAACACACACACACGTGGTGAAGGTGATTCAATCCTCGCACATAGGAATAAACAGTTAATAAACAATGTTTGCTAACACGATGCTAATAGCTTCGTTCAGACAGAAGTACGAGCTGAAAATGCCGTTTATTACATACAGGAATGTGTGTTTATTTAAGTTTTTATTTTATATTTTCTTTAAGTGGTATATTGGCATTCATTTCTTCGTAATTTGCGACCGCGTACCGGGAAGCGCAGTGTGAGCAGGCCTCCAACAAGGTGGACCGACGATCTGGTGAAGGTCGCGGGATCCTTGGGGGAGGCCTTTGCCCAGCAGCGGACGTTTTTTGGGTGAGATGATGATGATGATAAAGCCATTAAGCCATTTATTTTGATTTAAATTGAGCATCTAATCCTGCATACAAGATCACCCTGATTCTATCAACTTTAAAAAACAGTTAGAAATACAAAAAGAAATTGTGTTTAATCTAGATTTAACTCTAAGGTTAAATCGATAGGTCTAAAATCTGACTAATCTATAGGTCGATATATGTCATTTAAAATCCGGTAACGTACTTTAATCTAAATAAAATCCAAAAGCAGTTCAACCCAAGTTAACCCAACCAAATAAGTTGCCCAATGTTATCTTCAAGTCCTTCAACCACTCAATGCATCCTGCACACGTATGTGTGAGCACCAGGGCTGTCAACTATACAAAAGTACATACAATTTTTTCTCTGATTAAAATTTCACACAACATTATGTCCAAATGTAGTCAAAGCTTCATAACTTTAACCTACTAAGCAATAATTTTATTTAGATTGACTGAGTTTAAGCAAGACAATATCGTCACACTCTCTCTACTCATCTCTACTCATTGATATATGATTTATTTCTACTATGTATTGTTGAGTACATGTCGCGTAAAGTATTCTGAGTTAACGTTACACTATTATTTATTAACTTCGTTAAAGACTTGACAACAAAAATATATGAAGACAGACACATCCCTGTATGACACAGGTACTTAAATGTAATTCCCCAATTATTTTTAAAACCGGTTTCTCACAAATAATTTTTTGCATGTCGTCGATGGAAACTTTTGTGCGGTCGATGACATGTCCACACACCCACACACGAGAGAAATTGCAATTTAACCCTTTTTTTTAAATGATTGAGGAAAATATATTTGCCTTCACATACATAGCAACTACAACAGCCTTTTAAAAATAATTCTAAATCGAGTAGGTATAACCTGCGTCATAACGAACGGTTTTTCAAGTTGATGTGTTTTTTATTCATTATTGACGTAAAAAGATTGTTTGTTTCCCCTTTGTTGCTTTTATATTATTCAAATAGCAGTGAATTAATTAATAATCTTAATCTATTTATAGTTTTGATGAGTGGAATCCGTACGTTTTTTGTTGGGGCTACGTTATAATATTTAACTACATAATATTATTTTAATTTGGTATCTGTCAGGGTTAATTGGGGCTAACTATGTGTACACTCTGAAAAACTTTTAATAACTTGATTCATTTTCTTAAACACAAATCACTTAATGATTGTAATAGCTTTTAAATTTTTACCCGATGGTGCTCCCTATGGACATGTCATTACTGATGCAAGGCATAGCAACACACGCTCTTATTAAATAAAATCTCTTCTTTCTTTAAAGCTGGTAGGCATATAGGTAGGTATATAATCTTAAAGTATTAAAGGGCCACGGTATTATTATTTGGAAAAGACTAAAGAATCTCCATGAGTGGAATCTGAACCAGCACCCTCTGTCAGGTGCACAAGCTATAAGACTATTGTGGTGGTCCTGTCAGACCCGTAAAAATTTATCAACACTTATATTCTCTTATTTTGTAATCCAATGGATGCTGGGCCTTATTCAATGTCAACAACTACGTCATCAACATCCGATCTTATTTTTTGCATAATTCTGTCAAGGCCAAGTTATTAATATAAAAGCTATATTTATAAATATGGTTTAACAACAAAAATATTTAACCCTATACTTGGCAGTTTTTTATTGTGGAATTATAATATATATTTTTTGTATAAAATGTGTTCTTTTTTCACTATCCGAATTTTTTTGTAAGTTGAGTGTCTCAAATAATCCACTATGCCAAGAATAGGGTTAACTAAATATACCAAATTACAATTTAAAAAAGGGCTGTAAAAATCCACTGCGAATACATTAACAATAAAATACAATAAACATGTGTATGTTACATAAATGACAAAAATATTATGTTAACATACAATATTTTACAATAATTAATTAGATACCAATAGGAAAAATAAAATTATTTTTTATTTTATTTGATGTCTTTTGTAATTAGTATGTCTATTTTTTGTACCATTTTGTAACCATGTTTGGGTCTATTTTGTACTTTTGTAATGTAAATGTTAACGTTATGGTTGCAATAAATATTGAGTGTAGAATGCACCTCTGACATACCGAGTCAGGTTTCTTCAACACTTTTCCTAATTGTAACTGGATCACAAAGTTTTTTTAAAATTCTATATTAACGTAGGTACACCATCGATTTAGAATACCTAGATACACCGTCACCTACAAATTCACGTCGAAAAAGTGTCCCGACTCGCTTAGTTGTAAGTATACGTGTATAGTAGAAAATTTAAAAACGTATAATGTGCTAAGACCATATTTATAAAAATTAAATACAACTTTATTCCCCACAGATAAGGTTTTATTTGTATTGCACGCGTTAGGCGGTTGTGACATTACAAAATGCGATCACCGCGAAAGTCGTAAAATTTAACGATCTCCGCCTCTTGTAGGAATAAAGTAAGTGGAGTCGTGTTCAACAAAATTATTTCATGTACGTGGTACAATTTATAAAACTGGTGTAATGCTAGTTGCACTATTTTTTTTATAAATTATAGTAAAAATAAAACAAATAACTTATTATTAAAACATATATGTTTATGTACCCTGAAACAAAATTTTATATATTGTTAACTTGTCGCTTCGAAGTAGTTTTTAATTAATGTTTTCTTTTTTACAAATATAATGCAGACGCACATCCACATAATTCTGGACTGCTGATTTTGTCAGTTTATAAATATGGTGAAATTGATCACTTGTATGAGCATCTGTATTTTTAAATAGGTTCATGTGCATTAGAGGTCGCAGTATTTGCATCGTAAAAAAATTTACCATTATACCGCCTTAACAGTGTACTTCCGCCACTTATTTTAATATAGTGCCTGATGATCTTTTCAGATTCATTGCAAATTAGGTATAATCATTAGACGCGTAATTTATTGCAATAATATTTGCATAAAACTATATATAAGTAGGTAATCATAAATTATATTTGTTTTTTTCGTTAATTGTATACTTGTTTTGAATAAGAATAGTTTTTAAATGGTATATTTTAGTCCACATTGCATGCCGTGGCAGCCTATAAGTAAGATGACACTTAGCTTAAGTCCTTTTTGTACAAAAACAACTTTAATTTAATTTAGTGTTAATTTTGTTGGTTGTCCTATTAAATAAAATAAAATAAAATAAATAACACAAACCGCTAACATGGCCAAAATGGCAATTACATTATTTCTTTCACCTAATGCGGTCACCGAACTTGTTTACTACTACTTAGGCCAACGATCGTTGTTTTCACAATAATCTGTTCGCTTACTGCAGCCTACGTCATTACCTATGGCCACCTTCTGTCTCCATCATCAGACCAGCTAGATGGGACCATCATATAAAATTTTCAACGAACTTTATATGTTTGCAAAAAAGCTCAATCGGTTGAGGAGGATAACTGCTTTAAAATTCATTTGCAAGATTTGACCCGAACAAACATACATTCATACATACAAACATACTTACTTACATACTTACATACATACATGCATTGCAATTTAATACAAAGCATGTAAAAAATAATGTTTGACAAATGTCAGTAGAAGTACAGTAGTACAGAACTTATCGGTCATAAATATTTAATATTTTCGCTTTGATTTGAGTTTTTATTATAGTAGCTGAAAAATATATTTTTTTTTTATATTAGAAGGAGGCAAACGAGCAGGCGGGTCACCTGATGGAAAGCAATCACCGCCGCCCATGGACACAAAACCAAATTTATTAATTTTAATTCCATAAAAACATACCAACATACTGCCAAAAGATGTGGATTACAAAACTAACTTAAAAAAAACTAAACAGGCGGCTCTATATATTTAGTATTTAACTATGTTCTACTTTTATGAATCTTTCGTCCCTTTTAACACGTGAATAGCGTCACGCGAGGGAAAGGGACAACCGCGTACGCGATTTATTCAAACTATTTTAGAAAAATAATGTTTTTACTTAGGTAGAAGGTAAATTTAGCCACAAATTCATTACATTATGAAACCTTGAATGAATACTTAGCAAAAACACGAAACCCCATCTTTTTTTAAGCTATTTGAAGTATTATTTTTGCACTTTTTCACGGAGCAATTAAGCATGTTGACTTGACGGTGATCGGCGCGCGACTACGAGTGCAATTGTGCTAGAACGCGTTTTTAGCACAATTGATTCAAGCCGCGTGTGAGGCGTTGTTGGTGTATCTAGGTATTCTAAATCGATGAGGTACACCCATTATTTTGAAATTCTGTTTAAAGAAAAATTATTACATCATTTTGTTCGAGCTAAAGGTACAAGAAGACTATTAAATCAAATAAGTACTTAATCGATCACATATAAAGTTTTCGTGACAACCTTCGACCCTAATTAGCATAACTTTGGTTTAATATAATATACTACCAACACGCTACATTAGAGGTCATTCAACCAAACACCAATATAGAATAAAAAAAGTTTTTTTTTTCATTTACATATTTCCCAAAGCATGTGTGACGTTTGTTTCCGTTTTGCTCTGATTTTTAGAAACTATTTTTCCTTTTGTTTACGTGTTGACGTTGACTATTAATAATTATATACTCAGGGGCACATCTAACCGCCCACCCCGTTATTTTCATACAAACAGGCTCACTTTGCGACTCTATACATAAAAATGACAATATATTTCTACAAAGATCTGTACGCTAATGTTTAGGTTATGCGTTCGACTGTCCAATTAGCATTTTGAAAGAGTACCGAAACCATTTGCATTTGTCCATATAGGCAGAACAATGAATGCTTCATCACATTCCATACAATGTGTTAAGGCAATA
The DNA here is from genome assembly GCA_947562085.1 of Eudonia lacustrata. Taxonomy (NCBI): domain Eukaryota; kingdom Metazoa; phylum Arthropoda; class Insecta; order Lepidoptera; family Crambidae; genus Eudonia; species Eudonia lacustrata. The sequence goes on along the minus strand of OX387318.1, from coordinate 12,164,645 downwards.
AAGTAATGCTAAACGGGAAGAAATTTTTAAAACTGTTCAAAGTTGTTTTTAAAAAAAAAGTGCTGATTGGACAGTCGAACGCTTAACCTAAACATGAGCATACAGATCTTTGCAGAAATATATTGACCTTTTTATGTATACAGTCGCAAAGTTAGCCTGTTTGTATGAAAATAACAGGGTGGGCGGTTAGATGTGCCCCTGAGTGTACACATGAAAACATATAAATCATATCTAGTCCAAACCTTTGGACATGACGTAATCAAGAGATAAGATGGGTTATTCCGAAATTCCTTCGGAATCACGGGATAAGAGTGTAGTCCAAGGATGAAGTCACGGGCAGTCGCTATATATGTAGTTGTAGTGTATTTAGGAAACAGTCAAACACTTACAACTAAATAGTGTAGGGAATCATTAACGAATTCCCGAGAGGGCTTTTAATCTATTTATTATCTGTAGAAATATGGGTATAATTGTATGTACACTAAACTAAGAATGTAAGCTCATCACAGCAAAGTGTGTTGTTATTCTACAATTAAACATGCAAGATGAAATTAAAGTGTTTGCAATGACATCCGATAAGTCAGACGCGGAAACAACCCTGATTTTCTTGTGAGGTGCATTATAAGTACCTACCTCGTTCACTTACTCATAATAATAAAGTTCTTAAAAGGAAATGCACAGTCGTTACAGTTCAGCTTTCATGTTATCCTTATAGCAGCATATATAGCACATATAGGGGTTATTTAAGTCCAAAACGTGAAATATGAACATAGTTTGCAAAGCCTTTTAAAATCCAATATATTCAATCAAAAGAATAAGCCTCAAACAGCCTTGCGTCTAAAAAAACAACTTTAGTCTCTACTCTCTACTAAATACATATACCTAATACGATTTTAGTTGTTATTATATCCTTAGCAATATCTAAATTTTTTGTTAAAAATACCTTTTTGTAGTGAACCGTGTACAATTATTTTCTTTAAATATTTCTTTAAATCCTATAATAATTTGAATTTCGTATTGAAATTTCTACACGGGCCCAAATTGATCACAAGAAGAAAATAACATGAATTTTCTAAAGTGGTCTTTCAGACCCGCCATACAAAGTATTTGTTTTAGGCAGTCTTAAAAATAAAAAAAACTGCTACGAGTGTAAAAATCAGATTTGCTTGCTTCTTAAAGTTGACTTGAAATTTTTTTTAAATCTTCAAATACCTAAACTTCATTATTAATCTATAATGCCGCCCTAAGAACGACAAGTTAAGTTAACTCGATAAAATCGATAAATACGACAACAACTGCAAAATGCTAAGCTGTCTTTGTATCTGGACTCAACTTAGTAGAATACAGAGTCATTTGCCTTCTCCCCACTTCAAGGACTCCAAATAAATATAAATAATACTACTGTTTACTTACAGATTACTCATAATAACACAGTCAATGCAAAAGTTTTTTCAAAGTATATTTTAAGATAACAACAAAACCGTTGACTTCAATTTTCCGAATCTACAATATTAAAGACTGTACAAGTAATTCCCGCGTAATGGTTAAGGAAAATGCTACCAAACATCTCTGTATTAATCCCATGCAAAACTACTTTAGAGTTTTGTATAAATTAGCGAAAGGTGAGGTTAACGTAGAGTACTTCACATTTACAGCCATACGTATTTTCTAAAGATTTCGGTACATTCATGGAAAATGAAAGGGTAATGAAAGTCACCATAAGAAAACATGAACTTTAAATGACAAAGAAAATAACAATGCATTATTCCCTTTACGCCTTTCCATCAGGTACGACATTTCCTTATATGCTCAGAATTTTGATACAGCACATCACGTGAATATATTTAAAAAAGAATTGCCAGACGTTATATTTAACCGTGCGACGTATCAAATAACAAATCACTATTTCTGAGTACTTCAGTTGCTACATAAATAATTATTTCTTTATTATAAAAAATAAGATGGGTTGAATTAACTGCTTGTTTACGCTTTTTTATGTCAGGAACAGGATACGTCATCTTCTATTCAAAGACAAAACATATTTCTGTCTCAACAAAGAGATATAAGTCCGTTGGTCAGCCTTCATCATTGAGTCAGATAGGTACAATACAGTCTGCAATTTACTACACTGACATTTAAAAAAAATATTGCACTTCGAGGTTTACTTGGGGATTACTTACAGCCATAACTACATTAAGGAAACAAAAAGGTCAATTAAGTGAGAAAGCGGGGGTTAACTTAAAAATCAAAATGTGTGACCAACAATTTTGTATTTAAAATATGATATTGTATGATAAAGAATAATAAAACATTTGAAAATTTACTACTGCCCCAGGAGGCCCTAGAGTTATATAGGTAGGCCCTATATTTTTTCTACAAAATCCAAATCACTGATCACGGGTCTGCAATAAAAAAAATTAAGAAGTTTACACTGTTGTGAACTTATGTAGTAGTAAATATGATGTAGTAAAAGTTATGCAGCATATGATTATAAACTACTTTATAATATCATTGTTATAAACGATCAATGGCTAATCGAAAATTCGAAATACGAGTAAATGAAACACGTGTAGAACATAATAAAACATATCTGACTTTTACAGCAATAAAAGTTACATAGCTTACATAACTGTGGATATCGGTTATTGCATTATTGGATAAGTTACATTTCAAAACTCTTCTGTAACAAATTAATTTATTTTTATTTTTTATTTTATTGGAAAGTATAGGCGTATACTTTGATCTTAAATAAAACCTAGATATACAGATCCATAAAAAGCGTTGCATTTCAAGAATTTTAATAGATCATCCACGGAGGTTTAAAATAAGGAATAAAGATAGTTTCCTAAGATTTTAATCTCTCAAGATTAAAATAATACGTAAGCATGCGAACAATCGTTTTGTGCTACGTAATTTTGTATCTGCAACGAAACGCGCAAGCGCTAGTTATGCGACCGTAAACTACGTTTTTAACCAATTTAATTGCAGCACAGATAAGGTATAACTTGGTAACTTGGTAGTAGGTACTGTATGCAAGCGCGGATCCACCGTTGTGGGCAATGGGCATGCCCACAACCTTAATTGAGATCGAAGATATTTTATTATACTATTTGTATTTTTATCACTGGACGAGTTTTAATGTATATGTATGTATTATGTATCCGTTTTGTATGTTGTATTGTTATGTGTTGTGCAGGTCAATAAATGTTTTTTTCTTTATCTGCGTTTAATTTCAACTCTTAAAAAAACTAGCAATGGACTGTGTGCGTGTGTAATTCTGAACGTAGAGCAGCACACAACACACGCACACATTTACAGCTAAAACTTAACCAAATTCAGAAGTCAACATTTTGATTACGACTCGCACTTGGCCGATTTTTGGATAGCCGTACCCACAACCGTTTTTGTGTGCTGGATCCACGCTTGACTGTATGGTTCGTAATATTCTATTAAAAACTCATTCTACTAATAAACTTTACTTAAGAGTTAAGAGAGACTTAAGAGACGTTGTTCAAACAGTGCAAAACATATCTAAAATACCAGCATATAACAGAGCAACAGGGTTAATTGATTTTAGTTTAGAAATATATCGATTGTAATCAGATTGTAGTGTCACAGGCCTCTTTATCGATGCATCTGCATTTGGAAAAGTGATTTAATATCTTGTGTGTGAGTGTTTTATAAATCATTAATATTAATTGCATTTTCAGCGTGTTAAATGTATGACTATGTGCTTTTATATAATTTATACAATTATGATTTCATTTGGTTTTTATATTTTCAGACAAAAAATAACAGTTTCAATTATTATAGTTCTTGAAAAGTGACCCTTTTAAAACTTAAGTAGTTAAGAAAAAAATGTTTTTAAAATTATAGTGTTTAAAATTCAAACAGTGCCTTACTGCAACTACAACAATGTCAACATGTGTACGTTCAATAGCACGCCCTCGATCGCTATCGTCAAAGGAAATATTACTACAGCGTTTTCGCAACCTTACGTCCCGCGAGGAAGACGGACGCAACGACACAGCGTAATGCAATCAAGTAATAGGTACCAATTGCGTTGATACGGTACATAGGTGGCGGCAATTTTAACTTTTCTACAGATTTACATTTTTATCTTACGTTTTACAAACACATCGTTGCTTACTTTAGCCGGTGGCAACATTACAAGCGCTAAGTAACCAATGTTACGGTTCGACGAATGTAAGTAAAGGCATTATGAAGTTAAGGCGCAAATAATAACCATACTCACAGTACATATACTATAATGAACACCGTCCATTAAAAGCATCAATATTCTGACCGTTTTCCATTAGAAGCATCCAATACGCTTTCGTGCCTGCTTTCCATTAGAAACATCTCTACCCTGCGCTGACCGCTTCCCTTTAATATATTCCAATATGCAGCCGTAATTGCTTTTTATTAGAATCATCAATATACCCTGCGACAAACACGGTTTCCATTAGACACATCCAATACGCTTCCGTGACAGCTTTCCATTAGAAGCGTCAATACGCTGCCTCGTTACCCTGCGCTGACCGCTTTCCATCAATATCTTCAACACGCAACCGTAACCTCTTTCAATTAGAAGCATCAATACCCTGCGCTGACCGCTTTCCATTAATATGTCCAATACGTAGCCGTAACCGCTTTCCAGAAGCTTCAACTCGTTGCGGTGCTCGCTTTTTGTTAAGCGGACCATATATTTGTCTACCGTAGAGTATTTTGTCTTTTTTCATGCATATTATAATTTTCACTATGAATATAAATAGAGAGGTGAAGAAGTAAAAACTGAAGAGCTTCATATTACTATAAATCGGTTTATAATTGATTCAATTTTGATTTTACGATTGACATTAATGAGCGTTTAAATGTCGATATTTGCTTAACTATTTTAAAATTTGTATAGCATAAGTAAATACGGTGCTTGGGTTACCACATCCGATTATTATGCAGTAGCCAAATGTAAAACGCTTAGATGTTAATGTATGAAACTATGAATGCAAGTTACTACTCCCGACAGTTACAATAAAAAATCGGTTGCAGTGATACAGATACGCATGAATTAGTTTTTTATCAAAACATCCCATGTGCACTAAAGCAAAGTCTCTTAACTTATTTTATTGTCAGAACATTACTTATAGCAAAATATTTACATTTAATCAACAATTATAAATTCGTAGTTATACATACTTACATATAATCACGCCTCTTTCCCGTAGGGGTAGGCAGAGACCACTTTTTTCCACTTGCTACGATCCATACATACTTGTTTCGCTTCGTCCACTTTCATTATTTCCTTCATGCTCTTCGGTTTAGGGTACTCTTGACCTGGCCTTTTTTCAAGACGTCCCCGATTTGGTCTCGAAACGTCCGCCTAGGTCTACCCCTTCCAACACTTCCATTCACTCTCCCCTTATACACTTTTTTCGTCAATCGTTCTTCGTTCATTCTCTCGACATGTCCAAACCATCTCATTATACCTTTCTCAATTTTTGTCACTACATCTTCTTTCAGACCACAACGTTTCCTTATCTCACTATTTCTTATCCTGACACTCAGTTTAACTCCTATCATACTTCTTAACGCTCTCATCTCAACTGCATTTATTCTGCTTTCATGTTTCTTCTGCCATACCCAACTTTCACTTCCGTACATTCGTAGTTATAGTACTTACTTACTGATAGAAAAAAACTAACAGTGAAGATAGAATAATATACCTATATATAAATGTTTATAATGAACTAATATTAATACTTTCTGCAATCTCCTTATTTGGTTATGTAGCTAATTTGATGTTTCATTTAAATAAATAAATAAACCACAGCACTGAACAGCACACTCATAATAAATTTATTTGTTTGGAAAAGTTTTTATGAGTAAACAAACATTACATTATACATTTTATTACTACTTACTACCATTATTAAGTAACATAACGTCAAAATTGCAATAATAGAATTTAGGCCAACGCGCCATTTATAATTGCTTTATGAATGCACATTTGCGCTTGAACTTGATATTGGCGTGCGTGACACGAAGACATTTCATTAGCTGGCTGCATTTGTTTACACGCTTTCTACCAGCGGACATCCTTGACATGCATTATTCATGTATCGAAAAATAATAATCAAATATCACAAACGTACGTTTCACAACCGTTATCGAGACGATTTTCGACATCGACACATCGATAAGTGTAATTGAATTTTGTAATTGGAGCAAACGCCCATACGGGGAAAGTGTGACCTCCAGTAAGGGCTATATGAAAGTTTAAATTAGTTATTGCACTAACCATACTAAAATGTAAATTGTTGTAAATTTCATATTGCATTTATCACAAGTTAGACATACATATTCGCTGAATGTTATATTAATGTTGTCAAAGGCGTGCACGTGGATTTCTTCAGTTTATGCTTATTTCTTAAAGTACCTACTTTTATTTATGTTTAAGTACAACTCGAGATTCTCTATTCTATATTTTTTCTTATCAATAACTTTTTACGAAAAGTACTGTACGTACAGATTGCATCACAGACGAATTCATTTATCAATCAATTTCACTGACTATTATCTCACGATCGATCGTAGTGATCGATAGTTGTTTATTTTGTGTAGAATAAACTTTTCAAATAACAATTAAGACAGGGTTGTTTATTTAGTTTAGGTGACTTTGACTGATGTTATTTGTCAATAGAAATTGTTTTAAGAATGTTTGAAAACATTTCTATGGTGACACTTTAAAACGCATACTGTTTATTGTCATAATTTCGATTGCCATTCATCATATGGTATAAAAATCAAAAAGCATAATATTTTTTGGCATAATATTTTATTAAGCATAACCATAATAACGCAGAATTGTTGAAAGGCATAATGTAAAAAATCATAATCGTTAAAATCTATATTTTTGTTTGACATAATTTTATTAAGCATACTTTAAAACGCATAATTTTACTATGTTAACATTCATAATTTTGTTTTGACTTAATCTTAAGTTGTTTTATGGGGTGTATTTCATTTCATACAATTACAAATGAACTAATTTCAAAGGATATAACGTTCATTGGATATAATTTTTACTTGGTCTAAATACACTTCTTACATATATTATTCACTTGCTATAATTTTACTAAGTTAATTTATGTATTTTTTTTTATATAAATAGCATTTTAACCTTAATTTGATTTAAAATATAGTCTTAAAAAGTTAATACATTGTGTTCTTAGTAATGTTGTGCTACAAAAGTTAGTGACAGAAACGAATCGCTGCAAATCCGACTCCACGTTGTCTTGTCTGTCCTACCCCTAGAGTGTAATTTGGAAGCGCGTAGACGTGGAGTGGCGTTTTTGGAGAGGGACTGCTGATTGCCACTGGGCATTCGGAGTGGCGAGGCGGCCCGCGAGCTGAGGAGCAGGTGGTTTTAACGCTCGCCGAGCAAGCCGGAGTTGCGGTGCAGAGCATCTGCGACGATAAGCTCGCGTGGGACCGCCGGAGCCCCGCAGCGCCGGAGCCGTGACAGGAAACCATGCCTGCTGCATATTGCATGTTTGCTTGCATGGTTCATGCTTGCTTGCATGCTGCTAGCTTGCTTGCTTGCTTGCATGCTTGCTTGAATGCTGCTAGTTTGCTTGCCTGCTTGCTTGCTTGCATGCTGCTTGCATGCCGCATGCTTGCTGCATGCTTGCTTGCTGCAAGCATGCTTGCTGCAAGCATGTATGATAAGGTGTAATAAATAAAACAACATTTCATTTTTATGCCTTTTGAATATTATGCCTTTTAAAAGTTATGGCAAATTTAAATTATGCCTTTTGTTATTTATGATTATTGCAATTATGCCTTTCCATGATTATGCCTTACAGATTTCGGCCATGATAATATGGGTTATGAAGTTATGCTCTACAGAATTATGGCAAGTGACGATTATGGCCATGAACATTATGAATTTCAATTTATGCCTAAAAACGTTATGCGTTCAATAGGTAACCCATTTCTAGAGATAGGACATCATAACTGAAGTCGTAGAACGTATCAAAAATGCTTAGTTTCAATAACTAAACATTTTTGCGCTATACCACTTTGAAGAATACATTACATGTCCTTCAACGCGACAGAATGTATAAGAGACTACTTTTCCGTTCGTTTTTTTTATCCGGTTAAGTGGTAAACAAGTATACATACTGTCCGCCTTACGGAATGCAGTTACCATATCCTAAAAAAGTTAGCAACACCATGGATATTACCCGCTTTTTGCCACCCTGTGAAAACCTCTTCATACCTTTCGTAAAACCGCTTTGGTTACTTCAAATAAATGTTGGCAAAATATCACATTAAGTCTTAAATGTTTTTTCTTCTTTCTTTTTCTTCTTCATAATCAAAAATATTGATCATTTTCTTAAAAGACGTCAGAATATCGTTTACTTTTTTTATTAGCGTAAGTTTTTTTATTTTTTTATTTAGATTTGATAGTGTTGCTTGCAATATTGCAGTCAGACAGGTAGGCATAGCGTTCGTGTATGGAATTAACTTTTAGAAGAGTATCCTTAGCCGTAAGCAGTATCTAGCTACAGATAAGCTAAGGATTGTGTTGTGCTAAGTTATTGCTAAGTTTTATTCTCCGAAAATTTGAAGGTATAAGTAATTAGTCGCCTGATTCTTATCACATCAATACATTTGATCCCTTTCGAATATTTAAATTGGCAGCAATGGACGTTTGTGAATTTCGAAGGTTCTTTGAATTAATAGTGAAATATTATTTTACCACAAAATATTTTTTACACTTCAACTATTAATAGAGGTGACAGTACCTAATGCCATTTTACAAATAGTTACAATGATGAGAAGACATATCCGACCAACAAAAATTATTACCACAACTCCTCCAGCTGTTTTAAAAACAATCCATTTTGTCTTTGTGAAATCTCACGCCAGTTGAAATCGGTAACAATAATAAATATAATGAAAATTGTGGGAAGAAAATTTAATGATGAATAGGTTGATATTATTTTATGCTTGCAAGCATTCTTGACAATTATTTTTTTCAATAATGTTTGTTGCAAGGTCGGCTTATGTTTATCTTACACACAATTACTTTATAAACAAACAAAAGCAGTCATTATAATGGCAGTCATATCATTTAAAATAATCTCAAAATCTCAACCCGGCAACCTTGCAATAGACATAAAGATATTCACTGTAGCACGCACACTTAGTTATGTCACAAAATATTATTCAAAACGCAAAAAACTACAGGGTATATTTGGATGAGGCCACCTTTGCTTACCATTGTTTCTACATTGATTTCTGTATGTGTGAAATAAGGATCTAGTAATATTAGTCTTAAATTATTTTACCCGTTAGGTCGAAGTCTGTTTTCATTAAGTGATCGGTAAACTTAACGAAAACACCTGAACATTAAAATAAACAATTGCTGACTATTATAATAACTATAATAACATCTACAAAAGACCATCTGTCGCTTAGGTATATTTCTATCTTTTAACAAATAAAATCACTTAAAATAATATATGCTAATAATATGTATTCGTTAATGTCATCGGTGTCATTCACGTAGTAAATAGGGTAGAAATAAGAGACGACGCAGGGACACCTAATAGACCAGGGCTGAAAAGCCTTTGAAAATGGTAAAAAGTGAAAAAAAATAGTATGGTGAAACCTATTGCAAAAAGAAGAGAATATAACAAAAATTAAAGGATAAATAATTTACGGGCGATCTGAGGTCGGGAAGTGGAAGGGGTGGGTTTTTAAGGGTAAAAAACGGTTTTTCTCGATTTCCGGCAAAACTACAAGTCCTATGGAAAAAAGTTAGATAGCAAAGTTGTAGGTAATAAAAATATCTACAACTTCTGTATTTATACTTTTTCCACATTACCTCAAAATTTATGTGAAAAACTCAAATTACCATGTTTTTGGTTTTTTATTTTTGTTTTACAAAAAAAAATTTTTTCACAAAATTTGGTGTAAACTTACCTTTTTATGTCCCAAACACACTTTAATTTTTTTGCTTCAATGCCATAATAATCTTCATTTTTGTTATTGTGATCGAATGTCAAATGGTACTCACACTGGGCACCCTGAGACGAGAGATTCGTTTAGGTTTCAATACTTAAACCTGAACGAATCCCTCGTTTCAGCATGAGCCGCTATAACACACTATGACGTGTGCGGCGCAACTAATGCGATTGCCACGTACTAATTATCAATAACACAAATGTAACACTCAAGGTATGTCTTAGACCGTACCTTAAAGAGAATTTCTATGAATACATTTGGGACATCAATAGCACCTATTTACATCGTTTTTTAAATCATCAGCGATTTTATAAATCACTTATTGAATATATTTTATAGGTAGGTATATGGAGTTGATTTTACATATTATTTTTGTTATAATAACATTTTGGTGTGCATGTTATGGGGTATTTGCCGTAATCGCCACGCTTGGCAGGCGGGTTGGCGATCGCAGTAGGTTGAAGGTAAAGGTAGGTGTGTTGCCAGTGATGACATACGGGACTGAGACGTGGTCGCTCACTATGGGCAATGGAGTGGGCTATGCTTGGGGTTTCTCTGCGTGATCGAATCAGAAATGAGGAGATCCGCATAAGAACAAAGGTAACCGACATAGCCCGAAGAGTTGCTAAGCTCAAGTGGCAGTGGGCAGGGCACATTGCTCGCAGGACTGATGACCGCTGGGGCGGGATAGTCCTGGAGTGGCGACTGCGTACCGGAAAGCGCAGTGTGGGCAGGCCTTCAACAAGGTGGACCGACGATCTGGTAAAGGTCGCGGGAAGCCGCTGGATGCGAGCAGCACAAAACCAGTCGTTGTGGAGATCCTTGGGGGAGGCCTTTGTCCAGCAGTGGACGTCTTTTGGCTGAGATGATGATGATGAATAACATTTTGAAGCCATTGGAAAGTCACAGCAAAGAGTTCGAAATTTCAGGATAAAATAATGAAGTAAAAAGAAACGCTTGGATATCCGTATAAAATGTGTAGCGTTCGCGTAAACTTAAGAAAATAAGTAGGTAAGTGTGTTTTATGAAAAGAAAAACATTGAATGAGTTGAAACCTACGGTGCCTATCGTAAAAATTGTTATGACAATAAAAAGTAGATTTACGGAATCGCAAGTTAGTATATTTTCCTTACAGTTTCTCTTCATTGTCAGCTTATTATTGTCTCACCACACCTTGTTAGATGAACACGTGAGGACATGGGGAGATTGGAATGTAACCCACAACGCTGATCCATTGGTGCATGTTGTGAATCAGGTTTAATAATTGTCATCAAACGATCACAACTTACTGAAACCAGAAGCTTAACGTGCCTTCCGAAGGATCTCGAGATATTTTAATGTGGTCACCCATCCTCTGATACAGCATTACTATAGGTAGTTGCGTAGCTACAAAGATCGCAACCAGAATGCGCAAGCCGCTGAGCTATACAGCTCTTCTCGAGTTTGAAATCGCGAAAGACAAATTCTAACCTACAAAATAATATTCATTCAATGAGAAATGTTTATATATATATAATATCTAGGTACTTAAAAAAACATAAATGTCATTCATATTAATTTAGTGGAGTTTCAATTTTCTCCAAATTTAATCAAAATTTTTTTAAGGACCGGTAATCCAAGATTCGTGGCTCGTGGGTTCGATTCCCTCTCGAGCTTTCTGAGTACCTAGTTGATAAAATTTTATCTTGTAAACAGGACTCTTTAACAAGTTAAAAAATAAGACTTAAGCAGGTAAGTTACAATAATTATTGAAGTTTTTATTTTCTTTAATTGTTTAAGCACAATTTTTATTGAGAACGTAAAAATAACAAAAAAATAGGTACTTTGAAACACGTATTTTTTATATATTTTTATATTACCTCACCAAAGTAACTAAATATATTTAATTTAAACGGGTAAGCCTTATCAATCAGTTTTATTTCATCAGTATTAAAAATAAATGTTATAATGAGCGTAAATAGCTACGATAACAAAAATTGCACACGCGCGTTCCCCGACATATCTTATTCATTACTCTTATTGTTTTTATAAATATGCATTATTCATTGCGGAGAAAATTAAACTACTACTCACGTGGTACATCTGAAACATCCTCATCCATGATAGCCAGTTTGCTCGGCCGTTTATCATCGTCGTGCTTCAACCCCATTTTCACTGCAACAGTTCGGAAATGCAAAAACAAAAGAACGGAGAAACGTCAAAAAGTGCGCGTTTTTGACAATGGAACACTATATTTTTTCACTTGTTTCTGCTAATAAATTTCTGCTTTCTGGCCAATGAACATGAGATTTTAATTTTACGTTACGCGTACGCGTGCTCGTCAGACCGTCATGCCCGCGACAGGTGAGGCATGTGGTTCGCCCGGTAAGGTTGCTGCGACTGTCACGGTACAATGAGTCAACCTTGTTTTTAAGCCACCGGCGGCGGCGAGTAGGCACGACGACGCGACGCCGCATGAAGGATTGCAAGATTTGCAAGCCCTACTACGAACGTGTTGTTAACACGCGGTTTATCACTCCAAACACGCTGACAAATAAAGACATATAAAGTTTTATTTAACTTGGACTTTCGTTTTTATTTAACTTTAGAAGTAAATTAAAATATTATAGAATCAGCCAACAAATTTATCTTCACCAGACTTTTTTAATATTTAAAAATGTCTTAATTAGGTACTTATGTCATAAACGGTACCTTCAGAGTACGGAAGTAATAATACTCTTTATTGTTTATACAGTGGCTATCAATCTCTATCAATACCAGTTGGAGCGGCATAAAGCAGTTGCTTTGTAACAGTAATGAAAAGCAAAGTGTGAGCATCATGAATGTGATTTTTTTTATTTTATTTGTTTACATTCTAAATGTCATGATCAAGACAATTCAAAAATCAAACCACTGCTTTGTCAGCAGCATCGAAAGCAAGCACTCCAAATTGACATAAACAAACAGCCGCACACATTAAACATACAATAAACACATGAATGTTAACACGCTCGGTTTTCTTGATTAATGTAACAATTAAGATATAATTTGTTGTTAACGATGTCGTTATGAGAATAAGAGACGCATGCCACCCGCTAGTGCACGGTTATCAAAGGTCGACACCTAGCCTTCACATCACACAGGCAGGACATAGGTATGCACACACAAACGGTAGTTATAGTAAAAATCAAGTATCTAGATAAGGTATAATAATCAATGACCTAAACATAATTGCACAAAACCTTGACAATGAAGTAGGTTTTATCGATATCTGTTAAACGTAATACATGACTACACAGGACAAGCATACACTTTAACATCATCAACATAGTATATGTACCTACTACAAGTAAGTACCTAACCAAAATATAGCTTTGTATGTGTGTTTGTTTGCAGCAAAGTATACTCGAATTGTATGCTCATCAAAAAAATCTAGGTGCAATCTTTGATATGTAAGAAAAATACTAAATTACCTTGATAAGCTTTATTTTATCGCTATACCTACATCTACCCTTTGTTCAAAAGTAAAATGAACTTCAAAGGTTTTTGATAACTAATGCTATTACTTCCTACCTATTCCTAATGACAGGCAGGCACAGCCTGTTTTTTTAATAAACTACGCTAGTGAATAAGACAGTTCCTTAATTTTATAGTTACAATGTGGCAATTATTTGCCAAATCCTGCATATAAGGCATCAAAATGTAATTGCCAGATTTTTCAAGGCTCGTCGTCTATTGGTATATAAAAAACCGCAAACGCCGTTCTTCGTTGGGGTAGGAGACGAGATCTACCCTTTGTTCAAAAGTAAAATGAACTTCAAAGGTTTTTGATAACTAATGCTATTACTTTTTACCTATTCCTAATAACAGGCAGGCACAGCCTGTTTTTTTAATAAACTACGCTAGTGAATAAGACAGTTCCTTAATTTTATAGTTACAATGTGGCAATTATTTGCCAAATCCTGCATATAAGGCATCACGTCGTCTATTGGTATATAAAAAACCGCAAACGCCGTTCCTCGTTGGGGTATGAGACGAGAGTGAAAATCAAGAAAATCTTACGTCAAACAAAAATGGATCATATAAACTTTGCCACCCTTTTACTCCCCTCTTGGGGGATACCTCCTTGAGTGCGAAAGCCGTTTCATCGAATTTTGTTTCATCGAAAACCTTTCAACGACATCTTTTTAAACTGCTACGCCTTGTTAAATCGACGTTTCGTTACATCGAAAAATTGACTCGACATCGATTTTTTAAATAGTACAAAGTATTTGTTGGTTGTGTGATTGATTACCAGAACGAAGAAAAAGGCTTTCATAAATTTTTAGTAATGTCCCTTCATAATAAAAAAGGTTTTACGGCACTTTAACCATCATAAGTAGGGGACTGTGACGCAAAAAAAACCTGTTTTAATTTTTATTTTATTTTTTAGAGCCCTATTTTTTTCTCAGCAAGGCAGGGCTACAGCTACAGCATTTGTGGGGGCCTTCGGGATGAATAATGCAGCCATGTCAATGTTGTGCAAATATTGAAGACCTTTTCTTACCATGCCAAAATAGCCTGATACTCAGCAATAATGTTTAATATGTCGTAGCCATCTTAATTTTCGAATTTCTTAAAGGTAATCCTAGGTAATCCTATTGGTTTTGATTTTAGGTCTTAAGATTTGGTAAGTCTCCACAACGTAGCTTTTAATGTTCTACGAGCTCTAGAAAGTCGACCAATATCTGGAGACGGTGAGATAGGTCTGTTCTATACTAACGAACCAGCTCTTACAGTCATTCATTAAGATTTGATCACTTAGATGCGATATTTATATTTTCACACCTTCAGCTATAGAATCTCGGATTACAGACCTAGTAATCTCAACGTAAAGCAAGTCATTGAATCCCAAGGGAGATGTTGTATGAAGCTCCCTTGGGAAGTGTTTTTGAGTTTGGAACGTTGAAATTCGTATGAAAACTCAGCACACGGGCATAATGCCATTGACAAAGAAGGAATTTGATTAGTCTACAAAAATCTAGTAGGCTACGGTTTTGACGTAGGTTCACAGCAAATAGGTTTACCTCTAATATCACTGTACGGTCATTGTAAAGAGTCGATTTTGTTTATAAAATCGAATTGGCCACCAAAAGTAGAATAAAAAAAATAGCATAGAAAATAGTAGATTGTACAACAAGAGCATAAAACGCGCCGTTTTACCCGAGACGTGCATATAGCCACCAGAACTGGTACGGCGAGGGTGGATAGTCACGTCGAGGGTAAAATGGGTTTTATACTCGAGTTTTACACTCTGCTTTTCACTTCGATTGCAAGGAAATAAAATAAACCGCAACACAACAAATTTAGCTAGTTTCTAGTTTTGTTTGACGAATAATTAGCTTCCCGCCACAAAATTTTTCTTTATTTTTTCTTTTTTATTTTCAACTATGTGACGTTCTTTTATGGTCGGAGCCGTAATGCCAAGTTATTATAAATATTTGCGTTATATTTTTTTACGTTAATGCACGCCCGTATTAATCGTAAAATTTAGATATAACATCAAATCTAATTTAATTACGACATATGTATTACACATAATGTCGTAATTAAATTATATTAAAAAACACTTAGCATCAACTCGAAAGTCAAGCAGCCTATGGTGCATTTATTCAATGCTCAGATCTACAATAAGCATCAAATACAATATCCAAATCAATACATACCGCAGATTGTTGGCTTTTTTAAAGAGGAAATCTGAAGGTAATTTTGGTTTTCTTTATTAATGTAATTTACCTGCCTATGTTAGTGTCAACATTTTTTGTATTTTTTTTTGTTTCTGCCCAATAAAGACTTATCGCATCATACCTTTATCTTTAAGGTCATCGAGCAAAAAAGTCAAAAGTATTCACAACACAAAATGTGGAAACTTTTCTGAATGAAGCGCCAGATCACAGCTTTCTTGCCATGAAAGTAAGTAATACCTATCTACCTATTGACTACATTTATAGTACGACTCTGTACGACTAGCTGTAGAATTTCCAAAAACCCTTTCTTTATTTTTCATATTAGTATCTAATTGCTTATTTTTTGTTATAGGTTGCCTTGATTTTTGGAGTAAATGGTGCTTGTAGTGGCACCGAAATGTTAAACATAAAAGTCGACGATATAAAAAAACATTCAAATTTATTGTTGATATTTGACACTAAAACGAAAAGAGAGCAATCGTTCGTAGTCCATGGAGAGCAAGCAAGAATTGTCGAAAAATATCAATATCTATGTCTTTCTAACATTAATATTAACAGATTTTTTCTATCTTACAATAATGGCAAATGCACCAAACAAGTCATTGGTAAAAATAAAATTGGTGGTAGGTATTCCAAAGGAAATCGCCAAATTCCTAAAATTGCAGAATGCAGAACACTACACAGGACATTGCTTTAGGAGGACATCAGCTACTATTTTGGCAGATTCTGGCACTGATATAACACAAATAAAACGTCACGGTGGCTGGGGCGGTCGATATTGTAGCTGAGGGCTACATTGAAGATTAAGTTCAAAACATGCAAGAATAAAATAAGTTTCCGCGTCAATGAAAACATAAATACGGCAACTTATTATTACTTATATACTCAACTGCAAAGAACGCAGCTTCACCAACGTTCACCGATCAAAACGAGACACAGACACAAGTTCTACAACATCCATAAATGTGCCTAACAAGAATATTACTCTGTCTCTCAATAATTGGACTAATGTATCCAATATTAATATTAACTTTTAATTTGTTTTGTTTTTTTGTATATAAAATTAAATGCTTTATTTATGTAACTCCGGCTTTAATTCTCTCGCAGAAGACGGTGTGAAAAATAGAGTATGCACCTCGGGATAAAGCATGTTTTCGTCTTGGGCGGCTTGAACCCCTCGCTTCACTCAAAACTCTAAATAACTCCCTCGCTTCGCTCGAGAGTTGACTCGAGCGAGTCCCTCGTTACGCTCGGGGTCTAATATGCCACCCCTGAAGTAAGACATTGCTTTACTGCCTTGGTGCATAATCATCATATCATAATATTAGTATGACGACGCATGTGTTTGATGTTAAGTCAGGAATACAGTGCTAAAAGATATGCAAGATGTGTGTTGCAAGCAACTATGAAACCATATTTGCGGCTCTGTATATTTTATATTTATTTATTATTTATTTATTAGTTCGTACACAAATAAACATTTACAATGGTTAACATTTTGGGTCGCAATAGTACAGGTAAGCTTATCTCTAAAAAGAGATTTCTTCCAGCAGACCATGGTGGCAGGATAGTATGAAAGGAGCTAGTTAGATAGACAAAACGCGCACATAACTATTAATAAAATATGATATTTATATAACATAAAGACAACCACACATTAAACTACATATTTTATACCTACACAAAAATATGAATATACTACTAAATATAATATATATTCTAAAAACATAACGTGATTCAGTGCCACTCAAGTAACCGATAGTAGATAACTTTTTAGTTATTTTTTAAAAGTACCCACAGTGCGACATTCTCGTAGTGGTATTGGTAACTTATTCCAAAGTTTTGCTGCTTGGACAGTAAAAGAATCGCCATACATGTTAGTGCTGCAAGGAGGAAGATTTAAGTGGAGATAGTAGGCTGAGCGATGAGCGCGTCCAGATGTCGAAAGGTACGAAAAACGCTCCTTGAGGTAATGAGGAGAAGATGGGTTAAAAAGAATATTGTAGAGAAGAACCAATATATGATAATTACGGCGCATTCGTATCGGAAACCATTGTAACCGTTGTCTGTATTCGGATATATGATCATACTTACGAAGGCCAAAGATGAAGCGAATGCATACGTTTTATATATTAATATAAATGACATAAAAAATGGCGATCCGGTCGAGAGAGAATGTTGCTCCACATATACTAAGTACTAACAATATAATTTGTTAGAGTTGACAACAGTAGTATTATCACTGAACTCCAAACAGGTCTTAATTGGGCGCAGTGAAACGCTTCAAAAACGTATACTTACTTCTTACGTCTTGATCTCGATTGTCAAACGATGCAACTGATGCACAGTATTGTATTATGTACATCTTTACTTTACTGAGCCACTTTACCAAAGTGAGTCATTGCTGGTTTCATGCATAAGAAAGCAGTGGTATAAATCGTAATAATGATTATACAAACAAACAGACAGTCCATCACAAGTTTGAGCTTTCTTTTTAACATGCGACGTTAGTTAATAAATTACAACCGCACGTTATTTAGTAGGCACAACCTATAGTGTAATAATTAAATTTTAAAAAATGCGGCCATCCCGCTTTAAATACCGGTATCCGATGATCCCGAAGGATGTAAAATAAATCATTTCTTTACATACATACATACATACATTACATACTTTACTTTCATTCATTTGTGTGTACAAACTTTCGCATTTATAATATTAGTAACAGAATATAATTTCACATAGTTAATATTATAATACTACTCGTATATACTATTTACACAACAAAAAAAAACAATACATGACTTAACTTGAAAAAAAATAAAACAGAAAAATAATTAGAAAATTAAAAACTAAAAGACCTACAAATAAAAGATGTCCAAAATAATATTATTATTATTATTATTTTAATTATTGTACATTCATTTACATATATACTACTAGCTGACCCGGCGGACTTCGTACCGCTTTGACAGTTTCCATGACAACAAAAGAAACATTTTTTATTGGAAATTAAAGTTTTTTTTCACTAATTTCCGTTACTTATTATTTATGTTTCTCACCGTTTAAACCTTCCCTAAACTTCCACAAATATTTCAAAATAAAAATTAGCCAAATCGGTCCAGCCATTTTCGAGTTTTAGCCACTCAAACGAACAGCAATTGATTTTTATATATATAGATGATACTAACACTTATTCTAAATAGCTGTTGCCCGCGACTTCGTCCGCGTGAGCTAAAGGCTGTAGTCTGTACAGTTTAATTTTTATGTAGGTATCTATTTAAGCTTATTAGGGCATAATAAAATTATATGCATCGGAAATTTAAAAAATTGACATTGTATTTACCGACATACGTACATCTACTCACTCTTAATATCCTTTCAGCTGGGAATGCTGTGATAGACAAAGACAATCGATCTCCATTTAGTGTGGTTCTGGCACACTTCCTGTGCCTCCTTTACGTTCATCATTATTTTCATACATTATACATATATTCAGTTTGAAGCACAGAATCGTCCCGTTCATACAGATTCTCACTCAGTTTCCCGTTTCAATTATCCCTCCACATACATTCAGTATACAACACCGTTTCTCGGTGGGTTGCGCGTATTTGCTACGTCATACAAACCTGAAATGGGTTTACTGACGCTCAATTATATGTAATAAAATTGGTATTTTACAGCTCAGGTACTCGTCCGGAGTCGTCCTAGGCACTGGTGTATCTTAGCTAAAATGTGTCTACTGTTATAATGTCCAACCACGGACTTCAAAATATTTTTTGCCTTGTCCACCGAAGCTGGATATCGAGTAGCAGGTAGCGGTCCAGGATTATTGGTTGTCGGCCAGAAGGCACAAGAAACTATTTACCAACTATGTTCTTATTCGTAGATACAAAATATCAATAAATTGAGAACTGTAATAAATTATATTATTGTCTATTAGGTAATACAGTATAGTATTTTATGTTACATACTTGCGATAAATTTGAACTTCTTCGTGGCATCTTGTTAGGTAGGTAGCTTTTTAGAGGTAGATCACAGGACACAGAAAGAAGTTACCTCTAATAAAAAAATCTGAAGTTCGTGCCTCTAATACAGTTGTACCCTGCAAACTTAAACATTTTTGCAACTCTGATACCAGAGGTAGCCATCGTCTTATGCGATAGAAGAATGGAAAAACCATTTTTCTGTAATCTAGAAGTATGTACAAATTCATTATTCATCATCATTATTTATAGGTTTCACTTAGGTTTCACTTATAGGTTTCACTTCGAACACCTACTAAAATAAATTAAAGTACGTGAAAACAATGCATTTTATTCATTTTAGACATCATGTTTCAAAGAGCCATTTACTGCTTAAGACCTACACAATCGATATCTAAATAGAAATAGTATAAGTTTATTTTTTTCAAAACAACCGGGTTCGATTTCGTAGCTGAGTACAGGTTTTTTTAAATGTATGAATGCAGTTTTTCTTCTTATTAAAATCGATGACATGGTTCCTAAGGACAGATCTTCGTATGTCTTATAGTTTCAGACTTTCCCATACTGACAGATTTAAATGAGACACCCTGTATTTTTCGAGTATTTATGTAGCCTATATTATTCTCCGGATTTTTCTTAGCATTTTGGTAAAAACCGGATCAAAATCCGTTCAGTAGTTCTCGAGTTTATCGACTTCAAACAAACAAACAAACATACAAACAAACAAACAAACAAACAATTTATTTTAAAACTATTCTATCGTGTTCCGTAAGTGATTTTAAGGCAACCTGTGTAATTTTTTTTTTTATATCTTGCAATTACAGATTTTTTTATCCCTACGTTCTTATTATATGTATTAGATAACCTAAGAACCTAAGAATTTTTAAGTTTGTAAGTACGGATTTTTGCACAGAGGTGCTAAAAGCTATTAGCAAACTGATTGATCATACAACTTAGCTATCAAAATACGAGTAAATATTAGCTAGAAACTAGTATTTACTAACTAATTTATTAACTTCAATTTGCAATGTTAAATATAGTATGGTATTAAACAAGAGATGATTTGTAGTGAATTTATTAGATTACAGTAGATGATCTCTAAACAAAAACATTCAAAAATAAAGTTATTCATATCGATAACTGTTTACAAATACATAGTTAGCATACAATTATTTTGGTATGCTGTACCTACATTGACCAACTTTCACAATAAAACCAGTTGGTTTTGTCAATGTAGGTATTTTGCAGACCCTATACTTAGTGGAAAGATGTTGCCCGGTCAAGGTTGCCCTCAAAAGTATAACGATCCACGAGAGGCACGGCGCACCTCACACTTCTTTTGCGTCTCAAAAATACCTCATACCATGAAGTAGGATTCTTTAACGGTGCCTGTTATCTAGACCCACATTTTTAGCCCAGATGATTAAAACTTATTAATTTACTAAAATTAACCAATTAGGTAAAACCAACGTAATTGCCCAGGCTTTGGCATTTAAGCTGAGAAGAGATCGTTTTGGCATTAGGTACATTATTAGTTGGTTCAATATTTATATAAAACTAGCTGACCGACGGACTTTATACCGCTTTGACCGTTTCCATGACAACAAAACAAGCAAATCATTCGTCCGCTTAAGAACACCCGTATCCCATGATGGACCCCTATAGCAGCGCCACCTACCGGGTCCAATTGTAAATCTAAACCATTCTCTAATCCACTTGAACACACACAGAAAATTTCATCCAAATCGGTCCAGCCGTTTAGAAGGAGTTCAATAACATACACACGCACAGAAGATTTATATATACGACTATAA
This sequence comes from Eudonia lacustrata, assembly GCA_947562085.1. Classification (NCBI taxonomy): domain Eukaryota; kingdom Metazoa; phylum Arthropoda; class Insecta; order Lepidoptera; family Crambidae; genus Eudonia; species Eudonia lacustrata. The sequence goes on along the minus strand of OX387318.1, from coordinate 12,143,105 downwards.
AGACTAGCCGTCACCCGCCTGCTTCGCTGTGTGAAAATAATAGATCAATGAATGCTAATCAAAATAATTATTAGGTTTACCAACATCACATATTATAGCCTATCATTTGCACAGTCTCATGTTCTTACTACATACAAATTTTCATCAAGAGCAGTCACTCGTCCGCTTCTTCTTATTCTTCTTCAGCCCGTCGAGTGCTGAGTGTAGGCCTCTCCCTTTGCACGCCATCTCTCTCTGTTAGTAGCCATCCCAAACCAGTTCAAACTCGCCCGCTTCGCTGAGCGTAAGCTTGTGAATAAAATTTCATTTTTTTATAGCCTATCTTTTGCACAATCTCATGTTCTTACTACATACATAAGCGTAAACTTATTTCTTTTTTTTATTTGCACAATCGCATGTTCTTACTACATACAAATTTAAAGAGTAAACTTTTTCTCTTTTTTTTTCATTTTTTATAGCCTATTATTTGCACAATCGCATGTTCTCACTACATACAAATTTTCATCAAGATCGGTCAAGCCGTTCTTGAGTTAAAGGTGGACATACAGACAGACAGACAGACAGACAAAAATTTCAAATATCGTATAATTGGTGTCAGTGAGTCATAAAATTAATATTTATCTTAAAATTTGTCAGAAAAATTGCAAGTACACACAGAGCCTATATACAGATTTATATAGTAGTATAGATATAGGTAGATTAAGATATTTATATAAATATTTTGAAGTGTCAAAGAATATTTCTCTCTTGTTTGACCAAGGGTTCGATTCCTGGAACTGGTGAAGTAACTTGCGCGAGTTTTACTTGCTATTCGATCACGTTGACGAAAATGAGAATTTAGTAAGATGCCATTGATCTTCGTTTTCGTTCACATGATCGAATGGCAAATAAAACTCGCAGTAGACACCGAGGTGACAAACAAGATCATCATCATCATCATCATCTCAGCCAAAAAACGTCCACTGCTGGACAAAGGCCTCCCCCAAGGATACATGAGGGGATTTGCCATAATCGCCACGCTTGGCAGGCGGGTTGGCGATCTCAGTAAGTTGAGAGTTAACCTCAGAGAGATGCCGCTGCCCATCCTCTGGAATGGTCCCTTAGTCGGTTTTTACGACACCCACGGAAAGAGATGGGGTGGTGCAATTCTTTATCCCCGGCACCACACAGGGAACAAGATAACCACACAATATTCTTCTTTTCGTTAACGTGATCAAATGTCAATTAAAACTTGTCCTAGGCACCCTGAAGTTATTTATAAAGCTGTAAAATTATGCTGTAAATTTATTATATAGTATGAGTCTATACTCAGCACATTTCTTGGCGCCTCCCGGATCCGGAGGTGGGGCGGAGCGGCCGGAGGTCTCGGTGTCGTCGGCGCCCGCTGGCATCTCGCCAACGTCGCCGCAAGCTGATGAGGAGGCAGGTGCATTCGAGCGCAACGACGCCGCCGTCGAAGAGATGACACCGGCGATGACACCGCCGCTCTCTGTAACTGTACAACATCACCGGCTAATTATTATTTTAAGTCCCTCTGCTACTAAGGCATGAGCCTTAGGTATGGATGGACACACCGCAAGGAGAACGGCCCATAAACTACCACGCGGGTCCAGTGCGGATTGCTGGGTGCTAATGACTGCTATTGCAGTCAGGAGCAACTGCTTTACGTGCCTTACGAAGCACAGATCATTAGGAAATCTGACAAGAAGATGAAGTCTTTAAGTTTGGTTTTGCAAACATATTCAGGGCAGTCAGCTCGTGACCACGGCCGGTCTGACTCGGTTGAAACGTCGGGTATAACTAAATGTATGCCTATATTTAAGAGCATAGATTTAGTATAAAGTTAAGAGTGTATATTTGTTTTGAAAGTTGTAGTAGTTACGTAATGTAAATGTTTGTTATAAGTCAAGTTGTTGCTGTATTGTTTATTAGTGGCAGGGATGTAGTGTAGTTTCACCAGTAAAGGATGGAGAATCCTTAGCCGTCGCTATAGTACTACAGTTATTCTGTGTGGCTATCCTCAATGCTACTGTAGACCGCCCAAATTCAAACTTATCCAATTACGAAAATAGTTCTACCTTGTCAAAACCATGCAGCTCTAACATAAAATGGATTGTAACAAGTTTAACCCTTTTTTTCATTTTATTCTAATAAAATGAACTTTTACAAATTATTTTGAAACCTACATTGATTTATATAGGCGTAAATCGTCCGCTTTGCACTGGTCTCAACTTCAGATAGACGATATTAGTTTTACAGCCAGTCACACTAATATAAGTTATTTTTAATTAGAGTTTAACTTCAGTACGATTATGTAATAAACAAAGCTAAAAAAATAAAGTTCGTTTCTTTGTCGCACCTCCAAAAGATGGAATAGTCTACCAGCACACGTTTTCCCTCCTTCCTATGATATGGGGTCCTTCAATAGAGGCGTGAAGAAGCACCTTGTGGGCCGGCAGAGTGAAGTTAACTGATGCTACGTTTGTTTCCACGCTGCACCAGTTATCTTCGCGTCTGGACTCCATTTCCACTTAACATCAGGTGAGATGGAGTAATTTACCGAGCTAACTATAAAAAAGCACTCTAGTAAAATACATAAGTATCGAATAATAGTGGTAACTGAATTTTTACGTATGTTATCATGTTATGTTATGTTAAGTTACATAATGCAAAAGCATGAAACTACAGAAGTGGTGAAACTCTCCATTTGTGTTTATTTTCTGATCATCAGATTAAACCTCAACTTCAGTAACAAAAGAGTTAAACGTCATCTAATGTGCGCTCGGCTCTAATTCATTTTATTAAGTAAACAACTATTTTTTTGTTTTTATTTTTGTTTAAACGTCATATAAACATAAAACATGGTATAAATCAGACCAAAGTAATTTATGAACCATCTAAGTAATAAAAGAGAGGTTGGTTTTCATTTGATTCTCTCGTTCTTGTTTTTTTTAACTATTCAGTTATTCTAACTTCGTAAAGATATTATCAATATACTTAGTCTAGTTAGTTTAACTTTGTATTTTCTTAGACAGGTTTTGACTTTTACTAGTACTGTATGACATTGTTAAAAATTAAACTGGTAAATGATGTTTTTTGCAAACTAAAATATTTTATTTATTTATTTTTCTTTTTTTTATGTTTTTTTTATATGTTGTGATTGTCCTTTATATTTTGTGTTTTTATTTGTGATGGAAAGTGTCCTTTTATGATAGGGCATTTTCCAATATTTATGACGCTGTAAGGGAGAAAAGAGCTGGACACTTGCTGAGTTTCTTGCCGGTTCTTCTCAGTACAAGATCTCCCGCCCAGAGTAGATAGACTTACGAACTGATGGCATAATGACGTTCATAAGAGCTATTGTAGCCTAAACTGAATAAATGATTTTGAATTTTGAATTTCTTATTCAAATATTTCGCCCGAATACCTGTTTGACCAAACATAACTGTATGGGGTAGACACCAGTAGTTAATGTACAATGCATAGTATACTCGTATTCGTTTGGTTATATTTGTAGACCAAGTACCTTTACCTCAGATCTGATTTCCCTAAGTAGTTAGTAGACCATCCATAATCAGTAATAAATAACGACATAGATAACAATTAAATGTCAAAACCCAAAGCCAAACCCAACATTAAGTTTTATTAATGTTGGGTTTTATTTGGAAATTAAAAGTGTAGGTAGGTATCTACTTAAGTCAGTCATCTATGGCTTATGAAATAAAGATAATAGAAATTCATCAAAACTATATTTTCTATATGCAAGGACATGTAATTAGCTTCCTAAATGATAATCCCAGTTTATAACTTGTCAATTAACTGTTGGCATTTCTATGAATAAATCACAAATTAATGTAGTAGCACAGAGACTGTGGTAGTAGCGTCATCATTATCTTTTTTTAAATTGTTATTTTGGAATTGCAATTCTATTTTTATATCGAAACTGAAAACTCCACCTCAGGTGAGCTCACATGAAGTCTTCTTATTCCAGTTTTCAGTTTCTGTATTCTTGTTTGTATTTCCTTTTTTTCCAGTTTATCTGCACTCAAGCTTTTTCGCCATTTTGCGGGATCTTATGTCCTAAGAACGCCTGAGATGTATGTTTTTTTATGTTAAAAGGAGGCAAACGAGCAGGCAGGTCACCTGATGGAAAGTAATCACCGCCGCCCATGGACACCAAAGCAAACCAAGGCAAAACCAAAGTTATCGCAGATGCGTTGCCAGCCTTGGAAAGGAGTTGGATCTTGAGGAGGGAGTAGGAATTGGAAGGGGGGAGACGTGAGAGATGGGCCTCCGGTACTTTCACTCACCGGACGAAACACAACAGCATCGAGTGCCGTTGTTTCACGCCGATATTCTGTGAGAGGGTGGTGTTACGCCGGGCGAGCCGGCCCATTTCGTGCTGCAACGCAGCGTGGCTCTACCACTGTGATTAAATCCGGCAACCAAAAACCTCTCAGTGTTGTTAAAGGATAGTTATTACTTCAAGCAAAAGAAAGTTGCTTAAGATGTTTATCACGATGTTTACCGCGTGATCATCATCTCGCCTCATCAAATGAGCGTACTAAGTTGCTTCATACCGTCTTCATAGGTTGCTTTCTACAGTATTTGAATTTTTAAGTTTTATTATTTTTAAAGCATCAATTTTACAGATTGCACACACCATTACACTACATTAAACTACTGGACGCACAAATTTAAGATTTCGGGCACAAAAAATTACACGAGATGAGGCACTAATTATTCTATAACAAGGATCCAAGAAATTCGACAAAATTCCGCTGGGGTAACGCACACAAAATGAAGATGCATTTGTGTTTGTTTGTTGACATAAGAAATATAAAGCCAGGCAGCTTTCTGGCAGTATAATTCAGATTAAAACCATCATTGTATTGTAAAGATAGCGTAAGTATGTGATTCTATTGTACGATCGTTACTGTTTGAAGATATCGAGATCAAATGCATAGCTGTAATGACTCAGTAGTATTTAATAAGAAAATGGTTCTATGTATATTCTATGTCTAAATACCGTTTTACATAATAATATAGTTACTCGTACCTACTTACATATCGACTGTAGCCTTAAAATGGTTGGTAGACATCCTTTTGAACGGCCTCATATCTGTAGTAGTTAGACTTCCGGTCTTTAGGATGTCTGCCGACGGTGAGTACATGTATTTCTCTGATGCGTTGGTAGGGCTTGTTCTAAGTCGGCATGGTTAGATACTACCATTCTATGTAAATCTGTAGCCTTAACAAACGTAATAAAATTGTCGCATTCTAGCTAGCCTCAGTAGCTCAAAATTCCGGGTGAAGTGCCCTTCCATCTTCGACATTGTCGTGGCTTCCGTGAAATAGAAAAGAAACTTTGAAAAGAAACCCATAATAACATACCGCGCTTGGATCAGGGGTAAAGCTCTTGGGGATCCCGAAACCCGCTCGCTGAAAGCAGCCTATAATAATGCCACCAAGTCCTGCAAAAGAGCTTACATTAGAGCGGATGCCCAGAGCGTTGCACGAGTCGGCCAAGAACTACTGACGCATCCTACGGGCAGCCGTAGCTACTGGCGTCTGGCCAAAGCCGTGCAATCGAACTTCTGCCAACCCTCTCTGCCACCATTGAGATGTCCTGACGGAACTTTAGCTCACAAGCCGCAGGAGAAGGTCGATCTCCTGGCCAAACTCTTTGCGGCAAACTCCCGAGTCGATGACTGCAATACACAGCCACCTATAATTTCTCACTATGGCCACACAATGCCTGATTTTAAAATCAGGCAGTGTGACGTCCGTGCGGAGCTGCAGTCAATCGATGTCCGGAAAGTTAATGGTCCTGATGACATCCCTCCAATAGTCCTAAAAATGTGTGCAGCAGAGTTGTCCCCCGTGTCTCGCTCCTTTACCGCGCCTTTACCGTCTCTCGCTCTCTTCAGGTTGTGTGCCGGAATCTTGGAGAGAGGCTAATGTGCAACCGGTCCCCAAAATAGGAGATCGGTCAGATCCATCGAATTACCGCCCCATAGCCGTAACTTCAGTTTTGTGCAAAGTAATGGAGCGTATTTTAAATAAACAACTTGTCCACTACCTAGAAGAACACTCCATAATTCACGATCGCCAATACGGGTTTCGGACGAAACGGTCAACGGGTGATCTTCTAGCGTACGTTGCACATCTTTGGGGTGAGGCTATTGACAAGCGTGGTGAGTCGGTGGCTGTTAGCCTTGACATAGCCAAGGCTTTTGATCGGGTCTGGCACAAAGCTCTTCTCTCCAAGCTCCCGGCATACGGTCTGCCTGCTCAGTTCTGCAACTGGGTCGCTGGCTTCCTGCATGAGCGCAGAATCCGTGTTATATCTGATGGATGCGCTTCGCGGCTCATGTCAGTGAACGCTGGTGTCCCTCAGGGGTCCGTTCTATCCCCCACGCTGTTCCTTCTGCATATCAATGATATGCTTGCTTCCACTTGGAAATATTCATTGTTATGCAGATGATAGTACGGTCCATGGGGGGGGTATAACGGTCACCCAGCGGCAGGGCGGGTCGAAACCGAAGTGAATCGAGTGAATCTTGTCATTGAGCTCAATCGGGTATTGGACCTCATATCTAATTAGGGCACCAATAATCTGGTTGAGTTCAATGCCAAGAAAACACAGGTATGCGCGTTCACGGCAAAAAAGTCACCATTCCTTCCCCTTCCAACTCTTCGGGGTACATCTCTACGCCGGCAGATCAGCATCAACATGCTCGGTATGACGATACGCTGCGATCTGAACCAAAGGGACTACATCGAAGCCGTGATCAAAACAGCCTCACGAAAACTCGGAATTCTAAACAGAGTGCGGCGATTCTTTACGCTGGACCAGTTGTGCCTTTTGTACAAGACACAGGTACGGTCTTGCGTGGAGTATTGCTCGCACATCTGGGACGGTTCCGCAAAGTACCTTCTCGATGCCAGATTGCAGCGTCGCGCTGAACGCATTATCGGCAATGCAGGAGTGGCACGAGTGCTCTGAAGAGCTCTTTGACCTCATCCCACCTTCTCCCTTTCTTCATAGGAGTACACGTGCTGCTCTTCGGAGTCACCGCTTCACTGTCTCAAATATCCCATCGCGCACAAAAAAAATTGGTAACTCGTTTCTTAGTCGCACCTCCAAAAGATGGAATAGTCTACCAGCACACGTTTTTCCCTCCTTCCTATGATATGGGGTCCTTCAAGAGAGGCGTGAAGAAGCACCTTGTGGGCCGGTAGAGTGAAGTTAACTGATGCTACGTTTGTTTCCACGCTGCACCAGTTATCTTTGCGTCTGGACTCCATTTCCACTTAACATCAGGTGGGATGGAGTCATTTGCCGAGCTAACTATATAAAAAAGGCATTATAATGTTGTCTATCTGATTTCTTTTAGCGCGACCCTCGATCACAAAACCGATACACACAATGTAGATTTTTAGTACTTAATCAATTTCTCCACTACATCATTCCAATTCACAACGAACAATAAAGACAAATCTTACATATTATAAAAAAAATTTCGAATAAATATAACAATTTTCCTTCAGTTATCGTAATTATTTGTTTGATGATGATATATATAAGTATATAATTATGTTTGTGTAAGCATTTCATAATACTACCAACAAAGGGTGGTCACAATAATTTGTGTTATAGTTACAAGTAGGTAAGTATTACCATATTATTGTAACTAGTCAGTTACAGTAATATTAATACCTAGTCAGGAGTCATTAGACTGACACTGTAAACAATTATCTGCTGTAAAACTACAATAATTTTACCAAGACGTAATAATAATGATGCCATAATATATCTATCCTTAAGTTATTGTAATAATTTGTTGGATCTTAAGTTATTGTAATAATTTGATACTATGTCACCGGCATCCGCTTTTTTAAACATCGTCACCGCATTCGGCACTTCACCGTTTCGCGAATGCGAATCATTCAGTAACCTCCTACCACTTAACGAAGACATCCCGGACATCAGCCTGTACGAGATTAGTATGGCTCTCAAACCGCTCAAAAACGGCAGAGCACCAGGTGCTGACGGAATTACGGCTGAGCATCTGAAAGCAGGCGGAAGACTGGTGCTCGTAACTCTTCAGAAGCTGTTTAATTCCTCATACTAGGGGGCAGAACTCCAGAGACGTGGCACGAAGGTATGGTGGTACTGTTCTTTAAAAAGGGCGACAAAACCCTGCTAAAGAACTACAGGCCCATCTCACTTCTAAGACACGTCTACAAGCTGTTTTTGATGACTTCCAGCCTATCGAACAAGCCGGTTTCCGAAAAGACTTCAGCACCATAGACCACATACATACACTGCGGCAGGTTATACAGAAGACCGAAGAGTATAACCAGCCTCTTTGCTTAGCGTTTGTGGACTATAAAAAAGCCTTCGATTCGATTGAAACATGGGCCATGCTACAGTCTCTCCAGCGGTGCCAAATTGACTACCGGTACATCGAAGTGTTGAAGTGTTTGTATAAAAGCGCCACTATGTCAGTCCGTCTTCGAGACCAGAGCTCGAAACCTCGAAAATCCAGTTGCAGCGAGGAGTGAGACAGGGAGGTGTGATATCTCCATTTGTCCACTGCTGCACTGGAAGATGTTTTCAAGCTCCTGGACTGGAAAGGACTCGGCATCAACGTCAACGGCGTATACATCACTCACCTTCGATTTGCTGACGATATAGTGGTCATAGCTGAGACCCTGGAAGACCTCGGCACAATGCTCGGTGACCTCAACAGAGTCTCTCAACAAATGTGTCTTAAAATAACCATGGAGAAGACAAAAGTTATGTCGAACTCACGTTTCGTACGTACCCAATCCTCTGAAGGTTGGGGACTCTGCCCTTGAAGTTGTGGACGATTATGTTTACCTGGGACAAACGGTCCAGCTAGGTAGGTCCAACTTCAGCAAAGAGGTCAATCGTCGAATCTAATTAGGCTGGGCAGCGTTCGGTAAGCTACGAAATATCTTTTCGTCCGATATATCGCAGTGTCTCAAGACGAAAGTCTTTGACCAGTGTGTGTTGCCAGTGATGACATACGGGACTGAGACGCTCACTATGGGCCTCATAAGAAGGCTCAAAGAGCAATGGAGAGGGCTATGTTTGGGGTTTCCCTGCGTAATCGAATCAGAGATGAGGAGATCCGCAGAAGAACAAAGGTTGACGACATAGCCCGAAAAGTTGCTAAGCTCAAGTGGCAGTTTGCAGGTCACATTGCTCGCAGGACTGATGGCCGCTGGGGCGGAACCGACTTTGAGTGGTGACCGCGTACCGGAAAGCGCAGTGTGGGCAGGCTTCCAACAAGGTGGACCGACGATCTGGTGAAGGTCGCGGGAAGCCGCTGGATGCGAGCAGCACAAAACCGATTGTTGTGGCGAACCTTGGGGGAGCCTTTGTCTAGCAGTAGACGCAGCTTTTGCCTGAGATGATGAGATGATGGTGATTAATGTAGGTAGATTTACAAACTACTAGAGTTCGTTAGACCGACTATACTGAAAACAATTTACAAGAACTTCGACTTGATATATTGTGTATTTATGTTTCTTTGTTTAATCCTGTATGCATTCCTATTACCATTCATTCGATTGCGATGAACTTTGGTAACTTTCGTAAATAAGAGAACGAACAATAACAATTAAATTATTTTTATAAGCAAGTAATACGGTGGCCATCGGTATACGCACATGCACGGTGTAAGAATCTGCTTGCTAAAAGAAAGTTATCTTTGGTCACATTCTATAAACTGCAAAATTTTTTTAGAATAAATTCGACAACATAAACTATTTTTATGAAAAAACCTTAAATTTTTATACGCTAGTTTTCAAGAAAAACGCCAAAAGATATTTTGATTAAAAAGTAAAATAAAGCACTTTCGGTAGTTTCAATTCAAAGGAGCCGAAACAGAGAGGCCGCAATGCCTTTACCGCTTACACGTGCCCGAAGTTTCATTCAAAGGAGCCTACAGAGAAAAATATTACAATTATTTTTGTGTCAGGAAAAGTTAAAAAAAACTAGCCTGAATTTTTTTTTAATGCTAATGCTATGCCTTATTTCTCTGATATAATTAGATGTTTTGTCAAAATATTTGCAATAGATAAAATGTGACCTTATATATTCCATTACAGTGATTGTTGTGGAAAAGAAACACTTGCAGGCTTAGAAAATATTTTGCAGTACTCACATCTGTACATAAATTATAGATGATTTGCTAAATATGTAATAAATTAATTAAATTCCTAAATATTAAAAAAAACTATTTAATTTTTTAAAATTTTTTAAGGAACCAAACAAGGATTTGATTATACATATTATATAGTTATCTATTAGTTGTGCCCTAACAATGCCTAGTTCTTTGACATTCAATAACATTAACCTAAACGACAATTTGTATGGCAAAATTTTAACTCTACTGTTTGTCACCAGGGACTGGATGGCGCTGCTTCGATGCCATACAAAATCATCTGGTTTTCGTTAACATTATCGTGAAGATTCGATAAGTAGGTACCTACCTTTTGAACAAACAGATATGGTTAGTAATGAATGAGAGACTTACATTCCTGTGTGTTCTCTGCCGAAGCAGAAGTTGATACCTCCCTCTCCGGCGACGGTTGGTTCCGCCGTTCCCAACTCTCCAACATTTATTTTCACACGAAATAATGCACTGAAAAGTCTGTCTCGAAATCATAGTGCTTTTGACCAGTATAACATAGCAACTCTTTGCAATGAAATACTTACATACATTGCTCTTCCTAAAATACGATTATTTGAGCGACGACGACGCGACGTCCGCCCGACTTATACATACAAGTTTCTAAGACATAGTCCAATATAATCAATCAATCAATTTCTTTAACCTAGGCCACCATATGCTGGTGACTGTTTGTCAACAAATATTTTAAAACATAAAACTAGTGGTGGGCATGAAGCTGTAGATATGGTGGTTACTGAACTCTATGTTATTGAAATATGGTATTATGATTTATTCGCCATTACATTGTGGTCTGGTTATAGAAAGTTAAGATTAAGTATTTAAAATACTGGTGCCTTGAATCGTTAAACTTAGAATAAAATATTACATTTTCTTAAATATTTCCTAAACTTCTAAGCAATTAAAAAGTTTCAAAACGCATTAAGATTATAACATCATAAAAATATTAATTAATCATTCTTATTTTCCGTAGTTTGAAAATATGTTGGTTGTCAATATTTTCATCAAAAACAAATCGAATTTGAATCAAACGATTTCAAATCTGATAAAATCGCACCGATGTCAATTCAACGTTTAATACATAGTTTGATATCAGTGAAAGTTATTTGAAACGTGCTTCAGATTATGTTGCATGGTGATGATTGTGATGAAACTCTCTTTTTTGTTTTCAGGTTCGAAGAAGAACTCGTATTTTACAGTTTTATAAACTTGCGAGCACTACACATATATGCAGTATATTTATCTTAAGTAAACATAAGATGAATATACTGCATTTATGTGGATAATATTAAATTATTAATATGTAGAGAACATGTCGCCCTTAATTACTGCACATACTCGCACAATCCATATTAGTGTACAGTGTAGAGTTATTCGTAGCCTTGTAGTACCTAGTGTCTTTCTTCTGTGCTCGTAGTTAGATGAGTTGTTTCGACGTTGACTAGGCTAAGATTTATGCGTTGTCGATTTTACATGTAAGTAATATCGTTAAATTTGAGTTAAATTGTGTCTAAATAAATGACATTAAACAAAATTACACGTTAGTCGCATGCATCTCTACCGCTGGGCAAAAGTCCCAAATACAATACATAATGGGTTCCTCGAGGTGAACTTCGCCACCGAGGTCTGTCTAGAAAAAGGTGGCGTGTCGATATAAACTAAACGCACACCACTCCGATTGGCAGGAGGTGGCACGGGAAAGATATAGGTACATGGAAGGACTTGTGGGGGGGCTTTTGCCCAGCCGAGAAACAGCATAAGCTGACTGAACGGAACGGACGGAAATAAAATATACAAATCCTTTTAATCATCTTACTAACGCTACTTTATTTTGATTCTCTGCACAGTTCAGCTGTCAATGATATGACGAATGCAAAGAATATGCTGTTTACTGTATGACTGGCTTGGCTATCTGTGTGTCGAAGTAAAGAAAATATATGAGTTTTGTAGGCACTGCGCAATCGTTAATGCAAATATCAGCGTACATTTGTCTTTAGTTGAACAATAAATTTTGCTAACATCTGTTTTAGAATTCCGTACTTACAAAATACATTTACTTTGTTCAAATGAAAAGTTGTTTTTTCATTATTCGATATGTGATACTTGTGTAAAACTATTTCTATGCTAGTTACTATCAATAGCAATCCGAATCAGCTATATTATTATTGTATATAAAGCTATACAAGACTTTACATAGGTAACTCTAAAGTTCCACCACCATCTATTACAACCTACGTTTAGGGCAAATTTGACATAAAAAGTAAGCATACGTAAAAAAACAATTTCATAATACGTTGCGTAAATGTATTCATAATAGGTATTCGGATAATACCTAAGTACTTAGTAATCTTATCTTATCTTATCTTAGTGGGGCCTGCTGAGGTTTCTCTCTCCCAGTAGCACTTCGACCCATCGGGATCTTTAGTGCAACCCAATTCATACACTCTTCTTCTTCTGCAAAGATAGGTGCCATAAGTTTGGCAAGGTGTCCCATTCTTTTCCTAGCTAGAGAGTCGCAGTCACACAGTACAGTACTTACTAAGTACTAATAATTGAAACGCCTTTGAAAAATGCGACTTCCACCTAAGTTAGGTATTACTATCTTTCGTGATTCTATCTAACCGACATTGTTTCACCATCGATAAAATTGTCGAACAGATTACAGTGAAGAAAATTATCTTACATTTGAAGGCGCGTCAAGATAGTGTCAGAGCAAGAATAGGAATATAGAATGCAATAGGTACATCCGTTATTTATCACTAAGTTATAACATATCAATGACTATTTCAATATACCTAGTTAAGAGTTATAAATGCTCACAATAAATAAGGCTTATCGTGTTACAATTTAACTAAAGTCAACTGTTAACTTCATACACGAAAGGCCTATCAATAATAAGATTTGACAACCAACACTGATTTTGTTTTAAAGTATTGAGATTCCACGTGCATTCCACCGCCAGTAGATAAATATTATTAATGAATTAGCTCTATTTCGAATAAGATACCATAAATACTTGGACGCCCAATGTAACCACAGTGCCATAGCACAATTGAATTTCTATTGTATCTGGGGCCCGACCGCCTAACCGATCGCTTTGACTTCGTGTGTGGTTTACGACGTCATCTTGTCGTTTCGTGGCGGTGCGAGGTAGCAAGATGACGTCATAAACTACACGCGTAGTCAAAGCGATCGGTTGGGCGGTCGGGGGGCTGGTTTAAGAACAACTTAGTCGATAACAACGTTTTACTGGATAGATAAACGCTTCTTTCATCGGGGCGAATAAATTATCACGTTAGTCTTGATTATCACCAGGTATCGTGGTTTATTAGTCCAGTATTGATAAGATCAAACATGGAAGCGCATGTCCCCAGATTTGATGAAACACAGCAATGCGTTAAAATTATGTGGACTTAAAGCTAGCTCTACTACTAACCAAAACGGGTCCAAATATATGTACTCCTCAACTATACCGGGTGTCTCATTTATATTAAACACGTTTAGGTAACGATCTTACAATTACAAAACCAGCAAAGAGATACAAACAACCATAGAGACAATTTTACATGCCTGAACTTGTTGAATGTAACGGAGGTCACTTCGAACACCTACTAAAATAAATTAAAGTATGTGAAAACAATGCATTTTATTCATTTTAGACATCATGTTTCATAAAGCCATTTACTGCTTAAAACCTACACAATCGATATCTAAATAGAAATAGTGTAAGTTTATTTTTTTCAAAACAACCGGGTTCGATTCTCGAGCTGAGTACAGGTTTTTTTAAATGTATGAATGCAGTTTTTCTTCTTATTAAAATCGATGACATGGTTACTAAGAACAGATCTTCGTATTTCTATGTATGTCTTATAATTTCAAACTTTCCCATACTGACCGATTTAAATGAGACACCCTGTATATCGAATCAGGGATTTCTAGGTCTAGGATCGGTAATATCATATTAGGAATAAGCCTCAAAGTAAAATAACATTTTCTCTGATTAATATATCGTGGGCCCATATTCTTGATACGAACTCAACAGCTTTACTGAAGTTAAGTACACACTTGTAAGCACTTCACAATAAGATAATGTTAATCTCTTGCCTGCACCGAGTCTGTGACGTGACGCGAGACAGCCATCCAATGGCAAGGCGAGTTGCAAGCACGCCCCCATCGCATGGCTGTCATGCGAAGCCCGCAGCCAGCTCACGCTTCCCTCACAGACATTGTCAAGAAAGAAACAAGATAACATGATAATGCGAAATTCAAAGCAAATACAGCTAATTCCTACTACTCCACTTCTGAGGTGTAGGCATGTTTTTCTCGCAACAGATAAAGCTACTTTGTTCGCTAAGCCTCTTGATAGTTTAGTTTCAGACACTTAAAGGGTGTACAAAATTTGCTTTACTGAAATTTAACAGTAGTTTTAATCTCATATTGTATTCAATATCAATATCATCATATTATCCAATTCCACGGCACGGATATTTGGCATGAAATGGTGCAGGACAGACCCCGATGGAATGGAGGCTCTTATTATCGGTTGCCAAGACTCACTTTCTGTCGCTACCCCAACTCGGTTTTTTTTTAATTGTTTTTACCTCATTTTTTGATTTTATTAATGTATAATGTAGGTATGTACATATGTTTATAGTGTATTAAAAAGCTAAACAGTTCTACCTACTTGTCGGAAAAGTTTCACTCGCACTAGGCACTTAGTGTGATAATATAGATCTTCATGGTGTTCCACGAGATTACATGTTTCATGCGGTCATGCCACTTTGCGAAGGGCTTAAAGGATAATTTACCTACTTATTTACTATTTTATTTATTCGTATAATAACAATGCAGCTCAGAGGGGTGAATCTTCGATACATTGAATAACTACAAAAAATTCATATACAGCAGCGCCATCTTCCATAAGAGGAACCTCAAGTTACTAACTGGTTATCGATATAATGTCACTAGATGGCGGTAGTATTAATACCATTTTAAATTATATATTAAGATACGTTTAGTTATTTTCTAGTAACTTTCTTAAAGCCACAACTTTCGTCGTCTCCTCAAAGAGCTTATTGGCCGAATGGCTGCGACGACGCTTCGTGCTATAGTAGTGATAGAGAAATCCTAGAAATCCAGTCTTACAATTATATATATGAACTAGTTTTTTGTAAATATTATATATATTAGCGCGCACGCAAACGCCTCTAACGTCTACTACCGCCATCTATTGTACAGGGAACCTAGTTTAACATCTTTTTTTCTATGAGAGGCACATCCATACCCAATATTATACAGATGCAGCTAGCACTTTTTTAGTCTGTTTTTAAAATTATATTTATACTGTTTACATATCTACCTACTTCACTAAAGATACCTTTATAAAGCGCATATTGTTTAATCTATAAAATGCTACTCGTAAGCTCTTAATTATCAGCGCGTTTCCTTAGAACCATCAGACTTCAAAAACATACCTACTCATTCTAAAATAAGTGACTTCATTATTTTTAAATTGTAAAAGGTCCACTTTGGTATTGGCATGTTAGGTAGGTACCTAATTGAAAAATGACTAAAGTAACTAATACTTACACAGCATAATTAACCTACCTAATCTGTTGTTTTTTTAAACAGTTCAAACATTGCATCAGTAAGTAGGTACATACGGTATGCTTTAAGTTTATTTTTAATTATGTAGTTTTTCAGCAGTTTGTGCCAGCAGAACATCTCCAAGTGTCTTTCAATACTTCTACATATTTGAAACACCAATTTTTTCGCAGCTACTTGAAGCAAGCACAAATCGGCGCACTAGCCACATGCCAGAAGATTAAGAAAATTTAATTTTACAGCATATTTTATTTAGACATATAAGTAAGTACCTACATTGACTAAAAGCAAACTGCACCAAGTCTAACTAGGTAGGTACCTACCAAACTAACCATGTTAGCACAATTGTCACCAGAAGTTAAAAAGGTGATTCATTCAGCTACAAGACTTAGGTACCTTAATTTTTTCACGATTTTACGAAGAGTTCATGCTACTAGACTTTTACCGCAACAAAAAAAAATAGTTTTAGCAAAATAATATTTCAGACTTGCCGCCAAAAAGTTTTAGAGTAACATGAATTTTTTTTTCTTTAGTTGATGGCTTTGTGCGATTAGCACATTTAGCCAGTGTCAAAGTAATTTTTCTTACAAGTAACATATAAATAAACAATATTTCCTTCTTGTACAGATGATGATGAATGATATACCCTCCAACCCCTCGAGTATCTCAGTGAAGATGTGGGGCTTTATTAAGTCCTCGCGGAATTCTTGAGAGAATTTGAAAAGTGAAGTTGCACTGTTTTGTTTCATTTGCAAACACACATGCGCAGTTACGAACACTCAACGGTTAATAATCCACCATTATTTCACGTTAATATTCGATATAACACAAATTTTAGAAAATAAAACAAAACCGCAGGCACGACTCTTTACTTTCCCGCCAAGAAGTTCGTCACGCGAAATAAAATAGTTTAGTTTTAGTTTTCTTCTTCTGTCATGGGTAAAGCAAAGAGATGGTAGCTCAAGCAGTTTAGTCTTCAAATATTAATTTGTTTGATAGTAGACCATAGTGAGTTATGGGCGTATTTTTATTTTTTTGTACCATGCGTTTTTTCATGTGTCACCTCACTTGTGCTATATTTTATTTGGTGATCAATCACAAATATTCACGATGTGAATAAAAAATAACGATTATTGTTTATTTTTGTTTAAAATACTATTTTTATTGTGAGGTTTTCCTTAAGACATATTTTTTATGATTTTCTGAAAGTACTCGTAAGTAGGAAAATGTCATGTAACTCACTAAGTACACTGGTTTGATCCTAACATTAAAGTCACTGTTTCCGCCAATACCTGTAATTTTTTGAATTGAATCCAAAGGCAATTGATATTTCTCAACGTTCATAATGCCTAACACAGAATATCAACCGTATATAATGCAAAATAAGAGTTAAACTATCTTAACTCAAAAAGGTCATAGTGGAAAATTCCTACAGAGTTACGTTGATTTTAACCATAATTTTTATTTTGTTACCGAATTGTAGTATTTTTTCAATTTGGCAACACTAACTTAAACAGTGCGTCACAGCTGTCAGCCATTTTGTTTATCCGTTACTAGAAGCCAAAAAGTACCGATGTTAGTTTAGTGCAGTTGAAATTTTCCACTGATTTACGGGAGTATTCAAGGCAAATTCAAGGTAAGACTAGGTTCTAAAGTGTTTTTGTTTTGTTTTTAAGAAAGATTAAGGTTTATACTATACATTTAAATCAAAGTTTATGCAAAGACAAAGTTATAACCGGTGGAATCATTTTTGTATTATTATCTCACACATGGTAGCGTTACGTCCGCTGAGAAACATTTTACTCATTGGAATGAATTTGTAACTCAGTGGAGAGGGCGTGTACAAATTGTAAATTAACTAGCGACCCGCCCCGGCTTCGCACGTGTGCAATTCAGAGTTGTTATTTTGTCGTAAAACAATAACGGCGTAAAATAATAATAATTAAACTATGTTTAAGTTAAACAGTGTTACTGTCACTTTCGATCACAGTACAAAAGAACAAAAGAAAGGAGATCAAAAGTGACAGTAACACTGTTTAACTAAACATTGTTTATTGTTTATTTTTAGGGCAGTTACTTTTATTAAAAAATATAAAAATAGTGTTAAATACTTTAAAAAAAACTACTAAGTACTAAAAAACTACTAACTACTACTATTTAACTGGTGACACTTTAAAACGCATACTGTTTATTGTCATAATTTCGATTGCCATACATCATATGGTATAAAAATCAAAAAGCTTAATATTTTTTAGCATTATATTTTATTATGCATAAACATAATAACGCAGAATTGTTGAAAGGCATAATGTAAAAAATCATAATCGTTAAAATCTATATTTTTGTTTGACATAATTTTATTAAGGATGCTTTAAAACGCATAATTTTAATCTGCATAACTGTTAACATTCATAATTTTGTTTTGACATAATCTTAAGTTGTTTTTAAGGGGTGTATTTAATTTCATACAATTACAAATGAACTAATTTCAAAGGATATAACGTTCATTGGATATAATTTTTACTTGGTCTCAAAACACTTCTTATAACAACATTACGTATATTTTTAATCTTGCAGAAAATGTATGTGCTGCTCAGCCTGGTACTGCACGCAATGTACTGGAATGGAAACAAACCACGGTTACGATGACTACTTTTGTGACGAATGTTTGGGAGATTCGTTTTTTAAAATTATTTACTTTGTATAATTACTATACCTACTGCTTTACTGATCCAAATAGATAGATAAAACCATAAAGTTAATATACCTTAACTTTATGGGTAAAACAGAATATTATTAAGTTGAAAATGCTAGTTGTGAACAAAGCTTTACTAGTTCCATTTAGTTATTTCGTAATTCCATTGAGTGATGTCTACCAAATCTAGTGTTAAGTAATTAAAGATAATTCATTAAGTTCTTTAATTAATGTGTCATTTTTGCCAAATAAATAACTATATTGTTTTCCTTTTACATATTGTTAGATTTCATCAGTTAATTTGTATTAAAATACGTTATTAGAAAAAAATATACTTTGGTTTATGACCAAAATGTAACTCAAAGGAGAGTACCTATTTAAGATTTTTATTATTTAAGTTGTGTTAAAAATTTAAACTATAATAGTCAATTTACAGCTTGATGACTGATTAATTCCAAATAAATATTTTTTTATAACTACTGACCTATTTCATTTATTAAAATTCTATGAATGTTTCGTAACTCAATGGAACTTTTCATCAGTCTAGCGCATTAAATTACGTTTTATTTAAAAAGATATAATATTTACTTTAAAAACAATTATATATTCGGTTAATACATATATTTATGATTAGAAAAAAATATTCATATAGTATTTCAATGCAGTTTAAAATTTATGAACTATGGTACAAGAAAATAAAAATACGTGATAAGTTCCTAAAAATGGTCTCCGCACAACATGAAGCTGTATATTTTCAGCTTCATGCCGCACAGACGTATTAGGGATGCTTACGCATTCAGTTTTAATCACGTTTCAATTAATCCTATTTATGAAACTACACAAACAAAACCTCGTTTACACGTATGATTCGCCTATTTTCTAATTTTATCAGAGCTCAGGATCGAATAAAATTGTTTTTTATAAGTGCATTAGAGCCCTGGAGAAAAAAGAGTCTATGAGTCTATATAAAAAATAACTATTCAATTTCGATTAATACCGGAAAATACATACCTATTATCTATGGCCTGAAATTGCTATAAGTGGCGTTTGCGTTTACACTCTTTTTTATTTTGACAGTTGTTTATGCCGAATTCGGAATGAAGCCATGCATGACATGAATGAATGAAGCTGATGTTCGTTGGTTGGTTGGTAAATTGATGATGGCCGCCATTTTGCGTTGCTATCTTGAACGATTTGCGTTGTAAGTGTAAAGTAATGAGTAAAATTGGTTTAATCTCAATATAAGTGTAAAAATCTGTGATATACTGTTGTTAAATTAATATTAGTTGGTAATTACCTTAACCTCTGTCTGTAATTTGTGTTAGTTTCTAAGACTTGTTCTAAACATGGGCCGCAAGAAGAAGAAGGCATCGAAACCTTGGTGCTGGTATCCTTTTCCAATAAATTTATCAGAATTACAAATCGAAATTGACCTTCGTATGTAGGTCACCCTTTGTATTCATATGTTTAATAAGAATTATACGAGAAAATAATTTTCTTAGCGCACTGTTCAGGTATTGTAACAGGGAGTTCGACGACGAAAAAATTTTAATTCAGCATCAGAAAGCTAAACATTTCAAATGTCACATTTGTCACAAGAAGTTATACACTGGCCCAGGCTTGTCAATACACTGCATGCAGGTACGTCATCAGCCCCACAAAATTGGCAAGTGCCCCGCCCGCCCACGATCAGAGCACGCGGCGCATAGTTTTATCTTTAGACATTTTGGCGCGTCTTATTCTGCTCCTAATAAAGTACTTCATTAAAAACCACCCTCATTAACTCGTTAAATAAAACTTACCGTAAAATCAATAATAGAAACAACAATTTGTGACTTGATTTTTACAGGTACACAAAGAAGCCATAGACAAAGTACCAAATTCTTTACCAAATAGGTCAAATATAGAAATAGAAATCTATGGAATGGAAGGTATCCCACCTGAAGATATAAGAGAACATGAGAAGCAGAAATCAGGTATTATTAATTCTTTTATTATTACGACTTGTTTTTGGACCAAAATGTATGTAAAAACCATATTACTACTTATGCATTATTTGCTTAAATGTTATTTCTGTGTGTAGAATAATTGTCACTAGCGTGTATAAAGCATAAATATAACAATAGGTTAATATAATTTGTTAATAATTTCAACACTTCAAAGAAGATATAATGTTTGCTTGACTACTTGTAACAAAAAAATCTATTTAGGTGGAGGAAAAGGTGAAGATGACAGCGATGATGATGAGCCTGCTGCAAAGAAAAAAGCTACACCAGCTTTGGTATGTACTTTTTACAATCTTGAATTTGCCTCCACTTTTTGTTAAACAATTAAACTTGAAATAAATAATAATTGACGTTCTGTCTTCATATTGTAAAGTAATTATTTCACTTTTGTTTCTTCAATAGTTGGGAGCGGGCCCTTCAAATGTGACTCAAGGTATACTGCCTACCCCTATGGGGCCAGTGCCTCCAGGAATGTATCCAGGTCATATGGGTATGAACCCTATGATGCCACCATTTATGCAGGCACAAAGGTATTTTTTTCTAGTCGTAACGTCTACCCCTAGTAAGTAGTGTTACAATTTTAATATGTCACATAATTTGTAAATATGTAATTCTAGGATGATGATGCCTGGCATGCGACCACTGTTTCCAGCTGCAAGCATAGCTTCTTCACAACCTAACAAACCTACGTTCCCAGCATATAGGTGAGTGCATAATTGTGATCATTTATGCATCTATTGCTTAATATGTAAAAACTCAGCTTATGTTTGTTTATAAACAGCTGATTGTTTCCATGCAATTAATGCAATAATATTTGCAAACTTATAAAACTGTGTTAAGTGTATTTACATAAAAATATATATGAAAGAAATCAATGACTACCTCTCAAGTTTATATATTAATAACTGTTATTCTACCAAATTTTTGGTATATTGCCAATTTGCTTTCATTGAAAATAAAGTCAGGAGTTCTGTAATGTGCACATGAAGTTTCAGGTGTTTCATTCCTTACAAATTATTTTGTAAACAAAGAATGAAAAGCTACTTTATTACCACATGTAAACATTAACATTAAAGCCTGCATAAGCTTTTATCATTATTTTGATATGTGTTATGCTGTATTTTAATTAAAAATGGTTGGGCCTTAAACAATTACGATATTGTTGTTAAAGTAGCAATCCTCATATGTAGAATATTTAAATTTAATATCTAATATATAAGTTTCTTCTAACTGTTATCAATAGTTTGTGTATCTATTAACTTCAATAATACTTTCTAGGTATAAGAATTTAACAGGGTTTAATGAAAACCAATTAGTTAAGTATCACAGGCTTCTTTTTTTATTCCCTAATTTCCTACTTAATTAGTTTATAAGGGAATAAGAAAGTTCCAATGTTTATAAAAGTATATGCTATTTCAACAACACTTACTAGAATTAGCAAAAAACCTTTTTTGTTTCTTAAAAAAGATTTACAATTGGCCACACATTAAAGACTTGAAAGAAAGAGGTTTGATTAAAATCCGTTAATCCACAGCAATGCGACAATAAGCGCACCGCCTACAACCTCGACCTCTAACGCGGAGCCCAAAGAAAACGGTGACGTGAAACCTCCTGCGGTGAACGCCTGCCCTCTAGTGACGGCGACCGGCGCCGGCTCCAAGATTGTACACCCTCCTGAAGATGTCTCACTGGAAGAGATACGAGCCCGCAGCGCCCGCTACCGGCCGAAGCCTCGACCGGACGCCCCTGCGCCCCAGCCTGCGCCCGCGCCGCAGATGAATCACCCCAGCACTAGCCAGGCTGAGGTACGTACCGCCATTTTAACTTTCTAAATGTGATGTCTGCTTTTTGTTTGCCCTTGTTTATAACGCAGCAATGGAACGACGTGATTTTTTGCACAGAATTTGTAGTTTTTGTTTTGAGTTTTTGAATTTTTTTTTTGAATTTAATTTCTAGTTCACTTTGACTTACTTGAATAATCAAAGCTGACGATGACGATCATTGAAAGAGTAAATTTTGTGCCTTATTGAGTTATTTATTATACAGTTTGGGTTAGAAGTAATGCCACCTAATAAGAAGCGAACTCTTATCGCAAATAATATATAAATGTTAACATCTATCAATGTTATCTCAGCACAACCCTATGGTTGACTGGTAGAGAATGACTTAGGCATTAAGTCCGCAATGTAATATTTATGTTGCTAAAGTTTAAATTAAAAATAAATGTACAGAGCGTACATAATTTGTAAGACGAGTCCGATATTTCGTTGCAGTTGCATTATTATAAGACGGTAATTTCGACATAAAGCTGCTATGTACCAAAGAAACCAATCGATAATGTATTATAATCCACAAAGAACAAAAGTGCCGTTTCGCTTTTGATTTGAGTGAAAATAGAATTAGACAGGATTCTGAGTAAGTGTTTTTTCTCAATTCAATAAGAATTAAGCTAACTACGATTTGTATAGAATCGAAGCAGCGCCATCTAGTACCATGTTGGTTTCACTAGTACGTCACTAGGTGGCGCGGTGCTTTGCCTCATACAAATTGTCGTTAAAAACTCGTGTAGTGAAGAAAACTTGCACTTGGTACTTTGTGGTACGAGCGTAGATCACAAAAACGTATAACATGTAGGATAGACCGATTACAAAACCTTTTGTAACACTTATGGTTTTGTAATAAAATATTGCATATAAAGATACTCCTTTGTTTGTAATAAATAATTGTGCTGGTATGGGACTGTGTCGAAATATTGGATACTCTGAAGTCAATAAGTTCGTTAATAATAATTGCTTACTTACTACTAGAGCGTCCATCGCGTGTCACTGTCGTGTTTTTGTTATTCTACTAGTTGGTTACTTTGCTATTTGAAGTAAACTCGACATAATAAAATTTATCTATTATGTGTCGAGTCTAACACGCTAATGACGAACGTGTGTTCATTCATATATGTTTAACCCAACCTTTTACATTATCTAATAAACACAAGTGCAGTTCAGTTTCTAACATAGTTGTCAATAGTTCAACATGTTTGTAATGTCGTGAGTAGTACGTCGTCTAACATACCTTATTAACACGTTTAACGTTATTATAACATGTTAATCCTTATTCTAACATGTTGGACATTATTTAACGTGACATTTGATTCGCTTTGGTGGAACGTGGCCTGTATACTACACGTGTAACGTTTGCAGGTGGCGGCGTACATGTCCCAAGCGGTAAATACATGTGGCACATGCTCGCGAGTGGCGGCGCACATGTCCTCATTATTTCACACTACCTCTAAATATCTCACCTCAGATTCAGTTGTGCTATTGTTGAGTCCGTTATTAGCAGTGATCAGAAAAAGTATATTATATTTACCTAAATTTTACCATGAGATATAAGATGGAACTGTTGATACCACCGAATTTGAAACCGGTAATTTTTAACCTAAATTTATAGTGTTTGGGATTGTCGAATTTAAATATTTAAAACCACCTCAATCACAGAATTAGAAATAATCGGAATTTCGAGAAATACTACTATCAAATTCGGTGGTATTAACAGCTTCATGTTGTGTCTGTCGTGAAGGTTAGGTAAATATAGTCTACCTATTCCGATCGCTGGTTAGTAGTTACAGTGTGCTATGTACGGGCTTTTTTCACCATACAGCAAAGTTAGATTAAACTACTACTTTTAACCTTACAAGCGAAGCAACGCCACCTAGTGACGGACTTGTGTAACTTGTAACTGCTTCGATGTCATCCAAATTCTAGTTTATCCTAACTCTGTTTATGGTCAATAAAAACTCGCATTAAGCAGGCTTTGATAGGCGAACATAGACAAAAAATACTTTTGCGGAACAAGTTTTGAGTTCCTATTAATCTAAAACTTTTAGTTAAATTTGTATCTTTTTACATAAATTAAGTCCGATTGATAATTGGAAGGACAGAAACTTTGCTGTAGGTAAGGGTCAGGAATGTATTTTCCCTACACCCATATTTTAAATCCACTAGTATGTGTTCTAAAACCTAAAGTAAAATATAATATATTACGCCATCTCTCTAAATTCAAATGAATGAAACTGTTGGTTTAAATTATGGAATGCTTATATATTTAATTATTATAGATTATGTGAATGATTTGCATGAGTGTATTTTGTATTTAGTATTTCATACAAATACTGATGTGTGAAAGTTGTTATTGTTATAACTCTTAATTATCAGACAGATCTTATTCCTCGAATTATCAATCAGATTGTACTTTGCGTGCTATGTTCGTTTACGTCAGTGGGAACAATTTAATCTGAATCTCATAGCAATGGCTAGCGTTACATGTGTGCCGCTCGCATTCTTCACGTTGGACGTTTATCGGACATCGCAAAAAGCAATATTTATTAGTGCTTACAAATGGCCATACAAAGATTCGGAAAATTCAGAATAACAACAAAGCTCAATTACTTTTTTTAAAGTCTTGTCATTAAAAACAGTTTTTACTTGCATAAGAAATAGTAATTAAACATTGTTGTATCTTTTATTTTAGCATTTTCTACACATAAAAAGGTGACAATCCTTAAAGCCAACCCATTAGCTGAAAATAAAGCTATTCAATGAAATCAAGAAAAAACAAATCTGTGTTAATCAACCAACAGTCTGTGGTATTGTGTCTATTGGGTTGGTTTAGAGTGCCCGTTAAAACTCGAGCCGCTAATGTTTTGTATGGGACAGTCCATCCCACGCCAATTACAAACACGCGAGCGTGCACGCATCCGAGTTTTACCGGACGCCTCTAGTGGATAGTCTTCAAAATTGGCTCCATATTCGGCTCGAATACATATAAAAGCATCCTCGATTATTTAAAAAGAACTATACACAGCCTTTTCCGAGTCTTGGACCTCAAAATTAGATGCGCGTAGCCCGATTACCGTCCCGTGAGCGACATGTGCACATTGTAGGTGGCGGCGCATATGTCGGCGGCTATGGCGCGCCAGATGCGGCGGCCCGTGATGCCGGTGATGCTGCAGCAACCCATGCGCGTGGGCGTGCCCGTCTCCATGCCACCCGTCATGGGCGTGCTTCCAGTCATGCCACAGTTCAACCTCATGCGCCCCATACAGCCCGGTCAGTATTACCAAGCGTACGACGCCTACCGTTAGGAGCAGCCGGAATGGAAGCGCGCGTGCGGTAACAGCTCTTATTATACCGCGTTCAGCACGAAGTAGATCGATTTATGAAAACCTTATTAATGTTTTTAAGAAACTAAAGCAGTGCAGTTAATTCGTAGGTCTATTGGTACGATTACACAGTAATTATATTGTAGCCTGAACCGCGCTCGTGCTTTCATTGTGGGGAATGGATACGTGTTGGTGAATCGCAACTATTGCAAAGATGAATAGTTTTGTGTGGATAGTGAGTTGCCTTTTTTTGGAATGACAAGTGTTATTCTTGTTAAAACAAATTTAAAAGTTTGAGTTTCGATTTAGATAGCTAGATGAGAAGTCATAATTTGCTTTGATAAAAGTTATCAGTAGAATTAATTCACCATAAACAAAAGGCGGAAATAACTCGGTCACATATCATGCAAAATGTTATTTTGTTTCGGTGTTTTATTTTTAAAGTGTAAAATCCATCATAAAAGTCATAATATGTAAAATAAATGCAAGTAGATCCGTATGAAAAGTTCCATTTCAGTGTGTAGTATTCGCGTAAACTTTAGAAATCAATAATAATGTCATTTCAAAAAAATACATATTTTTCTTAATTCATTTGGTTTCCACACTCATTTCAGTCATACAAGTAACAAATGATCTGATATATTTTAACAATATGAATTGTTTCTCAACAATTGTTTATGAGTTGCGATTCACAAACATCCATCTTGATGAAGAAGACAATCTCCACATAATATTATCAATAGATATATTGTGAAGTTTGATGTGGTTAATCATGTAGGGTTACAGTTTTTTAAACTCATTCATTGACATGTCTGTTCTTGGAATAATAAAATTCCAATTTATGTTAGGATATTTCACTGTTTAAAGATAGTTATTTTTTATGAATTTATTGTATTATTTAATGTGAAGCCTTACGAGCAGTGTTATGTAGTTATGAAAGTTAAGTAAGATATCAAAATGTTAGGACTATAAGAATGGTATTCACATAATCTTGTTACATACTCAAATGTCACACAATATTATTTTTTTATTTGTTAACATAAATTGTATTTTTGATGTAAAAATGGTCCAAGTCTAGGAGAGTTCTCTTTCACTAGCTGATATAGACTAATCGTGAAAGTTTACATTTTTACAATTTTTATACATTTATATTACATTCTAACCTAAATTGGCGTACCATAAATATTATAAGACGATTGTTTTCATAGTTACGTCTATATTTTTGTATTGAATTACGATTGGCATACAAAAATATAATAAGACATGCTTTTGAAAGCCAGTATTATTTGCATTTAATTAATTTAAGAATAACATAGATGGGTGCGTTTTATAGTAATAATAATTGTATGATAATTATGAATTATCAGAAACCTCAGTTTATTTATAAAGTTTGCTCAAAATTATTATAAATGACGCTGACTTCACTTTGTATTATGACGATAACATGTTACATATCTGCGTGGAAAATGAGTGTTTTGTTAATAAATAAATCATAAATAGATCACTGAATCCTTGTGTATTTTCCACGACTATCGAACCCCGGACAGTGCGATAGGTAGGTTATAAAATAGTTTTAGATAGTATAATAATTGCCTATAATGGATTATGTTTTGAAAGCGTGGACGAGCTCTCGGCTTAATTGGCTAGTTGAAGCAGCACAAGAGCGAAGTGCTCGGCTGTGAGACGAGTTGCGTCGTTGTCGCCCGGTGGGTGCCGCTCTGTGTTGTATGCCCTAGCACTGGACTGTTCTCGAATGGCTGCCGCGTGGTTCTGCCGCGACAGCGTCATCTCTGTCTCTCTATCTCGTAATATAAACACATAACAGCTTGTCCGATACTCACACTTCCCTAACACCCCACTAACACGCCGGGCGAACTCTCACCCCCCATATGATTCGACGATCTGTAGCCAAATACTGCCAAAAGTAAAACTGTGATTTTGATGTGCCATCCGCACTATCGGAGGATCGGAATGAAAAAATGAGCGGTAATTTTATTCACATTCCTTAATGGATTTGCTTATTGTAGTAGCTCTTATCTTATTACTGTCTCGATTTTCTCGTAGTGTCATTTAAAGTGACTTTTGTCGGTTTTACGGGTGGGTACACTAATATTATATTTACGTACAGTAGTTTTGTCGCTTTACAATGTGCATGAAACGAAGAGTTAATAGTCGTTGGCTGAATTGGATTCTTCGAGCAACCATATCGGATCACACTGAAACATGCATGAACTACGGATACGTTGACATCGCCGTGTATTTTGAAAGTGTGATTTTTCATGTGAATTATTTATCCTACCTACCTGTGTTCCTTTGCTTATACTGCACCTTAAATCAATCGCCACACTTGAGTGCATACATGTGACCGTAGACGCGCGACCACCCACAGCATCCATACAGTGTTCGGTATCAGCAGTGCCCGCACCGCCGGCGCCGGTGCCCGGGCGCGGTCGCATGGATGGACGGTGTTGGTCCGGGCGCGGTCCGGGCGACAGGCGATTGTTCAGCAGTCACAACGGCTCCGCCGTGTGTTGGACCACGGTCCCCTGTTGCTGCCCCGCGCGCTGGCCCGCCCTAACCCGCTTGTGTGTGCAGGGATGCTGCTGCCGGGCGGCATGATGCAGATGGGCGCCATGTTCCCGGGCGGCATGCCGGGGCTCGGCATGATGCAGCCGCGCTACCGATAGCCGCCCGACGCCGGCCGAGCGAAGGTAGGCGCTCGTTGAGTACTCGTATGTCCGCTTGACCCGTGTCCACGCTGTTGCTATAACGCGGTGACGGATACTAACGCCAGGTAAGCCGGCCGGGTCGGGACAGGTGACGCGAGTCGCCCGAGCGCGAGGTTGGGCCGGCAGTTCCCTGCGGCCCGCAGGCGACTAGCTGTCACAACTTGCGTTGTTGGATTGGCGGCCCCCTGTCCCATAGCGAGTTAGCGATCACTCGTCGATCACCCTCCTACCTATCACAGAGCTCTCACATAGACTATCGACAGCAATTTCTGTAGTGAAAATCGGTTCTTAATTTTTTGGTGTTACGATGTGTGTAAGGATAATTGAAAACGTTAATGTTATCTGCCTTGAAATTTTTCTTAAGCATTTCCACGTGAAGTTGTGACGTTTGCCTATTCTTGTAGAATTTTGACTATTTTACTGATTAAATGCTATGAACACGAAGCTCGCTTTTAATTTTACCCTTGTCAATGTGCTCCATGATGAAGCACGTTCTTAAGTGTTAACTACATAGTTCCTGTATGCAAACAGTACTCACTATACTCTTACCGCCTTACAAATAAACATAATAAGGTCCGAATAGATATTCCGTGTTTTGTTCCTGTCATCTAAACGTCATTTCAAATTAGAGTAAGAGACAAAACACGGAATAACTATTCAGACTATATTCTTTGTTTATTTGTAAGGCATTTACAGATTCATTGGTTGTAAATAATTGATACCGTGACATGTAAGTAAACTCTAAAGTTTGAATAAAAATTAATAATCTGTTTTTGTTTAATAATTAAACTTATTTCATTTTAATTAATGAACGTAGCTCTAGCAGTAACATGGTCCGAAAGTTAACAAATTTTTTTCTTATACAAATGTTTTATACGCAGATCCAGTTTCATCATACAATGTTAGTTAGTTAACACCTCTGTTAAATCATTTAACAGACTGTTAAGGTTATTGAGTGTCCCATCATGTTTTAACGAATGTCAAATATCCGTAATTCGATGTTAAACTTAATTGCTGCTACTTAGGTCCGTTAAATGGGTAACAGGCTGTTAGTTTACTGCCACACAGGAACAAGATGGCCATGGCGTACAATTTTATTTACGAAAACGAGAGGATCCTTTGGAAGTAGACAATTTGGACTACATAATAATAATAATAATAAGTTGGGTCAAGGGTCAGATGGAAAAGACAGTCTGTACTCCTTGACACGGCCCGTATTGTCAGGAGGTTCCTCACTCTGCAGCCCTGACCACCGTACCGGTAGCTTGGGCCCTGTCCCGCTGCTGGCGGTACTCTAGGATTAGGTTTTTATAATGTTTTATTGTTTTTATATTAAAATATTGTAAAAATCTAGTTTTAAGAACGAAAATAAATAAAGAGTATGTGCATGTCAACGTCACCATCCCACATGACGAGAACCTTGTAAAGGCCGGGAAGGATAAGGCCAGCAAGTACCTTGACTTGGCTCACGAGGTAACCGCCATGTGGGATATTGACTCGACAATCATTGTGCCGATAGTCGTGTCTGGTAGCGAAGAGTCTCGACCAACACCTTAAGAATCTCTCGCTCAATGGTTGGATCAAGGGTCAGATAGAGAAGGCGGTACTCTTGGACACGGCGCGGATATTCCAAAGTTTGTCTCTGCAGCCCTAACCAACGGCAGCTTGAGCCCTGCCCCGTTGCCGGCGGCACCCTAGGCTAGGTTTTTTATAATATTTTTATGTTTTGTATGTTCTTTTGTATTTTACATTTATATTAATATTAGGCTATTATTAACCTAGGCTAAGAAAAAAGAAAAATAAAGAGAATAACAATAATAAATCTTTATTTCAGACAACAAACAATGTAACAGATGGTAAAAATACAGAGCGGCCCATATAATAAATACCTTACAGACTAACATACTTACATAAAAAAAAAACAATTTTTCCTAGTATATTAAAAAAAACTTAATAACTATGTTAGTATTATTTGATTGGCACCTACTGTACCAACTTGGTAGCAACAGGCAACTTTCCATGGAAACGCCTGTAGACTACACCCTTCGGCCAGAAGTCCTCCTTTATGAAGATGTCCAGCTTTGATGTCGGGACTCACACCACAAACGCTTTGAAGCTTGTATTATAGCGCGACTCCAGCGGTCCAATCCTCAAATTAAAGTTAGACTTCATTCGTATGAACTCTGCTACCTCCTGCGATGTGGTGGTGTGATGCAGGTGGGACAGGTACATGGCCGTGGTCGGTGTCGCAGCACGCAGCAGGAGGTTGGGCCCTGTCGGTGCGGTACCGCAACGGTTCTGGCTTGCTCGCTGACGACATCGCTTCTTGTTTCGAACCATGAAACCTCTTCGTCACAAACGTCGGCATGTCATCTGGATCGGTTCCTTTGATCAGTGTTATGATCTCCTGTAGGTTCTTCTGCGTCCCGACTCGTCTCCGAGACACCATCTCGTCGCTCTTGCCGACAGGCTCGTAGAGCAGCTTCTTCGCAGACGCCACCTCATCTTCACTGAAGCTGGACTTGCAAATTTGCACTGCGCTCACCTCGTCCATGACGTCCAGCTTTTGTTGTAGAAGCGCCAGGAGTTCATTTGCAGAGTTTGTCACTCATGACGCTAATCGAGCAGCGGCTTGCGCCGCGCTACGCGTAATATTATTTATTTGAATATGATGCGTTTGCCTGCACCGATTCGCATCGCGTACACGACACACATAGTACGACGTCCTAAAACTTTCAAAGAACGGCGTCATTATTTCGAAGAATATGATGATGTTGATTTTCGCACAAGATTTCGACTATCGAAAGAGATCTGTTTTGGATGCGCTGGAATCAATATAATCAAATCAACACAAGATAACCTCAAACTCAACAATAAAATATTTGACATTCATTCAACCAGCAAAATGAAATGCAACCCGATTTCTAATGAATTCTACGAAATACATGGTATTTAAATCAGTCGCCTTACATATAACAAAACTATTAATCGACTTGAGAAAATTGTGCTCGTTTTCGAAGCAATGACATTACATACATTGACATTTTGTTTTGGTTGGTTTAGAATGTGAGTGAATGATTTGAGAGTCATTCACCTAATGATTGATTTCGTAATGGTCTGTTAAATTATTACCATGGGACATAAAAATTTAACAGTGCCGTTAGCATCCCTGTTAATTTTAATTATTGATTAAGTAATGCCTCATTTAGAGAATAACTAACAGAGTATTGTAAAACTGGGCCTAAGTGCCTTACAAATAACAAAGAATAAGGTCCGAATAGTTATTCCGTTTTGTTCCTGTCATGTAAACGTCATTTCAAATTTGAGTAAAAGTGACAAAACACGGAATATCTATTCGGACCTTATTCTTTGTTTATTTGGAAGGCACCTAAGTGTTGTACTAATAAACAAACTGTCACTCTGCTGTTGGCATACACGAGAGCAGTCAGTCGAATTATGAGACCTACAAATATCCCAGTTAGCCCCACACTACAAAGCGGAGATGGGCGGTAAAGTAGAGATGTGCTGTTATCGACCAATAACCGAGGAAGCAATGGGTAAAAACTAAATCTTTTTGGTTGTTAACGTCAAATCTCATCTTTGTCCATCTCCGCGTTGATGGAATCCGGGTTTTTCGGGTTCAGGCTATAAAACTGTAGTGGCATATACAGAAATAAACCCATACGACAATAGCCCGATCAACTGAAGTGCGGAGGAGCGCCAAGAAAATTGGTGACGAGCCTTGAAACTTTTTGTAAATTTTAATGTATTTTGAGCGCCTTGGATAAGCCAAGCCGCCCCTGTAGTCTAGATATTATACGGTATAACTTATACCATCTGTTTTAATCCACGACGTTTCGGGTTCAATCCTAGTGAAGGTGCATAATATTGTAGTCGGATTGGTTGATAAATAATGTCGCCATAACTTTATTATTATCGTACTACAATATGTTGGTGATGAAACTACGATGAATTTTATAATAGGAACAAACAAAGTAGGTACCTAGTTACCTAGATACTTTTTACTTAACGTTTATTTTAAAGATTGTCAATGGCGAGATATTTAGATAAGATAGTGGTAGCTGTAGCAAGGTGTTAAATGAAAGCTAATTCTCTAATACAACATGTAGCACCCGCCGGAAATTGTACTCTGGAACCTGTGTATTAGTGTAGGAACACACTATGCCGAAATTACGCGACTGAAGTTCGGCATGATTACGCCTGCAATGCTATTTTATTTGAATGGGGTATTTGACAGGTTTTAGAAAAATATGTCTAATGGTTCATTATAGCATAATATATTTGCAATTTGATTAATTCGTTATGAATTTCTTTATTTTTTATGAAAATCGCCATTAAAATTCAAATTAATAAAATAGCCGCCAAAACGCTGAAGACGCCACGCATGCAGGTCACGTGATGTCGTGACGTCACCTGCTTGTAAGCAAACTTTTAGCTGTTAAATTAAACGTACAAAACTTTGATTGACATTTACTGTAAACAAGCTGGTGACGTCACTCCAGATTCAGCGTCATCCCGTGCGTTTTTGATCACGTGGTCAATCTTAAAAAATTTATCTTATTTAAAAATTTTGTGCTGGCTAAATTAGTTTAAAAACATGTTTACTATTAAGTTAACAACAGTTTGATCAATATTTTCATTGTAGTCAAATACCCTTTACGTTGCGATAAAGCGTACCTACGCCTTTAACCTCTGAGGCCGAAAACGCCGAACTTCGGTCGCGTAATTTCGGCATAGTATGTTCCTACACTTAGAGCCCACTTCACCACAAAAGGTAATCATAAAATCAAGAACAAGGCCTCGTTAGGGTGAACGGGCTGTGGCTGTTGTATCTGTACATTGGTCATCGACCCAAGCTAGAAGATATGCATACACTCAAAGTCAATAATAACACTACATAATTCAACAATTTGTTCTTTAAGAAAAAAGTAACTAACGGCCCTACCCTGGGGTCTTCGTCTTATAGTTTATGGGGGAAAAACCAGCAGTTTCCGTTATTTCTCTCATTGTATATAGATAGTGCCTGCTCTCTCTGCTCTGCTCTAGTAAAGAAGGAACCACGACGCGAAAAAAAACTGAATTAAATGGCTGTTACCATTTACAAATATAATAAAAATATGAAGCTTAATAAGAATTATTCCCCAGAGATACACTTTCCTCGTAGAGACACTTTTAATAAAACTGCGCTTTTATCCCTGTAAGATACACTTTTTTTTAAACCCTACCAATTTGTCTTCTTAGATACACTTTTAGGTACTGTTGTGTATAAAATAATTGCTGAAGATAAATAATTTGAATGTATAAACCACAGGCACAAACGATCTTTTACATACATGTTGCACTAGATTTAATATTTCCAACATAAAGTACCAGGTTACCATAACTATGCAGGAGATTGCTTATTAATATAAAAGAATATTATTATAATCTTTGCTAAAAGTAATGTATTTACAAGACTATATTATTCCTTTATATGAATAAGCAATCTCCTGCATAGTTATGGTAGCCTGGTACTTTATGTTGGAAATATTAAATCTAGTGCACTAAAAATATTATTATTTAGTTTTTTTTTCATCTATAAACATTTATATTTAGGAGTTCAAGTCGAAAGTGGTATCCCTGGGGAATAAAAGCTTTAATTTTGGTTAATTATGATTTATTTATTTTTCCTTTTCATCTAAAACCCATTTCTATATAAGTGTCCAAGCCGAAAGTGTATCTTACAGGAATAAAAGCGCAGTTTTATTAAAAGTGTCTCTACGGGGAAAGTGTATCTCTGGGGGGGAATAATTCCTTAATAATATATAAATTGATTATTTGTTTCATAAAGTAATATAAAATCATTGATTTTGTATCGATTTAAATAAAAAGTAACATTTCCCCAGAAAGTGAGTGAGTCTGTTTTGAAGCTCCGTTGTACATTAATGAGCGTGTTTTAAGGGCTAATATTACCCATATTAGATGAAGTATGTTGTCACCTTTCGATATCACATTATATCAATTCAGTCTGATCAGATTGCATATTCCGCCAGGTGTCCGACCATCGTCTATACGCGTATTTACCAGATATCACTAGTTAAATAGACTTAAAAATGATTTTGAAATAATAGTTTTATTAATAAAGCCATAAAGGTATTGAATTCCAATACAATAATAAAAAGGTCTCGTCTGTACAAATAACAGTATTCTTATACATGACAACTATCACTACATCATTAATCTGAAAATTATAATACCAAACCCTTACATATAAGTACATACAGATATTTCAATACAACAGGCTTATTCATAAAATAACTTAGTATCTCTGCAGAATAAACTGTAAAATCCAATTAAATATGTAGGTAAAAAATCACAACAGATAATTTCAAACAACTATTGGTAGTAAAATTAATCTTACAACAATTAAACCTAATTATGGCAACATTTGAAACATAATACGTTAACGTTAAAATAATACCTGGGGTCCTCAATTGGCAACTGTTTTAAATTCTTTGAAAGGCGTTTAAATGTATATTAACTACATTAGGGGGCCTAACTGTATTGAGTTTCTTATTAATAATTTATATAAACACAAACAATAAGTACATATGCGCTGATTATTCCATGATAAGATTTCTTCCAGCTAGAGTCTAAAGTACACAAATATGATACTTAGGTTGTTCTTCAAAATACATTATAGAATAAAATAAACATGCATATAATTGTCTTTGTAACATTTGTTTACTTTTAAATTAAAAGTTTATTGATCCAAGAGCAATATTTTCATGTTCACAATTCTGTCATCAACAATTTAAAGAAGACCAAGCCAAGGGCGGTGATTTTAATTTATTTGAGTTAAATATAGTTTCGTGTTTATTCAAACTGCGCATACAGTTAAGGCCCACTGCATATTTTAGTCAACATGAATCCGTCTTTAAACATTTACACACACAAACAGTGTATACAGACTTTTTATTATTCTAAACCGTCTCTATACATACATTATTTAAAAAGTTTAATAATAAGGCGATGGATATTTAGGGTACATAAAAGCTACAAGCATGTCATTATCTCCTAGGTACTTGGTCTGAATATAGTTGTTACATACAATTTATTTTTCTCTAATTAATTTAGAAGTAAGTTAATTATACTACTTATTTTGAGCGGCCATGATCATCATAATATAATGTAGAATTAAGATTTTACAATTCCAATAAAATGCCTACATAAGTAAAACTAAACTAAGCAATCTTTCACGATATGTACCTGTTCAATAAATTGCAGTAAGATGGACCTACAAAAAAACAATCACAACCCTTTAGCTAAAAGTGTTAACCACCTTGGCACGTTAATTCTCTAATATACGAAAGATGATTATACATACACAAAGACTAGCAACATAGCAACCGGTGAATACGCATTACAAATACTGAACACTTCAAAAGAGGTTACAAAAATCTTGACTTTCGCAAGTGCCTACACTATAATTATTATTACGACATTATTATATAATTATACTAGCCTAGACGATCAGGTGAGGGAGTGATATTTCTGAAGACATCGTGGGAAGGCGACATCGACCGCACCAGGTCGGGGCAGGGCGTGTTCGTTCGCGTCATGCTCTCGAAGCGTTCTCTCATGGCGGCCACGTGGCCTGCGATGACGCAGTCTTTTCTATCTTCGGCCGCGTCGTCCTTGCCGTCCAAGCAATCCTCACTTCCTGGCTTATCAGCCACCAAAGGAACCTCTGTATCGGAGAGCAGGGAAACTTCTGACGACGCCGTGTAGTACATCTCGCTCGCTGGCTCGCACGCCGACTCCACCGGGAGAGATGCTAGAGAATCACTCCAGTTCTGTCCGCGATTGATTACTTCAATCGTTCGAAATGACGCTTCAGGACTTATTAATTCGTAAAAGGGATCGTAGGTAGCCCGCTCCATGGGTATTTCGTTTATAAGTTCTTCTCGAATCGATTCTTCTACCTGTACCTCTTCCCGTACAGCTAAGATTCGCGGAGGTTTGCATCTGGCGAAAACGTTCTCAAACGTAGATATATCGCAAAGCACACTTTCAGCCTCTTGAAACGCGAATACATCTTCACTGATCGCAGGGTCCAAGTCGGAGACCTCGCTTTCGCAAGAGACTGCTATATCTTCGCGAGATACGGCATCTTCGTTATGAATTACGAATCTACTTTCACTAAACATATTTTCTACAAAGTCAAAGTCACTAGAGACGGTACCTTCACTCTGGGAGACGCTACAGCTTTCGTGATCGGTCTCTTTCTGGAACTGAATTTCGCTTTCGCGATGCAAGTCATCTTGTGGTACGCCTTCGGTAGGCACGTCCACTTCGGCCGAACCTTTGTAGGAGGTCTTCATCGTGTCGCAGAGTCGATTGATTTCGTCAAAGACGTCCCGGAAGTCACTGACCTCGCCGTCGGGCATGGTAAGCTCGTCTATGGGTAGGCGGTCGAGGGTGGCGCGGCGGGGCACTGCGGGGTTGGCGATGGTGCCGGCCGGGCAGAGCAGCGCGTGGGCTACGGACAGGAGAGCGTGCGCCGGGTGCGAGTCGGGGGCGAGGTGCGGGGTGCGGGCGGAGGGAGGCGGGGCGGGGGGAGCGCGTGTGACTGGGGGGGCGGGGGCCCCCCGTTCTTGCTAGCATGCGCTCGAGGTGCCCGACCAGCCCTCCAGCGGAACCCGCAGCGGCGGCGGCGGCGCCTGCGCCTTGTTCACTGTTTGCAACACCCAAGGAATATTAAAACAAGGTCTGTAAGTTATAGTACACTTATGGATTGAGTAAAATCCAGATATAACTGGTGCAGTCATCTGCACTTCTTTAATAGAAGTACTTGTTCCAATTTCACCTAATGTCTATGACAAAGTACGGTGCTATGTTGTTTATTAATGTACAGACGCCTGCACATTAACCTATCCAAAACTGTCAAATATCTTCAATAAAATGTTCAACCATATGCCATATACATAAAGTTCAAAGTCTATTGAGGACATTTGTCAGATTGTGGTAGTCTGATGTGCAGGCGTGTGAACAGTCAAAATCATTCAACCCAGACCTAATTGAAGTTATTATTAAATCCAGAAGTGTAGGTTTTATATTATATTTTATATACAAGTTTAAATGCCGCAGTTCGTTGTATGTATTTATTTACATGTAATGTAAAGTGTTATAACCTAAATGTTAAAGTCATAGTTAAATCTTATCCCACACATTTATTGTAAACCAAAATACTTGTTGATGAGCACCTGCTCCGAAGCTCAGTCGTTAGTCACTTTAGTTATACATTAGAACAGTTCAGTGTTTTCATGCTCACATAAAAATATATAATGCGGATCATGCTAATGCATAGTGAATGATGAATATGCAAAATAAAATATAGTGCAATCTAAATAAAATTGTAAGGATATTGTTATCAATACAATGTTTTATGTAAACTTAAATTCTACATTAAAACGAGCATGCTATAAATGAAGTAAAAAAAAAACTTACCGAAAATTACATGCGTCTGTATTGTGTAGTTTAAAAAAAGCTTGAAGCTATCATATTTCTTTCACAACTAAGTACAATTTTATATCTGATGTTTCAATAATATAATTTATGAACTAATTGATCGCTTCACCAACTTGAATCTGTGAAAAAAGCGAACACTCACATTTGGCAATGACCCTCATGATGGCACATGTTAGGTTGAACAATGAAAGTACAATCATATTTGAATCTTTTATTATTAAAAAAATAATATAAATATTAAGCATCGTAGACATCACTATCACAATACTTATGCTTCCATGTAAAAGCGAATATATCGATTCACTTATCACCGTAACTGCATCAAAATAACCGCATAAAACAATGTTACACATTTGATTAATACTTGTAATAAAAGGGCAGTATATTTTTACATATAAAAAATTAGGTATGCGGTTTCAGTGAAAAGCAAAATATTGCTAAATCATAGAGTGATGGTTGTGAATAATATAAAAGCCGTCACATATACGATAAAATATACAAATTTGCAGTAATGGCACCTGACTATATTAATAAAGATCACAACAACAGTTTCCATCTACATAACCACATAAACAATAATTTTAACATTCCTATTTTAAATCGTGCAATATTTAAGCAAATGCTATGCGTATCAAATTATAAGAATATATTGGCTAAGTAGCGATTCTGCGAATTGGTCCTTTAGCGCGTTAGGCATTACGCAAAATAGTCCTTTAGCTAATTAGTTTTTTTGCGATGTAGTCCTTTCGAAACTTGGTAGGCATTATGCGACTAAACGAAAATAATTAACTAAATCATAAGAAGATTGTGTATTGCAAATAACAATTTTGATTTGGCAATAATAGTGGTATGCTTCGCGCCACCGACGACGGTCAGCGTCGAACTGTTGTATTTCTTAAGCAACTATGTATTTAAGCATACGCGACCGACGACGTAGGTACGCACCGAACAGTAGGTCGAGTACCATTTTAGCCCTTAGTTGTGGTAATTTCACGAATATTCTTTCATGTGGCAAGTCATAAACCAATTGAGCTAAAAAGTATGGATACTATGGTAAAGCAGATATATGTTTAACCTTGTATAAGGCAGATATATTTTGTAGTATATAAAATCTTTTATAAACTTTTTCAATGAAAAATATAGATTATAAACAGCATTGATACGCCTAACAACTGCTCAATATAAAAATAATAACACTATACCAATATTTTAAACTGATAAACATATTGGTATAGTATTATTATATCAATAAAGATAGGTTCCAACATTTGTGTAAGTCTATAACTATTAAACTAAAGTTATATTAATAAAAACTAGATGTATACCAATACCATATAATATATAGAATTTGGTTTAACATGACTTAACTATAAAAATGCAATTAGTTGAATACTGCATTGAACGCTGGTTTATGTTATGTATGACAGAATGGTTTGCCCATTTAAATAAACCCATGAAAGAATGATTGTATGCATTGGGGGTATAATACTATCACGGTGTAATGAAACTTTGATCGAGGGAATAAATGAATAAAGAACTTGTGACTGATATCAATGTTTAGTATTTTATAATTACTGAAAACACTGAATTCTTCTATTTATTAATAAAGTTCTTCACACTTTAATCATTTAAAATTTTGGATGAAATCTTAAATGCAGTTGCAGTATTCTGAAGATATTATTAAACAAAATAATTCTAATTATTTTCTGTACTTTGAAACGACAATATGTACTAAAGTAAAAAATACTGTCAAATAATAAATAGGGATAAATGTCTTAAGAAGAATAAGTTTCACTTAACATAAAGTTATCTAAACATCAGAATTATAGAATATAGATAGAAAAGGCTAATGTTTTACTGTAGAAACATTTCACATGCAAGCATGCACCGGATATTTGTATAACAAAATAACATTTTATAAATAACAATTTTATAGAAATATTTCCATACATTTTGGTATATAAACTAATATTATATATCATGACTCTCTTACAACTAAAGTCTACATGTTACACAATACACACTACATTTATTATTATGTCAACATTTTAAAGAATTGTACCTATCTTATAGAACCTATATCACTACCATATAATACGATGACTACAGAGCATATCAATGTGCGTTTTGCTCTTCGACTAACGTGAAATATACGTTAACTATCTAAAGATACTAACTACTCTTACCATTGTCATTGTCAGTCCGAATGTTTCTCAAACATTTTGAAAACACTTACCTATAGAATGGGTAATAGTGTCCATGTCGTATAATATATAAAAACTTGTTCGACAACAAATACCTTCGTAATTATTAAGACTCGCTTGCACCAAAACATATTTGTCACATTTGGTAATTATATGTTAAACATTATTATATTTCATCTAACTTTAAAGAACTAAAAGAAAAGTAGATATAATTATGTAGTATGTTGCAAATAAACAGGCATTTATTTTTGTTGGAAATAAAACTTTGATTTGTATTATGGACGAATCTATTATCGAGATTCAATTTGTTTGGTGGCATAATGGCCCCATCACTAATTGTTCTTTTTTTCTTTGTTGGTACACTTGTCTCGGGAAGGCAACAATATGGCTGGTTGATAGGTTATCGTGTGTTGATAATTAAATAGATTTTAAGCAGTAATAAGGGCATTTGGAGCCGTATTACTCTAATTAAGTGTATTGTGCAACCTGTGTTTTGTGTGTGTGTACGTCGTAAGCGAATCGCATCGGGAGTACAATTCGCCATCCGTGTTCTGGATGTCGGCGTCTTTGCTGCTGAAGAAACAGGTATTTCCTCGGGGGAAAAGTGCACTTGGGATAGCCGTTGGGTGTGATTAGGGAACCCTAGAAGACCCGGACTCGGATTCGGGCCCCATCGGACCATATGGATCCCGTTCTGGAC
Source organism: Eudonia lacustrata (assembly GCA_947562085.1). Lineage (NCBI taxonomy): Eukaryota > Metazoa > Arthropoda > Insecta > Lepidoptera > Crambidae > Eudonia > Eudonia lacustrata. The sequence goes on along the minus strand of OX387318.1, from coordinate 12,102,252 downwards.
GGCGGGAGCGGCATGGAACTGTGAGTGGATTTTGTAGATTTTAAGGTGTAACCTAATTTTAAACAGTAGCATAGTGTGTGTTGTGGGTTTCCGCAACATAGTAAATGATATTTATAATATATTTAGCGCGTTTCCTGTTTAGTAAGTTGTGGCGCAAGCCAGCCTTAATAATATTTGACTGAACGTCGAGTTTTATACAATAACTATAACTATGTTTTCTTTTGATTGGGGTCAATCATCTCATGGATGTTGTACTAATAAAAATGATATTGTCATATCTAGTTTATTAGGTAGTTATAATTTTATAGTTTAGTTTATTTAGTTTAGTCATTATTTATAGTGTCAAATAATAAACATTTCTAATAAATTGGACTAATTACTGTTCAGTGGAGTTACCATACTACGACAGTTAGGAGTTATGTTCAAAACAAATGCAAACTACGAAGAAATCAGTCGCATAATAAAAAAATATCAGTTTTCTATCGTTTACATTTACAATCTACACACAAAGCAGGACACAAGACTGCAATTCATGATTGAACTCAAATCACACACTTTTCATCACCAATATTTGTTAAATTTTTTAGTATTTAAGTTTTAAGCCAATTGTGGTTAAAAAAAAGTGTGAGAAAAGAAAAGCAAGACGTGTGAAACAGTTGGAATGTTAATTTTAAAATACGGGGTTACAATAATACTAAGGCTTTTAGCGGCAATAAATGACAGCCATATTTTTTATAAATCATTTAATTGACAACAACGCGTGTACCTTGTTGGTTAATAGCTTATACATAATAAGGCACTGACATACCGTGTCTGGATTACCAATCAAGATTAAGATACTCAAATATCAAGCTATACATAACAATACAATATATTACTACAGTGAATATTATTATATTAGATAGTAATATTAATTTATTGTGATCGGTGGTTAGTCATGACGTCATGACTTAAACTTTGCTCAGTTCTGTTTCCAACGGTTTCACATACAATAGTCAACTAATGGTATAACTAAGGCACTGACATACGATGTGAATTGTAGGTTTAAACACTCCCCATTTGTTCCCAATAACATTCAACGATCCACCCGCATTACCCATAAGCCGTTGATACCGTAAAGGCCGATTGACATTAAACTACAGTCCATGCCCATCCAATTTATTGTAAAGATAAACAAACCATTTTCTTTATAACTGAATAGAAATCTATTTTAAATAGACAATATACCACTTTTAGGCTTGGTGTCGTATGAATATAGTATTTGTTAATGTCCCACCAAATGCCACGATAAAACAAATATCGTAACTAGCAACTATCAACTGACAATTAACATTGACATTTATCAAAAAACCTACCTACCTTCATATACTTAGCTGATTAGCATTCGACCCTACATAGATATTACTAACATTCAACAATCTAGTCAAAGACTTTTTACATTGATATTAAATTGGATTGCCATGGGCCATAGTAAGTTGCGAGTTTACTGATCGGACATATTTGCCGACCGTCTTTCTCTCGCTCTACAAACATGTCGACTTACACGAACAATTTATCGAATCGTGTCGTAAAAGAGGAATATTGTATACAAGGAATTGGAAATTGATACAGCGCCACAACGTGCGTGTATGGAACAACAATTGACACACGTCGTTCAATTTTGAGACGTTAGCACGACTTCAACGTTTACGTTACGTATTCGATAGAAGTTCGTGGTACGCCCACTGGCTCCCTAAAAACGAGTAGGAAAGCTACTCAGCTCGACAACAACACAATGTTTGTTTATATGTCTACTGACTTGAACAGAGTCGTAAGTATTCTCGGTACCATATCGAACGTTCCCGGCGGCGTGGGGCGGTGCTCACGCGTACTTACCGGCTTGGGTGGCGCTGCTGTATCCCTTGGAGATGCGTAGGAAGCGGTCGGGCGGCGGGAAGCGTGCCGCGGCCGTGAATAGGTCTGCGAATCGCGCTTCTAGGTCCACTGAGCGCATAGACGAGCCGCGGACGGGTGGGGCGGGCGCCGGCGCCTCTTCGCCGTTCATGCTCTATCGTGGGGAATAGGATTTTTTTCATGATTATTTTTAAACTTTTTAACCGCAACCATCGGCTATAAACGCCAAGCGATAGCGTGCCCTATACGCCAGTAACGGGAATGATCGACAATACAAAATAAAAATTGTCGTTGCAAGTTAGGTATACTCTGAATTTAACGCCTGGCGTACAGGGCACGGCGAGCGATGCATTTATGCTGTGGCAGCTAAAAAGTAAAAATAATCGTGGGTTGGTGGATAGCGTCTTACGACAACAACGGGGACCCACCCACGGCTTAGTTATTTAAAGATCGCAAATCGAACGTGCTGTATGCTATAAATAAGTAACTATAGATTGTTCAATATAGCTTGATACCTGTGACAGGAGTCATCAAAATCGAAGAAGTGACTTTGTAAAAGCGTATGAACTTATTTGACTACATATTAACATAACATTATTTTTTATAATCCATCACCTAATATACTACAATTACTTTTGTGATACTATTTTATACGTTAGATTAAATTTATCCCAATAAAATCTCGTATAATACACATTTATCACCATTTTAAAACATTACAATAAAATAAACGTACTCCTTTTCGAGGTCATTTCATTATACCTAAATAAATACTAGTGTTGGGATAGTAAACCAAGTGAAGCTCAATTGATATACAATTGATTAAATAGATTCCCATTTTTCATTAAGCATAGCTTTATTAATGAATTTGTTAGTCTTTATTTATTTTTCTTGAGTATATGACGTTTATATAGAACTTCTAAATATTAGAAAAGAAAATCAATTGGCACATTAGATAGGAACAGTTTTTTATTACGATAATAATATTCAATTAATAACTTCAATTATCATTTGATGCAATCACGTCAGTTTGCCTCAACCCTAGGCATGACAATTTGACATCTGTCACGGGTATCAAGCTATAATGAACAGATTATATATGAATTTATTTTAAAGTACGTCCTCCTTTCTAAATTTCAATGGCTTATACAGATTCTTCGTTGCATGGTCTATACTACAATTTAACATTGTTGCCTACCATCTTGAAAACCTGTGGAACGCGATAAAGCAATGACATAGAAAGAAAGAAAAAACATTTATTGACCACACAAACAACATTACATAGAAAAAAATGCACAAATTTACTCAAAACACAAAAATTTGGCCAACTAGACCCCAGCCTCAACATAGGCTACAGCGACATAAGCCGCTGCAACTCTTGTATTCTGGCGGGACCTAAAAAAGTCGAGACGATACGGCACATAGCATTAAGATACAAGAGCACAAAAACAACATATTTACGACAACGCAACATATAACAATAATCGCGCTCTAAAAAGACCTGTCACCACCCGGAATCAATGAAAAAATTTAAAAGCACGCCACGTTGCGTTATGGTTGCAATTGTCGTATTTGTCGAATGATAGAGTTTAACGATTCATAGTCTTTACTAAAATAAATAACCATCTTGAAACTATTTACTTCAATCAAATAAATTCAGTTAAAGAAACGGTTGACTTCATATGTTTTCTATTAGCTGCCAACATCTAAGTATTTCGCTTAGGCATAATTATGTTTAATTAAAATCGACTTAATTGTTTGAATGAATCAAGAGTTTTGAAGTTTGAAATGTAAAGGGCTCTAAAGATCGACTTAAAAGTATTGTGTGTGAACTCACGTTCTGCCTTGTGTGCGGCGGCGGCGGCCGGCGGGGCTGCCAGCGAGGCGTGCCGCGCGGGCGGCGGGGGCGGGGGCGGCGCGCCCGGCGGCGGCGGCGGGCACACGCCAGGGGGGCGGAGCCCGCGCGGCGCGCGCATCGTACCTGCACGTTGGGGAACGTTACTTACGAAGCAAGTGGTTTAACATTATCTTAGAAGTGACGGTGTTAAACGATTGAATGCAAGAAACAGTGGCTTTATTACCATAGCTTTAGGGTCAATTCACACCGAAGTGGCAGCGGTTGGCAACGCAGCGGCCGGCAGTTTCACTGTCAAACCATTCTAAGCTTTATCTCTATGATATAACGCATAGTATTGCTTGAAAGAATCGGCTAAGTCGCGCGGCGGTGCGTGCCTACAAGCGGCTCATCAAAGCGATGGCGGACGACTGCTTCAAGTTCTTTCCACTATGCGTTTTGAATTAAGAGATAAAGCTTACAATTATTTAACAGTGAAACTGCCAGCCGCTGTGTGCCGACCGCTGCACTTCGTAGTAAATTGACCCTTAGACTGCTGCGCGCATCGCCTGCACAGTTAGGAGCGTATGTTACGAGTGTGACACATCATCAGCCTATAGAAGCGATGGTAGTTCATCATCACCAGCTCATTTTGAGTCCCTACTGCTGCTGGGGCAGGAGCCTTCCCTATAGATGGATAGGGAGAACGGGCCATAAACCACCACGCGGGCCCAGTGCGGATTGGTGGTTGTTAACGACTGCTAATGCAGCCGGGACCAACGGCTTTACGTGCCTTCAGAAGCACCGAGAAGCCCAAGATGATAAATTTTGGTCATCCTTCCGATGACCGGCTTTTGCGAAGGTTGCTTAACCTTACCAATTTCAGACCGGGCTGGTAAACCAATGCGCCACCGAGCCCCTCATCGACGGTAGTTGCACGGATTGAATGAACGAGAAACCGTGGTTTTATTCCCATAGCTCTACACAACTGCGCGCATCGTGCCTACACGTTGGCAACATTACATAAGATGCAAATGTGAAATTCCCTATTTTTTTAGAGGTATGCTTTTGTGTGCTGTTGGCCTTTACAGGGCGGCGAGAAACTTTAAAGGGTTCTTCAAGCCGTGTGATCGTAACACCGTCAGAGAGTTTCTAGAGGGTGTGGCATCACGTACAAGCGTGTCCCCGTTAGTAATAAAAAATTATGTAAGCTTCCAGCTTTAATCCTGTTCGAATATTTCATTGGTTTTCAATCTTATCTCAATCACACTAAGTTCAAAATGTGGTGGGAGTATACACCCCTCTGACTGTGAAAGGGTATACGGTTAAAATAACACCAATACAACGTGTAACAGAAAGGTATGGAAAAAATGAAAAGATCCAAACTGTATCCGATCTAGTCTTGTATGAAGAGTTACTAAGCCATAATAATTATAAACTTTAATTTGTAATGCAATTTTTAATTAAATATTTCTATTCTGACGTCATATCAAAATAAACAAGCCACATCCCTAGTGGTATAGTAATATCTGTGTATTATTTATGATCACTGCTGTTTGCTAATACGCGCCTGACGCGCATGACTTCACTAATATAAATATTAAATTTACAATGGCATGACTAATTACAGTTAATAATTATGTCTCAGTAACAACACATACAAGATCTAGTTCGGACACACTTTGGATCTTTTCATTTTTTCCACACCTTTCTGTTTACACGTAAGCACTATCCGAAACCGGAGGACTTTCAGGCTCTTCGCTCTTAAGGACGTTGCCAAACATATGGTATCTATCTTTACAGAGGAAGAAGAGTGAAAGGATGGGGGTTGCACAAAAGATCCCGATGGGTCGAAGTGTTACTGGGAGAGGGAAACCTCAGCAGGCCCCACTAGGAATAAGATAAGATACACGTAGGTAGGTAGGTAGAGTAGGTACTGACCGAAGTGCGAGGCGGGGTTCTTGGTGGCGATGTGCGGCTGCGGCGCGGGCGGCAGCTGCAGCGGCCGCGCGCCGCTCGCCTGTGGCGACGGCGGCGACACCGGCGGCGACCTGCACACGCGGACGTGAACACTCACATCGATGCCCATAAAAACACACGTAAAACCACAAAATGTGGAGTCTGCAAAAAGGTAAGCGCTCTCACGGACTCGCAACCACATGAGTTAAATACCAACAGAGTCCAAGCTTCCTTATGGCGCGCCAAAATTTATACCTACTTTGGTGTTTTCACATGAAGAGATAAATTAAACAGAATATTTTATTTTATTTTTCATAATTTATAAATTACTTACTTGCTCTAATTATTTTCTTTTTATTGTTTTTGTTTTTTAATAACTTATTTTTTTATTCTTTTTAGATTTTGATAAATTTTAGTCTGGCATAAAGTTTTTTGTTAAATACTGAATTGGAAAACACTCAAATGGCAGATCAAATGCACAGTCGTCATTATTATACACGTTCTAAGATTTCAATGCCAATATTTAATGTTTGCTTTGAGATCGAAGTATTCGCGAAACGCGTGCGTTACCCCAGCGGAATGTTGTCGAATTTCTTGGATTCTTGATATAGAAAAAATTAGTGCTCCATCTCGTGAGTGCTTGGTGCTTGCTTGGTTACTTCAAAACTGTAGCAGTTGTGCTGTTTATGGTGACTGTGTTCAGAGGTATTTTTGTCACGATAAGTATTAATACAATAAGCAAAACTTTGTGACCCGCCTGAACTTAAATTCAGTGCAAGTCACTCAGTAGGAGCATGGGGGCGCGAGTGCTGACTTGCCCGATTGTTTTTACAAGCACGACCTCTTATTTTGTGGACTTAAAGTTTGCACCAAAATATCCTACAGTTAATATTATTACTTATATAAAAACATAAATTTATATGACATTTTTACATTATAAAAACAATTATAAACGATAATTTACGCACATACGGGCTTTAATTTAAAATAGATAAGATTACATTTAAAAGTCAAAGTTAAAAGTCATAAAATGAAAATTAAATAATGAATCTTTATTTTACGAATTGTGTAAACGTCTGTACAAATAATGCCATCAATTTTAGAAGGTTAGCGTCATGTATGGCGCGGCCGCTTTTTGATATTCATCTTAACTTGGTCGGTTTATCACTGTATTTCGCTTCATTTACCATTTTTACTATAAATCTTTAAATAATAAGTGGATTGGGCTGAAAATTTTCAAATGGCTAGTTGAATGAAGGCACTAATTATTTGCTTAATAAGTGATTTGCTGGTCCATACCAAACTCATGGAAGCGACGACCAAAATAACCTCACGGGCCAGTGACATTTAAAGTGCCTAACTCATTAAGAGCGTTTACGCCGAGCGCGAGACCTTAAGTTTAGGTTTTTAAGTCCAAATATCACGCACACAGAAGCGGGCTGTGAGCGCGCGCGAGTGTGTGCGTAGAGTAGGCTAGTTCTGCTCATAAAGTCAAACTCCCTACTTTGATCCGTTCGAATTTAGTTTTTCGGTATACTTAGAAATTATTGAAGTGAAAACTTCTTTAGCGGCGTTGTACACTTTTTTTTGTAATGGGTAAAAAATGTTAAATTCGCGTCAGGACACGTGACCTGATCGAAAATGTAAGACGTAAAATCGTAAGACGGATGGAGACAGCCGGCGCGGCGTAGGAGAGGAAGTATCCCCCTCTCTTTCTACGGCGCGGCGAAAATGTATGCCTGTTGTTTCGTTTAGGCGGCGCAGGGCGCTTGCGCGAATAAATTGTCATGTTTGTGTACGATAGCACAATAAATAAATATTGTATTCTACCACATAAATGATAGTACTTTTATACTGATAATTGAAGCAATTCGTGCAAAATTATTTTCTAACCATTCCAAAATATCAAAAATGCACAACGTTAATATTCAAGTTTTCACTTCTGCCGGCACTCCCGGGGTGCAACCCGTCGTTTTTTTATTTTTAACTATGGGCGTAAGCAGATGACTAAACTACGGATACATGAAATAAGTACCTAAGTATAATATTATATTGTATGTATTTTTATTAATGTTTTAATTAATCTTATATCACAAAGTTATAATCAATACCTATCTGTTCCTCAACGATTTATTTTGGACGAATTGATTTGACGACGACACATTTTATTTTATTTTATTCATAGCTCGGCAAATGTCTCCACTCCACTTGATGTTAAGTGGAAATGGAGTCCCTGTTGTTCCCTGCATGACGTTGACAGTTGACAGTTTGTTGATGGTTTGAGATACGAAACATTTAAGAATCCTTCTTATTTAAGTTTTTCTTCCAATATTTTACAAATAAATGATTAATTGTATGGGCAGTCAAATAAATTGACCGATTTTTAGAATATATCAATAATAATATGTTGTCTATTACCAAGCCCAATTTTGCTAATCTCCTTTTAAAATAAATTTTGAATAAAAACTACTTGGAAAATATGAGCCACATAAGCACAAAGCGCATCATGCAGCAATAAAATAGGTGCTGTCAAAACTCGGTCAAGTTATTTGACTGCCCATACAATTAATCATTTCTTTGTAATACATTGGAAGAAAAACTTAAATAAGTAGGATTCTAAAAAACATAATAATAGCTAAGAATACTTTAAAAAATTAAAAAAGGAATACACTTATTAACAAAATAAATAATTAGTCTACAAAAGTCGCACTGCTAGGATATGGCGAGGAGATTGGGCCATAGCCCATAGCGCACACTGGCACGGGTGCGGAGCAGTCGTGACAAAAACTGGGACCAACGGTTTTACGTGTCTTGCAAAGGAGGGGAGAGAGAAACACACACATAGATTGTATTTCCCAACCATCCCGTGGGCCAGTTTAAAAATTTAATTTGTTTATGCTCTCACCAATTATCTAGCTCAAGATAAGTATTCTTAAGAAACTCGTTAGTATAGTAAGATAATGGATAAATGCATAAACATGGACATGCATGCATGAATAAACATAGAAAAAACACCTAGACCCGGAATAAATTTAGAAAAACAGTCCTTCTCTAAATTAACCCGACCGGGAATTGAACCCGGGGCTTCAGAGACGGCGCGACGCCCGACCCGGCGCGCTAACCACTCGACCACGGAGGTCGTCCAATTTAAAAATGTTGCAATTCATCAAAAGTAACATAAAATAATTTATTCACTAAAGTACTAAGATTTGCTTATCGCGCTATAAATTTGAACTATCTTCGAAATTACGGCAATTCTTCGACAATCGTCGGGTAGAGCGTCGAGCGACGTGACCACTCTCTCAGAGGCCTCGCGGCGGACTGATTTGATACTAATAGAACGCAGAGTTTTGTAGTAGTTTTAGAGCAGTTTTAAAATATTTATAGAAAAATTATAGAGCTAATTTAGTAAAAAGAATTTTGCGCATAATTTAAAGAACACTTTTTTCTATAGTAAAAAGCTTTTATCTTATATTTATATAGTAAGTATATTAGAGAAAACAATTATTTTATCACCTATAATTTCTTTAAAAATTCAAAATGTTTGGATTTTTATAGTTTTTGTTAGTAACCAAAATCTAAAAATGTTTTCAACAAACTATTTTGCTGAAGATCTTTCAAATTGAAATAAAATTTTTGTTCTTAGGTTTGTCAGTAATTTAAACACATTTTTAAGCTTCGAAGTTGACGCGGAATGTCAAATTATGAAAACCTCTGTTCAATTATCTTGTTATAAATTCCAAAATATCCATAAATCTAAAAATGTTTTCAACAATCTATTTTGATGACAAGATCGCCTAATGATATAAGTAATTAACATATTTGTAAAGTAAATATTCATAGATATTAAGAGGTTTGAAAAGTACAGTTTTTGAGCAAAACGGCGTAAACGCTCTTAACGACTTGCAGTAAGCTTTTAAGATTTTAATAGACGTTGTAGGGTATTATAAGGTACGAATCACCATCAGAAATTAGTCTCTAGGGTTAGTAATTAGGGAGCTAGGACCGATTATCCTTTTTCTTCAAAATAAATATATCTTCAGAACGGTGCATTTTTTTCAAATTCTGCTTTTGCTGAAATTACGCACAAATTTATTACATTGTGTGTAAAAAAAATCATACTTGTGCGCCTCACCGTTCGCGAGATACAGCAACCACCCAAAAGTTACCCCAGCGGTATTTTGAATAACTTCGGAATTATAAGACGCACAAATTTAAGACTAACACGCACATTTACAGCGCCCCAAGATCTATCTTCCTGGGTACTTTTTTTTTGATAAGTCCACAGGAAAAAAAATGTGCCGCTGGGGTAACGTTACCCCAGCGGCATCTGTTTTTCGCGAATATCTCAAAACTACTGGACGCACAAATTTAAGATTTCGCGCACAATTACACGAGATGGAGCACTAATTATTCTATGTAACGCACCCTCGCGAAACTACGTGAAATAGGCAATACTCTTATATTTCTAGCATTGTTCATACACACTGTACAGTAATTAACCAAATTTAACAGTAAACCACTCTAATTTAAATTAAACATAACAAAACCTCAAATAATTACCACAATGATAGTTTTTAACACGAAACAACGCGTGTGACACTCACTGAGATTGTCCACTGGCTGTGCCGGTGTAAACCTGTTTGTCCTCTCGCGGCGCCGCGCGCCGCCGGCGCGTACATGAACCCGTCGGTGAGAGGTCACGCACACATAACCGTGCATGTAGTGGTGTACCTGTCGCAGCGCGCTCGCTCTAAGGAAGCTTAGACTCTGTTCGGGTTATTTACTCATGTGCTCGCAACAGGTCGCAACAGGTCGCAACAGTCCAAGAGCAGCTGATGCGAGATTCCGTGTCCGTGATAGTTAACCAATGGAAAGACAATGCACTGCTAATATAACCCTATTCTGTTAAATTAATGAAATAAGAATAATTACTATTAATGGGATTATTGATTATTATTAATGTGAGTATTACACACAACAAAAAACATGGTAATAATCCCGTTAATAATAATTATTCTAAAGTTAGTGACCATGATAGTTTAAAGTTTTCAAGAAAAATATTGTTGGATTATCCAACAACGTATCTTGGAACTCGCATGCTCTGCGTCCTGGCCGCTTTTCCATTGATGATAACCTTTTTGGGCGGTGCCGACATCAGCAACGTCATGCTGCCATTTAATTGGATGTAACTGTTGAACAACGTACCTTGGCACCCTCATGCTCTGCGTCCTGGCCGCTTTCCCATTGATGATGATCTTCTTGGGCGGCGGTGAGGGCCTCGCGTCGGGCAGCGCGGGCGGTTTAGGCGCCAGGTTGGGCTTGCCGTGGCTGGGGCGCGGCCGCTCCGACAAGTCCGATGTGGACAGCGACGAGGACGGAGACGGCGTGGGCGGCGCGGAGGTTAGTGACGTCATGCTGCCACCTGGAAGCAGACGAGACGACCCTGTATACTTAGGCTGCAGTTAGTTTTATTTCCTTTAGTTGATGGCTTCGTGCGATTAGCACATTTAGCCGGTGTTAAAGTATTTTTTCTTACAAGTAATACATAAATAAACAATATTTCCTTCCTGTATGATGATGATGAATGATAATAGAAATGAGAAGTGAGAATATATCCCCCAACCTCTCGAGTATTTCAGTAAAGATGTGGGGCTTTACTAAGTCCTCACGCGGACTTCTTGAGAGAATTTGAAAAATGTCGATGCACTGTTTTGTTTCATTTGCCAACACTCATGCACACCCACAAACACTTAACGGTTAATAATCCACCACTATTTCACATTAATATTTGACATAACACAAATTTTAGAAAAAAAACAAAACCGCAGACATGAATCTTCACTTTCCCGCCAAGAAGTCCTGCAGTTAGTTTCTTGCACGTGTTACTGCGCTGCGATCGGACGGACAAGCGCGAAATACTCACTGAAACCTTCAAACCGCCGGAATACAGAAAAATTATAATAAAAATATATTTAAAGGTATTCGGACGCCTATATCCTTTACAGAGTAGGTAACTGGATTCAAGGAGCGGTAAGAAAATTTAGGTTGAACAAGCCGTTGTGACTGAACAATTTTTTGAGGACTTCTAAAGGGAACGGCTTTACGCAAGCGTGTCTCCTACTAAGTTGTATGAGGCGTTCCAGTCGGTAAATGAGAGCGGAAAACCCTAGGACGCCTCCAAAGACTAGGACCTCAGAGCGGCTTGGGTTCGGGTCGGTTTCGTGACGTAGGGGAAGCGTAAAAAAATGCTGTTTATTACAGAAAAAGTACTGGGTGGTCGTCATCCCTTCAGATTCTGGGCGGAAACCTACCACTAGCCTGGAAGAATGCTATTTTGAAGAGAACGGCCATTGTATGTACAAAAAGTGTATATTGGTATGTTATCTGGCGGTTAGTACCTATATAGGGGTATATTTACCGAGAGCGCCCTGCCCCGCCGAGTGCAGCGAGCTCTTGTTCCTGTGCAGCGTGGACGCGACATGCGGCGGCATCGCCTGCTCGGAGCTCTGTTGTTGGAGGCTGTTGATGCGCTCCGATATGGAGCCGGTCGTTAGCACCGAGTCGGAGGAACTCTGGAACAACGTACAGTTACCACAGTTACACATTATTAATTGTTATTTTTTTGTATTAAACACTCTTTATTTATTTGTGATTTTGAATATCGCGACTGTCCCCGTAGAAGCCAAACTTATAACCCTTCGTTATTCTAGCGACCGCTTCTACACATAGAGCTGGAAAAGAAGTCGCCTGTGGCGGTAAAGTGTTTTTCAAATGTTTTGATATTATACAGAAACGTGTTGAAACAAAGTTCTACGAGAAGAATTTGAACTCTCACTCAAGTAGTCTTGACCCGAATTGCCACAAGGTATTTTCTTGTATGTTAATGTTATGTTTTTTTTCTTATTTAGGGACTTTAATCATTACTTATGTCAATCCCGTATTATACTTTTATTTAAAAACTGAACACAGAAACAGATAAACATGAGACTATGAATGAGATATCAATCATAGATTAGTCACCACTTTCCAGACTAGAATGGAATTGTTCGGAAATGTTTTGCTACCCAGAGATCGTCGGCATTCATCTGCTAGTGTTTAGTATATAGTAGTCAAATCTTAGCTGGTCCGAGGAAAGTCAAATACAAGAAATGTAATTGCTTCAGAAGGCACGCTGAGCTGTTGACATGACAGCGGATGTAAATGATAATAACGTAATGCCGACAGTAGTCATTGACACCCACCAACCTTTGAAGAGCATGGCCCAATCCTATATGTGTGCTAATATTTACAAAGCCCTTATATAACATTTTACAACCTATTGATACTAGTAGATAAAATAGGCGTTGAAAAGTGTGTTAATAGATTAATTAATCTTACACAGCTAAAAGATAGAAAGAAAAATCCATACGCCCACCACTCGCAGCACGAATTTGTAATTTCTACATTAACTATGCCATAATCATCTCTTCATGTGAAATAGCGTTTGGCCCGATATGTGGAGTAATGGGTTTAACTTTAGATGGCACAGCCCAAGTTTATGACCACCGACCCGCATTTAGGGACAGTACATAGTCTAATTACTTTACCATGGTCTAGCAAGCAACGATGACTGTCATAGTCATCATAGGCCATCATAAACATCCTTAGCTACGTACGTTTGATCGTATTCCTCACACGGTATGCCTAGTCCACTGTGCATCAGCCAGACATCTTAAAAGCAAAGCTACGCCAAGTCTGGAGAGTCGCTACGTCTGCCAAATGGAATATTGATCGTGTGACAATGTGGAAATTTAATTTAGCGGGGTGTGCCATGCCCCCAAGCCTATCTGTCTCAAACGTTTACTTTACTGCTCTTTAATTTAATAACAACCAAGTATTTGGGTTATAGAATAGTAGAGTTGTTAATTTGACATTGCTGAAATATCTCAAGGTTTTGAGGGATCCCCTGTGATAATTCTTAGATATAGTAAACAGTAACTAAAAAACGACGTGATATTACTTAATGTTTGTACAACAATAATTTTATCAATGAATGACTCAAACCAGCACAAAGGGAGTGTCATCACAAAGAATGAACGCTGACACTTATTCAGACAACACATAGAGTGTACTTTGCTGTGATTCGAGAAACCAACAACTTTGTATGTGAAGGTGATCACTATGAATCACAGCATATGATTCAAGCGGCCTTCGAGTTGACCGTCCGCAATGTTCTCAAAACGGAAGGTGAGACCTTTTTCGTTTTCCCTACAAAGTCAAGGTATGTTTTATACGTCTCGAGAACATCGTCGATGTAAGGGGGTCACGTACCGGTGGTTTAAAGATTATCTCACGAACAAGTCCAGCGTGCTATGTTAGGGCGATGGGAATCTAATCTTATCTAAAACGTAGGCAAAACAGAAGAATCCTTTCATTACTAGGACTAAGGCATCTGAACTTCGTCCTAATTTTAACATTTTGTTTCACGCATAGACAAACTTTATAGAATTACTTAGCAAGTAATTCAGGACCAAAGTTAATCTTTCCGAGATAGTAAACGGATAAGTTTGCGGGAAAAGTATTCATACTTTAATTTCATCTACTGTTGCACTATTCTGATAATTACTGGAGATACGTTTTTATTGTCTTGCAACTTAGAAATCGGTTACCAACGTCATTGTGCTCTTAGACTTGGGTGGACCTCATGCCTGGAGCTGTTAATAGTACTATTATTTATCTGGTGTCGTAGCCTCACACTGCACGAGACAGTTACCGAACCATATATTATATGTTGTCCGTCCATCTTGTTGTCGCTTTAGCAACTTGCACCAAACCAAACTATAGGAAGTGGATTAGTTGACAGTACCTGGCAGATTGATTGGGCATATTTTTTTTTAAATATTTTACGGGTGAGCACAGTGCCTTGATCTCACCTGATGTTAAGTGATGATAAGGCCAATGATGAAAGCGCACTTCAAGCGGGATCCTCAAATAGTGAGGCACTGGCTATCTTATCTCTAGCTGCCGGAACACAACAATGCTACAAACATTGATGTTATGGCAATATATTTAAATAAGATGAGTGGTAGCTAGCCAGGCGGACAAACAATCTCTACCACCAACCAAACCGAGTACACAAACATGTACCCTCCGCTGGGAATCGAATCCGGGACCTCTGGATCTAAACCAGCGGTCTTAACCACTAGACCACAGAGGCGGTAAAATAATGAGCTGAAGCTACGAATTTGACAACGCAGTTTGCATGTTGATTCTCTAAGAATCTTCTGTAACGTGATTTGGGGTCTAGAATGGAGTGCAACGAGAACTGACTTGTTTGACTGTTTATCTTCACTTCAGTGATGCTACGGCAATTAAAGTGATTGGAAGACATCTTTGCCGAGTGATAGGGCACAGAAGGATAACAA
Source organism: Eudonia lacustrata (assembly GCA_947562085.1). NCBI lineage: Eukaryota > Metazoa > Arthropoda > Insecta > Lepidoptera > Crambidae > Eudonia > Eudonia lacustrata. The sequence continues at coordinate 12,087,159 of OX387318.1, read as the reverse complement.
AAGAAAGGCAAATTTATGGTTATTTTAATCTTTTTTACCGCCTATTTAAATAAATAATCTTTGTACTAAAATCAAAAGTAGTTCAAACATACTTCAGAGTAATCAGGATAGGATATCCTTTCACGTAATGTAATGATAAAACGATCGTGGTTGCAATAAATGTCTTAAGTTACGAATGGCAAGGCGAGCAAGAGTAGGCTGCGCGATGACATCATGCTTGACAATTTTTAATCTGCCTATAACCGCCAGCCACATAAAAATCATAATTCCAAGGCCTTTAAGGGCAGGCTGTATTGGTGAGAAAAAACATATATTTTACAACTATTCGACTGCTAAACTCTTTTAAAACCATGAAACCTGTGTGTTATTAATGCAAATCAGTATTTGAGCATTCCGGATGAAACCTGTGTGTTATTAATGCAAATCAGTATTTGAGGATTCCGGATGAAACCTGTGTTATTAATGTAAATCAGTAGTTGAGGATTCCGGGTGAAGTGCGCTTCCACCGTCGGCCTTATCGTCACTTAACATCAGGTGAGATGAAAGCCAAATGCTTATCTCTGTAAGGTATAAAAAAATACATGAAGACATACTTGTAGTAACGTTTTATAAAGTAATAGGGATGTCGACAACAACATTAATTAATACCATGAACAACCCCAGGTTATCAAGGTCGAGTTCGAGGATGTACTTTGTAATAAAACAACTAGTACACGACAGCTTTATTGGATAGTTAAAAATACGATTGCACCTTCGGCTTATATGGAGCAGTAAAGACACTTCAATAGCGCGATGCAGACGGCACAACGCCTTACGCCATCTATCGGGATCTATGAGAACTAAACTTTGCTTAGAACCATTTTAGTGCCACAATAAACTTACTTAGTACAAACAAGTTCTTTCAACCAACATGTAAATAATAAATACAAATCAATAATTGAAGAATTTTTGTTACCTTAAAAATAAACACTTAATTTTGGGGATATTCTAGTAATTTTTTGTTACAAAGAATTTCATCGCATCGGCTATACCTATCAAAGATTCTTCTATTGACTAAACTACCACCTTAAAAAACGTTAACACCTCCATAAATTTAGCTTTTGCTTATTATCTCGTGATCCCGTAAGAATTTCGAAAAATTTATTGTTTTGTTGTCTACTTTTGTTTTCTTCGTAAATGGAAACTCTATGCGAAATTACTAGGTTCAAGTATTTGAGCTGAGCGTTGACGAGTCACTCAGTAAGTGAGTCAGGACTTCTTTTTAAATATATTAGAATTCGCAGCAAGTGATTTGGTAATATAAACGTTATATGTGCCTTATCATACGTAGGTAGCTAAAGGAGCCCCTAAAATAATGCATGTTTACAACAAATGGCGTTCCTATTTTCCCTTTTCCTTATTTGTATATCCAATGCACCACCCATCGCTCGATGAATAATTAAGCAGCATCGCAGGTTTCACAATCAAACCAACGCTTAGTACGGCCAATGGCGTTGCTTAAGCAGTAGAAACAATTAATACTAACTATACTATTGTCCCGGCAAAACTATTAAATCAAACTACTCTACTACTACTAGTCGTTAGGGTTGCCCCTAAATCTGTGTTTCTAATAAAACAGTTTATTTATTACCAACAAAATAACTGATGCAGCGTGACGATGACGTTCCACAAGAAATAACATAGCTGTGATCTTATACCATTTAGACTAGAAATAAGTATGAGTGTGGAAATTATTCAGAGAGGTTCAGTGCTACCCTTCTAAACGTTCTTAAATAAGGCTTGTTTAACCTAAGCGTATGAATATTTTGTTTTGAACATTATTGTATGATTGAGAATATTATGTCAAATCCGAAAAGTTTTTATTTTATTTATCTTAATCTATAAATAATATAATGCTCAAAATATGGTGGGATTAACATTCTACAGTTAAAAGCTTAACTCTTGTACAAGATAGATATGTGATTTAAATTATGTTAACGTCTTTAGCGGCAAAAAGTTCGCCTAATAACATTTCAACAATATTTGAGTAGGTACTTTTTAAATACACTACAGATATTAACAGTTGCAAAAATGTGTACTTAACTTTCTTTCTCTCAACATTTCACGCGTTTCAGTAGTTTACGAACCAATGTAAAACCTCTTCTTTTTTCTTTTTGTATTTATGTGTGTTGGTAATAAATGTTTTTCTTTCTTTCTTTCTTCTTTCAATGTGACTTTTATACAAAGAAAAGTATGAGTATCGACAATTATAAGTAATACATTTTAAAACCAGGTAACATTATCTTATAGTCCACGCTAGAAATGACATCGGAAAACATCTCTACAAAAATCCATACATAATCTGCGGGCTGACGTCAACCCTAGCGATCAAGTTGAACAAGTCTCAGAGATGATTCATACAATAATTGAAATTTAAAGCGAGACGCTGTGAGTAATCTCACTACTGTCATGTTTAAACTTCATTTACAATAGAAACCGCGAATGACATTATGTAATGACGAACTTGCGGGTACTGTACGGTCACTCGCGCCTTGTGACTAATCAAGCAGCAACATATTATAAACGCAACAGAATTTGCAACGAAGAAACAAAACGGCCTTCGTCTCACCTGATAAAAAGTGACGATAAGGTCGAAGATAGAAATGCCTTGCACGCGGAATCTTCAACAAATGAGACACTTGCCATTTTTAACCGACTTCAAAAAAGGAGGAGGTTACTCAATTCGACTCGTATATATATTTTTTTTTTTATGTGTGTTCGCGGATAACTTCGTCGTTTATGAACCGATTTTGATGACTCTTTTTTTGTTGGAAAGGAGATTTCCCAAGGGTGGTACCATGATAAGGAAACCAGAATCTGATGATGGCATCCCAGAAAAATCGAGGGGAACTTTCGAAAATTGTAGGGGCGACTAGTGTGTTTGTTAATGTTTTCATTAAGTATTTTAAAGCACTACTACTTAATGAAGGTCTGGAGTCGATCTGATGATGGAGCCGAAAGACAGTTAAGGGAACTCCTCAACGATTTACAGCAATTACATGGTGTTTGGGCTTGATTAATTTGTATTGATGAGAACTTTACACCTAGATAGGTTGTGACTGCCATTAGAGGTCTGATGATGAAGACGAAGGACAGTCAAGGGAACTCCTCAACGTTTTACAGTAGCTACCTTGTGTTTAGTCTTAATTCATTTCTATTGATAAGAACTTTGCACCCATATGGGTTATAAGTGCGCTTTCAGGTCTGATGATGGAGACCATAGACAGTCGAGGGAATTCCTCAACGATTTACAGCAGTTACCTTTTGTTGGGCTTACTTCATACGGTTCAATATGCCAAAATGTTTAGTTCGTATAAAAATAATACCTAATTAAGATTGAAGTTTTACATAGGAATACCACTACCTACTAGGCCATCGTTTCCTCATCCGAGAAGCATCTTTGTTAGGTCTACGTCTACCCATCACTAAAAATCGTAAAATAAAATATTTTTTTACAAAAAAAAACCGACTTCAAAAAAACAGGAAACTTACAAAAGTAAAAACAGCTCTAAAAAGCAATAAATAATATTTAAATCATATTATTAATTACCTAGATACGCATGTCAGTTTTAAAAAATGTCTACTGAAGTCGGGTGGGGCTTTTAAAATAAAAAAGTGAAAATAATGGCACAACTATAAAAGTTTAAATGAAACAAAATTGTCCCCCAGCCGACCACCAACCACCCACCCGACTTCAATAGACATTTTTTAAAACTGACATGCGTATCTAGGTAATTAATAATATGATTTAAATATTATTTATTGCTTTTTAGAGCTGTTTTTACTTTTGTAAGTTTCCTGTTTTTTTGAAGTCGGTTTTTTTACTTCAAACTATCGGAATTGGAACACAACAACAATACAATGCAGCTGACGTTGTTATGGGGGCAGACAGAATAGACTGAGACAAGACGGTGGGTGGTAGCTAGCCGGGCCAGATAATCAACTTAGAGCATTGTTTAAAACTTTAAATAAAAAATTAATAACAATGATAAATGGAAATTAGTAACTTTGATCAACTTTAAAGTAATAATAATAATTTAAATACTATTTAAGTAAAATTAAACAGATAATAAAAAGAAAAATAAAAATCTTAAATATTAGCAAATGTCTGCCTAAAATGAACCTACCAGCCAAACTACAAGTCAGTAGGTTGTAAGTAGGGTTTTCAGTTTCCGGGATTTCGTGATTACTAGATTACTTGATTAGTCAGTCAGTCACTACATGATTGGTGGTTTTTCGCTTATTATGCATAGGTACTGTAACGAACTGAAGTTTGATAGCCTTTCTATTATTTATACTAAATTGTATGAAAACACATTATTAATTTGATTCGTATTCTCTAATAAATTATATTTACTTAATTATTAATATAGAAAAGAGTTTAATACTGCTTGGTAAAAATCTCATTATATTTTGGAATTCTATTAGTTAAACCTCTTTACATTAAAAGAGAAAATGAATTTTGAAAGTCTGTCAGAAAAATATGTTTTTGACTTAGTCAGAGGAAAATGGTGAAGGAAAAAGTTGTAAAAATTACGTGAAAATTAGAAGGAAGTGATAGGGATTCTTAAAGCAATAAGTGAATAGAAAAGGAGCATGTTTGCTGGATGGAGGATTGTAGGCCTTATTATGACTCCTTAAGTGCCTTTTATGGTCTAATGGATCACTGAAGGGTTCCTAAAGCCTTTATATTTATGAATGATTAATTTAATAGTTAATTTTAGAACTTATTAAGTATTTCAAGTTGCTAATGCTAATGTCAATGATAGATAAATGGAGGAGAACAAACTAATACAAATTCTGAATGTTTGGGAATATCTTTCTATTTTATAATACAATTTTATTAGTAGATTCTATTTATATAATATTTTAAGTGGAAGGAAGAAGCTTTGACATGGACAGTTAAAATAAAGAAGGAGAACCAGAATTTCATATCCCGGGATTTGGTATTATATTTAGTAGTTTTGTTGTGTGTCTTTGTTTCTGTTTGTCTCTTTAGGTTCAATTAACCAAATGAAATGATTGGAGACCAATTTAAATAAAATCTAATACCAAGGGACAATAAATAATAAAAGATTACATGGTAAGGACAATAATATTCATTTGATTTAATAAATACTTTCTATTCGGGTTCCCTAATGATTTCTTCCTTTATCAACTTTAATACCCGAACCTTGAACAAATCTTAATTACTTTATTCTGTACGGGACACACTCTTCGAGTCTACATGAACTTTATGTGTGCTACGGGTTTGCTGAGTGACAAGGTCTGCTATTAATCAACGACTCTACGAGCAGGAGACTTCGAGGTTGCTGACGTCTGGAGACTGGTGTAAACATGAGTCAGGATTTATCGGTACAATTTTATTATTTATAACCAAGGTGACTTTGGAGTTACATTTATTGGGAGGATTTCTCAATATTTGTTAACTTTCAAACATCAATCTAGGTAAGTATAATGATTATCGCTCTATTTAAAGGACGGTCATTTCTCATTTATCTCTATTATTAATAATAAAGATATAGACATTTTATTATAAAAATTATGACATTTCTTGAATATAAAAAAAAAGGGAGATTTGAAGTTTAATGTCAACTTTCAACTATTTTAAAATAAAGTCATAATGTTCCTTTTGAATATTATTTGACATTGAAATAAAAAATAAATAAACAAAACAAAATTGATAGGTTTTGATCACTCAAGTGGTGGTAGCTGAAGAGTGAGGAGCTCTGGAATTTTGGAATTGAACAACTGTGAGTTAAACAATTATAATTGATAATATAACTATTTCTAATAATACCTTTACAAATAATAAATAAATTATTTTAATTATGTAAATTCAAACAGTAGTTTAAATTCTTTTCTTGCTAAACAAAATTAATACTTTTAATTTGAAATCTTTCTTTAATATTATTCTAAGATTTATTATTTCCTTTTAATCTTTTGAAATTCAAATAACGTAGTTTAGAAACCTAACTATTCAATCATGTTGAACCTTTTTACCTTTACTCTGATTATTCTTTTAATTTAAACTCTAACTAGATTAATATATTATATTATACTTTCCTTAAAGAAATCTTTTAATTACATAATTAGTCAGTCGAATTCATTTCATAAATCTGACGTTATCTTCTTCACATCCGTTTACCATTTAATGATGAAATAATGCTTTTGGTGATTAGGTTACAATCTACAAACCCAAATCTATCTAATAAACGTAATCACCAAACGGCTCGCGTAAATCCAACAGAAATTAGAAATCTTATTAATACAAATTTAGGGATTTATCTTGTTTGAGAATATTTACAACTTAATAATTCAAAGAGTAATTATTTTCGAAAGGAAGTATGTAAACAGTATAAGTTTTCATAATCACAATTCCATTTAACAATTTATACTGACAACTTCCGAGGCTTAGAGACCTATGGGCTCAGGTATGGTTGAATCCGTGTAGGCACAAATGCACGTCAGTGGGGTCTACTGGGTAGTGCGCGGTGATAGGTGGTTCGATTCCCCTTTGGCTTGCTTCAAGCAAGGTAATAGCTCAATGGTAGAGCCCCGACACATGCTGGTAGATTACCCACTGTTCGAACCAACCATACAGTGTTCATTTCATTCCTCAAAAGCCTCTCGCGTTCTTTCATAGGATTAGAAATAGGAAAAGTATGAAAAGATGAATGTTTGTAATGTCAATTATATTATTTTATTTGTTTATCTTTTGCTTTGTTAGTTCATCTCCAGGAGAGCTCCAGAATTATATATGTGGACCTTTCATCGCATCAGCCACTATATTTCTGGATGCTGTGTTGTCGTCTTTCGGGGCAGACGGGGCGGGACTCTACAGGGTCACGCTGGCACCACTCAGAATAAATGAAGTTACTAAGTAAAAGATATTCAAAGTCTTTTGTTATCGTTCTTTCCTTTCGCGTTAAATGTCTAACTTCATGATGATGGTTTGAGAGATAGAATTAGAATAGGGCCAGGTTTGTTTGGGTCCTGTGGGCCTGGTCGGGTGTTTGACCTAGAGGCAGCAGGATAGGTGCGTCCAAGGGAGGTCAGGAGGGGGCGCTTAGTTTAAATTCATTACTCCTCTATTAGAAACTGAGTTGTGCTCACACCCGAGGACTCAAATAAATTGCCAAATTCCGGCATTACCCCTTTAATTAATTATTTAGTAAATGAACAATATAAACTAGAGTTTGTCTGCCTAATAAAGATCTTGAGTTACTTATTTATAAAAAAAATTACACAACGTAGAATGGTCCTACCCTAGACTTCACATGCCAATAACAAAGACTATCTTTGTTTTCCTAAACTCAAATATCCTTGTGGTCCCGACTTGAGATCGTCACAATGGTGCCATGATTAGGATGAGTTATAGTAATTATTCTTATCCTTTGGCCACTATGAGATCGTCACAATGGTGCCGTGACCAGGATGAGTTAATTATTATTGGTCTAATTATCCTTTAATTGATCAAAAGATGAGATCGTCACAGTACTGTAAGGAGGTTATATGCAGCTCATAGTAAAAGTTAGTTTAATTTATTTGTATGTAAGCTTATTTAGTCTGGATGAGTATTTGAATTATCGATTATGTAATTAAAAAGGTTTACAACTTGACACAGTCGCAGACAGAAGTAGACAGGAGCTAGACAGCCCGGCTAAGAGCCGAGGTGCTCGCAGATCGATTTATATTATACTGTAACAATTTAATGATAATACATAAAGTAAAGTGAAACTGGTGATCTTATTTACATCCACATCACAGTACTGTCTGAAAAGTGAGACAATAACTCTGAAGATTAAATGATTTCACATTTTTGTTATATTTAGATCACAACTTTTTGATCGTTTTTAGCATCGCTTTAAAATAACATCTGATTCTTGTTCTATTTTAGTTGTTTTATCTAGACAAACAGATTAATAAAACACTAGCTGGAATAATATGTAACAAACAACAAATTTTAAAAAGACAAAAACGGATTTATAATATGAAAACCGTGAGATTTTTATTTTATTTGTCATATTATTATAATCTGATAGTTTTAAGAGATCAGAGATAAGGTTGCTCTTAGCTTCGCCAAGCTAAGCATTTCCGGCGTCCTGTGACCTGTGCCTGTGATACACTCCGGCATGACAATTTTGATACACCTGTATTTTATACAAGTTAAGGACAAAAATAGTTTTTTATTTTTTTCCGTAATATTTTTATTCTCGCAGTTATCATTTTATTCACTGAGTACGATAATATTATATACATTCTAGTCTTTATCTCTTTACAACCGATAAGGTGATATTGATATTCAATGTTTCACCTTTTCGTGGCTTTTTTATCGTTATAGCGAATATTGATACTAATTAAAAGTTACACAAAATGTAGTCATGCATGGTGTTTATCGTTTTATCTCTTGTAAGAAAGGTACCTAACTTGAACTAAGAGTTTTGCTAAGTATTGAAGTTCGACAATGGTAAACAGAGTTTTCGGATGGACACTCTGTTTTCGGATTCTCAAAAAGTCTCCAGGGACCCGGCTGCCTAACCGATCGCTTTGACTTCGTGTGTGGTTTATGACGTCACCTTGTCGTTTCGTGCCCCCTATGAAAGCAATATCAAAAGCTATAGCTTTTAGCTTTTGATATTGCTTTCATAGGCGGTGTGAGGTGGCAAGATGACGTCATAAACTATACGCGTAGTCAAAGCAATAGGCTAGGAGGTCGGGGGGCTGGGCCGAATGAAATTAACATAACACAAAATGATTTTTCTATCACAAAGGGTTGCTCCCGCAGTTCGCAACTATAACCGGAATTTAGCAGGTTTGAATTTTACATAATTATGGCAACAGTTATTGCGACGATCGTAAATATATTATTTCATCAATTATCTTTTAAGTCATAGTACATAAGCTTAGTAAATTGTTTGTTTGCTTTAACACAAGATAATTATACAATCTTTATGTAATTATAGTGGATTTTATTGATGTTATTATACCGGATAATTAATTTAAACTCTAAATTGATGTGATAAATAATAAGAAATACCTACCACTGCATCTGAAGTGCTAAACTTTTCTCTTTTATTTTTATTTATGTAATCAAAAAACATTTTCTTCCTGTAAAAGTAAAGAGTTTTTTTTCTGTATTGGATATCTTGGATATGTCAGTTCCATCGTACCCTAACTAAAACAAGAAAATTACTCAAAACGAATCAAAGTAGGTACCTACCTACCTATTAAGTTATCATGCAGCAAAACTTAGATAAGGTTAAACGAGACACCTATTAGGTATATTATTATTCTGTGGTATTGGTAAAACTGGCCCTAAATAGACGACTAATAAACGTCAAGGTCAGCATTACACAGATAGATAAGGTGAAGTGATTAGCGCATTTAGTTTCTAATGGCTGTTACAACAAGCTACGTCATATCCATTGCAGTCATAGTTCATCAAACACCGAACATAGTTTCAACATCTTGGCATTTTTTACCTAGCTAGAGCAATATCTTATTGTCAGTAAAATTGCTATATATCCTTCATCTGTTCTATTATAATAACAGAAAAGTGTTAAAACACATTTTAATAACATTTTTAAATTTATGTTTTACAATCAAAATGCCGAAACAATTTTTAAATAGTCTTAATGTCAAATACTGACTACTATGACACTATTGAGACGTTATTGAATGAATATAGCAGACTCGAGGCCCTGTCCCAAATCCTGGTACTTACGTACATTACTGTATGATGATTGCGAATTGGGGTCGCCCGCCGCCCGGTCCGTCCTGTTGAACAATCACGGTGTGACGATGCCTGTGCCAAACATCGCCATGCCAAGCTGCCAACGCCCACTACAAACTGCTTTGCAGATGTGTAGGGCGCGTCATTATAGGTACAACCTTTTTGACGAATTGTCTTTTTTATTGAAAGGTAAAATGGAGATTTGCCTAAAGTTTTAAGGTAACTAGGTTTTGATATTATTGATAAAGGTAAAACATGATATTAAAGTTAAAGCCATTGATGTCCTAAAATACAACCATTGACTAGTTATTTACATATTATTATGAAAAGAAATTACCATTTCGACTGAATTTACGCGCCGTTACCTCACAATGGCGCATGGCGTAGAACTGTAAAGGAAGTGTCTTATAACTTGTGTGTGCTCTGAGATGATTGTTCCCGGCCTTAGGTAACATTGCCTTTTTGTCACCTGCAATACTCGCATCGAGCCTTTCCTCATTACATTACGGAGGCGACTGCGGCACCTAACACGTCATTACGGTGTCATGCAGTTTTTCCCACAAACTACTGTTATACCTTTCCCATCAAAATAACTCTGAGAAACCATCAATTCAGGATGCCTCATCTTAGTTCCAAGACACCTATATTAGTAATATTTAGAATTATACAATTTAATTATTGTTTATTTATTAGGTACCTACCTCATTCATTATGAATTTATACAGAAATAAGGAAATAAATCGTCTTCCCTGACCAGTGACTAATGGATAGGTAGTAAGCACAAAGCCACAGCGCAAATACGTACAACCTACGTGTTCTGTTCATTGATTATTGTCCTTCATCCTTCACATTTTAGTATAATAACAAATAAATGTCGTTTCAATTCCCCCCTCCACACATTTACAGAATACATTAAACATGTACACTCGCTTAGCCCCCCAAGACACCGTACTCGTAGAACAAGGGTACGACGACGACGCGGTTTCACATGCGCTCTATACCTACCAGGTACCTGTACCTGGGCGCTTCTCCCCGTCCTATCGACCCGCTCAATCCGAGCGTGTGCCCGAGCCGAAGTCCTAGCCTTTAGAGGTGCCCTCGGGTTGTACCGCTCCCGATCCGATCGGCAGGTTTATTACCGAATAAAACAACCAGTTGTTAATTGTACAACTGCAACGCGACTGATAAATTTTCATTACGAACACAAATAAATAAATAAATAATAAATAAACTTTCCTACACTCACACCAATTATCTAGCCCAAGAGAAGCTTCGTTATGAAACTCGTTTAATGGTTACTAGACAATGGATAAACATACTTGTAAGTATGTAAGTAAACAGCCTATAACTGTCTCACTGCTGGGCAAAGGCCTCCATCATTGAAATCAAGTCATCGCTACAATTGATTTTACAAACATACTTAAAATACTGGAATACATATTTAAATACATATTTATTATACATAGAAAACACCCAGACCCGAGACAATTTAGAAAACAATAATTTCTAAACTGACCCGACCGGGGATCGAACCCGGGACCTCAGAGATGGCGACACCATGAAAACCGGTGTACAAAAACCACTCGACCAAAGAGGTCGTCTCACACAAGCCGCTCAATGATCGCTCGCTTAGTGCATTTGCGATTAAAATGTATGTTAGTTTACATAAATTAAGCATAATACCAATTTATAAACCGCAACTAGAGCAGTCGCGTTCATCATCAGCTCATTTTACGTCCTCACTGCTGGGGCACGAGCCTTCCCTAAGGATGGACAGGGAGAACTGGCCATAAGCCACCACGCGGGCCCAGTGCTAATTGGTGGTTGTTAACGACTGCTAATGCAGCCGGGACCAACGGCTTTACGTGCCTTCCGAAGTACGGAGGAGCTCGAGATGATACATTTTTGGTCACCCATCCGATGACCGGCCTTTGCGAAAGTTGCTTAACCTCGGCACTCGCAGACCGGGCGCGTTAACCACTGCGCCATCGAGCTCCCCGCAGTCGCGTTGCAATTGTACTATTAACAACTGGTTGCTCTATTTGGTAATAAGCTTGCGGAATCCCCCGGAGAATCTAGTAAGGAACGAGGACACGCACTAGTGCATGATGCCATTCCGTCTAGAAAATCTCTGAGGAGTTGTTCTGATCACACGGCTTGAGGAAGCCTTTAAGTTCCTCGCCACCCCCAAAAAAGTTCGTCACTGCTAAAAACGCTGTTTGAGGCATTTAGCAAACTTCTAAAAATTACGTCGATAAATTCCTAAAACCAAAGTGATATGAATAACTAGCGCACAAGGATAGCCAATAGCCATAATGGGACCAAGAGCACGCACGACAGCAAACGTGCATCCTCAATAAGCTATTGGTACGCAACATATAGGTATTGCAACGCCAAACGAATTGTCAAATAGGCAATGGAAAAATTGCATGCGGCAAAAATAGTATGCACAATCGCGCCGCTCGGATCAGCTGCGCTGCGATCAACAGTACACGTACAATACTTTCGTCAAATAAAGGTTTAAATAATTGTTAAAAGGGAACAACACTTTTGCAATCATCATCATCATCACCCATCATCACCAGCTCATTTTATGTCCGCAATGCTGTGAAACAAGCCTTCCTTCTTATGGAGTTGGATGAATAGGGAGAACGGACCATAAACCCAGCCCAGTGGGGATTGGTTGTTGTTAACGACTGTTAATGCAGCCGGGACCAACGGCTTTACGTGCTTTCCGAATCACGGAGGAGCTCGAGATGATACAATTTTGGTCACCTATCCGATAACTGGCCTTTGCGAAAGTGGCTTAACCTTAGCATCGCAGACCGGGCGCGTTAACTCAGTTAACGCCCTGCGCCATCGAGTTCCTTCTTTTTATGATTATGATTAAATAAGAGAGTTCTGACACAAGTTATTTATAAGATGAAAAGGGCATGGCCAATTTTTAATTTAAAAGCGATAGTATTTGTCCAGAGAATGTAAAATATATTTCACAAACGGCCAGAACGTGAAAGCGTTGAATTATAATGTAATCTTACGCAACATACATTTTGGAATGTTAGTGTGCGGTCCCAATTGCATTTCGTAAACACACCTACACAAGTTAAAGACATGTCACACAAATTATACACAACAAGTTGACAAGGAAAATCTTTAAACTTTTTTAAAATTTTGTTATTATGAACTAAATATTAAACACTTTATGATAGTCTCAGACTCGCCTGATAAGTCTGTCAAACTGCATAGCGTCTCCTAATTATTATAAAGTTTTTTTTTTAAATTGCAAATACCATATAATGTAATAGGTATTATAGGAAAATTATTAACAGATAAGGTGCATCATCGAACCAAATGACGATTAGATACAAAAACGCGATAATGACAACAACAAAAATATATTATATGATGGATAAATATGAATTGTAAATCTATATCTAAGGTACTATTAATATACTATTAATAAAGAGGTAAGTTTGTGACTTTGTTTGTTTGTTTGAGGTGGGTAAACTCTGGAACTACTTGGTTCAATTCCAAAAAATATTTCACTGATAGAATGCTACATTTCTTGCAGGTAACATAGGCTATTTTTTATATATAAAAAAAAAGTTTCTTTAAGAATCTCAATATCGGACAAAGTAGAGTCGCTAGTAAAGTGCTAGTCGTTAATATACTATGATCGATCTTATTTAGTTATCTTATTTTATCTTAGTGGGGCCTGCTGAGGTTTCGCTCTCCCAGTAACACTTCGACCCATTGGGATCTTTTGTGCAAAAGGAAGAGTGAAAGGATGGGCCTTTCACTCTTCCTCCTCTGACATTTGGTAGTCGACTTTAGAGTTGACGGCCCGAGCAGTGGTACACTGCGAGTTGTGCACTTGGGACTCCTGAGGTCGGCCTATCCGAAACCGGGAGGACTTCAGGCTCTTCGCTCATAAGGATGTTGCCAAACTTATGGCATATATCTTTACAAAGGAGGAAGACACCCTGCTACATACTACTTTAAAGTTTATACTGACACCCCCTACCAACCTTACGGTTACAAAGTAGGTGTCAGAGGTCTCCTTACTTCGTCCAAAGGCGTTTTCGCCTAGGAAGGATTTGGAGTGTTTCATACCCGGCTGATGCTCTTCCCATTCGATGCCGTGCCTGTTTTCGATATAATCCTTTAAGGCCTTGTAAATGGTACTTGGTGCAAGTGCCACGAACGGCTCAGGACCAATGAGCTGGGTCTCCGAGCCCTCCCTGGCAAAAATCCGCCATCTCGTTACCCAGATCAATCGCACCTTGTTATGTCCACCTAGCTTGTTTAGAGCTTTGTGGTTTTCAGAATAAGGCCAGAGTCGATTCGGGGCGATATGAATGACTTGAGCGCGGCTTGGCTGTCACTCAGGATGAATATATTGCGCTTTTTCATAGCTAACTCTATATTCTGCTTTGCGTATAGGACAATTGCGAAAGTTTCCGCTTGGTAAACAGTGGCAAATTTTCCCATGCTTTGACTATGCTTGAAGTCGTTACTATAGACGCCTGCCCCTGAGCTCGACTTCATTTTTGATCCGTCGGTATACCAGATTAGGCTGCCTTTTTCCGGAGACGGTGGCCCTCCTTTCTATTCGTCCCTGGTTGGAACATAAACTTTCTTTTCGAACATGAACATGGGAAATATTTATCGCACCCCATTTCCATGATCCTGTCAGGAATGTCACTTGGTTCCCATTTTGTGTGTCTGGTCAGAGGTTAAGATACGTCCCATAGTCCGGTCACATTTAGTCTATGTAACGCTTTCTTTGCCTCTGTTTCTATTACAATGTGCAGGAGTGAAAGGTATGTGAGGACCTCCAGCGCTGCCGTTGGAGTGGTTCTAAAGGCACTAGTGATTGCCAGAGAAGCTCTAAGTTTGCTAAGATCATTCTTACAGATCTTCAGCCTGGTTCTGGGCCACCAGACGATGCTGCCATATGTAAGGATAAGTCCAACTTCGTTCCGTCAAACATAATTGAAAAGCTGTTTGCCTCAGAAGGAATCTACAGAGTTAATGGTGATAATAATAACATGAATCTAGGATTAGCGTTTTAAATAAAATGTAGGTCATGACATGAATAATAAAGTTTAATTAAAAACTTATAGATTTTCACTTTCTCGTCACGTAACGAAAAAACGAAAAATGGCAACGAAAATGCAGATAAAAACGCATCTATCTACTTAGTAGAAGTTTACAATAAATCGGAGATAGCAGATATTGAGATTGAAATAATTTATCTGATTCAGAGGTGAGCAGTCAATAGTCACTTTAAAAGGTAACTAGTAGTTTACTAGTTATGAAAAACTACAATAATTAAAAATTTTAGCGAGTTAAATTAATTGTATTGATTGATTTGTTACTACAGCGGCCGTTGGGAAGTGAGAATTTTAGAAACACCTACCTATCCGCTTTACTAACAGAGTAGGTACTAGTTACCTACCTACCTATAAGTTTGGAACAGATATTTCGTGTATTGTTGCCATCATGTATCCTCCTTTTAAAATTAGAGTAAAAGACACAAAACACGGAATAACTATTCAAAACTTATACCATATAGGTTTATTAGAATTAAGGTTGCCAGATGTCCGGGATCTCCGGGATTGTCCCGGAGTTTTACGTATTGTCCCGTGTCCAATAATTCAATCTATTGTCCCGGCGTCCGAAAAAAAAAAATAAAAAAAAAACAACTGTTCTCAATTTATATCTTTTATCTGGACTAATAAAAGTACTTATACATTTGAAAAATAAAATGTATTTTCCTAATAAATACAAATACAAATACAACATATTCAACATATACAAATACAAAATATTCCGTAATTTATATTTGTATATATTTTTTTTATTTTTACATATTCATAGCCACGGCTCGACATGGAATTGTCCCGGACTCGGTAAGTTCCGATCTGGCAACCTTAATTAGAATGGAGGTAAGTGTTTTAATTTATCTTTTGGGGTGTTTATCTGGCTCAGAATCTAAAAAGAGAAATAAAACCGAAAAGTAATCTAAAGCAATAGGTTAGTGTTGCGTAGAAATCCATAAAGTTCACATTGATGGTATCATAAATTTAATACTTATAGATAATGTAGTAAGTAGTAGATAACAAATATTTGCCGAGTTTAGCCATTGTTAAGTTTTGCTTGAGTAATCCTGTATTATTACACGTGCCTGCGTTAGGTCTAATGTAATGAATAGCTCTATGTCACTAAAGTATTACCGTGACATTGTGAATAGACCCTTATCTTCTTCAACTCTTCAACTTATACATTTGCAATGTAACCCTTTAAAGCACTAAAGAGATATAGTAAACACTAAGCAAGTAAGCACTAAGTGTGCAGACTAAAGCGTTTCCTAATCACGATAATCCTTATTTTTATCGTATCGTATTTTTCCAGACTTTTTACATTTCTTACTTAGAAACAAAGCATATGATACGTAATTGCCGTTGTAAATTGCAATGGTAATGAATAAGTAGGTGTCATATCATGTCATCTTTCGTAACATGACTGTGAGATAACTAAATAGGTACCTACTCATATCGGCATTTTCGCAATCCACACACTCCACCAATACATATACCAAAGCTGTTTTAGTAAGCTGGGCGTCGTCGTCGCATCGAACAAGGTTAAACCGAATAAGAGTCCAAATCGGTTCGACACCCACCCACCGAGGGTATTAACGGCAGCACACGTGTCTGGCCATACGTGCAAAGGATATTTTTGATAATGACGCGTGTGGGAAACTTTTTTATTTACAGAAAGGACAATGATGATACCTACACCTAAAAAGGATATTATCTTGTCAGAAAGTTATTTTTGAACCTCTTTTGAGAGCATTGTTGTCGGCCGTCGATGGAGCCTAGTAATCGAACATCCCCCGTGTTTTAGGGAGACATTTTAACGCAATTTTGTCTTCTTTTACGCTGTCTGACCCATTGTTGGGTTCAAAATGTGTTTCTCAGTAGGTATGCTATTAATTTAAGCTTAAATATGGTTCAAGAACATGCAGTTAAACCACAAAGTTTATATATAATCTGAAATACTTTAAATACAGTTGAATGACACATGAGCACATGAAATAGTTAAAGCTATTTAGAATTTACTCTTCACGTATGTATGTACCTTTGATACTATGATTAACGTGGTTAATGATATAGGTACCGACCGACATGTACGAAGCTACAGATTATCTTGTGCAGTAGACTGAATTTAGTAAGATTAATATTTATCTCTATTAGTTAGGTTGAGGTTAAAATATGATAGATAGGTAACCTGTGTTGTTCGTCACATTAATTCTATGCTAGACCCAATTCATAAGCCGGGATAAATCTTCCTTAAAGTCCCAGTTTTAATATCGTCTCGTGTCGCTTAGAATAGTTCAGGTCTGTCCAAATGGCAATCATCGAAAGCTGTAGCAGGACTGTGAATAGGTCGGAAAACTTTTAGCTGTGAAAAACAAGGTTCTTGAAGAAACCGGGCATAAAGCTGGGTTGCTAGTTCTAGATAAGTACTAAGACTAAAACTCACCAAAGGCAAGGCCGGTTTCTGTACAGGTGGCTGTGGTGGGGGCCCTCTCACTCTTATGTCGCTGGGCTGCCGCCTGATAATAGGACGAGTCGGCGGGGGTTCCTTAGGAAGATCTCTCGAGTACTCTCTAGCGTTTTCTTTTGATGTTTCTCTCTCTCTCCCTGCTAGGGCTTCTGAGAGTGCCGCAGTTAACGCCCCAAAGCTCCCGGCCGGTGGAGGCATTACTGGTCTGGCCTTCTCAGGGGAGTATTTGGATGGCTGTGGTGGCTGTGGTGGCTGCTGCGGCGGTGGGAACCTGGGGGCGTCAGTCTTGACTTGGCCATTTGGTGTGGAGCCTAAGAATGAAAGATCATAGATAAATTTAAAAAAAAATTGAAAATATTTTCATATAAATTTCTGAAGAGTAACAGATTTTTTTGAATCTTCTATTCTGATATCAATTTGGCTTTGGCTTTTCTTATTGTTAATAAGCAATAAAATGTTGTACATTTTTGTAAAATAAACTAGTTATTCTGTTATACTCTTGCATATTGTCTGCCTGAATCCCTTTTCACTACATAATATAAAACGAAAGTCGCTTCCCGCTGTCTGTCTGCCCCTATGTTTGTATGTATGCTTAGATCTTTAGAACTACGCAACGGATTTTGATGCGGTTTTTTTTAATAGATAAAGTGATTCAAGAGGAAGGATTATATGTAGGTATATCAGCATTGCACCCGTGCGAAGCCGGGGCGGGTCGCTAGTATTATATAAAGCGTAGACTAAAATTAATATTTTTTCTATATAATATTTTATGGTTATTGTATTATAATAGAAGTTATTTAATAGTTATTGTGTTTTTATAATATAACAATTTATTTCATACATAGGTATTTGCTATGAACACAATGTTATATTGTTTTGTTATTTTTTTAAACATTAGCATTGCAAAATAAACAAATAGGTATTTTTTTACAATATTGTTGGCTGAAGACATCATTAGATTTAAACCAGATTAAATTGACATCAAATTTATTTTTAGGCTTACATTATACATCAAAACGAGACTCTTTAAATGGATCTACCTACTTGCATTTATTGATAAAAAATGTGTAAAATATTTCTGATCCTAGGTATGGGTTCCATTTGTTTGGCATAACACACTTAGCATATAATATGTTTTAACCGACTTCAAAAAAAAAGGAGTAGGTTCTCAATTCGACTGATTTTTATTTATGTTTGTTACCTCAAGGCGAGTACAGACTGCTGTAACGTAACATGCAATGTAACATGAAAGGAGCATTTCATAAGAGTGGACGCAGCGCGCGCACGAACCGAGCATGTACCTACTCGCATCTGTTCCCGGCTTGCGTGGCGATTGCGGCGAACATAGCTCCACAGAATATTTTTTTAATAGCTTAGTCTGCCGAAAACAAGCAAGGTGTCGAAATTAATCAACACTATCTACTTTTACTTAAAGCCAAAGAAGCCCTATTCAATGTCGACAACTACGTCATCAACATCCGATCATAATATTTTTACAAGTATTGAAAGATCGGTTAAGAATTAGGCAAGCTTATTTACATATAATTTTACGCAAATTGCGAACAATTCACAATTTGAAAAAGACAGTGTTGAAAAAAATCCACGAGCGGGATTCGAACCCGCACCCCATGACGTGTTAAATTGTTCGCTACAATATTTGCGTAAAATTATATAAATAATCATAAATATGGCATGCCTAATTCTTAACTGATTTTGTGGATTCCACAACATTTCTCTTGTTCAGTACGCCTCAATTAACTGCATTACTTTTTCTTCACTCCATGATTTATGTGTAGCCCCTGCCGTAGCTGTTGCTGTGTTTTCTTTCTCCATCTCCAATGGCGGATCGCGGCGCGCACGAGTTGAAGTGCTCTGTTCGTGCGCGGAGTGTGCACGGTTCGTGCGCGCAAGGCGTCCAAACTATGGGAATTCTGTTACATTGCATGATACATTGCAACAGTGTGGACGGCAAATTCTTTCATTGCGTGTTACATTGCATGTTACATTTCGTAAGTCAGTACCCCCGCCTTCAGAACTTTCGACTGGAAGAATCGATTTTGATGATTCTTTCTTTATTTGAAAGCTGGTGCTTCCAGTCTGTTCCAATTTTAATTTGGTCCAGTTCTGATGATGGAATCCTTAAAGAATTGATGGAACTCCTCAAATATTGTAGGCATACCTATAGCGATTTTGGTATTTTCAGCAAAAAGTCAAGCATTTGCATTCAGAAAGTATCATTTGATAAAGTGTAACTGATGAAAAAGACCACAGATTGCCACCGGAACTCCTCAATGATAAGTATTTCACGGGTGGCGATACGATTTCTCGATTAAGATAGTTAAGCGACTATGACGAAGCAAAAGAAGGCAGGCACCGGAACTCAGTTCTGATGATGGAATTCTTGAGGAATTGAGGGAATTCTTCAAATATTGTAGGTATACCCATAGCGATTTAAACGACGACGCTGTCTCATACGATCAGCGCGTTTAGTAGGTCTACCCATATTCGCTTTTGATAAAGAGATCAAAACGAATCACTAAAAAGAGAGAAATAAACAAAAATTTTAACAAAAAAAAACAGACATCAAAAAATTTGACTAAAAAATTGCACTAAAATAAAAAAAAAATTGCGTAGTTTAGTTTGTTCAATTTACTTGCAATTAACCTTTAAGAGCGTTTACGCCGCACACTAGCGCCGCCAATGAAAAAAAAAAACATATTAGTAATTAGAGATAGAAAATCAAATTATGCTCAACAAACTATCTGAATGAAGTAATTTAGCTTTTTTACGTCACCTAATGAACACCTGACATGATATGGTTTAGTTAAATATGGCGTTATAGTTAAAAGTGGCCGTAACGTCTTATTTAACTAAACCATAACATGTGTTCATTAGGTGACGTAAAAATGCTAAATTACTTTATTCAAATAGTTTGTTGAGCATAATTTGATTTTCTATCTCTAATTACAAGATATGTTTTTTTTTTCATTAGTGGCGCTAGTGTGCGGCGTAAACGCTCTTAATAGTTATTTTACTAAATCTTAGATTCTTAAAAACCAAGTGACTGTTTCAAATCTAACAGAACACATATATATGACAAACAAGCAAATACCAAATAGGTATTTACTTGCAATCCACTTAGGGAAACAAATAAAAACATTTTTTTAGAGTGCATAAACTATAGGTAGACAATCATTTTATTAGAAAAACATAGGTACAATTATTGTTATTTTTGGAGCCGGTGCCAGCCAATGTAATTGCCTAAAACTGTCAAAATATATTGAAAGCTACCCTAATACAAAAATTTCATGCATAATATTGAATGTACTATTATGATTATACAGTACATACAATTATGTTGTTAAATGTTTATGTTAAAGTTACCTTGGCTGGCACCGACTTCAAAAATAGCAATAATTGTAGGTACCTATTTATTTTCCTAATAAAATTATTGTCTTTATAAGCAGTCTAAAAATATTTTGTTTATATGTTTCTTTAAGTAGATTGCAAGTAAATATTTGGTATTTGCTTGTTTGTCATAATATGTGTTCTGTTAGATGTGAAGTTATGTACATATGGCAGTCGCATAGTTTTTAAGAATATAAGATTGAGTAAAATATAGGTTAATTTAATTGCAAGTAAATTGAACAAATTAAACTACGCAATTGTTTTTTACTTTTTAGTGCACTTTTTTCAGTCAAATTTTTTGAAGTCGGTTTTTTTTTGTTAAAATTTATTAAACAAATATTTTTAAGGTATTTTAGGGTTTTAGACTAGACTTCAGACTTCTTCCTTAGAGAAGTTTCATCAATAAAAGTACTAAGTAAGTACTAGGTAGTAGACTCATATTATTTAGGTACTTATTTAAGTTTTGTAGTAGGTACTTATTTAAAAACTTGTGTACCTATATCTTAGAATAATATTAAAATTTATACAAGACTAGACCGGCGAACTTCGTACCGCTTTGACAGTTTCCATGACAACAAAACAAACAAAACGTTGACAATTTCCATGACAACAAAACAAACAAATCATTTGTCCGTTTAATAACACCCGTATCCTATGATGGACCCCTATAGCAGCGCCACCTACCGGGTCCAATTGTAAATCTAAACCATTCTCGAATCCACTTGAACACATACAGAAAAATTCATCCAAATCGGTCCAGCCGTTTAGAAGAAGTTTAATTTCATATGTGCGTGTGCACAAAAGATTTATAAAGATTACAGAACTTTTATATCATACAATTCTCTCTTGTTATTAAAGTTAGTTATCAAGTATTTTTCAAATTGTAAGGTGATACAACATATTAGGCCAATTATAAAGTAACAACCTAACAAATTACAGATTAAATTAAAAATGTTATCACTGTTAGTAATAAATGATATGACGTAAGATAAGATTAAGATACTTAAACAAATTAAAATGTTAAGTTTCAAAATGAGACTGGATTGTAAAAGGTTTACATATTAACTTTAAACACAATATAATTGAAATGAACTTTCACATTCCATTTTAATCAAATGTTTATTACTGGGATTAACTACTTTGTAATATGGATATCTTAGACGTAAACCTAAAATTAAACATTGGGTAGGCATAAAGGTATGTCTAAGATATCTATACAAAGTAGTTTGCGTTGATACCCGTTATAAATTCCATACTTTTATAATGGAAAACTAAAAATTTATGAAAAACATGGCTTTAGGTTAATAACAAGTACAGTACTGTATTTATTTATTTACTGGCAGCCCGTCCCGGCTTCTCGGGTGGACATTTCTTTTTTGATATAGCCTATGTTACACAGCGCTAATGTAGCATTCTAATGGTTGAAGAATTATTTAAATCGGTCCAGTAGTTTTTGAGTTTATTTGTTGCAAACATAGAAAAATACAAAGCTTTTCTCTTTATAATATTAGTATGCTTTATAAAGAAACATACAGGTTACAGTTAAGGTAATATGTATTTATAAAGTATGTGGACAAGGAGCAAACTATAACCTTAAACAGACAAAAAAAACAGACCTATAACTAGGCTTGCCAACTCCAAAAAAGGCATTCCCGGGATTACCCAGTTCGACATCCGGGACTTGGGCATATTACGCGGGACACAACACACCACATAAAATGGTTCGAAAAAAAACTGCATATATTTTTTTATCATTTAATAAAAAAATCAATATAAATTGACAAACACTTTAAATAATTAAATTTAATTTATTATTTAATTTTAAAACTGTACTTATTTTGCGATTTTGCGCATTTTAACAAGTTTTTGTTTTGCAATACGTAGTTATAAAATTGCAATTGCATTTTTGGTCAAAATTAATTTTAATTTATGGTTCAGCTCATTGACGTGATCGACAGACAGCTTAATTTCTACTGTCTGTCACTCTCTCTGCTGATGCATTTGAAGGTGGTATCGAAGAAGCTAGGTACCATCTGAAAGATATCTACATGTGCGGGCAGTTTCGGGGCGACTCGGGCGGACCCACCCCAGCGCAACTTACCCGCCCGCCCGCGCAGTGAACGAACACCGACCGATCGCTCCTGATGCGAAATACGCAATGCATAGGTATTAAGAAATTTTAATGATGCGTAACAAATTACTCGGGCCAACTGCCTAACCCGTGGGTAGTTGGTACGAGATAGATAGTTATATCATGTTATCTCTGATTTCCGGGACAAAAAGCGTCCCGCAGGGGGTCACGGCGGGACGGCCCAAAATTGACCCAGAAGTGAGACGTCCCGGAAAATCCGGAACGATTGGCAAGCCTACCTATAACAGAATTTGGCATTAACCTGAACGTATGGTAAATAGAAAATAGTAGTCTCATTAATTTGGCTCCTCAGTAATTCAGCAACCTTTTTTTTTTTTTTTTTGATGCGGAGTGTAAAATCTGCTAACAGACGCATCAGCAGGCAAGAGGGGTCCCGCTGGCTGTCCGAGGATGGCCTAGACTCTGTTCCAGGGCCGAAGCCCTAGAGAAAGCGAGTCGAAGCCGACTCGGTAAAAACCACTCCGATGTCTTCTCGTCACCTTGGAACCAGCAGACCGGCGATCATCGCGTCGTCCTCATCTGAGGAGGACGCATCGAACGCCGGCATGGTAGAGCCTGACGAGGTCATGGGAACCCTTTCGGACACTTCCACAACCCCGTCGGTGACTGCTCGCCCTGTAGATGGGCGAGCCCCTCTTCCGCCCCTGATTGGGTCGGGTGACCGCCCTCGAAAACGATGGGCGGACACGCTTGACCCGTCATTTGGTGAGACGGGTCGCCGACGCGCCGGGACATACGGGGCGTCGGCCCTCAGTGGGGACCTGTGCAATGCACGGTCGAAGCCCCCCCTAGGGCTTGGACTGCGCTGGTTTCCCACTGGTTGGAGAAGGCGTTGGTACTGCCGCCTTCTCCGCAGGAGGCGTCTGCGGCGGCACGGATCTGCCAGGGGGTCATCCTCCCTGGCCCGTTCCGCCTCCTCCTTCAGCGTCATGACGTCGACGCAGAAGGAGTTGACCGCCTCCCAGGACCCCTCGCTACCGAGCATGAACAGAACCACGGTCGGCAGGGAGAGGTCCGCGCCAATCACAGTGACCAATGCGGAGCGCTGGACATCGAACGCAGAGCACACCATCAAGGTGTGTTGCGCCGTGTCCTCCGCTGCTCCACAATGGTGGCACTGTGGGGTCGGCTCTCTTCCAATCCGGTGCAAATAGTGTCCAAACGAACCATGTCCGGACAGTATTTGCACCAGATGGTATGTGAGCGACCCATGGCGCCGCTCTGCCCATGCTTGGAGGACGGGACGTAAGGCCTCCAGACTACGCGTTTGCGTAGCCGAGGCCCCTTCGCCCAGGCCCTCAGACCATAGGCGGAACATCTTCTCACGAGCTCCTTCAAGAGCAGCGCGCCTCTCTGGAGGGGCCAGGCGATTGCCACTGGCCCTCTCCTCTGCTCGCTGCCGGTATGCTGCAGCGAGCACCTCTGCCATTAGCTCCCACGGGGGTGTCCCCGCGAGAGCACACGCCACTTTCCGGGACACCGTTCGGTAGCCCCGGATCGCCCGCAGCGCCATTGCGCGCTGGGCCCGCTGGAGAGAGGCGATGGCGTGTGGGCTCAAGCAATCAGCCCAAACCGGCGCCCCATACAGCGCCATGGAGCGCACGATGCCGCCGTAAAGTCGGCGGCACGCCACGCTCGGGCCCCCCACATTGGGCAAGAGACGCCCGAGGGCATCTGCTGCTCCCAGCAGCCGGGGCTCGAGGAGCTTAAAATGTCCCCCGAAGCCCCACCGCCCGTCGATCACTAGCCCCAGATACTTCATCTGGGGCTTCAGACTGACCCTCTCGCCCTCCACAACGACCGACGCACCAGCCGACGGCCGTCTCCGAGGCCCATGGAACACCATGGCCTCGGTCTTGTGGAGGGCCACCCCCAAGCCCAACGTCCGTATCCGCCGCACGATATGGCTGACGAAAACGGACGCCAAGCGCTGGACATCCTCCAGTCGCATCCCCCGGACGGTGACGAGCGTGTCGTCTGCGTAGCAGAGCAACCGCACCATCGAGGGAAGGCCACATCGAAGGACGTAGTCGTATCCGACGTTCCACAACAGGGGCCCGAGGACCGACCCCTGTGGAACGCCGCGGGACACCCTGTGACGGCCAAGCTCGCCGCCACGTCCCACGTATGCTACGTCCTGGTCCCTCAAATAATCTCCCACTATTCGGCGCAGATATGGAGGCATTTGATGAAAACGAAGCGCCTCCATGATGACGCCGAAGGGGAGACTATTGAAGGCATTGCGGATGTCCAGCGACACCGCCAACACCATCTCCCGCCTCTCGATGGACCCGTCAACGAGTGTCCGGAGATCGGACAGGGCGTCGATCGTCGACCGTCCCGTCCGGAAGCCGTATTGGACCTCAGAGAGATCGGGGCCCGTTACCCCTCCCAGCTGCTGGACTATTCGGGAGGCGATGATTTTTTCAAACACCTTCCCGATTTCGTCCAGCAGCACAATGGGGCGATATGCCGAGGGGTCGTCCGCCGGACGCCCCTCCTTGCGAAGCAGGCATAGCGCTCCCTCCTTTCAGACCTTTGGAAACTGTGCGAACTTCAAACTAGCGTCGCACAGCTCCCTGGCCCTGGCCCCTAGATGCTTTAGGGCCAGGTCCAGCACCCGCTTCGGGACGCCGTCAGGTCCCGGTGCCGTCATACGCCCTTTAAGACGGGCGACGGCGTCTTTCCACTCCTCATCATCAATAAGAGGAGGGGGATCTCTCTCTCCCTCCACGTCCGCAGCTGGCGGGGCCATCCGAGGGGGAACAAAATCCTCCTCGGCTGGGGGAAACAGTCCCCCGATGACCGACACCAGGAGATCGGGATCCATCGTCTCCGTGATGGGCGTGCCGCGCACTTTCAGCTGCTTGCCCGCCAGCTTATACGGCCGCCCCCACGGATCCCGATCCAGACCCTGCAACTGCTCTTCTCTAGATAGCTCCTTTGAGGAGGCAATCGCAGTTTGCAGGGTCTTTTTCGACTGCCTGTACAGCTCGTACAGGCGGTCCTCCTCCTGAGTATCCCTGACGTGGCGCCGACGGGCCCTAGTGTAGGCCCGCCTTTGGACACTGCAGTCATTTCTCATGACTGCAATGTCCTGGGACCACCAGTGAACTTCACGGCGGTCCCGCGGAGGCTGCGCCCGAGGCATAGAAGCCTCGCACACCTCCGTTAAAGCGCCGCG
The DNA here is from genome assembly GCA_947562085.1 of Eudonia lacustrata. NCBI lineage: Eukaryota > Metazoa > Arthropoda > Insecta > Lepidoptera > Crambidae > Eudonia > Eudonia lacustrata. Next base: position 12,061,068 of record OX387318.1, on the reverse strand, counting down.
GAGACGGCGAGCTGATTCGTCGACGTCCGGACCGGACATCGGACGCGAGAACCAGTCTTCGAAGATCGCCGTCTCGTTCGCCAGCTCCGGCTTGAGCCTGCTAAGTGCCCAGCGGGGAGGCCGGTCACAGCTTATGGGCTGTGGGGGCCTATGGGGCAGGGTGGAGCTCTCGAATCGGATATATCGATGGTCCGAGAGAGTCTCCACGTCCTGCACCACCCTCCAGTCGCTAATCGTGCGCGCGAAGGCCGGGGTGGCAAACGACACGTCCACCACCGAGCCTCCATTGTGCCGCACGCACGTGTGGACTGCGCCCCTGTTGAGGAGCGACAGACCAGCGGCGGCTGCCCATTGCTCCACAGCCTGGCCCCTTTGGTCAGTCGCTGGACAACCCCAGACGACCGACTTGGCGTTCAGGTCTCCAAGAACGAGAACCTGACGCGGGGCCGCCCTCCTGATGGCTACGCCGACTAGAAAGACTTGAAGTCGGCGAGCGGTCTGTTTGGGGAGAAATAGGTCGAAAAAATAACCATATCCTCCCAAACAACCGCCGCGTACCCAGCACCCCGCTCATACATTGAGGGGGGTGTATAACCTGGGGTCGCACGCACCATCACGGCGGCAAAGTCGCTTGTGTCCCCGACCCAGTTGGGCTGCTAAAGTACGGCTCCGACACCGCCGCCACGTCCACTGACCATTCCGCCAGGCTCTGGTGTAGCAGATCCTGAGCCCTGGCAGAGTGGTTCAGGTTCACCTGGAGAAAGTTGATATGGGGCCGTCTTAACATTGCTCGGCCACCAATTCAACCTCCATGGGCCCCGTTTGGGGCGCCGTCTGTGTGGCGGGGGCGGCCTGACGAGCTGGACGCGCCGGCAACTTGCCCTTGGCCAGGGGAGGCTTACAACTACGCCCCCCCATAACGTGGCCAGCCGGTCGTTTGGCAGTAGCACACACGGCACAGTGGGGCTTTGCGCTACAATCGTAGCCCCTGTGCCCCTCCTTACCGCACCGGTAGCAGAGGTTGCTCCGGTCGGTTTTTGAAGGGCAGCTTGCTCTGGCGTGCCCCATCTGCATGCACCGGAAGCACCGGGCAGAACGGGCTTCCAACGCCTGGACACTGGCCGCGCTGAAGCATATCAATAGGCGACCAGCGTCAACAACCTTCTTGGCTGCGGCCACCGGGCATGACACAACCGTCGTACCCAAACCACCGGGGCCGTCCCGGATAGGACGCACCTTCACGTCTGTGACGCCACATCCGCCCTTAGCCGCGATAGTTGCGGCGAGGTGCGTCTCCGTCACGGACTCGTCTAGCCCGCCCACCCTGATTTCTGTGGTCTTCGTGGGCCGGACGACTGTGGCTATATCCGCAAGAGCCTCCCTCATTTTTTCGGCCAAGCGATCCGCCTTCTTACCGGATTCAGCGCCAGAAATTTCAATTATTTTGGACCCAGCGACGGTGTTGCGGCACCGACGGTTGGGGATATCCATCCCGTTGATGTCGACCAGGTCTCGGGCCCGGATCAGCGCGTCGGCATATGAAACCCCCTTCTCAATCGCTTCGGGAGTGAGGGTGACCAACACAGCTACCGATCTTGGCACAGCAAGCTTGGCCTTTTGGCCGGTTGTGCGAGTCTTTCTAGCAGGAGCAGCGGACGTAGCCTTATTGGGCTTCCGCCGAGGCGCTCTCTGCTGCTTGGCCACCTCTGAATATGTCTGACGGGGCAGGGCCTGCTCCGGAAGGGCGGATGTTTTGCCCTTCCTCTTCCTCTTGCGGCGCTTTTTGCGCGTCTCCTGCGTCAACCACTCCGAGCCTGCCCCAATCGAGACCTCGACCGGGGGAGGCGCTTTTGCAGCTGCACCCCGGGAGGTCGACGGGACCACCGCTGGAGGTCCAACCTTCTTGGCCCTCTTCGGCGGGGAATCGGGCTTTTTGCCCGCCGCCTTGCCCGAGCAGGGGGCGTCAGAGCTGCTGCGGCTTTGCGGTCCGCCGCGAGCGGCGGTCGCAGGCTCTTGGCCGGCAGCAGGCGATCTTCAAGACCCTCCAGGCGAGCATTTAGCATAACCCCGAAAGTTCGGGCCAGCTTTGCTTCAAAGGCTTGAAGAGCATCCGACTCATCAACCACAGCCTTCGTCTTGCCGCGGCCAGCCGTCTCCCGCACGGTGACAATTGGGGAGAGGGGCCTTGGAGGAGGGCAGTCCATCTCCATGGACTCCATGGACAAGGGAACCTCGGAGAGCGTAGGGGGAAGAGATCCGGACTTCCTCCCGCTCTTGAGGTCCCTCACCTCGGCAGACAAAACTGCCACGCTCTTAGTGAGGTCTGCCAGCTGCCGCTGCAACCTCACGTTTTCCCCCTTTAGAATTCGAGTGTCCTCCGAGATGGATTTGGAGGACACTTCGCGGAAACTGTCCAGGATGGATTGGGCTGATTTTTTTAGCGCCTTCTGGAAGCGGCCCTGAAGGTGCGATGACTTCTTCGCAACCTCCACTATGACCGCACAGTCCGCCTTCACCACCTCCTCGATGTCGAGGGCAGTCTTCAGGTCCGGATCTGTGGGTAGAGCCTCGTCTTCCATCCGACTGGCGTAATAGGACACTCGAGTCTCGAAGGCGCGGCGCTCCATGTCAGCCATCTCCCGGTCGAACGCGATCTGCTGCTCCTCACGCTTTGCAGCGTTGAGCTCGCGCTTGGCCTGGGCAAGGCCGACATACTCCCCAGTGGTGGGGCGTCTCCCGCGTCCACGCGGAACCGTCTTTTTCGTCGGCCCGTTCTCCGACGAGTCCGAATTGGACTCCTTGCTCTTGTCCCCCTTAGATGTTTTGGGGGGACGCTTCCTCTTTACCCCTAAAGAGGTGAGGGTGTCAGTGCTCATGCAACTGTCGTCTGACATTTCGCTGCACTGGTACCGGTCCTTTCGTTCTCGCATGGGGTAAGGGGAGGAGCGGGATTCGCTCCTGCCGCTGCGAACCGACAATGCCGGTGAGCTGGCACGACTCCCCTTTTTGTTCGGTCTAAGTTTAAAGCCGGAGTCCACGGCCGATCTCATTGAGACCGCCGACGAGTCGGACTCGACGTCTTTTTTGCCATCACTAAGTGTAGCGGGCAGAACCGCCACACTTTCCTCTCTCGCTGCGGAAGAGCTGCGCGATCGCGCAGCAGTTGGCGAAGAACCACCTGCCGGCCCGGACCCCGGCAGCGGCTTGCTCTCAACAGGTTCGCACCTTTCTTCCTCACCTCTTGCGCCCACATGCGCAATCACGCCACTTAGAACTTTGCCCCCCCCAGAAACGGTGGGGCAGCCTGAGACCGAAATCTCAGGGAGGGATTCTCCTGCCTCCCGGCGGGTACCCTCCTGGGGTAGTTGCTCTTTAATTCTACTTGTAGTAATTCAGCAACCTGAGTTTGCCACCACCAACTTCAATTCAGTATTATTTTAAGATAAATTGTATTGTAATGTGTAGTATATAATAAAATTCTTTAGTAAGTACATTATAAAATACCTTATTTTGAATTTTTCATTCAAAATAAAATTATGTATTCAATTCAGTAATCCAAATATTCCACTAGAACATCCTCTGGTTTTAATGGAACCGGATCAATAATACTCCACTGTATACACATTACTTTCACAATAAAGTAATGAAAGGCTGGGACATGGATAAAAATATATATTAAATTAAAAATGACATATTTTTAAAACATGTCATTTTTAAATGTTTATATAATTTTTAACGCAAATTTTGTTGCGAACAAATTACAAAAACACAAATGTTGAATAAATTTCCACGAGCAGGGTTTGAACCTGCACCCTTCTGACATACCGGGTCAGGTGCTCTTCCAATTGAGCTATCGTGGTTTTTGTGTTTTTGTAATTTGTTCGCAACAAAATTTGCGTTAAAAATTATATAAACATTTATAAATAGCTTGCCTACTTCTTAACTGATCTTTAGTATTTGTAAAAATATTATGATCGGATGTTAATGACGGTAGTTGTTAACATTGAATGGGCGCCTTTGGCTTTCAAAGTAAAAAGTAAATAGTGTTGAATAATTTCGGCGGGCTGGTTAGAACCACGATAGCTCAATTGGAAGAGCACCTGACCCGGTATGTCAGAAGGGTGCAGGTTCAAACCCTGCTCGTGGAAATTTTTTCAACATTTGTGTTTTTGTAATTTGTTCGCAACTAAATTTACGTTAAAAATTATATAAACATTTATTAATAGCTTGCCTACTTCTTAACTGATCTTTAGTATTTGTAAAAATATTATGATCGGATGTTAATGACGGTAGTTGTTAACATTGAATGGGCGCCTTTGGCTTTCAAAGTAAAAAGTAAATAGTGTTGAATAATTTCGGCGGGCTGGTTAGAACCACGATAGCTCAATTGGAAGAGCACCTGACCCGGTATGTCAGAAGGGTGCAGGTTCAAACCCTGCTCGTGGAAATTTATTCAACATTTGTGTTTTTATGTCATTTTTAATTTAATATAGTTTTATGATTATTACTAGTGATCGGAATAGGTAGGGCTAATTCACCTAAAGTTTTAAGAACGGACAAATATAATGAAGACTTTTTATGACAATATTTTTTTCGGAACAACTGTCCGGGTTTCCGGACATCGCATAAGAACATTAAAAAATAATATTATTAATACAGTAATTGATTTTATTACTTATTTTGTATCCTGGAATTGCCGAAAATCAGTAGACGCATTTTTTGTTGTTTTCAAAATGAAAGGCAATCTCGCTATTATAGATTACTGGTAAACAAACGGCATTGTTCTACTTCCGAGAAATTCGAGGCTTCCCAAGTCTTGCGAGACATGAGCGAGACAAGAATAGATTTAGACACGCACCGCGACTAGCTGTGTAAGAGTGATAGAGATGAATGAACGTTTGTCTGGTATCTCTGTAGTGCAACCCACGCAGGAGCAGCGGAGCGAACCTTGATGAAAAAGTTTGTGTGTTGGCTTATTGCAATATTTGAAAAGGTCCTTCTCCATTTAAAAATGGATTTTAAGTATAAAAAGAAATCGCATGAATATCGAAAATATGGAAAACTACTGATAGTTAATTTTAATTCTTCGTATAAAAATAAATCATGTGATAGTGAGTATTGCGTCGATTCAGATTAAGGGACAACTTTCAACATCAACGGAAAAAATATTCTTACTGTAATGTACACACGGCGGCAGATCAACCTACCCAAAACTGTCAAATTTCTACAATCAATTGTGAACTTTACTGTTTGGTTATAAGGATCAATATTCATTGGAGAAATTTGACAGGTTTGGGTAGGTTGATCTGCCGCCGTGTGTACAGGTATTTAGAATGGTGAGTTTCTAAATAATTGAGTTTGATTTCTGTTTACGTTTTGTTTTTCGCATTTACAATAGTTGTATAAAATGAATAAATGGTGTGAAAGCTATAAAAATTATAAACATGTTTTCTTTACCTTTTCTTCGTTGGTTATTTTATATTCATTAAAGCTGGTATATCTAATAAATTATACATGCACTCGAGTTTTTCTAAATAATGATTTAAACTACTACTACTTACCCGACTGCTAAAACAACTATATAAAAACAATTATATACTCGTAAAAACCGGACTAACATAAAAAATAACTGTAAAGAGAATTAACTGAAAAGAAAAAAAACAAGCTCTACGATCCCAGAATTCAATTAGAGCAATGTTGAAAGCAACGTAAAATATTTCCTTGTCCGATACCTATACTTAAAAAATAAAATCAATAAATGTGTATTTATAAATGCATTGAATAATGATAGTTAATAATAATAAGCACTTGAAAACCTACATAAAAAACCATATTATTTAACAGAAAAATTTAATTACAAATATCTAGCTAACCCGATCATTCTTATACTATGTATAATATTGGGTATAGATGTGCCTCTCATAGAAAAAAGATGTACAATAGATGGCGCTACTTTTACGTGTCATATTTTGTCACTTATCTTATTCCTGTTTCCACATTCCGGATTTTTCATAGCCTATGTCACTCCCACAGTCAAAACAAATCTAACGACACCTCATATGTTAAAATCCATCATGCCGTTTGGGCTGTAGGGTGTATATGTATACATACATTCGAAAAACATAACCCTCCATCTGACGCAGTCGGGTAAAAATAAGTTTATCCCAATATAACAACGAGATTGTCTTTCATTTTGGAAAACAATAAAAAACGTGTCTACTTATTTTCGGCAATTCTGGGATACAAAATAAGTAATAAAATCAATTACTGTATTGATAATATTAATTTTTAATGTTCTCAAGTGATGTCTGGAAACCCGGACAGTTGTTCCGAAAAAAAATATTGTCATAAAGAAGTCTCCATTAATTTTTATCTATGTTTTTCGAACTTTAGGTGAATTAGCCCTACGTATTCCGATCACTGATTATGACATAATAAAATTATTTCTAAGATATTTGCCTAAAATTTTTAAAAAAAATATATAGTAGGTACCTACTATAAGTACTAAAATATTTAGTTTTAATGTAATAGTTTTTGGATACAAATTTTTTTTGTTAATATTAAATTAAAAAATGACATATTTTATGACATAATAAAATTATTTTTAAGATATTTGCCTAAAATCTTATAAAAAATATATAGTAGGTACTATAAATACTAAAATATTTAGTTTTAATGTTTTTGGATACAAAATGTTTTTGTTATAATTTTGATACCCTAACAAAAGTTTATGTTATTAACACTTGGTATGCTTTAAGTTTTTATTTCGTTTTTCCACGAATCACACAAGAATACAGATACCTACTTTACATTTTCTACAGACATACTATAAAAATCTGATAATACACACCTCCAATTTTCCCTGTAGGCCTCAGCTTTGGCATTCCACCAGCAAATAGACCACCAAGACTGGGGGGTCCACCTCCTCCACCCCCGTTCTGCATTGGAGCTCTACTTCTGACTCCATTACCAACATGTGACACACTACTACTAGCCGTATTTGATACTTTGCCTGATATATAAGGTCCACTTTTGTCAACAGTAACTGTCTTTTTTAACTTGGCACCCTGTCTTATAGAACTCAACAAGGCGCCCCTGTCATCTGATGAGCCACTCTTCGAACCACCTCCGAACATAGGAGGCGGTGGAGGCCCTGGCGGAGGCGGCGGGCCAGGCGGTGGCGGAGGCCTTGGTGCCATATCTATTAGTCTTCACAATATAATTAAACCACACCAAAAGCCATAAGTCGTGGAACACCACTGTTATTTTTCGAACTCAGCTTTTCACCAGTACTTGATATTGGATATTGAATGAACCTTCGCGGCTAGCGTTCGCGTTCACACTAGCACGTGATAACAACATACAGTGTTTAATACGTCACTTTGATCCATGTTATTTGTATAAAATAGGTAATGAAGAACCTTGCCCTAAAAGTTTAATCATTGTGGAAAATACGTAGACACTAGAAAATGTTTTGATTGGGAGTCGCTTCTTTAGAATCCCAGGTAGGGCTCGTAAAATTATAAGTTGTTTTTATTTACGTCTTGAATAATTGTTTAAGAGTAGCCTTACTAAGTTAGTTAGTAGCGTTTTTAAATTCGACCTAGTAAAAACGATAAAATGAACTGAACTCAGAGAACGAAGAATTCGTAGAATTCTCACAAATAAATATGGCTGACTGTGACTGACTCTGACTGACAGTATCAGCTGTCAAACAAGTTTACAGATAAAGTAAATAATGTTGTAACAGGTTATATAAAGTTTAAAATAGTAGTTTTTTATTATATTTTATTTTGGCTTAATTCTGGTATAAGGATTTACTGAATTTATTTGATCAACCTTCAAGGAAAAACCGATATTTTTTTAATAAACATGGCAGTCAACAACTTGTCAATAGGTATCATGTTGGTATTGAAAAAATCTGACATATTTCTTTTACAATCTAAATAATTTAATAATAACTTCCTTCCATATCTAAATCGTGGCGAGAGCCATCTTTCAAGAAATTGAATTGAACTTCCTTCTACGTGACAGGTTTCATTATTTAATTTAAACACGATATTACATTTTAAAAATGGGTACAGCGACAGATGTTGAGTTTCTATTTGATATGAGTAAAGCAGTAAAGCATTTTTATGAAACTCCGGTAATTTTTGTGACTAAAGTAGATTACTCTGACAATATTTTTAATGCTATGTGTGCAATACGTACGGCTCTTCAGACCGGCGCTAACGATGAAATAATTGATGCTTTAGCTGATTTCCATTTAAAATGGTTACATGCAGTCAATGAAATAGATAATTTCAAAAAGCGCATCGATGATCTCTCTAAGGAAGAAATGTATCAAGCTGTTAGTTACACAATTGATGCAATAGGATATCGTTTAAAATATTATCAAAAATACATGGACAGCTACCGTTCAAGTCTGAGTAATGAATATCAGGCAGGTTTACTTGCTGATATAGAAATAGTAGAAGAAATGCACAAAGACGTAACTCGTCTTTTATTAGAGAAATTAAGATGTTTTCGACAATTCATAGGTAATCAGGAATTTATAGTTAAAGTTAAGGAAGTAATAGAAGAACTTCTTAACTGGTATGACAAAATTTGCGATGAATTTTCTATGTGTTTAAGCAAATACATGCATCTTCATGTACCTCATTTAAGTACGGATCTAACAAAAACTCTTCAACAAATTGTTGATGAAATGCAAAATTCGACGTCACCGTCAACTCAAATGTTACTTGAAGAATTAAAGAGAAAGGGTAAAGATTTAAATACAATGATAAGAGGAACTGCCGGTCGTAACCTCGAAATCAGCAAAGTTGTTGAAAAAATTGCTATTTTGGACGACCGCATTCAACGCTTAGAACATGAACCATTGTCGGCTGCAGTAATGGCATTACAGCATAAAAAGGAATATTTAGAGAAAAGGCTCTTATCTCTTGAAAACTTAAAAACTACGATTAAAAATCTTCATGATGAAAGTGAAGTACAATTAGAGGATATAGCTGAAGAGGAACTTTGTGTATGTGAAGATTTTTTTCAGTTTAAAATTTTTAACCATTTATTGCCTCCTGAAGAACGAGAGCGTCTTATAACAGAACTGTGTTACCTATGGGATCTAGCAGTATTCGGAGAACGAAGCCACAAGTCTATAATTTCTATTTTAAGTGCAACTGATATAAAAGAAGAATTTGTTGATGAACTTGGTACTTTTTACATTGATGAACATAGCAGAAAGATTTACAAGATTCCAGAAGATGAAACTCGTTACCAACCAAATGAAAATAATGAGCTAGTTCCACTTTCAGATGACACCGAACATATTTTTTATTATGACGAATGTGGACGTTATTTTATTGATAACAAAACAAGACAACGAGTGTATAAAGCTCATGCAACTGCTAGTGAATATTTAATGGACTCTTCAGGAGTTCTTCTTAAAATTAAAGAAGACCGAGACGGTAAGACATATTACTATGATAACTTTGGTCGTTACTATATTGACGAAGAAGAAAAACATATTTATCGTGAAATGGATTCTACCAGTGAATATGAAAATGATGGATTGGGAAATCTTGTTCGTATACGAGACCATCTAGATATATTCGAACCTTGTCCAGACGATGCTCATGTAACTGATGAATTTAAATATTTAAAACAAACTGTTGGACAAGCCTTACGAGAGAGTATTGCTGATGCTATTTTGCACCAACCAGCTGATCCTATAAAATATTTGTCACTACGTCTTATTAGATATAGAGAAAATATAGAGCTTCAAAATAAAAGAAATGTAGAAAAAGAAGAGCTGGAAGTAGAACGGGAAATAAGATTTAATGAAGAAAAAGCAGCTGCAGAGAGGGCTGCAATGGAAGCGGCATTACTTGCTCAAGGAGGCAGTGAAGCTAGCTATGATTCTAATTTATATAAATATGCTTCTTTGCACCAAAATGATGCACCTTCTGCAGGAGCAAGTTCCAAATAACTAAATATTATATCTCAATTTACCTTTTAACATTTTTAAAAGTAACCTTTAGCATAGGTAATCATTTTTCAAGTATTTACCATTGGGACGCTTTATTGCGCTAAGGTTATGTTGCATTCAATTAACAACGTTTTCTTATTATTGACAATAAGTGTTCGTGTAGGTACATGCATGAGTGATTGAACCAAGACAATAGATCGTCACGTCGATTTTACAAATCTTTAACACCTAACTTGCCACGAACCTACGCGAACTTGACTTAATAACTTGTATGAAAAAGAAAAAAAATATTTTTCAATGATAGGAATAGTGGGGCCTCGCAAGTAATGATTTTTAAATGATATTTAGTTCCCCACGATCTAGTATATTTGATATCGAAAGTACAAAGCCATTAATGACTTACAAACAGTACTCAAAAAATGTTAGGCGTAACTTAAGAGTATTCTTTGCTTACGGGGCTCTTCTTATAGAAGTTTACGATTTGTTTAGTTTTATGTTTTGCATTACTTATTTAATGTTATGCCTTGTTCCATAAACAATTTTATATTACGTTTCTTTTAGTATACACAGATATAAAAGGTTAAATACTCCACAATGGGTTTTATTCATGAAGCTGAGGATGCAGCTTCATGGTTTTATTTATTTATTCATTAATTTCAACCTGTCTAAATGAAGGCAGGCCTCCAACAAAATGGACCGACGATGCTGGTAAAGATCAGGGTGGCCGCTGGATGCGAGCAGCACAAAACCGGTCATTATGGGGATTCTGGGGATCCTCGTGAACTCATTAGTTTCTGTCAGAACGGTGTCGATTCTTAGAATTTATTATAATATGAATGTATTTGATTACCTACTTTATTTCTGATAACGTGGAAGAATACCATTGTTAGGTACTACACACAAACCCAAGAGGCTTAAGTAGTACCCCATATTATAAAAGTAATGTATGTTTTGATTCCGATAATAAATAAATAAATAAATAAATAATAAATCAGGATAGTGATATATGTGTGTGTGTGTGTGTGTGTGTGTGTGTGTGTGTGTGTGTGAGGGTGTGTGCGTATGTGTGTGTGTGTCTGTGTGCGTGTGTCTGTGTGCATGTGTGTGTGTGTGTGTGTGTGTGTGTTTGTGTGTGTGTGTGTGTGTGTGTGTGTGTGAGGTGTGTGCATGCGCAAAAAACTAACTAGGCTATATCATTCTTTTAAAAACATTTTCAGTCTCTTCCTATGTTAAAGCTTCATTCCACCAGTATTTCTTTACATTCATGTCTTCCTATGGTATATATTTACTTTTTTATTAACAAAATTATAAATAAACAGTGACTGGCTACTGTATTGCCGTTCTGCAAACAGTGTGTACCCTACTAGACTACAATAATGTGTCTGCGTCTCTGTATTAGTTTATTTGGGTCAAATGGTAAACTTTTGTGTATTTTCAAAGTTACATTAACATTTATATTTTTCTAACCGTAAGTAGATTGCTGATCCTGTAAAGATTATCTCAAGAGTATTTCCATGGTTTAGAGTACATTATTTTATTAAGTGACCTTTGGGATCTTTCCAGTTCGAGAAGCTTGGTTTTTGTAGCACCACCCCATACAGTAAGTTACTACAGATTATGCTAAAGCAATATAAATTCGATACTGACTGACTTACTTGACTGATTCCTTTGTTATAATAATAATTGAGATTTCCATGATTAAAATAATATTTTAAAATTAAAAATCTGTTTTTATTACTGGGCTAGGCTGATCTAAATTAATTTTTAAACTGACTTTCAACAAAAGCAGGAGGTTATCCTTTTTTTATAGTCGATTAAAATTTGACCGATATATCGATATATCGTTTTATTTTCGAGATATATCAAGACGATATTGATACTTTTAAAAATATCGATGTATCGATATAGGTATCGATATTTGTTTTCAATTTCGACATCCCTAGACTGAGGTATTGGTAGTCTTGGTAGTTAGCTTAAAAACAAAACCTCATTTAAATCACAGACGTATAATAAGAAGCAGACCAAACATTATTTCACAACTACATACATGAGAATAAAATAATATTTCTACTTCTTTCTCTCCAACCACAAATTAATAAGACTATCTCGTTTCTTTTTACTGTTGCAACACTTCCACACACATAGACAAAATGCGACGTGAGGCAAAACGTCATCTTGCTAAGCTACAAGTAAACGACAAATGGCGTCCTAGACTTGTCATCAAGCGGCGTACAGGAGATTGCTTTTCGCTTATTTTTGCGATTTAATAAAGTTTAAGAGCCAAAAGTACAAAAATAAAATGGTGAAGTGTAGTGCACCTTTGTGCGGCAACTCCTCATGTAGGAAAACACCTGAAATTACTTTCCATCGGTAAGTTTTGTTGTGCCATAAAATCTCCTATTGGGTTTTTCGTCACTAAGTGATTATTATTAATCTTTTGGCATTGTAGAAGCAGTGAATAATTGTCAAAAGTGCAAATCTCGTAAAAACTAAACGTAAAGTAGTTTTTAAAAGATTATTGTGGTAACAATAGGCAATTAATTATTAACCCCGATCTCGTTTGACGTTTCATATACTTGTACAATTTTACAGGGCCTTATTAGGAATATTTTTGAAGATTGATTAGATTAAAGTATGCAATTTAATATATCTTTATGGATAAATTTTAATAATGAAATCGTTTTCAGGTTTCCAAAGGATGATCATTTAAAAAAAATGCCTGGTTGAGTAATATGAAAAAAGAACATTGGCAGCCCAAATCATCTAGTGAAGCATTTTGAAACTCATATATTGGATCACAGAGTGGCTACCGTACAGTTCTTGCTCTTAGTGCGATTCCATCAATTGTCGATTCATCGTACCGAGAAGAAGTAAGTGTCCACATATCTTTTTTACGTACCTACCTATCCAAACCGTCTTGAGTTAAAGGAAATATTGAAAGCTATTGAACTTTAAATTTAACTTAACTTTAATTTTTTATTTAATTTATCCTAGGCCTATGTCCAGCAGTGGACGTGTGTAGGTTGTTGATGATGATGATGATAAAACCCTGTCCTACCCCTTTAACTCTATGCTAGTCGTGGGGATGTATTCTTGTATGAAAATGTGCATAAAATAATAACTTTTTTAAATTTGTTTTTCAGAATTTATATAATCTTCACTTAAAGGTCCAGTAAAAAGAAATGCCAGTGGAGATCATGTTTTGAAGAATTTGCAAAATTTACAGCCGAGTACCTCAAGTGTACTACATTATGTGAGTTAATATAAATATTATATTGTTGTACAGTATTAAATGGTATAACATGACGAAGATGGGTCTGAGCAGTCACTCAACTGCATTAATTTGAAATATACAGAAAGTAATAAATGTATTTATTTTCAGAAACCTTCTTCGTCATCTTCATCTTCAACCTTTGGTTTCGCAGTCAGGGTCGCTGACTTCTCGACCACCCGGCGCGGCGGTCTTATCACTAGTTTTAAACATTGTGACATTATTAGAAATAGAAATATAAATATATTTATTGTCTTTCTACATTTTTATACAAAAGATAAGAAAATCTACAGTACAAACAGTGCAATTAATACTTAAAAACCAATTTATATAAAAATAATTTATGAAAAAAATAAAATAAGAAAAGACAAAAAGGAAATGGCTCAGCCTAAGTTAGTTGAGGCCTAGACCTTAACCAACGCTGTTTTTCAGCCACTCCCTGTACTCTTGAGATGTCAAAAGAGTTTGCCAATAGTGTTTGCCAAGAGGACATACATGTTTTCACATTAATTTTGCATAATTTTTTTTACAGTTTATTAATTATTGTAATTATTATTTTATTTAAAAAAATACCAGCAGAGTATGTTGTTGTTTTTATTTATTTTATTTTAAGGGTTCCGTACCCAAAGGGTAAAACGGGAACCCTATTACTAAGACTCCTTTTTCAACGATTCGACGTGGCGGGAATAAAAGCGGGAGTTTTCGAAGTAGACGTGGCGGCGACTCGACGTAGCGGGACTCGACGTCAAGGGAACAAATCTTCCGTCCGTCCGTCTGTCACCAGGCTGTATCTCATGAACCGTGATAGTTAGACAGTTGAAATTTAATGTTGATGTATTTCTGTTGCCGCTATAACAACAAATACTAAAAAACAATAAAATAAATATTTAAGGGGGCTCCCATACAACAGGCATGATTTTTATAGAACAATTACACGAGATAATGGTACGGGACCTTTCGTGCGGGAGTCCGACTCGCACTTGGACGGCTTTTTTTAGTTTACCAACTGTTCATACATTTTATTAAGTTAATTATGTGGCGTCGTCACAGGCAGATATAAGGTAGATACAGAGATAGCCTGACACTCAATGATAGATAACGTTAGCATTCTACTGGTAAAATCGAATGAGTATCTTCAAATTTCTTTTTAATATTATCCTCTTCATAACATTACTATAGATGTAGGTACTTGAGGTCCCTTGCGTGCCTGAGTTCGGCCCCTTTTATTGTAAATGTGTGCGTGACATTTGTCTGTAGGCGTAATCGGCACGCTTTTTTATTGTAATGTTACGTCTGCTTCTTATTATACGTCTGTGATTTAAATTTAATCAGGTGCGTTCCGTTTTACGCAGAGAGAGCTTACAATATCTTTTGGTCTGGCAGTATGGTGTTGGGGCTGGGATTTAATATTTTGTATGATGAGTTCCCAGGCTTGTGGTAGATTCCAACCATCTTCTCTGTTGAACATGACTCTTCACTCTCCCTCCAAGAAGTCAGCTTTTATTTTACTTACCATTGTTCTGATTTTTTTTTTATCGCTCTTGATAACCGAGCTGCAATGTATACCGTGTTTTAGTGAATCTATTTCTTCTGCATAGATGTTTTTTTACTTTTAGTACTGGCAATTCCGTCCGCGTCTACGATTTGTTTCTGAAGTGAAGGAGGTCGTCGATGACTTAGCGATTATACAAAATTACAAAGGAAAACTGTTTTAGTGTGAATTTACTGTTTACCTCTAGTTTTTTTAGTGTAAGCATATAAATATACACATCATGGCTGGCGCAATGTTATTCGAGAGATCACGCCTCTCGTCGACGAACAGAGACGAAGACGTCCGCATGACCGACAAAATGGTTAGCACTGGCGAGGTGCCCGAGGATGACGAAGAAAACATAAGAGCTAAGGAGCAAGGGATCCTGAACCTTGGTGAAAAATACAAGAAAGAAGGCAAAGCTAAAGAACTAGCTGAACTCATCAAAGCGACAAGACCGTTTCTCAGCCTCATAAGTAAAGCAAAAGCAGCAAAACTCGTCCGTTCACTGGTGGATTTCTTCCTAGATTTGGAGGCAGGTATTGGTATTGAAGTTCAACTGTGTAAAGAGTGCATAGAATGGGCGAAGGAAGAGCGTCGCACATTCTTGCGACAGTCACTGGAAGCCAGGTTGATCGCTTTGTATTTCGACACTGGTATGTACACAGACGCCCTGGACCTGGCTACGGCCTTACTAAAAGAACTCAAGAAGTTAGATGACAAGAACTTACTAGTTGAAGTTCTGCTTTTAGAGAGCAAAACTTATCATGCACTTAGCAATTTACCAAAAGCTCGTGCCTCTCTTACTTCTGCCAGGACAACGGCAAATGCAATCTATTGCCCCCCGAAAATGCAAGCAGCCCTTGATTTACAGTCTGGAATTCTTCACGCTGCTGATGAGCGTGATTTCAAAACTGCTTACTCATACTTTTATGAAGCTTTTGAAGGTTATGATGGCGCAGATAGCCCTAAAGCATTGACTGCTTTAAAATACATGTTGTTGTCGAAGATTATGCTGAATCAAGCAGAGGAAGTGGGTAATGTGTGTGGAAGTAAGACTGCTCTTAAGTATGCTGGGAAAGAGTTGGAAGCAATGCGGGCAGTTGCTACTGCTTCCCATAAAAGGTCACTTGCTGATTTTCAAGCTGCATTAAAAACCTACAAGCCTGAGCTTGAAGAAGATGCTGTAGTACGTGCCCATCTTGGTGCATTGTATGACACTATGTTGGAACAGAACTTATGCCGTATTGTAGAACCTTACATGCGAGTGCAAGTTGACCATGTTGCCCGTTGTATCCGTCTGCCTGTAGTTCAAGTAGAAAAGAAACTGTCACAGATGATTTTGGATAAGAAATTGAATGGCATTCTGGATCAAGGAGAAGGAGTACTTATTGTGTTTGATGAATCCCCGCTGGAGAAGACTTACGAGACTGTTCTTGAAACCATCCATCACATGAGTAAGGTTGTTGATACTCTGTACCAGAAAGCCAAGAAACTTTCATAGACCCATGTGTAAATTTGTTGTAGCATTAAAGTATATATATCAAAATAACCATAAATTTTCAGTTTAAACAATTATTGTAAATGAAACTATTTTTTGAATGAATCCAAAATTTCATTATTTGTATCTACCACAATGTTGTAAGCTAAATAGTGACATGGTAAAATAATTATGCAAAAAAATTGTAAAAAGAGTTTTAGAAATTGGGGAATAGCTATGACATTGTTGCAGATTTTCTGTAGGTGTTTTATTACTCTTCAAGTTCTCACCATCAGATAACTAGATACTTCTTTGCAAAGAGATGCAACATTTTGAAATAATACTTATTCTTTTGAGTTAGCATTACCTTTTTTAACTTAAGCTAGTGAAAAATTATAATATTCTGTTTTATTGAGAAAAATAAAAGGTGTTCTCCAAAATGTTGTTATTGATTCAACTCCCACCCACATGCTGGTTTGGCAAGTCATGTTGTTATTTTAACTGTTGGCAAACACCTCACTGATTCATTCATATGCACACAATTGTGTAGTAGTACCACACTAGTTCAACAGAAATAGGTTACAGCCAGTTAATTACATTATGACCTTTTAAATTCAAAATTAAATAAATGCATCCTAATAAAGGTAATTTACAGTAAAATTACAGTATAAAGTTCTACTTTTTTCACTTACAAATATTGATGGTATTATTTGGACTAACTTTCGCTATACCTACATACCTATCATTAGTTGAAATTGAAAAGTTATTTACTTATAAGTAGGTAGGATTTGAGTAAGACAGATGGCTTGCATTGCAGTGGCTGCTCAGCAATGGCCTCAATTGCCTTATTTGAAAGAAGTGGTTTACATTGAAATTACTGGTATGGAATAGACTACAAAACTATAATTTTTCTAAGCTAAGATGTAATAAGTTCCATCCTACGTATGTACTGACAGCAAAGTTACAATATTATTATTCTATTATGTTCTTTACACCTATGTTTTTGTTACACTTAGTTATTTCGGCAATGACCTATTTAAATGTATTAGTTTAAACAATACTTGGTGTAACAATAAACAAATCTGTTTAAATAAATGTCACTATTCCTTACAACTGGGGTTACTTTATGCAAAATACCCACCTACCTAATGTTTAATTTCTTATCTCATCTTATCTTAGTGGGGCCTGCCGAGGTTTTCTTCTCCCATTAGCACTTCGACTCGATGTTTAATTTACTAGACATACAAATTTTAGAAGAAAAAAAAACAATATTTAAAAATATAAGTTTAATAATATATATTCAGAAATTTGTTTTTTTTAAAAACTACGTTACTATTATCACAATGTACGTACCTACCTACATACCCATCTCCTTATTCTGTACTAGCTGTGCCCCGCGGTTTCACCCGCGTTCTATTAGTCATAGCGTGATTTAATATATATATATATATATATATATAAGGCCTTCCTCAATAAATGGACTATTCAACACAAAAATATTTTTTCAATTCGAACCAGTAGTTCCTGAGATAAGCGCGTTTAACCAAACAAACAAACTCTTCAGCTTTATAATATTAGTATTTCATCTTATTATCACAGAGTATTTCGTATGAGCACCACCTACCTATACCAAGTTGATTCCGTTAGATGACATCATCAGAAGAGCAAACACGAAACAAGTATTTGTATAGCGCAGTAAACAGCGCGTAAAACTCCCAACAGAATTGAAAAACGTAATACCTATCAATGATTTTAAAACAATAGGTATAAAGATCTTCAAATTCAAATGAACAAAACTTTATTTTTAAAAAGCACTAATAAATAATATTAAAAGCTTAGATGAATGATTGGTTTCGCTGCGCTCGACCGCAGCGAGACCAATCATTCATCTAAGATTATAAGGTAATATTGTATTTTTTCACATTCAGTAACTTAGAGGAACCTGCTTATTTATAATTATAAGTTTAATTAATAAAAAAATATATTAACAAGTTGGTTTTGCTTTATTCAAACAACAGATTTGAGGTCCAGGGCTTTACCACGAGCTCTTACAGCAGTATTTTAGCAGTGTTGTTGCAGTTGTGTAGCGGCGTATATACACGCGCCTCGTTTTCACAGCTGTTAGTTTCTTAATTTCATTAGTATTTTTCCCTTCATGTATGATGATGGTGATACTGATGAATGAGAAGTAGAAATGATACACCAACCCCTCGAGTCTCTCAGTAAAGATATGGGGCTTTACTACAGACTTCTTGAGAGAATTTGAAAAGTGACGTTGCACTGTTTTGTTTATTTGCCAACACTTATGCACAGTCACGAATACTTAACGTTTAATAATCCACCATTATTTCACATTAATTTTCGACATAATATACATTTTAGAAAATAAAACAAAACCGCAGACATCTATAGCTCAGACAGGTCATCGCAAAACAATCGCAACACGGTAATAGAACAAGATTATTTGAGTCGCATTATGTACAGAATTATTTAATTATATTTTTCAATTATATTTATAACGGTAACCCAAAATTCACCAATATGTTTGTGAAGGTATTTCCATTAACATTTTTTTTAATGCTGATGGTTGTATTATGCAACCATCAATTACTGCATTTTCTGGAACAAACCAATGTTTTTATTTAATTATATGTATGAACTTATGTCCTACACATATTCATCATTTAATAAAGGACATTCCAATACTTGTGTACAGTGGCGATAAAATATATAGTATATCTTGCAACTCGTTTCTGACTCCAACCAATTGTATTGTCAGACAACTTGTATTGACAGACCTTTGAATACCCACCCTCACAAAAAAACGAAATAAACATGTTTAATTTTTGTCTAAGACTTTCATTACAATTAATGATTAAACGAACTTACCTTAGTGAAGTTCTATCATAATTATACGAAGCGCTTCGTCCGAAGAGATTAGTATTGCTTTTTGATTTTTAACATGTAGTAACGCCTTAGTGATACCGCTTTACACTATGGTTGAGAGAACTATGGTTTTTTTTTTTTTGAGGGTTATCTTTGAATCGTGATCAGTTGTCACTCGGCTCGACTGGTCATTTAGTTTAGAGTAAAACATTTTATGTCGGTATATATTTTTGACATTATATTTCCTTGTAAACTAAGGGGTTACACTGAGGGTGGGAGGGAACGCATACTAATCTCTTCGGACGAAGCGCTTCGTATAATTATGATAGAACTTCACTAAGGTAAGTTCGTTTAATCATTAATTATACTTCGCGCTTCGTCCTCGAGATTAGTATTGCTTTTTGATTTTTAAACAACATGTAGATATTGAGAGTTGTTAGGAAATTATTGTCAATAAAATACATAT
This sequence comes from Eudonia lacustrata, assembly GCA_947562085.1. Taxonomy (NCBI): domain Eukaryota; kingdom Metazoa; phylum Arthropoda; class Insecta; order Lepidoptera; family Crambidae; genus Eudonia; species Eudonia lacustrata. The sequence continues at coordinate 12,041,446 of OX387318.1, read as the reverse complement.
ATTTCACTATTTCTTTAATTGTGAAACAGCAAATATTAATTTCAACAAATTGCAAATTAATTAATAAATAAACAACTTTCCTAAGTTTATTATGATTGCTAACATAATTATTACATTTTTAATGATATCATAATCACACCTTAGAATCGTGGATGATAATAATTTTAATCATTATTGTTAATAATGGCATTTGGAAATGCTGAATTTTCATTTATATTCACAATGTTTCTATTGTAATACTTTGCAAACGTGTTGGAGTTACCACTCCATCCGGCTGTGTTTCGAATAGTATCAATACTAACGCCCAATGAGAATGCACGAGACGTTGCAGCGTGTCGTGTACTGTGCGCTGCGAACATTGTTGTGTCTATGCCACACTCGCCAAGCGTACACTTGATCCAGCGGCTGAGCGTTTGGGAGCCGACCTCATTATGAGGCTTTTTTATACCAATAAACAAATTTTCTGATCGCCTAAGTCTTTGTTTTATTTAAATAACACTCTAATGTTTTTGCAGGGCAAACAGAAGGTTTATCATTAAAATAGGGTAAGAGAATAACTGGTTGTTTCGAGCCTGGGCGAGAAGTTTTTAATAAATCGGGAATTTTTATAAAAACTTGTGTATTGGACAATTTAATATTACTAATACTTATTTTGGAAAGAGTTTGAACTCTATGTGCTGTAGTGAGAGCTAATAGGGTTATTGTTTTTCTAGATAATCGATCCTGGGATAAATCTTCATTTGGATACCATGTACTCAAATGATCAAGAACACAGTTAGTGTCCCAGGTAAAACTATATTTTGGAAGAGGAGGTCTCATTCGAAAAACTCCTTTGAAAAACCGAGTTAATCTATCATCTTTAGTTACCGCAGGGCTTATTATAAGTGACAATGCGGATCTATATGTATTCAATGTTCCGTATTGACAACCATCGTTGAACATTTGAGTTAGAAAGGAAATCACAATCGGAATAGATGCTTTATAAGTATCAATTGAATGAGTTTTACAATATAACCACCATTTACGTAAACAGACATCGTATTGTTTTATGGAGTTGTCAGATAAGGAGGATACCATGATGTCCAATGACGCTCTTGGAAGACTTCTTCTGGTCAGCGCTTCCCGGATAACACTCCTGCAACCAGGGTAAGGGAAGACTGTATCCGGCGAGAACTGGAATGAGATGACAGAACATTATCGTTCGGTGCGAACGTCACTAGTTTTGAAATCAGTAGATTTCTGAATAGTGGGTACCAAGGCTGGGTTGGCCACAGAGGTACGACTACGATGCCCTTAGCTTGATCGGAAACAATTTTTCTTAGTGTTTTAAGTATCATGGAAAATGGCGGAAAGGCATAAATAAACATGTTAGACCATTTAATTGTGAAAGAATTTACTGCAATTGCGTCCGGGTCTCTTTGCCATGAGACATATTTGGTGCATTTATTATTCAAGCGACTAGCAAATAGGTCTACTTCGGGCCTACTAAATTTATTCACTAATTCTTGGAAAGCCCAATCGGCCAATTCCCATTCGATATCTGGATGAGTTTTACGAGACTCTGCATCTGCAACTACGTTGTCACATGACCTAATATAAGCTGCAAAAATAAAGATTTTTCGGGTTTCACACCATTGCCAGATTTCTCTGGTTATTTGAGATAAATGGGGAAATTGAACACTGCCTATGCGATTGATGTAAGATATAGCAGTGGTGTTATCTATGCGCAATAGAATCTGACAATCGTTCAAATTTTTTGCAAAGATTTTTAAAGCTATGAAGGAAGCAAGTAATTCAAGATAATTTATGTGTTGTTTTTGTTCATGATGTGACCATTGACCCCCCGCAGTATTATTGTTACAACAAGCACCCCACCCCGTTGTTGAGGCGTCAGAGTAAATTTCAGTAATATATTGGTCATCTCTAATTTGGCGTACCGAATGAATTACATTGTTAAGCCACCATTTTACGTCAGGCACTATAACGTTAGGTATGTTCATGAACCTCTCATAGTTATTATGATTTTTTAAATTAATAAACTTTGCACGCTCCATTTCTTTCGTGTATAGCCATCCGTACTCAATGGCTGGACAAGCTGATGCAAGTAAGCCAAGTATTTGCGCAAACTTTCTTATTTTGCAGCGTGTTAATTTAAGAATGTTCTTTAATTCAGACCTCATACGCAATCTTTTCTCATTAGGTAAACTTAGAGTCATAGCATGTGTGTCTATAATCATTCCCAATAACTTACAGGATTGTGAGGGTATAAGGTAACTTTTTTCCTCATTTATGATAAAGCCTAAAGAAGTAAGTAAATTACGAGTCATGTCAATGTTTTTTAAACATGATTGATAAGAATCGCCAATTAGAAGCCAGTCATCTAAATACAGAGTCGATAGTAATCCGATAGAACGCAATATTTTAGTAACTGGTTTCATTAACTTTGTAAAAATATATGGAGCTGTGCTTAAACCGAATGGGAGTACATTAAACTGAAAGATTTTTCCCTCAAAATTAAAGCGCAGGTACTTTTTTGATCCGTCGTGGATTCTAATTAAAAAATATGCATCTTTGAGGTCAAGGGTGGACATAAAATAATTTTGAGATATTAACTTTAATGCAGTGCGTAAGTCTTCAAGTTTGAAGTGGTCAGTAGTTATATATTTATTTAATTGTTTGAGGTTTAAGATGAATCTCATTTTTCCATTAGGTTTTGGTGTGAGAAAAAAACTTGAAAGAAATTGTCCACGACATGGTTGGCATTCTGAAATGGCACCAATTTGTAAAAGGTTATTTATTGCTTCAGTTAGTTGGTCTCTTTCGGTTTCTGCATAAGTCCGCAAAGGAGGCTCTAAATATTGGAAAACAGGGGACGTAAATTTAATTTTGTAACCTTCGATCCACGATAGTAAGGTACGATCGTTCGTAATTTTTGACCATTGATAGTGGAAAAGTGATAAACGTCCAGCATACTTAACTGTACTTAGTAACGCCGGCGGGCTGTCGGCGGTAACGGCGGTGGTGGCGGCGGTGGAGGTGGAGGAGGAGGCGGAAGCCACGACGTCCTCGAGGAGTGCGCGTACGGCTCTGGGGGAGGCGGCGGGCGCTGGGCTGCAGGCCCTCGGCTCCGTACTGGGGCAGTCGGCGGCCTGCGCGCCGATGCCGGAGTCTTCCGGTTTAAAGGCCTCGGAAGGGGCATATTTGATTGTTTGGGTTGGTTTTTATTAGCAATAGCTGCTTTCAGTTCCACACCAATTTGTTAACCGCCTTCGCAGATTTAATTGTTTCTGCTAAATTTTCTCCGAATAAAAATGAGTCTATTTTTGTGTTGGTAAGGTGTTCTTTCATTTCTCTTTTCAATGAGGAAATAATGAAAAATTTTCTGGTCCCTGAATCAGAATGTTGTATATCACAGAGTATACGAGTTATGTCCATAAGCTTTTGTAACAAGTCGTTATCTCTTTCTTTAAGATTGAGTTGAGCATTGATAACTTCGCTTAAACAGGATATGGCGCTTGCCATTTGTCTTTGCTTGGCTTCAATCCCCTTGTCACGTTTAATTGAAGCGTCTGCAAGAGCTGCTTTGATTTCTAAATTAATCTTAGGAGCTCCTATGTATGTACAGTTTGAGGGCAGGGGGTATTTACATATTAAATTCTTTCTAACTTCTTTAGTAAGGCCTTCTTGCACTATGTGTTGTAAGCGAGATGCCAGTTTTGTACGTATTTCATTGCCGAATTTAATTTCTGATGTTGGGTCATCGCCCAAATTCTCTAGTGCATCGGTATCCAATTCCACGGGTTCTGATGGTACCGCATTGGATTCCGGAATCAAATCATTTTTGATAGTTTCAGAGGTCTGAACTGATGTCGGGACTTCTTGTGACAGATCAGATGTCTTATTTACTGTAACCGGGTCCTCAACCAAGGTTTCATTGCCTTCTGGTAACCAGTCGTCTGGATTCAAGAGTGGAGGAGACGTCTCTGGAATAAGCGCCAGATAGTCGGTATTAGGAGAGATTTACAGTATCGATTATAATGATTCACGAAAAGCGTGAGTGAAGGATAACATGAACTCGTCCCGATGACGGCCCTGACAATATCCTTATTGATGGTGTAAGCGTAAATACGCTACTAAATGTCCAGATTATAATAATATGTTAACACCCGTTTTCATTACTATTTTTTACAAACAAGAATGATTTGTAATAGAGATAAAATTTTAATTGTATTTTGTACTTACTTATTTACTAAACTATAAGAACAATAATATTGCTTTCTTAATTGTAAAGAAATTAATAATAAATTCCCTTTATTGAGGGTATTTTTTTTTTTTTTTACTTGATTATTACTACTTATATAAAAAATCTTTTTATTTTATATGTAATAGGGTGTAACTTAAGTATTTCACGGTTTTGTAAAGTTCCCGCTGAATTTTACGGTAACCGTTACATTTTTTAATACGATGAAATAGTCCAGTTGACTATTTCGTTTGTATTCTTCTGGAGAGAAATGTCAAAATAACGAGAAAAGATAAAACATATAAATAGGTAGGTACCTGGTTGATGAACGACGCTCTGCAATCTTGGATCGCGTGTTGGTGAATCTTCTATTTGAGAATCACTATCTGAGTCCCTTCTACGACGTATTTTCTTTTTGAGTTTTTTCACTTTTCGCAGTAAATTGACTAAATCAGACTCTAAATCCTCAGAGTGCTTTCTTTTCGGCATTTTTTGGATATAAATGCGTAACTACTAGATAACTGTGTTGAGCGGTGAAGCACTAAAATGCGAATGACCAGTCGAGCCGAGTGACAACTGACCACGATTCAAAGATAACCCTCAAAAAAAAAAAACCATAGTTCTCTCAACCATAGTGTAAAGCGGTATCACTAAGGCGTTACTACATGTTGTTTAAAAATCAAAAAGCAATACTAATCTCGAGGACGAAGCGCGAAGTATAATAGAGGAAAAGTATCAATATATGTACACACACCGGCACAATTAGGGGAACATAAAAAAAAGGTCGATTTAGTTCAATACTTTTGGGTATCTTGCCAAGTTGTTATAATTTATATATGTGCAAGTGCAAGTGCAAACTTCTCAATTACAAGTGTGATGACAGGTTTTATGGCTCTTTAAGAATTTGTTGACACTTACCGTTAGAATTGCTTCTGATAAGATGTTTGTTGAGTGCTGTGCATAGTTACTGTGGCTCATTCTTCATTCATTGTTTATTTTTGAATTGTGTACACCATCCTGATACAAAATGAGTGATTTGCCAGCAACTTCAGCGGCTAGGGCTGTAACCATGATCGAAGAGGGGCATACCTACCGTTCAGTAAGCAGAGCTTTGCGTGTATCGACATCGGTGATTTATCGTATTGTTCAACGCTACAGGGAGACGGGATCTTACGTGCGGAAGCGAGGAAAAGGCAGAAATCGGGCAACAAGCGCCGTTGATGACCGTTTTATCACCTTAGAAACTTTACGAAATCGTCAACAAACCGCTGTTGACCCGAAACCAACTGGTCATCAAAAAAAAATATGCCCAAATGGTCCGGAACGTTAATGTCAGTGAACGGACAGTTAGGAGACGACTAACTGAAGTTGGATTAAGGTCTTATGTGCCAGCAAAAGCACCTAAACTCCTGGCAGCCCACCGAGTGGCAAGATTGGCGTTCGCTCGTGAGCACCGAAATTGGACAATTGAATGGATTCGCGTTCTATTCACTGATGAGAGCCGATTTTGCGTAAATTTCATTGATGGTAGGGAAAGGATGTGGAGATACCGTGGAGAACGGTACAACCAGACAAATTTCACAGAAACGGTGTCGTATGGTGGAGGCTCAGTTATGGTATGGGGTGGCATATGTTTAGGAGCTCGCACAGAGTTAGTGCTTATTGAAAATGGATCCCTCACTGCACATCGATATGTAACAGAGATCTTAGAACCATATGTGATGCCTTTTGCCCCATTTATTTTTTAAAAAACAGGCTATGTGTAGCTTAATTTGGTTTAATTTAAATTATTTTGAGGCTATGTGATTATTTTGTAACAGCAAAATACTATAGAAAATAAATTCATTGAAAAAATCGACCTTTTTTTATGTTCCCCTAATTGTGCCGGTGTGTGTAGTTATATTTCAAAATTATTTTTACCCATCTCTAAAAACGTCCAGCTACCAAATTGCACCTCCGATAACGGGGTTTAAATTACATACATAGTTTTCTAAATAGTGAATAATAATAAACACAAATAATTAAATAAAAACATTGGTTTGTTCCAGAAAATGCAGTAGTTGATGGTTGCATATGTTCAATACTACCACCAGCATTAAAAAACATGTTAATGGAATGGACCTTCACAAACATATGGTGAATTTTGTGTTACCGTTATAAATGTAATTGAAAAAATAATTCTGTACATAATGCGACTCTATTAATTTTGTTCTATTACCGTGTTGCGATTGCTTTGCGATGATCTGTCCGAGCTATGTCTTCACTTTCCCGCCAAGAACTCCCTGTTCTTAGCTGTGAAACATTTGATGTCTTTTGTCTATATTGTCACTTGGTAGTCAAATATTTAAAGGTGCGTACAGAAATTTGTGTTTTATAGCTGTAGTATGAGGTCCGCTGTTTGGTCTGTTTTGTTGGAATATTTTTTGACCATATTTTTCAAAAATATTATATGTAGGTCATCTAGTAATAATAATAAATATAATAATACTGCTGCTTTAAGCTCATGGTTAATGCCCAATAACCGATGGTAGCTATCACGGTCACCCATCCGTCCGACCGCGTCAAACAGCATTGTTTCGCTTGTTGAACTCTTCCGTATCTTCGGGCACGTCCCAGCGCGGATTCCAGAAGCCGTCAGGCGTTCGGGGCCGAACGGGGTTGTTCTTGCCGCGGTGCTTGGAGCACTCCTCCATTTTCTTGGCCAACATCTCCGGGTCGTTTTTGTACAGCTCATCGTAGAACTGTTGGAATTAAAAGGCCTATTACATGTTGACCGTGATTTTTGCATAAAATGCCCAACTTCGGCGTTCTTGTTCAAAGAAACGGAAACTCTTAGACAATTTTGACTTATTGTATGATAGAGAATAGTTATTAGTATAATTCGTAGTGGCCTCGCTTTCTGCAATTTTCCCTTATCCATTTATATAAAGCCAAAATTCCGAGGCTAGTTTTCAAATAAATACGCTGACGATAATCAATCTCATGGATTAAACTACTTTACTAAGCAAACGAAATGAAAAATATATAATAATATCTCTTAAATAGTGTTTAAGTTCGTAGCGGCCTCAGTATTTCGAAATATGAATGGAATATCTACAAAAAAAATCTTATTCAAAGCCATAAAACAAATGTAATTACAATTGCAAAAGTAGCATTTTGTGCAATTGTAATTACATTTATTTGAAGTTTAATAATTTTTATCCTTCAAAAAAGTATATAATTTGAAATCTTATAAACTAACGTTGATTCTGGTGTACATTTTACTTAATAATATTAATGAAGTAAGGAGATATTTACAGCTAATTCCGAACGTTTTATGGCTTTGAATAAGATTTTTTTTGTCCGGAAGTCCTGGTTCAATTTCTAGGTCGGGTAAAGCGTGTTTCAGATTACCCGATGCAAATCCTGCGTTTTTGATCATCAACCTGCATTTGTTGTAGCGATCCCTTGATTTTAGTGATGGAGGTCTATGCTCAGCAATAAGACGATACGATTTTAATAGAAGTTCATGCTATGGCCGCTGGTCTAGTCCGTATCCTAGTCTATTGTTCTAAAGTTCTTACGATTCTACATTCGTCGCAGCTCCATCCAGGCAAGGCGCGTTTCTCTACTTTCTTCCTTATTGCTGGCTCTTTATAAATAGGTTCCAGAGGTTCAGGAATGTTTCTGTGAAAGAAAATTACTATAAATTTTTTTAGTTCAATATAAGTTGGGAGTATACTTTTTAAGACAAACATTGCATGTCGAGTTTTTGCTGTTCTAGTTTGAAAAGTGGTTCCAGTAAAAAAGCTCTACTACATAGAGGCGTAATAAAAGGGTTACATGTTAGGGTAAAAAAAAAAGCTACATGTTAGCGACTATACAGCAATGTGGCTATAAAACCTCGAAACATCTGTAGGTCAATTCTATTAAAAAACTGCAACTGCACGTTTACGCCTGTCATTTGTCGCGTGTAGGAGCAGTGCCGTGGAAATAGACGTATTCTATTAAAATTCTCTGCACCACAAGTACACTACAACTGCGCGACTACTACACTACAGCTGCACGAATCCTGCAATAAGTAATAGGACTAATATTACCTTATAATAATAAAAATGAGTAAAAATGTTACAAAAACACAATGTTGAAAAAATTTCCACGAGCAGGGTTTGAACCTGCACCCTTCTGACATACCGGGTCAGGTGCTCTTCCAATTGAGCTATCGTGGTTCTAACCAGCCCGCCGAAATTATTCAACACTATTTACTTTTTTACTTTGAAAGCCAAAGGCGCCAAAGAAGTAGGCAAACTATTTATAAATGTTTATATAATTTTTAACTCTGCTCGTGGAAATTTTTTCAACATTTGTGTTTTTGTAATTTGTTCGCAACAAAATTTGCGTTAATAATTATATAAACATTTATTAGTAAAAATGTTTTTTAATGAGTTAAACGGTTTTTATATAAAAGCTAAAAAATAATATGGTAGGTCCTAGGTACAGGTACAGGTAAAAATTAAATCGTTGGGCGCACGTAACCTACGTATATATGTAAATAGCATTTTTTATAGCTTTTAGTACAATTTTCAATAAAACCGTTTAACTTTAAAAAAATTACGTTTTATTTTTTAAAATGCTTATAATACGCTGTGCAAAAGTTGCTCACGATCTACTTCAATAAACCTGCACAAAAACTGCACCAATACTGCTGTCATTACTTCACAAATGTCAAAATATTTTAATGGAATATGATTATTTTGCAGTAAACGTGCAGGTGTAGTGCAGTTTTGTTAGTGGAATACCTATTTGCGTTACTTCTCCGTCCCTGCAACACTACGGCAGCAGCGCTGCTTATCAGAATACCGAAACGTCAAAATTTGGTCATTTTGACACACGCGACGCTGTAGTGTAGTTGCAGTTATTTAGTAGAATCGGCCTACAGGTCAAGAACCCCAGCACTAGCATGTCCTACTTTAAACTTTAATACCTAACCTTTTACTGTCACTTTAACCTTACCCTTCTTACCTTTTAACTTTCTCCTCAGAGGGCTTGCCGAAGGCGGTCTCACGGCGAAGCAGCGATATGCTCGCGTCAGTGTCGAGATCTGGGACGTTGCATATATTCTTATTATCTTCTAGAGGTCGTTTTTTTGGACTGTAACAGACAGTGTTAGTAACAAAACAGTAATTTAAAAAAATATTCCCGTTAATCATACAGGTTATTAGTAACATCTTAGTGTCAACACTACATTGCAAGATATCCCGATATTCACACGGAAACGGAAACCACGCGGGTTAAACCACGAGCGGCCGCTAGTTATTAATAAATAACAAAGAGTTATTCCGTGTTTTCTCTTCTATTCTAATCTGAAATAACGTTTACATGACAGGGAACAAAACACGGAATAACTATTCAGTCAGAGCTTATTCTTTGTTTATTTGTTAAGCACTGTAACTCTTAATACATTTGAATAAGAGTCAAAACTTATCAAAGGTGTATACAATTTAATGCTCGTGGCTGTATTGTCGACCACGAAATTGCTTTGTCACTTTTGACAAAAACTTCCATTACAATAAAATTTGGCTAAGGCTCATTGTCAATAATGACAACGTATCTGTCACTCGGTCTTTTAAACAAAAATAGAACTTGTTGTTTTATTATATGCAAACGAAATTAACTTCTAAGGTGGTAAAGCAATTTCATTGTCGACTATACATCTGTGCAGTCAGTCAGTGAGTGAGACAGAGTTTTTGATGTGTAACATCTTTCCTCTCACTTTCTTGCAATTTGTGGGAGTGATTTCGTGAAATGGGACGAAAGTGTGTAACAGGAAGTCGGGGAAGCGCGCAAGCGCGCGCCATTTGATTTGACGAATGAGCGCGCGGTATTGCATTATTCTTAGTGTCAATTAAATAAAATACAATTTTCATTAAAAAAAAAAATTCTTTGTTATTAAATATCATTTCAAATAATACCTGACCCATTTATTCAGAATATAATGTTAAAATTGCTTATTACTAAGGTGAGATGTCAAATGTTACACATCATATGCGCGAACACTGTAAGCCTCGCTTGTTTTTTTTTAATATACATAGATAATAAACAAAAAGACCACCTTGGCGTCTTGTTGTTGTGTTCCTGGTTTTGTTCCATCATGTCTACGCGTTGCAGGATCGACAGACTCGACGCTATCTCGCAGTTGGTCTCATCATAGTCTATGGAATTTGAATGCTCTTTTTTGGGAGAATTTTCTTTCATATCATTGCAGGACCTAAAATCAGATCATATATGAAGAATTAATATTATCTGTTATGTAGGTATTAAACACAATGAGCTGTAATCAGAAACTAGTTATCATGCTATATTTCTACATAAAAATGCAATGAATATTTATGATTTGATTTATCTACATTTGAAAATTCGACAGGAAAACCAATGTCTAGGTAGTCTGTCTGCTTTTAAGTCTACTAAAATTCTTATATTTTTTTTGTCCAAACATTCATTTACTGGATTTTCAAATGGACAGTAGAACAAATTTACAGTATTTTTATCAAAGAATGGTTCAATAATTCATAATTCGATAGAAGAGTACCTATAGTGCTAGGTAATTGGTTATTCATAAAATAACAGAAACATATAGGTACCTTATTGGTTTCAACAAATTAATAGACTCTTCATTAGCATCAATACATTTGAAGTTTATGACAGGACTATTTTCCATGTTATCACAGTCTGGGTTAAACTTTATTTCAGTTTTTAGTTTTAAAGATGGATTGTTTTCCACGTTGTTGTCTGGATTCAACTTTATTTCAGATTTTGATTTTAAAGACAATGGCGGTTTCTTGAAAGGATTGCATTTTGATGAATTTTTTAATCTAAAATAGAAAAAGGACTTTATTAATAAGTAGGCACCCCACGGTTGACGCTTTGTGAAAAAAGCGCAATAAGGGTTTAATGTCAGAAATACAAAGCATGAAACCACTTTTACAAATTTTATCTACTTGCGTTTATTTTACACATTAATTTAATTTTATGTTTATCCTCCATGAGATGTAAGAGAAACAGTGAGTCTGACTGTGACCACAGACCCTGCAAATTAAATGAATGCGAGAAAATAAACGCGAGTGGATCTGTAAAAGTGGTTTCATTTAGTGTGGTAAATACGGCCTGTTGTAGGGCAAAACGATGACTTTGTCGCTATTCGGTACGGGAAACGTTTTAAACTGCAAGCGCGGGTTGTTACGCAATTCCTTCAGCTCTGTGTCTCTTTCATGCTCCGCGGACAGTTGCTCGTAGGTGATAGGCGAAGGGAATGTTATCTCCTCCACTCTAGACAGGCAGTCAGCAACAACATTATCTTTGCCGGAAATATGTTGTATGTTGGAACAAAATTGCGAGATGAAATCGAGCTGGCGCAGTTGTCTTTCCGTGTCACATGAGCTCGCTGGTTTGTGTAAAGCAAACGTAAGCGGTTTGTGATCTGAGTGAATAGTAAATTCTTTGCCTTCTATCATGTGACGGAAATGTTTTATTGCCATATGAATAGCAAGTAGTGCCCAGTCGTACGTGCTGTACCGTTTTTGTGTGTCGCTCAGTGTTTTGGAGAAAAAGAATAGGGGTTTCCATTTTTCCGTTCACGTGCTGCTGTAGTACTGCTCCTGCAAAAGTAGCCGAACAATCTGTCATTAAGCCTAGACGAGCAGAAGTGGATGGGTGAGATAGTATAACAGCGCTTTTTATGCTTTCTTTGCACTTCTCGAACGCTTCTTTTGATGTTAGTGTTCACTTGATCGTGCTTTTGTCATTCTTCTAAAGCGCTGGACACATAGAACAGACGTAAGACGCAGACGGGGCGCAGACATGTCTCTTCCGTGTCCCTTTCATACAAAATGTATAGAAGCGTCGCAACGCAAAACATATAGAAAAGACAGGGTGGGGGCACGACGCTTACTCGTCTTCGCCCTATTGTAAAACATACAGAAAGGACGGGGCACGGTCGCGAGCGGACGAGGGAGGGGAACGGGCGGGACTCGCGGGTCGTCGCTGTCACACACTAGGGTTGCCACCCGTACTCTTATTATAAAGTATTGTAGGTACGTTATTTCGGGTAATTGTACTCTATACTATATCCGCCGTATTAATAAACACAGTGTAAGCTTGGAGTAGTTACTCCGTGTTTTGTTCCCGTCATGTAAACTTCATTTCATATTAGAGTAAAAGAGACAAAACACGGAGTAACTACTCCAAGCTTACACTTTGTTTATTAATACGGGGGTATGAGAACAATAAAGTACGCGAAAATACTTTATTTCACATATTTTATTTCTCTGGGATTCTTTTTACGTCAACTTCTTGGCAGTATTAGGCTTAGTTTCCTTAACCTTTCCCGAAAGGGATAAATTAAAAAAAAAAACAACTATAAACGTCAACTTCAAATTTGTTGATGAATGCCGCCGATTGTTGAAAAACGTCAAATATATTTAAATAAATTAATTTAAACAAATCGACAGCATATTGGATCCTCTAAATTTTATCACTAAATTAAATATTAATGTCAACAATTTGTATTCAGAAATAATTATAGTTAATGAAATTATTTCAAAAATAAGCAACGAACAAGTGTTTAAATCTAAAAATACTGCTAAAAAATGGCAAATGCTTTTTAAAAACTCAGATACAACATATTTATACATTTAAAATTATTTTCTTTTTACTTTCCATACCTGCAACTTCCGCTTTTACGGAAAGATTTTTTTCCGTAACTAATATAAAATGGCAAAAAGAAAAGATTGGATCTAAATTGCTCAAATGCCTATAATCATTTTTAAAATAATAAGACTTTGTTAACCTAAGCTAAGACTAATAACAAATACACATGGATAAATAAATAATTACTTACTAAAAATAAATGTGTACTATTTTTTTTCTTGAATTTCTCAATAGTACTATAATTTTAGCAATTTTTTGAAAAAAATACTATTTTACCTTCAAAAAAAGGTGGCAACCCTACGCATCACGTCCGTGCCTCGTCTGGTCTATATGTTTTAAAAAGTCGCGACGGTGCCGCGTCCGCGCCCCGTCCGTGCTTTACGACTTTTTTGTGTGGCCCGCGCCTTAAAATTGTGCAGATACTTATCGAGCTCATCTTGTATGTCAGCAGCGTGAGGTGTACACTGGCGGTAGAAATTGACCATTCCGAGAAAATGTCGCAGCTGTTGGACCGTAGTGGGCAAAGGGAAGTTTGAAATTGCCTCGGTCTTGTCATCCAGCGCACGTATGCCATCTTTGGATATGTGGTAGCCCAGAAAATCTAGTTCTTCTTTGCCGAATTCGCATTTATCCACGTTAAGCGTGATGCCGTACTTGTCCAATCTCTCCAGTACTTGACGGAGTAGGGACTCATTTTCTTCTTCACTTCTTGATGGGAGAAGGATATCGTCAACGAAAACGAAGATATCGAGCCCTTTAAAGACCATATCGACGAAAAGCTGGAATGTTTGACTTGCGTTACGTAGGCCAAACGTCATTCTCGGAAATTCGAAAATCCGAAAGGTGTAGTTAACGCTATTTTCGGTATATGCTCTTCAAATATGGGAATGTGATAGAACGATTTCCGGATGTCCAGCTTGGAAAAAACGGTCTTGCCACGCAGCAAACACGTGAAGTCCTGTAGACGTGGTATAGGATAGCGATCAGGAACTGTAACGGCGTTTAAACGCCTGTAATCGCCGCTAGGCCTTAATTTGCCATTTTTCTTGGTGACGATGTGCAGCGGCGTTGCCCAGGGACTGTCAGAGGGGCGGCAAATGCCCAACTCCATCATCTTCTGGAATTCCTGTTTCGCTTCTTTATACTTCGCTGGGTTCAATGGCCGAACTTTTGCATAGATCGGTGGCCCCGTCGTATGTAAATAATGCACGACATTATGCTTCGGTGCATTTTTCAATGTAGACGGCCTTGTAACGTTAGGAAATTCACGTAATAACTCAGCGTAGGGTCCGGTTACGTCTATCGTGCGAACGGATGAGTCATACGAGTGCGATGTGCGCGCGGCTACCGATAGTTTAGTTATTTTATCGATCTCCTCTCCTATCGCTTAAGTCAACGTTAAGTTGGTTTTTAGCGAGGAAATCTGCTCCGAGGATTGATCTGCGCACATCAGCTATGACGAACGTCCACGTGAAAGGTCTACGTAGTCCCAGATCTATGCAAACGGTCTTCATTCCATGTTTTTATTTTCGTTCTGTTAGCGGCATAAATTGCGTATTCGGCAGTAGTAGGCTATTCTTTAGTGCGGGCGAGTACAGATATGTCTGCTTCGGTGTCTATTAAAAATTGTGTCCACTTTTACGGTCGGTGACACATAGACAGTAACTTGATCCGTCAACACCAACTCCCGCCGCGGTTAGTGTCGGATTTAGTTTTCCGACGGCGTTGTTCGCTTAGCTTTGTATGTACAGCGAGGTTTATCAGTACAACGCGGCGATTGATTTTCGAACTTTCGGTGGTACCAGCATATCCAATCATCGTCTCGTTGGGAACGTTGCCTGGAGTATAAACGGGACGGTGATCTGCGTCTCTGTCTATCTGGCTCTCTCGACATATGCCGCTTAGACATGCGCATCTCGCATAGTTCTTGCGTAAGTCGATAAATTCCTTTTAACAGCCGTTCTTCCAGACTTTTTTATAGCAACTTCAGATGACACTTGTGCAATTTCTAAAGGTCTCATATTGTCGACGACCTTATCGGCGATGTTTGCCAGCGTATCCAAATCCTTGCTGTCGCTTACTGTTAGAACAGCCCGAACTGCGGACGGCAGATGCCGTTGCCACATGATGGACAGGGTGTCTTCTGGGATCTTATTCCTGGATAGCTCTCGCATTCGCCTCAGGAGTTGAGTCGGTCGCTGATCTCCCAGATCCATCTCATCTATAAGTTTTTGCAGTTGCCTGTTTTCCGATTCTTCAAATATTTGGAGTAACCGTGATCGCAAAGCATGAAATTTCCCGCTGTTCGGTGGATTTAAAATTATGTCGCTGACTTGCTGGACCTCTTCCTTCCCCAACTTGCTATTAACTTAGTGGTACTTGCTGTCATCACCTTGTTTTTGGGAAGCCATTGCAGATTCAAATATGGCAAACCATAGACGGGGTTGCTCCCGCCAAAAGTCCGGAATCCGTGACGTAACGGATATAACCAATAATTCTGGCGCCGGCGCCGCTGTAGACGTTGCTATCAGTAATGTCGACATTGTATTCTGAGGATAAGCCATAGTGACGCTGCTGTACCAGTTGTAAACGTGCCGTATTCGTTAATCTATATGCTATTTGTAAATCTGTATGCGATTTCTCAATCTGACTGGGAGACCCGCTTGTGTCCCACAAACTCTTGTGGCCAGCGAAACCAGTACGCTAGATAAACGAACGACGTAAACAGTTTGAAGCTCCGTATCTACGCTTGGTTCCTTAGTTGCTCTTGGTTGTTTGACTCACTGTAGCTGATCTGTTTATCTCCCGTAATGACGAGGAACATCCGTGTATAATGCCTCTGAAATTTCAATCGGTGAGATCCGCTTGTGGAAGGCCTATTGAAATGTGCAATCACGGAGAAATCCTGCAGAATCACGACGTCACCAATTTGGCTCCTAGCGTGGGAGATAAATCAAACAGCCAGTATATTGTCTATAGCTTCGTGAGCTGAGAGCTAATAGATTGTTTTATTTGTGTTTACATGTTATATCCTAATTATTGCTAATGCTTAAGTATGTGCGTCAGCTGGAAACAGCGAGTGTGTGAGCTCTAGATACAAAGACCGAGCTGACGCTACAACTTAAATTTTAGAAAACAACTTACAAAACTGTCAAAAAAAAGCATAATTATAAATATAATCACAGGTATATCAATGATAACAGGGCACTAAGTAAATTTTATTATATTAGTAGGAGTGATCAAATGGGCTGAAGCTGTAATACGAAAGCTTATGCCCTCGTCATAATAAAAGTGCAGATGCATACTCAGGCACAGGCTACTTACACAATGAACGCGCGGCATCACTCACATTTATTGCTATTATATTAGCGCGATTTCATACTAAAGCAGCTTAATTCCCATTGTGAGAGATCGGAAATAAACTTAAAATAGTCGATCGATATTAAAGAATGTTCTCATAAAAAAAACTATTTAAGAATAAATTAAGGGAGTATGTAGCTTCATTGAAACTAAAAAAGGGTGTTGACCCACGACAAAGTATGTCTTTTAAAAAAAAACACATTTTTGTAAATATATAAATAAAAGTTTTTGGTATTGGATTTATATAGGTACTAAAGTACCTACTTTTTGTAATATTGCTTTTTACAAAACTACTGTAGTTCTTCTATTTAGTTAAATAATACCTTTTTTAAGGTTTGCATCTCATTTTAAGCACACTGTAAAGATTATTTATGAAATAAATCTTCTTTTAACCGATACTCACAAAGATGGAAACTTTGTAGGTCCACTGGTTGGTGATGGCAAAATAGTGTCATCGTTATCTGTTGATTCCTTCTTCACTAACGACTGAACTGGTGACTGGAAACAAACTAAGATTACGAAAAGAAAGCTTGAAATTAAGATAAAATAGTTTTAGTAACTCCAGCTTTAGTTTTATCTCAATGTAAATAAATAATAAATCTTTCCGTATTGGTTTTCTAAGAATTCTCTTTATTCAATCTACTCTAACTAACCCACGTCTATCTGCTTGCTTTAACTGCAAAGCTATTTGCTGATGGACATAGTCTCTACAAGCAGTAAGCAACAGCGAGTTACGTTAGCTATTATTATTAACTATGAAGTTGAACAATGTGTTAGCTAGACATAGGGTTGTCATTGCAATGGGTCATTGCCATACATTAGAGTTAGAACAACATTGTGTTGTTACTAGGGCATGGCTGACTGACCCTCTCTCTCGCCTGGCGCTTTGGCGCAGGGAAAGAGAGGCGGAAAGTCAGTCGAGTTTCAGGCAGCCAACGCCCTTTCTGGTCCGATGGTGTACCTTGAAGCTAAAGCGAAACAATGAATTTTGCATAGTAACAAAAAACCTCAATATCTCGGTTGTATGGTGTTTTTAGGTACGTTCATAATTTTGCAAGGGTTCTTTAACACAATACCCAATCTATCTATTTAGGATTAAACAGGTACTACCAAACAATCTGTACTTTAAGTATAATCCATTTATCCTTTACCTTACAGCCATCCTGTGATGTCCTGGCAGACATTAGTTCTGGCGAGCTAGTGAGGTCGACTACATTATTAGTCTTGAGTTTGATCACACTGAATCTTGTTTGCCTCAGCTTTCCGTTTGCACTGCTTCTTGACGGTGTTGGGAATATGAGTTTCACTACTTTATTATCTGGTGTAGGCCTGTTTCATAATTAAACATGAATTAAAATAAAAAACCAATAGCACAGAAAGTTAAATTAAGTAATTTCAGTAAGGTTGTAACGTCTTACAACGTCTTTCATCCTATACACTGTGCCTAGTGTGTATGGGTGAAAGACTCTTCATTTTAATACATATTTTATTAAACAATATTGTTCTTGAAAGAAGATTGTTCAATCAAGCATGCCCACCCAAATATGTATACAGCAATAACACAACTAGAGGCAAAAAGGAAATGAAAGAATTGACTTACCAGTTTTCTGGACACTTTTTCTTATCTCTAAAATCTGATGATTTGTTTGTAATGCCATTGCGTTGCTTTTTGGACTGTATTATTGGACTAGTGCGACCAGGAGTGCTTTCAATCTCGGATAATGACTCTTCTTTAAATGAGATATCTTGGAAAGAATCTGATAACTTCTCCTTAGGAGTGTTCATCTCCTGTTTTACAGTAGGTTTATCTATTTGACATTTATCAGATAGTTCCATCATTACATGGGATGTTTTTTCTTGACAAATCACTTTAAAGGCTTCATTGATAATATTGAAGTTTTTGGTTTCATACAGTTTCGAAAGAGCTGATGCTGAAAATTTTATATAATTATTACATTTTATTTTATTTTGTTGCTCCTACTAGTTAGTTGGTGAGAAAATAAAAATTACATTCTGCTATTTAGTGGACTGTATTTTTTTGTTGGCGTTATACTAGGCTAGGGATGTTTCGAACTGCGAGGGATAGTGATAAGGGCACGAGGTTGGTGGCCGGTGGATGCACTTTGCTGGAGCACAGACCTGGACCACCAGCGCGTGGTCTCTCACAGTTTTAACACTCCTAACGCGGTGATCGCTAGATGACCGAAATGGAGATCTCCTCTAAGACCGGGCGCGGCGCGGGCGTCTTCTTCAAACGTTGTCGGTGCACTTGCGTCGTTGCGCGGGCGTAGCGCGGCGCGGGTATCCTTTTCAAACGTTGTCCATGCACTAGTTTGCGATTGCAGTCGCAGCGCTAGTTGGCGTGCGGCGTTTCATAGCCCTGCACATGCCCACACTCGCACTCGTTCACGACACTGCGCCAATGACGCATTGACATTGGTGGACACCGTGTGTGTCCGCAATTGCTTTCACAAGTCGTACATAAGTCAGTGTATCTACCTTTCGTAGTCGAAAACGAAGCAAGATGGAGGCGATTGATTTAAATTCAGAATCCGACAGTGAGAACGAGTTTTCAAATAGATTATTGTTAATAAAGAAATCCGGAAAAAAATGGAAGAGCTCTTACATGTCCAAAAGGAAAACACATGGAGAAATCAAATTAACTTCTGAGTTTTCAGACAAAAAATTTAAAAATTATTTTAGAATGACTGGAACGATTTTAAAGAAGTACATGAGATGATTGCTTCAGATTTAGAAGATCAAGGATATGGTGGTCATGAACGAATTAATACTAAAGAAAAATTGGCCGTTTTCTTAAGTATAAGTAAACAATTACAAATTAAGTGGAACTATTCAAAGCACAATAATATTTTATAAATTTAATTTAAAGAGACGAGTGCGCAAACTTATTTCCAGAGCTGTCAAGTTGTACCATATTTCCAGAACTGTCAAGTTGTAACAAATTCAGTTCATTACCCCGAGTGTTTATAATATTTGGTGTCTTACCTTCTTGTGGCTGTTGTTCTATAGGAGTAGACGTATAATATGTTCCTGTTGTTCTACAGGAGAAGGCGTATATCCTATTAATATTATAAACGCGAAAGTTTGTTTGGATGTTTGTTACTCTTTCACGTAAAAACTACTGAATGGATTTGGATGAAATTCGGCATACTTACAGATAGTTTATAACCGGGAATAACACATAGGATACTTTTATCCCGATATTCCCACGGGAACGGAAACCACGCGAGTGAAACCGCGAGCGGCAACTAGTGATGAATAATATGATCTTTCATCACTATTCTGTGAATAGGAAGAATGTGGACGAGGCGAATATTGAAAATTAAGACGGCATTCGAAACTCCGTTATTCGATTTAGCGATTTTACAACGGCTTTTCGCAAGGGCTGTACCACTTGAAATGTTTTTCGCAACAGCGTGCTCCGCAACGACAGCATTCGAAACTACATATCAGACCCATATTTTATATCGTGAACAAACAAACATCGATTCGTTTCCAAATAGAATCCTATAATTTTGTATTCATATAATCTGGGGGTTTTACGTCGTATAAACATTTTTCGCTTCGAACAGCTTCAATGAGTTCCTCCATTTTGCAAACACTCGCGCCACTGCCACTCGAAAACAATGTCTCGGTCACCTAACCGACACGCGCGTCCACGCTCATGTACACACGGCGACAGATCAACCTACCCAAAACTGTTAAATTTCTACAATCAATTTTGAACTTTAATGTGTGGCTATAAGGATCAATATTCATTAGAGAAATTTGACAGATTTGGGTAGGTTGATCTGCCGCCGACTGTACGTGTCTGCGTCGACACGTGAGAGCAAAATATGCGGAGTTTGGTACTGTGCGCCATAAGTTTTAAATACTGCCACTCGCACGCGGCTCGTGACGACCAATGCGAGTGTGGGCATGTATGTGCGGCGGGCCAAATTGCGGTCTTCTTAATATGTGTGTCTACAGCTTCCTCATAGTCATAAGAGAAAATTTTAGAGCATAATGGGAGCAATCAAAGGTTTCAGTCATAAATTTGGAGCCACACAACTTCATTAATATGAGTTGTTTTTTGTGTGTAAGCTGGAGAAACGTGTCTCCAGCAGGCACATGCCGTTTAGGCAAACCAGTGAGGCTAGGGTTTTAGACTATAGTTAGAAATTTAAAGCATAATTGCTGCAATGAGAGCCAAAAATACTAACCATCACACACAAATACCGTTGAAACTATGATCAGAAAACTATGTGCGAGCTGGAGTACCGTGTCTCTGGCTTGCGCATCTGTATCTTCGTAATTATTTAAGCTACAATTTTGTATACCTCAAAATTTAGAGCCGAATTGCAGCATTAGGCTCAGAAATCAAAACTTAAGCTCGAATCGTTTTTGAGCTACGAATCGATATGTATGTGTAAGCTGGTGACACGTAACACGGGCTGACACATGGTGAATTACTGTAACTGTATAAGTTAGTTTCGTTTTAAATATCAAATAATCCGTTATAATTGCAGCACACACAAGGCATAATTTCAAATCTCTGGGCCTCTTAGTTTCCAAATTATAAGCCGGAAACGGTTTTCCCATCAATAACTTCAAAAATAGTGTGCTCTTTTCTTAAAATATAATTTCACTACTGTAAGACTTAGGGGGCCCAGCCTCCATACAAAAATGGAACATCTCCTTTCAGCGTAAAAGAGTAACAAAGATACAGACAGACAAATTTTCGCACTTATAATATTAGTGGGATCAGTTAAAAAACTACTTATATGTCATATAAACATTCCCAAAAATAGACTACTTTTCTTTTGAATTAACTAGTTTATCAGACGGCTCCTAGTCTAACATTCTTTAGTAACTAAATTAAAACGATCGAGAGCGCAAAATAAAATGACTTATACTAATGCTCTTAAGTTCAAACTCGATTGCAATAGTGTAGCGCACGGAACGGCAACAGCGCTCTTAGCCGCATCCGAGCCACTATATTTATAAATTTTTTGGCGGGAAAACCGTATCCGGCTTATAATTCGAAAACTAAGAGGCCCAGAGATTTGAAATTATGCCTCGTGAGTGCTGCAATTATAACATATTATTTGATATTTAAAACGAAACCCCTTATACAGTTACAGTAATTCACCATGTGTCAGCCCGTGTTACGTGTCACCAGCTTACACATACGAAGATGCATAATTATGAAGATGATGTGCAAGCCAGAGACACGGTACTCCAGCTCGCACATAGTTTTATGATCGTAATTTCAACAGTATTTGATTGTGATGGTTAGTATTTTTGGCTCTCATTGCTGCAATTATGCTTTAAATTTCCGACTATAGTCTAAAACCCTAGTCTCATGGTTTGCCTAAACGGCATGTGCCAGTTGGAGACACGTTTCTCCAGCTTACACACAAAAAACAACTTATAGTAACGAAGTTGTGGTGGCTCCACTGAACCTGCTCTAAAATATGGCATGCTTAGAATTTCTCTTAAGACTATGAGGAAGCTGTAGACACACACATGTCTTCTTGTGCGCGAGAAAGGTATTGGTTGGAGGGGATAGCGCCAAACTATCTTTTGCGCGGCAAATTTAAGTCACCAACTGGCGCAACCAATTACACAACATTGGCTTACCAACTTGTTGAATGATGTTGTCTTTTGTTTCAATAGTCTTTTTTAAGGCTTCAGATCCACAACAGCTTTTACTGTAAATAAAATTATCATAGAATGAAAAGTTGTGAAATTTATAAAAAACTAAAGATAGAAGGAGTTTCTAGCTCAAACAGAAATTAAAGCTTTTGACCCAGTTGCAATTGTGGACTCACTTTTGGGTACAGTTTAGTTTTTAAAGTAATGCATCATCATTATCATCATCATCATCATCATCTCAGCCAAAAGGTGTCCACTGCTGGACAAAGGCCTCCCCCAAGGATAATAATAGTAATGATAGTAATGCATAATTTACGATAAATAAGTACTTTATTAATGTGTCCATAATATTTTAGTTAAATTATTAGAATTATTTTGTCCTTCACTGAGGACATTTGCATTTCATTTTGTAATAAGAATCAGTCAGGAATGGGCAGGTAGTAGAAATTGACTGTTTAATTTTCTTAAGCATACCTATTTGGTACACTTGTTACAGCTTAGCTTAGTTGTATGTATTAAATAAAAAAAGAGCACCAAAGATCCTGAAGTGCTACTGCGAGAGGGAATCTTTAGCAGACCTCACTAAGATAAGATGCCACTCCATACTTTGTAAAGTTATGGAAAGGGTACTAAGTAAATA
This sequence comes from Eudonia lacustrata, assembly GCA_947562085.1. NCBI lineage: Eukaryota > Metazoa > Arthropoda > Insecta > Lepidoptera > Crambidae > Eudonia > Eudonia lacustrata. Next base: position 12,018,863 of record OX387318.1, on the reverse strand, counting down.
ACAAGCTGCTGTCGTATCTAGAATCCGATGACCTCCTTAGTGTCTTTTGTGCCTGGATATTAGACTTCCTGAGTGAACGGTCAATTACGAGTGGTTATTGATGGCTGCTCTTCTGACCTCATGGCTATCGATTCAGGGATCCGTCCTTTCTGCGACCCTCTTTTTGCTGCACATTAATGACCTGCTCATGCCTGGAATTATTGGGTATGCAGACGAAAGCTCGGTCACTGAAGGATATTTGTCCAGTGCAAGAGTCAGCATGAAAGAATTGTGTTCCTTGAGAGGCCATGGTAGAACGGACAAACTTGACTCTAAGTCTTGTCTCCCAATGGGGTGACAACAATTTAGTCAGTTTTAACGCCACCAAAACGCAGGCATGTCTGTTCACCGCCAAAAGGAGTTCTTTTAACCTGACTCCCTACTTATCTTATCTTAGTGGGGCCTGCCGAGGTTTCCACCTCCCAGTAACACTTCGACTCATTGGGATCTTTTGTGCAACCCCATCCTAAAACCCCTGACTTTCTGAGGTATGACTGTCCTGATTACCGACAACCTTAATCTCCTTGGCATGAAGTGGACTTCCAGTCTGAACTTTGGTGACACCATCGAAATTAAGGCTCAAACAGCTGCTAAAAACTGGGTGACCTAATTAAGGTTAAGCAATGTTTCACGCCGGGACAGCATCTAACTTTATATAAAGCACAAGTCCGATTGTGCATGGAGTATTGCTGCCACCTTTGGGTTGGTTCAGCAAATTACCAGCTCTCCGCAACTTGATTGAGTGGAATGCAGAGCCAGGAAAATAATAGATGACGATAATGTTATAAAAACCAAGCTTCACAGTCTAGCTCACCGCCGCCACACAGTTGCCTGCTTGTCAGTCTTTTACAGGCTATACTTCGGAGAGTGTGCTGTTGAGCTCATTCCACCTTTCCCATTTTTTTTTCACATTTTACCATCGGGAATTCAGGCTGGCTGGTTACCACCCTTACTTGGTTGACATTCTACTTTTGTGCACCAAGCGTTTTGTTTCTACGTTTATAATGCATGTACAGTCAAAGAGTGGAAGTCCCTACCGGCTTCTGTGTTCAAGAGTGCATATAATCCTAAAGGTTTCAAAGCCCAAGTGAATAGGCTATTTCAATTTCATCGTCGGCCTCTTCTTAGCCCTAGGGATGACATGATTAACACTAAAAATATGTAACATTTCATTAATTATATATGTGGATATCCTTGGGGGTATTCGTCCAACGAAGTCAAAAGTGTATGTCTTATGACTGAGATGTTGTATGTTTTATAATGTAATGATGCTGATTTAATAATTTGATTTATTTTTATAGATATGCACGCATAAAATAATATTAAATGTCAACTCCAGACCATTAATTACAGTTAGACACTGGCTACAATTTAGCCTAAAATTTAGCTTAAATTTCTTCTAAGATGGCTCTTGCTATGATTCAATCATAGCAAGAGCCATCTTAGAAGAAATTGAATTGTTTAGCCAGACTAGCTAGAAAGCTTGTATTTGGGTATTATAAACTACCTTTCACACTTTTCTTTTTGAATAACAAATTTTCTTTTATATTCTTCAGATTCAACACACAACTCTTCAAAATTCTTTACTATATCTGAAAAAAAATAACATTTACAAAATAATTGGTTCAAAACGAAATTTACATGATCTGCTCTTGATCTTGATGTGCTCTTTTTTCTATTTGAAAAATACAAATATATTGTCAAGAGAAAAGAACACTTTGACCAAGAAAACTTATTTGATTCCTACCTACCCTTAAAGTTAGCGATACTTTGTTGTAATGAACATTCAAGAGCACTAAGTTTTGTGTTGTAAGACATTTTCGACGAAATAGAATTTAATTCACTGTAGTCGTTCATGCTATATTTTTGACACGGACAATTTATTATTCAACTTCAACTTTTGTAGGGGTCACTTTTATACATAATTATCTACTCATGTACTTTTAGGTTACTGGAGGAACTCTAATATTGTTTTTTAAGTAAAGTTCTTAGTAGTATAAACAATTTTTTTTTTTTTTTTTTATAACTTGGCATCGCACGGTTTGTGCATTTGCCACAACAAGTATTAATTAAAGGTAGGGAAACCAATTTTTGAAATACAATGTTAAAGGAACGGAATTTGGAAAAAAGAATAATAGGATCAAAGTTGGTGGTTACAATATAAATAAATGGATATACTACATAAGGGGATACTTAGTTGGAGTTAGGAAATAATACTTTTTACACTACATACACGCAGTACATTATTTACAAATTACACTTTAATATTATTGTTAATTAAAAAAGTTGATAACAAATTATATATATCAAAATTTATAGAACTCAATAAGGTAGGGATTGATGTAGGAAGAGGAACACGGAGGACTATGAGGGAGTTTAAGAGTGAGGAACTATCATGGAGGGGGCAAGCAAAAAAGATATGATTTAAATCTTCCTCACAGGCACCACAAGCACATAAATTGCTATTAATAATACCAAGTCTTGCAAGATGAGAGGCTGTGCAGACATGACCCAAGCGCATTCTTTGGAGGTTGCAAGCTTAGAAAGTTTTAATTTTGTGAACCATACTTTGAGTGGTATTTTGTGTTGAATACGTTTGTAATATTGACCTTTATGACAACTTGAAATATTCCAATGGGTATTCCAAGCATGATACAAATGATCTTTAGGAAGAGAGAGAAGGTCGGACACGACATTTTTATAAGGAAATACATCACCGGTCTCTATAGCATCTTTCGCAAATTTGTCTGCTATTTCATTGCCGCGAATGTTATGATGGCCAGGTATCCACACCAAGAGAACGTCTAAATATTTTAATTTACAATTCAATAGTAGTTGTCTGGATTCTATTACATAGAGACTATTTGAACCTGCCCACGGGGATTTTTGTAGAGCTTGTAAAGCGCTCTTCGAATCAGAAAAAACGATGGATTTACTGAGTTTGGCTAGAAGGATGTATTCTAAGGACTTAAAAATTCCAAAGCATTCTCCGGAAAAAACTGATGTTTCAGGAGGTAATTTTATTTTCTGATGTAAATTATATTGTTGATGATAAACCGCTACACCGATTGTGCCTGATACTGGATGTTTGGAAGCATCACAGTAAATGTAATGCCTGTCTGCCCAGTCTCTATCGACTACGAAGTTCAAGTTAGTGTCAGCATTAGGGTCACTCTTTAATGATTCAAAACTATAATTAACTACAGGGGAAATAGCAAGAGCTTCGTAACTGACAGAAAATATAGGAAGAAACTGAGAGCGGTGTGTGGGAGCTTGAAGTGAAGTAAATTTACGGAAACTTATAACAGAGCACGGACGAGATTTATGGGACCAATAAGATGAGCATTCTATTTTTTGTGAAAGAGTTAAAAGTTTTTGGTAAAGTGGGTGATTAGCAAATTGAAGGGCTCGAAAAAGGAATTTATCGCATAGAAACTGTCTACGTAGTTTTAAAGGAGGGTCTAAGGATTCAACTTGTAGCGCATTAATAGGACTAGACCTCATGGCTCCTGTTACAATACGCAAAGCTTTCGATTGAATGCTGTCTAACTTAGACAGACCTACTACACTACATGGTTCTAAGAAATAAGTACCATAATCAAGGATGCTTCTTATGATAGCGTTATACAATAATTTTAATGTAAATGGATGGGAACCCCACCAAACACCAGAGAGACATCGCAATATATTCAGTAAACGTTCACATCTAGCTAAGACATAATAACAGTGTGATAAACCTGTCATCTTAGTGTCTAGTAGAATACCTAAAAATTTTACTTCATCATTTACTGGAATTTGTTGATTATTATACAAAACTGTATATGGCGGAGGTAAACGCATTCTAGAAAATAAAACGGCGTTACTTTTACTTACACTAAGACTCAAGGAATTATTATCTAGCCATAACTTTAAATTTTTTAAAGCAAAATTCAGAGAGGAACTTAATTTTTCTACAGAACGACCTGACACGTACAGAACTAAATCATCTGCATACTGTAAAATATTAGCTTTACCAATGATGTGTGCTTCTAAGTCGGAGGTATATATATTATAAAGAAGTGGGCTCAGAACCGCACCTTGGGGTAGTCCTTTCCAGGTAAATCTTGTTTTGACGTTTGTCTCGTCTATGTTGACTTGTAATTGTCTTCCCGAGAGAAGATTGTGTAAAAAATTGCAGAATATAGGAGGCACTTTTAGTTTTAAAAGTTTTGTATTTAGTATATTTAGATCAACATTATCATATGCAGAGGAAATATCTAGAAAGGCAGCCAGCATGGATTCATTATTAGAAAAAGCCAGTCTTACGTCTGTAATGAAAATCCCTAAACTGTCCATGGTACTTTTACCTTTTCTGAATCCATACTGACTCGGAGACAGTAGACCTTCACTTTCGACATACCATTCCAATCTATTTTTTACTAAATGCTCTGCTAGTTTAGATAGAACTGAAGCAAGAGCTATGGGTCTGTAAGAGTTGGGATCTGACGGGGGTTTGTTTGATTTTAGAATAGGGATAATTTCGTAAATTTTCCAAGAGGCAGGGATTTCATCAGATATTATTATGGAGTTTATTAAATGTAAAAAGTAATTAAGGCTTGAATCATTCAAATTTACAAGAAAGGAATAAGGAATACCATCCCTGCCAGGAGCAGAATCTTTAACATACTTTAACACACCTTTCAATTCTACTAGAGTAAAAGGAGAGTCAAGGCCAGTTGAATAATTTAGCGGCGATCGGATAGGGGTGACAGATGTTGAGATGGACATTTGTGGGACGAAAGGAGGTGCTAGTTTATCTAAAAATTTATCTGCTACGAATTCATCAAGATAGTGTGGTACTGTTTCTTTAAATGCTGATCTGAATCTACGTATTTTTTGCCAGATTATTGATGGAGAAACGTCAGGGGACAGCGATGTGCAGAAATGTTTCCAACCCTCCCATTTCTTTCTTTTAAATAATTTACGGGTTTGGGTATTAATAAAGCTAAGTTTATCAAAGTTTTCTGTTGTGGAACACTGATTAAATTTTAGTTCAGCCTTTTTGCGTACCGCTTCAGAACATTCATTATCCCACCATGGGGGAGACGGAATGTTATTATTACAAAGTTTAATTGGAAATGATTCTTTTGCAGCTTCTAACATAGCTACAACAAAGGCATCAGCACATGCCGATGAATTACTTGAATCGATATTATAGAGAATGGATAACTTCCGCTCGACTAGTTCACTAAACGTTTTCCATCTGTCAGTGTCATTATTAGTAATTTTGTATTTTAATCTTGGTGGGCGTCTGGGTTGTGATTTTAAAGTTTTTTTAGGCAGAGTTAATAAAATGGGATAATGATCACTGTCGAAAGTGGAGGGCAGTGTTCTCCAGGTCAATGAGGATGCCAAACTAGGAGTGGTTATTGAGAGATCAGGGGCACTGATTCCCTCATGCAGTTTTGTACGTCGCGTTGCAACACCTGTATTCAAGATACAGAAGTTATTGGAGTCCAGAATATCCAATATTGTAGAACCGTAGTAACTAGAAGTGGTGCTACCCCAAGCCTGATGCTGAGCATTGAAATCGCCCATAATTAAGATAGGTTTTGGAAGATGAGAAGTAATGGTTTCTATTTCGTTGTAAATGGATGATGAAGGGTGGGGAACATAAACAGACACAAAGCATATTTTATTGATAGATGCAGCTATTATAGAGAAATCAGTACTATGGTTTGTGATGGGGATGTGAACAAAGGGAACGGTATCATGAATTAACAGAGCAACACCAGCATAGCCATCAGTTCTGTCTTCTCTTAAACATAAATATTTGGAAACTTTAAAGTTATAACCTGGCTTCAGCCAGGTTTCCTGAAGTGCAACCACAACAGGTTTATGCAAATTAATGAGATAAAGTAAATCACTTTTTTTAGTATTAATACTGCGACAATTCCACTGAAGGATTGTGGACAGATGATCCATTATTAGAGATATTGTTATTTATGAGTTGATTTATACTTTGTACAGCAGCGTTGGACGGTTCAGACATATTCTTAGTTAATGAATTAATTAAAATAATAATCAGTTCTCTAATAGACATATTTGTTAAAGAGTTATTATTTTCACTAGTAATTGTGCCAATGGATGGTAATGGAATGTTATAATCTTTAGTTAAGGCAGCATGTGTATATTTGTCATAACCTTTACTATTATGTTTTGGGGAGCTATTTGATTTAATACAAACTGTTTTTTTATATGAAGTGGAATTTTCATTATTACTATTGCCTTTAGTTGAATTAAAAGTTTGTCTTAAAGGAGATGAAGGTGCTGCAACAGATGTCAAAACTTCAGAGTAAGATCTTCTTCTTCTTCCTTTGTTTATGGCATGTTTTGTGTCTAACACAATTCCGCCAATGTCACGTAGGTAGCCAATACACGGAAGGATTCGTATAATAATAAATAATTATAATTTTGCGTTTTTAAGCAAATTTACCTAGAACAAGGACAACACAACATGCGATTAGTTAATATTATAAATATAATACACACACACAAGAGTTATTTATAGCTTGATGTTGTTTACGGATAAGAATGATATTAAAACTTTTAAAAAAGGTGGAGAATTTACCATACTTAAAATGCATTTAAAATTAGTAGGACGGGGAATATTTTGAGGTAAGAGATCGTAGAGGGAGGGGGAAAATTTTGGACAGTTAAAAAATATGTGGTCCGTTGTTCCTTCATCTAACCCACAATCACAAAGGGAGCTATCCCGTACCCTGATCTTCGCAAGATGGACTGGTGTGCAAGCGTGCCCAATTCTTAGGCGGCAGATGGTAGAAACAGTATGCTTATTGTGGTGTTTCTGCTTAAAAAACCATGGTCTACTGGGGATGTGCTGTTGGATGTCAAAATAGTATCTACCCGCATGGTTTCTCGTGATTTGCCAATCAGAATGCCAAGATTTTAAAAGGTGAATGTGAGCGAGAGGAAAAAGGTCGTGGTGAAAGGCTTTTGCGTAACCTATGGATCCGCTAGAAGTAGCTTGCTTGGCACATGAATCCGCAGTTTCATTTCCGGGAATGCCGCAATGGCCCGGAATCCAGGCTAGAACAATTGTTACCGCTTTCGACTCACAACGCAGCAATGCTTCCCGAATCCTTAAAATTACTGGGAATTTAATTTTAGCTTTAAATGGGTTAGCTAAGATGGCGTGTAAACAGCTTAAGGAGTCCGTGAAAATAATGCTATGCTGCAAATTATGGGACTCAGCAAATAAAACAGCCTCTAGGATAGCAACTGCCTCTCCCGTAAACACAGATGACAGTGGAGACAATTTATAGCTCAGGACTATTCTATGGGCGGGAATCCAAACGGCTGCTCCAACATGGCCACCCTCTTCCAATTTGGAGGCATCGGTGAAAATTGTAAGCCAGTCAGGAAAGTCTGACGCAAGTCTCATTAAAAAGATTTGGGGGGCGGTAGGGGAGTCTTTGTCAATACCAAAGTTCAGAATTATTTTAGGCTTTAAAGAGAGTGCTTCGAAATTGGTACTAAAAAGGGGGTGCGTAGAGAACTTTTCTACAGGAATGGAGGGTCTGATGAATTTACTAAAACTATGAATGATACAAGGGGTTTTTGAGGGGGTATTATGCGATGAATGACTAATTTGAAATAAGGTTTTTAATTTTCCTAGAAGAGGGTGTGAGGGGTTTTGAATAATCTTAAGGAAGAACCTATCACTAAGATATTGCCTGCGGAGATAAAGGGGAGGATCAACACACTCAATTTGAAGGGCATTTATAGGAGATGATTTCATTGCACCTAAAATAATGCGCAAGCATTTTGACTGGATTTTAACCAACTTGTCGAGTGGTAATTTATTGCAAGGATCTAAAAGAAAGGAGCCATAATCAAAGTGGCATCGGACTATTGCATTATAGAGAAGTTTTTGGGTGAATGGATGAGAACCCCACCAAACACCTGACAAAGCACGAAGGACGTTAGCTCCCCTCTCACATTTCCCTGCAACATTACTGAAGTGAGGGATCCCAGATAATTTAGGATCAAGTGTAATGCCCAAAAACTTAACATGGTTGACAACAGGAATAGCATCTCCATTAAATAAAATGTTCGGCGTTGGAATATTGCGTTTGGTGGTAAAAACTACAGAGGAGCATTTGGAAACCGACAATGATAGACCATGCTCTACTAGCCAGTCGCTCAAGTATGCTAGAGCAGAGTTGATACGGGAGGATGCAATTGTTACGGAGTCTGACATTACATACAACGCCAAATCATCTGCAAATTGTAGAACCTGACAAAATGAATCAACAGTTGCTTCGAGGTCATAGGTATATATATTATAGAGAAGAGGACTGAGGACTGAACCTTGGGGAAGACCCTTCCAGATAGACCTAGGAGAGAGGATAGCACCTTGGTATCTGATCTCAACAGATCTGGATGATATGGAGTTGAAGATGAGACGAACCAACTTCTCTGGGACACTCAGCTGGCGAAGTTTATCCCTGAGCACCGGAAGGAGGACATTGTCATAGGCAGACGCTATGTCAAGAAACACCCCAACTACATATTTTTTGTTTTTAAATGCCAGGCGAATGTCTGTTGTCATGATACTAAGACTATCTAGGGTACTAAAACCTTTTCTAAAACCGAACTGGGATTTTGCCAGATGGTTGCGACTTTCCACCAGCCATTCCAGGCGATTTTTGATCATGTGCTCTGCAATTTTAAGTAATGTTGAAGACAGGGCTATAGGTCTATACGAGTTGTGGTCTAATGGGTCTTTACCGGGTTTAAGCAATGGAATGACAATTTGTCTATGCCAATCCTCTGGAATGATACCTTTATCAAAGAAGTAATTTACTAGGCTTAGGTAATATAACTTTACCTTGTCGGTTGCTTTTACAAGGAAAGAGTATGGGATTCCATCGATACCGGGGGAGGAATCAACGAGACCGCCAAGGGCCATTTGAAGTTCTTGAAAAGAAAAAGCCATGTCCAAATTGCCAGTAGATGGCATAAACGTAGAAGGGGCAATTGGGAGACAGTCGCTGTTAGGAGCGGATGATGGAGCCAATTTATCAGCGAAAGAGGATATCCAAGTGGATGGATCATTGGATGACAAGTTTTGAGTGCTAAGAGACCCCCGGAATCTTTTTATTTGACGCCATACAATGGAAGATGGTGTACCAGGAGATAAACTTTCACAAAACTTTGTCCAACCAAGCTTTTTCTTTTTGGAAAGCAACCTCTTAGTTCGCGCGTCCACCTGTTTGTAGCATAAAAAGTTCTCATTAGTCATGGCGGAGTTGTAATGTTTTTCAGCTTCTTTTCTCTTTTTTACAGCATCAGTACATTCGCTGTCCCACCATGGAGGGGAAACCTTTCGGCGTGTGGAACGCTTCAAGGGGATATTCGCTTCAGCGGAGCTTATAATTGAGTCTACAAAATCTTTGTAAGCGGAGGGGGCTGATTCACTTGTTATGATTGGGAGTAAAGACACTTTGTTGTCTACTGCGTCAGAAAAAGCTGACCAATTGGCTTTGTTTAATTTAAATTTTAAAAGGGGAGCAGGGTTACGAATTGTCAAAGTTCTATCAGGCAGACTCATTAGAACCGGAAAATGATCGCTTCCAAATGAACTGTTTAGAACACTCCAAGATAGAAGTGATGATAAGTTTGATGAACTAATGGATAAGTCCACGGCGGAACACGGATTTTGTGATGGAGAAGTACGTCTTGTGGGGCTGCCAGTATTTAAAACACAAAGATTCAATTCATCAAGGAGATCCATTAAAAGCAACCCAAATGAGTTGGACCGGTAAGAGCCCCATGAAACATGGTGAGCGTTAAAGTCACCCATTATAACAAGTGGGGTTGGGAGAGTAATAATAATGGAGCGAAGTTCTTGGAGGGTTGAGAAATTGGGGTGTGGAATGTAAATAGAAACAAACGAAATATTATTCACTCTCACTGCAACAGCATTTATATTCTGACTATGAGAAGGGAGGGGAATTTGTGTGAAAAATACAGAGCGACTGACTATTAAAGCACTACCGGCGTAGCCATCGTCTCTGTCATCCCGGAGACACGAATATCCAGGGACGCTGAAATGCGAGCCCGGCACTAACCATGTCTCCGAAATAGCAAGGATAGCTGGAGCAAATTTATTAAAGAAATATAAAAGTTCGGGTTTTTTACGCCTAATACTTTTAGTGTTCCACTGTAAAATGTTCAGGGCCATTTTTAGTAAGGAGGTGAAGGAGTGGCATAATTTTAGGTGCAACGTTGGGCGGTAGTGGGACATCACTGAACTTTGATAATATATTAATGACAAGAAGCCACAAGAGGTCAAGGCAATCCTCATTTGGGGAAGTCTCAGATGATTGCGAAGAGTTGATGAAGGCACATCCATTAGGAAGCGAAGATGGGAGAGAGCCAGAAATAGCCTGGTGAGCCTCTCTATCATAGCTTTTACCTGGGACTGGTCGAGGGCGTGGTGAAAGGGAAACAGTTTTTTTATAAGATTGTGATGATGTGAGTACAGAAGGATAGGATTGGGGTATGGTAGAGTGGTGAGCCATAACGGATTTCGATGAGTCTGCATATGATCTTCTAGACGTTGGAAATAATGCAGAGGCTTCCTGAAAGGATATGCAATCCTGGGACATTTTAATTTTAATTGATTTTTGTCTTAATTGCTCTGGACAAGATTTATTTATGGCAAAATGATTGCCCGAGCAATAAAGACAGGTGGATTTATCCTCACCAACATCACAACTTTCACCCAAATGAGGCTGAGCACATCGGTAGCACCTGGGATTAGAGCGGCATTGCAATTTTATATGTCCAAAGCGGCAACAATTGTTACATTGGATAGTCGGTAATTGGTAAGTTTCAACTGGTATTGACGTATAATATGAAAAAATTTTTTCTGGGAGGGACTGCCCTTTAAAAGTCAAGACCACTGTTTGTGAAGGAATCCATGTAGATTTGCCTTCTACAATAATTTTCTTATTTAGACGTCTTGCCTTCAGAACCATGCCGCAATGCTCCGGAATGATTAAAGATTCCACCAGTTCATCCATTGTGAGTTCTGTGGGAATACCTCTTATTAGACCCATACGGGTGATATTATAGTTTGGAATTGACGGGGTATACTTATAAAGTCCTAACAGAGGGTTATTTATAAAATCATTGGCGTCCTTGAATGATTTAAACTCCACTGATAGACGGTTACGTCCAATTTTTTTAACACCATCATTAACAACATTTTTAATTTTATTTTTAGAAAGCAACTGGCCAAAAATTATAGGACGAATGGTTGTGCCACTAGAAGGGGAAGATTCTGTCCTAGAAACATGCACAATAAAGGGGCCCTTATCGAGGATTGAGTAGGCTTTTTGAGTATCTGAGATTGACGAGTGGATAAAAAGCGATTCATTGGGGGTAGGTTCAGAAGTTTGAGTAAAATTCGGAGGAGTCTTTTTTTGCGGTACTGACGGGGATGACGGAGCTTCAATGCGTCTTTTCGTACCCAGTTGGGAGAAAACCGGAGGAGACATCTCCATTTCTATCGGAGATGACACTCTTTCAGGAGGATCAGGGGGATCAGGAGGATCAGGCGGGGCCCGATCCATGGTTAACAAAGTACACAATAGAACACAAAATTCACAAACAAGAGTAAATCGGCTTAAGAACTGTAATAAAATTGCCTATACAAACCAAACAAATCAGAATCCCATAAACACGTGTACTAACCAACACTCGCGAAAACGGAATCCAAACATTATTCAATTCAATCAAATTTCATCAGAGTAAGATCTAGTAACAGGAGGGTGCAACTTAAATGCTTCCGCATAGGAAATGCAATTATTAGCCATCGACTCTTTGATAGCTTTTTGTCGACTATATTCAGGGCATTTTCTGTTGGTAGCAAAGTGGGATCCAGTACATATAAAGCATACAGCATCATCTTTATCAAAATCACAGCTGTCTCCTGAGTGGTTATTACCACATTTGAAACAGCGTGGAGTTGACCTGCATTGTGATTTTATGTGACCATAACGGCAGCAGTTGAAACACTGTACTGTTGGGAAAATGTATAGATCCACTGGAAGGGAATTATAACACAAATATATTCTTTTGGGTAACACCTGGCCATCAAATGTGACTACCACGGTCTCAACAGGAATATAGGTAATTTTATCATCTTTAAAACTTTTTCTATTTATGCGTCTTGGGCGGGGGCGGTCCAATCTACGGGAATTGTACCTGAGATTGAATTACCCCTATTCTCAGCATCTGTCCAGTGCTGAGTCTGGCGGATGGTCATGGGGGAGAACGCAAGTCGTGTGGATCCCCATGGCAGGACTAGAGAGTTATCCTTCACGTGGTTGCTGCCTGTTATTGGTCTGATTCCCTAAGAAGCAGACGTAACTAAAACCTCTAGTCGAAAACTCTATCCCCCGCCCAAACCCTTCCCCTCCCTATCCAACACACCCTCCCTTCCAATCCCCAAATGTTTTTCCATCTCTCCCCCTCCCCATCCAATCCACCATACCACCATCCTTACCCAGCAACCCGGCAGCCCCGGAAATCATCATCACAATGGAAAGCGCGGATAAAACAGAATTACCCCAGGAGGGTACCGGCAATGCCGGAGAATCCCTCCCTGGGCCATCTAGTGGCCCAGGCTGACCCTCGTATTCTGGGGGGGGCGAATCAGCGCCGATTTTTAAAAAAAGTAGTAGTAGTAGTAGTAGCAAAAAGAACCCATGCGGACAGGTGCGTCTCGGAAGGTCTCTCTCGGAGACACTCGGGGAAGGCCTGACACAAATGAGCATTGGGGAAAGAGACAACAAGGACTGCGATGGCGAGTGGATCCCTCGATCTAGATGGAGGAGGATCCAAGCTCGAAGGCGCAGAGAGTTAGAGCAAGCCACGAACCAGACCGTTCCCGTAAGCGCCTCAACCAGTGTGGCGACGAAACCAGTGGGGAAGGCAGGTCCGAGGGCTGAGAAATTAAAAAGACAGGGCACTGATCCGGAGGAGCGGACGCAGCAGCGTCCACCGAAGCGACATCGTCAGAGCCCGGGCACCCGCAACGAGCCGGGAGGCTGGAGTCTGGCAACTGCCCAGAATCCGGACTTCGCTGTGGTAATCGAGCGGGTGGACGGGGCGGCGGTGGACGAAGCTACGGCTGCCGTGATTAGGAGCAAGCTCACGAAGGAGATAGGGGCTGCCATCAAGAGCGGCGTACGAGGCCGCAACCTGGCATTTGACGCCTCGGGCCTAGTCGCTGAGGGGTACTTCCTCGTGACAGCGGCCACCGAGGAGTCAATGACATGGTTGCTGAACTGTGGCCTCGGCGACCGGGAGGGCATTCCCCTAAAAGTCAAGAGGCTCGAGAGACACCGGATGTCAGTCTGGCTCCCGGGCAGCACGGAGGACCTACTGGTGGACCCATTGGAGTTCATCAAGGTCCAAAATGAGTATAGGGAAGAGCTACGGATGCCAGAGTGGACACTCGTCCGCAGGGAGGTGTTACCCCTAGGGGTAAGACTGGTAGTGGGTGTCCCCCAGGAGGTGGCCGCAATAGGCGGAGTAGCTCTTCACTACCAGGCCACAAGAGTGCACGCCCGCACTATCGGGAAGAGCCCAGCACAGACAGAGAGGAAGTGCACCTGCAAAGGATGCCCAGTACACGACTCAAAGACGCGGGGTGGGGAGCCTGCCGTGAACCGGTCGACCAACCAGCCTGGAGCCACTATGGGAAGCCAGGCGGAAGGGAGCAAGACGGTGCAGGGAGGCTCACACCTGAACAGCACACAACAGGCGCACTACACAAAGAAGGAGCGGCCCATAGGCGGGGGGGGCGACAATCAGTCAGGCACCCCGAAGGAGGGCACCACTGAGACTCGGAGGCCCTGCCTTTTGGGCCCGCCCCCACAGCATCACACGACACACCCTCCCCCTGTAACGACGAAGCCGAAGGACCGGACACCCCCACCGAGCGTTGCACAGTTGCAGCCGCACTGGTGCGGGGGGTCGATACCGGAGGCGGAGCCCAAATAGGGAGGGGACAGGTACACTAACACACAAACAAACACACACTCATACACTTACATATGAACACAAACAGTAACACACCACAAATAAACACACAAAAAATAAAGATAGTTCAAGTGAATCTTCACCACTGTGTCGAAGCCATGACGGAGCTTCGTAGATACGTGGTGGAAGAGACAATAGACATAGCCCTGCTGCAAGAGCCATACGTCTTAAACGGACGTGTGGCAGGGCTCGGCTCTATGGGGAAGGACATCATATACCATGAGGATGGTGAGTTAACACCAAGAGCATGTATATATGCCAGCAGCAGAGCAAGAACACTAGGACTAATAAAAGCAGATTGTTACAGCGACCTCGCAAGTGTTGTAGTAACAATACAGACAGGTGCAGGGAAAGAAGAAAGGGTGCTCCTAGTCTCCGCATACCTGCCCAGCGAGGGGGACTTTGAGCCGCCATCCCGAGAAATGGAAGAAACTGTAAGGAAATACCAAGGTAAGAATATTCCTATTATTTTAGGGTGCGATGCCAACGCACATCATGTGGTGTGGGGTAGCACTAACTGTAATAAAAAGGGTGACTTACTTTTAGAATTCATAAGCGAAACAGGCCTGGAGATATTGAACGTGGGTAACACGCCCACATTCGTCACCAGGTCAAGACGAGAAGTGCTGGACATCACGATCGCTACAGATAAGATAAGCCGACATATTAGAGACTGGAAAACGGACGAAAGTGACTCTATGTCAGACCATAGACGTATCACCTTCAGTCTGGAGGCCAAGACTGAAAAGATTCTAATAAGAAATGCGAGGAAAACAAACTGGGACACGTACCAGCACCATCTGGAGAAGTGGGTCCCAGGAGGAGACACTCCACTAGTAGACGCTTTGGAAATAGAAAAGGAAGCCAACAGACTGGACGAAGCTCTAAGGGATGCCTATCACAAGGCATGTCCCCTAAGAGAGATAAGACCAGATAGAGGACAACCCTGGTGGACAAAAGCACTGGGGAAACAGAGGAAAAAGACAAGGCGGGCTCTCAACAAGGCCTTAAAGAAGGACGACGATGGGAGCTGGCAAATATATAGAGAAGAAAGAAACCTATATAAGAAAGAATGTAGAAGGGAGAACAAGAATAACTGGAAGGCGTTCTGCGCAGGAGTTGAAAGATACCCTGAAGCGGCGCGACTGGTAAAAACGTTCTCCAAGGCCAACACGCGTAGGCTAGAAAGTATTAAGAACGGAGAAGAACTAATAACGGATCCGGAAAAGATATTGGAAGTTATGACGAAGACGCACTTCCCAGATAGTGAAGAATACACAGATGATGATATACTAATCCCCCCAGGTCCCAAAGTGGACCGGGAACCAAAGATAATCATCACTGAGGAGCTTTTACTGTGGAGCATTCGATCCTTTCAGCCATACAAGGCAGGGGGTCCGGATGAAATCTTCCCGAAAATGCTACAAACAGCTATTAAGTATATAAGTAAGGACCTGCTGGCCTTATACAACGGCAGCATCAGTACTAAGCATATACCGAGCAAATGGAGGGAGGTGAAGGCAGTATTCATTCCAAAACCTGGCAGGGCATCCTATCAGGAAGCTAAAGCCTTCCGATGCATCAGCCTCTCCTCATTCCTACTAAAGACACTGGAGAAAATTTTAGACAGAATAATCAGAGAACAAATTGAGAAAAGCGGATCTCCACTACACCAGAATCAACATGCATACATGGAGGGCAAATCCACCGAAACGGCCCTCCACAACCTGGTGATAAGAGTACAAAGATCAGTTAGTAACGCAGAATACGCAATGGGCTGCTTCTTTGACGTGGAGGGTGCATTTGACAGAGCGACCCCGGACTCAATAGAGGCTACCCTCAGCCGCGAAGGAATAGACAGTGACATATCAGAATGGGTAAAAAACATGCTGAGACACCGACTGATAAGCACAGAGATAGCAGGAACAACACGCACGGTGGTGGCGAAAAGAGGATTCCCCCAGGGGGGGTGCCTGTCGCCATTGTTGTGGTGCCTGCTTATAGACGAACTAGTTAACAAGATAAACAAGATGCACATATACACACAGGTGTACTCTGATGATGGCGTGCTCCTGGTTTCAGGCAAAGTCCTCAGCGTCATGAGTCAAATCATGAACAGGGGCCTAAAGGAAGCCCTAGGGTGGTGTAGGAGCAAAGGTCTGAACCTTAACCCTGAAAAGACCAAACTAGTTCTTTTTACGGAGAAAAGAAAGATAGGGCGCGCTGCAGCAGTGACACTGGACGACCAAGAGCTGGAAACAGTTAAGAAAGTCAAATATCTAGGAGTGACACTGGATAGCAAGCTTAACTTTGGAACCCATATTAGTAACATCTGCTCAAAGGCAAAGATGGCAATGATGCAGTGTAAAAGTGTAATCGGCAGAACCTGGGGCATGAAACCAGCGATGGCACTATGGATATATAGGGCAATAATCGTGCCAAGAATCCTACATGGGGCCATCGTATGGTGGCACAGAGCCGCAGTAGGGAAAAACAAAGCAGAGCTAGACAAGGTCCAAAGGCTAGCAGCCCTAGTGACTACGGGCGCGATGAGGACAACACCTACAGCCGCGCTTGAGATCCTGCTGGGGCTGAATCCTCTGGACCTAGAAATTAAGAAAAGAGCCATGGAACAATGGTTCAAGCTAAGAAGTACTGGCTCTTGGACTGGGAATTTCACAGACAAGGGGCACGCCAGTGTAGGCGAACAATACGAAGATAGGCTGTCAATGATCCTCTCCAACAACGACTTAATACGGAAGGAAAGGATTTTTGACAAGAAATATAGAATACACATAGGTTCAAGAGAAAATTGGAGAATGGAAATTGGTAACACCACCTGCTATACGGACGGCTCCAGAAAAGAGTCGACAAAGCTCTCCGGGGCCGGCGTGCACATCAAATGTGCAGACGGGACGGAGATAAACAAGTCGATACCGTTAGGTAGATTCGCCAGTGTCTTCCAGGCGGAAATATACGCAATAATGGCATGCGCTGAGATGGCCGAAAACCTTAATATTACAGGAAAGATGGCTATCTATAGTGACAGCCAGGCGGCGCTGAAGGCACTAGGCAGGGAAGAAACAGCATCAGCAATTGTCAAAGAATGCAAGGTATCATTAAAAAGACTAGCTGAGAGGACGGACCTGACGATAGCGTGGGTTCCCGGTCACGAGGGAAACACGGGAAACGAACAGGCCGACGAACTAGCCAGGAAGGGAGCAGAGGAAAACCTGGTGGGACCGGAACCCCGGCTGCCAATAGCGCACAATATCACCAAGGGGGTAATCGGCCACAGAATAACATCAGAAACCAACCGAAGATGGAGGTCCTCGAAAGGCATGAGACAGTCGAAGACCTTCATCAAAGGAATGGATAAGAAAAAGACTAGCAAGCTAATGGGACTCTCCAGAGAGAACACGAGGCTAGTCATAGAAATCATAACAGGACACTGTCGGCTGAATAGACATCTGACAGTGATAGGAGTGAAAACCGACCCCTTATGCCCGGAGTGCTTGGAAAGCGAGGAGACCAGCCTCCACCTACTAGCTGAATGCCCCATGTACTCACAGATTAGATGGGAGCTCTGGGGGTCGGACACAATGCACATAGAGGACCTAAAGGATCTGAAGGTGGAGCAGATAGCAAGATTTGCCAGAGAGACTAAAAGATTTAACGGGGCGCCGTGAAAGCTGGATGAACCTTAACTCCCTCATACAGGGAAAACGGGGAAAAGGATGAAGTGGCCTGCAACAATGCGGGCGGATCGTCCGTCCGGCTGGC
Source organism: Eudonia lacustrata (assembly GCA_947562085.1). NCBI lineage: Eukaryota > Metazoa > Arthropoda > Insecta > Lepidoptera > Crambidae > Eudonia > Eudonia lacustrata. The sequence goes on along the minus strand of OX387318.1, from coordinate 12,000,920 downwards.
GACGTCCCCATGAGAAATAATAATTTATGCGTCTTACTTTTAAAATTTTTCCACATCCAAAAGGCACAGACAAGTTATCTAGTATGTCTTCTTCGGACCAATCAGTCGGTACTCCTCTAACAACACCCATTCGAGTAACTGATGAGGTTGGAATGAAAGCTTTGTAGTTAAATTTTTTTAATGTTTCATTTTCTAAGAAAGAATTAGCATCTGTGTAGTTATTGAATGATATTACCACTCTATTTCTTCCAATTTTTTTGAGACTGCCTTTAACTATGTTCTTTATAGAATTCTTTTTCAAAAAATGCCCAAAGGAAATGGGGTGTATAGATATGTTATCGTTCGGACTTGTCTGGATCTTTTGGATGTGGATATTATAGGGTGCAGAGTCATTAGTTTCATACAGCTTTCTACCTACATATGTGCCTGGGTCAGCCTGTTTGGCTTCATCATTGTTTGGTTGGGAGGGTTGTGATTGTGATACTGAGATAGGAGTTACTTCCGGAGACTTAAAAACTTTAGGTGGCTGGATTTTTGAATTCGATTCGCATTGGCAGTCACTCTCACAAAGAACGACAGAAGACGACTTATGACGCCTCCGTTTTTTATTACAGTGTCTACATATTTTTCGAGATATTGTACGTTTTCTTTTAGAATTACTACAATTATTGATTTTACTCTCGGAAGCATCCGTATCCAAGAGAGAGCCCTCCGTATCCATCTCCAAACAATCATGAGGTACCGTCACAACCAGAGCTACCTGAGAAGGTGTCCCTCCACCAGGGTCATCTGGTTCGTCGTCCATCAGAAAAGACAAAAAACTTACCTATAGACTGCAAATATATACAATAATAACAATAAATAAACTAAATTTTAAACACAATGATCCTATTTACACTTAAAATCAAATTAAAATTAGAGAGGCTAAAATATTCGACCGCCAATTTTAAGGTTTCCCGCGCTTCCATAAACAATTTTCTTTATGGTTCTTATTTAGTATTTAACAGATTAATAACTGTAATGTTCTGAGCAGGGTTGCCAGCACAATACCACAAATAGGTGCTAAATGACATCTGATAAAGTGCTAGATAAATATAGATTTTCAAAATAGTGCTAGTTTTTTTAGACTTGAAATAAAATAATGATATAATTTATAATTAATAAAATTACATAATGTAAAATGAAAAAAAAAATATAGGCAAAATGTAGCTGTAATAATGATTTTAAAACCTATATCCAGTCATCTTCACTGTCATCTGCATCCGCTGCCATGTTTTCTTTTCCTTGTACTGCCGCCGTTGAAGTGGATTGTTGTTCACGATGACTTTCAGCCGACTTTTTTAATTGAAATGTGTACATTTCTTTTTTGCCTATTTTATTAATAATATCTCGGGGAAATCACTTGCCCATAGAGGACACTCAAGTGTCTCCTGACGTAAGATGCAAAATACTTTCTCCTCCTCTCCTGACGTTTGAGTGGATGAGTACCTACTATTTAGTGCTAGGTACTGTATGCTGTTGTTTCGTGCTGGACTCATGAAAATAGTGCTATTATTTTCTTGTGTTATGGCTTCTGGAGTGTCTTTCCAACACACATAATTCCGCCAATGTCGAGTGATTAACGAGACACGTTATAATTAAAATAGTACTAAATCTAGCAACGAAAGTGCTAAGTTGGCAGCACTGGTATAATTCTCTTCGTTGTTCTCTTTCTTCTTCTACTTAAGAGAGACAAAGGGACAGCTAGCAGCATTGCCTATACAGCCTAATCTTTAAAAAAATATATTTTTAGCAATGAACGATTAAATGGTAATTTATGCTTTTTTTTAAAGGATTTATGCATAAAATTAAAAAAATCAAAATCATTTATTCAGTTTAAACTACAAATAGAGCTATTTGTAGCCTAAACTGAACGTCATTATGCCATCGGTTCGTAAGTCTCTCTACTCAGTACCGCGAGCATGGATCTTTTATAGACCGATAAAGTGACATTAGACGATAAAATTTGACAGTTCAAGTCGACAAATTAACATAGGCAGCATGGGACTTGCTTTATCGACCCGTTGATATAATCGGTAAATTTTATCTATTTTATTTTGTTTTGTTTTGTTGTTGTTGTTGTTGTTGTTGTTGTTGTTTTGTTTTATTTGCCAACAGTCATGCACACTTAACGGTTAATAACCCACCATTATTTCACATTAATATTTTTTTTTAATAAATTTTAATTGTTTTATACCGGTTACAAATATTATTCTGTGTAAGTAAATCAAATTATTTTCTTCTATTCCAACAGACCAATAAACTGTGCCTCATTCTTCCGTGCGTAAAACAATATAGAATTAGAGGTAGGTACGTGAAAGAATTGAGCTCAGTTTCCATCCCTAGCGCTCAGTCTGCTGCTTCTAGCGACTTTTTATTTTTTTCTATAGCTAGCGACATCTAGCGTCTTTTCAAGCTGTATGTTTACGACTTTTTGACATGTAGAGTTGGCAAGACTGCTTCCGATGAGGAGAGGGGACTTCTTGGCGGGTAAGTGAAGAGTAATGTTTGCGGTTTTGTTTTATTTTCTAAAATGTGTGTTATGTCGAATATTAATGTGAAATAATGGTGGACTATTAACCGTTAAGTGTTCGTGAATGTGCATGAGCATTGGCAAATGAAACAAAACAGTGCAATGGCACTTTTCAAATTCTCTCAAGAAGTCGCGTGAGGACTTAGTAAAACCCCACATCTTTACTGAGATACTCGAGGGGTTGGGGGTATATCATTTCGCACTTCTCATTTCTATTATCATTCATCATCATCTTAAATAGAGTTTAAACGTGGTTTAAACGTATAAATTAAGTTTTTGACTAAAGGACTAGTATCCATGGTTATTATGAACAAATTAAAAAAAAAAAAAGATTAAAGAGAGGAATTTATGAAAATAAAAAGCAAAGGAAATCGAACAATTCAGAATCAGCATTTTGAAAGAAAAGTTACAATAAAATTGAGATAAAACTGTTATAGGTAAGTTATTAAAGCAACATTCGAAATAATCAATACTATTTTACACAAATCTAAATCAAAAGTGCTTTGCATTATGTATGACGCAATACGTCTTCTTTACGATATCTAAAGGAAGCGTGTCTTTTGTGACAACGATGGCGGTCAAAATTGTTTGCCTTTGCGTTGTTTGTTTCTTACAAATTAATGGCATTTTATGATTTGGTTAGCGATTGGCGCTCTTATTTTTAAAGAAATCAAATATTTACATTGTAGTAACTTCATCTAGATAAATGTTATGTTTTAGAATCAGAGGGAAGAGTAGATCTTCTACAAGTAATTTAGAACATGGACGATGACGACGAAATGCTTCTTGTTATCGTCGCAAATGAGGGAAACTCTGAAACCGAAGATGAGATGCTATCATTTCCTCTTCCTATTAAAGAGGAACATATGGACGAGGACGATGTGCTGAAGATCATAGAAACAGCTATCAGACACGGACAATCTTTGGACCACACGAGTCAAGAAGATTATGACCATCCAGATAGGGTTTACGTTAAACAAGAACATGATGATGATGATGATGATAACGATGATGATAACGATGATGATACATTTAAAGAAGCGTTTATGAATATAAAAGACGAATATCTCAGTGATGATGCAAATGGTGATGGCGAATATGATCCCAATGAAGAAGAAGAAGAAGATTCCTCTGCATCGGAATCTGAATATGAAGTTGATAACAACAAACACAGAAGGACTCTTGTTGCTGCAGCACAACGGAAGTCGTTTGTAGAAGAGTTAAAACAACAATATCCAGAACTGCAAAATAACCGTGATGCACTGGTCAAGAGCTTGGCAGAAATCATGAGGAGTGTGCAGCGACCACCACCACCACCAGATTATTTCATCCTGAATGATATTCTGTTTGAGTAAGTATGCAAATTACGTTTATAAAAACTATCTAATTACATATTTTATGTATTTATATTACTTATGTTTTAATACCTTAACTTGAAAAAAAAACAAAGAAATAATTAGAAGGTTAAAAACTAAAGACCTATAAATTAAAGTGTCCTCCAACTGTGGGCTCATGGGAACGAACAGTCCCAAGAATAACTTGCACACATTCACAGCAAATATTAAGATCATTTAGTGCCCAAGTAAACTTGCAAAGTTAATTGACCTATGTTTAATAATATATATGATTGTTCCAATGTGTTTTGCTATATCTATTATTAAAATACTTTTAATACTTATAAACATATTATGTTATTTAGTAAGCAATACAAATGTATAGTTAAAATTTTGAGTATTGTGTTTGTATCAACAGATGCAGGTTGTGTGGATCAATGTCAGTGACAGAACCGGCAGCGGCTCGTCACTATCAAGAAAAGCATGGCCCCAGATACCTTGTCTGTTTTGCTTGCGGTGTAGATTTTAGAAGGTTGGTTTGTCTAAAGTTAAGTTTATTACTGCTATTTTATCACACTAACTAGGTTCTAGCTACATATGTCATCACTATCCTTTTATCGTACTGGTAGATTTAAACACTTGCAATGTTTAATATCTACATGCTAACAATGCAAAACAATATACAAAACTTTCATTTACATTTTTTCTACATATTGTGTTGTATTTTCTACGTATTGGTCAACCCTGCTGTGTATAACAGTACCTGCAATAAAGATTTTTCTATTCTATTCTACACTATTTTATAACATATATTTTTCTTGTTGTTGTATGCTGTATACTTTGTATATAAATCTTGCATGCACAAGTGAAGCGCATTCTGTCACAATCACAGCTGACAGTGCTTTAAATGCGTCGTATATTCCAGCACCACCAATCTGTACAAGCATGAGAAGCGATGCGTGGCCCCCGACGCAGGCACGATGCTGCGCGCGCGAGCAATCTGCCTCGGTGGCAAAGCCCGCGGCAGACCTTTCATACCCAAGGCCAAGGACATATTGCTACGCGAACCGATCGGTAGGAAGTATGTAGCCACATGTTTATAGATTTTTCTTTAGTATAGGTTAGCTAAAAAGGTTTTTAAAATTTTATAGGTTTTTCCGTTTTTTCATCTGCGACACGGAAGTGCTTTAGCTTATTCTAGCCTGGTGGTTAGTGGTGGTTCCCAGGCAGATATATAACAAGGCCCACTACCAACTAAACTGAATACATTAACAGCAGTGATACCTTTGTAGGCTGATAGTGTCAACCATTTTTAGGCTTAAGAGCGTTTACGCCGCACACTAGCGCCACTAATGAAAAAAAAAACATATCTAGTAATTAGAGATAGAAAATCAAATTATGCTCAACAAACTATTTGAATGAAGTAATTTAGCATTTTTACATCACCTCACATGTTATGGTTTAGTTAAATATGGCGTTATAGTTAAAAGTGGCCGTAACTTCTTATTTAACTAAACCATAACATGTGAGGTGTTCATTAGGTGAAGTAAAAATGTTAAATTACTTCATTCAAATAGTTTGTTGAGCATAATTTGATTTTCTATCTTTAATTACTAGATATCGTCGCTTATACTTCAACACCGCGAATATGCATTTTTACCGTTATAAACTTTTTGGACCTATTGGATAGAAAATGTTATAGCGCGTTTTTTCCGCCAATCAGATTCAGAATTCTCCGCCAATAAGAGAGCGTTATTGTAAAAATTGTATCATCGCGTACGTTCTCATTGGTCGGTTTATGGCATAAACACCGCGAATCTGCACAGTCGCCATAGTGTTTTTGAGGAGTGCGTTTTGGTGAGTAAATTTTATATGTTTTAATGGGCTATTTGAAGATTTATGTGAACTTTTTGTTTGTTTTACAAGACACAATGGGAAGACAATTTAATATAGCATAAATTATGTGTAAATTACTTAAATTAGTAGCATTAAAGAACCAGTAAAGTCACTTGTACTTATTCGCGGTGTTTACATTGCAACTTTTACTCATATTCGCGGTGTTTGCAGGTTCGGCATTACAACATACAGATTACAACAGACATGCCTGGTGATTCAGATAACTCTTTTTCCACAACGGAGGATGAGTCTGATGTTGAAGAATTATGCAAATTAGCTAAGATAAAATACACGAAGACGAAGAAACGACGTGAGTTAACTCTGCAAGGTATCATTTCTGAACATAATCCTATACAAAACCAAGAGATCGAAGATAACAGACTGGAATCTGATGGAAGGGAGCAATTGATGGAGATCGATGATTTGCCTAGGGAAATCATTTTTTCATTCAGTGAGAGTATGGATGACATTCAAATTACTGGCGATTTCAATGTTGTGGAACAGACGGAGAGAAATTGCTCAAATGAGCAAAACGATAATATAGTAATTGTTGTACCACAACCACAACTTACTCCTACTACAAGCAAAGTACAACACAAGCCAAACAAGTCAAAAATTACAATACTTGAAGACAAACTATTACCAACAGCTAGTAATTTTCATGGAGTTACCCAAAGTGCGCGAAAAAGACAGAACAAGGCGAATACAAATTCAAAAAAATTGCAAAGAGCATTGAATAAAAAATTTAGAGAAGAAGGAAAACCATATTTAGGCTACAGGCGGGACAGAAAAGTTGACAAAAGCAACAGTAATTTCAAAGTGCTACACGACACCCTTAAACTAGCTAAAGAAATGGGCCATCGCTGCGAGTCTGATACATGCAAAAAATCTAAGCTCCGTAGTTGTGAAACTATTAATGAAGAAGAGCGCCGAAGCATTTTTAATACTTTTTGGAAAACTATGACTTGGGAACAACGACGCCAGTTTATGAGTTCAAATATTACTGCAGTGCCATGTAAACGAAAGGTAACAAAGAGTGAAATATCAAGAAAAACTGAGACTAAGGCGTACTACTTATCTGTGTCCAGAAATTCGAATGTGGTGAGAGTACAAGTTTGTCGAGGTATGTTTCTGCGTACATTCGGAATATCAGAGTGGTTCATCAGGTATTGGCTAGACAAAACAAAAACCACTAACGGCATTGCGCCTAAATCAGAAACATCGCTGCAAAGACGAACTTCTCCTAAAAAAAAGGAAGAGACTCGCTCATTGACCGCCTTCTTTGACCAACTTCCTAAATTACCATCGCACTATTGTCGACAGTCATCTAGCAGGCTCTATCTTGAACCAAGTGTGCGCAACTTATCAGAACTTATAATATAAATTTTTTATGTCGTCGCACTTTCGACAACCAGTTCCTCAAAAGCAATCTAAGCTTATACAGACCAAAAAAAGATCAATGCGACTTTTGTTGCGCACACAAAGTTGGTAACGTAACCGAAGAGGCATGGAAGAAACACATTGACCGTAAAAATCGCGCTAGAGCAGAAAAATCGACTGATAAGAGTTTGGCTTGTAGCGGCACTTGTCATGTTTTGACCCAAGACGTTGAGGCTGTAAAAATGGCTCCCAGTCTTCAAGCGAGTGCTTTGTATTTTAAAACAAAATTATGTGTTCATAATTTTACAACATACAACCTGGCCAACCATGAAGTGAGATGCTACTGGTTTGATGAAAGCAATGGCGGTTTAGAAGCCTCTGTTTTCGCCTCATGCATTGTAGACAATATACTACATCTACTAAACATGCAGACGGTGCCAGTAATATTGTATTCCGATGGATGCTGCGCTCAAAATAGAAATAGCTATCTTAGCAATGCCTTACTCAGAGTAGCAATGGAGAAGAAGGTCCAGATAACCCAAAAGTTTTTGGTCAAGGGGCACACGCAAATGGAGTGCGACTCCGTACACAGCACTATAGAGTCGAAACTCAAAGGTCAAGATATATATCTGCCTAGCCAATATTGTGCTATAACGAAGGCAGCTAGAGTTCACCCAAAGCCTTATGAAGCCATTTATTTGAATTACGATTTTTTTACGGACTTTTCGAAACCAGAGGATCAAATTTACAAGTCCATAAGGCCTGGTAAAAAAGCAGGCGATCCAACAGTAACTGACATTACAGTACTTATATACAAACCTGATGGGACCATTTGGTACATGTTGGATTTTGATGAAGAGCCAAAGATTTTGCCGCAACGCACAACACTTCAAAAAAGCTCAATAAATACTTTGCCAAAATTGTATTCTGGTCGATTGTCTATTACAGAACGTAAGTGGCAGCATCTACTAGAACTCAAAGAAGTGATGCCTTCTGATTGCCATACATTTTATGACAATTTACCTCATTAAGTTATAAGTTATTTTTTATTAAGAAGTAATTTTTGTTTTTGAGAAATGTTTATTTTTTTATTTTGTTCTAAGAACAGTTGATTGTTTTAAATTTTAGAAATGTTATTTTATTTAAATAAGAGAAGTTAAGAAGTTCATAGAAAGTTAAGTACAACACCGCCTATATGCTACAAATTTGCTACATTTAAGGAGGTAACACCGCCTATCTGACATTTTTCATTATGTATTGTAAATATGACTATTTTGCGAAGTTTCCTGTATGTATAATATTAAAAAATGTTAAAAAAGCCAAAGTGGGGTTTTTATTTCATTATAGAAAAAAAAATACAAAGTTATTTTCGTCTCCTGAAAAGTAGTCTAAATGCATGTTCGCGGTGTTGAAGTATAAGCGACGATATGTCTTTTTTTCATTAGTGGCGCTAGTGTGCGGCGTAAACGCTCTTAAAGGAGTTTCTACACTAGGTGTTTTTCCCTCCCTGGTTGTCATACTGTCAACCCAAGCCTTGGTTCTAGCCTTTATACCTCAACCAACACGGCTCATTCTTCTCCACAGTTAAAAAATAGATGCCTTGAATAGATCTGTAGGTAAAAAATGGGCTTGAGTTTAGTGTACTTATGCGGGAATTTGTACAAAGCGAGGTTGCTACGTTATTGTAAAAAAATCAGAGATTCTATTGCACATATTGATTAAGTGAGATAACATATAGTTTTCTAGCAAAAAAATATTTTTGTTTAATCACTTAGATACGATTTTGTCGTATTGACATTTTACAGATTACGTAGATGAGACAATTCTTCATTCAAAAACGTCAAAAAAATTTAAGACAGTTGAAATCATGTAGAAATAATTTTAATGTTTTGTGCATTTGCAAAACATTAAAATATTATTATTATTATATATTATTTTTTCCGCTTAAATAAGCGGAAAAGTGCTTTTTGATTATTTTATGAAAATTTACTATTTAAATTAACAAATAATATGTTGCGTACATTATGATTTAATTATTTTTTTTTACCTACTTAGAGATTTCTAAGCATTATTATTTAATACGAGTTTCTGAACGTACGGTTGTTGACGTTGTCCGACATCTTTGTCCGTCATTCCGTTTCTGTCATCAGTCTCGCGAATACGTACCTACTTACCTATTTTCTGCCATTTCCTGTCACACACCCGAATCTTATTAACCCCGACTTCACGTGGTACTTGTCTGCCCTACGCTAGAGTGTTTTTTATAAGCCGGAGGCGCGGAGGGAGTGCAGCCCCCGCCCGCCGTAACAAAATGCAGGCACCGAGCATAGGTGCCTGCGATTTGTACGCAAGGGCGACGGGGCTGCACATCCCGCAGCGCCGGAGACGTTCATTTCCAATTTGCTTGCGGAAACTATGCTGATAATAGACACTTGGGATAACAAAACCGTAAATTTAAAGTAATTTTTGACAAAATTTCAAATGCAAATATCTCCATAACTATGTACTTCCTCACTGTGGGAGTACTACCTAATGGTAGCCCTCCTCCCCCCTTCCCCCCACCCCATTAAATTCGCTCATAAGTATACTAAACTTTTACCACAAAATGTATGGATATTCAAAGGCACTTATCTTAAGTTTATTTAAATAACTTTTTTTTACTATGACTGTGACTACAGATTGGTACCTTAAGCACAGATTAAAGTAGTAACAGATGCATTACTGCCATACAAAAGCGAAAATACCTACGCTATAATAGCCCATAAAATTGTAATAATAATAGCTGGCGTTAGCTGCAAGTAGAAAATTTATTTATTTATGAATGGTACACTGACAGATTAATATCATTACAAAAACATACAAACATTTTCCACATAATAAGACAAGACAATAATCTAAATTAAGTGTACACAGCATGCAATCATTTAAACTTACAGAACATTTTTGTTTATAACTTAAGGGTGCGCCGTCCGTAAGTGACAAGTGTCATATGTTTTATTTGAAATGTCGTCGTCCATATTTATTTGATGCCGCGCGGCCATACTAATTTTGTATGGGGAATTTAAGGTGCTTAATAAAGAAATATTATTTAAATAACCACTTGATGAATCAAAAATGTAGTCTAGCAATTTGTAGTTTATCCATTGATGATTGTTTAGACAAAATCAGAGGTACAATAATTTAGATAAACTATAAGAAATCTACTAAACGCCGCCACTCGTTTTCATGATCTTTGCCCAACTTTAAATGATATTGTAGAAAAAACTATAGCGTGTTATGAATTTATGGTTCTGACAAATTGTAAACACGTTCCCTATGATACTAAATATATATTTTTTTCATTTAATACGATAGTATTTTCAATTATATTTACTTAACCGTAACTGCATTTTTGGCATTTTTTGGTCGACCCACACTTAACATAAGTTATAAAATATTTATTAACAATTTTTTATTTGTTTATACGGATATTTATGTAATAAGTGGGTTTGAAGATGTTTCGTCATTAAATATGGCTGAAATTACCCTTTTGTACTGTGGGAATCCATTGTTAAATACGTCTATATCGTTATGAACACGAATTAATTCGTTATAGGCACGGCACATTCTTACAATAGGATTATAAAAAGACGTATTGTTTTTAAAAGCCTGAATCAAGAACGCATTCGGACAACGTGACCTATGCCTGATGTTAATCAAGGAGAGCAAACCAGGTGAATCAATGAACGAATGCACAATTTTGTGAAGACAAATGAGATCGTATCTTTTCCGGCGCACTTGCAATGAAATCATACTAAATTTAGACAGCCTGTCACGGTAGCTATTAAGCGATCGACCAAAATTATATTTACGCGTAACATATTTCGAGCAGCGTCTATCGCATCAACGTGAATATTAAAGTAAGGGGACCAAATCGGACAGCAATATTCTAGTACACTTCTCACTAAACTAAAGAAAAGGCACAATATACTAAAGGTCTCTTAAAATCTTTAGTTGATCTGATTATAAATCCCAAGAGTTTATTAGCCTTCTTTGTGATGTACATACAAGTAATGAGGACGGAAACTTAATTGTTCATCAAAAAGAACTCTCAAATCTCTTACTATGTCCTTTCTGTTCAACATTGTCCCTGCATATAGTATTCGTTGTGTAGCCTATTTTTCTTTCTTGTAAAAGAGATAACACAGCACTTTTTCACGTTAAGACTCATTTTGTTGGCCAAGCACCAGTCAGAAATAATCCTTAGGTCATTTTGAAGTGCTAAGCGCTGAGCTAAGTTCTTGACATCAGTAAAAACTTTGAGATCGTCTGCGTACAGAAGAGAGGCACCAGGATAAGCGGTTGACCAAGTCATTTATAAAAACGACAAACAGAAGTGGACCAAGATGGGACCCCTGCGGAACGCCTGAATAAACATGAACAGATGAAAATGAAAAATTCTTGACTGTAATAAGCTGAGTCCGGTTACTCAAATAAGAAATAATCCACCTAAGCAGACACTCATGAATGCCATAGTATTCAAGTTTAAGACTGAGCAGAGAATGATTGACCTTGTCAAAAGCCTTACTGAAGCCCAGATAAATTGCATCGACCTGATCTCCTACCGAAAATATACCTTATATACGCGTATCGAGAGTTGAAGACACTTTGCCCACCGCACGGTCTTCGTATTCCTGCGTCATCTGTTCTAATAAATATATTTCATTTCATTTTCATCGAGCGAACACGCTAGGGTTGTCTAAAGGTGATGAAATAAATAAAAGACAAGAAATAATAAAACAAATATTTGTTTTATAATCAAATCATGATATAATGCGTTTGTTGCTGCAATGCTAACCCTTTAACCGCCAGACTTCATATCAGTTGTCGTGCCCTCAGCGCCAGGCACGTAAATTTCAAAATAAATACCTACAACAAATAGGGATGTTCAATGGTAGATCGATGAACAATAAATACTTGGACTTTGACTTTTATATACCTATCCCAGCTACGCACGAGCACGCTTAAAATTTCATCTAAATAGCTTCAGCTAGTGATGAAAGAGATTCAGACTTTTAAGGCTTTTCATATTAATTAAGACTAACAGCTACAGTCTCAATTAATTTTAGAGCCAAGTCGTGTAAAAAGAGGCAAGTCTTATTTTAAACGACTAAAGGACTCGAGTATCTTTCATCACTAGCTTCAGCTGTTTAAGCTTAAAGGGGTATGAGACAAACAGATAGAAAGAGTTACTTTGTAATTCACTGTAATTTAATCTCTAATACCAAAAGTGGCAGAAAAGTTTTACCAAACGCAAGGTACATAAATTTTATTTTTTTTAGGTTTGAATGCACGGATTGCCCTGCGGTGTTTACCACTAAGGTTAACTTGGTGGCGCACTTGAATACTCACAAGGGCATCCGGCCTCACCGCTGCTCGGTGTGTCCGCACGCCTACACTTCGGCCGCCAGGCTGCGGGTGAGGATTATAAACACATTATTAAGACCTTTTGCGAAATTTTTAATGACATTGCAGTAACGACTCTTGGTTGAATACGAGGAGTGTAAAAACTATGCAATTCAAATTCTCGTTTTCGTTAACGTTATCGAATGGAGAATGAAACTCAACCCTTTTAGAGATGTAAATACAAATATTTTGTATGAATAGCCATAACTAAATAAAAGTGCTGCCTCAGGATATCACCTACACAGGTGTTGTTGTGTTTTTTTACTCGTACAGTGTGTGGAAACTGGGGACTGTCCTAGTGGTGGTGGCTGAAAATCAGCGTTTTGCACCCGGGCAAATGTATCGCTAAGCCACGACCTTTTTTGCACTGCTGCAGCACACACACATGCCACATAATATAGGCTTATTTATAAAAACATATTTTCATTAACATATTTTTTCTATTTTGACTGACTGTGGTGCTCCAATTTTTTTCGTCCGATCTGACACAATGAAATGGTCCTTACATGAAACAGAATTGAACTGTAATATTTTATAAATTTGACTTATCTTTATGTACTCACCACTAAATAAGAAATATACAATAACTTTGTATTCGGTTGGCAGCGGCACATGCGGCTTCACACTGACGAACACTACATGTGCGACCACTGCGGCCGACCCTTCAAGGATAGGGCCGCGCTCGTGGTGCACCTCAACACGCATGCACGTGAGTACCTACTTCATGGCCTTTGACTTTTTCATCATTATCGTCATCAACGTCATCACCACCACCTTATTTATGCCCCCTTTTCTGAGGCACAGGCCTCCTCTATAGATGGAAACACCACGCCAGCCAACGACGGCATAGCATGCTTTCTAAAACACGTAGTAATCATCATGTTATTAAAGAGCAATATCCCAGGGCCGCAGGAACTTACTTATTTTCTCAAGGACCAAATGTGTTGGAATAAGTAGTGTTAGTACTCATTTTAAGTATTTACATACCTGCTAGCTTGACCAATGTACACATGAAAGGTGCCAAAGTTACGCAAAATCTAACTACTAAGTTATGTTTCTTTTTGTTAAAGTTTGGAAATAATTAAAAACAAATCCACACTTTCAAAAGACTGTTGTGATAAACGTGTTCTTACGTTTGCACAGGTTGGACAGAGCCACAATAACATAATCGATAGTGTACCTGACCCGGAATATCAGAGGGTGCGGGTTCGGATCCCGCAAATCGAATAAAAATTCCAACACTTCCAAATTGTAATTTCTTTGCAACAAAATTTGCGTTAAATTATTCATAATCATCATTCTACTTAAGTTTCCTAAAAGGCTGTAAACTAAGGCATGAGGCCGGCAGTGGGACGTTGATACTGACGACGTTTCTAAGCTTCGTTTGTCTACACAACAGCATTGCGCAAGTTCGGCTGCAAGGAGTGCGAGCGCCGCTTCGCCTCCAAGTTCGCGCTGAACCACCACGTGCGCCGCGTGCACCTGAAGCTGCCGCCCGCCTGCGCCTGCCCCATCTGCCCCATGAGGTATACACACGCAAACACACTGTGTGTGTGTGTGTGTGTGTGTGTGTGTGTGTGTGTGTGTGTGTGTGTGTGTGTGTGTGTGTGTGTGTGTGTGTGCGCGTGCGTGCGTGCGTGCGTGCGTGCGTGCGTGCGTGCGTGCGTGCGTGTGTGCGTGCGTGCGTGAGTGCGTGAGTGTGCTGTGTGTGTGTTCACACACTCAGCACACTCACGCACACTCACGTGCTCATGCACACACAATACATATACGCTCAACCACCACATACGCCGCGTGCACAGGAAGCTGCCACCCGCCTGCGCCTGCCCCTTATGCCCCATGAGCTATACACGCACACACGCACGCACACACACTAGACTTGCAATATACCCACACCACATGCACATGCACACACAATACTTATACTTTCTACCACCACATGCACAGGAAGCTGCCGCCCGCTTTCGCCTGCCTCACATACCACATGCGCTTCGATCAGTAATGTACTAGTAGACAAAGGATCCGAAAATAAAATTTATCCCAAAACTTGCATCGTTTGCTCATAACTAAACATTTAAATTTCTAATAACAAAATTTGAAAAAAGTTGTATGGCATCAACAACTGTAGCTTACTGGGAACCTTAGGAGCGTTTACGACGCACACTAGCGCCGCCAATGAAAAAAAACATATCTATTAGCTAGAGATATAAAATCAAATTACTACTACTACTAACTAAACCATAACATGTGAGGTGTTCATTAGGTGACGTAAAAATGCTAAATTACTTCATTCAAATAGTTTGTTGAGCATAATTTAATTTTCTATCTCTAATTACTAGAAATGTTTTTTTTTCATTGGCGGCGCTAGTGTGCGGCGTAAACGTTCTTAATTCTTTAACATAAATATTATACGACTGCAAAATATTTTAACTTAAAATTTACTGTCATCGGAGAAAAAGTAAGAGCAATACCTAAGACTACAAAATAAGTACAAAACATTTACTCTAAAAGAAACTTTTATCATGAAGCAATAAGGTTAAAACATAGTTTTGTCAATATAGTACTCTTTTTTAGGAGCTAGATACAGTTCTGAATATTTCCTTTCAATGTCTGTTAGAAAGAGATAGAAATAGTTGACACGTGGTTGACGTATTACAAACATAGGTCAATTAATTTTAACGATAAAAAAAATATTTAAGTGCTAATTGCTGCACTAAAGCTTAATTAAATAATTATAAAATATAGTGTTAAAAATAACAATAAATAAAAAGTTTTAACTAAATTTAAAATAATAAATTGTTACTGTTTTTATTTTAACTTTTATGCGAAAAAAGACATGAACGACATGTGACATGAACACGTACTCATGTACGGATGCGCGCACGCACGAACGAACGCACGTAGTTAAATATAATCTCAATAATGGAATATTTTTAATATAAGCAAAAGATGTACTTACACATTACATAATATGCCATACACACATTCAAAATGCACAGTCATGCTTTGATTATTTTTTTATTTAAAAGACATATTTCAGCGTATTCAGCGAGTAGTGTATTTACCGTATTCAACTATGTTTCAGTTACCCCCGGATGTCGCTAGTGAGAGACCATATGAAGAAGAAACATGGAATGTCTCTGATGACGCGCAAGGTAAGTTATACATACAAAATTAACGGATACGGAATGAATAACGTCTATATTAGATTCTATAGTTTAAAATACATATATTGAAAACGCTTAACGCTTAGATACCAATATCAAAATCCATAATGTAAAATGTCTAAAGGATCATAGCAGAAAAATATAAAAATAGAAAAGTTGGAATTGCCTTGCAATTGATCTTAGGTGCCTAAGGAATACCTTTAGTACAAATTAATGTATGGTCTTGCTATGATTCTTTAAATTGTTTACTCATATAAAATCAGATTTTTAAGAGGCCTATTACATCTGAACTGTGATTTTTGCGTAAAATGCCCATTTTCGCATTTTGTAGTAATTTTCCAGTTGTATTTATCATTTTCATCGAAATAGGATAATAAATTCATGCTTAGTATTAGAAATTTCCACTCTGCGAGAATAAGTTGAGTTCGGACGGCCGGCGCATCGCATTTTGTAGTAATTTTGCAGTTGTATTTATCGTTTTTATCGAAACAGGATAATAAATTCAATATAAAATATTTATTCCTCATGAGGAACTTCATGAAGTAACAATTATTCTGGTATAAATTTTCTCTGTAATAATTGCTCAATAATATTATCGTAGATAGGAGAAATTCACAGCGATCTTAAAGCGATTTTCGACGTTTTTTGGTTTAGAATAAGATAAGAGAGTAAAATCAATGATATCTAAAAATTCCGAGGCCGCTACGAACTATTCGACTATATAAGAGATAACATTCTACTTTTTTTATTTCATTTGTTTAGAACAGTAGTTCAATTTAGGAGCTCAAAAAAGTTCCTTTACGCATTTTATGAAATTCTTTCTCTGCTATTTTGGGTTTCATTAAAAAGTTAAGCAAAATTTACAAAAAGCGAGGCCGCTACGAACTATGCCAATAGCTATTCTACACTATTTAATAAGTCAAAATTGTTAATGTATTTTCGTTTCTGAGATCGAGAACGCCAAAATTGGCCATTTCACGCAAAAATCACAGTCAAGATGTAATAGGGCCCTTAATCGAATTTTAACAGTTTGCTATATTGTGTTTGTTTGATTGTTTGGCTCAAGCTCTTATAATTGAAACATAAAGTTCTAATATATTATTATTTATTATAGGTATGTGCGATGAGCTCAAGAGCATTGGTGAACTGATTTATTCAGTTATTTGCTGTTTTAAGAAACAATAACGCTAAAACATCGAATTTTTACTTTTTATTTTCAAGTGCTAATTGCTGCACTGAAGCTAAATTCAATATTTATAAAATTTCCGCAATTCGGGCGGCTGCACTGACCGCTATGCTACCGGGAAGACCCAGGTTCGATTCCTGGCTGGGTCGGGTGGGCGTTTATTTTTTTTACTGTATTTTATAAATTTTATAAATGCTAAAACATAGATTGAACGCGTATTTTAATGTTAAAAAATATATTTTAAAATTATAAAAAAGGGTTGAAGTAATTGGTGCCGCAAAATGATCGTCTTACGTTACTGTTAATTAATTTATTTGGAGAGTTTAATTCTTTAACGTCACTCTACTTTTATGGGGGCGCGTCACTCTACTTTTATGGGGGCGAGAGACTGACATCACGCACTAGTTCGTGTCCCCGTTCCCTACTAGATTCTCCGAGGGGTTCAGATCGGATCGGGTTATTGATAAAAGTAATGGTTTCTACGTAAAAATGTTATTCGCAGATGTTCTTCAAGGCGATGCCTAAACTGACGGACTCGCAGCTGCAACAGGCGAAGGAGATCCTCAAATCCGACACCCCTCTGTGCACGCCGACAGCTGACACGGACTTTGCTAACTCATAACGAACAGCCACAGGGTATACGAAGAAAACTTGCTCCTGAAGCAACTAGTGAAAATTTGTGTTTCGGTGGTTTTGTGGAACAGAAATACTAAAGAAATATTATTGAAAATATGGCAGTGTCGACAAACCAAGGTCTGTTGCTATGAGAGTAACTCATGTTGTTTCGATAGGTCTAATGTTGCTATGAGCAGTTCATGTTATGTTTCGATAGTAGTTAAATACACGCGTGTGTATATAAATCTTCACCGTCGGTACTTAACAGCAAGTCGGAAGACCTTTCACAATAGAGATTTTTCATAAAAGCCTCGTAACGCCAAGTGTTTATATAGTCTTCTGCAATAAAGGAAGTTGACAACGACAATAATGAGGATCAATCATTTAATAGCAAATCTGATTTTTACTATATAGGGTCTAACAATATCAAGAAGCGAAAGTTTAAGGGGAGCATCTATACATCACACTGAGCATGCTCACCAAATTTGGTCCAAAACTACAGGCTCGTTACCGAGATAATCAACAAAACATTATCATATTGCACCAAAAAATACACTCTTTCCAAACCCGTACAGCTGTACTACACGCACACAAAGATAGCCGTGTGTGTATGAATGTCATACAATGGTTTTTCAATTGTGTGCGTGTATCTGCACACTATCTTTTTATTGACGCTTGCGTATGTGTTAGTAAAGATACAACATGTTTCATGAGCATTATTTAAATTGATTTAGTTTGTTAGAAAACAACTTTGAAAAATCACTATAAAACGAGCCCATTTTTTGTCATTGTATTCAGAATGATGTATAGATACCGCCCTTAAACGTTCGCTTATTGATTTTGTTAGACCCTGTATACATCGTATGCGCAATCAACTACTTAGCATTTTATTCTTTAAATTATTAAAATCCGTCAAGAAATTATGAAGTCTGTTAAAGCTCGCTAAAGCTGAAAATGCAGTTTGAGGCAATCGGCAAACTATCTCCAAAAAATAAAATAAAAATTAAGCCTAGCTCTTATTATGTGATCTCTTAATTAATTTCTTTTGTGCATTTTAATAAAAGCTTGTCTTAAGAATTTTTTTTCTTTTTTGTGCATTTTAATAAAAGTTTGTCTTAAGAATTTTTTTTTCTTTAAATTTTTTATTTACGCCTTTTTAGTTAGTAATATTTCTCAATCTGTCCATTTCAAGTAAAGCATCATTGTTGCATGGTTTCTTTCCAGTTAATTTTGTGCAATCCAGTTCTTGAATTTGCAGTCCGACTAGAGAATTAACTCTACTCAGCGCTACATACGCTTGTCCAACAGCAAACAGTTTTGAACCCAAATAAACCACGGCATGGTCAACAGTACATTCATTCAGTACATTCAGTACAGTCTGCATTTTATGTACTGTTGAAGCCCAACATAAGACAATGGGCAACATTCTTCGTTCTGCAGTACCGTCGCTGTATTTAGCCTGAAACTGCACGGATTTGGGCTGTATAACGTGAATACCATCGTTACCAAAATCTATTCGAACTGTAGAATATTAGTATCATACATTTGTGCTCTACGGAAGCAGGGCTGGTCCAGGTGTAGAAAAGGGGGCCCCAAAAATTAACACAATTTTTTTTTTCACGAAATGGCAAAAAACATAGCTAACGAAAAGAGATTTAGATTTTTTGATTTTTTTTTAATTTTTTTTTTGTATGGAGCTAGATTACTGTTGTCTAATAAAAAAAACCTCGACATTCAATACAAATCGCGAAGCGCAGCGTAGCGATTGTCTTAAATTTCTAACCTATCACGTGACCTACAGCAAAAAGTGAAAATTTTTACAAGGCCTAGCTCCATACAAAACATGATCGAAAAATCGGCTGTCTCGGACCGCCTTTGCTACACCCTAACCGCAGGGCCATATAATTTCTGTAATGTATCCTATGGCACCATTCACTAGACCTTTCGAGACATCGATATTCGAACGCAACATGACTTTCGCTCCAGTAAATATTTGTAATTCCTTTGGTAATCCTCCTGTTTTGTTGATATCGGACGGTATAACAGTATTGATATCTATATTATCACTTGCGCGTTGCATCTATCAGATTATCCTATGCTCTTATTGTGTGTATTGCCACTCCGCGAGATCGAAAATGTTCAAGGACAGTCTGATTATGATTGTGCACTTGTTGATTAGTGGGGTAAATTCGCAAAGCTTTGTCTATTGCAAACTCGCTTGTTGCTTCTTTATTTAGTTTGCTCATTAAAATTGAAAAATGCTCTGACTGAATTCAAAATTCAAAATCATTTATTCAGTTTAGGCTACAAGTAGCTCTTGTGAATGTCATTATGCCATCGGTTCGTAAATCTACTCTGGGCGGGAGATCTTGTACTGAGAAGAACCGGCAAGAAACTCAGCAAGTGTCCAGCTCTTTTCTCCCTTACAGCGTCAAAAATATTGGAAAATGCCCTATCATAGCAGAACACTTTCCATTACAAATAAACACAAAAAATATATATAAGACAATTACAACATGTAAAAAAACAAAATAAAAAATGTAAGTTAACAAATTTACATCAGATGAAGCTCGTCTATTCGCAGTGCGTTTAAGAGGTCTTTGGAGACAGTACTGCCCTGCTGCCTCATGTTCTCGCTAAATTCAATTAAAGAAAAGGAATGCCACAATTGTGTAGCTGGACATAGTCTCGTCGGTTGGTCAAATACTTGGTTTCCTCGAGCTGGAGGTAACTGAATCAAGTCACCAAGTACACATATATTTACACCACCAAAATTACATTCACGGTTTTTAGTTGCTTTAGTCGGGAATCCACCATACAAAGCATCTCATAAGGAACCATAGATATTTCATCGATGAACAAAAATTCGATATGTTGCCATTGCTGCCGCATTGATGAATGCGGCAGCAATGGCAACATATCGAATTTTTCGAAGCAAATAATTTTCAGTGAGAATGGGCACTGTTCTGAAATACTTCTAGTAATATACAAAAAAGCTTCATTCTGTCAAACACATTCATCGCCCTGCGAACGTTAAGGAACTCATCATCAGTGATGTGCTGCTCTGGTACTTCCTCTTCTTCTTCCAGTTGTTCTTGTTGACCTTCTTGTTCTTATATTTCAAATACATGAATTTGGTTAAAGGCGGTTTCTAACTGCCAGTGACGCTTTCTATAAGTCTTCAAACGTACACACGCCTGCACATCAACCTACCACAAACTGTCAAATTTCCTTAATAGACTTTGAACTTTATGCCTTAATGATATTGACTTGCTAGACTTTTAAAAGTGTAGGGTTATAGTAATTAACCGATTTGTCTTCCGGTCTACGTTTAAGTAAGCATATCCTGCCTCCATTCGGAATAAATTCATCTGACGAGTGAGAAACAAGATGAGCTTCAGCACATTGCTGTCGTGGGAAACCAAACCTATAAGTCGTTGAATCATTGTTTTTATGACAAATATGAGTGTTTTCCCTGTGTGGTGCCGGGGATAAAGAATTGCACCACCCCATCTCTTCCCGTGGGTGTCGTAAAAGCCGACTAAGGGACCATTCCAGAGGATGGGCAGCAGCATCTCTCTGAGGTTACCCTCAACCTACTGCGATCGCCAACCCGCCTGCCAAGCGTAGCGATTACGGCAAATACCCCACATATCCTTGGGGGAGGCCTTTGTCCAGCAGTGGACGTCTTTGGCTGAGATGATGATGAGTGTTTTGTGTAATTGACATTTTTTGACAAGATTATGCAATTCGGATGTCTCAAGAGGCATCTCACAGCTACATACTCGTTCAAGTTGGTTAAATCCCTCTTCTGTATCAAAAGATGCATGTCCTTCAACCCAGACAACCATATGAACATGAGGGCTTCCGCGATTTTGGAACTCGATTCGCCACCAGTAATCTTTTATCGGGCCGTCTAAAAACTCATTATTGTTCAACATAAACTTCACAAGGGCGTGGAGGCGGCGCATGAAATGCCTACTGACGATAACTGGATACTGTTTAATTAACCGTTGTGTAGCTACTATATCTAAGTCATCAGGATTATCGTTTGGTCGTCCATCTGCAATCAAGAGTGCTTTCCGCATGTCTGGCCAGTAGATATCATTACAACTTAATGTCACAAAGTAATGTGGCGGTCCGAGACACCTAATTTGTGCTAGCATTTCATTTAATGCTCTACGCCAATAAGTTGCTGAACCCCTTAGATTTTTAAGATATAGATGAACGTCTTCGACTTTACCATCTTGGCCTACTACTTTTTTACAGCAAGCGGATATCGTTGATGTAACTATGATATTCAAACATGGATAGAGCATAAAACAGATAATCATTTCGTTGAAATCGTGAATCTTTTCCTAGAATCCGAAACTGGTAATAATCCAGAGGGGTAATTTTGACATTTCTCTGTTCGTTTTAACTCCACGAGGCAACAAAAACAGCCATGCGAATTCTTCTGATTTGCGTTCATGTGTGACGTAACTATATTATCTGTAGTTTTTCTAATTATTTTGTTCATATTTCTCGACACATCTAAAACCTGTTCTTCTGTTGGTTGCGTGCTATCTATTGGGACCATAACTGGAAGTTTGTACTGGAATATTTTCTATCTCAAGTGCGATATTCTCTGGATTTGCCGCTGGCGATATAAGTGTTCTTTTTATTTGTCTTACTTGAGTTACTATGTCTATTTCGCGTGATATGATTGATGGGTTTGCTGGTAATGATTGCAGTGTAGTTATTTCTGCTACCCGACTAAGATGGTCCATAAGTCGAGTTGTCGCCATTATGGGATCGGTAGACGCAGATGTAGACACGGTATGAGAGCCCAAGTCGACGTGTACCACAAGGTGGGAAAAGGAAGGGAAGGAAGGGGCGACAGCAAACATCCGTCCGAACGAATAAGCAAACTCCGGCTTTGGCTTTGAAGGATTCTTCAAGCACAAAGCCCGGATAGTGCAGGTAGCTGGTGTCGGCTGGACAACACCAAAACAACATTTGCGTCTTCGTCAAAAACAACATTGCTGTGTAGTTGTGGTGCAGAGAATTTTAATAGAATACGTCTATTTCCACGGCACTGCTCCCACACGCGACAAATGACAGGCGTAAACGTGCAGTTGCAGTTTTTTTAATAGAATTGACCTCCTGGTCGAGTGAGGTGAGCTGTCGGTTGCTCCGAACAATAATTTAGTTATTATTCTGAGGTCGGTTGTGTCGCGCCGCTCTGCTCGCGTCGCGCGCTGTCCGTCTACCCGCCTTTTGTTTCTTTTTTTAATAACATGGTTATGATGACGGCGTCACGACAATATTATACAAACGGCTGTGTTTACGGATGCCTAAAAAACGTATAAATAATGTCATTAATAAATAATATGTTATTAAATTAACATTATGTTTTATTCCTGAACCTAAAACTCCACACATAGGTACTCGTACTTACAATACAAATCTACACACGCCTGCTTTGTTTTTGTAGGCGCCAACCCTAGCGCTCCGCCTAGCCGTAGGTATTTAACTCAAGAATATGGCCCGGTTAAACTACTGTATATTATGTGTATTGTGCTCGCGGTGTACCGATATGTAAGTATGGGATTACTAATGTTTGACCCAAAAATTATTGACAAATGGTCATTCGACAAACAACGTTTCACCAAATGTTCATTTGGCAAACGAGACATTTGACAAAAGTATCATCTTACAAAAACTCACTTAGCAAATGATCCATTAGCAAACACTACACTTGTTAAATGTGTATATTAAAATGTCAATTGACCTTTTTTCATTTCACCAAATAATGTTTCGCAAATAAATAAAAAATAACTTCAAAATTCAAGACAAAATTACCAAAAATAAACTTTGTTATCTAATAAAAAAAATTTGAACCTTGAAATTCAAGACAATCGCGAAGCTCAGCGTAGCGATTAAATTTAAAACCTATAATTAAATTTCTAAACTATCACGTGACCTACAGGAGTAGGGCAGCTAGTATCCACAATCATTTAAATAATATCCACTACCTACTTCAAAGAAAATTACTAGTTGTAGTCGTTTTTAGACCAATAGTAGTTTTGCTAAATGTTCATTGTGTTAAATAATTATTTATAAAATGTAAATTTAAGTGTTGATCATTTGGAAAAGTGAGTCATTTTTAAAATGATTAGTAGTAAAATGATCAATCGGCGAAACCATTTTTTTGCCAAACGCTGTTTGTCAAGTGTAATTTTGCCAAATGACTTTTGGTCAAACAGCAGGACCCCGTAAGTATGACTTCACAGCGAGTTGTTTCTTTCTCGGGCGCGTTTCTGAAACTAATGCACTAAAACTGCTGTATCTTTGTCATTTATGGTCCGATTTCAATAATTTTTTCACCGAATTTAGGTACCTACTATAACGACCAGCTTGGCCGTTATTTATATTTAGGGGGCGTAAGACGTAATAACGACAACTGGATAAGTTAATTATATATTGATATTTTAAATAATTAATGAATATAACAATTAAAAGAATGATGTCGCTTCGGCGGATCAAGTTGAAGTCCTCTCCTCAATTGTTTCTCTCTCTCGTGACGTCTTATTTGAAAGGTATTCAGAACGCGACGGCTGCCAGTAGGTTCGCGCCTCCAAGCAGTCCCGATCACTACAGGAGCTACGCCCCTTCGGCAGACGTCGTGTTCTGTAACAAAGGTAAAACAGTTGAGAGTATGCCTGAGTGTTGCCTGAGTGGTGCATGAGTGTTGGCAAATGAAACAAAACAGTGCAACGGCACTTTTCAAATTCTCTCAAGAAGTTAGCTGCGTGAGGACTTAGTAAAGCCCCACATCTTTACTGCGCTACTCGAGGGGTTGGGGGGGTATATCATTTCTCACTTTTCATTTCTAATATCATTCATCATCATCATAAAGGAAATATTGTCTATTTATGTATTACTTGTAAGAAAAAATACTTGACACTGGCTAAATGTGCTAATCGCACAAAGCCATCAACTAAAAATAAAATAAAATAATGAACAAATTATTAAAATTTACGACACATTTATAAACTATAAAAAAAAATTAATAGAAAATGCTAAGAAACACGAAAAGCTTTATCAAAAGACCTAGTAGCTAACTCGTATGTTCGGCCAGTGAATCGCCCTGGGGTAAATACCTTCTCCAAACGACCTGGACTGAACACCTGACCTGCAGCCTTTCTTGCATTGCGGACTCTCCGCTTGTGCTGCGTCCTCCTAGACTCCTTAAACCTATATAAACCAACCTTCGAAACCTTAAACCTACTACTAGCTCGTGGCAAAATTTTATTCCTCACCCGACTCCTACTACGAACTCTAACATAATTCGTGACCTTCCTTTCAGCTTTCCTTTCTGCTTCCGGCAAACTGCACTTCTTCCGAACCTTGGATAAGGCTCTAGACCAACCTACATCAATAGCTGGCGATGCATCATCGTGCGGCTCCAACAACATGTCAGAAGACCTATCTCCTGGCAAAGCTACTACCTTACCAACATCTGAGCTGCCCGCCTTATCTTCTATTACACTTTCAACTAATAAAGCTCTTCCGCATCTGCTCGCACAATCTTCCTGTAGATTAGTGACCTCTAAATTATTAAAAACATCAGAACCTTTGTTTTGCAAGATCTGCAACCCGTCGTCGCAGGATGTAGGAGGAGCGATCTCGCTTCCTAACTCACCTACTAGACTATAATTCTGACCATCTTTAGCCACCTTCTCTATCTCTACACAACACACATTAAAAGAACTAGATACGTTATTATCTATTATCTAGATACGAATTTGACTGGATTGGAGCGAAAGAGATTTGATCTTCTTTCATACCATCATCTACCATATCTATTTTAACATTTTCAATATCGGGACTTGGGAATATAGGGGAATCAACACAATTAAACAACGTAACTTCCTCTGCGGAGCATGCGCGTAGTGGCGACTGTGCTCGGGGCTCGGAGCGTATCTCAGCACTCGAAGTTCGTGGCGGTGACTGCGTTTGGGACACAGTATGTGTGTCTACGCTGGGTGCGGGCATCGGAGACCTTGTTCGGATCTCGCACTCGGTGCGTAACTCAGCGTCTCCTCCTCGGTTGGCACGCCAATTCGACGCATCACTATGTTGACGTCCATCATGACGGCTGTAATTTCTTGACTTGCGCTATTGGAAATCGAAGTGTTATTTTCACGTAGTATGCGTGACGAAACTGTTTCATCTCTCGGAAGGTACGTCACGGGAGATAGCGGACAATAACAATTCACAGGGAATTCTTTATCAAGAATAGCAAAAATTTCATCTAAGTGCATATCAGGTTTAAATATCATGTCATAAAAATGACGAGCCGCTCCTGTTAGATAAGCACGAAGAATAATTGGCAAATCCTTCTCTCGCCATTCGCAAATAGCAGCGACACGTTTAAACTCGCGAGCAACATCAGCGACGGATACACCATCAAATCCACTGAAATACTCAATACTCGGCATGGTTGCTCATTTAAAAATATTAAAAATCATATATCGCCTGTTCTCCAGTTAACGACTTCTTCTGTGTGTGCGAGCGTCTCAGCACACAACTTCTTGCGCGGATTCTTCCGTGTGTGCGAATGTCTCAACACACAACTCTTGCAAAAAAATAACGGATCGTTGCACCCTGCAACGCCTTTTGCTTCTTATCCTGCGAAGACCTACTCTACACGGTTACTGTCCGTGACTGGCCCTAGCTAATAAAATATGGAATGTATCCGGAATCGATACGGTGCGTCCACCATTTATTATGGCCAGTTTGGCCGTTATTTATATTTTGGGGGCGTAAGACGTAATAACGACAACTGGATAAGTTAATTATATATTGATATTTTAAATAATTAATGAATATAACAATTAAAAGAATGATGTCGCTTCGGCGGATCAAGTTGAAGTCCTCTCCTCAATTGTTTCTCTCTCTCGTGACGTCTTATTTGAAAGGTATTCAGAACGCGACGGCTGCCAGTAGGTTCGCGCCTCCAAGCAGTCCCGATCACTACACTACTGAATTTTTTGTTACTTTTAGTTTGCATACTTCAAAGAAAACATGACTGATTCTCATTAATCTATTAACATTAAACGTATAAATGAAATCACGCAAGCCCCGCGAGCACGGATCTTTTATCGACTGATAAAGTGACATTAGACGATAAAATTTGACAGTTCAAGTCGACAAATTAACATCGGTAACATGGGACTTGCTTTATCGATCCGTAGATATAATCGGTAAATTTTATCTATTTAATTTAAAAGCTAGCATGGGACTCGAAAACGACATTTCTTGTGGATAAATTATATCGATATGTAGATAAATTTATCGGCATCTAAAAGTTGGTAAATAAAGTTATCGACGCTTTCGACGCCATTGGAAAGTTACTAAATATTACACTTTTCTTGGGCGGTCGTGAAAAATGGATTTCGAGCACCTTTTGCTGGTTGCAAACAGTGACGTCGCGAAGAAACTAACATTGTCCGGCGCCATCTGAGGCAGAGAAACAACCCCATGGATTTAGCAGATTCTGATTCATGAGGTTGTTTTGCATATCCCGAGAATTACCCTTTGTGGTTATCGAAAGCATTTGGGGCGCCATCCGACGGATTAGATCAAATGGATTGCCCGTTCATGTTGTTGTAAGTAGCAGGAATTTAATTTTTTCTTTTCCTATTTCATATTTTTATTCTAACCTCAACAATCTACTTTTTGCCGGTTCTCACTAGCAGCATTAGGCAAGAATATAACTTGGCGTTGGGACAATGCACAGTTAGCAAACTTGTGAAGGAGGTCTCTGAAGCTATTGTGCGTCGGCTTTTGCCCGTCTACATTCGATTTCCCAGCACCGCTGCTGAAAGGGCTCTAATTGCTGACGGCTTTTTATAAAAGCATGGAGCAAAATAATCTACTAAAAGTAATCCACTAACAACTAAGTAAATATTAGGTACCTACGATGTTTTTTAAACGACATAGAAAATGTGATACTTAGGTACTTTGGTGGTTCCGACAGTAAAATAATATTAAATAAATAAATGGATAATATTAAAATTCCTTTAACAACCCTACACGATAAGAAACAGACCAAAGAGAACAAAACAAAGAGAATTTAACACTAACAATTAAAAATATAAAATTCGAATGAATGATGAACGAACGGGACGATAAAATTGCCGTGTTGCCATTTTTAAATATCGCTAAAACAGAACACGATAAAACTTACCGATCCGAGACCCGTGCTAGCGGTTGTAAATAAAATTCGATAGATAAACGGTTTTGTCTACCGATAAATTTATCGATCGGTAAGATCCGTGCTCGCACCACAGTTCTTTAAACATTAATCTATTTTTTATTTGACTTATGCATGAATTTCTGTAATATAATAGTAGTTTATGCAACTGTCATATAATGAAGGGTATTAAAATACTAGTGTGAGTTTATGAAACGAGCGCAGCGAGTTTCATAATAGTAACGAGTGTTTTAATACCCGTGTTATATGCAGTTGCATACACTACTTTATCTTCACTAATGCAATTAGTCAAACAACAAGAGTAAAAGCTGACAATAGTTTATTTATAATAATTGTTCAAATTTTGGATGGTACAATTTTGAAAGTTAATGTTAATTATTGATCCAGCAGCTGTAGCGGTCGCGGGGCAAGCAGTAGAGCTCGTAGACGGAGTTGGAATATTTATAATTACTTCATTCGTCTTGTTTTCTATACTGTTCAAGATCGTATTTGAGACTTGAATTTTATTCATTAAAGACTCATCAATGTAGCTTTCAGCCACAGTAGAAGACTTCCACCCCCCGTGTCGTTTCAGTGCGGTCAAATCACTACCGCTATCTATGAGAAGGGTCGCCGAGGTGCGCCGGAAGCAATGCCCCGTGTACAACGCTGGGTTAGGCAGATTCAAAAAATTTGCGATAGTTTTTCCCAGAGCACCAAATTTATTAATACCAGTTCTTTGATCGACGCACTTCCCCGATCTATAGCTCAAGAAAAAGGCAGGGTTTCGACAGGGGGTGGGTCGAAGTTCCATGTATTTTTTACATACGGCATAGCAGTTGCCCGTCACAACGAAAGAACGATCTATTTTCGTTTTTGTTTTCGAAACTTTCACCATGATTGTACTGTCGTCTATGTTAGAGATTTCATCGAACTGG
This sequence comes from Eudonia lacustrata, assembly GCA_947562085.1. Lineage (NCBI taxonomy): Eukaryota > Metazoa > Arthropoda > Insecta > Lepidoptera > Crambidae > Eudonia > Eudonia lacustrata. Next base: position 11,972,144 of record OX387318.1, on the reverse strand, counting down.
ATGTTGTATAGCTCTTGCCTTCGGCATGCCTCCATTATGCCGAAGATTAGTGCAACCTGTAACAATAAACGATATAATAAGCTTGAGGTACATAGCCAAGGCAAAAACTATGATTTATGAAGTAGTAAAGTGTAGGTACCTACCACCTAATTTATACACAAAGCGCTTAAACGGAGTGTCTAGATAACTTGCGTGTGTAGTACGTAAGTACTAGGTAGATTAAATAACAGAACTAAAATACACTTACCTTTTTAAAAAGATACAAAATATCTGGTGAATCTTTCAGGAACATCTTTATTTGACCTGATGTAAACGTCAAGGACTTTTTTTCCTTGTGTCCTTCTGAACTGCGTTTCAGGAACGCTATGACTTTTGAATACTTCGTGATATCAATATTGCTGTAGATACTCAGTGTGGACTTGAGCATAGAATATTTAGCCCACATAGAAGATGGCTTGAATTTGTCGGAGAGGCCTTTGAGATACACAAGAATGACATTTTCAGAAAATGATGTAGTTTTCTTTTCGATCTTCCATGCCAAAAAGTTATTATATTCTTTTTCATATAATTTTCTAGATTTTTCTGGTAAAAGATTGTGAGTTACTTTTGTTGCCAATTCTAGAATATCCGGAGGCGTACAAATATCATCGTCGCTGTCCATTTTTAACTTTTAATTTGTATTTTAAAAACAAAACACATTGCGAAACATTAAATTCACGCGTACGTGTATTGTCACAGTGAACTTGCCGCCATTAAAATCTAACCAATGAGAGCGCAGCTGCGCGCGCAGGGCCAATCAGGAGCGAGCGCGCGCAGCGCGGATATTATACCATCATGTGAAATTGCTTAAATTGAGTGTTTTGTTGTCTGCGCTATAACAGTAGTAATTATAAGTCAAGTATTGGAAACATAAGTAGAATGTTACAACATTAGTGTAGATAAAAGGTTTTTAATACACGCTCAATTGACGCTAAAACGCTAAACTCAAGGTTTATAGGACTTTTTCGGCTTCTAGGCTGCCTTTTGGAACACTTGTTGTATTAGGTATAAAGATCTGGAAAGACTCAGATATAAACGGCTATATTATGTTACAGTCTGAGATCGAACGAGGATCAATTTTAGAACCGGTGACTAATTCTCACGCTATGATATCCTTTACGAGATCTTCTTTTTCTCTTATTCAAAGCCACGTCAGTCAGTCAGTCAAGAAAATTCTGGAACAGTAGGTATCTCAATAATCAAATTGTAAATAAATACAAAAAGTATTCAAAAATGTAATTGAAATAATATGTAGTCCGCTAAATCACTCGTTTATCCAGCTTGGATGCACCGCCGCCGCCGGGCCACTGCGTAGCCGTATAACAGTCAGACCATACACTATGTAACGTCATCGTCAGTACCTTTGCAGGTAAGTTCAGTAAACATTTTTAGATTCGTAAAAAATTCAAGTAGACTTATTTGAACTTGAATTCTTGGACCTCCTCTACCTTCTGGACACTTATGTCTGGCTTGGATCGGGCTGTCAAAGCAGCGTACTATCGATATGGTGTACTGTCGATGCAGCCTACCGTCGATATGGTGTACTGTCGATGCAGCGTACTTTCGATATGGTGTACCGTCGATGCAGCGTACCATCGATATGGTGTACTGTCGATGTAGCGTACCATCGATACAGTGTACTCTCGCTACAGTGACCCGTCGATGGAACGTTTTCGATACAGCGTCCATCGATGTTGTGACTGTCGATTTCGTGACCTAGACCCGTCAGTGTATCCCAGTAGTCCCCTCTGGCGTCCCCCTTGGGGGACAACTGGGATTTTTTTTTATAAAAATCTCCCAGTTGTCCCCCGTGTCACCGGTGGAGGGGACAATTGGGACTTACATTTTTAAATATCCCAGTCTCCCCCACTTGAGACTGCCCTATAATGTTGCTAGAAGTGACAAATAAAAGCATTTGTTTAGATATCCTACACCGTGGTTCGGATATGACGAAAATTGTCTTTTATATAAAAAGAAACTATCATTTACCTTAAAAAGTGTCGTACGGACGACACTTTTCAAGGTAGATGACAGTTGTCAAAAATTTAATTATTCAGCGGACGGACTGAGGCAATCACGAAAGTAAGTGTAGTTTTAGTATTTTATGTAAAATAAAACAATTAAGTAAGTAATTGAAATGTTTTATTAACTAACCTGCTATCCTGCACGCGAAGTCCCGCTGTACGCCAACGTATAAATATCTATACTAATATTATAAAGCTGAAGAGTTTGTTTGTTTGTTTGTTTGTTTGTTTGAACGCGCTAATCTCAGGAACTACTGGTTCGAATTGAATAATTCTTTTTGTGTTGGATAGTCCATTTATCAAGGAAGGCTTTAGGCTATATAACATTACGCTGCGACCAATAGGAGCGAAGCATCAGTGAAAAATGTTGCAAAAACGGGAAAAGAGCCTAAAAAATTAAAAATGCTGCCGAAAGTTACTATTCCACGCGGACGAAGTCGCGAGCACAGCTAGTATTTTAATAAAGTAGGTACAAAGAAGATTTTTTTCTATGCTGGCGTGGACGGCACGAAAATCTCGAACTTCTATAGAAGTTGTTGGCGGTAAAAAGGTTAAGAAATCTAAAACGTTCAAAATAAACTCTGATGTACATACTGCCTTAAATAAAAGGTAGGTATTTTAAAACTTCTCTTATTGGCAATATAAAATCACACCAAAAATAGTCATTATCATAAGAATTTTTTTCCCACTATTTCTCAGTCTTAATTAGTTTCCACTATTTTGATTTCATGCTAGTTAGGTAGTTGTTTTATACATATTATTAGCAGCTGTGTCATATAGATATTTTTATTGACTGTAGTGAAAGGTATTCGCGAGTCTTTCAATCTGTGTACCCTAAGGACATAAGTTTACTAGCATGAAATCATAATATTGATAAAATACTACGGACACATATACCAAACAAATATTACCTCAATGTTTAAAATGAAGGTTAATTACGAAACTACTAGTTATTAACACTTACTAAAATTTTTGCTTGTACTATTCCAAGCAAAAACACCCCTCCAGAAAATCACTCAAAAAATGCAAATGCAAAAATGACATTCACGCCCCACGGCATTATGCTTTATTTCCAACGATCGTGGTAAAATCACGTTGCGCCGACCAACTGAGTTGTTTACTTCAAAGTTTACATGTGCGAAAAAGAGATAGAAACAATACTTTTATAATAGACAAGTTTTGCGGCGGGAGGCGTCATCTAGAACTTAGTTACTTTTTTTTTTAGAGTTACCGAAATATTTGTTTTTAACGTGAGCGAAGCCGCGGGTAAAATATAGTTCTTTAATGTAAAAATCCTAGTTTCTTTATTTTACCTATAGTTTAAAGTTAATTTTATCCGAGTTAAAATACTAAAACTATACCTAATTTCGTGGTTATCCCCTAGTTGAGTTTTTCTGTTCCTCTGTGTCATTAAACACTTCGTCATATCCGAGCTAGTGTATAGGATATCTAACAAATGCTTTATTGTTTGTCACTTCTAGCAAAATTATACGGCAACATCTCAAGTGGGGGAGACTGGGACATCTAAAAATTAAAGTCCCAGTTGTCCCCCGTGTCGTTGGTAGAGGGGACAACTGGGAGATTTAAAAAAAAATCCCAACTGTCCCCCAAGGGGGAAAGGCTAGACGGGACTACTGGGATACACTCGACTATGTAGGTATAATATTGGGAGTCAGACAGTCAGTCGGTGCGCAGCTCTCGACCAGTCAACAGTTCCTGAGGATGCCCCGTGGTGGGGCGAAACACGTGACGGGTATCGGTGTTGGTGTGCATGTTCGCTTGCATACATATTTTTGCGGGCAGGAGGGCGGTGCATGCGCGTGTACTGCATCCAAGCTAGATAAACGAGTAATTAAGCGAAATTAACACTACGTATTACTTATTTCAATTGCATTTTTGTGTACCATGGATTTCCGCAAAGGAAGGCCTGATTCCATTAAATAGCAAAAGTATTATATTTCATAGTGCATTTTACTTTTAATTTCGAGATCCCTGGTGAGATTCAAGACCCACACCCTTGACAAAGGCGTACTTATTAAAGAAACAGCAATAGCTTATGATTATTCATAGAAACTTTTATTATTGGTTTTAATTGTTCATTATCAATTTTACAAATTCTTGAAGTTTAAAAAAGGTAGCAATCAACTCTACCTGTAAAAATAATAAAAAAGTACTTAAGTGTTTTGCAAAATAAAATAAAAGTATTGATACGAAAAATTGTTTTATTATGCCCCTATTAAAAGATTTTTGAAATTGCCGCTCTTTTCTAGTGCACCTTTCATTAGTCAGACTCTTTTTACCTACCTACATCTAAAACCTACATAGAAGTGTTACAAATGAAATGACTAATGAAAAATAAATATCATCAGGAGACTTCTTGGAGGGAAAGTGAAGAGTCATGTCTGCGGTTTTGTTTTATTTTCTAAAATTTGTGTTATGTCGAAAATTTATGTAAAATAATGGTGGATTATTAACCGTTAAGTGTTCGTGAGTGTGCATAAGTGTTGGCAAATGAAACAAAACAGTGCAACGTCACTTTTCAAATTCTCTCAAGAAGCTCGCGTGAGGACTTAGTAAAGCCCCACATCTTTACTGAGATACTCGAGGGGTTGGGGGGTATATCATTTCTTACTTCCCATTTCTAATATCATTCATCATCATTTATGGAAATATTGTTTATTTATGTATTACTTGTACGATAAATTACTTTGACACTGGCTAAATGTGCTAATCGCTTGAAGCCATCAACTCAACAAAAAAAAAAGTGTAACTTCAATTAACTTCTCTCGTTGTTTTAAAATTGTTGATCAGAGGGAATAATGAGTAGATCTTCAATAAACTTCCTACTTTACTTTCAAGTACTTTCAACAATAACTAACCCTGCAGCGATAGAGATAGAGATATAGATAGTGCGTTGCGTTTATTAACTGTGGGCCCATTATGTGGCTTAATGAATATGTAGTCCTTAAAATTGTATGTAGTCTATATGGACCATGACGACGAAATGCTTCTTGTTATCGTCGCAAATGATGAGGAAAACTCCGAATCTAAAGATGAGATGCTACCATTCCCTCTTCATATCAAAGAGGAGCTGATGGACGAGAGCGATGTGGTGAAGATCATAGAAACAGTTATGAGACACGGACAATCTTTAGACCCCACGAGTCAAGAAGATTATGACCATACAAATTCGGTTTACATTAAAGCAGAATATGATGATGATGTGGTCAGAGTGTCGAAGGATGTTAACGATGATGATACTGAAGAAAACTCCGAATCTGAAGATGAGATGCTACCATTTCCTCTTCATATCAAAGAGGAGCTGATGAACGAGGGCGATGTGGTGAAGATCATAGAAACAGATAAGAGACACGGACAATCTTTAGACCCCACGAGTCAAGAAGATTATGACCATACAGATTCGGTTAACATTAAAGCAGAATATGATGATGATGATGTTAACGATGATGATACTGAGGAAAACTTCGAATCTGAAGATGAGATGCTACCATTCCCTCTTCATATCAAAGAGGAGCTGATGGACGAGAGTGATGTGGTGAAGATCATAAAAAAAGATAAGAGACACGGACAATCTTTAGACCCCACGAGTCAAGAAGATTATGACCATACAGATTCGGTTAACATTAAAGCAGAATATGATGATGATGTTAACGATGATGATACATCTATACAAGCGGTTATGAATATAAAAGACGAATATCTCAGTGATGATGCAAATGGTGATGGCGAATATGATTCCAATAAAGAAGAAGGAGATTACTCTGCATCGGGATCTGAATGTAAAGTTGAAAAGAACAAACACAGAAGGACTCTTGTTGCTGCAGTACAACGGAAGTCGTTTGTAGAAGAGTTAAAACAACAAAATCCAGAACTGCAGAATAACCGTGATGCACTGGTCAAGAGCCTGGCAGAAATCATGAGGAGTGTGCAGCGACCACCACCACCACCAGATTATTTCATCCTGAATGATATTCTGTTTAAGTAAGTATGCAAATTACGTTTATGTAAACATTGCAATATTGATGTTTGATTAAATTATGTCATTTTAGCATTAAAGTATTCTCAGATATTGAAATTTAAATACATCTTGATCAGTTAAAGTTTCAAGTCAGTAAATGTCAGTTAAATGTAATTTAACTTATTAGTAATGTTGCAAATAAACAGGCATTTATTTTTGTTGGAAATAAAACTTTGATTTGCATTATGGACGGATCGATTTGGGAATTGATTATCGATATTCAATTTATTTAGTGGCATAATGGCCCCATCACTAATTGTTCTTTTTTTTTGGTACTTGTTTTGGAAAAACAACAGGGCTGGTTTATAGGTTATCGTGTGTTGATAATTAAATAGATTTTAAGCAGTAATAAGGGCATTTGGAGCCGTATTATTCAAATTCAGTGTATTGTGCAATCTGTGTCTTGTGTGTGTGTAAATCGTAAGCGAATCGCTTCGGGAGTACAATTCGCCATCCCATAATTGGATGTCGGCGTCTTCGCTGCTGGAGAAAACAGGTATTTCCTCGGGGGAAAGTGCACTTCGGGGTAGCCGTTGGGTGTGATTAGGGAACCCGAGAAGACCCGGACTCGGATTCAGGCCCCATCAGACCATATGGATCCCGTTCTGGACGGCGGGAGCGGCATGGAACTGTGAGTGGATTTTAAGGTGTAACCTAATTCAAAACGGTAGCAGATAGTGTGAATAGTGGTTTCCGCAACAAGTAAATTTACATATTTTATGAATTTATATTAACTTGCACACACTCACAGCAATAATATTAAGATCATCTAGTGCCCAAGTAAACTTGTAAAGTTAACTTAAAATTATCGACCTATGTTTAATTAATATATTTGATTGTTCCAATGTGTTTCGCTATATCTGTTATTAAATATTTTTTTTTATAAACTATTAAAATTGATGTTAGCAAGCAATACAAATGTAAAGTTAAAGTTAGAAATGTGTTTGTGTCAACAGGTGCAGGTTATGTGGATCAATGTCGGAGACAGAACCGGCAGCTGCTCGTCACTATCAAGAAAAGCATGGCTCCAGATATCTTGTTTGTTTTGCTTGCGGTGTAGATTTTAGAAGGTTTGTTTTATATACTTTTTTTACTTAACTTACTGGGTTCAATGGCTTCACATGTCTTGATTCCATAAAGTATAGATTTAAACACTAGCATAAAATGCTAAAAACTTAATTTTTTTTCCTACATATTGTAAGGACAGCCAATTCTTTAGTAAACTACATTAGACTCCAAGTAATTCAATCTTGAACTTTATAGTCCTTAATGGGTGCATCACAAATAAACTAATTTCTTTTGACCAATCTCAATAATTTAAAATTTTAAACATATCTATTGTAAAGTGCATGGTAAATACTGATGTATAAAGGCGGGTATCGACTATGTTCGCGTTCTCGCGCTCCTGCATCTGCTCTACGTACAGGATATGTTCCTAACCGTTGCACACTGCATGTTATCTATTATCACCTGTAGCTTTAGCGAAAGCGCGAAGCGTAGTAGGTGCGCGAGCATAATGTATACCCATCTTTACACGCAACCGCACACGCTCACCGTAGCGGGGTGCCGTTGGTATAGCACTCGTAGCAGTTACCGTCCGCCATAGCAGGCTGGCTACAGGATCCCCTTGGTGTATACTGGTAGTTGCCGTAGAGACTACACTGACGGTGTTAAGGGCTTATGTCGAAAAAAAATGAGTTGTGAAAAGGCAGTGATAGCTTAATGCCAGTTGTTATAATTTAAATGCAAATGCAAAAACAAACATAATATTATTGTGATAGTAATTATTTAATTGTTTGCCAACCACAACAAGCCTCATTAACATTTTGGGAAATATTTATTTATTTTCGTTAAATGAAGTCCCAAATTTCTATTTATTACCCTCTTTAGATGTTAAAAGTGTTTAAAGATATAAAAGCAGAGGTTCTTTAGATTTTTTTTATTATCGAGAAAATGTGTCGTAATCGTGTGTCTTTTATCAGAATTTCTTATATGTTCCATTAACACAAATCCGAATATCTAACACCTAATCCCGAATCGATCCGAACCCCTCGGAGAATCTAGTAATAAACGAGGCCACGCATTATTGTGTGATGCCATTCCATCAGTAAGTAAACATCTGATGGTGATTTGTATCACAAAATGTCGTTTCCAAATTACATAAAACAATAACATTGTTGCAAATGTAGTATATTTTTCTTAGCTATTCTGTTCTATTCTTCTTTATAAAAACCATGCATACTGAATCGAATTTTACAGATGTCAGCGCCTAAAAATACGTTGTATATTCTAGCACCACCAATCTGTACAAGCACGAAAAGATATGTGTGGCGCCCGACGCGAGCACGATGCTACGCGCGCGCCGCTCTTTGTCTCGGGCGCAAGGGCCGCAGCCGCCCCTTCATACCCAAAGCCAAGGACATAGTGCGGCGCCAACCGATCGGCAGGAAGTATGTAGCCACACATTTATATTTTACTATAAAGGTAATTAGGTTACCTACCTGCCTACTGGTAGGTAATGCAGGTAAAGTTATATAGAAAAGTGTCGCTACTTTTTCGTTACCTAATGCGCTTTAGCCAATCCGCGTAGAGCGGTAAGTTAATTTACCGGTAAAAATGCCACCCAGGTAATGATACAAAGCATACCGGTATTTCTTTACTGGTATCTTCGTTTCGTTTCAGACGTTACTGAGCAGGAAATAAGTATTGCCCTTGACCAGATTAAAAGCCGAAGATCACCTGGACAGGACAAAATCATCCCGGAAATGCTCAAGTTGGCGCCTGATTCAGTCTGGAAAGCTTTAGCACTGCTTTTCACAAACTGCATATTAAGCGGCAGGGTCCCTTCGGTCTTCGTAAAAAGGAAGATATTCGGAGGCTAAATAATTATCGCCCCATTAGTCTTCTGTCTCACATCTACAAGCTGTTCACTCGAACTATCCTGAACAGACTAAGGGGTTAATTAGATGCGTACCAATCAAGAGAGCAGGCAGGGTTCCGATCTGGTTACGGGACTAGCCATCACCTACATACCCTGAAGACAGTAATCGAAAAATGCCACGAATATCGAAAGCCCATTATTATCACTTTCGTCGACTATGAGAAAGCGTTCGATTCAGTAGAAGCCTGGGCAGTAGAGAAGGTCTTGGCGGACAGTAGTCGAAGAAAGATATATCCAGCTCATTAAACATCTTCAGCTGTCTGGAACATCTTCGATACGCCTTCACAAACTAACAAAGGCTTTTAGACTGGAGAGAGGAGTTCGCCAGGGTGACACCATATCACCTAAATTGTTTGTCTGGTACAGCATAATAGATTTTTTATTGGTTTCGATGCTATTGCAACCATATAAGGTTCAAATTATGGTGGCAACTATATTGCCACTACCAGTAAAAGGGTTAAGGCACTAGACTGGACAACTAAGGGAGTAATAGTCGATGGGGAAAGGCTAAACAATCTGCGATTCGCTGATGATATCGCACTGATCAGCGATGACATCGAAGATATGATTGATATGGTCGATCAATTACAACGGGAATCAGCAAAAGTGGGTTTGAAAATGAATTTGTCAAAAACTAAAACCATGGCGAACATCGACATTGTGAAAAATCTCGGTCTACCTGTAGAGTTGGTCGACCATTATATCTATCTAGGCCACAAAATTACTCTCGGGTCCGAAGATCAGATTGCGGAAATAGGTAGGCGCATTGGGCAAGCCTGGGCAGCATTCGGCGCCAATAATCATATTCTACGGTCCAAAAAGATACCTCAACACCTAAAGACCAAGGTGTTGAACCAGTGTGTTCTGCTGGTCTTCCTGTATGGGGAGGAAACCACGACGTTGACAGAAAGGTCTGTTGAAAGACTCCGAGTTGCAGCGAGCAATGGAACGACAGATGCTTGGCATTTCTCTCCAAGATCATAGGAGAAACTGGATCAGAGAAAAGACACGGGTCCGCGACGTGGTGGAGGAGATTGAGAGCCGTAAGTGAAGATGGGCGGGACACATTGCACGGATAAACCACGATCGCTGGGTTAGAAGGACTTTAGAGTGGAGACCCCGCAATGACACCCGCGGCAGGGGAAGACCGCCTAAAAGACGGACAGACGACATCCGGCAACAAGCCGGAATTAACTGGATGCAGGTGGCTGGTAATAAAGAACGCTGGAAAGACGAAGAGGAGGCCTATGTTTGAAGACGAACCCAAAGGCTGATATAGATATCTTCGTTTCACAGAAGTATTATACCAATTTTTACCGGTATTCAAAGCCCTGCTTTAAACGCCCTAGGCCTTTTAAGTTTATTTTGGTACAGCAAACTCCTACCAGACAGAGAAGGTCATAATATCCTACTAATATTATAAACGCGAAATAATATATTTATTTTTTTAGGTTTGAGTGCAAGGATTGCCCTGCGGTGTTCACCACTAAGTTAAACTTGGAGGCGCACTTGAACATTCACAACGGTATTCGGCCTTACCGTTGCGCGGAGTGTATATACGCCTACACTTCAGCTTCTAAGCTACGGGTGAGAAATTTTAACATTCTTCAAGTCTGCCTACCTTCATATTGTGACAAATCTTCATAAATGTTTCATTGTTATTGTTATTATTGGCATCGACAAATTTAACCTTTTCACCGCCCAACTATCCTGCACGCGATATCCCGCTGTACGCCAACGTATAAATGTATTTTAATAAAGTATGTACAAAGAAGAACTTCTATAGAAGTGCTGGCGTGGACGGCACGAAAATCTCGAACTTCTAAAGAAGTTGTTGGCGGTAAAAAGGTTAATCGATGGTGTCAAGCACTATCGACTTTTTTATGAAGTTGACGTCAGACTCGTGTACGGACAGGCTATTCCTGTGTGTGAATATATTAGTGTGCGTCTAGTTTATGCTAGTGTTTAATAATTTTGTAGTTTGCGTGCGTAGCGGTGTCATTGAAAAATGCATCAGTGTGAACTGTATTTGTGTGCGTTTACCTCGTCCCCTGCAGAAAATGACAGACTTTTTTTCATAGAAATTAGTGCACATGGCCTCTCCGGTTGGTTTAATGCTCTAAGAGGATCTCGTTTGTAGTCCGCCCCTAACTGATCACTATCTTTAATCCCACCTACCTACCTATTATACCACTCGTAGTGTGGCAAATAAATAGTCATCCTCACTCACAACGGAGGAGTGTGTGATTTCGCATACCTAAAGTTCATATAGAAAAAGAGTGCAGAAAGGATAAAATGTCTGTAAACAAACTACAAGTACACATAAATTTTGTGAATTTTGGTTGATCGCTGGGGGACCACTAGTAAGTAACAATAGAGATGTTCACATCAACAATAATTAATTCCAGAACATTCAACATATAAATTAAATCACGTAATAGTTCTTTAAAACATTGATCTATTTTGTATTTGACGTAAGCATAAATATCTGTAACTTAAAAAGGTTAAATAAACAACGGAACAAAATAGTGTAGTTATAGTTTACACTTCACATATAATTTATATTGGAAAGTCGGTCGGCAGCGGCACATGCGGCTGCACTCTGACGACCACTACATGTGCGACCACTGCCGCCGACCCTTCAAGGCCAAGGCCGCGCTCGTGGTGCACCTCAACACGCATGCACGTGAGTACTCCATGGCCTTTGACGCTTTTTTTTTTGTTAGTCCTTCCGATGGATTGCTATTAAGTAACTACAAACTTTTTTTCATTTGGATTCTTTTAAATATAATTAAGTTTTCCATAAAGGCTGTAAAGTTATGACCGGCCGGTAGTAAAACGTCGATACGTTGACGACGTTTCTAAGCTCCATTTGTCCACAACATCAGCGTTGCGCAAGTTCGGCTGCAAGGAGTGCGAGCGCCGCTTCGCCACCAAGTTATCGCTGATCCACCACGTGCGCCGCGTGCACAGGAAGCTGCCGCCCGCCTGCGACTGCCCCATATGCCCCATGAGGTATACGCTCACACTCACGCACGAACGCGCACGCACGCACGGCGCACGCTACACACGCGCATTCAAACACACGCGCACGCACCCTCGACGCATACACAAACACACACCCCCACCCTCACCCTCACCCTCTCACACGCGCACACACACCCTCACACACACACATACACACCCTCACACACACACATACACACACCACACATATTAAGTACAAATGTTTTGTAAACTTAGTCCTTGTAGACTTTAAGCTTTACAGTAAAGCTGAAGTTGTTAATGCTATCCAATTTTTTTCACATTTTGTAATTCCAAATATAAATGTATAGGTATAATCAAACGAGACTTGCACTTTCGAGATGCATTTTTGTTCCCGATTCTTCGTCTAGTACAGGGTTTCTTAAACTTTTTGCAGTCACGAACCACTTTCACAATTTAAACAATTCCGCGAACCCCTTAAAGAATATTTTAGGAAAAGAAAACAAACCTTATACATATATATTTAAAAATCACGTGTTAAAAGTTTACTGAGCTACCTACTGCGGACCCCTGATACACGTGCTACGGACCCCTAAGGGGTCCGTGGACACCCTTTAAAAATCTGAATACTAGACCAGCTAGTACATAATTGATCGAAGTACACAAGGCAATGTCATGATTTAATTGACATAATTAGGTTTACCGCACATAAATTTCAGTGTCCAATAGTTTATTAGTTCTCCTATCTTAGTGTAGTGTATTTACCGTATGCAACTATGTTCCAGTTACCGCCACATGTCGTTAGTGCGAAACCATATGAAAAAGAAACACGGAATGTCTCTGATGACGCGCAAGGTAAGTTATACATTTTAAATTAACACTTTATGTCAACCGCGGACACAGACCGCATGCTACTAATAAAAATTTGATTCGATCTAATAGAGAAAACTCGTTCAAAATTTTATGTCGATTCGTTTTCGTATATAACATACTATCGAAGTAGCTCGTGCTTGTATACACGCTCGCTCGATATGCTTCCCTACAAATCCTCTGAACGAAGTCTTGTCTCATAAACTGATGCTGTATGAAGTCAAGTGTATTGGTGAACTGATTTACTCAGTTAATTCGATGCTTTTAGAAACAATATCGATCGCATCGATTAGGGACGTGTATTTTATTGTTAAAAAATAATTTTAACTAAGTAGTTGGTAAAAACGAAAGTGTTGAATTAATAGGGATATAGGGAAATAGGGATAAATAATTCCAGAACATTAAACGTACACCTAATTGACATCACGTAACAGTTCTTTAAAACTTAACCCTTTTTATTTGACCTCAGCATGAATTTATGTACCCTAAACAGTTATTAATAAACTTTCATTGGACTGAACAATATAGTGAAGTTTTCAATCCCATACAATTTCTATTGAAAAAAATAGTTTTGACAAGTTCTTTTATTGATTAACCAACCAGTCCACTACTCAATTGGTGCTGCAAAATGATCGTCTTTCGTTATTGTTAGTGATAAAAGTAATGGTCTCTACGTTAAAGTGTTATTCGCAGATGTTCTTCAAGGCGATGCCTAAACTGACGGACTTGCAGCTGCAGCAGGCGAAGGAGATCCTCAAATCCGACACCCCTCTGTGCACGCCGACAGCTGACACGGACTTTGCTAACTCATAACAAACAGCCACAGGGTATACAAAGAAAACTTGCTCCTGAAGCAACTAGTGAAAATTTGGGTTTCAGTGGTTTTGTGGAACAGAAATACTAAAGAAATATTATTGAAAATTTGGGTGTGTCGCCAAACCAAGGTCTAATGTTGCTATGAGCAACTTATTTTTCGATAGTAGTTACATACACGAGTGTGTATACTATACTAATCTTCGCCGTCGGTTTTTAACAGCATGTCGGGAGATCAGGGTTCAAAAAGATAAATATATCATTAATTGATACCAAACCGACCATTGGAATCCTTGGCGTCGATATTTTGAGTGGCGTTCAGTTTCGCGGTCATTAGGAAGGTACAGCAAAACTAGCTTCGAAAAAGCTGGGTGTGCTCAATAGAGCGGGACAGTATTTCACGCCGACCCATCGCTTACAGCTTTACAAAGCACAGGTCAGGCCTCATATGGAATACTGTTCCCATCTTTGGGCTGGGGCGCCCCAGTGCCAACTCCTCCCATTTGACCGCATTCAACGCAGATCTGCTCGAGTTGTCGGTGACGTGGTATCCTCTGGTCGGCTCGATCCACTGGCCCTTCGGAGAAACCTTGCGACTCTCTGTATATTTTATCGCCTTCATCATGGGGAATGCTCTGAGGAATCGTTCGGTTTGATCCCTGTCGCTGATTTCCTTCACCGCACTACACGCAATCGACTGTCTTTCCATCCACACCATCTTGACGGATGGTGGTCTACTACTGTGCGTTTCTCACGTGATTTTTTTACCACGAACTAGTGCTGTGGAACCAGCTCTCAGCGGCGGTATTTCCGGACCAATACGACTTAGGGATCATCAAGAAACGAGCCTATTCCTTCCTTAAAGGTCGGCAACGCATCTGCGATTCCTCTGGTTTTGCGGGTGTCCATGGGCGGCGGTGATTGCTTCCTATTAGGTGACCCGCCTGCTTGTTTGCCTCCTTCAAATATAAAAAAAAAACTGACGAAAAACCCTTATTTAAACTATTTCTTTTTCATAAGATTTAGGTACATTTCAAATCACAAAGTCCACCAAACTGTGAAACAGTTTGTCGGCAGGTCTCACGTTATTTTTATTCAAACAGAAGGAATCGCACTTATGTGCATGAGCGTGTCTCTATAATACTCGTTAAATATTTAGAGATCCCTGTTGCATTGATTAGCAACAGCGAAATTAATGATTATTTGTAGAAATTTTTATTATTAATTCTAATTGCTCACTATCAATTTTTAAAATACATAGTCTTGAAGTTTTGAAGATATAGCAATTAGTTTCACCTGTAAATATGTAATTAAATGTTTTGTAAAATAAAACACAAGTATTGATACGAAAAAGTGTTTTATTACGCACTTATTATTTCAACCAAATGTTTACGAAATATTTATCTATAGCATAATGCATACACAATCGTTAGAAGACACCATAAAATTTATAATGCTTCGTTACATACTAGGAAAATACAAAAATATTAAGCGGTTTCTTGGTAAACACCTACCAGGTTATCCTTTATTTTTAATATGCGAAATGCACCATGTAAATACTAATCTTGGTCATAGTTAACACTCCAAGACCTCGTCACAATATTTCTAAAAGGCTTCACTCAAAATAGTTAATACAGTAAATTCATTGGCAAGGGTCTAATGTACTAAGTCATTAGTTACAGTGCATGCTATTGGTTCTGCATAAAATTTGCGTTTAAAGAATGTTACCGCGTTTTGAAGTGTAAAAGACTTGTGTAAAATGCTGGTTGCAGTTATTATTTTGAGGTACAGTTTCTGGTAGACAATATGAAGCTCACTTGTGCGTAGCCCGAATTCTTTTGCTGTTCTACAAAATAGGGATTGTCATAAGGACTAAGTGAGTGGCCTTTTAGAAATACCACAGCTAGTATTTCGTATGATAAGGGTGCGTTGTTGTAGAGCTAGGAAAGCGTTTGTCTCTAATCTCGACACGAACACATCGAACAATATCCACAAAACTAACGATATTCTTATCTTCACTCCACAAATACTGATCATAGTTTTATCCTTAACAATGGTCCAAAAATATCTACTAGCATCCCTAAACGATCAAGTAGAAAAATACTTTAATTATGCCTCACAGAAATCTAGCTTTATTTTTTTCTCACTTTTATTATAATAGTTTATAATTTTTCATTACTTTTAAAGTGTCATATCGAACGGCGTCAATGATCAAGACATATATCGTAGGTCTAAGAGTGTTAAATCTAAACTACTGTGGCAATCTCATTAAAACTCGATTATTATGTTGCATAATGTTCTCATGAAAATATTAGACGGCTTTATCACATATTCCTCGAATAAAATTAAATTTGACGTTCGTCAACAGAAACTAAGTACGAGTATAGTACCTCGCATATTACAATATATCTAAAGATCACATCTTTATTAAGTTCTCGATAAACGAGGCTTTGCATTCAACTATCAATGGGGTTCTTGAGCTGTCGACGGTTATAATTTTCATTGAACATTGTGCATCAAAATTCTTAACGTGAGGTACCCTATATGATAAACAATTCAACTATTACATAAAAACAGATGGAACTTGCAACGAGTTTAGTCGGAATTAACTTTATAATTATTTCACGACGTTTCTGTTTAGCTAAAATCACAATGTTCGTATATTTTAAGTATTTCATAGATGCGAGTGTGAAATGTATATTCTACAGGTTTTGCTGAAAAGGCTTGACAATTTTAGTCCTTATTAAATAATTTATAATAGGTAACGCATTTGTCAAGATTGTTCTGCAATTGGCTGTACAATCGTTAACACTATTTATCTTTTATAAACGCATACAACCACACTCCGCGTTTTGTTTTATTTGACAGGCACAATACTCAATGAATTAAAAACTAAGTATTACAAATTATTTGGTGTTATTTTGTAGTGTACTTAAATCTGATGAATGATCAGTCACGCATAAAGTCAAGATTCAAGATCATACGTCTTGGACTGGCCTGGATGACGCACAATTTGCTTGACATTTTTGGTTTCTTTTTTAAATTTATTTTGATAATATTTGAGAGAGATTAGATAAATGTGGTATTAAAGTTTATAGTCAAATTTCTAGATAGGGATATTTTTATTAAATTACTGATCATATGTCGCTCAAGGCTATCGATAAGATTGTTTAGTGGCTAGGAGCATTGCTATTCGTGGGAAGATGTCAATCAAGATTGTCGCATCATCATAGCCCAGAGTACCCAAGAGAAGCAATCGACGTACGTCTTAATTCTAAACATATCGGATTTTCTAATATAGCATACAAAGATTTTGTTATTGTAAAAATTAACATTTAAAAAGTCAAACGAGCGTCACTTATTTTGACTTTGTATTTAATTAATGTATTTATTAATATTACGTTAATGTATATTACGAACGTAGGTATATACTAATGGCAGTTATAAACGCTCTTGATACAATGGTATGCGACGGCAGAAGTTCTTGCGTATAGAATTAATAATTAATAAAGTACATATTTCTTTTAAAGGATGGAAAGAACCAACGCTAGTAAAGGACCATTCAATATTAAAAAGAAAATCTTACTTATCACAGAAATATTTCTTTGAAATATTCATTAGATTAATAAAAACTAAAGGAAGATCATCAAATCAAACAACAATGTTGAACAATTCATATAGAAAAAATATTGCATTTTACAATTCAATAAAAATATAAAAACTTCCTTGTTTAAAAGTCTTGGTTGAGGAAAACTACATTTTCATTAATTTATGAAGTTTTCCTCCAGGTTGCGTTTGTTCTTTTCATCCAGGGTGCCTATTGCGTGTTTCCTTACTATACAAAGCAGCGTCTCCTATATAGTGACATGTGTGTTTAACAAGCTCATCGCTAGTAGTCGTTCGTTCCCATATAAATTAGAAAAAAAAACTCGCAATAGACACTGAATAATACACAATACGTTTTTGTAAGTCGCGCGAAAGTCCCGCGCGGGGCGCTGCCCGCGGTCGGCTCGATCCTTACAATTGGACACTCGAAGCTCATGCGATTATTTACGATTATAATAATTCATCATTACAATTGAAGTACCATGCAAGTTAAATTATACGGATAAATGACACTAACGTAGATATAGGTAGATATTTATACATTATAATGGAAATAATAAATGAATAATAAAACTGTAGATCTCTCCTCTTCATCTGTTCACCTAACAGAATCTCTTTTTACTTATCGTGTATTTAAGATGTAAAACTAAATTTTGTTTTCAATTTTCAACTGTATAGGTACGTGAGTCAAAAATAAGTCGAACGAGACACGATCGAAACGACCCATTAGAACTAAATATAAATTCACTAAATCAGGCGTAAAGTAAATAAAATGTAAATGATCCCTCGGGTACACATCTACTTGTCGACTAGTTACCTCACGAAATAATAAAAAAAAAGCGAAATTGTACAGCTGAAATTATTAGGAACATACATCTGATACCTCTGAGCAACTTCTTGAAACAATCGTTCAAGAAATTAAAAATTCTATACTAACATACTTATCACAGGTTAAAGGGGACAAGAGAAAGTATTAGTGTTCTCTTAATACAGTACAATGCATAGTACATAACGTAAAACTAAGATAACTTACGATGTACTGCCGGCCGCCGCGTTGCGCCGCGACAACCGATATCAAATGTTACCAAAAATTAAAATTAAATTCTAAACCCATAGCCCCTTACGGGGGCGGTTGAGATCGACAACTTATGTATAACAATAACATTACGTTGACTGGCGGTGCTCAAGCGCTGAAGCCGACTACGATACAAACACGCGGCGCCCAGAGATATGTGGCTAACTCGATCCTGCATAAACAATTAACCGCATTCCTCCATTGCCTTTCAAAAACTCATTCCGCATGCCGATATTCCGGCCCTAATCAACAAACATTCTTTAAAATGATATCAGACTGCCAACTGCGAGGTTTTTTCACTATTCGACTAAGTAGGCTATAGCAAAAATTTGTGTGGCATCCATGCAGTTACAAGTTGGTGGCGCTGCTACGACCCTATACAAATTATAGTTACTACTCGTTCGTTAGTTAGTGAAAAAGACTCTCATTTAGTACACTGCGCTGATACCAGTCCGATGGCCGCGTCTCGCATCAGACGGTCGGTTTCAATCTCCCATAAATAATTCAGTATTATAATAAAAATAGTCAAATCTATTAATCGAAACCGACCGTACCACACGGAATCGACAGTCGTCATGCAAGTTTGTCATCTCCCGCCAAAGCTGGCACTATCATAAGAATAGTAAATCAACTTCGGTGGTCATTACCAAAGTATTATCATAGGCGAGCTTACGGTTAAACCCGCCTTCCACTTCATCACGAGGGCTTCCCTCGCCGCGTGTTAACCGTTCCGTCACGAAGGAACATCGAAGCCCGTCGCAAGCAAGAAGGAACACTGACGGTGCAAATCTGTCCGACTATACCGTAATAGAGACTAATTGACGCATCGCTAAGTCCTCACTGCGCGTCATAATCAGCTGCTAAGGCTCTCCCACGACCAGTCTATATCACAACAGCACTGTAACGTCTAATAGGCGCCCGCTGTGTAGGCGAGCGGTGTGTAGGCGTATTGAACCCATTCGGGAACCCATTTGGGGTGGCGGGCGCGAGTCAGCCCGGGCCGGGCGAGGTGGCTCGCGCCTCGCACGCCTAGTCCCACCCATTCTCCTTCACCATATGAGCCAGCTCGATTATAAACTTGCCCTCCTTGTATTTCTGACTCGATTCGAACGCGTGCTCCTGAAACAAAAGTTGATAATGTTATTTTTTTATACACACCTTTACTCTGCATACTCTATTCCAGGGTGTGTGCTTAAGTCGTCACTCGCACAACTAACTGCCCTATCTCATTTTTGGTATTTTTTCGGTACAGTCGTTCTCCAGCTAATAGTTTTCAAACTATCACTATAAGATGGAAAACACTGTACCGAAAAATTTGTTGTGGGAACGATGAAGTGTAAGTTTTTTAGCTATTTAAACGATGGATCATCATCATCAGCTCATTTTTATGTTCCCACTGCTGGGGCACGAGCCTTCCCTATGGAAGGCTAGGGAGAACGGGCCATAAACCACCACGCGGGCCCAGTGCGGATTGGTGGTTGTTAAAGACTGCTAATGCAGCCGAGACCAACAACTTTACGTGCTTTCCGAAGCACGGAGGAGCTCGAGATGATACACTTTTGGTCACCCATCCGATGACCGGCCTTTGCGAAAGTTGCTTAACCTTAGCACCCGCAGACCGCGGAGCGCGTGAACCGCTGCGCCATCGAGCTCCTCGAAACGAAACGATGGATGGGTGACCAAAAATATATCATCTCGAGTTCCTTCGTCCTTCGGAAGGCACGTAAAGCCGTTGGTCCCGGCCGCATTAGCAGACGTTATTAACCACCAATCCGCACAGGGCCCGTCGTGGTGTACGGCCCGTTCTCTCTATCCATAGGGAAGGCTTGTGCTCCAGCAGTGGGGACATAAGATGAGCTGGTGATAGTGAAAGCTTATTTATTTATTTATTGAAAAAGGTATGTACACTCGCAGAACACACATTAAACATTATGAATATGATACAATAAATAATTGACAAATCATTCTTGATTTTAAATCGATATTAAGATAAGTAAGTTTATAATAATTAACAAATTATGTACAATTTTTGTAAACAATTTCCTTTAAATAAGTCCGAAAAGCTAAAGAGGAGTTATAAAAGACGTCTAGCACATCCAGCCATCCATTAAACAACATTATATTATTATATAACTGACACATTTTAGTATTAAAGCTTATTCCAATTTGAAGCAGCGAGTGCCACCCATGAAGCTGTAGATAACAGCTTCATTGGTGCCACCTCGCAGCATTATGGTTTCACACTTTTCTCAGTAGGTGGCGCTACCTCGAATACTATACAAATTAGTTATTAATTATAGAAGACGCCTCCGCACCCTTGAGGAGTTCGTGCGGGGAGAATGGTTTTTTTAACCTTACCTTTTTACCAACCTTCATTTTTTTTGCCTTTTCAGACGATTCTAGCCGGAAATGGAGTAACGTAGTACTCGTTATTTTTAACCTCTGAAGACGAACAGTCTCTCAAAGGTTGATGATCATATCTCAATCACCTGTCGGTCTAACATTGTCCTCTCAACGCCTCAGTCAAACCGCTCGGAGTGACGCATTGGCGCATTTGGCAAGCGTAGTTATTATGACTTGATTTCAATGGAGGCCTTTGCCCAGCAGTGGGACAGTTATAGGCTATTTACTAACATTGTTAAATATTATTTCGATATTTTAGATTTTGGGTGAAATTCACCCAAAATCTCTGGATCGGAGAATGGTGGCTTCAGCAATAGATAATATAAATTCATACATTGAACGCACATTGATGAGCCCGAATGAGTCGTCCTTACTTAATTCATTGTGTGTAGTAGGTATAATTGTTTGGCTTTGAAAGATTGGGTCAAGGCATAGTTGAATAACATAAACGGGGCTTTACGCACATTACCACATTAATATTTATAGTTATAAACTCCATACTGCCTGACGTTTCAACTGCTGACGGGTAGCGTTAATATTTATTCATTTAAAAACTAAATATATTGTGTATGATTTACAACACAGTCAATCACTCAAATCAGTAGGTAATAGTTATATATATAGATAATAGTCATTATTTTTATATAACGCGTATGCTATATCGTACTAGATCTCTTTTAATTATTATTTAGGTAACAAATTACTTACCTAAAATCACATAAGTACGAACAGTCTTGGGCAAAAAGTAATCAGATTAATGATTAAGGATTACGATTACAATGTGTAATCTTCAATCATGATTACAGATTACAGAAATTAATCAAAAATGTAATCATATCGGTGATTAATGATTATAAATCTGTAATCGTAATCTTGATTACTTTTATGATTGATTAATATAACAAAAGAACACATTGTATAGCAATAAATCATCTTTATTTTTTTATTAGTCTCATACACTGTGCATTTAGGATAATATTTTACGCAAAAAATCTACTGGATTGGCACTATCAGAATGTTATTTATGATGTGCGATTCAAATTAGATTTCAATAGCACCCTCTTTTCAAACATTTCATCTGAAAGTCTGTGTGATTTTGGTGAATTGGTCATTGTTGCATATGAGAAAAGCGTTTAGTCGCATAATGCCTAATTCGCAAAATGCCTACCATGTCTCAAAAGGACTAATTCGCGAAAGGACTAATTCTCAAAAGGACTAATTCGCAGAATGCCTAATTCTCAAAAGGACTAATTCGCATAATGCCTAATTCTCAAAAGGACTAATTCGCATAATGCCTAATTCTCAAAAGGACTAATTCGCAAAAGGACTAACACTTGATTATCATAGATAATAATACTAATGAACGTTAGATGCATGAAAATAAAAAACTTGCATTATTAAATAATTATGGTTTAATGTCAAAACAAATCAACGATCATAAACAAAATTTGTATCTTTTTATTCAAAGACAATAAATAAACTCTCAAAAATTACTATTAATTACCTACTAAATCACAATCACACTTGATTATTATTAATAATAATTATTTATAATCGAGTGTGATTGTGACCCAAAAATAAAAATCATCTACCAATCAATCAAAAAATAACAATTATGTAATTTAATATGAAAGTAATTTTTGAGGTATATTCCATGTTCCTTAAACATATAAATGAAAAATATAAATTATTATAATATTATGATGTCAGCCGATTGTAGTGACCTAGTGTCTATTAATATTGTGATTTCGTACTATACCTATTAGGTACCAACGCATGATAAGTAATTGCGTAATATTAAAATTTAAGTATTCTGTACATTGTATTTGATTGTGATTTAGTATATAATAAATAGTATATAATAGTAATTTTTGAAAGTTTAATTATTGTCTTTGAATAAAAAGATACAAATTTTGTTTATGATCGTTGATTTGTTTTGACATTAAACCAAAATTATTTAATAATGCAAGTTTTTTGTTTTCATGCATCTAACGTTCATTAGTATTATTATCTATGATAATCAAGTGTTAGTCCTTTTGAGAATTAGGCATTCTGCGAATTAGTCCTTTTGAGAATTAGGCATTCTGCGAATTAGTCCTTTTGAGAATTAGGCATTCTGCGAATTAGTCCATTTGAGAATTAGTCCTTTCGCGAATTAGTCCTTTTGAGACATGGTAGGCATTTTGCGAATTAGGAATTATGCGACTAAACGGAGAAAAGCCTTTCAACGGACCCGATGACGGTAGAGGTTTATTATATTTCTTAAAAACATTTTTGTTTTTAGGATATCTATTTAACATACTTGTTTTGAATAAGAGTTTTTAAATAGTATATTTTAGTCCACATTGCATGCCGTGGCAGCCTATAAGTAAGATGACACTTAGCTTAAGTCCTTTTTGTACAAAAACAACTTTAATTTAATTTAGTGTTAATTTTGTTGGTTGTCCTATTAAATAAAATAAAATAAATAAACATGAACATATCTTTATCTTGATCCGCTAAATAAAAAGAAATAATGACATATGCCTTAGATCGTTGGACTTGGTGAATATCTCCTGTTGAATCAGTCTCTATGAATCAGTGTAAAACTCGAAATAACTGTCTTCAAATCTATTATTTGGGGTATCTTGAAAAGTTTCAGGTGCTTCATGATAACAGCTCCCTTGAAAACTGATTTGATTCTGGGATGATATTCTATATTTATACAAGCCATCCATTTGTCCTTGAACCTGGGATAAGAAATTGCAGCAACTACCGCATTTTGAGCAACCTTCGAGGAGACATCAAACAACTCAGAAAATCGCGTTTCCACACTTTCCAAATACTTCCAAATAACTTGTTGAGTTTTTGCATTTTTTTCGCAGTAATTTATAGTACAATAAAGCCAACCACTCAATTTCTAGATGCATACAAATTGTGATAATTAATGGCAACTCAATAAAATATAAATAACCTATATTCATTAATTCCTAAATCATAATTCATATAAACTTAGCTAAGAATAATCATGTAATCTAGATTAATGACTACTGTAATCAAGATTAAAGATTATATGTTCAATCTTGATTAAAAGTAATCACGACTACTTTAATCTGATTAAAAGTAATTATGATTACTTTCAATCAGATTATTAATCTGATTAAAAAAGTAGTTGATTACGCCCAACTCTGAGTACGAACATAGAATTAGTTTGAATTATTTTATCATATTAGACCTCAAATCTGCAATTGTATAAAAAATAAAATAAAATGTGATTTATTTTATTTTTTATGTTTGTATACACGGATTGTATCCTAACCTCTCCACTGTCGTCGAAAAAAACGCATAGGTAACTGTTGAGCGCTTTACGGAGAATATGCCGCGTGTCGCCGCGCGTCATTGAAATGAAATGACTATATCTTAAGAATTATGTATTGTATAGATGTAAATCGTTAATAACTAAGCTAAAAACTTATCTATAAATATGTAGTTTTACCTTCACTAGATTAAAAATAGATTTAAAATTCGAAGGTGGAGCGATTTTTCTAATTTATTTACCAAAAAATGTGAAATTTTTAAATAAAAGGCATTATTTCAAAAATGTTTACTTTATAGCAATGAAAAATTTAAAAAGTTAAAATGTGAGTTTGGTTTGATTGGTCAATGCCAATCAATCAATAAGGTCAATACCTTAGATAGAGCATTAAACCAACGCATTCACAGATTACGGCCGCTCTTCTTCCATTTTTGAATTGTTTGAAAAGAGTGGTAGTGTGTGTAATGTTTGTTTTATTGATTGAATGTATTATTTAAGCATAGTTTAAAAAAAATATTAACATTCTGTACATACTCCTCTATATAAACTATAAGTGCGCGAAATTTCATACTACTCCGTCCGCGCAATTTCCGTAAAAAGGGGTAGATACAAAGTTTTTGCTTTACGTATTATTAAATAGATATTGTATGAACAATTTAAAAACCAAAAACCATAGTACAATCATAGCTTAGTTTTAACCTAGTGAATAAATTACTAACTTGAAATAATTAAAAAACTGCACTTAAAGATTTAATAATTTATTTATTACATAAGTTAATAAACTGCAATACAATCCAACATTACAATCCAATTTTCTTTAACGTCAATTCAATTTGTTCATTCATGAATGTTTGTTTTGCATTGCAAATGCACTGTAACGCTGCAGATTTCAGAGGTAGCTAGGATAATCGACCCGATATGGATATTAGTGTCATCTTCATTTGGAATGCTAGTTTATAATTAACGCAATTATTTAGAAGCACCATAACTTTAGTAATGACATTTGTTTAATAGGGTTAACAAGTAAAAATAGTTAACGTTTTTTGATGTGTAACATCTTTCCGCTCGCTTTCTATACGAGTATAAGTAATTTGTGAGAGTGATTTCGTGAAATGAGATGGAAGTATGTGTAACACTGTAACAGGAAGTCGTAGAAGCGTGCAAGCGCGCGCCGTTTTGTAAATTGAAAATCGATATTATGAACATGACATATTATTATTATATGTGATGTGACATATTGTGTCATTTGACTATCAAAAGTCATTTTGTTAAATCAAATGTTTTCTAATGAGTATTTACTTGCATTTATTTTAAAATGATGTAATACCTGACCTAATTTTTTTCAGAAAATAGGTAATGTTAAAATTGCTTATTACTAAGGTGAGATGTCAAATGTTACACATCTTACGCGACTACTGTAGGTAAGGCTCGCTCGTTTTTTTTTTACGTTCTTCGTATTATAACGTTTTTACCGACGACGTTGAGCGATTGATTTAAGTGAGAATAATAAGTCTTACAATATATTTTATGTTAAATGCAGTAAGTAATCAAGTAATAATACGAAAAACAAAAACATTTTTGGCCAGATTTGTGATGACCCTAATTGGGTTTGTTTACATTTTATTCTTTATCGAGTTTGGCTAGAGTACAGAAGGTGAATGCGATCCTTATGATCCTAGAGTTACTTTGAATCAGTTTGATCGTAAATCCGAAAATAAGGAAATCCGGAAAGCTTAATACATGCCGCACAGACTCTCACAGACACGAAATCTCGCAGCTGTGGTCGGACTGTTACGAGGTTTCGTGTCCGTGAGAGGGTCTAATACAGATGACCCTTACTTTGAAGGTGAAATATTTGTTGAGGGCTCATTAAGATATAGCGGTGCTATACGGTTTTCCTTTTATTATTTTTAAACGATACCTCTTTAGAACTGGAATCTCTTTTTAGATACGGCGATCGGAGACTGTGCGTCGTCGCTTCTGCAGACTCCTTATTTTGTGGAAAAGCTTTGAAACGGTTTTCTTGTATACCTACCTGTTATTGGCGGGCATAACGCGCGCACTTAGATATTTCATGGAACTTGGAGGATTATAAACATCGGCTTAATTGGGATGCAATTTTCTTTTTATTTCTCTAGCACGCACTTGGCCTATCACCGACTCTAACACCTGGGGTCCTAAAATACTTAGGAACCAGCTATCTTGTATCTTACTGTCGGAGCACAAATAATATTGATGTAATGACAACATATTTAGATAACTAGGCGGTAGCTAGCCAGGTAGACTATTAACGACGTAGCTAAAACAAAAAACTCTAAATCTCACCGGTCCATCAACAAGACCACAGCCAAATACGGGTAAAAATAAAAAAAACTAAATGTGCAAATCGGACAAAACCACTAATTTAAAAAAAATACGTTCTTCTTATTATGTGAAGTTATTTTTTCATAAAGAACAAAAGGCGATTGAATTAAGGTACCGCTGCAACTACGAACGAGTACTGTTATCGCAGACGCGAAGGTCGCAGAGGTTATGCGGCCGGCCAATCAATAGCTATTGTTGCGATTACGCCAGGTTATTTCAGTGTAATCAGTCTGCAGAGGAATAGGTTTTATTTACAATTGTTTAGTATGGCCTGCACTTTAACTTCGCAATAAACAGATTATAAAAAATATTGTCATAGGTGTAAAGCTATCGCCGCTGTATCCGACGCTAATTGATTTGGTTCGAATACAGATATATACTGATAATTATTAATAAATAAATATAATTTATAACTTTTCAACATAAGGCGCAAGGGGTCTTTTTAACTCTACTTTGAAAGTCTGGCAAGAGGCGCGACGAAAAGGCGCGCATCTCACCCGAAATCACAATCTATTAAGAAGACTTTGTAAATTATATTAATAAAAAAAAATAAGTGTGATGGTGTCTGTACTACATAGCAATATTTTTCGAGCATAGATTTAAAAACAATGAAAGGTATTAACTTTTAAGTTTGGTATAGAGCACCGAGGCGATTTCACTTTTCGGTATTTCATACAAACTTCAAAGCTTTAATTCTTTCAAACCAATAAGCCGATTTTAGTGTATTTTTTACGCGATTTTTTTTTAACTTTTTGCCTCGGACGGCAAATTAAATGGTTCCTCAAGCCCTGTGAAACGATGCACCCAGTCAGAGGTTTTCTAGAAGGAATGGCATCACTTACGCATTGTCACGTGTTCCCCGTTCTCTACAAAATTTTCCGATGGGTTCAGATCGGATAGGATTGTCAGAATTACGAGCTTTGAAGTTTGTATGGAACACCAAATTGTGAAATAGTTCTTAATACCTTATCCTATATAAGAGTATAGAAGGTAGGCGTTCACTTTTCCATTAAACACTGGTCTGCGCTTACATATTTCCAGCCGAGCATGGTCTTGCAGCACTCGCAGTAAATGTCGGCGACGGCGTGCAGCCCCGTCAGCAGCACCCGTTCCTCCGCCGGGCCGCAGCCCACGTTCACACTGCAACAACACACACACTATCATCACCAGCTCACCTTAATACCCCACTGCTGGGGCACGAGCCATCCCTATGGATGGATAGGGAGAACGGGCCATAAACCACAACGCGGGCTCAGTGGATTAGTGGTTGTTAACGACTGCTAATGCAGTAAGTATCAACGGCTTTACATGCCTTCCGAAGTACGGAGAAGCTCGAGATGATAAATTTTTGTTCACCCACCCGTTGACCGACCTTATCGCCGACCAGGAGCATTATCCACTGCGCCATCGATCTCCTCATACACACATTATTTACCTGTTTCCATACACATAGCAATAACACATCTTTTTAAATATAGAAAAGTGACAAAACAATTTCCATTAATAGGATTTGAAGGCGCACATTCTGTCAATCCATATTATATGCTACCAATTAGGCTATCTTGGCTGTATCCGACATGATTGAGGATCCAGATCACGTACTACCAAATGGGAATTGTAAATAGAAATTGCATTGTCAGAATTTCCCAATACTAAAGTAACTAAAACCTTATTCAGACTACAACGAACGAGCAATATAACTGTCACTGCCTGCCGGGCCGCGGTCGTTCGTAGTGCGCGGACGACAGTTGCATTTATGTTTTTTTAGAGTGTTCGCTGATTGCCTCAGACGGTATTTTCAGCGTCACTGGACTTTTTTGGGGGGCGGCGAGAAACTTAAAGGGTTCCTCAAGCCGTGTGAAACGAAACACCGTCCTAGGTTTTCTAGAGGGAATAGCATCACGCAAAGATTCTTCGAGGGGTTCGGATCGGACATTTATGGGTGCTCGTTATACCCTTAACACCAACAATCCTAATAATAAAGTTGTACGAAATAGACAACTGGCTGTAAAGGCGCTCCTTGAACCTTAAAAATAACCTTAACAATAAAATTGTTCGTATAGGTAAATTGTTTTCAAACGGAATGGATAATGCTAATGGCGCATCAGTTTTGAAATCACCGAGGACGGCGATGCGCACAACCACTAGCCGCCTTGAGCCCAGGCCCCAGAGCCACCCATGAAATATGCATGAACACGCAGGGATGCCATTCAATCGATATATTTATCGTGTTTATAGGGTTTTATTAGCTTATTTTATAAACCTTACTTTGAAAGTTTGTAAATTATACAGTGATATCAGATACAAGAAAATTTGCATATAGATATATGTTACCATTTAAATACCTTGTTGTTACTTAAGACTAATTTTAAAGATTGTTGAAAATATTTTTTTCTAGGCAATTGAAAAGCTATCAGTATAAGTCATAGTCACTTGCCGAGTTTCTTGTGGCTTCTTTCCAGTCTTAATATCTACCAGCCACAACGTCGGTACCGGTTGATAAACCTTAACTAGGTACCACTGCCGTATTTGTTAGGCTTAGGTACATTTTAACGCTCAATAAAATGCTAAAGTTATAATTTGCATTTTTTTTTATTATAATCTTTATAGTGATTTGGTGTAACCGACTTTTCATCTTTAAGTATTGATAAACGCATATATTTACTTTATCACCATATACTTCATGATTAACGGCTAATGAAACGTCAAAACATTGCCGATTTTAATAGGAATCTGTTATTGTATGTGTTAATACTCACACTGAATTGAAGAGATACGCGCGCCCCTGGCTGCCTTGGAACGACTGGAAAATAACAAAATTGCATCGTGAAAACTCGTTCTAAATAAAATATACAAACTTAAGCTAAGGATTGAATTTCCGAAAATGTATTCAGAAAGAAATGGCCACTGAAGTACCTACCTAGTTTAGTCTAACACTTCATTGAAGCTTTTATATTTAAACTAGTGGCCGCTCGCGGTTTCACCCGCGTGGTTCCCGGTTTCACCCGCTTGGTTCCCGTTCCCGTGGGAATATCTGGATAAAAAGTATCCTATGTGTTATTCCCGGTTACTATCTGTATGCCGAATTTCATCCAAATCCATTCAGTAGTTTTTACGTGAAAGAGTAACATATCGTATCGTATCCATAGTACTTACAAACTTTCGCGTTTATAATATTAGTAGGATAAGTAATACTCGTACCACAGAATAAATAATAGTACTACGGCTCGTACTTACACTAAGGATAAATAATGAAAATTCTTTTTCTCATGATATCATTAGCGGTTTGCGCCTTGCATAGTTTTCTATAGAGGGATTTTTAAACTGGGCTTTAACAGCGCAAACGGATGCGTTATGAAAGGCTATTTCATTTTTTTATTTCTACATTGCATTCATCTCACCTCAATCTCAATCATCTAATACATCACAAATTATCTCAACTGATGTTATCATCGAGTGCGCTTCCACCATTTCACCCGGGGTCCTCAACTAGGCACTGGCTACATTATCTCTAGCTGCCGGAACACAACAATGCTACAAACATTGATGTTATGGCGACATATTCATATAAGATGGTGGTAGCTGGCCAGGCGGACAAACAAGCCCTACCACCAACCAAACCGAGTACACAAACATATACCCCCCACTCGGAATCTCGCCCGGGACCTTTGGGTGTTAACCCATAGAGCACCGACCACAAACGCTATATGACCTCGATGGAAAAGAAGTCAAAATGGTGTCTCGGTCGGTACTGCGCTTAAGGGTGCGCCGACCAAAAAATGCCAAAAATGCAGTTACGGTTAAGTAAATATAATTGAAAATACTATAGTATTAAATGAACAAAATATATATTTAGTATCATAGGGAACGTGTTTACAATTTGTCAGAACCATAATGTCATAACACGCTATAGTTTTTTCTACAATATTAATTAAAGTTGGGCAAAAATCATGAAAACGAGTGGCGGCGTTTAGTAGATTTCTTATAGTTTATCTAAATTATTGTACCTCTGATTTTGTCTAAACAATCATCAATGGATAAACTACAAATTGCTAGACTACATTTTCGATTCATCAAGTGGTTATTTAAATAATTATTTTTTATTAAGCACCTTAAATTCCCCATACAAAATTAGATTGGCCGAGCGGCATCAAATAAATATGGACGACGACATTTCAAATAAAACATATGACACTTGTCACTTACGGACGGCGCACCCTTAAATGAAACAAAGTAGATAGGCAGATAAAATGGCAAACCAGAGGGAACTTCTAAGGCTCGGACTTAGACTTTGGTTATATGTTACAACTTCCAAGGGAAAAAGGTAGGGTAGTATTATTTATTTGTTGAGCTAATATGAAAACAACATTGAGTTTACCAAAACTCAACTCACAAGAGTATTCTCGACATTTTTAAAACGACTGGTTATATACGTCTACATCGCGTTTATGTTGAAGCCACAAAATATTGCTTGCTAAATCCTTACATATTAAGGCTTATATAACCTCTGTACAAAACATTATATTCATATTTACGAAATACGCTAATAAATATAATAATATAATAATGGCTAAGCTGGCATTATCCAAAGGGACGGGAAGCTTTCCCAATAACGGGAAAATGTACAGCAAATACTTACTTCACCTGGATGGGTCAGCATTAGCTTATTGTGTTCTAATATATTATGTAGAAAAAAAAAATGCAACATGTTGGGGACAGCTATCACACGCACTGATGAATGAGTGCGATGTAATAGCGCGAGTGGGTAAAAGCGATGTCACTATTCAATAGTCCGTCATTCATAAAACAGCTCACGTTTTCTCGTCACGGCTCATGTGCCTAATTGCTAAGAACACTGATATCAAGCCAGGTGTTCTTATATTATGTTTCCAATGGCTAGCCGTCATCTCGTCAGCATAAGCTGGAGCCATACACTACCAGCGGCAAAGCGCGCTATTAATACTTGGCAACGCGTTTTCGTGAACCCGACAGGTCAGAGCGAGAGATCTGTTTACTATAAGAATTTTCATATTCATCTCTTGTCCTATACAAATACGGTCAGTACTAAAGGTATGCCTAGGACACAAATACCATGAACTCGGTGCTGGCCGTTCGTGGTTCCGAGCCATTCCCGTAGCAAAGAAAAGATTGTAGTAAATTTTTAAGTGGGTAGACCTCCCTTCCCATCGTAGTGCTTTTCGTGGCTGGATGAGGGAAGAGGAGATTCCCACATAATCCGTGGTTGCCCCCTAGGCCCCGGTGGTGTATGAACAAGACACATACTACATTATTAAAAAAATTACAGCTACCAAGCATCATTATCATTTAGTGCAACCAACCTCTGTTAAAAATTTCAAAGGTGTAAAAAGAGTCTCACCTTAGATATAAGTTCGTCATGGCTGGCGAGGTGCGCGCGGCAGTGGATGCAGCTGTAGGTGCGGTGCGCGGGCGGCAGGTACGCCTGGAAGGTCTTGACCGGCGTGCGCGCCGCCGTGGCACCGCCCTCGCCTGCCACGCCGCCACGGTTAGTCACTCCGTCACGCATGAGTGCCTGCTAGCTGCCAACACACGCAGCGTCAGGCCCAGCCCTAAGTGCACTATGGGGCCGCGGTGGGACTCCTTTGGCTTAAGGAATGTTGTCGAATCGCTTCTAGCGGTATGCGGATTGTAGCCACAAGCCACAATGAAAGCGCGGGTACGGTTCTACCGATCTGCAGCCGCTGGCTTTCACAGAGGAAATACCTGAGGTTCGGTGAAACTATATTGATAAAGAAAATGAAAATTGACCGTCTACGAGAACAATAAATTTTTAGAATTATATACGGTTAAAGTATGTCCTGTACTTATTGTGTAATTGTTTTATGCTTGCTACTGTGTTAATTTTGATTAATTTAGAAATTGTTGTTTTTAAAATTAGCAAAATTTCTTTCGTTATATCAAGCAAAAATTTCGATAAACGCGGCTGCGTATCGACGACCGACCGCTTACCCTCATTGTGAACTTATGTTTTTGCCCGCGTTTGTTCCCATGCTTTCATTGTGACCTACTATTATAAAACATTCTTAGGTATATTGAATGAGATTGTATGGTATCATAACATTTCTCTTTTCGATGTTTATGATTCACAAAACTTTAGACGCTGTTAATCATTGAGTTATTGCAACTCAGTGCTGTTAAGAGCGTTTACGCCGCACACTAGCGCCACTAATGAAAAAAAAAGATATCTAGTAATTAGAGATAAAAAATCAAATTATGCTCAACAAACTATTTGAATGAAGTGATTTACTTAGCATTTTTACGTCACCTAATGTGTTCATTACATTACATGTGAGGTGTTCCTCACATGTTATGGTTTAGTTAAATAAGACGTTACGGTCACTTTTAACTATAACGCCATATTTAACTAAACCATAACATGTCAGCTGTTCATTAGGTGACGTAAAAATGCTAAATTACTTCATTTAGATAGTTTGTTGAGCATAATTTGATTTTCTATCTCTAATTACTATATATGTTTTTTTTTCATTGGCGGCGCTAGTGTGCGGCGTAAACGCTCTTAAATGTAAAATCTTATTAACAGCACTGACTTATAACTTCTTAGTAAGTTGTTGCAGAAAAACTAAAGCTTAAGATCTTGTAATAATAGTAGAAAATGAAATACTTATTACTTTGTCAAGAAAATATGTGTCTTCTTATCATGTAGAATTTATGTATTATAGGTATTTATACAATAACCAAATAAATTTTGCAACAAAATGACAATAGGTACCTATTACATTAAAATATTGTTTATAAAGGAAACTGCAAAGCTAATTTAACTGTTAACAAAGTTCCTAGAGAAACTATGATAATATTTTTTCACTCTGTTAAATACATAAGTAAAACGGCCACTAAATATATATTTTATCTAGATCAACACTTATCGTAAACTGTAATTCTAATGACGTTGTCAATCTCTTAACAACTTATTTCTATCATTGGTCGGCTCAAAATACATCGAGGTAGATGGTGAAAAAGCGATTCAACAACATTCGCGATTCTCAACCGATTTCCTTCTACATCGACGGCACTTTATCAACTTTTAAATGGGCGTGAAGAAACTTCTCCATGCAAAATCAATCAATTTACATTTCGATAGCGAGAGGAACGCTATCTTTATCGGCGTTGATTTGATTTATTGTTACTTTAGTACCTATCAGTTAAAGGTAAATATTCTCTCTTTCTGTAAACAAAATCCAGAAATTTCGATGCTGAGTGCGATTTGTATTCAGCGTTCGTCACGTCAAAATAACTAGAATTTGTTTGGCGTTGACGCATCGCCACTTGGTGGAGTTAGGTTAGGTTAGCTGTTGCTACATACATATTCTCATGTTCGTTAACGTTGGTTGATCGAATGTTGAATAAAGTATTTCAGTGCAATTGTGACATTGAGGTGTTGGGTAATTTGAGCAGCTTGCATCCAAAACTTTTTTACTTTTACGCTAATCTTGTTTCAAACATCATTGTAGGTACCTACCTACTAAGTTTTTTTAAGTTGATAGCAGACACAGATTGACGTTCCAAGCAAGACTAAGTTATTTGTTTAAAGATTGTGATGCAAGCGGCCCTACAAACCCGTAGTTGTGATTCGGACAATCTAATATGGCTAGGAGTTGTATGGAAGTCCCACCCCAGCCCATTTGTATAGTGCGCGTGGGGCGTTTGAGTAACAGCACTCATGCGGTCTCGTATTAAAACAATGTAAAAGCCCGATATAGTTTTAATAACACCTTTACCTATTGCATCTGTAACAATGATAAGACTGTAATCAGTAACTGAATGTTAAGCATAACAAGGTTCTACTATTATAACTTAAGTCATGCAAGCAGACAAGCAATTTTTTGAGTATGATTTTACCTGATACCCTATTTAAACCAGTTTTTAACGCTCTAACAGAGTTGGTACTCAAAAAATAGATTGATAATAATTTAACGGTAAATTGGTACCCAATCTACTTCGTGAATATTTCAATTACCATTGTACCTAGGTATATCTATTGACACCGATCTCCATCGGTAATCTCTGCCGCTTTTGCAGTTTTCGTAATGCCACCTCCTGAGTGCCCAAGTGAGTTTTGTTAACTGGGTGCCAAATGTGAGTTTTGTTTACTATCCGTATTCATTCGATTACGTTTACGAAAACGAAAATTAGTATGGCATTGAAGCAACGCCTCCTGGCGATATACGAGAAGAATTAAAATGTTGCCATACAAATTCTCGTTTTCGTTAACGTGATCGAATTGCGAATGAAACTCGCACTGTGCCTAGTGCGCCTGGCCACGGAAGAAAGTGAATGCGACGGCTCGGGCGGCGGCGCCGGCGTGGCGAGCGAATTCTCTCTACATACATAATATAGCGTGGTCGAAACGCTCACCGCACAGCGATTAATTGGCATCACACGTCAAGTATTAGGAACTCGCTCGCCGCGCCTGGTCGCTCTGTTGCGTGGCCAGTATAGATGAGACAGCTTCGTGTCACAGTTGTGTGACCGGAGCCTTACCTTAGCTCTTAAAGCAGTATTACACTGCTTCACGCGTCTTGTTTTCACAACCGCAACAACAGTGCTGTAATACTGCTTGAAGAGCTTCTGGTACCAGGCCGTTACTGAACCTCACGAACCGGTTTGAAGTGTGAAGGAGTATACCAGTGATGGCTGGTCTCAAGTCTTACCTGCCTGGCGCGAGCAGCACGCGCCCGCTGCCCACATGAGCCGCGCAGACCGTCGGTCACCTGCCGCGGGCGGCGTCGCCCCGCGCCACGCGCGCCCTCCTCGCACCCGCCACCCTCTGCAACAACGAACAAACCAACTGTTACAACCTCTGACAGACTTCTTGGCGGAAAAGTGGGGAGTCATGTTTTTTCTCATTGATGGTTACACAGAATACCAGCGCCTCCGATCCCATAACAGTTGCGAACGCCCCCCCGCCCTATCCTCTAAATGACAGCACACATTTACAGAATACACTAAACATGCACACTATTTTAGGCCCAAGCACAGGGCCCAAGACACCGTACACGTAGAACAAGGGTACGAAGAACCGGTTCACACGCGCTCTACACCAGATACAGACATGTACCTGGGCTCTTTTCTCCTCCTCCACGGCCCGGTCTACCCGAGCCGAGGTCCGTGTCTTTAGAGGCGTCCTCGGGTGGTTCCACCCCCCGATCCGATCCGAACCCTTCGAAGACTGGGAGGGCACGGGGACGCGCACTTTTAAGTGTGCGATGCCGAACCCTCTAGAAATCCTCTGAAGGTGATTCGTTTCAACACGGCTTGAGGTACCCTTTACGTACCTCGCCGCCCCAAAAAAGCCCGGTGAAGCTGAAAATGCCCTCTGTAGCAATCAGCAGTCCCTCTCCAAAAAAAAAATACCAGCGCCTTTTCACTTAGAGTAGTTTTTCTGAATGTCTATAGCGTCGTATGGGCATTAATAAGTTGTTCATAACCTCAATATCGTTTCGTTTTTTCTTAAATGAAAACATTCCCTAAAGTGTCCGTGAATAAACATTGTTTTCATATGATATTTGTAATTTGGAAAGTACAGTAATTTTTTGTTGTTGTTGGTTTTGGGGCAAACGATGTATGGACGCAGAACAATGTCCTTTTAGTCTTAGATCTAGTTTTAATAAAAATGTTTTGTATAGTCAATCAATATCTTTCTTCCTTCTTTCCACGATTGCAACTTGTATTAATTTTTAAAATTGCGACTCATTATATCAGCCGGTGGAAATATGAAATAATGAAGGTAGATTATTAACCTTGTGTAGAAATAAAAAAAACAGTGCAAGGTCACATTACCAATACTCTCGAGAAGTCCGAGTGACGTCGTCACAGTAAAGTTGAGACTTTACTTGACCTTGTCACTTTCTTATATTATTCATCAGTCACTCACTTTATATAATATCATCAAACAATCATATTTTTTCTGAAGGCCAAGTTAACTTTTCCTAACTCTGAAATTGTCTAAGTATGTGTAAAGCACATCAAACAAAACCAATGCAATGCAAACAAAAGTTCGTAAGAGTAAAACTTAATTTTCTAACAATGGGGCTTTTTGCAAACCTAACGCAAACTGCGTTTTGTTTTTAAACTAAAACTCAAATAATTCTTTAAGAGTTTTAATCATCGCTTATTGCTACTTGATCCCTTTCTTTGATGTTAAATGTTTAAGTTTAATTAGTTTGAAGATGGCTTCTAGCAACATTAATCGAATGATTTGCGTATGAAATTTTAGCTTAGCTTAGATTGTTGAAATGTATTGAACCACAGATTGTA
Source organism: Eudonia lacustrata (assembly GCA_947562085.1). NCBI lineage: Eukaryota > Metazoa > Arthropoda > Insecta > Lepidoptera > Crambidae > Eudonia > Eudonia lacustrata. The sequence continues at coordinate 11,935,376 of OX387318.1, read as the reverse complement.
AATTTATAAATGGTACACTATAGAATTTTTAATAATTGTTAATTTTTTTGTGATAATATAAGTAGTAGGTAAACAGAACCATACTTGGTGATTCTCAAAGTACTTTCGTACTTTACTCATTTCTATGTTCCATTATTCTACGAAAGCTTTATACTGCTCAATGATCCAATGCAAACAAATGATCTGTCAAATTCTATGAATTCAACGCACAACAGTCTGGTGATAAGAATTACCAAGAAACAAATGCAACGGTGGTTAGCAAGAACTGGACGATGCTAAATATTAAGTTTAAAAAAATTATGCACCTACCTAGGTACACGCGCCTGCACATCCGACTGTGACAGGAAGGATGCCTAGTGCGAGTTTCATTCGCCATTGGATCACGTTAACGAAAACGAGACTTTGTATGGCAAAATTTTAACTCTTCTCTTATGTCGCCAGGAGGCGCTGTATCAACGCCATACTAACTTTTGTTTTCGTAAACGTAATCGAATGGATACGGACAGTAATCAAAACTGACACTAGGCCATGAAGCTGCAGATATACCTAACTAGCTTCATGCACTAGGAGCCCAGACTAGGTACCACAAACTGTCAAATTTCCAACGTCAAAATAGACTTTGAACTTTATGGGCCTTACAAATAAACACAGAATAAGGTCCGAATAGTTATCCAGTGTTTTGTCTCTTTTACTTTACCTAGTGGTCGCCCCGTGGTCGAAATTCGACCGTAATTTTATTAAGGCTGCACGGATTGTATCCTAAAAAAATTAAAAAAAGATAGATTGTGAGTTTGGATTGGCATTGACAGATTTCGGCCGCTCCTCTTCCATTTGTGAAATTTTTGAAAAGAGTATAAATACGTGTGTGTCAAAAACTAAAGCGTGTATGTCAAATACATGGTAGTGTGTGTAATGTTTGTTATGTACTTTTATGCATAATTTAAAAAAATATATTAACATTCGGATAACCTTCTCTTTATAAACTATAAGTAAGTGTGCAAAATTTCATACTCCTCCGTCCGCGTAATTTTTGTAAAAAAGGGATTCAAAGTTTTTGCTTCACGTATTAATATACCTAGGTACCTATAGATTTAAAATGACGTTTATATGACAGGAACCAGACACGGAATAACTATTCGGACCTTATTCTTTGTTTATTTGAGAGGATTATGTCTTTACACATGTTTGAAAAATTAAAGAGATTTTGTCAGCTTTGGGTAGGTTGAGGTGCAGGCGCCTGTACCTTTTTCATATCCATTGTAATTTGTGAGAACAGTAAGTACTAAACTACTAAAACTTGTTGTGGTAAATTGTTTTAGTAAACGTCTGGAATGTTAGACACGTGTAACTCGTGTTTTCAATTAATTTGTCTACGCCAAAAATATAGCAACGTTTAGAAGTATGTACATTGTATTATATTGTATCTAGCTTGTGCCAGGTGGCTATGGAAATAATGCAATAGGAATTAGGTACGCCAGTAAAAGGTACACGAAAAGTCGGCACCACAATATATGTAAAATGCAGAAGGAATGGTATAGGTATGGTAACCTCTGGTCGGCTCGATCCACTGGCCCTTCGGAGAAACGTTGCGTCCCTCTGTATATTTTATCGCCTTTATCATGGGGAATGCTCTGAGGAATCGTTCGGTTTGATCCCTGCCGCTGACTTCCTTCACCGCACTACACGCAATCGACTGTCTTTTCATCCACACCATCTTGATGGATGGCGATCTACTACTGTGCGTTTCTCACGTAATTTTTTACCACGAACTACAGTACTGTGGAACCAGCTCTCGGCGGCGGTATTTCCGGACCAATACGACTTAGGGATCTTCAAGAAACGAGCCTATTTCTTCCTTAAAGGCCGGCAACGCATCTGTGATTCCTTTGGTTTTGCTTACCATCAGGTGACCCGCCTGCTCGTTTGCCTCCTTCTAATATAAAAAAAAGAAAAAAAAAGAGGACCGTTTCATAGAATGAGTAAACACGTTGTTACAGCAAATGTGTCTATAATATGAAGTCTTGCTTGTCTTTTTTTGTTTTATTAGTTACTGCCGTACCTAGAAACTTAGCGCCTATGGTTTTTATTGCAAAGAAATCTGTTAGGTATAACAAAAACGTAAACGCACATTTTGGAATAAAAACGATAAAAATGAAAGTTTAATTAATTAAATTGATTTGATTTGAAGAGTGTCCTTCTATGACAGGGGCCTTTTCTGGATAAATCATTTTGAATTTTGACCTAGACGGCCTTAGATATACAAATTAGTTTATTCGTCAATAAAATGTTTTACCTACAAGGTATCTCCTCTAGTGTGCTGAAGCGTACTTTTTAGCTGCGGAGACGAAAGGGCGCTTGTCACTGGGGCATTAAAATGTAAATAAATGCCTTATTTTAATTAAAAAGGCTTTGCTTCTAAAAATATCCGAAAGCTACAAATCATTAGAAACATCTGACGATAAAGTCACAATATGTTTAAGATGTCATATCTAAGGCATTTGCTTAAATGACGATGAAAGGACTAACCACTAGACACTGGATTAAACAGCGAGCCATCAAACACCATCACCATCCTGCTCGACTAGCTGTCTTCGTATCCAGACTCCCTACTCTTCTTCTTCTTCTTCTACCTTATTTCGATAAAAAGAAAAAAAAATAATCAAGAGGCGACCTTCTGTAGAAGTTTGTGACGTAGTAGAGTTCTAACTAAGCAAAATCAGCCGAGCGGCAAGGTCGATGCGCTCGCCCGATGTCGTGCGTTCACCACCAGGCGGATTTCCAATGGCTTGAAGGTAAATCTGGATATGTGGAAGGTAAAACTATGCTTAACATCCATGGAAATGCAGGGTATAAATTTTCTGTTGTCATTACCACACCAAATAATAAAACACAAATAAACGCGAAAACACACACAAATTAATATTCGCCGTTCTTTTTTAACCGTCTTAAGAGCGTTTACGCCGCACACTAGCGCCGCCAATGAAAAAAAAAACATATCTAGTAATTAAAGATAGAAAATCAAATTATGCTCAACAAACTATCTCAATGAAGTAATTTAGCATTTTTACGTCACCTAATGAACACCTGACATGTTATGGTTTAGTTAAATATGGCGTTATAGTTAAAAGTGGCCGTAACGTCTTATTTAACTAAACCATAACATGTGAGGTGATCATTAGGTGACGTAAAAATGCTAAATTACTTCATTCAAATAGTTTGTTGAGCATCATTTGATTTTCTATCTCTAATTCTAGATATGTTTTTTTTTTCATTAGTGGCGCTAGTGTGCGGCGTAAACGCTCTTAATGCCCGTTTTCACCAACAAGCCCCTAACACATTCCTAACTAAGTCGCTCTAAATATGGCTCATATCTAAATTCGTTTTCACCATGCTAAGTGTTGCCTAGTAAAGGGTCCCCAAGTGACAGTTCGTTTTTTAACGTAAGGCTTACAATATCGATGTATTATCGATACATTAAAAATTACCTTTTATTTGTGATTTACAGCGATAATAATTAAATAGAAAGTCAATTAAATGTATAAAACATGTTTTATATGTTTTGGAGATATCCTTAAAAAAAATAGAACATTTGTGTAAGTAAACTGTAAAAGTGGAATACCTTCGCCTTGAAATAAAGGAAAGAAAGAAGTGACAATGTCATTTGATTTGATTTGAAATGATTTTATTATTATTTGATGTTTTATTAACAAGAGATATGCTACTTCGCTATAGCGCTTTGTAAAATTTTTGTATCTTCTCAATGATATTATAATAATATTATTGTATCTTCTACTATTTTAATAAATAGTAGAGTAGTGTGTAGAGCCTGGCCAACGGGCTACTATATCTGTTGTTAACAAATTTGCATCACATAAAGTTTGCACATTTATAGACATTACCTAAATGATTTCCTATTTCTAAAAAGTTCTGCGTCATCACCACCTAAAATAGTAAAGAATATAATTATTGGCAGGTATACTACGAGGTATTTATTGAATTTAAATATGGGTGCATTTTAATAACACATTTGGGAACCGTGCTATTTTGTAAAATTTTCCCTTTAGGTACTACGGAAATCTCTTCTGGCGATTCAGGAAACCGTATAAATACATCACGTATCACAATAGCTTCTGCCACCCGTTTTATTATGCGGCTGCATGTAGCCATACTGACTGACTCCTTGGTGGGGGGTGTCAGTATAAACTTTAAAGTCGTGTGTAGCGGGGTGACTCCATTTAAGTCCCCGACCAGAAGTAAAAAAATCCCAGTTGCAAATGTCTTAAAGCGAAGGAGCTGATCTACGGGTGGAACAGATTGATTCCTGAAATTAATGATAAATGAAGGATCAGAATATCATAAGTAACAACATTCATGAAAGATTTACTATGTTATTAAGCTCCACAGCATTATTTACTACGTATCGTCTGGAAATTAAAAAAAATGCTCTATTTTCTCCAACAAAAATAAAACGCTTTGTTTTGATAATCGGTATCTTATGAAAAAGTCCATATCATCATATCTTTCGAAGTGGATCTCTGTCACGGTGGATACGAGGTCTTCTATTCAATCGAGGGTTAGAAAACAATTCCACAACTTCAATAGTTTCCAAACATTCTAAAAACTGCATTAACTCACTCTCCATTTTCAAAATAAATCTTTCAAACACAGACCAAGTAGAGGTTTGCTTTCCATAAAAATACCATGCAAACGGACACTTACCGTTAGGGACCGATTAGGGGGCGAAATATCGACCCCCTAAAGGCCTCCTAAGACTTTAGGTGACACCTATACATTGGTGAAAACGGATTTCTTGCAAAGAGCTCCCTAAAGACCACTCAGGGGTCCCTTAAGTTTAAGTGTGTGTAGGTGATAACGGGCATAGACCCGCAGGTGGGTTGATCAGACCATGAAACTGAACAACTTTCCCCAAGAAACATAGGTCAAAAAACAAGTTTTTTTACTTTCCCATACAAACCACACTCTGTCAATAGAGGCTTTGTTAAAAAACCACGGCAACTTTGCAAGAGCTGGATAAGAGTAGCCACGGATCAGGCTCAAGTGGCGTGCACTTGGTTAGGCTTATATCCAGCTGTGGACAAATTTAAGCTAACAATAATGATGCAAACTTGAAATGTCTTTCAAACAAGTTCGACACTTGATGTCAACATAAGTACAACTTAACTAGTCATGGAAATTTGTAATTTTATGAGGTTTGAACTAGTAAGAAGGGTTTTGAGTGTTGTTGCTGCTACCAAAAAACTGATGTCATCTTTGTTTTTGTATAAAACTACAAAGATTAATTATTATACTTACCTATGTATAGTTTGAAACTAGAAACAACTTTAGTTTTTTAGAACTTTAGTACACGCTTTAAGCCAAAGCTCGATCTCAACCAGCTACTGTGGCTACACAAGCCTGTTGTTTAAACTTTTCTGAAGCTAGCTGGATCATAAGAAGGCGAGTGTTTTTCGAAAAAGGATTTAGGTATCCGTTGGTTAATTATAGTCTGATAAAAATTTATCAGTATGATTAGACGACGACGTTTCAAATACCCACCTCAGTACTTACCAACCTATGTGACGTCATACAAAAAAAAGTTCACACATGTATCACACACCCATATTGAAATGATCATTGAAGCAATCATTGACTTGATTCACACTTGGCAACATCAATAGAAACGAAAAACTATAAATTTGAATTTGATTTTATCAATTCAAACAAACTACTCATAAAGGTTACGCAAATATAATTATGTTAGAAGCCAACGTAGTTCTCTCAAACAAATTGCGAATTAGGTATGCCTACTTGATAATGGAAATGCATATAATAAGCTCTACCTGTAAAGGTATCGACTTGTTTTATGGAAATTACTGCAAACAACTGAGTGAATAATCTCTCTTCTGTGGCCTAGCCCGAGTTTTGCTCACCATGATTATTGGTATTATAGCATTTAAGCAGCGTCTCCTGTTGAAAAACAAGGTGAGTTGCAATTTTGCCACAAAAATTCAAACTAGAATTTCAAATAGAAGTATCTTCTAGAATTTCAAATAGAAGTATCTTCTATTTGAAATTCATTTATAATTTATTTGAAGAAGATATTCAGTTGGTTTATATTAAAAATAAACACTTAGGAGGAGGAAGGTTTACACTACAGCATAATCTCTGTTCCCTGCTGCTAGGTCTATGATTTTTTTATATTTTACAATAATACAAACATGCAGAATAACAATAATGTTTTTAATCGCATTGTTAATGAACCACTAAGGTAATATACACATAATGCGACTGCATTCACAATACTCTTATCTAAAAACATTTAATAAGTAATTATTATATAATTCAAAGTTACTATTGAGGAAATGGGTATGAATAAGTACCTATGTGTTATATAAAAGTATTGCAATACCATAAAAACACAGGAGGAGAAACTCGATGGCGCAACGCGCTCGATCTGCGAGTGCTGATGTTAGGCAACTTTCGCAAAGCCCGGTCATCGGATGGGTGACCAAAAATGTATCATCTCGAGCTCTTCCGTGCTTCGGAGGACACGTAAAACCTTTAGTCCCGGTTGCATTAGCAGCCGTTAACAACCACCAATGGGCCCGCGTGGTGGTTTGTGGCCCGTTCTCACTATCCATCCTTAGGGAAGGCTCGTGCCCCAGCAGTGGGGACATAATATGAGCTGATGTTGATGATGATGATGAAAAACACAATAGCTATTGTCAGAAAGTCAGAGTCATGTGGTTTTTGACGCAGAAGAATTTTTTAGGCCTTAACTTTATTTTTGGGTGAAGGCTTCTCAATACTACCTACATTAAACCTAAAAAAACATAAGTACCAATAAATAACAAATTCATTCACCATCGGCACACAGTCTGAGCACACGTACACACTGTCAATCACGCCGCACTCGATGACGGGCGGCGTATGTACGGAATACTTATTGCGATATTGTCTGTATTGCAATTACAATGTAAATTTTAAATAAACCGATTGACAATCTCTTAAGATTTTATTCAGTTGTCCTCAACTTAAAAAATGTTCAAGCGCGTGTTTGATGTTGACTGAATGTGGCAAACATTTACGATCATAAGTTTAAATTAGTAGTTACAATGAAAGTTCCGATTGTCAGTTTGTTGCAAATGAAATAAAATATGACATAAGTATATATTTTTTTAAAGGAACACTTGAAAAAAGCAACGGTGCTAACTTTTATTGGTCGAAGGTCCCAAACAAACATGATGTGCACTGTGGTCCCAACCAATAGCATCCGTGGATCAGAGTTCCATTAAAGAAAGACACTTTTTAGTCGTTATTATGTATTTTTTAATACTTAAATAAATTCTACTACGGCTACAAGAATAATTTAATGTTACTATTTTTAGATATACTCTTACCTTTTCGGTATCAAAAGTTTACGTTGTAAAATTTTTGTAGAAACTTTGTTGGTACGTTATTATTACTTCGAAAACTATTAAGCAAGTTTCATTACGTGGCAATAAAGCTAAAAACGTCTTTGAAATAGCAGACTCTTTAAAATGAGACCTTTTTAATTATAGCATGAAACAAAGTCCATTTAACTGTGCATCTAACTAATTGGTTTATTGTATGAATAGACGTCTAGACACCATGTCTCCACACTTTATTCTATGTAAAGACGATGAAATAAAGTTAGTAAATAAAAAATACATTTGCTTATAAGCGAGTATTCAAAGCGTGCGTCGAATAGTATGTTTCATACTTTTACTGAATTGCTTCATATTTGTAAAGTGGAACTTAACTAACTTTGATTACTTCAGAACATCAGTAATCATGGCGCATGCAACTGTACCAAAATATTGGATACTCAAAAGAACAAAAAACATGGTAATCATTTCGTCTAACACCTCTTTCACACTCAAAGCGTCTCAAAAGTTTCTGTCGCCCGATTTTGATATAAAAACTATAGGAAAATTTACCCATAGGCATTCGAAACCACAGGATTTCAGTTTATTATTGTATGAGCAGAACGCACTTTTAGTAAGATAAGCGAGTGAGGCAGGAAAGGCTTGCCCGCGAGCGCTGCAACAAACACAGTTGACCTAAATCTGGCGTGTTCACAACGCGCTGCTACTACAATCGCAGAGAGGCCCTTAGCTCGATTTAAGTTAAACATGTATCTCATTTGTGATTCCACATTTCCATTTAAAAGCCTGTATAAAGTTGAAATCACCACCAGAATTTATCCATTGAAGATTGTAAATCTGTAATATTAATGAATCTTTATACGTTTAATCATAAATAAATTATTGTATTATGGTGATGATGAAATAAAAGTCAGAAAATGTCCTATTGAAAGTCAATGAACGATACAGCTGTTGGAGAAGGTCTAATCCCACATGTTAAACTTCCACAGATATGGAACAACTCGGCGAAGAAGAATAATAAAGAAATAAACAATCAATTGGAAACATTTGGAGAGAAAACTTAAGGGCCCTACAAAGAACGACAAGAAAATACTTTATACCTTTATTCGGCAGTAAATTTAATAGTTTATCTGGGACGGTACACGGAGAACATGTCATGTCTTGATTTTTATGATGTGCTTTATTGCTCTCCATAAATACAAAAGTCTTTAACTCAGTGCTAGAACCTCGATACTTCAATTTAATCATCGAAGCGAGAAATTCGTTTATAAATTCTGTACGGTGTACCATGAACAGGTAACGTCATGATTGGTGTAGTCCACGAACGCTATTTAATGTGGCTATAATATCGTTACTAACCATTTATTAACTTATAACTATAACACTTCCATGGGAGAATTTCATTTTGGGAGCAACCACCGATATTCAGTATTTTTATGTGCACATTTCTTTTAATACCGACCTTATTAATGGTAGATACTATAACATTTAGGTATAATATTAATGTACCTATTGCCAGCCAGGTAGGTAACCAGGTAGGTAGTAGGTAAAGGTAACATTGTTTCTTAAAAAAGCAAACACACATTGAAATAAAATACATAAAGTGACCGCTTATAGATCGGTATAAAAATGCTTCATTTCAATGATGAAAGCTAAATAGATGTTAATAACATCAACTATTATTATGGTTCAATATACAAAGTATTAAAATTAAATATCAGACTCAAAGCTTATGAAAGGCGAGACATTTTAAGTAATGTGGAATCTTTTGCGATTCTCTAAGAGACGCAATCATGAAGTCTACTATGTTACGCTTAAACGGGATTAGATACAGCGGGACTTCGCTCCGCATCCCAACCTCATTTGGTAATTTCTGATTGGCTCCATTTATTTCCATTGCTGCCTCTATTCCGCAATATTCTTTTGCATTTGTCGTCACCCTAATTCAGCTAATTATTGCCGTTAATGATGCAAACCATGAGTTTTTTAAACTGACCAATTTAACATAATGTGTGGCGTACAATACTCACACAATTTGCGGACACCATTGAATTTAATTGGAACTTGTCTATTGAAAAGTCAAAACTATAACGGACTACGATGACTGATTTTTACGGAATTAGGGTTTAGGTTTAGAATAGGTTTTCCTAAGTTTTGACAGGTTTGTTGGCCCTAATTTGATGTCAGAAAGGGGCAAAGTGACTTTTGTCAACAAATAGAAGGCGCTAACTATGACAGGCTAATTTTTATCTCTATTAAATACAGATGCCCAAATTAGTCTTGCAAAAGACCTTTATATCACCCAGGTGCAAGCCACTAGTAGAAACTAGTGTGACAATAAAGGGTCCGGCGGTGCATGCAAGTAACAGTGTAGCTAAATTAGATTTTCAACTCTTGTCCTGAACGGTACGCATATATCGGTATACTTAATAGCAGTCTATTGTGAAACCTCAGCGCACGTGCATTCACGAGATTTCTGATTTGTGTTTGTATTCCGAAATTGACACAGAGCAGAGTTTACCAACATTTGGCTAAAATGGGATCTGCTTATGTTTAAAAAGAGTTCTAGAATGTGAAACTGAACAAAATATAGAAGACTGAACGGAGTACTTAGTCACCCTAAAAATGTGGATGTGTGCAAACCACAAAGTCCATATGTCCCAGAGATGTGAGCGTTGAACATAAAATCACGGTGGATGCTAAAGTGTACATAGTTAGACAACGAATGTATTGATAGCCGTAGCCGAAACGGGCTAGATAGGAAGCTCAACACTGCGAGCCATTTAGTGTATTGCTATAGACCTAATAGATGAAAAAGGTAATGTTTACCAGAAATGAAGTAATATGGGCTCATTTACCCATGCTTTTTTGGTTCCTCTGCTACTTTAATTCGATGTGTCCTGTCAAAGATCAGTTTAGGATAGGAAACCATTAAAATTGGGTTGCGGACCCGGACTGAAACATGTACGAGTATGTGAACAATTAAAATTTTAACAACATTAACGACAGCATTAATCAAATAAACTAGAATTTAATTGGACTAACAAACTAAAACTTCTTTAATTTTTAATAAAAAGCTATTGGTCTTGGACATCTAAAATAATTTAAAAAAAAACGGGTTTATATTAAAGAAGATAGACAATTTTAGTTGTTACCTTTTGATGAAAAACTTTCGTTAGCCATAACAAAACTGTCTGCGTTGTTTGAAAATAAATTATTTGCATAAAAAACTTTGATAAAAGCAAGAAAAATGCTTTCTCAAATGTTAACACAGTAAATGTTAAAGAGATATTTCTAAGCTTATGACATTTTAGAGTTCAGAGAATGAGAGTCAGATGAGATTGAGGGATTAGTACGAATAAGTGAGATAAGATGCTAACAATAACTTGACACTTCGCGTAAAGTTAACTAAACTTATTTTACCAGTTAATGTAGTCAAACTATATTTCTAAGCAACGTCCTTATTCGTTATGCTCATTATCAGTTGAAGAATCATAACATTAGTTATACCATTTTAGTGTGTTTGCTCGTAACCACTTGTGTCAATTTTGGGGTCAACTATCTGTTATCAGGAGAGATAAAACGTTTATCTATCCTGTTCTTGTTTCGTAATCAATGGTGTGGATAGTGCGCATTGTTCTGTTTGTTGCGCCAACACCCAACCGCTGAGACAATGCATTATGATTGTGCATTATAATGACTCTTGGGAAATTTGCAGTTGCCCGCCGTAGTTGCGCCATCTTAAGGTGATGTATTGTTCGTTTAGAACTTAAGACTGTCTGAAAACTAGAACACAGATCATTTAGAAATCCTTCGGGACAGCACCGACTTACTTCTAGTCATTACACAGTTTCCAGAACATGCCCAATTAAGTTAGAATTACATGAAACCAATGCCTTGTGAAGTTGATTGGATTTTTATCACTGCGACAATCGGTTTTATTTCAGATTGTCGTGATAGTAATAAACAATAATATTTTTGTAATATTACAAAGCCCGTAGCGAATTCAAACAAAAACAAACTTCACAATCTTTAAAGTTTGATACAAGGGCACGGTATATGATTGGCAGACATAAGTTCTTTATGCGCTATGATAGATCCAGAAAAAACTCGACTACCGACCAACCAAGTATTTTTTTTTTGTTAAAGGCTATTTATTGTCCTACCGCTCGCGTGCTAGGGCATTAAATTTCAGTTGAACGTGTTGTCTCAAGGACGATATCTTACTTCACAGCGCTGACTGATTTAATAGCCATGTGCGGGAACGTGTTTCGAGTACTTTAGCCTGTGTAAATTATTCGAGTTACCTAAATAAGGGCCCTCTCCATAAAAAAACGGTTTTTTTTAAATAAATTAATAAGTAAATAAATAAGCATGAAGTTTTATAGAGAAAAACCCTTTTCGCTTTTTTGACGGGATCTTCTTAGGAGTAGTAGGAATCATTTCGATCATACTTGTTTCTATAGTTCGCGTGCAAATGCGACGACGACGACGTCGTCAGTTGCACTTCATAGATTTAATGATTAATTTAAGTGATAAAAACTCGTTTAATCTCTGCCGCACTTTATTAATGTGATATATGCTGCATGCTGTAAGTATAGCTGTGCAGCAACAGAATCCTGTAGCAATACTGAAGATTCTGTTCGTCAAAAACCAATCGTAGCAGATAGAAACGATATAAGTTTATTTTGTTTGATATTATAAATCATTCATTGATAAATTATTGATAAATCTGCGGTTGCAATATTATGTCCTTCTAGTCATTAAATCGCTGTAGCATTTACATGTCTCGAATAGAAAGTCTAACTGAATAAAATAGTACGATGGAGCCTTCTAGCAAATTATTTCTAAGGCTGGGTACATACACCTTAGTCATCCTGCGAACAAGGAGTCACTGACCCTGCAAATAATCAGAAACATCAGGATATACGAGTAATGCGCGTGGTGCCATAAGTGTTTTATTTCAATTCGTAATAAAAGCATCGTATTTAAAAATCATGATAATTATATCTTATTTATAAGTATAGGAAACGGTAAAAATACGCTAGTTAACTTCACAGACTGATAGGCGGGATAAGTAGGTAAATAATAATTGTTAATGTCTCGATAAATGTGTCGCAGAAATAAAGTCCAAAACAAGCTCGTCATTTTAAAATGGGTTCACAGCAATAATAATTACGATAACGGAATAGTTATCACAACAACGGGTTATTATTGTGAATAACGTATAAACTGTGCTGTACCCTAGATGTGTGTACTAAATTACATCGAAGCTATATACGCACAAGTTTTTGATAGTTTTCTTTCATTCGTCGAAAACAGTTATATTATCTGTTATTGTGCAAAAAAATGTTCTAATGAATAGGACGTGAGGTAAATGACTGTACTTTGTGTTTTCGGAATGTCGTTCTTTTTTTGAAATTCGTCTATGTATGTATCCTTTTTGTATTTATCTACACTAATGTTGTAACATTCTACTTATGTTTCCAATACTTGACTTATAATTACTACTGTTATAGCGCAGACAACAAAACACTCAATTTAAGCAATTTCACATGATGGTATAATATCCACATCGATATCGTAAAATCTCATTATAACATCAATAAAACGCGACCAATTAACCTGGCGAGCCTTATGTCAAAATCCTCATACAAGTTGTATAAAATTTTGACATTAGGCTGGCTTTTGAAAACAGTTGGGTTATACGTGAAAACTTCGTCGAAACTACTAAACTTACATACACAAAACTCTTTGGTAAGATCTTGTGCCAATTAAATAAAAAAAGAACAGCGCGCGCTCGCTCCTGATTGGCACTGCGCGCGCAGCTGCGCTCTCATTGGTTAGATTTTAATGGCAAAAATTTGAACAATTATTATAAATAAACTATTGTCAGCTTTTACTCTTGTTGTTTGACTAATTGCATTAGTGAAGATAAAGTAGTGTATGCAACTGCATATAACACGAGTATTAAAACACTCGTTACTATTATGAAACTCGCTGCGCTCGTTTCATAAACTCACACTCGTGTTTTAATACCCTTCATTATATGACAGTTGCATAAACTACTATTATTAGCTTTTGTAATTAAATTCGTGATAAATGGTGATCGCGGATCGTTCAATTATGTAAATTGCTGATGTTTTTATTATTGTTGGCGATATTCGTTTAATTCGGTATTTTTATGATTTTTGTTTTATCAGTTTTTTGATAATTCCTACTATGCTATGTTTAATATCTGTACCGTATATTTTTTCCTCCCAAATACTGCGGCGGGGCTTATAAAATCCCGAAAAGAATTATAGGTATATATATTTAGAGTTTCATTTACAACAACACACAAACGCCTGGCCGAACTATTTGGGATAATATGTTAGTACTTACAGGCTACTTGCGAAAATATAGGTTAGATTAAATTAAAATCCGATAAAGGTTGACATGATTTCATAAAATCATTTATTTCTTTAGAACATTTGAAACATCGCTGGATCGAGTTCTACCTGAGGAAAGTAGTTTTTCTAGTGCTAAATCTGTTAAGAACATTGTGTAGAATTTTCATATAATTTTTTCAATCTCGAATAAATAAAATTTCAACGAAACTGCAAAAAATGTTCATTGACTGAACTTACGAAAGTCATTTATCAAACCAAGAAATCCTTTGTTTAGCATAGCTTTGATGAAAGATGACTGTTTTAAATAAGGATCCATGTAAGCTGGCCCGAGCAGAGTGTGCACAGTGGGTCCACTGTCCAAATTCATAGGGCACAGAATACAAAATCTTTGTGGCCAAATTAATTCCGTTCATACGCCGCATATTGCGCTCAATTCATACTCAAACCGCCAATATTTTCAGTACGAGTGAAATAACCGAAAAAGAATCGCCGCATCTCGCCTGCTACGGAAGCCATATTTTCTGATTTATTTTTGCGCGCTATGAAGAAATATTATTTCATGAGAAAGATTTACAAATTACGGATTTAATTAAAAAATATTGATATCGTCTGACTTCATTAAGTTCGTGTTTTATTAATGGCTGGAATAAACTTTAGTTAAGTAAACTTAACAACTGGATTTTTATATACATAGGCATATGCACTGATCTAAAAGCAATACTATTTTAACCACGTATGAACTTCGCTAATACTATCATCAAATTAAGAAAAATTTACTAATGATTTAGCTGTATGGAAGATCGATCAGTATTATCAGAATTGCGTCACAACAACAACAAGCCGCGACAACAAACTGATAAAGTCACAATAGCCCTTGCTCTTATGCAACCAGATAACAGTGCTGCGCATTAACTAAAACCACACAATTTTATGCTCTATAACAAGATCAATAATGGCTAAAGTTCTTGCGTATCGACCAAACACTTTCATAGTACTGCCTCACAGCTGTGTACGCCACACAGCTGTGAGCATTTACATAATCAAACTAAAGCAAAACCAGTCGTACTATGTGATGTTTGCGGCGATCGATGAAATAATCAGTCTACAGCACTCGGATTAGGGGTTAATTTCTAATGCACTTAGTGTAGGAGTTCAGCACTTTGCCGCACAAAGAAGATTACGAACGCAGAAGTGACTTCCGCGGTAACTAAGGCTGTCAACGTACTTGACTACAGTTACGTACTTTTATCTATGTATAGACTACTATACATAGATAAAAGTACGGTAATGCTACCGGTTCTTATTAGGTAAAATGATAAAAAACCCAGAAGTTTGTTAAAAGTTATGTCTTTAACTTAATTTCATGTCCTGGTCCAACTGAAAGTATAATTAGACGCCAGATCTTTTTTAAACATGAGAAGGAATCCGGGATCGTTATAAACAATTACCGGTGTACCAGTAGCAGCCCTAGATGAAGTTTGCAGTCAACTTCACAGCAGACGAGTATCGCGATTATGGTGTTTACTGATTTGCCACGCCACCACACGCGTGATTTTGAACCGTGGAAAATGATACACGCAAGAGGGCTTTTTATTTGACTCTAATCTGTAATTCCTGCTATATCCATTCTATTAGATTTGTCAGAGGAATACAATTAACTTTAACAAAGAGCTATTTCTATCCACAGCGACTTAGCTTGTGGCCTTCATTTCCACGAAGTGACGGTAAGACTTGTAGGCGCAGTTAACCCGAAATCCTCAACTAGTGAATAAACTAGTGAGGAACTATCTTACCTCTATTTGCTACTATGATTGTAGTTATGGCGGCAGACTTATTAAAGGTAGTGAGAGCTAGGCAGACGTAGAACTAACATTATCTATCACTTACCAAATAATATAAACATATAATATACAAGAACTTAATATTTTACACTGAACACACCAAATATAAACAAGATTGATCAGTCAATTTGTTCCTGATCAGGTGTGAAAAGTAGGTGAAGCAGAAAGGTATAAGTTAAAATATAAAACTTATTTGCTAAAATGTATAACAATATTTAACCGTATTTACCCTACCGTTCTGAAAAACTGCTATGTTCTGAATCGATAACAGGTGTTATCGTTCTTCTAGACAACTAGGCGAAGAAAACTTAAACTTAAGGCGACGCATTGGATATTTACGTGGCGGGGATCTTGATTTTTCCCAACAATTACAAAACATATGAAAGTGATATTTGATGACATAATTTTTCATAAAATTGACTTCATTCATTTTGCTAGTTTAGGTTTAAGATCTTTATTTTCTCTAAGATTATACAATCACTTACGAGAAAACATAAACAACAAATAATAAGATAAGACAAAAAACTCGTAACAATCAACAAAACAGACGTGGGTGGGTAGATAATAATATTCTGTTGGTAGAAAATAATTATAGCGGGCACGAAGCGCGCGCGCGCGACTAAACACAGAAATTGTTAAATATCTAAAGCGGTGCACTCCCGCGCGTTTTTATTTGATACTGGATATGCCTTCCAAAATGTGACGTTTTAAGGCTCTAGTCTTGTACGAATCAGTGTTCTTGCAGTATTATCAGAAACTAAGATCTTTTTTTTTAGTTATTAAAAAAGCTACAAATGAAATTTATTTTACATCACTTTACAGTGTGGGGTTTCGAGTTTCCTAAACATATTAGTTTATTTACTTTGATGTTACTTTTAATCACTTTGTTAGGTTTTAAACATACCCGTGTTTACGTTCTGCGCGTTGAAGATCTAATTCATGCACACGTCACGTAAAAAATATGGCAAAAACACGAAATGTATTTAGATAACATTTGTTCTTAAAACCTCTACAATAATCTTACTTACTTACATTTTTGAGAAATGCCTTAGTTTTCTTATTTTAGGTGGTTTAATTAGTGGTAATTTTAAGAAATCGACCATATCTAAAAATTATTTTTTCTTGTAAAAAACATCTTTTGGAGAAGTCACAATTTAACCACTTACAAAACAACTATTAAGTTATGAAATAAAAAAAAACTGTATTTGAAAATACATTCTAAGTACCTTTTGTTAATCAAAACTTCTTGAGTGTTTATAAACAAAAACTAGTCGAAATTTCAATCAGTTCCGCTGGGACATCGCAGCGGAACTGGTTTTTATTAACAAAAGGTACTTAGAACTACTATCCTTGGTACTTACTATTATTTGATACTTGCTTGAAATTAACTTCAATATCATAATAACAAACCAAAGAACACCCAAGAGTACTAATGTTAGGAAAGTTCTATGTGAAGTTTAAAGTTAACTATCTTAATTACCAATTTAATTTGCTTTTCTAATATTGGGCAACGTTTATCAGTTCACAGGTTGCATAATTAAAAACGTTTAATGATGTCAGACAACAAATATCGTTTTTAAAGAAAGATAATGAACTCGTCAAACTAGTTCGTCAAACGGAATAACAAAATTTATGAAACTAATGTCCAAACAAAATTAAGAAAACTCGATAAAAAATCTAGTTTTAACTAGATTATATTATTCAGTGACTTATTGTTACTCGCAATATCTAGAGCAGGGATGGGTAAACTTTTTCATTCGCGTGACAATATTTACTAACAAAATCTATGGCGGGCCAGACTATTGAATTTTTTGCATTCATTTTTTCAATAAATGAATATTTTTTTTGTGAAATAAAAATATTAATAGGCATGCATTTTTTGAAACACACACGCAATTGAATTTTTGTTTGATGGTCGCGGGCCGGAATTCGATCATTCACGGGCCGGAGTTTGCCCATCTCTGATCTAGAGGATGTAGGGACTTTGGGTCATAATCATAGGTCATAATAACTGACTATACTGGTCTAATGCGGGTTAGTAAAACTAAAATATCATATTTTTTTATTTCTATACACCAGGCTAAAATGTTATAAGGTTTTAAGGTAACGTTATCCGGAAAATATAAGTAAGTAGATATTGCTTTCTCCCGTCTCTTATTTGAGACGTGGTAGTCATTATCGGTTGGGGTACCGGGGTATATAGGTGTGGTCAATAAAGCTGAGTGATTTTAGTAACTTTCCTTACGTTATAATACTTATATAATGAACTGAACATCTTTAATCTGCATGTGTTGCCAATTTTTTTACAACATGCGAATCAAAACTTTTATAACAAGACATTACTAGTAAGTTTGGATAGAAACTTAAGGTAAAAACATATTTCTCATTGGTTAAGTTTTGACGTCTGTAAAACTATTTAATTTATCGATATAATGATCACTATTACACAAGTACACAAGATCTGTGGAAATATAATAATAATAATAATGTTGGTGTTTCGCATCTTCGGTCTCGTGCCTTGCACTTAGTTTGCCACGTTGTAACTTGCAACGTACGCTCTTATTGTTTTTTTTTATAGCTTTGCACAAGCATTTAGCCAATGAAATAATTTTTCTTACCAGTAATACATAAATAAACAATATTTCCTTCCTGTATACGATATATGATGAATGATAATAGAAATGGGAAGTGAGAAATGATATACCCCCCAACCCCTCGAGTATCTCAGTAAAGATGTGGGGCTTTACTGAGTCCTCACGCGGACTTCTTGAGAGAATTTGAAAAGTGACGTAGCACTGTTTTATTTCATTTTCCAACACTCATGCACACTCACGAACAGAACACATAACAGTTAATAATCCACCATTAATTCACATTAATATTCGACATAACACACATTTTAGAAGTTTTCAATTACGAATTACGCTGGAGCAGTTTGGTAGATATTGCTCCCCCATTCGCTCAACTAACGGACGCCTAGTGACCGCGAACCATGTTACGTCTCGTCCATTCCCATTTCTCAAACCATTGACTTGCCCTCGGGCAGGATCGCGTGAGGTCTTCCACACTGTCGCCTGATATTATTAGCTCTGAGGGAGCGAGAACTGTAACGTCACAGATTAGCTGGACCCAGAAGGTAAGCTTAAGGCTCGAAGCTGAGCCAAACATAATAGGAGAATACAAATCACACAGACTCCGCTGACTCGGTCACATGCTGCGAATGGGGGAAAATGGAAGCGTCAAGAGAGCACACCCGATTGGTCGCCCCAGGTACCGCTGGAGCGATAGGGTGGAAGCTGACCTGCGCCTGCGCCTGCGCGACCTCGGAGCCGTCAACTGCCAAGAGACCGCAATGGACGGGGAAAAGTGGCGAGTTCTCGTTTCGGAGGCCAAGACTCACTTTTTGGCCCTGCACCAATGGAGTAAGTAAGAAGATTAGCTTAAGAGGGGGTATCCAATCGTAGATTTGATTTTAACACTAGAAGATAAACCACGACGTTCGATGAAACAAAACCTGCCTGTTACCTCGGGTCAGTCAGGCAGGTGCGAGTGCGACAGACTGGAGCGTTCTGCGCGGAATGTCGTAAGCGCCGAATAAGTTTTAGTTTAATTACTCGTAAAATATACATTATTTTTTCAAATCGCTAATAGGGTCGCTTGGTAATATAATTTGATATTATGTGTTAAAATATTAACTCAGTAATATGCATCAAATTGAAAATAAATTGACAATAGTTGAAAAGTAGACGTAAGTTCGTGATTGTTTTTTATCGATAAAATTTTATTATATTATGCTTTAGTATCTATGATATTTTTCGGGTAAATCGTAAACCTTTATACCCCCTCTTAATAATATACCGCGATACCGCGCTCGGTAAGCATAATACAACGCGTTTGTATGAGCTTACTTTCTGCAGTGTCCTTCCTTATTTTGTGGTAAAACGTGTTCTGACGAGGTAGGGAATGGTGACGACACACGGCCCAGCTGTTGATATTTGACCTTTGACCTTTACGAATCAGTTGCTAATGTGTGCATTAAACTTAAAATTGGTTACCCTAACCTTACCTACTATTAAGTATTCAGCGCCCGTAAATTTTGTTGTTATGAACTCTGAAACTTTTGTCCATCACATATTGGGTATTGGTGAATACAGTTCATATTAACACACGTGTTCTGCACTGTTAAGTATTAAGGTACGTTAGACATTCAGTCTGCGAATTTACAAACAATATTAATTGGCAACTGGTACTTTTTTTTCTTGGAAAATTTGCTGATTGTCTCTGGCGGCATTTTCAGCGTCACCGGACTTTAACCCAACTACTGCTATTGCCCCATACAATTTACTTACACAATCTCATACGCTACGCATAGACACATATTTTGGGTTATTATGATACTATGGACTATGGGAGAAAACGAGCAAATGACCCACAAGATCCCCCAAACCATTGTGTCGGTCCATGCATGCACCAACTTTGCATTACACGAAAAATAACAATACGAATGACGTTAATAAATAACCGCATAGCACCGAAATGAAACCTGACAAACAAAACAATTAGAAATGGATCGTACCAAGGAAGAACGAATTGAGATCAGTCCCGTACCGGACATCGCTCTGTAATAGCCACGCGCCTATTGATCAAATGACGATCGATCAGGAGAAAAAGTCGAGCCATTTTGACATCTATTGTGTAGGTTACAAGAACGGCGTTGCTCTTTTCAGCGCACAGTCAAACAGATGGTTGTAACAGCTGTGTGGGTGAATAAGAGCATAATAATTAAACGGCCGTGAACCTGAAACGTTGTTTGTAACGTGACAACGGACAGCTGACTTTGTATTAGACGATTTCAATAGGAAACGAGTAGAGATTAGACGTTAAAAGGCCCGCAGCGTTGCGCACGCCGTTCTAGGTACCTACCCACGTTTGTTTACAAACACAAAGAGTGCGCGCGAGACGCGGCAATGTTATTTGCGTACTCGTTAGTACCCCGCATGCATAAACACAAGCACGTACTACACGCATGCAAATACATTTGAACAATATTAATTAAGCAAATGGAGTGACTTGTTACTCATTAACATTCCCCTAACCTAAGCGATTTACGGCACCGAACACTTTTAAATGCGATTGTACTTCTTTGAAGCACACGGTGTAATTTACTTTGAGTGGGTATAATTAACATAAAATATGAAAGTTGACCTTTCTTATATGATATGAATAACTAACTATCAATGACTGGGAACTACCATATACACCTGGAGATGACACCACGACAATAAATTACCCATAGTATACCTAATGACGCTCCCAATCTATATATAAAAAAAACATTTTAAAACATTCAATAATTTAGCCACAGGACATAAGTTTTAATTAGTAACATTTACACATGATGTATCTGTTATTAAACTAGTACGGCCAGGTTAAAGACCTCTCATCGGTGTTTTAAACACGTCGCAAAACTTCATCTGTTCTTAGATGTTAAATCCCGATGCAAATCAAAGCATATCATGCCCAATGTTGAAGCTCTAAGAGTCAAAAAGCATCAACCCAAATTACGCGGAAAGAAGATTATTGCATGCGTAAGTGATGCATTCGTGATGCATTCGTAATGACTCGTGTCAAACGAAAATTTAGTATGTACGAAAGGGACAAATATTGGTTTGTTTGTGTTAGTTTTTTTCTACTGGCTCGGGCGGCGATCAGGTGACAAGTAAATATTTATTTTATTTAAGTAGGCCAAGTTCAGTATCGCCGCGATCCTGTGACGTAATACATGTCTACGCGTTTGATGCGCCGCCGCCGCCGCCGCCCGATCGCCCGGCGGGGTCCTTTTGTTTATAATTATTGCCAATTGTTATGTAAGTGTAGTGACTAATGACTGATAAAGACGCAGTGCGAATTGTGCGAAATTTAACGCTTCGTTAGTGGTGATAGGACACGTAAAATAGAGTTAGGTATCTAGTTAAATGATCTGGATTGTGCGAAATTGACGCTTATAGTTAGTCTTTTTTTATTACGATGTCTCGGTATTCTTATACTGCTTCGGAATACACCGACATGATTTTAATTTATGGAGAATGCAATGGAAACGCTGCATCAGCTATACGGACATACCGAGAGAGATATGGAAACACTCGTGTGTGTCCTACTAACGGCCGCGTTATTGTCCAAGCTGTCCAGAGGATACGGGAAAATCAAGGTTTGGTCTCGCATGTTGATAGGGCTCCTCCCGTACCGCGTATCGCCAGTTGTGGTACCAGCTAGATGGGGCTCCAGCTCATTCAGTGGTGCCTGTCAGAGAGCGTTTGTCTCAAAGCCAGCAAGTTCACCGACCTCAGCGACCTCACGCCATTTTTTTTTTAAGATTTTTTCTTGTGGGGCTATGTCAAGAATGATGTGTACTCAACAGACGGACGTTAATACTGTAGATGAATTAAAAATACGAATAATAAGAAAGATTTAAAAACATGACCGCTAACGACGATCTACTGCCTAAAGTTAGAAATAACATTTTGAGAAGGTTCGGTTCATGGGGGACACATTGAAAATTTCAAAATTTAAAAGCAAAATGAATTATTTAAACTTTACCCATAATAAATAATGCAAATTGCAAGTGCAACGTTGTGATCTTATTCGGCATTAAATGGCGCCAAAACGTCTCGTCACCTGACACTGCGCTGTTGCCGCTCTCTTATCAAAGGTCAGTCACCTAACATTTCCTAATGGTGTTCTATTTTGCTTGCGTTTTTGTTCTATTTAGTTTGTTTGAAAAATCAAAAAAAAAAATTTCAGTGCTAAGATTTATTTGATAGTTTCAAATTATTTCTATGAACTAGTATAGCCAATATTTTCATTTATTGTCGTAGTGTCATATCCAGGTGTATACGCCCAAAAATCCCAAGAAGGTTATTGAAGATAATAAGGACACATAAGATAACTGAAATAAAGTCTTTACCAATCTACACTTGCCAAAACAACATTTTTGTCCGTTTACTAAGCAGACATCAGTTGTATCAACTGACGTCGGCGTCGCTGGAACTGTATAGACAGTACCCGAACAACTGGTTCTTATGTAGGTTTCTAGACGGGCTGGTCTTCGTACTGCAACTGTCATTTAATCGTATTAAATAAAGTGGGATTTAAGTCAATTTCAACGGAAACAAAGCAAAGAAGACAATGACAAAGTTAATATATAATTACATTTCACAACATCGCAATAAGCATCGACAAACAGGATAGTAACTTCTTAAAACTATGAGGCGATGTTTCTTCTGTCTAGTGTCTAAGTAGGTACCTAGTTAAACTTATTAGTATTAGTCTAATATCGTATCGTAACGTAATACTGAAATTTCTAAAATGTTTGATACATATTTTTCTACCTATGTAATAAAGGAAACTCTTTCAATTTATACGGATACCTAAACGTAGTTTAACGTGCGAGTACATTAATAAATTGAATACAAAACATATTATTAGTAGACAAGAAAACGTATGACACAGTCAAATCTCAGTCAGTAATTGCGAAAAGGATTATCACAAATCATTACAATTACAATGCGAAAAAACTATGAATATTTTTTATAGGCATTCGGTTACACAATATTTAAAGTACTAAAAGCTTACATTTCGCGTACCATACATAATAGTACCATAACTTACAGTACAGGTCGTACATTAGTGATTTTATTGCTCTCTTGCGCCGTAAAGTGCGAGTCGAGTCGATTGGGACTCAAACCCTGCAGGGAACGTAACACTTTGGGAGGTAACCTTAAATATGTAGCTAGGAACGATATTAATACGACCTGTCAAATGATACTACTATGTAACTGTAAGTCTGCCGAGTATTGCCAGACGCAAATATAATAAAAAAATAACATGACACCACAGCACATAAGTAAATATTCTGCTTCTGAATGTAGGTAATCATAAACTTTTCTTTTTCACTTCTTGAATGCAATATAAAACTCGCTTGCAAAGTTACAGGTGAGTTTTGGAGCGAAAAGGTCTGACAGTTATAACAATTATTCCATAAAAAAAAGAATTTGAGAAATGTATTTAAAATTATTAGCCGTAAGTTAATGATACTCTACATAAATACTTATATTCATGAGTATATTCATGAGTGACCACTGTGTGACATACTACGGTGTTAAAATAATTTATATTAAATGAGAACAGAACTCCTGACTCAACTCACTGATTATTATCAATTGCAATATTGCATATAGTCAAGTGGGTACTTCTCTGCACCCAAAATTTTCAATGTCTGAAGGTTTATTTCCGTAACTAACTGACAAATCGATCTGCAAATTATTTCAAAGTGTACCTTAGACTATTACCCATCTAGGACAAATAAGGTTTTTTTAATAATTACGATTTATATATACAAAAAATACTCAAAAGTCGTTCTTCTGATTCATATGACGTGTCCGTTACCCAGTTTTCTGAGCAAGCGTGACAATATTATGTTTTCTCATTGATAAATCAATATCCATTAGAGTTATATCAAAAGAAGATTAAGTAGTTGTTTACTAAGAAAAAAATATTTGGCACTGATTATCTGCGTTAGTTTATTAATAAATAAAGAAATACTGAATGTGCGGCACAAAAGTTTGATTCATATGACGCGCGCTTCACTCGATCGTACCAAACCAAATGCGAAAGTACGAAACATCAGGCGATCATTCCCCGCGCGGGAGGTATACCTAGCCATCAGTCGCTCGACAAACGTGGCAGGGAGGTGGTGTGCGGCTGGTTCGGCTTCACAAGGGTAAATATTTGATTAATATGTGCTTGGTTCACCTGTTTCTGATTAATATGACGCCTTTTATCCATGGACCGTACTATCATCTGCATAGCAATGAATATTTCCAAGTGGAAGCATATCATTGATATGCAGAAGGAACAGCGTGGGGGATATAACGGACCCCTGAGGGACACCAGCGTTCACTGACATGAGCCGCGAAGCGCATCCATCAGATATAACACGGATTTTGCGCTCATGCAGGAAGCCAGCGACCCAGTTGCAGAACTGAGCAGGCAGACCGTATGCCGGGAGCTTGGAGAGAAGAGCTTTGTGCCAGACCCGATCAAAAGCCTTGGCTATGTCAAGGCTAACAGCCACTGACTCACCACGCTTGTCAATAGCCTCACCCCAAAGATGTGCAACGTACGCTAGAAGATCACCCGTTGACCGTTTCGGCCGAAACCCGTATTGGCGATCGTGAATTATGGAGTGTTCTTCTAGGTAGTGGACAAGTTGTTTATTTAAAATGCGCTCCATTACTTTGCACAAAACTGAAGTTACGGCTATGGGGCGGTAATTCGATGGATCTGACCGATCTCCTTTTTTGGGGACCGGTTGCACATTAGCTTCTCTCCAAGATTCCGGCACACAACCTGATGAGAGCGAGAGACGGTAAAGGCGCGTTAACACGGGGGACAACTCCGCTGCACACATTTTTAGGACTATTGGAGGGATGCCATCAGGACCATTAGCTTTCCGGACATCGATTGACTTCAGCTCCGCACGGACGTCACGCTGCCTGATTTTAAAATCGGGCATTGTGTGGCCACAGTGAGAAATTGTAGGTGGCTGTGCATTGCAGTCATCGACTCGTGAGTTAGCCGCAAAGAGTTTGGCCAGGAGATCGACTTTCTCCTGCGGCTTGTGAGCTAAAGTTCCATCAGGACATCTTAATGGTGGCAGCGAGGGTTGGCAGAAGTTCGATTGCACGGCTTTGGCCAGACGCCAGTAGCTACGGCTGCCCGTAGGATGCGTCAGTAGTTCTTTTGCAGGACTTGGTGGCATTATTATAGGCTGCTTTCAGCGAGCGGACCCCTGATCCAAGCGCGGTATGCCGCCTGCTTGTTATCAGCAGCGTTGGCACACTCGCGGTTGAACCAACGGTTGCGCCTGCCTTTGCTGATGAGATAGGAGTGCGGAATATAGTATTCCATCCCTAAAACTATCTCATCAGCAACTGCAATCGCACTAGCTGTCGGGTCCTTCCCACTGAAGCAGCGCTGCCCTCAAGGAACGGATGCGAAATAGTCCCGCGTACCATCCCAATCTGCCGACGAGTAGTGCCAAATCTGGCGTTTCGATACCGCTGAAGGCGGTAGCGGAGCCAGAGGCACTTTACTGGATACCAAGCAGTGATCCGAAGATCCCAAAGGAGCTCGAACCTCCACTCGGTAGCCAGCTGGGCGACTCGTCAGCAGAAGGTCCAACAAAGAGGGCGCGTGACCGACTACGTCTGGGATCCTGGTGGGCTGGTTCACCAGTTGAGTCAGGTCGTGCGTGAGAGCGAAAGCATGGGCAGTTCTACCAGCATGGTCAGTTTTGGAGGAACTTAACCACAACTCGTGGTGAGCATTGAAGTCCCCCAAAAACACCAATTCCGCCGATGGAAACCGCTCCTGCGCATCATCTGCTACCCGACTAAGATGGTCCATAAGTCGAGTTGTCTCCATGTCGCCATTATGGGATCGGTAGACGCAGACGTAGACACGGCTATGTGAGTCCAAGTCGACGTGTACTACAAGGAGGGAAAAGGAAGGGTCCTCCCCAGACAGCGCAGACGACGACAGCAAACATCCGTCCGAACGAACAAGCAAACTCCGGCTTTGGCTTTGAAGGATTCTTCAAGCACAAAGCCCGGATAGTGCAGGTAGCTGGTGTCGGCCGTACAGTTTTTTTGCGTCTCCGTCAAAAACAACATTGCTGGCCGTGCCGTCTCAAGATGGTGGTGGACGGCATTGAGGTTTGCATGGAGTCCGCGGATGTTAGCGAACTCGACCTCAAACGGTATAGTTGTGGTGGGGGTGTGCACCGCTGTAGGACCAGTTTTATTGTGAGGTGCTGTCATGGTGGAGATAAGGAGGGAGGCGTGAATCGAGGAAATGCTACCGCGATGCAAATAGTCAAAGTGCAGCGGCCTGTTTCACCAGGGATCTGCCTACAGAAGAGTATAATTAACCCGCCGAACGGAAGGGCCCCCGAACCCCCCCGGGAATGGCCGCCGGGACCCCACCTTCCGGTCACCAACCGGCACGACGGACCACCCCGAGATTATGCGTGGCATAGTGAGGCAGCCTCACGAGCTGGTTAGGCTCGCTTGGGCCCCTGTACTGTGCCACGGGCGGCCAGCGGGACAGCCGTTTCTACGGGTCTCCCTGGTCGGCGGGTTAACGAAGTCCACCTGGCACTGGTTTGACGGAAGCCTCCACAGACCAAGTGCATCGCAGTAACATCCACTCGAGCTCTGGTTATACGCTGGCTGATCCCGAAACGCGACCGACAAGCGGTCACTTGACGGGTTTTACACCATGCGTACGGTGGTCACTAACCAGACGGGCAAGCCCTACCACGCAGTGGAGCATATGGAAGCTCGAAAATCCGTTAGTCGCCTCTTACGACACCCACCGGAGGAGAGGGGCGGAGAATAGTATTCTTTCTCCGTCTCCGCACGGATAAAAACCCTCATACCGTGCTGACCATCAAGACACGTACCAAAAAGTTTGGACAATCGTTCCTTTGCCAAACTGCCCGTATATGGAATGCGCTTCCCGCACACGTGTTTCCCTCCTCTTTCTCTCCCGGGTTATTTAAGCGGGGCGTGAAAAAGCATTTATGCAAGCCGCCATAGTGTGAGCGTTCGGCATAGCGTGGTAGCGCTGTGATGATGAACGCTTTCACTTCTTGGGCTTCACTGGCTGCTTTTCATCAGGCAGAGTAAGGCCATTTTGGCGTGCCACAATTAAAAAAAAAAACCTCTAGCCACTTTTAGTGTACAGAGTTCTCTGAGGTCCAATAGCGTTAGTGCTAGCGTGTCGCTGTAAGTTATAGGGTTTATCATTATAAAGAATGTGTTAGACTGCATTTTCTTTTAGTCGTACCATCTTTTTGAGCTTTTCTGCTTTTTGTTCTTGCAATTTTTGAAATAATTTTCAAAATCAGGACATTTTTTTTATTGGCCGTTGTGAGGTTAATTATTATAAAATTACCAATTAATTTCTGGTTTTCATATTATCATCATCATCATTTAGTGCCATCTTCATACTGAAGTTTGGAGATCAGTATACAAAATTTACTGCGATCCCATATAGCTTGTTTTAATTGGCGATAACTAAGTCCAGCCCATTTTTTGATATTACAGTACACAAAAATGCCACGAGTGAAACTATCCAATGATGAAAAAAAGAAAAAAAGAGGCTTGCAGAATGTATTCGGATGGAGAACGTACGAAACTTTTGGCGCTTTTTTCGGTAGATGTGTCGCTTTACTAAAATTACCTAATGAATACATAATTGACCGATTTTTCAGACTAGATTTTCATTTTTATTCCTAATTCTGATTCATATGTCAAGGATTCTGATTCATATGGTCCCAAAAATTTAAAGTCAGTTATCTCGAAAACCGTGTCCCTCTTTCAAATATAAGTATCTTCTACCTTTTTTCATAAAAGTATGTTTTGTAAACCCAAAAGTGAAAATAATTTTAGGCCATATGAATCAGCTGAAGAACGCAATCTCCGAGAAATAGCCAAATACATTTCATGACGTAAGGGGTTATTGTACATTTGTTACAAAGTAAATTCCGTCACAGAAAAAAGTATCCCATCAAAAACATAAATGTGAAATCCAAGTTCAATATTATGATATATGCCTTGGTTGTTGACTTCAACGACCAAAGAAGTGAGATCTAAATGGGTATCAAGTTCAAAGGTCAGTCCTGAAAAATTTATTTAGAACAACATAAAATATTTAATAACAACTTCAAATATCATTTCTTCTTATAACTTAAGATAATATTTGAAGCCTAAGGTCTGACTTGACTAGTTTTCATATACGAATTATATTATAGCCTTCCCAAGTTCTAAAGCTGTAAGTTCTTATTTTATTCTTCCCGAAATTTGGCTGGCTGGTAGAAACTAGCCATCGAACATAGGGCTCTTCCATGTCTGTTTTAGTAGGTACTTAATAATAATTTGTATATGAGAACTAGCTAAGTCAGACCTTAGGCTTCAATATATTATCCTGAGTTAAAAAAGAAATGATATTTTAAGTTGTTATAAAATATTTTTTGTTGTTATAAATAAATTTCAGGACATTTAATTGTACATGTATAAGTATTTCATTTTCATTTCATATGTTTATGTGAAATAGTTTTTGAATTATGAGGGGGTCAAAAGTGGCTCCAAATGGTTCATGTAATATTACACACGGTGCTGCTCGCCAGTTCTGTTAGCTTAAATTTGGCTTGTCACGCTACCGCGTGTCTAGATGTATAAATTTGCCACGCTTCTATTTTTATGAAGTAAATTTGTTATATTTTAATTTGGACCTGTGACGATCTTACCTACATATATTTTTAATGCATGTGACAAATTTACTTGCAATGTATGGAGTGTACAAAAATGTGACGACGTAGGCAATAGACAACACGGGATTTGCCTATGTTCTTACAGGATCACAGGATAAGAGTGCTTAAGGGGAAGTAGCGGAGGATGGTCGCTAGTATAAAGGGAAAGCGCTTTTCCGTTGCTACGCGACACGAATCATTGCGATTGCGATGCGAATGAACTGACGCGTGACGTGCGGCGAGACTGAGACGAAGACGGTAGACGCACGGTGCGGCGCACACTGAAACACTCTCGTATAGGGTTGACATTATCAGACTTTAGACTCCCCACTGTAGAGCTCAGGGACCTTCCCGCATGAACAACACATTTGTAGACCAGGCGACAACCCAGCACGCTGGCCCATTGACCCGTATAGGGTTATGTAAGGTTGTACGCGACGCGAATTACTTCAATGCAATGCGTGACGGACGACGTAAGTGCTACAAAGACGTCAGGGGATGGACGACGACAGACGACAAAAGACAGAAGACATAAGTTATAGGACAGAAGACTGAAGGCAGAAGACAGAAGTAAGAAGACAGAAGTAAGAAAACAGAAGACAAGTAAAAAAACAGAAGTAAGAAGAGACAGAAGACAAAAGGCAAAAGCCAAAATACAAAAGATAGGCGACAGACGATAGAAGACAAATGACAAACTACAGACGGCGACTAACGACCGATGTACACTAGGAACGTCGCATATAGGGGTGTGCTCATAAAAATATATCTTCATATAAATCTTCTGGCGTGTGTATGAAATTGAACTCCTTTTAAGCGGCTGGACCGATTTAGATGAAATTTTTTGTGTGTGTTCAAGTGGATTCGAGAATGGTTTAGATTTACAATTGGACCCGGTAGATGGCGCTGCTATAGGGGTCCATCATAAGATACGGGTGTTCTTAAGCGGACGAATGATTTGTTTGTTTTGTTGTCATGGAAACTGTCAAAGCGGTACGAAGTCCGCCGGTCAGCTAGTAGTCTATAAAGGCTTAAACAAAATAAAATAAATAAACCTTCGAGAAAGTACTTTTGAATGTCAAATACACCTACGCCATGGCTTTGTGCCGAAATGAAACCGGAAAAAGAGAGGGCACTACGGTTACAGTGTGCTTGATTAAAGTAGGATTATGGAGTGATTATGATAATAGCGATTCAAAACGTACGATCGTATCTTATTGTATATTATCTGTTATTATCGTGACATAAAAATGAGATAGACACTATCCATAAAATATAGGAGTTATCGGAAAGTAAACTTGGAGGCGATACTTTTTGTAACTTATAGCGTCCAACTTAAACAGCCCAGAGAATTCACTAAGTTATAAAGACACGCTCGCCTAATTTCGACTTTTAGAAAACCTCCGGAGTTTGTACGGTCAAATTCTTACCGCTTTACCCGTTTAAAGTTAAATCTGACTCAGTTCCTTACCATAAAATGATAATATCTATAGATCAGAAAATGTCTAAATCTGATGCTGTCACCTTTTCTCCAATATGTTTACTCAGAGACACAATATTTTACGCACGTGTTCGTGTCACGTTCAATTTAACTTTTGACACTTTCTTATAGTAAAACCCTTAGTGTTCAAATGTATTGTAAAATACCTTCTTAAAATAATCCCCAGTTCATAATCTGAGACATTCTTATAATAAAGCGTCTCAGTGTACGTCGGTGTTAATAAACCCTGCGACGACACGGATATAGCATAGCAGACTGGATAAGGGCTGCACGCCGCTTAGCGGTTTTAAAGAACCGTTCATATTTTGGTATCACATACAAACTTTAAAAACAGTCCACATCCCACGGACAAGAGGAGAAAACCCAAGTCAGCTGCGAAGGGACACGCTTAAGACCGGGAAGGGTAAGAATGAGGAGGATATCCACTATCAACTGGAGGACATGCAATCCGCCAGCAGAAGGCTAAAGTTGCAGTCGTGGGACCTGCCTGACTCACTTGGGAACTGACCACACGATAGTCATCAGTGGCATAGTGTAAGTTTAATTATAATTCAACCGAGTTGGCGTAAATTAGAATGTGTATACCCCATCGAAGCAGTTACGTTGGTTACACAAGTTTGTCATAAAAGAGCGCTGTAGGATAGCAATATGCCCATTGAAGTTTTACTCGTAGAAGTAGAAATACTCTCAATTAGCACATAGCTCGTATTGCCAACTCAGTTAACTGTCTTATACGAGTATATTGAAAA
This sequence comes from Eudonia lacustrata, assembly GCA_947562085.1. Taxonomy (NCBI): domain Eukaryota; kingdom Metazoa; phylum Arthropoda; class Insecta; order Lepidoptera; family Crambidae; genus Eudonia; species Eudonia lacustrata. Next base: position 11,904,112 of record OX387318.1, on the reverse strand, counting down.
AGTATATGTAATCCTTAAGTAACAGAAATATAGCTGTCACACGCTGCCACAAAAAAATAATAAGACAATCATGAAGAAGAACTGACTCTGCAGCCCTGACCACCGTTAGCTTGGGCCCTGCTCGCTGCTGGCGGTACTCTAGAATAAGGTTTTTATAATGTTTTGTTGTTTTTATATTAAAATATTGTAAAAATCTAGTTATAAGAAAGAAAATACATAAAGGGTATAATACTAACAATAATAGTAATAATAATGATAAATATTTTGAACTAATACCTTATAAGCTTTTAATTAGTAGGTACTACTTATGTGATTAAAATATTGTATGCAATTTTATTTTATTTTATTTAATAATGCAATGTGTGCTAAACTTGCCTGAATTGTCACGATTGTACTGTAATATAATTTGTTTTTTTTTTTAATAATTAAGCGCCCAGAAGTAAACTACCAGACTCGCAACACCCTTTAAACAGAGTTCATGTACCTATTACTAAGATTTTAGAAGTTATTTTTAGAAGTCTAATGAGACTTAGGGCTACAAATATTAGACATTTCTAATGTTTGTAGCTACATGTCCAATAAATAAATAAATAAATACAAAATACTGAATGAAAAAAAGTTAAAATTATTAGAATAAAAATGTAAAACAAACTGAACTCAGTTAATTTCAAATTTCAGGTAACGTTTATACTCGTATAAGCTGCAAACAAAACAATACACAAAATAATTTAATTAGCATATGCTAATGCTATGTCATGCTATGCATATGACTGTATATACAGTAAAGCGCACAAAGAGGAATGAAGAATTTTCCTCTTAAATAGAACAGTGCAAAACATACCTACATGCGCTGTGAAGAGTGAGGTCATTGCATTTTACATGTAAACACACATTTAGTTAGACTAATGTAAAACCAACTAAAGTATCCCGAACATGCAACACAAACATAACGAAATCAAGGAAAATTTAAGGTCAACGACCTTAGTGTTATATCAAAGTTTTAATACCTAATAAGGTTTTGTTAAAACGTCTAATTTTATCATCACAGAAGGCGGTTGATCGTTCGATTACCTCCTCGAGGGACGGTTCAATGAAACAAATGAATGGCGAAGTGGGAAATACAATTTGCACTGATTAGCGCAGCGTAGAGATTCAGATAAGTTGTTTTCAAGATAACTATGTTTTTAAAATGCTGTTCTAGAAAATAAAGCGTACCGTATTATAACTATATGACGCGACAATAATTTGATCTAACAGGCTGTGGTGTTATCAGAAATTACACATCGTATCTGAAAAAGAAATCGACATCACTTTATGGCGCATATATTGAAGATAAATGTGGTGTAAAAAAGGTGGAAATGTTGCAATATGAAACCTGGATGAACTATTTGCTTCAATGATGCGATGGTAAAATATGAAATATAATATAAGCCCTAAGTAGCAATTACAATATCAGTAGGCGATTTGCAATCGCAACTGAATTTATTGGTAGCTCTTTAGTGACCTATATTTGTCTGTCAGTAGCCATTACTTCCTGACCACATACAATGTGCTAAATGTCATGCAATTAATTATTTTAATGGGCACATTGAGAGTTGGTTCGATGACATTGTCAACGAACCTGAGTCCAAGTGCGAGTTTTATCTACAATTCGATCACATTATCGAAAACGAGAATTTATATGGTAAAATATTCATTCAAAGGTTATCGTGAACGAATGGAAAATAAACTTACACTAAGGCACTTTGGACGAGCCTGGTACAGGAACTCGAAAAATGGCGCGAATAAAAAGAAGGCCTAAACCCAGCTCTAAGAGTGATGGCTGATGATCATATGTAAAAGTCTTCTTGTCAGCCAAACAACTGGGAAATGAAAAATGCTAATTTATCTTTTTAAAAACCAAAAACTAGAACTGCTAATACCGTGTAAGAAAAAGTACATCATAAGTTGTTTTTCTAAGAACCTACTTACACTATTAGTAAATAAAAAGCAGATAACAACAATGTCTACTCTGAAAGTTATAGTGATCCCAATCCTCTTGGATCACGTCTGTCGGAAAGTAAAGTTGCAATAACCGGTATACCCCGAGTACTCCGACGTTACACGGCCACTGGCCCCGAAATTCTCGGTGCCAACGATCGCCCTCCGCAATAATACAATGAATCACCATCCACGATTTATGGGTTCTGCATGATTCTTAAAATAAAGGACGGTGTTTGTATTGAATCAATTGGGTTACTGATGCATTTCAATCATCGACATTAAAAAGTGTACCTACTTGCTTTTTTATCCGACTAAGTCGCTATTAAAGCATACCTTCCGATGATAGTAAGTGGTCACTGCAGCCTGCATGCTTTTTCACCTCACGTGTATATCTAGTGCGGCGTTGATCACAGGATAACAACAACGCTCTGTTCTAAGCTTGCCTCTATGCCCAGTATTTTTTGTTACGCGATAAAAATATCACGACCAAATTAACAACGCTATAGTTTTTGTTCTCTATTTAATTCACTGTCACGGTCATGCCCTCGTTCGTGCTTGTCCAAACAGGATTTATTCAAGTTACAGGTATTGCAATAAGTATACCTGCCAGGTATAATTTTCCTTTTTTCTCTTTCATAGTGTGAAATAATAGTTGTGTATTTGTGCAGTGTATCTCAGACAAAGGTTCTGAATATATCGTACCGTGTGTGGTACAGAAATAATATACGAGGACGACAAGGTCGAATGTAAAAATGTGCAATTTGCTAAGTAAACAGCATTTTCCAGTCGTCTGTAAAATGAGCCTGCACTTAGACTTGGCTGTATTGTGAAAACAACTAAATATGTCTGTGAGTTTAAATGGTGTTCCGACACTGGCCGCTGCACACTGCCAAGTCTCCAAATTATGTTGGAGCCATGAATTTGAGTGAAGTACCTACTGTAGAGGTTCTAGATGTATAATCAAAGAGCTACGACATTTGGTCATACCACACTTATTTATAGGAATTTACTTCGGTTATAAAACTGCTGTTTCAGAAAACTATAGATCGATTACTGAAACCATAATAAATTGTAAGTGCAACGAAAATCTTGGTGTTATCGTTAAAAAAAAAGAATATTTAATTTCATAACATAATATGTGTGACTGCTCTACGATTTGGTAATTTCATAGGTATTACCTGTATATTATTAAATCATAATTTTGCATTCACAAAGCTATATTTCTATCGAAACAGTACCGTCGACAATATATTTCAGCTGATAAGAAAATAGCTTATTAAATTTTCGCAATTGAAATACAAAATGAAAACATACTAAAGCGACAATAGCGTGTTTATGTTAAGTTCATGCTTACTTATAGTATTATAAAATTTTAATACAAACTTACACAGGACATGCCAAATATTATTCAATTCCAATATCAACTGGCACCGTAACAGTGTAACTATTCAAGCTATACAATGTCAGTGTACGAAAATCTTCATCGCCAAGAGCGAGATCGTTTCATTTTATTGCTCCAAGTTGGAGGGAGCTGATAAACTGGCGACGGTGGGAGGAAGCACTAAAATCCAAACTGTCCAGACGGTGTTCAGACTTGGTTATATACAGAGTTTCTTGGGCACAAACCAGACAAGCTGTTTAACTTAACGGCAGACGGGAGAAATGGGTAAAAAGAGAAATTGAATGCACGCATGTCTAGACGGGGTGGTTGCTGGAGCTCTTAAGTTGCTTAGTTATGAGCACCAGTGGCGTCTAGACTATGTAATACTTGCAATGGCAATGAGATACGAAACCTAACTTTATTGCATTTTATAATTAAAAAGTTGGAAACCTGGTTCAATGGTTTGAACCATTCTTCTTGAGAAGATTGCATCATTACCTCGTAACATAATGGGTAGGTTTATCGCAATATGGTAATATTCAACACTTTGTGTGAAAAATGATTCATAGACTCATCGTAAATTACCTCAGGGCAAGCTGAGGTGAAATAGGTGAATGCTATCTCACAATTTTGAATCTATATTGTCTTTTTTAACATTTTTTGCTAAATGTTTATATAATTTTTAACGCAAATTTTGTTGCGAACAAATTACAAAAACACAAATGTTGAAAAAATTTCCACGAGCAGGATTTGAACCCGCACCCTTCTGACAGAACTGGGCTGGTTAAAACCACGATAGCTCAATTAGGAGAGCACCTGACCCGGTATGTCAGAAGGGTGCGCGTTCAAATCCTGCTCGTGGAAATTTTTTCAACATTTGTGTTTTTATTTTTTGCTAAGGTTATTTATGTACATAAGTGAAGTCTATATACGACCGACGTTGTGAGACTTGTGAGTGAGATACCTTGTATTATTTTGGTTTCTGCGTCGCAGTACGGTGCGGAGTAAGCTCGCAGTAATGTTCCTGACAAAGGTTCCCGGAACATCGTCACGCATATATTTTCCTTAAACGCATTGGAACATAGCCAAGTAGCATCGAATACCATACTTATACGTTGTTTGAAACTTACAGCTGATCTTTGTATTTTTTACTGAAATATATATTTTTTGTAAAATCTTAAACGAACAGCAATGCTGCTTGAACCATTGAACCACGCACCTTAAGACAGGCGTTTTTTTAAGTAATATAATTTTCTACAATAGTCAAAAATAATTCAAAATGAATGAATGAAATGAACAAGAATACTTGTCACTCTTTTATCCAAAGACAATTACTTTTGAGAGACTTAATTATTTGGGCAAAGTAAATCCAACGCAAACGATGAACAATTTTAAAAATTCACAGAGCCATAAAACATTCGTTCAATGAACTCGTTGCGAAATTAGTTTTTTGACTTTGGTTATAATGTGCTAAGAACAATGAGATATAAACGCGCTCATAATATAACGGTACAAAACATGATGAAGTTCAAATAAGATAAATAAAAAGAGGTGATTAATATTTTCGTCGACTAATATCGTTCAACTGCCTTTGACTCTATTTTAAAATGCAAAATGTTTTATTTTAAATTTATCATGATATGAAAACACATATATCTGTTTTAAAATATTAAAAATTGCACATGTTGCTTGAAAATTCCTATGGAAATATCAGTTCCCTTAGTTTGTATTGGATTATAGCCAAACAAAGAAAAGTTATTATATTTAAAAAATAAAAATAGATATAAAATAAGAGAATTTGCAAGTCTCATCGGGTATAAATCTGAACTTTCGCTGTCCTCAATATTTGTTGACCTCCGTGAACAAAGACGTAACAGACTCGGTGCGATTTCTCGAAAAGGACAACTCTCAAACTGGTTTTCGCAAGTTCTGGTTTATTTTGTTGATGTTTCTAAGTTTTCGAGCCTTTCAGAATTTAATTTAGATTATACGACTTTAGAAATAAGTGTTAATGTACAGTTAACACATTAATAAATGTCCTTTTCAACTCTCCAGAAACCTAATACGCTGTAGGGTCGAGTGCGAATATGTTAGGATTAGTTAGGCTACAGACGCTTCCAAATTTCAAAATAACAAAAACATGAGGTGTCAGTTAATGTTGAATATGCAAGTTTCAAAATCGTAGGTCTGTTAGCGAAGGAAATGACGACTAGTCTGTTGTAGTTGATTAATGAATTGAAAAGAGTAGAAACGTGTTGTGATTGTCCACCACACAAAATGTTTATCGCTAAGCGCACGGAGATTAATGAAAGTATATTGACCGAGTAGGGGGTCAACATTCTAGAACGTGATAAACAGTTGGTAGGAGCCCAAGGAACGTGGGTTGTTCTTACATAGGCAGTAGTTTCTGCTGCACAAAAAGGGCTAGTGAATGAATATAGATTCCTGACAATACAGTTTTGGAGAAGGTAACAAACAACTTTTTGCAAATATCAATGTAAAGGTTGCTTGTCGCCGTTTTACCTGATGCATTGTTGCACGGACAATGAGGTAAACGTTTGTAAAAAGGTTTTTTTTTTCGATTTTATGAAATGTTATTTTAGAATCAATATGTAAATTTATAGTACTATCGATGCCTTCCTGAAACTCGTGAAGGAATACGTGAATTCAGTACAGGCTACAAAATAAAAGTTTCGAAAGTAAACTCTGTAAGTACTAAATATTTTTCTTTGTAAAACAGTCATTCTCGCTGTCCAGGTATTTTAATAGTGAGCATCAGATAACTATGTGCATTCATAAAAATGCATCATGAATTGATCAGTATTATTATAATATGCCTAGGTGGTTTTATAGTAAACTACCGGGAGGTTCATCAAAATTAAACTGTTCCCATAATCTAACCCCGTTACAAATAAACAAAGAATAAGGTCCGAATAGTTACTCCGTGTTTTGTCTATTTTACTCTAATTTGAAATAACGTTTACATGACAGGAACAAAACACGGAATAAATATTCGGATCTTATTCTTTGTTTATTTGTAAGGCGGTATGTGACTAAGCATGTGATAAACATCATGTTCACGTAATTGTACGCTAACCGCAAGGCAGTAAACAAGAAACGATCGCAAAAAGTTGTATCACCACTTTGGGGACACCATGTGTTAGCTGCTGACAAATCGCAACTGTGCTTTACTGTTACTCTGAGTAACATGTATTACTCAAACCGTTACACGAGACAAGCTACCAGGCTACCAGTCAACCATAAAAGGTACCGCTATGCGACTTCTTCGGCACACAGTCAAATTATAACTGTATCTATCCGTAAGAAGGCTGGAAATACGAAAAAGTTTGTACTGTTTGTGCAGGTAGCATCTCATTAGTAGTGAAATCGTGCGGTGACACTGCTCACTGGAACCAAGTTGTTGTGAACTTTCCACTTGGCCCACTTCACGCAACGCAATTAATCTGAGACATTTTCGGAAGTCAATGGTATTTTTGCTTGTTACTTTGATTTATAACATGATTGTTGAATTTTACTGGTTCGTTTGTTTAATGAGACCCAATACTGATGAGTGATCACCGTAAAATGAATTCATTGCATTTACAGTTAGTGAATGCAGAATGGATGGTTTTTATTTTAAAAAATGTAACAAACAAAGAAGAAACTGGATTTATATTCTTGTATCAAATCTATTTTTAAGCACAATTTTTAAATGCGACATCGCTAATTTGCGCTTGAACAAACTTTTATGCCTTAATATTTTTTTATGAAAATCTCGACAAAAAACCTACCTTCTGGCACAGCAGCAAAAGAGTAATTTTAGATGTGGAACAAAAAATCTTGACGGCTCGCACTCTCAGGGCTCGCAACAAAACAGCACTGTACTCCAAAATATTGCGCAGAAGTCGGGAATATATTCGAAATAACTGCACTATATTTAGCCAACGTATGCGATAACACGAGTAACACGAGCGTATGGGAGTGTCGACTCCGACGCGATACACGTCCGCGTGGCGCGGCGCTTGTGGGAGAACAACTAAGCAACGCTTGTTGAGTGCGGAGCGGATCGGCTTGTCAACAAACAAAAGACGGGCGCGGGCGGTCGCGCAACTCGCGCAGGCGTGCCGACGACCAACGCACCAACACGCATGTGAATGGACACGTAAACAATGAATAGGTATATTGTATATATCGGCAGTATTCGCTACAATATCAGTGAAATAGCGTACTACGCAGTTCAGTAGCTACAATAATATTAGCAACATTGTTTTCTCAAGTCTATACGAACGCCACAATGAAATTAAACAACTTACGAATACACGCCATTTTTCGGTTGCTCTGTGAGCACGATCCTTACAATAGATCCAAAAAGTTACCAGAAAACTAAATGTAAAAACGCGAACAGATCCGTATTTTAATTAGAAACCTCTCCAAATGCTCATTTAAAATTGGTTTCGACCAGTTCTTTCCTCGGAAGTTTTAAAGCAAAACTGGTTAAGTACATCTAAATAATCGAAAATAAATCACCAACACATTTAGTAGGTCATAAGGACACAGAAAGCAGACAATTCACGTTATTTCGCTCATGTTTTTGAAATTCAAAACAAAAACAATTTCTTATCGCTGATAACGTGAGTTTGCTCAGATAAGAATACGGCTAATCGGTCTGGCAGCTGATTTAATGCTGTCAACAGATACTATGAGAAAATTATTAATTCGCCATGAGATACCTACGCATAAAGCATAATATTACGTATTGAGGACCGCCTACGTTCCAGGCATCAGTGTAATAAATAATTATGACAGTTTAATTTCTGGCATTCTATAATACTAAGATATTTCAAATATCTGTAATTTTTGGACCAAGGATTTTTCCTAAGTCTTCAACATGGAAGCCTTGATCTTAATTTCACCTGATGATAAGTGACGATTATGCCAAATACCGAAACTTTTTTGTCCGGAATCATCAACACAACAATGTTATTGGTGACAGAGTTAGATAATGCGTTTAGCAGCTAGCCACTTGGACTTAGAAAAAGCATACCGCCAATTTAACCGAGTACGATATGCGCTAGCAGGACATCGTATCCAGTATCTCTGGGTCTTAGAACAGTGCTCTACGAGTAGACTCTGGTACACCAGAAGAGCATGTAATATAAGGTTTTCTGTACTTCTTATTTTTATAGATTATTGGAAAACGTTTACCTTTTCTCTATCGCAATAGCTTCTTCTATCTTAATCAAATCATTTAGCATCGATACCATTCAATAAAGATAAACTTAGAAAACACAAACAAAGGAAATGTATTTTTTAAATCGTTGTTTTTATAAAAGTAAACATGACAGTAAAAGTTAAGTACGTAGGCACATATTTCATGAGATGTTAAATCTTAATATGGCACAAACACGAAGATGCTTTACACATTCATATCATTCACAATAACTAACGTTGGCATTGTATTTTGTATTTTGTTTAGTATTTTATTGATTGTCAATCTTTGCAAAGAGTGGCATTAATATTTCTTTTATTATTATATCAGGACTTAATGTCTAAAACATGTAAAAAAATAGATCCTGAATTCTGAATTTCTTGTTAATTACAAAAGTTACATATTTATGACTTTTTTTTAAATATTGTAATATTTGTGTTTCATATTTTTTGTTTAAATGTGACCACGACTTTATTTAACACTGAAACTTTGTGATTTTTTATAATAGAAAATTTTCCTAAAGGGTTTTCTAAGTTTAGGATTCTGATTCAGTTTTGGTCCTGTCAGTATAACAGCACTTCTGTGTGTTCACTTCCTTAAAGATCTATAATAATCTTTTAGACTTTGGATCTTTTAGATACTGACTACTAACGACCTTAATAAATAGAATTTTGGTAATTTTTCTGTTACTTTAACAGGTCTAATAAATCACTAATGAGCTAACGGTGAAATCCGCTATCCACAGAACCGATTTACGTGTTTTCTCAACATGACTTATTAAGGTTTTTAACGATACCAGATTTTTAATAAATGATGATGAACATACTACACAGTAACATTTTGTATAGATGGCGAACACTATAAAAACCACCCAGCTTCATCAGTTCTCTCATAATATATTCGCACTACCAATACAATACTGGAGCAAGTCAAAATATACTGATATTTGAAATTGAACTGTACTGTTCTTCAATACGAAAAAATTTCCAATGTCAGTATGTTTTGACTTGCACCAGTATTGTATTGGTAGTACGTATCACAGCCCCGCTAAGACTGGAGATCCTACCAAAGTCTAGGGGCCTTACAAATATAAACAAAGAATAAAGTCCGAATAATTAATCCGTGTTTTGTCTCTTTTACTCTAATCTGAAATGACTTTTACATGACAGGAACAAAACACGGAATAACTATTCGGACCTTATTCTCTGTATATTTGAAAGGGGGTAAAAGTTTCTCAGATCAATGGGGATTGGAAAACAAACAAGATCCCGTTCCCAGAGGTGTATACTCGTATATCAATCTGTTGAATTAACAATTTTCTTTAACTATAATCGGAACACAAGAAGTAACACAATAAAAAATGTGGTTTCCTAATCGCGCTAAGCTTAAGTGTTAATTTCAAGCTTATTTATCTTCGTTATTAGTAGTTTTCTACGTTTTGCAATATACTATTAGATCGTACTACCCCTTTTATTATAAAGATGGAATCAAATGTTCTACACTTCTTCCATATCATATCATCATCCCATATCAACCCCTATATCCGCACAAGAGTGTTTTTGTTAACGCACCGTCTTCTATATCATATCGATCTTGTCCAAACCTATGTGGTCTAGAATATTTTCAAAGGGCTCTATTTGTACGACTTCAAAAACTCGTATTATTATAACGTGTAGGTAGGTAGGCAGGTAGGTATGTATTGTGTGTACAAAAAAGAAGTCTATAAGAAAAGATATAACGTTCAGCCGAAAAATAATTTCGTCTTATTACGTTTATAGTACGAGTATAGTGACCGAAATATTCATGTAGAAATAACTTGGAGAACGTGAAAGTGTTCCCTGAAAGGCTAATTTGATTTGACACGGGATTGACACCCGTTAGTCCCGTTTCACGAAATGTTTGAATGGAATCAAAGTCAAATAGACAGCGAAGTTTGGGGAAATAAGGTTCTCTATCGATATTTAATGTCAATAGAGTACCTACATTTTCTAAATTGTCAAACACAATATTACACACATTTAGGGAAAAAAATTATCAAAATTAGAGATCCCGAAATTTTTCACACGCAATAACTTAAACAGAAGAAAATACCATACGGTAAATGTACCATTCTTGTAATGCATTTTGTAAAAAGTACTTCTACAGTGATTTATTTATTTATTTATTTATTTATTTATTCAACAATGTTTCAACAGCATTTAACTAAACACAAGGTAAAGAAGATGTTACTTAAACATAAGCCAATTATAGAAACATATTATGCTACTAAAAAATGTTGACATAATTAATTAACGCAGGTAGGTAGTCTAAAAAGAAAAATAAAATAGGTAAGTAGATGAAATTTTGTCGAATGATGAACTCGCATAATGATATAAAATAATAAATAGAGACGGGCTAAAGGAGAATGAGTATTTTTCAAACCAAATCATTAGAATACATCACTCGACCCGGCATTAGAAGGGCAAAAGCTAGATTCATTTATCTTAATATATATTATGTATCTAATTTATCACAAAATATAATATTAAATCTTCGTCTCTAGACAAAATTAAATCGTTTCAAAAAAGTGTAACGAGGTTGTAATACAAAAAAAGAAATTGGTTCTTAAAGAAATGTTAAGTATACTTCTCTTATCAAAATTACAATAAATGTTTATATAATTTTTAACGCAAATTTTGTTGCGAACAAATTACAAAAACACAAATGTTAAAAAAAAATTTCCACGAGCAGGGTTTGAACCTGCACCCTTCTGACCTTAACTGATCTTTAGTATTTGTAAAAATATTATGATCGGATGTTAATGACGGTAGTTGTTAACATTGAATGGGCGCCTTTGGCTTTCAAAGTAAAAAGTAAATAGTGTTGAATAATTTCGGCGGGCTGGTTAGAACCACGATAGCTCAATTGGAAGAGCACCTGACCCGGTATGTCAGAAGGGTGCAGGTTCAAACCCTGCTCGTGGAAATTTTTTCAACATTTGTGAAAATTACAATAACTACTTGAATCTTATAAATCCCTACACAAATTACAAAAAGCAATAGTGGATGTTCATCAATCAAATCTAGCAATTTGCTAAAAAAAGGGCTTCCCTAATAGACGAAAATGTATGAAAAGAGTGATGGGTGTGAAAGAAGCGCGGGATGTATGTATATGGATGGATCAGCAAGTGGAAATCTGCCGTCTCCATCTAGCAACAGTAGCGACCCTCTGGGAAACAGGTTATTTTTAATTATGTAAGTAGATTTCAAAACTGTGATATCTCCAGGGATATATACATTTATAACATTAATAAAACAATGAAATATTTTCGTATCGCTGTAATTGATTGGTCTTCTGTGACGATTTTGACCACACTTTTACACAAAAACTTGTGGTGTATACAACATCAAACCATAGGGGTAACCTCTAGCTAAGTAGCTAGAGGGTAGATGGAGGCCTTGTTATGTCTGATAAAAGCGATGCAGTAACTTTAAAGTTCCTACAAAAGGCGGAAGAACCAATCTGTTTCAGCGCAGTGCCTTGACCCGCAGAATTATCGTTCATATGATCGGGTCCTTGGCACGCAAGCGGCTTTAAGAAACAAAGGTAACTTCAATAATGGCTAACATACTAAATCTTAATAGAGTTACCGAACAGCAGATATAATGAGGCCACTTCCCTTACACATAATAATAGATAAAAAACTAAACGTACCCGTATTTTCAATGACGTGACGTAATATCGGTAGACTACACGTATGTAAAAACACTATTCGGCTTAGCATTGAATCGATCGAGATATATTTTGCGCCAATATTGACCCGCCAGTAAGATGTATATATATATAACTACTAATGCCGTAGCACCGAATAGATGGATTTCCACATTGTGTAAATTTGTGTGGTATTGATTGATATGTATATGTAATGTTAGCTTGTAAGGTAGGTATATCTATGGACCTGTTTGTAAAAACTTCGTTGTCTGAAAATAAATAAATTTATTATAACTATGTTTTTATTTATCTTAAATCTTAGATTAAGGTTTTATAAAAATTACATAAAAAGTAAAATATAACAAAATATCATACAAAAATATTTTTTTATACAAACCTAAATAATAATATTATTATTATTATTCTCTTTATTTATTTTCTTTCTTAAAACTATATTTTTAATTTTTTTTAATATAAAAACAATAAAACATTTTAAAAACCTAATCCTAGAGTACCGCCAGCAGCGGGGCAGGGCCCAAGCTACCGGTGATGGTCAGGGCTGCAGAGTGAGGAACATCCTGACAATACGTGCCGTGTCAAGGAGTTCAGTTTTCTGAATCTGACGCTTGATCCAACCATCAAGCGAGAGCCTCTTAAGGTGTTGGTCGAGGTTCTTCGCTATCAGACCGTTCGCTGAAACGACTATCGGGACTATGATCGTCGAATCAACATTCCACATGGCGGTCACCTCGTGAGCCAAGTCAAGGTACTTGCTGAGTTTGTCCTTCTCTGCTTTCACGAGGCTTTATTATTATTATACAGGATCTAACAAAATCAATAAGCGAACGTTTAAGGGCGGTATCTATACATCATTCTGAATACAATGACAAAAAATGGGCTCCAGTTTTATAGTGATTTTTCAAAGTTATGTTTTCTAACAAACTAAATCAATTAAAATAATGCACATCATGAAACATGCTGTATCTTTACTAACACGCACCACACAAGCGTCAATAAAAAGATAGTGTACAGATACACGCACACATTTGGCATGTTTGGCTATCTTTGTGTGCAGCTGTAAGGGTTTGGAAAGGGTGTATTTTTTGGTGAATTATGATAATGTATTGTTGATTATCTCGGTAACGAGCCTGTAGTTTTGGACCAAATTTGGTGAGCATGCTCAGTGTGATGTATAGATGCTCCCCTAAAACGTTCGCTTATTGATATTGTTAGACCCTATATATGCGCTCCACCCACAATTATTCATAACGTCTAACTAGTTCTTATTTTTTTTTTCAAGTACTGATACGCGACATCTATTATTCTATTGACTGTCTTTTGAATGGAGGTAACTCAAACACATTTTCACAAATATCGTCATCGATGGGCTTAGGCCTTTTGTCAATAACGAATAGGAGAATCGAACCACAGAACACAACGCTGACCAAAAACGGGGTGTCGACGACTGCCACTTTATTATAGCAAATTAACAACCACGACTAACTATCAATCACGAACGGAGGAATGCGCTCCCTCTAACTGAAATTAGTTATTGACATCATAGTGCTACAATTATTATCACCGGTTCAAAAGTCGCAACTTTGTTATGTCACTGATTCAAACAAGCAACCCACCCGCATAGAAAACTGTTACCGCAGCCGCGTAGTCCATCCATGGACGCTTGTGATAAAAAGAGTTTAACGCACGCTTTACATGAAACTTTAGTTGTTATGCCTCTGTGCCCTGCAATTTCACCGATTTTGTTTTTCCGAAATAGTTTTATGCCCAAACAATCGGTTAACATGGCTGAAATTGAAACTAGGCTGCGTGGAGAGGTGCAACGGGCGCCAACGCCGCACACATCGGTCACAGCGATTATTACCAGCACTTGACCCCATTCCGTGTTTGCATTCAGTTTTATTGTTGTGCCGATACCGCGGTACATACGCTGAACCTGGAATGCTTTGTGTTTATGTCAGTAACCAAACATGTATTTTTAGGGTTCCGTACCTCAAAAGGAAAAAACGGAATCCTTATAGGATCACTTTGTTGTCCGTTAAGACCCTTTATCTCGGGAGAGCGTGGAAGGTATTGAGTTAAAATTAAAACCATATAGGACTCAGGTCTGCGGTCCCTTGAAGCTGTGAAAAAATCAAACTTCTAAGTTAACGAAAAAAAAGATACGGCCGTTTATGTCACAAAAAACGTATATTTCGACACTCTCAAGGAAATCAAAATTCATAGGGTACTTGCCGTTGACCTAGGCCTATGAAGTTTGGCAAGTAATATCGTCTTATACTACAAGTACCTACAGGAAAACTATATACATATATTTAATTAAATCACAAAAAATATGGTCTCTATGCAAGGAACGGGGCCGGGGGTCCAAATTTTGAAGTAAGTTAACCGTATCATGTGGGGTTATCGTATGAAAGGGCTTCATTTGCACCAGCTTAAACAGATTTTTAATTATTTTAATGATGTATAGTTTTCAATTTATGACGAAGAACGAAAAAATAAATACTTTTTCCCTCTTTTTAACCGACTTCAAAAAAAGGAGGAGGTTATCAATTCGACTGTATTTTTTTTTTTTTTTTTTATGTTTGTTACCTCGGAACTTTCGACTGAGTGAACCGATTTTGATGATTCTTTCTTTATTTGAAAGCTGGTGCTTCCCGTGTGGTCCCATTTTAATTTGGTCCAGTTCTGATGATAGGATCCTCAAGGAATTGAGGGAACTCCTCGAATATTGTAGGCATACCTATCGCGATTTTGGTATTTTCAGAAATAAGTCAAGCATTTACATTCAGAAAGTATCATTTGATGAAGTGTAACTGATGAAAAAGACCACAGATTGCCATCGGAACTCCTCAATGATAAGCATACCTATCGCGATTTTGGTATTTTCAGAAATAAGTCAAGCATTTACATTCAGAAAGTATCATTTGATGAAGTGTAACTGATGAAAAAGACCACAGATTGCCATCGGAACTCCTCAATGATAAGTATTTCACGGGTGGCGATAAAATATCTCGATTAAGATAGTTAAGCGACTATGACGAAGCAAAAGAAGACAGGCATCAGAACTCAGTTTTTGATTTCCTACTTTGAGATAGGCGTTTCTCGTTTTCTTCGCTTGTCTCATTTAAACGGCGCTGTCTCATACGAGCAGCGTGTTTAGTAGGTCTACACATATTCGCTTTTGATAAATAGATCGAAACGAATCACTAAAAAGCGAGAAATAAACAAAAATTTTAACAAAAACAATAACCGACTCCAAAAAATTTGACTGATAAAATGGCACTAAAAAGTAAAAAATAAGCGTTAGATTTATATAGACAATAACTTTATTAAGAAAAAATATAGGTACAATTATTGTTACTTTTGGAGTCGGTGCCAGCCAAGGTAACTTTAACATAAACATTTAACGACATAATCATCATAATAGTACATTCAATCTTTTGCTTGAAATTTTGACTACAAACGCGGACTGGCACCGGCTTTAAAAACTTCGTTGGCTGGCACCGGCCCCAAAAATAACAATAATTGTACCTATATTTTTTCTTAATAAAGTTATTGTCTATATAAATCTAACGCTTATTTTTTACTTTTTAGTGCCATTTTATCAGTCAAATTTTTTGGAGTCGGTTTTTGTTTTTATATGTATAGGTACATAACTTGTATGTATGTAGTACCTAACAGTCGGGAAAAGTTCGAGACTCGATTCCTGAACTATATAATTTGTACGGAACCCTGGGCGGGCAGTGCAGTGCAGGCGCCCGGATTGCGGAAGACCCAGGTTCGATTCTGGGCTGGGTCGGGTAGGCATATAATTTTTTCACTGTATTTTATAAATATTTAATTCAGCTTCAATGCAGCAATTAGCACTTAAAAATATTAAAAAAAATAAAAATTTACTATAACGTTGTGTTATCAAAGTGGTATTTCATCTGTAAAGATGAATCTGCATAGCAATTGGTTACGATAACCGTTGTATAGATGACACTCTGCCGCTAATAAGAAGTCAAAAAATCAAAAAGCAGTGAAAAAAATTCAGTGCTTACGTCAGCCTTCCCGGTAGCATGGTCAGTACAGCCGCCCGGATTGCGGAAGACCCAGGTTGGATTCCTGGCTGGGTCGGGTAGGCATTTAATATTTTCACTGTATTTTATAAATATTTAATTGTTATTACGTTGTACACTTACTATCGTGGCACCACCTTTCGAAAAATGAGAAAATGTCAGAGAAAATGTCTCGGCAGCTCAGTTTGGAAATAGCGGTTAGCTTACGGTACCTAAGTAGTCTTTTTTCAATTGCTTTTCAGGTCAATAACAATTTAAAATAATCTTTTGCTGATTGTACGTCATCGTGATCTTTATTATGATCTTAATCATATGAGGCGGAATAGTTCTTTGTTGCAATTGCAATAATGCAGCAAATCCTTTTTTTTTTCGTTTTTTTTTCATCCCTCCCATTTTGCTATTGAACTCGATTTCCTGCTGCCCAGTTTCCTCAAATTTGCCACTTTGCCTTACGAATAGTGGTATAATTATATTTTCACTTTTATCAGGCTCGATTGATCGTCTGCGTGATCGAGCAGTCTTAGTTGTTTGACCTTTAATGTAAGGCGTTACGCAACAAACCTGTTTGTTTGTTTCCAACCCGTTATAATGGTTGCTCTGGAAATTGTCATCGTTAATAGTTTTATGAGACTGGCTCCGTTGACTTCCTCAAAGTTATTAATAGGATAACGACATTTGATAATATTAATCATTTAACGTTCAATATTACGGACAGTTTCAGACTCATGTGTTTTCAATTATCTATTAAATTTAACGGCAATGTAAATGGCTAACAATAATACGAGATAGATTTGATATTTTTGTAACTATGCTTTTGGTTACGTTTTACTATAAATTTTGCATTTAACGCAAAAGGGAAATAAAAAAATAACTTAATCACAATTTAAAATTTTTTTCTCTCAAAAGTATGATGAGTATTGATGAGAGAGTTGAATACGATGATTTTTACTTAAGTATTAAACAAGTAATTACTATAATACACGAAGTCTTTTCAATGGTCTATTTAAATGATCCTAATTTGTTATGAGGGAAAAATATTTTTTACAAGAATTTGTGTCCTCTAATTTGCTTAATCATAACTTATCCCCTTGTATTATTTTCAAATCTGTCTAATGCTATTGACTCTGTATCAAAAAATAACTTATGATCTGATTGGCATTATACAGAAATCCCACATTAAGTAATAACAGTAGGTCTCGTTAGCCCGTTGTTCATGACGTATGAATAGTATATAGAGAGGAGATGTCGTGGGATGGGACCAATTACTGTCTTCGAGCTGACGATAAAAGAATTCGAGAGAATAACTTAATGATTTGTTTGAAAGAATGTTTTCTTTCAAAAATATGATTTCTAAAATAACATCGAAAAAGTACTCAAATGTAGACGAAAGCTTGAAGAAATAGCCGACTAGAGAATTATAAATTATTGAATTTCTTAGGCGCTACAGATGATGTATCTTCTCCATGGAAAAAAAAGGAAAACATGAAAGTGCCGGTGTAAATAAATTTGGACGAGGTAATATATAGGTACATTTCACGAAAGTAACGCAGTACGCACAGCAACGTTGTCACCTCAAAGCAGTTTTGTTAAACGCAACTTAACAAGGCGAGTGTTATTGTCAAACGAAACATAATATTTAAATGCGAAGACAATCATGTGCTAGAGGATTGAGAACTGAATTAGCGATCCGCACTCACGTTAGTTTATTTTAACTTGCGATGAATTAACACCCGCTCCCCTAGTTTACTTGTTAAGCTTTTCATAAGGTACTCGTGCACGCACGAACGTTCTGCTTAACCTAAATAGAACCTCAGAATTTACAGCGTTTATTTTCCACATGATTAATTGAATCTTTTAATTACGATATGACACAGTGAAAGACTCTTTAATACTTTGAAAATTGTCAAACACTCTAATTAATATTCTGCATATTATGATGTTTTAGTTTTAATGCTATCAGTTTCGTCTCAACTGTTATTTTTTTGTGTAACATAGCTACGAGTAAACTGTTGATTCCCCTTAATTAATTATCTTAATTAAGGCTTCGCGTTTAGCATTTAGCCAATTTCAAGTATTTTTTTATGATTAGTGGTAAGGGTTCAATTGTACGGTAGGTAGATAGAAATTAAAATGGAGTCTCACAACACGGAAAGAACTCAGGTGAAACTCCTTGATTCCCCTTTCTCTAAAGACTATTTTGACAACTGCAAATGACAAGTATTTGTTTGGCTGAGGTAGGTAAAGCGTCAGCTGACATGACACTGACAGTTCAACCTTCCTACAATTCAATTCAGGTTGGATCGCCTAGAATTTCGTGATACAAGCACATTTTGTGTTAAAACTTTTCTGTTCCAGCAATTGATAGAATCAATACTTCGACCTCACGCGACTTGGTGTCGAAGCGATCGAAATGTTGATAGGGACCATTAGTGTTCATATTGCCAGCTGACATTTGGATAATGCCTGCATTCTATTTTTACACGTCCCGGCATTTTCCACTGTCATTCACAGGATTCTATCGATCTACAATAAGACCCTTCAGTTGTATCCAAGTAGATCTTTGTCGATTTGTATAGATATGGCCAAAAACTAAGTGACACATTTCTTCTCAATTATTATATTTTTACTTTTTCATGCTATTTATTACCTACCTACAGGTCTAGTGATAAAACCAACCAACCAACCATCTCAGATTCAAACCCTTTTGGGTTTCTTCCCCAGCACGGATTTATCGTATTGATTTGGTTTTGATAGTGTAGAGTTTTAGATTTTGTTATAATCAAAGTCTGCTTAGGTCCCACCATCTTACCAAAGCATGGCGTCTTAACAATAAAGTTAGCATTGTACCTATTCCGAAAGTAAGAAAGCCAGACTCTTCGTAGATAAAGATTTCGGATATAGGTACGCTTTCACCTGCGATCTTATCGATCAAATGGAGCGCTTTACTGTTGAGTTTTATACCGACTGAGCTGGCAACAGAGCATACGGCCCGCCTTATAAAATGCGATACTCAAAGGTCATACCAAGTAGTTGAATACTACTATAATCTACGAATAGAATAGAATAGAAACAATCACAGATATATACAAATGATTAAGGGTGGGCCAACCAAAAAATGCCAAAAATGCAGTTACGGTTAAGTAAATATAATTGAAAATACTATCGTATTAAATAAACAAAATATATATTTAGTATCATAGGGAACGTGTTTACAATTTGTCAGAACCATAAATTCATAACACGCTATAGTTTTTTCTACAATATTATTTAAAGTTGGGCAAAGATCATGAAAACGAGTGGCGGCGTTTAGTAGATTTCTTATAGTTTATCTAAATTATTGTACCTCTGATTTTGTCTAAACAATCATCAATGGATAAACTACAAATTGCTAGACTACATTTTTGATTCATCAAGTGGTTATTTAAATAATATTTTTTTATTAAGCACCTTAAATTCCCCATACAAAATTAGTATGGCCGCGCGGCATCAAATAAATATGGACGACGACATTTCAAATAAAACATATGACACTTGTCACTTACGGACGGCGCACCCTTAAGAATAATGAATCTAAACATCCTAGGTTTTAGGCGCTTGACTAAGACCACGGATTTTTTGACAGCATACTTTCGTTCTTGTAAGTTAGTTTTGTAAACGCATACAGGATATCTATAGGACTAAATGCAAAAATTGGTTTCAACGTGTAAGACAGTTCGGTTATTGTGTTCATGTTTAAATTCAGATCAAACGTAAATATCAAAACCTTCTACCAACAAGTATTTGAATAACAAATAAACAAAGGGCGCAACGCAATGCAGATATTAGCAAAAGATAATGAATCCTATATCAATGAGACGGAATATGTCGTAGAAACGATACTTATTACAAAAAAAATTACAAATATTACAGACGACCATGAAACCCAACATACAAGAGCTTGCGACAAAAACATAATATCAACAATTAACTCAAAATAAAGATAAAAATAATATTTTATTTTTATTCATATATACATTTCGAAAAGTATGTAGATAGGTAGGTACTAAATATTTATAGATTCCGTTTGTTATAGTACAGGTTGTCCAAAACATCAAAGCCAAGCTGTAAACGCATGACAAGGCAATAAGTGACAGTTCTCACAAATAAAATGTTTTTTTAGACTGTAAAATTAACAAACTGAAAAATAAAATCTAAATTCACATTATATGTGAAAAATGTTACAGGGTTGTTAATATGTCTTTTGAGCTGCCGTGTAATCGGTATCCGGCTTGACGATTGATCATGGGACACCCTGTATAGATATAGCTATCTATAGTAAACAATAAAAACAAAATGGTAATTTTGAGAAAGCTTCTTTTCAATAAAAAAATGTAATTTAAATAATATGTAGTGTTAATTCCGCTAACAAATTAGCGGAATAAACACTACATATTATTTAAATTACATTTTTTTGTACTATGGATTTCCGCAAAATAACGCCTGATTCCATTAATTATCTTCTTTTCAATGTAATTTCGGTCGTCCCGGCCAAGTATATTAACCAATGTTTATTAAGACGTCGTCGCTCGCAGACGCGGCAGTGTGCACACACTAATGTACCTCTCGCCCGATCCTCTAAATGCCACTACACATTTACGGAATACACTAAACATGCACACCAGTTAGGCTCAAGACACCGTACTCGTAGAACAAGGGTGCGACGATCCGGTTCACACGAGCTCTATAACAGGTACAGGCATGTACCTGGGTGATTCTCTCCACCCTTACGACCCGGTCAACCTCGAGCTGTTCCGCTCCCGAACCGATCCGAACCCCTCGGAGAATCTAGTAGGGCGCGGACACGCACTACTCGTAGTGCGTGATGCCGTTCCCTCGAAAAACCTCTGACGGTACTTCGTTTCACACGACTTCAAAAACTCATTAAACTACTAAAACACAAAATTAAATGTTGAAAAAATTTCGAAAAAAATGTTGAAAAAATTCCAATTAAGAAGTAGGCAAGATATTTATAAAAAAATTATAAATAGCTTGCCTACTTCTTAACTGATCTTTAGTATTTGTAAAAATATCATGATCGGATGTTAATGACGGTAGTTGTTGACATTGAATGGGCGCCTTTGGCTTTCAAAGTAAAAAAGTAAATAGTGTTTAATAATTTCGACGCTTTAGAACCACGATAGCTCAATTGGGAGAGCACCTGACCCGGTATGTCAGAAGGGTGCAGGTTCAAATCCTGTTTGTGGAAATTTTTTCAACATTTGTTTTAGTAATTTGTTCGCAACAAAATTTGCGTTAAAAATTATGAAAACAAAACAAAAATTTTTTAACTCTTTAAATTTTTCGCCGCCCCAAAAAAGCCTGGTGAAGCTGAAAATGCCTAGTGGCAATCAGCAAACTCAATAAAAAAAAACTAAAGTACCTACGAAAGTCAACGGCCCCGCTGGCTGTTGACCGCGGATCCGGCGACTGCGCCAGGTAGAATATCGAGCAAATATTGAACTTGTAGCCAATATCCTTGCACAGCATCGTGTGCTCAATAAACTAAAGTACGTCTGCGGTGAAATTGCATTCAAAATGGTTGCGGTTGTAATGAGTGAGTGTACTTTAGAAGGTGGACGGACGGAAACATTTAAACAAAAATGGTTTCTATTTTATAAAATGTAGATAAGGTAGTGACAGTAATCGACATTGTTTTCGTTATATCATTAAAAATAGGAGACATCAACTGATTTTAGTGTTTCAACCATTGAATACAGACCACCGCTGCTCAGCTGTCAGCTTAGCTGTCAACTCGTAAAATTTCAATGAATATCTTTGTTATTGTTTGGCGTCGAAACATGTCGAACACTAAGCTTAAAGTGTTAATCACAGGGTGCCTAGTGCGAGTTTCATTCGCCATTCGATAACGATAAGGGTGCGCCGTCCGTAAGTGACAAGTGTTATATATTTTATTTGAATTGTCTTCGTCCATATTAATTTGATGCCGCGCGGCCATACTAATTTTGTACGGGGAATTTAACGTGTTAATTTGAAAAATAATAATTTAAAAAACCGCTCGACAAATCGAAAATGTGAGACGGACGATTTGTAGTTTAGACCATTGGTGATTGTTTAGAAAAAATCAGAGGTACAATAATATAAATAAACCATAAGATATCCCCCCGAGTGGTGCCGGGGATAAAGAATTGCACCACCCCATCTCTTCCCGTGGGTGTCGTAGAAGGCGACTATGGGACCATTCCAGAGGATGGGCAGCAGCGTCTCTCTGTGATTATTCTCACCCTACTGCGACCGCCAACCCGCCTGCCAAGCGTGGCGATTATGGCAAATTCCCCTCAAAGTGATTTATCCTTGAGGGAGGCCTTTGTCCAGCAGTGGACGTCTTTTTGGCTGAGATGATGATGATGATGATGATAAGATATCAACTAAACGCCGCCGCCGCCACTCGTTTTTATGATTTTTGCCCAACTTTAAATTATATTGTAGAAAAAACTATAGCGTGTTATGAATTTATGGATCGGACTAATTGTTCCACGTTACACGTTCCCTTTGATACTAAATATATATTTTGTTTATTAAATACAACAGTATTTTCAATTATATCAACTTGACTGCATTTTTGGCATTTTTGGTCG
Source organism: Eudonia lacustrata (assembly GCA_947562085.1). NCBI lineage: Eukaryota > Metazoa > Arthropoda > Insecta > Lepidoptera > Crambidae > Eudonia > Eudonia lacustrata. The sequence goes on along the minus strand of OX387318.1, from coordinate 11,881,132 downwards.
GCGCACCCTTAACGAAAACAACAATTTGTTTGGCAATATTTAACTCTCTTCGTAACGCGCCAGGAGGCACTGCTTCAACGCCATACTAATTTTTAATGGAACTCACACTAGGTGCCCTACCCTGGTGCGGGGTGGGTGCCACTACAATAGGTACAGACGGCAGCAGATCAACCTACAACGAAATGTCAAATTTCTTTAATAAATTTTGAACCTTAGTATTTGGGTATAAAGTTAATATCGATTAGAGTTAGGTTGATGTGCAGGCGTGTGTACCTACAAAATGAAATGAAACACTACGAATTTACTCGCGCTTATTTTTACATAGGTGATAAGTATTTAACTTAGTTACCTACATTATTATTTTATAACTCTACTCGACCGACTCTTTACTTGTGCCATCGTGTGACCACGGACTTTGGCAACGTGTTCTAAAGATCAAGCTTAATTATATTGTAAAATAAACGCCAATAGATCCGTACAAAAAGTATTATTTAATACACATTAAGTTTGTTTTAAGTACACATTTAGTGCTCGCGTAAAGAAAACAAAATTAATTATAATGTTATTTTCAATAAAAACTGACGGTCTTTAAAGCAGATCCCGACCTTTTTTATCGTATCTCTCTACATAGTACTTACTTATTTTTAATAGCAATAATGAAGCTAACCACTTCGAAAGGCATGTTAATTCATTTGTTTCGGTCGTTCCGGTGGGTGTTATCAGGGTATTGCCGTAGTATGATAAAAATAAAACAAAGAAAAAAAAAAGAAATAAGTAACATTATCATTAAATTTCTTAACCCAACCCTACTGCCGTCTAAAGATTATCCAGGTAAATTTAAAACTAAACTAAAAAACGATAATGAAAATTAACGCAGTCTGTCTTTATTAAAAAAAAAGCATCAGTTTATAACATGTTTAACTTTCGTCCACTTTTGGATTATGAGGGTGTACGCTTTTGTTGCCATCCAAAGCTTCTTAGCCGTGAGAACCTCTATAGAGCTGTATACAAAGCAGTATTTTTATAACCAAACTATCCCACAATATCAAATCGACGGGTACCAGAGATTTTTGGGGTAAAGTAACTACGCAAACATTGATACTGTTGTTGTACGAAGACTATCTGTCTCACAACCGCCAACACTATCGTCGCGTTACGAACACCGAGATTGTGTTGACAAACGTTTGCTAAGAACTTTGATCTAACTTTGTGCGTCTATCTAAAGTCCATACTTATTATAATAGGTGACAATGGTAAAGCTGGTGCTAATGATAATTTAGCAAACCACTTCGTACAAAGATACACTGGACGATTAAAAAGTACTTATCAATTAAGTTTATTTAAATAAAGAGTTGTGACTACCTACACATATGCACACAAACGTAGTTCCAAGACAAGGTGCCGTACTTACTCGTCGCCAATTACTACTAGTACTTACTCGTACCCGGTTCACACGTACGCTTTATCGGGTACACTCATGTGCCAAGGCGACTTTCCTCTCCTACACGACGCGGGCAACCCGAGCAGAGAAACAGATATTATAATCTCTAGAGTACCCAATTTTTTTTGGGCTAACGTCGTTTAAAGAGAGTAGGACACTCTTTAAACGACGTTACCCCAAAAAAAATAGTAAAGTTTGGGACAAGCTTACTTGAAGTCGACCCCATGAAAACCTCCGTAATTTGATCAGTCACTACGGCTAGAGGCACCACTACGTTTTTGGATCTTTCGTCGATTCATACCATGAGTGGTTCATACCAAGCACGGTATGCATCGCACAAGGACTTTTGATTTGGCTATTTTTTGTACTTGTTCGATTCATACCAACACGGAAAAAAAATTCAGAACTAAGATTGATTAAAATTTATTTAAAATTAAATTTAAACGTTTGTGCAATGTTACTCGTCATTTTTTAATCATTTTAGAAGTTGAGAAAGATATTGATTGCTTATTATAAATCTAGAATATAAACGGAAAAAGACATAAAAATAGATTGTTATTTATAATCACAATATTAAGCTTACATTGCAGTTTCAACTTATAAACAGATAATTAAATTTTTATTTATTCTTATCAATAAATCATCACAGATCTTATAAATACTTAGATAATTCCTTTTTTTATTTATTCTTATCAATAAATCATCACAGATCTGGTCAGTTAAATTTTAGCACTATCCTTATCATTATAAAATATAAAAATCGTAAATACTGAAATTTTAAAACAAAACAAAACGTAACTTTTCAAAATCACGATCATCACATATAATCGAATGCCCTTAAGTTTACTTTTTAATTTTAATGTGTACTACACTAGTGATAGTCCTACAATGGATAAATAAATAAATTCGTGTTAACACCTTTGTGCACGACTGCAAGTTATAATAAAGATTAATTGGTTCTAATCGACGAAGTCAAAATTTTTTTTCCGTGTTTCATACCATGGTATGAATCGCAGAAGTACAAAAAAGATATTGGCCGTTTCATACCATGGTATGAAACAGCAGGGGTTATAAGCATAATAGCAATTCCTTTAAAAAAGAAACTAGGTAATTGTACTTTACGGCAGTACCCACTATAAACTTTACAGGTTACAGGTAAAAATCAATTATTTTTCAAATCTAAGTGTTGTGAAATCGTCATTTGTTTAGACAAGTGGTCGCCCAGTGGTCAAACTTCGAACTTCGAATTCATTCAATATACAAAATGTAATGTAGACTATGTATACAAAGTACCAATTACACACACAACTATGTTTAGAAACATATTGTTTTCTAAAGTTTACGCGAACACTACACATTGAAATGAAACAACTTTTACGGATCTACTCGCGTTTATTTTACACATTACTTATTTAATGTTTATCCTGACGTTTCCAACCCTTTGCAGGGTCCACGCCAGGGTTTGCAGGTGTTGGTCAACACCTCAGTCTCCCTGTGACCACGGACCCTGCAAAGGGTTCGAAACGTCAGGGTAAACATAAAATAAGTAATGTGTAAAATAAACGCGAGTAGATCCGTAAAAGTTGTTTCATTTCAATATGTTTAAGTCCGATACTATAAGTACAGTGATAGTTTAAAAACTATCAGCTAGAAAACGTCTGTATAAGTACCAAAAAAATACCAAAAATGAGAGAGACAGTTAGTTGTGCGAGCGACGATATATTATTATACAAAATATATATATTGTTCGGCACTCCCCTTCTCTATAACTGCGAAATCTCACTCCTCCTCCGCACTCCTCTGTGCGAACAATGTACTTAATTAAAAAGGGGTACAAAGTTTTATCTTCACGTAATAATAAAGATTTACATGACACTGACACTTACTAACACTTTTCTTTGTTTCTGTGTAGGCTAATGTGTGTATATTGCGAAATTAAACTAGTATTAGCTAATTCCTACTACTAAGCATACATAATATAATAAATCAATAACAAAATTAAACCTACCTGTAGTTTATGTTTAACATTAGTACTTTATGCCGAAGACGTCATCATATGCAAAGCAATTTATATAAAATAACGAATGACTAGCCATTTGCAGTTCTTTGTTCGAACGCTCATAGACTGTACACACGACGGCAGATCAACCTACCCAAAACTGTCAAATTTCAACAATCAATTTTGAACTTTATCGTTTGGATATAAGGATCAATATTCATTGGAGAAATTTGACAGATTTGGGTAGGTTGATCTGCCGCCGTGTGTACCTTTGTTTCACGATCGTTTTAATTAGAAATCATTCAATACTTAAATAGGTTTTACCTAAACAAAAGGTTAGTTGGTTAGTTAGTTTTTTCTCCTAGTTTTCCTAATTGGGGAAAGGAAATTTACCTGCCTCTGTGGTGTAGTGGTATTGAATTCGATTCACAGCCTACATACACCCCGCCCGACCCGACCCTCTAAATGCCACTACACATTTACAGAATACACTAAACATGCCCACTAGTTTAGGCCCAAGACACCGTACTCGTAGAACAAGGGTACGACGAACCGGTACCATGTACCTGGGCGCTTCTCTCCACCCCGGTTAACCCGAGCCGAGGTCCGAGCCTTTAGAGGCGCCCTCGGGTTCTTCCGCTCTCCGATCCGATCCGAACCCTTCGGAGAATCTAGTAGGGCACGGGGACACGCACTAGTGCGTGATGCCGTTCCCTCTAGAAAACCTCCGACAGTGATTCGTTTCACACGGATTGAGGTACTTTTTACCCTTTAAGATTCTCGCCGCCCCCAAACAAACCCGGTGAAGCTGAAAATGGCGTTTAAGGCAATCAGCAAACTCCAAAAAAAAGCTAGCATACAATACCTGCCTGGGGGATATATTGTAGTCGGTTTAGTTAGTTGGTGGTAGGATTTGTTTTATTGCCGCCTGGCTACCTACCTCTAAAGTTAATCGTCATAAAATCCATTTTAGTAGCATTTTTGTATTCCAACAGATAGATTTTTTTTTGGAGAGAGACTGCTGATTACCACATTTTGGGGCATTGGGGCATTTTTAGCTTCACCGGGGTTGTCCAACAGATAGGGATAAAATAGTTGTTCCGCAGAAGTTGAGGATTCCGAAATGCCGTTCCATCTTCGGTCATTCCATCATCAGAGATGAAGGCCAAGCGCTTAAACGTAGAGATTTTTAAAAAACGAGCAGGTACCTACTTCAAAACCAACTGAAATACTTACACCTAGATACTAGAATCCAACACGTGTACAAAGTTGCCCTGACACCGATATTGAATAACGAAACAACCGATACTATTTATTGTACAGTCCACATACACTCCTACCGTTTGCATAGGTGCAATAGAAAACATGACACTTGATCAAACTTTGGATTTTAATGAGTCAACATTTTTGAGGTATGCACGTATTGTTTACAAAATTGTCTGTCTACACAAAACTAAAAATTCGAAAAAATGGGACACTCACAACAAAATGGGACAAATGAACAATTTTTACCGATCTACTAACTTGCTTCTTAATTTACATCTCATTTCATTCAGTCGCTTCGAAGTTCGAACCTTTTGCTTGGTCTATTTGCGTGAAACGGAACGCACCCAATTAAAAATAATTGACGGTATATAGCGTATTACATTTTGACTTTTGTTTTGGTTTAGCGGCGTGATACAGTAAAATGAAAAGTAAGTAATAGGTAGTGGTATCATCATCATTAGCCCACAAAAAGGTGAACGCACACCTGGCCGCACCGCACGCACCGCAGTCGCCCCATTCGTATTCATATATAAAGTTCTGTGCAAGTGTGCAACTGCGGCGCGGCGCGGGTGGGTGTGCGAGAACTTCATATAAGAATTCGAATGCGGCGATTGCGGCGCGTGCGGTGCGGTCAGGTGTGCGTTCACCTTTAGTCCACTGCGCTGGTCATAGGGCTTTCCAAGTGTATGATCCGCGGCTTCTCCCTTACAGAACTGCTCTTGCCACCTTGCAAAGATCGTCGCTTGAGTAAACACCCGTATTCATTGGTTTAAAAAAATATATACTATATATCTTGATCCCTATTGCAGCGCCAGCCACCCACTAGATCCAATTGTGAATCTGAACTATCCAGGGACCCACTCAAACATACAAAGGTTTCATAATAATCGGTTACCAACCGTTTAGGAGGAATTATGCTTTTGTCATTTAAAAATATACATGATACTTATGATCACTTAACAGACGACCGGTTTTGCACAAAAGTGAAAAATAACACAAAACTGTCCCCATTCTTGGAAAACATACAAACAAAAGCCCACTAAAACGAATAGTACAAAACGGCGATACTCATCAGCTTATGTACCATTTAAAATAATATTAAATGAACTGTGAAACAAAGAGGGCCTTGAGACTCCTCGTGTATGCGGATTTGTATCTAATCAAGTGATTCATTGAAACACTCGTCGAGATAGAATAAGCACTTCATACTACTCATACCGTACTCGAGCCGACGACCTTGCGCCCTTGAGTGCCATCTTTAATGTGGTGTTGATTGAAAGCTTCATATTCAAATTTTTACGACTGCACAATAAAACATAATACCTAGATTATAACGTTAGATAAGCTAATTATTTTATCACTTAAGGGGCCGTTAAAGACAAACAATAAAAATTAAGTTAATTGTTTAATCGTCTGATGATGAGCCATAGGCTTTATTTGAGTGCTGAGTTTGGGTTGGTTATTTAGCGGATTGGTAGGTTTTTCGACTGTTATCAACGAATTCTACCTCTATTTATAATAAATATTCCTTTAGCAGGCTTGCTGGAAATATTTCAGGACTGAAATAAGCAGCACTCTTGTACTACATTCACCTGTAGAACTTGTTTTGTAACCCTTTTGTGTCTGTAAACATATAAAATAAAAATAAAAAACAGACTGTCAGCCTAGGACATCCACCAGGACTCCGTACCAGAGAAGGGATGCAACTGTGGTTTTAGTGGGTATTAGAGGGAGCTCGTTGGCGCAGTGTTTAACGCGCCCGGTCTGCGAGTGCTGAGGTTAAGCAACTTTCGCAAAGGCCAGTCATCGGATATGACCAAAAAATTATCATCTCGAGCTCCTCCGTGCTTCGGAAGGCACGTAAAGCCGTTGGTCCCGGCTGCATTAATAGTCGTTAACAACCACCAATCCGCTCTGGGCCCGCGTGGTGGTTTATGGGCCGTTCTCCCTATCCATCCATAGGGAAGGGTCGAGCTCCAGCAGTGGAGACATAAATCAGCTGATGGTGATGATGATGATGATGATGATGATGATGATGATGATGATGATGATGATGATGATGATGATGATGATGATGATGAGAGGGAATGCTTCCTGGAAACCCGTTGAACTCTTCAGAGTTAGATGGAGTAGAGGGGGGTGAGCCCTTCATTACTACAGACTTGGCGAAAGTCAACCCCGAACCGCGATGTATGTAATTAGAGGCATTTTGCACAGATTCAAATAATAGACAGATTTAAAAAAGATAAGTAGGTAAACCTGAACTAAGAATGAAAATCGGCTCTTTTTTTCAAATCAAGTCAAAATAAACTTACTATCTGTTAATATAACTCTCAATGTCAAATAAACACAGTAAAAACAATGTTACTTAATAGTTTTGTAGGAATGTAGGGAAAGTAAGAATACATTGCGTGAGTTACGCCATATTGATTTAAGTAAATGAACTCATTAATATCGAGTTAAACTTGACATTGACATTCAAAACCTACATTACCCTACTACGCTAAATGTCTACATTAAGGAAACAAATGTAAATTTACTGTTCTTTAAATTGTTATAATATGTAGGCGTTAGTATAGCTAAGACTGACGCAAGTGAAATTAAGCAACCTATTTAAGTTGTAGGGATTATATTTCAAAAGTATTGATTAAATTCTTTTATTCTAAAAATGCGGTAATTAATAATCTATATTTACTCTGAGTTTATTTACAGTTAATATCAAGTCTAATTATCTACGTACAAAGTATTAGGTAAAGAAAAGGACGTAAAAGTTAAGCCGTAAAAGGCAGTAAATGAAAAAATCTTTTCTTTTAGAACTTTTTTTTTAGAACGGGCATATACTTAATAATAAATACTACTTAACTACCTACAACAAAAAAATATCCTTTATGGGAAGGAGCTCAAGAACAAATCCAGCCACTTAATACTTAGCAGTTGGATAAATAAAACATAAATACGAATTGATTTCAAGAGGCAAGGCTGATTTATAGTAATGGCGTCCCTCTACAGCAGCATTTCTCTCCCTAGATTTACCATTTTCGCGGCAACAATTAAGAATATTGTAGCCGGGTTAACTAAATTATTGTTCACGTACAAAATTACTAAAAGTATTTTTAAAACATAGTGGTTTATAACATAATAATTGTCCCTGAACATGCCCTAGCAATCCAACAGCAAATGAAACAAAACGGTGCAACGTCACTTTTGAAATTCCCGCAAGAAGTCCACACGAAAAGGAAAAAAAGTAAAAAAGGATTCAAAAATCTGTTTCAAAAGGATTGTTGAAAAGAATAGTATTATCATTAAAAATATCCTATAATAGGGAAAGAACTCAAGAACATATTATTATCCAGTTTCTTTAACTTAGTAGATGGATAAGTAAAACATAAATAAGACTTGATTTCAAGAAGCAAGGCTGATTTATAGTAATGGCGTCCTTATACAGCAGCAGTAGCATTTGCATATTCAAGATCTCGCGGCAAAAATTAAGAATTTTGTAACTTCCGATTTATATACATAGCTGTTAAAATAACGACTTGCATTGTGATGTTTTAATATGATTTGCGAGACATTACAGAAACGCGCGAAGGAAGTAAATTGTAAATTATTGCTGCCGTAACTCGGGGGATGACTATAGTGAGGAGAGAAATTTAAATTTATGATTCTGTCTTAATTGGCCGCGAATCCACTACTCTTAGCCGCATTATTAATTATTCACTTGAGAATAACATTCAAAATGAGCTAAACCATGCAATTTCATGCAAGATATAGTAAAAGAAAGAAGTACATAGTACATAAGAAGAAAAAAAACAAAAGCCTGGTGAGGTAACATACACAAACGAGGTAACATACAAAACCAATACAATATATTTTTATTTTTTATTTATTTATTTAGGTTCACCAGCGTTTGTTTACAATAATTCTACAATAAAAAAGAAAAATACAGAATTATTTAACTAAATGTAACAATCTTTTAAGGCGAACACAACATGCATATACATACATATTTTACCTTTACCTATCGTCGTTTGTTATGCCTTTAACCCAAGTAATTCTGACTTGCTAAAACAGATTGGTAGCCATCCAGGCGGGGTTTGTGCGGAAACTGTACGAGTATACCACCGACTTCAGACTAAATGTGTCTTAAAACTTTGCCAAACGCTAACGTTTGGCAAAGTTTTCAAAGACTGATTGATTGATGCATCATGGCCTATCGTGTTTTATTATCTGTTGAATGTCTGGATAGTGCCTCTTGCAACTGCATTTAGTAAAGCAATCTATCATCATTTCGATGGCATTCTAATGTATCTATGTATCTTGAACATATATTTTAGTCTAGAACTAATAGAAAAATGTAAAAATATGCAAAGCATACAATTAGGTATCTGTTCCCAAAATCAAGAAATCATTTAAATAAGTATAGTAGGTTGGAAAACAGCAGGCAGGCATTAGAACAAGAATTTGTTCAAGAATACACAGCTATACAAGTATTCACAGGAATTATAATTTGCAAGAATTTTGATATTCTAAGACTTGAGCTGTCTAGGTCTTCAAAATATAAAGCATTCCCTTCTAAGCATTTGTTGCTTTCAAACTCCGAATTATTGACTTATTCCAAGAAAGCCCTAAATATTTCTCCAAATTGATTCGACTTTGTTTCTCGTTTACTCCACCGACATTGTTCAATGAACATTCCTGCAAGCCAGACGCCCGGACCAAAGCCAGACAACAAAGGATCTGGCAAGCCAGCACACAAGTGACTCACAGAGACTGGGACCTTTGAGGGCCAAACTGGCAGAAGAAATATAATTGTTTTTAATAATTTTGCAACTGAATACAGAACTTTTTGTGTAAATACATCGAAAACTTTAAATGATATATACCTAAATTGTTACTTTTTAATTTAATGTAAAGAAATTGAGATCTCCTTTAGCACCCTTAGAGATTCTTTACAATAGTAACACCCGATACCAAAACGAATTTAGGAGGTTAGTGTTCTTCTTGAACAGTAAACAATAATAAGATAATTTAAAAAAATATAGGCATGTAGATTTATTAAATTAAAAACTAACAGAAATAAAACATGGCAAACGTAACACAAGGGTTCATTACACAACTTAAATAAAAGATCAATGCTTAGTATAAACACGTATGAAGGGAAGGAAAAGAAAATTGAACAATAATTATTAAAGACATAAAGAGACAGGCTTTCCCAGATGGCCAGTTGCATGGACCACTCTACCCTCAGAGCTCAATTAAAGAAATAATAAACAGAGGAAAAGTTGGAATATAATGAATTTAATAAAAACAAGCATGAGTTAGATTAGGTTACTCGTCTGGTACGGTCAGCAATGAAAAAAATAATAATAATAACATCATTAGAGGTTAAGAAGCGCCTGTTCGATTCGTTACTTGTTTTAACAACGTACCTACTAAAGTGTTCAGCAATTTTTGTGGCTGACGTACAAGATTGATGTGGGTTTCGTAACATCCTATGTAGCTTGGTGTGCCATGGTGTAGTTAATACTACGTACTAAGCAGTTAATACTACGTAGTAAGCAGTTGCTAATGCAACTGCTTACTGCACCATTAAGAACAGAGCCAGACAACAAAAGGTAGGTGCAATATCGTTAGACTGAACCAAATAAGGGTGGGTCCAGGAATCGTGTTGAAAGGGAAAATTTCCACAGTAAATTAGCAGACGGTTACTGAACTGACTTGGATGGATATACACTTATATACAAAAGCGAAATAGTTAATTTCTCTATACATTGGATTACGTCAGGACCAGATTGATTATTCAGAGGTTAATTAAAAATTGTAGAGTATAATTCTTAGGCACAGACCATTAATAAACTACATTATTAAATAATTACAGGCCTAATCGGTATCTCGTTTGTAAAATAAAAATAAAATGTAATTTATAAGAAGCTACTTGATGTCTTTTACCAGTCTGTTGACGTGATGATAATACCTGAAATATAAAAGAAAGTCATTAATTATAGAATGAAACTTGAGGACTGAAAATAAAAGAAAAGACATTAATTATAGAACGAAACCTGACTAAGGACTGAAGTTGAAGCGAAAATATTATCGATAACAATATTAATATCACACTTCAAATTTCCTAGAAAATAATAGAACAAAATTGACGTATTTTGTTGACAAGAAACCGGAGATATCTTATGTAAGCACATGTATTTATATAACGTCAAATTGACTATGTACACTATTACAGGGGAGAGCACGCGATCATTTATTTACTAAACCCGAGCAATAGGGCTGTGTCTGTGTCTGAAGACATGTCATGAAAAAACTCAGTCGTGACAAAACGTTAGGTATTTTGGCATTTTAAAAATTGTATTACTCATATCACATTAGCATTGAAATAATAAATAGACGAGAAACTAGCAAACAAAATTACAATTTAATGTTTTTAGTTTATTTACTCATAAACCACTCTTTAACTACACATACTAACGACTAGCAGGCCATCATTGTTATTTCAGGAACATGCAAGCATGCATCGAAAGCAGTTTCAATCAATAATAAAATTATTAATTATTGCGTCGTCGCCTCGCCTAGCCTCGGTGGCCTAGTGGCAAAGCGCTCGGCCCGATATCGAAGGTCCCGGGTTCAATTCCCAGGTTGGGCAAAGTGTGTTTCCCGGGTTTGTGATTCCAACCTGCATTTGGCAAGCGCGGTGATTAAGCCATTACCTATCAATTGTAGTGATAACTTGATTTTAATGATGGAGGCTTTTGCCCAGCAGTGGGGCAGATATAGGCTATTTACTTTTGACTTTATTGCGTCGTCATCGGTAGTTTAATGGTGAGATGGTCGTTGCCTAAATTGAATGTGACAAATCATGGTTCAATACTCATAGCTTCGTAAGACTGTGACGTTGTTGACGTGAATTCATTACTGATACAAGGAGCTAGGTATACCTTTCTGTTAGGGTTAACAGGACTAGTATCAGCATCAGTGTGATCAGCACAATAGGGATGTAGCCAACAACAAAAATTATTTCCAGAACATTAAACGTATGAAATGAAAACACGAACTCATTTTTAGGGTACCGTACCCAGAGGGTAAAACGGGGCCCTATTTTTTTTTAAACTCACTTTCTTACAGTATACATTACAACAAAGCGCCAACAAGCAAAACTTTTTTATAGATGTCAAGTCGAGAATAATAATATTACCATAATAATATATTATATACTATACTATTACTAAGACTCCGCCGTCCGTCCGACTGTCTGTCTGTCTGTCCGTCTGTCACCAGGCTGTATCTCATGAACCGTGATAGTTAGACGGTTGAAGTTTTCACAGATGATGTATTTCTGTTGCCGCTATAACAACATATACTAAAAAATTAGAATAAAATACATATTTAAGGGGGCTTTCATACAACAAACGTGATTTTTTTGCTCGTTTTTGCTCGAAATTGATAACGGCAACAGATAGACGCTTGAAATATTAACAGAATATAAAGTTATATATTCACTTTAAAAATAAATAATTAAATAAAAATAAAAATAAATATTTAAAGGGGCTCCCATACAACAAACGTGATTTTTTCCAATTTTTTTTCGGTTTTAATAACGATAACAGGTAGAAACTTGAAATATTTTTATAGATAACTAGCTGACCCGGCGGACTTAGTACCACTTTGACATTTTCTATGTCAACAATACAAACAAATCGTATGTTTCACAGCTAGGAACATTTTGTATTGGAAAATTAAACAAAAAATTGAGGTGGACCACCCTTATCACTTAGGGCCGATCTTTCAATTGACGGATAAAACTTATTCGTTTGATAAAGTATTAGATAACCATTTTAAAAATGTATTGTCATAACATGACTTTTCTTTTTAAACAGGTGACATTTTAGCTTGATTGCGTAATACTTTATCAGAAGGATAACTTTTATCCGGTGATTGAAAAATCAGCCCTTAGGGGTATAAAAAATAGATTACGACGATTGTCAGACCTATCGAATATATACATATAAAATGTCATAAAAATCGATCGAGCAGTTTCGAAGAAGTATGGCAACTAACATGTGACACGAGAATTGTATATAAAATGTTTTTGTTTTGTTTATATAATTTTTAACGCAAATTTTGTTGCGAACAAATTACAAACACAAAAATAGTGAAAAAATTTCCACGAGCAGGATTTGAACCTGCACCCTTTTGACATACATACATGTTGTATATAGATAGAAGATGGTACGGAACCCTTCGTGCGCGAGTCCGACTCGCACTTGGCCGGTTTTTACTTGATCTTAGCATACATTTTGTAACCTAAAAACTTAATAATAAACACTCAATTGACGGAACAAATTAGTAACGTCATAGTTTCCATTCCCATACTATTCCTATTGAAAAATGTTTTTACACTTGTTAAAAATGTATCTATTAAATAACCAATTAAAACAATGCTAGGTCTTAGGCTAAAGCTCGTTTAAAAATACTCAATTGTGGGAAACCGTAATCTGTCATTATATATACTTATATACTTTTTTATACTTATACTTATTTTACATATACAATTATTATGTACATGTACTTTTTTTACGTAACGTTTACGTAGGTATCTTTCTTTACTCAGATAATGATTGGATACTGTGACATACAACCCTAATGAAAGTTGTTTTTGGCTCTACGGGGATATTCGCCCTGATAGCGGACTAATTAAATAGATTGCCGTTTGAGCGCAAACAACACCTTTACGTGTCTTATTGGTTTAAGGAAACTAAGCCCTAATTCACTAGACTCTTTCTATAGCAATTCTTAGTTATTTTTCGGGCTTTTAGAAGTCAAGGGTTTTTAGACGTCAAAATGTTAACAAACGACTTACAACAATAATTCCAAAATTGTATTCATTGTAGTATAACTAGTATAATAGTATCCGAACTGGGTCCGCGTGGTGGTTTATGGCCCGTTCTCTCTATCCATCCAACAGGGAAGGCTCGTGCCCCAGCTATGCTATCATCATCATCAGATGATGATAGTATAGCTATATGACTAATCCAGTTAAGTTTAAAGAGCCGTAAACCTTCGAAAATAACATTGAATAACAGAAAAAGTAATGAAAGATTTACATGTACAATTATTAAATTTATAAAGAAATGGCGATCGATATTAATTGCTTTATTTTTATTTGATATATTGTAAATAAAGACCCTAGTATATGAAAATTAAACCAAGAAAAGTTCAAGTTTTTTTTTTTAGTTTGTTCGGCGGACAAAGGTAGATGTCGTTCAAGGAATTTTCACCGCAATAACGACTAATAACCGCCATTTTTTTTTGATGTAGGTAGGTACTATGAGTAGTAGGTACGAGGGCGGTATCATTTAAATGTTATTTTATTCTAATATTTGGCAGCAATTATTATTTAAATTCAATGGAATACAAGTGAAATTGGAGCAACGTACAAACAATAAGACAGTAAACATTATCAGTATAAATAAAAATAATCAAACATTCTAATCAACAACTAGACGTAGTTATAATATAATATATGTACTGTGAATTATAATATGTAATATACATATGGGTAGTACTTCCCGCTTGGACAACTTCCCGTTTCGTAACCCTAATAAAATGCCTAAACAAAAGAAGCGTTTCGTTTGTTATATTCCATACATTTAGTCGCGTTTAGACAACCATTATTTTAATAATAATTGTGAATAGTACTCTCAGCTCCAAAAGTTGCAAAAAACTTCCTCATTAATAATTTTTCTCTATTTTGTCCAAACGTTAGGAAATATAAATTTAAAAAAATGTTAAATAGCTAAACGAGTAGTGCTTTGAAACTCTATATATTACGGTAATTTTTTAGGTATATGCAGCAAATGATTGCATGCTCCTATGCGCGAGCGTTTCGGCGAACTCACTCAACACAGAAGCTGTGAATATTTCAATTTTCAAATAATATTTTATGACCTGTTAGGATTTGTATGTGAATGCGATATTGTAAGAGAATAAGTGCTACAATTTAGTTCGCTTCCTGTTTTTGTTAAAAATGTTTTGATCAGTATAGCTTGTAGTTTATAGTAAATATCATCATTTAAATCATATTTTTGTTGTCTATATTGTTGTTGGGAAGTTGTCCAAACGGGACGTACCCAATATAATATATCTATTTACAACAACGTCGACAGCTTTAACAATAATCTTTAATTGGCAATTAGTTGAATTGTTGAAGAATTTTTTTAATGCTCATATAGTTGTGTCCTGTTGATTATATAGCTCTATAGTATTATCAAGATGACACTAAAAATATATCTTTATTAAATCTTTCTTCTGTGCGTGTGTATAAAATTGAACTCCTTCTAAATGGCTGGACCGATTTGGATGAATTTTTTTGTGTGTGTTCAAGTGGATTCGAGAATGGTTTAGATTTAAAATTGGACCTGCCCCCCGACCGCCTAACCGATCGCTTTGACTTCGTGTGTGGTTTATGACGTCATCTTGCCACCTCGCACCGCCTATGAAAGCAATATCAAAAGCTAAAGGCTATAGCTTTCGATATTGCTTTCATAGGCGACACGAAACGACAAGATGACGTAATAAACCACACACGAAGTCAAAGCGATCGGTTAGGCGGTCGGGCCCCTGGTAGGTGGCGCTGCTATAGAGATCCATCATGGGATATGGGTGTTCTTAAGCGGACGAATGATTTGTTTATTTTGTTGTCATGGAAACTGTCAACGTTTTGTTTGCTTTGTTGTCATGGAAACTGTCAAAGCGTTACGAAATCCGCCGGGCAACTAGTAATATATATTTATTATACAACAACACATACGTTATTCTGATCCCAAGGCAAATATCTAAAGCATTCGTTTTATGGAAATCAGAAACAACGACGGTACCACCACCACCCAGACCCGACACAATATCGAAAAGTTAGTTTTCGACATTGACCCGAGACCCGACCGGGAATAGAACCCTGGACCTTAGAGTTAGCATCGCTCAAAGTCCGGGGTACAAGCCACTTAGCTACGAAGGTCGTCAAATGTGAAAAATTTTGATTGACGATGTCAAAATAACAAACAGCCTAACCATGACATATAGACCCAGTGATCTATTGTAACATGACAAACGATTCATTAAATACAATGTTTAATTAGCATTCAAATTAAGGGCAGTGTCAAGCTTGTTTATAATTGCGAGTTTATTGAGTAACTACAAGTTCGTTTACGCATTTATTTTTATCAACATATTATGGGAATGACGTAATATGTATATAAGTCAGACTTGTAAGTAAACCTAACCTAAAATAGTTGGTACTTAGCTACTGAATGTTGCAAGCTCGTATTTATCAACAGTTTTCTTACAAAAACAGTTCAGCACATCAATAAACATTTATGCATCCTTTAAACGTATCGATGAAACATCAAAGGTCAACGCTTGGGTTCACTGAAATACAGCGCACTTAACGCCCAGCTCGCACGCAACAGAAATAAGTTGATCCAGACAATCAAAATGAACTGCACACAATCACAATGCAGGGCTGGCGAAATAGAATTCAGTACCTAAAAGAAAAAATATACTCATAAAAACTGCTTCCTACTATTATTTCCTCGTTTCTCGTTCGGTTCGGATGGCGATGACGAGAGGGGAAAACCCAAGATTGCTTCTAAAGGCTAGGACTAGCTTGGGTTGACGGTGTCGTGGGGAGAGAGAAAACCGCCAAAACACAGTCATGCGCATGTAAACCGGATTTGTGTACCCTTCGGCAACAAGTACGATGTCTTGTTAAGATTACAGATGAAAAGCACTTCCAACTTCGGCTTTATCGTCAATTCGTCACATACCTTTAGGCAAGATGCCTTCTCCGTTGGGGGATAAAAAGAAGTCACAATTCCGCGATCGATAACATACAAATGTTTATATTCTGATTTGGCAACCCTAGATGGACCACCAATCAACAGACAGACAGCTAAAGGCAGGCGGGTACCGCAGTACCGCTGCGTTGCCTCACACGTCAAAACCGCCTCCGTCGCGCCTGCCCGAAATCGCAACCACTTTTTACAGTAGATCAGCAATTCTGTTTCGTACGCGTCGGTCAGTAACGCAAGAACATAATTAATTATGCAAGGATTTAAAAAGAAAATTTGTCTTTTTTGTTGAGCACAGACAATAGAAAATGAAGATATAGCTGGCAGCTCCACTGGATTTGAAGAGCTAAAGATCGGGCGCCGTGGCGTGCATGGGAAGGCCTAGCCAGTGCCTACTGTAGGACTGATGATTATGATGAAGACACGATAAGAACCTGGCCGGGCCGTCGCAGTGAGGGCGTCGTAATGCAAGGTCTAGGGTGGTCCCACTTCATTCCTACATATATCCTTGGGGTTTAACTCGATATAATCCATCCAAGGACGATGCAGAGGCATTTCCCGAAGTTATTTAAAAAAATAAGGAACACTGGACCGTTATCCACCATGCTTCCCAAAACGGGGGGGTTTAACAACTGCTTTTACTCTATTACTTTACGTTTACGACAGTAAAATAACGTACCGTCCAAAGAACGAAGGATTTAGTCTGCCATCCAGTGACCCGGCGCGGCATTGCAAAAGATGCAAGTCTCAAACCGAACGCGCAAGCCTCTGCGCCATCGATCTCCGAAGTTATCCATATTCTATTCATAGTAGAGTTCTCTGTTAATACCTATGCTCATTTTAGGGAGTTACACAATTACGTAATATTCAAGACTTCGAGAGCGAGAGTCCAGAGACAGAAATCTGTAGATGTATCTTCCAATTCTCTATACCGAACGTAATTTAAAGCATCCAAGTTCTGTTATTCCTTAAGTTACGCCAGTTTGCGTCCATTAATTGTCTGAATCTTAAAGTCCTTGTGCAGTGGAATCCTTTACAACAGGGAGTTCTAATCCACTGGAGCCGGATCATAATTTAGTGGTCACGACCACACTGCGAGCAACAACCATTTTAAAGCCGTTCCAGCAACATCGTAAATTGTGTTCCGAATCTCTGTTCTGGTGGTATATCTATAACATACTTTGTGATCCAAGATTGGATTACTAAAGTAATGGAAATATGTTCCGTGGATTCTCTAGTTAGGTATGATAATACCGATGTGATAACAAACTCTTACCTATTGCTATACAACTTAGGTTGTAAACTGAACTAGATGAACTCAAAATCGACAGTGACACTACACGTTACCGATCGACGTCTCGGCATAATAAGCATGACTAAGGAAAAGCGATCTACATAAACAGTTTTCCATTTGAAATGTGACACATAATTAAACATTCATTCTCAAATTACTCTATTTTCAGACACGCCATGTCACGACATGGAATATTACAATTGAATAGCTCCGTTCAATACAAACCATACGTAATTATGAGAAGTTTTTAACGCACATTGGATACCTGTAAAATAAGGTTGCGGCTAAAACTTGAAAAAAATACCCACAACCTCCTACTATTCAGGCGGTTACTCCTCCACGGATTGGGAAAGGCCGTGGGCGTGGGTTCGGGACCTGAACAAACCAGGGTGCCTAGACTAGTTCAAGTTTCGTCCACCATTCAAAACTTTGTATATCATTGAAGCAGCAGCGCCTCCTGGAAAGAAAACTTTTCTTTTTCTTTCCATACAAATTCTCGTTTTCGTTAACGTGATCCAATGACAATAGAAACTTGCACTAGGCACCATGACTGAACTCTTTTATCAAGTATTTTACAAGCTTTTATTTAGCTTGCCCTGTAACAAATTTTTACATTTAACAACAATGAAACAGTTTTTCTAGTACATCATCCTTAACTTTGATATGGACGCTTTTGTAGTAAAGGTAACATTAATGGAATCAGGCGAAATTTTGCGGAAATCCATGATACAAAAAATGTAGTTGAAATAATATGTAGTGTGAAATCCGCTAACTCACTCGTTTATCCAGCTTGGATACAGTACGCATGCACCGCCCTCCCACCCGCAAAAAATATGCACATGCAAAAGAAACAATGGATGCAATGCAAGCGAACATGCACACCGGTATCGGTGATGGTGTGCATGTTCGCGGAATTAACACTACATATTATTTCAACTGCATTTTTTTGTAGTAAAGGTAATTTTATAGGTATTTTACATCCTTTTCTGTTACTTTCTACAAGATTTCATTCTTCTCGCATTTTTATTACTGCGCCACTGTTTTGTGGGTGGCTTATAGGGTACTTGTATTGTAATAAACATTCAAACGATCGTATACACGGATGTAGTAGGTACATCTGTGTACCAATAAAAACCTATTTCAAATGTTCACTTTTTATCGGTCTATCCGAAAAAGCTTTGATGTTATTAAAGTTTGTGGCATTACATCGCAATGCTGATTTAGTATCAGATAGGCCAATGTAAATTTCGTCGGTAATCAACGTAAAACTTAGTTTATGGTCTACATACATGTTATTTTAATACAAGCTCAAAACCGACATAAAAGTGAAACTTATATGTGACTATTATAAAACATAGTTATTTTACTTGTAAGATTTAAAAAATATAGAATTTTAAAACTAACGCTGCTGATCAAAATTTACGACCGTACGACCTGCGAGTAGGTAGGTAAGAAGGAAAATTTAAACCCCATCAAAATTTTCACTGACTTCCATGATTTCATACTAAATAATAAATGTTTAATCAAACAGTTTAATAATAATAAAACGATGTTAAAAGAGACAAAGTGTCTGATTAAAAAAGATTACATTTGAGACCAAAGTACAAAATGCAGTTGTGCAAACATACAGTACACTAATTTAGTTTAAACCCCTGAAATGAAAAGAAAGTTAATTTGGTACAACACAGGACTAGAATGGAGCGGCCACTCGTAATCCGTACTTTAGCTACATACAGTACCTTAAACTTGCAGCTGATTTAGGTGATAGCAGTTACTTAATATCCCATGTTTTCTTACTATTTAGATTACTTATGCCTAGTTAATTACCAGCAGCCTTAGTAAACAAACAAATGAATTGGTTCCAAAGTTTTTCAAGGGAATGTCAATACTCTGCTATAATATCCCCATACCTTACTTCTACGGGGTATCTGAAACTAGTAGTAATACTAGAAAGTATCTCAAGTATAGTAGTAATAGCAGGTGTAATACTATATAGTTTATAATTTATATAGCCAGTGTTAGAGTGCTTGCCGTTTGATCACTTTAACGAACTTTTCATCTATGAAATCAACACACTCGCCGAGGACAGTTAGTGGATCCCTAATTAAAAACCTATTCACTTTTCGAGTGAGCTAAAAAATCCTCACCATTAAAGCATAATACTTATTAATTAAAAAAATAAAAATAAAATCCAATTTCTCCAGTCACTTTCATTCGTGAAGAATAAAGGAGTGAGCGGTTATATATAAAATATTGAATTACACGACCAGTATTAACCGCCCTCAGATTGTCATTAGGGTCAAACGACCTCTCGCTAATGGCCGTTTCAAATGAAACGCGAAGGTGAACGGACTCGCCATTTTCATTTAATAGAGATTGCGCTTCTTTTACTGAGATAAGATTATACCTACACCTGGGTGGGTGCTGAGAAGTGAGTGGGCTTACAACTCGGCCACCAAAGAGGACATTTGGTAGTCGACTTTAGAGTTGAGGAACCAAGCAGTGGAAACTGCGAGTTGTATTCTTAGTGCAACGAGAAGTGAGCGAACTTACAGCTCCGGTAACCTATCTGGATATAACATAGATAGTGGACTATACATGTAGTCTACTACACGTGTCCACCCACGGGGCAACTGGCTTGAGACACTAGTCTTAAGTGTTCCGGATGAAGAATGCGCTTCGGCGCGTCCTAATCTGGCGTTATGACCTGACGCAGATGGTCCCTTGTGCTTGCACAAGGTTGTCTGACCCCTACTACTTTATGAGCTGACGGTTGGTGGGGAATGTCAGTATAAACTTTAAAGTCGTCTATAGCAGGAATGTCGGCATCCAACGACGATCAACCTAATCTTATACTTAATACTTTTGAGTTTATACTGGCATCTTCTACCGGTTGGTAGAAGATGCCAGTATAAACTCAAAAGTAGTGTATAGAAGGGTGTCGGCGCACCCAGCGAAGCTCGAATCTCCGCTCGTGGTGAATGAACCGAATGTGGTTGTTTTCAATTGTTTTTTAACTATGTTAAGAAATCGACATCTCACGGCTGTTCAGGTCCGAAATAGCCTTCAAGAAATTCACCACAACAATGTAAGCTCTGACACGATCCGGCGGCGACTTCGGGAAGCTGATATAAAGCCTTATAGGCCAGCAAATGGCCCTAAATTGCTCAGAGAACATCGAGTTGCCAGGTTGCGGTTTACTCGAGAACACGTCCGATGGACAGATGAAGATTGGTCCAGGGTTATGTTTTGACTCATCAGTCAAGATTTTGTTTATTCGCACACGATGGAAGACGAAGAGTATATAGGCGACCAAATGAACGTTATCGTCAAGCGTATTTTGAGGAAAAGGTGCCATACGGTTTAGGATCAATAATGGTTTGGGCTGGGATATCTTCAGAGGATCGTACGGAGATAGTAATTATAGAAAACGGTTCTCTAGACAGCTCCCAGATAATATGTAGAGGAGATTTTAAATGAGCATGCTGGTCCTTTCTTGGTGAATATGGGCGCAAATTCCATTTTTATGGACGATAATGCGCGACCACATACAGCACATTTGGTCAACGCGTATATTCAAGACGTCGGTATCACCCGCATGGAGTGGCCAGCTCGCAGACCAGACTTAAATCCCATAGAGCATTTATGGGACGAGCTCGGGAGATGCGTTAAACAACGCTCTCCAGCTGCAGCTAATTTACGTGAGTTAAGAAGTGCGCTAGTAGAAGAATGGTCAAACATAGACCAAAACCGTATTAGAAATTTGATTTACAGCATGCCACATCGTCTTAATGAAGCGATACGGGCTCGTGGAGGAAATACAAGATATTAAATATACAGAAAAGCTTCCATTTTGCAGATTAACTGTGTTGTATATTTTTGTTGTCAAAAGTTAGAAGTGTTTTATTTGTATTTTTTAGTACTTACTTAAATAAAATTATACAGTTTACAAACGTGTTATGTATTTTCTTTTATGTATAAGTCAGTCATCTATAACATACTACAGTTTCATTAGTTTGTGTTGTGTAGTTAAGAAACTATCACACTTTTTATAAGCGACCCGGAATTTTTGCGGCCCAGTGTATATTATCTATCCGTCTGTGGTTGCTCGAAGATTACTATGGATATATATCGTAATATGTCTCGCTATAATATATATTATAACTGCGTCTGTGACAGGCTTTAAAAAATAATAATAATAAACTTTCCTACACTCACACCAATTATCTAGCCCAAGAGAAGCTTCGTTAAGAAACTCGTTGAATGGTTACTAGACAACGGATAAACATACTTAAAATACTTAAATACATACTTATTATATATAGAAAACACCCAGACCTGAGACAATTTAGAAAAACAATAATTTCTAAAATTGACCCGACCGGGGATCGAACCCGGGACCTCAGAGATGGCGACACCATGAAAACCGGTGTACAGACCACTCGACCAAGGAAGTCGTAGGAGGTTTAAGCATAGTACAATCACGTAAGCTTACCAGCCGTAATAATATTTCTAGGTTTAACAAATACCCTTTAAATAAAAGTTATGGTGAAAACAATTATGTTGACAAACAAGTAGCGAACGGTAACTAGCAGCTTCATTGGTGGTATTTTGTATTAAATATTGCCTCTTACCTACAGTTTACCTCGAATCAAACAATGTGGAATATGCTATTTTCTTATTAACTTTAAATTTTCGTTATTGTGAGTTCTTAACCTTTCGTAACACCTCTTTACCTTGAAGCTGAAGTTTAATGAAAGAGCTATAAATAAAGGATACAGAAACCGTAGAAAGAGCAGCGAAAAGTTATGACCTACATTCAGAGGCTAGCGCGCCCCGACCCCGAGCGACCCGCTGCTGTTTCACCTGCATCTTACGAAACAAACGAAAACAGTAGGGGTCTTACAATAAACAAAGAAAAGGTCGGAATAGATATTCCGTGTTTTGTTCCTGTCATGTAAACGTAATTTCAAATTAGAGTAAAAGAGACAAAACACGGAATAACTATTCGGAGCTTATTCTTTGTTTATTTGTAAAGCGCTAGATAGATCAGTAGATACTTTCTAAGTCTTTATACAGGAATGTAAAAAATTGAAATTGATAGAACCTATCTTCTAAGCAAGCTGAAAAAATATTTTTAACAATTTCAACTAAATACATATTTCGAATTTGTACGTATATCTAAAGTGTTCCTATAAAACAAATCCTTAAAATTATTACTCATACATCAAGCGCGGATTATTTTGGTTCCCATTGGCGCTCGGCGAAGCAGTAACCTGTGACCTAGTTAAAAGGCTGGAGCGTGACCCGCGTTGACCTCTCGGCCTGGGTCGCAGCCGCCCGCTTCTGACACTCCTGTCATCGTCAGCGCTGTCAATTTCAAGATGAAACCAATCTCTTGCTCTATATGCATTTCGAGCTCTCATTCGTACGAACACTTCAAAAAGCTGAGCATAATTTATTATGATTGTTGCATCTGCGCGTCCGTTCGGCGTGAGGAAGTGATTACAACTCTTGCAACTGGAACCCGAAATGGGAGCTGTTGCAAAACAGTTGCCCTACTTTACAGTCAGCGTGTTAGCTCCGTATAATAAAACTATTTCAGTAAGATTTAACGTTCCCTGTTAAAGCTGAGCGATAAACAGCGATGATTGCTCAATGAAGCTGCAATCTTGGTAATTGACAAAGGACTGTAAATCTTTGCTTATTATAGTGGAGAGGCAGCCGAGGTCGATGTAGTTACTGGATTGACGATCAGCATGCACGCGCCAGTTTGTTTTAGTGCGATGCAACATTGGTTAGAGCGCATACTGATCGTGATTAGGTCTGCCTTTTTTTTATGGAGAGAGATTGCTGATTGCCTCGGACGGCAATTTCAGCTTCACCGGACTCTTTGGGGGCGGCGAGGTACTTAAAGGGTACGTCAAGCCGTGTGAAACGAATCACCTTCGGAGGTTTTCTAGAGGGAACGGCATCACACACTTAAAAGTGCGTGTCCCCGTGCCCTACTTTATTCTCCGAAGGGTTCGGATCGGATCGGAGGTCTGCCCTGCGCTGTTCAACCGCTCTGCGATTACGTAGCCCTAAGAAAATGAGCGGAGACAGTAAAACAAAGTCATGACGCGTATTTTGTAATAAGTACTTAGAGAGTCAGAGCGATGATGTTGAAGCTGTCGACAACAAAACTAGAACTTACAAAGTTGCGAGACAAAGAGCTACGTCGAACAACGCCCATATTGGCCGTTAATCATGATCGCTCGCACAACACCAGAGTTTTAAAGTCTGCGTATGAAACTTTCTGTGTTTTATACGATGTCGTGTCAATTAATTTAGTTTTTTTGGACCCTGCAGGACCCTAAGACACAATTTTCAATATTGAGCCTTATCAAAACGCTTGGGGTTGCATGCACCAATCAACTTTACATCATAAGTTTTACTGTTACCGATTATTAAATGTCATGCAAAAAAAGCTGAAAGACGATGATAATAATTTGGCGGAATAACGGAATTTTACCTGCTATGGTTGGGTGTTATAAGGATTCAAACACAAAGTAATAAAAGTGTTATGATAGCCATCACTAAAACATTGTTGCAACATAAAAAAAATTATTCGCATGAAAATAAAGATATATCAAGAGTCTTTCTGTTATCATACGTTTACCCTTTCTACTGTCAAGGAACGATATTCGTCTAGGGACTGTGCACACTACAAGTCGGTACACCGGTGATTTTCGACATGCAATCTGCGTCACAAATACTATAAATATCTTGACAGCGATGCCGTAAACACGAGGCTGGCAACGATTGCCAACGAACGGAACACAAGTGATTGGACGGAATTACGACGATAGTTAATGCTTGTAATTGTAAGACATGGTGACAATTTTGGAGAAATGTTTACGGAAAGTCAGTGACTTCGGAGTATAATACACACGCGATATTACAATCACAACTTGACAAGAAAGCAAGAAAGGAAAAAGAAAACTTCTTATAACTACACAGACACAAAGGATAACATGAAGATCGCATACACAACACAATACATTGATATTTACTGGAATTCAGTGACATCGAAGTATAATACACATGCGGTGATACAATTTCACATTGACAAGAAAGCAAGAAAGAAGAAAGAAACATTCTCTTATCAACCTCACAAACACAAAAGGTAGCATGAAAGAGATCACACAAATAACGTTTCATATTTCTATGTCTGCAAGTCTATGATGATTCGAAATTCGTTCATCTATGAAGAAGTTGACGAGTTACTTTGTCGATAAATTGGTAATTTATTAACAATGTTTTGATTTATTGCGTATAGTAGTAGTCATAAATCACATTATTACCCATGTATATATCCATGATATAATAAAGCTGAAGCGTAGCAGCGTTATCGTTAGTTACTTTACAATGGCGTTGATTAGCTTGTTTACGGCTGTTAGATGGCGTGTTGCGCAATTTTCAAATAGTCTGGCGTGTTTCGTAAATTTTACACTTTGTTATTGCTATAAGTCAACTTGAGAAGTCTTTGATACGGGTGATAATAAAACTAATATTAGTTTAGATACGGTTCGAGTTAAAAAAGATATGCAAGTTTATGGTAGCCCGTGTTCGTATCAAAGAACGCTTCGGTAGCCGATTTGGAAAAGCGCTATTCTTGTAATCCGGAGATCCTGGTACAATTCCCAGTACAGTCATAGACATAAGACGTACCTTTATACCTGACGTTTCGACCGAGTCAGGGTAAAATGGTATGTCTATATTGTAAAAAAGTGGTTTACGTTAATCCTCATTATAAACCTTGGATTAAAATGGAACACGAGAGTTTAAAAGTGTATATAAGTACCTAGGCAAAGTATATGTTGTATTTTTCGACGCTTAGGTAGTTTTTTTTCTAACCTTCGATAAACACTTTAGCTTTTGACATAATTATGTCACCAGAAGGAGTGCCACACATATGGGACTCGCACTGAGCCACCCAATTCTTATCTAAGTTTGTGATCACCAACCCGTGTGCGTGAAGTGATGAATTAATAAACTACCCGAGGATGAAAAAATAATTTAAAAAGTTATCGGTTATTATAAGATGTTTTTAGTTAAGTATTATTTGAAATAGTGTTGAACATTTTCCATAAGCGCGTTTGGAGTTTGGACCCTTGCCTATCTCTTAACTGATCTTTAATATTTGTAATAATATTAAAATCGGATGTTAATGACATAGTTTTTGATATTGAATAAGCCAAAGTAGAGATGATGCAAAGTAGAGAGTTAAGCTTAAGCTCAAGTGGCAGAGGGCAGGGCACATCGCTCGCAGGACTGATGGCCGCTGGGGCGGACTAGTTCTCGAGTGAGATCCTTGGGGGAGGCCTTTGTCCAGCAGTGGCTATCTTTAGACTGAGAAGATGACGATGAAGGGTACATCGATCGAAGGGTCCTACGGTAAGTAAATATTATGCCTTAAGCTATGTATGACACATTACAGTGTGAAATCTGCAACAGCTGGTAGATAAACCATTCAACATTCAATATTTAAACTGAGTTTTATTTAACTTTAGTTGTATAACAAACACCAATTGTTTACAAACAGTTACACGTGCAGTTTTATCATAGTATTATTTCCTTGTTATCGCGTAATAAACTCAGCATCACACTATAATCACACTAATATTATAAATGCGAAAGTTTGTGTGTATGTGTGTATATTTGTTGCTTCTTCACGCTGCAACGGATCGATGGATTTGGATGAAATTCGGCATACAGATAGTTTATAACCTGGATTAAAACATACTATACTTTTTATCCCGATATTCTCACGGGAACGGGAACCACGCGGGTGAAACCGCGAGCGGCCGCTAGTAAATAAAATTTTACCATCTTGCCATATCAACTTACTACTGATAATAATATTAGAATCCATAATTTAAAATGCCTGTATTGAAAACGCCTAACGCTTGAAACACATATTTATTGAAATCAATAATGTTAGAATATGTAATTTATAAACAAAGTAGTGAGCTCGCAGCTTGAAAGGGTCTTTTAACAGGCTTCTGAAACCTTAATTAGCTAGTGTTCGTGCACTAAATCTATGTCTTCTAATCCATGCTATTAAATTACGCGATAATCGCGTAACTCTGTTCTAAGCCTACGGAATTCAAGCATTAAGTACTGCAGGGAATAAGATAGTATAGTTTTCTGTTTACCTTTTCTACTATGGAAACCATTAGGTTTTTTGTCTATAGGCACAACATGTATTAAAAGTAATAAAGATGTAAGTGTGGAAATAAATAAATAAATAAATAAATAAATAAATAAATATCATCTACCTTTGTGAGATTTCATACGACAAGACAGTTGGCCTTTCATAGCCTTACAATTTAAAAAAGATAAAGAATGAATACAATATCTTACGATCTCTCCTTTGATGACGAACTGGGCAATAAACGTTCGAGGAATAAAAGAAAAAAAATATATGTAAAAGAAACGCAAGTAAACCAACAGAGTTTCATTACAAAATCTTACGGTTTTAGAATCTCATACTGGCCCTGTGGGTGAAAAAAATAAAGACGCTGCTGTAGCTGTTTGTCTTGATTTTGTTGAAACATAACTGTAAAAGGACATTGGCAGGGTTTGGACCAAGTGCTGCCCAGACGTGGGAGTACTTTCAAGTGGTTGCTTACGTTACTAGTACATAAAAAATAATAATAAAAAAAAAATCGGTCCGAGGGTTACCGGCTAATTAAATATTTTGTTTTTAAGATTTCTCATGTGATTAAGGCATTAGAAAACGATTATTTTCTATTTTTTAAATGTTTACGCTGCTTCCATCATGCTCTCTCCCATGACGAGAACCTCGTGAAAGCTGAGAAAGAGAAACAAATCAAATATCTCGACTTAGCACATGAGATTGTCGACATGTACTCGGCTGTCATCGTGCCGATTGTTGATACGGCTAACGGCCTGATGGCCAAGAGCCTCAATCAACATCTCATGAGGCTCTCGTTAGGGGGCTGGATCAAGGGCCTGATTCAGAAGGCAGTTCTCCTCGATACTGCACGCATTGTGAGGAGGTTCCTGTCTCTGGAGCCCTAATCACCAGTAGTTTGGACCCTGGTCCCGATGCCAGCGGACCCCTATTTTTTATATTTTTAAATGTTTGTTTTGTTTTTAGAAAATATTTAAAAATGTAAATTAATATATAAAAAAATAAATAAAGGGAATGTATTGTAATAATAATGTAAATCATTGTTTAAAATAATTGCTGTTACAAAAAAATATATTGGAATAAGCCATTATTATAATTATTTTTATTTTTCATAAATGAAAATATTTTCAACAAGGAACAATTTTTTTTCTCAAGATCCCTGGGATAGATTTTGAAGCGCTTAGTTTTACAGACTAATGTTAGTATAAGGAACATAATGCACTATGTGTTCATTCTGGGCAGCACTTGGTCCAACTCCCATACAAAGACTGCCAATGTCCTTTTTGTATTGCTTTGATATTCCTACCAAAGACAATTTGTTTCAGACAAAAATAGTAACATTCAATAGTAATAATGTTTGAAAAAAGTGTTGAAAAAATATCCACGAGCGCGATTCGAATCCCGCACAAAATTTGCGTATACCTATATCATAAAGCTAATATACCAATATATTAACTTTATGGTATATTATAACCACTAGCTGACCGGCGGACTTCGTACCGCTTTGACAGTTTCCATGACAACAAAACAAACAAATCATTCGTCCGCTTATGAACACCTGTATCCCACGTATTGCAGCGACACCTACCGGGTCCAATTGTAAATCTAAACCATTCTCGAATCCGCTTGAACACACACAAAAAATTTCATCCAAATCGGTCCAGCCGTTTAGAAGGAGTTCAATTTCATACACACGCACAGAAGATTTATATATATAAAGATAATCATAAGTACTGATGTTGTTTCATGAATACTGAAACTAACTCGGTCTATTGGCAGCTTTATTGTATCCATAGAATAATCAAAACAAGTGTGTGAGTTACATAACACATGCATAGAGAATCACGATGGCTAGCCTCTGCGCCATGCCATCGAGATTCGATGGATCGAGATTGCTATTGCTAGCAATAGCAAGTTCGGGTTGTAATCTTACAAGTTAAGCAATTTTCGAAATGCTATGTTACTGAAAGGGTGACCAAATAGAAATATATTGAGCTTCTTTGTACTTTGGAAGGTTAAACCGTTTTGGCCCTGGTGTTGCTGTAAGATAGATAGCAGTTGTGAAAGCCCACCAATTATGACTTGCTCTCTCCATGTCCTATGTTGATGTTAGAAGGCCTTAGCCTACCAGTGGGACGTTTATTATGATGATCATCATCATCATCTCAGCCAGAAAACGTCCAATGCTGGACAAAGGCCTCACAATGATCTCCACAACGACCGGTTTTGGCTGCTCCTTAATGATGATGATATTGATATAAAATAAGATGCTTTGGCTATTTCAATACAGTGTAGCAATAAACAAATACCAACTGCCAACGAAACCAATCTAATATTAACTTCGTTTTTCCCTTTAAAAGGTAAGCTCGCTTACCTTATACATTTTTGCGGAGACATAATGTGACCTCCATCAGCCCAATACCACGGTGTCTCATGTTGAATTATACATTATCCCTTGGAAAATGTCAACCATTTTTATTACGAGGTCACGTTTTCCAGTTATTCTTAACTTCGGGCAAATGTTAGCAAAAAATAACAATGCGGTCGTCTCGTCATGTGTGCGTATCGTATATTGAGACTATGGTAAGATAGGTAAGATAGGTTGATGTTCAGAATATTAATTCTCGAATTATTTAAGCTAGAGTGTGTTTAACATTATCATATTAATATATCAAACCATTAGCTTAAACTTTGAAAACAATACAATTTAGAGCGCCCGATTAATGTTTTATGAAAAATACACGTCTTATTAAATAAGGTTAGTTATTGTGTCGTTTTACCGTGATCAGTGGCGGTAGCCAAATTAACATTAAGAAAACGATAGCGAAGTTCGAAAAGAATAAAATGATATGGGATTGACTTAAGCCGCGCTAAATCACGTGGTCAATCTTAAGCCTACTGCCTAGTGTGAGTTTCATTTGACATTCGATCACGTTAACGAAAACGAAAATTAGTATGGCAATGAAGTAGCGCCTCCTGGCGACATACGAGAAGAGTTACAATTTTGCCATACAAATTTTTGTTTTCGTAAACTTAATCGAATAAATACGGATAGTAAACCAAAATTACAATAGACGCGTATCTGTGCTAATGGGCCCCATAAGTTAACGGAAAAAAGCAAAATCTTTTAATTATATAATAAATCCAGCAGTAGGTATGTTGATGTGGGCTGAGAATGATGATAATTAATGAAAAACTAAAAAGGCCATACAAAGAAATAAACACCATTTATTTATTTACATTTTTTTTTCGATGGACAGATTGGTAAACAAATTTTTCAATGACACTGTCATACATAATGAACGGATTTTGTCAAGTCAGCTTCTATGTTAAGAATAGCTTAACTGTTTACACATTCTTCGCTTAAACAGGAACGTAGATAATTTTTTAATATTTTAAGTACCTACGGAAAAAGAACGTTCCGCACTGCAATTTGTCACCGCAGTGCACATAGAAGTATGCGTAATGCTATTTTAGTATATGGAAATGAAATTCCTTCAAATCCATTTCTTTAATAAATAAGTTAAGTTGCCTTAAACTCATTTTATTTTCATGAGACGTCAAGAATTGTTTTAAAAGAACACATTCTTCTTGTAGATCATCCGCCAGATCAATCGGGTATACTTTTTGGAGTTTTATGGCATTCTAACTTCTGCTTCAGACATTATATGTACTTATCCAATTTGCAAAAGCAAAATTTGCGGTTACAGCGCGTCATACCAAGTTTTGCGCTTCCATAGACCGCATATTGGGAAGAAAGAAGGTATTAACCCTGAGGTCACGTCCTTGTAACAACACTTCTCTATCGCGACCCTCATTGTCTCGTTTCTTTCTCTTAATAATTCTCTTGTGACTGTTTCTGTATTTTTCTGAGGATTTGCTTTTACCAGCCTCTTCAAAAGTATCAAAAATTTTCCTGTTGATTTTCTACAAAAGTAATGAGCGACTTGTAAAGCCTGGAAACTATCTCTACGTCTGTGTCGACACCTTGTAGAATTTTGGAAACTATATTAAAGTGTTTGTGCCCCGCTCCTCACCCGCTTTCGCCCATGGATATGAACGAAAACGACACGAGCAACTTCAAAACATCCCGACTAGTCCCGAGCCGCGCGCGACTGAGTCCGACCGCACGCCGCCGACGGCTGGCTTGGTCAATAAATGCCTAATTCTTAAAATGCCTAGCATTCTACAAATGCCTTTTTTGATATCCCCGCGTCTTGATGTCTACCAAACTTACAACCGTTGAGTTTTAGTTATTGTTAATTAGGTAGGCTTTTTTTAATTTCTTCAGGCATATAAACAAAAAAAAAGGCGCAGAAAGCTGAGCGCGAGGTGCGGCTCACCGTCCCATGCCGGGCCCATGGCCCATATGGCCCTAGGGTAAATACGCACCTGGGCAGGTACCCATCACAGGTAAGAACAAGAACAAGGTTAAGAACACTTTCTGCCACTAATAAATAAATAACTCTGCAGCTAAATACCCAGAAAAGGTGCTGGCACCTAGCCAAGAGTCGAATTTGGAAATCTTGGCTCTCACTGAAGCGGATTGAAGGAATTTGTTAAATAAACCGCAAATGATATTGTAAGGTAGGGAACAAGACAACCCAATGAGCCATAATAAATCAGTAAAATACATATCTAAACAGATATACCTAAGAGAAAAGACATGGACTCGTGTGTTTTTTTACTGAGCACCTTTTCGGTCTGTGGCTTATCTTTTCCTACACACGCGACAGATATGACTATTTTCATTTTCACTTAAACTTCATTTGGACGTAAGTACATCGTTATTGTAAAAGTTATTTCTTTATTAGTGCATAAGAATTGAGTTTATGAATAGCTCAAGAAAAATTGCGGTCAGTTAAGTAGGTAGCACAGGTAGGTACCTATATAATACAGTTATAAATCATTGATCAAGATTTGGAAATAGGTCAGCAAAGCATTGACTCTACTGGCCGAATGGCTGAATTAATGGCCGAATGTCGAAAGTGTTGTTTGTTTTGATACCAAAACTTGGGGCGCGTAGCGTTTCCTTCCTCTTGCAACACCTCTGTATAAATAAATATGTACTATTACGTTAAATTCTGAAATGTAGGTAACTATTGAGAGTAGCTAGTTTCGATAGAAAACAGAAAAAGTAAAATAATTCAGTTAAAGAATTAGGAATAGCTTTTTTCTTCGGGGGTAGTTGTTAAAGAAACATCTGCTTAAACTGCTCTATATATTTTAATTAATAAAATACAATAATCCACTCTTTAACTCGTAAATCCAGTGTTTGTTTACGGAACTCAATTTTTAATGACAAATAATAATTAGCACATAGTACCTGCTGGTGAGAGTTATCAAGTATAGCACAACTACATCACATTTTGCACTTTTCATTTCTTCACAGCACTTCTAACAAGCACTTGAGAGAGGATGGAGGCCCTACAGGAATCGTTGGCTCAACTCCTGGACATGTTCACTCGGCGTATGGATTCCTACCAGGGAGAGCTTCAAAACGCAGCCCCATCCATGAACATCTCTGACTTGGCAGCTGATTTCACAGCGTTTAGGGCGTTTATTATGACTGCTCTGCATACGTTACAAGACCAAGTCAGCTTCCTTGCACGTCAAGTGGATGGTATAGAGATGAGGAGCCGGCGCAAGATGTTGCTGATTCATGGGCTGCCAGAGAGACAGACGAGGATGCGGCTGCGGTTGCTGTTGGCGCTGTCGTCGGCCGGATGAAACTGTCTATCTCGGCTAAGGATATAGGCCGATGTCATCGAATGGGCCGCACGACTGCAAGCGATCGGCCGCGAATGATGTTAGTGAAGCTGCACGATCTCATTGTCCGGAACAAGATTAGGCATGCCAAGACCACCCTAAAGGGTTCGGGTATTACGATCTCCGAGTTTCTGACGAAACCCCGGCATGATAACTTTTATGGCAGCGCGTCAGAAATTTGGTGTCACCAAATGCGTTACGCGCCAGAGATTCGTTTTCATTGTGAGTCTTGACGGGAAGCGCAGCCGAATAAGCTCACTTGCAGAGCTGCAGAAGATCGCGGTGGTGGATGCATCTAAGCCTGTGGCTGCTGCGGCTAGGGTGCCAGAACCTACTGTGCTGAAAACGAGGCGAGCCGATCGGTAAGTAGTAAACACTTTTTTGTGTTACTATCAACTTTGTTGTGTTGTGTTGTTTTCGTTTGGCGGACATCTTCTGTGGACCCGATTTCGTCATTACAAGCAAGGTAATACATTACCCTCCTCTTGCTATTTTTATTTAATTAATTATCTTAATTAATGGCTTCGTATTCATGCATTCTAGCATTTAGCCAATTTCAAGTATTTTTCATTTCATCGCTTCTTGACTTATTAATAGTTTCATCTTCCCAGCATGTTGCGAAGCACGGTCAATGCTCGGCCGACGCTTTTTCGTATCATAATCTCATATTCTAGTCCTATAAAGTTCGTCCTCCTAAAGCAAAACCACAAGTTCTTCAGCGCAATTTTAGTGGTATGGATCAACAAGTGTTCCGTGATGACGCTTGTCCTGTTAAACAGCTCAGTCTGTCGATGAACAAGTTAATATTTTTAACTCACTTGTAACCCAACTGTATGACAAGCATAACAATTTCGAGCTGTTAAGATCAAGCACCTTCCTGCACCATGGCTAACTGACGATATAAAGGTGTTGATGCATAAAAAAGCCACTGCGAAAAGCAGATTTAAACTTCGACCAAATTACCACAATAGAGAAAATTATTCTAAGGTTCGTAATCGCTGCAATAGGGCGTGTAGATATGCATTACGCCACCACATATAATACATAACTCAGTAGAAAATATCGACACTTCAAAAGTTTGGGAATTTCTTAGGTCGCTTGGAATTGGTAAGGCAAGACATAATTCTATTATAAATAATGTAAATATTGATTCACTGAATCTCCATTTCTCCTCTTTATCGTTTATCAGTGCTGCCGACAAAGCCACGTTGCACAAATTGCCTACCATACCGGCTCTTAATTTTACTCCCTTTGCATTTGACCAACTATCGGAATGAGATGTTAAGAAGAGCTGTTATCAATAACTTCCAATGCGATGGGTAGTGACGGTATTAGCCGCAATATATTAGTACCGATCCTTGACATCATCCTTCCAGTCCTAACATTCCTTTTAACAGTTCCATCTTTAATGCAGTTTTACATCCTCTTGGAAAGACGCTCAAATAATTCCTCTACCCAAAAAAAGTAAACCTAAATCAGTTACTGAATACCGACCCATTTACATTCTTCCTTTTTTATCCAAAGTCCTCGAGCGCCTTGTCCACAACCAAATCAGTAAGTTCCTTTCTCGTCATAATCTCCTCAACCCATTCCAATCCGGATTCCGTCCAGGCCACAGCACCGTCACTCCTTTGGTTAAGATCACCGACGACATCCGCCTTGGAATGGAAAACGGCCACTTAACTGTGCTAACTCTACTGGACTTCAGCAATGCTATTTCGTTAACTTTGACATTCTTTTCCACTCCGATAAGTTTGAGATTCTTTGAGCTTTACTTCGATTACTTAATATATTTCCAACGGCAACTGATTGGTTTTAAAGTTATCTGAATGGGCGAAGGCAGCGGTTAGTCTTGAAGAGAAGTTCTCTCCATGGTGTGTGTGGCTCGACGGCTGGTGTCCCTCAAGGTGGCATATTGTCTCCTCTTCTGTTTGCAACCTTCATCAACTCTATTTCAGAAAGGCTTTTTACTTCTATACCACCTTTATGCAGACGATTTACAAATATATTGTTATGCACTACTGGTCAATCTTTCCAAAGTTATATTGACTACCAATGCCAATCTGGGACTTATCGTTGATTGGGGTCAAGCCTTCGGACTTAAGAGTCAATCCTGGAAAAACGCAGACTATAGTAGTTGGCACCGCCAACTTGGTAGTTCCAGATTGCTCTCTAGGGCGACTGGGAAACCCTCCCTAAAGTTAACTTTGATGGCGTGGACATTCCTTTAAGTCAATCTGTCACAAATTTGGGTGTGGTCATTGATAGTTGCTTGGGTTGGGGGCCACAACTGCAAGCTATTAGCCGCAAGCTTTGCGCATTGTCAGCATCCCTGAGAAGGTTGCGCCACTTTTTACTTACTGCCACTACAATTGCGCTAGCGCAATCTCTGCTGCTTCCAGTTCTAGATTATGCTGACGCCTGCTATCTTGATCTCACAAAGGAGCAGCTAAAAAAAAAATTGAGCGTCTTCAAAATGTTTGTATTCGGTTCATATTCGGCTTCCGCAAATATGACCATGTTTCTGAGTACCACTTAAAACTCAAGTGGCTTCCTATTCGTCTTCGCCGGAATACTCATATACTGTCCCTTCTTTATAACATATTGTTTAATCCCACCTATCCTTCTTATCTTTTGGAACGTTTCAGTTTTCTTAAGGTTTCTTTATTGTTAAGGTTCGCGCTCATTACGGTCATCACAAGACTTAAGCCTTAAAACACCCCCACACAGCACCACCTTTTATGATCATTCTTTTACCGTCCAAGCTGTTCGTCTCTGGAATTCGCTTTCAGTTCCGATCAGGCGTGCGAAATCCATTCACTTATTTAAAGAGCTCGTGAAAAAATTCTACCTTTCCGATTAACCCTGCCCTGTTGCAAAACTGCCATATCCGCTACTTTCCTACCTGAGACTACTACTATACTATACTACTTTAAGTAGGTTTATTTATATATGTTAACATTATCATTATTATTATTATTTTGCTTCATTTATAAAATACACATTATTCTAGTATGTTTTCATAGTTTCACCTCTGATCTTAAAGTTTATTAGCTCTCTCCATCCGACTGGTTGTCTGGAAGAAATCGCTTGAAAACGATAAGACTGCCAAATTGTAACTTTATAATATTTTTTTTCTTTTGTTCATGTTTATTTATGTTTTATAGTGTTGCAATAAAAGTATTATCTATCTATCTATCTAATAACTGTTCGGGTTAAAAAAAAATCATTGCTTACATTATAAATTAGATTGAAAATATAGCAGAGCTTTGAACCCACATCATCACATAAGGATTCTTTTGATTACCTACTAAAATGTAGTAACAAAAAAGAGAAAAGTTGACAAACGCTGAGAAATACAAAGAAATCCACAAAACAAATAAGATGTTGCCTATAGACAACTTTTCTTATCCCACCTTCTGAAATGGAGTGAATAATGTCTCCTGCATGCAACGCTGAAAATAGCATGCACATGCTGATAATTAACTTTGAATAAAAATATCAGGTATAAAAATTCCGGCGTTTGGTGCCGAAATAGAAATAGCTTGTCTCTTACAAACAGTAAATACGGCAGGTGCCATTTACCAATTTACCAGTAATACAGATTAAATAATAGTTTCAGTAGGTTAAACGCGCGCTTACATAATTGCATTGCAAAAGGTATACAATACAATGCATTTTCCCGAAATACTTAGTTCGGATTTATTAAGCCTCACAGTTACAGTGACAAATTGCAATTTTACGTTCTACACGATATGAACGAAATAGAAGGGAATAATGCAGCGATACTCTATTGCAAATTTTAAAACACTAGCTTGAGGTAATGTTACTAAAATTCATATATCTTGAAATGAAACAACTTTTACGGATCTACTCGCGTTTATTTTACACATTACAGGGAGTCTCCCTGTGACCACGGACCTTGCAAAGGGTTCGAAACGTCAGGATAAACTTTAAATAAGTAATGTGTAAAATAAACGCAAGTAGATCCGAAAAAGTTGATCATTTCAATGTGTAGTGTTCGCGTAAACTATAGAAAACAATTAATATATCTTGTTTCATAAACGGACTGATATTAAATAAATATTTTGCTTCAATTTAAGGCTGTAATTATAATGGAATCTTATCGATTTCGGTACACGTGCCATAACAGATCTTCACGATAACCAACAATAATAAACGGGAACGGCACAACACAACGTCATTCATGTCAGATATTACAATGTCCTTAGCTATCGGGTTCAATGTTCATTTCGAAACAAGTGCAGTGGACTGCACATCAACAAATGTGAAACGAAATGACAGTGGCACAGCGAAATGACCGGAGCTGCACCACTGCACTAGTCACCTCGCTCCTCGGGGAAATCTACCTACAGCAAATTGTGGGTCTTCGGAGTTGCGGCTAATAACTGATGAGATAATGAGAAACGAACTATTATAGTAACAACACGATCGAATGTGGCTGAAGCTTGGAATAGATATTTCGTGTTTTGCTCCCGTCATGGAATATTCATTTCAAATTAGAGTAAAAGTACAATACTAATGTAATGTAATATGGTCAAAGATACAAAACTATTCGAAGCTTAAATTATAATAAATATAATAAATAATATATTAATACTATCTATATATATAAT
This sequence comes from Eudonia lacustrata, assembly GCA_947562085.1. Taxonomy (NCBI): domain Eukaryota; kingdom Metazoa; phylum Arthropoda; class Insecta; order Lepidoptera; family Crambidae; genus Eudonia; species Eudonia lacustrata. The sequence goes on along the minus strand of OX387318.1, from coordinate 11,843,669 downwards.
AGCTTATAAATATAATGTTCATTGAAAAAAAATGCTAAGAAGAATAATGATATGAAAACATTTTCATACCATTCAAATCTTAATCGACAGAGACATCCCCAAGGACCTACGAGTAAATGTATGAAAGCTTTACTATTATTTTATTAGGTAGTTTGGTTTAGACTAGACCGTTTGGCTTTAATATTAATACGCAGTAGTTCATTGGCATGTGCCAAGGTGGTTTGTAACGAATGCTGGTAAGCACCGACAGTTCAATAATCCTATGAATCAGCCGTCATTTGTCATCGATCAAGCGACACACAAATAAAGCATACGTCATGTCTTAACAACTGATTAAACGGACTTCTTGGCGGGAAAATGAAGAGTCATGTCTGCGGTTGTTTGATTTTCTAAAATTTGTGTTATGTCGAATATAATGTGAAATAATGGTGGATTATTAACAGTTAAGTGTTCGCGAGTGTGCATGAGTGTTAGCAAATGAAACGAAACAGTGCAACGTCACTTTTCAAATTCTCTCAAGAAGTCCCCGTGAAGACTTAGTAAAGCCCCACATCTATACTTTACTGAGATACTCGAGGGGTTGGGGGGTATATCATTTCTCACTTCCCATTTCTATTATCATTCATCATCATCATACAGGAAGGAAATATAGTTTTTTATGTATTACTTGTAAGAAAAATTACTTTGACACTGGCTAAAAATCGCACGAAGCCATCAACTAAAAGGAAAAAAAACTGATTAAACAAAGGAACAACATTGCAAAACTTGTTTTTGAACAGAATTTTCGGATTCAGATTACTAATTTGTATAATAACTTGTTACAATATTTTTTTATTGTATGGTCACCTCCTAAAGTGACAGAAACACTTTTTCGAAAATAAAAAAAATCCCATATATCTTTCATTTTTAGCACTTAAAATTTTATGTCAAATATATCTCCATCGTCAGACATATCGATAAGTTTTGTCCCTTTCATTTTTATGTCGTATGGCATAGAATAGGCATCTTATTTGCAGACTAAACCTCCAACTTGAGGAAACTGGTCATTAAGGAATGAAAAATCTTTAACTCCTACCCGAAGCAGAATTTCAGAACGTAAACAACTAATTTGCAAATGGTTGCCAAGTAGCGACTGCCACAGATCACCGAGTTGAAACTAACAAGTTGGCATCAGTATGTGGATGACGAAGACTGCGCTTCCGTCCATTCAGCCGCGGTATGAATTCTGATATCGTGAGCAATAAATATCGGAATACCGGTGCATTTCCAGAAACAGAACACGCGAGTGTCTTGATGCACTCTCATTTAAACAAAATTTTATAAAACAACCGTCATGAAATCAAAAAGTCGTATAAAAGTTGGAAAAATAAAGAAAGAGAAAAAGTTTTGGAAACCTTTTCAAACAACAATTTTATTTTTATTTTATTTTATTATTATGGTCCCTAATCCCTCTATATACCGGGCAACACAACCCCTGGTCTTGTCCTAACTGCCAGCATCTCCGGAGGCAGCTCACTGCTCACGCCTACCCGCCTGGTCCTTCGGAAGCAGTCACTGAGGCAGATCGGATTCACACCTGCTGCGCAGACTACGGCCCGGGTCTAGGCTGACCTAGGAGACGAACTGCGCACGCGAATTCAAGATTCCCAGAAGCTAAGTCCCCTTATAAAACCGCGCGACAGTACTGAGTTTAGTACAGTTTACATCTTTAATTCCTCTTCTAGAACCTGGTGGTGCCTAACACTCCAGCGTTTCAGAGGCCGCCTACATAACCTAACTAATAATAACTTATAAAAAAGTCTATACCGCCAAATGAAGATTAAAACTAATTTAATTAAAATATATGATGTTAAATGTTGAATGTCCAAACAAAATTTTATAAATTCATCATTAATTAAGTCTCAATTAATATAATCTTTAAACAACTAGACATCAAAGATAGAGAAAGATAAGATGGTCAAGATGATCTATGTCCAGCACAGGGACAAACATGGTCCTTCTCATATCCAAAGATAAGACAATGCAAATAAATAATATACTGAAAGACAAAGAAAATCCAAAGGTTATTAAAATAAAACAAAAAACCCGACTGCTAAAACAACTACTTCTATAAAAAAATAACTGCAAAGAGAAAAAACAAACTCTACGATCCCAGAATTCAAGTTGAGCAATGTTGAATGCAACGTGAAATATTTCCTTGTCCGATACCTATACTTAAATAATAAAATCTATAATAAATGAGTACATATTTATAAATACATTGAATATTGATAGTTGTCGCAGACGGGGACAATCATCAACTAAGCGGCCGTGGCTAGCTCAATTATATCATAGATTTTATTATTTAAGTCTATGTATCGGACAAGGAAATATTTCACGTTGCATTCAACATTGCTCAACTTGAATTCTGGGATCGTAGAGCTTGTTTTTCTCTTTGCAGTTATTTTTTATGTTAGTCCGGTTTTTACGATAATGGTTTTTTATATAAGTAGTTGTTTTAGCAGTCGGGTTTTTTGTTTTATTTTAATAATTTGGTTTATTTCAAACTTTTTACTTTTATATTATTAAGTATATTCCGGATTTTTTTATAGCCTACGTCACTTCCACAGTCAAAACAAATCTAACGACACCTCATATGTTAAAATCCACCATGTCGTTTGGGCTGTAGGGCGTGCCAAAGAAATAGACGTATACATACATACACTCGAAAAACATAACCCTCATTCTGACGCAGTCGGGTAAAAAGGCATGTGTGTACACTACTTGCAGCAGTTCGCTGCCTGCTGTATCCATTGAAATGCAGATTTCAGGCCGCATAAAGAGTTCAGGCCCGTTCATGGTTCATATCAGCGGAGCTCCGCTTGCAAATTCTAGTGGTGAAGTTTTTTCTTTCCTTTTTTTTACCGCGGGTGGAGGGCGTTGAACCGTGCAACAGTAGGTGGGAACAAAAAGCAACTCGACAAAAAAAACTGTAACCACGGCAGAGGATCTCCGGTGTACGTAGCAATTAAACTACCTTTAGGAACATTTTCATTAAGAATTTAGTTCGAATGTAGATAAGAATTGAGCAAGTCATATCAAAAGATGAATGCTCTAATAATAATTGAAATGTTCAGGATATCATTTTTCAATCGGACATTGTTTGCAGTAAGGGTAAAACATAACATACTCACCTCCTAGAAAATTGGCAAACACAGTTCAAAGTGGTTTAAAATTAAAAAGATCAACATGCTCCACATAAGTTTTAAATAAAACTACCAACAACATCGACGTTTAGCAGAAACACTTAGGTATATGTGGGATAATTGATTGAAAATTCTCAAAACAGTTTAGTAAAACAGAGAAATGCTCCATGTAAACATATAAACGCCTTGTCAATTCATAAATCTCACGGCACCAAGTGGGCGAGTGTTGTTTCACATGAATCTTGGTTCGAATACTTTCTGAGTACATTATTATTTATTATGGTTATAATCATCGTGATTAATCTATAAACGTCCTAACGTCCAATCTGTTCCAGGTCATTCCGAATGGATAAGACATGGGAGATCGAGCCATCGATTTAAAGCGATCGGTTGTTAATTTTCAATTTATTTATTTATTTTTTATTCTTTACCGCAAAAAATACAGCAAAAAGCGGACTTAATGCCCTGAGGCATTCTCTACCAGTCGCCCAGTAAGGGTATCAAGAGAAAAAGAATAAAGCAAAAGCAAAGTGGCGTTCGGCGGCTGCAGATTCATCTTTGCAGATGAAATACCACAAATTTAATAGATAACACAACGCTATAGTAAATTTTTACTTTTTATTTTCAAGTGCTAATTGCTACATTGAAGCTAAATTAAATATTTATAAAATTTATAAAATACAGTGAAAAAATTAAAGGATTAAAATTAAAATAGCGGTCAGTGCCCGGATTGCGGAAGACCCAGGTTCGATTCCTGGCTGGGTCGGGTAGGCGTTTAATTTTTTGTAGGGTATCTTAAATCTGCATGGAACTTTTGATGTTTCTTTAATGAAATATGTTGCGTTTGATAGTATTAAGGTTAATGTTAAGTTGTTGACATTGAATGGGCGCCTTTGCCTTTCAAAGTAAAAAAGTAAATAGTGTTGAATAATTTCGGCGGGCTGGTTAGTAGAACCACGATAGCTCAATTGGGAGAGCACCTGACCCGGTATGTCAGAAGGGTTCAAATCCTGCTCGTGGAATTTTTTTCAACGTTTATGTTTTTGTAATTTGTTCGCAATAAAATTTGCGTTATAAATTATATAAACATTTATAAATAGCTTGCCTACTTCTTAACTGATCTTTAGTATTTGTAAAAATACGACTACGAATAAGACTCAACTGAAAACATTCTTTGTAAATAAAATATAAAGACATGTAATATAAAATATACAAATACATAAATTCTATATTTACTAACTAATATTAATTATTAATTAACTATATGAAATAACTAACAATTAATTTACTTTTGCAACTATATATTGTACTCAAATAAAGAGATAACTGTTTTAACAGTTAATAAAATGCAGTATGCCCTAATGCTGCTTTATTCAGGGGCAATAAAATGGCGCATTGTCACACAATGGTACGAAAAATATTGGCGTAGTCCGAAAGCATAACAATAGGTATTTTGGCGTAGCTGTCTAACTTAAATAGAACTAATTATTTAATAAATATCTTACCGCTAAAGAGCGCAAGAGCCTACAACAGTAAAGAGTGGGAAGAACCCCATAAAATCTTCTAACTACGCACTTTTTACAGTGGTAATTCTCTTCGTTGTGGTTTGGTGGTCTAATTAACACCGAATCTGACTGACAAAGTCAAGAATCGTGCTACGGTGCTTGACATTGTCAGTTAACAAAAAATAACAGGTATATAACAAAGGCTGATATTCTCACAAAACAGCGTCACAAACTGTGATTTAAATATAAGATTTTATGTATTCATAGATTATAATATACTGTACCTATTTTCCTCTTTAAAAAAGAGATTTGCCATAATCAGTCATCATAGTTGTCTTTTGTATAAGACTCAGGTGCGCTCCTGCGTGGAGTATTGCTCTCATCTTTGGGACGGATCCGCCAAGTACTTGCTCGAAGCTCTTGACAGGTTGCAGAGACGTGCTGTCCGTATTATCGGTAACGATGACGTTACAACCAGTCTGGAGCCGTTACAGCTACGTAAGGACATTGCTTCCCTTAGTGCTTTCTACCGCCTTTACCACGGTGAATGCTCTGAGGAGCTCTTTAACCTCATTCCTCCCTCTCCATTCCTTTCCAGATCGACGCGTGCAGGTCTGAGAAGCCACCCTCATACCGTGCTGACCATCAAGACACGTACCTAAAAGTTTGGACAATCGTTCCTTTGCCGAACTGCCCGTATGTGGAATGCGCTTCCCGCACACGTGTTTCCCTCCTCTTTCTCTCCCGGGTTATTTAAGCGGGGCGTGAAAAAGCATTTATGCAGGCCGCCATAGTGTGAGCGTTCGGCATAGCGTGGTAGCGCTGTGATGAACGCTTTCACTTCTTGGGCTTCACTGGCTGCTTTTCATCAGGCAGGGTGAAGCCATTATGGCGTGTCACAATAAAAAAAAAAAAAAAAAACAATTTTAACTTTTAAGTGGCGGATTGGTGGGTATAGCTGGAAGACTTTGTAAATTTCATTAAGGACGAAATTTTCAAAAAATTCACAAGAAAGCGAGGTGAGGTCTAGAGAGAGACGTCGATCACTTCACTACTGCCTGCAACTGCAATGCAAGAAGGAAGCCGCAGGCGCAGCGAGCGGAACCTTTGAAAACGGGCAATGTTCGCCGCACCGTCTCGGGTCTGTAGAATTCTAGTTTATGGCTTTGTGGGAAAACAAGACTAGATCCAGCAATGGATGCCATTAACACAACATGCTTTGTAGGAAATGACGATAATAATGCGTAAAACCGTATATATTTTTATATCTAATAAAATGGTAATTGTACATCTAATATGAATAGGTACAATCAAGACTGGCTGACTTTTCCCCAAAAAGCTAGTTTAAAATGAACTAAGACAGAAGAGTTGGAACGAAGTCAAACTATATAGCGACAAACGCTTAAATAAGACTTGTTTGAGAAAGTAAACCATTTGCGAATAAATCGCGTGGAAACGGCACGAGTTTTCAGTTCGGGCCAATTTTGGAAAACTGGGTCGGGTCATGGTGGTTACTAAATAGATTTCGAATAGGAAGCAACTCAAACTACATAATGAGTGAATGTTAAAAAGAGAAGAAAAAAGAGAAACTTACTTTAGCGAATATGAGTATTGATGCAATTATTAAAATAAATTGTCGAAGCCAATTTCAGTTTCTATCGTAATAAAGTAGAAGACATAATACTCTTATTAATTCTGTCTTCTGTGGTATTAGATTAGATTGAATTGATAATAAATTCTAGCACAAACAGACGAGGACAAATTGAAGATTCACATAAAATAAAAAGTTAATGCCAACAATAAGGGTTGTTCTACTCATTGGTAATGAAAAACTTTCTGAAAAAAGTAGTTAAATTAATTGTCTTCTACCCACCTAAATGCAATAGGCCTGGCAACGGGTGCAACATGCCCCAAATACAGTAGGTACACTCATTTGACCCAGATCTTGGCTGTGACGTCACTGCGGGGAATGGCGGGGATGCGCGCCGGAGAAAGTCAATCGACCCCCATTGTGACGACAAAGGGGGTGAAATTGCAGGCCATTTCTATGCATGGGCTTAAAGCATTATCTTATTATGTTCAGCAGCTTCACTTACACGTTACATTATTGAGATGCTTTGACAAAGTTAAGTGTTTAGCGACAGTTGTTACTGCATGTACCAAGACAAACTAAACCGGAACGACTGTTTGTAGCTTCAGAGAATCCAAATCTATTTTTGCGTGGCTTCACTAAATAGGAGGCATCTTCGGAAGACCAGTGTCAGACCTCGTGTCATTACAAAAGTGCTATGACATTATGCTGAGAAGATGCCCTTTTAGTATCATAGGTAGTAGTAAATAGTATCTATTTATTATGAATGTTTGAATGTGTCATTTTGTGATACTGAATTAATGTTTTTCTATTTCTAACGCAGTACAAGCAGGTAGGTAAAACCTGTCGTTTCCAAACTTATTTAGCGAACACCTCACTTTATTCTGAATCAAAGGAGTATTTAATTCCATTCCAGTGACAATGTCACCACAAACCGCACAAAAGGTCACAGTACGAGCGCAAGAAGTGTTATTGTGACCGGGCAGGGTTCGTTGCACTTTTATTAACAGGTGCTACAATGGAGTAAGCCGAGACGTGGTGCGTGCCTGCCCGCTGTTAAACCGCAATTCACTTGCTGGACCGCAAACATTAAGCTTTCCACCCGTTTTAATTTAAATGAAATTTAGAAAGATGAGAGCGAGCTTTCTTCATTCGACCACGTTAACGAAAACAAGATTTTTTTTGGTAGTGAACTGCAACTGCAACGAGTGAAAATTGCAACTCTTGAGGAATTGCAATTTGGCCATACAAATTCTCTTTTTTGGATAACGTGACCGATAGCATGAAACTCGCAATCAGCACTATCATAATACTTTTTTAAAGTTCTTTAATGAGCTGGACTTCTGAATCCGAATTGGCCCGAAGTACTCACGAAAGAGATAAAGTGGAAAAAGGGAAGTGAGGCGTTTGACCTGCAGTGGGTGTAAGTAATGGCTAAATAGAATAAGACTAGAATTTTGTTTTTTCCTGGATCGACAGAGAAAACATGATGTCGATTTTAGAGTTATCTTAAACTGCATTTCTAGATTTTTAGAAAAATTTACCGTGTCCGTGTTATGACCCGGTTATTTTCCACACAAAGAAAGTACCTATTGTTGCTTTGGTGTCATCCTGTGCGAATTGCAATAAATTATTTTATTTACGTAAAATGTTCATAACGGTAGTAGTTTATTATTGTGCCACTTCCTGACACAATAATATGGTTTTAGGTAATTGTCCTGGTAATTGCGTTTTGAGTTTGCATTGCGGTAAACGACTGCCATATTTGTTTTTGGAAAATGATCGGGGTAAATTCGCGATGTAGTTTGCGCGTTTAAATGAACTACCACATTCTAGTAATGAGTGAAATGTATAGCTAAAGTAAAATACTAATGTAGTATGCAAGAGGCATACATCCAGTAGTGGATTGACACGGACTGCTTATGAAGATGATCATTAATCTAAAACAAATATTAGTTAGGTACACGCAAACTTTTTAGTACCTCTACATACCTACATAGGTACATAATATACAACATAGCTATCAATCAACAACATCAGCCTATATTAGTCCACTGCTGGACATAGGCCTCCCCTAATGAGCGCCATAGCGCCCTGTCCTCGGCTTAACATAGCTATGTTAGATGACAATTTCACTCCGGCAAACGTCGTCTAACATGGGTGTGGTGGTGGTAACCTAAACTTAGGGGCCATTGACAATTATTTATTCTGTGCCATTGACGAACTCGGGCATAAGGTACTTTTTTATCCTACGTTTCGGCCGGGTTGCACTGTATGTATAGTATACCCGTTAAACATTGAAATAATATAATATAACAAACATTAACCACATACTTACATTAACAAACATTATAATGGAACGAGAAAGTTTAAGAAAAATAATAATGTATTTATAAAAAAAGGTTATAAAATTTCCAGTAAAACCAGATGCTATGTTGCGTGCGGATAATAATAATAACTTTTAAAAAGTGTAGTCGTGGTTTATAAAAAATTACAACACAATATGCCTGGCTACTGGTTGGCTAAAATATGGTACATCAATCTAGCGCACCAATCACGTATTCATGGCTGAACATCTGAAGCAAGCAATTTGGCAAAAAGGTGGAAATGGACCTCTGCCCACGCGCGCCCAAACCTGTTATCAAATTAGCGGTAATGACTTGGAAATTTCGAGAGATGGCTGAAAGTTTGGAGGACTCTGGATTGTATGTCATAATCAACGATAATAATAATAACACTTAGATGTAATGGAATCACAGAGGAGCTATGTGGTGGCGACCGGCGGCTTATGAAAACGTAACATACAAGTATTACTGTGGGTAGTTGTATAAGGTGGGCACTGGGTGGGTTGACACTGGTCAAAGACATTACAATAAACGTATAAACCATGTTTGTTTATAGAATAGAATAGAATAGATTAGAATTTTATTAAAATTTGAGATATGTATTTCTCATTAGAACCAGTTTTGAAGTTGTGGATCCACAATAAGAACTTTCCTTCTCAGTAGATCTATATACTTAGTATACAATGCAGTGTGAGGAAAGTCGTCGAAATCGGAAATTTGCCGTTATGCTCAATTATGCATAGGCATTTAGATAAGGAACGCTAGAGTAGAACACCCAGTTGCCACTTCGCTTTAGTTTTGGTGCTAGTTACATGGTACCAATGTTCGCGATTTTTTTCGTCCCCAAAACGAAAAATATATTTTTCTGAAATTGTCACTTTATATATTAAATCTTATATTGTACCAGATAGCCTATTGGACAAGGTTTATTTGAAGCGTTTTTGCTACTCTCTCACATGAATACTTAAGCTTAAAATAAATAATTTCAATACATTAAATTCTATTTTTTTCTCAAAAATTACGCAAAGTTGCCAACCAGTCTTCACTGCAAATTGAAGATTTACAAGCATTCTATGCTCACAAAAAAAAAATACACGCCAGATCCGTGGAACTTTTGAGTAACATAGATTTAAAAATTTGTGCTAAGGTCGCCATCACACGAATTATAATGAACGCCTGTAACTTTGCAATGGCAATGACTCTTGTAATAAATTGCTCCTTTTTTATCAGAACTGACAGTGAACTGACTTTCACAACGTAAGTTAATGGAATCGTAGGCAATATATCTAAACATTATAAAGTAAAATTTAACGAAAAACAGAGATATTCATACCTATTTAATGAGTGGAAACTTTTTCTTTGGTGTAAAAGTTTAAGTGTAAAGTTTTAGTTTAACAAATTGTAAACTGTATGTTTCCCTTAAAAATAATAAAATAAAAGAGTTTTAAAAAGTTCAATGAAATTTATTAAAAAGGACAGTCAATTGATACAACTAATAACGAGGTCTAGTTAACATTATAGATTAGTTATTTATCTTATCTATTTCTTCTCGGACAAGGCATAACATTTCAGTATTCTCGTCATCATTATCATTTGTAACATTAGTGTTGACTTGTTCTCCAGGTATCGATTCCCTGTATCCTCAGAATATGGGCTGTTGTACTGGAAAGGCACCAAAATTGACTTTAATTTCATTAGAGATTGGAATCTTCTTCAAACACACTTTCGCATTTATAATATTAGTATGGGTATGGATAGGTACTGTAACAAACATTTAATAGTACATTACTGTCCAGGCCGGAAATAAAGCAGTTTTCGGCCGAGTAATATTGGATCATTTTTAACTAAACGAGGCTGCTAATTGCTGTTGCGGCCAAGACTTTTATAGTATTTACCTAACTAGCTTACCTTAAATGATCGCAATATTTTTAGAAAATTATTTATAATACAATATGTTAAAAAACCCTGTCCGATCGCAAAAGAATACATAGGTATAATAATAACAATAACAAAAGAAATTATAAACAAACATTATTTATAAAAATTAAAGAGTTATCTTAATTTAAAACGCAAGTTTTTTGTATCGAAATTGCTCAAAATACCAAAATCTAGCTAATATTATAAATGTGACCACACTTTCCATCAATGGCGGGGGCGCTAAAGGTCATACCTACCGAAGTGCCGACAAAAGAATTGCCATGTAAGTTTTGTCATTTAACAAAATTTTTACGGGGTAAATTCTTTTCACTTATTTTTTTTTAATGATTACGTAAATATAACTAAATCTCGATACCTAATAAAACCGTTTTTTACATATTGTATAATAAGTTTTACTTTTATTCAAAGATAACCCTATTGACAGTTATGTTTGTAAATGTTATTTTTTCATTTATCTCAAAGTTCCACGGATCTGGCGTGTAATTTTTTTTGTGAACATAGAATGCTTGTAAATCTTCAATTTGCAGTAAAGACTTGAAATCAGGATCTAATGAGAAAAATAACCTCACTAGATCCATTATGGATCTGGCCAATGGATCTTCTGAGATTTAACGAAAATTAAAGGGTGCCAATATTATTTATAACTGTTCACACTCTTTTTGAAGAACTCCATGCTGTCTTCTATTGAGAATACCTCGGTAGGGATCTCATTCCACAACTTGAGCGAACGCTGGAGGTAGCTCCTTTGAAACCGCACAGTTACCCGACCCACGAGTTTCATTCGCCATTCGATAACGTTAACGAAAATTTGTATAGCAAAATTTCAACTCTTCTCGCATGTCGCCAGTAAGCGCTGCTTCAATGCCATATTAATTATCGTTTTCGTTAACGTGTTCGAATGTCAAATGAAACTCATACTAAACACCCTGATGTGTGAGGGTGGCGGTGAGGTTCGCCTTGACGATGACGAGCGTTGCGATGGTAGAAAGATGCAGTGCATTTGTATTTGGGCAATTTGAGAATAAAGAGGTAACTGACTTTACTTATAAACTTGACAATAACAATCTCTTTGAGAACAAATTGTGCTCTCTAATTAAGGCACTTCTGCTGATATTGTTACTATGAAGATATCCGATCCTGTTACCTAAAAATTGTAAAATAAATTACTAACTAATTACGACTAATTCTGCTAACTATTTTAGAGGAGGTATTAGGTACTGCTGAAATCGCGTACAAAGTAAACCTTGTCGTTGATCACTTGACATCATAAGTTAGAATTTGGATTGTATACTTACAATGGTTTAGGCAACGAAGTCAGGAAGCAAGCCCTGAATGTAAAACGGGAATTTCTCCCTGTGGCTGTGAAAAAGGGACGAAACTAAATAAAATAAAGAAAAATAAACGCAAAAACATTATAAAGTGTTTAATTTCGGAGGAAACATTACATTCTTAATGTTGCATATTGTTCGTTCGAAAACCCTTAAAGTAGGTACATAATGGGTGCCACAATGCACCTATTGCTAAGCCAACTAGGTTACGTCTGAATGAATGTTAATCCCGTATTACGGCCATAACTGACAAGGAAGTGTTGGCAGGGCTGCCAAAAAGCAAATGAGTAACTCATTCATCTGGCTATCTTGGTAAACATGATATTTTAAGAGCATTTAAATGACCTACTTCGAAATTAAGATATAGTAATATGTGCTTAAGTAAAATGTTTCATGGGGGGGTCATTCAAAAACTCTTTGTTATAGGTATCACACGTATACCTACTGTTTAAAAATCATAATCGCTTGCATTTGACAGACGATGAGACGACTGATGACGTTGTTTTCTACCAAAGCATCAACTGGGTGCCTAGTGCGAGTTTCATTCGCCATTCGATTACGTTAACGAAAACGAGAATTTGTATGACAAAATTTTAACTCTTCTCGTAAATCGCCAGGAGGCGCTGCTCCAATGCCATACTTATTTTCGTTTTCGTAAACGTAATCGAATGAATACGGATGGTAAATAAAACTCGAACTAGCCACTCAGTAAGGTATGTATGTACGTAAGTGCAAGATGATGTTGGACAACGTATTCAATAACTTGTCCAATTTTTGGTAACAAAGACAATATCTCAGACAATTAGGGGGCGTGTGCTAATCCTCTTTGTAGAATTGTAGGCTTACATAAGATAGTGCCCCTTTAAACAAATCATTATTTTGTACCTACCTATCAACTCAAAAAACTGAAGAGATGACATCCCTTTGTTTACAGTTGCATTTCCTTCGTAGCCCCCCATCTGTTATACAACACGGCTCAAGAGCTGCAGGATACGTGACAGAGCGGCAACCCTAACGAGATACTTGGAGGGTCTAATGGTTTCACCCACATAGTGACGTCACAGAGGGCCCGGGCGCATTATGCGTTCGAGGAAGCCGGATATGTGCACAATGTCTCATGGTTCGGCTGTTTGGCTAGTTTTACTTAAACTTTAATATTATTAAAATATGCTTTTAATAATATTAAAGCCGATTATCGATATACCTATCGATTATCGATAATTTATTAACTCATTAGACACATACACATAGCATATAATATACAACCGTCCTATTGATGGGCTCAAGACTTCCTAGGTACTTCTCTTACATGAGACTATTATGGATAGAGATTAACCATAATTAGCTAAATGTAGGTGGCTATCTTCACGACTGTCATCTTACGACTAGGTACAACCGGGACCATTGGTTTAACGTGCTTTCCGAAGCACATGGAAGCTGTAGATATCTTAATTTTGTTCAACCATTCGGGGAACCGAATTACTTTTTTTGGATTGATATTGCTGTTAATAAATGGCCGACTTTTTAGTGGGCGAGAAACTTAAGATTTGAACATCCTCAAAGAATTTCCAGAGAGGGTGGTATCACGCAAGTACCTATGTTTCCTAGATTCTCCGAGGCGTTCAGATAGGAATCGAAAGCGGAACAACCAGAGGGCGCCTCGGCTATAATAATAGGGGCTAGAACCTCGGCTCGGGTTGACAGAATCGTAGAGTGGAGAAAAGCGCTCAAGCACAAGTCTGCCTGCACGCAAACACGCAATTGTCTTGCAAATAAAAGAGTTATTGATAATGTTATTGTGTGTGTTAGGTTAGCCAGGTCTGCTCAGCTGCTGCCAGCGTTGGAGAAAATTGTAAATTGGGGTTTTGCTGCAATAGTTAACATTGCTAATAACAATATGAATTAGCTTGGTAGGTCGGTAGGTGGGTACAATACCTACCTGTTCCTGTAGGTAGGTATGCTGGTAACAGAAACATAAATATTGATGGAGTAAAATGTTTTTTGTTATCTTTTAATTCGTTTATTTACCTATGTAGGTACTACCTACGTATTCTTTTTCACTATTGAGTAATGATTTTATTTTGAATACCAACCAACCACATACTTACCTATAAATAAGTCATTTAGCGAGTTCTTTGTGTTGCATTGCAATGCAATCGATTACCTAGCTGTTTATTTGACAAGGGGTCGGCGCCCGGTCGACATACCTAGGTAGGCCTACGACAAATTATTACTACCTACCTACAAGCGTGTACCTACCTAGTATTCTTACACACTCGCCAAAGAAAACAAACTGAGTGATGCAGACATAAACAAAAAGGGTAAAGCAACGAATGAGACATAATAATAGGTACTAGGCGCGCGCTCAACCAGTCTGTCCACTTCCCTCCCCTCGTGCCGCGGCCCGAACAGCTGACTGGCGAATAACAAAGAACATCAACCAACCAACCAAACCCACACTATTGCTGTACGACACGACACAACAGCGGAATTGCTAGCTCGCAATCGCAATCACGAGGGATTATTTATGTAGGTATAGGTAGCTGTTTTACTGATTTTGATCGATTGAGTCTCTGGGTTTTAGGGCGGAATACAAAAATATTGACAAGTCTTTTTGCAGTTAGGTTGTCTGTCTGTTTACGTTCTCGTTAAACCATTTTTGTATCTTAGTACACATTCACTATTACGTTACCTGATCGCTTTGACATTCAGAATTACCAAATAATCCCCCAGTAATAATGGACTTAATAAATACATAGTTAGGCCGACTTAGGCCTGTCTAAATGTAGCTAAATATCGGTAATAAATTAATACAAGCTTAAGTCCTACAAAGAAATTTTACGTTCTGATAAAAAAAGCTAAGTGCCTGTTTACATTTAGGACTAGGTACCTTTCAAAAGTTATGGGTAAACAGCACTGACCGTGAAAAAGTCTATACAACCATTATACACATCGTTTGTAGGTGACGGCGACGACCTAACAAAGGGCATCTAGTACTTGCCTTTCTGTTCATCCAATACACGAAGGCCTTCGAGATGTGGCACTCCGGGAACCAAAACGTTTCTTCATGCAATAATGTTTATTTATTGGGTTGATTTATCACGGATTCATCATATTGACGCGACACCGTCACTTGTGTCGTAGTTTCACACTGACCGTTGCTATGGTGTCGTGAACTGCGACATTCAGTCCTTCATCAATCGTTTAATACGGTTCGTATAGCGAGACGAAGTCTTTGTTTACAATGCTTTGCGATTTGTGTGTATTTACATCACTTTTTGGTGGCCTGCGAACGAAATAATCGTTGCACTGCCTGCGCACTTTATTTGCTGCGCTTCTGCGTCAACAAAACAGACGTGACTCGTGTTGATCGGAACCACTCGTGCACTGCTCGGTTAGTTCGCGCCGTGGTTTGCGCTCTCAGTTGCGTGCCTAGAAAATTACGACTCTTGTCTCTCTCCCCCGTTTGACATAATAAAACCTAGGGTTGCTGTTATAAAAATGAGCAGGCAGTCTTCTATTGATTAGGTATTGTTTATTATTTAGCTAGGATTTATCTGTTTAATTACAATTTTACCCATTTATTGGTATAGTACCGTAAACGGTTAAAGTAAAATAAAAGTAACGCCTTCCTTTTTGCAATAGCAATGTAGCAATTTCGACTATCGAGGTTTATAATTTTCTAAGGATTATAAGTACTTTTAATAAAATAAAGGTCACTCACTGGCATTTGGCTTTTCATAATAACTGATTACATTAGTACCAGGAAGTTAATTAAAATAACTTTTAGCTATTCCGTTCCTCTGTGCTTTGTAAGGCGCGTTATGCTGTGGGCACGGCAGGGAACGGTCCAACGGTTTAATCACAAACGCCTTTGAAAAGCTTACCTACAAACCTAGATATCCCTTAAATTTTTGTAACCATTTCAACTTGACAACATTTTCAGAAGGGTAACCAAAGGGTTTAATCTCTCTCACTTCCTTAGATCATAGTTAAATGTATTAGGACTTCTTGGCGAGAAAGTGAAGAGTCATGTCTGCGGTTTTGTTTTATTATCTAAAATTTGTGTTATGTCGAATATTAATGTGAAATAATGGTGGATTATTAACCGTTGAGTGTTCGTGAGTGTTGGCAAATGAAACAAAACAGTGCAACGGCACTTTTCAAATTCTCTCAAGAAGTCTGCGTGAGGACTTAGTAAAGCCCCACATCTTTACTGAGATACTCGAAGGGTTGGGGGGAGGGGAGGGGGGTATATCATTTCTCATTTGTATTATCATTCATAATCATCTTATATAGAGTTTAATTTTGAGAAACGTATAAATAAAGTTTTCGACTGAAGGACTAGGTCATGAAAAAATTATAAAAAAGAAAAAAGTTAATTTAGAATTTATTATGTTCATAGCACTGTAAAAGTGCCCGGTAATGTGGGCTCGCGGCAATTCGGAAAACACGCGCGTTCGGAAAGCACGTTAGGTCGATCGCTGCAAACAGTAACCGCTCTTATGTTCTGAGCAAAAATATCGTATCTGCACTGAATCTGCAATCAGCCTTTGGAAGGGTTACCAAAGGGTTACTCGTTCAATTGCTATCTTTGGCATTGTGAAATGCAAATATTAAATGAAAAAAAAATTGCACTCAACAGCTTATTTTAACCTTTTTACCGCCAACAACTTCTATAGAAGTTCGAGATTTTCGTGCCGTCCACGCCAGCACTTCTATAGAAGTTCTTCTTTGTACCTACTTTATTAAAATACATTTATACGTTGGCGTACAGCGGGACATCGCGTGCAGGATAGTTGGGCGGCGAAAAGGTTAAAAACTTATATTAAAATAAGACAATAAGCTTAAGGGCAATACACCTAAAAGTTTATTAAACATTATCACAAATTACAAGTCATTCCCATATTCAGAATGTTTTCATGTGTTTGACTCATGTGATTCCACAGAAGCTCAACATTTCATGTAGACTGAGTTAGCGAGTCATATTCAAAATAATATACATAAAACTATACTGAATTGATTATAGCAGTTGTGGTGGTTATGTGTTCTTTTGCCAAAACTTGGCCATGGTCCGAGGAGTCTTCCCTTTGCCAGAATTCTTTTTGGGTGCCGAGTGCGTCTCTGCTCCACCGCCGGAAGCGGAGTCTTCGTTCTCCAATTGAGTTTTTAACGTTTTCTTTATGTACACTATCTGTAAATGTGAATAGTGTAATTAGGAATTAAACTAATATTCTAATACCTCACTTGAAACTTGATAATGCTTGTAAGCCTGTAAGCTTTTATTTTATTTTAAATGCAATATATTTTATTACATTCTTTTACCTACTCTTTAATAAGAATTGATTGACTGCTGCATTGGCAAAATGGTTTCTATCAATTTATAGATTTACAGTTTCACTTCTATTATAAATGTTAAAATATCTTCAGTCATTCATGCACAATAAATAGTAACTAAAAATAAGAAACTGAAAATTCCATAACAATTTACGTATCAAACCTCTTGTTCTATCCCTTGATGATGCCTGATAGCCCTCTGCTTGTTGTGGTTGGCGCGCTGGATGTGGCGATCCACAGAGCTAAGCACCGCCTCGCACGCGTTGCACCAGTCAGCCAGCACGTCGGCGATAGAGGATGCATCCTCGAGGCGGGCATCGCGGCCCAGTGCGACATCCACTTCTACACGTTTGCATTCTTGGTCCAGTTTACCATGGATTATGTCTACAAATTGAGAATGTTATATTATTATAGCTACAGCCATTCTGGTCAAGAATGTTGACAGATACAGCAAAGGCGAAAGTTAGAGGCCTATGTTTAAAGTCAAACAACTGATATTATGTGATTGAGTTAAAGTGTATTAATCGGGAAGGCTCGAGCCCCAGCCGACAAAAAATTGCGCTGGTGATGAGATAAATTCATATTACCAATTATTGCAACCTTAACTCACTAGTCACTTTATCAACTATCTCAATGTAAAAAGCTATTAAGAAATCAGTTAAGCTGGGACCCCTTTGCTATAGCACTGCCAAATATATCCAGAAAAACCATAGGTAATTGGACTCAAATAGGTCAAAATAATGAGCCAGTAATAAAGATAAACATACCTGCATAAATAGCTTCTATGATAAGATCTTCTAAGTCCCTCACATTTTTTATATCTAGTTCCTTGAGTAATACACTATATGGGATACATTTTTCTTGAGTGGCGAGTGTTGCAATGGTTAAGTGTTGTAATTTTTTGCATTGTACCGATGTCAGCTCCAAATAATCTGACTTATTCTCCAAATAGTCTTTGTATGTACCATAAGCAAATAGGTTCAGTGTTTTGAAGTGGGTTGCATATGCACCAGTTTCCAACTATAAAATAGAGCAGACAAAATTAAATATATTATTCCCCTTACACAAACAAAAAAGATATACGCCATCGTGAACTGTACCTAGCCTATTTAACATCATCTGTATAGTATAAACTATTGAACATTGAGTAAAATTTAAAACGGTTTCTAACCTCTTTTATGTTAGGCATTTCTAAAAGTTCTCCGAATACGTGAACCCCTGGTGCTTCTAGAACTTGCTTGATAAGTTCTGCACAGGCAAATCCTTTGGCACCTTTTGCTAATAGCACAAATTGTTCGAGCGGGTGGTTTGTAGCAACTGATAGCAAAGATGAGGGTTCATCTCTGTCCATCGACATTGGATTCATGATGAACTAATGCTGTAACTACTAATCTATAATTGTGTGTTTTACACTTATTTTTCTTACAAACCTCACAAAAATAGTACTTAAACAATGAAATTATTTATATATTTTATTATTGCAATGTATCGACATTTGACATTTACTTACACACAAAATAAAATTCGTTTCGTTTTACTTTCGATTGATTCATGTTGATGTTGTATTGCTATTACGTGTCAAAATATCAAGTCTTACATAACTTGCAAAAACTAAACGCCTAGTCATAAGCAATATTTTATTTGTTTTAAATATCGTTCGGAAACAGACTAACATTTAATTTAATTATTTATCGGTGTCTGTTGCCATAAAAACCAGAAAGAAAGATTTTAAAGAAATTGGTTTCCATAAACAACAAAATGGCGATCGGTTTTTTGTGTGTGCGATGAAATTATTGTTTTCATCAATTCAGATATTGTTATAAACTTTACTAGGTTTTTTAAAGTTAAATCTATTCTATTGAAGATATGAATCTGTTTAAACTGTTGTTAAGACATTTTGGTGTTACGTCTCGTACGGATTACGTGCGTGTCAATGTCGGTTGTAGCGTCGTTGTTCTATACCGCCTTTTAAATTGAGTTGGTTATTTCAATTTAGGAAGAATTTTCGACATTCATACAAATAAAAGAGTTCATGGTGTCGCGGTAGAGTACAAATTTACTATAAAAATATGGTGTTGTCGGCGATTTGATTGACGGGTGCTCTGTGTCGTGCGTTAGTGGATGTGTGAAAGCGTACATACATGATCGTAATGTTAAAACTGTCATGAGGACTCTTGTTTACAATCAAATAGTGGATTTGTGTTAGTGGGTTTGTTTTGCTCCTGATGTTATACAGATATTGAGACGAAGATGTGTATGCCAACGCCTAATAATGTGTCGGGCTTTGGTTATTCATGGGGATTCACGAGTTCCGCGGATCTCACCAAGGGCGAGGTGGAAACACCGAGCAGCTTGAGCTACACCTTGGGGAATACGGTAAAAAAAATATGTGTTTATTATAAAAATTGAACACAATGACTATCATGCCTGAAGGGACTGGGCTAAATTTTACAAACATAAATAGCATTGGAAATTATGATGATAATTTGTAGCAATAGATTAACAAACCATCATTCATTGTTAGTTTTTTTGGTTACTGTGAAACAAATCAATTTATTTAATCACTATACATTTTCTGACAAGCAAGTAAAATCTGGGTGTTATATATTGCTATGTTATCAAGACCACAATTACAAGTGTAATGTAAATAACTCATATTCATATAGGTACAGGG
Source organism: Eudonia lacustrata (assembly GCA_947562085.1). Classification (NCBI taxonomy): domain Eukaryota; kingdom Metazoa; phylum Arthropoda; class Insecta; order Lepidoptera; family Crambidae; genus Eudonia; species Eudonia lacustrata. Next base: position 11,823,766 of record OX387318.1, on the reverse strand, counting down.
GTGTTTTGTGATTTTTGTAAAGGGATTAATAGCATGAAAACACTGTTTTGCAAATTTTTCATACATTGGCTATTTATGGACTTCTAAGGCCATTTGCCTGTAGTTTTCAGTTTGTTTATCAATTCAATCTGAAAGATTTTTCACTTTATAATACAGTTTAAATACTTATGTCACAACATGACAATAAATTTTTTGGTTAAATATTGACATTGCTACAATTTTCCTGAATATGTTAAATTAATTTTACCCATATAAAAGTATTCTGGTTATTCTTAAAGTCAATTGTTAAACCCAAACATTAAAACAATTGACATTTGAATGTTATGAAATTGAACTTTATTAAACTGAAAAGTGAATTGTAAGAAAATTCAATGGCTCAGTATTCCAAAGGGAGCTGCCGAATTTTGAGGCAATTTTGTTTTTGCGTAAACAATTCATAATTAGGAACAAGTACACAAATTTTTATCGCTAGGAATCAATTAGGACTCTCACAATAAATTATTGAAAATTATTAATTTTTAAATCTAAAACTTATTCTGATAGTAAATGACAGGTCTGTTGCCAACTTTTCAACATAAAAATGCTTTGAAAGCAATCATGCTAAGTTGGCTGCACTACTAAATTGACAAAAAAGCTAAAATCCAGTGCTATGAAATAAATTTTTAAAAATCTAATCAGCTGCCATTTTGTTTTGACATTTCTCATAATTCATTCATTTCATTCACTGTGAGGTAAAATTAAGTAAAAATTAAATATATAATCGAAATTAGTCTACCTCCGACTCCACGTGGTACTAGTCTGCCCTATGCTAGTGTTTTATGAGTCCTGAGGCGCCGAGGGAGAGCAGCCCCCACCTTCTGTAATGAAACGCAGGCATGGAGCTCGCGTCCGCGGCTGATACGGCGACCACGAAGCCGAAACTGCCGAAATGGGACTAGACATCCGATATCCCAGTTCGGTAGCAGATGTTAATATTGTATACAAAATCTACATAACATTAGTTATAGGCTTTAAGTTAGTGTTTCCATTTTATAAATGTTTTTAGTAAAATAAATTATTATTATTATACTATTATATTATTATTATGTATAATAAGATTTACAAGTAATATTTTCTGCTCTAAAAAAGTTGTCTCCTGTTAAATATTCCAGCACATAAAACTCGAAGACCTTGTCTGTAAAATAGTTATAGTTCAGTAAAATATTATCAAAATAAATATAATTATACACCTTTCTTTTTACTAATATTCTAGTATTTTTTTTTCCTTTTTTTTCTGGAGAGAATATGTTAATTGCCTCATATGGCATTTTCATCGTCACCAGACTTTGGCTGTCTCGTGTGTTCCACAACTTTTCTTTACTTGATCAGCATTAAATATAATTACTTGTTTATATTAATTGTCTTTAATTAATTAATTTAATCCTGATGTTCATTTTTATTTTTAGGTGTCCCCAGAAACAACACTAACTGTGATGTCCCACAAAACACCCCAGGTTCAAGAGAAAATTGGCACTGTTGTGGCAGTATCAAATACTGCTGCACAAGTCACCAGAGTGGTCACAACGGGTACACCAACTGCCAGAAGAGCAATGTTTGTATTGAATGAACCAACCCACACCCTTAACAGAGTTTCACAGCAAAACCAAACTGCCACTATACATAGTAAGTAGTTTAAATATTTCAGTAATTTTACCCTTTTGGTAAATATGTATACAAATGCATAACACTTATTGGAAATATAAATCCAATCGGTTTCAATTGGAAGTAATACTCAAAAAGAGTGAACCAGAAAAATATATAAATATTTTTATGGTTTTGGCTAAAAAGTAATGCTATGTCTATGACTATAGCACTAATGTTAATATATAAATATGTATTCATATTATGAACAATATTAAACTGCTTATAGTGCATCTTTTTTTTTTACTAAATGATTTTTTTCCAGCAACTGCGAATCTGACATCTAAACCATTCATGACTCCACTGGGTCCTATCCAACTCACTGCTGAAGAATGCAATGAGATATTAATGAAGCGGGCATTGCAAGCCCAAGGTATTGCAACTCCTGTCATAGATGCCTCCCAGTTGAACCACTCTTTGTTAAATGGTACAATAAAAACTTTGAATGAGGGGCCAACTCAGCAGACACAGCAAGATAATATGCAGAGCACAACTGTCCATCAACACCATTTATTGCATGCTAAGCAAGAGCCTGGTACAACAAATAATTCACCCAAGGTAAGGAAGTGGTAATTTTTTTGTTGATGCTATCCTGGCAAATCAGCATTAGATAGATAGCTAAATAAATTCTTTATTGCTCAGACACAGATGGAAAAAAAAATATATATATAGCTTGAGTGATGGTAAGTGGCACCACCTCAGGAACACTTGCAACACCATTGGGTCCACATGTATTGTCAACTCTGAAGCTTCACTTCTTATGCTTCTAAGCCCTGTAATTTCACTGGATCTTGTAGTCTTCTAACTGCAAAATTAGTATTATTGTATACTGTATTAGGGTGGTTGCCATCCAGTCAGGTTCATGAGAGTTATTTATCTTAGACTGGCAAACATAAAACAATGATTTATTGAGCTGCAGTCTCATTTGTGTTCACCCATTATTGGTATAGTAAAATTATTGACTGCCTTGACGACCTTGACTCCCATCTAAAAGATCCCATCACTTGTTGCTCCAGATAGAACAAGATGGAAAGAGGGTAGGGAGGCATTTGTCCTGCAGTGGGACACTACAGGCTTATAATAAATAAAAAAAACCGTTACTGAAACATACAATGATTGTGTAAAAATTTCCTAGTCCTTTTTATTTATCTGTGGTGATCTGTGGTGTGATATTAAAACCCTTTTTGAACAAATTACTATAGCATCTCTTCTTTTTTGAATGCCTTACATACACAATTACACATGCGGTTCCGATTGCTTTTCAGACGGTGTATTCGCAAACGGAGATGTTAAATAGCAACACTGTCATGACAACGGCTCCGCCGGTCACTGTGAAGGAACGGCCTTACTCATGCGAGGAGTGTGGCAAATCCTTCTTGTTAAAGCACCACCTGACAACCCATGCGAGAGTACATACTGGTAAGTAATTGCACTATAGCTAATCTCTTTAATTTCGCTTTTGATGTAGGCAAATATTAAAATCCAGGTCTTTTCTTTTAGATGGTAAAAAAATCCTGGATTAGAATTTTTCGTGCAAAGAACTACTTAGACTAGTTCAGTCATCCATAATCTAGATAAGTTTGTTTACTGTTACGCATTTGTCAGCTTATAGATTTTCCGTAAATGTTAAAGAGAACAGCTTATGGATGACTCCTGGGGTTGATTCCCAGGTAATAAATCACCCATCTGCATTTGGCAAGCATGGTGATTAAGCCAATACCCATCAATTGTAGCTTTGACTTGATATCAATGAAGAAGGCTTTTGCCTAGGCAAAAGCCTTCTTCATTGATATCAGCTAGCTGTGAGACAGTATTAGGCCATTTACTTATTTCAAAATATTTTTGCGCCACACTAACTTTTGGTGATTATATCATAGTGGGGCCTGCCGAGGTGTCCCTTTTCTAGTAACACCTCGACTTTTTTTGCTAACTATTGGTGATAACAGATAAGTTATGCTTGTCATTTTAACAGGCGAGCGGCCGCACGTTTGTGCACACTGCGGCAAGGCATTCGCTAGGAAGCACTGTCTCAACACCCACCTGCTCCTACACTCCGCGGACCGGCCGTACCGCTGCCACGAGTGCAAGATGGCGTTCACGCTCAAGCACCACCTCGTCACGCACTCTAGAGTAAGTCACTGGGTTCTATCACTGAACTCTAGAAAGGACTGCCTCAACTAGCATTCGCTTCTACACTCCGCGGACCGGCCGTACCGCTGCCACGAGTGGAAGGTGGCGTTCACGCTCAAGCGCCACCTTGACACGCCCACTAGAGTAAGTCCCTGGGTTCTATTACTGGACTCTAGGAAGAACTGCTTTGAAACACATTTGCTCCTGCACTCTGCGGATCGGCCGTACAGCTGCCACAAGTGCAAGATGGTGTTCACGCTCAAGCACCTCTCGTCACGCACTCCAGAGTAAGTCCATTCTATCGCTGGACTATATTTCTTACTACTTGCCTTACCTCACGCTTCTTGATTCCACGGACCGGCAGCTGACAAGTGTGCATAATGTGTGTTTAATATACGCCCTTTTTAAAGTTATTACTTACAAATTTTATAGCATAGCAGCAAGTCTAGAAGAAACGCGATTTGAAAGATTGGTAAGTTGGCGTAATAAAGGGAAGGGTTATATACCCAGCAGGTAATAAGCATGATGATGATGTTGAAAGACATTAGAATAAATTAAAAGAAAAAAAAACTTTTTATAAACAACATTTATTACTTGTTAATAAAAAAAGAACTAAAAAGTTAAAAATAATTAAATCAGACTCAATTTTTTTATAAATAAAAGCGTGTTTAACATTTTGATGGAACATTAAAGAACATTTAGCATATTGCATCTTCAGTATTTTTCTTATTTTGCAATCACTATGTAACATGCTTTTATTTATAAAAAAATTGGGTCTGATTTAATTATTTTTAACTTTTAGTTCTTTTTTATTAACAAGTAATAAAAGCTTGTTTTTAAAGACTTTTATTTTTAACTTTTGAGTATTTTTGTAGGAGGATAAGGGCTTCAGTACAACAGGGTTCGCCCTGGTACCCCAAGGCGCAACATTAGCGATATGACATGTTTATACATATCATATCGCTTCATACCTCATACCATTCCGCCCTCAGCACGAATCCACATTTATAACAAACGGAACGAATGAACGAACTTATTTTCCCGAGTTCCTATGGCCATCTTTCAGCTCCATCATCAGATCCTGGTTACCATCTAGCACCAAAGTACTCTTCAAGACGGATCAAACGAGTTCAAACTCGATTGGGTTGTGTCCTTTAACATTCGAGTTCCTATGGCCACCTTCCGGTTTCATCATCAGATCAGCTCCATGTCATAACAATTTAGCATTGTCATCCGATTTACACATGCATGCAAAATTTCAGCTCAATCGGTAACCGAGAAGTGGATCAAATTTAACTTGCAAAATTTGATTACAGATAAACGGACAAACAAATAAACATCGGGGCAGGTGAAACTAAATAAAAGCTTGTAATAAATTATAGAGTATCCCTTTTTCACTGATTCTACAAGCATATAAAATGTTTCTTTTAATTTTTATAGCTTGAAACCTAGATGAAGTGTTCAGGCAAAATGCTACAGTTATATTCGAATCGATTTCGTATATGCTGGAACGGGGACACATAAGTGTCCCAGTTCCCTGCTACATTCTTCAAGGGGATCGGATCGGATCGGTTATATACTAGGTTGCTTATATTGATCCGAAAGAACATTTATCAATAGCGCTATTCAGAATGCTACAGCGCCATCCAGTTATATTATCATGAATTACTGTTTTGCTATTTTTTCTTGTTAGTGATACAACCTTATTTGTCGATGCAGGTGCACAGTCGCGAACGGCCATACGTTTGTGGCGAGTGCGGCCGCGGCTTCCCACTGAAGCGACACCTCGTCACGCACAGCAAGTTCCACGCGGGCGAGCGCCCTTACATATGCAACGACTGCGGGGAGAGCTTCGCGCAAAAGGTACACTGTACAAACCTTTACAAGGCACTAGTTGCACCGAGGCTGATAAGTCTTCTATCACTCATCAGCCGATAACGGATCATGTAAATGACAGGTAGTTCCTGCTAAACCCTCTTGCAACCCTATTTCAGGCCGTACAAGATAATACGACAGATAACGAACATAGACAAAATTCTATTCAAATATTTATAATTTAAGTACTTTTACATGTTTGCTTTAAAGAAATTATGACTTTTTAATAACAAGTAAGATTCAAAATGAACAGAAAATATGGCAATATTCCTGTTAAAATTACTCAAATATAATGTAAATTACTAATATCTACAGCACCATCTAATGTGATCTATGAACACTTATTATATACATACAATGAATTACGTTAAAAAAATAAAACAAGACAATAATTAACTTAATAATAATAATAATAGCCAATTATTCAGAAAATGAAAATATTTGTGATGTTCAACTATTCCCTTTGTTTTCTATGTGCCCTCTCCTGTGCCTCCTCCAACCCTTTACATCTTTCCAATCTCTGGCTAGTCTTGTCCAAGGTAACCCAGCTAACTTCACTCCTCTCATCACCTCCCGTTTGATGTTTGTCACCCAAGTCACATGCTGTTTTTAAGAATAAACTTCATTCTTTTTTTTTAGCTAGGTTTTAGTTTGCAACAACTCTATCGTACGTATTTAGTTCATTATAACAATATGTATTAGTAGGTAATATGCATAAATCTTATATTATTTTATTATGTTTAGTGTAAAGTAAATAGATTTTAATTTTAAAATGCTAGATGCCGGTTGCCTCTCGTTGTCTCCTAATTTGTCCTGTGTCACAAAGGTTGTCTGGAAGAGATCGCTTTCAGCGATAAGATTGCCTTTGCCTTCTATTATATTTAAAAATAATTGTAATTTATTTTCTGTATAATTATGTAAGTATCTATCTATCTATATATCTATCTCTTTACCGGTATCCCTCTTTTTTTCTTTCATTATTTTAATAGTTTATTAATTCCCCCCTCAGGAGCACCTAGTGATGCATAGTCGCTTCCACGGTTCGCTGTCGCCGTTCGTGTGCCCCGACTGCGGCGCGGCGTTCGCTCGCAAGTTCCAGCTGGTGAATCACGGCCGCGTGCACGGCAAGGTGCCGCACGCCTGCCCCGTCTGCGGCAAGGAGTTCCTGCAGAAGCGGACGCTGGTCGCGCATATGAAGTGAGATATTGGTGTTACTCTATTATCATCATTATATCAGCCAAAAGACGACCACTGCTGGACAAAGACCTCCTCCAAAACCGGTTGTTATGGTATTCCCTTGCAGGAGCAAGGGTTACCAAACCGACCGGTTTTGTGCTGCTCGTATCCAGCGGCTACCCACGACCATCGGTCGATTTTCTCAAACATGCTTGGAAATAAGGTCGTTATTTCGACAACCTTCTTCGAAATTGCTATACTGATCAAATATACTTTCCATCACAAATAAAAATACAAAATATAAAGGAAATCGCAACATGTAAAAAAAAAACAAAAAAATTAAATACCTAAGTTTGCAAATTTACATCAGTTACCAGTTTAAATTTTCACAATGTTTAGCGGCCAGCAATGTAAGTGTGCACAGTCGTTTCAACGGGTTGTACAGCAACCCGTGTAAGCGACTGTGCTCATCAAGTTTCTGCACGGGAAGGATTTCCTGCAGAAGAGGACGCTGGTCGCGCATATGAAGTGAGATATTGTTTTAACAACGTTATTTTAACAACCTTCTTTGAGATAACTTGAAATTGCTGTACCGTCGCTGGCGTACCTGGAACGCTAACTTGTCAATAATAGCCTACTGTGGTTGGTGGTCAAGGGGTATAATGTAAGGGTAAAAATGAAGAGAGTTCTTGTTAGGTGATAGTTCTTGCAGAAGCAAATGCTGGAGGCGCAGATGAAATAAGTCTTCATATTACAAAAAACTAGTTGTAAAGTTATTTTTTGGTAGGTACTTAGTTTTACAGTAATTTTTTTGTTTTTAACATTTATGATGTTGCCACACTTACTGGTTAAGAATAATATAGTGGTTGGACCACCCTGGTACACCGGTCCCATGATAAACCCTATTTCTCTTACAGAATACACACAGGAGAAGGCGTCGTCGCGTGTTTAGAATGTGGCGAGGCATTCAAATGCAAATCCGAATTGCAACAACACTGCAAAATGACTAGGCACTGCCTCATGACAACCCAGCCCCAACAACAGACGCAACAACAGCAACAGCAGCAGCAACAACAACAACAACAACAGCAGCAGCAACAACAGCAACAGCAAGTCCAACAACAGCAACAACAGCAGCAGCAACAGCAACAAACAACTGTTATCAAACAAGACGATTTTAAACCGCAAATCGTTCAGGTGAGCGCTGTAAGTTTCAACCGTTCTTTATTATTGATATCAATATTAACAACTGTTGTTATAATAAATGCAGCAACAACAGTGGCAACAAACTACTGTCATCAAGCAGACGACCCTCATCAATCAAGATCAAGAAGTACAGGTAAGCAAGGGGTCTTTTAATGAGGGTAAAGGGGCGGACCATCACTTTAAATTAAATAAATTAATAAAAATTAATAAATAAATTAAATTAAATATTCTTTTACAAATACTACGAGTATACAACATGTAACGTAATAATTGCTCACTCTAAAAGTAATTTGATAAGAATCTGCTACTGAAACGGTTTTTTGCATAGGTTTTTATTCGTTTTTTAAAATTGTAATTAGAAGAGCATCTGATCTAACGGTTTGTTAGAGAGTGCGGGTTCGAATCCCGCTCATGGAATTTTTTTTCAACACTTCCAAATCGATACCCCTATATTTTTACTATATTAACTTTAAGGAAAGCCTTTACATTTTGCTCAAATTTTACATTAGGGATTACTCTGAAATCGTAAAAAAATCAGCTGATCCATACAAAATGTATGGAATTGCTGTTTTTTTTAAAGTTCTACTTTTTCCCATTCTTAAAGTTCTAAAAAATTATGTGCAGAGATTACACATAATTTTTATATCCTATCAAAATAACTTAATTAGACGAAGTAACTTGTAAGTCTTGCAACCGTTATAAATGTCTATCGCGTTTTTTCGCGCCCATTTTAAAATATCTTTATATCTTGATGACGAATAACTCTTTAATATCCAATAAATTGGTTAAAATCTTGTAGGTGGAATATTATTTTAATCATTTTGTTTTTTATTGGAAATGTGTGTAACATCTTGAAAAAGGATGACGTCAATATTATCAGCAACTTTATAAATCACGAAAAAGAGACGAGTTGTTTTTAAATCCATTTGGAATGTTATACCATTTGGAATGTTATTATTACCCTTTTCCAAACACTCTGTTTACAGTGTTTATTTTGAAATCCCACAACTAATATTCTTTGACTAGGAAAGAAAAGCAAATAGCTAATTATTTTTTGCTATTTAAAACTTTTACATTACATTTTAGTTAAAACTTATTTCGAGTCCTTTGAGGAAGGAAAACATCGTGTTACCTGTTAAATTATGATAGTGTTATCTATACTGCAATTGATTAAATGAGACATTGTTGCATACCGTTTTGTTGCATTTCACATAAAGACGTTTAAACAAAAATAATTATTTCATAAAACATTGGAATATGATTAAATTCGTCGTTGTTATTATATCGTTATTAGGTGGTCATTTAATTCTTTCAAGTTATGGGATATCAAACTACACGTTTTCTACCTATTGATTCTATGTGCCCTACTAATGTTTTAGTTCATTTAGTTCAAATTCTTTGTTTTCTTTAATTTTTTTGATACTAATGTACAATTTTTATCTTATAAAACAGGATGACTTCAAGCCGCAAATAGTTCAGGTGAGCTGATACTATTTCAATGACCGTGATTTGCAATTGGTATAGCAGTTTTTTCTTTTTCTTTACAACACTGGAATACATACAGATTAGTCCCAGTTAGTACTGCACACAAAATTTTAAACATCTCAAATTCAGACTGTTCCTAAAAGAAGTGTACATAGTAGAACAAGAATAATTGATATGGTGTAAATTAACACAGTGATGATTTGACTCCAACCCGCAATTTCAAATCGCCTACACATCACGTGACAACGATTTTATTATGTTAATGGTAGTTTTCGACTTTTCACTCTCTCCACTTTTAGTGGATACCGGGCCTAAACTACACATACATCATCATAGCACAAACCGCAACCCAATAAAATGCGTCTGACATAAGAGCCGAATAAAATTATGAAATTCAATGAAATAATGAGCTTAATACAATTGCACTTTGACATTTTCAATTTTATATAAAACTGCAACCGAAATAGTCGCCACTCAGCTCATGCCATGAAACAGATTAAACAAAACAAACACACTACACTACATAGTCAGAAAGTGTGGGTTCGATTCCTGCTCGTGACAAACAAATTCAACACTTTACGTCTCGAAAATAATTCGCAAAAAAATTGCTAATTATATATTTTTTTATTTTCGTAGATCATTGGTGCTGACGGTCAATTAGTGTCTGAAAAAACCACACCTGGATATGCGTGTCCCGAATGTGGTTCTTGTTTCAACACAAAGGTTAGTATCTCTTTAAGTCTTTGTGTCTTATAAGCAGAGTTGCGAGTTAGTTCTGATGTCAATCTAGGTACGATTGGCTTTTTACCCGACTACGTCAAAAGGAGGGTTATGTTTTTCGAGTTTATGTGTGTATGTATGTATGTATGTATGTATATATGTTTGTATGTATGTATGTCTATTTCTTTGGCACGTCCTACAGCCCAAACGGCATGGTGGATTTAAACATATGAGGTGTCGTTAGATTTGTTTTGACTGTAGGAGCGACATAGGCTATAAAAAATCCGGAATATACTTTAACCCCTCTGACGTCGAGCCTCAAAAAAAAAGTTCCGGTAGTGTCATGGAGGTGTAGGTATTTTAATATTTTTAGTCACTTTATTTGATATTTATTAAATAGCTTATTTTTGGAAAGGTTAAAAAATCCAAAAAAAAAAACACAAAGAGGATAACATTACCTAAAATTATAACATTTAAAATAAATTTATCCTATTTACTTACCTGTCTGGATAATTTGTTGACTTTTTCAATTTTCTTTTTCTTTTTTTCCTTTTTTAGAAAAAAAAACCGAAAAACTTTTTTGGTGACATATTATCACATTCTCTTTACACTTCACTAAAGATTATGTATTCACGAGTAGATTTTACAAAAAAGTTTATTCGAAACTAAACAAAACACTTCACAAATAATATTTATTTACGCGGAAGTGCAGCGGTGCACTTGTAATGGCCGTCACAGTTCCGTACCGGTACTAAAAACCGTGCAATACACTGACACTTGATGCAAAAAAACGAGATTTCTCAAAAGGTAAGTAACTCTGGACTAATCTAATGGTACCATTAGATTCCTGAATAAATTTCCAACAAACCTATCACTAGTTCACAACATTTAGAACAAAACATCTATTAGCATTTTGGACGCCAAAACAAAGTTCGATACTTTTTTCACCAAAGTATTTCGTAAAACGGATGAAACAAACACTAAAAACACATTCTACACTAATTTCCCAGTAATTTGATATATAATACATATAGTAATCACTCAACGTTTAAATGCTAGAAAAAATTTTCCAAACCACAACAACAAGCACAAGTGACTACGTATTGAAAAAAAATGGCAGACTGACATTCTTATAAGACAAAATATTTTCTTACATTCGGTTTACTTCGTTTTCATTGGTCAAACTTTAAATTTGTAATGTCTATGAGCCCCGAAAGCCAACATAAAAATATAAACCCAGCCAATTAGAGAACAAAAATACAGATATTTTGCCAAATACAACAAAATTTCCTACGGAACAACGTTGTTCCGCAGGACGCGTCGTGCACTTTTTTTCTACGGAACAACGTTGTTCCGTAGGACGCGCAAGAACCCCTTGCGCGTAGCAAAAAAAAAGTAAAAAGTTTGAAATAAACCAAATTATTAAAATAAACAAAAAACCCGACTGCTAAAACAACTATATAAAAACAATTATATACTCTCTAAAAACGGACTAACATAAAAAATAAGTGCAAAGAAAAAAAACTGAAAAGAAAAAATCAAGCTCTAGGATCCCAGAATTCCATTTGAGCAATGTTGAATGCAACGTGAAATATTTCCTTGTCCGATACCTATACTTAAATAATAAAATCTATAATAAATGAGTATTTATAAATACATTGAATATTGATAGTTGTCGCAGACGGGGACAATCATCAACCAAGCGGCCGCCGTGGCTAGCCCAATTAAATTCGCACTCTCTTTGTTGATTGTCCGCGCTTGCGACAACTATCAATATTCGATGTATTGTAGCGTCACAGTGGTCAGTGCAGCCGCCCGGATTGCGGAAGACCCAGGTTCGATTCCTGGCTGGGTCGGGTGAGCGTTAATTTTTTTTTTTTACACTGTATTTTATAAATTTTAAAAATATTTAATTTAGCTTTAGTTCAGCAATTAGCACTTGAAAATAAAAAGTAAAATTTACTATAGCGTTGTGTTATCAAATTTGTGGTATTTCATCTGCAAAGTTGAATCTGCATGGCCATCGGTTGCAATAACCGCTGGATAGATGGCGCACTGTGCCGCTATTAGCACTCAAAAAATTAAAAAGCAGTGACAAAATTCAGCGCTTACGTCAGCCTTCCCGGTAGCATAGCGGTCAGTGCAGCCGCCCGGATTGCGGAAGACCCAGGTTTGATTCCTGGCTGGGTCGGGTGGGCGAAAAATTAAACAATTTTTCACTGTATTTTATAAAAAAAAAATTAACTGTATTTTATAAATATTCGATAATTTTACTAAAATATATGCCAAAATTTTTTGAGTAAGGCGCCTATTTTTGATGCTTGAGTTATAACATTTTGCTGTTTTACGTAAAATTCGTTCTGCTATAAATAGGTATTTTCGAACCTCATTTCTCTGCGAATTCGCGGCTTTATTGAACCGGCTGTTGTTTCGCGTGTGCCAGGAGGCGTTGTCGCTGCACGTGCGGCTGCACGCGGGCGACCGTACATGCGTAACGGATTTGTGTGCGCTCACCGCCGCACTGCAGCCCGGCCTCGTCGCCGCCGCGCACCAGGCCGCACACAGTGAGACACCATTCAAATAATATAAAATAAAATATTAGATAACATCGCATCATCATCGTCATCAGCTCATTTTATGTCCCCACTGCTGGGGCTCGAGCCTTCCTTATCGATCGAAAGGGAGGACGGGCCATAAACCACCACGCGGGCCCAGTGCGGATTGGTGGTTGTTAACGACTGCTAATGCGGCCGGGGCCATCGGCTATACGTGCCTTCCGAAGCACGGTGGAGCTCGAGATAATAAATTTTTGGTCACCCATCCGATGATCGGCCTTTGGGAAAGTTGCTTAACATCACATACATTGTTCTAATCCCAAAGTAAGTAGCTAAAGCACTTATGTTATGGAAATCAGGTACATACAACGACGGTAACACAACCACCCAGACCCGACGCAATATCGAAAAGTACGTTTTCGACATTGAGCCGACGACCGGGAATTGAGTCTGGGGGACCTCAGAGTTCCGGCGTGCAAGCTACTCGGCTACGGAGTTCGTCAAACCATTACATTGCGCTTTTCGCTGAATATGGCAGATTGGCTTCCGTATACAGAGCCCCGGATAATTGTGAACATACGTAAAAAGCACCATATGGCCGAGATAATGGGATTGCTTTTTTACAAAGGAAAATTGCAAAGTGATAACCCTAGGTACAGCTGATATATTGTTCTTGGTCGTCGCCTTTATGGGCCAACAAAAACAGATAGAAAAACATTGCAAATTGTAATAAAATAAATTTGCGTCCCTTTTGCTTGTAGATCGCCCAGTTTCATGGTTGTTAGCGACTTAACTCGATCCCATCCGAACGCCTCGAGAAACTATTAGAAAACAGGGACACGCTTGCTGCGTGATGTCATAGCCTCTAGAAACCTTCTGTGGAAGTATCGATTACACGGTTTGAGGAACCATTTAAGTTTCTCCAGCGTTATTACACTCGCAAAGCCATAAACGAATGATAGCTTATGGCAGTTCGCAGAAAAATCGTAATATAAATGAAAGAATACCATTGGTGCCACAAACCAAACATTAATAACTTGTAAACCTACAATCATTTTCCTTTTCAGATCAACCAATCCAAATTATCTCATCAAATCCCAGTAACGTTGTACATACGCAAGTTATAGCTACGGTAAGAATGAAACCTATTTTAATTTATAACCATTGCAAATGCCTACCAAAAGTTTTTTTTCTAAAATAGCTGTGTTCGGTTGCAGAATCACCACATAACCCCACCCCGTCCGAAGATCCACTTCTGTGTGGATTGCGGTAAAGGTTTCGCCGCCAAACACGGTCTGTTAGCGCATCATAGAAGGTTAGTAACGTAGTGCAATTTAGTACTCATGACCCTGACGCCTCGGGAGTATTTAGTAAATAAATATTAAATAACATCACATACATTGTTCTGATTCCAAGGTAAGTAGCTATAGTACTCGTATCGTGGAAATCATAATCAACGACGGTACCACAACCACACAGACCCGACACAATATCGAAAAGTTCGTTTTCGACATTGACTCGACTAGGATTAATTCATAACAATCAACCTCCGATGACTGTTACTACAACTTGAGGCAATATGTTTCTCGCCGTCCATATATCTGGTTACGTTGTTCAACAGCAAAATCTTTCCTTTAATCTTAAAATAATGAAGCTGTTATCCAAACTTAATAATAAGTTATTGTTGGAGCATGGGGCGAGCAGCAGCTATTATTTTTATTAAGTCCCCAGTGAAGACCCTAACAGTTATTATTACTTATTATACTTTCTAAGATGTCTATCCATGCCTATCTATTAGGATTGTCCCTTCCATATTGATATTGTAGACAGAAACAAAAGTTATGGATACTCTTCAACACTGTGCAAGTAGTGACGAAAGTCTTTTAAGTGTAATGCTTATTACTAATTTGTGCGTTTGTCTTTACTTTGTTTTGTGGTAAGTTAGGACGCTTATAGATTTACAATAGTTCGCTGTTTGAACTTGAATTAATATTCAAGAGTCACAAAAAGTCAATAGATTCTTTGAATGTTACTTTTTACCAACATATAGACATACCAATAAGATCACCTTGTCCATCTTAGCTGTTGCATAAACTGTTGTACTAAAATCTATTTTCGTTTAACAGGCATCCAGACGGCAGCTGTACGCTAAGGACTCACGTTTGCGCCCAGTGTGGCAAAGCGTTCTTCCAGAAAAATCACTTAATGCTTCATCAAAGGCAACACATGGATCTTCCACCTAGAAATGTATGTACTGCCATGTCGGATACACAATCGAAAGTGTAAATGTTTAATCTCAGTATTAAACATATGATTTGCACCACACAGTGTTCAATAATAGCAAATAATAGCAAAATCAAATTATGTAAATTGAGATGGCAGATTTCTTAAATTGACGGTTATGACTGTGTAAAACACTTAGTTACACAACAATAAAATTTACGCGCATTGTACAATTGCTACGGTTGCATTGTTTGTCAAATGATTTAGTGGTGGTAATTTATGGTGGTTCTAAACGCCTGTCACTATTGTGCTTTTCAGTGCTTACCGGTTCTTGGTGAAGTGCGCGTTCATTTTCAGCCTAAGCAGGTGGTATGAAAGCCTAAACTTCACCATTATAGAAAACAGAAATGTTTTTATGTGCATTAGTCATTTAACAAATTATTATTTCTTACTAGCTGACCCGGCGGACTTCGTACCGCTTTGACAGTTTCCATGACAACAAAACAAACAAATCATTTTGTATTAGAAAAATATCCAAAAACTTTAAAAAAATTTTTGGGGTGGACCATCCTTGTCACTTAGGGGTATAAAAATAGATTACGACCGATTGTCAGACCTACCGAATATACATATAAATTTTCATAAAAATCGATCGATCCATTTCGGAGGAGTATGGCAACTAACATGTGACACGAGAATTTTATATATATAGAAGATAAACGTTGACAGAAGACATTATGTTTACACAATTTTGTAGACTTATTTTATTTGGTTTAAATAACATTTTCATGAATAACAATTCACCTAATATGAAAAAAACAACTACAAAACAGAACAATGACTGTGATCATTAGTAGCTACATTATACAAATAATATTTGTAATATTTTAGCAACAACAAGCGAACCAACAAGCACAGCAACAAGCGCAGCAGGCAGCGCAACAAGCTGCGCAACAAGTTCAACAGCAAGTCCAGCAGCAACAACAACAGCAGCAACAACAGCAGCAGCAGCAACAGCAGCAACAACAGCAGCAGCAACAACAACACCAACAACAGCAGCATCAAAACAGCATCGAGATAGAACATCAACAACACGAACAGCCGACGCATATACAAGTTGTGAGTAACGTCATCTTGTACTTTACTATTACATCTAAAGTAATTTAAACCCTGAAGCGAGTAATTTACCTTTTTAATTAACTTTTTTTAAGTTTTACAAAAGCAATGAATGACTTATAGTTATTTTTGTCACATTATTATGTTTGGTTCGAAACCGGCTATACAGCCAGAAGCGTGCTATTGAGTGTTCCAACTGTCTTCTCTTGTTTCTCGAATTTTATTAGTAGGTAAACCATATTATAGTGTAAGTGAATTCCTGAGTGAGAAACAATTAATAATTGATTAGTTATCTTAATAATATAATTAATTCGAATTTATAATAATTTAATTATGTTTCACGTATTTTTGCATGCCTAGTGGTAAAATATGGCTGAATTAATTTAATTTTAATGTACCACCAATCATGTACCCATATTTGCAAATAAAAATATCTTTATCTTTACCTTACTCGTCTTGTTTTGTCTGTTGTCCTGACGCTAAACATATGTTTTTCAGGATCAGTCTACAAAGAGTTATTTGAAACTGGAAGTGGAAACGCTGTTAGTTTTTTCATAATATCGCACCCTTAGAGGTAAAACCGATTATCTAAAATGTTTTGTAAAAATGACATATTTACACCAATCGACCGGAAATTTCAAGCTGCGTCTACAGGTAAAACCCGTTTTCTTGAATTCAGCTTAGTCTAGGAGATATAGAATTAACCTTTTTACCGCCAACAACTTCTATAGAAGTTCGAGATTTTCGTGCCGCCCACGCCAGCACTTCTATAGAAGTTCTTCTTTGTACCTACTTTATTAAAATACATTTATACGTTGGCGTACAGCGGGACATCGCGTGCAGGATAGTTGGGCGGTGAAAAGGTTAAAAAAACGAGTAAACCACAGGTATTTCAAAAATATCTACATAGAAAACTAACTAACGTAATAGTAATATAATTTTATTTTTTTATTATTCAAGTAGGTAGAACCACGTTACGTTTTTTGGTTAGTTTTTGTTGTTAAAATTGATAATCATTTTTCACAAATCACTACAACTAAAACAGATTAACATGTGAATAAAACAGAGTAACATGTGAATTGAATCAGCTAATGTCTATTATTTTTTTTAGCAGAAAGTATCAATAAATTATTTGTAGTATGACAGGCTAAATCAATTAAGGTACATTTAAACGTTTTTAACTGGGTAATTTTCACATGTAAATATTCTAATTGTATTCAGGTAAAATCAGCTATCGGTGTTTACTTGGTATACGTGCATTACTACTGTCCGCGTTGTTGCTCAGCTAATACCTACTACACTACAGTCATTAATTCTGTCTCACTCGTACACGGTACGGCATTTTCTATAAACTACCTACTCGACATCATCTGATTCAGATTCTTCTGAATCGGGTGATGTTGAGTAGCGAACAATTTCATTGTCTGTAGCCATAGATTGGAGCCAGCCGTGCGTGATACTCCTCCAGAATAACACCCTTTTCACACAGATTTAACAAATCTTTCTTTTTTGTTAAGATATTGTCAGTGGTGAGTTGTATAAATTGTTGCAAAGGCGGAAAACTAAACTCATATCTTGTTAAAGTCGTCGGACGTTCAATTACGAGTAATTCTGCTTGTTTCCATCTATGTCTTATTGCATAGCCGTGGTTACTTTCCGAAGTAGTAGCAGCAGGCGTCAAACACGTCACGTCATTGCACACTTGAGCATGTGACGTCCACCTATCTGTATCCCTTACAAACCCTCCAAAACCTTTTCATGTGTGGTGCTACGGGTTGCCCGTGGTACTATCGTAATGTAGATCTCCACCGAGATCTTGATCTTTCCATTATCAAAAATTTTATCAAATTTCGTTTCCATACGTTACTTTGATAACGCTTCCCACCACTCTAATCCGCTTGTTGTGGCGGCCGCCAATGTTGGAGGCCTTCCACCAATATGACGGTACACATCTAGACGTCCTAAACACGTCCTAGATGACCCCGACGATCCCATAACAGTTTCGAACGCCCCCCCGCCAGATCCTCTAAATGCCACTACACATTTACAGAATACACTAAACATGCACAGTAGTTTAGGCCCAAGTCACCGTACTCGTAGAACAAGGGTACGAAGAACCGGTTCACACGTGCTCTACACCAGGTACACACTTGTACCTGGGCGCTTCTCTCCACCTCCACGGCCCGGTCATCCCGAGACGAGGTCCGTGCCTTTAGAGGCGCCCTCGGGATGTTCCGCTCCCCGATCCGATCCGAACACTTCGGAGAATCTAGTAGAGCACGGCGCCACGCACTAGTGCGTGATATAAGTTTCTTTGGATGCGAAGTGGTGTGAGATTTGGAAACATAAAAATAGCTACCTACTCATTTGTTTTCATATGAAATATTGTGTACGCCGTTCTCCTAGAAAAGCTCCGAAGGTGATTCGTTTCTCACGGCTTGAGGAACCCTTTAAGTTTCTCGCCGCCGCCAAACAAGCCCGGTGAAGCTGAAAATGCCGTTTGAGGCAATCAGGAAACTCGAAAAAAAATTAACTTTTGTTACTTTTTATAATGAAAAATAAAAATTATTATTCATTCAACTGTTTTTATTGTCTTTTATATTTTTAGTATCGTAGCCTCGTAAAATGTACTTCACACGCAATATTTTAGTCAAAAACACACAGAAAAGTGAATAAACCTTGCAGATATTTAGATATTTTTAACAATTAAAACCAACTAACATTTAAATAAATAAAAAATATTCAGTTTCTGTAGTATTTATAGGTTTCAAAATTTCATAACATATAACTATTGTAAAGGCTGTCTCACAAAATATTTCTAACAGCGATACGCAAATTACTTAAAGAAATACAGGCTGAAAAATATTTTTTTCTTTATTCAGGTAAAACCAATTAAATGTCTCCTTTTGTCAAATATATTTATATTTTTTATACATTCAGAGTACATTTTCTTTAATTTTTATTATTTAGATCCTCAGACCCTTTCGACGCATAAAACCATATACGCGGAACCACCACCTTTACGCAAAACAACAACAAAGCATAACACCAACTATGGCTTACGCAAAATACCAATTAAGCATAACACCAACTTTGACTTACGCAAAATACCAACTAAGCATAACACCAACTTTGACTTACGCAAAATACCAACTTAGCATAAACACACTAGTATAGTAGGTATTATATTATCTGTGATAACACCAACTTTTTTGTAACCGACACTGGACGAACCGACTTTCCGTAGGTACTTTAATTTGCTAGTAGTAAATGAAACAATTAAAATTGAACTTTTTGCTTATATTTAGTACATATAAAAGAAAACAAAATTAAAATAACTCAGCATAAATAGGTATTTACGCTAAGTAACTAATATTATTAATTTTCTCAAAAAATCTTTTTTTTTTAGGAAGATTCCTGTTTGAACTAACCTCTTTAGATAAAATCTGGCTGGTTTGTTGGCCCACTCCACTTCAGTGGCAAACATTTTATAAGCAGGTGTTTCGAGTTTGTGAAATTGTACGTAGTTGGTATTTGACGTAATTATTTCTACTATTTCGCAAAACACCACAAAACCTCGAGTTGGTGTTTCGCGTATATGGTTTTTTTTCATAAGGTGGTGTTTTGCGTTTGTGGAATTGTACGTAGTTGGTATTTGACGTAATTATTTTTACTATTCCGCAAAACACCACAAAACCTTGAGTTGGTGTTTCGCGTATATGGTTTTATGCGTCGAAAGGCCTCAGACATATAGTTTGTCCTTCATAGGTATATCTACAATCACAAGGATTATTACATTTTAATGCCTAAATCTACTACCAAACTTTCAATTTGCGATACTGTAAAGTTGGGTTCACTGCAGATAATAGGTTTTACCTTTAAGCGTGCGATATTTTAAATAAGTAGTAGCCTTGACAGCTATATTGTGTATGATATGATAAATTACGGTAAATAGTAATTTAGAATTTTGTTAAATTAGTTTTGTGCTCTAGAGTCACTTGTAACTAAATCTTACTTCTACATTGAGCGCATATTACGCTTATGTGTTATGTACTCCATCTGTTTGAAATTTGATAGATTCTATGTTTTATGTACCAATTTTAGTTAAACCTATGATTATTAATCAGTCGCTTTTAAATACGACTTTTAAATGTATATTTAAAATTAAATTTGATCTTAGACTTTGAGAAGCAATTTAAATATTATATTACATGTGACTTGTAGTTTTGTTCTCAAGTGGCCAAACTTTATAAAAACGTTGTTATAGTTCAAAACTTATGTTTCACTAATCTCGATCAGATTAATTAAAGTAGTAATAGAGGAAGTAGTGGAACATAAGCAATCAAGGGGAAGCTAGTTTAATTCAGTTTTCCAAGGATTTACACGCGCTTTCAGCTAAAATAAATGCCAATTCCAAACTCGCAAACATGTCTACAATATTTTATAGAAAATCTATTATTTCTTCCTGTTATTTCTGTAAGGCACATGCACTTACCCTTGTACTACAAAGCAATGGCTAAATACGTGTTTAAAATGTTCTGTCCCTGTCTAAAGATAATAGCTACAAGGTGACATCATCTGTTTTAAGCATTATCTAACTTAATCGTTCTGTGGTAAAGCAGATAATGTTCTGGAATTAATTATTGTTGTTGTTAACTTCCCTCCTTTAACTCGTAGGTAACGAACCGGTCGGGCCAAGTAATCGGTAATCAGATCGTGGTCGGCTCTGTGGGCGGCGTGAACGTGGCGCGGCGGCTAGTCGCCGGCTCGCAGCTGCACATCATCCGGCCGCAGGACGCCAAGCTGGCGCACAACAAGCACGCACGCCACCACAACAGGTACGAGCTAGCGAGCTAGCATGGCAGCGTTTTTGGTTGGTTGGTTTATTATAAAATGTTTGTCAAATATTACGTATAATAATATTCGACAAACATTTTATAATGTATTTTCGTTATTGTTATTACCAGTGATCGGAGTAGGTAGAGCTATTTAGGTTCATTGACCGCAAACATTGATGTTAATATGGATATTTCACGAGATTCCGACTAATACTCCGGGATTCGATTATTTGATTCTTGTATAAATATAAGAAATTGTTACATAAAAAAATATATGTGGTTAATTAATCAAGTTTCTATCTTTTTATTCAACTATCCTTAAACCCGTCCTTACATTTATAGGAAGTGTATGCTTTCACATTCATTCGGGGAATATCCATATTATTCTATCATATGGCAAGTACATAAAATAGCTCTACCTACTCCGATCTATGGTTATTACCTATTCATTCCGGGCTCTTGCAGTTTTTAATTGTAAATATATTAAATTAAATATTGTATGGTTAGGAAACGACATACTTTTTTTGTAAAAGTCGTTACTTCTATTAAAGCTGTGGCTGTGTGTTGCACCCATTCTTCTCCACAGCTAATGTATGGACGATTCAAAAGCACTTTTCTTAAGCTTATTTGAATTAAAATTTTTGACTTGACTTTGACATTGTTTTTTAATTAATTTATTCATTCATTATAATATTGTTATAAGTTTACCTTGAAATAAGATTTCAATTGCAAATTAGTTACCAAAGCGCCATCTATTCATTTTCATTCATTACAACAGTTTCAAGATTAAAATAAGAAACGTCTATGGTAGGCACTAAGTCATATGCACACTGATGTTTATTTTGACCCCTTTTAGATTTAATTATTCAGAGATAAATAAAACATTGTATATCGGTGGATGACGACGACCGAGACGGCGCGGCGCGGCGGAGTGCCAAAATCTACTAATTTAAAAAAAAAATCTTTTTGTGCAAAGGTTGTTCTCGCATGTTTTAAAAGTAATTTTAACTTTCTATTTAACACCATCTGGAAAAAAAATCTTAATTAAAGTGTCTTTATTTCCTACATTTATACTCAAAAAAATAAGAATTTTGAACATTGTCTTTTCTTTTCCAGTGGTGACGTGAAAGAAGTAGGAGGGCTGGTCCTCTCCACGGGTCGTGGCAGCGGACTTATAAAGTATGAGATCTCCATCCCTCCACCCTCGTCCGTAGTTCAAGTGCAACAGCTTGATTGAGTGAAGGCCGAGGTATGGCAGTGAGCCATCCATCGTAAACACGGGACAATCGACCTTAACGCTATTAGAATACAGTCGGAGTGGAATAAGTTCGAGAGTACCATCTCTCTTTCAGCAGTGTGACTGAGTTAAAGGTGACTTGTTAATGTGAAGTTTAATTATCATCTTTATCGATATTGAAATAAGGTTGAAAGTGTTTGATTTAAAAACGTATGAGAACTCCCGTCTTTTCTTTACCGTCGTTGGTGATTCGATTGCAGCAGCTTTGATTGAGTGAAACGAGGTACGGCAGTGAGTTGTCTATCCTTTATATTACTTAGGATTTTCAACTCTAGCACCATGAGAATACGGCAGATAGCAGCAGCATGCCTATCCCTACACACGTTGGTTTTTGGCAAGGATGAAGTAAGGCAGTGTGCTATTTAACATTTAATATAACACAGGACTATAGTTCTAGCAATTAAGACGAAGCGAAGGCCTGAGTGAGCTACGGTATTTAGCTGCATTAAAATTAAAATTGTTATTTCTAGCACAATCAAATACAGTCCGAACAGCACAAGTAAAAGATATCTCTTCTCTAAAATTGCAGTTATAATCAACTTAATTGTCTTCAAGATAAAATCAAGGCATATTAAGAAACTGTTCGCTTTAAGATCTTCGTGCGGTCAAGTGCAGAACAAACTTGGCAACAAACAGTCTCTTTCAAGACATTTCTATGCTACCACTCGTCACTTGCAACTTGAGTATAGTGCCTGTCAAATTCAATATGATTCTTTGTTCTTTTTGCTTATATAATATAACATTGGAACATTATTACTTACGACGCCGACGTAGTGACAATCTACATATATAAACAAAAGAGATAAAGAAGACGAAAAAATTATTAAAAAATAAGGGTGGTAGTGAAACTATGCCGTCGTTTAATAAAAACAAAGCAATAGGGATGGATAGTGTTGAAACTTTTCTTATGGCATGTTTGTAATTGTAATAAAGGCGCTGTCAGGAAAACCACGTTCGTTACTTTGGACTTAGTTTCTTACATCTCGAACTGACAACACTCTTATTCTATTGGAAGTGGATGGCGCCCCAAGCGAAATCTAATTAATTAAACCTCAAGAATATATAAGAACAATGTATCCGTTAATGATTTGTTGTTATATGTGAGTCGTTATTAGTGTGTTACGGTTGTTTTTTTGTTGGCATACATAAATTTCATAAGGAAACAGGATAGTCCAGTGTTACTTGTAATAAAATTCAGATCTGAAGTGTCATGTCACGATATCGGCGATCTGAGATGTGAGAGTAAGTATTTGTATTGATATTAGTTCCATAGTTTACATAAATATCTGTATACTCACTATAGTTTTTTTGTCCACTAACTGTGCTGTATCTATTGGAAACATGCTACTTTTAGTCGTGTCAAATATATATCGTGTAGATCCGCTAGCTGTGTTTATACCGTTAAAACGAAATAATCGAAAATCTTGAGCAATATGTCTATTACCTGTGTCTTATTTTCTTATTTAAATAGGATACTGCCATGTGGCTGGCGAGGCGATGTTTTTGTATAAACATCATCGGGATTGGATCATTGTAAAGTATTGTGAATAATAGAAGTATTGGTTAAGAAGTGGGAGCCTGTCAGAGAATGTTCAGCTTTGGAAACATAAGTTTAAATGTTGGAAGTGATTCATCAAACATTTGCTATTTGTACTCGCGCGCAGACAACAGAGAGTGAAAATAAAACTTTTACTTAGATAGATGTCTCACTGACTGCCTTATTTTAGAGCCTTAATTTTTTTAACTGTCTTTCTACAGAACATTTATCGCGTTACGTAACTACTTAATTTTTTCGATGGCAATAATTGAAATAGACGCATGCGCGTCTAATAAAACTTAAGTGGATGTTCTAAAATTTAGAACATGCGTCGATTGTGTTGTAAAAAGACAAGATACCATGTTTTTATGTGAAATAGCTTATATAAGAGTACACTAGTGTGTAGATTTAGTTGTAAAACTCTTTGTACATATCAATAGGTTTTTGTAACGGCACCGTGCTGCGGTTTTTGTAATTATACAAGTGTACAATCTCTCTGTAGGTACCGCATTTAATTTCCTTTTATTTTTAATATATTTTAAAGGCCTCGTTAAGGTTTCAAATAAGTACATAATGATATTATTTGCGCCTATCTTTCTGAAACAGTATGGCAGGTATTGGTTGTGTTATTATGTGCATTTGGAATTTCAAGAATTAGATAGCAATGTTAAGATCTGACTAAATCAAGATGCAGTTGATATAGTTGTTAATCTCTGTTGACCTAACTTGGATGAAAAAATTAATACACCCGTAATCATTTAAATAAATAAATATTTTTTTTTGAACTAAAGTAAATTATCGAAATGTGAATAAGTGTATCTTAATGCGTTCGTAATCCAATAATATCGACTATTTCCATTTCCATTGTCACGGAGCTAAAGGTATGATTATTTTCATTTGTAATTATTATTACTACTATTGTTATTATAAATTATTTTGATAATGTTGATTTCATAATATTTTAATAATTTTAAAATTTAAGTCCAATTAGGTCTACAGACATCGTTTGAAAGTCTGAATAGGTATTGAAAAAGTTTCGATGTCTTCTGAATTGAGATCTAGTCTGTGATAGGAAACGTCTATTACTATCCTGGAAATTTTCAGAAATACGTTTTGCGTAAAATCTGGGGTCACAAGTAACTGCACGTTTAGAGTAGAAAGACTGATTGAAATCTATTATAATAAAACAAAGTTAATTATTTCACGTTTAACGTAAAAGTCAGCGAAGAAATTGCTTTTCTTTTAATAATAATTATTTCAGTGAACTTAAAATAAGTTGTGTTAGATCAAGGAAATAATAATATAAACTATGTATATTTAAAATAAATTCTGGAACCCTAAAAAACTTTAGCATTGATATGATAACTATAGAACAAAGTAGTCTTTTATTTTATGACTTTGATCTATAAAAAATAATCTTTGCTCAGTTAATGTGTCGATTTAGGACATTACATTTAATCAAATAATCAAAAGCAGTGCCGTTATTTGTGACCAAAGACAAGTGCTGCCCTTAAAATAAACCAGTGACGTTTTATAATATTTCTGTTATTTTAATTTCTGAATGAAGACTTAATTTTAATTGAATATTGACAAAAAAGAAATATATCAATCATATACCTATTATAGAATTGTAGTAAAGGAATTTGTTTTATTCTGATTTTTTAAACGAAAGGTTTGAAAGATTCTAAAACGTCACTAATCTATAGTGATACAAAGTAGGGGGTAGATTGTTTGCCAGATAGAATAGATAAAGCAAGTTCTAGTTTAGACCGGCCTAATTGCTATAGTTATCGAATAACTACTCGTTTATTGTTATTTATATTAGAAATAGATTTAAGAACATTGGCTTGGAACTGTGGAACCAAAGACATTAAAACATTTTTGTCTTTGTGCGTGATACATGCATGAGGTATCTATATTTTATGAAATCCAATACTTCCCATCTGCTCTTCGGCCCGTTTAAACTAGGTGTAAAATTTACTTCCATATACACAGTATTAATGATTTGATGATATTATTGTTTGTAAAAATGCCAATAAAAATTTTAAGGCGACCTGATTGAAAATATTTCACTGTAAAATATATATTTTCTTTATGTTTGATCTTGTTTGCCATTTACTTACATGTAAATATATAGTTACTATCTAAATTTTTTATATTAAATGAAAATATACATGCTATAATCACTTGTGTGTTTCATTCATCGTAAATACTAAATGTCAGGGTACCTCAATGAAACATCTTTTCGCCGATATCTTAGCCTAACCCACTATAAAATATATTTTTGTGTTACAACTGTTTCCTCTTTACTGATGTGCTTAAAGATTTCGTATCTACCTATAACTTAAGTTTTAGAGATTTTCCAAAAAAAATGGCAAACTGGGAACCACCTATTCAAATTCATAAAAGTTATCATGCCCAAATCTGACTACGAGTAAATATGAAAAAAGATAATAATGAGATAGTTATTTTTCAATTTAGAATGTGTTTACGGAAGCTGGAAATAGTTGGAAAAACATGATTGTTGTATCTTCTTTTTTCCCTGAAACGAAACGCTAATCATACATTCTATTTTGCAAAAACAAAAACGTTTTTTTACATAGCGAAAGCCTTCGACAGGGTATGGCACAGGGCTCTTCTCTAAACTTCCATCATACGGGCTTTCTGAGAAATTGTGTGCGTAGGTCGCCAGCTTTCTTTCTGGGCGTAGCATCAAAGTCGTAGTTGACGGATCATGCTCTGACCTGAAGCCCGTGAATGCTGGAGTCCCGCAGGGGTGTGTGCTGTCGCCTACTCTGTTTCTTCTGCATATCAATGACATGTTGCATAATAACAGCATTCATTGCTGCATAGCACGTCCGCATGGACGACAGTACTGGAGATACGCTTTACACCGGACGTACTAATATTTCCCTGGAAGGCGTCATCGAGAACCGGAATAAACATGTGACTGACACTGAGAACATGTTAAGTCATGTCTGCAGACAATGACAGTGACACAAGATGCTAATCTTGGATGCTAATCCACAGGCTTAAAGACTTCTTGGCGGAAAAGTGAAGTCATGTCTGCGGTTTTGGTTTATTTTCTAAAATTTGTGTTATTTCGAATATTAGTGTGAAATAATGGTGAATTATTAGCTGTTACGAGTTCGTGAGTGTGCATGAGTGTTGGCAAATGAAACAAAACAGTGCAACGTCACTTTTCAAATTTCTCAAGAAGTCGGCCCGAGGACTTAGTAAAGCCCCACATCTTTACTGAGATACTCGAGGGGTTTGGGGAGTATATCATTTCTCACTTCTCATTCATCATCATCATACATGAAGGGAAAAATACTAATGAAATTAAGAAACTAATGACATGACCAAGACAGACAAGAAGTACGAATAGGCTTGATGGATTTCATCCGGAGCCGTAAAACAATACACAAAAAAAAATCCTCAGACTTAATAGAGAGATTCTGAAAGATTTTAGCATCATTTCGTAACGTGGAAAAAAGCCGCGCGCGCTGGTTAGGAGTTTTATTTTCTCCCTTGATTCATTTTGTCCTTTTGAAAAATAAACCACTACGTAGAGGTACTTGTTTTATTATTAGTAGATCATTACATTCTGTAACTACTATCTAAAATATAGGAATTACAACAATAGTAGTAGAAAGGCCTCGGTGGCCGAGTGGCAGAGCGCTCGGCCCGATACCCGAAGATCCCGGGTTCAATTCCCAGGTCGGGCAGTGTGTTTCGGATTTTTCGATGCATAGTCCGGGTTTGTCACCAACCCGCATTTGGCAACCGTGGTGATTAAGCCATTACCCATCAATTGTAGCGTTGACTTGATTTCAATGATGGAGGCCTTTGCCCAGCAGTGGGACCATTAAGGCTGTTTACACAGTAGAAAGGAACTATTGGATAGGTAAGAAGGTCCCGCGGCGGATCTGACACTCACGGCACGGACTAGCCTTACCACCTTCCCTTCTATGTACTTACTGACTATTAGTTATTACTCTATTTTAGTTTCAGACTTTCCCATACTGATCGATTTAAATGAAACACCCTGCATAATACAATTATCTATGTACCAAATGTATGTTTCTAACCTAGCTCTATCGGAATACTTGCTTGATGCAAGTCCCATTCAATATATTTATAATGCATAGCTCGGTAAGCTAATATAAGCTAATAATAAGACTGCAAAACTTTTTATTAAATATAACATCCTAACTTTTATCACTAGAATTACATGTACACGCCTGCACATCAGACGACCACAAACTGTCTCAATAAACTTTGAACTTTATGTCTATGACTTAAGGTCGAACATTTATTGAAGAAATTCGATAGTTTTGGATAGTCTGATATGCATTCGTCTGTACTCTTACAATCTTAAATATTGAAAATATGGTTCATTCAATGTTTCGAAATAATTAAATTTATAATATGTTAATAATTATATGTACTACATGCGAGCAATAAACCATTTTTTAAAATTTATATTCGTACATGAGATCATAATGTTCTTGTTACCAAATATTTATTTACGATTGCTTGAAAGACGCACATGAGTTCAAGAGCAATATTGACATTTTCTCGTTCTAATAAAAGTTCGGCGCTCTCGAGCCTCGACTCGTAAACCAATTGGAAAGGTCAAACAGTTTTGTCAGCGCGCAAGCTGGCATGAATAAAGTATTGAAGTTATAAGGCCCCAGGGATGGGAGAGGCGTCAGTTTTTCCACAGAATATTTGGCTAGTAGTGACTTTTATTATTAGTATAGATATCTGTGAATATTTGGCTAGGTACCTTCTTAGAAATTGTCATTTTCTCATCAGGGCGTTTTTGTTTTTTATTTTATCTTTATGCATACCGATGACGATTCGTCAGCTTTTGTAGGCAGACATACCTATACCTAGCTATAATATAAACACTTACCCCCTTATTCATAAAAACTATTTAGGCATTATTTAGTTAAATATTGTTTTGTCAACGTCACACAAAGGTCATTTTGAGTTTGAGAAAAAGAGACAAAACAATGATTAACTAAATAATACTTAAATAGTTTTTATGAATAAGGGGTTTAGTTTTGTTTTAATCTGTGGCTTGTAAAACTTTACTCGAACGTTACTTTAAAATGAAACAATTTGATAAAGATAATGTACTCGAGCTACTTATGTACATATGTATTTTTTTATTCTGATGCCGTCTTACCCTTTGCATGATTCATTGATTCATGGTCTCAGGGTGACTTAATATGTAAATAAACACGAGTAGATCCGTCTAAAGTGATTCATTACAACGCCCACGAAAACTTCTAAAACTCATCTCTGCAACGACTATCGCGGAAGCTGTCTTGTATGTATCACTGCAAAAAAACCCTGAAAGATTTAGAATCAACACAAATTTAAGTATTTTTTTTGTGTTAGCATTGTGATTTTAAATAAATTTAAAGTTTTAAATATCATAATGGTGTTCTGGGTTCTAAGTGCGAGTTTCATTCGCTATTCGTTCACGTTAACGAATAGCGAGTTTCATTCGCTATTCGTTCACGTTAACGAAAACGAGAATTTGTATGGCAAAATGTTAACTCTCTCGTTTGTCGCCAGGAGGCGCTGCTAAAATTTTTATTTGTCCATTCATACTTTTTACAATTTATCTATGGTAAATTGTTGTTGGCCAGCTTTTTTTTGATTATTTTTCACTGGTACTTCACTTTTATGTAGGTACAGTACCACAAACTTATCTGACCCGGTGACAGCGTCGCTGTTGTTGAATTTAGTGTTGCTGCTAAATATAATTTCCGCAGTTTGTAGGGTATAAATAATGACATTGCCCAAGTGCACTAGGAGTGATCAAAATATTTATTTGCTGTTTTAGACATTGTTATAAAGGGTCTATCAACAAGGACGGGTCGATGTTAAAATTGAATAAAACTAGATGTGTGTGAGATATTAACGATTTTTTTTTATTTGAAAGGCCCATATATGCCATTATGAATGGAATATAACATCGTTCAAATGTCCGCCGCGGCTTCGAATGATGACACGAATCGGAGAGGTCCAATTTACAAAAGCACATACAAAACAATACAAAAATTGTTTGTATTGTTAATGGTTTTGTTAATAAGCAAAATTGCCGTATATGGGATGACCACAACCCAATGCAGCAGAGTCAGCAAAATTGAACCTCTCGGATTCGTGCCACCATCGAAGCCGCGGCGGACATTTGAACGATGTTATTCATAATAGCATTAATGGGCCTTTCAAATAAAAAATAATTTCGTTAATATCTCACACACATCTGGTTATATTCAGTTTTAACATCGACCCGTCCTTGTTGAAAGACCCTTTACAACACGATATAACTAGGAACAATAATTAAAACACATTTTTATAGAATTATATTTTGTAGAAATTTTTGAACCCGTTGCATCAGCCTGTTCTTGTCTTATCCGAATAGAACAATTAAACTAAAAATAATTTAAAGCACAATTAATACAATACATTAATATAATTTACTTTAGAAACATAAAACTAAATAAAATGAATGGGTAGGGGTGATTCAAAGCAACAGCTGGCAACACTAACCTGTAGCAGCAGCAACTCGTTCGTACAATTTTTCGAATGGTATTAATGGCAGTTCGAGACGTTTTTCCTCCTGCATAAAAGCTAAAACTTTTAAAATAATGTTCCTTGCGTCACTTTCAATGCTTTCGGCATTATTTATTTCAATAAATCTACCAAAAAACGAAATAAACACTACGCGTCGTGCACAACTTCAAACAACAACAATTTGACAGCAAAATGACATTATAAAATGACAGACGCGTAGTTCCAGTTTTGGCCACCGGGTCAGATAAGTTTGTGGCACTATACCTACGTATCTATCTATGTATCTACCACAGGCTCTAATTCACTCATTTTCAGTAAATATTAATGTTTTTTATTAAAGTAGTGGAATTTAAATTGGAGTGGGTGAAAAACAAGTGATTCGTTCAGCCAATCAGCGTGCATTTTGCGTTTCGTCAAATGCAAAATCCTCAGAATAATAACTAAAGCTATAGAAACCGGACTAAAATAGCAACACTCATTCATCAGTTCGTACTATTTTAACTAATGAACCTAAGTGATGTATTGGAAAGAGATCGATTGTCCCTTTTCTTTCGTTATTTGGAAGGTGTCACCAGATTTGTGATGTCATATTTGAGGTAATGTAGTGAGTGACTTTCTAGAGGACTCAAAGATTTTTTTGATCACCGATTATCTGATGACCGTTTGACATTAACAATACAAAAAATAAAAACTAAGTGTCAACCATTTGTCGCACTCCAACCTCCTTTTCTAGCCATAAGATAGAACGGAACTAAACATAGTTGCACGATTTTTATTTTAGCCATCCTTCTATAGCTTTAGTTATTGTTCTAAGGCAAAATCACTAAGTATTTGGCGGCTGGACATCGTCAGTTTATATACTTGCGAAAATGTATCATGTGTCACAATCTATTGACAGTTTATTAATCTCACTAGATTAATTCAAAAACTACACTTAGATAAATGATTGATCTCGCGCGCGAGCATTTGTACTATTATCCAGTGAGAGATAGGTACTTTCATAGGACACTTGCGTATGGAGCACAGGACACAGCATAGGACACTTCATAGGAGCTTGTTAAACAAATAGAACTAATTTCTTACCGCGGAATCAGGAAAACCCTTAAAAATCAAAAACAAAATGGTGCTGCCAGAAAATCACTTACCCTACAACGGTTCGGTTCTCTACTACGAGTATTTGAATGGCTAACGATAAGCCAACAAATATTATGTTTCACTAAAATGAGGCTCTACAGTTGCACCGTGTCCTTCTTAATTATTGCATGGCTGACTTCCTCAGTCGTCTAACGATTTGCCCTTGGATATGCACCTTATCGACCCACTTATCGGGAAGCAATTCGCGTGACCGCAATCATTTGTTTTATTCGGGTTATGGCCAACAGCATTACATATAGCATATAAGCGTGTTGGCTGTTGTATACAATAATATAGTATAGGTTGAGTATTGTATTTTTTCAATAAATAAATAGCTAGGTCATCTACGTGGGGTGCCATATTACAATCTGGTTGGCTCCTATAATCATAAAAATGTAATGCAATGTAGGTACCTAATCATATAAAATTCATTTATTATTTATTTATTTTATTGTGATAAAAACGACATATGTTCATTATTAATATTTATCACACGAATATAAGTCTAAATTAGTTTACTTATTATACCTACTTACAATGATACTAAAATGTACAATTATACATTGTAAACATACGTCATTCACTATCTTCATCGTCAGATTTACATAGCCCATAGGTACATTACTTCAGTGATCCCACAAACTTTCACTTACGAATTTTTGGTCGTAAATTTATACCACATAAAAAATTATTAGGTATTCAAAATTTTACGCAAATTTTGTTGCGAACAAGTTACTATTATTATTTGTAAAAGTGTTAAAATCATTATTCTGTTCAGGTTTATAAGTTTACAGCCAGATATGAATATGACAAACAAAATAGTATAGGTACTTTTGCTTCTCTCGTCTCATCATTATCATCATCGTCAGCTCATTTTATCCCCACAGCTGGGGCACGAGCCTTCCCTTATGGATGGATAGGGAGCACCGTTTCATACATTATACGAATTGTTCAGAGTAACTTAGTTACTGGACTAAAAGTAAAATACTTCATCGACAATGTAAACTCGAAACGTTCAATAATTCATACCGAAAATCACTCAAGCCCGGATTTGCGCCGCCCGAAATATGTACGAGGGAAAAGTTTCATCCGCGCGCTCCTGCATCATTCTTATTTACAGACGGGTCGAAAGGACCCCCGGGGATAGAGGAAAACCACCGGTTTATATGAGGGAATTTCGCGAGGCGGTCCCGAAGGCCGTTTTAACAGCAAACCATTCCGCGTTACGATTCAACTTGGTTCGTCAATGTGATTTTGTTTACAAGCGGAGTTTGCGTGGATTGTAGCACCTCAGTAAATTGGGGTGAAATGAGAATGAGTTTTTTGTTGTGTTGGGAACGTAGTACTTATTACTTATTATTTTCGAATTTTGAATGCGACCAAATTATAATTTTAAGAGTTGAGCTCCACGTGCGGGATTTGATTGAACACGCACTTAACGCGCATACCACACAGCAATGATTGGTAAAGCGCAGGTGAGCCTGATCCAAATTGTTTGTGCGGATTCTAATCCAGGGTGTTTTCTTTAAAATTATAATTTCGAAGAGATTCAAGTCTGTAAGTATTGTAGGTATCTATTGAAAGAAAATTTACTAATCTTAATAATTATTCTTAAACGCCTTAGAGATACATCATACTAATATTATAAAGAGGAAAGCTTTGTTTTTTGTATGTTTGCAACGAATAAACTCAAAAACTTCTGGACCGATTTAAAAAATTGCTACATTAGCGCTGAGTAACATAGGCTATATTAAAAAAGAAATGTCCACCCGTGCGAAGCCGGGGCGGGCCGCTAGTGTAAATATATAAGTAGATAAGATGGTAATCACAGTATAAATCTGTGTAGTGGGTAATTCATGACATGGTCAGTGAATAGGTGGCAATCTAAAAGGGACAATACATAATTATTTTCGAACATGCATTCCAGTTTAGCATAGCATAGGAGCAACATCCAATAATATTCAAAATTTAGTTGCAACAACCTATAATATATTTTCTACGTGGTATAACTTTCAACTCATTTGTAGTCAACTTATATTGAAATAGAAAAGTTTTAATGTAAAAGTGTGAAGATAGATTTCTTGTTTTCCAAACCAAAAAGTTACAATAATATTTTTTTAAGCAACAGACATTGTAAAAATATATTATAACTACGTTCATTAAAAAAAAATACCGTGGTAGTTTTGTACGTAAACATCTCGTCTTGATGGCTACGAGTCTTATATCTATGCCATAAAGTTATTATACCTTGGTATAATAACCTTATGATCTACATCTACCATCAAGTAAGCGACAGTGACCTGCACTGCATTAATTTTGCAGATTGTAAGTTTGTACACTTTTTACGAGTCTGAGCGACTCTCTCTTGTCTTACTGTGATCGCGGACTAAGCTTTTTCTAAAATTACATTGGTCAAATCCGTAAAGCAAGTCAAGCCGTGAACATCCATGAATTGCCTATACATAGCCGTTAGACATTTTCTCTTAGAACCCTGGATTGGATTTCTAGCTCGGATTGGTTTAATTGTTTGGTTGCTGTTAGAGCTTATGTTAAACTAGTGGCTGCTCGCGGTTTAACCCGCGTGGTTCCCGTTCCCGTGGGAATATCATGGTAAAAAATATCCTATGTGTTATCCCAGGTTATAAACTATCTGTATGCCGAATTTCATCCAAATCCATCCATCCATTGCAGCGTGATGAAGCAACAAATATACGAACATACACACAAACTTTCGCATTTATAATATTAGTAGGATTCTTATACCACCATTTTACCTAAGTCTGTTGCCATAACAAGATGGCGAGTTCCTCGGTGGTTCAGGGTTCCGGGTAAAGTGCGCTTTCAAATTTAGCCTAATATGCATTACCATTGTCACACTTGCTTTACTAGCTTATTTAGCTAGCTCTAACCTCCTAAAAATTTTGTGACAAGCACAAAGCGCTGTTTTACGATTCGAGCATTTCCTGATATAGAAAAATAAAAGAAACTTACAGCAACGCATCGCTTAGCCCTCTATGTGAAGAGGCATACCAGCATCTAATGTGTCCCGTGAAGAAAGGGATTCGCGACAATGGCTGACTAATGCCACCCATCTGGCATCAATCCGCTGCCTCAGTGACGTCATTTATCACAACCTGCTCTTGGATGCTGACTGGCAGCTCGCAAATGATGTCTTGCTGCCTGAAAACTGACGAGTCACCGGTGCGGTCCGTTTCATTGTTATGGAAAACGAGACGGATTAATGTGAGCGCCATTTAAAATGATGATATTGTGGAAATTCTTGATGTGAATTAACCAATAACGTCTAATGGTATCAGCAACTTCTTATAGTCCGGTCAATTTAGACATTCGAAGGTACAGACGGCAGCAGATCAACCTACCACAAAATGTCAAATTTCTTCAATAAATTTTGAACCTTAGTGTTTGGTTATAAAGATCAAAATCGATTAAAGAAATTTGACAGTTTTGGATAGGTTGATGTGCAGGCGTGTGTACATAAATTCGCATCAAGCTGAAAATTGGTAGAATCGTTAAAAATGTGATTATAAATAAAACTTAAAAAATCCCCATCATTCCCGTGTATGGAAAAAATTTTACTCGAGGTCAAAGGTCAAAAAAATGAGTTTTTCGCGATTTTCAGCGAAACGGTAAGTTTTATCATAAAAATATATTAGACGAGATTGTAGGTCATCATATTATCTATCAAAAATGTATCAGTGCTTTTTTTTCTACGAGCCACCCTTTCTGGGATATAACGATTCAAAAAGTTGTTCAAGTTGTTATGGGCATAATATGCATGAATGCGCCACGTTTATACATCTCTTATCTAGAGTTATATATGTTGAAATATTTTTCTATCGGTGATTGTAACTTATACTTAAAATATAAAATATACATAACTATAAGTTTTATTTGATGAACATATGACAGTTCCAACCAGTAAACAAAAATTTCTTACCAACACTCACAACAAGTCTCGGTTCATTTCCATGTTGAAAGAAAAATTTACTGCTGAAAATATATTGGTAAAACAAGCTAATAATGATGCTGATGTATTGATTATTGAAACAGCAATAGAGCAATTCAATTTGACAAATACAACTATTGTTGTTGGTGAAGATATAGACTTACTCGTATTACTCACTGCTCGAACTCCAACTGAAAATACTATTTTTTTCTTGAAACCAGGAAAAGCTCAACATCAATCGGAAATATATTCATCAAAAAGTTTATCTACTTTTGCAAAGTGTCATAATCACGTACTATTTTTACACGCAATAACTGGCTGTGATACGACATCTGCATTTTACAGGAGGGGTAAAACAACAGTTTTCAAAATGTTTGAAAAACTAGATTTTGTTCAATGTGCTGAAGTTTTTAAAAACAGTAATTCAACTCAAGAAGAAGTTATCACCAACGGCATCCGCTTTCTTCTTTCTATGTACAGAGCTCCTAAAAAAACTACCTGCTTAGATAAGCATCGATATGTATGTTTCGTTAAAAACACTAAGAATAAGAAACAAGTTCAATTAGCTTCTCTTCCTCCAACCTCAGTTGCTGCTCATCAACATCTTCTTCGGGTATATTTCCAAGTTCAAGTGTGGCTTGGTTATCAGCTAGACCCTACAGACTGGGGTTGGAAGTTGGTCGACAATACATTAGAGCCAGTTCAAACTTTACTCCCACCTGCACCGGAAAAACTGCTAAACACCATTTTTTGCAACTGCAAAAAGGGATGCAGTGCTAAATGTGGTTGCAAAAAAATCGGACTGTTTTGCTCTTTGGCATGTACAAACTGTCAAGGCCGGTCGTGCTCTAATGTTGAATCACTAACAGAAGAGGATTCGTTTGATTCCAACGAGGATACATCACTATTGACGCAATTTACTTGCACGCAGAATGAAGATGAAGAAGAACAAGAACAACAAGAAGAAGAAGAACAACGAGAACAAGAACAAGAAGAACAAGAAGAGTTTGACGGTTACAATTCAGACGAATAAAATTCACCACTTTTTTAATTTACATCGCTTTTTATTTTTTACAATATTTACGAATTTCCGTAATTTTGCAATAGTTTTAAATTAAACAGGATCACAACTGACCCGTGGAGTAGGCCTACTAGGGAAACCACGTTAAAAAAACGCGCTAAGTACACTACTTCATAGGTGGCGTGGAAACGTGTGCATATTATGCCCATAACAACTTGAACAACTTTTTGAATCGTTATATCCCAGAAAGGGTGGCTCGTAGAAAAAAAAGCACTGATACATTTTTGATAGATAATATGATGACCTACAATCTCGTCTTAAATATTTTTATGATAAGACTTACCGTTTCGCTGAAAATCGCGAAAAACTCATTTTTTTGATCTTTGACCTCGAGTAAAATTTTTTCCATACACGGGAATGATGGGGAACTTTTAAGTTTTATTTATAATCACATTTTTAACAATTCTACCAATTTTCAGCTTGATGCGAATTTATGTACCTTCGCTCTCATTTTTGTGTCTAAATTGACCGGACTATTAGTAGCAAGTAGCAAAATCAGAAGATAATTATTAAAAAAAAAATAAAAATAATAATTAACATTTATTTGCATAAACATGTGTACAGAGGGTGACAAAATGGGGGTGTGACATGTTTTACCTTTGAAGGTGTGCAAAAATTGAGAAGGTGGCATGCAGCAGATCCAATCGAATAATTATTATTTGATTAACTACATTAAAAATTACATTGAAAGTTATATTCAAATTAATTAAATTAAAAACTACATTAAAATTACATTAAAAATATTATATAAATTTGTCATTTAGGAATTCCTCAACACTGTAGTAACATTTCTCCACCAATAACTTATTAAGTTTTATTTTAAATAAGTTAGCATTTAGTTCCTTCAAGTTTTTAGGTATCTTATTATAAATTATAGGAGCCATGCAGACTACACTCTTTCGCAGTAATGCCGTTTTAGATAGGTGTAAACACAATCTGTTGTTTTCTCGTCTGTTTCTAACCACCTTGTCACACAGACGTGGAAATAGGTGGGATTTTTTTCTAATAAATATAGCTACTTCAAGTAGGTATGTAAATTGACGGAAGTGTAAGACTTTTATATTTCAGAAATAATGGTAACTATCAGTTATTTGTATTTTAAACATGGATCGTAAACATCGCTTTTGCATTTTAAAATTTTTTTCTTTGTCTGTCGAATTGCCCCAGAAAATAATACCATATCTGAGTACAGATTCTACTGTGCCGTAATATAAAAAATAAAAATAACTAAAGAAAAATATTAAATAAAAACGAGCGAGCCCTACAGTCTTACAGTAGTCGCATAAGTATGATGTGTAACATTTGACAACTCACTTTAGTAATAAGCAATAAAATTGCTTATTGCTTATTAGCCCGGTCAAATTAGCCCAAAAAGTTGACTACAAGTACCCTTGCATTAATTCACAACAAGATGAAAATTTACAGGCACGTAAGGGATACCACACTAATGAAATCCTGAAAAGTCCCCATTGATCCCGTCGGTGCAAACATTTTTATTCAAGGTCGCAAAAATGGGGTTTTTGAGTATTTTGGCTAAACGGTTAGTTTTACGATAAAAATAGCTTAGACTAAAATTGTAGATCAGATAATTATCTACAAAAATTGTCCTTATACTTTTTCTCTATAATTTAACATTTCTGAGAAAAAGCCATTCGAAAGTTAGCTGGAGCTGTGTTCTGCATAGGTAATATGCATGACTACGCTGCGCTGTCTCTCCGAACGTTATTGGACGCGTAGGTAATATAAGTAAAATTTAAAGTTTGCGTGACTATGAGTAATTCTGAGAATTTGAGTAGAAAAGAATCCGTCCTTTATTTGATGTGACCACGTGGCCTTGAGCAACTAACATCTGTTTGTCAACAACAACTCCTTCTAAAGGGCTGGACCGATTTAGATGATGAAGTGGATTCGAGAATGGTTTAGATTTACAACTGGACCCGGTAGGTGGCGCTGCTATGGGGGTTCATCATGGGATACGGGTTTTCTTAAGCGGACGAATGATTTGTTTGTTTTGTTGTTATGGAAACTGTCAAAGCGGTACGAAGTCCGTCGGTCAGCTCGTGTAACGTAAATTTCTCAGTAAGTAAATGTTTTATGACTTGTAATTCTTTTGAGAAATAATTTCTTTAACCACCAATCTTCGTGGTACCCATGAGTGTACGTACATATTTTTTTAATGATGTTTTACATACACTTGTCAACGAAAGATCGTCATAAAGATAAAAGGGATGAACGGAAGGATTAAATTGAATAGGTCCATTTCCTAGCTACTTACATTTTGACAGAAGAGTTCATCATTCTTCTACCTTCTTCACCCACTTAAAAATTCTGTTATTATGGCTTCTTTATGAAATTTCGTATAACGCTGCGAGTAAGTAAGGTATGGAAGGTAAGATGACTTAGATAAGATAAGATGGGGTTAGCTAGTCGGGCGGACTTAAAACAAGCCAAACCGAGTAACATGTAGCAGTTGCTAACAATCACCAATCCACACTGGGCCAGCGTGGTGGTTTATGGTCCGTTCTCCCTACCCATCCATAGAAAAGGCTGCCCCCGCAGTGGGGACTTAAAATGAGCCGATGATGATCATGACCTGCTCGCCGGTTTAATGTACTGACCTATTTAAAAGAGAACCTAAAGAAAAGGAATTAAATTAGATTTGACACACTGTAGGTATCTACTGTATCTTTGTAACAAGAAGCAATTTCCCAAACGGGCCGAGTGTCGCACTATGCTGATCGCTGAGAAATTCATGTCCCCTCGTTCGAGTGGAGCGAATGGTTTGTAAATACCCGCTAACTTGCTTAATGCTTGCTGTAGGGTGTCTGCAATTCGGCGGCGAAAGTAGAAGATGCCCAAATGGGGCGCAAACCCGACATCAGTTAAATAAATAAATAAATAAATAAATTTTCCTACACTCACACCAATTATCTAGCCCAAGAGAAGCTTCGTTATGAAACTCGTTATATGGTTACTAGACAACGGATAAACATACTTAAAATACTTAAATACTTACTTATTAACATAAAAAACACCCAGACCCGAGACAATTTAGAATAACAATAATTTCTAAATTGACCCGACCGGGGATCGAACCCGGGGCCTCAGAGGTAGCGACACCATGAAAACCGGTGTACAAACCACTCGACCAAGGAAGTCGTCAATTAATCAAGTATTAATTTAAACTATCATGGTCCCAAATTACCATGTTTTTTTGTGAGTACCCGATACTTATTTTGACACAGTTGTACGAACACCGTCGTCGTGTAGTTACTCAGTGCCTATAGTGTGATATTTGCTTCTAACGGTATTCATTCGATTACGTTTACGAAAACGAAAATTTATAGTTATGGCATTGAAGCAGGGCCTCCTGGCGACATACGAGAGGTGTTAAAATTTTGCCATACGAATTCTCGTTTTCGTTAACGTTATCGAATGGCTAATGAAACTCGCACTAGACACCCAGGACTGTACTGCCGCGCAATTTGTGAACGCAGTAAAGAACATGTGAACAGGGGCCCGACCGCCTAACCGATCGCTTTGACTTCGTATGTGGTTTATGACGATGACGTCATCTTGTCGTTTCGTGCCGCCTATGAAAGCAACATCGAAAGCTATAGCCTTTAGCTTTTGATATAGCTTTCATAGGCGGTGAGAGGTGGCAAGATGACGTCATAAACTATACGCGTAGTCAAAGCGATCGGTTAGGCGGTCGGGGGGCTGTTTCGAGAAAATAGATCGTAATGTCAGCACGTCAAATATCACAATCACAAACACAGTAAGTTGTACTTACTGCGTTCATAACTTGTGCGGCAGTGTAGTACTGCCGAGTACCACATGACAGTAATTGGTCCTTCCGTGATCATTGCGCTTACAACTGTGCCGAAATTTCAGAAACACACAAACAACAAAGACATGGTAATAATCCCGTTCATAAAAGTTATTTCTTTTTTTAAAGTTGATCTTTAATATTTGCTATGATCTGGTTGATCTATGAACGTTGTAGCACTTTCCTCTTGCCTATAAATTAGTAAGTTTTTATACCTAAGCGCGGTTCATTCAAT
Source organism: Eudonia lacustrata (assembly GCA_947562085.1). Classification (NCBI taxonomy): domain Eukaryota; kingdom Metazoa; phylum Arthropoda; class Insecta; order Lepidoptera; family Crambidae; genus Eudonia; species Eudonia lacustrata. The sequence goes on along the minus strand of OX387318.1, from coordinate 11,783,085 downwards.
CATCGGACCAATACGACTTAGGGATCTTCAAGAAACGAGCCTATTCCTTCCTTAAAGGCCGGCAACGCATCTGTGATTCCTTTGGTTTTGCGGGTGTCCATGGGTGGCGGTGATTGCTTCCCATCAGGTGACCTGCCTGCTCGTATGCCTCCTTCTAATATAAAAAAAAAATAACATTTTGCAGCCAACAGAGAATGTTATCCCGGTTCTTTCAAATACTTGGCTTCCCTGTTGTACGTAAATGCGATTCTTCAAGTAGGCTTTTCAATATAATACCCAATCTGTGTGGTGAGATGGTCGGTGCTCTATTTTTAGGGCAATTTCGTAATTTGTAACTAAAAGTACCTACTTGGATAACAAATTCATTTTCGAGTTTTCGACTGTTTCATTAAACTTGGATTACGATAGAAAAATTGCGTCGCTCTATAGAATCTAAAAGTCTCTTAAGTTACTTATAATAAATGTTGTTCTTATTTACTTTTCTTGAGTTTTTGAGTGTTTCTGTTATACAACGTGTAACAGAAAGGTATGGTCAAAATGAAAATATCCAAAGTGTATCCCATCTAGATCTTGTATACAAAGTTACTAAGTCATGATTATTAACTTTAATGTGTTATTGCAATTTTTAATTTAATATTTCTATTGTGACGTCACATCAAAATAAACAAGTCTCAGCCCTAGTGGTTTAAGTAAATACTTCTAAGAGTGTAAATAGACTTCTATTCACACTCTTCGAGCAACGCAGATATCCCACGAACGTGGAATCTCGCAACAGCGGATAGTCATTTAAAAAAAGTATGGTGCCGCCTTGTATCGCAAAGCTCACTTGGATGCTACAGCGACAGGATAGCAAGGATCAAATTAAAAGTTACCTTACCTTACGTTTTGTAAATAAATCTAAGGTTGTACAAAACTCAATTGGAAACAGAATAAGTATTACTGATCTTGCAGAGACGTTAGGTATTGTAACAAAGATGAACATTAATCGCTTGTGATTATGAATGAAAAGTAATTTAACTCTCACTAAGTCTCAGTTGAACAATAAACTTTCTCCTCCATCATTCCGCGAACCGCTAGAGAATGAGAGTAGGTCGAGATTACTTAGTGTTGGTTGGGCAAACGATGTTAAATGAAAATGTTTTCATTCGATATCTGAGATTGATGACTTGTTCGCAGCAAGCAAATGGTTTCCTGATTGATAAATGTCTGAAATAATGAAATAGAAGATGCTTTTGTTCATTTTCTTAGAAACAATGAAGCGTGACTTGCTCCATAGCATTTTTTAAAGACATAAGAGGATTTACTATTTATAATACAGTAGGTATATTATATCCATAAGTTTAGTAGATATTTATAAAACAGTTTTGTTGGTGTCCGTTTTTGTTTGGTAGACTTATGTTTATGTTATGTTATATTGTAGCAGCGGCAGTTCTGAAAAAACGGAAGAAAAAAGGAATATTTTGATTATAAATATTAATTATTTCAGAAGAGAATACAGTGCGTTTAAAATATTCAACGAGTTGTCAAATGAAGATTTTCGGAATGACAAGACAACATAAAATAATAACGAGATGTACGTTTTTCTTAAATATAGCACATGTGACCCCTCTAACTTTAGACCAATTTCTGTGTTACCCACATTTAGTAAAATATTTGAAAAGATAATTCTAGACCAAATTCAAGTTCATTTTTATAGAAATAAACTTTTACATTCTAGACAATATGGTTTCACTAGGGGTCGCTCGACTACTGACGCTGGTGTTGAGCTTATTCTTCAAATATTTAATGCCTGGGAGGATTCTCACGATGCCGTAGGGGTTTTTTGTGATTTATCCAAGGCCTTTGATTGTGTTTTACATGAAACCCTGGTCAGGAAGCTCTACCACTATGGAATTAGAGATGCATCACTGAATCTTCTTATCTCATATTTGAGTGATAGGGTTCAGAGGGTTGATGTTAACGGTAAAAGATCTCCGGGATCGGTGGTTACAATGGGTGTTCCACAGGGTTCAATTCTTGGTCCTTTCTTATTTTTAATTTATATTAACGACTTGCCTTACTTTGTAAAAGACAAACATGAGATAGTATTGTTTGCAGATGATACCTCACTTTTATTCAAAGTGAAACGACGACAGCCGATTGATGACGATGTGAACAATGCTGTCACAAAGATAGTTCATTGGTTTAGTGTTAACAATTTGCTATTAAATGAACAAAAAACCAAATGTATAAGATTTGTATTACCCAACGTTAAGGAGGTAAAAACCAGTGTAAAAATTAAAGATAAGAATGTGGACCTTGTGGACACCACAGTGTTTCTAGGCATTACGTTGGATGCAAAGCTACAGTGGGGCCCACATATAGATAAATTGTCGAGTAGACTGAGCTCTGCGGCTTATGCAGTAATGAAAATTCGTCAGATCACTGACATTGAAACAGCTAGACTTGTTTACTTTAGTTATTTCCATAGCGTAATGTCGTACGGCATTTTACTGTGGGGCAATGCTGCCGATATTCAAACTATCTTTGTGCTGCAGAAGCGGGCTATTCGAGCAATTTATAATCTTAAAGCTGGTAATTCTCTTAGGGAGAGATTTAAAGATATTAATATAATGACAGTTGCATCACAATATATTTACGAGAACCTAATGTATGTATATAAAAATATTGAAACTTTTTCTAAAAACAGTGATATTCACAATGTAAACACTAGAAATAAAAACAAACTAGCAGTACCTAATACTAGGCTCCACAAAGTAAATAATTCATTTAGAGGCCTGTGTGTACGTTTTTACAATAAAGTTCCAAGTAATATCCAAAAACTAGATATTAATAAATTTAAAATCGCTATTAAAGAAAAGCTTTATAAAAAAGCTTATTATAAAGTGTCTGATTACATTGAAGACAAAACAGCATGGGTTTAAAATGCTCCAATCTATTTCTAATCCAATTTATTGTTAAGGTTTTTTAAACTTGTATAACTTGGTAATGTAACGGCATATAATTTTGTAAATGTCGTTACATAATGAATTAAAGCTGTGGAGTTTCTTGCGCCCATTCTTCTCCACAGCTAAAAAATAGACGTCCTGAATGGGTAGTAGGTAAAAAAATTATGGACGATTCAAAAGCACTTTTCTAAAGTTTATTTGAATAAAGAATATTTGACTTTGACTTTGACTATACCGTAACTGTGTTTCTTAAATGTACGACATCGACGTGACAAAGTCACGATGATTTTTCTTGTTTAACTGGAACGACAGTCACGGTGATTAAAAAAATAACAACTTTGCTCATGTTTACAGGACTAGCCGCCCCCGAGCGAGTAGTGCGAGTAATCGGCCATCGCCCAAGAACACTCGCTTATAGCCCAGCGACAAAACTATCGGAACTACAACTCGCTTGTCGCTGCTCGCCAACTCGCTTGTCGCTGCTTGCCAACTCGCTTCTAGTTTCTTTAGTTTAGTTTAGTTTCTTTACATGACAAGAATCATGGCAGCTTATCATAGTACAAGCATAATGTGAATGACGTTTGAATTACGCAAAAACTTTTATTTAGGTCTTGGTAGCCAGTGAACTAGAAATCTCACTTTTATGGCGCTGTATATCATTAGGTATGTATGCCCGCTATTGTGTTTCTTGATTTATTAGCCATTGTGTGTCAGGCCATGTCATTAAATTAAAACATCTGATTATATCTTATATAACTCTACACCATATAATTTATTCAGTTTAGTTATCCCGCTTTTACATGAAGTTTAAAATTTTTACGTTAATAATATATGAATATAATAAATATATAAATAATATTATAAATTAATGTCGCATATAAAAATAAAAGTTCTAAATCACTCTCTGACTGCCTCATACTTATGCCTCGACACCCAGGCTAAATAGTTAAACCCTTGAAAGCTGAAATTTTGCAAAAAGGTCCTCTTTATGATATAGACAAGAAAAGACGAGATAATTCAAAGACCCCTCGAGATTTTGGAATACGGGAAGGACGAAGTCGCAGATGGTCGCTAGATTAAAATAAATAAACTTTCTAGTAAAAAAAACTACTTTATTTCAGATTTTATCACATAACTTTAGATATTACCCAAATAATTACAAATATTTAACCAAACAATTTTTGTATCACAATATAGTAATAATATATTTTCTAAAGTACCAAATGTGTAAATTTAAAATTAATAGTTAACAAAATTCTAAATGTACGGAATACCAAAAACGGATCCAAATATTAACAATTACCATTAATAGTTAGGTACCTACTTAATCTATCTCAAAGTATTACGTACTAAAGTTAATAAAAACTGTTAAATTAGATAATTACTGTTTCGGTTATTTTCACAAAATAATGAAGCAAAACTATGTTACCTATCTGACACCAGAACCTTATTACTTCACGAAGGAGGTTGAAACTGATGAGTTCTAATTCTAGTCTCTTCTTAGGACTTAGGCATGTAGGAAGGTTTAGTACCATAAAAACATTTATATATTTTGATACGTTACCTCGCCGGCAAACAAGCATGCTTTAGCCTGATGGAAAGCGGCCACTGTATTGTATGTACCCCATGCTTGCGACACAATCGCGTTTCCAATACTCATGCTACAATTCTAATACTTCTATGCCCTATAATTTCACTGGATCTAGTACCCTTCAAACCGGTTCATATCAATGCATAACCATGCTGCTTGGTGGCAAAATTAAGGTATATGGGTGGTCGCTATCCAGTGGGGTTCTGGGCAGAGTTCTCTCACCAAGCAAAATTATGATATTGATGAAATTGTTATAAGACGTCTGAAGATTCTCCAAAAACCTCTTCCGTACTAACATACTTTCACATATTTCACGCAGCATTTTGCAAGACGAAGTAGAAAGGTGTCTGCAGTTTATTGACTCCTGTTGTGGTCATATTTGGTGGTGGGCCGTGCCACTCAAGCCTATACTTGTCTAACAGGCGAGTGGCTAAGGACGTCAGCATGTGACTGACAATACCAGTTGCGGGGCAGGACTCGCCAAATGGTAGAGAGGCCAGTGGGTGTGCTCTGGAGGCCTTTAGATTGCCCCAGCCTTCGTTGCACCAGCGCTCAGGAATGAAGGCCTTCGATCTGCCCCATTGCTTCTCTAATTTACTGGTGACGCCATGCGCGAGGACTATGTCAACCTGGTAACGACAAGTAAGTAATTAGGCTTATATTTATTATTTTAAACCAATATTTTTTTATTTATTTAAACAACGATGAGGAACCGCTAGACCGTCATCTCACCTGATGAGGTGGCTATCTTATCATAAGGCTCCTTAGATTCTTTTAATAAGAAAATTGGTGAAATGTTTCTATATTCCAAAAAAATAGGGAAAGAACTAAAACCATACCCCAGCTGGAATCTCGTATCCACCAATATGCAGTTCCTCCCTGCTCCTCCTCACGACTCCTCCAGTAGCTGGGTGGACTCTCAAAGCCTCCTTCGCGCAAGCAGTTATGTAAGGCAGCTCTGGATTGTCCAGCCCAGCTTGCCTGCTCTCGGCACCCCATATAACTTGATCGTGAGCTCTCTGTTGCTGAGCAGGGTGCAGAGAAAGCTGGTAGAACATGCTGAGGGCGGTGTGAGCGAGCTGAAATCGTGAATGAAATGAAAAATATTTATCAGTACACACTCAGCTGTGAACTGTGTAATAAGCGTTAAGATTATATATTTTTTAAGTGCTCCGTCTTTCTATCTTTTCGATTGAGAAAGGTCCTTCTTCTTATTATAGCGCACTATTTAACTGCCTGTCATCAGCAGATAACCTATAGTTAAATTATAGAGATTTTTTTCTTTTACTTACCGGTTCAATGCCCGCCAGCAGCATATCAGAGGCTAGTGGGAGTATCCTCTTGTCCAGTGGGCGCAGTTTGTCCAACAGGACTTGCTCAGGCCTCAGTTCTGCCGAATTAAGGGCTGACAATGCTTCAAGCAAGAAATGTTCCGTCAAACTGCAAAGAAATAATCTTATGTGGCATCATGTTTTGGCTTGGGGTTTCCATCTATCTCCTACAGTCCAAAGTCAAGCTCAGTTCCAAATCTTCGGATTATTGTTGATACCCTAGTACTTATGACACAATAACGAATATTTAAAATCTTGGTTGGTGGTAAAGCTTGTTTTAAATCCATGTTAGTAGCATTGTAGTGAACCGACAGATTAGAGATACCGTAGTGAAGTGCGCTTCAGACTTATCGTCACACCAATAAATGAGATGTAGGCAGCGCTCCCCTTGTATTGTGTGGTACCTATATATCAAAATAGTGGTCTGATTTGGTAATAGGGATCTAATGTCAAAATCAGGCTATCAACACACGAAGGTCAGTGTCAAGGACACGTTATTGAGTTAGCAAACTCGAGGCCGAGATCGTGGTTTGTACCTGTAATGTGCGTCGATAGTTCTCAGTGCGTTGTTGAAGACAAGTGAGTCAGTCTTCAAGGTGCTTTCGCTGCGGACCAGGTAGCTGCTGTCTGCAATCTTCCCGGAGCACCTGACAAGCCTCTCTGCTTGGTTCAGCTCGTCTAAGCACTTCTTCGAGAGAGAGCAGAGATTGGGGGTGTCGTCGTCCAAAGATGTTTTTTCTGGAGTTCTGACAAATAAGGAGTTTATGAGTATGATTTACGATAGTAAGAAAAATATTTGTCTACGTTCAGACTCAGGCCGAATTTGATGATTTGTTTGAAAACAAATTATTCACTATTTTTATTGCAAATCATTGTTAGATAGATTTAAACTGATTTTAATAGTTATATGAAAACCATGAAAAATGGTGGGCTCAAGAAAAAAAAACAATTTACTATGTAATGCGTAAATATTTTACAAATAGAATTGTGAATAATTTATTTACTTTGTTTTTGTATAATATTTAATTAAATCTAAAAATGTTTTCATGGCTTACTGCGCAGCAATATTAACTTCAGTTGAAAACAGTTAAAAGCAGTTTAAAAACGGTCATTTTTATTAAAACATCGATTTGTTAAAAGTACGTCAGCATTCTTAGCTCGAAACTAATTATAAAAGTTTCAACAAACAGTGTTCGTTCCGGAATTAAAACTGCATAATGAGCTGCAAAAAGTTCCGCTTTGGTTGCAATAGTTACATCTGGGCATTCTGTAACATTTGCCTGGTGGTAAACTTGTAAGCTGAGAAGCTCGGTGGCGCAGTGGTTACCGCGCCTGGCCTGCGATTGCTAAGGTTAAGAAACTTTCGCAAAGGCCGGTCATAGGATGGGTGGCCAAAAATTTATCATCTCGATTGGTGGTTGTCGGGTTGTTCAGTGCCAGGACAATTATTTTTTGACTGAAAGCCCATTTGAAATTGAACTGCTGTTTTTTTAAAGCTGTTTATTGTTGCTAATGTTAAAGCGTTAACGCATAACTGGATTCGTTTTATTTCCTAATCGTTTTATGACGAGCAGCTGATCGGGCATCACGCGAGCGCGTGCTGATTACATTTCCAGAGCGTGTGAGTCGAGGGCGTCTTTAAGGCTAGACCACAGCGTGTTAACCTTGTCGTGGGCACTGAATTTTAAAATAAGTTTTTAAGATATTAGGCCGGCAAACGAGCTTACGGCCCACCTGATGGAAAGCGGCCAACGCAGCTTATTGGTTGTATTTTTATACATCTCTTTTCCTCTTGTCTCCATTTTGATGACGTCCGGGCGTTAGGGTAGTCGCTATTCTTTGGTACTCGGTGCCTGCTGTTCAAAGCAACGTCCGCAAGTTGGGATGGTAGGTACTTCGTTTTTAGTGTGTATGGTTTTGCGCTCCGTCGAACTTCCCGGAGTTCGGTAGGGAGCAGGGTGGGAGAGCACATAACTCACGAATATACAACGCATTTGGAAACCAGCGGCAGGTTTTGTAAACCAGGATATGCTGAATTGGTCTATGTTGACGCAGTCGTGAGACACACAAGCGTTTTTTTCTGTTAACTCCATGTATTTCCTATTGTCTCATGTCAGTGTCAAAAAAAATTTTTTTCTATCTATCTTTCGCCATCCAGTCTGGCTAGAGTCCTACCACCATGCATGCATCCGAGTGGTAGACTGTAATCGTGGTCTTAATTACCTGTTCTCATCAGTGGGCATGTGCACGGCGCCGTCGAGGCAACCTAGCCTGATACCGAAGATCACCGCACCGATGGTCTCCAGCGCCCAGCGGTAGATCTCCGTCTCCAACTCCTCGTTCAAAGCGTTCTCGGCGTGACGGAGTTCACCCAACCTTAAAAGTACGAAACAGATTGTTACATAGATTTTAAAACTATAATTTTGCGAATGCACACACTAGACATACACTCGGTGTCAAAAAAATCGCACCTCTACAAAAATAACTTTCAAACCTTATCAACCCCTAACCCACGTATAACCTCACCGATATTGGTGCCATTTCAAAGCCTAATAAAAACACTTATAAAAAAACACATATTAGTTTATTACAAAAAAAAAACACAAATGCAAGTCGCATGAGTAAAAAAATGGCAATTTTGCTTTTCAAAAGGGCCGCTAGTTGCGCTACTTGTTGTGGGTATAAAATGGTCATTACAAGTTCAATGGGGGTCATCGCTATCCAACCGTTAAAGAGGACATACCACAAGATCTTTCAGAAGAAAAACGACCTTGAAGATGGATACCATTGCTGACAAAGCCGCCCAAGTGATTGCACTACTGCAATCAGGGATGCGGCAGTGTTATGTCTCTCGGCAACTGTACTTAAGCCGTTTTTCAGTTCGAAAAGTTTACCAGCGGTTCCTACAGACCGATGGCTACGTCCGGTGGCATGCGGCTCTGGTAGACGTCGCTGCACCTTGGAGAGAGACGACCGATTCATTGTGTCGACGTCTTTGAGAAATCGGTTTTCGAATGCTGTTGAGTTGCAACACCAGATCGAAACAGCTCGCAGAACAACCGTGAGCGTGTCTATGGTTAGACGAAGACTGAGGGAGAAGAAGATAGCAGCTCGTAGAGCTGCTGCGGCCACTGGCCGCTTACTATCAGATAGGCCGTATGCTGTATTAGTCCAACCCCCAAAAAGCAGAGGAGAATGGAGCATGCATTATTAGTAAAAAACTTTGTAGGTGAAACTTGTAAGCTTGTAAAGTGACGTAACAAAATATTGTCTAATAAACCTGGTACCTACAACGAAATTAATTGAGACTCCGGAGACTAAAGGACACCAATATTTAATTAAGGCCCGAGAGGATGGCCGTCTTTACTAATATCGTAATCTTCTTCTGTATGTATCTCTAATACGTTTTATATATGAAGGGAAATACCGCTCACGTACTGGCTCGCTAACTAATCACATAAGCTCAGAAACTATGATGCCTACAAACTTGAAATTAAGCAGGCAACTTTTACGAGTAGGATGTAGCCAGACACATAAATATCTTTTTAACTTTTTAACACACTAAACATTTTGAGATCACGAGCATTCACGACGACGCGTCGCTTCGGTAAAAGAAAGAAGATAATGTTTTAGCCAGTCTGTGACAGGTTAAAATAATGTGTAAAATTTAACGAGAATATTGCTACCTACTAAATATTGAACCAATTCTTAAAAATATTTTATTAATAGAAAGCTACAATTATTCTTTAGTCATGTAGAGTACCATTTTATGTCGGTCGATTACATTGTTTCCAGGGGCTTGCGTCAAAGACTTGTGTCAAACCGCATTTCACTTTCAATCGGTGGCAGCCCGACGTTGATCCCAAAATTAGAAATTGTAATTTCGGTGTCGATATACATTAACTCGATCGAATAGTGATGAAACTCGGCACTCTGCAGAGTGCAAGTTTTATTTGCCATTATAATCCATACGTAATCAAGAGCAATAAACGCTATATAGGTACTAGGAAATAAGTAGGTATTAATGGTAGTACGTACATTTTATAAAACGCTAGAATTATTAAAAACGCTAGAATATATTATTAAAACTTAAATAGACGACGTGCCGCAGGTAGGATGCAAAGCTACGATCATGCAAACTTAACGACAGATCTTCCAATTGAGTTACCGTAACATTGGTTTCCTTGTCGATATTTTTTTTAAATAGCACAGTGCCTTCATCTCATTCTAAGTGAATCTAAGTGAAAATAAGACCAATGGTGAAAGCGCACTTCACCAGGGATCCTCAACTACTGAGGCACTGGCTATTTTATCTCTAGCTGCAGGAACACAACATTGCTACAAACATTGATGATAGTAACACCAACCAAATCGAGTACGCAAACATGTAACTCCCCTCCCCTCCCCCACAGGGAATCGAAGCTCTGAGTCTGAGACCGGAGTTCTTAACCGCTAACAAAGTAACTACGTAATAATATGCTAATTCTATTTTTTTTTGCGAAGCGCTATTTTTGCAAGGTTGTGAGTTTTGTAGGAAGCTAAATACTACCTGCTTCATTTCGCGCCTAAATGCCAACGATATTTAGAAATGTTTACCAGCAAGCAGGCGTAATAGTCGTTTGTATGCAAATTCGCAATGCAAAGGAGTCATCGCCTGTTAAATTGTTGGTACCTTTATTGCATTTATAATTAAAAAATAAAATTGCGCCGTTCTTGGATACAGTTATTGCGTTGTAAACATTCTGAGTAAAGATGGCTCTCCTGTGAATTGACAGAGACAAACATTTAATTTGTAACTTTAGTGTAATTTGTTAATTTTTTAGATAGTATTTCGTGTAAAAATTAACGAGCGTAACAGCTTCGGTCACCTATCATCATCAACCATCAAGATAGATATAAAAAAGAAAGTCCTGACTCAATCACTGACTGACTCATCAACGACGAGCCCTTTAGACTTAAAAGCACAGAGGTTCTCTTTAATCGAACTCTTTGGTCTCTCTTTCGAAAGGCATATATTATGTAAACAAGAAATAAGCACAGATTTTTAGTTAATTTTATATAAGAGGTGGCAATTGAGAAAGTAATCGTCGCAATTCATGAACCCTCGCAACACCACCAGTGAAATCGCAGATGCGTTAGCCTCGTCAACTTGTTGACGCCGAATGTCTTGCAGGTACACAGAGGTATAGAAATATCATTTTGGTGCAAGGAAGGAAAGAAAAGGAAAAGGAAGTGGTCTAAAATAAAGTAAGCGACAATAGACAATACAATAGACAAGTAAATTGGAAATTATTTATTTACTAAGAAACTAAATACTTTTGAAAAAAAATATTGGAGAATGATTACAATAGTTTATTATGCCTTTCTAATATAGGTAATTTATTTGGGTTTTAAATATTCGTGTTTCTGCCTATAATACAGAAAAAAGGGAATGAGAAGGGTCATCTTTGGATTTATTTTGTATCGAGAAAATTGTTTCTCTGTATTCAGGTTTTGGCTTTGGTAAGATACTGTAATGATTAATCAACTATAACATATCTGAAAACAAGAACAACAGTAGTAGGACATAGGTATATTATGAAATCCTTGGCGACGCACCGCTTAACAATAAATCTCATACAGAGCGTTTGCGCCCCGTACCATAAGAAAAACTGCTTTTTTTCCTTCAAATTAAAACTACAAATTATTTAAAAAAAATGAACTACAATATTGAAGTGTGTGTTAAGACTAATCTACTAAGAAAATTTAGATGCTTAAATCGGTCTGGTTTGCCTGTGGAAATTGAAACTTTGACATAATTATCTGATGTATTTTTTTTTTTTTTTTTACATGTTGTGGTTGTCTTCTATATATTTTTTGTGTTTATTTGTAATGGAAAGTGTCCTACTATGATAGGGCATTTTCCAATATTTTTGACGATGTAAGGGAGAAAAGAGCTGGACACTTGCCGGTTCTTCTCAGTACAAGATCTCCCGCCCAGAGTAGACTTACGAACCGATGGCATAGTGACATTCACAAGAGCTACTTGTAGCCTAAACTGAATAAATTATTTTGAATTTTGAATTTTTTGAATTTTGTAAAATGCAAATCTATGTTTTAAAAGAGGTTACTTTGATATTTTTTTCTCTGTTATAAAAGTTGACAAATCGTGTTTCTGCAACTAACAAAATGAAGTCAATTAAATGAAAAATCATGTTATACCACTTTCATGTTTTGTAATTGTTGGGAAAAATCAAGATAACCAGCCAGCCACGTAAATTTCCAATGCGTTGCCTTAAAAATGCTGAATATTCGCGAGGTATCGCCATAAGGAAAGTTTGTTTGTTCATTTAAACGTAATTTTAAAAAGTATTTTCTCCATCAACAAATAAATCTGTCAAAGACGACTGACTATGTTCTAGTTTAAGTTAAAAAATATTATTACCAACCAATTTTGTTGCGCTTCTGCATATACTGGTCCACACACACACACACACACACACACACAAACAATAGGGCTCCGCAGAATATCAGCGTTCCAGGTGATGTTCATGCTGCAACATGTGCTGAGTGGGATAAAATGTTTTGATTTGATTTGAAAGTAAGTTCGTTTCTTGAAGGTCCCTAAGACCCACAGGGTCACGGGATACGGATGTTTACGGAGATGAAGTCGCGGGCGATCCCTAGTCTAGAATATAAGGAGTGGACCATGTGTTACTGTCAACCTGACGACTCATTTCAGACAGATATAAGATTGAAATGTACGGTGCCCAGAATGAATTGTCATTGTTAGGAACGAGGCAAAGTTACTTACAAGTTTAATATGCTCGTCATCAATGAAGCTCGGGTGTCATTAATTAATTGTCATGTAGTGCGTGATACGTTGCACGTGTGTCGTTATGTATTCCATACAGTCATGGCCTTAGAGTATTTGTTTTCGTAACTACCTGTGACTACTGTTCATTAATATTTTGCAAGTGTTTTTTTCTGAAAAGTTTACGAAGTTTGTCTATGTCTCGTTTGTCTATGTCTCGTTTGTCTATGTCACGATACCTTGGTGGGCTAGCGAGGCCGCGTACACACACAATCTTGCAAAAAGTAGCAAAAAGTGAATAGGTACTTAAATTTTTTTTTTGTTGTTGTTTGTTTGAGGAGCTCGATGGTGCAGTAGTTAACGCGCCCAGTCTGTGTTTGCAGGTTAAGCAACTTTCGCACAAGGCCGGACATCGGATGGGCGGCCCGTAAAGCCGTTGGTCCTGGCTGCATTACCAGTCATTAACAACCACTTATCCGCACTGGATGCAAAACTGTGCAAAAGTAGATAAGCGGTTTTTACAAACTGCTCTTACACGGTCTCGCTTATCAACGATATGTAATAATTACATATCTATGACTACATAAATACATATCCCCCGACAAACAATTGAATTTCTATTGTGTCTGGGACCCGCGGCGTTCAACCTGTTAATTCTAATTTACTTCGAAACATTTAGATTGAAATTTTTATAGAAATATTAGTCCAGTTTTAGTCTCTGTTAAATACAGTCAAGTCTACCTTTGCTCACATTGTTTGTGTGCATAATTTCACTGTAAGTAGGTAAGTATTTGTTAGTATACGCATTAAAGAATATACGTTAATAATAAATGCATATTTCATATGACTGTTTCTTTGTTTATCCCTATGCATTCCTATATCCGATTGCGATGAAACTTTGATTAGGTACGATTGCGAATGTTTAGTCAAGCAAGACTCATTTTGGGTCGCTGAGCTAACTTAGTAAGAGTTTTTACAGATTTCAAAGTAAACAGTGTTCAAATGTGTTAACACGTAAAATTAGATCATCATCATCATCATCATCTCAGCCAAAAGACGTCCACTGCTGGACAAAGGCCTCCTCCAAGGATATGGGGGGTATTTGCCGTAATCGCCACGCTTGGCAAGCGGGTTGGCGATCGCAGTAGGTTGAGAGTAACCTCAGAGAGATGCTGCTGCCCATCCTCTGGAATGGTCCCTTAGTCGCCTTTTACGACACCCATGGGAAGAGATGGGTTGGTGCAATTCTTTGTCCCCGGCACCACACAGGGCAAAAATTAGATCACGTTAACCGAAAACGTGGATTTGTGTGGCAAAAGTTTGAGTCAACTCTTTCGTCAACAGGCGTCGCTGAAGCCATACAAATCCTTGATTTCGTCAACGTGATCCGAGTGGAGAAGAAACACGCGTTGGACATTATGTTGTTACGTAGGCATTTCATTTGAAAGGGAACGTGTTCAAGATTTCGTAAGTACAACGGCGTGTTTAGGGTTTCTGGGTAAGTACAGCTTTGTTATTGTACCTTTTTTACCCGACTGCGTCAGAAGGATGGTTATGTTTTTCGAGTGTATGTATGTATGTATGTAGATATGTCTATTTCTCTGGCCCTACAGCCCAAACGGCATGGTGGATTTTAACTTAAGAGGTGTCGTTAGATTTGTTTTGACTGTGGGAGTGACATAGGCTATAAAAAATCCGGAATATAGATAATAAAAAAAAGTAAAAAATTTGAAATAAAACAATTTGTTTATATAATTTTTAACGCAAATTTTGTTGCGAACAAATTACAAAAACACAAATGTTGAAAAAATTTCCACGAGCAGGGTTTGAACCTGCACCCTTCTGACATACCGGGTCAGGTGCTCTTCCAATTGAGCTATCGTGGTTCTAACCAGCCCGCCGAAATTATTCAACACTATTTACTTTTTACTTTGAAAGCCAAAGGCGCCCATTCAATATTAACAACTACCGTCATTAAAATGGAAGAGCACCTGACCCGGTATGTCAGAAGGGTGCAGGTTCAAACCCTGCTCGTGGAAATTTTTTCAACATTTGTGTTTTTTTTTTTTTAATTTTTTTTTAAATTTTTAATAAAACAATTTATTAATATAAAACATTAAACCCGACTGCTAAAACAACTATATAAAAACAATTATATACTCGTAAAAATCGGACTCACATAAAAAATAACTGCAAAGAAAAAAAACTAAAAAGAAAAAAAACAAGCTCTACGATCACTTTGAGGATCACACGGATTCAATTTGAGCAATAATGAATGCAACGTGAAATACTTCCTTGTCCGATACCGATACTTTAATAATAAAAACTATAATAGATAAATGAGTATTTATAAATACGTTGAATACTGATAGTTGTCGCAGACGGGGACAATCATCAACCAAGCGGCCGCCGCCGCCGTGGCTACCACAATATTTTGATTGCGCTAGCCAAAGAGAGTGCGGATTTGCGCACTCTCTAGAGAGCGCTTTAAGAGTAGAGCTTTAAGAGCCATTTTACATTTCAGAATTACATACAAACTTAAAAGTTACCGCGATTTTAAGTAACCGCGATGTACTTAGTCGGCCGAGTACTTATGCTACTAAAGCTCTAATAGTTTTGTTATAAACTGTTAGAGCTTTAATAAGGCTTCCGATACTTACCTTTAATAAGAGTATTATATTTTTATGCATGCAGAGTCAACCTATAATTAAGGCAACACCTAGCTTAAGTAATGTAAATGTAAATTACTAGCATGTTTAGTATTTAATCTTGTTATTGTTGTTGAAATAAATTAATTTTAAAACTTTGCAGCACAGATAGAATCAATTACAGCTGTATATCTATCAAATACCTTTAAATGAGCAATTCTTGTATAAATGTATGTATATATGTTGTTGCAAATAAACATAAATTTTTGTTGAAAATAAAACTTTGATTTGTATTATGGACGAATCGATTATCGAGATTCAATTTTGTTTGGTGGCATAATGGCCCCATCACTAGTTGTTCTTTTTTTATACTCTTGTCTCTGGAAAGGCAATATGGCTGGTTGATAGTTATCGTGTGTTGATAATTAAATAGATTTTATGTAGTAATAAGGGCATTTGGAGCCGTACTATTCTAATTAAGTGGATTGTGCAACCTGTGTTTGTGAGTGTGCGTCGTAAGCGAATTGTTTCGGGAAAACAATTAGCCGGGATGTCGGCCACACCGCTGCTGGAGTAACAGGTATTTCAGGGGGAAAGTGCACTTTGGGGTAGTTTGGGTGTGTTTAGGGAACCCTAGAAGACCCGGAGCCGGATTCGGGCCCCATCGGACCATATGGATCCCGTTCAGGACGGCGGGAGCGGCATGGAACTGTAAGTGGATTTTTTTCTATTTTTAATGTGTAATTTTAAGCAATAGCATAGTGTGTGTTGTGGCTTTCCGCAACATTTTGGTAGCAGAGCGTAGTTAATACCGGACCTCTAGGTTAATCAGTGTAATTTTGTGTATTTTTTTTTGTTCGTAATAGGTTAAGCTCATTTCGTGTAAAATCGCACTTCCGGGACAGGTGCGGTTGAATTGTAAGGTTGGTAGTACCGTTGTTTTCGTTCGTTCATTCATTTGGGCTGGGACATTTCTCGGAACGTTAATTGTTATTTAATTTCGTTCAATTGAAAGCATCGAGTCGATTCGGGATAATCGATTCCGTGTTTTCGTTGACTCGTTTTAATTTTGTGTTTAGGTTTATTTAGTTTAAATTATTTATAATGACAGCGTCACGGCAGGAGCTGGCTCAGCAGCTCCGGTGGTTCACCGGGCTGCTTGCATTAGTAGATCGGCCTAACCGGGAGGACGCCTTGGAGACGCGTTCGAAAGAAATGCAGGCTCGTTTCTTGTTGGCCGAGCGGTCGGTAACCGCTCTATTGTCAACCGACCCGGTCGGGGAGAAGGAGCTGGCCCTCCACGCCCAATATGTCAAGGATCTGGAGCACATCCAAGACATCTACGACGAGGTCCTTCAGCGGGTGAAGGACATCGAGCGACTGCGGGAGGGGAAGCCTGTTGCGCGCCCCGCTTCGCTCCACACCCCTGGACCCAGCGCCATGGGAAGATTGGGTGCCCTGGAGGTCCCACATTACACCGGATGTATGCGGGACTGGGCTGGATTCCGGAACATGTTTTTGGCCTTGGTGGATACTCGGAAGGATTTCACCAAGGCCGAAAAGCTGGCATATCTCCGTTCCTTCCTAGACGGAGAACCCAGACAGCTCGTACAGCATCCGGAGCTGCAGGATGCGAGCTACGACACCGCCATGCAGCTGCTGGAGAAGCGGTACGAGAAGCCGCGTCTTCAGGCGGACGCGCACGTGACCCATCTGCTGGGATTGCCGAGGGTCAACCATAGGGCTCAGCTGAGGACGCAGCTGATCACCCCGCTCACCGTGTCCTTAAACGGGTTAAGGACGCTCGGACTGCCCGTCGACCAGTGGTCCTTCCTTCTTCTGCACATCGTTCTGGCCAAGTTGTCGCAGGAGATGAGGGACAAGTTCGAGCGGAATCGACTGGTCCACAAGGATCTCGGCAGCGTTCTGCCCTCGATAGGGGAACTTCTGGAGTTCCTGGAAGAGGAGGCTGGCCTGCTGGAAAACCAGCTAGCCTCCCAGGAGGCTCCGACAAGTGCGCCGACCCGCACTTCCGGAGTCTACGGCGCCCAGCCGCCACGCAACCCAGGGAAGGGTCGCGGCAGGCTGGTGGCTGCGGCCGCCATCAACCCCGGCTCTGGATGCCGGATTTGCGGACAGCAGCACTTGGAGCAGCTATGTCCAGCAATTCTCGGGCTGCCCACAAAAGAGCGCCGAAACCTCGTTCGGACACGAGGATTGTGTTATGCCTGCCTGGGAGGACATAGGTATAATGAGTGTCCCCAGGCGAGGCTTTGCGATGTGTGCGGCGGACCGCACCATCGCTTACTGTGCACCCGTAGTGCTGAGGGCTCAGCACCGGTTCGGGAGAGGGGATCTCCCACGGGTGGCGGTTTGGGGCCGGGGTCAACTCCGCCTCCGGAAAGACGGAGTCCGCCACGGCCGCCACACTACAACCCCTCGTACACCCCGGCTCAGGTGAGTTGGGGACCGCCGGAACGGAGCCAGGTTCTGGCTACAACCCGGCACCCGGCGCGACCAACACCAGGAGTTGGTGCCTCTAAGGGCCACTGGGTACAGGGAGCCCCACCTCCGGACCCAACACCCGGATACTCGTACGCGTATCCTCCGCCGCCGTTACCGGAACAACAACGACGTGAGAACCGTCAACAGTTCTCACCGGTACTGCACGAGTACCCGAGGTTGGAATACCACCCACCCTATCACCGGTATGGTAGGGCACCTGGATACGCACCACCCCGGATGGTGGCCTGCACGCGTCCGACTTACTGGCCGAGTCATCACGGTTCGACAGGGTCGGCTGCTGGCTCTGACGCGTGACTAGCCTGTGTTCGGGCTACGTCGGAACCGAGGACGGTTCTTTTGCCCATCGCGCAGGTACGCGTTTGGGGACCTAGGGGGGACTTCGTCCGGATACGAGCCCTCCTAGACACTGGGGCACAGGGCTGCTTAATTACTACGAGGGTAGCGAGGCGCCTACGTCTGGAGTGCGCGCCTCCCTCAGCTCCGATTCGGGGAGTCGGAGATACAGAAGTGGGGGGTCTGTCCGGTCAGACCCACATTTCCTTCTCTCCTGTGCATTCCGCTTCGATACGGATTGCGGCGGCCGTGATCGTACTCGACAATCTGCTGGGTTGGCATCCACCGACAGACATTCCGCGGGACGCAATGTCTGACACATCAGGTCTCATGCTGGCAGACCCTCATTTCGAGGAGCCGGCTCCGGTGGACCTCATATTGGGAGCGGATGTACTGGGCTGGATCCTTTTAGGGCCTCAGCGGAGTCTGGGCCGCTCTTCGTTGGTAGCTATACCTACCATCTTTGGACACGTTTTAATGGGACCGGTTTTCGACCAGGAGACGCGGGATGTCTCACCTGTCGTCGCTACTACCTCCATCGCTAGGACGATGCAAAAATTCTGGGAACTGGAAGAGCCTCCCATGGTCTCCCGTCTGGATCCGGAGCATGTGGAGTGCGAAACCTTTTATAAGGATCACACACGCCGGATGGCGTCGGGTAGGATTGAAACTCGACTGCCCTTTATCGACTGTCTCCCTCTCTTGGGAAAATCGAGGGCGTTGGCAGAGAAACGACTCTTGTCCATGGAGCGTCGTATGTCTCGCGATCCGGTACTTCGGGAAAAGTATATCGAGTTCATGCGAGAATACGAGGCCTTGGGGCATATGTCGCGGGCGACTGTCGACTGGACAACGACAGATCATTTTTTCTTGCCTCACCACGCGGTGTTGAAGGCATCATCTGGAAAACTACGGACTGTTTTTGACGGATCGGCACCGTCGTCGACTGGAGTTTCATTGAACCAATGTCTCCATTCTGGTCCGAAGTTACATCGGGACATTGTCGACATCATTTTAAATTTCCGAAGAAACCAGGTGGTGATCGGTGCGGACATCCGGATGATGTTCCGCCAAACAGTAATACATCCTGCGGACAGGAGGTTTCAGTTAATACTCTGGAGGGAGCATTCGGAGGATCCCATCACCGTCTACGAGCTCAACACCAACACGTACGGCCTGAAGTCGAGTCCCTTCATTGCCATCCGGTCACTGCTGGAACTGGCGGAGCAGGAACGGGCTCGCTTTCCCCGGGCAGCCGCTGTACTGACACGTGACGTGTTCGTAGATGATATCTGCACAGGGGCAGCCTCTCTGGAGGAGGCGCTCATCATCAGGAATGAACTTATCGGACTCCTCGCTGCTGGTGGTTATGAGTTGAGAAAATGGTTATCCAACGAGCCACAGCTTCTGGTTGGGATTCCGGAAGATCACCAACAGAATCCTCAGCTATTCGAGGACGCAGGAGACCCGAACTCTATCGCCGTTTTGGGAATTAAATATCAGCCGGTTCACGATATTTTCACATTCCGGGTAGAACTGGAAACTACAAGAGTTTGGTCGAAAAGGACGGTCCTTTCCACCATCGCTCGGATGTTTGATCCAAATGGATGGATCAGCCCGTGCATTTTTATGGCGAAGTGTTTATTGCAAACACTGTGGACACTCGGAGTCTCGTGGGATGAGCCACTGGTAGGGCTCTCACTCGACACTTGGCTCGCTCTGATCTCTACGATCGAGGCGATCAATCAGGTGGCGTTGCCGCGGCGGATCTTGCCGCGGGGCAAATACAGGGCAAGCCTACATGGCTTCTGCGATGCGTCAGAACGAGGGTATGCCGCGGTGGTGTATCTGCGAACGGTGGACTCGAAGGGTCGAGTCGCCGTCTCCTTGCTTCTGGCTAAAAGCAAGGTGGCTCCCCTCAAAACTAGGCTGACAATCCCGAAGCTGGAGCTTTGCGGGGCGCATCTATTGGCCAAACTGTTGTGCCACGTGCACAAGGAACTGACGTCTACGGTGGACATCCGGAATGTCTACGCCTGGTCTGACAGTCAGGTAGCTCTGGCATGGCTACGCGGGGCACCCCACGTATTGGAAACGTTTGTGGCCAATCGGGTATCTCAGGTACAGAACTCGGGCATCGAAATTTGTTGGAGGCACGTTCCCGGCCCCTGGAATCCTGCCGATTGTGCCTCTCGGGGCTGCACCGCGCCGGAATTGGTGCAGCATGCCCTCTGGTGGGGTCCAGAGTGGTTAAAGGAGGGTGAGTCATCATGGCCGGTCACCATGATCGATGGCTCCCGAGGGATGATCCCTGGAATAAAAGTTTTGGTGACAACAAACGAGTCAAGGCCAGATCCGAATTGGTTGACGGCTCGATACAGCAAACTGGACAAATTGCTAGGTGTAACTTGCTGGATCCGGAGATTTCTACATAACTGCCGCCATCCAGACAAGAGGCAGTTATCACCCGTGGCGGGTGCTGAGGAACGCAGGAGTTCACTGTTGGCCCTGATACGGCTGGTTCAAGCTGACCGGTTCGAGGACGAACTGAAGATTTTGCGCGTCGGTCGCGCAAAGCTCAAGGGAGCGATCTCTCGGCTCAACCCATTTCTGGATGCGGATGGACTGTTACGCGTTGGAGGTCGCCTCAAAAACGCCGACCTGCCCTTCGGTAGCCGTCATCCTCTGCTACTCCCCAAAGGAGGACCTTTGGTAGAACTGGTGGTCTCGGATAGACACCTGAAAAACGCTCACGCGGGGTGTAATGCGTTACTGGCGATATTACAGAGGGAGTTCTGGATTTTGTCCTCTCGGAGAGTGGTTCGCAGCGTGTTATTTAAGTGTGTGGCTTGTTATCGGGTGAAGGCCTCCACTATGCAGCCACAGATGGGGGATCTCCCTTCTGACCGGGTTTGTCAGACTACTAGGCCGTTCGACGGGGTCGGTACGGATTTTGCTGGACCGTTTCTGGTGAAAACCACAGCCTATCGTAACACTAGGGTCACGAAAGCATACCTGTGCGTTTTTGTCTGCCTGGCCACTAAGGCCGTCCACCTGGAAGTGGTTTCGGCTCTGTCTACGGAAGCCTTTGTCGCCACGCTGGATCGTTTTGTTTCGCGACGGGGTTTACCTTCTCTCATTCGGTCCGACAACGGTACCAACTACCGAGGCACTGCCAACTACTTAAAAGATGTGAACGATTTTCTGGATAAAAATTGTAATAGCATAAGTCAAGCTCTCGCACAGCTGGGAATCACATGGCGATTTAGTGTGCCAGCCTGTCCCCACTGGGGCGGGATATTTGAAGCCGCGGTAAAATCGGCAAAAACCCACTTGCGCCGGGTAGTCGGGGAAACTACCCTCACGTATGAGGAACTTACAACTGTGTTTTGTAAGGTTGAGGCGGTTCTCAACTCGCGTCCGCTTTGTCCACTCTCCTCTGACGCAAATGACATGGAAGTCCTGACCCCTGGTCATTTTTTGGTCGGTCAGCCACTCACTGCCCTGCCTGAGTATCCCTGGAAGGATGAACGCAGACACCGGATGTCTCGTTTTCAAATGATACAACAAATGAGTCAGGACTTGTGGCGTCGTTAGTCACTGGAGTATCTGCATTTATTGCAGCAGCGTGTAAAGTGGACAGACCGGACGTCGCCCCCTTCGGAGGGGGATCTGGTTTTATTAAAAGAGGCTAATTTGCCATCGTTATTTTGGAGACGAGGTCGCATTTTAAAGTTAATCTGGGGCGCGGACGGGACTCCGCGTGTGGCGCAAGTGTTGGTTGATGGATCGGTGCTAAATCGCGCAGTCGCGACCTTAGCTCGATTACCGGTTGACTAGTTTAAGATTTCAGGCTAGAAAGCGGTACGTCCGCTTTGGGTGGCGGGATGTTGCAAATAAACAGGCATTTATTTTTGTTGAAAATAAAACTTTGATTTGTATTATGGACGAATCGATTATCGAGATTCAATTTTGTTTGGTGGCATAATGGCCCCATCACTAGTTGTTCTTTTTTTATACTCTTGTCTCTGGAAAGGCAATATGGCTGGTTGATAGTTATCGTGTGTTGATAATTAAATAGATTTTATGTAGTAATAAGGGCATTTGGAGCCGTACTATTCTAATTAAGTGGATTGTGCAACCTGTGTTTGTGAGTGTGCGTCGTAAGCGAATTGTTTCGGGAAAACAATTAGCCGGGATGTCGGCCACACCGCTGCTGGAGTAACAGGTATTTCAGGGGGAACCCTAGAAGACCCGGAGCCGGATTTGGGCCCCATCGGACCATATGGATCCCGTTCAGGACGGCGGGAGCGGCATGGAACTGTGAGTGGATTTTTTTCTATTTTTAATGTGTAATTTTAAGCAATAGCATAGTGTGTGTTGTGGCTTTCCGCAACATATGTAATCTGAATCTCGAAAACGGCTCCAACGATTTTCATGAATTTTAGTATGCAAGGGGTTTCGGGGGCAATAAATCGAACTAGCTAGGTTTTATTTTTAGAAAATTACAAAAAGAAATCCAGGTAGGTACTTGTTATTATATTACGTACCTCCGTGTGACGTCCGCAGCGATGTCGTCGAACACCTTGTCGTACTGTTTGATAATCGCGCCGTCTTGCAGCAGAGCTTTTATGGCAGTCCAAACAGCTTTGCCTTCGTCCCTGGCAACGAAATAGAAAAGAGTTAAGTATACTTTAATAATATGTATTATAAAATTGCAATTATAAAACAAAATTAAAACGTTTATAAAATAATAGCTACTGTTGTAGTAGCTCGCCAATTTGGTCCTTTTCTCCTCTTCCAATTGTAATGCCCGAAAGAGACCATAATTAAACAATTTATAAAAAAAATTGATCAGAAATAACTTTTGTGTATTATTATTTATTTATATTTATATTTGTGTCTACAGTAGGTATAACGATTTTGTATATTACTACTACTACTATTCAATAAGTCTGTAGATAGATATACGAGTCGAGTATCTATCTATATTATTAAAATCAATTGCCATATGTATGTCAGAGCATCATTTGAGAACGGCTCGATCGATTTGGCTGTTTTATTTTTTATTGTGTTCGTAATTGTCAGGACAACGTTTGTATATAAAAAAAGCTTTTCAAGCTAGTAAAAACCTTTTGGTTGGGATACGCGTGTTCACACGGATGATATCCTGACGGCTAGTATTTAAATAATTAATGGTTTTATAATTTATCAGAAATAAATATCATCCATAATACCTAGTTGAAATGAATTAACTTGTGACCGACATCCGACAAGAATGTAATCTTGCTGTGAGCTACGATAGAACCCGGCTGATGAATGGAAGGCTAAATTGAATCCACAGCAGACAGATGCCCCGATCTCGTTACTGATTCATTTCTTGAATTACCTCCCGCAGATGTAGGGTGGGCTTATAGATTTCTAACGATTCACTTGTATTGTGTAGTTTCAATGAAAGTCGGCTAGATAATTGAAGGTAAAGCATACGGTATGGATGCCTATACCTCACCATCAATTTTTAGCTGGTACATGGGTACATTTTTTGTACATTTCTTTTAAGTCCGACTGGCAGCAAAAATTGGTTTTGGAAAATAACTTGGTTCGTTTTCCAGTTAAGACCAAGGGATCAGATAGACAGTGCAGAGATTTTTTAACTCAGGTATATAATAATTTATTTACGTTACGTTGTTTACGTAAAGGGTGCTTTCCTGTACCGATTTTTTTAAACATGGAGTTATACACAGTTCTTTTTTAACTATCTTAGACCCTCCGGTGGGTTAATCAGACAACATTCCCCAAGAAACATAGGTCAAAAAACGAGATTTTTTTTACTTTCCCATACAAAGCCTCTATTGACCGAGCGTGGTTTGTATGGAAAAGTAACAAAATCTCGCTTTTTGACCTAAGTTTCATGGTCTGACCAACTCACCTGCGGGTCTAAGATGGTTAAAAAAGCACGGTGTATAGAGATGAAAGTATATGCTCACCCTTGGAAAGGACAATGGCTGCCGCTCATCTTCTTGTGGTGGTCGAGAGGAGAGCGTTCCCACTTCGGCGGCTCAGTTACACCACTCTCATAAATCTAGTAAACAAATAAAAAATAAGATTATTAACTTGAAAAAAGACAACGTCTTGTAAAATCCACGAGCGGGAATCGAACCTGCACCCCATGACATGACGGGTCAGGTGCACCTATGCTATCGTGGCAGTGGTATAAATATTTGCGTAAAATTATATTATCATCATCATCATCTCAGCCAAAAGACGTCCACTGCTGGACAAAGGCCTCCCCCAAGGATCTCCACAACGACCGGTTTTGTGCTGCTCGCATCCAGCGGCTTCCCGCGACCTTCACCAGATCGTCGATCCACCTCCAATTATATGTAAATTATCAAATTTAATAACATTCATTAATTAACATAACTATACGACGTTTTAGTTCTTGAATGATTTAAAATGAGAATGAAATATAAAATAAATGCATAGTATGTTTAATATACCTACGTAAAATATAACAGTAAGTATAGTAAGAATATAGTCGAGCTTTAGCAGGGTTACATTAAAGAAAATGAGAACTTGTGTGGCATTGAAGAGGAATGATATGATTAATTTAATGTCAAATAAAACACACACTAACATATTGTTTATTAAGTTATACATTCTTTATTCATTATCATCATCATCAAAGTCAAAATCATTAAACCACAGATATCATAAACTTTTTAAAATATTAGTAAATAATATTAATAAATTGTTCATCCTACATTATTATCAATACTATACAATTGATGATACAAAAAAACGAAAACTAACTACAATTGCCAATGGATTTTTTGTGAGTGAGTGGGAGGGAGCTTAATCGTGCGTATGTAAACAACAACCTACTTATAAATATTAATCTACAATACCAGTTACAACTGCTTGCAAACTACGTATTGTTTTGATTTGCCACCTCTTTTTAATACCTACAAAAAAACAACGATAACAAATTTTTATGTTACTATTCTTTATAATCGTTCGCATAATTAGTACTTGTTAAGAAAATAAAAACAACTCATCATTGATAATGATTTACATATCATCATCATCATCATCAGCCTATACTAGTCCACTGCTGGACATAGGCCTCTCTAAGTGCACGCCACCAAGCACGATCCACACATATAATTTTACGCAAATGTTGTTGCGAACAAATTACAATTTGAAAAACGACAAAGTGTTGAAAAATTCCACGAGCGGGATTCGAACCCGCACCCCATGACATGCTGGGTCAGGTGCGCTACCAACATAGTATATGCTATCGTGACTCAATCCAACTCGCCGAAATTAATCAACACTATCTACTCTAACCCCCTTATTCATAAAAACTATTTAAGCATTATTTAGTCAACTAATGTTTTGTCAACGTCACACAAACGTCATTTTGAATTTGAGAAAAAGAGACAAAACAATGATTAACTAAATAATGCTTCAGTCTTTTTTTTCAAAAAATTTAATAAAGTTGAAGTAAATTTCATTTTGTATGGGGTTAAAGCAATTAGCAGTAAGCCAGTTGATTTATTGCTTATTTATTACACAAGCTATTATGTGACGAATTTGTGAAGTCAACTCGTGAAACCAACCACCCACTCAGTACATATAAATACTTTTTATTTGAGTGGATGGATTGACATGAGTGATCCATGCAATTAGGACAAGATTATAGTTTTTTGACTGATAGCAGAGCCATGCATGAATAATATGTACACGCTTATTAAAATAAATAATAGGTATACAAATACGTATATTAAATACGTTTTTTTTCTCACTTATAGGTGTATTACTTCTAAAAGTCAATACCGGTTGTTAATATTGTTATACACCTTTAATTAGGACTATGTTACTTAGGCTTCAGGACTAACAATGATTTAACATTTTGTGACTTTATCGCCCACCTTTTTTTTTAAAATTGACTTCTTTTTTTGTTCGCGGTATTGACCTTTTGTTTTATTGAAGCTTTGAAGGGTCTTGATTTTTTTTCTTTTTAATGTTTGCTATATTTAGCTAGTGCAACAAACGCACTACTCTACAATTTTTATAGTGTTAACATAAATAGATGCTAAGAAAATAAAAAAATCGTTAGTATTAAAAATATAATTTTAGAAAAATCTTCATACAAAACGTCAATTTCATAGGTAAGGAACTAATATGTAACTAACCGTATTGTTTTGTTATTATTTGTTTGTTTTAAAAGTAATTAGACAGAGTAGTCCGTTGGGATAATGTTATGTCAATAGAATATAGATAGGCAGCTTTGAGCACAGTCACCGACTTATTATTTACATCCAATTAATCAACATTAGAAAGTGGACAGCGATTCTGATGTATATAACATGTTCTATCTGACTATTAAAGTATATTTTTTACTTTGTATGTATGTTTATTCATCACGCGCCAACTAAAAAATGTATTATGATAAAAAATATGTATGCTTAGCTTAAACAATATATGGATACAAATATTAATACTTTTTATTCTGGGAGTCCATGGAAAGGAGGATTTAACTGTATCTATTTTTGCCTTAATGAATTTTAGGATACGTAAAAAATCTCCTTTATAAAACGTAATGATTTAATCAACAATCCCTTTGTCAAACTAAATAGTAGTTGGGCTACTTATCTCCCCGTGCGTGGTAAACATAATTACACAGCTTCAGATTTAAAAAAAGGTTTAGAGCGATGTGTTAAATTTGATTTACGATGTTGCATCGTTGGCATAGCTATTATATATCGAAATATATATATTCTTAGAGATATTATGTATTAATTAATGGCTTGTCACTTTTTATTTCATTGTTTTGTTTTTCTTAGCTAATTTAAATGTTCTTACGTGTGTAGTAGATAGTTAATGCAGAGTCCAAAGTCCCCGTAAACATAGTCGCGGGCTCATCACTAACTATGCACATTGATGAATGTTTGGGTGTCGAAATGACGCATAAATTCATACGAGTATGATAAGTGAAGTGGACACGCTGTTGACTCGTGTATCGCCATTTCGACTTATGCGCCGATCTTTTGTTCAACGACTCGGCTCTATTTTTAGCTGCAGGGTTGATGGCAAGAATAATGCATCGTTCTTGTCATTTTAAAACATTTTTTTAAAAGATGAAATGTGAATGCAAAATTCAAAATACTTTTTTAAAATTTAAGTTTAAAAAAGAGATGAATCTGAGGTGTTTTTAAATATCCTACAACTTGTTTTCTATTACCGAGCAGTATAGGTTACTCTCACCAACATACTTTTACTAGCCGTGTCGGAGACTTCAAATGCACACCTATCTTTGTTTTGGAAAAAAAAATATCTTTAATCCTACTAATATTATAAATGCGAAAGTTTATGTGTATGTATGTTCGTATATTTGTTGCTTCTTCACGCTGCAACGGATGGATGGATTTGGATGAAATTCAGCATACAGATAGTTTATAACGTGGAATAACACATAGGATACTTTTATCCAGATATTTTCACGGGAACGGGAACCACGCGGGGGAAACCGCGAGCGGCCGCTAGTAATATTATAAATGCGAAAGTTTGTGTGTATGTATGTTCGTATATTTGTTACTTCTTCACGCTGCAACGGATAGGTAGATTTGGATGAAATTCGGCATACAGATAGTTTATAACCTGGAATAACACATAGGATACTTTTTATCCAGATATTCCTACGGAAACGGGAACCACGCGGGTGAAACCGCGAGCGGCCGCTAGTGTTGTTATAAAACTAGTAAGCCATTGGTTTCATCTTACTTGATGGTAAGTGACTATAAGGCCGAGAATGGAATTGCACTTCACCCAGAAGTCAATTACTGCCCAATAATCAATGTCTCTAACTGTCAGAAAACAACAATGCTTTTATTAACATTGTCGTTATGGTGACAGAGATGTTAATAGTCTAGCGGACTTAAATAAAGCCCTACTATAAGCCTACTTTTTCACGATCCGGTATAGTGAAGGTTCATCATCAACTCATTTTATGTTTCCACTGCTGGGGCACGAGCCTTCCCTATGAATGGACAGGGAGAACGGGCAATAAACCAGCACGCGGGCCCAGTGCGGATTGGTGGTTGTTAACGACTGCTAATGCAGCCGGGACCACCGCCTTTACGTGCCTTCCAAAGCACGGAGGAGCTCGAGATGATAAAATTTTGGTCACCCATCCGATTACCGACCTTTGCACTCGCAAACCGGGCGCGTTAACCACTGTGCTATCGAGCGCCTCAGTGAAGGTTGCATACTTTTTAGGGTTCCGTATTCAAAGGGTAAAACGGGAACCCTATTAATAAGACTCCGCTGTCCGTCCGTCCGTCCGCCCGTCTGTCTGTCTGTCACCAGGCTGTAGCTCATGAACCGTGATAGTTAGACAGTTGAAATTTTTACAGATGATGTATTTCTATTGCCGCTATAACAACACATACTAAAAACAGAATAAAATAAATATTTAAGAGGGCTCCCATACAACAGACATGAGTTTTTTGCCGATTTCATAGATAATGTTTCACAGATGATGTATTTCTGTTGCGGCTATAACAACAAATACTGAAAAACAGAATAAAATAAATATTTAAGGGGGCTCCCATACACACATGATTTTTTGCCGTTTTTACAGATAATGGTACGGAACCCTTCGTGCGCGAGTACGACTCGCATTTGGCTGGTTTTTATTCTAGGTAACCTGCTGGCAGTATTTGCTTTGTGTAAGTGTCTTAGTGCCTAAACTGAATCACTCGCAGAGGTTTTTGAGCCAAAATGTTTTACGTACCTAGGTAAAACAGCCTAGTCGTTAAATTTTGAAAGGAAGGTTAAACAGAAGTAACGATAGTTTGGTGAGGTCATCACCTGTCATTCTGGGTGCTCTTGAGGTTTGAAAGGAGCCTTTGGTTAAAAATTTACAAGTTATGTACATACTACAATGAACGTTGTATTGTTAATTTGTTATCCAAAATTGGTGATACTACTATTGAGTTTCCGTAGTAATTTACTCTTCTTTTGGACTCGCTTAAAATATAGCTCGCAAACCAGAAAAAACGTATTTTTACATATTTGAACCGCATCTGTGGTCTAGTGGTTAAGACCACCGGTTTAGACCCAGAGGTCCCCGGTTCAATACCCAGCAGGGGTACATGTTTGTGTACTAGGTTTGGTAGGGCTTGTTTGATCGCCTGGCCATCTTATCTAAATATGTCGCCATAACATCATGGTTTGTAGCATTGTTGTGTTCCGGCAGCTAGAGATAAGATAGCCAGTGCCTCACTAGTTAAGGATCCCGAGGTAAGTGCGCTTTCATCATTGGCCTTGTCGTCACTTAACATCTCGATGTTAAGATGTTGTCGATGTCCTCGGATTAAGGCACGTGCTCACCCGTAAAATAAAAAAGAAATATATTGTTATTCTTTTAATACAAAAAGGGGCATTTTTAAAGGCCTTGTTAACCCCTTGAGAAAGCTGATACGCCTGTGCTAGCAGTATGTTTACCTCAGTAGTCTTAACTACGTTTATTGAAAACGATTCCATAGCCCAATGTTAACAAACTAATTTCAGTTTGTGCGTTTATTTTATTAAGTTAAACGAACTATATAATTTGTCTTGCAGCCACAACTAAATATAAAATTACATTAGAACTGTTGTCAAATGTACCTAAATAACATGGAAATATACATTTTAATCTTACTTTTAAGCTGTTAAATTGTGCAATGGATTATTTTAATGAATTATCAATGCAATGGACAACATTTATTTCCGCTCTATTTACATGTTGATTAGCTTAAAGCTTCTCTTTACACATCTTTTTAACGTAATCAAGATGATCCAACATGTGTTTGATTCGTGTCATCTTATGTTATCATCGCATTGACACGGTGCAACGATAAATATTGTTTTTCATCAAAACTGCAATATTTCTTGATAAAACTGCAATAAAAGCATCGTGATCTAGATAAAATGTCAGGGCAGTTGACAATTTAAACAGAATCAATAAGTCTGGTAGTGGATCCAACTTTGTAACTTTTTATGAGCTGCAATCGTAAAAACGCAGTTGCGGTTGTGAAAACGAGACGCCGCTACACGCGTCTCGTTTTCACAACTGCAATACTGTTCATGGTGAGGCCTCTTTTAATAAGATGGTATTTTTTTTACAGTAAAAGTAACACTTCATACGGGTCTCATCGTCATCATCAACAGTCTATAAACGAGCTGGGCTCAGACCTTTCCACATGAACAATGAAAAAAGTGAAAAAGAAAAAAGTGGTGTTCCTGTGTTTTGGATGTGTATGTATAATTATACCAATTAAAGATTTTTTCTATTCTATTCTATTATATTCTATTCAATAGTTTTATTTGAAATAAAAAAACTGTAGGTATACCAATACTGTTAGGTACCTTTGGATATATGTATACTTGGACCTGCGTAGACTATATTTTGGTTTTAAAAAATATACTCTTACTCTACTTATAAGCCAAAGAAGCCGTATCCTTTTTCTAACTTGTTTGCAACAAAATTTGCGAAACATTATAACCATAAGTAATCATATTTTTTTTTAAATTCAAAATATAGTCTACGAAGGTCCAAGTATACATATATCCAAAGGTACCTAACAGTATTGGTATACCTACAGTTTGTATTTTTTGTATACCTCTTTTTGACAAATTTCAATAATGAGTCGTAAAATTGCTCTCAAATATTCGCAAAATGCGTCAAATGGCAGAATCAAAAAAAAAGTACTAAAGAAAAGCAACAGTTTTGAAAATGGCGAGGCTAAGTTTATAAGAAGCTCGATGGCGCAGTGGACAACGCGCCCGGTCTGCGAGTGCTGAGGTTAAGCAACTTTCGCAACGGCCCGTCATCGGATGGGTGACCAAGAATTTATCATCTCGAGCTCCTCCGTGCTTCCGCCTTGCCAATGCCGTTGGTCCCGGCTGCATTAGCAGTCGTTACCAACCACCAATCCGCACTGGGTCCGCGTGCTGGTTTATGGCCTGTTCACCTTATCCATCCATAAGGAAGGCTTGTGCCCCAGCAGTGGGGACTTAAAAATGAGCTGATGATGATGTTTACAAGAACAATTCTTAAATAAATGGGTATTAAAGGGGTATAAAAGCTGTGAGTTACGTAAAAGCGAGTACAATAATCTCCTTGTTA
The DNA here is from genome assembly GCA_947562085.1 of Eudonia lacustrata. Classification (NCBI taxonomy): domain Eukaryota; kingdom Metazoa; phylum Arthropoda; class Insecta; order Lepidoptera; family Crambidae; genus Eudonia; species Eudonia lacustrata. The sequence goes on along the minus strand of OX387318.1, from coordinate 11,751,741 downwards.
CATAAGTATTATATAATTAAGTATAATATTATAGGCTCATTTACAACTGACAATATCAGAAGATGTAAACAAGACTTTTCGTGCGTCATAGGGCAATAGCAGTTCGAATAAATTCACTAAAAGATACATTGAACAAGTTATTTATTTATACATATACTACGTACCTAGTAATCAGTTATGAATTTGCATATTTGCTAATAACATTTTTTGTTCCTTAGCGCAACAGTTAGCGTGTTCGGTTAGCGATCGTGCAAGTTAAGCAACTGTTGTAATGTTGGTTATCGGATGGATGATCAAAATGAACCCTGAATTCCTATGTGCTTTTCAGCTAGCTAGGCTTAGAAACAACTTTTCCCACCAACCAAATGAGCTGGAACAAGGGTGGCCAGCCTTTTCGGCAGCTGGGCCAAATTTCAGAAAAAGGATTTGTCACCGGGCCGCCCTACCAAATTTTAAGTAGGTAGTTGAAAATGAAAATGTGAGAATTAAACACACATTATTTGTTAGTTACTTTTATTCACAAAATATGTTAAGGGTGCGCCGACCAAAAAATGCAAAAAAATGCAGTTACGGTTAAGTAAATATAATTGAAAATACTATCGTATTAAATGAATAAAATATATATTTAGTATCATAGGGAACGTGTTTACAATTTGTCAGAACCATAATGTCATAACACGCTATAGTTTTTTCTACAATATTATTTAAAGTTGGGCAAAAATCATGAAAACGGGTGGCGGCGTTTAGTAGATTTCTTATAGTTTATCTAAATTATTGTGCCTCTGATTTTGTCTAAAAAATCATCAATGGATAAACTACAAATTGCAAGACTACATTTTGGATTCATCAAGTGGTTATTTAAATAATTATTTTTTATTAAGCACCTTAAATTCCCTATACAAAATTAGTATGTCCGCGCGGCATCAAATAAATATGGACGACGACATTTCAAATAAAACATATGACACTTGTCACTTACGAGCGGCGCACTCTTAATGAGATGTCTGACTTTGTTTGGCAGAACTAAGTGCATCAATGTAAACAGTTTTCCAGGTAAACATTAGTAATATGTTTGTATGGATTCTAAACGTGAAATAGAAGAAATTCGTTGTTTTGTTGAACAAAAGTAAATTTTTGGGGACTCGGCTCGGCGGGCCTCGGGTTGGCCACCCTTGAGCGTATCTGTCTTTTTTGTAGTTACCTATCGGCAAATGACTTTGAAAATTAAATGGCACCTGATGTTATGTGAAAATTAAATCCAAAAGCAAAGACAACTGGTGCAGCGTGAAACTACGTAAAATCAGTCACCCTCACCTACCGGCCTGACAACATATGAAAACAAGACGATACCTCGATATGTCCCGATCCGATCCGAACCCTTCGGAGAATCTAGTAGGGCACGGGGACGTGCGCTTTTAAGTGCGTGATGCCGTTCCCTCTAGAAAACCTCCCAAGGTGATTCGTTCACACGGCTTGAGGAACCCTTTTAGTTTCTCCCCCCCCCCCCAAAGCTCGGTGAAGCAGAAAATGCCGTTTGAGGCAACCAGCAATCTCTCTCCAAAAAAAACCCTCGATATGTGAACATTCAAAAATGCTGATAATTACTGGCTCTTCATACCTAATAACGTACCGAAAATACGTAGCACCTGCGACAATTGAGACCGCAAATAAACAGAATCTAAAAAATACTATAAAAAAATTATTGCTTTAAGTTATCAAAATATGCAGCTAATAATTACGAATATTGATGCATTATCAATGTATTTGAGTGGTTTCCAAGCATTTAAATTAAGTAGTTTTGTTGTAATTTCATTAATAGTAATTTTAGTGGTGTTTTCGAAGATAATTATGATCGCGTCAAAATTATACAATCATGTATTTGAGCTAGCAAATTCAAGATAAAGACATGAATTTACCTATATCAACATTTCTGATTCGTTAGTCATATTATAGTCTTAGACTATTCTACGAAAGTTGGTGCATTTTTTCAGTGTCTAGGGTGATCTTGCCAGTACTTACACTACAGAGACGATATCATTATATGCTGTAGTGCTGATTTCATTATTAGATAACGATTTCGATAACGAGAGTTTGTATGGCTTATAACCCTTCTCGTTTATTACTGAAAGCGCTGCTTAAATGATGGCATTTGTATTGACAAATTCTCGGTTTTTATGTTATCGCGATCGAAAATGTGTCACCCTGGTGACAAACTCATATAAATTCAATTCAAAACATTCATTTCAGATACAAACCATACAGCAAAATAAAAAATAAAAATATTAAGTCATTAAAAAAAACAAAAGAGAAAGAGGTGAGTCGCTATTCTTGCCCTTTTTTAACGCTAATCGAATGGTATATGAAACTTGCACTTTTAGTACTTAGGTAATGGTAGATTTGTTTAGGTAGTTAAAAGCTGTTATATACGTCTGTTATATTATTTGTCAATTATCATTATCTAAGAACGTGTTATTTGCTACCTATTACGAGTATTGTACTAAGTAATGACAGTAAATATGTTTACTAAAAGCATGAGGTAAATAAACTGCTCAAGTAATTGCAACGATTGTTTTTATTGATTATTAAAAATACATCATAAATTAAATGATTGATTACATTACATACAGTATTAACATTGAAATTAAAATAAAAGATAAAACGACATTGTTCTTCGTAATAACATAACGATAATTAAAAATAACTATAGGTATGCCGCTTATGGAGATTTCAGAACTACAAGTATTCTTACTTTTAAAAATGTAAAGTTTGTTTGGATGAAACCCCTCGGAGAATCTAGTAGAGCACGGGGACCCGCACTAGTGCGTGATGCCGATGCCGTACCCTCTGGAAAACCTTTGACGGTATCAGTTCCCTTTAAGTTTCTGGCCGCTCCCAAAAAAGCCCAGTGAAGCTGAAAATACCGCCTGAGGCAATCAGCCAATTCTCTCCCAAAAAAAACAAATACAATAAGTTTAAACTGTCGAAAACAATAAATCTAAGGCTACATACCGAAACTGCTTCAAAATAAACACATTTTATTTGAGTGACATAGTATTCGAAAGCGGTTTGGTTGCCGCTATAACTTGCGAATTCATAACAGTAACTACGAGGAAGTACTTTCTAAATGTAGAAACGGTTGCGGCATCGAGGCTAAACACATATGCACCACCTTTTTGTGGTTTTGGTCTAGATTTCAGGTAATTGTTTTAATTAATCGGCTGGAATCAAAATGAAAACAGCACAGTTGACAACAACGCGTTTAATAGTACAGTGCCCTTTTTTTCACAGCGCCTTGGCATTCCGATCCGATCCGAACCCGTCGGAGAATCTAGTAAGGTACGGGGACACGCACTAGTGCGTGATGCCGTTCCCTCTAGACAACCTCCGAAGGTGATTCGTTTCACACGGCTTGAGGAACCCTTTAAGTTTCTCGCCGCCCCCAAAAAAGCCCGGTGAAGCTAAAAATGCCGCGTGAGACAATCAGCAATTTCTCTTAAAAAAAAGGCCTTTGGCATGTTTTTCGATATACTGATAGCTTACAATAATTAAAAAAGCGGCCAAGTGCGAGTCGGACTCGCCCATGAAGGGTTCCGTAACAGCAAGTAACATAATATAAAAGTTCTTGTAGTTCGCTTATGTTTATGAAATTAAATGTTTTTTTAAATATTTTGCTTTTATGTATATGAATATTAGTAAGAATAAATTATAACATTACCAAATTTAACTTGAAAAAAAAAAAAAAAAAAACAGAAATATTTTTCTATTATTTATTATTATTATTTTTTTATTTTATTTATTTTTTATTATTATTATTATTATTATTTTTTAATTTTCTAATTTTTTTTTAAATATTTGAGTTGATTGAATGAAAGGTAAATTGCAGTTTACGATTTATGACGTACTACTTGCTAGATCTCGTTCAAACCAATTTTCGGTGGAAGTTTGCATGGTAATGTACATCATATATTTTTTTTAGTTTTATCATTCTTTTATTTTAGAAGTTACAGGGCGGGGAGGCGGACGGGGGAGGGGGACGGACACATTTTACCACTTTGGAAGTATCTCTCGCGCAAACTATTCAGTTTAGAAAAAAATTAAATTAGAAACCTCAATATCATTTTTGAAGACCTATCTATAGATACCCCACCCGTATGGGTTTGATGAAAAAAAAAATTGAGTTTCAGTTCTAAGTATGGGGAACCCCAAAAATTTATTGTTTTTTTCTATTTTTGTGTGAATATATATATATATATATATATATATAGTTTCGGAAAGAAGTGGCTGTGACATACGGACGGACAGACAGACAGATATGACAAATCCATAAAGGTTCCGTTTTTTGCCATTTGGCTACGGAACCCTAAAAAAGGTACTTCATTAATAAGAGCTATTTCGAGAGTTGAGTAGTAAACAGTCTATAACTATTCCACTACTGGGTAAAGGCCTCCACCATTGTAATCAAGTCATCACTACTTGATAGAAAATCACCACGCTTGACAGACGCGAGTTGGTGATCACAAAGCCGGGTGATGCATCCAAAAATCCGAAACAACTTTTGCCCGACCAGGGAATTGAACCCAGGACCTTCGGGTTTCAGTCCGAACTGTTTAAAAAACGTTGTTTAACTGGATTTATGTGAGTTGAGGAGTTCGATGGCGCAGTGGTTAACGCGCCCGGTCTGCGAGTGCTGAGGTTATGCAACTTTCGCAAAGCATCGTTAACAACCAGCATTAGGGAAGGCTCGTGCCCCAGCAGTGGGGACATACAATGAGCTGATGATGATGATAATGATGATGATGCCAGCCTGAAGTTGTTGTAAGTAATTTAATTTTATATTAAATCATATAATTATACATTTTAACTTCAAAATAAAGTTTAGGATATGTATGAAAAGAAAGATGGGTACTCGGTAAAGCCCTAATCTGATTTTATGTGTATATACTACTAGCGGCCGCTCGCGGTTTCACCCGCGTGGTTCCCGTTCCCGTGGGAATATCTGGATAAAAAGTATCCTATGTGTTATTCCAGGTTATAAACTATCTGAAGCCGAATTTCATCCAAATCCACCCATCCGTTGCAGCGTGAAGAAGCAACAAATATACGAACATACCCACAAATTTTCGCATTTATAATAGTATTAGTAGGATATACCATTAAAAATAGCAGTATTTTACTATACTCTACTCTTCAGGTCAGAACACGATGCTAGTTATTTTGTGACAGCAATATGTATGGGGGTGGTAGCCATCCAAAACCTTTGTGGGGAGCTGTACCATTACATTGTGCAGATCAATTACTTTCTGTAAATGGATATGGTAGTCTCTACAATATAGGGTCTAACAATATCAATAAGCGAACGTTTAAGGGGAGCATCTATATATCACACTGAGCATGCTCACCAAATTTGGTCCAAAACTACAGGCTCGTTACCGAGATAATCAACAAAACATTATCATAATTTACCAAAAAATACACCCTTTCCAAACTCGTACAGCTGTACTACACGCACACAAAAATAGCCGTTGTGTTGTGTATCTGTACACTACCTTTTTATCGACGCCTGCGTGCGTGTTAGTAAAGATACAGCATGTTTCATGATGTGCATTATTTTAATTGATTTAGTTTGTTAGAAAATATAACTTTGAAAAATCAATTTAAAACTGGAGCCCCTTTTTTTGTCATTGTATTCAGAATGATGTATAGATACCGCCCTTAAACATTCGCTTATTGATTTTGTTAGACCCTGTAGAACATCTTATGGGGTGTTGGCACCAGAAATTGACACTTAAAACCCAGTTTTTTTCGCCAAAAAATAACATAGATTTTCATTGAAATATGGGATGACAGCAAGGAAGCAGGTGGACGGTATTCAGTTGTTGTTAAAGGCTAAAATTTGTTGCTGACCCTTATTTTTAACTAGCTTCTTTTAGTTGTAGCGTCATGTAATATAGCCTATAGCCTTCCTCAATAAATGGACTATTGAACACAAAAAATATTTTTCAGTTCGAACCAGTAGTTCCTGAGATTAGCGCGTTCAAACAAACAAATACACAAGCAAACAAACAAAATCTTCAGCTTTATAATATTAGTATAGATGATTAAAGGAAAAATATGTCAATCACAGGTTCCTGTCGAACACTGGTAAAGTGGTAAAACCCTAGTAGGATTTGGAATCTTTAAAAATAATGATTAGGTTCACTGTCACTGACCTGTTGCATCATCTCAGGGTCGAAGACGTACAGCACCGGCCTGGTCCTGGAGGCCTTGGCGAGACGTACCAGGTCTCCGTACCGGTCGCGGAGACCTTCCAGCAGGCCCAACCCCACGGTGTGGTGGAAGTTGCCTGCAGGTCAACATTTGAAGTATCAGTTTTTTTACTTACCTACTTAATTATATATAACAGTTGTAACAGTATAAATGGTAGCAAGCTTGGTAGACTTGTGCATGTACTTGAATCAACCCAGAATTTCAGGCTTTGAGCCCGGGTGGGCTAACCAAGACCACATGAGATCGGCTTTTTTCATAACATTAATATTATAAATACAACCAGAAGAAAACTACTGTAGTAAATTTCTCTTCTTCAATTTCACAAACTTCAATTCACAATATAAGTAGGATAATAATTACTAGTGGGTCGCCTTCAAAACTTCGCGTTTGTTTATTCAACAGATTTTTTAGGAATTCCGAAATCTATGACAGATTTCTTTATTTTTCTGCACATCTAGGGCTGGAGCTCTTCAAAATGAGACCATAACCGATTTTTTATGTACAGCTACCGTCCCATAATCAGTGGGACAAAAATCGGCTTACGCTATTAATATATATATTAGGCTCAATGTCAGCATCAAATTCAAAGTCAAAGTCAAATTATTTATTCAACATAAACCTTCACAGGCACTTATTGACGTCAAAACTATAAAAATCATCATCATCATCATCATCATCGGCCTATCTTAGTCCACTGCTGGACATAGGCCTCCTCCTCCTCCTCCTCCTCCTCCTCCTCCTCCTCATAAAAATCATAATACTGAAAAATTAGTTTAGACTAAACTACTGGATCTACCACCAGGGGCCCGACCGCCTAACCGATCGCTTTGACTTCGTGTGTGGTTTATGACGTCATCTTGTCCTTTGGTGCCGCCTATTAAAGCAATATCGAAAGCTATAGCCTTTAGCTTTTGATATTGCTTTCATAGGCGATGCGAGGTGACGTCATAAACTATACGCGCAGGGTTGCCAGATGAGATTTCTCGAATTTCCCCTGATTCGAAATGATTTTTCCCCAAAACGATACTTTTTTTAGAAAAATTCCCCAAACCTGATTTCACGTAATTTACAAATAAAACAGAATTAATATATTATTTATATACAAAACTTTTCAGTGAAACCGGATCAAACTTTAATGACTCTAACGAAACGAACGACGCTTTCAACTATCAATCAACAAACAATTTCCACTTTGTTTAGACTAGACTTCGTTGAGTTATTCGTTCGGAAATAGTCAACCTCAAGTTGAAATTACTTCCCCTAAAATATCATTTTCCCCAAAATGGGGAAAAAAACCCCCAATCTGGCAACGCTGTATACGCGTAGTCAAAGCGATCGGTTAGGCGGTCGGGGGGCAGTTCGGACTTTTGGAGAGCCTTCGACCGAGAAGAGCTGACAAGAAACTCAGGAGGATTATTTCTTTCTCCATCTTCTCAACCAAATTACAATCAAGTAATATAAAATACAAATTTTACACAATTTTGTACACATTAATAATAATATTCAAGCCAGTGCAGGCGACTTATTTCCACACGAATTTGTCTGCAATATAGTCATTTACCTTATAATAAGCTTAATTAAAACATGTCTAACGTGCGTTTTGAATTTAATATCTGTCAACGCAGTTATATCATCAGGTATTTTATTATAAAATCGAATTAAGTTACCTATAAAGGATTTACTACTCTTGCTGAGTCTGAGCTTCGGTGCACATAATTTATTCTGATTCCTTGTATTAAATCCGTGAACCTCGCTTTTCTTAGTATAAAGGTGTAGGTTTTTACGCGCATACATAATATTATAATGTATATAATGACGGGAAAATTAAAATGTGTATATCTTTTAATAAAACCTTTAAGGAATCACGTGGCTTTAACTCGTATATAAACCGGACTGCCCTTTTCTGGAGAATGAAAATTCCACCTTGGTCTGCTGCTGATCCCCATAACATTAATCCTTATGACATAAATATAATACTATGTAAGTATGCAAAATAAACCAGCCTAGCAGTATCTTGATTAATTATTTTTATAATATTTTTAACGGCAAAGGCAGCTGAACTAAGCCTTTTTGCTAGACCATAAATATTTATACCAAGAAAAGAAGTATTATTAACGATTTCATAGTTTCTCGCATCTAACTTAATATTCAAAGGCGAAAGAGGAGAAAGTCGTGTATTTGGAAGTGAAAATCTAAGCAATTTCGTTTTATTGGCATTATGTACTATGTTTTTTTTTCTTGTGTTATGGCTTCTGGAGTGTCTTTCCAACACACATAATGTACTTAAGGATGCGCCGTCCGTAAGTGACAAGTGTCATATGTTTTATTTGAAATGTCGTCGTCCATATTTATTTGATGCCGCGCGGCCATACTAATTTTGTATGGGGAATTTAAGGTGCTTAATAAAAAAATATTATTTAAATAACCACTTGATGAATCAAAAATGTAGTCTAGCAACTTGTAGTTTATCCATTGATGATTGTTTAGACAAAATCAGAGGTACAATAATTTAGATAAACTATAAGAAATCTACTAAACGCCGCCACTCGTTTTCATGATCTTTGCCCAACTTTAAATGATATTGTAGAAAAAACTATAGCGTGTTATGAATTTATGGTTCTGACAAATTGTAAACACGTTCCCTATGATACTAAATATATATTTTGTTCATTTAATACGATAGTATTTTCAATTATATTTATTTAACCGTAACTGCATTTTTGGCATTTTTTGGTCGGCCCACCCTTAATGGGGTACACACGGCGGCAGATCAACTTACCCAAAACTGTCAAATTTTTACAATAAATTTTGAACTTTATCATTTGGTTATAAGGATCAATATTAATTGGAGAAATTTGACAGATTTGGGTAGGTTGATCTGCCGCCGACTGTACAACGTGGGGTATGACTCTATCTTCTCATGTGCATGACCATTTTTGAATCTCACCGGTGCCGGTGATGTCGACATTAAAAGTGACATGTAAAACATTATGAAATATTGTATTTCTTGCATTATTTACAATTTGATTATTAAGAGACACACCGTTCGAGAATTTTCGGTATCAAAATAAAGTTACCAGTGCCTTTGAATAAGATAAAAAGGAGCGTGAGAATTAATCACAGTTCAGAACTCGCCCCTCTCGACGCATCGACATTATTTTTTTGTTTTTTTTTCTTGTTTGACCTCTTTAAAAGCAAGCTTTATATGACAGGTGGGCACAAAACAAACCTTCCCACATAAAAAAAGAAAGATTACAACCCGTAAATAGCGCACGGTCGAACGTTCGCGCTAACGATTCGCACATTGACAGATTTATAGCTTTTTCACCATTTCCCGTTAATTTTTTTGCGAGACCCAAGTTTCTAACATACTATGTTACGTACATAGTATGTTAGAAACTTGGGTCAGAACAGACATCTAGTTCTCGCCTTAGATGGGAACTAGAACCAGTTGACGAAGTAAGTATTGCTCGCTGGGCTTAATTTAGATATGCATTTGGTTGTTTGTTTTTTTATTCGACGAGCCAGCAAGCACGCTTTCGGCGCGACTGATTGAAAAGCCTATGTTGACATATATATTTAATTGCACTTTTTATTTTTTGGAGAGAGACTGCTGATTGCCACAGAGGGCATTTTCAGCTTCACCGGGGTTTTTTGAGGTTTGAGGCGAGGTACGTACAGGGTACCTCAAGCCGTGTTGAAACGAATCACCTTCGGAGGATTTCTAGAGGGTACGGCATCGCACACTTAAAAGTGCGCGTCTCGATTCCCCCCCAGAGTCTCCGAAGGGATCAGATCGGATCGGTTTAATTGCACGAGAAGCTTTTGGCTTATATACCACCTAGGGCCTTACCAAGATGAAACTTTACCAAGTGAAAACGAGACATGTAGGTATAGCAGCGTCTAACATGCGTGTCGTTATCACAACTGCAATAACTGCATTGAAATTGCTTTAAAAGCTCGGGTATGTCAATTCTATTAAAAAACTGCAACTGCACGTTTACGCCTATTATTTGTCGCGTGTAGGAGCAGTACCGTGGAAATAGACGTAGGTACTCTATTAAAATTCTCTGCGCCTTAACTACACTACAACTGCGCGACTACTACACTGCAGCTGCAGGAATCCTGCAATAACCCTGCAATAAATTACTACAATATAAAGTTAAGTTGTGATTTTATGACATAGAACAACAAGAAATATTCCAGTAGGTACGTAAGATCACCGAGTGTGACAAGATACAGACGTGACGCCTGCACATCAACCTATCCAATACTTATAATGACTCGTCCTGACTGATTTATCATCGCCGCGCCGAGCCGAAACCGCTGAAGCTAATTAGATGGAATTTGGACTGTAAGTTAATTGAGTGACGCAGCCAGCCACTAAGAAAGGATTTTACGGAAATCATACCCTACTAAGGGGGTCAAAGAGGGGGTGTTGTATGAAAGACCGTCAGTTTTGAAGTAAAATACATGAAAATTGGTATATGGTTTTTTGAAAAGAAATAAAGAATGACGTGTCTCAGGAATTTTGTTTATATTCCTTTAAAAGAGTAAAAAAGGGAAGAATATTTATTTGGGGAAATCGTTATTTTCGAAGTATTAACTAAAAAAATTAATAATTTAATCGATCTATAGATTTTTCAATAATAATAAAGAATTAGGTACGTGTTCTAGCATTTTTCGAAAAAAAACCTTCCCTAGAGAGGTGAAATAAGGGTGAAAAGTTTGTATGGAAATGTGTCATTCTAAAAAAATTAAATTAAATTTATCTAAAGGTATTTGACTTGGTTAGAAATTATGAAGTTTTTCAGGATTATCCCTAAAGATATTTACCTTTAGTAAATTTGGCTTTATAAAAACAATTACAAGTCGTGTTGCCCATGTGAGCAAAGCCGCGGACAAAAGCTAGTATGCCATATACGTAAATCTCAAAGTTTGTTAAAGAAATTTTGCAGTTTGTGGTATTCTGATATACAGGCGTGTGTATAGTCGACAATGAAATTGCTTTACCACCTTAGAAGTGAATTTTGTTTGCATACCTATAATAAAAAATCAAGTTCTATTTTTGTTTAAAAGACCAAGTGACAGATAGGTACGTTGTCATTATTGACAATGAGCCTTAGCGAAATTTTATTGTAATGGAAGTTATTGTCAAAAGTGATAAAGCAATTTCATGGTCGACTATACAAAGTTTCTCGTTAATTATTGAACTTCTCAACTTCTTAACTAAAACACCTTCTTAATTTTATACACTGTGTCGAATGGTTTCCTTACCAATCCTCGGGAGTACGTGAGCGGAGTGTCTCAGCATGGGCAGTGCCAAAGGTCCAGGTATGTCGGTGAACGGTTTCAAGGAGACGGCTAGCGAAGGTGCTGCGGCTGGCTTCATCCGCTGGGGCGAGGTCGACGACCTTCGTGGTGATGATGTGGTGATGTGCCGGCGACTTGGTAGCCTACGAATACAGAAAAAAAAAGAAATAAAATACGTGTTAATAGTCGCCTAGCAATATTTCACTGTTGACTATGAAGTCAAATCCATGAGATCGCAATAAACAATTTCCAAATGCAACTAGTAGGTACCTAAAAATTTAAATGACAGAATTTAGTTTTATTGTAACACATGTAATACATCTTTATATCAAAGCTTTGAATAACTCAAAAAATTAGGTAACGTTACGTATATTTCATACGAAGATAGCGTTAAAAAAAACCTTTATTTCAGGCAACACAGTTACAAAATAACTAACAGGCCCATAGATTTATGTATATCTATACTATTAATAAAGAGAGGTTTGTGACTTTGTTTGTTTGCGGAAGGTAATATCTGGAACTGCTGGTCAAAAATTATTTCACTGAATGAATGCTACATTCCCCCGAGTAACATAAGCTATAATAATAATAAACTTTATTTGCACACAAAAAATACAAATACAGACAAATTGATGAAAAGATATAGTACAAAATAGGCGGCTTTATTGCTAACAAGCAATCTCTTCCAGGCAACATTGGGCGAAATATATAAAATTAAGAAAATAAAAATGGGTGCAAGTAAAAATAAACTAAATTATAATTATAATAATAAATACAGTACATACAAAAGGGAAATAAATATATTAAACAGAGTTTATCAAATAAATAAACATAGCTATGGTGAATTTAGAAAAAGACACCGAACCTGACCTTTGAACGACTCCCGAGCACTTCTGATGCGCTTAGGCAAAGGATTCCATAACCGGACAGCATGCACAGAAAAAGAATAGGAAAGGAAATTAGTTAAATGAAGAGGAGTCATAAGAGCTAGGTTATACGCAGAACGCAAGGTATGGCTTGAGAAAGTGGAACGGAAGGAGAAACAATTTTGAAGATATGAAGGTGAAGTGAGTAGAAAGAGGACAGTATACAGAAAGGAAAGAACGTGTATATTTATGTATAATTATTAAAAAAATATTATTTTTTAAATCCCAAATCAACACGGACGAAGTCGCGAGTCAAGTAAGTAACATATTGTAAATTATTATTATAATATATTATACTAGTGGCCGCTCGCGGTTTCACCCGCGTGGTCCCCGTTTCCGTGGGAATATCTGGATAAAAAGTATCCTATGTGTTATTTCCGGTTATAAACTATCTGTATGCCGAATTTCATCCAAATCCATTTAGTAGTTTTTACGTCAAAGAGTAACAAACATCCATACAAACTTTCGCGTTTATAATATTAGTAGGGTAGGATTATTATGTAGGATTATTATATCAGCCATAGCTGTTTCCTTTTTATGTAAACTATTTTTTAAATAATTAATAGCGAAGGTAACTTTATTTTGGTATCGTAATCTAAGGTCTCACAAAATAACAAAAAATTAAAATATTAGGCACTTACTTATTTAAAAAGAGAGAAAGCTTAACTTCTACTAGTTTGGTCTCAAATACGAGTAAGTAACCTATGTCATGTTATATCGTGTCTAAGTCAGAATTATTTTGAATAATCACGTTGCAAAAGCGAGGTAATACACTTTGAGCACCCGTTTAAATAGCACCTGCATAAATAGCACCTGGCCTAGTCCACATTCAGCACCTATTGATATTTTTGGCAGGTGCTATTAGTGGATTCAAACGTATTTATACATTTTTGTCCACGAACAGCACGTACAATACAGCAGCATAGTGCTGACTGCTAGTGTTTGTTAGGCAAGACGGCATTAAATGAAAGATATCGATAAAAATCACAAAAGTTGGAAAAAGATGTGTTGTTACGGCAAACTAGAAGGGAAAGCAACTTAGGATTGCGTGTCAATTTACAGTTCAAACTGTCTTAAATTTCTTTCCGTGACACATACTCAGAAATATAAAAATAAACTTTAACTAACACACGTTCACAAAAATGCGTGCAACTTCAGAAAACCAGTTACCGCTCAGTTACTTATAGAATCGTATTTTTTATATACCGGTTCCAGTGCTGTGCAGTTTACGACGGATCAAAGAGATTTGAATCTTGTACTTGTGATTACAAGGTCCTTTATATTCCACTTGGAGTCTTACATAACATAACAAAACGTTTATATGACGAAGGCATATACGCAGTAAGAATGTGGTCGGGTTAAAGTATGCGAACTCGATACATCCAGGTAGGAAGTTCAAGGCTGATATTATTGACTGTTGAGTTTCGACGCCTCACACAATGCAATCATAGATTGTTGTTTAAGTGAGCATTGACGATGTTTATTATAACAAAGGAAGATGCAATGGATATCGTGTGGGCATTGACAAAGTAAGTGTCGTTCGTTGCAGATGCAGTGTTGTGATTCATTGAACTGGTAGGGCTGCTAGATCGTGTAATGGATACTAAATGCGTAAAATATGGTTGTCTTATAAAATATATAACTGTTTATATACGAGTAGCAATTGTCTCGTGTAATTAGATACAAAAATAAGAATTCAAATGTAAAGTAAACTTTGCGAAGTGACGAAGAACATAAAGTAAAAAATATTATCGCAGTTCAGGGGATCAGCGGCACATAATAAGTAAGTTTTGGCAGCCCTGCCAGACTGGTCTAATAGCACAATGTGATTCCAAGAAGGATATAGGTCATAATATTGTTTATAGTTATAAATAACTGTAATATATATGTAATCATTAAAACGAATTGAGAAACATATTTTTTTATCAATTTTGTTATGTTTTGCGTTGAAAGATGGTAGCCTTATTTCGTGATTTGTTTATTTAAAATTCTTTAGGCATGTAACTATTGCGGTCTAGATTAAGTACGCATACAATACTTTATTGTAGTTTTTATTGTTATATAGTCGCCTCCGTCTCCCAAGCGCCTAATGTTTATGCGCAAGAGCAGTTTGTATCTGACCAGGATTTAAGGTAGCCTGTACTACTCAGGTATAAAGCGGCTTGTACAGTAAAACCTATTCTTTTCTTATTTAACAAGATATGGATGTATATAAACTACTTAAAATAATAAAGAAATGAAATTTAACTTATTAGGTATATTTGTTAAAATAAGAATATTAATTATAACTTTTATATTACATAATCGAGTCATAAAACTCTTTTGTACACTTCATTGGCAACAACGACAATATTTTTTTTATTGATAGTGTAATTATTATTAACTTTATTTTCAGATATTAATTATGATTGCATTGTTTGTTTTATTATTTCGTACACAAATGTGCCCTGAAATTACTTTACATTTGAAATACTAAAATACAGACGCTAACTTAATAAAAGAGATTTCTTTCGACTGACCATGGTTACAGTTAGTTGGGTCACAAATAAAAACATAGCTGCGCATAAAACTATAAAGAATAGACAGTTATTAAAAATAACATCACCTAAATAGATATTGAAACTTTTTATACAGGACTGACTACTAAAATACAAATAAAGAAATACAGCGCAGTTCAAGCTATTATTAACGCTACTAAGTTACTCAATAAAATATAAGTAATAAATACACTGGGCCGCAAAAATTCCGAGTCGCTTATAAAAAGTGTGATAGTTTCTTAACTACACAACACAAACTAGTGAAACTGTAGTATGTTATAGATGACTGACTTATACATAAAAAAAAATACATAACACGTTTGTAAACTGTATAATTTTATTTAAATACTAAAAAATACAAAAAAAACCACTTTTAACTTTTGACAACAAAAATATACAACACAGTTAATCTGCAAAATGAAAGCTTTTCTAAATTTTTTGTAAATTTAATATCTTGTATTTCCTCCACGAGCCAGTATCGATTCATTAAGACGATGTGGCATGCTGTAAATCGAATTTCTAATACGGTTTTGGTCTATGTTTGACCATTCTTCTACTAGCGCACTTCTTAACTCACGTAAGTTAGCTGCAGCTAGAGAGCGTTGTTTAACGCATCTCCCGAGCTCGTCCCATAAATGCTCTATGGGATTTAAGTCTGGGCTGCGAGCTGGCCACTCTATGCGGGTGATACCGACGTCTGGAATATACGCGTTGACCAAATGTGTTGTATGTGGTCGCGCATTATCGTCCATAAAAATGGAATTTGCGCCCATATTCACCAAGAAAGGACCAGCATGCTCATTTAAAATCTCCTCTACATATCTGGGAGCTGTCAGAGAACCGTTTTCTATAATTACGAACTCCGTACGATCCTCTGAAGATATCCCAGCCCAAACCATTATTGATCCTCCACCGAATGGCACCTTTTCCTCAAAACACGCTTGACAATAACGTTCATTGGGTCGCCTATATACTCTTCGTCTCCCATCGTGTGCGAATAAACAAATCTTGACTCATCGGAAAACATAACCCTGGACCAATCTTCATCTGTCCATCCGACGTGTTCTCGAGCAAACCGCAACCTGGCAACTCGATGTTCTCTGAGCAATTTAGGGCCATTTGCTGGCCTATAAGGCTTTATATCAGCTTCCCGAAGTCGCCGCCGGATCGTGTCAGAGCTTACATTGTTGTGGTGAATTTCTTGAAGGCTATTTCGGACCTGAACAGCCGTGAGATGTCGATTTCTTAACATAGTACTCACGATGAATCGGTCTTCTCGTGTAGTTGTACACCTTGGCCTGCCATTCCCTGGTCTCCTGATGTTCATGCCGGTCTCTTGAAATCGCTGGAGTACTCTTTGGACCGTGGATAAAGATACACCTACTGTTCTAGCAGTACTCCGCTGACTGCTTCCTTCTTGTACCATGGTGATAATTCGTGTACATTCTTCAGTAGATAACGACATGTTGGTGCATGGTTGATGCACAAAATACTGTGACCAGCCAAAAAAACTGTTTATGACGACAGCTCGGTTTGAAACATAAGCGAGAAAATTTTCTATTCCAAAAATTTTAACTTTGATATTTTTCAAAAATCGGAATTTCTTTTTTTGAAGCTGTAACTTGTTCAAATGCAACCTCTTTTGATATGTATAATAAGCGTCAGAAATCTGCCTATAATATATTATTTATACGAGGGATCTATGTAAATAACTTTGGGAGATATCGCGGTTTTTCTAAATGACCCGTTATTTTTGCTGTCCAGTGTATAATAACAAAATATAAGTTCGTTCTCTACAAAATGTGAACATACATAAACATTGTTTACATCTTATTTAAGCCGACAAAATGAATTAATAAAAGATTTTAATTAAGTAAAAACTGCTTACAAAGTCTGCCGAAGTAAGATAGTAGGCTTCGCCATACTGTTTAACAGAATCCACCAATTCTCAGTCCAATTTCAATTCAAAAACAAAACACTGTCACTCAAACACGCGCCTACACTCCGTTGCTTATTTGTTTCAACTGTCCGCCTGACTTGCTGTGAGCGCGCTCGACTCGATAATGCATTCATTTATTGTAACCGGCATGTATTAGGTACTATCAACGTGTTATGCTAGTGAAGTCCCGACAACGGCAGAACGTCGTCGATAAAATAGCGAAATGACGAATAAGATAGTGAAAAATAAAAAACTTTTTCAGAAGTATTAAACAGAGAACAATGTATTTCAAGTAATTTATTTGGCAGCTAACACTTATAAATTAATAGTTATAGCGCAACGTGCTTTTCAGTTAGGTATCACACGGTGTTTTCAATTAGCTATTTCATTTGAAACAGAGCCTCGTTAAGTTTTATGATTAATAATTATATTGAAACTTTAATTATTTGCTTAAACTATCTGAAATCATCAGTTTGCATATTGAGCAACTGTGCACGTAAACAATGAATGATTTTTAATGATGTTAATATTTTCAGTTTGTTAGTTAGTTTTCGGCAAATATATTATAATTATTAATATTTCAAAATTCAAAAATACAAAATTCAAAATAATTGATTCAGTTTAGGCTACAAGTAGCTCTTGTGAATGACACTATGCCATCGGTTCGTAAGTCTACCCTGACGGGAGATCTTGTACTGAGAAGAACCGGCAAAAAACTCAGCAAGTGTTCAGCTCTTTTCTCCCTTACAGCGTCAAAAATATTGGAAAATGCCCTATCACAGCAGCACACTTTCCATTACAAATAAACACAAAAAATATAAAAGACAACCACAACATCTAAAAAAAAAAACAAAATAAAAAATCTAAGTTAACAAATTTACATCAGGTGAAAGTTTCAATTTCCACAATGTCACCCAGTAGGTACCACTACAGTACTCTAATAAAAGACAATAATTGTTTAAGAAAAACAAAGTCAAACTATAGTGAACTTCCGCGTGTGACACTGCCGGTAACTAACTGGCCTCAGTACAATAACACGTTTTCTTGTTCTTGTTTATTTTTTATCGATATGTTTTTAACAAACTTGCTGGACAATGTGCTTCCCTAGCTATTGAACTTTGCTCCCAATCTTTGTTTATGTCCAATGATTGTCCCCAAGGACGTAATTGGCGAACTGTGTAACGGAATTGTTTGATTGAAGGGATAAATATCAATTCGTTTCCTATTATCACTGTTGAGAAGAACATTATTGGGAAACATTTTGTCAACTGAATCAAAAGCACTGAATACTTAATTGTCAAAAGTTACACGGAGAATAAAAAGATGGTCAACTTCAAAACTCCGCCATTAATGAGGTATTTTTAAAGTTTGTCTGATGATGATGAGATATTTGATTTTAAGAAATGAAATGTTATGTATAAATTAAGTATTATGAGTATGCAAGTAACAAATTAATAAGGAGACGACCAATACTTCAGTCTCCTTATGACTATGGCCTCTGTTGAAGGTTGGAAACGTCAAGTTAAAATCAAACGGGAGTTGATTCGTAAAATGTAATTCGAAAATTCGTAAAGATGAGTTTTGTAGTAGTTTTATAAAACACAAAAACGAATAAAACAAAAAAAGTTTTAAATACGTCTACTCGTTTCATTGTGTATAATTCTTGCATGAAAAGCATTTTTAACCGACTTCAAAAAAGGAGGAGGTTACTCAATTCGACTCGTATATATATATTTTTTTTATGTGTGTTCGCGGACAACTTCGTCGTTTATGAACCGATTTTGACGATTCTTTTTTTGTTGGAAAGGAGATATCCCAAGGGTGGTACCCATGATAAGGAAACCAGAATCTGATGATGGCATCCCAGAGAAATCGAGGGGAACTTTCGAAAAATGTAGGGGCGACTAGTGTGTTTGTTAATGTTTTCATTAAGTATTTTAAAGCACTACTACTTAATGAAGGTCTGGAGTCGATCTGATGATGGAGCCGTAAGACAGTCAAGGGAACTCCTCAACGATTTACAGTAGCTGCCTTGTGTTTTTCTTTAAAAATGTCTACTGAAGTCGGGTGGGGCTTTTACAATACACTTTTGTCAAGAGCTCCCATAAAAACTCGGTAGTGCCAAAGATCTCGACTAAATGCGCAGTTCCTAACGATATCATTCTATTTATCTGCCTATTAATATACTTTACTCTGCATGCCTTTGTACTGCGAATAACGTTGCGTGTCCTTTCATCTCTTTATTTTGAAGTCCCAAGCTTGAAATATATTCAAGCGTCATAAGAGAAAGCTTTTTACATGGTACGACTTTTAGGTATTATTATTAACTTAATGTAATCGATTCGTTATCATCATCGTCATTATCATTATCTACGTTCCACTAAGTACTAAGCTCGGGCCTCTAAACATGGACAATGTTGGTCCGGAAAGGTCTTTTGGTAATAAATAAGTAGCACATAATAACACATATAAAAAATAAATAAATATATATATACTTACTTTTTTGTTAAACTCTTAATTTTAATTTAATTTTTAGGATTACCACTTATTATTACTTTGTGAATAACGTCGTTGGTTACAAAATTAGTAAGAATCCCACATCCCACAAACAAAGTTGCGTCCTCCTATTGACTAATTATCATATATTCCTGCGTCCATATACGGACGCAATTTCGCAATTTTTTGGGCGGTTGCAAAATTGATACCTGAATGAAAAAAAGATAATAAATAAAAAAATTGGTGGACGCAATTTTGTTACACATGTGAAAGTTTAGTACACGGTTTAATAAATGGCGGACGCAGGATTATATGATAAAAATCAAATAGGAGGACGCAACTTTGTTTGTGGGATGTAAATATACAGGGTGTTCGGCAGATCGTTGAACATACGAAAATGGGGGGTACGTGGGGTCATCTCCTAACCATTCATGCAAAAAAAATCCTGGTCATAAATATCTCTTTATAGGATTTTTGCCACTGTCGTACCTCTAAACCCCTATAACTTTTTCGTTTTTATAGCTAGATCCAATTTTTTTTCTTTATTGGAATCTAAGGGGATGGTAGATCCTAAAAACATGGTATTTGTTACAGGTTATTGCTAAAAACAAAGTTATGGTCTCGCAAAACACGGGTCAAATATTTTCATTTAAAGAATCAGTCTAAAAAAAAATTAAAATAATATCTTGAAAACTCACGAAGTTACAAGCTTTTTGGGCTGTCTCGTTGTGTTTTTTTAGCAGGGTATACTTTATTTGAGATTTTATAAATATTATTTGGTCAAAATGTAACATGGTATAAAAAATATTGAAATCGATTCTATTACTGATTCTGAACAAACAGTTTTCAGGTTTCGTATAAACTAAAAATAACAATGTAGATAAGATAGCCAGTGCCTCAGTAGTTGAGGATTCCGGGTGAAGTGCGCTTCCATTTTCTTTGTCCATGTTCTTTGAGTCCCGACATCAAAGCTGGACATCTTCATGAAGGAGGACTTCTGGCCGAAGGGTGCAGTCTACAGGCGCTTCCATGGAAAGCTGCCTGTTGCTACCAAGTTAGCACAGTAGGTGCTAATCAAATAATACTAACATAGTTACTAAGTTATTTTATATATTACCAAAAATTGTTTTTATTTTGTATATTCTCCGCTCTGTATTTTTACCATCTTTTACATTGTTTGTTGCCTGAAATAAAGATTTATTTATTATTATTATTATTTTGCCTTATCGTCACTTATCAGGTGTTGAAGGCCAAGTATTTACCCGGAGGAATTAAAAAAAGCAATCATTATCATCAGATATCAGCTCATTTTAAAAGAAAATGCAATGCAAAACGATTATAATAATTGTAATGTCAATGTTTGTGCTGCACTAAAGGTTCTAGTTCGAATCGCGTTTGTTGGAAAATATATACATTTTCGTGTTATTATAAGTTAGCAATAAAATCGACAGTAATTAATTATTATTAAATTAACACAATTTCAACTAAGACAGACATAGAACCGTTTACAAAAATAGAAGTTCTATCTTATGAATAGTGAACTATAAAAGTACTCTCCGCTTATCCTGCATTCTTTGAAATATCATACGATGACGGCGCAAGCTCTTTAAAACAATTGCGATTAGACTTTAACGTAAAACATTTTAAATCACAAGGACGTTAAGTCGTTCAGAATTCTGAGAGATAGTCAAAAAGTTTGCCTTCCACGAACGTAAAACTAAAATCAACATCATCATCATCAGCTCATTTTTATGTCCCCAGTGCTGGGGCACGAGCCTACCCTATGGATGGATAGGGAGAACGGGCCATAAACCAACACGCGGGCCCAGTGCGGATTGGTGGTTGTTAACGACGGCTAATACAGCCGCCGGTACCAATGGCTTTACGTGCCTTCCGAAGCACGGAGGAGATCGAGATGATAAATTTTTGGTCACCCATCCGATGACCGGCCTTAGCGAAAGTTGCTTAACCTCAGCACTCGCAGACCGGGCGCGTTAACAACTGCGCCATTAAGCTCCTCAAAAAATAAAATAAAAAACACTATGTTATACACAATATGTTCTTTTTGACAAAGATACGGATACCAGCGGAACTGTGGAAGCCCGCTGGTTATGTAGTGACTTTCTCCTCAGCTTTTCCCTCCAGATGAACCCGTCCGTCCAAGTTATCCGGTCTTTGGAGCCTTAGTGCACCAATAATTGGACTACGACATAACCTTTAACCTTTTCACCGCCCAACTATCCTGCACGCGATGTCGCGCTGTACGCCAACGTATAAATGTATTTTAATAAAGTAGGTACAAAGAAGAACTTCTATAGAAGTGCTGGCGTGGGCGGCACGAAATTCTCGAACTTCTATAGAAGTTGTTGGCGGTAAAAAGGTTAAACTGGCCAGAACATAAAGATAAATAAAAAAAAACACAAAATCGGATAAATTGTTCTCGAGTGATAAGGGCACAAACGGAAAAACAGACAAAGAGACGTTGAGTTTTATAATATGTATAGATGATAATGATACTTTTAAAATATATCGTATAGATATAATATTATAATACTATAATAATAATACTATCTATTATATTATATTATTATTCTATTTTATTTTGTTTCTATATAAAATGTATCTATATTATATATGCGCACACACACACACCCACACACACACCCACACACACACCCTCACACACACTCACACACACCACTCATATCTAAATTATGTAAAATTTGTTAATAATAAAGAACTGGAAATGTTTATGGCTATGGAAGAGCGGGGTCTTCTGTTACAGATATGATGAGATACGTATGTCTAAAAGAAGTCCCTAAAAATCTGTAAATGTATCTTTACTCTAGTAATGAAATATATATTTTTGTATTTTTTTTTGTACATCATGTTTGGACGTACTAACATGATTCCGCCCGTTATTTGTACCACGCATCAGGAGAGCTCATCATTAACGAAAGATTTGAACAAGTAACTTGGTAGGAGGTCACGAATAACGTTGGGGCGAAGGCAATTCCACGGGAATTAGGATAACTGATTGTGTTCATTCTAAGATGGAGTGACGAAAGCACAGAGCACAGTTTCACAAAAGAAGAAAGAACGTCGTTTTTTGGATAGGGTTCCGTAGTTGGCAGGTTGGAAACCCTTCGATAAAATAACAACAAACGTGTTGATATTAACATCCATTTTCTATTTATTTCTAGTAAACTTTTATCTTGTATCCATTTTAATTAAGAATTATATTGTTTCTTACTATTAAAAATATACTGTGAATCATATATATATATCGATGCTGTGAATAAACTGTGTTTAGACGTCAAGAAAAGGACATACGTTACGCTGCTGATATTAATCTCAAGGTGTTCAAGACAGCTTCGCAAATAAAAACAAATGTTGGAAGCCTGCTTTAGTAAAACAAATGTACAAATAAAGACGTAAAACGGAACGAAATTTCAAACGCCTATTGTTAATGCGGTGACGTCACGTCGTCGATCATTACTTTGATCTTGCGCTAAGTAATACCACAGATTTAATAATAACATACGTAAGTACTGTTCGCTTTCAGGGTTTTTTTTTCATTTATTTATAGATCTAAAATACCAACAATGATACTTATTTTATCAGCATTAATAAAACCACCGAGGTTTGTCTATAATGCCAGGAGTGATTAAGGTAACAAAATATATGTGAAATAATTGATCAACGCAATGACATCAAGTAACTGTGAATTACCGCGTCACGATGCACAAGAAATGAATAGTTACATCCCATTTCGTATAGATGCCTCATTTTATGCAGTAACAAATGTTTTATTTTGAAACATATCTTTGCGACTGTATAAAATGGCTTTCATCAAGGCATACCTAGCTTGCCAATGCAAAACCGTCTTATATAACCCTAATTTTGACTGTCACAAACAGGCCAACCGTAGCGGTACCGATGATGCCCAGATGGAATGAAGCCGAAAAATACATGCAAGTACTACCTCTACGCGATACCAATTGCCAGTTGTCATCTTTGTAGCCCAAATGGCATCGGGCAGCCAAAAGAAGCCGCAAAACAAAACAAGCTTCGTGATTGTATTCCCCGAGACGTCGTAATAAGCTGAGGGGCGTTCGCTCGTGAATGTGACAAGGCGACGCTTTCGGGATTGCGTCGACAGCGGGCATAAGGCTCAACGTGCACGTTACGACGAAATTGGTAATAGGTACAGGGTGCATAGTGTGAGTTTTGTTTCATTCGATTACGTTTACGAAAACGAAAATTAACTGGGATTGATGCAGCGCCTCCTGGCGATATACGAGGGGAGTTAAAATTTTGCCATACAAATTCTCGTTTTCGTTAACGTAATCGCGCACGAAACTCGCACTTGGCACCTAAAAGAGTAGAGACGCATTTCACACACGCCTTTTGGAGAGTTATTTGATGGCCTTTGGTGGCGTTTTCAGCGTCACCGGACTTTTTTGGGGATGACAAGAAACTTAAAGGGTTCCTCAAGCCGTGTGATCGAAACCTCGTTTGAGGGTTTCTTGGAGGATAGGCATTATGCAAGCGTGTCTTCTTCTCCTACTAGATTCTCCGAGGGGTTTGGATCGGATCCAAATCTCCTCGGAGAATAGTGGTTACTGATTAGAAATTTTATGGGAATGGCAAACTATGACGCAACGATTGTGTTCCGTCTATTGAGTGTTAATTAGAAACTTTTTGATTGCAGAAATTCGTGCCTAGGTCAAGTGAGAGTCCGCGTACGCGTCCGCTCGGCTCGAGCACTCGTGATAGACTGCAGGGGGATGACAGTCCCTAACATTGCTAAATTAACAAGGAAGCTAGGGCCATCTAGTTTTATGCACCCGAAACTTTGTCTTAACTTAGTTTAATCAAATGCCGATAGATGTCGCTACTAAGATGTAAATTTATAATTTCTTAATATTTTAAAAGTTATAAAATAATTGTTTTTCTTTAATATTTTTAAACAGAAAACATATGCATATATGAAATTTTAATTGGTTTCATTGAAATTAATTCATATTTTGATAGGGCAACATAGCCTTGATGTAGTCGCCACACTTGTGAAACTAAAAACAAAATGTCACAATATTGGTCGTAACTGTCGCTTGCGTATGCGCTTGTTGTTTTCCCAGTTTTTCCGATCAATTTTGTGCCTATAATAAGTGTTTTCTTTGCTGTAGACGTTGAGTTGAGATCCATTCTCCTCCGTCCTAGTGTTGAGTGCACTTTGACTGCGATACGGACGCTATTTAGTTTATATTGTGTTGTTTTTGTTGGACTTTTGTGTTACCAAAATCGACACCATGCCTGGTTACCGTTGTGTTCTTGGATGTGAACAGACTAGTAAGCTCTATAGCTTTGAGTCAAAATGTATTTCGTTCGAGTCAAAAATGTATTTCGTTCCATAAAATGCCAGCCAATTTTGACTCACAGCAACTCTTAAAAATAATAGAGGTTTTAGTATAAAATTGCCCATTTTTTGTTACACACTAAACTTATAAAGCTATAACTTATGATTCAACAAATGCTTCAGTTGTTTATTATTATATCGAATCATGACCACTATGTTCAATAATGTATGAGATAGAATAATAATGAGAATGTTATTTTTATTTCTTTAATATTGAAAAGAGACTGCTTTTTTTGTAAGCGGAAATTACCACTTTCTTCGTTGTAACTTAGCTGAGACTAACTTTTTTTTCTAAATACTTGTGGCATTAGTTAGCCAAGTATTCATAATGTATAGTTGTTGATAAAATAAGAAAATCTTTGTAAGTATACAAGTGGCAATTTCCTAAAAAAATTGTATACTATTCGGCAATTTCATACTTTTAACACCTAATATGTATATGACGATGAATAACCTATAATATTCATCAAACTAATTATATATCCAGTTTCCATATTAAAGACTTACTACGGTCTCAAAGATTTCGCACTAAATTTAATTCAGTCGTATCTTAGCTCTCGAACACAAACTGTCGATATTAATGGAACTAAATCATCTGGTTCTCATGTAAAAATGGGAGTTCCTCAAGGGTCCATTCTTGGTCCTTTTCTGTTTTTGATTTATATTAATGACTTGCCATTATTTGTAGAGAACTTCTGTGAAATCGTATTATTTGCAGATGATACTTCACTCATTTTTAATGTAAGTAGGTGTAAGAATAATTACGACGATGTAAACAAAGCACTCTCTGATGTACTCAGTTGGTTTACTATTAATAATTTGCAGCTTAATGCTAAAAAAACAAAATGTATTAATTTTAAATTACCAAATGTCAAAAATGAACCAACTGATATAAGAATAAACGGTGATCGATTAGTTTTGGTAGACTCAACAGTTTTCTTAGGTATAACCCTTGACTCAAAACTTCAATGGAATCCTCACATTTCGAAATTGGCCGGCAAACTCAGTTCTGCTGCTTATGCCATTAGAAAAATAAGGCAGTTAACAGACGTTGAAACTGCTAGAACAGTTTACTTTAGTTATTTTCATAGTGTCATGTCGTATGGCCTCTTACTGTGGGGAACAGCGGCTGATATTGAAACTATATTCATTTTACAGAAACGAGCAGTAAGAACAATCTATAGACTAGGTTCACGAACTTCTTTAAGAAATCTTTTTAAAGAAATTGATGTCTTGACAGTGGCGTCTCAATTTATTTATAATTGTATAGTTCTTGTACGTTGTAATATCAATTCATTTGCTAAACACAGTGATGTACACAATTTTAATACTAGAAATAAGTCAAAACTTGCAATGCCACTGTTCAGGTTACAGAAGGTGCTTGGTTCTTTCTTGGGGCAAGGTATACACTATTACAATAAAATACCAAATACTGTACTAGATTTACCTTTAGATAAGTTTAAAAAACATGTAAAGTCTTCTTTATTAAAAAAAGGTTATTATACAGTCAAAGAATATTTAGAAGATAAAACAGCCTGGCTATAATAAAAAACATATACATAATGCTACTTATAAATAGTGTCCTGCAGATAACAAAATAGCGTTGCATTGAACATTACAATTAGTTTTATTTTTATTATTATTAACTATAGTTTTTTTTTTACTTTTACTAGTACTGTATGATATTGTAAAAAAATAAACTGGTAAATTATGTTTTTGCTGACTTAAATATTTTATTTAGTTATTTTTTATTTTTTGTGTTATTTTACATGTTGTGATTGTCCTTTACATTTTGTGTTTTTATTTGTGATGGAAAGTGTCCTTTATGATAGGGCTTTTTCCAATATTTATGACGCTGTAAGGGAGAAAAGAGCTGGACACTTGCTGAGTTTCTTGCCGGTTCTTCTCAGTACAAGATCTCCCGCCCAGAGTAGATAGACTTACGAACCGATGGCTTAAAATGACGTTCATAAGAGCTATTTGTAGCCTAAACTGAATAAATGATTTTGAATTTTGAATTTTGAATTTTGAAGAAATCATTAGTTATACGTTAAACAAAAGTAACGCTTAATTAAAAAAAAATTTCTTAGTTCTACAATCACATCCCTTGAATATGGAAACTGTTAAACAGATTATGTTTAAACTAGGCTACATTACATTGTGTACCAACAGTATGTAAAATTTGTATTACATGTGTAATAAATTCGTAATAATAATTGTGTTTTTTATTTTAACAAAATCCTACTTTCTGCTTACCAATAATAATGAATTGTTTTGTTCTAGTTAACACTTAAATTGTAACATTGTTATTAATTTGTAATGAAATCAATAAATAATCATTACAAAATAACAATGTTACAATTTAGTGTTTACTAGAACAAAACAGTTAGTACCTACCTACATATTCAAAAGCAGCTATAGCTATATATAAAATTAGTTTCGGGTGCAAATATGTAGAGGCGCTGTTTCAAATCGGTTGGTAAAAAAATCCCGCAAGAGGTCTCTCTATTTCCGTAGTATTATTATACTTTATGATAGACTGCCCGTCCGCTCCGACGGTCGCATCCAAGCATGACTAGGCGTGACGTCACGCTTGCGTTCAGTAATGGTGGGGCGCGTATCAGTGTTACCGCTTTTTGATTATAAACGGCGCGGCGCAACGATGATTCTCCGACAAATATGTTATATAAAATTAATTTAAAAAAAGACCCAGAGGTCCCGGTTTCAAATGCCAGTGGACCCCCACTATGTACTCCCGTATTGTATACTCAGTTTGGCACATATTGTGTTGAGGCTTGTTCTAAGTAAGCCTTGTCAGCTACCACTATCTTATATATTAATAGCGTAAGCCAATTTTTGTCCCAGTGATTATGGTTCAAAATGAGACCATAACCGATTTTTTATGTGCAGCTAGCACATAAAAAATCGGTTATGGTCTCATTTTGAAGATCTCCAGCCGTAGATGTGCAGAAAAATAAAGAAACCTGTCATAGGTTTCGAAATTCCTAAAAAATCAGTTGAATAAACGCGAACTTTTGCGGGTGACCCACTAGTCTTAACTAAGTCTGTCTGTAAGTTTAGTTTTTGTATTTTTGTTAACCATAGAAAGTTTCATTAATAAAGCATAACAGTTTGGAACTTTGTATGTCCCCAACCTCATAGTTGAAATTACTATGAAATTGTATAAACGCTCTTATTTCTACTATTTTCTTTCCTCAAGTCTGCGGCGCCCCTTAATATCCTTGGGCCAATCTCTTAACTGAGGTCCTTTGGATTGAGTCCCTCCAGGCCTTGACATCATTTCTTTTGGAATTCTCTTCTATTCTTTGTCATTGGTTTTGGTGCACATTGTATACTTGGCGTCAATAAGATCAAATCAAAAAATACTTAAATGTTTTGGTATTATCGCCGTGGTGGTCACCGGTGACCGATAATGTATTGTGTCTGGCTTTGTGGCAGTCAACGTGTTAAAAAAAAAGTAATACCATGGTCGATATGGTTAAAGTAGGTACATTTATAGTAAAAAAAAAAATATTTGTCGTCACATCAGACTACAACAAATTGTTAATTTCCTCAATAGACATAGACATATAATAGACATAAATAGACATAATTATAGAACTTTAAGGCTAAAAAAATTGGCTTGAATTTTTTTTAAGAAATTTGACAGTTTTACTACACTTACACTACTTTTACAGAAAACAAACTCTTTACATATTACATTAAACTTACCTATTTGAATGCTTATTGAGGTGATTTACAGTTTAAATTTAAATTTAAAATTTTTAGGATACTGCAATCAGTATCCTAATTCATAAAACTTTTAATTAAACTGTTATTTTTGAATTCATATAATTTTATTTTATCATTTTCATCGAACCTCATCGAATCATCGGAAATCGATGAAAAACCAGAGTCAGCGTAACTTTTCAAGTGGTATATCATATATCATAATCGATATATAATCCTGAAATATTAACTTACATGGCCATAACTAATAGCGATTTTCTAGTCAATAATTAAGTTAGTTAGTTTCAGTCTTTCTAATACTCGAAACTTGTTTTCTATGGGTGTTTTGATAAGTTTTTATTGAATTTATAATACACTTGACAACAACAATATAATAAAATCCGGAACATTAGACCTAAATGAAAAATGACATCGAAACAGTTCCTTAAAACATGGACCTATTTTTAATTTGACCTAAGCATGAATTTCTGTATCTACTTAACCTAAAAAGTTTTAAGTAAAAACTCAAAATTCAAAATTTAAAATTCCCTTTATTCGCATGTTGCCAACTTTCTCAGGAGTCCAACTTTTCTTACATCCTTAAAAGTCTTCAGATGAGTTCAACTTTTATAAAACTAGTGTAGGCTGATGACGATGATGAAAAGTCACGATGATAAAAAGTTCTGCTTAGCAAAAGCTATAACATAAAATAATATTTTAATGATAAATCATCAACTTAAATTTTTTTTTAAATTGATAATAAATTATAAATAAAGTAAAGTAAAGTAAATATTCTATGCGCTATTCTACTGCTGGGCAAATGACATTAAAATATATAGGTATAATATTCCAATACATTATAAACAAATTTTTAATCAATGATAAATTATAATACAAATAAATATGATATACAATGTTATTTTTAGTTTATACGAAACCTGAAAACTGTTTGTTCAGAATCAGTAATAGAATCGATTTCAATATTTTTTATACAAAGTTACATTTTGATCAAATAATATTTACAAAATCTCAAATAAATTATTCCCTACTAAAAACACACAACGGAGCAGCACAAAAAGCTTGTAACTTCGTGAGGTTTCAAGATATGTATTTTTTTTTGTACGCATTCTTTTTTTAAATGAAAATATTTGACCCGTGTTTCGGTTTTCGTATAAACTAAAAATAAGGTTGTATAATTCTATTTAAAATAATAATGATCTCTTTTCCTCTCTCCATCCTGTGCTGTGCCCGACAGGGTCCATAATTGATCAAATTGTAAAAACCTACCATCTTATTGTGTAAACATTATGGAATGCAATAAAGTATTGAGTACTTACTTACTGGCTTACTTAGTGGCCGCTCGCGGTTTCACCCGCGTGGTTCCCGGTTTCACCCGTGTGGTTCCCGTCCCCGGAATATCTAGATAAAAAGTAGCCTATGTGTTATTCCCAGTTATAAACTATCTGTATGCCAAATTTCATCCAAATCCATTCAGTAGTTTTTACGTGAAAGAGTAACAAACACCCATACTTACAAACTTTCGCGTTTATAATATTAGTAGGATTGCAATCGTTATGGCAGTTGCTAAAATGTTTCTCTATTGATTAACTAGCCAACTAACCAATTATCTTGCTTCTCCATTGAGTCAAATCGAAACGCCATTGAAAAAGGCAAAGTACTTGTTCCACTTGCAGCAGTATAAATAAATAAATATAATGTACAGACGCCAGCACATCAACCTACCACAAACTGTCAAATTTTCTCAATAGACTTTGAGCTGTATGCCCAAGTAATATGGTTGACATTGTATTGAAGAAATTTGACAGTTTTGGATAGGTTGATGTGCAGGCGTGTACATAGCTCTGACTTTAAAGAAAGTAGTTTAATCACTTGTGTTATTGAAATCAGGAACAACGACGGTTCAACCATCCAGACTCGAGAAAATATTGAAAAAAATAGTTTCTCTACATTGACCCGACCGGGAATCGAACTTAGAAGTTGGCAACACCAGAAACCGGCGTGCGAGCCACTAGACTATACCGAGGCCGTCAATATACTTGATGATTAAACGAACTTACCTGTAAGTGAAGTTCTATCATAATTATACGAAGCGCCTCGTCCGAAGAGATTAGTAGTTAATTATTTTATATTGTTACTTGTAGTATCGCATATATGTCACCACTCCTGCACTATCGTTGAGATTTAGTTTTATTTATTTTTTTATTTTTTGTTGTGGGTATCCCTATCTTTCTCTATGGCGCCATTGCCTCGCGTTCGTCATTTAGTTTAGAGATTCTGGTTTTTTTTTTTTTTTTTGATGTATTTCCCTAGAGATTAGTAACGGGAATAATGGCAGAGTAAGGGTGGGTGGGAGTTACTAATCTCTTCGGACGAGGCGCTTCGTATAATTATGATAGAACTTCACTTACAGGTAAGTTCGTTTAATCATCAATTATACTTCGCGCCTCGTCCTCGAGATTAGTAGTTAATTATTTTATATTGTTACTTGTAGACTTTGAGAGTAGTAATAATGTGGGAAATATCATCAATGGAAATACTTTTCGAATTAATGTAGGTTTATTTGTATACTTAATTAAACAACATTATGTAGATCAGTACTTTAACTAATATATAATTATTCTTGTAATAATCATAACAGTTCCTAATTTAAATTTTTCAAATCAATCAGTATTGTAATTTGCTACATAAAATACCTAAGCCTCAAAATAGAATGAGGTAAAGATGTACAATCGTCGTTCAAAACAGGTCTATTATAGAACCGTGCAAACAGTGGAGTTGCCGCTCTAACCCGCGGTGTTTCGGATTTAGTAACATAACAAAGTTTTACAAGGACATATAGTGGGTTTATTATTGAAAAAAGGTATATAATGTGTTGGCAGTTTGCAGCCTGGTTTTAATTAAATCGGAGATTGTAATAGTAATACGGCTGGATGATGAATGTATATTCTTAATATTTATTTTTGAAGGTCTGAACTCTATGGGCAGTTGTAAGTGACAGTAATGTTATTGTCTTTTTGGTCAATGTTAGGTCTTCATTGGGGTACCATTGACTCAATTGATCCAAAACGCAATTTGTATCCCAGGTAACATTATACTTTGGTAACGGTGGTCGGAGACGAAATACACCCAGTCTTTTGATATGTTTGGACCCAGTAACAGCGACAACGCTGATCGGCATGAGTTCAGGGTGCTATATTGACAGGCTTCATTATATAACTGGGTAAAATATACCACAGTAGGGACTTAAGCAAATTTTTGATAGCGCGTCTCGGATAAGACTGCTGCCACCAGGGTAATGGATTAGTGTATCCACCGAGAGCTGGAATGGGAAATTATCGTGCGTTTATGAGGTGGAAATGTTATAATTCTGGAGACTACAAGGGCTTTAAATACGGGATACCATGGTTGCGTATGATGGCATAGTGACATTCACAAGAGCTACTTGTAGCCTAAACTGAATAAATGATTTTGAATTTTGCGTAGGTCACAAAGGAACAACCATGATACCTTTTGCTTTGTCAGAAATTATTTTCTTGAATACTTTTAATATAATAGAGAAGGGAGGAAACGCATAAAAATTCAAACCACTCTATGTTATGGTGAAAGAATCAATATTTATAGCATCAGGGTCTGTATGCCATGAGATATAATTTCACAATTTTATTTATGCGGCTTGCGAACAGGTCAATATCAGCAATACCAAATGATTCTATCAAGCATTGAAAAGTCCAGTTTGCTAACTCCCTTAATGTCCCGGTGAGATTTGCGTGATTCCGCATCTGCGATGACATTATCGCTTGATTTGATATAAGATGCGAAAATGAACAGCTTACGATCTTCACACCACTGCCAAATCTCCCTGGTTATCTGTGTAAGGTGTGGGAATTGGATCCCACCCATTCGATTTGTGTAGACAATTGCAGTAGAATTGTCTATGAACAGGAGAATTTGGCAGCCTTGAAAGCCTTTTGCAAACGTTTTCAGCGCAATGAAAGCAGCCAAGAGTTCGAGATAATGTAGATGTTTTAACCGCTTATCATTAGAACATTGGCCACTCGCTGTTTCATCTTGACAGGCCGCACCCCACCCCGTCGTTGAGGCGTCAGAATAAATTTCAGTGCTATTTTCGTCATTCCTAATGCGGCGCACTGAGTGACCTATGTTGTTTAACCATCATTGAATATCGGATACAGTGTAACAGGAATATTCATTGTTTTATCATAGTCGTCGTCATTTCTCAGGTTAAGAAATTTACAACAAATCCTTAGTGTCAAGTAGCCCATACAATACAGCTGGGCATGCTGATACTAGCAAGCCAGTGACTTGGGCGAGCTTCTGGACTTTACAATTTCTTATTTTCAAAAAGTTTTCCAATTCTGTTATAATTTGCAATCTTTTATCTAATGGTAAGCTTAAATTAATTTCGTGCGAATTGAATGATCGTACCAAATTTACAAGTTACAGAAGGGTTAAGAACGCTCTTTTCCTCATTGATAATGAACCCAATTGAAGTTAATAGGGTTTTAATAATTTTTATGTTTGCTATACATTGCTGGTAAGTTTGACCGAATAGCAGCCAGTCATCAAGATAAAGTGTGGAAATTAATCCTGCAGTTCTTAGTAGTTTTATTTTTAAAGGTTAAAGATAAACCGCATTTTACCGTTAGGTTTCGGCGTAAGGAATATACTTGATATAAACTGGTTTTTACAAGGTTCGCATTCAGTTCAATATCTACGTAATCACCAATAGCTTCGTAAAAAAGAATATTATTTTCATTACTTTTAACCGGAGTGTGTGGGATCGAATCTTAAAATGCTGGAGCCGAGAAAGGGATTTTATAACCATCAATCCAAGAAAGAATTGTTCTGTCTTTCGTAATAAGGCAATATTCGGCATACTCAACTGAATTTAGTAGCGACGACGTGCCTGTGTCTGCATCAGTGCCGGCAGCTGTTGCTGACGCAACGGCTGTCTCCATGAGTGCACGGGCGGCGGTGGCGGAGGTGGTGCGCGGGGGCCTACAGGCTCGTAGCTCCTCGGCGGTGGGCCCGGCTGCCTGTATGCTGGACCAGGAGCTTTGCGGTTTAAATTCTTCTGGTTTAGTGTCTTCGCCCGCTTAAGTATATTTTTATGGTATGATGCATCAGCCTTTAATTTGACTCCTGATTTAATAATCGATTTAGCTGTTTTATTAGTCTCAGCTAACGTTTCCTAAATAAAAAGGTGTCAATCTTAGTATTGCTAAGGAACACCTTAAGATCCTTTTTTAATGAAAAAGGATGAAGTTTCTTCTTGTTAAGAAGACCCCATGATGAATATAGCATAGCCATCGGCTGAGATCCATAAGCTTTTAAAGCGTTTCTTTGTCCATGTCCTTTGACATAAATTGGGCAGTAATGATTTCTCCTAGGCAGGAAATAGCACTTGCTATCTGTTTTTGTTTGGCTTCTATACCTTTATCTCGCTTAACAGTGTTTTCAGGAATAGCCACTTTGATTTTGGTATTTATTTTTGGAGGGTTAAAACGCAAGCAATTGGCGGGTATCGAGTATTTCGAAATCAATTCTTTACGACCCTCTTTATTAAGACCCTATGTGGATGTGTGTTCAAGTCGGCAAGCAAGCTCTTGCCGAATGTCTTTGCCAAGTTTTTCTGTGAGCAACGGATCGTCACTTAGAATTTCAAGGACATCAGTGTCCAATTCACCATCTTTGTTAGTAGTATCAAGGGCTGGAGCCCTCGAAGACGTACAGGGCGCTTCTGGGGGAGTCATTGCATCTACAAGACTATCGTCATCAGGCGACTGTACCTCATGGGTAAAGCCAACTAGCTCGGCATTATCGAGTTCTTCAGACAATCAATCAGATAATTGCGGCATAGGTGTGGATATAAGACAACGTTAATACGTTATACTTAACTAGGTACGAGCAAAAAGTGCGTATTTGGAAAACATTAAATAATGGCATTGCACTTATATTAGATAACGATTGTTATCTTGTCAAGGTTAGGTAAAAATCCCCAATGGATTCAACGCCAACCGTTACTTTTGAATGCGTCGAAGAAGCCTCGACGGTTAACTCAGGTTGCATTTTGTATGTACCAAAATTAGTTCAGTTACATATAAGACAACGTTAATACGTTATACTTAGCTAGGTACGAGCAAAAAGTGCGTATTTGGAAAACATTAAATAATAGCATTGCACTTATATTAGATAACGATTGTTATCTTGTCAAGGTTAGGTAAAAATCCCCAATGGATTCAACGCCAACCGTTACTTTTGAATGCGTCGAAGAAGCCCCAACGGCTAAATCTGGTTGCATTCTGTATGTACCAAAATTAGTTCAGTTACATACATATAAGACAACGTTAATACGTTATACTTAACCAGGTACGAGCAAAAAGTGCGTATTTGGAAAACATTAAATAATGGCATTGCACTTATATTAGATAACGATTGTTATCTTGTCAAGGTTAGGTAAAAATCCCCAATGGATTCAACGCCAACCGTTACTTTTGAATGCGTCGAAGAAGCCCCAACGGCTAAATCTGGTTGCATTCTGTATGTACCAAAATTAGTTCAGTTACATACATATAAGACAACTTTAATACGTTACACTTAACTAGGTACGAGCAAAAAGTGCGTATTTGGAAAACATTAAATAATGGCATTGCACTTATATTAGATAACGATTGTTATCTTGTCAAGGTTAGGTAAAAATCTCCAATGGATTCAACGCCAACCGTTACTTTTGAATGCGTCGAAGAAGCCCCAACGGCTAACTCTGGTTGCATTCTGTATGTACCAAAATTAAGACACTGATAAGTTAATAAAACACTCGTTACCTGAGTTTACGAGTCCGTTGTTGTGTGTTAACGGCGGCGAGTCACTCGCCGGGCTTCCTTTGTCACGTATTTAGCGCTGTAGCTTGCGCATTTTTTCATTAAATGTTCAAGTTCTTCTTCACAAGTCTTAGGATTTTTACGTTACGGCATTTTGCGTACGAAACAAGTCGATTGAACACGGAAGAAATTTAAAGTGACTGGAGTGGTCGAGCACTAAAATGCGAAATGACGAACGCGAGGCAATGGCGCCAAAGAGAAAGATAGGGATACCCACAAAAAAAAAAAAAAAAAAAAAAAACTAAATCTCAACGATAGTGCAGGAGTGGTGACATCTATGCGATACTACAAGTAACAATATAAAATAATTAACTACTAATCTCGAGGACGAGGCGCGAAGTATAATTAAGATTACTGTAAGATTGCAACAAAATGACGACCTCCTTAGTAGAGTGGCTTGCACACCGGTTTTCATGGTGTCGCCATCTTTGAGGTCCCGGGTTCGATCCCCGGTCTGATCAATTAGAAATACTTACCTGTTTTTCTGGATTATACGAGGTTTATGCCATTATTGTTTCTTCCTATTCGCGATCCTGCACAAAATAAATTCCACACAGCTGAATTTGATCACATGCGTAATGCTTCACAGTCATTATTTCTACGCAATCTTGTTTCTTCCTATTCGTGATTCTGCACAATATGAATTCCACACAACTGAATTTAATCACATGCGTTATACTTCACGATACTATCTTAATCTTTTATTTTATCTCGTTTCTTCATAGTCGCGTTTAGAAATTAAAAAAAACAGACTGCGTGAGTCGCTTTTCCCGCGTTAAAAATGATCATGGTCGCGAGCTTTAAGTTATTTTTAGTTTCTTTTTTTGATTATTTAATTTAATTTATGATAGAGAAATGGTGACTAATTGCATTACAAATAAACAAAGAATAAGGTCCGAATAGTTTTTCCGTGTTTTGTCTCTTTTACTCTAATATGAAATGACGTTTACGTGACAGAAACAAAACACGGAATAACTAATAGAAGCTTGTTCTTTGTTTATTTGTAAGGCACTAAAAAAAACAAGGATTAACACAAACTAATTTGTATAGGTATCCCGTATCAATTAGTTTTCATATTGGAACGCGAAATATAATACAACATCATCGTAAACCTGGTATAATTTTATTCAACGAGCATTTGTAAGATTGCTGCGTTAAAAACAACAATGAGATCATTTGTGGTTAATTGTAATCGTAATAAGGAAATCAATTCAACTTTTTGTGGCACCAGTGTTTGTCACAGTAAACCAGTGTTCGCCACCAGCCCCCCTAGACAAGTGGCTTAACGTCGTTGAAACTGCAATACTGCGTAACCAACAGTTTTGCTAATAAAGCGGAACTACAAAAAAATAAAAATTGAGATTACGCGCGTATAGGTTCTAAATAGCCATTGGCATCATCCCGTGTGCTAAAGTACCTAAATCTTTAAATATATTTATAGTTTAATCAGACAAAGACGTAGTAATAAAGAATATCCATTTCCACTTAACATCAGGTGGAGTGGAGTCATTTGCCGAGCTATGTATAAAAAAAAAATATATATAATAGGGATTTTCGCTCTCCTGTAAAACTGGTCACTACCAATTATTTTCTATTAAGTTCGGCGGTATTAACCACTGTTGGTATTAACAACGACGATAACGCTAATAAAATAGAAATTAAATATAATGATTTTTGTACGGGATTGACGTAAGTTGACGATACATATACCTAAATGACGTTTGTGTCAATCCCATACAATAATCATTCTATTTCATTTCTATTCTATTAGCGTTATGCCACTTGTCTAGGGTGGCTGTTTTCGTTGCCTAAAAATAATTTATCCGGAATGACAGCTAGGAAGGAAGCAGTTAGTCTATGTATTCAATTGTTACTAAAATCAAAAATCTGTTTCTGACCCTATTTTTAATGATTAAAGGAATCCAATTTCTGGTGCCACTACCCTTTACCCTATTCTTGGCATAGAGGATTATTTGAGACACTTAACTTACAAAAAATTTCGGGTAGTGAAAAAAGAACACATTTTATACAAAAAAAAATATAATTCCACAAAAAAAAACTCTGCCGAATATAGGGTTAAGTCAATATACTTTTTATGCACCGATTTTAAAGCAGTGGTTACGTAGACATCTTCATGGTTAGCTTAAATCTGTCCTGTTGTGGGAATCAGGCCTTCTTAACTAATCAACAAAAGTACAATCATGTAGAGATCTGGATTGGTCGAATGAGGGTTGGTGGGCTTAATCGGGTCCAACGGCTTTACGTACAGAACGTAGGAGCACGAGATGATGAACTTTTGGTTACCAACCCGATAACCAGCTCTTGCGAAAGTTGCTCAACCTAGCAATCGCAGACCACAATTGCGCGTTAACCACTGCGCCATCGAGCTCCTCATGTTAATTTTAATTAGGTTATTTTAAGATTATTAACACACAAAAAGATTTATTCTCCATTAGTTAGAGACAATTACTTGAACTTCAAAAGAGATCAGCTTCCAGAAACCAACGCAAGACAAACTTCCAATTGGATTCGAACAAACGGAATTTATTTCAGCAAAACCTTTGTTGATATGAAATTCGAGGAGCTTTCCAACTTATCGCTTTGGGTTCGCTATGGCAATTGGGAAAAACTTTTCTTTAGTTTAAGCTCATTTGGCTGGTCCTTATCTAAAAGACATTGCGTCGCCGATAGTGAAAATACCGCGTAACTTAACTGCAACAATATTTGGAGAAGAACGAAAAGAACTTAAGGATGCGCCGTCCGTAAGTGACAAGTGTCATATGTTTTATTTGAAATGTCGTCGTCCATATTTATTTGATGCCGCGCGGCCATACTAATTTTGTATGGGGAATTTAAGGTGCTTAATAAAAAATAATTATTTAAATAACCACTTGATGAATCGAAAATGTAGTCTAGCAATTTGTAGTTTATCCATTGATGATTGTTTAGACAAAATCAGAGGTACAATAATTTAGATAAACTATAAGAAATCTACTAAACGCCGCCACTCATTTTCATTTTTTTGCCCAACTTTAAATGATATTGTAGAAAAAACTATAGCGTGTTATGAATTTATGGTTCTGACAAATTGTAAACACGTTCCCTATGATACTAAATATATATTTTGTTCATTTAATACGATAGTATTTTCAATTATATGTACTTAACCGTAACTGCATTTTTGGCATTTTTTGGTCGGCGCACCCTTAATATAGTTAGGTAATAATAAATTGAGCTTTGACCTGTTTTAATTATAAACATTCTGGGATTTCATGTTTCTCAACTATTTTTTTTACATTTACTACCTTACTAGCTGCAAAATTTTAATTTAACTTCTTTGCAGAAACTATCACCACTACCACCGACCACTTGTGGAGAATCACTGGCACAAGCACTGACTCTTTTAGAATAAGGTCTCGGTGCGATTTTCATATTTAGCTGGTGTTAAGTAAGGGAGATAATTATGGCAAAATACCTACTGTATTTGTTATTTAATTGATGATTAATTAGGCCTCAGTGGCCGAGTGGTCGAACGTCCCGGGTTCAATTCCTAGGTCATGCAATGTGTACGGTTTACTCCGCACATTACGCTTGATCAGCCGTCTGAGTGCATTGCACTTTATAATAGCCTACTTTACGTAATTATGTATTGTTTATATATTATGACTAACACCAATATTTTTAAGTGTCTCACTAACTCGACTACTGTAAACTACTCAATAAACGGAGAATCTTTTACTGTGGGTTTTCTTTTCGACACTTCGCAACATCTCTGATACTTCATCAAGACTCGTACATCAACGTCATCAGATAAATTTATGGTGAACTGTCGCAGCGTGGTCACCTAAGCGCTGCACCGTACACAATGTGTGTTTGGGATTTTCGATGCATAGCCCGTGTTTGTGATCACCAACAACCCTGGTTGGTTGGTTGTTTTCTTCGGCCCCTGCTTTGGGGCCGGTTCGGGCGTCGAGGTCTAAACCAACAACCCGCATTTGATTAAGCCAATACCCATCAATTGTAGCGATGACTTGATTTCAATGATGGAAGCCTTGGCTCAGCTTTGTTTTGCCCAACTTTCCTTAATAGATGATAATGGTTGATAATATATAAATAATTAGCGGCCGCTCGCGGTTTCACCCGCGTGGTTCCCGTTCCCGTGGGAATATCAGGCTAAAAAGTATCCTATGTTCTAATCCCGGTTATAAACTAGGTATCTGTATGCCGAATTTCATCCAAATCCATCCATCCGTTACAGCGTGAAAAAGCAACAAATATACACACATACATACACACAAACTTTCGCATTTATAATATTAGTGTGATATTCTACCATACCCTTTGAGTATCAGCAGTAGAGATGTAAAATGACTAAATCTGACCAGTCACGATTGTCAAAAACCGTATTTGACCGGTCATTTATTGTCAAATTCAATCAAATTGACATATTAATAATTCTAACTGTTAAGGTGACTAAATATAACTAGTCACAACTATTTATATTACTGCCAATTCCGCCAACATCGCGACACGATTTCAGTTTATTTAAAAAAACAAGATTGTTATTCTGTGTTCATGGAGGAGTACGTTTCTATGATGTTTATGTCACGTTTCCAAAAAAGTAGTATATTTAAGTATTTATTAGGTAAAGAAAATTCAATTTACTCTTTGTTTACTCATACTGCGGTGGTGAAAGTCGTGACAAGTATCGACTGCGCGTGACGCGGCGTTATAAAAAGAATTTGAAACCTAAATCTAGTTAAACGCTTTTTTTACATTTAATTCAACATAAATATTAAAAAACACTAAAGATCATATTGACCATATATGACCCTTTTTGACAGTAAATGACCGTTTTTGACCAATTTGACCGTAATTGACAGTCAGTCAAATTCAGTCACTTTGGTCATTTTCATCTCTAATCAGCAGTAAATACATAGAACGTCACTGAGATCTCAGGCGGTCATTTTGAGACAGTTTGAAAAGTGACGTTGCAGTGCTTTGTTTCTTTTGTCAGCACTCAAGCCAGGGCTCGACCACGAAATGACATGGAAAATTTACGTGGTGGGATCTTGATTTTTCCCAACAATTACAAAACATATGAAAGTGATATTTGATGGCATGATTTTTCATTTAATTGACTTCGTTTTGCTAGTTGCAGAAACACGATTTGTCAACTGTTATAACAGAGAAAAAAATATCAAAGTAACCTCTTTTAAAACATAGATTTTCATTTTACAGGCAAAATAGACCGATTTAAGCATCTAATTTTCTTAGTAGATTAGTCTTAACACACACTTCAATATGCTAGTTCATTTTTTTAAAATAATTTGTAGTTTTCATTTTAAATAAAACAGTTTTTCTTATGGTACGGGGGAAAGGCTCCGCATTAGATTAATTTGTTTAGCGGTGCGTCGCCTTAATGAGCCCTCTTATCTCGCAACGATAATTTTCATAGTTGAGGCTCTCCGCTAGCCTCTTTCGCGGTCAAGCCTCAATAATAAAAATTATCGTTGTGAGTTAAGAGGGCTCATTAATGACCTCGCTCATATCGCGGTGGAGCCCGGGCTTTACGCACGTTCACGAACTATAACTTAACGGCTTATAAGTCACCATTTGGTAGTGAAGGGTTTCTTTCCAAATCTTTTAAATTTTAACGTTTTAGGCTGTGCCATCAAAAAATAAGGAGACTGCAGAAGGTAAGTATCGTACAACGTTCCGAGCTGCAGTGCCATTCTCCAAGCAAAACAGCGACAACCTAGAAATTAAACTCGCTCATAACTTGCAAACGAATTTAGACTTTATTTCTATTTAAAAGTAGGTTGAAATTCGTTTGCAAGTTGTGAGCGAGTTCAACGTCGAGCTCGACGTTGTTTTGCTTAGAGAATAGCGCTGCTGTTCCGAGATCCGTGGCGTTCAAGGGGTCTATGTGAAGTTGCTGGAGCGCGATATGTATTAAGCTTTCCTTCCGGGTTTCGTATTTTGTAGTGCGATGTTGATCGTTTTTAAGGGTGCGCCGATCAAATAAACAAAATATATAATTTAGTTGATACTGAACGTGTTTACAATTACTCCGATCCATAAATTCATACACACTATAGTTTTTTCTGCAATATCATATTTTAAAGTTGGCCAAAATCGTGAAAACGAGTGGCGGCGTTAAAGTAAATATCTTATAGTAATTTATCTAAATTATTGTTACCTCTTATTTTGTCTAAACAATCACCAATGGTCTAAACTACAAATCGTCCGTTTCACATTTTCGATTTATGGAGCGGTTTTTTAAATTATTATTTTTGAAATTAACACGTTAAATTCCCCATACAAAATTAGTATGGTCGCGAGGCATCAAATAAAAGACGAAGACTTTTCAAATAAAATATATGACACTTGTCACTTACGGACGACCCTTAAAAGTGAGAAAGGACTTCGTTTTAGATATTAACTAGCGGCCCGCCCCAGCCCGCCCACACGTGTACTTTATATAAATATAAACCTTCCTCTATTAAAAAAACCGAATCAAAATCCGTTACGTAGTTTTTTTAAATATCTAAGCATTCATGGACAGACAGAAACCGGGAAGCGACTTTGTTTTATACTATGTAGTGATTTTACAAGAACATTGAGTAATCAGGTTCTAGATATTGTTAAATGTACTACCGTTACTTTGTTTACCGGTTCAATTAAAAAACTAATAAGTGAAATATTTTTCGCCATTTGAGACATTGTATCACTACCCTGCCTCGAAGTATAAAATGTAATGTAACTTAAAAAGAGATGGCTCTTCAAGCTCATAATTCTACTCGTGAAATAAAATAAAAATGGCCGACAATCGCAGATGGCTTCGAGTTTTATCGTCCCTTTTATCTCCGGAACTTGCGTTGATTTACGGAGAGAAAATGAGCAATGGAGATATCAATTATGTC
The DNA here is from genome assembly GCA_947562085.1 of Eudonia lacustrata. Classification (NCBI taxonomy): domain Eukaryota; kingdom Metazoa; phylum Arthropoda; class Insecta; order Lepidoptera; family Crambidae; genus Eudonia; species Eudonia lacustrata. Next base: position 11,709,266 of record OX387318.1, on the reverse strand, counting down.
ATAAGTTTTTAACACGTTCTGTTAAAGTTTTGCGTGTCTAATTATCTTTATAACTTGCTATCGATGTTTGCTGAGGATTTTAATAACAAATAATAAAGAACCTATCAGCATTGTTAAATGATAATAAAAGCAAAAACTAGAAATGCTTTAAATGGTGTCTAATCAAAATTCTCAAATCTAAAAACCTACACACGTAATTACGTATTCAACTCTTTTTTTTCAGGATTCATTGTTGTTTTTGCGGTTTTTAATTAGACTAATCACTCGATTCCAGACACGCGACAGTTTAAACCTATTTTCACGATTGAAATTTTTGTATTTTGTTATTTTGATCGCTTCTCTCACCAATCTAGGTACGTAGTAGCGTTCTGTCGAAATTGGGTTGTAAAACTCAATTCAGTGATTAGGACCCGATTAGATCAGATGTTCAGCAATGGCCTATTTTTATGTATCGCGTTATTCTAGACAGCTTTGATGTGCTCCTTAATTCGGCAGGCGACTGTACGTTTCGTTTGGCCAATATAGGAGCTACCGCAGCTGCAATCTTGGAAAAGCCTTTGTATACAAAATCGATCATAACTGTACTGGTTACAATACAACATTTAGAGAAACAAAAATCAAATTTTAATATTTGAAAAAATATTGTGCTAATTTTGAAAACCAAGCCCAAATTGTGGTATTTATTACGAATGCTTTCTTCCCACTCGTATTCAAAGTCACCGGTCAGACTATTTTGAGATTGAATATTCTCTTACGGTACTTACTCGTACGTTCTACACAAATAGTAAATTATTCAAAAAGGATAGTTAACTATTCGTAACTAGTTAGGCGTTTTAGGCACTTTATTAAAACTTAAAACCTAACCTGGTTTTAGGCATTTGGCGCATAATCGCACCCCTGGCCCTATCGAAAAAAATATAATAATTATGGTAAAAGGTTGTCCCTAGTATTAAATAAGGGTGTTTTTATTTCGTGATTATGATCATATTTTATTGTCATTAATAGGTCTTTACCTATGAAATTGGAGATTTGTATGAAGATTTTTTTTAAATTTTATTTTTCATACTAACGTTTTTTTAATTTTCTAAGCATCTATTTATTTTAACACTATAAAAATTGTAGAGTTGTGTGTTTGTTTCACTAGCTAAATATTGCAGACATTCAAAAGAAAAAAAAATCGAGAGCCTTCAAAGCTACAATAGAACAAAATGTCAATTCCGCGAACAAAAAAAAATTCAATTTAAAAAAAAAAGGTGGGCGATAAAGACACAAAATTAATAATCATTGTTATTACTGAAGCCTAAGTAACATAGTCCTAATTAAAAGTGTATAATAATATTAACAACCGGTATTGACTTTTAGAAGTAATACACCTATTAATAAGTGAGAAAAAAACTCCAATTACATAGGTACCTATTATAAGTTTTAATGGATATAAACACTGTAAGTACGACCACACTTTGTGTTTAACACTAGAAAGACCGGCATTCGTAAGCTACTTAAAAAGACCAACGTCGTCATTTTGACGCTAAGATGACCCTAACGTTGATATGAAATTATTATTATGATTAATACAGAAAAACAACAGTTGTTCTTTACTACTTTTTATTTGTTTTATCAGACATACATTTAGAGCATATTATTGATTTTTTTGTACATTTCTCACTAACTGGTTTCTTACAACTATCACAAAAGCAAGACGTTTTATTTCGTTTACATTTAGTATTTATTTGACAAGTTCGTCTTTTGTTTGACCTCGTCTCCTCTACAATTTCATCTGCATTTTTGGGATCGCAAAGTGGACGAGCCGGGCCGTGTACTGTAAACAATTTTTTTTTTAATTGGTTATAGGCAGGCATTTGACTACACCTCACCTGATGTTAAGTGACGGTGCGGTCGAGGATGGAACATGCCTGCCTAGAAATAGCCTATTCACTCTAGCCTTGAAGAGGTCCAGATTATACCTTTCAGGAAACACATTCGCAGGCAGCGCGTTCCATTCCCTAGCTGTACGCACTAAGAAAGTTGAACCGAATCGGCTCGTGCGACAAGGTGGCATATCTACAACATAGGGATGGAACTCGCGCCTCGCGCTCCGATAGCGGAAAGTGGATGGTGGGATTAGGTCGTGCAACTCCTTCGCGCACTCCCCGAAATGAATCCTGTAGAAGACCGACAGACGAGCCACCCTACGCCGATGTTCTAGATTTTTCAGCTTGGCGTCTATCAGGGCAGGGTCACCAATGAGTCTCTTAGCTCGTTTTTCAATCGAGTCCAAAGCAGCCAGATGGTATTTGGCTGATCCATCCCAAAGGTGGCAGCAGTACTCCATACATGATCGAACTTGTGCTTGATAAAGTTGGAGCAGCTGTTCTGGCGTGAAGTACCGCCTGACCTTAGAGAGAACCCCCAGTTTTTTAGCTGCAGTCTTTGCTTTGGACTCGATGTACTGCCCGAAGTTGAGGTTGGACGAGAGCTCAACACCTAAGAGCTGTAGGCTGTCAGTCATAGCTACAGTTACATTCCGGAAAGTCGGAGCCAGGTGAAATGGGCTCCGCTTAGCTGAGAACAAACAAGCCTGTGTTTTGGCAGCGTTGAATGTGACCAAATTGGCATCGCCCCAATCGGATACTGCTTGGAGGGCTTCGTTCAAGCGGCTAACCATGGCCTCTCGACAAGAGTCAACATCTTGTCTGCCAGCCCCTGCACTCGACATGTATCTATCCGCAACGGTGCTATCGTCTGCGTACCCAAAGGTACCGGGCACAAGCAGGTCGTTTATATGAAGCAGGAATAGGGTTGCGGATAGAACCGATCCCTGAGGCACACCGGCATCGATAGCCTTTTGGTCCGATGAGTAGCCGTCGAGGACAACGCGTATCGATCTTCCCTTCAGGAAATCAGATATCCAAGCGCAAAAGTTAGCAGGAAGACCAAATGATGGGAGCTTGCTTATAAGGCTCGCGTGCCAAACCCTGTCAAAGGCCTTTGAGATATCGAGGGACACCGCAAGGGCCTCTCCGTATTTCTCAATGGCCTCACTCCATAGATGTGTGGCATATATTAGAAGGTCCCCAGTTGAGCGGCCTCGGCGGAATCCATATTGGCGGTCGCTGAGGAGATCGTTACCTTCCAAATGAGCCAGGAGTTTATTATTCAGTGCACGTTCCATAATCTTACAGAGTATGGACGTGACTGAGATGGGTCGATAATTAGCAGGGTCAGCTCGACTGCCTTTTTTGGGCACGGGTTGCACGTTAGCAAGCTTCCATGACTCCGGTACAATGCCTGTTTCAAGTGAGAGGCGGTACAGGCGTGTGAGGGGTGGAGACAACTCGGGAGCACATGAACGCAGAACTATTGCTGGTATGCCGTCAGGTCCGTTCGCCTTGTTCACGTCCAGGGTCTGCAGGATTTTTAGGATCTCTTTCTGGTGAATGCGCAGTTCTGCCGTATAGCAGTCAGCACGAGATGAGATTGGTGGAGTTTTCCCAGCAGAGTCCAGACGCGAATTCTCCGCAAAAAGAGAGACAAATAAATTTGCTTTCTCTTCCGCAGAGTGGGCAAGAGAACCGTCAGGCTTCAGCAATGGTGGTAGGGATGGCCGACTGAAATTGGATTCAACCGCTTTTGCCAGGGACCAAAAAACCTTACTACCTGGGGGGTAAGAGGCTAATTTAGCCCCGATCCGGCTTATGTGGTTGAATCGAGCTCTGCGTAGTGTTCTTTTACACGACTTGGTGGCTTGGTTAAAGGCTCTCTTCAGAAAACGAGTATTCGAAGACTTGCGTGCTCGAGCTTCAGCCCATGCGGAATAAGCAGACAATTTCAGCGCCTCAGCACTACGACAGTCAGCATTAAACCACGGGCGAGCTTTGCCATGTGATGTTACGTCCGAGTACGGTATAAAATACTCCATACCCTGCCGTATCACCGCGGTAACGGCTTCAGCACAGCTCGTCGGATCTCCTGAATTGAAGCAAACCCTCCGCCAAGGGTAGGACGAGAAAAAGTGACGCATTTCATCCCAATCTGCTGACCTGTATCGCCACACCCGTCTTGGGCCACAAGGGCAATTTTCAGGTGGGGAATAAACGGATACAGATTTAACCAGACAATGATCAGAAGTACCCAGTGGAGCAGAAACTGTTACTGAGTATCTGTCTGGATCTGTGGTCAGCAGAAGGTCCAAGCAATTGGCAGTGTGTGAGTCGACATCCGGCACTCTCGTCGCACAGTTTACAAGCTGAGTGAGATCTAGTGACAATGCTAATTTACGCACCTCTCTCCCAGCATGGTCGGTCAGCTGGTATGGGAACAGCCACTCTTGATGGTGGGCATTAAAGTCCCCTAGGATGACTAACTGAGCTGATGGATAACGCTCTCGACCCGCATCTGCCGCTTGACTAAGGTGGTCACACAATCGAGTTGTCTCATGGTCTCCACTATGCGAACGGTATACACAGGCATATAGGATTTGTTCATGGCCTGTGTCCACTAAAAAAATATTTCTAAGTACCCTCAGGTCGATAATTGAGTTATTTACAATGCGTCATTTAGCCGACTATGGTCTTTGTAGATATGACTCATCGTATTTCGAAAACTAATTAAGATAACAACTGTTTATTTAAATGGGGGCTATAAAACTACAAAATATTAAAAGTCAATGAGTGTCATTTTTTAATAAGGCATAACTTTCAAAATATGATCACTTTACTTCGTGGAATCGTCAATTTGACGACAGCGCTCTTCCTAGTGTATAGAAAGATTTCTATAATTTAAAATCTTTATATTCACTTAAACTAGGCTACTAAAATGTAAAACAATATGATGGGAAGGACCATAGGTAATTATGTAAGGAGATGTTTCATGTGACATTTCTAATTCAACAATGGCGAACGTCAATCAATGTCATTTTGACCATATGACTTTGACGTCATAATCACGGCTTATTATTTTCATGTTTTGTCTCAATAACTCAAACTCCTATCCAAGTTTGTTTATAACTTCTTCATACAAAAGTAGGCTATAAATAGACGACATTTAAGTTCTAATGTCGAGTGGCGAGCGCGATCGAATTCGATCGCTTGGGGTTTGACGGAAGTTCGCCCGCGATCGGATTCGATCTCTACCTTAACTCTTAAGAGCGTTTACGCCGCACACTAGCGCCACTAATGAAAAAAAAAGACATATCTAGTAATTAGAGATAGAAAATTAAATTATGCTCAACAAACTATTTGAATGAAGTAATTTAGCATTTTTACGTCACTCTAATGAACACCTCACATGTTATGGTTTAGTTAAATAAGACGTTACGGCCATTTTTAACTATAACACCATATTTATTTAAACCATAACATGTCAGGTGTTCATTAGGTGACGTAAAAATGCTAAATTACTTCATTCAAATAGTTTGTTGAGCATAATTTAATTTTCTATCTCTAATTACTAGATATGTCTTTTTTTTTCATTAGTGGCGCTAGTGTGCGGCGTAAACGCTCTTAAGCGATTTTAAAATTCTTGAGAATTTAGCAAATAAAAATAGTCTTTCTTTCGTTTATTAACAATGGTTAATCTTTATTTCTGTTTTTGAACGTGTTATGTTTTAAATATGGTTTAAATTCGTCACAAATACATTTATGAACCAAAAAATGTCTAGAGAAATAATTTTATTTTAATTTTTCTGAGAATCCTTGTTTTTTTTTTCTATTTTTATATATAAATAAAAAGTGAAACTTTCACGTTTCTCTTGTAAAAATACAAAAAACAGAATCAATCAATCAATCAATCAAAAATTTATTTGCCTAAATATGGTACCTACAAAAATGTTCCTAAAATAATGTTAACCAGCATATTCGATCGTATACGATGTGCAAATATTCAAGATTACATTAGAGGCATTTCAATCTATTACATTACTTAAATTACTAACAAATTATAATAAAATCATAGTTAACGATAATACAATTAAAATATATCCTGTCAAATATTATCATTTAAATAGTCGTTAATTGTATAGTACATTTTGTTCATTAAAAATTTAAATAATTCTGATTTAAATTTATGCAATGTCAGTAGGTATTTTTATATCACCAGGCAATTATTTGAAAATTCGAATTGACATGCAATGAACGTTCCTTGAATATAACATTAATATTTGGTCAGGTATACATAGATTTTCTCTTTTTCTGCCTTTATATTCAGATCTATTCTTAGTTTGAAATAGATTGCTATATTTTTTAACAAAGATTCCTATTTAAAAAATGTAAGGACAGGGAAGGGGCATTTAATGCCTTAAACAATGGCTTACAGCTATCGAGGAAGTCTGCTCCACAGATTGACCTAATACATTTCTTTTGTACCCTAAACGCTCTGATGATGTAAACAGAGTTTCCCCATAGAATAATTTAATATAAATTTATGCAATATTAAATTTTTGAAGACGTTCAAACAGCAGTCACTTAAGGATAATTAAACTGAATGTTTATTTAGCAGATTAAATAATACAAATGTAACGCAACTTTAAAGCCATAACATTGTTCTTGGCATAGTGGATTATTTTAGACACTTTTGCAACAAATTTCGAGTAGGTAGTGAAAAAAGAACACATTTTATACAAAAAAATATATGTAATTAAACTGTGATTGTTTTACCGTAAGTGATAAAAACTAGCAAAAATATATTCAACAACGAGAGCACATTGCTCTCGTAAATATTTTAGGCACTTGTTCATCAATATACTACGTCTAGGTATTGCTAGTTAAGCGCCATGATTTTTAAACCGCCATTGTGGCCTAGTGGTTAAGATCACCGGTTCAGACTCAGAGGTCCCGGGTTAGATTTTCAGTGGTTTCATGTTTATGCACTTGGTTTGATTGGTGGTAGGGCTTGTTTGTCCGCCTGGCTAGCTACCACCATCTTATCTAATTATGTTGCCTCATCATCAATGTTTGCAGCATTGTTGTGTTTCAGCAGCTAGAGATAAGTAATTAGCCAGTGCCTTACAGTGCTTACCGCAACATATATATATACAAAAAAAATCAAATGTCTCCTTAAACAAAAGAGAAGCAATGGGCAAAAAATTAAACTTAGTTATTCCATCAATAACAAAACTACCTGTATTTGGTGGTAGCAATTATTATGTATTATTTATTCTGTTATTTTTTTTATATAAAACAAAGAGAGAAACAAAATATAGATACTGAAATGAATAATTTAATCAATCACATTTTCATATTTTTTTGTCTTTTGATAGTTTACTTCCTAACCCACTACTATCGTACCGTTTTATTGTAAGCTTTGATAGTAAGCAACTTCACTACCGACAATTCCGGATAATCTTATGTGGCAATGGCAACACTCATCAACGCTAAGGAATAGCACAATATAAGGAGACTACAGAAGGTAAGCTTCAAACAAACGCGCTCTAGCAACGCACACATAGACATCTTCTCAAGGACGCGGAACCTCGCAACAGCAGCACTCGGACTGTTCCGAGCTGTTCCTAGGTCCGTGTCCGTGCAAGAGGTCTATCTATGTGTGCGTTGCTCGAGCGCAGTATGTATTAAGATTACTTACTGTAGTCTCCTTATTTTGTGGTAAAAATTCCTCGTTATCGAATAGCGATGCTCATCTAAAAATATATCGATATTTTTTCCGATATGATTTAGTTAGAATATTGTATCGATATTTTGCGATAGTTTGATAAAAAATCTATATTTTTAAGTTGTATTTTATTACTCAGTACCAAAATAAATAAGGAAAGATAAGACTTTTTGTAATTTCTGTTTCTCTTTTGTTTAACTTTTCGTAATTGTAATTAAGTAAATTCAGTATTAGGACATAAATCAGCTTTATTTTTAAATTGACAATATATTTGTAGTAAGTACCTGCTTAATTACCAATGATGCTAAGCTATAAAAATACTTTATTTCACAAAACTTTTCAAAGTATTAATCCCGACACAAAACGCCAATAGTCTAACTGTCTTATATAAAACAGACTAAACGACGAAGAAAGAACTATTCGTTTGTTCTTTCTTCGTATGAGTGTATGTGGTATATATTTAAAATGGATGTATGTTATCCACTCAGTTGTTCTTAAACCAGATACAATAGAAATTCAATTGTTCTATGACACTCTGGTTACCTCGGGCGTCCAAGTATTGTAAATAATAATGAATCTGTTCAGTTGACGTCGTCGCCAGTAAAGACGTGGATTGTTTTGGACTATAACTTTAATATCAATTACCTTAGCACCAACTTTGACCAACTAAATATATTAGTTAGTCGCACTGTATTTACAAACCGTTAGAGCTGATTGGCCATCTCCCGCTTGCAACGTCAACCATAGATTAAAAGTTTGAATGATATTCTATATATATATCAGTTGTTTATGCATCGCATCAGCATCATCATTTGATGATGCAATTATGTCAATTTGATATTTTGTTAACCAGCTCATTTTCACGTTCCCACTGCTGGGATACGAGCCTTCCGAGCACGGATGGAGAGGGAAAACGGACCATAAACCACCACGCGGGCCCAGTGCGGATTGGTGGTTGTTAACGACTGCCGATGCAGCCGGGACCAACGGCTTTATATGCCTTCCGAAGCACGGGGATCTCGAGTTGATACATTTTTGGTCACCCATCCGTTGACCTGCCTTTGCGAAAGTTGCTTAACCTTAACACTCGCAGACCGGGGGCGTTAATTTGATATGATATATCGACTATCGAAAGCTGATATCGATATTTTTTAAATATCGATATATACATATCGCGCTTCCCTACATTCGATTCCATGTCGTACTTTGTGTAGAGTGAGTGTGGTAACTGGTTAAATACAGATCTGAAGTTACAAGTCCTGCAGTTCCGACCGAATCACCATTGTTAACGGTAGTGTCAATCAATCATAAGTAATAAGCTGAAATTGTTATTTTCATTTGTCGCGGTATACATCATGTAAGTATGATCGTCACTACATAGTATAAAACAAATTCCCGCTGTCTGTCTGTCCCTATGTATGTATGTATGTATGTATGCATGCTTAGATCTTTAAAACTACGCAACAGTGATTCAAGAGGAAGGTTTATATGTATAAATGCATGCATAATATAGTAGAGAAACACTGATAATGATAAATAAATAGAAATACGGTTTGTTTGTTTTGTTGTCATAGAAACTGTCAAAGCGGTACGAAGTCCGCCAAGTCAGCTAGTTTAGAATATAATAGGTAATAATACCTACAGTTGAGTCCAATAATATATAAGCACTTTCATACGATATAGTTCTATTTTGGATATTCCCGATTTATATAAAAATAGCAGATCATTGTTAGCTATGCACTGAACAATATTTTTGAGTTCTTATTGTTATTTTTAAGTGTTCTTTAGTAAATGGTTGTGCAATTGTACTTACATCGTGTAGAATGTTTTATGTTTTATATATTACTAGGCCTAAACGTCAGGTTATTCAAAAAGTATGGCTTTTTTGTACAGTAAAAATGCATTTGGCATAACACTGCACTCTGGGAGACTCATCTAATACTTCCCATTCTCTCTCCGAGAAGGGAACCCACAAAATAATCCTATTCTTCCCCTTCACGTGCTGCCAGGTTATCCCGGACCACCATAAACAATAGAGCTATATTACGTACAAAAAGTTTGTATATATGTACAAAAGAGTTTAAACCTCTGTTATGTGTGAAGTCGGGAGACGAAATGATACGACGCACGTTAGTTCTTCACTGATCATTTGTTAGAGGAAAACAGGGTTTTTATGACTATAAAAACCATGTGACTACATAGAACAAAGGAAAGTATTAACTGTTAGTTCTGAGTAATCGATCATACGTTGCCCTTTTACATAATTAGCACGTATTTAATTTATAACAAAATAGTAATATTTTATTGAGTCATGTGGCGTGTTCCACTACACCTCGTTTCACCATTGTAAATAATTGAAACACGAAAGTTTGACAGTGTAATGAAGATAATTAGAAACGTATAATTAAGTAATTAATTAAAATCCTGCTCCCAAATGTATTTTTAATATTTGCTTAGTTAGATGTACTTACGCTACTATGTAACGCAAATGTTTTACCACGACCTCACTTTCCACTTGAAGTTATACAAAGAACATAATTGTTATATTTATTTTATTACATATATTACATATTATTACGCTATGCTATAGCAGGAGTTTGATAGCCTTAAACGCATAACATTGTAAATCATTGAATTATAAATCATTTCTAAAAGTTTGATATTCTTTGATATTTTCAAACATTTTCTAATTTCACAGACTTATTATTAATAACTGTTTCAAAGCTGCTTTGTCCACGTCCAAATTTTTTGACAAATAATAATGACGAGGTCCGACGAAACAGCGTGCAGCGTGAAGAAGGAACAAATATACAAACATACACACAAACTTTCGCATTTATAATATTAGTGTGATAGAATAACAATTATTGACAACCCCAATTTAAAAAAAAATCATAAAAAAAACCTAGTCAAAGTAACTTCTGTTAACTTATATTCCATGGTCACTATTAACACCATAAAGCGACAGGGTCTTATAAATAACAAATTGAAATAATGTTTTTATTAAAATTACAATTATCCTACTAATATTATAAACGCGAAAGTTTGTTTGGATGTTTATTACTTTTTCACGTAAAAACTACTACATGGATTTGGATGAAATTCGGCATACAGATAGTTTATAACCGGGAATAACCTATAGAATACTTTTTATCCCGATATTCCTACGGAAACGGGAACCACGCGGGTGAAACCAGGAACCACGCGGGTGAAACCAGGAACCACGCGGGTGAAACCGCGCGCGGCCACTAGTTAACAATAATTGTTTCAGAAAAACTCACTTGATGTTAAGTGATCAAAAACAACATTGATGTTAAGTGATCAAAAACAACATTGATGTTATGGCGACATATTTAGATAAGATGGTCGCTGCTGCAAAAATATGTACACCCCGCTGGGAATCGAACCCGGGACCTCTGGGCCCTAGACCGGCGATGGTCTAAACCACTAGAATACAGAGGCGGTAAAAATAATATGAAGCGACACAGAAAATAAAAGACACACAATGTGGTCGCGGTCGTAACGCGCAGGCAGTGCCCTATAATTAGCTAATATAATGTTACGCCTCATTCACATCGATTTAAATCGATGCTCATACAATAAAATGTTAAATTTTCAATGGTTTTGCCTTATATTTTTTTTAATATACAATTTTTTTTTATTTCAGTAAAAAACATGAGGATCAAACATTTTTGTAAAAACTTAGAAATGACGGAGCTGAGCCCATATGAATTAAAGAATTGCCCAGTTGTGATTGATGGGAATATGTTTTTCAAGACTATGTTTGAGCTTAGCAATTGGACATTTGTTTTCGGCTGTGAAAGTGATAAGTACGCTGATTACCTCAGAAAGAATCTCTCTGTTTTCAAAAATGCCAATGTTAAGTGCTATTTTGTTTTTAATGGACTCGCTGATGATCTTGATCACAAAAGGAAAGAAAAAAATAGATATATTTTGAAACAGGGTCCGGTAATGCCTATATTTATGAAAGAGATACACAAGCAAGTACTCGATGACATGAATTTTCATTATGTTGTTTGTGAATCGGAGGCGAAAGAACAATGTATTGCCCTAGCTCAAAAGCTGGAATGTCCAATTATAAGTTTTGATATCAGTTTTTTTATATCCGGTGTTCCTTACATACCATTCAACAAAATGTTTTTAAACCATGGTATGGAGAATGACGGCAGTTGTTGTGCCATACAGTGTAGAATATTTAGGCACGCAGAATTTATGAAAAAATATAATCTAGACGAAGATAAGTTAGCTACTTTCATTGTTTTAAGGGATGAGGAAGTTTTTGAAGAAGGCTTCTTTTGGAATTTTTTTACAGACATCAAAATAAAACCCGTGTCTGATTACAAGCTAAACCAAAATTTACTACAATGGCTATCGAGAAACACAAATGAGGATATCTTATCTGTTTTAAAAAATAGTCATGTATTATTTATATTATGGGAATTTAAAAACGAGATACATCGTATTAAGGACCTAATATGCAAGAGGGCGACTCCTGATCTGCCCGTTCATTATTTAATGAATGGCAACCATGTTGACTTTATTGAAAGTGATAAATCATGGTTTAGAAAAGGAGTAGTTGCGGGCCACATACCTATCCAATATATTGGTTTATATAATTGTAAGACAATATGTGGTTCCTGGTCCGTCGAAGATCATGATGCAGAAGATGCTATGATGCTTTCAGTCGGCATTATTAAATATGCATTTAATCTCTTGACTAACTTTGAAGGGCAAGAAATGATACTCCTGAAAAGAGAAAAATACCAACGCAGGAAGCTATTCATTGATGTTACTGATGCGAATGCTATTCAGAAACCACCGTATGTAGCTGTTATAAGTCCTTTCGAAAATGGATGGGCACGGATAAAATCTTTGCGGTTGTTTGAACATTTCCTAGAGAAATCGATGGCGTCATTTGATTTTAGCATTCTTAGTTCGTTGCCGGAAGATGCCAGACTTTTGGTTATAGCTTTAGTATATTTCTCGCACCAGAAACCTATGGATACTACAACTGAAGTATGCAGCGTGCTACTTTCTCACGTAATGTTGGGTGTAGTAGCAGACAAAGCTCACAATAACAATAGAGAAATTAAAAATGACGTAGCCTTAAAAGCTGCCACTCCTACGTCTGAATCTACGCTTAGTGAAATATTGGTCACAAATAATGATAGTAAGACAGCTGAAACAATACTGACTGAATATTTTACACTTTCAGATACGGATACCTTTAAGAGTTTTAACCGTAAGCTACTCCATCCATTAGTAGAGTTTCAGCACTGCCTTCATCAAATGAATTTTCTAAATAAGCTATGTGGATGTCCTTACAAGCCGACGGTGTACAGCCGAACATATAACGGCATGTTTGTTTACAAAATTGTATATGACATAAAAGTAAATCATTCCGGAGAAGCTGTAGAGTTCCTGAAGAGCAAACTGGCCCATGCTCCTACCGTTTTAGCATATTTTGATGGTTTAAAAGGAATCTATGAAAAAATGATGTCCCGTTGAGTCGTATACTATATCTACTATGGATAGGTACTATGTATTGAATTAGTGTTCTGCTGCGATTGCTAACATTAATAATGAAACCTGCACATTTTAAAATCATTTGCAGTATCGTATACAGTATTGTTTGCAGTATCGGTAACGACATCTAGTGTATACTTGTAATAGTGTATTTTGTACTTTTTATAGGTATTATGGCAAACCATATTTATAATAAACTTAACCAATCAAAAGGTTATCATATTTAAAGTTGTTTTTTTTTGTAATGGTGATTTATATTTTTAAGCAAATTTCGCAAAGGCATCATCAGTCATCGGATGGAAAATTTTATCATCTAGAGCTCCTTCGTGCTTCGGAAGGTAAGGAAAACCGTTGATCTCGGCTGCATCAATAGTCGTTTACAACCACCAATCCGTAAATGGCCCGAGTGGCAATTCATGGCCTGTTCTCCCTACGCATCGGTAGGGAAGGCTCATGCCCTAGTATTAGAAATGTGAAATGAGTTGATGATGATACAATAAAATACGTAAACGGGAACGAGAACGCAGTAGCTGATGCCTCATCACGTCTTGAGTCAATCCATTGTCCCACGTATAATGACTTCGCAGATTTAGCAGAACAACAAGAAACAGACCCTAGGTTAGCTAACGTTTCATTCGCAATACAGAAATAAAATTTCCTGTCAAATTATTTTGTTATACGCATAGATTTTAAAGAAAGAGTTTGACAGAAAATTTTACTCCACGACCACGGAACGACTCACAGTATTCGTTTTACAATAAATAGTTAATAGGTTTTTGACCAAATGTTTATGTCTTTATATAATATAATATTAATGTTGAGTTAATATTTAGATATGTATTTAGAGATTTTAAAATTAATTTTGTAACTTAAATAACGTGTTACGCATTATCTTGAAGTGCATTTATTTCATTACAGTATAACAGGAAGCGGCCGTTGTAAAAGAGCCGTTTGTAGGAGATTGTATCAAATAAAAGACTAACAACCAAACAACCAGACCATTTTTATTAACCGATTTCAAAAAAGGAGGAGGTTTCTCAATTCGACTTGTATATTTTTTTTATGTGTGTTCGTGGATAACTTCGTCGTTTATGAACCGATTTTGATGATTATTTTTTTGTTGGAAAGGAGGTATTCCAAAGGTGGTACCATGATAAGGAAACCAGGATATGATAATCTGATAAATCGTAGTGGCGACTAGTGCGTTTGTTAATGTTTTCATTAAGTATTTTAAAGCACTACTTTTTAATGAAGGTCTGGAGTCAATCTGTGATGGAGCCGAAAGACAGTCGAGGGAACTCCTCAACGATTTACAGCAATTACATGGTGTTTGGGCTTGATTAATTTGTATTGATGAGAACTGTACACCTAGATGGTTTGTGACTGTCATTAGAGGCCTGATGATGAAGACGAAGGACAGTCAAGGGAAATCCTCAATGTTTTATAGTAGCTGCCTTGTGTTTGGTCTTAATTCATTTCTATTTATAAGAACTTTGCACCCATAGGCCATATGGGTGCCATTACAGGTCTGATGATGGAGACCATAGACAGTCGAGGGAATTCCTTAACGATTTACAGAAGTTACCTTTTGTTGGGCTTACTTCATACGGTTCAATGTGCCAAAATGTTTAGTTCGTACAAAAATAATACCTAATTAAGATTGAAGTTTTACATAGGAATACCACTACCTACTAGGCCGTCGTTTCCTCATAACAGAAGCATCTTTTTTAGGTCTACGTCTACCCATCGCTAAAAATCGTAAAATAACATAAATTTTAACAAAAAATAATCGACTTCAAAAAACAGGAAACTTAAAAAAGTAAAAACAGCTCTAAAAAACAAGAAATAATATTGAAATCATATTATGAATTACCTAGATACGCATGTCAGTTTAAAAAAATATCTACTGAAGTCGGATGTGGCTTTTACAATTACAAAAAGTGGAGATAATGGAACAACTATAAAAGTTTAAATGAGACAAAATTGTCTCCCAGCCGACCACCAACCACCCGACTTCAATAGACATTTTTTTTAAATTGACATGCGTATCTAGGTAATTAATAATATGCAAGGTTTTCGATTGCGTTGAGCACAAGACTCTGGTGATGAAGCTACATTACTATGGTCTCAAAGATTACGCACTAAATTTAATCAAGTCGTATCTCAGCTCTAGAACACAGATTGTCGATATTAATGGAACTAAATCATCTGGTTCTCATGTAAAAATGGGAGTTCCACAAGGTTCCATTCTTGGTCCTTTTCTGTTTTTGATTTATATTAATGACTTGCCATTCTTTGTAGAGAACTTCTGTGAAATCGTATTATTTGTAGATGATACTTCACTCATTTTTAATGTAACTAGGTGTAAGAATAATTACGACGACGTAAACAAAGCTCTTTCAGATGTACTCAGTTGGTTTACTGTTAATAATTTGCAGCTTAACGCTAAAAAAACAAAATGTATTAATTTAAGACTACCAAATGTCAAGAATGAACCAACCGATATAAGAATAAACGGTCGATTAGATTTGGTAGACTTAACAGTTTTCTTAGGCACCTTTAAGTATTTATTGTATTACATGTGGAATAAATAAAATAAACTTAACTAAAACTATTACTAAACTAAAATATGGCGTCAAAAAATTCCTCCTCGTCGCTGTCGACTGGTAATGTACCCAAGAGACTGGCGGCATTGCCTCGTTGTATGGCAATGCTTAGCCTCTGGCCAAGGTAAAAGCCAGCCTTTGGGTCATGGGAAGAGTCAACCAGCCGTTTGGAGATGTCATTATACAAAGCATGAGCACTCGGACCCCACGGCCCGAGGGTTTCAACTCCAAACGGCTCGAAAATATAATTGCCGATAAGGTTATTATACTTTCGCCGCTTAAGGTTTTCTGCAGCCGCAGCAGCAGCACCAGCACAGCACGCTGTGCTAGGAAGATGGGATGGCGCAAGAGTATCGACACAAGTTGCATCCCACACTAGAGGCCTACCCACCTTCCATGGAAATAAAGACATGCCGTCCGGTCTCTTGCCATCGTCACGTGCCAAGCCATTGGGTTCTAATACAGCTGGAACGCCGACGGTGACAAGAGCACGTCGGATGATGTCATTAATATTCGCGTGCCGGGCTAAGCGGCCCGCACTACGGCTGCAAGACAGGCCGTGGTATCCGAGGCCGTTGACAACTTCGCCACAGTGACAGCGATGGGGAAAACAACAAGGAGCTCCTAGACGCAGGGAAGCAGCGAGGCGGAAAGTAGTGTCGTCGAACAAAGTACCTAAGTTCGACGACGGTAGTGCATGAAGCCAAAGACCCGACTCCCACTTGCCCACAGCCAGCAGGTGCGCACGCTCCGCAGTAGTAGCAGACGTGACAAGTAAATTATTCAATACTACTCTGCAAAGCGGCTCATCCCACCGACTCTGGGAAGATGGATTGTCGGGTGTATCTGAATTCGGGCAAGCGAGTCTCCAGGCATCCATAGCCTCGGTGAAGCACGGCACATCAAAATTAATCAGTGTGGGGGCTAGGATTTTCCTGATTAATTTTTCGGTGCCATGGACCGAGGATAAAAAAGCCGGTAAACTAATACTTGAAATTTTGCGGACGCCAAGGCCTCCCAAGCGAATGGGAAGAGTAGCTTGTGCCCAAGAACGATCGTCCAAGGCCACATTTAAAATCGACGTTAATGTATGCCGCATAATTTGGTCCATTTTATCTAAAAGATGACTGTGCATCCATAAATGGGAAGAGCGAAGGAAATATATTAATTTAGGGCCGAAACAACAGTAACGAATTAAGGTTATAGGAGTGTTTCTTAGAAATTGCGTTCTTTGTCTGATTCATATGACCCAATTTTTTTTTCACATTTAAGCTTATAAAACATATTTTTACGAAAGATGGTAACCTAAGATACAATGTCTGAAAAAGGCACACTTTTTGATCAAATGGTTTCCGAGATAATTAACTTTAAAATTGTTGGGGCCATATGAATCAGAATCTGTGACATATGAATCAGAATTAGGGATAGAAATGAAATTCTAGTTAGAAAAATCAGTCAATATTTATTAAAATCACAGTAAATGCACATGATGCTTATCATAACACCTAAATCTAGTCAATCACAGCATGATATGGCACTTGACAATATCAATCATCACAATATTAATTACTTTTTAATGAACGTTGTACGTCTTGTTTCATATAAACTAAACCTAGTTAAAAACCGCATGATATGGCACTTGACAATATCTTATTATCATAAGTATTTTTATTATGAATTATTAGATGTATTTTTATTTTTGTCTTATAAAAGCTTAAATCTAGTCAATCACAGCATGATAATTATAATTATGATACTTGACAATATTAATTATCATTATATTTTTTGTGTAAGTATCTCGTTTCATAAAATCTCTAAAAAAAACTAAAAGTCTACATAAATATTATCAGTACGTTTAAACTTTTAACAATAACCAAAATTATGGCAAAAAGTAAAATTGAATATAGATAAAAAATAAATAAATATTCTTCGTCAATGATATCTTTAAACATGTTTATCGAGGCTTTCTAAAAAAAAAAATTTCTTCATCGTCAGAATCAGTCTCATTAATAGCACTTTCCTGAGTATGAGGGGTCAATACCCTGGATGAGCAAGGAGAATATATGGTTTCGTCAATTACATCTGGCTGTTTTAGTTTATTAACTGTCAGTCGCGGTTTTTTGAAGGTGAGTATGTCCTCATCGTCGGAATCTCTATCTTTAACAGTATTTTTTTGATAAAGGGTTTCTAATAGAGATCTAGCAAAATTGGGTGTTAAAATTTTTTCATCAATAGATGAAGTTCTACCCAAAAACTGTCATCTTTAGAAAGATCGAGATCCTGTGTCTCATTTTCTACTTGCCTTTTACCAGCAGATGGTTTGCTTCGTTTGATTAAGGAACTACGAGTAGTTTTCTGTATCACCGGTTTCTTTTTGTTTGCTGGCTTAACGTATCCACTTGACTGTTGATTATCATTTTCTCCGATATTATAAAAACCAATATGTTGGCCATGAGGACATGCAATAGCTTCTTGTAAACAAGTATCGAAGCTGCAACTAAGTTTCCTCATTGCTAAAGTATCTGATTGACTGGCACTCCATACTACTTGATGTATGTTCATGGTACCCCGGAATTCTTTCAAGTGAGATGGTATTAACATATCTTTCTCTAATATTCCTGATTCGTTAATAACTTCTAAAATAACACCTGGACAATGTTCTTTAAGATGCCGGACTAGAGAATCGATATTCGGAATGTCATTTCCTCTGGCAACTATCTGGTCAGCGGTTCTTTTCAAAACACCCCCTACGCCATCGGGAGCCCCTTTCCCGTGACCTGTCTCCGAGTAATTCCAAATCAATACGCGTAAACTCGGGAAATACCAGTGCATTTTTGCCATAATAAAAAACATTTTTCGATTACGGTACTGAGCTGATGGGGAGTCAGATATAAAGTGAAATGTCGTAACACTTGAAGCTTCACTTTCCAGAAATCGAAGAATTGGCATTAAATGCTCCCAAATTGCGGCTGCATCATGACGCAAACACTCACTTAATGTACAAAATGACTGTTTACATAATTTTCCATTTTTAAGGTAATAAATGACAGAGGTATGTAAAGTGATTTGCTGTCTGGAACTGCCGAAATGGAAAGACTGGATCTCGGATGCATACTTCGTGTTGTAGTTTTCACTGAAGTCACTATGTACAATGCATTCTTCTGTAGTTAAATTTTCTTTTAACTGTTTTATGTGATTATATTGTCCTGTAATATTTCCACAGTGGCGCATGTAAGGTTCTAATAGTTTATGAAACTGTTCAATGATGTTTCTGGGATACGTTACGACTTTTTCTTTAATTGTTTGAAGAGTAGATTTTTCTTGGCTATCTTTGAAGTAAGTTTTTTTTACCTTTTTCCAAGTCCAGTAGTGAGTCTCTTTAGAGTTATCAAATTCCTTAAAAGTTATTTGTTTATTTTTGCACAGTACACAATTTCTGGACAAACAATCAACATTTCTGCTATCGCAACACAAAGATTGTAGGATCTGGGTAGTGGATTTCTCTTCTATAAGATAATTTTTTCGTAAAGCTGTTACCACCAGTTCCATGTTCTCATGAACCTTACATAAGCAAGTGTCTCGAATATTCACGGTTGGTATGCGAATCCAAAATGGTCGAAGCTTACAAAAACTGCTATAGCTTATCTTGTATTGAGAAGTCGCAATGTACTTTTTGTGTAAATTTTTTAAAGAGTCTGTGAGATATCGTTTCTGTTTTTTTATTTTTCCTTTTAATACAAATTCGTTCTTTCCTGGACAAATCCTGCTATTTTCATCTTCTTCTAAAAAAATAATAATGTCTTCTTTAATTTTACTACTAATCGACTCAAGGTGTAATTTCTTATTTTCAGACACGTCTATCTCCTGTATTTTTTGTTCATGTTGGTTGTGTGCATTTTTGAACTTTCTAAATCTCTGCCATCGCTGTAACGTCTTTTTATAGTTCTCATTCATACTTTTAAGGTCTTGAATTTGTCGGTCTTTGATTCGTAGCTCTGTGTGGTACCTGTATTTAAATTTGCGTAAGAGATGCTTCCAGGGAGATTTCTTCTTCGCAGATATTTTTTGTTGTGCAGTTTGTACACGTTTTGCGTTTTCAAAGCGAGTAGGTATATCAGTTATTGAGGTATTGCTTTGTGGACTGAGTGATCTGGGTGAGTCAGATATGGAACTTGTTGGACTATGTACCTGAAGACATCTTGTTGAATCAGATTTTGGAGATATTGGGGCCCGTATTTTTAAAGAAATCGCTGAATCTGGTTCAGGAGATATTGAGGAACGCATCGTAGATGACCTTGATAAATTGAATACTGTAGTGTTTGTAGAAAGCACTCTGGACTTTCGCGAAACCGATTTATAATTCTTTGGAGAACGCACCCTGAGAGATCTTATCGGGACTGATGCTGGTGTTGGCGGTGAAGGCGATTTTATCGGCCTAGATGGACTTGAGATTTCTTCTGTTCTCTTTGGAGTCAAACTCAAAGGGTCGTTCATGATAATATTTTCATTGCTAACTACATCAATAATTTCTTCTTCTGCCTGTTCTTTTAATTTCTTTTTGTCGTACGATCTTTTTGAGCTTTCTCTACTCTTTTTTCTTTGGATTTTTTGTTCTCTAGGCGTTAAATTGCTAACTGAAATAATCTTACCTTCTCTCTTTCTTTTTAAATAGGATTCTCGCATTTTCACTCGCCATAAAGCATACTTGTCTGGATCTTTCCGTATGTTTTCCATCCTAATACGTTCTGCAATTTTCTTCTTCTCTCTTTTTTCTTCCTTAGATAGTACTGGTGGCATTTTTGTGTACTGTAATATAAAAACGAAGATTACAAATTTATTAATAATTATACTTAAAAATGCCTTTAAATAAATTGTCTGTCTCAATTTTGACAACATGCAGGCATTTGCCACTACAGTAGGTATGTATACAAATAATACACTGTTTGACACATGACTGAAATTTCAATATTATGAAATTTATACCTTATTATTGACCTGACGTTTTAACCAAATTATGTATAATATATATTTCACTACATATAAAAGGTGGGTAAAAATTGTAAGAAAAAAATTCTTGAGCGGGAATTGAACCCACGACTTATCACGTTACGTTATAACGGTCTTAAAAGTTAATATATTACCCTTTTCGTCTAAGCAGTAGTTTGAGCCTATAAACTACCGCTAAAACTAATAGTTAAGTAAGTAGGTAGTTAGTTTCATTAACCACTCGTTATTTTTTTATTTATGTTATTTAGTTAATTAATATTATTTTTAAACTCTCATTTAAATGAAGTTTTTTTTATTGTTTACCTTTATTTTATTACCTAGACGAACGGAGTTTAATACCAATATATTAGTTTTAATTTCAGGCATAGTCTAATTTTCGAAAATTTAGTCGTCGATAGATATGAAACCCCTTTGACGTTATTAGGACTGCTGCGAAATTTACAGCTACTATTTTGAGACACGTAAATAACATTAGGTTCATACGAAATGACTTGTTACAGGCGTAACGTGCCGCCAATGTAACGTTTCATTAACAATATGTGTGACATTCTGATTAATATGGTATTTTTACCATATGAATCAGACACATATCAATCAGAATTTTACCCATTAACATCGATAAATCATCACACGTATGCAATTAAAGATTGTTATTTATACATAGGTTTCTGTTCCCCAATGGCATTATATTTCCCGCAGATTCAAGTTTGAAAACCATTTACCTTAATTATAAAAACGAACATACTAATCAGAAACACAGGTGTACCAAGGCTATATGAATCAGATATTTACCTTTTTATCTCCGCGACGACACAAACCAGCCACACGTCTCGTCGCGACCACGTCAGCCGAGCCACTGGCTACCGCCAGCGCGGGGAGGGGTCGCCTGATGTTTCGTATTTAGCCGGGTACGTTCGAGTGAAGCGCGTGAATATGAATCAGACTTTTGTGCCGGACACTCACTATTTTTTTATTTATAAATAAACAATCGTAAATATTAGTACCATTTTTTTTTGTGTAAAGAAACAACTAATATTCTTTCGTAATAATTATAATTTACATCAATTTCTCAATATGAAATAATGTTATTGTTACTAATGTTCAAGAAACTGGGTTACGGACACACCATATTAGTCAGAAGAACTACTTTTAAATATTTTTTTGAAATATTTATATAAATATTATTTAAAAAAATTAACTTGTGCAAGATAGACAATAGTCTAAAGTATGTTATAAAATTAATTGCAGACTGATTTGTCAGTTAGTTACAAAAATAAACCTAAAGACATCGAAAATTTAGGGTTCCAAGAATCACTCATAGCCGAATGCATGTTAATTTGGAACAATCTTTCCGAAACGTCATTAAAATTTTGTATTTTTTCCTCGATAAAAACGGGAAAGGAATTTTCAAATATTGGAGACCCAAGGAGACGAAGCGAACTTTTTTCAACAATTTTGATTTCCGGAGCTATTGCGTTAAATTGAGGAAGTGTCAGAAGTCTGTCCGTACTGTCTGGTAAGTATAGTTCACATTTCGAAAGGTTGAGATCAAGGCCAATGGAATGAAGTTCATTTTTAAGGAATTGTAGGTCACTTAAAACAGATCCTACGTCGCCTCCCAAGGTTCCATCATCAAGATACCAAACGTTAAATTTGGAATTTAGCTGACGAATAATTGGGTGAATTGCTAAACTGAAAATCACAGGCCCGAGGGGGTCACCTTGTTGACAGCCAACAGCTGATTCCAGAAGGTTGTCCCGATACAGTAATTTAGAGGGGTATCTGTAGCATTGCCAAAGAAAACTATAGATTTGGGGTATTTCTTTTTTAATTTCTATCAGCAAGGTGTCCCTATTAACAGAATTGAAGGCATTCTTTATGTCAACTTTCAGGATGACCTCTCCTTTACCAGAATTTAGGTAGGTCGACAAAGCATGTACGGCAGCCTCACAGCCCCCTTTGGAGCCAAAACCTAGCTGCAGGGGCTGAAATTTTTCCGAAACAACCTCACCATAAAATTTACAGCAAATCTTGGCTGCTATACGACGGTAAGTAGTTCCCACGGCAATGGGACGAACACCACCATCGCTTTTACGCAGGGCGCATAGATTGGCCCCATACAGAACGTCGATGACGGCCTCGTTCACCTTGCCGGAGAGCATAAGGTTAATCAGAGCCGTAAGCTCCTTCAAGAGCAACTCACCAGCAGCCCCGGCGCCTAAACAGGTAAGGTCCTTAAGGTGCTGAGGAGTCAGGCCATCGAGGCCACCGGCAGAGCCGCTCCGGAAGGAGCAAACGGCTGTGACCAACTCTCGACCTGTAATGGTGAGGGAGTGAATATCTGAATCAGGGGGGTCGGGAAAAGAAAGGCCATCCGCTGGGGCAGGGTGTTTGCTCTCCAGAGCTGCGAGCGTTTCTGGAGAACACTGAGCCACTACATCACTACTAAAGAGAATCCTGGCTGCTCCGCTAATGTCACCCTCCCCTAACTTAGATTCTACTAAATGAGATATACCTCTTGAAGAGGTATATGACTGGGTCTGTAAATTGGAATCTAGATTATGAGCCGAAATATTACAGTTATCTTTAATTTGTGCAGTTAAAGTCTTTTTGGTTGCCAAATCCTTTTGAACGTGTAGAATTCTGTAAGGGAAGGTGAGAAGCTGTTCCCAAGCACTTTGCGAGTTCTCTTGGGCGGCAAGACGTATGCAACCTGCTAGATGTTGTGCCACTAGCGGTCTAGCGCTGCGGGGGACTCGCTTCAAAACAGAAACAGAGTTTTTGAATTTTGAAAGGGTTTTCCAAAACGGGTTTAAAGTTGATGTCGTCGGTGTTGTAGGTAAAGATGTTGAGACAGGGTCTGAAGTGAGTGCATTTTGTGGTTTGTGTACCTTTCCAATATGCACATTCAGACCCCGCTTACCTTTAAAAAACCGAGCTTGGGTACACAGCGGACATCTCTCCAGGATGCTCAATGATGTCGAAAGTTGACTAGCACTGACACTATTAACCACCACATCGCTGCTGCCACTAAGCATGGATCAAATTAAATTAAATTACACTTAAATATAAATAAAAATAATAACTATAGAAACTAAATCACTAAAAATAAAACACTAAAACGTCTATGTGACACCGATGACAAGTGTGACGGGAGCGACGCAGACGCACTGGCGGCGGCCTAGGGCGCCGCCTCGCCGATACATTTCGACCACAGAACAATGTACTGTGATTTCGACGCAGCCCTGGCCATGTGTAGGTTCCTTCTTGCTTGTGTTGTTTGTTTTCTTACTTTCGCTCGTATCAAATTATCGCTTGTCAGTCAGATATATAAAACGGATTTTCGCCTGTCAGATGCTTCTTTTAATTGAGTACCGTCAATTATAATTTGTCATGATGGATATGGTTTTTTAACATGAATCCAGATATTTTGTATCTTTTTGAAAAGGTAAGTGTATTTTAGTTCTGTTATTTAATCTACCTAGTACTTATGTACTACACACGCAAGTTATCTAGACACTCCGTTTAAGCACTTTGTGTATAAATTGTATACAGTTTTCTTAGGTATAACCCTTGACTCAAAACTTCAATAGAATCCTCATATATCGAAATTAGCCGGCAAACTCAGTTCTGCTGTTTATGCCATTAGAAAAATAAGGCAGTTAACAGACGTTGAAACTGCTAGAACAGTTTACTTTAGTTATTTCCATAGTGTTATGTCGTATGGCCTCTTACTGTGGGGAAAAGCAGCTGATATTGAAACTATATTTATTTTACAAAAACGAGCAGTAAGAACAATCTATAGACTAGGTTCACGAACTTCTTTAAGAAATCTTTTTAAAGAAATTGGTGTCTTGACAGTAGTGTCTCAATTTATTTATAATTGTATAGTTCTTGTACGTTGCAATATCAACTCATTTACTAAACACGGTGACGTACACAATTTTAATACTAGAAGTAAGTCAAAACTTGTAATGCCACTGTTCAGGTTACAGAAGGTGCTTGGTTCTTTCTTGGGGCAAGGTATACACTATTACAATAAAATACCAAATACTGTACTAGATTTACCTTTAGATAAGTTTAAAAAACATGTAAAGTCTTCTTTACTTAAAAAAGGTCAAACAGTCAAAGAATATTTAGATGATAAAACAGCCTGGCTATAATAAAAAACGCATACTTTACTACTTTTTATAATAACAAATTATACTGATATGATAACCTCTATAAACAGTGTCCTACAGATAACAAATAACGTTGCATTGAACATTTCAATTAGTTTTGATTTTAGAGTAGCTTGGGTGTGTCATGCTCTCTTTATTGTCTCTGCGGTGGTGGCATGTGCGTCGGGTCGTTACATTCCCTAAAATATGGTTGAGTGAAGCGATGGCTGATTCATATGTCATACTCGTGAACGGGTGCCGCCTGTGGAGGCTGGTCTGCTCTAGCGTACTTATTTTTATTATTATTAACTATAGTTTAACTTTGTTTTTTTTCTTAAAACAGGTTTTTGACTTTTACTAGTACTGTATGACATTGTAAAAAATTATACTGGTAAATGATGTTTTTGCAAACTTAAATATTTTCTTTTTTTCTTTTTTTGTGTTTTTTTACATGTTGTGACTGTCCTTTATATTTTGTGTTTTTATTTGTGATGGAAAGTGCCCTTTTATGATAGGGCATTTTCCAATATTTATGACGCTGTAAGGGAGAAAAGAGCTGGACACTTGCTGAGTTTCTTGCCGGTTCTTCTCAGTACAAGATCTCCCGCCCAGAGTAGATAGACTTACGAACCGATGGCATAAATGACGTTCATACGAGCTATTTGTAGCCTAAACTGAATAAATGATTTTGAATTTTGAATTTTGAATGATTTCTATATATTTTTCTTGCTTAATAGAGCTGTTTTTACTTTTTCAAGTTTCCTGTTTTTTGAAGTCGGTTTTTTTACCTATAAAATTTAGGAGAATAGCATTCGAACCAATACATGATATTAATTCAAAAATATCATTACTCAGAGATTATTCTGGCCCGATAAAAAAGACATAAATATTCGGTCAAAAACTTGTATTTATTGTAAAACGGCTACTGGTCGTGGAGTTAAATTTCCTGTGAAATTCCTTTGTTAAATGCATAAATATATTCATAGATATTAATAGTTTTATCATTCAAAGTTACCACACAGAGGTTAGTGCTCATATCGTGATTTTTTTCAATAAAACAATTTTCATAGTAAACAAGTATTATTGTAGGCAAAGTCACAATTAAAGTCAAAGCTAATGTCACACGGAATAATTATTATAGTGAAGCCAAAGAAAAGTTATAAGCTGTTTACGCATAAAAAGCGGTAACAGTCGGTTTGTCTTTCCCAGTAGTAATGTCTAGAGCACACCAATTAATGCAATTCCGGTGCTGTGCCACTGTGCAGTTGCAGCGCAGTTCATGAGCGGTGCTATTGCACAGTGACACAGAAATACAAGCAAGTGCAGCACTGCAACTACACCGCAGCCGCACTGCAACGGCAATGCAACGGCACTACAGCGGCTCTGCAACTGTCGAATTGCATGCGATATGGCGTCTTTCGTAGAATATCATATATCGCTAGCAGAGTGAACGAGAGTGCCGCAACTTCATACAAGAGCTCCGAAACGCACGCACACAAGCTCGTTAGTTCACCTACATTAGGACACAGAAAAAAAAACCGACTCCAAAAAATTTGACTGATTAAATTGCACTAAAAATTAAAAAATAATTGCGTAGTTTAGTTTGTTCAAGTCACTTGCTATTAACCTTTATTATACTCAATCATATATTCTTAAAAACCATGCGACTGCCATATACTTATCTTCAAATCTAACAGAACACATTTTATGACAAACATGCAAATACCAAATATTTACTTGCAATCCATTTAAAGAAACAAATAAAAAATATATTTTTGGACTGCTTAAATAGACAATCATTTTATTAGGAAAATATATAGGTACAATTATTGTTATTTTTGGATGGTGCCAGCCAACGAAGTTTTTGGAGCCGGTGCCAGTCCGCGTTTGTAGTCAAAATTTCATGCATAAGATTAAATGTACTATTATGATTATTTATAGTAATACTGGTAATACTATGTCGTTAAAATGTTTATGTTAAAGTTACCTTGGCTGGCACCGACTCCAAAAATAATGATAATTGTTTTTATGTATCCTAAATCCTAATAAAATAATAGTCTATTTCACTGTCCCGCAGACCACATAATGTCTGTAATAATTGATTTAACCATTGTTATAAGTTTTGGACAGTGAACCTGTTAAGCAATCTAAAATTTTTTTTAAAGAATATATGATTGAGTGTAATAAATGTTAATAGCAAGTAAATTGAACTAAACTACGTAATTATTTTTTAATTTTTAGTGCAATTTAATCAGTCAAATTTTTTAGAGTCGGTTTTTTTTGTAAAATTTTTTGTTTATTTCTCGCTTTTTAGTTATTCGTTTCGATCTATTTATCAAAAGCGAATATGGGGGACCTACTAAACGCGCTGCTCGTATGAGACAGCGCCGTGCTGTTTAAATCAGACAAGCGAAGAAAACTAGAAACGCCTATCTTAAAGTAGGAAATTAAAAACTGAGTTCCGGTGCCTGCCTTCTTTTGCTTCGTCATAGTCGCTTAACTATCATAATTGATATATCTTATCGCCACCCGTGAAATACTTATCATTGAGGAGTTCCGGTGGCAATCTGTGTTCTTTTTCATCAGTTACACTTCATCAAATGAATCTTTCTGAATGCAAATGCTTGATTTATTGCTGAAAATACCAAAATCGCTATAGGTATGCCTACAATATTTGAGGAGTTCCCTCAATTCCATGAGGACATACATTCCACCATCAGAACTGGACCAAATAAAAATGGAACCACACGGAAAGCACCAGCTTTCAAATAAAGAAAGTCATCAAAATCGGTTCACCCAGTTGAAAGTTCTGAGGTAACATAAAAAAAAATACAGTCGAATTGATAACCTCCTCCTTTTTTGAAGTCGGTTAAAAAAACACGGGAAAGGAGCACATGAGTAGATATATGGTATTCACATATATCTACTCATGTGAAAGGACTACGCGATGACGAGGGCTGTCCGGCAAATGCGGATGCGTATGTTGCTGTAGTAACGGAGAATAACAAGTATGTCACTGAGCGCTGCCGATCAGTATACACGTATTTTTTTTGGTTTGGGTGTCACGATTTCGAGTTTTGTTGCATATAGGTGGGTGCCTATTGAAAATGTCTGGAAAAAGAACCTGTTGTGAATGAGGATGTCTCAACCAACACACACAACCATAATCCCAATTTGTCCTTTTTTTACTTTGCCGACAGATATAACAGGGTAAGCTATAAGAAGGTAAGTTTACAATATAAAAACACCCAAATTCACACAATAATAAATTAACTATGTGTGACTCAACTAGGGTTGCCAACTATTTATCAGGAAATTAAAGTAAATTCACTAACTAGTAAAAAAAAAAGATTTGAAGAAAAAATTCAGTATTTTCCAAATTTAGTAATTTCCAACTGCGTTTGGTGTGCTCCACCCTTAGCTACAAGCTGCACTGTCCATTCCTGTAACGATGACGCAACCAGCCCAGTATGGCAGTGTGTCAATGACGCATCTGTGAGGTAACAAATTGTTATGGTGCTATTGACACGATGCTGTGTACTGGTTAGATAGTGTTTGTTTTTGAATTCCTCTCTCGGAATTCTTAACTACTGAGGCACTGGCTATCTTAACTCTTGCTGCCGGAACACAACAACACAACAATGCTACAAACATTTATGTTATTGCAACATATTTAGATAATAATAATATGGTGGTAGGGTAGCTAGTAAGGCGGAAAAACAAGCCCTACCACCAACCCAAATCAAGTCAACAAACAAGCCCCCGCAGGTAATCGAATGTGGGACCTCTGGGTCTGAGATCGTTAGTCTGAACCATTAAGCTGGAAACAAATTATCGGACGCTGCTGACGGATGCGGCTGACAACCGCGACTGATAAGTGTGTACAGTATTTAACATCCAGCGAGCTAGATTTTAGTCAGACGTCCGAATGCTCTAGGTCAATCCAAGGTGTGTCCATGACTTACCTTCGATTGTTTGCACAGCAGTGTACATTAAATATAGATATCTATAAGTCGCGGCTGTCAGCCGCGTCCGTCAGCCGCGTCCGATAATTTGTTTCCAGCTTTAGTGAGGCGGTGTTTCCATCCAGGGGAAGGCTATGTTCTGAACTATGCCGGGTTATTAGTTTTTTTCATATCCCAAAAACATCTGTTTATTTTAAATTCTTATGGATTAAAAAAAATTGAATAATTCTTAACTTATTAGTCACTCATCCGATGACCGGTCTTTGCAAAATTACTTAACATCAGCGATCGCTGACCGAGCGTGTTTAGGTACTACTGCGCCATCGAGTTTCTCACCAATATGGCTTTTGGCTTTTTGGTAGTGGCCTTGGCAGCCATAGAATTGAACGAACAATAATAATGATAAACATCCCCTGCCACCACTGATTCTACCTACGCTACCATCACAACATAATTAATTGCGTGGATGTAAGAAAATAAAGTTTAAGGTAAGTATGTAATAAAAACATATTTTGAAAATATTATTTTACTATTTTTTATTAGACAATAATATTTGAAAAAAATAAATAAATTGTAAAATTTTCAATATTCCAATATTTTTCCAATGTTCTTGTGTACATTTTTCATGACTTGGTTGTGTAAGTAACTAAGTACCTAAGTAAATAGCTTATAACTGTCCCACTGCTGGGCAAAGGCTTAACCACCACGCTTGCCAAATGCGGGTTGGTGATCACAAACCCGGGCTATGCACCGAATAAATCCGAAACATACTTTGCCCGACCTGGGATTTGAGCCCGGACCTTCGGGTATCGGGCCCAGCGCTTTGCCACCCAGCCACCGAGGCGTTGTATGTTACAATAACATCAATGCTTGTAGCATTGTTGTGTTCTAGCAGTAAGAGATTGTTTGCGAGGTTATACAGTTCAGCCGAATCGATTATTCGAATATCATGCACGCTTCTTTACGTGTTTCTAATTTTCTCTAACACGAAAGCTATTCATTTTCGCATTTCATTATGAGACTTTCCCAAAGCTAAAAGAATTTTAATTGTTCGAAATTGTATACAATATTATATAAATTACCAAAAAATTATCATTTTGAGCCCCTCCGTAAGGCACGTTAAACCGTTGGTCCCGGCTACATTAGCAGTCATTAGCTACTGCCAATCTCTACTGGCGTCCGCGTGGTGGTTGAAAGTCCGTTCTTCCTGCGGTGTTTTCATCCATAGGAAAGGTAAGGAGCCTTGTAAAATTGCAGTACGTTCACCGCAGAGAGGTTTACGGCACATACTACAGAAAACCTTTGTTTTACGGTACTTCCCCCTTGGACAGACAGTACATCTTTTTTTTTGCCACCCATGGCAAATGCATGCATGCATGCATGGCATGCTCCCAAGCAGAACCTGCGTCGACAAAAGGCCGCGTTTTTTGTAAAATTCCTCTTAGAAGGTCTTGGAGATTTGTGGGCAAAGAAGGCCATGTTAATCTTTCCTCCATTTGAGGGGTGATCATAGTCCAAGGCAAGTTTTTCAGGAAAAGACGTCTTTTTTGTGGCCATTTTTGGTAGCACAGCCACCCATAGAACAGAACAGCCACTATAGTATTCATAAGGCCAAAAAAATAATCTCATCCATCCATTCTTGTGGTTTAGCTAAAACAATTACATCAAACACAATAAAGAATAAATTGTAAAAAAAAACAAAATGGCGTTTTGTCTATGTGAAGTTGACTAATACTATTACTATAGTTACAACATCAACAAGTCTAACTTACCTTCTTATTTTTTCATCAAAAACAACGGCATATATTAATGTACAAACAGCAGCAGAAATGAAAAAATAACACTTTATTCCTACCCTGGGGTCTGATGGACCCCAAAACAGCGATAATTACATCTACAGTGCACCATTGCAATTTATTTTTATTTAGTCACTAAGAATTAAGAATAAAAATGTATTTTGCATTGCTAATTTAAGATTTTAGTAATTGTCCCTTATTTTTGCCTGGAAAACAGGATAATCTTAGTTCAGGCACTTGTGGTATTTTTGACATTATGTTTAGTATTCTGGATATTTTGTAAAATAAGTTATTCAATAAAGATTGTTATTATTATTATTATAAATGCTAACTCACTACTGGTGACAAGACGTCCGCCGGCGTCATCGAGGATTAGCTTGAGTCACGTGTCCGACATGGGGCATTGGTCATGATTTTCGTCTTGTCCATGGTCATCTTAAAACCCACTCTTTGAGAAGCATTACTGAGATCTTCGAGCATTGTGTTCAGGTCTTCCAAGGTCTCAGCCATGAGAACTATATCATCGGCAAACTGAAGGTTTGTAAGATACTCGCCATTAATCTTGATGCCGTATCCTTTCCAGTCTAGAAGCTTGAAAATATCCTCCAACGCAGCTGTGAACAGTTTCGGAGAAATAACGCCTCCCTGTCTCACACCTCGCTGTAGTTGGATAAGATTAGAGCTTTGATTCTGTAATCGGACCGACATGGTGGCGTTTTGGTATAAGTACCTCAGCAGCGCGATGTACCTGTCTACTTGGCACCTCTGGAGAGACTGCAGCACTGCCCAGGTCTAAATCGAATCAAAGGCTTTCTCATAGTCCACAAATGCCAAGCAAAGTGGCAAGTTATACTCTTCGGTCTTGTGTATAACTTGCCGCAGCGTGGTCTATGGTACTGTAGCCTTTTCGGAACCCGGCTTGTTCGGGAGGTTGGAAGTCGTCGAACCTGCGCGCGAGACGATTCGTAATGACTCTCAAAAGCAGCTTGTAGATATGGCTCAGAAGCGAGATGGGTCTGTAGTTCTTCAGGAGAGTCTTGCCACCCTTCTTGATGAACAACATCACCTCGCCTCTGCCCCCTGCCTTTGGCATTCTGCCCTCGAGGATAACAGAATTGAATAGCTTCTTGAGGACCTTAAGTATCGGCTTACCGCCCGCTCTCAGAAGCTCTGTTGTGATTCCGTCATCACCCGCCGCCTTGTTGTTCTTAAGCTGCTTGAGAGCCATTCTAATCTCATACAGGCTGACGTCCGGGATATCTTCGGTATAGTGTTGGGTCAGCTTGGCTCTAGGGTCTTTAGCCTTGCTTTCAACAGGTGTTTTTGTGGAGTAAAGCTGGCCATAAAAACTCTCGATCTCTCTCAGGATTTCCTTCCTCAGTTTTCAGCCTTGTCATTTGACTTTGCCTAATAGACAGATCTCTCGCAAACACTTTGGAGCCTTTATTGCGCTTAATCGCCGCGTGTTTGCAGCAAGCATGCAGCAAGCATGCAGCCAGCATGCAAGCAAGCAAGCAGCAGGCTAGCAAGCAAGCAGCAGGCAAGCAAGCTAGCAGCATGCAAGCAAGCATGAAGCATGCAAGCAAGCAAGCAGCAGGCAAGCAAGCATGAACCATGCAAGCAAGCATGCAACATGCAGCAGGCATGGTTTCTGTCATGGCCCCGGCGCTGCGGGGCTCCGGCGGTCCCACGCGAGCTTATCTTCGTAGATGGTTTTCGCTCTCCACCGCAACTTCGGCTTACTGGCCAGCCTCAGCCGCGTCGGCGAGCGTTAAAACCACCTGCTCCTCAGCTCGCGGGCCGCCTCGCTCCTCCGCGTCTACGCGCTTCTAAATTACACTCTAGGGGTAGAGCCGACGTACAGGGCTACAAGACTACGTGGAGTCGGATTTGCAGCGATTCATTTCTGTCACTGACTTCTGCAGCACAACATTACTAAAAACAGAACGTATTAACTTTTTAAGACTATATTTTAAATCAAATTAAGGTGAAATTGCTATTTATATAAAAAAAATACATAATTCAACTTAGTAAAATTATTAAAAATATACCTAATGTTGTTATAAGAAGTGTATTTAGACCAAGTAAAAATTATATTCAATGAACGTTATATCCTTTGAAATTAGTTCATTTGTAATTGTATGAAATGAAATACACCCCATAAAACAATTTGTCAAAACAAAATCATGAATGTTAACATTTATGCATAGTAAAATTATGCGTTTTAAAGTATGCTTAATAAAATTATGTCAAACAAAAATATAATTTAAACGATTATGATTTTTTACATTATGCCTTTCAACAATTATGCGTTATTATGTTTATGCTTAATAAAATATTATGCCAAAAAGTATTATGCTTTTTGATTTTTATACCATATGATGTATGGCAATCGAAATTATGACAATAAACAAAAAGTTTAAAGTGTCACCTCGTAATTTAGTAGCTGCATATTTTAATAA
Organism: Eudonia lacustrata; assembly: GCA_947562085.1. Taxonomy (NCBI): domain Eukaryota; kingdom Metazoa; phylum Arthropoda; class Insecta; order Lepidoptera; family Crambidae; genus Eudonia; species Eudonia lacustrata. The sequence continues at coordinate 11,676,118 of OX387318.1, read as the reverse complement.
CTAAAATCAATAATTTTTAAAAAAGATTTTTTAGATTCTTTTTATTTGCTGTCTCAATTGTCGGAGGCGCTACTTATTTTCGACCTTATGACAGCGTCAGTAAGGATCAGCTTTTTTGAATGTTCACAAATCGAGTTGTGTGTCGTCTTAATACTTTAAATTTTTATAAAAGTTTATTTGAATATTTTTTTTTACTTTGACTTTAACTTTTAATAATAGAGTTTAAATTCCCTTAAATGTTACTTAACGAGGGTGAAATAGTCATGTCATCATGACTAAACACTATAATAAAAAAAAACAAAAAAAAAAACATGTTCATTTGTGTAAATGTTTGGTTTGTATCAAAATTCTACAACATAGATATATATTCTTCTTTTGCCCAACTAAAATATAATCTCGCTTTTTATTTGTAACTTAGAATACATTATAAATAACACAAACTGTAATACAAATTGTGAAAATAACAAATGAATTTAATTACGTTTACTTACGTACTTTAATAAGTACTCTGATCATAACTATTCTCAGTACAACTATGGTAATAAGCTCGGTGTACTGAGTTTTTATTTGTAAGACAGTATGTATTTGAAATGTAGATGTTTTATAAATAAAATTAACAATAGCGTTTTCCTAATAACTACGAGTAGGTATTATGAAAAAGTATGCTTACTTTCATCGATATATTTTTCTAAAATGAAAAAGATGATATTTATCAAAATTTAAATTTCATAAATCTCCATTTTGGAAACAATCAATAACATTGTTGTAAATATAGTCATTGTTTTATGTTGTAATCCTTTATGTGAAGCGCATAACACAGTTTTCAGCGCTTCTCTGTTGTTCAATCAGTCACAGTATACGTAATTATAACATACATTGTAACAAAATGTATAACTTAGAGCCATATTGTATCAACACAAGGCCCGTACAATGTTGTAAAATGTTATCAGTACCTAATTAAATTTAGCTAGAAACTTCGTCCACCGCGCCCGCGTCCGGAGCATTTGGCACGTACTCGTAAGCACATTCCTTCTAGAGATGGGTCGTACTAGGTAAATTTGTTACTAGGTGCACCTGTTCCTAGTATTATCTTATACTCGATCCAGATACCTACTCTACCTAGTCCTCCTAGTATTAGTAGTTTCACGTTATAACTGGTTAGAGTAGACGTCGACTAGTGCTGACTTAATCCATGTAGTTAGGACTTATTGCCTAAAGTTAAAAAGTCACTTACGCTGCTAAAAAGCTGCTTATTTGCTTAAAAATATTGCCAGGAGAACACGTAAAAACAAGTTTTTACCGGAGGAGTGAGCAGGATGACAAAACACAAAAGTAGTAATAATAATTTTGTCATTCAGAACCTTATGTTCATACAAATGGGACTTAAATTAAATTGGTTTCACACTCCACAGTATCACGCAACACTCCAAGCACCTATTCTTCTAGGATCTAGTCTTGTACTTACCTACCTATGGAATCTTATTGGGTGGTGTTAAAGTCGAAAACCGTGAAATGGAAAGAAATACTTGGTGTGCACAATACGCAAATACGTGTACATGGTAATATTACCTCTAATGTTTTAGTGTAAGGTCGAAAATCGTGTAATTTACAAAAATACTAGGTGGATCACGTATATTTATAAAAGTAGAATAGGTGCCGCCTAGTATCGAAAAATACCTAGTGCGTGGATCTGTTCTAGTAAATACGTCTCACCTCTAATTCCTTCTTAGTGACTCAGACGTTAACTAAAGAAGTTATCAAATCAAAGATTTTTTTTTCGAAAAATTTCGAAATTGCCTTTGGTCTGCGAGAGGAGCGTGTTAGCGTCAGGCTATATGAGCCGTCGTCGTCTGCGCACCGTCACACCTAACTCTAAGCAGTGGATGAAAAAATAAGTACCGTGTTCTCGTTTACATGACTAATATCTCACTTCGTGAACATTCAAAAACGGCTGACCCTTACAGGCGCTATCTTAGGGTCGAAAATATGTAGCGCCCGCGACAATTAAGACCGCTTAGAAATAAAAAGAATCTATTATTTAAAAAAATATATATTGGTTTTAGTTATGTATGTATGTATGTGTGTTGTGTTATGTAGTTACAAAATTACGAATAATGATATTATCAATGTAGGTATCTGAGTGGTTTCCAAGCATATAAATTAAGTAATTTGGTTGTAATTTCAACAATAGTGATTTTTTGATGTTCGAGTAAAATTATACAATCCTCTATTTGAGCTAGCAAATTCAAGATAAAGATATGAATTTACCTATATCAACTATTCGACGAAAGTAGTTGCATTTTTACAGTGTGTTGCCTTGGCGACATACTTACAAAAACAGCTCTATTTTTTCTTTTCTAATCTACTAACGATTTTCTCCCACAGGATGGGAGGAATTATACTCTAATTTTCTCTTTCATACCAGTTCTCGCTTTTTCCTCTCGTACTCTTCATTCCTATTCCTCTTTATCATTCATCATCACGCAAAACAGCTCTATTTGTAAGAAGTTACTTGAATTTATAAATTAGTTGTAGTAACTATAGAAGTAGTTATGTTAGTGTGGATAAATAAAAATAAAGGACATCAACTTTTCGCACAAAAAGAAAAAAATATGTACACACGGCGGCAGATCAACCCACCCAAAACTGTCAAATTTCTACAATCAATTTTGAACTTTATTGTTTGGTTATAAGGATCAATATTCATTGGAGAAATTTGACAGATTTGGGTAGGTTGATTTGCTGCCGACAGAATAAGTACTATTCTAAAAACACAAATGTTGAAAAAATTTCCACGAGCAGGGTTTGAACCTGCACCCTTCTGACATACCGGGTCAGGTGCTCTTCCAATTGAGCTATCGTGGTTCTAACCAGCCCGCCGAAATTATTCAACACTATTTATTATATAAACAATAAATAAATAAATAAATAAATAAATAAATAAATAAATAAATAAATTATATAAACATTTATAAATAGCTTGCCTACTTCTTAACTGATTTTTAGTATTTGTAAAAATATTATGATCGGATGTTAATGACGGTAGTTGTTAACATTGAATGGGCGCCTTTGGCTTTCAAAGTAAAAAGTAAATAGTGTTGAATAATTTCGGCGGGCTGGTTAGAACCACGATAGCTCAATTGGAAGAGCACCTGACCCGGTATGTCAGAAGGGTGCAGGTTCAAACCCTGCTCGTGGAAATTTTTTCAACATTTGTGTTTTTGTAATTTGTTCGCAACAAAATTTGCGTTAAAAATTATATAAACATTTATAAGTACTATTCTGTTAGAACCTATCCGTCTAAGTATTAATTATTATGGCACCAAAACTATAAGACCAATCCTTGGTTCTATTTGAGTTCGTATAACGACATTTTCATATATTTTCGCTGGATTGAACAAACAAAAACAAAATTGGCATTTTGAATGTCTTTTAGTAATAATAAATACTTACTCAATCGGAAAGATTCTAACATAATACTGATGTCATTAAATTAAATATGTTGTACCGTATGGCGACCACCGGTACTTGGTTTCTATGTATATCGTAGCTTAGCTACTGCTTTCTTTATGAATTTAATTATTTTAATTTTAGGATATTGCAAAATGAAAGATGCGTGTCTGTTGAAAATCGTAAAGCGTATATTCATAAATCGATTTAAAAATTACATCGATCGAGGATAGAGGGGTTGGGAACAATATAGTGCTACCAATGGCAGCGTCGGTTCGATTCCCACGTGATGTAGTGCGAAGATGATTGGCGATCAAAGGGTGGATGAAAGCGGAAGTTGGAGTTTAGTGGCTAGAACATTCCAGACCATACCGCTCAACCAATCCCGAATAATGTTGACGTCCTTTATACGTACCCTTCTGATAAATCTATCTCATCCTATGTATAGAGACAGTGGCAACCTCTTACAAAGTTTAGGTCAGCAACGAAGTAGTATACTCATGGCGTTTCAAGATCAGCCGGTCTGTAATTGTGTATGGCTTCTTCCCAGGGCAAACGAAATAGGGACGCCTTTTGCCACGGTAATATCCTTTTCTTTTAAGTAAGTAAATGGCCTTTAACTGTTCCTTTGCAGGCCAAAGGCCTCCATCATTGAAATAAGTCATAATCATAATCACCACGCTTTCCTAATTGTAATAAGTTGGTGATCGATCACAACCCCGGGCTATGCATCGAAAAATCTGAAACACACTTTGCCAGACCTGGGAATTGAACCCGGGACCTTCGCGGGCCGAGCGCTTTGCCACACGACCACCGAGGCGTTTCTTCTGTCCTTTTCTTTTGCTTAAAGAAAACATCACACAACTTGTATTCAGTAGGTCCCCGCGAAATGACGAGATAGAGACGGTATTCTAGCTTAAGACAAACGAACATTTTAATGATTATGGTTGTATTTATATAATTTTACGTAAATATTGTTGCGAAAAAATTACAATTTGAAAAAAGACAAAGTGTTGAAAAAATTTCACGAGCGGGATTCAAACCCGCACCCAATGACATGCCGGGTCAGGTATATGCTACTATGCTATCGTGGCTCAATCCAATTCGCCGAAATTAATCAACACTATCCACTCTTACTATGTAAGCCAAGGGAGCCCTATTCAATGTCGACAACTACGTCATCAACATCCTTGGGTTTGAATACAGCTCGTGGAATTTTTTCAACACTTTTGTGTTTTTTTCGAAAATATTAATGTCAACCATTTTCTGGCAGGAATATACTAGTAATGAAAATGTCGCCACTCGATCTGTTCCATTTCATCAGCATGGTTCTCTGGAAGAAAGCGCAAGACCGCCAAATTGTTACTATTATTACTATTAAGGCCCGACTTTTCAATCTTCAGATAAGTTTTTATTTATTTATTATTATATCTTAATTAATGGCTTCGCGTTTAGCATTTAGCCAATTTCAAGTGTTTTTTAAATTGTACGGTAGATAGAAATTAAAATGGAGTCTCACAACACGTGTTATTACGAAAAGAACTCGGGTGAAACTCCTCCAGATAAGTTTTATCCAACGGAAAACATTTTCATTGTGACATCTATATCTACGAGTAGGTATACTAATAATGAAGAGGTAGTTTTTGACTTTGTTTGTTTGTTTGTTTTTATGCCGGGGTTAATCTCTGGAACTACTGGGGGGTAACCACGAGCTCTTATAGCAGTATTATTGCAGTTGTGGAAATGAGACGCGAGTATATTAGCCGCTACACGCGTCTCGTTTTCACAACTGCAATAATACTGCTTTAGGAGCTTGTATTTATTCCAAAAAAATTCCAAAATTCCAAAAATTCTTTCACTGATAAAATACTATGTTTCTTGTGGGTAACATAAACTATATATTAATACATTTTTTTTTTTTAAATTTGAGCAACAATGTCCTCATTGAATTTTGTATGTACAATACGAAATCCACGTGGACGCAGAGTCGCGGGAAAAGTGCTTATTTTATAAAGAGAATCAGTCATCATGTTAAAATTATTCAATGAACAAACTTAAGAGCGTTTACGCCGCACACTAGCGCCGCCAATGAAAAAAAACAGGTATCTAGTAATTAAAGATAGAAAATCAAATTATGCTCAACAAACTATTTGAATGAAGTAATTTAGCATTTTTACGTCACCTAATGAACACCTGACATATTATGGTTTAGTTAAATAAGACGTTATGGCCACTTTTAACTATAACGCCGTATTTAACTAAACCATTACCTACATGTCAGATGTTCATTAGGTGACGTAAAAATGCTAAATTACTTCATTCAAATAGTTTGTTGAGCATAATTTGATTTTCTATCTTTAATTACTAGATATGTGTTTTTTTTTCATTAGCGGCGCTAGTGTGCGGCGTATACGCTCTTAAACTGACGATTGGAAAAAATGAGCCCTTATAAATATATGTAAGTATTTACTTTATAAAATTTTGTTTATTGCAATAAAATAATTATCTATCTATCAATCTAATTCGATACCATATACTGCTGTGTTATAACTTTCTTTATAAAAGTATGGGCACCATCGCTTTCAGACACCGAAGCATCAGGGTGCCTAGTGTGAGTTTTGTTTACTATCGGTATTCATTCGATCACGTTTACGAAAACGAAAATTAGTATGGCATTGAAGCAGCGCCTCCTGGCGGCATACGAGGAGAGTTAACATTTTGCCATACAAATTCTCGTTTTCGTTAACGTGATCGGATGGCGAATGAAACTCGCACTTGGCACCCAGTCTCCACAGTGGTCCGTGTACAACATAGTTTTTGTTGTACGTTTTCTCTGCACTTGTCTGTGTTTTTTATTTTTTATATTAAAAAGAAAGAAAGAAAAAAAAATAGAAAATTGTGGTGTTCGGAGAGTAAAAGATAAGATAGCTGATAGTGCCTCAGTAGTTAGGAATCCGGGTGAAGTGCCATTCCACCTTGCACCTTATCATCATTTAACATCAGGCGAGTTGAAGGCCAGTGCTCACCAAGAATTGTTCATTGTTCAATCGTTTTTCTTTATTCGAGCAGCACTCGGACACTGATTTAAGTCTTAAAAATTGTACTTAATGCAAAATAAGCTTTTATAATTCAATATCGACAGTGTCCAACTTGGTACTGCTACTATGGACAAAGGGAGACAGGTTGACGTTATATATACCTATTATAAATAAATAAATAAATAAAAATCATTTATTCCGGAGAGGGTCCATATAGTGTTAGTAACAATAATTTTATAAGCTATGTTAGTACAAAAATTGGTTGAAAGTAATTTTACTGTCTTTGACGAGCTGGACGCGAGTCCAGTGCTGCATTATAGCACGTAGCTACGTCCAGTCTCGCTATGACGGTCTTCAGGAGGCTGTTGGTGTTGACGCAATGCGCTTTCTGATGATAGCAGAGAGGCTATCAACCTCTGCTGTAGCTAGCATTCCTGACGCGCTGCAATGTCGCGCCAGCCCCATCAGCCCCCTGAAGGCATTACTATACTGGGTACGTAGGGCCCTGTATGCTCCTTGGGTGTAATTTGTCCACAAGCTGTAAGTGTACGGGGTATGACAATATACTTTGAATAGCGTAATTTTTACACTCTTGCAACGCGCAAACCTCCGGGAAAGCATGTTAGCCCTAACGCACAGCGCCCTACGTTGCCTTTCTAAGTCTAGGTCATCCTGTAATGACTCGGTGACCCAATGTCCAAGGTACTTAAAGCTCTGTACTGGTCTAAGAGGAGTGCCATTGAGCTTTACAGGAGGAACTTTATAGATTTTTCTCTTAGCTTTAAAAACCAGCAACTCACTTTTAGTGCAGTTGTACCCGAGACCGTGGGTCAGCGCATATCTCTCACAGATGCCAAGCAGCCTGTTTAGCACACTGATTGATGGGCACAGCAGTACCATATCGTCAGCGTAACTTATGTTGTTGGCAAAGGTACCGTCGAAAGAACAGCCAACTCCGGTACTGCTGAGCCCACCAATCAGCTTGTCGACGTACAAGCTGAAGAGCGTCGGTGAGCTACACCCCCCTTTTCTTACTGCGCTCTCCATCCTGTACATGCTTGAAAGCTCCCCAGATAACTTAACATAGTTTTCCTGGTGAGAGTACCAGTATTTCAAAATAGAGAGATATGCATCAGGCAGGTCAGTATCTTCCGCAAGCTTTTTCCAGAGGACCTCATATTGAACCAGGTCAAACGCTTTTGGCAAATCGGTATAGTAAGGCATTTGACAGAATTAATTATAAGCTACATAATATAGCTATAAGAGGCGATCTGCTCAGGTGGTTCTCCTCATACATAAGTAATCGTTCACAGGCTGTGGTAATTAGCAATTACATATCTTTTATTTTATATTAGAAGGAGGCAAACGAGCAGGCGGGTCGCCTGATGGGAAGTAATCACCGCCGCAAAACCAAAGGAATCGCAGATGCGTTGCCGGCCTTTAAGGAAGGAATAGGCTCGTTTTTTGAAGATCCCTAAGTCGTAATGGTCCGGAAATACCGCCGCTGAGAGCAGGTTCCACAGCACTGCAGTGCTATTCTCTAAGCAAAACAGCGTCGACCTCGATAATGAACTCGCTCATAACTTGCAAATGAATGTAGACTTTATTACTATTTTTTCAAAGTAGGTTGAAAATCTTTTGCAAGTTATGAGCGAGTTCAAAGTCGAGTTCGACGCTGTTTTGATTAGAGAATAGTGCTGCTGTAGTTCGTGGTAAAAAAATTACGTGAGAAACGCTTACAGTTGCGTACAGTTTTCATATTGTTATACCCTAAAAACCCTGTCCCTATCTACTGACCCTGATAGGTAGGGTATGGCAGCTGGAACTACGGGTCCGGCTGTCTTTTCAAGGGTACCACGGGAGTTCCAAATCCTAGGCCCCCTGCCGGTTATGCCTTCGCGGGCGTCTCCGGCAGGCCCCGGTCATGGGTTGGACTCGTGGTGGCATGTGGTTAGCTATAGAAGTGGGAATGTTCGTCTGCCTGGTTGGTCTGGCCAGGCTTACATTTCGTGTATAGCGAGCGGGTCTTAGTAGCGGTCCAGTGGGGGCCTGAAGCGATAAGATCTGCGGGGTACGTGAATTATCCTTAGTTGGTGTGGTGCTCGGTGGTTTTCACTGAGTAGTTACTCCAACATCTCCGGCACTAGTCTGGAGAACTAGTAGAGGTGCCCGCTAGATGCAAAGGCCTCCGGTTTAATCAGCCGCGTAGGAATTTGGAATTGATCAGGTGCCTGGATGGGTACCGAGAAGTGAGTGTGCTTACAACTCCGCCACCAAAGAGGACATTTGGTAGTTGGCTTTAGAGCTGACGGCCCAAGCAGTGGAATACTGCGAGTTGTGCTCTTAGTGCAACGAGAAGTGAGCGAGCTTACAGCTCCGGTGACTTATCTGGATATTAGGTAGTGGACTATACGTGTCCACGGGGCGACTAGCTTGAGACACTAGTCTTAAAAGTACTGGATGAAGGATGCGTACCGGCGTGTTCTGATCTGGCGTTATGACCTGACGTAGATGGTCCCTTGTGCTTGCGCAAGGTTATTCTGACACCTACTTTGTAACCGGAAGGTTGGTAGGGGGTGTCAGTATAAACTTTAAAGTAGTGTATAGCGGGTTGTGTTATACCCTAAAAGGTCATGCTCTTGAAAGAAAATTTTGGGCTTTAGTCATTCCCAGTGTTGGGTTCGTGCTTATATAAACCCGTTCTATGTTCACTTATCGGTGCATAAAGGTCGAATATAAATGATGCAACCAAGTCTGTGTTTCACTGATTATATTGTCTTTACACTTTACAGGTTACACACGTGATAGTAATATATTTAGGTCTTGACACTGTATATATGCCAGGACAGGGCAGTGGTTTACACGCGACTGCCAACACCGAGTCCCACGCGTCCCAACAATACGTGGCATAATTTGCTTAATAAGCATTCTCAGTAATCAGTGTTGCCGGTCGCCACATCACACTCCCCCTTTTTCAAAATATTTTACAAGGGAAAAAAAAATTAAAGAACAAGAAAACCAAAATATTTACTAAATTTTTATCGAACCCGTGTGTTCTTACAAGTCATTTTACCACTAAACCTAAGCATACAATTCTTATCGCTATCCATTGTCGTAGACAAAACAATATATTATGCTACGTTTCGCGCTACCATCAGGCGCGCGCGTGCGATGCTACGGGCGGCGTCAGCTGACGTCATTGCTACGACAATGTAGCTAGTTCTATTTATAGCACAAAAAAAACATTGTCATTTTAAAATACTCTACATACTAACAACAACATACAAAAATACAAAAACATTCAAATTACTTTACTTTGACATAAACTCAATGTTACTTAAAACATTACACATTACATCACATATACATTTTTAACCGACTTCAAAAAAGGAGGGAGTTTCTCAATTTGACTCATATATATATATATATATATATTTTTTATATGTGTTCGCGGATAACTTCGTCGTTTAAGAACCGATTTTGATGATTCTTTTTTTGTTAGAAAGGAGATATTGCAAGGGTGGTACTATAACAAGGAAACCAGGATCTAATGATGGCATCCCAGAGAAATCGAGGGGAACCTTCAAAAATCGTAGGGGTGACTAGTGCGTTTGTTAATGTTTTATTAAGTATTTTAAAGCACTACTATTTAATGAAGGTCTGGACTCGATCTGATGACGGAGCCGAAAGACAGTCGAGGGAATTCCTCAACGATTTACAGCAATTACATGGTATTTGGGCTTGATTAATTTTTATTGATGAGAACTTTACACCTATATGAGTTGTGACTGTCATTAGGGGTCTGATGATGAAGACGAAGGACAGTCAAGGGAACTCCTCAACGTTTTACAGTAGCTTCCTTGTGTTTGGTCTTATTTCATTTCTATTGATAAGAACTTTGCACCCATATGAGTTATAAGTGCCATTACAGGTCTGATGATGGAGACCATAGACAGTCGAGAGAATTCCTCAACGATTTACAGCAGGTACCTTTTGTTGGGCTTACTTCATACGGTTCAATATGCCAAAATGTTTAGTTCGTACAAAATTATACCTAAATAAGATTGAAGTTTTACATAGGAATACCACTACCTACTAGGCCGTCGTTTCCTCATCCGAGAAGCATCCTTGTTAGATCTACGTCTACCCATCACTAAAAATCGGAAAATAAAAGAATTTTTAACAAAAAAACCGACTTCAAAAAACAGGAATGCGTATCTAGGTAATTAATAATATGATTTCAATATTATTTCTTGCTTTTTAGAGCTGTTTTTACTTTTTAAGTTTACTGTTTTTTGAAGTCGGTTTTTTTCTTGAAATCGTTCCTAATGAACGAACCTAACTCACATCTAAAGATAGTCATTAAAGTAGCATGCTCTGCAAAAAAAATATAATAAAAATAAAAGTCCTTCGGACTCGGCAGCACCCGCTTTGATAACGCCGCGTGTGAGATTTTACGCTGTTTACAATTTAACTTACCCACAGAACGTAACATGAAATAAGTACACAGGAACAATGATGACAAATTACACGGAAACTATTTAACTACAAACCAGTGATTCACTCGTTACCACTAAACACTTTACACATAACCATTATTTTCAGAAGCTGTGCCCGTCGTATTTGTGGGATGGCTTTGTGCTTTGCCCTTTCCAAACGTTACTCTCGGCACTTCTTTCTGCAACCATGATCTCATCTGATGGATACATCTCCTTCTAATGGCGTCTATTATTCCAAAACTCATCAGTATTATCATTATAATCAATACAATTCCAAAATAATAAATTTTACCGCTGTCCTGCACTGATTTGTGCCTGAGTGTTAGCCACAAATTCTTTGTTCTGATAATAACTCATTTTAAAAAGTATTGCTATTAATTACAATTTATTGACTCATGTAGCTCACAGAGTGGTATAATGATACAAAAATATGACGCAAACTATTACAACACAATTTTATCAATCTAGCAAAAATCGTACCTGTTCTACCGCTACGTGTGCTTTTAGTCACAGGCGGTAGCGTTTTCTGATTATTCGGGTTATTATTGGTAATAATTTCTTTACTCAACTCAATATTACTTGTATTTTCCTCGTTATGTAATGAAATCTGATTTTCATTCAATATGTATGCTGGTTTTAGTCTGTCTATCGATACCATTGATTCTCTCCCTGCCATGCTAATGACAAAAGGCTTAGGAGATCTACTGACAACTCAGTAAGGACCACTATACGTAGGCATTAACGGCTTATTTACCATATCGTTTCTTAAGAAAACATAACTACATACCTTCAAATCTTTATGCACAAAAAATTTTCTACTATCGCTACTCGATCTTGACTGAGGTCGTACTCTATTCATATTTTGCCTTAGTTTATTTATGTAGCTGTGTTCGTAATTAAACTTTGTACCTACACTATAGTCGCTACTGTAAAAATCACCCGATAATCGTAACGTGTGGACCTAATGCCAATTCCGCTGTGCTCACGTTGTTGTCACTCTTGCAGGCTGCACGAAGTCCCAAACATGACCATTGGTAATTCGTCGACCCAAGATGCGTTATCCGACAAACGAGCTTTTAGTGCTACTTTTAAAGACCTATGGAATCTCTCTTACCTTCCCATTACTTTGCGGGTGGTAAGCTGTAGTCCGCAACTTTTGAATACCTAGCATTTTCATTATACTACTGAAAAGTTCGCTTTCAAACTGCCTACCTTGGTCGCTTGTTATCCTTTTAGGACATCCGTAACGACATATCCAGTTCTCAAATAACGCTTTCGCTACTGATTCCGCTGTAATTTCAAATAATGGTATCCTCCGGCCAACTAGTAAGTCGGTCAAACATCGTCAATAGGTACCGATATCCTTCACTAGTGGTGGGTAAAGGACCAACGAGGTCAATGTTAAAATGTTCCCAACGATCGCTTGACGGAAAACTACCTAAATCCGACACCGTGTGACGTTGAATCTTAGCCTTTTGACATTTCACACTAGTTTTAGCCCAGTTACCGATATCTTTGTTCATGTTGGGCCAAAAATATCTTTTTACTATCATTTTACGCGTACTTGTTATTCCGGGATGACTTATACTATGGATCCTATCAAAACTATTCTACGGTATTGTACTGGCAGGTAAGGCCTTACGCAATTCTCTGACACATTACAATACATTAAACTATTACAAGATGGTGAATGAATGCTTTGTTATGCTACTTTGTTATCGGACTTGACTAACATTCTCGCTAGTTCCTTATCTACGTCCTGTGCTCTTGCTACTTCTACGAAGTCTAAATCGCTTGGGCACGTAATTGTTTCGATTGTACGCGACAAAGCGTCTGCCACTGGGTTCTCGCAACCACTATTATGTTGAATATCGCTTGTATATTCACTAATACATAATAGTTATCTTGAACGTCTGGGTGTTTCGCGTTCTGTACTTATTTTTCTAAAAGTGTATATTAGAGTTATGTTAATATCCTAAGTTGGCGTCCTTCTATAATGTTTATACAATAAACGATTCCTAAATAAATGGCTACTAGCTCGCGATCATAAGTACTATATTTCTTTTGGGTCTCTGATAGCGCTTTCGGAAAATACCCTAATGGCTTACGTTCATTACCTACAATTTGTTCCAACACCCCGCCTACGCACGTGTTTAATGCGTCACACATTAAACACAACGTGCTCTCTGTTGTTGGGTATGACAAAATAGTTGCCCTAATTAAGCTATTTTTACACTCTTGGAATGCATACTCTGACTTTTCGTCCCATTTAATTATAGTCTTATCCCTTAATTTACCTTTGTGCAAAAATTTATTTAATTCGCCCATATATTCTACAGCTTCTTAAGATGCGATCTATAAAAAAATATTATTCCTAGGAATCTATGAAGCTGCTCCATTGTGGACGGTCTCGGGAACTGTAGAATGGCCTCGACCTTCGAGCCAGACGGTTTAATGCCTTCCGAACTAACTTCATAGCCTAGAAGCTCTATGTTAGGTTTAAAGGTAGAGCATCCACTTGTGATTAACCATGTAACTGGAATAAAATGCAGCAACAACAGCACCAGAATAAGTAGTTTCCGGAAAACTAATGCGAGTACAGTCAGCAACGGTGGACGACTGCCGTACCGTACCGTAGAAAAACACCGGTTATGCGTTAAAGACTACAATACCTTGTTGATACAGGAGCTGACGTGTCTGTGATTCCAGTGCATTAAGTGTGTACGAGCCCGTATGATCCCGTACTGATGTCAAGAATATTATGTCAATTGTCACGGGACTGGCAAAGATATTATTTTGCTGAGTTCGAACTGATTCTGACTTAGTAACGGAATTTTAATTTTTATAATTAGGTAAGCTTTTGTTGCTTTAGCACGAATTTGTAACAGCTGATATAATTCTCTGCCGTTGTCGGCTGGGATCACCAATTCACCCTGTAATCGCCCTGATATGAGATTTAGCTGATTTTGTAGCTCATTAGGCGATATTTAATGAATGTCAAGTTGTCCATGATGATCATAGATCGGAATATTTAGAGTTTTTTCTGTGAATTGCGTCATAACGTTATAAATAGTATGGATAACCCGATAAAATAATAAGAGAAAATACACTTCTAACTCTTTTGCACGTCAGACTATCAAGGTGTGATCTAAGTGATCGTTACTGGAGATTATTTTCAAAAATCTTATACTTTGTTTTATCCAAATTTTGGAAAAAACTAAGTTTGCTTAAGATTATCCATGATATGCTAACATTGCAAAGGTATGTCAAAAAACTCTACCTAATCCGATCTATGATGATGATGAATGTTTGTTATGGTGTCAATTAATGTTTCCTGTACTCTTCTCAAATTAGACAAAATTCGTATGTAGTATGTTGGTTTTCAGCATTGGGTGGCGACGGGCTGAAGAAGAAGAAGAAGAAGCGGGCGAGTGACGGCTCTTTTGAAAATTTTTATGTAGTGAAGCGGGCAAGTTTGCACTAGTTTGGGATGGCTACCAACAGAGAGAGATGGCGTGCAAAGGGAGAGGCCTACACTCAGCATTGGGTGGCGACGGGCTGAAGAAGAATAAGAAGAAACGGGCGAGTGACGGCTCTTGATGAAAATTTGTATGTAGTAAGAACATGAGATTGTGCAAATGACAGGCTATTTAAGATGTTGGTAAACCTTATAATTATTTTGATTAGCATTCATTGACCCATTATTTTCGCATAGCGAAGCGGGCGGGTGACGGCTAGTATATGTATAGAAGCAAAAACTCTGTACCCCTTTTAAGAAAATTGCGCGGACGGAGGAGTAAAAAATTTTAGTTTATATAGAGAAGGAGTGCAGAATGTTAATATTTTTTTAAGTAATTATGCTTAAAAAATACATTAAATCAATAAAACAAACACTAGGTACGCACACTACTATGTATTTGACAAACACGCATATACTCTTTTCAAAAATTTAAAAATGGAAGAGGAGCGGCTGAAATCTGTCAGTGCCAATCCAAACTCACATTCTATCTTTCTTAATTTTTCATTGGTTAGGATAAAATCACTCGTATTTACTTAGATTGAAAATTTTTGTAGTTAAAATCAATCACATCAAGTTATTTAATTTAACAGTTTATCTACACAAGTAAATCGCGCGACAAGCTTTTATCTATATCTATATCTATATCTATATCTATACTTCTATACTACTATATAAATCTGTAGGCTCTGTCTGTATAATTATACAATTTTTCTGACAAATTTTGGGATAAATATTAGTTTTATGACTCACTGGCACCAATTCTACGATTTTTGAAATTTTGTCAGTCTGTCTGTCTGTATGTCCTCTTATAACTCAAGAACGGCTTGACCGATCTTGATGAAAATTTGTATGTAGTAAGAAAATGAGATTGTGCAAATGATAGGTTATAAAAATGTGAAATTTTATTCACAAGTTTACGTCCAGCGAAGCGGGCGGGTGACAGCTCTTGATGAAAATTTGTATGTAGTAAGAACATGAGATGTTCTTCTATCTATATATATGATCGGTCAAGCCGTTCTTGAGTTATAAGAGGACAAACAGACAGACAGACAGACATTTGTATGTAGTAAGAACATGAGATTGTCTTAAGTATATATATACTATACTTATACTACTATATAAATCTGTAAACTCTGTCTGTACATGCAATTTTTCTAACAAATTTTGGGATAAATATTCGTTTTATGACTCACTGACACCAATTCTATGATTTTTGAAATTTTTGTCTGTCTGTCTGTCAGTCTGTTTGTATGTCCTCTTATATATAACTCAAGGACGGCTTGACCGATCTTGATGATTATTTGTATGTAGTAAGAACATACGATTGTGCAAATGATGATGATGGCTATATATGATGTTGGTAAACCTAATAATTATTTTGATTAGCATTCATTGATCCATTATTGATTGATTATGTTTGCTCAGCAAAGCGGGCAGGTGACGGCTAGTATCATATAAATTGTGTAATGGCGTTATAAGTTGATAGTAAAAGTTTTAAAGTAAAAGTTTATTTTTTCTTCTTAGCGCATTTAAATAAAAGCTTGTTTTTTAAAAAGGTTTTTTACTTTTTATTTTTTACTTTTTAGTTATCGTCCTTTCATTTGATACCCATATAGTAAGCAAGCATTAAAAACTTAGTCCGCCATATTGGATTTAGAGTGACGTCACTAGAGTTACTCTCAGCAAGCCCTTTGATACCCATACTGTAGGAATGCATTAAAAATAAATAGTCCGCCATCTTGGGTGTGCCGCCATCTTGGATTTAGAATGACGTCACGCAATTAACCATGCATTGTCATCCAAACTGAACGTGTATACAAAATTTCAGCTCAATCGGTTAAAGATATCTGCTTCAAAATTGAGTTTCAAGCTTTACAAGTCCGCCTATTCGATTTAGAGTGACGTCACTTTATTTTTAGAGTTATTCTCAGCAAACCCATTCATTTGATACCCATATTGTAGGAATGCATTAAAAATCATTAGTCCGCCATCTTGGGTGTGCCGCCATCTTGGATTTAGAATGACGGTACACAATTGACCATGCATTATCATCTAGACTGATCATGTATATAAAATTTTAGCTCAATTGGTTGAAGATATCTGCTTCAAAATTAATCGAGTTGCAAGAGTCCACCCGGCAAACATACATACATTGCAAGTGAAATAAAAGCTTGTAAAAAGCGCTAAGCCGTAAACAATATAGGCCGTTTTCCAAAATCCCTTACAGTCGAAACACTGGTTAAGTCTGGTTACAATACAACATTGAAAGAAACAAAAATCAATTTACCTATAATATTTGAAGAAATATTGTGCAAAGAACAATGGCCATTATAAACCAGATTTTTTTGAAAAAGTATAAAATTAAAAACTATTGGCAAAAATAGCTCTAAGTTCATTAAATCAAACCATGTTATCTAGGTTTCCATTAAAGCTTAAGGAGTAATACAATATTGTGTTTTCTATTTCTAGGGTAGTAACTAAGTTAAGGTTTTTGAATGCATCGTGCCTTGTTTCTCACAGGCTCACAGGCTCACAGGCGAGCCTGTAAGCCTGTGAGAAAATCATTCAACATCTATCATCAATTCATCACTCATTAAAAATAAATAAGAAAAAGGAAGAAATACTGAAGACCAGGCTGTATGGGCTAGATTTTTGCCTTTGCCTTATCCCTAACGGAAGAACAAAACTAAAAAAAATGTGTGGTTGTTCCGTGTTCGTCGTATTCAGTGCGTTTTTAAATTATTATACATAATTAGTATGCCATAAATCGGCATAATGTCAATATACGATAAAAAAAGATTTCTAACCTCAAACCTTTTAAGCGTTATTTTTAGACTTCCTCGACCTTTATTAATAAATCTGACTTCAGATCCTTAAACAATGACAAATAACGATCACATTTTGCTATGAAGAGGATTTATACAAGTTAACTAATTGACAGGTTTTCAAATGTATATACAGTGGCCCTTCTGATCTAAGCAGTGGCCATTGTTTTTTTGACAACCAAGCTCAAATTATGATGTTCATCCTTAGATTAAAACAAAAAGAGGAAGATACGCTACTCGCTAGCTGTGCGCGGTCCTGCTAAACCTAGTCCAATGGACCTGCTTTGTTCCAGTCTACGTTAAAACAGCGACTTGTTTGCATGTGCTGCGTTGTCAGTGTCAAAACTTAGATTAAAACAAAAAAGAGGAAGATACGGCATGCTCATACTTGTAGTCAATCAAAATATAGTCCTACTCAAATACATATGCAAAGATTCACACACGCACACCTATAAAGTGTAAATCGAGCGAGCGAGACAGAGCGGTAAGTTTCAACGTCAGCGCGAGGGAGTCAGCGAGTGACGTATCGGTCGCTTCGCAATCGGAACAGTCAAGTACGACGACTGATTCCGTCCGACGACGACGCGACTGCGGAGTAGCGTAAGCAAAAGATTGTGAAAATAAAACAATTTTATTTTTTATGATATAATTTTTAAATCAACACATTGTACAATCATATTTGTATACTATGTACAGTCTACAGCAAGAAGAAGTAAACACTTTAGAAGCTTTTTAAAGGAGCTGATTTATATGAAAACGAGAACAAATTTTTTAGGTAATGCTGCTTGATATGGCAATTTTTACCGTATTCAGTATTTTAAAGAATTTCGAAAACGGATAAACATTTTTTGACCGTTACTGTACACTCATGGCAATAGTGCACGCCAAAAAAAGGAACAAATTATTTAGTGTTAGTGGTGGTGGTGTAATTTCACATCACAGTATTTGTCAATGATTGCTTTTTAATAACACAGTCCAAGTTTTTTAATTATTTATTAATCATAATCATCGTGTGGGTTACAAATACTTATTATATTTAAATTATATCCCTAAAAGAACTCTCTAGGCCCTCAAGGGACTATTAAGTTTCACAAAAGCACCTCTTGTAAGGATGATATTGATAGGTGTCGTGGTAGGGTGGAGTATCGAAGATTTAATGTAGGTCAGAAATATCTTCGTTTTGCAATGAGTTTGGCGAACCCGATCTCGAACAAGTGTAGCTGGTAGATTTCATTGCAGCCTAAAACAGAAAAACTATTATTGAAGACGCAGTCGAGTCAAAGTCAAAGTACAGTATAACCTATCCTCATCCGGTTTCCCATTCAAGTAAAATTCAAATCACTGTAAATAATTAAGACATTCGTACACCTAACATTTAATTTTAAAGTTAAATAAGTAAATATCTGAAAAAGAGGTCCTTTTGTTATTCTTGTTAATCCTTTGTTGGTCCTATATAAATCTCCTGGTTTAAAATGTATTGAACATACTCATGTTTTGTAGGTATCCAGTCATTCTTTGATTTCAAACCACCACAAGCCATTTATGCTTCCACAATTCGTCTTGAGGAAAGCTGTAAAATAATTTCTACAATTATCTAAGATTATTTTTTTGTAACTATACTAGACCATACGGATTTAACTTTAATCATCATCATCATCATCATTTAACTTTAATATACACCTTTAATAAATTAAACACCCTTGCCCTCATATTTTATTTCTTATGAATATTATTATGCTGAACTTACATCATTGACAACGTATTATTGTAGCCATGCAGTCTATCATGTCCCTCACGCACACGTTATGTACTCTATAACTCTATCTCAATCACTCAAAAATGTCCGGAATGCGAGTAACGTATCTTCCTCTTTTTTGTTTTAATCTAAGTGTCAAAACGATTTTATTTGAAAATAACGCAAAAAAATGTCTTCCTGTGCATTTCTCCAGTTCACGAATCACTCAAGGCGTAAAAACAAGACACATGGAATCACTTTTCATGCGTTTTACACCAAAAGTATATTTTTAAAAAACATTCTTGTGAATTTGTTGTGCATTCCGGACATTTTTGAGTTTTTGTTTTTGATTGCGAAGCGACCGAGACGTCACTGGCTGACACCCTCGCGCTGACGTTGAAACTTACCGCTCTGTCTCGCTCGCTCGATTTACACTTTATAGGTGTGCGTGTGTGAGTCTTTGCATATGTAGTTAAGTAGGACTATATTTTGATTGACTACAAGTATGAGCATGCCGTATCTTCCTCTTTTTGTTATAATCTAAGTGTTCATCACGAATGCTTTCTTTCCACTCGTATTCAAAGTCATCGGTGACTATTTTGACATTGAATAGTCTCTTACAGTACTTACTCGTAAGTTCTACACAAATACCTAGTAAATTATATAAAAAGGATAGTTAACTATTCGTAACTAGTTAGGCGTTTTAGGCACTTTATTATGTTAGTTTTTAGGCATTTGGCGAATCGCACTCCTGGCCCTATCGAAAAAAAGATATGGTAAAAGGTTGTCCCTAATATTCCCCCATTCCTAATATTGTCCCTATCTCCTGACCCTGATAGGTAGAGTATGGCAGCTGGAACTACGGGTCCGGCTCTTCTTTCAAGGGTACCACGGGAGTTTCGGACCCTAGGCCGGCTGGTTATGCCTTCGCGGGCGTCTCTGGCAGGTCCCGGACATGGGTTGGACTCGTGGTGGCATGTGGTTAGCTGTAGAAGTGGGAATGTTCGTCTGCCTGATTGAGGTCTGGCCAGGCTTCCATTTCGTGCACAGCAAGCGGGTCCGAGTAGCGGTCCGGAGGGGGCCTGAAGCGAAAGGATCTGCGGGGCACGTGAGTTGTCCATAGTTGGTTGTTCTGCTCGGTGGTTTTCATAGGCTTCCAACATCTCCGGCACTAGTCTGGAGAACTAGTAAAGGCGCCCGCTAGATGCAATGTCTCCGGTTGATTCAGCCGCGTAGGATTTTGGAATTGATCAGGAGGTGCCTGGATGGGTACTGAGAAGTGAGTGGGCTTACATCTCCGCCACCAAAGAGGACTTTTGGTAGTCGACTTTAGAGTTGACGACCCGAGCAGTGGTGTAACAGCTCCGGTAACCTATCTGGATATTACCAGTCCTACCTAGCTAGTTATTAGGTCACTACCTAATATCCAGATAGGTTACCGGACTATAAGTGTCCACGAGGCAACTAGCTCGAGACACAGACTTAAAAGTACCGGATGAAGGATGCGTACCGGCGTGTTCTGATCTGGCGTTATGACCCGACGTAGATGGTCCCTTGTGCTTGCGCAAAGATATCTGACACCTAACTTTATAACCGTAAGGTTGGTGGGGGTATCGTATAAACTTTAAAGTCGTGTGTAGCGGGGTGTCCCTAATATTAGATAAGAGTGTTTTAATTTCGTGATTATGATCATATTTTTTTGTCATTATAAGTTTCTGCGAATACAGCGCATTGAATAGAATATAAACACTGTACGACCACACTTTGTGTTTAAATAGAAAGATTTTTCTCACCTGAAATCTTTAGTAAGCAAGGCTACTAAAATGTAAAACAATTAAGTAGGTGATAGGTTAAATACTTGTTGCAAATAAACAGGCATTTATTTTTGTTGGAAATAAAACTTTGATTTGTATTATGGACGGATCGATTTGGGAGTCGATTATCGATGTTCAATTTATTTGGTGGCATAATGGCCCCCTCACTAGTTGTTCTTTTTTTTTGGTAGTTGTTTCGGGAAAAGCAATATGGCTGGTTTATAGGTTATCGTGTGTTGATAATTAAATAGATTTTAAGCAGTAATAAGGGCATTTATTTATTTATTTATTTATTTAATTTATGGCATACACAACAGGTAACAATCGTAGCTTATGCTAAATAGTAGCCTATACAATTATCAAATCTAGATCGAAACCCAAAAGCGTGTTCACACAGCATGACTAAGCATTAGCACGTAAATAAATATTATTACAATTGAAACAGGTGACAGACATGACTGGACATCTCAGTTCAAGATTTCTTTTACCTTATATCTAAACGCGATGTGTTTACTTATACAAATATCCAGCTCGACGTGTTCCTGTGACAGTTCATTGTACAAGCGACACATCCGAACTAAAGGGTTATAATATGAGGTATTGTTTCTATAAGTTTGCAGTTTAAAAAGTCTCTGTCTATTTCGCAAAAAAGATCTAGTGTTGAAATTAACCATTTTAAGAAGATTGGGGCAATCAAATTCAGAATGAACAATTTTGTGCAAGTGAAGGAGGTCTTGCTGCTTGCGGCGTGTTTCTAGAGAAGTAACTTTGAAATGACTACGCCTCTCTGAGTAGGAAACTAGTCTACGACCTACACCTGAGCGAAACGCTGCTATTTTGAGACATTTATTCTGAATGTTTTCGATATTATCGGAGTGAATTGTATAATTAGGAGACCATATAACACAGCCATATTCCAGGCGGCTTCTAACCAGACTATTAAATAGGTAAATTAAACTGTCAGGATTTCTAAAGTACATAGTTGATCTTGCTATAAAGCCCAAAGTTTTTAAACTTTTCATTGCGATATTCTCATAATGCTCTCTAAAAGATAATTGTTCATCAAATGTGACTCCCAGATCCCTGACAGCTGTGGTTCGTTTAAGAGTCTGACCGCTCAGTTTATAATTGAAATAAATTTTATGTTTCCTTTTTTTAGTAAAAGATATTAACTGACATTTTTTAGGGTTCAAGTGCATGTGATTACGCAGACACCAGGCTGATAGCAAGTTTAAATCATGTTGAAGAGTTTGACAGTCATTTTCGTTACCAATTTTATTAAATATTTTTAAGTCGTCCGCGTATAGAAGAGATGGGCAGTTAAGACGACCAATAAGATCGTCGATAAAAATTATGAAGAGTAATGGCCCGAGATGGGACCCCTGCGGCACACCCGACGTGACTGTGATTGGTCCAGACGTATATCCCTTAAGAGCTACCAGTTGACTACGCCTGGTAAGATATGATGAAATCCACCTTAACAGGCTGCCATGAAGTCCATACCACAGATTAAGCTTCTGACAGAGCAAATGATGATTTACCTTGTCAAAAGCCTTGGTGAAATCCGTGTATATGGAATCAACCTGACCACCTTCAGCAAACACTGTACAAAGATAGTTTTTGTAATCCATCAAATTAGTGACAGTAGACCTACGTCTCATAAAACCGTGCTGATTTTGAGAAAGCAAGGGGCTTACGTGGTTATATATATACTCATATACGACTTTTTCGATCAGCTTAGCTAAGCCTGAAAGGATACTAATTGGCCTATAATTGGAGCAGTCCGATCTATCGCCTGATTTGTAAATTGGAGTGACATGCGCAGTCTTCCAGATTACAGGAAAAGTTCCTTGCCGAAGAGATAAGTTGAATATTATCGTTAAAGGCGAACACAGCTCTAGAGCACACTCTTTAAGGAATTTAGGTGGTATGCCATCTGGCCCCGCCCCCTTACTTGAATCCAAAGCCTTTAATTTAATTAACACCTCTTCAACTGACAAGTTAATATTAGAGAGACATGAATTAGTAGCCGGGCAAGTATCAACATCCAATGGTGGCTGTGTATTGGGCTCAAAAACCGAACCAAAAAAAGAAGAAAAAAGTTCACACACATTCTTGCCGTCAGAGGCGGTCCCATCTACGTGTTTCATAAATTGAGGAATGTCCTTAGTGCCCTTTCTACTATTGATATATTTCCAAAACGGTTTTATGTTATCCTTAAGACACTCCTCTACCGACGAAACATAAGCTTTATAACAGTTTTTTATCATCTCTTTACAAGTGGTGCGAATATGTGCAAACTGATTATAATCTTTAGGGTTTCCATATTTTTTAAACTTTTTGTGAAATTTTAATTTTTCCCTTAGACGCTTAATTAGTTGAGGCGAATACCAACCAGGAAATCTATCATTAATATTGGTATTCTAATAAGGTGTATATTTTTCAATTAACGAATTTAGTACTTTGTAAAACTTGTCAACTACAACGTCAACGTCTCTGCTGGTCAGTAATAGCGGATGCTGTCGGAAACGATTGGTCGCATTGCCTGCTACTACCCTTATCAGTTATTTGCAAATCATCACATGACATATTTGTTGACTCCTCGAGCTCTTCAAACTGGTTACGAACCGGTGTGCTGTCGTTTCTCCTCCTAGTAATATGCGCACAAGAGTGGCATTTGGAGCCGTATTACTCTAATTAAGTGTATTGTGCAACCTGTGTCTTGTGTGTGTGTACGTCGTAAGCGAATCGCATCGGGAGTACAATTCGCCATCCGTGGTTGGATGTCGGCGTCTCCGCTGCTGGAGAAGACAGGTATTTCCTCGGGGGAAAGTGCACTTGGGGTAGCCGTTGGGTGTGATTAGGGAACCCGAGAAGACCCGGACTCGGATTCGGGCCCCATCAGACCATATGGATCCCGTTCTGGACGGCGGGAGCGGCATGGAACTGTGAGTGGATTTTGTAGATTTTAAGGTGTAACCTAATTTTAAACGGTAGCAGATAGTGTGTGTTGTGGGTTTCCGCAACATTTTGGTAGCAGAGCGTGGTTACTACCGGACCTCTAGGTTAATCTTTCTCTCCCGGGTTATTTAAGCGGGGCGTGAAAAAGCAGTTATGCAGGCCGCCATAGTGTGAGCGTTCGGCATAGCGTGGTAGCGCTGTGATGAACGCTTTCACTTCTTGGGCTTCACTGGCTGCTTTTCATCAGGCAGGGTGAAGCCATTATGGCGTGTCACAATAAAAAAAAAATAAATAAAAAAAAAATTGGTATAATTTTGTGTATTTTGTTAGTTCGTAATAGGTTAAGCTCATTTCGTGTAAAATCGCACTTCCGGGACAGGTGCGGTTGAATTGTAAGGTTGGTAGTACCGTTGTATTTGGGCTGGGACATTTCTCGGAACGTTAATTGTTATTCAATTTCTTTCAATTGAAAGCATCGAGTCGATTCGGGATAATCGATTCCGTGTTTTCGTTGACTCGTTTTAATTTTGTGTTTAGGTTTATTTAGTTTAAGTTATTTATAATGACAGCGTCACGGCAGGAGTTGGCTCAGCAGCTCCGGTGGTTCACCGGGCTGCTTGCATTAATAGATCGGCCTAACCGGGAGGACGCCTTGGAGACGCGTTCGAAAGAAATGCAGGGTCGTTTCTTGTTGGCCGAGCGGTCGGTAACCGCTCTATTGTCAACCGACCCGGTCGGGGAGAAGGAGCTGGCCCTCCACGCCCAATATGTCAAGGATCTGGAGCACATCCAAGACATCTACGATGAGGTCCTTCAGCGGGTGAAGGACATCGAGCGACTGCGGGAGGGGAATCCTATTGCGCGCCCCGCTTCGCTCCACACCCAGCGCCATGGGAAGATTGGGTGCCCTGGAGGTCCCGCATTTCACCGGATGTATGCGGGACTGGGCTGGATTCCGGAACATGTTTTTGGCCTTGGTGGATACTCGGAAGGATTTCACCAAGGCCGAAAAGCTGGCATATCTCCGTTCCTTCCTAGACGGAGAACCCAGACAGCTCGTACAGCATCTGGAGCTGCAGGATGCGAGCTACGACACCGCCATGCAGCTGCTGGAGAAGCGGTACGAGAAGCCGCGTCTTCAGGCGGACGCGCACGTGACCCATCTGCTGGGATTACCGAGGGTCAACCATAGGGCTCAGCAGCAGGGCGCAGCTGATCACTCCGCTCACCGTGTCCTTAAACGGGTTAAGGACGCTCGGACTGCCCGTCGACCAGTGGTCCTTCCTTCTTCTGCACATCGTTCTGGCCAAGTTGTCGCAGGAGATGAGGGACAAGTTCGAGCGGAATCGACTGGTCCACAAGTATCTCGGCAGCGTTCTGCCCTCGATAGGGGAACTTCTGGAGTTCCTGGAAGAGGAGGCTGGCCTGCTGGAAAACCAGCTAGCCTCCCAGGAAGCTCCGACAAGTGCGCCGGCCCGCACTTCCGGAGTCTACGGCGCCCAGCCGCCACGCAACCCAGGGAAGGGTCGCGGCAGGCTGGTGGCTGCGGCCGCCATCAATCCCGGTTCTGGATGCCGGGTTTGCGGACAGCAGCAGTTGGAACAGCTATGTCCAGCAATTCTCGGGCTGCCCACAAAAGAGCGCCGAAACCTCGTTCGGACACGAGGATTGTGTTATGCCTGCCTGGGAGGACATAGGTATAATGAGTGTCCCCAGGCGAGGCCTTGCGATGTGTGCGGCGGACCGCACCATCGCTTACTGTGCACCCGTAGTGCTGAGGGCTCAGCACCGGTTCGGGAGAGGGGATCTCCCACGGGTGGCGGTTTGGGGCCGGGGTCAACTCCGCCTCCGGAAAGACGGAGTCCGCCACGGCCGCCACACTACAACCCCTCGTACACCCCGGCTCAGGTGAGTTGGGGACCGCCGGAACGGAGCCAGATTCTGGCTACAACCCGGCACCCGGCGCGACCAACACCAGGAGTTGGTGCCTCTAAGGGCCACTGGGTACAGGGAGCCCCACCTCCGGACCCAACACCCGGATACTCGTACGCGTATCCTCCGCCGCCGTTACCGGAACAACAACGACATGAGAACCGTCAACAGTTCTCACCGGTACTGCACGAGTACCCGAGGTTGGAATACCACCCACCCTATCACCGGTATGGTAGGGCAGCTGGATACGCACCACCCCGGATGGTGGCCTGCACGCGTCCGACTTACTGGCCGAGTCATCACGGTTCGACAGGGTCGGCTGCTGGCTCTGACGCGTGACTAGCCTGTGGTCGGGCTACGTCGGAACCGAGGACGGTTCTTTTGCCCATCGCGCAGGTACGCGTTTGGGGACCTAGGGGGGACTTCGTCCGGATACGAGCCCTCCTAGACACTGGGGCACAGGGCTGCTTAATTACTACGAGGGTAGCGAGGCGCCTACGTCTGGAGTGCGCGCCTCCCTCAGTTCCGATTCGGGGAGTCGGAGATACAGAAGTGGGGGGTCTGTCCGGTCAGACCCACATTTTCTTCTCTCCTGTGCATTCCGCTTCGATACGGATTGCGGCGGTCGTGATCGTACTCGACAATCTGCTGGGTTGGCATCCACCGACAGACATTCCGCGGGACGCAATGTCTGACACATCAGGTCTCATGCTGGCAGACCCTCATTTCGAGGAGCTGGCTCCGGTGGACCTCATATTGGGAGCGGATGTACTGGGCTGGATCCTTTTAGGGCCTCAGCGGATTCTGGGCCGCTCTTCGTTGGTAGCTATACCTACCATCTTTGGACACGTTTTAATGGGACCGGTTTTCGACCAGGAGACGCGGGATGTCTCACCTGTCGTCGCTACTACCTCCATCGCTAGGACGATGCAAAAATTCTGGGAACTGGAAGAGCCTCCCATGGTCTCCCGTCTGGATCCGGAGCATGTGGAGTGCGAAACCTTTTATAAGGATCACACACGCCGGATGGCGTCGGGTAGGATTGAAACTCGACTGCCCTTTATCGACTGTCCCCCTCTCTTGGGAAACTCGAGGGCGTTGGCAGAGAAACGACTCTTGTCCATGGAGCGTCGTATGTCTCGCGATCCGGTACTTCGGGAAAAGTATATCGAGTTCATGCGAGAATACGAGGCCTTGGGGCATATGTCGCGGGTGACTGTCGACTGGACAACGACAGATCATTTTTTCTTGCCTCACCACGCGGTGTTGAAGGCCTCATCTGGAAAACTACGGACTGTTTTTGACGGATCGGCACCGTCGTCGACTGGAGTTTCATTGAACCAATGTCTCTATTCTGGTCCGAAGTTACATCGGGACATTGTCGACATCATTTTAAATTTCTGAAGACACCAGGTGGTGATCGGTGCGGACATCCGGATGATGTTCCGCCAAACAGTAATACATCCTGCGGACAGGAGGTTTCAGTTAATACTCTGGAGGGAACATTCGGAGGATCCCATCACCGTCTACGAGCTCAACACCAACACGTACGGCCTGAAGTCGAGTCCCTTCATTGCCATCCGGTCACTGCTGGAACTGGCGGAGCAGGAACGGGCTCGCTTTCCCCGGGCAGCCGCTGTACTGACACGTGACGTGTTCGTAGATGATATCTGCACAGGGGCAGCCTCTCAGGAGGAGGCGCTCATCATCAGGAATGAGCTGATCGGACTCCTCGTGGCTGGTGGTTATGAGTTGAGAAAATGGTTATCCAACGAGCCACAGCTTCTGGTTGGGATTCCGGAAGATCACCAACAGAATCCTCAGCTATTCGAGGACGCAGGGGACCCGAACTCTATCGCCGTTTTGGGAATTAAATATCAGCCGGTTCACGATATTTTCACATTCCGGGTAGAACTGGAAACTACAAGAGTTTGGTCGAAAAGGACGATCCTTTCCACCATCGCTCGGATGTTTGATCCAAATGGATGGATCAGCCCGTGCATTTTTATAGCGAAGTGTTTATTGCAAACACTGTGGACACTCGGAGTCTCGTGGGATGAGCCACTGGTAGGGCTCTCACTCGACACTTGGCTCGCTCTGATCTCTACGATCGAGGCGATCAATCAGGTGGCGTTGCCGCGGCGGATCTTGCCGCGGGGCAAATACAGGGCAAGCCTACATGGCTTCTGCGATGCGTCAGAACGAGGGTATGCCGCAGTGGTGTATCTGCGAACGGTTGACTCGAAGGGTCGAGTCGCAGTCTCCTTGCTTCTGGCTAAAAGCAAGATGGCTCCCCTCAAAACTAGGCTGACAATTCCGAAGCTGGAGCTTTGCGGGGCGCATCTATTGGCCAAACTGTTGTGCCACGTGCACAAGGAACTGACGTCTACGGTGGACATCCGGAATGTCTACGCCTGGTCTGACAGTCAGGTAGCTCTGGCATGGCTACGCGGGGCACCCCACGTATTGGAAACGTTTGTGGCCAATAGGGTATCTCAGGTACAGAACTCGGGCATCGAAATTTGTTGGAGGCACGTTCCCGGCCCCTGGAATCCTGCCGATTGTGCCTCTCGGGGCTGCACCGCGCCGGAATTGGTGCAGCATGCCCTCTGGTGGAGTCCAGAGTGGTTAAAAGAGGGTTAGTCATCATGGCCGTACACCATGATCGATGGCTCCCTACGGATGCTCCCTGGAATAAAAGTTTTGGTGACAACAAACGAGTCAAGGCCAGATCCGAATTGGTTGACGGCTCGATACAGCAAACTGGACAAATTGCTAGGTATAACTTGCTGGATCCGGAGATTTCTACATAACTGCTGCCATCCAGACAAGAGGCAGTTATCACCCGTGGCGGGTGCTGAGGAACGCAGGAGTTCACTGTTGGCCCTGATACGGCTGGTTCAAGCTGACCGGTTCGAGGACGAACTGAAGATTTTGCGCGTCGGTCGCGAAAAGCTCAAGGGAGCGATCTCTCGGCTCAACCCATTTCTGGATGCGGATGGACTGTTACGCGTTGGAGGTCGCCTCAAAAATACCGACCTGCCCTTCGGTAGCCGTCATCCTCTGCTACTCCCCAAAGGAGGACCTTTGGTAGAACTGGTGGTCTCGGATAGACACCTGAAAAACGCTCACGCGGGGTGTAATGCGTTACTGGCGATATTACAGAGGGAGTTCTGGATTTTGTCCTCTCGGAGAGTGGTTCGCAGCGTGTTATTTAAGTGTGTGGCTTGTTATCGGGTGAAGGCCTCCACTATGCAGCCACAGATAGGGGATCTCCCTTCTGACCGGGTTTGTCAGACTACTAGGCCGTTCGACGGGGTCGGTACGGATTTTGCTGGACCGTTTCTGGTGAGAACCACAGCCTATCGTAACACTAGGGTCACGAAAGCATACCTGTGCGTTTTTGTCTGCCTGGCCACTAAGGCCGTCCACCTGGAAGTGGTTTCGGCTCTGTCTACGGAAGCCTTTGTCGCCACGCTGGATCGTTTTGTTTCGCGACGGGGTTTACCTTCTCTCATTCGGTCCGACAACGGTAACAACTACAGAGGCACTGCCAACTACTTAAAAGATGTGAACGATATTCTGGATAAAAATTGTAATAGCATAAGTCAAGCTCTCGCACAGCGGGGAATCACATG
The DNA here is from genome assembly GCA_947562085.1 of Eudonia lacustrata. Taxonomy (NCBI): domain Eukaryota; kingdom Metazoa; phylum Arthropoda; class Insecta; order Lepidoptera; family Crambidae; genus Eudonia; species Eudonia lacustrata. The sequence goes on along the minus strand of OX387318.1, from coordinate 11,646,706 downwards.
GCGATTTAGTGTGCCAGCCTGTCCCTACTGGGGCGGGATATTTGAAGCCGCGGTAAAATCGGCAAAAACCCACTTGCGCCGGGTAGTCGGGGAAACTACCCTCACGTATGAGGAACTTACAACTGCGTTTTGTAAGGTTGAGGCGGTTCTCAACTCGCGTCCGCTTTGTCCACTCTCCTCTGACGCAAATGACATGGAAGTCCTGACCCCTGGTCATTTTTTGGTCGGTCAGCCACTCACTGCCCTGCCTGAGTATCCCTGGAAGGATGAACGCAGACACCGGATGTCTCGTTTTCAAATGATACAACAAATGAGTCAGGACTTGTGGCGTCGTTGGTCACTGGAGTATCTGCATTTATTGCAGCAGCGTGTAAAGTGGACAGACCGGACGTCGCCCCCTTCGGAGGGGGATCTGGTTTTATTAAAAGAGGCTAATTTGCCATCGTTATTTTGGAGACGAGGTCGCATTTTAAAGTTAATCTGGGGCGCGGACGGGACTCCGCGTGTGGCGCAAGTGTTGGTTGATGGATCGGTGCTAAATCGCGCAGTCGCGACCTTAGCTCGATTACCGGTTGACTAGTTTAAGATTTCAGGCTAGAAAGCGGTACGTCCGCTTTGGGTGGCGGGATGTTGCAAATAAACAGGCATTTATTTTTGTTGGAAATAAAACTTTGATTTGTATTATGGACGGATCGATTTGGGAGTCGATTATCGATGTTCAATTTATTTGATGGCATAATGGCCCCCTCACTAGTTGTTCTTTTTTTTTGGTAGTTGTTTCGGGAAAAGCAATATGGCTGGTTTATAGGTTATCGTGTGTTGATAATTAAATAGATTTTAAGCAGTAATAAGGGCATTTGGAGCCGTATTACTCTAATTAAGTGTATTGTGCAACCTGTGTCTTGTGTGTGTGTACGTCGTAAGCGAATCGCATCGGGAGTACAATTCGCCATCCGTGGTTGGATGTCGGCGTCTCCGCTGCTGGAGAAGACAGGTATTTTCTCGGGGGAAAGTGCACTTGGGGTAGCCGTTGGGTGTGATTAGGGAACCCGAGAAGACCCGGACTCGGATTCGGGCCCCATCAGACCATATGGATCCCGTTCTGGACGGCGGGAGCGGCATGGAACTGTGAGTGGATTTTGTAGATTTTAAGGTGTAACCTAATTTTAAACGGTAGCAGATAGTGTGTGTTGTGGGTTTCCGCAACAATACTATTTCATGCGAGAAGGCGTTCAGATTAAGGAAAGGAATTTGATACCGTCCTTATGTTTCGAAAAGCTTTATTTTCCCTATTAAGGCCTCACAAATTACATCAGTGTGGCTGTTATGAGACCAATGCTTATAAATTATGTTGAATTTAACTACACGAAATAAAAAAGTGAAACTTTCACGTTTCTCTTGTAAAAATACAAAAAACAAAAGGATTTAGTACAAATGCAATATTAACAAATATTTTTGTAAGCGTTCAAACAGCAGTCACTTAAGGATAATTAAACTGAATGTTTATTTTAGAAGATTAAATAATAACAAATGTATCGCAACTTTAAAACCATGAACATAAAGTATAATTTGCTGCTGCTGCTGCTGCTTGCTGTATAATTTATATAAATAAAAATCAATTGCTACATTGTAGGAGTTAATCCATGATCTAGAAGGGACCCTCGGGGACGTAAGAAATACAAAAAATTAAAGGACATCAATATATCACACATTTATGGCAGCGTTTATACAGCAGTAATTTTTATTAAGCAGACTAAATATAAACAAATGCAACGCAACTTTAAAGCCATAAGCTGTGATGTTTTAAGTACCGTAAGTGATAAAAACTAGCAAAAATATATTCAACAACGAGAGCAAATTTCTCTCGTTTATATTTATGGCACTTGTCCATCGATATACTACATCTAGGTACTTTTTGCTAGTTATTAGTGATATTTAAACCACCACTGTGATGTAGTGGTTAAGACCACCGGTTCAGACCCAGAGGTCCCGGGATCGATTTCCAGTGGTTTCATGTTTGTGTACTCGGTTTGGTTGGTGGTAGGGCTTGTTTGTCGCCATAACATCAATGTTTGCAGCATTGGTTTGCAGCTAGAGATAAGTAATTAGCCAGTGCCTCAGTCAGTAGTCGAGGGTTTACAGTGCTTACCCGCAACATTTACATATATAAAAAAAACCGGACAAGTGCGGACTCGCCCACCGAGGGTTCCGTACAAAATTAAAAAAGGACTAAGTAGGTACGCACTACTTATTAAGTATGCATAACAGTGCAAACTGTTAGGTACTACATACACCAACGTTATTAGGTACCTACTACCTATACTTATTAAAAGGGGAAAAGGTATTTCTCTTTTAATCTTCGTCAAAAATCAAAAACAATACATCTTAAAAATAATAAAAAATCTGTTTAAGCTTGTTTCATACGATACCCCACATGACACGGTTAACTTACTTCAAAATTTGAACCCCCGTTCCTTGCATAAAGACCCTGTTTATCTTGTGATTAATTTAAATATGTATAGTTTTTTTTATAGTGACTTTTCCCTGTACTTGTATTATAATACGATATTACTTGCCAAACTTCATAGTTCTAGGTCAACGGCAAGTACCCTATGAATTTTGATTCCCTTGAGAGTGACGAAGTATACGTTTTTTGCGACATACACAGCCGTATCTTTTTTTTTCGGTAACTTAGAAGTTTGATTTTTTCACAGCTTCAAGGGACCACAAAGTTGAGTATATGGTTTTAATTTCAACTCGATACATAAATGCGGTCCCGAGATAAAGGGTCTTGACAGAGAGACAGACAGACAGACAGATAGACAGATAGACAGATAGACAGACATACAGACAGACAGACAGACGGATAACAAAGTGATCCTATAAGGGTTCCGTTTTTTCCTTTTGAGGTACGGAACCATAAAAAAGATTTCATAAACTTAGTTACTCCATCATTATCAAAACTACCTGTATTTGGTGGTAGCAAATTATTATTTATTCTGTATTTTTTTTTAATATAAAACGAAGAGAGAAACAAAATATACTGAAATGATATAATATAATCAATCACGTTTTCTTAGTTGTTTATCTTTTGACAGTTTACTTTGTAACCTAATTAACCCATTACTATCGTACTGTTTTATTGTAAGCAACTTCACTACTGACAATTTCGATTAATCTTATGTGACAATGGCAACACTCATCAACGCTATGGAATAGCACAACATAAAAAGACTACAGAAGGTAAGATTCTTACAAACGAGCTCTAGCAACGCACACATAGACATCTTCTCAAGGACGCGGAATCTCGCAACAACAGCACTTGGACTGTTCCGAGCTGTTCCTAGATCCGTGTCCGTGCAAGACTATCTATGTTTTTTTTTAATTTTTTTTTTGAGAGAGATTGCTGATTGCCTCTAACGACATTTTCAGCGTCACCGGGCTTTTTTGGTGGCGGCGAGGTACGTAAAGGGTACCTCAAGCCGTGTTGAAACGAATCACCTTCAGAGGATTTCTAGAGGGAACGGCATCGCACACTTAAAAGTGCGCGTCTCCGTGCTCTATTAGAGTCTCCGAAGGGTTCAGATCGGATCGGGGAGCGAAACCACCCGAGGGCGCCTCTAAAGGCACGGACCTCGGCTCGGGTAGACCGAGCCGAGGTCCGTGTCTTTGGAGATCGTCATTAGAGGTCGCCTTTAGGGGTCGAGGTGGAGGAGGAGAGAAGCGCCCAGGTACATGTCGGTACCTGGTATAGAGCGCGTGTGAATCGGTTCTACGTAGGTACCCTTGTTCTACGAGTACGGTGTCTTGGGCCTAAACTAGTGTGCATGTTTAGTGTATTCTGTAAATGTGTAGTGGCATTTAGAGGATCGGGCGGGGGGTCTATCTATGTGTGCGTTGCTCGAACGCAGTATGTATTAAGCTTACATTCTGTAGTCTCCTTATTTTGTGGCAAAAGTACCTCGTAATCGAATAGCGATGCTCATCTAAAAATATATCGATATTTTTTCCGATATTAAGATATTTTGATATAAGATCTATATTATTTAAGTTGTATTTTATTATTCGGTATCAAAATAAATTAGGAGGGATAATACTTTTTGTAAGAAAATACAGTAATAAAACAAATAAGCTTTTTTTTTAAATTGACAATATTTTTGTAGTAGGTACCTTAGTTAGCTTAGTTACCAATGATGCTTTGCTATAAAAAATACTTTATTTCACAAAAGTAATAATCCCGACGAAAAACGAAAACAGTCTCACTATCTTATCTAAAACAGTCTAAACGACGAAGAGATTAGTATTTTATTCCTTTATTTCTGTATGATAGTGATACTGTATATATAAGTGCAATAAATAAATTAATAAATAAATGAAATAATTATTCGTTAGTCCTTTCTTAGTATGAATGTATGTGGTATATACATTTATATAAAATGGATGTTATGTTATGTAAATAACAATGAATCTGTTCAGTTGACGTCGTCGCCAGTAAAGACGTGGGTTGTTTTGGACTATAACTTTAATATCAATTACCTTAGCACCAATTTTGACCAACTAAACAGATCGTCGCACTGTATTTATAAACCGTTAGCGCTGATTGGCCATCTCCTGCTCGCGACGTCAACCATAGATTTTAAATGATATTTATATACATGTTGAATTGTAAAAGAACAATCAACTTTGCAAAAAAATAAACAAACGTTACATATTGTTAGAACATAACTAACTACATCAAAGAAAAAATGAAGAAAGAATAAATTAAGATAACTAAAGACAAAATAAGACCTATAAATAAAAAATGTCCTCCAGCAGCTGTGGGCTCATGGGAACGGTTCCAAGAATGCTGGCAACGTTACCTCTTTGGATTGCCAAGCTAATACGTTGGTAGAGGTAGCTGCCAGCCTTCTTGTCTCCGGAGGCTTCAATAAGGCGAGCACTCAACTCTTTAACAAGCTAAAAACAAGCTTATATTCTGTACATATATAGGGTCTAACAACATCAATAAGCGAACGTTTAAGGGGAGCATCTATACATCACACTGAGCATGCTTACCAACTTTGGTCCAAAACTATAGGCTCGTTACCGAAATAATCAACAATACATTATCATAATTCATCAAAAAATACACCCTTTCCAAACCCGTACAGCTGTACTACACGCACATAAAGATAGCCATATGTATATGAATGTCGTACAATGGTTTTTCAATTGTGTGCGTGTATCTGTACACTATCTTTTTATTGACGCTTGCGTGCGTGTTAGTAAAGATACAGCATGTTTCATGGTGCGCATTATTTTAATTTATTTAGTTTGTTAGAAAACATGACTTTGAAAAATCACTATAAAACTGGAGCCCATTTTTTGTCATCGTATTCAGAATGATGTATAGATAGCGCCCTTAAACGTTCGCTTATTGATTTTGTTAGACCCTGTATATATCAGTTGTTTATACGAGTATATCGTTATTTGATGATTCAATTATGTCAATTTGATATTTTTTCACCAGCTCATTTTCATGTTCTTACTGCTGGGGCACGAGCCTTCCCTATGGATGGATAGGGAAAACGGGCCATGACTACCACGCAGGCCCAGTGCGGATTGGTGATTGTTAACGACTGCCAATGCAGCCGGGCTTGCCAGGAATGCAACGGCTTTATGTGCCTTCCGAAGCACGGGGGATCTCGAGTTGATATATTTTTAGTCATTTGATATGACATATCGACTATCGAAAGCTGATATCGATATTTTTTAAATATCGATATATATATGTCGCGCTTCCCTACATTCGACTCCATGAATTACTTTGTATAGAGTGTGATTACTATTTAAATACAGATCTGAAGTTACACCACTTACAAGTCCTGCAGTTCCGACCGAATCACCATTGTTTACGGTAGTGTCAATCAATCATAAGTTTATGGTGAAATTGTTATTTTCATTTGTCGCGGTATACATCATGTAAGTATGATTTATAATATACTCATAATAGATAATAATACCTACAGTAGAGTCCAATAATGTATAAGTACTTTCATACGATATAGTTATATTTATAACCGACTTCAAAAAAGGAGGAGGTTCGACTAGTATATATATATATTTTTTTATGTGTGTTCACGAATAACTTTGTCGTTTATGAACCGATTTTGATGATTCTTTTTTTGTTGGAAAGGAGATATTCCAAGGGTGGTCTCATGATAAGAAAACTAGGATCTGATAATGGCATCCCAGAGAAATCGAGGGGAACTTTCGAAAATTGTAGTGGCCACTAGTGCGTTTGTTAATGTTTTCATTAAGTATTTTAAAACACTACTATTTGATGAAAGTTTGGAGTCGATCTGATGATGGAGCCGAAAGACAGTCAAGGGAACTCCTCAACGATTTACAGCAATTACATGGTGTTTGGGCTTGATTAATTTGTGTTGATGAGAACTTTACACCTAGAGGGGTTGTGACTGTCATTAGGGGTCTAATGATGAAGACGAAGGACAGTCAAGGGAACTCCTCAACGTTTTACAGTAGCTACCTTGTGTTTGGTCTTAATTCATTTCTATTGATAAGAACTTTGCACCTATATGGATTATAAGTGCCATTACAGGTCTGATGATGGAGACCATAGACAGTCGAGTGAATTACTCAACGATTGTTACCTTTTGTTGGGCTTACTTCTTACGGTTCAATATGCCAAAATGTTTAGTTCGTACAAAAATAATACCAAATTAAGATTGACATTTTACATAGAAATACCACTACCTACTGTCGCATCCGAGAAGCATCCTTGTTAGGTCTACGTCTACCCATCATTAAAAATCGTAAAATAAAATAATTTTTTACCATAAAAAAACCGAATTAAAAAAAAGGAAACTTAAAAAGTAAAAACAGCTCTAAAAAGCAAGAAATAATATTGAAACCATGTTATTAATTACATAGATACGCATGTCAGTTTTGAAAAATGTCTACTGAAGTCGGGTGAGGCTTTTACAATAAAAAAGTGGAGATAATGGAACAACTTTAGAAGTTTAAATGAAACAAAATTGTCCCCCAGCTAACCACCAACCAACCAACTTCAATAGACATTTTTCAAAACTGACATGTGTATCTATGTAAAATTAATAACATGATTTCAATAGCAGAGCATTTCAATTGCTCTAAAAAGCAGAAAATAATTTCTGCTTTTTAGAGCTGTTTTTACTTTTTTAAATTTCCTTTTTTTTTTAGTCGGTTTTTTTTTGGATATACCCAATTCATATAAAAATCGCAAATCATTGTTAGATAAGCACTGAACATTATTTTTAAGTTCTTATTGTTATTTTAAAAAGTTACCGAACTGAACAAATTAAATGCATGCTAATGCAGCCGGGACCAACGGCTTGCCTTCCAAAGCAAGTAGGAACTCGACATAATAGGAGATTGCCACTTTTGTATGGGAAGTTGGGTCCCTGTGGAAAATTGTTGTGCCCTGAAGATTTTTGCTTTATATTATAGTCAAAACATAGTATATTCATAATTAAAAACAATTTTTCATATATTCACCCTGCTTTAAGAGATATCAATTTTTTTCTGTTAAAGAAATTGAGGTAATTATCTGACATTGACATTTCCTCCTAATTCTTGAAATGATAGATACCACCTACAGCCCATCTATCTATTAAACATCACCATTTGGGGATTAAATTAAATATCTCTTAAAGGTCCCACTTTATTTATATATATTTACTTTATTTATAAATCATTTATTTAGGTTATTATTCAAATCAGGCACACGATACCACAAAAGGGACCTGCTCCGTGGCAATCTCCTTTTTAGCCGAAGCCGTGGCACAAGTCATATTGCTTGCTTAGCATGCATGCTGGCAAAAAAGTACAATTAATGTCCCTACTGCTGTTGCACAAGCCTTATGGATGGAAAGTTGGAAACACCACAGGGGAAAACTGGCCATAGCGCGATTGCCTCTGCGCCTCCTCATCCTGATAATATTACTTTGCTGTATAAATAATAATCTTTAAAAAAATGGTTACTTAACCCACTACTAGAAATGATATGTTAAGCCAACAGTGCAAATACTCTTTGATGTAGGCAACTACACGAGCTTATACGACCGACAATTCCGGATTGTTCTCATGAGCGAGCTTACAGCTCCGGTAACCTATCTGGATAACGCTACGCAAAAGACCCTCATAAATATTCAATTCCATGCTGTAGGTACTTTAGTAAAAGATATGATATTTTCCGGTATGCGGTGCCCACTCGACTCGAGAACTGTTCCGCCCCAAGCGGCCATCAGTCCTGGGAGCTATGGTGTTCTGCCCACTGCCACTTGAACTTATTAACTCTTTGTTCTTCTGCGGATCTTCTCTTTTCTGATTCGATCACGATCACGGAGAAACCTTAGGGTTTCTCCGTGATCGTGATTATTATGATTGATTGATTGATTGATGATTGATTATGCTTAGGCATAGCCCTCTCCATTGCTCTTTGGGTGACCTTCACCCTCCTTATGAGGCCCATAGCGCGCGACCACGTTTCAGTCCCGTATATCATCACTGGCAAGACACACTGGTCATAGATTTTCGTCTTGAGTCATTGTGGTTTATCGGACGAGAAGGAATTTCATAGCTTACCCAACGCTCCGCTTAGATAAATAAATAAAACATAATGAAACGGTCATGATGCGCCGGGCGTTACGAAACTAAGGAATAGCAATGTCATAAATATTTCCTTCCCTAGACATTCATTTACAGAATTGATACCGTTCAAGAGGAACATGGCTTTGTAGCTGATGTAATGTATACATTTTAACCGGCATACGCTAAAGTGATATCTGGCCTAATTTTTAAAATCCCAGTAAAAAATGAGTAAAAAAATATTTTAATTAAACGGTTTTAAAAAAATTAAAAGATTAAAAAAATCAATGAAAAAAAAGAACTAAAATCGAATAAGAAAAAACTTTTTTATAAATAAAAGCGTGTTACATTGTGATTGCAAAAGAAAAATATTGTACAATGTAACACGCTTTTATTTATAAAAAATTTTTTTCTTATTAGGTATCAGTTTTATTTTTTTTTCACTTTTTAGTTCTTCTAAAAAAAATAAAATCTTTAATTTTTTTTTATCTTTTTATTTTTAAATCTTTATTTTCAATAAAACCGTTTAACTTAAAATGCTTTTTTACTCATTTTTTTATTTTCAAGTTTTTAGTTTTTAATTTTTAATTTTATTTTTATAAAGAAATATTACAAAAAAATGTAATTTAAATAATATGTAGTGTTAATTCCGCTAACTCACTCGTTTATACAGCTTGGATGCAGTACGCATGCACCGCCCTCCCGCCCGCAAAAAGTATGCACATGCAGGTGATCCAATGCGTGCAAGCGAAAATGCACACCAACACCGATACCCGACACGTGTTTCGCCCCTCCACGGGGCATCCTCAGGAGCTGTTGACTGGTCGAGAGCTGCGCACCGACTGTTACGGCTACGCAGCTCCCGGCCCCTTTTTATAAAGCGCCATCGTTTGACATTTGTGACGTACTACCCGCGACAATACGTAATAATGGGGATGGAACTAAATTTGTTTGGTCATTCAACAGCGCATGACTGTCATTATTATGTTTCATTATTTCTAATTGCTCCAACACACACAACCGAAAACTTTTATTACAAACATGCAAAATATTATAGCTGTTATTGTCGCACAAAGAATGGCCGGTATCAATTAGATGTTTTGCGAAATGTGATTTATCTGGATGGCCATTCCTATACGCGGCAATATGTTCCTTATATCTAATGTCAAAATTTCGGCCTGTCTGACCTACATAGACCCCATCACAGTCGTTACAAATTAATTTTTTGCGGGCGGGAGGGCGGTGCATTCGTACTGCATCCAAGCTGTATAAACGAGTGAGTTAGCGGAATTAACACTACATATTATTTAAATTACATTTTTTTGTACTATGGATTTCCGCAAAATAAAGCCTGATTCCATTAATTATCTAAAGAAATATTATAATAATGAAGCCCTTTCATTTGATACCCATATTGAGGAAGTAGTAATGTATGACATGCTTACACACCCTCATACCATTCAGCCCTCGGCACGTGCTCACCTTGGCATTGGGTCATCCATCTAATCCATCTAATCAAAGACAGAATCCACATTCATAGCAAACGAAACGAACGAACGAACGAACTTATTTTCCCGATAGAGTTCATATGGCCATCTTTTAGGTCCATCATCAGACCCTAGTTACCATCTAGCACCAAAGTGACGACCTCCTTGTTCGAGTGGTTTGTACACAGGTTTACATGGTGTCGCCATCTCTGAGGTCCCGGGTTCGATCCCCAGTCGGGCCAATTTAGAAATTATTGTTTTTCTAAATTGTCTCGGGTCTGGGTGTTGTCTATGAATAATAAGTATGTATTTAAGTATTTTTAGTATGTTTATCCGTTGTCTAGTAACCATTTAACGAGTTTCATAACGAAGCTTCTCTTGGGCTAGATAATTGGTGTGAGTGTAGGAAAGTTAAAAAAAAAGTACTCGTCAAGACGGATTAAAGGAGCCCAAACTCAATGGGGTTGTGTCGTTTAACTACCGAGTTCTTATGGCCACCTTCCGGTTCCATCATCAGACCCTGGTTACCATCTAGCACCAAAGTATTCGTCAAGATGAATCATACGAGCCCAAACTCGATGGGGTTGTGTCGTTTATCTACCGAGTTCCTATGACTACTTTTCGGTTCCATCATTAGATCGCTCCATGTCATAATAATTTTGCATTGTCATCCGATTTACACATGCATGCAAAATTTCAGCTCAATCCGTCAACAGGAAGGGGGTCAAAATTCAATTACTAGATTTGACCCAATTATGTAAATAAACAAATAAATAAATAGGGCAAGATAAATAAAACCGTTTAAAAAAGATTTGCTTTTGCTTCATTTTATTTATATACCTACCTAACTTATGATAAATTTTATTTTATTACAGATATGAATATGCGGATCCCACATTTTTGTAAGAACATTGAAGTGACAGAGCTGAGCCTACATGAATTGAAAAATTGCCCAATAGTGATTGATGGGCTTAATTTTTTTAATCATATAGCTACTTTTAATGACTTTACATTTGTTTTCGGGTGTGAAAGTGATAAGTATGCTGAATACCTGAAAAAGAAGCTAGGTTTGTTCAAAAAGGCTAATGTTAAATGCTATTTTGTTTTTAAAGGAGGCTTTGATGATATTAATTATATAAGAGGAAAAAGACGAAATGATAAGCCTGTATTCATGAAAGAAATATACAAACAAGTGCTCGATGAAATGAAGTTTGATTATGTGGTTTGTGAATTTGAAGCAAAAGAACAATGTATTGCCCTAGCTCAAAAGTTTAAATGTCCAATTTTAAGTTTTGATATTAAATATTTTTATTCCGGTGTTCCTTACATACCATTCGATAAAAGGTTTTTAAACCAAAGTATAGAGTTTAACGATAGTTTGAGTGCCATACAATGTGGAATATTTAGATTTGAAGAATTTATGACAAAATATAAGCTGAACAAGGATAAGTTAGCTACTTTCATTGTTTTAAGGGATGAGGAAATTTTTCCAAAAGGCCACTTCCAGAATGTTTTTACAGCCATAAACTTAATATCCGTGTCTTGGTACAATCTGAACTTGTATTTACTACGATGGCTGTCAAATAAAACAAGTGATCATATCATATCTGTTGTACGGCAATCCATTAGCTCTGATGAATTTGATAACTTTTTAAAAGAGAAAAATCGAGTTATGGAACTAATATGCAAGAGTGTGACTCCTGAACTACCCGTCCAGTATGTAATGAACGGCAACCATATTGATTTCGATGACAGTGATCCATCGTGGTTTAAAAAAGGAGTAGTGACGGGCCACATACCTATCCAATATGTTAATTTATTTCATTGGAATACAATTACTGGTTCCTGGTCCGTCGAAGATCGTGATGCAGAAGATGCTATGATGCTTTCAGTCGGCATTATTAAATATGCATTTAATCTTTTGACTAACTTCCAAAAAAAAGAATTAAAATTTCTGAAATTACAAGAATACAAAAACGAGGAGATTCTTATTGATGTTACTGATGCGACTGCAATTCAGAAACCGCCGTATGTAGCTGTTGAAAGTCCTTTTGAAAATGGATGGGCACGGATAAAATCTTTGCAATTATTTGAACATTTCCTCGAGAAATCGATAGAATCGTTTGATTTCAGCATTATTACCTCGTTGCCGGATGATGCCAAACTTTTGGTTATAGCTTTAGTATATTTCTCGCATCACAAACCTGAAGATACTACAACTGAAGTATGCAGCGTGTTACTTTCTCACGTAATGTTGGGTGTAGTAGCTGACAAAGCTAACAATAACAATAGAGAAATAGCTCCAAAAGTTACCACACCTACTTTTGATTTCACGCCTAATGAAGAATTGGTCACAAACAATGATAGCATGACAGCTAAAGCAATAATGTATGAATATTTTACACTTTCAGATATGGAAACCTATGAGATTTTAAATCGTAAGCTACTCCATCCATTAGTAGAGTTTCAACACTGCCTTCATCAAATGAATTTTCTAAATAATCTATGTGGATGTCCCTACAAGCCGACGGTGTACAGCCGAACATTTAACGGCACGTTTATTTACAAAATTATATATGACATAAAAGTAAACCATTCCGGAGAAACTGTGGAGTTCCTGAAGAGCAAACTGGCCCATGCTCCTACCGTTTTAGCATATTTTGATGGTTTAAAAGGGATCTATGAAGAAATTATGTCCCGTTGAGTCGTGTATACGACTCATGGGGACTTATATCTTCTATGGATAGGTACTATGTATTGAATTTTTGTTCTGCTGTGATTGCTTACATTGATAATAAAACTTGCATATATTTAAATCGTTTGCAGGGACACCGGGACAAATGTAACACTTTTTACTTCATGAGCAACAGTGACAAATTTGGTTTGAGTGTTGAAACCTGTTGTGTTTTTAAGGAAACCTAATTCAAATATCTATAAATGTATACAGTCAAAATTTTGTGAGTGATTGTAGTTTAGCGGCAATCACGGATTAAACAGAGGTCGTCAACTGTTACGATTGACCCAGAGTACCGGGAAACAAAGTTTTAAATGAAAAAAAAAACCACGACTTTCATTCAAATTGCTTTTTTTAAATAAACAAAGTTGTTTCATATGCAAATGCAACATTAAGTCTGGAAAATTAGGAACTAAATCAATAAACTTGCGGCTGAACCGCCTTTTAACCAAAAAATTACATTTATTCTTTGTCACAACACAAAAGCTTACATCAAATTACGTTTAAATCAAAGATTTAGTCAAGTAATTATCACTTTTACTAAAAACAAATTTTAAAAGTTTTAAATGACAAAAAAACCACGACTTTCACTCAATTTGTTTTTTTATTTATTTATAAAGTTGTTTCATATTCAAATGCAACAATAAGTCTTGAAAATTAGGAACTAATCAAGTACCCTGGGGTTGATTGTACCGTTATAGTTAACCCCTAAAATGTTGTTACAACTGTTCCTAACGACATTTTTCGAAAGAATACTCATAAATCAGAAATTTTCAAATCTACTAGACAAACCTCCTACGATTAATACTGTACAATACACACAGAATCAACATAAAATGCTCAATTTACTGAAAGTGTGTTGATTTAAAAGTAATAATACATTGTACATACAGCAAAAACTTCCAATTCCTTAACAAAAACAAAAACCGCGATCGTCGCATCCACACCACTCGGAGCACTCTGCCGACTGGCTATGAACTTGCGCCCCGTCACGGACGATGCCCATACGCACGCACACACCTAAACATTGCTTAGCAACCGAGATATTGCTTACTATTGACCCGTGTTACTTTTGCCCCCGGTCTCCTATCTTATGCAGTAATGTTTGCAGTATCGTTAACAACATCTAGTGTACACTTGTAGTAGTGTATTAGTGTACTTTTTATATGTATGCCTGTGGCAAACCATTTTAATAAACTTAACCAATTAAAAGGTTATCATATTTAAAATTGTTTTTTTTGTAATGATGATTAATGTTTTGTTAGCACCTCTCTGTGACTGTACCTTTAAAAAGACATTATGAAATACATAACATGTAAAATAAACGGTAGTGGTTAATATTTAGAATACATTATCGGATTCACTTGCGATATACAATACGTGAGGAGCTAGACTCTGTGATTGCTAAGGTTAAACAATTCAAAATAAAAGGCCAGTCATCGGATGGATATCTAAAATTTTATCAGATCAAGCTCTTCCGTGCTTCGGAAGGCAAGCAAAACCGTTGGTCTCGGCTGCATCGGTAGTCGTTTACAACCACCAATCCGTACATGGCCCGCGTGGCAATTCATGGCCTGTTCTCCCTACCCATCGGTAGGGAAGGCTCATGCCCCAGTATTGGAAATGTGAAATGAGTTGATGATGATACAATACAATACGTAAACGGGAACGAGAACGCAGTAGCTGATGCCTCATCACGTCTTGAGTCAATCCATTGTCCCACAATTAACGACTTCGCAGATTTAGCAGAACAACAAGAGTCAGACCCTGCGTTAGCTAACGTTTCATTTGCACTACAGGATTAAAATTTCCTGTCAAATTCCTTTGTTAGATTTTAACGAAGGAGTTTGACAGAAAATTTTACTCCACGACCACGAAACGACTCACTGTAGTTGTTTTACAATAAATAGTTATAGGTTTTTGACCAAATATTTATGTCTTTATACCGGGCTAGAATATTTGAGTAATAATATTAATTTTGAGTTAATATTTAGGTATTTAATTAGAGATTTTAAAATTATTTTTTTAACTTAAATAACGTGTATCGCATCTTGAAGTATATTTATTCCATTACAGTATGACAGGGAGCAGCCGTGGTATAAGAGCCATTGGTAGGAGATAGTTTCAAATGAAAGACAAACAACCAAACAACCAGACCATTTTTACCTATAAAATTTAGGAGAACAGCATACGAACCAATACATAATAATAAATCAAAATTTATATTATTACTCAGAGATTATTCTGGCCCGATAGAAATACATAAATATTCGGTCAAATACTGGTCAAGTACTGTGAGTCGTTTCGTGGTCGTGGAGTTAAATTTCCTGTCAAATTCCTTCGTTATATCCATAGATATTAGTAGTTTATCATTGAAAATTACCACAAAGATGTTAGTGCTCATATCGTGTATTTCTTTCAATAAAACATTTATCAAAGTAAACACACCCAAAAGTATTATTGTAGGCATCGCCCTAGCAAAGTCACAATTAGAGTCAAAGCTAATAATAATGAATAGAGTAATGCCAAAGAAAACTTAGAAACTGATTACGCACAAAAAACGGTCAGTTTGTTTATTCCAGTAATAATGGCTAGAGCACACCAAATGCAGTTCCGGTGCTGTGCAGAGCAGTTACAGTGCAGTTCATGAGTGGTGCAAGTGCGGCCGTGACACAGAAATACAAACAACTGCATTGCAACTGCACCGCAGCCGCACTGCAACGGTATTGCAACGGCACTGCATCGGCACTGCAACGGGATTGCAACTGCACTGAAACGGCACTGCAACTGTACTGCAACGGCACTGCAACGGCACACGCACCGCACTGCGCTCGAATTGCATGCGATGTGGCGTCTTTCGTAGAATATCATAATTCGCTAGTCTGTGCATACGGACTGCAACTGCGTTTGGTGTGCTCCACCCTTAGCAACAAGCTGCATTGTCCATTCCTGTAACGATGACGCAACCAGCCCATTATGGCAGTGTGTCAATGACGCGTCTGTGAGGTAACAAATTGTTATGGTGACATTGACACGATGCTGGTATACTGGTTAGATAGTGTTTGTTTTTAAATATTTTACTTTGCTTTTGGCCGAAGGTAGAAGCGTTCCTCACTCGGAATTCTTAACTACTGAGGCACTGGCTATCTTTCTCTTGCTGTTGGAACACCAATGCTACAAACATTTATATTATTGCAACATATTTAGATAAGATGGTGGTAGGGTAGCTAGTAAGGCGAAAAAACAAGCCCTACCACCAACCCAAATCGAGTCAACAAACATGTATGCAGGGAATCGAACGCGGGACTTCTGGGTTTGAGACCGGTGGTCTGAACCATTAGTGAGGAGGTGTTTCCATCCAGGGGAAGGAACTATGCCGGGTTATCAGTTAATGGTTTTTTTTCATATACCAAAAACATCTGTTTATTTTGTATTCTTATGGATATGGATTCTTTTATATAAATTGAATAATTCCTAATAACTTATTGGTCACCTATCCGATGACCGGTCTTTGCAAAAATTACTAAACTTCAGCGATCGCAGACCGAGCGTGTTTAGGTACTACTGCGCCTGCGAGCTTCTCACCAATATGGCTTTTGGCTTTTTAATAGTGGCTTTGGCAGCCATAGAATTGAACGCGGCCCGGCTCGCGTGACCCCGGTGAGAGTTCTAGCACAGAATAAATAATAAGTTCAAGCTAGTTTCGCGCCTAATCTGACTCCTTAAAATTTGAGACAGAGCAAGCGGAAATATTCTTTAACGTCTATGGATTAAGACTTATTATGATTTCAGTACCTGCTGAGCATAGATGTTAATATTCATTGACGATGATAGATGGATGTCAAATGTGATTTTTAGATTAGCACAGTGTTTATTTATTTTTGTTATTTGTTTGCTAGTTGCACTTGTGACACTGACCTTCATCAGTTTTCTATGTAATATATTCGGTATTAATATGTAAGTAATACTTTTTATAATCGTAATTCTTGACTGCTGATATATTCTAAATATTTAATTAGTTGTCATTAGAATAGATCGGTCCACGATAAATACATTTATGCAATGCAATTGAACTGAATATGAAGTAGTAGTGAGTTAGGTTATAATACTAGATCTACTGAACTAAATGAACTAATTGAACTAGATGAGTGATACATATCCTTAACTCCCACTGAACTATATCACTCATTTCACTTAAGTGAACGATTTTGCGCATCTCTGAGACAATTTCCGCGTGTGTGATGAAATCCGCACGATATTAAAAACACCCTAAGTTCGATGCAAAATATCTTCTTTTTATGCTAACTTTTGAGTTATTTTCAACTACTTAAAATTTGGTAGTGCGGTCCGGTGCCAAATCCTTTTTCCGAAATTTGGCCCAGCTGCCGAAAAGGTTGGCCATACTTGACTTAGAGCCATATTGTGTCAACACGAGGCCCGTACAATGTTCTCAGTAAGTATTTAAATTTAGCTAGAAACTACGCCCAACGCGTCCGGAGCATCTGGCACGTACTTGTAAGCACATTCCTTCTTAGTAACTTATCAAAAGAAAAATATTTTTTTTTTCGAAAAACTTGGAGTTTGCCTTCGGTCAGCGAGAGCAGCGTGTAAGCATCAGGCTATGTGAGCCGTCGTCGTCTGAGCACCGTCACACCTAATTCTAAGCAGTAAACGAAAAAGTAAGTAGATACCGTGTTCTCGTTTACAGAAGGCTCTTACTTATCTCATTTAAGACGACACCTCGGTTCGTGAATTTTCAAAAACGGCTGATCCTTACAAGCGCTGTCATAAGGTCGAAAATATGTAGTGCCTACCACAATTGAGACCGCTTAGAAAAAAAAAGAATTTTAAAATATTTAAAAAAATATATTGGTTTTAGTTATCAAAATATGGAGCCTCGAAATTACGAATATCATTATATTATCAATGTGTTTGAATGGTTTCCAAGCATATAAATTATGTTATTTCGTTGTAATTTTAACAATAGTTATTTTTGATGTTCGAGTAAAATTATACGATCGTGTGTTTGAGCTAGCAAATTCAAGATAAAGACATGAATTTACCTACAATAACATTTTAGAGTCGTTAGTCATATTAGGTATATTCTTAAACTATTCGACGAAAGTATGCATTGTTTCAGTGTGTTGCCTTGGCGACACATTTACAAAGACAGCTCTATTTGTAAGAAGTTACTTGAATTAGTTGAGTAACTAAAAAAAATTGTTATGTTAGTGTGGAAAAATAAAAATAAAGGACATCAACTTTTCGTCCTGAAAAAAAATGCTGTATTCGGTTAGAACCCGTCTAAGTATTTATTATTGTGGCACCAAAACTATAACTATAAGACCAATAATTATCCTTGGTTCTATTTGAGTTCGAATAATCGACATTTTCATATATTTTCGCTGGATTGACCAGAAAAAACATACAACAGAGCATAGGCTGCGCAGACCACACTCAAGTATAGACTATACTTGTCGTTTCTAAGCGATGCTAGCGCTATGTCTCCGACATATATATATATATGTATATATATATTAGCATGTTATAGTGAAGTATTATAGTGAAAGGGAAAAAAAAAATTAGTAAACGCGCAGTTTTAGATTTATATAGGCTTATACTTTGCTCTCTTATTTCCTAGCAGCAGTTACAACAAGTAGGTTTATAATTATGAATCTGTCCCTTTCTGCAAAGATACATTTCGGATAAATGACTTCCTCTGCTAATAATTTTGCACATGGGTACAAAAAATAAATAAATGAATAAAAACTGAAAAAAGAAAGCATATTATTGAACTTTTAGCGACCAATTCGATATCTAAGTGCTTTACAAATAAACAAAGAATAAGTCCGAATACTTAGATATTCCTTGTTTTGTTCCCGTCATGAAGAGACAAAACACGGAATAACTATTCGAAGCTTATTCTTTGTTTGATTGTAAAGTTTATTATGTCAAAGTTGTGTTTCATTAAGCGCTAATGAATCGTCATGCAACATAAATGTGGTGTAAGTAACAAGTTTAACACATTTTATTAAGTTTAATGAAAAAATTAAGCTAACGCCTTACGAGGATTACCTAATGTTAAATGTAGTCTTTAAATTTTTTATTTTAAGTAGGTAGGTAATCATTCACAATAAACTTACTTTTATTTAATTTACTGAAATTTCTGTTATAATACTCATCAGTTGTAGCGATGACTTGATTTCAATAATAGAGGCCGTTGCCTGACAGTGGGATAGTATAAAAGCTATTTACTAATGGAGCGATAGGTCAATCGCAAGAATACTTCCTTGCACTCGTTCACTCAGACACAGGTGCTAACCTGCCACGTCTGTTTCGGCCATTACCTGTGCAGGATTGGAAGGGAGCCAACCACATCGTGTCATTTGTGTGGCGCAGCTGCTGACACGGAATTGCACACACTGCTGGTGGCATGTAAGGAGTTTGAGCATTCGCGCCAAGATCTGCGGGGTCCGGTGGGACCCGACCTCTCTCTCGAGCCCAAAGCCAATGCTATGGTCTCCAACCTGAAGTCGTGGGAAGCAATTTTTTTAATATCTTAAGGTTAAGCACTTGGCCTTTATCTCCCCTGATGTTAAGTGGTGATAAGGCCGAAGGTGGAAGCGCATTTCACCCGGAATCCTCACCCACTGAGGCACTGGTTATCTTAATCTCTAGCTGCCGGAACCCAACAATGCTACAAACATTGATGTTATGGCGACATATCTAGATAAGATGGTGCTAGCCAGGCGGACAAACAAGCCGTACCACCAACCAAACCGAGTACACAAACATGTACCCCCAACTGGGAATCGAGCCGGGGACCTCTGGATGTAAACCGGTGGTCCTCACCACTAGACCACTGAGACGGATAAAACTACTTTCTGCGAGCAGACTATCGCTCGTAAGGAGGAAGCAGAGTGACAGAGGGAGGACGACCCGTTGTCGGGCGCTGCAAGGCGCAGACAGAGGGGTGACGGAGGTGGCTACACGGGCTGTTGCACCCGTCATGACCCGTCGTAGACTCGTAGCCTATCGCGCTTCCCTACACTCCCAGAAAACTAGCCTCCAAGGAGTGAAGGCGCATCCCTCGTACCAGGGGAGTTTGACGCCTTCGAAGAGGGCGAAGCAGGGCTTGATACCTTTTCAAATTCCTACTATAATTGGATCTAAGTTGTCTGAATAAAAAAAAATGTTTTGAATATAAGTACCGGTAAGCAACGTTATTTCTATAAAGGTAATTTGGCACCCGTAATGCAGGTAACTTTATCTAGAAAAGTATCGCTACTTTTTCGTTACATATTGTGCTTTAGCCAATTCGCGTAGAGCGGTTAGCTTATTTACCGGGAAAAATGCCACCCAGATAAGATACCAAGCGAACCGGTATTTTTTTATTACCGGTATCTTCGTTTGACAGAAGTATGAATGAATGAATGAATAACATTTATTGGTAAAACACGACACATACATAAAGTCACAATAAAAATAAAAAAAATAACAGGAACAAAATACCAACTAAAAATACAACCTTAGTGTAACATGTATGTATCGAGTCAACCAAAGGGCTCCGACTCAGCTTTTTTTGTTGCAACCAAGGTCACAACACTGATATTCTGCCGAAACCCGTGGAGAAAACGCGCAACGCGCCTCGCGTTAACAATTGTACTAATAATAACAAACTGCCTGGTACTAAAATCCGATAGTTGCAAGTAAAAAATATTAAGAGACAAAAGCCTGCATAGTGCTGGTATGGTGCATTAAGATAATTCAAAAAACGCCAACTAGAAAAACAAAATAAATGTAATTAAACTAACAAATAAAAATAATATAAAACAGCTACTAAGTGGATAGTTGAATGTTTAGCAGGTGAGATTTATAAGCACGCTTAAACAAATTCTTAGTTCCCAAATCACGCAGTGGGGGAGGTAGATCGTTCCAACACTTTGTAGCACTATATTTGAAACTGCCACGGAAAGCAGCAGTTTTATGTTCCGGTATTGAGAGAGGGTTGGTGCACGGCCTTACTCTTCGATTAGTAGAACGCCAGGTTAACTTGTCAAACAGGTACTTAGGATATTGTTTCTTAATAATATCAAACAGCATGCAAGCCAGGTAAAGTTTTTGACGCTCCTTCATTTTTAGGATATTAAAACTATTCATATAAGGTGTAACATGTGTTCTGGGTGGAACAACGAAGCAATACCTTGCACACGCATTCTGGACTCTTTGAATAAGATGCTGAGACCTTTCCAGGATACAGGGACCATATACAGTAATGCAATAGTTGAACTTGGAGAGCACTAAGCTGTCGCACAGTTTCACGCGAAGGTCAATAGAGATAAAGTCTCGTATCCTGTAGAGAATCTTCAACCGGTAGAAACAGGACCTAACACATTCGAGAATATGTTTCTCAAAACGGAGAGACTCGTCCATATGAAGTCCTAGATTACGCACCTCAGATACTCTTTCAATGCTTTCCCCCATTACACTTACGCTGATCGGATTACGTTCACTAATTATACTAGATATTTTACCTTTAGGACCCATTAAAAGATATTTAGTTTTTGCTGGATTTAATACAAGTATCTATAGCAATTTTTTACGGGATTCAAAGCCCTGGGCCGAAGGGCCGTATCGGCGTGCCCTTGAACCACCCACCATCGGCCACCGCAGCGGACCGCAAAAGACTCCAATGAGTACTTGTGGTTCCGCCAAGCGGAAGACGGGCTTATACCGTGTAGTTTAGTGGGTCGGACAGACCATCACCCAAACCCCTTATACACACCCTCGGGTTTGCTTCAACCCGGTTGAGACGGTATGGCAACAAATTTTACACTTTAAAAAAATCTATTAACTAACATTAAACCAATTTAAATGAATTTAATTGAAAAAGACAAAGTTTTTTTCAAATTGTAATTTGTTCGCAACAAATTTTGCGTAAAATTCTTTAAACCATAATCATCAATTTAAATTAAACTAAATGGGACCAATCATATAAAATCTTGTTTTAATAAAAGGAAAGATTAGACAGAATTATAAAAATCTGTTGCGTAGTTTAGGAGTTATATGCACGTACCTACATTAAACAAATACATACCAAGCCCGTAATACTGATGACGTGACTTATTCGATGACGTCCTCCTTCTGAAAGTCGGATAACAAGGTGGATAAAAGGGTACTCTAAAAAAAATTTCAGTATCATTTCTTTACAATGTCTTTTTAATCTAGAAAAGTAAGATAGCTAGTAATTACACTTGTTATCGTAAAAATTTCAAATATTATCCTAATTAATCATCAGCTGTTACTAATATAATATCGACAGACGGTGCTGCCAGTTTAAAAAAAACTATTTAGACATAATAAAATAAGTTACATACAATCGATGCTGAGGCTATGTATTCTACACACGGGATTACAATTTAACACGTTATTTTTTATTTAGGGAAAGCGCATGACTTCCATCTCACCTAACCTAAGTGATTAAATATCACTTACCATTTCCTTGACTAATCTATACTAGCTATACTAGCGAACTAACAACTCATCCCACCGGATTTTATACATATGTATGTATTTTGTATATTTCATTGAAATGTTACTGGATGCCAGCTAGGAAGCAAGTGGTATGTATGCAATTGATGCTTAAGTCAAAAACCGGCTGATGACCCTACTTCGGAGGAACCGCTACAGCAATGCCATAAAAAATGTCGCTTTCGTAAATGTGATCGAATGTCAAATGAAACTCGCACAGTGAAGATGTTCGGGCCGTCGCGTCGTCGGAGCACCGAAGCTTTGACAGATTTTAATTGCTTGCTCTACATGCAGCCTTTTGAAAAAGAGCAATTTTTTCTTTTCTAAGAGTGGCAACACTAGCTGGCAGGAAGCACTTTAAATGTTGACCAAAAAAGTACTGCCATCATAAAAAAAATACTATATTTTCATCATTTTGTATATTTATTTAAAAAAAATAGTTTCTGCACAATAATAAGTATAACAAATAAAATATCCTTAATTAACAATGTAAGTGTTGCTTGGTTTTGTTATCATTCACTACCGGCAATTCCGGATTAATCTTATGTGGTGTGGCAACACTCATCAACGCTATACCAAAAATCTTACATATTCGACTCAACGTTGTACTTTTGTATAAGGTGTGGTATTAATACAATATTGCAGTTACGAGTACTGTAATTTCAAAAGAATCGTGATTAAAAAACCAAAGAGAAATTTATGTTAATAAGGAATTAAAAATTTTCAATAATCGCCCATACCCATCGTGTAAGTATGCTTTCTACAATATTTGTGGTATTTTTTATTCTAATCATTATTGTTATATTAACATTAACATTAACATTAACATTAACTAGGCTCGGATAGCCCAAATTTGTGATCACCAACCTGCATTGGGAATACGTGGTAGATAAGCTAATACGATGTCTGTGGCAAAAAAATAAATACCCATAAATAGTTGCAATGACTTGATTAAAATGATGGAGGTCTTGGCCCAGCAGTGACACAGCATACTAGGTTCTTCCTTAACCGATTACAAATGTCCCTTAGCTGTGATCCCATTTCCATGGACAATAGCACGTGGTGGGATCGGGTTTTAGGGTCGGTGTGAGTTGACGACTTTTATTAAGGCCTTGATTTGAGCCGTGCTGTGTTTCATCATCATTTCAGCCATTAGACGTCCACAGCTGGACAAAAGCCTCCTCCAAGGATCTCCATAACGACCGGTTTTGTGCTGCTCGCATCCAGCGGCTTCACCAGATCGGTCCACCTTGTTGGAGGCCTGTCCACGCTGTACTTTCCGGTACCTACGCGGTCGCCACTCAATAACTGTTCCGCTCCAGCGACCATCAGTCCTGCGAGCGATGTGCCCTGCACACAGCCACTTGAGCTTAGCAACTCTTCGGGCTATGTCGTTAACCTTTATTCTTCTGCGGATCTCCTCATTTCTTATTCGATCACGCAGAGAAACCCCGAGCATTACTGACTGTGGTTTGTCTTTCTATATAACTATGAACCTACGGTAAATAAATAACACTTAATGGAAAGGTCGTGACGCACCAGGGCTAACGAAACTAAGGAACGCCATAATTATTTCCTTCCATTGAGGTTTGTGAACAGAGTTGATACGGTTTAAGAGGTAAATGGTTATGTAAAGCTATTGTAATCAATGCACTATAACCGGCATTAGCTAAAATGATGTCTCATTTTTAAAATCACATTAAAAGTTCCTATTTATTAAAAAAAAATATTTTTATTTCAGTTAAGAATATGAGGATTCCACGATTTTGTAAGAACATTGAAGTGACAGAGCTGAGCCGATATGAATTAAAGAATTGCCCAGTGGTGATTGATGGGCTTAATTTTTTTTGCTCTATGTTTAGCATTAGCACCATGTCATTTGTTTTCGGGTGTGATAGTGATAAGTACGCTGATTACCTTAAAAAGACGCTCTCTATCTTCAAGTATGCCAATGTTAAGTGCTATTTTGTTGTAAACGGAGGCGTTGAAGATATTAATCACAAAAGGGAAAAAAGAAATGATGTAATGCCTGTGTTTATAAAAGAGATATACAAACAAGTCCTCGGTGATATGAAGTTTGATTATGTTGTTTGTGAATTTGATGCAAAAGAACAATGTATTGCCCTAGCTCAAAAGCTAAAATGTCCAATTTTAAGTTTTGATATTCAATATTTTTATTCCGGTGTTCCGTACATACCATTCGATAAAAAAAAAATACACCAAAGTATGGAGCATGGCGACAGTTTGCGTGCCATACAGTGTGGAATATTTAGATTTGAAGAATTTATGGCAAAATATAATCTAAATAAAGATAAGTTAGCTACTTTCATTGTTTTAAGAAATGAGGAAGTTTTTCCAGAAGGCCACTTCCAGAATGTATTTACAGCCATGAATATAATATCCGTGTATGGTTACAAGCTGAACTTGTATTTACTACGATGGCTATCAAATAAAACAAATGATCATGTCTTATATGTTGTACGGAAATCCATTAGCTCTGTTATATTTGATAACTTTGTAAAAGAGAAAAATCGAATTATGGAACTTATATGCAGGAGTGTAACTCCTGAACTACCCGTCCAGTATATAATGAACGGCAACCATATTGATTTTGATGACAGTGATCCATCGTGGTTTAAAAAAGGAGTAGTTGCGGGCCACATACCTATCCAATATATTAATTTATTTCATTGGAAAACAATTTTTGGTTCTTGGTCCGTCAAATATAATGATGCAGAAGATTCAATGATGCTTTCAGTCGGCATTGTTAAATATGCATTTAATCTATTGACTAACTTCCAAAGGAAGGAATTGAAATTCCTGAAATTAGAAGATTATAAAAGCGAGGAGATTCTTATTGATGTTACTGATGCGACAGCAATTCAGAAACCACCGTATATAGCTGTTGAAAGTCCTTTCGAAAATGGATGGGCAAGGATAAAATCTTTGCGGTTGTTTGAACATTTCCTCGAGAAAGCGATAGAATCATTTGATTTCAGCATTCTTACCTCGTTGCCGGAAGATGCCAAACTTTTGGTTATAGCTTTAGTATATTTCTCGCATCACAAACCTGAAGATACTACAACTGAAGTATGCAGCGTGTTACTTTCTCACGTAATGTTGGGTGTAGTAGCAGACACAGCTTACAATAACAATAGAGAAATAACTCCAAAAGTTGCCACACCTACTTTTGATTTCACGCCTAGTGAAGAATTGGTCACAAACAATGATAGCATGACAGCTAAAGAAATAATGTATGAATATTTTACACTTTCAGATACTGAAACCTATGAGATTTTAAATCATAAGCTACTCCATCCATTAGAAGAGATTCAGCACTGCCTTCATCAAATGAATTTTCTTAATAATCTATGTGGATGTCCCTACAAGCCGACGGTGTACAGCCGAACATATAACGGCACGTTTGTTTACAAAATTGTATATGACATAAAAGTAAACCATTCCGGAGAAGCTGTAGAGTTCCTGAAGAGCAAACTGGCCCATGCTCCTACAGTTTTAGCATATTTTGATGGTTTAAAAGGGATCTACGAAGAAATTATGTCCCGTTGAATCGTACTTTCAAAATTCTTTACTTCTATATAAAGACTTAATATTATTTAGTCTAGAGAACCTCCTTTTATGCTTATTATAATCGCCTGTTTCAAACAACAACAGACCGTTGAATAAAGCAGGCGTATCTGTCTTCTAAAATAAATTATACACATCATATTGATGACGTCAAGGATACTATCTTAAAAAACCAATTGAATAATAATATAAATTAATTACGATTTCTTTGTAATCGATAAGTTATCTTTGTTTTCACGAAATTTAAAAGTAATCATACATCATATCATAGTTAACCATAAGCCGTTTTAATATAGCAGACAGTGCTGCCAGTTTCGTAAAATTTTTCATACATAATAAAAAATTAATTATTATTTATACATAATAATTAAATGATGATCGATGCCTATATTTTTGCTACACTGTGTATTGAAAACTCGATTATGATAATACTTTATTTTTTAGTACGGGGATTTGCTAGGCGTTCATCTCATATGATGGTAAATAACATAAAAGGACTTAATCGAATACTCTAGGTATGCCAAAAAAAAACGCATGATGCGTTTATTTCATACTTTGATTATTTCATGGATATAGTGTTGCTAATCGATGTTGTCTCTCGTTATTATGTTTTCATGTTGGTTTCTGTTTTATTAGTTATATTATTATGTTAAATCTAATTTTCCTGTACATACATCAAAAATACGATTTTCAATTCTTGTACACATTTATTAAAGTATTTTTTTATAAGGCTCTTGTTGTATATATTATCATCTTATTTTTATGTATTTTAACATCATATATAATGACTAACCGTCACACGCCCGCTTCGCTGTGCGAAAATTTGTGAATAAATTATTTTTATCATTTGCACAATCTCATGTTCTTACTAAGTACATACAAATTTTCATCAAGATAGGTGAAGCCGTTCTTGATTTATAAGAGAACATACTGACAGACAGACAGACAAAAATTTCAAAAAGCGTAAAATTGGTGTCAGTAAGTCATAAAACGAATATTTATCCCAAAATTTGTCAGAAAAATTGCATGTACAGACACAGCCTACAGATTTATATAGTAGTATATATACTGACTAGGCATAATCACTACATAGTATAAAACAAAGTCGCTTCCCGCTGTCCCTATGTATGTATGTATGCTTAGATCTTTAAAACTACGCAACGGATTTTGATGCGGTTTTTCTTAATAGATAGAGTGATTCAAGAGGAAGGTTTATGTGTAAAAATACATGCTGCATTGCATGCATAATATAATAGAGAAACACTTATAACTTAAGAGGTTTCAATTTTTTTTGCGCTTACATTGCAAACGCTGGCTGAACCCTATGAGATAGATCAAAATAATGTACTACAGTATTGTACACCTTAAAAGGGTCTACAAAAAAGTCCGCGATGGTATATGTCTATCTCTTAGGGATAACCCACAATAATCATTTTGTATCCTTTACTTTTTTACGAGAAATAATGGCTTATTTACGAAGCCATTTTAAGCAATACAGCATTAATCCTTATCCAATTAAGTACCTTAAATATATTGTGCATTTAATATAGATCAATATGGCCCTTTACAGCATGTAATTTAAATGAATATTTTCGAAGATATTACAGATTTAAAATGCAGGAACATCTGCATTATTTAATTTATTTAATTTAATTTAATTAATATATAAAACAAAGTCGGGTTTGTTCGAACACTTATAACTCGAGAACGGCTGGACTGATTTTCATGGTTTTTGATTTGTTGTATTTGTCTCCATCCTGAATAGCATAATAATCTATTAAAAACATTGGAAAATTGATGAAAAAATTAAATAAAAGAAAAAAATTTAAAAAAAATGTTCATGGGTTTAGAAAATGTCAAACATTAAATGTTCACCCGTCGGCCAAGGTAAACTCTACCCTAAAATTAAAGAACGTATTTAAATAAAGGTTTCGAATCGACAAGATATATACACAAAATTCGTTGATTTAAAAAATGTTAAGTGACAGTAATAAAAAAGGATTGACGTATATATTGGTGGTCAAATATTTATGCGTGCATTCAGAAATATATTTTGAGTAGACTAAAGAAAATATATCAAGCTACCTAAACTATACACCAAATGACAAATTAACAAATGACTAAATTAAAAAAAAAAACGTCAAATCAATTGGTCTCAATGAAAAATTTACATCGCGAAAGTGTTTATTATAATGCCGCGATCAAGAAGATCAAATCTCTCCCAACGTAGCCTTTAGGGTACGGAACATTGCGAACCAATTAACTGATGAAGAATGACAAATTTGTACTTTTTTATTTCTTTTTGTTTTATTCACTTGATAAGGTAGTGAACTTAATTAATTTTGTATTAATTGTATTACTTTCATAAATAAAGTTCAGCTAAACTGTAACACGACATTTATTGACTGTTAGGCGGTACGAAGTTCGCCGGGTCAGCTAGTATCTAATAAACTGTTGTAAGTAGTATACATAGAATTTATGAAAAAACAATCCTGGTCAAAAATTACGTATTGATGACACCTTGAGACAGAATTTGCTCTAAATTTTAGGACACAAATCGACTCCACGTAGTCTTGTCTGCTAAACCTCTGAAGAGAAGTTTATTTTATTTTGTATCTTACGGGTTAGAACTTGGCTTTCATCTCACCGAAGATGCCCGAGATGGAAGCGCACTTCACCCGGGATCCTCAACTACTGAGGCACTGGCTATATCTCTAGCTACCGGAACACAACAATGCTACAAATTATGTTACATATATATATATATATATATTGTTTTTTTACGCATATTTTGTTGCAAACAAATGACTACTTGAAAAATTACAAAAGTGTTGAAAGAATTCCACGAGCGGGATTCGAACCCGCAACACACATTTTCAACACTTTGTCTTTTTTCAACAGTTAGAGCCGCGTAGGTGCAAAGAAGTGAGGCAGGCTGCGTGCTGCGGAGCCAGCATCAGCGGCTAAGGCTGGCGGCCTAAGACGGCCAGAAGGTATTAAATGTAAGACACTTGAGACCATCGTCAGAGCCCCACAGCCCCGAAGCCGTGGCACAAGTCATATTGCTTGCTTAGTATGCATGCTGGCAAAAAGAGCAATTATTTTCTTTTCCAAAGTTGGCAACACTAGCTTGTAGGAAGCACCTAAAATGTTGACCAAAAAAGTACTGCCACAATTAAAAATACAATTATATGTTAACTTTTTTTTTTATTTCACCTTTTTGTGCCGGTACCGCTGTTGATGCCGATGCCGTTGTCGGTGTTGGTAAAGGGGATTATTTTAAAGTGTTTTTTGTCATTAGTTTGTATGCCTTGGTATTATGTAATACTTAAAATATCGGAAGCTAGTTATTTCTAAAAATAATATAAACCTCAAAGCAGTAGGTTTAAAAATAATAGATGCTAAGTTAAATAAGTTAAAATTTATATTAATAATAATTTATTTATTCTAGTATACTACGAACCCTAATGGTTGCATTTTACTGATAATATTATCAACAGTAAATTTAATTTACAATGAATGTCTGTACTGCTGTTGCTCAAGCCTTATATGGATTGAAAGTTGGAAACACCATAGGAGGCAACTGACCATAGCGCGATTGCCTCTGCGCCTCCTCATCCTGATAATATTACTTTGTTGTATAAATAATAATCTTAAAAAAAAATAATTTCTTAACCCACTACTAGAAATGACATGTAAAGCCAACAGTGCAAATACTCCTTGATGTAGGCAACTACACGAGTTTACACGACCGACAATTCCGGATTGTTCTCATTACAGGAATAATATCCAGATATTAGGTAGTGGACTTAACGTTTCCACGGGGCAACTCGCTTGAGACATAGTCTTAGTGTAGGAACATACTATGCCGAAATTACGCGACCGAAGTTCGGCGTTTTCGGCCTCAGAGGTTAAAGGCGTACGCTATAACGCAACGTAATTTCGGTATTATGTGTCGTCAGTAATTCAAATAGCATTGCAGGCGTAATCATGCCGAACTTCAGTCGCGTAATTTCGGCATGCTGCGAAGCTCGAATCGAGAATGCGAGCTGCGAATATCACCGGTGATGTCAAAATAAAAGTAACATGAAATACACTAGGAAATATAATATTTATTGCTTATTTAACAATTTGATTATTAAGATAAATATCGTTCAAGAATTTTTCGAGTCAAAAATAAGTTACCAGTGTTCTTGAATCCTACTAATATTATAAACGCGAAAGTTTGTAAGTATGGATGGATGTATGTTTGTTACTCTTTCACGTAGAATCTACTGAATGGATTTGGATGAAATTCGGCATACAGATAGTTTATAACCTCGATTAACACATAGAATAGTTTTTATCCCGATATTCCCACGGGAACGGGAAACACGCGGGTGAAACCGCGAGCGGCCGCTAGTAAGAGAATAAGGAGCATTTGTAATTGATATCCTAATCACCTGTTCAAAAATCGCCCTTCTTGACTTTGATGATTCCTTGTGCGAGTTAGTTTGCTTGCGCAAGCTCGTCTGACACCTTTTTATAACCTAAATTTAACGGCTGGTAGGGTTGTCAGTATAAACTTTAAGTCGTGTATAGCAGAGTTGTTCACATGTGGTGTGGCAACACTCATCAACGCTACGCAAAAGTCCCTCATAAATTTTCGATGTCATGCTGTAGGTAAAAGATAAGATAAGTAAATGATATAAATACAGTATCTCAGTCAAAAGTACAGCAGTTCCGAAGAAATCCAAAGTGATAATAAAATCAATATCGTACCACGATAGCATAATTGGTGGTGCACCTGACCCGGCATGTCATGGGGTGCGGGTTCCAAGCCCGCTCGTGGAATTTTTTAAACACTTAAAAATTGTAATTTGTTCGCAACAATATTTGCGTAAAATTATATGTAAACAATCACAATTAAAATGCTATCTTATTTAGTTAGTTGTTTTCTTCTTTTAGTGGTGATTTAGTTTTGGTTGGCACTACATGACAAAAGACTGCAAAGGGTTGAAAAGTCAGTATAAATTAAACACTAGTACAATTATATACCTCTCATCGTCCAACTTCAATAACATCCACTAACATGTAGTTACATACCTAATCTAAGTCCACTAACGTTTCTACAATACAATTTTCTTGATACAATTACTGTAAGGTAAAAATGTAGCTAATTTACGAAATCTAGAAAAAACTGCATTCGTATAATGTTAAAATCTATATAAGGATGTATGTAATTTTACAAAATAATTTTTGACAACAAATTTTAATAACGAATTATGTAATAATAAAAAAAATGAGCAGCAGTTTATAATTACTAATATTATATAGAGGAAAGCTTTGTATTTTTGTATTCTTGCATTTTTTATGTTTGCAACGAATAAACTCAAAAACTAATGAACCGATTTAAAAAATTCTTTTACAATTAGAATGCTACATTAGCGCTGAGTAACATAGGCTATATTAAAAAGGAAATGTCCACCCGTGCGAAGCCGGGACGGTTGCTTGTTAATTTATAAAAGTATATTTAACACTTGACAACGACATATTATGACAGCGGAGTCTTACAACTTTTGGCATGAAGTTTGGGGGTTAAAGTTACTCGCGTCCGTAGGTTTACCCTTGAGACCCTACACGTGACCCCTGGGTGGTGCTAAATGAATGACACTGTCTGAGTGGTAGAGCCACGCTGCGTTGCAGCACGAAATGGGCCGGCTCGCCGGCGTAATACCACCCTCTCACAGAATATCGGCGTGAAACAATGGCACTCGTTGCTGTTGTGTTTCGTCCGGTGAGTAAAAGTACCGGAGGCCCATCTCTCACCTCTCCCCCCTCCAAATTCCTACTCCCTCCTCAAGGCCGGCAACGCATCTGCGATTGCTTTGGTTTTGTGGGTGTCCATGGGTGGCGGTGATTACTTTCCATCAGGTGACCCGCCTGCTCGTTTGCCTCCTTTTAATAATATATATAATATATGTTATAAAAAAGTTGTGGAGACTCCTTTGGGTCTGCGACCAGTGGTTTAAACTATTAGACCACAGAGGCGGTTTGTCGCAGTTTCGACAGTCGATGTTGTATCTGTCGAACTTCAGGCTTAGGGTAGCTTCGAGGAATTCAAGCGGTACGCGAGGAAAATATCAACAATTAGGATGACTTTATTTGCCTTGCGCTGTAAAATGAAGTAATTCTATCAGTGGAATTTTGCCTCGTGCACCGCTTACCTCGTACAGCTCAGGTGGAAAGTCAGCCTTACGCTGGCGCCGTACCGTAGCGTCCTAGCAAACAGCACGTCGTACCACACAACGCTTCAAACCTCGTAAGTCGAAAGTTCATGTCGAATAATCGTCGCTCGCAATATGCCTTCTTGAGGGCATTGTCTTATGATTTAAAAATGGATATTGATTCGGTTCGATGTCGCGAACAAAGCTAATTCTATTTGCAATGTGCTTTCTCGGAATCTTCAAGTCGTTAATATTGCGAATCGATGATACAAGAAGGGTGGTGTGTGTGTATGTGTTCGCCATGAACCAGTGATCTTCATTTTTGTCTTTAAATCATCAAACATAGGGGCCAGCATTGATTTAAGTCTTTAGCAATAATTGACTTCAGACCACCAGCTTCCTTGATGTTATGTCATCTATATTATAATATTATAAAGCTGAAGAGTTTGTTTGTTTGAACGCGCTAATCTCAAGAACTACTGATTCGAATTGAAAAATTATTTTTGTGTTGGATAGTCTATTTATCGAGGAAGGCTTTAGGCTATATTACATCACGCTGCGACTAATAGGAGCGAAGCATCAATGAAAAATGTTGCAAAACGGGAACAAGAGCCTAAAAAATTAAAAATGCTGCCGAAAGTCACTATTCCACGCGGACGAAGTCGCGAGCACAGCTAGTTACTTATATTAAAGCTGTGGAGCTGCTTGCGCCCATTCTTCTCCACAGCTAAAAATAGACGTCCTGAATGGTGAAAAAATGTTTGGACGATTCAAAAGCACTTTTCTAAAGTTTATTTGAATAAAAATATTTGACTTTGGCTTTGACATCTCGTATTATTTCAATGAAAATCCCTTTTTAGGGTTTCGTATTCAACAAGAAACCTTTATAGTTTTGCTATGTTCGTCTGTCTGTCTGTCCGACCCCAGCCTAGCTCATAGACTCTTAGTACTAGAAAGCTGTAATTTGGCATGGGTATACATATTAATGATTAATTGACGCCTCGGTGGCCGAGTGGCAGAGCGCTCGGTCCGATACCCGAAGGTCCCGGGTTCAATTTCCAGGTCGGGCAAAATGTATTTCGGATTTTACGATGCATAGCCCGGGTTTGTGATCACCAACTCGCATTTGGCAAGCGTGGTGATTAAGCCATTACCCATCAATTATAGCGATGAGTCGATTTCAATGATGGAGGCCTTTGCCCAGCAGTGGGACACTTATAGGCTGTTTACTCACTTACTATACATATTATACACGCCGACCAAGTGGTAAAGTAAAATTTAAAAAAAAAAAATTATGTATATGTGAAGTGGGGATGTAATTTTTTTCTTGTCTACCCCATAGTGTGAGATATCGTTGGATAGCAATTTCAAAAATTTTGCGGGTTTGTGGAAACAGTTTTTAGATTGAGGCATCCGTTTGTGATGTGCGGTGAAAGTGCAAAATTTTGTTAGAGTTAAGTGTGGGGGGGACACTTGCCAGCCAAATGGTTGTTTTTGTAAATATGACGAAATTAAAAGGAAAACTATCACAGCTAACAAGTTTACGAGTAACTGTCGACCAACTTATAAAATGTACTTGGCGCAGTACAAATTCCTCACTGGGATCTACTTAAACTTTAATAACGTTGTCAGGTGTGTGAAACCAGTAGTATCGCATTATTGAGATGGGCTACGGAACCCTACACTGCGCGTGGCCCGACACACCCTTGGCCGGTTTTTTTGTTTTAATCTAAGTGAAAATCTATGTTATTTTTTGGCGACGAAAACTCTGTCAATCACTTGTCTTCAATTGTCCCTATCTACTAACCCTGATAGGTAGGGTATGGCAGCTGGAACTACGGGTACGGCTGTCTTATCAAGGGTACCACGGGAGTTCCGGATCCTAGGCTCCCTGCCGGTTATGCCTTCGCGGGCGTCTCCGGCAGGTCACGGACATGGGTTGGACTCGTGGTGGCATGTGGTTAGCTGTAGAAGAGGGAATGTTCGTCTGCCTGGTTGAGGTCTGGCCAGGCTTTCATTTCGTGCACAGCGAGCGGGTCCAAGTAGCGGTCCGGAGGGGGCCTGAAGCAAAAGGATCTGCGGGACACGTGAGTTGTCCATAGTTGGTTGTTCTGTTCGGTGGTTTTCATTAAGTAGGCTTCCAACATCTCCGGCACTAGTCTGGAGAACTAGTAGAGGCGCCCGCTAGACGCAATGTCTCCGGTTGAATCAGCCGCGTAGGATTTTGGAACTGATGAGGTGCCTGGATGGGTACTAAGGAGTGAGTGGGCTTACAACTTCGCCACCAAAGAGGACATTTGGTAGTCGACTTTAGAGTTGACGACCCGAGCAGTCGAATCTGCGAGTTGTATTCTTAGTGCAACGAGAAGTGAGCGAGCTTACGTGAGGTAGTAGACTATACGTGTCCACGGGGTAACTAGCTCGAGACACTAGTCTTAAAAGTACCGGATGAAGAATGCGTACCGGCGTGTTCTGATCTGGCGTTATTGCCTGACGTAGATGGTCCCTTGTGCTTGCGCAAGGATGTCTGACACCTAACTTTATAACCGTAAGGTTGGTGGGGGGTGTCAGTTTAAACTTTTAAGTCGTGTGTAGCGGGGTGGTCTTCAATTGTCAAACACTAGTGCCATTAAATAGGTTTTTACATTTTTATTACAACTATTCATTTAGAATGGATCTTCTGAAGAAAATATGTTTTTAATAAGAACAATGATATTTACACCGTAAAGGACATACTAACATAAAATATATTGTTTAGACTATATTTTATTATTTGTCAATGTATAATGATATTCTCAAAAGTGTTTTCAGTTTTTTATCAATCATCATCATCATCATCATCATCATTTCAGCCAAAAGATGTCCACTGCTGGACAAAGGCCTCCCCCAAGGATCTCCCTCCACAACGACCGGTCTTGTGCTGCTCGCATCTTTTTATCAATAGATAAAATAAAATAAATAATCATGCTGTTGGCCGCTTATGGCATTTACATAGTAACCGTCTTGCTTGATAAGCTGCTAGAAACTTTGTGGATCCTCTAGTTGTTTATGCACCGTTCAAACTATGGAGGTATTCTACAATTTAAACATTAGTGTTTAGAGAGATAGTATAGATATATTTTCCGGCTGTTTCGTTTTTTAAAGTCTACACGAATGAAGTCGCAGTCAAAGCTAAGTAGTAGAGCGAGTCAAGAATACAAAGGTTTGTTTGACTCCGCTTTGGTTCGCCATTACAATCTTGTGGACAATGGACAGCGTCCCATGTTCCCAATATTTCTAACAAAGCATCACTCACGTAAGGTTTCTATATAAATTTAACAAATATTAGATTTCACGTTACAGGACAAAATGCCCCGAGCGTGGACCTAAGTAAATATTTGCGAGAAATTAAGCTGAGTCCTCAATAGGGGACATTATAATGTATAATGTCAGACTCTGCAAGCCGGAGATGGGCGTTTGTAAAGTGTCGTTTGACCTTACTTATTCGTTTGTCGTTTTGAAATCTTTGTAGGTCCATAAACAGTACTGTTTTTGAGAATGATTTAAAGAACGGCAATGGGAAGAAAATTCTGAATCGTTTTCCGTTAACAAAGTATTTTGTGCACACACGGTCTTGTTAAATCTAAGAGAGATAATCATCTCTCTTTGTTGACCTTCATTTCTTTTTTTATGTACTTAACGGAGTCCAGATGCGACAGCGGTGCAGTGGAGCGGGATTGTGCCTCACTAGCAGTCCTCACCTTGGCGATCCGATTCGATCCGCACCCTTCAGAGTCTAGTAGGGCACAGGGACACGCAGTAGTGCGTGATGCCGTTCCCTCTAGAAAACCTCCGAAGTTGATTCGTTTCACACGGCTGCGGCTTGAGGAACCCTTTAAGTTTCTCGCCGCCCCAATGCCGTCTGAGGCTATCAGCAAACTCTCTCCACAAAAAAAACCTTGCCGACTCAAAAGTTGCTTATTCACTTAATTATTTCGTTAAAACTACCTCATTGTTGTAGGAAGAAGGTAATGTAAGGTGTGCGTGTTTTTTTATTATGCCAGTATTAAGCTTTCGTAGCGTGAAGAATAATATACTTACGTCACAGGTAAACGCCTCGGTGGCCGAGTGGCAGAACGCTCGGCCCGATACCCGAAGGTCCCGGGTTCAATTCCCAGGTCGGGCAAAATGTATTTTCGGATTTTTCGATGCACATTTTGTGATCACCAACCCGCATTTGGCAAGCGTGGTGATTAAGCCATTACCCATAAATTGTAGTGATGACTTGATTTCAATTATGGAGGCATTTGCCCAGCAGTGGGACAATTATAGGCTGTTTACTTACTTTACTTACTACAGGTAATATACGACATAGGTAATGTACGTCACAGGTTGCCTTTGCGTCATTTTGTAATGCGACCCCTAAAGGCGACCTCTAATGACGATCTCCAAAAACACGGACCTCGGCTCGGTCTACCCGAGCCGAGGTCCGTGCCTTTAGAGGCGCCCTCGGGTTGTTCCGTTCCCCGATCCGATCCGAACCCCTCGGAGAATCTAGCAGGCACGACGGTTCTTCGTTTCACACTGCTTGGAACCCTTTGAGTTCCTCGCTCACTTCCTCAGTGCTAGAATATTTCGGGTGAAGTCTGCTGCTATTTTTGGTCTTAACATCACTTACCATCAGCCCCCCTAGTCAAGTGGCATAACGCTAATAGAATAGCAATGAAACAGAATGATTACTGTATGGGATTAAAATAAACCAACGAGACGATACGATTGGCGTTTAGTTGGATTTATGTCAATCCCAAACGTTTATTCATCTACTAGCTGTGCTCGCGACTTCGTCCGCGTGGAATAGTGACTTTCGGCAGCATTTTTAATTTTTTAGGCTCTTTTCCCGTTTTTGCAACATTTTTCACTGATGCTTCGCTCCTATTGGTCGCAGCGTGATGTTATATAGCCTAAAGCCTTCCTCGATAAATGGACTATCCAACACAAAAAGAATTATTCAATTCGAACCAGTAATTCCTGAGATTAGCGCGTTCAAACAAACAAACAAACAAACAAACTCTTCAGCTTTATAATATTAGTATAGATTCCATTTCTATTCTACTAGCGTTATGCCACTTTTCTAGGGATCTAGGTGAGATTAGTGTTAAGGCGTTTTTCCGTTGTTGAATAAAATAAAATAAAACCAAGTACGTAGTGAAGATTATAACGCAGGATATTGTACAGTCTTTGCAGAAACATTTTCACGAAAACGCCATCCATTAAGGGTGGGCCGACCAAAAAATGCCAAAAATGCAGTTACGGTTAAGCAAATATAATTGAAAATACTATCGTATTAAATGAACAAAATATATATTTAGTATCATAGGAAACGTGTTTACAATTTGTCAGAACCATAAATTCATAACACGCTATAGTTTTTTCTACAATATCATTTAAAGTTGGGCAAAGATCATGAAAACGAGTGGCGGCGTTTAGTAGATTTCTTATAAGTTTATCTAAATTATTGTACCTCTGATTTTGTCTAAACAATCATCAATGGATAAACTACAAATTGCTAGACTACATTTTTGATTCATCAAGTGGTTATTTAAATAATATTTTTTTATTAAGCACCTTAAATTCCCCATACAAAATTAGTATGGCCGCGCGGCATCAAATAAATATGGACGACGACATTTCAAATAAAACATATGACACTTGTCACTTACGGACGGCGCACCCTTAAGCACTAGAAAAAAACTCGTTATTTGTTTAAAGCATGTTTAAAGTGACGCATGCTGCTTCCCTTTATTTGCTTTTGTACAATACCTGCGGTGTGTAATGAGGCCGGCTTCTTTGTAAGTAAATGTTTTTATTCTCTCCAACAAAGCTTGCGGTTTGTTTGTTTTGTTTAGCTAAATTAGGTGTAGTACAATATGTTAGAGTGTGTAAAGTAATATTTTTCGGCCACATATTACGTTAGTATTCGTTTTTAGTGACAACGAAATGAGTCGGTACTATGCAACTGGGTTTTAAATTTAGTGTAACATTAAATCCTGAGATGGGCTCGATGGTGTAGTGGTTAACGCACCCTGTCTGCGATTGCTAAGATTAACAGCTTTCGCAAAGGCCGGTCATCGGATGGGTGACCAAAAATGTATCATCTCGAGCTCCTCCGTGCTTCGGAAGGCACGTAAAGCCGTTGGTCCCGGCTGCATTAGTAGTCGTTAACAACTACCAAACCACACTGTGGTGGTTTATGGCCCGTGCTCTCTATCTATCTATAGGGAAAGCTCAAGAGCTTACCACCACACTGACCAGCTCACTTTATGTTCCCACTACTGGGGCACGCCCCAGTAGTGGGAACATAAAGTGAGCTGGTGATAAAACATGGTTGTGGTTGAATAAATAAAAAATAAAATAAAATAAAAACATCAAATATTATTTCTTTAGGCATTCACTATTAAGTGTGCCTTTTGCTCCTGCACGTCATCAATTAACGATAACAGATTTATATCCATTCATGATAAGTCAGCTTATCTGTTAAGATTAGTTTGACTGTTTAGCCTAAAATCATAAAGTTTTTCACTAATTTTAAACTAAACGGCGCCACCGCTCAAGTTTGATGGCGGAATCAAAGTTTGTAGTCCATTCTTTACAGGTCACAATTTATTCAGAATCAGAATTTGAGTATAGTAAAAGTTTCTGGGAGCAATTTTATTGCGCTTTATTATTTCTAAACTTATCAATACGTTATGATTTTTAAAAGAGTTAATTGATGTGTGAACACTACTACACCAATTTTTATTTTATTTTTATACTTAGCTCGGCAAATGACTCCCACCTGATGTTAAGTGGAAATGAAGTCCAGACGCGAAGACAACTGATGCAGCGTGGAAACAAACGCCTCTCTTGAAGGACTCCATATCATTGGAAGGAGGGAAAGCGTGTGCTGGTAGACTATTCCATCTTTTGGAGGTGCGACAAAGAAACGAGTCTCCAAATTTCTTTGTGCGCGATGAGATATTTGAATGCAGGATATACAGACGGGTTCTTATCCCTACTAACGGCTAATTATAGAGTTGGGGTGTACAACCACATTAGTGTTGGCGTCTGCTCCTCACGCCTGAGGTTCAAAGGTCTTCCTCTTACACCGTTTAGTAAGGAGACACAGACGATTGAGGCAATGGCTATGCTATCTCTAGCTGCCGGAACACCATAATGCTACAAAAATTGATGTTATAGCGAAATATTTAAATAAGATGGTGGTAACTGCCAGGCGGCAAACAAGCCCTACCACCAACCAAACCGAGTAAACAAACATGTACCCCACGTATCAAAAATAAGTTTGACAGGAAAGCCAAAGTTGTATTTTTAATTTTAACTTATGTTTATGTATATGTATTAAAACTTGAATAAAGGTAAATAATCAAAACCACCCGTCTTAATTCGTATATTTAGTAGTACCTACATTTTTATAATAAACTAGCCGTCACCCGCCCGCTTCGCTGTGCGAAAAAAATGGGTCAATGAATGCTAATCAACATAATTATTAGGTTTACCAACATCATTATATAGCCTATCATTTGCACAATCTCATGTTCTGACTACATACAAATTTTCGTCAAGATCGGTCAAGCCGTTCTTGAGTTAAAAGTGAACATACAGACAGACAAACAGACAGACAGACATAAAAAAATTCAAAAATCGTAGAATTAGTGTCAGTAAGTCATAAAATGAATATTTATCCCCAAAATTTGTCAGAAAAATTGCAAGAACACACAGAGCCTACAGATTTATATAGTAGTACTAGCCGTCACCCGCCCGCTTCGCTGTGCGAAAATAACGGATCAATGAATGCTAATCAAAATAATTATTAAGTTTACCAACATCATATAATTATAGCCTATCATTTGCACAATCTCATGTTCTTACTACATACAAATTTTCATCAAGAGCCGTCACTCGCCTGCTTCTTCTTCTTCTTCAGCCCGTCGCCACCCAATGCTGAGTATAGGCCTCTCTCTTTGCACGCCATCTCTCTCTCTCTCTTTGTAGCTATCCCAAACCAGTTCAAACTCGCTCGCTTTACTACTTACAAATTTTCATCAAGAGCCGTCACTCGCCCGCTTCCACCCAACGCTGACTGTAGGCCTCTCCCTTTGCACGCCATCTCTCTCTGTTGGTAGCCATCCCAAACCAGTTCAAACTCTTACTCGTAACTAGTAGTCTGTTGTGCAGGCGTGTGTGTGACATCATCAGCTCATTTATATGTCCCCACTGCTGGGGCAAGAGCCTTCCCTATGGTTGGATAGGGTGAACGGGCCATAAACCAGCACGCGGGCCCAGTGCGGATTGGTGGTTGTTAACGACTGCTAATGCAGCCAGGACCAACGGCTTTACGTGCTTTCCGAAGCACGGAGGAGCTCGAGATGACAAAGTTTTGGTCACCCATCCTATAACCGGCCTTTGCGAAAGTTGCTTAACCTCAGCATTCGCAGACCGTGCGCGTTAACCACTGCGCCACCGAGCTCCTTTTATTCATTTGTGGTGAAAGTACCGACCGAACATATGTCGACTTTCATAAAAGAAGAGTTTTGGCCGAAGGGTGTCATGTTCCGGCGGTTCCGAGGCCGGCCACCGGACACCACGCTGCGTCGCACGTCGTCGTCCTTACGTGTTGCAAGGTTTTAGTTTTATTTAAATTGTATGTATGTTAGTCTGTAAGGTATTTATTTTATTGTTATTATGTATTTATTTTTTTTATTAACACGTAAGCAATGTAACTCTTAATACAATGGAATAAGAGCCAAAAGTGTATACATGTTATTGCACATGCCTGCACATGAGTCTATCTACCACCAACTGTCAAATTTTCTCAATAGACTTTGAACTTTATGTATATAGCATATGGTTGAACATATATTGATGTGCAGGCGTCTCTACGGTTTATTCCACTTACGTCAACTGCCACTTAGGTCAGAAAAATCCCTCGTGTCTGCCATCTTCTAATATGGCTGCTTGACATGCACTCCGGAAGAAGCCGATGGCCTATGATCACATTCTATAATAAAAGATCCCTATGCTAAGTGGTAACCAACAGAATACTTTTTTTTAAAATTTAATTTTTCCTATAAATAGTCCTTACATCCCATAAATTAAAATTGAAACATAACCGGAGTAATAAATCCCTACGCTCTGTGATCCTTTTTCTTGTTAAGTACCAACTTAGATAATTTTTTTAAGTCCCTGTCAGATGCAACGCCAGCATTTCCCGTGAAGATGTCCTTTTGCGGCCATCAAACTAGCGGATCATTAAAATATGATTGAACACATACTTACTTACATGGTAATAACCCTATTAACAATTATTACTCGTATAACATATTTATATTATAACTATTATAACAATTTAATAGAAATAAAAACAGTAATAAAACCTGGTTTTAATTATGTGATAAGCATTACAAATAAAACCCTAACCCGAACGATGAAACCTATGAAATTGGCGTTTTGTATGAAGATTCTTTATAAATTTTTATTTTTTATACTAACGTTTTTTTAAAATTTTGTTAGCATCTATTTTTTTAACACTATACAAATTGTAGAGTAGTGTGTTTGTTTCACTAGCTTAATATAGCAGACATTAAAAAGAAAAAAATCATGTCCCTTCAAAGCTACAATGAAACAAAAGGACAATTCCGCAAAAAAAAAGTTAGTCAATTAAAAAAAAAAATTAAATTAATTAATAATCATTGTTATTACTGAAGCCTAAGTAACATAGTCCTAATTAAAGGTGTATAATAATATTAACAACCGATATTGACTTGTGAGAAAAAAACGTCAATTTCATAGGTAAGGAATATAAGATTCTAATATATGATTGGTCTCGCGCGCTCGACTAGATACCGCCGCCGCCGGCGTACTTGTTAAATGCAGCAAAATACGAGTGCTGACCCTTGTGCCGACTTTCCCTGTTTGTCGACTTTACTGAAATATCATACAACGATTGCCCTTATGCCGAATTTTCAAGTTTCGTTGAGTTTGTTTCCTTTATGCCGTCTGTGTAATTATTTCAAAAATTTCTTTACGCCGAAGCCGGCGTATCCGAGTCAGTTGCCCGCTGTCAGTCGCGTTGCAAACTGTGTGTGAGGTGCGCGTACCTAATGTTTTGTTAAATTTTGGTCATAAACCGAAGTAAAATGCCAGTTTGCGTAGTTAAACTGTGTAAAAATAATACTACAAGAAATAAGAAGGCCACCAATATTGAGTTGCCGCATTCACGGAGCTATTGTTTTTAGGTAACGCGGTATCTAGTCTAGCACGCGAGACCAATCATATATCTAAGGCCCGAACGATTTGATTATTTCAATAATTGTTATCGCACTGCTCTCTCATATTGGGCATTATTCAAACTGCGCAGGCATTTCAAAAAAGCTCTATTAATCATTGGTCCATAACATATACATTTATTGAACTTTAAACATACACTAAAAAATTACAGAGGGTCTAGACAAGTGACATAACGCTAATAGAATAAAAATGGAGTAGAATTGGATTGGCATAAACCAACAATGCGTCTAAATGACGTTTGATTGACTGACTTATGGTAATCCTTTAGGTCAATCATTAAATACCATTTCTATTCTACTAGCGTTATGCCACTTGTCTAAGGGGCCAAGTCTTCTATGTAGAAAACATAGCTTGTTAAAGAGTTCAGTGCTCGCCATGTTGAGGCCTCCGGTGACAAGAAGACTGGCAGCTACCTCTGCCAACGTATTAGCTTGGCAATCCAGAGAGGTAATGTTGCCAGCATTCTTGGTACTTTTCCCATGAGCCCACAGCTGGAGGACATTCTTTATTTATAGTTTTTATTTTGTCTTTAATTCACTTATGTTTCTTTTGCTTGATTTTTTCTTTAATGTAGTAAGATAAGTTTTGTTGTTTTCTGTTATTATTGTTTAATATATTCAATCTTAGGACAAGTGCGAATAAACATCTAACGTAAGATCGATCCTCTCATTTCGTGGCCCACGTTTCGTCGCGTTTCACGCCCCCGACTCTGATTAATAGCCTGCAATACTAAATGCGACGTCTCTGCGCCGCGCGGGGCTCGACTTGTAGTACGCCTTTTCATTGATTGCACCATTGACTACATACACACACATACTTATTCTTTTTTTAATTCCATGCGGGTAAGCACTGAGCCTTCATGTCACCTTATCTTGAGTCGTAAAGATGTAAGCGCACTTCACCCGGTATCCTTAAGGGTGCGCCGTCCATAAGTGACAAGTGTCATATGTTTTATTTGAAATGTCGTCGTCCATATTTATTAGATGCCGCGCGGCCATACTAATTTTGTATGGGGAATTTAAGGTGCTTAATAAAAAATTATTATTTAAATAACCACTTGATGAATCGAAAATGTAGTCTAGCAATTTGTAGTTTATCCATATCCATTGATGATTGTTTAGACAAAATCAGAGGTACAATAATTTAGATAAACTATAAGAAATCTACTAAACGCCGCCACTCGTTTTCATGATTTTTGCCCAACTTTAAATGATATTGTAGAAAAAACTATAGCGTGTTATGAATTTATGGTTCTGACTAATTGTAAACACGTTCCCTATGATACTAAATGTATATTTTGTTCATTTAATACGATAGTATTTTCAATTATATCTACTTAACCGTAACTGCATTTTTGGCATTTTTTTGTCGGCGCACCCTTAACTACTGAGGCACTGGCTAACTCCAGCGAAACACAACGATGATTCTCACATTGATGTTATGGCGACATATAGATGAGATGGTGGTAGTTAGCCAGGCGGACTTAAAACAAACCATACCAACCAACCAAACAGAGTACAAACAATATACTCCCGCTGGGAATCGAACCCGAGACCTCTGGGTAAGACTGGTGGTTGTAACCACTAGACCATAGTCAGTTCAAATTTTAGGAAGACGTTGTTGACTGACTTCAATGACCTTTGCCATTATCAGCTATTTTTATGTCCCCGCTGCTGGGGCAAGAGCCTTCGCTATTGATTATTGATGGAAAGACCACAGGGAGAAATACTTCTACTTCTAAAATATACACAAACAAGCAAAGGGTGACAGCCTCTATACAGCCCGGCTGACAAAACGAGCATTAAATGTATACACTTTTGACTGGTTTTGGCTCTTATTCCATTGTATTAAGAGTTAAAATGGGCACATAACTCGCAAAGAGGACTCAATGGAGCGTATTGTACAGGCGGCTGCACATAAACCTATCCAAAACTGTCAAATTTCTTCAATACCTTTTTAACCATACAACTTAGGATTTTATTCCATACTTATTACAAAACGTAATAAACGTACGCTTTACTAGATTTTGGGTAATGATTACGCATGTATAATTTTGTGAAAACTTTGTTGCGATCTATACTATACTATTAGTATAGTAATGACGTTAAAATGAAACAAATATAAAATAAAAAATGTCATATTAAAGTCAATAATTTGTAATTACTGCCACGGCTGTGTGCAGTATTACTTTTAAAGTTTAAGTTATTTTCTATAGTATAGTTACTATAGTCATCAACATTAGATCTTAATATTTTTACAAATATTAAAGATCAGTTAAGAATTAATTAAATATTTCAACACTCCAGATTTTGGGTGTTAGCAGTGTTTTATTTTT
Source organism: Eudonia lacustrata (assembly GCA_947562085.1). Taxonomy (NCBI): domain Eukaryota; kingdom Metazoa; phylum Arthropoda; class Insecta; order Lepidoptera; family Crambidae; genus Eudonia; species Eudonia lacustrata. The sequence continues at coordinate 11,601,874 of OX387318.1, read as the reverse complement.
GTCGTCCATCATTAAAAACCAAATTCTAAATGAAAGCTTACATCCGATTTTTAATTCAAATAACCATTGGAATAGGCTGGATTCGGATCACCGTTCACCACCGCGAAGGAATGCGAGTGGCTACGAAATTTGTAGCAGTCAGTGCTACGTCGTAGGCTGGCGTAGCCGCACGCTGGCTGGTTCGCTGCTACGAGCGGGTTGCGTACTCAAATACGAAACTGAATAAAAGCAAAAATTACTTTATTAAAAAATGCTTCTTTTAAAAAGTTTCCAAGCAAAAGGTGGTGTGAATTAAACTAGATAACAAAATTAAAGTGGACTTGAAAACAGTTTAAAAGTTATAATGAAATGATTTCTGAATTAAAATGAGTGTGGATCTGTTGAGCCCATTGAAGTATGAAGCTGTCATTGATATTAATAAGCCTGATACGATCTGTAAGTAAATTTAAAGTTTGTTCATTTACACTTAAAACAATTATAAAGTTGCAAACTTTAGTTTCATCACTAACAAGTTATTGTACAATAATTAAACTAACGTTACATGAAAATTAGCAGTATTTTTTTCAATCTATATTGATTGACGCTATTAAAGAAAAATAAAATATAATCTTCCTTATTAAATTCCCTCATTTATAATTGCTGCCACACAAATTACATTGTACAGCATTATTGTGTCTAGGTTTTAAAGTATAAGTTATTTTCTGAGGTTAGATACGTATTTTAACAATAGGTGAGGGACAAAGTGCAAGTTACAGTTACAGACAAGCTTTAATTGTACGCAGTGAAGGGCAGAAGCGACAGCTTACTTGCTAGAAATCTAATTCAGATAAAAAAGCTTATTGTGTCTAGGAACTAGTACATTTGATATTAATGGAAACGTTTGTTACGATTAATAGTTGGCAATAAATATGTGAAAACGCCAAGTGAATCAAATTAATTTAATTTATTTGTAATTGAACGTCCCAATTCTGGGCACAGACCTTATATGAACAAAATATATTAAGATCGAGCCTTAACCCTTCATCCTGGCCCAAATTATTCTGGTTGGTAGTAATAATAATCGTAAGCTCGTTTTGCATAATACTGATTACGCCCGATTAAAACTAAAGACGGTATGCAAGTTCCAAACTCAGTCTTTCTATGCTCATGGACTCTGTCAGACTTTAAACGAAAGTAGAAAACAAAATCAATCAATCAAAACGATAGTCATCATCATCTCAGTCAAAAGAGGTCCACTGCTGGAAAAAGGCTTCCTCTAAGGATCTCCACAACGATCGGTTTCGTGCTGCTCGCATCCAGCGGCTACTCGCCACCTTCTATATATAATTGAATAAAATAAAATACTCGTATCTGGATACCGAAGTGACTGATCGATACTGGCGTATCGTGATAACTTTGAAACACGTTCATTAGTCAAACATCAAAAAGCTATAACTCCGACACACACGAACACCTAATTACTCCCTTAACGAAATTGTATCACGATGTACAATCTTAGTTACAAATGGTATTTAAATATCATTATGAACGAAGCATGTTCTCAAACTCACGCGATCACTGCCTACGTATTGAATTAAAACAGTATTTAAAGGATCTAGCTACATGTGTGAATAGAAAGTAAAAATAATAATAATAAATATTTATTTCAATTGTTCATAAGATTACAATTGATTCAATTATGGTTAGTAACAATGGGTGCTTAAAACTATGATAATAAAAATTGAAAATAATTTATTGATAAAAATTTAATATAATTGAATGGAGTCGGATCGGGCTGCAAAAAGCGTACTTGAGCCGACCAACCGGGAAACGCCGGTGGGACGCCCCAGGTATCGCTGGATGGACCAGGTTGAGAAGGCCACCTCCAACGGCCGGACTGGCGAGAGGTAACTGAGGACAGAGCAGTGTGGCGAAATCTCGTGTTGGAGGCCAAGATCTACTTCGGGTCCCTGAGCCAGCGCAGTAAAACCAAGTAAAATAATAAATTGAAATTCATAAATAAAAAAACTGCTATTCATTTTACTTAACTGACCCAATAACATATTTTATAAAATATTATTGTATTAGGCAGTCATATTTATCGGATATTGTCTTTAGAATACTGTTACTGCTACCACGCTGTGTAACAGTGAGGTCTCACACGTACACGTTTGCTGATCCTGATCGCATAAAAAAAACTAAAAACATCGCGGGCGCGTTACAGAAGCGCGCTATATGTAAGAAATATATTATAGGTTATAGACTCTTAAAAATTAAAACTAAAAAGTTCGATTCTTTCATCATGTTATGATCCAACAAGCATGTTCTATATGTCATAAAATTCACACGATCACTGCCTACATGTAACTAACATGTAACTGTTTGGAATGAACATCTTAAAATGGTGACCAAATGACTGTTCCATATTCAAGGTTACTTCGAACTATATTATTGAATTAATAGATAATGCTATGGGTCTTTTTTATTCTTTTCTTTTTTAAATTGTGTCTGTAGACAGACTGTACTGACTTATTTTTATGGTGTATTTAGAAAACCAATACTATGGAGATGGCGTTAAACCAACAAACAAACATTACTATATTTATAAATAGTTTAAAACTTACTAGTGGTCGCCCAGTGGTCGAAATACGACATTAATTCACAAAAATACAATGTAACATAACAAATAATAAAAACAAAAAGGTATCATCGGCAACTCCTTCTCCGTATAAACTTTAACTAAACCAAATCTCACACCTCCGTGCGCGCAATATGTATTAATATATAACATAACTAGCTAACTATATGATAACTAGCGGCCCGTTCACGACTTCGTTCGCTTGAGTGAAAACCGGTTTCCCATAATGGTTTAAAAAAATCTTAGGACCCTATTGCACATGCCAGGTCCAATCGTGAATCTAAACCATCCAGGGATCCACTCAAACGGACACAAAAACTTAATAATCATTGTTATTACTAAAACCTTAGTAACATAGTCCTTATTAAAGGTGTTTAATAATATTAACAACCGGTATTGACTTTTAGAAGTAATACACCTATTAGTAAATGAGAAAAAAACGTCAATTTCATAGGTAAGGACCTAATATAATATTTTCTATTCTTTCTAGCTAGGCAATAAAGTACCGCTCAAAATTATGTAATGTTATCTTGTAAAGCAAATCAAACTTGGTGACATACCGACAGCAGCGCCTACCGGGTCGAATTGTGTTTTCAAACCATCCAGGAACCCATTGAAATATATACACAAAATTTCATAAAAATCGGTCCAGCCGTTTAGGAGGAGTTAGGTGACAAACACACGTACAGAAGAATTATATATATAAGAACTAGTAGCCCGCACGCGACTTCGTCTGCTTAAGAACACCCCTATCCCATGATGTACCCCTATAGCAGCGCCACCTACCGGGTCCAATTGTAAATCTAAACCATTCTCGAATCCACTTGAACACACACAAAAAAATTAATCCAAATCGGTAAGCCGTTTAGAAGGAGTTCAATTACAAACACACGCACAGAAGATTTATATATACTTGTGGTCGCCCAGTGGTCGAAATTCGTCCGTAATTTTATTAAGGCTGCACGGATTGTATCCTAAGCAATGAAAAATTTAAAAAGACAGAATGTGAGTTTGGATTGGCATTGACAGATATCGGCCGCTACTCTTCTATTTTTGAAATTTTTGAAAAGAGTATAATGCGTGTGTGTCAAATACATGGTAGTGTGTGTAATGTTTGTTTTATTGATTTAATGTATTTTTATGCATGATTTAAAAAAAAATACTAATATTCGGATAACCTTCTCTATATAAACTATAAGTGTGCGAAATTTCATACTCCTCCGTCCGCGCAATTTTCGTAAAAAAGGGGTACAAAGTTTTTGCTTCACGTATTAATATATAGATAAAGATATTCACAAATTCAGATTAGTATAAAGAAATAAAAAAATTTCAACACAGACAGAAAAAAAGAACATAAGAGAGTCTTTCTCACCATAATATGTATGTATATATTGTAGCAATTTTTTTAAATATATTTCATTGTTAGAAAATTTTGTTGTAGCAACAAATGTTGTCATTAAAAATCAAAAGGCCATTGATTGAAGATTGCCATCGATTCCTTTCTACCCCGCCATCAATTTCGGTCGAGTACAGTAACATTAAACAAGCCTGACCTTCACTCACTCTAGATTCCCATCTCACTTGACCACAATGGACCTTCGCACCTTCGAAATAAGAACCAGTTTTTGAATAAGTGTGTCGTTGAACGGTTTTAACTGCCGCATATCCTATTCAGGAGGTATATTCGTTACAAGTTCATCAATATTAGACGAAGATGTAAGAACGTAGACTGTTTATAATAAGGTAGTACCGGTTCATTGTTTTGCTTTTTTAAAGATTTTGTTGTCGATAATAAATGTAAATTTATTAAAGAAAGTATTGAAGTCGTTATTGATAACTATTAGACAAATTAATATCTCTAAAGCAAATTATAAACCTGCTAGCGGCCCGTCCCGGCTTCGCACGGGTGGACATTTCTTTTTTTATAAAGCCTATGTTACTCAGCGCTAATGTAGCATTCTAATGGTGAAAGAATTTTTTAAATAGCGTTGGTAACCCCAACATTAAAATTATAATATTTTTGTAGACTGGCAACAGTTTCGCTCTCTTCCGCCTCTTCCGTCTCTGTGTAACGACGTAATAAAGTCCTTTGCTATAATTGGGCTCCTTTTATTATCATCAAGACATCAAAATCTCCTGCCACGCCATACACGCTCTTGGACGTTTTATATATAATAAAATTGAGGGACATTTTAACATAAGTACCAAAAATAGACATGAGTGCAAAAACATTGTAACAAAGTAACAATACCATAACACACACACACACACACACACACACACACACACACACACACACACATAATATACCTATTTTTATTATTTATATTATTTTTTATTTTATTTTTTAAAATTTTGTCTTTTTATATTAATATTGCCTAAAAAAGAATCATTCTATTGATTATTATAGAGACATTTGGAAGGTTGCTGATACTTACTGCTCAGGGTATCCTTTAGTAAGTGTCAGCAGAAAAAATATTATGTATTTTAAACAGTGTCAAGAACAATGAAATGTAAAAATGCTGTGTACTTTATTGTTATCTACTTTTCAATAAATTCTTATCTTATCTTATCTTATCTTATACAAACAGTAAATACAGTCCACTATCATCGATTCCATAATCAAACAAATAGGTCTAGTAGTTCTTGAGTTTATTCATTGTCCATATCGAGAAACGATTTCTTATCATTGATCTGCCCAAACCACATCATGATGTGGCCAAAAGACAGTGAAACATCTCATGAAATGCGACCATTTCATAAAATTCTCGAGCATTTCGTGAAGTGAACAAATCTACGATATGGCTACGACTTAAGTATGTACAATATTTCATAATATTAACACAGTGTATCTAACCTCTTCCTATATTACTATTGCTCTTGAAGCGTCGTCGGTAGTCAAACGGATACATGCTCGGGTTGAAAGCTATGAATTGTGGACACAAGCATATTCGCTATCTAGTGGGGTTATAACAAGGCTGTTATTTATGTTTTAAAAACGTATTAACAATATAATCTTCAAAGGAAAAATATGCATAATTTATAGTTACCTATATCAGTAGTTAGAGGGTTTACCTCAGGAAAAATTAAGTTAGCCGTTTTGTCTTCGCTTATAAGTTGGTAACGCTTAATTTTACAAGCGCGCTACAACAAGTTGAATTCGTGTAGACGCATCTATTCCGGTATGTTAAGGCAAAATATGGATTCCAGGATTCGATAGGTTGAAATACGAGCAAAAACTACTATTACAAGGCAATTACAGATTTCAACTATAGGTGGAATGGTTTTATTCATCATTTGATAATGTTACCGAAAACGACAATATGTGAACAAAAAACGAGGTGATTGCAATTTTACCACACAATTTGTTGTTTTTGTAAATGTGATCAAATGGTATAACATTTGCGTTGATACGGACTTAAAAGATACTAGCTGACCGGCGGACTTCGTACCTCTTTGACAGTTTCCATGACAACAAAACAAACAACTCATTCGCCCGCTTAAGAACGCCCGTATCCCATGATGGACCCTATAGCAGTGCCACCTACCGGGTCCAATTGTATATCTAAACCATTCTCGAATTCACTTGAACACACACAAAACATTTCAGCTACATTGGTCCATCCAGCCGTTTAGAAGGAGTTCAATAAAAATTGAGCCTAGATTAGCCGCTTATAAGTTCAAGGGGGTTTTTGGTTAGTGTATCTTTGTAATTTTTTTAAATTATTTTATTTTATTCTTATGTTCGTGGAAGTCATTAATTAAAGCAGAGTAATATAAATAAGCTGTGTAATCTATAACCCCCTTATTCATAAAAACTATTTAAGCATTATTTAGTTAAATAATGTTTTGTCTCTTTTTCTCTAATACAAAATGACGTTTGTGTGACATTGACAAAACAATATATAGTTATATAGTTATTATGAAAAAGGGGGGTAAATGAATATTATTGTATGCTTTGTTAGATGTCGATAATTAAATATATAACAGCCGGGACTAATGACTCAAGTATAAAATAATATAGTGGCTTTCGAGGTTATTGTAGAAATATAATTCTTGGAAAAATAAGTGACAGCGTTCGTAAAAGGTTAATTACTTCTATATTAAAGTACTAACTGCTCATTCCTGTAAAGTATGCAGTGGATACACCTTAAATTTTTATCTACCAGAATTTTATTTAAGGGTAGTTGGCTCTCTACTCTGGCCATCATCATCATCATCACCATCAGCTTATTTTATGTCCCCACTGCTGGGGCACGAGCCTTCCCTATGCATGGATAAGGAAGAACGGGCTATAAACCACCACGCGGGCCCAGTGCGGATTGGTGGTTGTTAACGACTGCTATTGCACCCGGGACCAACGGCTTTACGTGCCTTCCGCAGCACGAAGGAGCTCGGGATGATACATTTTTGGTAACCCATCCGATGACCAGCCTTTGCGAAAGTTGCTTAACCTCAGCACTCGCGGACCGGGCGCATTGACCACTGTGCCATGGAGCTCCTCATTTACTTATATGAAATATAGGTATAACAGTATCTAATACCTTTAACGTGGAATTCTTGTCTAAATATATTATTATACTCGTATAATATGAATCTCGGAAACGGCTGCAACGATTTTCATGAAATTTGGTATGCAGGGGGTTTCGGGGACGATAAATCGATCTAGCTAGGTTTCATTTTTAGAAAACATATTAAAAAAAAATAACGAGCAAAGCTTGGTCATCCAGGTACTTACTATAAGTAAATAAGTAATATATTATTTAAATTACATTTTCTTTTTACCCTGGATTTTCGCAAAATAACGCCTGATTCCATTAATTAAATAAGCTAAGCTAGTCGGCTGTCAGTTCTCAAGCTAAGCACGTTTAAAGAAACGGGAACGAGCTCACTGATTTCTCAAAAACGCGGTGCAGCCGCGTTGGTTATGCAATTTAAACATCACTATCACTACAAAAACATAAATGTTGAAAAAATTTCCACAAGCAGGATTTGAACCCGCACCCTTCTGACATACCATAATTTGCGTTAAAAATTATATAAACATTTTATAAATAGCTTGCCTACTTCTTAAGGCGACGCATTGCTAAACAATAAATCTCATACGTTTTGATACGAGCGTTTGCGCCCCGTACCCTAAGTAAAACTGTTTTTTTTTTCCTTCAAATTAAAACTACAAATTATTTAAAAAAAATTAACTACAATTTTGAAGTGTGTGTTAAGACTAATCTACTAAGAAAATTTAGATGCTTAAATCGGTCTGGTTAACCTGTAAAATGCGAATCTATGTTTTAAAAGAGGTTACTTTGATATTTTTTTCTCTGTTATAAAAGTTGAAAAATCGTGTTTCTGCAACTAACAAAATGAAGTCAATTAAATGAAAAATCATGTCATCAAATATCACTTTCATATGTTTTGTAATTGTTGGGAAAAATCAAGATCCCCGCCACGTAAATTACCAATGCGTCGTCTTAACTGATCTTTAGTATTTGTAAAAATATTATGATCGGGTGTTAATGGCGGTAGTTGTTGACATTGAATGGGCGCCTTTGGCTTTCAAAGTAAAAAGTAAATAGTGTTGAATAATTTCGGCGGGCTGGTTAGAACCACGATAGCTCAATTGGACCTGACCCGGTATGTCAGAAGGGTGCGGGTTCAAATCCTGCAAATCCTTCAAAGTGATAGTGATAAAAAACATTTTAAAACTATCACTAGGTATTGAAAGTTAAAAAATCCACAAATTCAGTAAAACAGACGTTTTTCTAAACGTTTTCTATTAAGATCTTTGTATTTTCCATGAGCTTAGAAAGTTATTGGTTTAAAAATACATATAACTTTTAAATTTAACCAAATAGAGGCTAATATGCTGTAGAATCACATGAAATATACCTACTTTATTACATTATATAACATAACTATTATTGTGTGTACTCATGTTATTTTATTATATACTTTTTCTTTATTTTTAAGACATGTACTCGACTTTTAGATGTGCACTATTGTGCCTGACCTGAATTTTTTTTTTTCATTTCATTTCATTTCTGATACAGAACCGAATTTATACGCTCTTTAACTTATATGCAATTCTGTCAAACAAATATTAATAAATGCAGCTGAAACGAACTCAGTGTAATATTATGCCGTGGTGTACCTAATAAACGATTATTGAGTATTGACTCCGTATGAAATACTGTCGCCTTGTAGGCAAATGTATCTTTTATTCACAACGATCGATACCTACACTGACTGACTGAGCGATTGATTCAAAGAGAAGTTGCGGTACGTTATTGGGACCGTACAAACTAAGCTTTACTACTGGTGATTGACAATATACTTCCCACTGTTGGGCACAGGAGATCCACATGAACAATAGCATATGTCGAGCTCGATGGCGCAGTGGTTGCTTACTCTGTGATTGCTGAAGTTAAGCAACTTTCGCAAAAGCCGGTTATCGGATGGGTGACCAAAAATGTATCATCTCGAGCTCCTGCGTGCTTTGGAAGGCACGTAAAGCCGTTGGTCCCGGCGGTATAAGTAGTCGTTAACAACCACCAATCCGCACTGGGCCCGCGTGGTTAAACAACCGACCGTTTAAACAAAGCCCTTTCTTCCTTATGCATAGGGAAGGCACGTGCCCCAGCAGTGGGGACATAAAATGAGATGCTGATGATGATGATGATAATGGGCATATTCATCTATGGTGTTTCCCTTAGATGATGAATAGCATATAGAGAGGCATACATTGTGGCGATAACTTGATTAATTAATTAATTAATTGATTAATTAATGAAGGAGGTTCGGAGTTTGACTTTATTTCTAAAACTGAATAAACGGTTGCTAGCTTTGTGTATACTTAAAATTACGTTGATAGCTCTGATTCATCATCATCATCATCACAGCCAAAAGACGTCCACTGCTGGACAAAGGCCTCCCCCAAGGATCTCCACAACGACCGGTTTTGTGCTGCTCGCATCCAGCGGCTTCCCGCGACCTTCGACAGATCGTCGGTCCACCTTGTTGGAGGCCTGCCCACACTGCGCCTTCCGGTACGCGGTCGCCACTCCAGGACTATCCCGCCCCAGCGGCCATCAGTCCTGCGAGCAATGTGCCCTGCCCACTGCCACTTGAGCTTAGCAACTCTTCGGGCTATGTCGGTTGCCTTTGTTCTGATTAAATTAATTTAATTTCAAACAATTTTTTTATTCAATAGCCAGGGCTGAGCTGGAATTAGCAAAGTTGAAAAAGTTATTTCAGGTAAGTATAAACATTGTTCACATGCAGCACGGAACACACACATTTTGACGGTACATTACAACTTTTCTATTTTATTGTATTCTTAATTAGAAGTTTATTTTTTTTGTTTCGATTTCCAACTCTGGCAATATATTAATACGTGAAGCAAAAACTTTGTACCCTTTTTTTACGAAAATTGCGCGGACGAAGGAGTATGAAATTTCGCACACTCGCACTTTCGCATACTCGTAGTTTATATAGAGAAGGTTATCCGAATGTTAATATTTTTTTTAAATTATGCATAAAAATACATTAAACCAATAAAACAAACATTACACACACTACCATGTATTTGACACACACGCATATGTATTTGACACATACGTATATAATATACTCTTTTCAAAAATTTCAAAAATGGAAGAGAAGCGGCCGAAATCTGTCAAATGCCAATACAATTACATTCTATCTTTTTAATTTTTCATTGTTTAGTGTACAATCTGTGCAGCCTTAATAAAATTACGGTCGAATTTCGACCACTGGGCGACCACTAGTATTCTTAATTAGACGTTTTTTTTTTCGATTCCCAACTCTGGCAGGCAAAAGTATTCTTTAACATTCTCATCCTTCAATAATTCAAGTACCCACTTCGTCACCGCGTGGTATAGTTGTGGGACACTTTGTAGATATATACCGAGTGTATTGGAAATTCATAAAAGCCTCGCCTAGCGATTAGTGTCGGCTTGTTCATCATTAATATGAACGTTTTAACTACGTGCTAGCATGGTGCTAGTAATATTTTATGATTGGCACGTGAGAAATCTTATATGTTAAGCAGTTGGTTCGTATACTTTTATTAAATAGCATGCTACATGTAATAACTAATGTCTTGATGATTTTTCGGAATTTCTCGTTAACATTAGAATGCAATGCAACCTGTCAATACCATAATTTAAGACTATGTAATTAATTACCGTAAAGTTTCATTCTCATTAAAATTAAAATATTTTGAAAGCAGTACCTAGGCTTAGCCAAAGTAACATTAAGAACACGATAGCGAAGTTCGAAAATAATAAAATGTATGGGATTGACATAAGCCGCGCTAAATCACGTGGTCAATCTTATGTCAATGCCATACATTTTATTCTTTTCGAACTTCGCTATCGTTTTCTTAATGTTACTTTGGCTACCGCCACAGTTTATTTAGCTTTTCCGTTGACGACAAAATAAACCTTAAAACAAAATTCCCTTCTCGCTCTAGTTAAAACTAGTTTGGACTATCTCATACGTTTCAATTTGGATAGCTAGGTTAGTACCTACAGGTCATTTTAGGTAATATAATATCTAAAAATATTTAATAAATAGCTAAGTATCTAATTTATAGTTGACATGATTAAAGCTATGAAGCGTGACGAACATAGACGCAAAGTTTTTCAGAGTAGCATTCTAGTGTGGCTCTGTCATTTGTTTTCTGATGTATAACTGCATAGCTACTCGATTTTGTTACATTGATTCACACAAGAAAATAAAATAAAATATTAAACAAAATAAAATTTCCACTATCGCAAAAATAAGGAACATTTACAGTTTTATATATAAAACTAACCTCCCTGTGTGGTGCCGGGGATAAAGAATTACACCACCCCATCTCTTCCCGTGGGTGTCGTAAAAGCCGACTAAGGGACCAATCCAGAGGATGAGCAGCAGCATCTCTCTGAGGTGACCCTCAACCTACTGCGATCGCCAACCCGCCTGCCAAGCGTGGCGATTACGGCAAATACCCCCCATGATGATTTGGGGGAGGCCTTAGTCCAGCAGTGGACGTTTTTTGGCTGAGATGATGATGATAAAACTAGCCGTCACCCGCCCGCTTCGCTGTGCGAAAGTTATGGGTCAACGAATGCTAATAAAAATAATTATTAGGTTTACCAACATCATAAATATAGCCTAAAAATCATTTGCACAATCACATGTTCTTACTACATACAAAATTTGCATTAAGAGGCGTCACTCGCTCGCTTTTTATTCTTCTTCAGCCCGTCGCCACCCAATGCTGAGTGTAGGCCTCTCCCTTTGCACGCCATCTCTCTCTGTTGGTAGCCATCCCAAACCAGTTCAAACTCGCCCGCTTTGCGGAGCGTAAACTTGTGAATAAAATTTCATTTTTTTATAGCCTCTTTTGCACAATTACATGTTCTTACTACATTTAATTTTTTTTTCAATCGCATGTTCTTATTACATACAAATTTTCATCAAGATCGGTCAAGTCGTTCTTGAGTTAAAAGTGGACATACTGACAGACAGACAAAAATTTCAAAAATCGTAGAAATTGTGTCAGTGAGTCATACAATGAATATTTATCCCAAAATTTGTCAGAAAAATTGCAAGTACAAACAGAGGCTACAGATTTATATAGTAGTATAGAATTTGCTGTGTAGGTAAATGTCCGTTGCGCTTAGGTAAATATCCGTAACGCTTAAATAAACGTTCGCTGCTCCTAAGTAAATAAGGGGAAATCTGTCTGTTAACCGCTCCCGCTGGCATACTTTCAAAGCAGACTTAATAAAGGACGACAAAACGTTTGGGATTTCCACTGTTGAGTTAGGTTTCTAGACTAACACGCCCTAATTAATATTAAAATGGACGCGCTACTATACAAAGGCATTGAGGGTATAGAGGTTAGGAAGGTATAACCGTTACTGTGGTTAGAACCAACAGTGTTAGACCTAGAAGTCCCGGTTTCCATTTCCAGTGGGGGTTAGAGAAGGTAGTGTACAGTCGCGAGCAATAACATGTTTACACTTTTCACTAGTTTTGACTCTTATTCCATTGTATTAAGAGTTACATTGTTTACATGTTAGTGCTCGTGACTGTACTAGGTTTTGGTTGGTGGTAGGACTTGTTTTAAGTTCGCCTGGCCATCACTAGCAGCTATTTGTACTATTGTATGGAGCAGGAAACCTCAGTAGTGTACGATTACAAAAGGTCATGGATGGGTACGAATCCCAACTTCCAACTTTACAAGCGCTATTTTCATTGTCGGTTAAAACATGCATTTTAATTTGATGACACTAAAACGTTAAAAATACTTGTAGATATAAAATGGCCCTTATTATTATTATCACAAGATCGATTTTTAAGCTGACTGCACATTGATAGGTCGCCAGTGATTATGACACAGTGGAAAGAGAAAAGTTGGAGAGTGGAAAATTAATTTGTCCCGGTGGACTGGAAAACTACTGTTTATTTTTGTATTAATCTGTAAAGGATTTCTTTTACTGGTGCAGAAACTATTCTAGCTACTAACAGCTATTCTAAATAACGAATGAACAAGCATGTATTGGATAAACTCGACACATACACAAAGTCACATTAAAAAGTCACACAAAGTCACATTAAAAAGGAAAACTAAAAATACAGCTTAGTGTAACATGTGACCACACAACAGGTGACGAGTCAACCAAAGGCCTCCGACTTAGTTTTTTTTGTTGCAACACTGATATTCTGCTGAAACCCGTGGAGAAAACGCGCAACGTGTCTGTTCTGTTGTAGGTGTAAAAAAGGTAAAGTTATATGAAGTCAAATAATTAAAAACAGGTGAAGAGGAAGAAAGTATTCATTGACACATCCAAAAACACACCCAAAGAACAACAACAAGAGCAGAAAGAAACAAATGAACATAAAAAAGAAATGACTTTAATTCAACCAAAGAGAATACGTAAATAAGGCTAAACTGTAAAAAAAGTATGAAAATTGAGGCAAAGTAGATTCAATCACGAAGGTGTAGATCCGTGGGTTCGATGGCAACAAAAAATCATAAGTATTTTTATCATTAGGATTTCCAATTTGTAGCATGACAGTAAAGAGTTATTATTACTGAGGAAGACCGTAGGTACTTAAGTTAAAGAGGTTAGGTTACTTAAAAAAAACTAATCTTGTAAGTTTATCTTATCTTGTCTTTATCTTAGAGGATGCAGGTTTCCCTACACCAATGCACTTCTTATCCTGAGTTTCACGACTCTTTGAAGAAAGTAGCTACTCAATCAAGTACAAAGTAACACATGGATAATTCAATTTATCATTCTAATGCGTATTCCGCCCTTGTAACATGAGAGTTCTGCTGACTTAAGAAATAAGTTCTGTGATTGATCACTTACTGTGATGCGAGTGATTGATGGGTTTAAAGTGCTTACTTCAGTTTGAAAATCATTCTTTTATTTTTATTCATGCTTCTCAGTCGGCAAAGGTGCATTACTTACGGTGCGACGGGTTACCGGTAACCGATTATGATGGTATGACCGGCAAATGATAGGCTATAAAAAAAAGAAAAAAAGTTTATGCTTAAAATTTGTATGTATATACTTAGGTAGTAAGAACATGCGATTGTGCAAATGATAGGCTATAAAAAAAAACGACGGGTTGCACTCCGGGAGTGCCGGCAGAAGTGAAAACTTGAATATTAACGTTGTGCATTTTTGATATTTTGGAATGGTTAGGGAATAATTTTGACGAATTGCTTCAACTATCAGTATAAAAGTACTATCATTTATGTGGTAGAATACAATATTTATTGACAGCCATCAGCTGTCACCATCCATGGATGCGCGTGGCACGCTGTAACATAAACACACACGAACATTCGCGCAAGCGCCCTGCGCCGCCTAAACGAAACAGCAGGCATACATTTTCGCCGCGCCGTAGAACGAGAGGGGGACACTTCCTCTCCTACGCCGCGCCGGCTGTCTACTCTCCATCCGTCTTACGAATTTTCGATCAGGTCACGTGTCCTGACGCGAATTTAACATTTTTTACCCATTGCAAAAAAGTGTACAACGCCGCTAAAGAAGTTTTCACTTCAAAAGGAAATTTTATTCACAAGATTAAGCGGGCGGGTGACGGCTCTTGATGAAAATTTGTATGTAGTAAGAACATCATCATCATCAGCTCATTTTATGTCCCCAACGCTGGGGCACGAGCCTTCCCTAAGGATGGACAGAGAGAACGGGCCATTAACCACCACGCGGGCCCAGTACGGATTGGTGGTTGTTAACGACTGCTAATGCAGCCGGGACCAACGGCTTTACGTGCCTTCCGAAGCACGGAGGAGCTCGAGATGATACATTTTTGGTCACCCATCCGATGACCGTCCTTTGCGAAAGTTGCTTTATCTTCGCAATCGCAGACCGGGCGTGTTAACCACTGCACCATCGAGCTCCTCTATATTATATTACACTTACGTTTATTAATATTATTGAAAAAACATATTATTTCGTTGCGCTGCGGATTTGGTAAAAATAATAATTTACCCGTAATGATTATTGCTGACATTCAGTTGTAAATAATGACCCGAGTGGATGCCACAGTGCGTCGCTCCGTGAAAGCAAACGCGCAAATGCCACTGCAATGCGCTATAGGGTGCCTAGTGCGACTTTCGTCCGCCATTCGACCACGTTAATGAAAACGAGAATTCGTATGGCATTTTAACTCTCTTCGTTTTTCACCAGTAGTTCATGTTCAGTTCAGTGCTTCAATGACAATTTCAAAGTATTTTTTTATATTTTAAAGGAAAATTTTAAAGTTCTTTCGAGACGTCTGATTCTTTTTTAACTCACGTCTATCTTTTAGTTGTGGAGAGGACTGGCGAGAAAATGCACAGAATGAATAGTAGTAAATTAAATAAATTAAATAAATGTTTACAAAAAATAAATGATGCTAATTTTCGTTTTTTCATCTACATGATCGAAGTTATTCACTCAGATCCCCATTACAAAACCGAAGTTAAGTTAAGCTGTACAATCGGCGTCTATATTATGTGATCTTCAAATTAACGTTACCTATGCTTATTTTTCGTACTTTATTTTTCGTTTAGAAGTAAGGTTAAGAAAAAGTATTGAACCAATGCAGTGCCAAGGATTAAATAATAAAAAAGCAACTATTATAAATGGATTTAACTTCGTTAACTATAAAAACTACAAAAAGAAATGTCGGGCTTGCCCTATTCTGAACATTAAATCAAGCGACTGCCTTTTCCATTCTCCAATTCGTTGGAAACCGGCTCTTAAAGAGGGTTTTCGGAGAAGCGTTTAGAATTCTTAATTGGTATCATGTCACAAAATTCTGTCACTTGTAGCTGTTTGGAGAGCATTGTCTGTAACACAATGGCTGCTGTATCAACTACAGACTGAAAGCCTTCAGATATAACTAACTCCGAATCAGATAATTGAATTTAATTGTAACAATTGTATTATATTCGCAGAAACTTCGTAGTTTGAGATAGTACTATTTGTCTTGGCAAACTAAATTCTAAGCTCTACGAATATCGGGGTGAATAACTTTAAATATAAAGTTTAGCACATATATATTAATAAGTTATTTAATGAAAATACATATATTTATTATCTTCATCCTCTTAGATTATGATAGCTGATAATTAACTGATGTTTTATTAAGTAGGTATATATATATTACACATTGTTCTTAAACACTTGGATTGTTCGCACTGCCGAACTCTTACTTTGTCATCATTATTACCAGCTTATTGGATGTCGCCACTGCTGGGGCTCGAGCCTTCCCTATGGATGGATAGGGAGAACGGGCCATAAACCACCACGCGGGTCCAGTGCCGATTGGTGGTTGTTGACGATAAATGCAACCGGGAACAAAGACTTTATGCATGGCTTTCGAAGCACGGAGGAGCTTGATGTTTCGATTAAAATATTATTTAATTATATATATTTATACTAAAATAATAAACATAGCATGTGTTTAGTGCCAAGAGTTGGCTGGAAGAGGTCTCTTCTAGAGATATGCTCACCTTGCACATAATGTCTTGTGTAACTAATGCTACTCGAGCCCAATACATGCACAAGAAACAACATTAAAATTATTTATTTCTAACAAAACAGGATTTAGTAAATTTTTATTTCACCCGAATAATATTAAAAAAAAAATCAAAATTCAAAATCATTAATTTATTTTAGGCTACAAATAGCTCTTATGAACGTCTTAATGCCATCGGTTCGTAAGTAAGTATGGGCGGGAGATCTTGTACTGTAATAATATTTTAACTTCCTTTCCCCACCCGAAGTTAATAAAAATTACCAGAACTCCAGTGAGTCGTACGAAATTTGATGGCAGCCATTTGTAATTAAAACCGTGCTAATGTCGCAGAGGAATTCGAAAGATTGCCTCCGCCAATTGACGGATCACAGTCTGGCTTGTGTAATGATCGTGATTCAAATACTTTACTGAGTACCTCAAAATTTAATTAATTTTAATGGCACCTTGTAATTGTTATTGTTTAGGTACAACGACTCATACAACTTAAAGGAGACATTAAAACTTGATAGTGTATCTTTCTATCAAATTCTATTATCTAGGTATTGTATTTTTTTTAATATTTTACGGGTTAGTACAGTGCCTTGATCTCACCTGATGTTAAGTGACGATAAGGTCTATGATGGAAGCGCACTTCACCCGGGATCCTTAACTAGTGAGGCACTGGCTATCTTATCTTTAGCTGCTGGAACACAATAATGGTAAAACATTGATGTTATGGCGACATGTTTAGATAAGCTTGTGGTAGCTAGCTAGGCAGACAAACAAGCTCTACCACCGACCAAACCGAATACACAAACATGTACCCCCGCTGGGAATCGATCCCGGTAGCGGTAATTGGCTTGTATTAAACGTCTATTATAAGTAAGATAATTTTATGGCGAACAGCTTATTATAAACCTTAAATCTTAACTACAAAGGTCAATTAAGATTGACAATATTTATACTAAAAACTGTAATCGACTTTCCTATTTTGAAATAAGACCACAAAAGAGTATTTATGGTTTAATTTCTTGGACTGTTTTTAAAGCGCTTTGAAACTATAAAGTATTATTATTGATCGAAATCATTACGAGTAAAAACAAACTAAGCCGTCCAACTAGGTAGCCACAAAAAGGTTGAACGTTTTTCTGCGTACCTAGTCAAAATTGGCGTACCGTTCTGAGGGTTACCTACGCCTTACTGAATGCCAATTGATCGAATATCAAATTAATGATCGACAGCGATTATCAATAAAGCCATTTTGATCTTTAACGAACGTTAATTACATCTACCGGTCATAACACCAAACATTTAAAACATTGAAAGTTCATAAAGTTTTATGTAATAACAATTCGATTATTATGTCATTTCTATGAATCGTTGTCGATTATTCGATCATTTGATATTTGTTAAATAAATAATAAAAGATAAGCAAATAGCCTGTAACTGTCCCACTGCAGGGCAAAAGCTTCCATCATTAAAATCACTAACGTTAGTTAAAAAACCGTTAGGTTTTCATGGTGTCGCCATCTCTGAGGTCCCGGGTTCGATCCCCGGTCGGATCAATTTAGAAATACCTGTTTTTCTAAATTATTTCGGGTCTGGGTGTTTCCTATGTATAATAAGTATGTATTTAAGTATATTGAGTATGTTTATCCGTTGTCTAGTTAACCATTTCTCGAGTTTCTTAAGGAAGCTTTTCTTGGGGCTAGATAATTGGTGTGAGTGTGGGAAACATTTATTTAATCACTACAATTAATCGATAATGGCTTAATCACCACACAAGCCAAACCCGGGATATGCATCAAAAACTCGGAAATACACTTTAGAGACCTACGAATTGAACCCGGGACCTTCGGTAATCTGGCCAAGTGCTTTGCCACTCAGCCACTGAGACGTGATTATTAAATAAATCATCATCAGCTCATTTTATGTCCCCACTGCTGGGGCACGAGCCTTCCCTATGGATGGATAGGGAGAACGGGCCATAAACCACCACGCTTTCCCAGTGCGGGTTGGAGGTAGTTAACGACTGCTAATACAGCCGGGACCAACAGCTTTACGTGCCTTCCGAAGCACAGAAGAGCTCGATATGATACATTTTTGGTCACCCATCCGATGACCGGCCTTTGCGAAATTGCTTAAGCTCAGCACTCGCAGACCGTGCGCGTTAACCACTGCACCATCGAGCTCGATTAAATAAATAATTAAATTATTTTGTTATTTGATCAATTGGCATTCGTAATGGCGCAGGTAAGCCCCGTTCTATAGGCGGGCGGAGGCGGAGTTGTGACTTCTCTTTGTGGTGCACTAACCCCGGTTTCATTACTCCGTGTTCAATCGTCGGAATTCGCGTATATTCTGTTGACTTTTAAGCGGTTACATTTAGAACATTGCTCGGTTCAGTTAAATATTTGTTTTCTATCAAGCCATTTGAGTTGCTTCATTGTCAAGGTTAGAATGTTAATATTAAATAGATAAAGAATGAAGAGGCTATTCAAAATTGCTTTACTCATTTTTTTATTTTGAATTTTGCATCCATAATGCTATATCCCTGTGTGGTGCCGGAGATAAAGAATTGCACCAACCCATCTCTTCCCATGAGTGTCGTAAAAGGCGACTAAGGGACCATTCCAGAGGATGGGCAGCAGCATTTCTCTGAAGTTACCCTCAACCTACTGCGATCGCCAACCCGCCTGCCAAGCGTGGCGATTACGGCAAATACCCCTCATATCCTTGGGGGAGGCCTTTGTCCAGCAGTGGACGTCTTTTAGCTGAGATGATGAATGCTATATATAGTTAGAAGATAAAATTTTACTAGAAAAACCAACCAGCCTCATGAAGCTCGAGTGGGAATCGAACCCACGACCTTTCGATAACCGGTCCAATGGTCTGACAACTGAGCTACCGCGCCCAGAAGACTCGTTGATTTTTTCTAGTAGTTTGTGATTAACGCTGCAAGCCAGCGGTATTACGTCACTGTGAAGTTACTACCCTCACAGACGAGAGAACACATTAAAAAAACACTTTAAAAAAATATCTTGCTTTACTCAGTTTTGTTGTTAGTAGCTGTTATTGTATGGGTTCGTAACTCTACAGCGGGAGGCCCTGCACTGAAAAGAACTCAGCTTTTTTAAAACGTCCACAATCGTGACTTAATTACCAGCTTATTTTATGTCCAAACTGCTGGGGCACGTACCATCCCTATGGTTTTTTTTTATATTAGAAGGAGGCAAACGAGCAGGCAGGTCACCTGATGGGAAGCAATAACCGCTGCCCATGGACATCCAAAACCAAAGGAATCACAGATGCGTTACCGGCCTTTAAGGAAGGAATAGGTTCGTTTCTTGAAGATCCCTAAGTCCCTGGATGGATAAGAAGAATGGCCTTTAAACCACCATGCAGGTTCAGTGCAGATTGGTGGTTGTTAACGACTGTTAATGCTGCCGGAACCAACTGTTTTACGTACCTTCTCAAACTCGGAGGAGCTCGAGATAAACATTTTTGTTCACGCATCCGAAAACCGTCTTTTGCGAAAGTGGCTAAGGTTAAGCCTACCTTAGTAATTCAGACCACGCGCGTTAACCACTGCGCTATCGAGCGTATATATAGGAATATATACGCGTATATATACGCTTAACCATGTTTTTGTATTTCCATAGTTCTAATGTCAAAATCGAGCTACCGATACATTATTGAGATGTAATCGAGTTCGCAGACTTGAAACCTTGGAAAGAAAGCCCAGCAAGGCTTTTTCTCTTTTCTCTTTAATAACGTCGAATAATGCCATAATCATGATCAAACTTCACTTCGCAATTTAGGATAAGTTTGCAAGAGCAATATTAACCTAGATGTACCTGCTGAGAATCGAACCCGAGGCCTCTAGATCAGAGTACAACTAGACTAGAGAGCCATATTCATATATTTGAGAATTTAGTGTGATTACTAGATTCAGATCAGCGCGGTCCATCTAACGCTTTGTGCTGTTACTGAATTGGAATTCTCTTTGTAGTGGCCAGTACGCGCTGTTTGTTTAGTTGCTATATTATACCGCAGTTTTCATTGCAACATAGACATTAGTAATGCAACAACATCGATAGTTTAGCAATCACTCATATCGATAGATTTTAAATTCACTTTTTGACTGTGTAAAAGCAATGTAAAACATCAACATTATCACCAGCTTATTTATATGTCCTCACTGCTGGGGCACGATCCTTTCCTATGAATGGGAACACCACAGGGCGAAAGGGCCATTTACGACCACGCGAGTGTGTAATTGGTGATTGTTAACGACTGTTTGTGCAGCCGGGACCAACGGCTGTACGTGCGGAAATACCGCATACTCACAAATAATAAACATGGTAAGAATCCCGTTAATAACTACTCTATTGGCTGTACGTGCTAAACACAAAGGAGTTCAAAATTATAAATTATTGGTCACCCATCGGACGCCTGCCGACGGGAATGTTGTGTAACTTCAGCAATCGCATAACGAGCGCGTCTACCGCTCGCCTCAATCAATTTAATAATTACTGATACTGAAAATATGGGATTTTATTATAGCTATTTTTGAAGCTATAATTTGTCAAAAACTATATTTTTTCAAAAAACCTTGAAAAAGGTATTTGTAGCGGACGTCACGGACCAAATATCTAATCTGTGGCTGACGTCATATTAGTAAAAATGGCCTGTATTGGCTGAATCTATGAAAAGGTCACAGTGCCAACCAATATGTCATTCACTGTTACTCAATTTGTAACTTTAACATTTATTTACTGGCGTATGACGTAGTAAACCAACGCGACGCCATATTGCTCAAGATTGAGGCTTTTACAAAAACTCTAAACATTTTAGAACATTATTTCAAACACTCTATTTTGCCTTATTGTAATCATCTCTCTTTGTATTCTCTTTTTCGATTCATGTAATATGGAAACGGATATTGTTTCCATTTACATTCGCAGCATAATAAGCTCCGCTCTAGATAATTGTGCTATTTGAAACGGGCGGAATGAAACCGTTGAACGATATGAGTAAACAACAAGATACTATAAAGGTTCATTAAAACAGATAACGGGGTTAAGCTAGACGATAGCTTCAATCAATATTAATGCGTCCAAACAAAAATAGCCGTTTGCGCGTTAATTAAAAAATAACATAAACGAGTGAGCAATAAACTATACACATACTAGCAATAAAATATTTATAACCCGTCAGGTTCATATCGAATAAACATTACGATTATAAATATTTAAAGAGGTTTAACGTTAACCTATAGGTACGTCCCTTCTTAACGTCGGGTACTAAAAAAGGTACCTATGTCAAGGATGCCTATGCTAAGCAGGTTGAGTTAAACATTCGACGCTGTGCTACGTGTCCCGACTCTACGAAGGCAAAGGAGATCGTATAATACAGCCGGATCAAAACCAAATTCCTATGAGGGTCGACCGGTTGGAATCCCGCCACAATGTGAATTTTAATTCATTTATGGTGAGAGTAGCGACGTAGCGACGGTCTTTATGTCGATTTTTCACGAAGAGTTTTGTCTGAAAAGTGTCATGTGTCGAGGTTCGAGGGCGGCTACCGGACACCATGCTGCGTCACTCGCCTCTGTTCCTTAGGTGTAAAATTTGATATATACGCATGTTAGTCAGGAAGATATTTATGTAACTCGTATCCTGTGATGCCGAGAGTTCTGAAAATCCGTGTTATCTCTCTTAAGTACCTATGTCATAAAAGAGAAATCCAGCGGCTTGGGCTGTTGGGTGTGGAATTTTGATTGTACTTCGGTAAGGAATGTTTTTTTATATACATTATAACAAAATAAAAAATCAGCTTTTGATGAACAGTTGAAACGAATTGAAAGCGTGAGCAAAAGATAGAGTGACTGTTATATATAATTCGAAAAGAAAAATTGTATAGAATGAAAATGCGACATTGTTGATCATATAAAATAATAGAATATATAAATATAAATATAATAACCATCGATTTCAATGCTTATTATTCAAACATTATACTTATAAAAGTATATGCGAAAGCCTTAAAGTGTATTTTACGATATTTCCCCGTTTGGTGCATGCATTTCGTGCCTACATTCCGTGCATTTATCTGGCGTTTGTTCGAGGATAAAGTACTAGATTATGACAATCGCGTTTCAAATTTATTGCATGTGACGCAACAGAGAGGGCAGGAAAGTTTAAAATGGAAAGAAAAGCTGAAACCAGCGGCGTATTTTATTATTTAAGGCCGGTTTAACTGCTCCTTACAGTTTTTTACGATATAAATATCGTGCCCATCGTGTTAGTGTTATGATGCTTGTGAATGGTGTGTGTCCCAGACCAGCATGGAATGGTGGTCTTAACCGGCTCTGCGGTCCAGTGGTTACGACCACCGGCTTAGACTCAGAGGTCCCGGGTTCGATTCCCAGCGGGGGTACATGTTTGTGTACTCGGTTTGGTTGGTGGTAGGGCTTGTTTATCCGCCTAGCTAGCAACCACCATCTTATCTAAATAAGTCGCCTTATCATCAATGCAATGTTTGTAGCATTGTTGTGTTTCAGCAGCTATAGAGATAAGATAGCCAGTGCCTCACTATAGTTGAGGATTCTGGGTGATGCGCGCTTGCACCAATTGGCCTTATCTTCACTTAACATCAGGTGAGATCAAGGCACTGTGCTTACCCGTAAAAATATTAAATATTAAATTAACTAACATAATTGTATCCTGAGTTCTCCAAGTAACTATTTTTGAATCGTCCATAATTATTTACCCACCTACTACCCAAAATAGTCCGAAATAAACAAGGCTTCTCAGTGTCCTCCCATTCCTACATTTCTGGGCATTTTCATGAGTAATGCATCGGACGGAGTGGACTTTCATTACAGAATTCCTGTGGCCACTACTAACAAAGACATGTGCCAGTTATTCGCCTAATAAAGGTTCAGGCTGTGACATAATGCCCGCGATTTGTTTGTCGCCTTGCTCTATAGAGAATATAAGATCTGTAGATAGATCAAAATGTCAAAAATATGCGCGAACATACAAAAAAGCACCTTAAGGTTGTTTGTTACTATGTAAAGTTGCAAAGTAACACCCAGGTCCAGCTGATACAATGTTCTTGGATGTCAACTTTATGGTCCAAACGAAACAGTCAAAACATGTCAGAGTTAATCAAAAATAATGTAATCAAATTTTTTTTTACGGAAAGTAAATCTTTGTGCAAGACCGCTTAACTGAGTCCTCGCCTGCGGTAGGTATGCAGCGGGAAGTACGTAGGGCCTCTGCCACGAACACGAGCGCCTTGCGACGCCGCGAACGGATTCCTAGTTCATTGCGCGCTATACAACGGCAGTCAATTATTCAACGGTTATAGAAATTACGCAATGAACTAGAAATCCGTTCGCCGCGTCGCAAAACGCTCGTACTCGTGGCAGAGGCCCTACGTACCTCCCGCCCCGCGTACCTGCCACAGACGAGGACTCAGTTAAGCGGTCTAGCTATAGTATACTATAGCAGATTTTGCATGTTCTTATGTTGTAATATTTTAAATGTGTAGGTGCCGTCACCTTATAGTGTTATACTAGTATCTGTTCCTATTTCCTTATGTTTCATACAGAAAATATTATTTACACGAAAAAATATGCTTTCTATCTCTTTAAGTACATCCATACAAATGGCAGAGACAAATATATCACATTACCAAAACTGTTTTCTCAGAAAGACGGGGCAGATTAAGTTTCTCTCCCTTGCAATGTGCCATTAGCGGCAACTACGATGTCTTTCTACATTTAAAAGTAAACCAAGAAGAAAAATGCAATGAATATGTCCCCAACGTCTTCAATATAGATTAGGAGCAACTTGCTCGTTGCGAGTGATTTTTCTTGCTCTCGTATACGTTTAACTAACATCTCAGCGGAGATACCGTTGATAAAGGATTTAGGGTGGTTCTGAATTAGGTGTACTTTCTACGCGTATAGGATAATGTCACCAAAAAGTACGCGCAACAAAAGTGTACGTATAGGATGGTATGACTATAGATGCAAAAAGAATTTTAAACGTTTTAAAACATTTGCTTTTAAACAGTTTTTTGTTTAAAACGTTTTAAACCGCTAAATGCGGTTTAATATTGGTTTATAAAAAAATTCTATTAGAATTCAGTTAGAATCGATAACAGAACATGGTCCAACAGTTTTTAGAATTTTTGTCTGTTTGTGTGTTTATCTGTTTGTCTCCAACCAACATCTCACCGGAGATACCGTTATTAAAGGATTTAGGGTGGTTCCGAATTAGGTGTCTTTTATTCGAGTATAGGAGAATGTCACAATAGAGTACGCGCAGCAAAAGTGAACGTTGGTAAGTATAGGATAGTAAGTTACACATTCATAAAATTAATAAGTAGATAGGGTTAGTGACTCGGATGGAGCTCGATGGCGCAGTGGCAAACGCGCCCGGTCTGCGATTGCTAAGGTTAAGCAACTTCGCATTGGCCGGTTATCGGATGGGTGATCAAAAATAAATCATCTCTAGCTCCTCCGTGCTTCGGAAGGCACGTAAAGCCGTTGGTCCCGGCTGCATTAGCAGTCCGCACTGGGCCCGCGTGATGGCTTATGACCTATTTATCCAAAGGGTAGGCTCGTGCCCCAGCTGGGGACATAAAATGAGCTGATGATGATGATGATGAGGGTAGTGACACCAGTGTTTGTATTTTTTCCTTTAATCACGAAATATAAGGGTCAGTAACAAATTTTGGTCTTTAACAGCAATTGAATACAGACCACCAGCTTCCTAGCTATCATCATCATCATCATCATCATCATCGGCCTATACTATTCCACTGCTGGACATAAGCCTCTCCAAGTGCACGCCACCCAGCACGTCCTAACTATCACACTAATATATATATAATACGTGTGTATATTTGTTGCTTCTTCACGCTGCAACGGATGGATGGATTTGGATGAAATTCGGTATACAGATAGTTTATAACCTGGATTAAAACATAGAATACTTTTCATCCCGATATTCCCACGGGAACGGGAACCACGCTGGTGAAACCGCGAGCGGCCGCTAGTAATCCCATAAAGTTTAAATGACAACCAACGCTGTTTATGGCGACCAAAAATGTGTTAAACACTGGTGCCGCTATGTACATTCTTAATTAATGCATGGTTTTCCATGCTTCACATATTAAGCATAGTACCTGGATGACCGGTCTTTGCTCGTTATTTTTTTTTGTAATTTTCTAAAAATTAAACCTAGCTAGATCGATTTATCGCCCCCGAAACCCTCTGCATACTAAATTTCATGAAATTCGATGGAGCCGTTTCCGCGATTCTGATTATATATTTATACATATATACAAGAATTGCTCGTTTAAAGGTATTAGATAGACAGATAAAGGCTGACAGGCATATGTTGATTGATTTTTCTTGCCCTCTTTCACGCTAATATACGTTTTATAACGTCTCAGCGGAGATACCGCCAATAAAAGATTTAGGACGTTTCAGAATTAGGTGTTCTTTCAGTTGCTTACCCCTATTTTTAATTGACGATTAAAGGAAAAAAGGTCGGTGTCTCGAACCTATCCAACACTAGTGCCTACGTACATCCTTATTCTATGCCTTGATGCACATTATATACATTTATATTATACTTTTGTATACTAGTTTGAAATTAAGCATGCCGTGGCAGCCTTTAATTAAAGCAGCGCCTGTGTAATAGTTATAAGGTTTTAAATGTAATGAATGTACTGGTGTATGCTTTGTTGGATGTCCATAAATAAATATAAAATAAAGAAAAAAGAAAATGGCAACAGACAGGCAGGTGTTGTTAGCATAAATAATATTGTCAATTAATGGTAATGCGTACTCTTTGGTGCATAATTTTGATATAATTAAAGTATCTTTCATCTTAACCCATTGCTATACCATCATAATTTCTCAGTCGATAGCTGACTTGCTGCAAAAATACGCATGATGGTAGCCATTCAGACGAGCTTTGAGAAATACCACCGGCAAGGCAGATAATTATTGTTTTATAAAAATTGTAAGTAAATCAATACATCACAAAAAATGACAACCAATGCAATTAATGCTTCACATAGATTTTAAGAGAAGTTTTCATATTATACAGGGTGGAAACTTTCAGCGGGGCAGTAAGGGGAAGTACCTTATCCGTTGCAGCTACACGAAAATGGTCTTAGAAGACTATCCATATTTTTTTATGGAATTTTGATCCCCATTCAAAGATTTTCAAAAAAAATGTACAGTTAGCAAGAAAATAGCCATTTTACACAAAAACATTTTTTGATGCCAATCGATCCTGTTTCTAATACTGATCAAAAATTTCTATGGGACCAACCATCGTTGGAGTACTCAAAAAGTCACAAATTGCAAAAAACTTTTCTCTTACATTTTGTATGAAAATTTAACGCAAAAGCTTGTTTAGTGACGGTTGAGATCTTTTTGTTGACTGAATAAAAAGATAAGTTTGAAAACAATTCAAATTTGGAACACGTTATTATTAAATAAAAAACAATCTTGACAGTTTGTTGCGTCAGAAAAGCTCTGAGTGTGTTGTGAATAACATCATCAAGTTATGTTAGGTAATAAAAAAAGAAAATTAATACGCCTTCTTTTTGATATGTGTGAAATTCTACGTGATCATTTGTCTTGTATTTTATTTTTTGTATTTCAGTTACACAAATTCTTTAGAAAATGTAAGGGAAAAGTTTTTTGCAATTTGTGACTTTTTGAGTACTCCAACGATGGTTGGTCCCATAGAAGTTTTTGATCAGTATTAGAAACAGGATCGATTGGCATCAAAAAATGTTTTTGTGTAAAATGGTTATTTTCTTGCTAACTGTACATTTTATTGAAAATCTTTGAATGGGGATCAAAATTCCATTAAAAAATATGGATAGTCTCCTAAGACCATTTTCGTGTAGCTGCAACGGATAAGGTACTTCCCCTTACTGCCCCGCTGAAAGTTTCCACCCTGATAAATAATTTTGGCCCACATAAAACTCTTAATATCGTCTACCGTCACCTACCGTCTATCGTCTGCCTTTTGAAGTGCAGTGACACCTTTAATTTGCTGTCCCCGGTACACGTCCTTCGTTCAAAGTTCACTTTCTACGCATTCGGGCTTTTTATAGACAATCTACATTTCACTGCCCGCGTCTGAATGGGGTCCCCTTTTTTATACGGAATATTTTCCTTCAAACCGTTGTTCCACGATGGGGGTGTATGGAGTGTTTTTATTATAAGAACCGTAAAGTAACTCCTATGCTCACGAACGTTGTTGAAGCGTATTCCGAGTTTTTTATTTTACTGTCAAAGGAGGTAGCACTTGGCCTTTTTATTCGCCTTTTGGTTGACGATATGACCGAATATGTTTTCTGCCAATGACGAACTTGCTATCTAAAGGTGCATCCAGACTATATGACTAATCATGTGCTACTAATCAACATTTTATTTACGGACAAAAACGCAAAGATTTTTAAATTAATTTTTTTTTTTACTTTTTTTTTATTATTAAGTTATAAAAGCTTGTTTTTAAAAAGTTTTTTTCTTTTAATTTTATTTTTAACTTTTTAGTATTTTTCAATAACATGTTCATACACCCTCATACCATTCAGCCTTCGGCATGTACTCACCTTGGCATTGGGTCATCCATCTAATCCATTTAATCAAAGACAGAACCCACATTCATAACAAACGGAACGAACGAACGAACGAACTTATTTTCCCGATCGAGTTCCTATGGTCATCTTTCAACTCCATCAACAGAGCCTGGTTACTATCTAGTACCAAAGTACTCGTCAAGACGAATCATTCGACCTCAAACTCGATGGGGTTGTGTCGTTTAATTACCGAGTTCCTATAGCCATCTTCC
This sequence comes from Eudonia lacustrata, assembly GCA_947562085.1. Classification (NCBI taxonomy): domain Eukaryota; kingdom Metazoa; phylum Arthropoda; class Insecta; order Lepidoptera; family Crambidae; genus Eudonia; species Eudonia lacustrata. The sequence goes on along the minus strand of OX387318.1, from coordinate 11,573,305 downwards.
AGCTCCATCATCAGACCCTGGTTACCATCTAGTACCAAAGTACTCGTCAAGCGGATAAAACGAGTCCAAACTCGATGTGGTTGTGTCGTTTAACTACCGAGTTCCTATGGCCACCTTCCGGTTTCATTATCAGACTTTGGTTACCATCTAGCACAAAAGTACTCGTCAAGAAGAATCATACGAGCCTAAACTCGATAGGGTTGCGTCATTTAATTACCGCGTTCCTATAGCCATCTCCAGCTCCATCATCAGACACTGGTTACCATCTGGCGCCAAAGTACTCGTCAAGATGGATCAAACGATTCCAAACTCGATGGGGTTGTGTTGCTTAACTACCGAGTTCCTATGGCCACCTTTCGGTTTCATCATTAGATCAGCTCCATATCATAATAATTTTGCATTGTCATCCGATTTACATATGCACGCAAAAATTCAGCTCAATCCGTCAACAGGAAGGGGGTCAAATTTCAATTACTAGATTTGACCCAAATAAACAAATAAATATACAGGTGAAACTAAATAAAAGCTTGTAAAAAGCTTGTAAAACAACCAGGCCCGACACAAACGAAAAGTATCTCATATTTTTTGTAAAAATGAATCATGTCTTGCATTATAGCGCATTGTAAAAATATATTTTTATGTACGTTATTGTTAATGCGAATAAGCAGAGAGAAGAAGTGGCGTCAACAGCAAACACACCATCTGCCTGCAGAACACCCAGCTAAAAGAAGTGGACCATTTCAAATACCTAGGGTCAGTCATCAGTAAAGATGGGTCAATAGACACTGATGTCACCCATCGCATAAATACCGGGTGGATGAAATGGAGAGATTTATCCGGCGTGCTTTGCGACAGCCGAATGCCCGTGCGCATAAAGGGACGAGTATACAGAGCAGCCGTCCAACCGGCCATGACATACGGAGCCGAATGCTGGCCACTCAAAAAGCAGTACGAAAATCAATTACACTGCGCAGAGATGAAGATGCTCAGGTGGGCAGGTGGTGTAACTAGGCTGGATCATGTCAGAAACACACACATAAGAGGCACCTTCAAAGTGAGACCTATTCCAGATAAACTACAGGAGAGCCGTGTGCGGTGGTAGGGACACATTATGAGGCGACCATTCGACCACATGACCAGAAAAGTGCTAGATATAGAAACTACACCCAGAGGGCGAGGAAGACCCCGAATCACGTGGATGTCAGTAGTAAATAAGAACCTCAAAGAAGCCCAAGTCAACAAATAGGCGACCCAGAACCGAACTGCCTGGAGACGCATGATACGGAGGGCCGACCCCAAATAAAATAGGAAAGGGCCAGGCAGAGAAGAAGAAGATGTACGTTATTGTTAATAAAATAAAATAAAAGAGAAACCTCAAAATGTAATTAACGAATACGAACAATACGAACGCATGTATCAAAACTGTGAACTTATTTGCTCTATAATTTGGTTTCGAAATAACCCGTGTCCCATTGCTGATAGTGTCCTAATAACTCATTCCTGCGTCGTACCTATTGCTGATATACATATTTAAATAATATTAATACGTGAAGCAAAAACTTTGTACCGAAAATTGCGCGGACGGAGAAGTATGAAATTTAGCACACTTATAGTTTATATAGAGAAGGTTATCCGATTGTTAATATTTTTTTTAAATTATGCATAAAATACATTAAATCAATAAAATAAACATTACACACACTACCATATATTTGACACACACGCATATGTATTTGACACACACGTATATTATACTCTTTTAAAAAAAATCAAAAATAGAAGAGGAGCGGCCGAAATCTGTCAATGCCAATCCAAACTCACATTCTATCATTTTAATTTTTCATTGCTTAGAATACAATCCGTGCAGCCTTAATAAAATTACGGTCGAATTTCGACCACTGGGCGACCACTACTTTAAATAATTTTTCATAGAAATGATACATAATTATATTTTCTTCAAAAATATATTGATTCTTTATCAACACAATTACAGTCCTGTAAAAACATAATCTTTCTTCGTAATGATATCAGAGTGTAGAGTGACTTTTATTTTATAAAGGAAACTGAGAAATCGTATTTCAAAATTTTAACTTACGTCATTTCCCACTAAAAACAGAGCTGCTTCAAAGAAAGTCAAAGTCTCCATATCAGTAATGTGATCATTCAGTACATTCAGGGTAGTACTTACGAGTTTGTATGTTTCTTATTGGTCAAAGTTGCTGAGAGTTAATTAATGGAATTAGGCGTTACTTTGCGGAAACATAAGGCACACAAAAATGCAATTGAAATAATATGTGGGTAGTGTTAATTCCGATAAATTACTCGATCATCAAGCTTGGATGCAGTACGCAAGCACCGCCCTGCTGCTGCAAAAATATGCACATGCAGAAGAATCAATGGATGCAAGCCCACCGACTGCTAAAAGTTGCTGAATTTGGATTTTAACAAAAAGATTATTATTTCATACAATTTTAGTGGACTTAATTTTATTTAGATAAGAAACGTGTTCCTTAGTAACTATGGTACTCCCACGCGGCATCATCCCACACAAAATATCGAATCGTATCCGAGTTTTCGCTCGAACGAGCAAGGCATCGTAAAATGGCTGTCACTTGCGTATGCGGTTGATGACTTTGTCATAACAATTCATTTTAAACTTTTTCCAATAATCGAGTCGTTGGTTTTACATCCGAGTAATAAAGTATGCTTCAGTTGACTTTCAAATTGCACGATCTGTTAAATTGCAAATACATTAAGTTAAGAAGCTGTTAGTAGTCTTCAGACATATCTATTTCTTTCATTTGGTTAACTTATAGAATAGCATAGAACAGAAAAACATAAAACATATAGGAGAGTTATGACCGAGATGCGATTTCAAAAGTAGCGTTGAAAATAATAAAATATTATTACTTTAGTATGACGGTTTATACGGCAGGTTTAGTGTTTTGCGCCTTAAGGACATTCCGATACCGACATTTTATGTCGTAGTTTAGGTACTACTTTGTGCGGAAAAACCAGATCAAACATTTTTAAAAGGGTAATAGAAACCGATCAATGGGAAATAAATAAATAAATTGCATATCTAGGTAAAGGGTGTGTACCCAATATGGAATACGTTCCCAACATTGACCAATAACTATCTTAAACTAAGGCCTACGGAGACCACTAGGTCAGTACAACAGTTTATTTAGTTTTAAGTGACGACTCAAACGCTGTCTTTTCGGGCATACGTTCTACAATTTTAATGAATTTATGAATCAATAATAATTATTTATTCTATTAATCAGATTAGTTAAGTTTATTAATTTTAAATAATGTATTTCTATTATATTTATAAAACTATGCAGCACTGTGTTGATTAGATAAAAATATTAAAAAGGAGAAGGAAAATTGCAACTAACCTACGTATAAGAACAGTATTTGCGCAGCGGCAATACTTTGCTCTCTCAACACATGGTTAAAACAAAATAAATGTTATACATTATATTCATAATATGAAACTTAAAAGTTGTAAAAATCTGTTAACAGAATGGTTACACTTTAAATTATAAAGACACAGAGGTATTATTAAATGATAGGTCTCACACACACACACACACACACACACACACACACACACACACACACACATTCATTCTACCTATTGTCATAAAGATAAAACATTAAAAAAGAGGATCAACTTTAGTGACACCGTATAAGCAACTTATTTCAAAAAAGTGAATGTTATTCCCCGAAACTACAATGAAAATTTACATTTCAATAAGTAGTACAGTGTGCATTTATTTAATGACAGCTTTCAATGGTCGAAACTTCGATTTACAGAGTAGAGCTTCTGAATTCCCTTATCAGAGAATGTCATCGGCATGAATAAGCTCGGCAAACTCGAATACAATGCTAGAAACTAATGAATAGTCCCCGAAGGATTTATTGAAGAGCATTATTTTATCATATTGTCTGATCGTGACGTAGGCAACTTGTGCTGACTTGATTTGGGTCTGGGCAATATTCGTGCTGCCAAAATCAAATTGCCATTTAGTTTTACACGCCTTATCTAATTGCTTTAAAAAGAGTATAAAGTTACTTTTGACTTACAGAGTAATAGTAGATAGTGTTGATTAATTTCGGCTAGTTGGATTGAGCCACGATAGCATAGTTGGTAGTGCATCTGACCCGGCATGTCATGGGGTGTGGGTTTGAATCCCGCTCGTGGTTTTTTTTCAACATTTAGTCTTTTTTTAGTATAATAAGTATTTGCAATGTATATTTTAAGTAATCCTGGTTCATCATTCTATCCATCACCAGGTAATTTTATGTCCCCACTGCGGCCCGAGTCTTCCCTATAGATGGAAACATCATAAGGAGAATGGGCCATAATCCACCATGCGGGCCCAGTGGCGGGAACCAACGACTTTACGTTGTGCTTTCTAAAGCACGGAGGAGCTCAATAATATTTTGGTGGCTCATCCGAAGACTGTTCTTTGCGAAAGTTGCTTCGCCACTTCGCAATCCGGCTCCTCCCTGGTCACATAGTTATTATTACCATGTTTTTTGCTGTTTATGAACACCCTATAAATACAAATATATTATTCCGTAATATTAAGCCGGCCCAAAAATGGGAAACATTATAGTTATTAAAAAAGTAGTCATAAGAAACAATATGTAAAATTAACCTGTGTCCCTACTTTTTATTTATTTTATTTATTATAAATAAAAAGTGTATACTGAAAAATTTAATTCCCCAAGTATAAAATACTATATACTTAGTAATTAGAAAGTAGCTAGTTAAATTATTAAGATTTAAAAAAAAACAGAACATCCACTGCTTAGAATGAAAGGTGATGGATGAATGTGTGGAATGTGGAATTTAAGTACGAGAGGCATAACTGATAGAACTTGAATGAAAGAGAACTAACGTAATAAAAAAGGCTACGGTCCTGTTGGTTGGAAGTAAGAAAAAAAAATTATTCCGACAGTGAGTCGAAAGCGAGTTCATGTGTATAGTGTCTTAGGAAGTAATAACGACTAGAAAGGAGGTCAGACTGTTTTGTTTGCTCATATAAATCAAACCGACGTAACTTCAATACAACTGTGACCACTGCTCATGCAACTGTGCCGAAATATCGTACTAATGAGTTGACACACGAACTTGCTTTCGACTCACTGTCGGAATAATAGCAAAGCCATTGCTACTTAACAATGGCTTTGTAGGTCGTTATGAATATACGTTTGGAATCAAAATAAAAAAATATAAGGACAGTTTGTTATATTATGGCTAAAATAACGGTTTTAAAATGTGTATTACTGTTTTGTGTTTTTTTTTTCAATTCGTAGGGTTCTCGTTGGCTTAAGAAAACAATGTAGAATTCTTCGCGAGATACAAGTTTCCAGATTTCATACGCCTTTTCGGAACTTGTTCGTCTAGAGAAATTCAAGAGTCTGAGATTTTAAGCAACAAGCGTAACGAAGTAAACGAGCAGCTTTAACTAAATTACGTTTCTCAAAAGTTTTAATGATATCGTCATACAGTACCGACACGACGTATTAATTATGATTCATTAGAACTCAGAAGAGGTGGTGTAGAGCGGTCTTTATGATTATAATATTCTTTAAGAATACTTTTTGTTCCTTTTTTTTTTGGCTTTGTAAATCTTTATTAGATTTGAGAGACCCGTAGGAGCATAATGTAACTAACTACATTTAAAAAAAATAAGTAAAAACAAGTTGGGATAAATTAACTAAAGACAAAATAAAACCTCTAAATAAAAAATGCCTCCAGCTGTGGGTTCTCATGGGAACGGTCCCAAGAATACTGACAACATAACCTTCTTGGATTGCCATGTTAATACGTTGGCAGAGGTAGCTGCCAGCCTTCTTGTCAACAAGGCAAGCACTCAACTTTTTAACAAGCTCTTTTTGTTCCTGTTTCTACTTGTTTAAGATTTTTTATAAATGCTTAAAAAAATTAAGTGTTCTCGCTGAAGGCTCGAGCGAGTTAACCTATCTTGTGTTCATATTAGCCAAATAACCAATCAAAATTACCTAACATAAAAATAGTTTGAAATATAGAAACAGAGAACTTTGTCAATAATATTGTTTAAAGTGAAAACTTATTTTTTTTTATATTTATGCTGAATTTGTGAATTTTAATTATTTATGTTTGTATTCATAGCTCTTTTTAGCTTGTATTTTTAGAGAATGTATTAATAACAGCTGACCTTTCGGCCTTAGGTGACGTCGACGCTTCACAGAGCTTAGTTCAGAATATTTCAAATAAGTTGTAACATAAGGCATATCGATATCAAAATATATCGGTCGCATATAACAGATTAGTGTTACTTCTTCTATGACCACATCACCACAACTGAGGCCCTTTTTAGGGTTCTGTATCTGTAGTCAACAAGGAACCTTTATAGTTTCGCCATGTCTGTCTGTCTGTCCGTCCCCAGCCTAGCTCATAGACTCTTAGTACTAGAAAGCTGTAATTTGGCATAGATATACATACGTCCTCCGTGCTTTAGAAAGCACGCCGACAAAGTGTTGAAGTAAAATTTTGAAAAATATTTTTTTTAGGTTACCTACTACACGTGATGTGGGGATGTAATTTTTTTTCATGTCTACCCCCTAGTGTGGGGTGTCGTTAGATAGCAATTTCAAAAATATTTCGGGTTTGTGAAAACAGTTTTTTGATTGAGGCATCCGTGTGTAAACTATTAACCTATAAAGTGCAAAATTTTGTTAGAGTCAAGTGCCAAGTGGTTGTTGGATACGTGAAAAAATTCATGGTAGTTGTATATATGACGAAGTAGTAGGCTTTACAAGTTTATGAGTAACAGTCAACCAACTTATAAAATGTACTTGGCGCAGTACAAATTCCTCATTGGGAACTATAAATAACGTTGTCAGGTGTGAAACCGGTAGTATCTACATTTAAGTATATGAGCTATCATTAAATAAATGTTCATAAGAGCCCTCTTCTCCGCATTATTGAGATGGGCTACGGCTACACTGCGCGTGGCCCGACACGCACTTGGCCGGTTTTTAGTTTATTTCTTTTACCTTTTACAAAAATCATTATTAAAAAAGGTAGGACTTCATACGGTTACAATTACTTCCATAAATCACAATTACGTCACTTCTCACTCTATCTGATTCGGAAACTATTTGCCCACCTGTTGCGAGACGGTACTAACTTAGGAAGTTATCTCAGAAAATACATCTCCATTACGATCATACAGCTCTATAGCTGTGGTATATCTACGTTATTGGGTAAGGGTGTACTTTCACAGAATGTTGTAGAAATGCCTTTACATAAATTTAAAGCACCATGTAAAAAAAACCTGATGAGTTTATTAATCTAAAGTGGTGAAAACTGTAAGGATATAGGTAAGGTTAGACATACTAGTAGTCGCCCAGTGGTCGAAATTTAACCGTAATATTTATAAAAAGCTTTTTTACTAAACAATATTTTATTAAGGCTGCACGGATTGTATCATAAGCAATGAAAAATTACAAAAGATAGAATGTTAGTTTGGATTGGCATTGACAGATTTCGGCCGCTCTCTTCCATTTTTAAAATTTTTGAAAAATGTATGAAACAATGTTTATTTAATTTAATGTATTTTTTATGCATAATTAAAAAAAAATATTAGCATTCTGCACTCCTCTCTATATAAACTATAAGTGTGCGAAATTTCATACTCCTCCGTCCGCGCAATTTTCGTAAATAGGGATACAAATTTTTACTTTTTATTTTCAAGTGCTAATTGCTGCACTGAAGCTAAATTAAATATTTATAAAATTTATAAAATACAGTGAAAAAATTAAACGCTCACCCGACCCAGCCAGGAATCGAACCTGGGTCTTCCGCAATCCGGGTGGCTGCACTGACCGCTATGCTACCGGGAAGGCTAACGTAAGCGCTGAATTTTGTCACTGCTTTATAATGCTTTTTGAGTGCTAATAGCGGCACAGCGCGCCAATGGCAATTGCAACCAATGGCTATGCAGATTCATCTTTGCAGATAAAATACCACAAATTTGATAACACAACGCTATAGTAAATTTTTACTTTTTATTTTCAAGTGCTAATTGCTGCACTGAAGCTTAATTAAATATTTATGAAATTTATAAAATACAGTAAAAAAATTAAACGCCCACCCGACCCAGCCAGGAATCGAACCTGGGTCTTCCGCAATCCAATGGCTGGGTCGGGTGGGCGTTTAATTTTTTTAGTGTCACACTGAGCCGGAGAAAAGAAATAGCCCTGCCGAGTTTCTTGCGGCTTCTTCTCAGTACAAGGTTTCGACCGAAGAATTTATAAAAATCATTATCATCAATAACATCATCAGCTCATTTTTATGTCGCCACTGCTGGAACATGAGCCTTCCCTATGGATGGATAGAAAGGACGGGCCATAAACCACCACGCGGGCCCAGTGCGGACTGGTGGTTGTGAACAACTTCTGAAACGCGAGATTAAAACTTAATACCCCAATAAAACAAAAGCTTTAAAAAAAGCTTATTGTAAAGTGTCTGATTATGCAAAACAACAAAACAACTTGGGTTTGCAGTGCTTCAATTACTTCAAAAGCTGTTTCTAATTTAAAATAAATTGTATACACGTAAAATGCAAATTGCATGGCAATTCGACATTATTTTTTGTAAATGGCATTCACGTTTATATAGGTATAGATCTAAGCTATATAATATAATCTAATAATAAAAGGGTTACTGGTTAGCATAACTTTGCTGAGTGGTAGAGCCACGCTGCGTTGCAGCACGAAATGGGCCGGCTCGCCCGGCGAAATACCACCCTCTCACAGAATATCGGCGTGAAACAACGGCACTCGTTGCTGTTGTGTTTCGTCCGGTGAGTGAAAAAACCGGAGGCCTATCTCTCACCCCTCCCCCCTCCAAATTCCTACTCCCTCCTCAAGATCCAACTCCTTCCTCAAGGTCGGCAACGCATCCACGATTACTTTGATTTTGCGGGTGTCCATGGGCGGCGGTGATTGCTTTCCATCAGGTGACCCGACTGCTCGTTTGCCTCCTTTTAACATAAAAAAAAACAATATCATTAACGCCCCGAAACCCTAGGCTTGTTTGTCTACACAAAAAGAAAACAAGAAATAAAATGTAAATTATGAAGATTATAATCTGGGTGGTAATGACAACATTTTGTCATACATTAGTAAATGGTTATCTACGCATACCGCCTCACCCATGGAGACTCAAATAGTAATGTAGGATTCTTCCCGAGCCCCAAAGAAAAGAAGAGCTACCCACTTAAAACTCCTGCATCGATTGGGCCTATCTATGTAGTATAATTTTACCATTTATAATGTTAAAAATATAGAGCACAAGCAGTTTGAGAGCTTGTCTTGAAAAGTTACGTTTTTGCGTTTTGACCCTTATTTTACCTAAAATAAGACTCATCGGTCACGTGTCACCAAGGTGATCTAGAACCGCCATTAGCAATTACGACAAGTTTATTAAAACGACACCTTTCCTGCAATAAAATTCGAGAAGTCAAAAAGAAAAATATAAAAGAACACTGAAACGAATTCCGGTAAAATAAACTAATGCGCCGAGAGTAACGGACAGTGCTGTCGTTTAATGGTGATGGCTGGCTCGATTTCCATTACGTGGCCATTACGCCTTTTATCGGCTAAGGGCAGGCGTGGCGTGACTGGCCCGCGGTCTAGAATAATTGTAGGTCATGTGGTTTTTATCCACAACGGAGCTCTTGGGGGCTGTACTGAAATTCAGAAACTGAAAACCACAGTCAAATATTGAAACCTAGCCACCCCCCCTGTACTACAAAAAAACACAGTGTTTAAAGTTAAACAATGGCTGATCACGTGTTTAAAATATTGTGTCTCTGTCAAAAAATATTAGCTAAAATGTGACAGCATCTCTTAAGGCGACGCATCGCACGCTTATGATAGTAACTTTGTGATGACAGTGAATTTAAGGCGACGCACCGCTAAACAATTAATCTAATACGGAGCGTTTGCGCCCCGTATCATAAGAAAAACTGTTTTTTTTCCTTCCAATTAAAACTACAAATTATTAAAAAAAAAAAAATAGCATATTGAAGTGTGTGTTAAACCTAATCTACTAAGAATATTTAGATGCTTAAATCGGTCTGGTGTGCCTGTAAAATGCAAATCTATGTTTTAAAAGAGGTTACTTTGATATTTTTTTCTCTGTTAACAAATCGTGTTTCTGCAACTAGCAAAATGAAGTCAATTAAATGAAAAATCATATCATTAAATATCACTTTCATATGTTTTGTAATTGTTGGGAAAAATCAAGATCCCCGCCACATAAATTACCAATGCGTCGCCTTAAAGCAGTGAGTATTCGCATAACCATATTTTATTTTCACTTATATTAGAATAGAAAAGAAATAAGCGAGACGATAGAAAACGACATTGTCCAAGAATTATACATAAGAGTTATTATTTCAATGCGCTATCAGCCCGAAAGCTAATATGCTTGTCTTAATTATGGGTTATATATGTCACTAGTCTAACTATGCTAATGGGAAATGAACCACAATGTCTCGCATAAAACAGTGCTCAAACGTACCTAATTCTGTCATGATATTCTTTAGATAAAACTATTACTTTATGTATATTTTTACGAGAATCAAACATTTTGACAGGATAAAAATACGTAACTTTAACTATTATCTGCTTTTTGAAGTTACTGAGTTAATAATAAATAAGCAACAAACGAACAAACAAACCCGCCCGTTGAAAAATTTTCTAAGATAATCAAAACTTGAGAATATCGATTAAGAAGTTGGGCAGGAAATCATTGGGTGTGGATGAGCACTTGACAAAAATGTCCTTTAAAAGCAGAGAACAAATTGGCGCTTTAGTTGCATCGATAAATTTGGTGCTAAAACAACACTTCGTCTTATTAGCTGTAAGCCTCGGGTGTTCTGAAAAATTCAGCTGAGAACGCCCGAGGCGCGCGAGCTTATTCGATTCTAAATTAGAAGACATTTTTCAAGACTCATTAGCTTCTAAAGGCGAGGATTGTACACAATGTTTCACACAAAAAATAATTAAACGAATAGTATGAATATGAATAGTATGATATAGTATAATAAAATAACTAAGATTTGTGCAGACAAGAATGAAAATGAAGTTATATTGAGTATACACGGATACAGATGAGATGTAGATTATGAGTATATCGCATTTTTGTGACAACTCTTTAACTTATCAGGGAGTAACTAAGTCGATAAAGTTTTTAAATCTATATCTATACTAATATTATAAAGCTGAAGAGTTTATTTGTTTGTTTGGTTGAATGCGCTAATCTCAGGAACTACTGGTTCGAATTGAAAAAATACATTTGTGTTGAATAGTCCATTTATTGAAGAAGGCTTTAGGCTATATTACATCACGCTATGACTAATAAGAGTGGAGTAAATATTAAAAATGTTGCAAAAACGGGAACATATTTTTTTTCGAGATCTAATTAACGCGGGTGAAACCGCGGGGCACAGCTATAAATTATATATTTAAAATTTTATTAGGTTCACTTAACCCAGTTATTACTGAAACTATTTTTGATCTCACATTTTTTGGATATTTGAGTTGTCCGGAAAACCACTAATAATTTCTTAAGAAATGGAAACTCACATTACATTTTTTGATCGTTATAACGATCGGTAGTAACAACTGGGTTAACTGGCTATACACACAAAACTTAAACATAAACATTACATGATATCGTAAAAAATATAGTGTACATCCTTCTTGGAGTAAACACTGTAAATAAAGATAGAATGAGAGTTTGGATTGGCATTGACAGACTTCGGCCGTAACTCTTCCTTTTTTGAAATGAGTATTTATGTTTCCAATACATGGTAGTGTGTGTAATGTTTGTTTTATTGATTTAAAGTATTTTTTATGCATAATTAAAAAAAAATAACATTCTGTTCTCCTTGTCTATATAAACTATAAGTGTGCGCAATTTCATACTCGTACGTCCGCGCAATTTTCGTAAAAAGGGGTTTAAAGTTTTTGCTTCACGTATTAATATATAGATTGTTAAAATGAGCTTAAAATATCTTAAGCCATTATTTTAAATACTAAGTACAATTAAAAACTATTGTATGATTGTGATCATTTTAAAATAGTTTTTAATTGTAACTGTTTAAGAGCGTTGTTTGGACAACTAGGGGGATGAAAAAGTTATTTAATTTGTTTTCGTACGCCGATGTTTATTCATTCGAACTTTCATGAGGCGTCAACTCCACGGGCGATTTAAATAAACGGGGACACGCTTGTTTTAAAAAAAAAACAAAGTTAAAACTCATTGACGAAGGTACGCAGTAAAGCATGTAAACAGATTCTGTTTATTAACACACCTTTATTGAATTTATTGTGAAACACTGCTTTTGTGCAAAACATTTAAGAGCGTTTACGCCGCACACTAGCGCCGCCAATAAAAAAAACATATCTAGTAATTAGAGATAGAAAATCAAACTATGCTCAACAAACTATGTGAATGAAGTAATTTAGCATTTTTACGTCACCTAATAAACACCTGACATTGTTATGGTTTAGTTAAATATGGCGTTATAGTTAAAAGTGGCCGTAACGTCTTATTTAACTAAACCATAACATGTGAGGTGTTCATTAGGTGCCGTAAAAATGCTAAATTACTTCATTCAAATAGTTTGTTGAGCATAATTTGATTTTCTATCTCTAATTACTAGATATGTTTTTATTTTCATTAGTGGCGCTAGTGTGCGGCGTAAACGCTCTTAATAGCTCCTAAAGTCATTTAGGTACATATCCTGGAAGGTTTATAGTCTACTTAATAACAAACAACAAACAAACCAACAAACGGACGAAAACAAGATGGCGTGATGAGTTGGACTTCCACTTAAATAATTAGCATGAACTAGCTCAGAATAGAGATAGGTGGAAGAAGGGACGGGACGCCCTGCAGTGGGGCAGTAATGGCTGATAATAATAAAAAGTAACAAAGAACAAAGTCTTATAATTTTAAATTGAAAAGCAGAGCTCTACAATATAAATTTGTAAACCCAATCTGGTTTAAAAAATAATCATCACATCATAACTAACTCAAGTCCCTACTCCCTATGGATGAATATGAAGAACTGGCCATAAAACACCACGCGGTGGTTGATAACCTCTGCTAATACAGCCGGGACTAATGGCTTTACTTGCCTCCCGAAGCACGGAGATACGAGATTTTGATTTTTTATAGTTTCGACATCAAGGCCTGTAAAGATTTTTAATGAAAACACTATTTGACTTTGACTATGACCCCACGATATAAACATAATGCAGTCCACATGCAGAAACGGTGCAATAGGTGCAACTAGCTATATACACATCGTGTCGCCGGCACTAATCACTCAAATGAGATCGCATCAATCTATGCTAGAGCTAATCGTACACATCCGTTGGCATAACAGTGGCATAACATCAAGATAAAGCAACGTAATTACAAATGATAGGAAATTAATACTGTCCATCTAACAATGTTTATTTGGACAAGAAACACTACGGATTACTCAATACAATATATAATTGACAACTTAATCATTTTTAGATTAAGCATGTTAATGATCCGGCAAAAGAGTTCAGAATGATGAAAAGCGACCACCGCAGCTTGCAGCAAATTGGGTTCAGTGTATGTTCTTATTCAACTTCATTGTCCTAGATGAAGGATAAGCGCTTTTGTATTAACGATTCAAATAACCGATTTCCGACAAGATACATATCCAATATAAAAGGTTCTTTGTCTACAATCAATTAAATTCAATTAATTAATTCCGGAACAAAATCATTTGTGTTAGAAATACAAAATAATGACGTCCGGTAATCGGTGAACGATTTTATTGTCGGTGAAAATTAAATGTATGGAATTTTACGTTGCAAAGCAAACGTCCTACAAAAATTCGGTCACAAAATAGGTGAAAAAACCTCTGCGAAAAAATCGGTCCAATTCCGATCCAAAAACTTGGTCGTGGGCGGGCGGGCCTGATATAACAGACACGCGATAATTATTTAGACTTAAGACGCATTGGTAATTTACGTGGCGGGGATCTTGATTTTTCCCAACAATTACAAAACATATGAAAGTGATATTTGATGACATGATTTTTCATTTAATTGACTTCATTTTGTTAGTTGCAGAAACACGATTTTTCAACTTTTATAACAGAGAAAAAAATATCAAAGTCTTTTAAAACAAAGATTCACATTTTACAGGCTAACCAGACCGATTTAAGCATCTAAATTTTCTTAGTAATTAGTCTTAACACACACTTCAAAATTATAGTTCATTTTTTTTAAATAATTTGTAGTTTTAATTTAAAGGAAAAAAAAAACAGTTTTTCTTATGGTACGGGGCGCAAACGCTCGTATCAAAACGTATGAGATTTATTGTTTAGCGATGCGTCGCATTAAACAGTTTGACACTATTGATAGCGATCAGTCGTTTTAAACTTAAGACGAAAGGTCTATTACCCCGGGACACCCGTCCCTATATCTCACATAATTCACTTAATATAAACTATTTAGACAAAAGCCCCAAGCTAGTGGCGAAGGCAACTTAGCACACTTAGCAGAAACTTCACGCGGTTATCTTAAAGTTTACAACCGGCTTAAGACTTACTTGCGATTCCACTAGCGTTTGTTCCGAGACGCGTTACAGTCTTGATTACGGGCTAATTTTGGTTGCAAGATACGCCAATAGAAATACGCTGAACACTTAAGAGTTGTAGCAAACGGGATAATTTAGAATTAGAACTTTGGGCTCGAAATCGTGAGAACTACTTCTTATAGTGTTTGGGATTGTTAAACACGGCCACTCGCTGAAAAAGTCTGACTGTGTTCCGACTTAAAAACTTTGACAACACTAATAAGGATTCTATGTAGGCACGTAATAATGGTTTATGGTTTAAGACATTATTTATTCTCATAAGAATTACAAATAAATTCACTTACATGAGAAAACACAATTATTACATTTTTAGAGAAATACGTACTTTAAGACGGTAGTTCTGTTACAAATCACCACTACACAATTTTACTAAGATGTCACACACGGTCTCAGGTGCAGTGATCAGCGATACCACAGATGTACAAACTAACTACGCTCACTGCGTTTACTAGATGCGCCCTATAATTTGAAGATTTTGGAATTATTATTATTTTACAATATTTAAACTAAATGTATGTAAGTAATATACATTCAAATTTCAACTTGGAGAGGGAGGGAAGGGTTTGGGCATAGGCCGCCCAACATTTGAATGACAATAGGCTAATGATGATAACGACGACGACGATAAAGTTCATCGATTCATAGAAATGCTTAATACTTATTTGTACCAACAGAATAGCACTATAAAGTTTCGATCTCATTATATATTTGTTAACCTCATTTACCATAAAAAACAGAATTAATAGACATTAGTATACAAGTGAGGAGCTCGATGGCGCAGTGGTTAACGCGCGCGGTCTGCGAATGCTAAGGAAAAGCAACTTTCGCAAAAGCCGGTCATCGGATGGGTGACCAAAAATGTATCATCTCGAGCTCCTCCTTGCTTCGGAAGGCACGGTAAGCCGTTGGTCCCGGCTGCGTTAGCAGTCGTTAACAACCACCAATCCGCACTGGGCCCGCGTGGTGGTTTATGCCACGTTCTCCCATTTCTTCCATAGAGAAGGCTCGTGCTCCAGCAGTAGGACATAAAATGAGCTGATGATGATGATGATGATGATGAGTAGTACTCAATTACAGTCACCAAGTTTTGTCATGACATTTAATATGCAATTAATATGTTATTATAGTAGTTCGATTAAATAAATACCTACCTCAGTACTTTGTACAGCCTTGTTAATGAAATCTATTGAGAGGTTGTATTAGCTACCTACATGTTAAGGTAAATTACCTTTAGGAGGTTTGCGTTAGCTTACGGTACCCTTTGACTACGGCGTCTATAATTAAGCGCGTCGAAGTCAACTCACCGTCGACTCACCTGCAACTCACTGCTCTGTCGTTTCTATCTCGTAGTTACCAATGGTATTTAGCAAATTCCGCGTTGTATACACCTGTGTAAGGGTAGATCTAGATGAAAAGTGTTTAAAAGTGTTGAATGTTTTTTAAATAAATAAATCATCATCATCTCATCATCTCAGCCAAAAGACGTCCACTGCTGGACTAAGGCCTCCCCCAAGGATATGAGGGGCATTTGCCGTAATCGCCACGCTTGGCAGGCGGGTTGGCGATCGCAGTAGGTTGAGGGTAACCTCAGAGAGATGCTGCTGCCCATCCTCTGGAAATGGTCCCTTAGTCGGCTTTTACGACACCCACGGGAAGAGATGGGGTGGTGCAATTCTTTATCCCCGGCACCACACAGGGAAAAATAAATACATATTTTATAAAATTTATAAAATATAGTGAAAAATTAAACGCCTACCCGACCCGGCCATGAATCGAACTTGGGTCTTCCGCAAATTTTTTTTTCACTGTATTTTATAAATTTTATTAAATATTTAATTTAGCTTCAGTGCAGCAATTAGCACTTGAAAATAAAAAGTATAAATAAATACATAAAATAATACCGCTAGACGCAGTGTAGGCAGGTCCAACAAGTACGACCGCCGATCTGGTGAAGGTCGCGGGTAGCCGCTGAATGCGAGCAGCAAAAAACCGGTTGTTGTGGAGATCCTTAGGGGGCAACACCCTTCGTGTTCAGGAGTGTAGCAGCTTTTGAGATGATGATGATGATGATGATGATGATGATGATGATGATGATGATGATGATGATGATGATGATGATGATGATGATGATGGTGGTGGTGGTGGTGGTGATGATGAAGAAGATTTACATTGTTATCTTCCAGTTCGTGTTGCAAATACTTTCATTAAAAAACGTGCTCCTTTCCATACCACAATATTTTCTATTCTAATTTTCTGTAATAAGTGCGGTCCCACCTTTGTTTTTATTAACATCTACCATCAGGTAAGATCGAATCTAAGCGCTTTTACGCCTTTGCGATTTAGATTAAGTGCAGTCCGACAAAACCAAGTACAA
The DNA here is from genome assembly GCA_947562085.1 of Eudonia lacustrata. Taxonomy (NCBI): domain Eukaryota; kingdom Metazoa; phylum Arthropoda; class Insecta; order Lepidoptera; family Crambidae; genus Eudonia; species Eudonia lacustrata. The sequence continues at coordinate 11,556,209 of OX387318.1, read as the reverse complement.
TATACAGCCCGCTAGAAAACGACTGGCTCCTTTGGGTTCGAGATCGGTGCTCAAACCAAATTGCTTTCAGCGAAGTTTTTCCTGAATTGTATTATTATCTTCGGTCTTCTCCAAGCAAAACCTTCCAACAATAGTGTAAACAAAATGGCTTTCTATAATCTCGAATTTCTATTAAATCCTTGTGTCGTGAATCTTGTTTGTTTATCTGGATATTCGTTAATGTTATAATTTTACATGTCGTGTTGTATAATTTTTAAAATTAGGTAGTCTTTTTAAAGTTCTATTCTATTAGTATCGGTTTTTGTTGCATAATATTATACTTTATTAATAATATAACAGTTCACTATTACATTACAGATATTTTAATGACTACATGAAATTCTTTATATTGGACTTCATCACGTTCATGTATTATACAAAACATTAAATCCCAGCCCCAACACCATACTACCAGACCAAAAGATACTGTAAGCTCTTTCTGCATAAAACGGAACGCACGTGATAATTTTTATTTTTTATTTTTTATAATTAGCTCGGCAAATGACTTCATCCCACCTGATGTTATGTGGAAATGGAGTCCAGACATGAAGACAACTGGTGCAGCGTGGAAACAAACGTAGCATCAGTTAACTTCACTCTGCCGGCCCACAAGGTGCTTCTTCACGCCTCTCTTGAAGGACCCCATATCATAGGAAGGAGGGAAAACGTGTGCTGGTAGACTATTCCATCTTTTGGAGGTGGAACAAAGAAACGAGTCACCAAATTTCTTTGTGCGCGATGGGATATTTGAGACAGTGAAGCGGTCACTCCGAAGAGCAGCACGTGTAGTCCTATGAAGAAAGGGAGAAGGTGGGATGAGGTCAAAGAGCTCTTCAGAGCACTCGCCATGATATAAGCGGTAAAACACGCTGAGTGACGCAACATCTCTACGCAATTGCAGAGATTCAAGAGTATTTGCCACTTCTGCATGGCCGGTAATGCGTTCAACGCGACGCTGCAATCTGTCCAAGGCATCGAGAAGGTACTTTGCGGAACCGTCCCAGATGTGCGAGCAATTACTTCACGCAAGACCGTACCTGTGTCTTGTACAAAAGGCACAACTGATGCGGCGTAAAGAATCGCCGCACTCTGTTCAGAATTCCGAGTTTTCGTGAGACTGTTTTGATCACGGCTTCGATGTAGTCCCTTTGGTTCAGATCGCAGCGTATCGTCATACCGAACATGTTGATACTGCTCTGCAGGTGTAGAGATGTACATTTTGCAGTGAACGCGCATACCTGTGTTTTCTTGGGATTGAACTCAACCAGATTATTGGTGCCCCAATTAGATATGAGGTCCAATACCCGATTGAGCTCAATGACAAGATTCACTCGATTCACTTCGGTTTCGACCCGCCCTGCCGCTGGGTGACCGTTATATCTCCCATGGACCGTGCTATCATCTACATAGCAATGAATATTTCCAAGTGGAAGCATATCATTGATATGCAGAAGGAACAGCGTGGGGGTAAATTAATTAAATGAGGGTATAAAAGCTACTAACTAATTATGAGACGACCAACACCTCAGTCTCCCTGAAACCACGGACCCTGCAAAGGGTTCGAAACGTCAGGATAAACATTAATTAAAACTATAAAATAAACGCGAGTAGATCCGTAAAAGTTGTTTCATTTCAAGGTCAACTTAGTTCACCAACCAGAGTGGTGTGTTCATTAATTGTGACTTATATTTTAAGTGAATTACTTTTTTAACCAGCCGTCAATTTTTAATTTTTAATACCTTTTAGTCGTTGGATCGTTGGTAAATATTTATTTATTTAAATCTATTTTTTACAGCCTCAGCAGAAAGGCACTGGGTCAAACGAAAAGAGGCATCGCGTGCCCGACGTGCCACGCAGAGTTCCAAGGCTCACAGGACATATAGAAGGAGAAGACAAGCTGGTAAGCAGGCACAGATTAACTTAAATATTTATTTTCGTGAGAAAAACGACAGTTGTACAAGTCGTTGATCTTAGGTTATTACCATAGATCGGAATAGAATAGGTAGAGTTTGCAATGTTGTCTTAGCTGAATATACCCAGACATGCTAAACTAATTTAAGAATCCGGAAAAAAATAGTGATTTTTTAGAACAATTATATAACCGCCTGTTACTCGTAAACAGCGGATTACTGAAATCATATATTAGTTTGCATAGAAAGAAATAGATGTATATTTTCAGCTATAAGGAACGAGTTATATTATTAAATTCATCAATGCTCAGTCGAGTTAAACTAATTGAAGAAGTTAAACTAACACCAAAACCTTTTTATATTTATGCTCAAGCTACTAAAAAACAATGATTGAATACATTACGAACTTGAAAACCTCATCTCATCACGGTACACACAAAGAGAAACACAAAGTAACATAGCTTTAACCGAAAGCATTCCATTTCCACATTGTGTGGTTTTGTAAAGGAGTTTTGTATCATAAATTCCTACGTACACAATAAACCTCAGGCAAATACCAGTATAAGATTAAATAAGCATTCTGCTAACACTCCAAATTTAAACGCTTAAATGAAGACATGACTGTGCGTCATAAATTAAACCCTTTAGAAGGAATGTACTGCAGAGTCAGCAGTTTCAATGTCTTCAATCTTCAGCAAATTGGATATCACTGAATTATAAAATACCTGTAGCTTTAACCAGATTCACAGCACAAATTTGTGTTTACAGGCAGAAGAAAATTTCTTGTTTTGGTCTTTAAAATATTCCGTGTTATTTACCTCTCACGTTTTGGTGGATTGGCTAAATGAATAATAGATCATTCAGCCAATCCACCACAATAGACTTTTTTTTCTCTTTATTAAGGCCAACAAACAGTTACACTGTTTTCTTAGTACATAAAAGCTTAATATAACTTAATTACTGACAGTGCGACCAGCTGCGTCATCCACAAATTACTGACAAAATTTATGAAGTACACAGTTAATGCAAAACAGAGTAAAGCCAGAATTATAATATTAAAATTCTACATAAAGGAAAAGAAAGAAAAACCTAGAACAATTTAGTATTTGTATTTAATTTAATTTTTAATTTCATTTGAGGTCAGGATAATGTGTGCTGTGTTGTAATAAATAGATTGTGATAATTATTGTCTTATAAAATTTTTGATGAAATTTAGGTAGGTAGTTATAGTTTTATTAAAATATCACAGACATTTCTTAGTTAGGAATGATGTAGGTGAGCAGGCAAAAATTTCAAGTTCGATAAAATGATTATTAAATAGTTTCATTCAGCGTGAAATATTATTTAGTGGTAGTGCATAATATCTGAGAGCATTCTTCTTAATTCAAGTTTATGCAACGAATACTTATCTAATAGAACCTCATATGAGAATTAAGAATGAAAACATCGATAATTTACGGAGCGTAAGATTTTTTTTTGTACTTCTATTTGTTTATTGTATTTAGAGTAAAATAGATTCCAAATGGCAGTAACATATTCTAATTGAGATCTAATCAAAGATTTGTAAAGTAAAGATGATGATGAGAGATGATGAGGAAAAATGATGCTTATATGAAACGCAGGACCGCATGAAAAAACCATAAATCTGAAAGGCTTTGCTAACTATGTGTTCGATATGAAAATCAAAATGGAGCTTTGAATCTAAATAAACACCCAAATCTTTTATTAGGAGAACTTTCTTTAGTGGGGTATTACATAATGAATAAGTGAAGTTAATAATATTGATTTTGTTCCTCATAATGATGAATAATAGATTTGCATTTTGTGATACTAAGGTGTAATTTTTTATTATTACAGTATTCAGTCAGACGGTCTAAGTCTTCTTGACGTTTAAGACAATCATCTTAAGTCGTTATTTCACGATAAACTTTAAGAGCATCAGCGTATAACAAAAACCTACTATTTTTAAAACAACAGCTAATGTCATTAACAAATAAAACGAAAAGCAAAGCCTTGAGCTACACCGGAAGATACTTTAATAATAATATCAGATGCAAAACCATTGATGACTACACGTTGTGATCTGTTTTTTATGTAGGAGGAGAACAATTCCCAGTAAATTGCCGCGAATTTCATTCATCATTTCATTCCATTGAATGCCAATATTTGTAGAAGAATAACGTGATCGAAAGCCTTACAAAAATCGATGTAGACAGAGTCAACCTGCACTCTCCTGTCCATGAATTCAAATAAAAAGTTTGTATATAAGACTAGATTATTACTAATATTTGAACGCGTTTTAACAAAACCATGTTGTTCTTCTAATATTATATTATGTAAATGTGGATAAATATGATTATGTATTGATCGTTCGAGAACTTTCGATAAGGTGGACAGCAACGATATAGGCCGGTAATTTTCAACGTCACTCCTACTACCGCCTTTGAAGACCGGCGGCGTTATATTAGCCAATTTCCATATCTCAGGAACTGAACCCTCTTTTAGGTTTTTATTAAATAGGATAGTTAGAGGAACTGCGATTGAATTTGAGGTAGATTTTAAGAAGAAAGGTCGTAGGCCATCGGATCCAGGCCCTTTAGTGATGTTTAAGCCTTTAAGTTCTTTGATGATGTCGTCTTCCAAAATACTAAAATCTGATAATACAAACTTGGTAATACAAACTTCAGACTTGACTTATAAAACTATGAAAAAAAAACTGATCTTAAAAAAATGATAAATGACTTTAGCTTCGCAATCATTTATACCTAAATTAAATCCAAAATTTGATTATTTTTATTTTTGATCTTACCGATCACTGCTTTTTAAGCATTCTTAAACGAATTTTGTTTCGTTTAGATTTTTCCATTCTTCTATTTGTATTGTTATCACTATTTCAAATTTCGTATGCTAATTTCCGTTGACTGTGTACCTTAGTATCTGTACGTAAACATTTTTCCACTATATTTCAACGGCTTAAAGTATATTGCAATTTAAAGTCACGTCTGCATAGCGTCCCTTGATATACAGTCTCCATAAAATGTCCCGAGGTTAGCATGTCGGGAGATTTATCTCAAAAACTGTGTTCCTTTGCAAATTGTTTGTGCTTTGGAACGTGCATGAGTGACAGTATCATTATAGAACACCACTCATAACGAGTTCGCTAAATTGAAAACGGAGAAACTGCTCGTTTTTAGTTTTTACATGCCAGCTTTTTTTATTACACAATAGGAAAGCGCGTAGCCTTTATCTCACTTGATGATAAGTGAAGATAAGATCAAAGAAGGAAGCTCTCTAGGAACATAACAATGCCGATAACATTATTGTAGCTAGTCAAGCGGACTTAGATAAGCAACCGACTGAACTAAACCGAGTAGATATACCCCAGCCCAGCTGTGATTGGATTTCGGGATCTCCGCGTCTGAGAAAGGTGGTACTATCACTAAACTACAAAAATGGTAAAAATATAAATAAAACCACTTTTACGGATCTACCCGCGTTTATTTTAAACGTCATGATAAAATCATCTAAATCGATATGTAAAATAAACGCGAAAAGATCCGTAAAGTTGTTTTATTAAAATATGTTCGCGTAAACTTGTAAACCATATCGGTTAAAATGTCAAACAAAGAACTTTTTATTTGTACTTTGGACATTAAAAAAAGAATAGTATAGTATAAGCACATACATTAATACGTTCGCGTGATAAAACTTGATTCGGTGCGGATAACTGAGTATTTTCTTGCTTAGCTACCAAAGCGCCTTTAACTAAAAGCCTTTATTCTACATTCTTTCATATTTGTGCTTGTTGAGTAGACTTTAAACCTTCGACCTTCACTTCTTTCGCCCATTTCTAAATTAGGAACTATTGGATATCACTATGACGTCAATGTAGTTAAGTACTAAGGCTGGTTCACTTGTTTATTTAGGTATTCGAAGTCCTTTCTGAAGATTAATGGCAGTCCATTTTTTGACTGATTTTTATTGTATCAAAACATGTATGATGAAATATCGATAAGCTTACATTATTTCCAAAGTATTTCATTCGAATCTAATCATAATCTGGCAAATATATCTTTCATTAAGGATACTTCTTTAAATGACTATATTGGTAGTAAATATAAATTAAATAAGGATTTATCATGATTTTATTTATTAGCTATTACTTAGATTTTTTCTACCTTTCAGTGTTTGTTTGTTTACTTACTTCACCAAAATAAAAAAGAAGATAACGCTGGTTTCAATATACTTTTAAAGATTATTAAGGTAAGGTAGGTATATTATCAGACATTGTTCCTATTTTAATTTATTTTACATAATATCGAAAAGTAAATTTTTAAAATAATGATAAAATATAAAGTTATTCGTAATTATCAAAAACTAATTATTTATTTAAAAAAACATAATTATGCGTGGCCGTACTAATTTGAAATAAAACACTTTACAAATTTGCTCGCGTATAATTTTTACATATTATCATAATTTTCTACAAATTTTGATTCTTGTAAAACGAGGCCCGCTAGGTAGTAAATAGATTTCGGATTTTTCGATGTATAGCCCGGGTTTGTCACCAACCCGCATTTGGCAATTTTGCTGATAAGATATTACCCACAAAATAGTAGCGATGATTTGATTTCCATGATGAAGGCCTTTGCCCTGTATAGTTAAAGGCTTTTTACTAACTATATTAAAATTCAATTTATATTTAATAAAATCTATCACAGTCTCAGCAAACATTGTTGTATTCAATTGAATTTTACAATACACAGCGCTACTTAATAGGCTTCGGACGCGAATTCGCCTCGTTAATTAACACACAAACAACTGTTCACGCGGAGGGTTACCACGAGAACTCATTTCAATTTCACTCACGTGAGAATTATTAATTGATAAACATCTATCGCGATTACGAAACGTTAATTGACAATTTTGAATGTTTTGACTAGGACTGTGTTAGTATCAACTATACGGTATGATATACCTAGCTTTTATAATAAAGCAACAAAACCGTTTTTCATGTTAAAAGTATTTTAAGGTGCTTTTTAAGTGTACTTATTAGGTTTAATAAATAAATCTTCACTAAAATAAATAGATTCATTACCTGAGAAAGTTTCATAATATAACTATAGTTGATACTTCTATGCATACATAATTCCGTACATATGATGTACATACATATTAAATATTATGTATGGGATTATGTATAAGTACATAAAAGACAATATCTGAACAAACGTTTTAAAATATTCAAATTCATATACTACGTCTTTCCGGCGGCGCTATACAAGAATACCTTTTTTCTTCCTTCTTTCCTATATTTTGGCATCCTCTGTGTGGAACTAATTGCCTATCTTTATTGTTATTTAAGTGATTTTTGTTAATATATTTTAGGAGACATAATTAAAATGGTAATATGTCCCAAAGGGATACCGGTTAGAAAGAACACGCATATTTTTTTCAGCGAATAACGATGAGTCGGCCGTCGCCAGAGAATTGGGTATTCGTCGGACAGCCTATTAAGCTTATTGAATTCCACGCAAATTGTGTGTAAGCGGGTTGTCAACCACCATGTTTTTATACTGTAGGACTTTTCATTTCATTTTTATTTATAAAGACTACTTACTGGTTTATAAATATTTTTGACATACAAATATTGATAATCTCATCGCGAATGTATATATATATATATATATATATATATATATATATATATATATATATACCTACAGTAAAGATGTCCCATGATAGTCCGGGACGTGAAAATAAAGTATCAGTAGGCTTAGACAAAGTAACATTAAGAAAACGATAGTGAAGTTCGAAAAGAATAAATGTAAGGGATTGACATAAGCCGCGCTAAATCACGTGGTCAATCTTATGGCTACCGCCACTGATGCCTAACTTCCCGTGTATGTCGTAAGAGCCTAGCTAACTAAGAGACAAGGGTTCCAAGATCTACACTGATGTTATCTATTTCAACTCGGAGCCCTATTTTAATTATGCTAAATGTGACGTCAAGGTCACCAACGGTGAGTTTACTAAAAATTGGTGATTTTGATGCTCTGTCTATAAGGTTGCCAACCATACTTTAAAATAACATATCCTACGTTATTTTCCATCCCCATACTTTATTCTTTTTAATAAAAATAAAGTATGGAGAATATCATTTCCGACTAATGCGTGCGTTTGAACGGAATATTCCTGAACTACTGACTACTCAGGTGAAGTGAAATGAAACGCAACGCTTAAATAAATGAATTTTGAAAATACTTTATTTTTTCTTCAAATCATTTTGTTTATACTAGTTAGTGATAGATTTACTTTAATTTTCTGAAAAATAGTTGGCAACTCTATCTGTCTATATAAATGTATGTAGTAAAAATGTTGAGATATTTTTCAATCAGCACAATTCTTTAACCTATGATTATTTATTTATATAGCTTGCCTAATTCGTAACTGATCTTTCAATATTTGTAAAAATATTAAGATCGGATGTTGATGACGTAGTTGTCGACATTGAAGACTCCTTCGGCTTACAGAGTAAGCGCCTTACAAATAAACAAAGAATAAGGTCCGAATAGTTAATCCGTGTTTTGTTCCTGTCATGTAAACGTAATTTTAAATTAGAGTAAAAGAAACAAAATACGGAATAACTATTCAGAGCTTATTCTTCTTTTATTTGTACAGTCGGCGGCAGATCAACCTAACCAACCCAAATCTGTCAAATTTCTCCAATGAATATTGATCCTTATATCCAAATAATAAAGTTCACAATTGATTGTAGAAATTTGACAGTTTTGGGTAGGTTGATCTGCCGCCGTGTGTACTAAGAGTAGATAGTGTTGATTAATTTCGGCGAGTTGGATTGAGCCACGACAGCATAGTTGATAGTGCACCTGACCCGGCATGTCATGGGGTGCGGGTTCGAATCCCGCTCGTGGAATTTTATAAACACTTTGTCTTTTTTCAAATTTTCAAACCTACTTTCTTTTGCGTGGTGGGAGGATTCTGCCCAGGGTTCGACTGGATGGCGACTACCCTACATATTTTAGTTACATATTTTTGCATTGATGTGTTCCGGTTTGAAGGATATTAGATGCAGTGAAATTAGAAGTCATTGAAGGAAAAGTTGAGGCTTCGAGGTAGGCAACGCGTACGCGTATGTCTTTGGTGTCGCAAGCGTCATCGGGCTGATTGCATTAAGCGGGCATATAAAACTAATTAAAAATATATACAATGTGTTAATTAAATAGCGCAAGACGTCAGACATTTCTTGCAAATTAAAAAGTCTGTGGTGTTTAAGTGCGATTTAATTGCTCGATTGCATTCAAACTGTGAGTGCAACGTTGCCGATTGGCACCGTCATCGACTGAACTGAAAAACAATAGAATTAAGAATTTTTTAAAAGCGGCGTAGAAGACAATATTTTTTTTTATAAAATCTGACCCATATTTTTTATTTGCAGAATTGTTTCTACTCTCGATTCTGAACAAACTAAGTTCAGGTTTTGCGCAATTTTATTAACACGTTGTATATTTATTTATTTATCGACCAAATAAATAATCTATGTACCTACTGGTACTTAAGCGCTTTCTCTATCTTTTTCTTCGAGAGAGAGTTTGTATTTGACCTCGGACGGTTCTTTCAGCGTCACCGGACTTTTTGAGACTTAAATGGTTCCTCAAGCCGTGTGATCCGATCACAGTCAAGATCACCGAACACCGTCAGAGGGCTTCTAAAGGGAATGTCATCGCACAAACATGTCGTTATTCCCTACTAGATGCTCCGTGGGGATCGGATCAGATATGATTATATATGTGAGTTAAAGTAATGTAACACAGAGATTTCATCATCATCATCAGCTCATCTTTATGTCCCCACTGCTGCACGAGCCTTCCCTATGGATGGATAAGGAGAACGGGCCATAAACCACCACGCGGCGGGCCCCGTGCGGATTGGTGGTTGTTAACGACTGCTAATGCAGCCAAGACCAACAGCTTTACGTCCCTTCCGAAGTACGGAGGAACTCGAGATTATACATTTTTGGTCACCCATCCGATGACACCGGCCTTTGCGAAAGTTGCTAAAACTCAGCACTCGCAGACCGGGTGCGTTTACACTGCGCCATCGAGTTTTTCACAGAGATTTGACTTCAATTAATTCGGTGCGTTGTTTTAGTAGTTGTGAAAGTAACTTCAAAGGCGTAGAGACATCTAATAAATGAGTGTTATCTTATCTCCTTGATCGTTTTCCCATGAACACATCTGTTTCACAAAGGAAAGTTTCAAAACTTGTAGATAATAAAGCAGAAATGTTGCGTAAACTTAAAGTATCAAAATGTTCTCACTTCAAAGGAAGATGGGGGACGCTGCGTGGCGTCCTTAGGGAGAGACTTTATTAAGAATTCTTTTCTTGTTAAAGAATCGCTTGTCCGCGGCCAAACTTTCCAACGACGCATCGCGGGATATATTATTCAGCTGCTCCTGGTGTATGAGTATGTATAATATGGGTACTCACAAAATGGAAATATGAGTTACCATAGTTGAACGCAGCAAACTTAGTACTCGATGAATATTACATTATACCTACTTGGGGGCAATTTTTCATACCTTGGACGAAAAGTGTTCGGCTGATATGGCTTGGAAATGCTTTATTGTAGAATCAACATTTTGTTTTACTTAAATAAAATATTATCACAGTTTTACCATTTTCACACGTGTAAATATTAGAAGCAATCAAATATCTAAGCTTCATTTGATCAGTTACGAAAATTGGCATTAACTTGAAGAAACATTTTGTTTTTAAATATGTACCTAAATGAAAATAGCGGCTGCAAAAGATTATTTGACTAAAAAAAATCGATCTGTCTAATACTACTCTCAGAACCGGTCCCGAGTTAGATTCTCGGCGAGAGCTCAGTTTAGTTGGTTGAAGAGATTGTCCTTAGTCCGCTTGAATAGATACCGCCATCTTGTCCTGGTGCCATATCTAAACTGCCAATAGCATTGTAAATAGACAAGTACTCGTCAGGTTCCATAAAATCACTGAACTCTTAATAATTTATAGCGGTTAAAAACACAAGATTTTAACAAAACAATGATGTTTGACAAAAAAAAACACTTCTATTATTCTGTTTTCAAAGGCAACGTATAATGGTTATGATAATCACCAACGGACAAACGCAAATGTTTTTCCAGCAGAGCCCTTCACGTTCAACTGATAATCATACAAAGTCGCGAGTATTCTTTTAATAGGGATGAACTTTTGAACTTTGCTTTTTGTTTCATTAAAAACAAAACAGGTTTTAATGGCGTTTATGACACAATGTCCGCTTTAAAGTTATCTACCAGCCACGAGCGCGAGCTTCTAGCGACGCCAGTAACGGATTGCTAGTTATTTCACAAATATTTTTTTCAACACACAATTTTTTGTAATTTTTTGAATGTCAAGCCGATTCTTAGAACATAACTTAGTAAGTTCATGCATTTAAAAATGTAATATCTTTTATATTAGAATGTCTAGATTTCTTAGAACAATAGCCAACTGAGCTAAATATCACTTTGATCAACCATCAAGCAAGACATGGAATTGATCGCTTTGTTCGTATGACAGTAGCACTTATTGAACTATACGTACTTGTACTTATTACCACATGAGTAAATACCCGAACAGAGTCCAAGCTTCCTTATAGTGCGCAAAATTTATACCTACTTTGGTGGGGTTGTCACATGAGGATAAGATAAATGAAACAAAATATTTTATTTTATTTTTCATTACCTAACTTATAAATTACTTACTCTAAATATTTTATTTTTATTGTTTTTGTTTTTCAATATAAATTCTAAGATTTCAGTGCCAATATTTATAATGTTTGGTTCAGTTTGTTAGTTTGCTTTAAGATCGAAGTGTTCGTGAAACTACGTGAAATAGACAATATTTTTATATTTCTAGCATTGTTCATACACACTGGACGCGCCACTATACACGGTACACAAACCACAGTCCTTATTTTATTATTATATATCTACCCTTTTTTATTTGGTCTCTCCCCTGGCTGAAATACAACCGCCGCGCACGCACCACACCATTCGTCCTCGAACAGTCTATCGAGTGTCATTGAAAATCTTGACATCTACGCGCGCGGAAACTTTATATTATAGAAACCGTTAAAATTGATATATTTGGAACAATCAACGTGTTGTGAATGTACATTCTAGTGTAGTGCATTTGGTGATACAGCCCTGGTGCAGCGAGGAGAACCTACCTATAGTATACAGCAAGTAAGCCTTATCCTCCTTTCCTCTATAATAAATCACCCACACACTATACAGTAATTAACCATATTTTACAGTAAGCCACTTTAATTTAAATCAAACGCAACAAAACCTCAAATAATTACAATATTTTACGAGCGATGACAGATCACAACGCGTGTGACACTCACCGAGATTATCCGCTGGCTGTGCCGGTGAAAACCGGTTTGTCCTCTCGTGGCGTACGTGTACGTGAACCCGTCGTCGGTGAGAGGTCACGCACACATAACCGTGCTATGGTAGTAGTGTACCTGTCCCAGCATACTCTAAGGCTACATACGCACTAAGCGGCTAACCGCACTACGGAGAGCCGTCCGGCTGGCTGCGATTAAAAATATGTACGAAAACACAGTTTTCATACGCACTGTGATGCAGCTGCCCACCAACGACGACGAGCCGGACGGGCAGCCGCAGTGCGGCTAACCGGACAGTGCGCACGTAGACTAAAGAAGCTTGGACTCTGTTCGGGTATTTACTCATGTGCTTATGGTAAGTGAAATATTTTAATCAACCTCTTCAGTTATTGTTATGAGGTTCAAACTGTGTTCAAATTTTATGCTGTCAGGTGACATTGTGCTTGAATTTTTACATAAAATGAGATGTGATACTTTTGTACTTAGTTCGTTTTACTATTAAAAAATATACGGACCTAACTAAAAATAGGGCCAACCATTTTTATATTGCATTATAATCAATTTTCTTCGATTTAGAATTGGAAAGTCGTCGGACCATATACTGCACAAGCTCAAATGATGTTCAGAACATTGCACTAAGGTTGAATAAACTTGTAAACCACATTGTAAACGTATGTTAGAAAGAGTTTCCATTCTTGATCAGTGCCAAAAGAATTTAGAAAAAAAAAACAAAGAGAATGCTCTAGTTATTCAGTACATATATTAAGATGTATACGGACTTCTTGGCGGGAAAGTTTTTTATTTTTCTTCTGCCAGCCACCACGAACCGCAACAACCGGCTTCGTTAAATTCTGTGTATCAGAAATGGCTGACTCCCGAAGGACTAAGATATTTTCCTAAGATAAAAGGTATTCTATATGATAATACAGAATATATTCAATCTGTGCATCGAGTTTCATCGCTATCTATTTAGCCGTTTCGGTGGGATTGAAGAACAAACAGACACTCCATACTTTTGCCAGTCAAGTAAATTCGAAACATACTATACTTAGCACGACCTGGGTATTGAAGCCAGGATCTGATATCAGATAACAGGTCGACCGCTTTGCTACTCAGCCACCGTGGCAACTCAGATTCTAGATATTACTAAATATATTTTTTTTAAGAATTTGACACGATAGGACGGCCGGCGACCCCACTCAGTTTTAGACATCGGGCTATCCCAAAAGGCTGAACCGTAATTTATTTGGTTTAATTATAGGCCATATAAACTTATCCAGCAAATTTTGGGTTTTTAGGTATTTTTAGAATATAGCCTATTTTTTTATTATCTTAATTTGATTGTCTTGTACTTGTTTTAGCTTTAAATTAGGTCTGGTTTCAATCATTTATATTGTTAGTTGTAGCAAACAACAGTATACATATTTTCTTGTAGTACTAGTTCATAATAGACAGATAATTGAGTTATTGTTAAATGCCTAATTATTATTTTTTATATACGTTATACACATATTATATTAAAAGTATTTACACATACAAACCATGGATGTCATTGTGTGTAGGTGTATGTATATGCCCACACATAGTTCATATATTTATATTTCATAATAAAATGTATAAATCATTTAAAAAAAATGTGCTTCAAAGAAATGATATTTTATATGTTTAATTTGAGTCCCCATTCATTTATTTTATACGTTTTATACATAAAATGTAACCATTACCGTTGAGTTTACGATCAGTAATAAACTATACTAATATTTAAGTATACCATAAGCTACATAGTAATCTTGTTTGTGGTTCCATAAATAAATTAAAAAAGAAAAATAAAATGTACGAGTATAAGTGAAGCGCATTTCACATTTTTCTGCGCCATAAGAAGCAAAAATTTCACATTGGAATACTCTGCCTTTGTAACTATAATTGACTTTATTATTATTAATTATTATTATTAATTAATTTCTGTAATTAACAAAGTTTGGGTGTCTTTAGTGGTATTTGCTTAGGCAATACGCTATCATCATTAGCCATCGATAATATTAAGTCGATGTCATTAGCCTAAAAGGCTCCACCTTGTCTTTGCACACGTACCCATCGGCTAACTAAAGGCTACGAAGCTTTTAAGGTCGAAGGTCAATACCTGATGACAAACACGAAACTCTTAACTACGTAGTAGTAATTAGGAATTAGCCTATTTACTGTATATTACTATTAAACCGGTCCCGTGGTGACTAATTCAAATTGCTTCTTCTTACTTTTATTTGAAGTCACCGGTAACATTTTTAACGCCTTATATTGTCTAACAGTATCCTATTTTTTAAATCAAATTATAAGTAGTTAACACCTTAAGATATGACTGACAAACAATTGAATTTCTGTTGCGTCTGGGCCTGGCGGCGGTCAACCTGTTAAGTAATGCAACAAATATATATTTCATAGTTTATTTAATTATTTTGTGATCACCGGTGAGATTAAAACGTTATAAAGTAAAAGTTTATATTTTTCTTTTTAGCGCATTTAAATAAAAGCTTGTTTTTTAAAAAGGTTTTTACTTTTAATTTATTTTTTACTTTTTGGTTATCGCTGGACACGTTTCTCAGTCTGTTGATCTGATTCCTTTCATTTGATACCCATATTGTAGGCAAGCATTAAAAACTTAGTTAGTACGTTAGATAACAATATATATACAAGGTGTCTCATTTAAATCGGTCAGTATGGGAAAGTCTGAAACTATAAGACATACGAAGATCTGTTCTTAGGAACCATGTCATCGATTATAGAAAAACTGCATTCATACATTTAAAAAAAACCTGTACTCAGTTTGATATCGATTGTGTAGGTCATAAGCAGTAAATGGCTCTATGAAACATGATGTCTAAAATGAATAAAATGCATTGTTTTCACATACTTTAATTTATTTTAGTAGGTGTTGGAAGTGACCACCGTTACATTTAACAAGTTCAGACATGTTAAACTGTCTCTATGGTTGTTTGTACCTCTTTGCTGCTTTTGTAATTGTAAGACCTAAACGTGTTGAATATTGTATTGAGAAAAACGGTGGTCACTTCGAACACCTACTAAAATAAATT
Source organism: Eudonia lacustrata (assembly GCA_947562085.1). NCBI lineage: Eukaryota > Metazoa > Arthropoda > Insecta > Lepidoptera > Crambidae > Eudonia > Eudonia lacustrata. Next base: position 11,540,730 of record OX387318.1, on the reverse strand, counting down.
AAAGAATGTGAAAACAATGCATTTTATTCATTTTAGACATCATGTTTCATAGTTTTCTGTTTGTCTGTTTATTTGACCGCGCATCGCATGAAAATGGCTGAACGTATTTGGATGAAACTTTGCACATAGATAAACCATGACCCGGACTAGGATATAGGATACTTTTTATCCCGGCAACAGGTTCCTGTGGGATAGTGTAGTCTTCGCGAACGAAGTCGAGGGCGACAACTAGTAATTAATAATAGTGGTCAAAAACTGATTTGGGACTTTTGCGTCAATTGAATACAAAGCACTAAGAAAACTATGTCGAACACTGGGCTTAAAGTGTCAAAAACTGGTGCCACTGCGACATACCGGACTAAAATAGCAACACTCATTCATCAGTTCGTACTATTTTAACTAATGAACCTAAGTGATGTATTGGAAAGAGATCGATTGTCCCTTTTCTTTCGTTGTTTCGAAAGTGTCACTAGATTTGTGACGTCATATTTGAGGTAATGTAGTGAGTGACTTTATAAAGGACTCAAAGATTTTTTTTGATCACCGATTATCTGATGACCGTTTGACATATCAATACAATAAATAAAAACTAAGTGTCAACCATTTGTCGCACTCCAACCTCCTTTTCTAGCCATAACATAGAACGGAACTAAATATAGTTGCACGATTTTTATTTTAGCCATCCTTCTATAGCTTTAGTTATTGTTCTGAGGTCTGCGCAGCCTATGCTCTATGGCGCGCGAAACATCAACGTCAGTTAACTTGGCGCGACAACGGACTGGACACATTTGAATGGGAGCGGTCGGAGAGTACGCACGCGCAGAACTCACTTCGTTTTTAAAATCCATTTGCATCGGGCTATTGTTTCTAAATATTGTAATTGTGATATTAATATAACATTAAAGTGACTGTAAGGAATACGACTGCGTCTTTATTTTGAAGATCCAAGATGAACTGTGTTATCGACGAATCCGAGTTTTTACGTAAATTTTGTTGCGAACAAATTAAAATTTGAAAAAAGAAAAAGTGTTGAAAAAATTTTACAAGCGGAATCCGAACCCGCACCCCATGACATGCCGGGTCAGGTGCACTACCAACTATGCTATCGTGGCTCAATCTAACTCGTCGAAATTAATCAACACTATCTACTCTTAGTCTTTAAGCCAAAGGAGCCCTATTCAATGTCGACAACTACGTCATCAATATCCGATCTTAATATTTATGTATTACCTATGTATAATTATGTATTGATTATCAAAATCGACACTGGTTTTGATGAGTTGATGTTTTTCTGAGTGGTAGAGCCACGCTGCGTTGCAGCACGAAATGGGCCGGCTCGCCCGGCGAAATACCACCCTCTCACAGAATGTCGGCGTGAAACAACGGCACTCGTTGCTGTTGTGTTTCGTCCGATGAGTGAAAGTACCGGAGGCCCATCTCTCACCCTTCACCCTCGCAATTCCTACTCCATCCTCAAGATCCAACTCCTTCCTCAAGATCGGCAACGCATCCGCGATTACTTTGGTTTTGCGGGTGTCCATGGGCGGCGGTAATTGCTTTCCATCAGGTGACCTGCCTGCTCGTTTGCCTCCTTTTAACATTAAAAAAAAAAAAACTTTACCAACAAATGTTTTTGTTTGTTTGTTGACTCTGCCTAGCCTAGGTTATTTGGGCCTAGTAGCCTTATGACCTTATGTTGATATTGCAATCCATTTTTTGTTTTTATCTACACTAATGTTGTAACATTCTACTTATGTTTCCAATACTTGACTTATAATTACTACTGTTATAGCGCAGACAACAAAACACTCAATTTAAGCAATTTCACATGATGGTATAATATCCACATCGATATCGTAAAATCTCATTATAACATTAATAAAACGCGACCAATTAACCTGGCGAGCCTTATGTCAAAATCCTCATACAAGTTGTATAAAATTTTGATATTAGGCTGGCTTTTGAAAACAGTTGGGTTATACGTGAAAACTTCGTCGAAACTACTAAACTTACATACACAAAACTCTTTGGTAAGATCTTGTGCCAATTAAATAAAAAAAGAACAGCGCGCGCTCGCTCCTGATTGGCCCTGCGCGCGCAGCTGCGCTCTCATTGGTTAGACTTTAATGGCGGCAAGTTCACTGTGACAATACACGTACGCGTGAATTTAATGTTTCGCAATGTGTTTTGTTTTTAAAATACAAATTAAAAGTTAAAAATGGACAGCGACGATGATATTTGTACGCCTCCGGATATTCTAGAATTGGCAACAAAAGTAACTCACAATCTTTTGCCAGAAAAATCTAGAAAATTATATGAAAAAGAATATAATAACTTTTTGGCATGGAAGATCGAAAAGAAAACTACATCATTTTCTGAAAATGTCATTCTTGTGTATCTCAAAGACCTCTCCGACAAATTCAAGCCATCTTCTATGTGGGCTAAATATTCTATGCTCAAGTCCACACTGAGTATCTACAACAATATTGATATCACGAAGTATTCAAAAGTCATAGCGTTCCTAAAACGCAGTTCAGAAGGATACAAGGAAAAAAAGTCCTTGACGTTTACATCAGGTCAAATAAAGATGTTCCTGAAAGATTCACCAGATATTTTGTATCTTTTTGAAAAGGTAAGTGTATTTTAGTTCTGTTATTTAATCTACCTAGTACTTACGTACTACACACGCAAGTTATCTAGACACTCCGTTTAAGCGTTCTTTCGTTGTGACGGGCAACTGCTATGCCGTATGTAAAAAATACATGGAACTTCGACCCACCCCCTGTCGAAACCCTGCCTTTTTCTTGAGCTATAGATCGGGGAAGTGCGTCGATCAAAGAACTGGTATTAATAAATTTGGTGCTCTGGGAAAAACTATCGCAAGTTTTTTGAATCTGCCTAACCCAGCGTTGTACACGGGGCATTGCTTCCGGCGCACCTCGGCGACCCTTCTCATAGATAGCGGTGGTGATTTGACCGCACTGAAACGACACGGGGGGTGGAAGTCTTCTACTGTGGCTGAAAGCTACATTGATGAGTCTTTAATGAATAAAATTCAAGTCTCAAATACGATCTTGAACAGTATAGAAAACAAGACGAATGAAGTAATTATAAATATTCCAACTCCGTCTACGAGCTCTACTGCTTGCCCCGCGACCGCTACAGCTGCTGGATTAATAATTAACATTAACTTTCAAAATTGTACCATCCAAAATTTGAACAATTATTATAAATAAACTATTGTCAGCTTTTACTCTTGTTGTTTGACTAATTGCATTAGTGAAGATAAAGTAGTGTATGCAACTGCATATAACACGGGTATGAAAACACTCGTTACTATTATGAAACTCGCTGCGCTCGTTTCATAAACTCACACTCGTGTTTTAATACCCTTCATTATATGACAGTTGCATAAACTACTATTACGTCATCACTCACTTTAATTTTGTATCTTTTTAAAGTTTTATTAAGTAACTTATAAAGTAAAATAGCCTACTAAACACGTTCACTCAACTGCAAAATGTAATTAGTGAATAACTGTTATTGGCCCCATTTAACACCCATGTTAGACATTAAACGGTATTTAAGTTTGTACGGATGTTGTTACCCTTAATAAATAAAATTTTGAATTTTTTTTTTTACAATTTCGCTTGTCAATTTGTGTTAATTTTGTTGTTTATCCTATTAAATTAAATAAATAATAATAAAATAAAGAGTTGCTACTAATACCAACTGAAGCAACGTAATAACAACGTAGCTAAAAAGATAATTGTACTGAATGTATACACACACACACTATGCATACAAACCATGTACTCTAACAACACACGAGCATGTTTGCTGAAGACACAGGCCCACCTTATTCAGTATCGATATGAACACGCAACCTTCTTCTAATATTAAGGTACTGTTCGCCAAGGAGCCGATTATAAGTTTTTAATACCTATTTCTGCTTATCTGCATTTAATTCTGCATTGTTGTGTTTAGGTTTAAAGGGAACTAGATCTAGGGAAAATAACACAGCAAACAGGCGCAAAAACTAAAGCTTTACGATCCGCAACGAGCGTTTGATACCGCAAGACGACGTCAAGACGTCAGGTCAAACCCGCTTCTCAATTAAACCTAGTCTGCTCCCTATTATTCAGATAGTTAAACGAAGCTGTAAAGTTTGTTCTCTTCTGGTTGCACGAAAATCGTAGCAAGCGGAAGATTTGCGTCGATGTGAAAAGTTAAAGAAAAGTCGAAGGTTCTAGGAACTGGATATTTTATCTCTTATTGTCATTGTCTTAGTGTAATAGACACAAATAAGATGGTGATAGCTAGGTAGGTGGACATAAAACTCCTGCCACCACCAATCAAACCAACAGGATCACAAAGGCACATTGGAGTTCAATGCTTTCTATCGTGCAAAAGAATGTAAACATAAGATGTTAGACGAATTGTTTTGTCCGACCGTACTTATACCTTCGACGTGGTTTGATGAATTAATTAATAGATGAATCCCTTGTAATGATGCTTATATACTATTGACATTTGTACGAGCTTCCACCGTGTCGTAACGAATAAGTGCGATGGCGGCTACCAATAACATTGATTTATTAAGCTACAAAAAACCCGCTATTATCTCTGAAAGCAGGCTATTACAACCTCATTGTCAAATTCAATAACGCTGCCACGACTATTAGTCATTCATGAATCATGAAAGAATAAGGGTTTTTTTTTTACTGTTGTTAAGCAAGCAGGTTAAATGAAAAAGTTTTCAAGTCTAAAAGCAGGGGCGATGACCTGATGACGCTGATTCTTATCACAAATTAAACTAGTTAATTCATCACTCGATGGAGGTTAAGCCACTACCCATCTATTGTAGCGATAACTTGATTTCATTGATGGATACCATTGCCTATCAGTGAGAAGTATTACTATTAATAGGCTATTTACTAAACATATAATAATTTTGATATCGCTTCTTACTTGCCACTGGCTAAATCTGAAACCGCATCAAGCCACTAAATAAAACCAAAATCAAAATCAAAATAGACGCATTTTCGAAAGGCGCACAGAAAAGCAAACCGTATGAGATGCTAACATCTGTGTTTCGAAGCAAGTAATAGTGTATCGGTACCTTCGTGAGTTCGCTCCACCGTCGACCTCATCTTGACCTTACCGCCTAGATCGAGGTCAAGAGCAAACCCATCTATTAATAATTAAAAATAAAGTTGATGAAATGGATCAAAATGAGCAAAAATACCTTGACATTTGAGAAAAACTAACCTTAACTTATAATTGTGTGTTAAATCAAAACATTACATAGCTACACACATATTTATAAAATAAAAGAAACATAACATGTTTTTTTTTAAATATTTTACGTTGGGGAAGTGCTTGGCTCTTATCATACCTTATAGTAACAGCTGAAGGCCTAAGGTAATAGAACTTTACTTAGACTTTTCAACTCCCCGTTGAGACACAACCGTTTTTCCAAATTGTTGTTATAGCCACAGACAGATAAGATTGTGGTAGTTAGCCTGGTGGACTTAGAACAAGCCTTACCACCAACAACACAGAGTACAATAATATAAGTAACCCCAGCTAAGATTTGATCCCTCGACTTTTGTATATGAAACACCGGTAGTCTAACCTGTGATGTAGCTGTAATGACAAAGGCCAAAATAGACTTTAAGTTTACGCAATACGATTGGTTTTGCTTCATTTATAGTTTTGTTCTTCAACAGATGCTGTGACAACAGCCACAGAGCTAGCAACAGACAGAGGGTACACCTCAAAGCCGCAAGCAGCTTCGTCGCGCATCTCCGCCGGTGAGAGTGGTAAAGGAAGTAGTTGATTAGTATCCCGTGATCGAAATGAATTTATGAAAGCCCTATGGAGAAGCACTTTAAGAAGAGAACTATTCTATGATAGTTCTCTTCTTAAAGTGCTTCTCCATTACTGATGGTTGGCCGTTAGCTAAGCGAACTTCTCTCTATCCTGCGCCATCCAAAATAGGTCTTCAACCCTGGCAAAGCTTGTCCATTCTCGGATGTTACGTAGCCACGTTTTTTTCCTTCTTTCAGCGAGTTGATTGCCTTCAAATTTGCCCATCATTATTAGCTAACTTTTTTTTCTTGAGAATAGTTCCTGACATTCCGTAAACATTCAATTCTTTCCGTCCTCTTTTATTAAATGAAACATTTTGTATGACAAAAATCTGTGGATGACGTCTCTATACTATATTATACGGTAGAACTTTTGAACCAAGTAACTATATCATTGAACACTGCTCCTGTTCTTTGAAGTTTACATAATTGCATGATGATTCATGACATAGTTTCAGTGGAGACGGCTAGTACGCAAGGGACACTTATTTTAGCAGCTACTTATGTATTTAGCTATGATCAATGTCACCCTTGATTCAAAAATAACTATCTTCGACGATACTATAAGCCGCTATTTTTCCAATGCATGCCAAATAACTTTATCTATTGCCAATAATCTCTCAAAGTCTCATTCATATCAGCCCGAATGATTCCAGTGCTGATAGGCCTGTTCTAATGCATGAGCCTGATCTTCGGCTTCTCTTCATATAGATCTACTTTACGCCAATATTATGTGTGGGAGTTCTGCTTGTCCCATCATCTCTGGGCTCACATTGTCGTTTTCCGTTTCACAGGACCTATGTATAATGCTTTCGCCCACAATAAATTCGACATACAAAAAATGTCCGGTCTAGTCTGACTTTTGTTAGCTTTGGATGACCTACTAGAGAACCAACGAATGAAGAAACAAACGAACCCAACGTCTGTGAATCGTTGAATTATAATAACAATAGGGTATTGTTTGAGTATACGGAACTCTAAAAAGCGGATCGCACTAATAACCAAGTCGGAATAAAAATAATTTCAATAGGAAGGTCAAAATAAATTGCGACGAACCTTTACTTTTGAATGTTGACTGTCGAAAGTCGTAACAGGTTAAAAAGCAAAAAAATAAATTTCAAAATGCTTTGTGATGTCGAAAGTGTTAAATTCGTTATTTCAGTTACATTACATTTTTAAACGTTCCTAATTAACGGTAAACGAAACGCTTTTGATAATTAATTATATGGCTCAAATATTTCCGTTCAAGGTGCCCTAGTTAACTACCCCTAAGTAGTTACCATAATTCATATCGTTACACGACTCACGTTTTGGTAGGTGCTGGTGCGATTAAAACTTGTCATTTGAACCAAATTCAAATTTGTATTTTCAGTGTAGTGCTAATAGCATTTATTATTATTTATTTATTATATATTTATTGTTTATTATATGGCTTGACTAAATGATTTATTTGTTGTTATTTTATTTAATATTTATTAAAATTTTAGCTTGAAATATTAGATAGATAGATAGATAGATAATACTTTTATTGCAACACTATAAAACATAATCATGAACAGAAAAAAAAATTAAAAATTACAAAGTTACAATTTGGCGGTCTTATCGCTTTTAAGCGATTTCTTCCAGACAACCAGTCGGATGGAGAGAGCTAATAAACTGTAAGATCAGAGGTGAAACTATTAAAACATACTAGAATAATGTCTATTTTATAAATGAAGCAAAATAATAATAATAATAATGATGATAAATCTATAATCATAATGATGATAATAATAAATATGTCTATAAATACCATAATAAATATAAAAATAAACCTACTTATACATAATAGTAGTCTCAGGTAGGAAAGTAGCGGATATGGCAGTATTGCAGCAGGACAGGGTTAATCGGAAAGGTAGAATTTTTTCACAAGCTCTTTAAATGTGTATAATAATTAATTATGTATATGTATATTAATTGTGTATAATGTGTATAATAATCTTTTAATATTACCTAATTATGAATTTATTGTTATTTATTTTTTTAGTGTTACATTAAGATATAATTTTGATTTTATTACTATAGTTACTTATTAAACAATTCTCGATGCAATATTATTACTTATAATTTATTTTAATGCTAATCACATTTGCGCGACCTCGCTTCGGGTGGAAACTGAAAATCAGTGGTTTGCTGCATGAGCAAATGTTTCACTGTGTAGGAGGGAGCGCAACCAAACACAAAAACACAACGCAACACTTTACACGAGATAACAAAGATACATAAAAAAATTAAAAACATACATCAACGACCATCAAATACGAATAGTCGCACAGCAGACTTTATGCTGAGTATCTAATACTTTATGTAATCAAGCAATAAACATCTACTTGTCTCATTTAGGTTACAAACTTCTCAATTAACCCACGCAGTACGATCTCGATTTTGAGGCAAGTTAGGTAGCCTAACTTGTCCCAAAATCGAGATCATTTTACAACACTACTGACATTATACCTGCCAGTGCCAGCTATGCTGCGCCTGTCGGGGCATAGTTTTTAATTTATTATCCGGTCGGTCGTAGCCATAAGTGGGTGTTCCCAGAATGAAGCGGCGCGACGGGCGGCCCTCGAGCTGAAGTGGTGTTGCGCCTGCTTCCCACCCACTATGCCACCCCGCGCAAAACATATTAAAATAGTAGCAAATATCCACGCGGTTTTTGGTGACATTGGAGGTCACCAAAAACCGCCCAATTAATGTACCGAGGTACACTTTGGGGGAAAAAATATAACATAATACCTTGAATACTATTCCAGTCATATATTTTCTGTATGCATATTTGGAGACGAGAAAACAGATTTTTTAGTTTAGAAAAAACACGCCATTTTAGAACTTAATAAACAGGCTTTTTGTTAATCAAAAAATATCAAATTGACACCTTGTCATAAGCTGTCACTTGAGTTTTCGGAAATAACGTAAAACCAGAAAGAATAGCCAAGTTAGTAAACAACATACAAAACGCAAACCAATAACAACGAAGCACCCCGAAACTTGCCCGAAACGCAGAAACGAATGGAATGACGTTTCGTGACGTTTGTCCACAAATCTTGTTTATGGTGTTATTGTGACGTTTTGTTACTACAGGTTGCAGATGTTTCCCAGATCTTAATAATTTTTTTCTTTTTTTAATATCATTGAGATATGATTTTATTTAACCTGTATGTTTATTACGTGCATTATTTATCAGTTATTGTTTGAATTGATAACAAATAAACAGAACATGTTTCAATAAAATTTAATAAAATGTTGATACTTACACGATACTTTTTTTTTTTTTTTTTGGAGAGAGACTGCTGGTTGCCGAGGGGCATTTCCAGCTTCACCGGGCTTGTTTTAGGGGCGGCGAGGTACGTAAAGGGTACCTCAAGCCGTGTTGAAACGAATCTCCTTCGGAGGATTTCTAGAGGGGTACGGCATCGCACACTTAAAAGTGCGCGTCCCCGTGCCCTTCCAGAGTCTCCGAAGGGTTCGGATCGGATCGGTTACACGATACTAAACGCAATTGAACATCCAATGTTGCTATATAAACAAATTTCATTACGATTAGTTTACACTTTTATTAATTTTTTTCTTTAAAAGCACACCAAAACGACATTATTTTTGGAATCCTCGTATTTTTCTCCACATTTTGGTGTACATGTACCTGAGGTACATAAAATGGGCTCAAATGTATGGGCTATTGGTGACCTCCTTTGGAATTGATAAAACTTCCAAAATATCTCTCGGTTTAGTCATCATGACGCACAAACTTCCAAAATCTCTATTTCTTCAGTCATCCTAACGCTAAATAGCATCACGGTCTTGATTCTGCTAATTTAAAATGTCCACAACATTTTCTTCTTCTCTTTCTCGTCTTTTCAATGTTGTCGTCAGTTTCTTAAATTCGTTTGTGTCCAAGACCAGACGGAACAGTTGTTCGACATAGATAATACCGCTCCAGTTGCGGATGTTTCGTAGCCACAACTTCTTCCTTTGTCCAACGCGTGTATGTACTCTCTTTCACCTTGCCCATAATAGTTTGAAGCAACATGCATTTGTCGTGCCTGTAGGACATGGCCGAGATATTGTATTTTGCGCTTAATAATAGTTGGCATAATTTTCCGATGCATATTCAATAAAAGCAAAAGCTAAAAATATATACAACTAATACAGCATTTTCCCCATTACCCAAATGGCAAAATAATGCTATTGAGACTGAGACACGATGTGGTAGCATTAAAAATGTGGAAAGGCGGCCTTGGTCCGTTGGTACTGATATTTTGTATGTAAAGTAGCAATCTCCCTAATTGTGTGGGTACAGTAAAATTAGGCGGTGATAAATCAAAGAAATGTAGCAATAAACATGGTTATATATAATTTTACGCAAATTTAGTTGCGAACAAATTACAATTGAATATATTTCCAAAACAATTTTGATGATCCGGGTTAAGTGCGCTTTCAATACCGCTGTCGTGGCTTTATTCAACCCGCCGTATTTGCGGCATTGGAAATGCACCTGACCCAGATTTTCAGAGGGTGTGGGTTCAAATCCCGCACATGACAATTTTTTCAACAACATGATTATTTTTTAAATAAAGAATGCTGAAAAATTTTGAATATTTTTTTGAAAAGTTTTGGAAAAATTTTCAACACTTTTTCAAATAAACATTCAACTTACTTACTAACTTACGTTCTATCTTAGAATGGAGCGGCGCGACGGGCGGCCCTCCAGCCGAAGTGGTGCTGCGGCTGCACCCCACCCACTCCGCCACCCCGCGCGCGAACCTCTCGCTAGCTGACATCGGTGAGTATGGTAATGGGTGCACCGAAATCTCCATGCTATTGTTTATTAGAGTAGAGGGAGCTATTTTTAACCACCTCTAAATTTGGTAGACATTTGATGATTAAACGAACTTACCTGTAAGTGAAGTTCTATCATAATTATACGAAGCGCCTCGTCCGAAGAGATTAGTAGTTAATTATTTTATATTGTTACTTGTAGTATCGCATAGATGTCACCACTCCTGCACTATCGTTGAGATTTAGTTTTTTTTTTTTTTTTGTTGTGGGTATCCCTATCTTTCTCTATGGCGCCATTGCCTCGCGTTCCTCATTTAGTTTAGAGATTCTGGTTGCTTTTTTTTTTTTTTTTTTTTTTTGATGTATTACCCTAGAGATTAGTAACGGGAATAATGGCAGAGTAAGGGTGGGTGGGAGTTACTAATCTCTTCGGACGAGGCGCTTCGTATAATTATGATAGAACTTCACTTACAGGTAAGTTCGTTTAACCATCAATTATACTTCGCGCCTCGTCCTCGAGATCAGTAGTTAATTATTTTATATTGTTACTTGTAGACTTTGAGAGTAGTAATAATGTGGGAAATATCATCAATGGAAATACTTTTCGAATTAATGTAGGTTTATTTGTATACTTAATTAAACAACATTATGTAGATCAGTAATTTAACTAATATATAATTATTCTTGTAATAATCATAACAGTTCCTAATTTAAATTTTTCAAATCAATCAGTATTGTAATTTGCTACATAAAATACCTAAGCATCAAAATAGAATGAGGTAAGATGTACAATCGTCGTTCAAAACAGGTCTATTATAGAACCGTGCAAACACAGTGTAGTTGCCGCTCCAACCCGCGGTGTTTCGGATTTAGTAACATAACAAAGTTTTACCAGGACATATAGTGGGTTTATTATTGAAAAAAGGTATATAATGTGTTGGCAGTTTGCAGCCTGGTTTTGATGTTTTAATTAAATCGGAGATTGTAATAGTAATACGGCTGGATGATGAATATATATTCTTAATATTTATTTTTGACAAGGTCTGAACTCTATGGGCAGTTGTAATTGACAGTGATGTTATTGTCTTTTTGGTCAATGTTAGGTCTTCATTGGGGTACCATTGACTCAATTGATCCAAAACGCGATTTGTATACCAGGTAACATTATACTTTGGTAACGGTGGTCGGAGACGAAATACACCCAGTCTTTTGATATGTGCCATATTGACAGGCTTCATTATATAACTGGGTAAAATATACCACAGTAGGGACTTAAGCAAATTTTTGATAGCGCGTCTCGGATAAGACTGCTGCCACCAGGGTAATGGATTAGTGTATCCACCGAGAGCTGGAATGGGAAATTATCGTGCGTTTATGAAGTGGAAATGTTATAATTCTGGAGACCACAATGGCATAGTGACATTCACAAGAGCTACTTGTAGCTTAAACTGAATAAATGATTTTGAATTTTGCGTAGGTCACAAAGGAACAACCATGATACCTTTTGCTTTGTCAGAAATTATTTTCTTTAATACTTTTAATATAATAGAGAAGGGAGGAAACGCATAAAAATTCAAACCACTCTATGTTATGGTGAAAGAATCAATATTTATAGCATCAGGGTCTGTATGCCATGAGATATAATTTCACACTTTTTATTTATGCGGCTTGCGAACAGGTCAATATCAGCAATACCAAATTATTCTATCAAGCATTGAAAAGTCCAGTTTGCTAACTCCCTTAATGTCCTGGTGAGATTTGCGTGATTCCGCATCTGCGATGACGTTATCGCTTGATTTGATATAAGATGCGAAAATGAACAGCTGACGATCTTCACACCACTGGTTATCTGTGTAAGGTGTGGGAATTGGATCCCACCCATTCGATTTGTGTAGGCAATTGCAGTAGAATTGTCTATGAACAGGAGAATTTGGCAGCCTTGAAAGCCTTTTGCAAACGTTTTCAGCGCAATGAAAGCAGCCAAGAGTTCGAGAAAATGTAGATGTTTTAACCGCTCATCATTAGAACATTGGCCACTCGCTGTTTCATCTTGACAGGCCGCACCCCACCCCGTCGTTGAGGCGTCAGAATAAATTTCAGTGCTATTTTCGTCATTCCTAATGCGGCGCACTGAGTGACCTATGTTGTTTAACCATCATTGAATATCGGATACAGTGTAACAGGAATATTCATTGTTTTATCATAGTCGTCGTCATTTCTCAGGTCAAGAAATTTACAGCGTTCTAAATCCTTAGTGTCAAGTAGCCCATACAATACAGCTGGGCATGCCGATACTAGCAAGCCAGTGACTTGGGCGAGCTTCCGGACTTTACAATTTCTTATCTTCAAAAAGTTTTCCAATTCTGTTATAATTTGCAATCTTTTATCTAAAGGTAAGCTTAAATTAATTTCGTGCAAATCGTACCAAATTTACAAGTTACAGAAGGTTTAAGAACGCTCTTTTCCTCATTGATAATGAACCCAATTGAAGTTAATAGGGTTTTAGTAATTTTTATTTTTGCTATACATTGCTGGTAAGTTTTTAAGTAAGTAAGTTTGACCGAATAGCAGTGGAAATTAATCCTGCAGTTCTTAGTAGTTTTAATTTTTTAAGGTTAAAGATAAACCGCATTTTACCGTTAGGTTTCGGCGTAAGGAATATACTTGATATAAACTGGTTTTTACAAGGATCGCATTCAGTTCAATATCTACGTAATCACCAATAGCTTCGTAAAAAAGAATATTATTTTCATTACTTTTAACCGGTGTGTGTGGGATCGAATCTTAAAATGCTGGAGCCGAGAAAGGGATTTTATAACCATCAATCCAAGAAAGAATTGTTCTGTCTTTCGTAATAAAGAACCATTGGGTTTTAAAGTAATGTAAACGGCCGGCATACTCAACTGAATTTAGTAGCGACGACGTGCCTGTGCATCAGTGCCGGCAGCTGTTGCTGACGCAACGGCTGTCTCCATGAGTGCGCGGGCGGCGGTGGCGGAGGTGGTGCGCGGGGGCCTACAGGCTCATAGCTCCTCGGCGGTGGGCCCGGCTGCCTGTATGCTGGACCAGGAGCTTTGCGGTTTAAATTCTTCTGGTTTAGTATCTTCGCCCGCTTAAGATTATTTTTATGGTATGATGCATCAGCCTTTAATTTGACTCCTGATTTAATAATCGATTTAGCTGTTTTATTAGGCTCAGCTAACGTTTCGCTAAATAAAAAGGTGTCAATCTTAGTATTGCTAAGGTGTTCCTTAAGATCCTTTTTTAATGAAAAAGGATGAAGTTTCTTCTTGTTAAGAAGACCCCATGATGAATATCGCATAGCCATCGGCTGAGATCCATAAGCTTTTAAAGCGTTTCTTTGTCCATGTCCTTTGACGTAAGTTTGAGGGCAGTAATGATTTTTCCTAGGCAGGAAATAGCACTTGCTATCTGTTTTTGTTTGGCTTCTATACCTTTATCTCGCTTAACAGTGTTTTCAGGAATAGCCACTTTGATTTTGGTATTTATTTTTGGGGGGTTAATACGCAAGCAATTGGCGGGTATCGAGTATTTCGAAATCAATTCTTTATGACCCTCTTTATTAAGACCCTCTGTGGATGTGTGTTCAAGTCGGCAAGCAAGCTCTTGCCGAATGTCTTTGCCAAGTTTTTCTGTGAGCAACGGATCGTCACCCAGAATTTCAAGGACATCAGTGTCCAATTCACCAATTAACCATCTTTGTTGGTAGTATCAAGGGCTGGAGCCCTCGAAGACGTACAGGGCGCTTCTGGGGGAGTCATTGCATCTACAAGACTATCGTCAGCAGGCGCCTGTACCTCATGGGTAAAGCCAACTAGCTCGGCATTATCGAGTTCTTCAGACAATCAATCAGATAATTGCGGCATAGGTGTGGATATAAGACAACGTTAATACGTTATACTTAACTAGGTACGAGCAAAAAGTGCGTATTTGGAAAACATTAAATAATGGCATTGCACTTATATTAGATAACGATTGTTATCTTGTCAAGGTTAGGTAAAAATCCCCAATGGATTCAACGCCAACCGTTACTTTTGAATGCGTCGAAGAAGCCCCGACGGTTAACTCTGGTTGCATTTTGTATGTACCAAAATTAGTTCAGTTACATATAAGACAACCTTAATACGTTATACTTAAAACTAAGTACGAGCAAAAAGTGCGTATTTGGAAAACATTAAATAATGGCATTGCACTTATATTAGATAACGATTGTTATCTTGTCAAGGTTAGGTAAAAATCCCCAATGGATTCAACGCCAACGTTATTTTTGAATGCGTCGAAGAAGCCCCAACGGCTAACTCTGGTTGCATTCTGTATGTACCAAAATTAAGACACTGATAAGTTAATAAAACACTCGTTACCTGAGTTTACGAGTCCGTTGTTGTGTGTTAACGGCGGCGAGTCACTCGCCGGGCTTCCTTTGTCACGTATTTAGCGCTGTAGCTTGCGCATTTTTTCATTATATGTTCAAGTTCTTCTTCACAAGTCTTAGGATTTTTACGTTACGGCATTTTGCGTACGAAAACAGTCGATTGAACACGGAAGAAATTTAAAGTGACTGGAGTGGTCGAGCACTAAAATGCGAATGGGGAACGCGAGGCAATGGCGCCATAGAGAAAGATAGGGATACCCACAAAAAAAAAAAAAAAACTAAATCTCAACGATAGTGCAGGAGTGGTGACATCTATGCGATACTACAAGTAACAATATAAAATAATTAACTACTAATCTCGAGGACGAGGCGCGAAGTATAATGCACTATGGGAAATTGAGGTTCAGTTTCGGATGATTGCCAAGTTTGTAGACTTTTTGTTAAGTTTTTTAATTGTATTGTTAACGACTGCTAATGCAGCCGGAACCAACGGCTTTACGTGTCTTCCTAAGAACGGAGGAGCTCGAGATGAAACATCTTTGGTCACCCATCCGATGACGGGCCTTTGCGAAAGAGGCTTAACCTCAGCACTCGCAGACCGGGTGCGTTAACCACTGCGATATAAAGCTCCTTCACCACCGAGCTCCTCATAATAGCTCTTAACGTAATAGATCCTTATCATTTATAGCTATGAAACTAGCGAACTAACCCTTGCTATTATAGCTCTACATACATTAAAATTTTAAATGTAGGTACTAACTAGATACCCTTTATGAACGTATGACTGTGATGAAATAGCTGCTTTACTATATACGAAATAAAGACCGAATTTGAAGACCAGAGAAAGCGTAGTCCCAAAATATCAAATCGTTGATGTTATTTTAATGTTTACCTTGGCCTTTAGTCCAGTCTAAAATCTGTTGAGTAGCGCATACGCTCACTTTCATTAACATAGTATAAATAAAAGTAGGCATAGGGCAAACAAAGCTCAAGCTTGTCAAATTGACAGTTACTAGTAATGTTTGAAAATAGAACTTGTTATTTGTTTATTATGTTACAATATGGTATTTGTATCGTTTCGGTTATTTCAATTAGTTTATGTTAAAACACCATTTCATTCTCAAGGTATTGTGCTTTTAGTTAACCTCAGATAATGTCATGGAAAAATGTAGATGATTCATTTGAATAATCTTTGATAAAAATAT
Source organism: Eudonia lacustrata (assembly GCA_947562085.1). Classification (NCBI taxonomy): domain Eukaryota; kingdom Metazoa; phylum Arthropoda; class Insecta; order Lepidoptera; family Crambidae; genus Eudonia; species Eudonia lacustrata. The sequence continues at coordinate 11,524,444 of OX387318.1, read as the reverse complement.
ACAACAGTTTGGCTGGCAACTACTCGTATTACTTAATTAGTGGTTTAGCTTCTTCTGTGCTGCCTTTGTTGGCAGGGAGATTAACAAACGGCCAGTGTAGCTATGTCATTTATATTAGCTTTATGAATTCTATATTTACATTTTAAATACTAATTATTGCTAATACTAAGTATGTATGTCGATATATTTTGTGGTTCTATCGCCTCCATTAAGAGTAAGTTGATAAAATTATTAGATGTAGATTAATTAATTATCATTTTTTTTAATGTACTTATTTTCTTTTTTTGTTTAACACGTTGACTGCCGCAAAACCAGACACAATAGAAACATTTATTGTTTGTCGGTCACCGGTGACCACCACGGCGCGGCGATTAGGGACTTAAAAAAAATTACTGATCGTCATTTTTATGCACAAGCGGTGTTTGCATCTAGAAGGTCTTACAGTAATTGTAGTATTTTATATTAAGTAAATTATTAGAATGTTAAGATTGTTATCCCAGTTTTGCAAACCAAACAATAAAATAAAAATAAAATAAAAACAAAGTATGTAAGTATGTGTAAAAGTATGTACGTCAGCTGGAATCAACGAGTGTGTGTGCTCTAGATACAAAGTCCGAGATACAATTGTATTCTCGCTACGCATTTTCAATACTAAAAAATTAAACAGCAAGTCTCCTCAAGCTACATGGCGCAGTGGTTAACGCGCCCGGCGCGATTGCTGAAGTTGAGCAACTATTGCAAAGGCCGGTCATCGGATAGGTGGTCTAAAACTTTTATCTCGAGGTCCTCCGAGCTTCAAAAGGCACGTAAAGCGGTTGGTCCCGACTGCATTAGCAGTCGTTAACAACCACCAATCCGCACTGGACCCGCGTGGTGGTTTATGGCCCGTTCTCTCTTTCTATCCTTAAGGAAAGCTCGTGCCTCAGCATTGGGGACATAAGGTGATGATTGATGATGGACTGGTGATTCTATTACATTATATTATTTTAGAATATTATAATTTTTTTCTATACATTGTGTTTCATTTTAAATCATAACAAAAAAAACTAAACAGCAAGTCTCATAAATATTGCACCCGATGCGTCGTAGGAAGTTTGATTTTTTGATAAATTATTAATCTACTTCTCAACGTTCGCTTCGAATGCAAATTTAACCGGCCTCCTACCTCCTTATACCGCCCCCTATGTCTCGATTAGCTTGCACAGTAATGGAACGAACGAAAGCCATATTTTACGACCACTATAATTATGCAGTAAAATCTTCTTACTAGATAAAATTGAAGTTGTAAAGAAAGTGTAATAAATTTCTTTTTTTTTTGTTGAATCACTTTAAAATATTGTCTGGCGTTCATTTAAAGTAAGTTTATATTCTTCTTACAATTTTTTATTTTAACAAATTATGAGAACAGCCTGAACAGCTGATTTAAACGAGCGTTTGACCTGCAGAATATGTTAACTGAAAAGTTATATTGTACGTATGTATAATCTAAAATATTACAAATATATATTAAAATATATTTTTACAATGCCTTGTTTGCTAATTGGTCATTTTTATAAATAGGTACCTACTTAATTCAACATTAGATGTGAATTATGGATAACCTGTGCTTTAAACACGTCTTGATGGTTAGATGGATTAAGTTAAGTTTCAATTGCAACCAAAACATCGCGAGTCAAGAGAGCGGAGCGAGCTTGCCGCTGTTACTAACTGAACTCTATTTTAAATAATAGGTACTTACATAAGAAATAAAAGGTGCCATAACCATACTGATTACGTTAGCAAATAAAACATTTATCAATGTTAAAACTAAAGGCTAACTAAAGTTTCCCGTGTTTTCGCGGATATACCCAGTGTAAACCTTTCTCATCAGAAGTATAAACTTCCATCGACATAAGAGGCTTCGTCTAAATGCATTTTATCCGTGAAATGTCAAGAACACAGATCTATAATCGGATCGAGGCCAAGCGCCACAGAGTGCAATAGAGAACGTTTGTTTGTAAAACTTTCTTATTTAGGTTTTTTTATTATTCTTTTAAATATTTAATGGATTGGTACAGTTTGCGGTAGCCAATGTTGAAGTTGGGAAAAGGTACTGTAATAAAAAACTTTCATTGTTTATTAAACGACTAGCTGACCCGGCGGACTTCGTACTAGTTTGACAGTTTATATGACAACAAAACAAACAAATCGTTGAACATTTTGTATTCGAAAATTAAATTGTGAACTCGACTTGCATTACGCGTACGCCGACCGATATTTTGACAGGTGGCATTTATTAAAATCAATAACTACGATAAACCTTCAAACACACGAAACACCGATATTACTTTTGCAAAAGAAGCGGTAATTCTATTTGATTGATATTATGATTGAAATGAAACAACTTTTACGGATCTACTCGCGTTTATTTTACACATTACTTATTTTATGTTTATCCTGACGTTTCGAACCCTTTGCAGGGTCCGTGGTCACAGGGAGACTGAGGTGTTGGTCATCTCATAATTAGTTGGTAGCTTGTATACCCTCATTTAAATTTAATCAGGTGCGTTCCGTTTTACGCAGAAAGAGCTTACAGTATCTTTTGGTCTGGCAGTGTGGTGTCGGGGCTGGGATTTAATATTTTGTATGATGGGATCCCAGGCTGGTGGTAGATTCCAACCATCTTCTCTATTAAAATTAGGATGTTTTTTAATTTCAATAGCCTCGCGTATCATCCTGGGGATGAATATTAATATTAATATTGAATATTAATATTCAATATTATATATATTATATATAATATTGAATATTATTATTATTATAACGAGTATTTGTGGTTTATCAAATCTGATGTAATGGTTGGGCCCCTCTAGGGAATGTTCGCATACTGCAGACTTATTTTCGCGCCTATGCTTGACGTCGGCTATATGTTCTTTAACACGGGTTCCTATACTTCTCTTTGTTTGCCCGATGTAAGAGAGCCCACAGTCGCAGTCCAGTTTGTACACGCCTGCATCTTGAAGGGGTATGTTGCACTTGACAGGTCGTAAAAATTGGTTGATCTTCTTCGGCGGCTTGAAGTAATGCCGGTTGCAGACCGAAAACTAAGCTATGCCAAGGCTAAACTAAGCTATGCCAAGCAAGCTAGGCTAAGATAAGCTAGAAATAAATAGCGTGCACACCAACAGCTAAGCCAAAGCTCAGTCAGTGTTGCGTAGTTCAATTAGACGGACGTCGCTCGCCATGAATATAATCGATGAAGAAAGTTCCGATGATGAATACGTTACACATAGAAAAAGAAGATTAATACTGACTTATTATTATTTAAGAAAAAGACGTTCCAGATCTTGGATATGTCAACACATTCAATCTCGGCACACAAGTGGAGAGTTTAAAACATTATTTTATGAGTTAGATGATGAACATTTTTAGTTATATTATCGTGTTACAAGAGTTCAGTTTTATGATTTGTTATCATTGATTATCGGAGATATTACTAAACAAGATACTAACTATCGGAAGGCTATAACGCCAGAAGAAAGATTAGCTATTTTTTTGAGGTAAGCAAAACAACTTTAATTAAAACAATTTTTTATTGGTAAATGACAAAAGGTTACATTACAAATTCTCTGAGCTATCGTTTTGAGCTGGTGTCGAGAAGCTAGATGATGATGAGTAACCAAATTGATAAGTCTGCCTAGACAAATAACTTTCATAATTTTCCTCTGCTTCGTTTACAATTTGAAAAAGCTTTTTTTTAACATCTCTTTGTATCCAATCGGGAAGCTTTTTAGTTGACTCGCACATACTGTCATAAAACAAATTTAACGGATGTTTGTGTTTCTCCGCCTCTTTCGCCTCCTCAGCCTTCCGTTTCTCTCTTTGCTCACATCGTTTCATAAAATCGTTATCGACATCCTGAAGTAAGTCGCGTAATGATGAGTCATCGCCAACTTTTCTTTTTTTTATCCTTAGTGCTTCGGAAGTGTTTTCATCATCATCATTCGGAATTTCTTCGAAAATCTCGGTACTTTGATTATGGGTTGATGCACCGAGCAAAATACTTTGACTTTCAGTTGATGTACTGGGCAAAGTATTTTGACTTTCGATCGATGTACCGGGCAATGTATTTTGATTATCAGTTGATGCACCGAGCAAAATACTTTGTCTTTGGGTTGATGTACTGGCCAATGTGTTTTTATTATTAATTGATACGTTACCGGTTCTCTTACGGTTTTTCATGTGGGGTAAAAGAAATTCGAGTAACTCGGCATATTTCCAGTTATTTGTCGGAGAAGCAGCCTGACCACTTGTACTGGCTTTCATCCTTTTGAGTGACTCTCGATGACTATCACGTAATTTTTTCCACTCATTCTTCGCAGTTTTTACTGTAACAAACACCAAGTCAAACTTAGTAATAAATATTTATATGTTTCAGGTTTTTAGCTACTGGTGACTCTTTTAGAACAATTGGATATAATTACAGAGTGGGTAATAACACAGTTTCTTTGATTGTGAAAGATGTGTGCAATGCACTTTGGATTCATTTGCAACCAATATATATGAAGTTACCGACAGAAAGTGAATGGGAAGCAATTGCAGAAGACTTATGGCAATTTCCTAACTGCTTTGGTGCCGTGGATGGGAAGCATATCTCAATAAAATGCCCTCCACAGTCGGGTTCTAATTATTTTAATTATAAAAAATTTTATTCTGTCGTCCTTCTCGCAGTCGTTGATGCGAACAAAAGATTTATTATAATAGACGTTGGTTCAATGGGTCGATTTAGCGACGGAGGTATTTTTGCAGATAGCGCATTTGGCTACAAATTACAAAACGGGCAACTAAACTTACCTAATCATAAACCTTTAACGCCTGATGGCGATCCAACACCTTTTGTGTTTATAGGTGATCAAGCATTCCCATTACAAAAACACTTTATGAGACCGTACCCACGGAGTACATGTTTAGATAACAGAGCAAAAAACACCTTTAACTATCGTCTCAGTAGAGCACGAAATGTAGTAGAAAATGCGTTCGGTATATTGTCAGCGCGATTTCGTGTGTTTCGTCGACCATTCGAATGTCAATTAGAACTAGTGGACGTCATTACAAAGACTACCTGTATCTTGCACAATTATTTAATGTCTTCAAGAACGACAACTAGTAACGCAAATACCGTCAATATTGAAGAACAGCAAACTTTAAGATCGGTACAATACGACAACTTACGAGCAACTAGAGAAGCATTTCGTGTCAGAGAATCCTTTTGTAGTTATTTTAATAATATAAATTAGATTAAACTTTAAATAAATATTAATTAAACTTACTGTCTGGTATGTCTGGATTACTTATTTCTTCCACTATTCTTTTCCATACAACATCCTTTTTAATTAAGTTGTGATAGTCCTTTGATTGTGTGTTCCATAGTATAGGAAATTGTTTAACAGTTTCAATAAATTGCTCCATAATCGCTACTAAACGACCGTGCGTACAACAAAGAACACTGGACAGCACTGGCGAAGGATGTGCAAAGGGTGTGCGGGGTAGCGGGAGGGGCTTAGCTTAGCTCGTGTAGCTGCGCATCGGCATACACAACTAACTTAGCTTCGCATGTTTTAGTTAGCTCACATAGCTTAGTTCGCATTGTTTGCGGTCTGCACACAAGTATGGAAAACTGCGTCAGCTATGCGAGCTAAGCTAAACTAACTTAGCTTAGCTCTTGGTCTGCAACCCGCATAAGTGTTGATTGAAGCTCGCTTTAAGATATGTCCAATCTTGTCAGTGACACCTTTCATATATGGAAGTACAGCAGGTTAGCGCTCGACTGTGGTTGGTTTATTGCGTTTTCTGTGACAAAGCCGTGGTACTTTCAGTTTATTATCCTGTAGTACGTACGGCTTTGTCACAGAAAACGCAAGATTCAAGATGCAGGCGTGTACAAACTGGACTGCGACTGTGGGCTCTCTTACATCGGGCAAACAAAGAGAAGTATAGGAACCCGTGTTAAAGAACATATAGCCGACGTCAAGCATAGGCGCGAAAATAAGTCTGCAGTATGCGAACATTCCCTAGAGGGGCCCAACCATTACATCAGATTTGATAAACCACAAATACTCGTTAAAGAACAACGATTCATCCCCAGGATGATACGCGAGGCTATTGAAATTAAAAAACATCCTAATTTTAATAGAGAAGATGGTTGGAATCTACTACCAGCCTGGGATCCCATCATACAAAATATTAAATCCCAGCCCCGACACCATACTGCCAGACCAAAAGATACTGTAAGCTCTTTCTGCGTAAAACGGAACGCACCTGATTAAATTTAAATGAGGGTATACAAGCTACCAACTAATTATGAGATGACCAACACCTCAGTCTCCCTGTGACCACGGACCCTGCAAAGGGTTCGAAACGTCAGGATAAACATAAAATAAGTAATGTGTAAAATAAACGCGAGTAGATCCGTAAAAGTTGTTTCATTTCAATGTGTAGTGTTCGCGTAAACTTTAGAAAACAATATGATATTATGATATGACGTGCCATGTTATATAACGTATTGTCCGTTTGAAGTTGTTAAATGCTGGCTGAAGAACTGTACGTCATTCGGTCACATTCACTCACTCACTTTTCATCACTGAGCAAGTAATCACTACCTACGTTTTACTTTTCATATCATGATATTTTAAAAAAACATATTTTAGTAAAAAAAATTTTTTCCTATAATTTTCTTCTGTACAAACCTTGTCCTGACAATAACAAACACACAAAAAAAGAATTATCCAATTCTGTGCAGTCGATCGGAAGTTATGCGCGTACATACATTTCAGTGATTCATTTCTATTTATATAGATAGATAGATAGATGACAATGATTGATGATGACAGAATGTTTAATGATTAATTATTTTCTTAAAAAAACCACTTAACTTTTAGTATTAATAGGGGTCTACTACGCTGTCCCGATATGTCAAGAAAATGTTAAGCCCGTTGAAAAAAAAATCACTCTCAAAAAAAATCAAGAAAAAAAATAATTGCTTTGCTAGAGAAAGTTTGTGTCGGGTCTAGAAAAATGTCATCTCTGTAAACCACTATCAGAATAATAACTAAAAGCTTGGTCACTGTAAAGGCTATATCTCTTAATTTGTTTTTGTTACAAACACGGCAATGTATATTTTGTTCCGGGTTAACATTTTCCGAACTCGGCGCATTCCGCTGTTGCTTTTAGCTTCACAAAGTGCAGTTAAATCTATCTTTATATAAATCTTCTGTGCGTATGTTATTGAACTCCTTCTAAACGGCTGGACGGATTTGGATGAAATTTTCTGTGTGTATTCAAGTGGATTCGATAATGGTTAAGGGGTCCATCATGGGATACAGGGGTGTTCTTAAGCAGACGAATGATTTGTTTGATTTGTTGTGATGGAAACTGTCAAAGCGGTACGAAGCCCGCCGGTCAGCTAGTATTATATAAATAACTAAAAATAACAATAAAATAACAAATAGAAATTGGTTGTGCGTCGTATTTTGTTCACAAAATTTATTCATGTAGGTAGTTCGTGTTTTCTTTCATGTTTTCTCATAACCTACCTAATTTCTGTGTCTCAAAGTCTGTCGCACCTCAGATTTACAAGCTTCACCAGAAGAAATGGCTATCGTCAGACGTTGAGGTTATGTGCGTGTTTTTTGTTTCATTTTGTTTTTGTTTTTGCTTTATAATGCGAGTGTAAACGAACTCTCCAAGGCATACATACCCATGGGGGTTTGCTAAGGATAAATGTTTAAGTATAAGAAAAAATGTAAATTATTTTTTTGAACAAATTAAAAAAAAAAATTACTGAATGAAATAGCTATATCCAATCAATCAAAAAGAAAAAGTCATAGTAAGTTAAGTAATAAATACATATTTTGGAAAATATATTAGACTGCTACCTATATATTTTACTAGCATTTTGCCCGTTCGTCAGCGTGGATTTCGTATATTTCCATAAAAAATTCAATTCGGTTCCCAAATTAAAAATAAAAACATTTTAGAAATACTGCGGACTATTTTTTTTCTTTATGTTTTTATTTTCTTGAAACGCTTAAATAATTATTTACATTTCAATCTTTAATTAAAAACCCTGATTTAAAATTAACTTCTATCCTTTAGTAGTTTCTGCTTTCAGTTTTTTGTTTTACTTACAGTTTTTTGTTTTATGACAATCGCTACGCTGCGCTTCGCGATTGTCTTAAATGTCTAACCTATCACGTGACCTACAGGAGTAGGGCAGCTAGTATTTTTGAAACTGAACCATAATATATAATATTAGATATGCTAAAATTCGAGCTTTTATATATTAAGCGAAATCGTCGTAATGCCAAAATAACGTTAGTTAGTTAGTTAGTTATACTGGGCTGTATCCGCACTTAGCCATTCGATTTGGCCATTGTACGTATTGTACCTTCTGCCTACTCCAACCAACCCAGATTATCCCAGAAGGCTTGCAGCCTTTTCAGGCTGCTGCAGGCTTCCGCAAGCGTTCTGGGTGTTTGGAGAAACCGTGCCCGTTCGTCTGCCACACTCCTGCACTCCATGAGCACGTGTTGTGGCGTTTCTTCCGCCTCCATGCATCCTCTGCATAGAGGGCTGTCGGTCACACCTATCGTAAATAGGTGCTTGTTTAAGGGACAATGACCAGTAATAATACCGATGATTTTACGGATCCTGTCCCTGTTTAATCTAAGGAGGTTGCGGGCAAGCTTTTTTGATGCCACCGTAACTGCATTCTTGGTTTGCCTGCTACCTACACTGTTTCTCCATTCTGTTAGATGTTCATCTTCGGTTAATTTGCGCAGCCACGTTTTTATCTGGGCCTGAGGTATGGGCAGCAGTGGTTCCGGTCCATAAACTGCTGCCATCGATCCTCTTTTGGCCAGTTCGTCAGCGGCGTCATTACCCTGTGAGTTGCTGTGTCCTTTAATCCATTGCAAAGTTACTTTGTTTGCCTCTGCTATGGATTGGAGAGTGTTATGACATTCCAGTACAAGGACAGAGGTTATGGTGTTGTTTTTTAAAGCTTGAAGTACGGATGCACTATCTGAGACAATTTTTATATTTAGGTCTCTGACAGCTCTGGCTGCAACCGCCTGTGCCGCCTTGGTGATACCAATACATTCAGCTTGAAAGATTGTATTTAACTTGTCTAAAGTTGTTGAAATTTTTATATTTAAGTCATTCGAGAAGACACCCGCTCCAGTGCCGTGTGCGGTTTTGGATCCGTCTGTGTATATCCTAACTTCATTGATGCCAGAGCTATCAACTGGTTCCGCAGTAAGTTGGATATTGTATCTTCTATCGAAGACGTGGTGACATGGTATTCTGTCCATGGGCGCTTCAAGAAACGGTATTTCTTTCAGGCTTGCCTGCAGAATCTTTGAGTGTGTAGTTATGCTTTGTTTCCATAACCCGTTAGATCTTAGTCTTAAGGCTGCGCCCTTGGCTTCCTCTTGAATGACCAGATCTAGAGGTCTTAAGTTCAATATATACTCCAGAGCGGCTGATGAAGTTGTTCTCATGCACCCCGTGGCTGCTACGCTTGCTAGGCGTTGCAGACTCTGGAGTTTTGCTTTTACCGTGACCAGTTGGGTTCTGGGCCACCAGACAACTGATCCGTAGGTTAAGGAAGGTCTGATAACTGATGTGTATAACCAAAGTGTGATTTTTGGATTTAGACCCCATTTTTTCCCAACAAGTCTTCTACACTGCCCAAACGCTATACAGGCCTTCTTTATTTTTGCGTCAATGTGCCTCGCCCAATTCAGTTTATTATCCAGGATGACTCCCAGATATTTTACTTGAGTTGATAGGGAGAGGTTGGTGTTAAAGAGTTTTGGTGGTTGGAGTTCTGGTAACTTCCTTTTGTTGGTGAAAAGAATAAGTTCTGTTTTTTTCGGGTTTACTGACAATTTGTGTTCGTCACACCAGTCTTCCACAATCTGAAGGGCTGAGCGCATCACTTTGCATAACACATTTTCAGCGCTCCCATTTATCAGTATTGCTAAGTCATCCGCATAACCAATAGTAGTGTATCCTCTATCATTGAGTTTTTTAATGAGGCTGTCTACTACTATGTTCCATAGAAGTGGTGATAACACCCCTCCTTGAGGGCACCCTCTAACTACTTTAGCCCTCGTAGTAGTGTTCACCACTATCTGAACCGCCCTTTTGCTAACCAGCGCAGTGATCCACTCTCTCAAGGCTGGTTCTACGTTCCGTTTTCGTAGGGCGTGGTTAATGCTGTTGTGCATGGTTTTGTCAAAAGCTCCTTCTATGTCTATAAAAGCAGCCAGTGTTGACGCTTTATTTGTGATAGCCGATTCTATTTTGTGCACCACCATATGTAGTGCCGACTCTGTTGATCTGCCTTTCCTATAGGCATGTTGTTGAGGGTGAAGCGGTTTACTTTTCAGTGTTCCATCCCTAAGGTGTCGGTCTACTAATATTTCCAGAGTTTTAGCAGGAATGATGTTAGACTAATTGGCCTGAAAGATTTGGCATGTGTGTAATCCTCCTTACCCGTCTTCGGTAGGAAAATTACTTTTGCCTCTCTCCAAGGTTGGGGAATTTATTTAAAGGCTATGCAGGCCCTGTAGATTGGTAGTAAGTGCTTAATTACATGATTGGGCTGCCACTGTAGTAATGCTGGGAATATCCCATCCAGCCCCGCGGACTTGAACGGTTTGAAGCTGCTCAGGGCCCATTCTATCCTGTCCGCGGTTACTATCTTATTTGCGACTTCCCAATCCTGTGCTGTTGGTGTGCCGTATTGCTCATCTACCCAACCAGGGGCTGGCGTTATTTGGCATCCTGGAAAGTGTGTTTCTAGCAGTACGGCAGTGGTTTCCTCGTCTTTATTAATGTAGGAGCCATCCTCCTTTTTTAAGGAGACCAAAAGATTAGAGTTGTCCTTAGCCAGGATTTTCTTTAATCTTGTGGCTTGGTTTAATGAGTTAATGCTACTACAGAAATTTCGCCAGCCTTCCGTTCTCCGGAATCTGATCCGTTTTTTGTAGTGCTGTTGTGCTGTTTTATATTTGTCCCAGTCCTCATTGGCTCTGGTATTTTTGGCCCTGTTGAAAAGTGTCCTGAGTTCTTGACGAAGACGGTCAAGTTCTGGCCCCCACCAGCGGCTTTTCTCTAGGCGTTTCGGTGTTACAGCAGGACATGCCAGCTCATAACTTCTTACGAGTGTAGAAGTCAGGAGCTGTACGTTTGCTTCTATTTTGTCGGTACTTGGAATTACGTTATTTACTTGTGTGTTACCTAGTACTTTGTTTGTTAAGTTTTTATACCTTGTTATATCTGTTTTGCGGGGGTTACGATATGGAGCAGGGTCTGTTAGTTTATATTGTATTTTAAAGCATACCCGGCGGTGATCCGCAAAGGATGGTTCGTTTGAAACATGCCATCCCTCAATGAGGTTCGCCGCCGCATGTGTTGCTAAAGTAATGTCTATGATGGTTTGATACCTTGAACTAACAAAAGTAGGTTCCGTGCCTATATTCATAATGTTCAAGTTTGTTTGGAAAATATATTCGGTTAGTAACTCACCCCTTTTATTGGTATCCTTACTTCCCCACAGAGAGTGATGTGCATTGCAGTCTGCAGAGATGATCAGGTCCCATTGTTGTGCTTCGCAGTGTTGCACCAGCTCGGCTAGCTCTCTCGGAGGAACTTCACCGTCGCTCGGCATGTACACTGAGGCTAGCACTAGGACAGTTTGTTTATCCGTTAGAATCTTCACAGCAGTGAGGTCTCTAGAACAGAATTGGTTAAGCAAAATGGCTGATATGGTTTTAGGCATAAAAATGCAAGTTCTTGGTTTATCGACGGTTGTATCTAGGAGCAACTTACCGCCTATGTTATTTAGACCGCAAATTCTGTTGTTTCTGATCCTGGGCTCTTGGATCAGAGCGGCGGTCTTGTTGTCTGCCTCCAGTACTCTGCGTAGCGTGGCCGCCGCTATTTGTTTGTGCTGGAGGTTGGTTTGAATGATGTTGAGGTGGTGGTTACGGGCTACGCAGGATGCCATCTTCATCACTGGTAGTGCCCCCACCCTGCAGCATCGAGTCTGTCTCCATCTCGCTCAAACCCTGTTGGGGAGCTGAGGTGGACTGCTCGGGAGTCGAGGTCTCCCTTACAGTGGCCGCGACTGAACTCGTTGCCGTTTTTGCGTCTTCGGTTTTTGTCATTTCTTCCGAGGAGAAGAAACGGATATACCCACTACCCGACATGTGGGCTATCCGGCGTTCTCTGTCGAGAATCGACTGCCGCTGGTCTTCGGGAATTCCCAGCACGAGATCCATCTCGAGGATGGCAGCCTCCTTGGAGCCTGCTTCCGTTGCCTTCTCGTCTACTGTCATTCCGTAGCACTGCCAGGAGTCAACTTTGTACCACGGGTTTTGGGCACAAAGGACTCTGTGCAGCGTAGCGGCGTCGGTGATGCGGGTGTGTAAAAGAAGCTCTGCCTTGAGCCTCTTCTTCAGCTCGGACTGTCGGATGACAGCCAGAGTGGTGCTTGGTATCGGAGATGGAATGGTCTTGACCGTTCTCTCAAGCCAGCTGAGAGCGTTCGCATCCTCGCACCACATCGCCAACACTCCATCCAAAAGGAAGGGGCGTCCGCGGAAAGATGGAGCTTGCGTGCTCGGAGACGGAGACAGAACGGTCTGTAGGATGCTATCATCGATGGCTTCCCTCAGCTGATCTGCCTGGCTTTGCGAGAGGTCCCTCGGCGGGACGGTGATGACCGCTACCCTCAGATGCGATTTACTCGCATCTGCATAGCTCTCCGTCCGCCTCGGTCTCGCATCGGTCTTCGCGCGTTTGGCATCCCCCCTGGGAGACCGGGTCTCATCCAGGCGAGTCCGCTTCGAGGAAGCTGACTTACCCGGACAGTCCCCAGTCCCAGGCTGACCCTTTTCAGGGGCAGTGGGAGCCGCCGCAGCGTTCTGCCGACCGCGAAAACCTCTCGGCTTCCGCCTCCTTTTCGGCTGGCCAGGTGGTGGTGGTGGTGGTGGGTTCGTTGAGGCAGCCGTCTGCGCCGTTGCCGACTCCGTGAAGTTGGCCGGTACAGATTCGCGCTGCGTTGAGGAAGCCGTCTGCGCCGTCGCCGACTCCGTGAAGTTGGCCGGTACAGATTCGCGCTGCGTTTCCGCTGCTGCGTCGGCTGTCGTTGTTGGTGTGGTTTTTGCCTGAATAGCCTCCCATCTCGCGCGCCTGTTGGGGCGACTGCGTTTCGGTCGGTTCTTCGGCGGTTCCTTTGCCGTGGCCACGGGATTGGTGTCTCCCCTTTTGCAAGGGCGCTTGTGAGCGACCGTGGTCCATTGTGATACGATGGCAGTATCTACCATGGTTGGTATTGCCTCAATGGGGCCCGACAGGTCCAGACTTGCGCCTGTCCCTGAGCACAGGTTGTCCCCCCCAGAATACGTGGGACTGATCAAGCTGGGCTTGGTGAAGGATTCTCCGCTACCGGAGGCAGCGGTACCTTCCTGGGGTAGTAATTTTTTCCCTTGTGCTGACATTACGGTTGTTGGGGCTGTAGGAAACACACACTACCCGCCCGTGGTGAGTGTGGACAACTTTTAGGGGGGATTTAGTGCCCCAAGGCTCTGCATGCCTGAAGGATTGTGGTTTTGCGCCGCCACTGTTCGGCTCTGCAGGAATTTGTGAAGGAAATTAGGATAGGGGAAAGGTTTGGATGTATGGGGGGAAAACGGCCAGAGGTTTTAGTTATGCCAATTACATATGGTAACTGGCCAAAAAACAGGCGGCAACCTCGAGAAGGATAGTCCACTGGCCTTGCCTAGGGGATCTACGCGACCTGCACTACTCCCTAAACCGTTTGCCAATCTCAGCGTTTGGACAGACGCTGAGAGTAGGGGAGTCATCACTCAAGACTCGCTTGATTGACCACACCCCCGCCCGCCAAAAAAAAAAAATAACGTTATGCCAATATATTTTAGGGTATTTCACATTATAGATCCTAAAATTAGGGCTTTCAATTCTTAGAGCAAATTAAAATGGTGGCAAAACAATTGTTAGGCGAAACAATGATTGTTTCTTTTTAAGTTTAGGCCAATACGGTTTGGCCATGTAATATTAGGACTAAATTTTTTAGGCGAACCGAAGGGCACCCTTTGCAAATATTCAATAATTGAATATTAATAAATTTGGCAACCATCTGATTTTTCCAATTATCCTGCGTCATATAGATATTGTTTCTCTCAACAGATGGCAGTGGTGTGGTGGTGCGAGCCGAGGAGGCTCTCATCGTTGCCTTCGTCCTCTTGCTATGGGTGGCGGCCATTGCTCTCTTCATCAACCGCTGGGGCAAGATAAGGTGCGTCTATAAACTGTACGTAGATCCCATTGTTATATTTTCAATGCACCAGACAGTTCTAACCACTCAGTAGTCACAACAGTCTATGGAGCCAATGAACAATTGAATTCAATTATATACAAAGGGCATTCTGCCGATTACAGCACCGTTTGATAATAGTTGCTACTGGAATTACAAGAGGGTCTACAATTGTAGTTTTTAAAGCAACATTTATGCCCTTAAAGACAATGTCAACAAAGCTGGTAAGAATGGTTTGCATAATTGTATACATTTGTGCAAGTGTCACTTATTTTTCAACTGACATTGTTTAACTATAATTCTATCATTTTAAATTATGTTTTTTGTATAATGCTATAGGTACCTGTTGGTTAAATGCAATACATTATTGCCAGCTTAGGTATTGCCTTAGGTATTTATTTGCACAGTATTAGATTTAACTCAAAAAAGGATAGGCTCAACAATAAATAAAAAAAATATTTTCTGAATCTCATTGCCAACCCTTTTCAATAACATATGTAGTATATAATACTTTAACACTCTATTTATAAGTTAACCTAAATATTATTTTTATTTTAGAATGTTTTAGAACCTATAAGACAATTATATTATTTATTCATATCGAAAAATTATATAGCACTGATAAACTGCAAGTAAATGACTGTAACGTGCATACACACATTACCAATAAATTAGGGTTATTCATAACAAGAAGTTACTTGGCCAATTTTTAAGAGGGGTCATCGCATTTAAAGAATGACAAACTACTTTTATTATTAATAAATATATTTAATAGAAATCATTCGCACTTGATTTAATGACTCCTTTTAAGTAAATATAAACATTATCAATTAATACAATACCTACATAAAATGTGGACATAGCAAATGTTTTAATTTTACATTATTTTCATTATTTCTTAACTACACAAACTAGAACACTTTTAGTTTTATTTTTATAATTATATTTTTTTATGTTTTCATGTCTGCTTATGTCCGTACGCGGTGATGATCAGAAGAAGATATTAAATTTCATTTCGCAGAACAATATAAGATGTTCCATGCGGAACGGACCACGTCTCCGTTAAGCACTGTTCCTACTGTTACAAGCGTCTAAAACGGTATGGCAAATCAACTCACGTTTTATAAGGGATACCATAGAGAATCAAAGTCATTTTTTTTTCTTGTAAAGAGGTTGGATTTTGATGGCCGGATAGTGAAGCTAGCTTAAAGTCCATAAGCCTTAGGATGTCTGGAACACGCATAAACATCCTCAAGCGTATTCCCACTCCCGGGCCGCTGCTGGGGAGAGCATCTGGAATTTGTCCAACCGATATGGTACCGGGTCACCTTAGCGGCAAGTGAGGGGATGTGCTAGGATTTTTTGTGGGTATCTTCTTTACTCCCGAATCGCTGGAGTTTAGGGAAGAGCCTCATCACCATCCGCGTCTCCCCGGACGTGGTGGTACTCGGCAATGAGTTTTCGCTAGCATTCGAAACAGAAAATGGCTTAAAGTCCGGTTTTGCTGCAAACAACGTTGTAATAGCGTAACCAGACTTTAGGGGGCGGTGAACCTAAGGATTCTTCAGCCTTAGTGATCGGACATCCTCACAGGGTTTCTATAGGATAGCATCGCAAGCTTGTCCCCGTCATTGTACATAGTACGGTCATAATCGAAAGGAACAAATCATCCTAAATAATCAAAAAGATCTTCACTTATGTAATGTAAGTGAGGACGTATGAGCATATATAACAAGCATATATATATATATATATTGAGCATATATATGTAACGTTTATAGAAAACGGCTGTATATACGGTTTATAGAAGAAGCCGCTTAGAAATTATCACATAATTATTATTATGCTGCAATCGTGCAGATAGAAATTGCCGAATATTTTTCTGGTGCAGATATTGCAGTCAACTTGTCCGTAGTCGATAATATATTTTGCTCGTGATTGTACCTACAATCACAAGCAAAATATATTATCGACTACCTATTATTACCTACCTAGGTAATAACAAGTTCTAAGACAAAAGTTTAAAGTCGATTTTCCTTTAAAGAAATCAGACAGTGTTTGTGCAAAACATGCTCTAATCTGATAAAAAATAATTTTATCTTAGAATATTTTGGATTAAGATGTGGTGTCTCAATGAATTTGATGCTAACTGTACCAATCTAAATGTAATAATACCTTTGTTGGTTTAGTAAAGCTCTTTTTATTAAAAGGAAAGACTGAAAGCAAAGAAATATATGAAATTACAAAGATTGCGAATGAAATCAGCAGATGAAGGGATGGCGTGTTCTTTATATTACCGGTTTGAGTTTGCTCGAAGAGGGATCCCTAAATATTTACCTTATTTTAAGAAAAGGAATTGTGAAAGAGGAACAATAATATTACAATATATATTATATATATAGAAATAGAAAAAATCTTTATTTGGTAATAATAATAGTAATAACACCGGTAGTTTGGACCCTGGTCTCGATGCCGGCGGACCCCTATTTTTTAATATTTTTAAATGTTTATTTTGTTTTTAGAAAATATTTAATAATGTAAATTAATATGTAAAAAAATAAATAAAGGGAATAATAATAATAATAAGAGCCTAGACCAAAATCTTAAGAGGCTCTCGCTTGATGGTTGGATCAAGGGTCAGATTCAGAAAGCAGTACTCCTTGACACGGCCCGTATTGTCAGGAGGTTCCTCACTCTGCAGCCCTGACCACCGGTAGCTTGGGCCCTGCTCCCTGCTGGCGGTACTTTAGAATTAGGTTTTTATAATGTTTTATTGTTTTTATATTAAAATATTGTAAAAATCTAGTTTTAAGAAAGAAAATAAATAAAGGGTATAATAATAATAACTCTTTGGGACCAGCCCATCTTAACTGACAGGACTGTTCTTGCCAATAAGCCCGATATAGTGCTGATGGACCGGGCGCAATCGAAGGTGATTTACGACATCACTATCCCTCATGACGAGAACCTCGTGAAAGTCGAGACTGAGAAACAAAGGAAGTACTTGGACCTATTACACGAGGTGACTGTAATGTGGGAGGTGGCGTCCACCGAAATCATCCCGATTGTCATATCAGCGAACGAGCTAATCCCAGCCACTTGGGTAAACATCTGAAAAGGCTGGGATTCGGCGGCGGTTCGCTTCCAGCGAAAATGCAAAAAGCGGTAGTACTTGGTACCGCGCGCATTGTCTGCCGATTTCTCTCCCTCGTGCCGTGACGCCGGCCGACTGAGCTTTTGCCGGACTTAACCGCCATAGGCGAGAGGTATTTTGCCAAAACTAAAATAATAATATTAATACATACATACATACTCTCACGTTATCCTCCCAAAAAGGGGTAGTCAGAGCATTAAAATCACCAATAATGTGAAAGCTGGCCGTTAGTCACCTCGACGCCACATTTAGCATAATCAAAGTAGAGCCAGTGTTAACGAAGAGTGCGGCAACTTCATACAAGGGTATATCTTTTAACAGGGGTTCGTATAAGGGTTTATAAATTATTTAATACTGTATTAAGTATCTGTTGTTCTTGTTATGGCCCTGTATTATCTTTTAGTAAGTAATTTAAATTCAACATGCGTCAGGTTATTTGTTGTAATAAGAGATATTATGACAGAACGGATTCTCCTGGTGAAGGCACTTTTCTATGCTTAAAAGGAGACTTGGACAACTAGTCAAACAACGAAAATGTATAAACAAATAAACTATTTTTGATGTGTAACATCTTTCCGCTCGCTTTCTATAAAAACAATTTGTGGGAGTGATTTTGTGAAATGGGACGGAAGTATGTGTAACAGTGTAACAGGAAGTCGAGGAAGCGCGCAAGCGCGCGCCTTTTTGTAAATTTAAAATCAATAATATGAACATGACATATTATTATCATATGTGACATATTGTGTCATTTGACTATCAAAGATCATTTTCATATGTCAAATGTCTTCTAATGAGTATTTACTGCTTTTATTTTATAGTCAAAAATGATTTAATACCAGACCCATTTTTTTTAGAATATAATGTTAAAATTGCTTATTACTAAGGTGAGATGTCAAATGTTACACATCATATGCGACTACTGTAAGGCTAGCTCGTTTTTTTTAAAATTACTTATTTAGTATATTATATACTATTTCTGCCTGGTATCTTATCATAAGGGTAATTAAATCCTAACCCCAACCACACTGCAATACAAAAAGTCATTTAATGTGTCTCATGTATGCTCATTGTGCGTTAGGTTATAATGTTGTTGAGGAGTTGTTGAGTTGTTGAGGAGCTCGATGCGTAGTTGTTTATTCGCTCGGTCTGCGAGTGCTAAGGTTAAGCAACTTTTGCAAAGGCCGGTCATCGGATGGGTGACCAACAATTTTTCATCTCGAGCTTCTCTGTGCTTCGGAAGGCTCGTAAAACCATTGTTGGTCTCGGCTACATTAGCAGTCGTTAACAACCACCAATCAGCACTGGGCCTGGGTAGTGGTTTATGGCCCGTTCTCCTCATCCATTCATAGGAAAGGTTCATGCCCCAGCAGTGGGGACATAAAATGAGCTGATGAAGTGACTTCAGTTCCTATCTTCAGTCCCTATCTACTGTCCCTATCTACTGACCCTGATAGGTTGGATATGGCAGCTGGAACTACGGGTCCGGCTGTCTTTTCAAGGGTACCACGGCAGTTCCGGATCCTAGGCCCCCTGCCCATTATGCCTTCCCAAGCGTGTCCGGCAGGCCCCGGTCATGGGTTGGACTCGTGGTGGCATGTGGTTAGCTGTAGAAGTGGAAATGTTCGTCTGCCTGGTTGAGGTATGGCCAGGCTTCCATTTCGTGCACAGCGAGCGGGTCCGAGTAGCGGTCCAGAGGGGGCCTGAAGCGAAAGGATCTGCGGGGCACGTGAGTTGTCCATAGTTGGTTGTTTTGCTCGGTGGTTTTCATTGATTCTTCCAACATCTCCGGCACTAGTCTGGAGAACTAGTAGAGGCGCCCGCTAGATGCAATGTCTCTGGTTGAATCAGCCGCGTAGGATTTTGGAACTGATGAGGTGCCTGGATGGGTACTGAAAAGTGATTGAGCTTACAACTCCGCCACCAAAGAGGACATTTAGTAGTCGACTTTAGATTTGACGACCCGAGCAGTGGAATCTGCGAGATGTACTCTTAGTGCAACGAGAAGTGAGCGAACTTACAGCTCCGGGTAATCTATCTGGATATTAGGTAGTAGACTATAGTCTACGTGTCCACGGGGCAACTAGCTCGAGACACTAGTCTTAAAAGTCTATCTGATCTGCCGTTATGACCTGACGTATGTAGATGGTCGCTTGTGCTTGCGCAAGGATGTCTGGCATCTAAATTTATAACCATAAGGTTGGTAGGGGGGTGTCATTATAAACTTTAAAGTCGTGTGTAGCGGGAAGACCCCGTCAGAATAAAATAAAAAAACGAAAGTAGAGTTTTAAAATTGTTTCATTTTTACCTATATTTCAAAGAAATGTGTAAATAATGGCTTTGAAGGCTGTTATTTACCTACTACATATAGGTGAATCGATAGCTAATCACTTAGCAATGCAACAATTACTGCCACATGGTCGATGTCAAGCCAATTACTGGTATTTACCAACTGAAGTAAGTACTAACCACCTATATAGCCCATGGGGTAGACTCCCGGCCTTATATCCATAGATCCCGTTGATAGCAGGAATTGTTTTAAGTCCGCCTGGGCCAGCTACCAGTATCCTGCCTAGGTACATGTCAAAACAACTGTGCTAGAAGCTTGTTGTTCACACGGCGGCAGATCAACCTACTCAAACCTGTCAAATTTCTCCAATGAATATTAATCCTTATTACCAAAAGATAGAGTTTAAAATTGATTGTAGAAATTCGACAGTTTTGGGTAGGTTGATCTGCCGCCGTGTGTACTCTGCTAGTTAGGGCACAGAAAAAAGACACTAGGTTAGGGCGTAGACAACCATTGCATAAGTAGTTAAGGATTGCAGGTGAATTGTGTGTTTAAAAGATTGCATAAAAATGTGGGTTTCGCGTGCACCAATAATGATTTTTTTCACAAGCAGGAACTGAAAAGACGGAAACTGAAAATGGTATTTTTAACTATATATATATATATATATATATATATAGTATTGAAGTGAGCTTATGTATTGTTGTACACAAATGTTGGCAAACCTAATTAAATAAATAAATAAATAAATAAATTCTGAAATATCATTGAGGAAATGATATCACCTCAGAACGGAATTGTTGTTTGAAATTACCTACTTGAACTTGAAGGCTTTAACCTGTAAGTGTACTTATTAAATAAATAAATACATAAACAAATCCAAGCGGCCTTCTTTTAACAAGTCTAATAGCATTTGTTTATCGTTCAAAGTTTTACATTCTCTCTATAATATTAAGGTGAATATTATTTCAATTTAAAATATTATATTCACAGAATTGACAATATTGAAAAGTGCTTTGTCATAATTTTGATACAAAAACGTAGCTAAATCATTGCGCGCTGTAGGTATGAGTAATGTATCGAAACTTACAGTTGATGCTTTTATTAGCGCAATGTATCATGTTCATTCATGAAACAATATTTTATGCCAATGCAAAATGAATACTTGAATGCGGCCCAGGCTTTCATCAGTTTTTTATTCGTCTAAGCCGCCTGTTCAAAGAAGGTATTATAATTAGGTAGGGGTGACCCGTACAATACCGTATACCGAGGTAAAACCGTACAGTATAGCTATGTCCGTTATAATTTGAAATTTTCCGCGTATTTGCCGCTCACGCCTAGTAGTCAATAGGATCAATCTGTCTACAGACACTTGTCGCCACAGGCACGAGCGTTAACAATTAATCAAATAAATATTGTTTTTAGGTGTTTTTATCTAATTTTTATGTTATAAAAAGTTTTATTAGTGAACATACTATGATAAATAGGTAAGTGCAATATTATGTACGTGAAACTGTATAGGTATAATTATTTAATTGTCTACAGTGTTTTGTGTTTTAAAAAATGGATGATGAATATGTTGTATAAACATGGTATAAGGTCAGTGGGGCAAAAGCGTAAGGGGTAAAACCGACCAGTACACGGTTTTGACCCGCAAACATTTGTTGTTAATTATTTAATTATATTTTTGTTCATAAGTTTTCTTCAAAACATCACAAAATTATTAAAAATGTAGTAACCGACAAAGCTGGGACTCTGAATATTTGTTTATACATAATATTTGTTTATATTGTCACGAAGAATATGGCTCTAGTCGAGCAAATGAGTGTTGGGTGCAGTGCTTTAGGATGGGCACACGAAGGCTGTACTGGCTGAGATAAAGACGAGTTGGATAATTTCGAATGTTTCGGTTACGTAGCTTCACTTTAGTATCCTATGGGGCAATATCGTATATAGGTATACGTTACGGTATACGGTTTTGCCCACCCTCCGGGGAAAATCGTTATTCACAGAGGTTTAGTTTATGTTCCTAAATATTTTAAAATAATAAGAATAAAGTAAAACTTTTTGTTACAATGAGACTCTTTAATAAACAAGTTGATTATGAATATGTAATTTTCATTTATTTCGATTTTATATAGGTTTGTTCTTAGCTGTACGGCTTTAACCCGGTCTCCCCTAATAATAATACCGTAAGAAACTCGTGGATATCCAGCACGTGCAATCATAAGCACAGATAATATACTCGTAAATAGTTTTGACTCATAGAAAATTTAAGAGTTATACAGTACCCCTTTGTTCTTATTAACAACGTACGCAAAAGTCATGTCCGGTTGGTACCTTAGTACCCAGGTGACCGAAAATTGATTCTCGATTTCCTTCTTGCTTTAAGCCGACGATGGTCCTTTTTGCCTAAAAAAACATTTCATCATCATCATCATCAGCAGCTCATGTTTATGTCCCCACTGCTAGGGCATGAGCCTTCCCTATGGATGGATAGGGAGATCGGGCCATAAACCACCACACGGGACCAGTGCGGATTGGTGGTTATTGGACCGGCCTTTGCGAAAGTTGCTTAACCTCAGCACTCGCAGACCGGGCGCGTTATCCACGGCGCCATCGAGCTCCTCAAAAAATACATTTGATGCAGTATAATCGCGGGTCGAAGCCGTTGGTTCTAGCTACAATTGAATGCCAGTGTATGGTAAAAGTAAGCATTTCGGAGGTTTCAATGGCCAGTGATAACCTCAACATCTTTCTTTATATATCTTACGGGTAGGCATTTGGCCTTTATCTCACCTGAAGTCAAGTGATGGTAAGGCTGAAGGTGGTAGCGCACTTCACCCGGAATCCTCAATTACTGAGGCGCTGCGCTGGTTATCTTATCTCTATAGCTGCCGAACACAACAATGCTACAAACATTTGTGGGGACCGTAGCACTGTAGCAACTACGTAGCCGTAGTAAATACTGATAAAGCTAAAGCTACGGCTGCTCGCGAGACTCGCTACTGTGCCCGCCAGTCATTTTGCGCGCCTCAGAAATAGAACATGTACTTTTGGATCCGCGAAATATACCCGGTACAGATATCACACGAGTTTATATTTTCTACCTAAGAGCAACCTTCGTTTGGAGTCTGGTTTAACCAGCTATCTCCTAAACTGGTGACCCCGAACTTGAACAAAGAAGCAGTGATATAACATTTTGTGCGGCAGGTGACTCCCCGTGGCGTGGCGGTACGGGTTATTCGTGTATTATTATTGTGTGTGGCGTCGTCGCGTAAGTAAGAAAATGGCGAACAAACCAGCTCCGGCGGCTCCGGCGGCTGTAAAGGAGATTTCCTGTTGAATGTTATGGCGACATATTTAGATAAGATGGTGGTAACTAGCCAGGCGGGCAAACAAGCCCTACCATCAACCAAACCGAGTACACAAACATGTGCCCCCCGCCCCGCTAGGAATCAAACCCGGGACCTCTGGGTCTAAACTGGTGGTTCTAACCACTAGACCACAGAGGCTGTTAAAATAACAACACGATAATCTTGGTAACTCTTTAAGATACATAATATAACAATAACTAAACTAAATTTGTTGACGACATAATTACCTATAATGACTAAGACAGGCTATATAACATCGCGAGCGCGACATACGGCATCCTGTGGGAAATATGAACATTAAGCCATCAGTGAGTAATTAACGCCACTCAATATTCCGACGCATTTTCCAGTAGATGAATATTTTACTGCCAATTTTGTGAATTGATATAAAGGTCGAATTGGAACGAGCAACTCGTATAAAGGGTTATTTCGTTGGCCAGGGGATAATAAAAATCTTTAATTATTCTTCGCTAACACGTTCCACCACTGTGATGGAACGATAAGATATGTTTTAACATTTTTATAATTTATTTCTTAATAATCAATAGATTTAAAGAAATATTTTTCAGGATCATAGTAAAACTTGTTTTATTTAAAATTATTTAAAAAAAAATTTAATCTAAAAATAAAAATATCTTAATATAATTATATATATTTATTCTTCAAAGTGTAAATTGTAAACATAGCATTCTCTTACATGCCCTCTAATGTATAAACGCAGACACTCTTCCAAAAGGATGTGGGCTGTATGTTTTAACAATTCTATAAACTCAAATTTTTCAAGAAAGACAAAACTAGCTTATACTCATATTGCATAAATAAAAAGGAGCGTTAAATAACGTCCGATTTCGCAGAATGCTGGAGCCGTACCAGCCTAAGTTCCAGCAGCAACATCGGACGAGCTGCGCGCTCGCCGAGAGTGCGGTGGCCGTGCCCCCGCACGTAAGTCTCTTGGTAAAGTACACCATCGTATTACACGATTATTAAGTCCGTACCAGCTGCTGTTCCAGTAGCAACATCGGACGAGCTGCGCGCTCGCCGAGAGTGCGGTGGCCGTGCCCCCGCACGTAAGTCTCTTGGTAAAGTACACCATCGTATTACACGATTATTAAGTCCGTACCAGCTGCTGTTCCAGTAGCAACATCGGACGAGCTGCGCGCTCGCCGAGAGTGCGGTGGCCGTACCTCCGCACGTAAGTCTCTTGGTAAAGTGACACATTTGTACTACTTAATATAATAGGACTGTACCAGCTTAAGTTCGAGCAGCAAAATCGGGGTGGCCGTGTCTCCGCACGTAAATCTCTTGGTGAAGCGACACATTTGTACTAGGTTCTTAATACAATAAGTTTATACCAGCTGCAGTTCCGTAGCAACATCGGACGAGCTGCGTGCTCGCCGAGAGTGCGGTGGCCGTGTCTCCGCACGTAAGTCTCTTGGTGAAGTGACACCTTTGTATTACATAATGAATAAGTCTTTATCAGCTGCAGTTCCAGCAGCAACATCGAATGAGCTGCGCACTTGCTGAGAGTGCGGTGACCGTACCTCCGCACGTAAGTCCCTTGGTAAAGCGACACACTTGCACTACTTAATACAATAAGTCTTTACCAGCTGCAGTTCTAACAGCTAGGTACGTCGGACGAAATGTGCGCTCGCCGGGAGTGCGGTGGCCGTGCCTCCGCACGTAAATCTTTTGGTCAAGCGACACCTTTGTAGGTACTACTTAATATAATAAATCTGTACCAGCCCAAGTTCCAGCAGCAGCATCGGACGAGCTGCGCGCTCACCGAGAGTGCGGTGGGCGTGCCTCCGCACGTAAGTCTCTTGGTAAAGCGACACATTTGTACTACTTAATATAATAAAACTGTACCAGCTGAAGTTCGAGCAGCAATATCGGGCGAGCTGCGCGCTCGCCGAGAGTGCGATGGCCGTGCCTCCGCTCGTAAGTGTCTTGATAAAGTGACACATTTTCTACTGCTTAAAATAATAAGTCTGTTCAGCTGCAGGCCAGCAGCGAAATCGGACGAGTTGCACGCTCGCCGAGAGTGCGGTGGCCGTGTCTTCGCACGTAAGTCTCTTGGTAAAGGGACAACTTTGTATTATATTATTAATGAGTCTGTACTAGCCGAAGTTCGATTAGCAACATCAGACGAGCTGCGTGCTCACCGCGAGCGACAAAGCGACACATTTGTATTACATATATATAAGTCGGTTTGAAGTTCTTCTGCACCTTTAAAGCTGTATGCTTGCAGAGATTGTAACTAGGTCACAGAACGATAGCCTAATTGGTAAGGACTGAGCCGCATTGTCAGAAATTGCAGGTTCAAACCTGTCTTTTATCATTATACTTTACTGATTTATATTTTATTTGTTTATTTTTTTTTTACTCCGCTCCTCCCAATGTTAAGCAAAAGCGGAGTCCAAATGCGAAAACAGCCAGCAGAGCAGGATTGTGACTTACTTGCCGTCGTTACCTTTCAACTCGCACGTTGCTTCTGCACATGTCGTTTGTTTGCCATTTGGGTAAACTTTATTTAAATATACAATTATAATAAAAATACTTTGTCTGCAGCACCGAGCGTCGCTATCGCGAGGTTGCGTGTCATACGACTGCGGCGCGGCGTTTCCCGCGTACCAGCCTTGCGGGTACCTCTCTCATCGACCGCGACAGGTAATGCTCCGCCCCCACGATCCGGTCAACCCGAGCCGAGGTCTAGCCTTTAGAGGCGCTCTTAGGTTGTCCCGCTCCCGATCCGAGCCAAACCCTTCAGAAAATCTAGTAGAAAATGGAGACACCACCATCATACTGTACAGACAATCAGTACTCGTACCAAAAAATTTGGCAAGTCGTTCCTCAGTAATACTATTCGGCTTTGGAATTCTTTGCTGGCGCATATGTGTTTCCCAGTTCCTATAGTCCCGGGTCTTTTAAGCAGGGCATGAAACGGCATTTAAGTATGCAGGCCGTCATGAATGGGTGCGCTTGTTACCGTGCTTGTTCCACGGTGGGGAGCGCTCTCATTATTTTGGGCTGCATCGGCTGCTTACCATCAGGCAGGACATAGTCACTATGAAGTGCCAAAATAATAAAAAAATAAAAAAAACGTGCTGCCTTTCTCTCTTGACAAACTCTGACGGTGTTTCCTTTCACCTTTTAAGTTTCTCGCCGCCCCCAAAAAAGTCTGGTGTCGCTGAAAATGCGGTATGAGGCAATCGGCCAACTCTCCAAAATAAAAGCAACAGTTATGACATCGGCAGCGGCCGTTGATGTTATGATGTTAAGTGACGATAAGGCCGAAGGTGGAAGCACACTTCACCCGGAATCCTCAACTAGTGAGGCACTGACTATCTTATCTCAGCTGCCGAAACACAAAAATGCTACAAACATTGATGTTATAGCGACATCACACTAATATTATAAATGCGAAAGTTTGTGTGTATGTGTGTATATCTGTTGCTTCTTCACGCTGCAACGGATGGATGGATTTGGATGAAATTCGGCATACAGATAGTTTATAATCTGGATTAAAACATAAGATTTTTTTATCCCGATATTCCCACGTGAACGGGAACCACGCGGGTGAAACCGCGAGCGGCTGCTAGTATGTAGATAAAATGGTGCTAGCTAGCCAGGCGGACAAACGATCCCTACCACCAACCAAATAAACATGTATCCTCCGCGGGGAATCGAACCTAGGAACTCTGGGTCTAAGCCGGTGGTCTTCACCACTAGGCTACATAGGCGGTTTAAGCTTTATAAAAATCTATATTTAACGTCTCTCTCCAAGGCCGCTGTTATCAAGTTTTTGGCCTCAAAGGTATCACCATCCCCATTTTTTAACTAAAATAAATGCTGTTTTATCATACATCGAAGCCTGGGGGCGAGCCCAAGTTACGTGCCTTTACTCTCCCTCCCTCTTCTTCCCTCGTCCAGGCACGACAAGTTCGACGAGAGAAGGGGCGATATACCCGCTATAAACCTAGTACCATCCCTTCACCATGAGTTCTCTTGGAAGCAATACTTTCACGCGACTAAAACATTTCATACTCATCTCAGCCTAAAGACAATAAAATTTAACATCACGAGCTTAAATACTTCTGGGAGTATGTTAGGCGTCTTTTAAATCGCTCTCTGATACTTACCTGATTAAGTTTTTGCAAGTTATAAGTACGATAATTTATTATTTTTATGGAAATCTCTGAGTGTTCGAAGAATGTTGAGCAGAGCTTAATAAATTATACGCAACGTTTGTTTGTTATTTAATGTTCATACTTTTGTAAACTCGTGTGATTAAAAATAATAAATATCTTATAACTTATTTTATTACCCATTATTTGTTAGTTCATAAGGTGTTAAATAAAGTAAAACAAATTACACCACCACATTTTTAGTTGAAGCGAAAGTTGTTAAACTTGTGAACGCACGCAACGCGGCGGGCGCTTGCCGGGGTGCTCACTATATAATGTATATTTGGCACCAAATGTATTGATGCGAAATAAGTGATTATAGCATCATGAGATAAAAACAAGCCTTGATGTTATGCCACTAGAGTTGTTGTTGCAAAAATAAAATTAAAGCTTCAAAATTCTAGCAGTAGCAAAATAGGCTTTCTCTTTGTTCGCTTTTGCAATTTTATAATTCTTACCGCTTAGTTTCACCGGTCAGTACAGAATAAAAGGAGGCACAGGGGGGTTCAGGGGGGTGATTTTTGAACCGATGACTAATTCTCACGCTATAATATCAATTATGACTACTCCTTTTTCTCTTATTCAAATTCATTGCTAACTTATGTTTGAGACCGAAAATTCAATCTTTAAAAACAATACATTTCATAGCATTTCACTGTTGTCACTTTTAATTACGAGATCGCCAGTGACATTAAAAAATCAGGAAGTATGAAATTACCAAGCAAACCAATGGCACATGCATATTGTTCCAGAACTCTGTCTTCGTAGGCAGCATGGGTGGTATGGCTCTCATCCCTGAGAGTCCACCTCGCCGCTCCCGCTCGGCAGCCGATCTTCCCGCATTAGTTCCACCTTCAGACATCTCCCGCAACGCCACGCCCAGAACCTCAAGAGCTACGTCGCTCCACAGCGCCGTAGACCTCAGGCTCTGCGTGCCGTCACCGAGGACTTCGAGAGCTGCGAGTCTACATTCAGCTATGGATATGCCACCAGGCTCAGTGCAAGTTCACGCGAGAGGGTCAGGACCCAACTTGAATAGACCAAGAAGTCCAAGAAGGCTCACTATCACTAACGTTTGAAGTTTATTTTAAGAAATTTTTGACAGCAATGTTGTTGGTTGGACCAATTCAGACTCAAGATATTTAATAGATCTTAATTTGACTTTCGATGTGTTTTTATTTCAATCTTTCAGATATTGTACAAGAGTAGGGGCTTGAAATAATGATCGAAACAATTGAAGTAAACGCTTTAGTTTTTTGACGAAAAGTAAAAGTGAAAAATAAATGAACAATGGTTATTGAGAAGAATATTTGAGTTCGCTAAACAAAAGTGTAAAAGACAAAGACTTGTTTGAAGTGAAATTAAATGTATGCGTATTGGTTAAGTCCTATTGCTATTTACCACATTATTACTTATATTTTCTTTGTTGCCCTTTCGATGTATGAGTATAAGCCTTTTGCTCCGTTTCTGTATGTAATTGCAATGAGGTATGATAAGCATTGTATATATATCTTAAATAAGTCTAGATAAGCGTCAATCTTAAACATTTCCAGTAGTTCAAATCTAGTATCTCTCTTTCTCTCTTCGCCATATCTTGTGTGTACTAAAAAAATAGGTAAAAATAATAGTTTTTGATAGAGCGTTGAACGCTACCTTAGTCGTGTGGTGCTAATGTAAGAAATACCTATTATTCAAAATATATTGACTTTTCGTATTTATTTCTCCATCTTATACAAGGTTAGTAGCTAGTATTTCATTTCCCTTGAAACCTTTTCCTAGCAAGACAAAACTAATTACACATTAAGCTTCGCAATCATCGCGATTTCTTTGTTTGTGTAGAAGTGTACAAAGTATTTTAGTCTTTCTTATTCTAAGATAGAGAATGTAGTATGTTTGATCGTTTTATTTAGCCCTGTCAAATTCGTCCTCTACTCGTATATACAACGTTGCTCGAATCTCTTCAAGTAGTTAAGATTTAAGAGTTGTCTGTCGTTTGCGTTATTTACAGTTTGTTAACCCTTATTATTTCTAGTAAAGAGTTGATATAGCAAATCGGGTATTTCTGCTAGAATGTATATGCAAGAAAATGCTATTTACAACTATAATATATACTTCGTACTATAATATAATATAATGTATTTAAAAAGTTAGCGTTTATGGCCAAATATAAGGTTTAATATACTAATGTATAATATCGATTTGGTCTCAATGAAAGGTTATTTATTGGTCAATTATACCACGTGGGGAACCTTAATTTAGCTTATAATATATTTGTAGCATGAAATACTAGAAAATCATACTTTATTTTTAGTTATCTTTAATTATCGTAGTAGAAAATATTTTTAATGTCCCGTCGACAAAATAATGCCATTTTCAATATACAAGTACGAAAATCAATTGTAGCTTACTTTATAACTTTAAAAATATTAATGGTAAACTGTTTTGAATAAATCCTTTCTTACTTTTGGTTGCATGCCATTCAAATTATTTATTTACGAATACAACCGTCACTATTTAATATAGTCCTAAAATATTAGTTACCTATAGTGATAGAAACGGTGGGACTGAGCTACACTAGCTATATTCCCATACTTACATCCAATTTAAAAAGTGCAATAATTCACTTCAAGTTAAATGTGTAAGAAAAAAGAAAATTGTAAGTAGTTCTCATTAGAACTACACATTTACTTTTTGAGAAACTTACATAATTCAAACTTAAAAAGAAATAGATCAAGCACACTCAATGTGACAAACATAATGTAGGTACTGTAGACAACGACTTTGAGGCGAATGTTATCGACATTTCACAACGAGGGCAATATTGATCTCGATTGAAAAGTTTCTTGGTTCGACTTAAGTAGTCTAGCCTCTAGAATCAATACGTTTGCTTTATTTAGAACAGTTATTCCGCATATTCAGATTCCAGTAAGCATATTAGCGTTGAAATATTCAGTAAAGCTGTCAATGTCCTTGATGTGGAACATGATGTAGGCTTAAGTGTTCCGGCCGAAAACTATTTTATGTCTGAAACAACTGACTGCCAGCGGCTAGTTATTAACCCACGCTAGGTAATACTCGTAAAACATAATAATGTGCCTTCTGATTTAGAAGCACTGATGAGGTCGAGATTAGGAAATATGGCCATGAAGAAAGGCTTTTGCGTTTTCGTAGTGTTTAAAAAAATTTGCATTGTAAATAACATTTCAGAATGCCAAAATAGCAATTTATAATGATGTAATAATACTCATTGACTATTGAAAGAGTCCTTCTGGACTCATGTCTCCCCTGATGTCTCCCCTTGGAGAGCTATCAGTATTTTCTTAGCCCTGGTGTCTCCCCCAGGTAGGGGAGACATCAGACCTTGCGTCACTTTGCAGCTCACATGGGTATTTGTGTTTGTTTTGTAAATATTTTTCTAACTGAAACCCATAATTTAAGGGTAAGATGGGACATAGAGTGTACCTTGCACAAACAAGACAATTCCCAAGACAACTCAGTAAAAATTTAAACAATATTTTTACTTTCAATAAAGTAGTGTATTTGGTGTTGTCTGGAATTTTACCCACATTTTTTGAACAACAATCCAATTTACAACATTTGGGTCCCTACTTAATTAATTGATAAGTGACTAAAGTGACATATGTTTGAATATTGTATATTTGTTATGGTAACAATATACAACGTGTGAAAGGTGTGGTTAAAATAAAAAGATCCAAAGTGTATCCGATTTAGATCTTGTATGCAGAGTTACTAAGACATTAACAATCAATTTTAATTTGTCATGCAATTTTTAATTGAATATTTCTATTGTGACGTCACATCAAAATAAACAAGTCACAGCCCTAGTGGTTTAGTAACCTCTGTGTAGTTATGATCATTGCTGCTTGCTTATGCGCGCCTGATGCGCATGACTTCACTAATATAAATATTTAATAGACAATTTTATTACATGACAAAATTAAGATAAAAATTATGACTTAATAACAACACATACAAGATCTACATCCGATACACTTTGGATCTTTTAATTTTTAACACACCTTTCTGTTACACGTTGTTTTCAGTCAGTAGACCACACAAAGGTCTGCTACGTTTTGTTTAGTCTCCTAATCCATTGTGACGCGATGTATTGTGAGGGCGACGACGCTACTATCTGGATTGCGCTATTACAAATTTCGTAGGGGTTTTTTATCTATGTAGATAAAAAAGGGTATGTGCCCTTTTCATGATTGCTCTGGTTTCCCATGAAATCGCATAAAACCTTTCATCTTTTACGAAGCATTTCCGTAGAAAAGAGCACATACTTGAAAGTTTTCTTTTAAGTGTACGATTTTTATTTTAAAGCTGTTCTGAGTTTTTAATTCATAAAGGCAGCTTGCATCAGAATAATTCTTATAAATCCCAATTTTTGCATTACAACTAGGTATTCTTCTTCTATATTTGTCAATATTGATCTTTTAATCAGACTGATTGATCTGATTACTCTTCTATATTTGTTAAAAATTTAACTCACTCACTGAACTTAATGAAAAGTTATACTTACAAATAAACGTGCCTCTATAAAAATATCATCATCATTATCATCAGCTTACAGAAGACCACTGCTGAGCCTCTCTAATAGATCCATATAAAGATATGGTAATAAAAAAATAATTTGTATCTTCATATTTATATGCTGCAATTCTATCAAGTAGTACAAATGATTTGAGAACATTCATATCTAAGGTCATTAACACTTAAGGTCTATACTTGAGATCGTTAACACCTATACGGTCATAAATAAGTATAGCTTTTACACTTTTTTCTTACGAGAAATCGACGATTACAAACTATTTACCGAAATACAGGAACAATACCTGTTTAAACCAGCTACAGCAGTGTAGTGTAATTCTAATCAATAGATGAGAGTCAATTAATGGTTCGAGTCATCACAGTACGTATTAATCGTATCAGTATTTTTAATTTTGATAAAATATTATTGAATGTTTCATTTAAGAATTTCAAATGTAAACTAACTTTATTTACTGAGCCAGACCAAAAATAACCGCGCTTCTATACATTAGTGTCATTGAACACAAACTATAAATATTTGTTTTAATGGGGATGTTGACAACAAAAATAATAAATTCCAAAACATTACAAACGTATAAATGAAATCACGTAGGTAGCAGTTCTTAAAACATTTACTTATTTTTCATTTGACCTAAGCATGAAATTCTGTAACCTAAAAAGTTATAAATAAACACTCATTAAACGGAACAAAACCGTGACGTCATAGTTCCAATTCCTTCAAGCAATTTCTATTTAAGAAAATCGTTTGTAAATTGCTAAGAGAATTGACTAGCCAGTCAACAACCCAATTCCTTTTTTAAAAGTCAAGTCGACAATTAAGTTTCAGCCCTTGTTACCTTGGCTCTAACAGGTTTTCTGCCTCTTGATCCGGTTTGAAAGCCTGGTAATCTTAGCGAGCTTATAAGGACGGCGGTTGTGGGAACGGTTCGCCACATAAGCTTTAGACCGACCAAAAAGCCAAGATCTTGTCTAGACCTCAATTTTGTGGTAAAGCTGCCCTTTTTCTTGAACAACTCAATATCTCGAAGTAAAATTTATATTTTAGGGTAATTATTTATTTTATACTGTTTGATATGTCTACAATATATATTAGTTAATTGTAGTTTTATATCGTCACAAATTCGGCAAATTTTGACAAATAAAATTAGTGTTCTTTTAAAATGATAATATCCTAATATATCTTGATATACCTATTATGATATCGATTTAGATTACAGTAACTGTTCATATGAGCTAAGTAGTGACTAAAGTTCCCATTATTTAAATAGGAATTGAAACATCATAAAGACAGGATCCCACTTTTCAAAAACCTTTGGACGGAACGTGGACCCACTGCTCAAAACAATATAATTTTTATTGTGTTTGGATTTATTTATTTACTGATTTATAGCTGCCATCGTGTCAATCAAGATCACATGATGTGTTACCTCGAACGTCTATTACGAAATTTTATTTCGCAACTATCTTATTATCTGAACAACCCCATAATATTTGGGGCTGGCGTGGTATGTTTTCAAACCTAACTAGATTCTCCGGGGTGTTTGAGATGAAGTTAATGAACCATGACTTTAGCTTTTCAGTTGTGCTTAGCAACTTGAATTCGAATTTGATATTTCGTTTAACTCCTTAATATTTTGTTTTTGTTTCTGGTTACTATTGTAACTAAAGTCTACAATTTGAAAATGTAGGTTGCTTAAATTGCAGATAATAATCATCAAACGGTTATCTACTCCTAATATATATCAATTTATTTATGTATCAAATTAATGTCACTTGCATAATTAACTAGTATTATTTTCATTATTCATAAGTATATAGAAAAATAACATAATGTTAAGCAAATTGAAATCTACTTACAACTATTTTGTAAATTAAATTATTTAAATATTATTGTAACTAATTATATGATCGAATAAAAGAAAAGTTTTGTTTAAAATCTCAAAACTGCAATGTTTTGTTTCATTTTCATTTACCTGCCTATTTATAATAACAATTTTATTTTTCCTCTGTGCTTCGGAAGGCACGTAATGCCGCTGATCCCTTTTGCATTAGCAGCCGTTAACAACCACCAATCCGCTCGTACTGGACCCGCATGGTGGTTTATGGCCCGATCTCCCTATCCATTCAAAGAGAAGGCTTATGCCCCAGCAGTGGGTACATTGAAAGTGAAAGGTGAAAGACATTAGCTTGCTCAGTGGGTTAACAGAACTTTTTTAATGTCAAAAGGAGGCAAATGTGCAGGCGGGTCACCTGATGGAAGGTAATCACCGCCGCCCATGGACACCCGCAAACCCAAAGTAATCGCAGATGCGTTGCCGGCCTTGAGGAATTAGTTGGATCTTGAGGAGGGAGTAGGAATTGGGAGGGGGGAGGGGTGAGAGATGGGCCTTCGGTACTTTCACTCACGGGACCAAACACAACAGCCACGAGTGCCATTGTTTCACACCGATATTTTGTGAGAAGGTGATATTACGTCGGTCGAGCCGACCCATTTCGTGCTGCAACGCAGCGTGTCTCTACCACTCAGACAGTGTCACTAATTTAGCACCACCCAGGAGTCACGTGTAGGGTCTCAAGGGTAAACCTACGGACGCGAATAACTTTATCCCCAAAAACAGGATAGGACTAGGACTGTACGGACTGTACGGACAGAATAGGACTGTTATTAATTTGTTAATAGCGCAATAACATTTAGCCATAGACATTGAAATACGATAAAATTAATATTTATTATCAGAACGTTCGTGGAATCCGAACTAAAACAAATGATGTGCTTAAAAATATACTAATGCATAGTTATGATGTAATTGTACTTACGGAAACTTGGCTTAATTCCAATATAAGTGATAATGAGTTTATTGATGCTAGATATACTGTTTATAGAAGAGATCGTTTTGCTACCAGTTCTCTCAAGGGTGAAGGAGGTGGGGTGCTTATAGCAGTGTCCAATCATATTTTATCAACAAGAATGCATTCTTGGGAAAGTGATGGCGAAGATTTGTGGATAATCCTATGTTTAAATTTTAATGGTCAGGTTATAAAATTGGCTATTTGTGCAGTATACCTACCTCCGCCTCCTCGTATTGAAACTTTGGCAAAATTTCTCGACAGTGTTAATAATGTTGTAAATATTGTTAATGATATGATTATAGTTGGTGATTTCAATCTGCCATTTATTGACTGGTTCAAGGATGACGATGATTTTTATATGCACCCCTCTAACTATCGAAATTCCTTGGGCTATTCATTTGTTGATTTTTTGTCTGTTAATAATTTATATCAGTTCAATGGAGTTTTAAATGTTGACGGAAAAGCTCTAGATTTAGTCATCAGCAATTCTCCCAATGTACATGTAGTAAAGTCTATAGATCTCATTAGTAGGTTGGACACGAAGCATCCTGGGTTAATGATTACTGTTTCTTTTAGAGGTTGTCATAATTTTTTGCCATCGATCTTATGTAATAATTTAAACTTTTTTTAAACTAATTATAGTGAAATAAATTCTGAATTGAATAGTACTGACTGGAATGCTGAATTTTCAATATGTAGTAATGTAAATGATATGGTTTCAGCACTATACTTCTCGGCAATTCGATTAAGAAACACGTTCCTAAGCGAAAGGCAGCTAAATCTAAGTTTCCAACGTGGTTTAGCTACAGTCTGATTAGAAGACTTGCTGAAAAAGAGAGAATGAGACAAAGATATCGAAAGTACAAAAATCCACTCGACTTGTTGTCTTATGAAGTTATTCGTGGTCATTGTCACAAACTATATCAGTCCTGCCATTCACTCTACCTACGTACTATCGAGTCCAATATTGTGAAATGTCCAAAGTCGTTCTGGCGATTTATCAAAAATAAAAAGAGCAGCACCGTGGCTATCCCGGGGTCTATGTTTAGGGAGGATGTCATTGCACAAACGGGTTCCGAGATTGCTGATCTTTTTTCATGTCATTTCTCCTCTGTGTATAGTGAAGCAAATCTTATTAACTATGATACTTCTGAAAATGATGCTTCTTTTAATGATACTTGCCTAAGCAGTATAAGTTTCACAGAACGCAATGTTTTAAATAAGATTCGTAACCTTGATATTTTTAAAGGTGCTGGTCCAGACTCTATTCCCGCAGTGCTTGTGAAGCGTTGCAGCTCGGCTTTAGCTTTGCCACGGTCTATTATGTACAATAGATCTTTGAGTGATGGATGTTTTCCGGATGAATGGAAAAAGGCACGAATTCTCCCACTCTTTAAAAAGGGCGATAAATGCAACATAAAAAATTATCGCCCAATCGCTATACTCTCATGTTTTTCTAAAATATTCGAGTCCCTTGTATGTCCTGCTTTGACTGCTCATGTCGATCATGTTTTATCTTCTAATCAGCATGGCTTTCGATCGGGTTGTTCCACTGTCACGAATTTGTACCTGTTTGTGTCTGATTTGTCAGGTTATCTCGACCGGGGCTGCGAAGTCGACACGGTATACACTGATTTTTCTAGTGCTTTTGATAAAGTCAATCACAAACTACTCATAAAAAAATTAAAACTTTTTGGAATTTCTGGAACGCTCTTGGAATGGTTTCAGTCCTACCTTGCAAAAAGACTTCAGACGGTTTCTGTTAGTGGCCATGAGTAACAAAACTACTATGCTGTGTCTTGTGTTCCTCAGGGGTCGCACTTAGAGCCTATCCTCTTTTCTGTCTTTATCAATGACATAGGCACCACAATACAAAACTGTAAGTTCCTCTTATTTGCCGATGATTTAAAAATTTATAAAACTGTGGAATCATCTGTTGATATAAAGCAAATTCAAGAGGACTTATTCAGAGTAAAACAATGGTGCAATGAAAATTTGATGGAACTTAATATTGATAAATGTTCTCACATGAGGTTTTCCAGGAAAAAGCGACCACTGGCATCGAGTTATGTGATTGATGGTGTAACTTTGCAGACGGTTAATGAGATGATGGATCTTGGTGTGGTGATCATAGTCGGGAAAGCTGCTCGAATGTTAGGATTTATAAAGCGTAACACTAGAAGCTTTAAACATGTCCATACAAAAATTGTTCTTTACAATGCATTGGTTCGAAGTTCCTTAGAATATGGGTGCACCGTTTGGAGTCCGTTTTATAGTGTACACTCTCAGCGTATTGAAGGCATCCAGCGTGCTTTTACACGACATTTGGCATTTTCTTCGCAGGGCATTACCCACCGGTGCAGGTATGAACAACGTTTGAAATTCTTTGAACTTAATTCGCTAAAAGATCGGAGAAAATTGCTTGATTTGCTGTTTCTTTATAAGGTTGTCAATAATCGGGTTAACTGTTGTGATGTTTTCGACCGCATCTCTTTATCTGTGCCATCCAGAATTCCTCGGAAGCCAATTAAAAGAATATTTCACACTCCTCTCGTTAGAACCAATCTTGGTTCAAGTTCCCCTTCAGTGAGAATATGCCAGGAATACAATTTCGCGAACAGTAATGGTGATAATATTGACATCTTTGGCGACTCATTGTCAGTATTCAAAAGGAAGGTGCTGGAATCATTTACCAAGTAGATAATTTTATTATTTATTATTGTGATTTTTATATTTTATTTTAATAATTTACCTATGTATTTATGAATTAATTTAATTTACATAATTCAATTTCATTTATTTTAATCAATCAAATAATTTAATCATGAATTTTTATTTTTATTTTATTCAAACGTGTCTTTTTAATTTTTAATTTTAATTTTAATTTTATAATTTATCAATGTTGTACGCGCCTGTAATTGGAGCAGATATCAGATATGTTTTTGCTACTTTTATTAACAGTGTATAATGTCTGTTCTGTTGGTGTGTCATAAGATTAAATAAATAAATAAATAAATAAATAACATCTCTCTTAAAATAAAACACTATAATCTTATAATCCTGCCGTACGGTGATGCAGTAGTGAGAGTATGTAAAATCTGAGAGTAATCATTTGTAGCTAGAGAGTTTATAACAATACAAATCCATTAGTGTCTGAGAGGAGCTTCCAGCCTATTGTGTGGTGGCCTTGGCCTCGGCATAGTCTCCACTTTACAGATTGCAATACGTTGAGTACTGTGTTTCAAATTAAATCTTTAACAACGCAATTAAAAGCAGGTTTAACTATTTACCTCTATTGCTTATTGACAACGCAATGTCACAAACCAATTTGCACGCATCTATTTGCATTTTGGTTAGCCTAAACTTTTTTTAAACTTATTCCCGATTGATGTACATCCGAATAAAGGCTTACTTAACCTACACATTAAGCTATCATATCAATGGCCTAATTCACAATTTTATTATACTAGTAACAAACACTACATAGTGTGACGAAGCACTTAAAACCACTTAGTACCTACGGATCGACTTACATGTTATTTACTGTTTAAACTACCTACATATTTTCAAAACTTATCCCTGATTGCGATACATTCAGATTAAAATTGCACCCCCAATTACAACTAGAACATTGCGCCTCTAACATTGCATTTCGAGCATTGCGCCTCGATATCTAGACCTAGTAGCAAATATACTTACTATGACGTAAGGTAAACACATGTTCGCTACTCTGCCTTATTCATCGTCATCATCTCATCATCTCAGCCAAAAGACGTCCACTGCTGGACAAAGGCCTCCCCCAAGGATACATGAGGGGATTTGCCATAATCGCCACGCTTGGCGGGCGGGTTGGCGATCGCAGTAAGTCTGCCTTATTATCTCCGGCTAATATGGAAACGCATAAACACACATTGTCACTGCCGTATCGCAACGCGCCGGGCGAAATAAAGTTTTTCACTCGACACTCTGTTCGTCGGGTCGCGTTTTATCGCAAGTATGGTACTTATGAAGAGAACATTTGAAACTCCGTGCGAAAACGGTTACAATTACTGCGTTAAAGGAAAATTGGAATGGAATATGGATGTTTGTTTGGAACTTCAAAGCAATAGTAAATTTTTGCAATGACACTAAAAATAGGTCTTGTGTAGGTTAAGGTAGACTCGTTTATTATCGTATCA
This sequence comes from Eudonia lacustrata, assembly GCA_947562085.1. NCBI lineage: Eukaryota > Metazoa > Arthropoda > Insecta > Lepidoptera > Crambidae > Eudonia > Eudonia lacustrata. The sequence goes on along the minus strand of OX387318.1, from coordinate 11,485,456 downwards.
TACTTATCTATTTGTTAGTGAGTTTCAACCGCTTCAACAGAAACTTGCATTGGTTTTCGACCTTATGTCAAAGTAACAAAGACAAAATTTTAAGTTCCGTTCAATATATCGCCAGAGCCATACTTACAAATGGGCAAGAGAGAAGATACCAACTAATAATAAAATTAGGCAGTAACCTAATAAAACAAAAGACAGGAGAATAATTATTCCAAAGAAAATGTTCCATTGTGGCGAACGTAATTAAGACTAATTATTTTGGGTTGGCACTTGTTTATGTATGGCTGGCATTCGACCTGAGATAGGTACCTACAACACGAATAATCTGCGCAACGTAATTACAAAGCAACGATGCTTCTTAATCTACCAAAGCTAAGTGATATAAAGGAGTGATTAAATGGAACCAAACGAGGCAGGAGTGCGCTATAAACTAGGTACCTTGACTACGTTTTAATGACAACCAAATTATATCTGTTTAGAGCTCAGTGGGTTTAGCGTAATTTTTAAATATGAGACGAATAGTTCGGCATAATAGCAGCGCTTTCTGGACCTCAAGTCTTTCAATTTTTATCAGAGCAGAGTTTAATAATGTGTATATGACAGCTTAATAATATCCTACTAATATTATAAACGCGAAAGTTTGTAAGTATGGATGTTTGTTACTCTTTCACGTAAAAACTACTGAATGGATTTGGATGAAATTCAGCATACATATATTTTATAACCGGGAATAACACATAGGATACTTTTTATCCAGATATTTCCACGGGAACGGAAACCACGCGGGTGAAACCGGGAACCGCCGCGATGCTGTAGCGCGTAGTAGCGCGTTGGCATCGCTTCTGTAGCGCGTTGCAAATGCGACTAATGCGCATTTCGTAAACGCGCGACTGCATCGCTACAAAAAGTCGCCGTGGGCGAGGGCCCTTAGCGCCTATCCGCACAAAGCGCTTTGCGTCATCATTTTTGATGCGGACAGCTAAGGAGTGGAACTCCCTTCCTGCGGATCTGTTTCCTGAAACGTACAACCTGGACATTTTCAAGGCAAGGGTGAACAGGCATTATCTAGACAAGTATGCTACATCTAAGGCTGCATCATCCTTTACGATGATGATGAGATCGCAGTCAAATACTCGCCTATAAAGAATAAAATAAAATAAAAAAACTCGTCTTCTTACATTGTTTATTTCAACCTTTTATCCACAATCGTTATCGCGGTCGCTACCAACAAACTTCACTTACACCGCTCATAAAAGCACAAAGCTCCGAGCGTCGTTTTATAATAAGAAAACGGCTCAAACCTTCGGCGCAAACGCTTAGAATAAGATTCAAATTATAAAGTCAGCTAGAAAAGCTTTAAGGTGACTTGCACCAAAACTAACTAATTTTGCGATGCAAGCCAGCGTAAGATTATTCAGATTAGAACTACTTTAGTCAAAATTAATATAAAGGTTAATGAGAGCTTACAACCATTGCGGTGAGTTCGTGAAATATGAAATGAAATGAAATACAATTTATTCACATAAAATAGTTCATTAGGATGGAGTGTGATGGGTGTGTTGCGATAAATGTGTTTGAAGCCTAAGTTTATGAGTCCATAGTAGTTAATTAATTTATTTATTTATTTGGGAAACAAACAATTAGGAATTAAACAGCACAGAAAACTTCGTGCAAACCGCGTGCAATTTAAATCTTGCAAATCTCGTGTTTTAATGTATTTTATTTTATTTAATAAACAAAAGCCTTTAAATCTTGGTTTGATGGTGGGAGCTGAAATTATAGATACTTTTCTCATACATGTAATCATAATACGACCACATGCGGAAGCGCACTTCACCCGAAATCCTTAAATACTGCGGATATGACTGACAGCTGTAACTGCCGTAACACAACTATGCTTCTAAGATTATTTTTATGGTGACACTCAGAGATGATTGCAGCATGCCAGGCGAACTGAGGCCTACCATTAACCATACCAAGTGCAGTATAAGTACGAGTTTTACTGCTCACTTTGAATCCCAGAGACCTCTCAGGCTGAAACCGGTGGTCTAACAGCTAGAAAAAGGTTAGGATATTACCTAATTAATACTTAATTTGACATTAGAATAATTATTAAAATTAACTTCAGTACAACTCGCTGGCGCAGTGGTTAACGCGCCCGGTTTGCGAGTGCTGAGGTTGAGCAACTTTCGCAAAGGCCATCATCAGATGGGTGACTAAAAATGTTTCATCTCGAGCTCCTCCACGCTTCGGAAGGCACGTACAGCCGTTGGTCCCAACAACCACCAAGCCGCACTAGGCCCGCGTTATGGTTTATGGCCCGCGTTATGGTTTATGGCCCGCGTTATGGTTTATGGCCCGATCTCCCTATCCATCCATAGGGAAGGCTCGTGCCCCAACAGTGACAGTGACAGGATATAAAATGAGCTGATGATGATGACAACGAACCGTGATCATGGCGCATGCAACTGTGCCGAAATATCGGATACTTACACACATAACAAAAAACAGGGTACATATTATAATTTTTCGCAAATATTGTTGCGAACAAATTACAATTTGAAAAAAGACAAAAAGTGTTGAAAAAATTCCACGAGCGTATAGGGCGAGGATTTGAACCCACTCCCCATGACATGCCGGGTCAAATGCCAAAGCCACGATAGCATAGTTGGTAGTGCACCTGACCCGGCATGTCATGGGGTGCGGGTTCGAATCCCGCTCGTGGAATTTCTTCAACACTTTGTCTTTTTTCAAATTATATATATTGCTGTTTATGTTCTTTTTTTGGTTATTTTTTTTTAAATACAATTGTTTACCATGCTTGGTTTTGCATGTAGGTACTGTAGTGTTCTCTAAAGAAAAAAGCCAAATATAGTTAAAAAAACATCAAATTAATGCCTCAAATCCCGCGAAATAGTAGTAATAATGGTAAGCGTCTGTGAAACGAAGAATCCCGGGATCTAGGAATACCGACATTGTGGGGCTCTCCAGGGACCTATAACGGCCTGTACGAACATCTCCGTCTTGTTTCACAGAAATGTACATTTCTCATTTCATGGCACTTTGTGGATCTGCCATATTCATGTAAACGGTTGCTGGGGAAAAGAAAAGGTTTCCAGCGACACATAAAGTGTTGAACGTAATTAAACGTCACGTACGTTTGTCTTGGTCTGTCTCTTATTTCCACCAGTACAATCATTTATTTTCATGAATATACGTAGGTAAGTAATGGTATACCTAGAAAAAAAATATTTTTTACAATTGTGTCAACTGAGGTTTGTATATATTTTGTGTAAAATGTGTTAAGTTTCAATTAAATGTGTATTTTATATGTACTGTAGTGATCGGGACTGCTTGGTGGGGCGAGCCTACCGGCAGCCGTCGCGTTCTGCCTTTGAACGTAAATTAAGAGGAGACGCGGAGAATATAAAAAGGAGAGCGTCGTCTCGCTCGTCATCGGCGGCTACGTCAACATCCAATTATATGATATTCCATGTTTTCTTATATTACCAATATAATATTAATCAATTAAGGTGTCTCATTGTATTTTACGCCCGCAATAATAAAGAGACGCCTTTCGTTTTAAGTAGAGACCCCTCGGTCGTTACAGTACACACGGCGGCCGATCAACCTACCCAAAACTGTCAAATTTCTACAATCAATTTTGAACTTTACTGTTTCGTTGTAAGAATCAATATTCATTGGAGAAATTTGACAGGTTTGGGTAGGTTGATCTGCCGCCGTGTGTACGTACACTCCTGCACAGCAGACTATCTAAAACTGTCAAATTACCTTAATATACTTTGAACTGTATGTTTAGGAGTTATGGTTGAACATTTAATGAATAAATTTGAGTTTTGTATAGTCTAATGTGCAGGCGTACGTACGTATAGTATAGAAATTTTGATATTGTGTTAAACATCTACAATAGTTTTTTTTTTTTAATATACATCTCCAACCCGCCTGCCAAGCGTGGAGATTATGGCAAAGTCCTCCTACGGGAGAGACCTAACATCCAGCAGTGGACAATTATGGGCTTTGATGATGAAATATACATGTTATGATGTATAATTTTCATGGAAAGAACTTTTTACACAGACAAAGGGTTGGAAAAAGTAATGACTGAACTTTTTACAGCCAGTGCCAGATGGCAAGTAATGGTAGAGTTATTATAGTTTTACCGTTTTATTTCACTTAAAATAATCCCTTACCATTTAACTTATGTAATTTGTACACAGTTTTAAAGTCAAAATTAAAGGTCGATAATTATATCTGGCATTCTTCATTAACAAATTGGGCATTAAGTTATTAACTCGAATAAAAACTCTTTTTTCGCGTTAAAAAAAATAAAAAAATACTTTAACGTTTCTCAATGCCAATTAAGATGCCTTTCTTATAAATTACTGGACGGATTTAAAGAGGAAAATTCAGGTCTAATTTCTTTGGAACATCAATCAACACCCGTTGCCTGCGGATTAACTAACAGTAATTTTAGCATCACGGTTGAATAGCGATGGTTTAGTTAGTAGAAGAGTAGGTAAGTAATTAGTAGACGTTTAAAACATCTCAAATTAAAAACACAAATTTTGAAAAAAAATCCACGAGCAGCATTTGAACCTGCACCTTTCTGACATACCGGGTCAGGTGCTCTCCCAATTGAGCTATCGTGGTTCTAACCAGCCTGACGAAATTATTCATTATTCATTCATCCATCGATCGGATGTTAATGACGGTAGTTGTTGACATTGAATGGGCGCCTTTGGCTTTCAAAGTAAAAAAAAAAGTAAATAAGTAGTGTTGAATAATTTCGGCGGGCTGGTTAGAACCACGATAGCTCAATTAGGAGAGCACCGAAGGGTGCAGGTGCAGTGTGTTCAAATCCTGCTCGTGGAAATTTTTTCAACATTTGTGTTTTTATAATTTGTTCACAATAAAATTTGCGTTAAAAATTATATAAACAAAACACAAAAATATCTCAAATTAAGTTGATAAAGAACTGCTTGAATTCTTCGAAATTGCTTGTGCTATCTTTTTTATTATAATTATCTACGGGTAAGCAATTAGCCTTCATCTCACCTGATGATGATGATGATGATGAGGCAAAAGGTGAAAGCGCAATACACCCGGAATTCTCAACTACTGCGTCAGCAGCTATCTTATCTCTACCTGCCGGAACACAACAATGCTACTATAATTGCAAAAACACAAATGTTGAAAAAAATTCCACGAGTAGGATTTGAACCTACTACATGCTACTAACATTGACTTTGATGGTGGTAGCTAGCCAGGAGGACAAACAAGTCCTACCACCAACCAAACCGAGTACACAAACAGGTACCCCCCGGCTTGGAATCGAATCGGTAGTCTTATTCTCTTCCTCCTTACGATCTCAGAGGCGGTTGTTGCCCTACACGCAATCAGGTTTACCGTATGTATAGCTTCAGCTATTTTATTTAGAGGAACAATGGTTTTGTCATATGAAATTAAAATTAAAACATTTACTGTGGTAATATAAACGGGGTTATACTCGTGTAAATTTTAAGCAAATTAGGTTGCAAACAAATAACAATTCTGAAAAGAGTTAAGTAAATAAACATTTCACAAGCGGGATTCGAACTTGCACTCTCTGTCACTAGGGTCTGGACTGAGGCTAGGTGCACCATTTACGCTATCGTCCGATCCATGCAAAACTATCAACACTGTTACTCTGTAAGCCAAAGGAACCTTTTCAATTTAATTATAAAAACTTTATGTCAGAGTGTATGGGGCTTAATTCAATTTTGTTTTTTTTTTACACTTTTTCAACTTTACTCTGATTTTCCAAAAACAGGTTTAAAACTGATGCTGTCTTTTCAACGTTTATAAAGGTATCCTTTACCATTGTATAGGGAGCTTAACCTCAGCTTCAATGGCACGCATCCATAAGATTAACGAATAATTGGAAACCGTTCCTGTCCCCGATGTAATAAATTTAATTACCCCCATTCTTGGTACGATACAACCCGGAAGCGGGGATATGCGGAATTGAGATCACATCCCCTAAGGCAATTAATTTTGTGTGTCCTATACATAATAATTATGGGTTAGAAGCTTTATGCCTACATCTCGATAAGACTACTTCGCGTTTGGACTAGATCGCGTTTGGACAAGATTGCTATTCGCCCAGATAGCGTAAAGACAATAATGGTCGTTTGTTTTCAAATGTACAATTATAACCATAACTTGTCTAGACAAGTTATGGTTATAATTGTGTCACCTAGGTGACAGACATAATCTCTGAGGATTCTTGATACTAGTATTATCCAGTGGGTATTTTTCTTTGATAGATTATAAAATTGATATTTTTGGGATTTTTCTTGGTATTTTGGTAATTTTTGGTATTTTTCTTTGATAGATATTAATATTAATTGCCTTCATCAAATTGGATAGTTGACTGATTAGTCAATAGATAAACTTTTTAGCAACTCTCAAAACGATTTTTTTAAATAGAAATTTTATCGTCGTTCGAGTGTATTATGCTTGCTATTAAACCTGCTTAGGTCAAATAAAAAATATGTTGAAAACCAGTATGCAAAACGGAACGCAACTGTCAAAATCAACTGTAACGTCAAAATGAAAATATGTCAATGTCATTTATGTATTTTTGTGTATAAGCAAAATCAGCCAATGAGCTATCGCCCTTTTGTGCTTCTGCAGCACACATATATAAAATTTCTATTATCGTTGTTATTTATAATAGACTTTTATTTTTATTTTATTTTTTTATGTGTGTGATGTAGGTAAAAATAAAGTGTTTTCTATTCTATTCTAATTAATTATTGTATTAAACATGCTTAGGTCAAATAAAAAATAGATTAATGTTTTAAAGAACTGTTACTTGATGTCATTTTAACGTCTAATGCTCTGTAGTTAATTAATGTTGCTGTCAACTTCCCTATTGAGGTCACTCTTACCAAACAAAGAGAACAAAGTTCTACCGCCAAAAATTAATTATGATTTGGATATTACCTACTTCTCTTTAAAATCTGTGTATCCCTGTTAAATTCACTGTCATCACAAAGTTACTGTCAGAAGCATGTAAGAACGACTAGAAAAGCACAACCCTGCTCCACTACCTGTCTTCGCATAACATATAAATAAAAAAAACAACAGAGTACACAATTACAATGTTTTCACATACCTAGTCCTATTAATATTATATACGCGAAAGTTTGTTTGGATATTTGTTACTCTTTCACGTAAAAACTACTAAATGGATTGAATGAAATTCGGCATACAGATAGTTTATAACCGGGAATAACACATAGGATACTTTTTACCCCGATATTCCCACGGGAACGGGAACCACGCGGGTGAAACCGCGAACGGCCACTAGTATAGAAATATAGGGGCCATAGCAAATTTCTTACCAAAATAATAGAACTTATCGTAACTTGCCGTGCAGTGTCTAATATCGCTCGAACGCTGGGCGAAAAAGAAATCTAAGTAGTTACAAAGTGTGAGAGATTGGAGAGTACAACACATTGCCCCAACAGTATCAGTTTATGGGGGTAATAAACGGGAACGCATCGTGATTGGCTGCCTCAATAGCCCTTAATAAAGGACTTTTTATTTGCACCACGAATGGGCCCGGCTAATGAAGAGCTCAAATAAGATTATTCTGCCTATTAAAAGTACCCTTTGAGGAGTCTCGCGGTAAATCTCTTTAGGGAAAACAGAATTATATGCACTGTTAAAAATAGTTTTTACGTTCTGTTTAAAGTATGAATCAATTAAATTTTTTATCTGACGACCTCCTTGGTTGAATGGTTTGTACACCGGTTTTCATGGTGTCGTCATCTCTGAGGTCCCGGGTTCGATCCCCGGTCGGGTCAATTTAGAATATATTTTTTTCTAAATTGTCTCGGGTGGGTGTTTTCTATGTATAAAATAAGTATGCATTTAAGTATTTAAGTATGTTTATCGGTTGTCTAGTAACCATTTAACGAGTTTCATAACGAAGCTTCTCTTGGGCTAGATAATTGGTGTGAGTGTAGGAAAGTTTATTTTTATTTTTTTTATTTTATCTTCTTAGTCGTTACACTCATGGCAGAGTGGTCGTGGTCGTTATTTCGGTCGCAGTGATCCGCCTGACCAGCCGTCGCCATTCTCCCCTGACCGATGCCATCTTTGTGCACGGGGGTTCTCTACTACTTCCTTCATTTGATCTGTCGATCTTAACGGCGGCGATCTACCACGCGCTTGGGTGCACTCAACTTTGCCTTGACAACTGTTGTGACCGACAGCCCTCTATGCAGAGGATGCATGGAGGCGGAAGAAACGCCACAACACGTGCTTATGGAATGCAGGAGTGTGGCAGACGAACGGGCACGGTTTCTCCAAACACCAAGGACGCTCGCGGAAGCCTGCAGCAGCCTGAAAAGGCTGCAAGCCTTCTGGGATAATCTGGGTTGGTTGGAGTAGGTAGAAGGTACAATACTTACAATGGCCAAATCGAATGGCTAAGTGCGGACACAGCCCAGTATAACTAACTAACTACTGTTTTGGCAGAGACGGAGGAAATCTTCAATGATTTGTTTTAATAATAGTGAACAACTGTTTAGCCTTCCCGGTAGCATAGCGGTCAGTGCAGCCGGATTGCGGAAGACCCAGGTTCGATTCCTGGCTGGGTCGGGTAGGCGTTTTATTTTTTCACTGTATTTTGTAAATTTTATAAATATTTAATTTAGCTTCAGTGCAGCAATTAGCACTTGAAAATAAAAAGTAAAAATTAACTGTTTACTACAATTTGATACAGTAATATGTGCTTTTTTTGGAGAGAGTTTGCTGATTGCCTCAAACGGCATTTACAGCTTCACCGGGCTTTGGTAATGTGTGCAGTAGGTACATGGTGCGAGTTTAATTTAAATACAAATCGAATGGAGGAATGACTGAATGAACGATGAATGGGACCGAATGTAAGATTAATGGGAATGAATGAATGGAGAAGGAGACTGCCGCTACTTGTCGCTAGGGGGCGCCACCGGTCCTCAAAGTCTTGAACAACCACAAGACGTTCAATTGACGCATCATCACGCCAAGATTTTTTTTATAGGTTGACGTTTATTTTTGTTAGATTTGACGACCTCCGTAACCAAGTGGCTTGCACGCCGGACTTTAGGCGGCGCCAACTCTGAAGTCCCGGGTTCGATTCCCGGCCGGGTCAATGTCGAAAACGAACTTTTCGATCAGGTCTGGGTGGTTGTGGTGGTGCCGTCGTGGTTTCTGATTTCCAAAAATTAGACAATGTACCTATGTGATGTTGTCTAAATATACATATAGGTAACTAATATTATACAGATTGTGAACTACTATTCAATCGTGATGATGATCATCAACAAGAATCAAGAAACTTAAAATTATTCAAAAATAATCATTACGAGCTAACTACTACCATGTGACATTTTCAAAAATGACTCTTATATAGCAAATTTTTAATCGACTTCAAAAAAGGAGGAGGGTTCTCTTTTTTATGTGTGTTCCTACACACATAAAAAAAAGTGTACGGTGGAATCCGGGAGGATTACTGTTGGAAAGTAGATATCCCAAGGGTGATACCATGATAAGAATACCAGGATCTGATGATAGTATCCCAGAGAAATCGAGGGGAACCTTCGAAAATCGTAGTGGCGACTATTGCGTTTGTTAATTTTTTCATTAAGTATTTTAAAGCACTAATATTTAACGAAGGTCTGGAGTCGATCTGATGATGGAGCCGAAAGACAATCGAGGGAACTCCTCAACGATTTACAGCAATTACCTGATATTTTTGACGCGACTTTTGCATTCTGAGGTACAACAAAGAACTATTTTTCTTTTGTTATTATATCCTTGATTTCTTATATTATTATACCGTAGGTACGGCGTCTTCATTGATTGGCATCGAAAGACACGACAATTTTACGAATATTAAAAAACCGGATTAACAAAACATGGATGAATAAATGACGGACTTGAACTTCTAATCAATCGTTCAAATTCACATTCCGTCTTTCCATTTTTCTGTTTTAAATGATAAAGGTCCTATGAATATGCAGATATTAAAAAGGTCTGTGAGGAGGGTTACCTACATTAAACGAGGTCCGGCTGTCGAGCAGAGTTTCCAACAAATCTGTGGAGCCTTGAAAATTCCATCTCAAGGATTACAGAATGCCATTTAATATGCACAGGGTTGCGTATAGGTATATTTTTCAATTTGACTCCAAACCAACGACTTTTATACTAATTTGATTTGATGACAGTTCTATTCTAAACGTATCTTCGTATTAGTTAGTTTAAGCTAAACGCCGCTCAAAAAAAGCCCGGTGAAGCTAAAAATGCCCTTTGAGGCAATCCGCAAACTCTCTACAAAAAAAAGGGTCAGTACAAACAAACACAAATGTGATTTACTTGATATCTACTACTGTGACTATAGCCTATTCGGGTAATTGACCATGCCTACACCTTGTCCATTGACTAATTGCATGTAAGTATACAGGTTGATGTCCTTTACGAAGTGCACAATATCTCTGAGTGAATTTAGTACTAATTGGAAGCAAATTAGGCCCTTTGAAATTTACTGATCTGCTAACCATTTATCGTTATAGTTAATATCATTATACTAGCGTGGTCCAGTAGTTTTGAGTTTATTCGTTGCAAACATACATACATACATACATTCACGTTGAATGTCCAATTTCGGTTATATTGAGAATCTCCTATTTTGATAATCTAATATTTTAAGAATCTCATATTTTCAGAATCTATATTATGCGAATAAGGCATACAAAAATACAAAGGTTTCCTATTTATAATATTAGTATAGATAACATTATCATTATAGTTATATTTTCTGTTGGCTTGACTTAGCTTATTGTTATTAACTTAATGGTTGTACCATTATTATAGCAATGCCGTGCGTAATATATTTTTTCAATTGCATTTGCAGTTAATTACCTAAGGAGCTTTAAACTCTTTCGTACGCAAGTTATTTTTAAATCTATGCGAAGGTCGATTTTGAGATGGCATGAGAAAAATCATCAAAGTTAAGTATTTTCGACAAGTAGTTCATGGTATTTAATTTGCTGCTAAGGATCAAGATTGATCAGCCAAAATTTTAAACACCTAAAACCAATCACCCTGTATACTTCAGCGAAAGCAATTACTGTGAGTGAACTGTAACCGCGACCGCCCGCCGCTGCCATAATTACACATGAACGACCACAGGCCAGTTTTGACATTGGAAATGTCTTTTCGTTCGCTCCAGTAAAGGCTCCGATTTCACGAAAAAGTGCGATCCCCTTATATCTCGAAGAGTTGTAAAAATATGATACCCAAAAGACGCGTGTTCACGAGAGCTGTAAGGTGTAAAAAGAATTATTCGAGAAAGTCAATAACAAAAAATTTATAACCGAAGAAATGAAAAAAAATATTTTTTTTTTCAGAATTTTTGGTTTTGGCGCCCGATATTTTGGAAACAAAAAATTATATCAAAAATTTGATAAAAACTTCTCTGAACAATTTAGTCAGCTACAATTTGAGCCTAAAACAAAGACGATCGGGTTAAGGGTTTTTGAATTTGAGTGGTTGAGTAACCTTTATGTACTTACATTTTTAATCACTGCTGCTTGCTTATTTAATTTTATACGCGCCTGACGCGCATGACTTCACTAATATAAATATTTAACTTAATCACAAACCTCCCCTTGTGATAACACAAATTACTGCGTGTGTGGTTGGGCAGCGCAGCGCTAGGCTGTGCGAACCTCACGCAAAATGTTAGCCCTGTTGAGGGTGGATTGTAATGTTTAATTAAAATGTAAAAAAAATAATTAAAAATTATTAATTATTTTAATTTTAATGTTTGACTATTTTTTTATTTTTATGTTTCTGTATATTGTGAGCGTAAGGCGGTGTGTGGACAAAACAATATTGATTTTTATCACACTGCTTCGATCATTAATTTTTTATTAAGTACCTTTGTAAATTTTAATAAATAAATAAATAAATAAAATAAATAACTTACAATTTCGTTACAAATTAAAGTTAATAATTGTCTTAGTAACAACTTATACGAGATCTAGATCTGATACATTTTGGATCTTTTCATTTTTACCACAGCTTTCTGTTACACGTTGCATATCGTTATAAGCCATAACAACAATGTAAGTAGCATTGTTGTGCCATCTTATATCTTACTATGGGAACACTCCCACAGTAAGATATAAGATGGCCAGCTAAGCAAAACAGCGACGACCTCGACATTAAACTCGCTCATAACTTGCAAACGAATGTAGACTTTATTACTATTTGAAAGTAGGTTGAATTTCGTTTGCAAGTTTTGAGCGAGTTTAACGTCGAGCTCGACGGTGTTTTGCTTAGAGAATAGCGCTGCTGTTCTTCAGTCTTGTTATAGTCACTTTCCATCATGTGAGATGAACGCCAAAAACTCCGACGAAGTTATATAAAAAAAATGGTTCTGATTATACCACTTCCATAACTAAAATACGAGTACGTATTCCAATAATGACAAATAAAAAAATATTAATCTAAAACAGTACGTATAATTAAGCTATTTTCAGTTAAGCTGATTCGTAACTCTATTACCCAGTCAATTGCCAAAATAGAAGGGGGTGAGTTTCACCAAATTAAATATAATTTAGTCGGACCTTAATTTTCCGGTAGCAGACGACTTTTAACTGTTAAACGCTCGTTAGGACCCCAAGGGAAATTGAGTTTACGAATTACTTGTTTTATCGCCCTTTGATGGATGTTGTATAAGTTTGGTGGGGCTCGGCCTGCGATTGCTGAAGTTAAGCAACTTTTGGAAAGGTCATCGGATGGGTGAGCAAATTTTTTTTTCTCGAGCTCCTCCGTGCTTCAGCATTCTCTTTAACAGCCGCATGCCATGGGCCCGCGTGGTGATTTATGGCTCGTTCTTCCCTGTAGTGTTTCCATCTAAAGGAAAGGCATGTACAATAGTACGATTTGTACCTGTTTATCAGTATATTATTCGCTTAAATTAAAATGATTTGATGACTTTTATTATAAGCCACTACTTAGCCACGGCCACGGCCACAGCCACGGCTTAGCCAAAGTAACATTAAGAAAACGACAGCGAAGTTCCAAAAGAATAAAATGTATGGGATTGACATAAGCCGCGCTAAATCACGTGGTCTATCTAATGTCAATCCCATACTTTTATTCTTTTCGAACTTCGCTATCGTTTTCTTAATGTTACTTTGGCTACCGCCACTGATCTATTAACAAGAAAATTACGGTCTAATTGCGAAATAATATTCGCCTAAGACATTCCTGTTTAGTTATCTAGCGCCTCGGTGGCCATGAAGCGTTTTTCAAATATCTATAGGTCTTGGGTACAACTCCCAGATCAAAGGCAAAGTGTGTTTAGTTAGTAATGCTATAACCTAACAATTGCAGCGTTGATTTGATTTCAACAAGCCTCTGATCAGCAGTGGCACACAATATAATATACATATTTTATTTTATTTTATACATTTTAAGGAAAATTTACAGCTTAATAAAAGTATAATATGTAACTTTAATACTGAGGGCCATTTACAAGTTTCCACAGAAATTAATTAATTATTTAAGGACGGACATTGTTGTAAAAAAGAACTGTAACTAAACGCTTGTAGTATAAGTAGAATAAGAATATAAAGTTTATAAATTTTTTGTTAGGCTATTTATAGTATAGCCTATAACTGTCCCACTGCTGGGCAAAGGCCTTCATCATTGAAATCAAGTCATCACTACAATTGATGGGTAAAGGCTTAATTACCACGCTTTCCAAATGCGGGTTGGTGATCACAAACTCGGGCTTTGTACGAAATTACGAAACACACTTAGCTCGACCCGGGATTGAACCCGGGGCCTTCGGGTATCGGGCCGAGAGCTTTGCCACTCGGCCATCGAGACATAAGGCTATTTACTACAAGTTATCTGGTAAGTTTACAGTTTTCAATAAAGCTGCAATCCCCTTCCATACGGTGCACAGTTATTTACGTTCGCCCGACGACCGACGCGGCGAGAGCACTCGCCTGCACCAAATTATGTTACCGCAGCATACAGAGAGCGCCAGCGTAGCAGATTTCATCTGCATTGCCAAACTGAGCGGAATCATGAGAATTATGAGAAAACTGGCTGTGTGATATTTTTAATCTAAGTGTAATATAAAAAGAAAAACCTTACAGGTAATAATTTACAACTAAGGCTAGTTTCACACGTACCACAACCACACCACAACCACAACACGTGGGCGGGCACTAATTTGTATGGAAATTAATAGTTGAATTCACACGGGCCACATTTTGCCGTCATTATTGACCGCGTGTTTGATACCGACTACATCGCAGCCACGTCGCAACCACAACGCAACCACCAGCGACATCGAAAACTAGCGGCCGGCCATATCGCAAATATTTTGTAGGTAACACAACGCAACCCTAGAAGCCGCAGCGACACTATTTACACGTAACCACAGCTTGACCACCTTTTGTCGCGACAACGACGGACGGTGTGGTGTGGTTGTGGTACGTGTGAAACAATCCTAAGACTTCATATTTATTTATTTATTTATTAACATTAACAAGATTAACATAAAATCATTGATGAGTAAATATTATAAATAATAGTTGATCATTCCAAAACGCCATCTTAATTACAGATGTTACACGAAAGCATTAAAAATAAAATTAATAATCAAAAGTAATAAAAATAATAAAAATTTGTAAATTTCTTTTGTTTCAGCAGAAGTATTTGATCAAAACATTAAATTAATAATAATAAAATGTCAAGAATTCCATTAAAATTAATATTACATTAAAAAAAACAAAAATCAAAATAATATAGTATTCATAAATAAATAACACCACTCTCCCTGCGACTTCGTCCACGTTGATTTCGTATTTTGACATCATTTTTTTTATCGAAATAAAATATAGCCTGTATTACTCGCAAGGAATTTGGATAATTGGACCAGTAGTGTCAGAGTGCCAAACAAACCAACAAATAAAGTTACAAACTTAACCTCTTTATTAATCTATAATAAATGATAAACGCCTCGGTGTCCGAGTGGCAAACGCTCGGCCCGATACCCGAATGCCCCGGGATCAATTCCCAGGTCGGGCCAACAACCAACGTACATTTGGCGTACATGGTGATTAAGCCATTACCCATCAATTGTAGTAATGACTTTATTTTAATGATGGATACCTTCAACTAGCAGTAGGAGAGATATAAGCTATAATTACTTACTTATATAAATGATTGCCTTTTTAATATAGAAAGGCAATTATTTGAGGAACTTTTACACTTAAGTTACTTTAAAGATTAAACCCCTTATTCATAAAAATTATTTAAGCATTTTTTAGTTAATCATTGTTTTGTCTCTTTTTCTCAAATTCAAAATAACTTTTGCGTGACGTTGACAAAACAATATTTGACTACCTAAATAATGCGTAAATAGTTTTTATGATTAAGGGGGTTAGTGTACTTCTTTATAATTATAATTTACACTAATTTATTGACGAACCCCATGCTGTATTTCCTTTAAGAATATCTCGGACAGTAAGCTCATTCCACAATCTCAGCTTATGCGGGAGGAAGTTTCTATGGACCTCACACATACCTGTATACAAATGAATTGTGTAAACGTGTTTCCCTCACTGGGAATCAAGCCAAGACCTCTGGCTGGATTCAAAGACCGGAATTCCCTAGAAGAACAAAGAGGCTTTTGCTCTAAAGTGAAACAAACGATTTGCATTCGAATCATACTGGATTATAAAGCGAATTATAATGTGAAAGGCAGAACATAAAATAAGGAGACTGCAGAGGGTAAGGTTAATACAAACATCGCTTTTCCCCACCCCCACGACCCGGTCAACCCGAGCCAAATTCAAAGTCAAAGTCAAATATTTTTATTCAAACAAACTTTAGAAAATTGCTTTTGAATTGTCCAAACATTTTTTTACCTACTACCCATTCAGGACGTCTATTTTTTAGCTGTGGAGAAGAATGGGCGCAAGAAACTCCACAGCTTTAATATAAGCCGTGGTCCGAGCCTTAAGAGGCGCCCTCGGAGAATCTAGTAGGGCATGGGGACACGCACTAGTGCGGGATGCCGTTCCCTCTAGAAAACCACCGAAGGTGATTTGTTTCACACGGCTTGAGGAACCCTTTAAGTTTCTCGCCGCCCCCAAAAAAGCCCGGTGAAGCTGAAAATGTCTAAGGCAATCTGCTGAACTCTACCCAATAAAAAAAAACGAGCTAACCTTACAGTAGTCGCATATGATGTGTAACATTTGACATCTCACCTTAGTAATAGGCAATTTTAACATTATATTCTGAAAAAAAATATTTGAGATGATTTTTTATAGGAAAGAATAATTCTTTTTAATAAAAATTGTATTTTATTTAATTGACACTAAGAGTAATGCAATACCGCGCGCTCATTCGTCAAATCAAATGGCGCGCGCTTCCCCGATTGGTTGGTGCCATCAAACGGCCAACTACCACCGCGCGCCCTTTCGTCTCAAAACAAATGGCGCGCGCTTGCGCGCTTCCCCGACTTCCTGTTACACACACTCCCACAAATTGCAAGAAAACAAGAGGAAAGATGTTACACATCAAAATATAAACGTAACATTGCGTCCAATAGCCAATGTCGACCCGTGATGTGTCGGTTTTTTGTACACGATCAAAGGCGAGGGGAGTGAAGGAAGTAGGCGGGAAGATAACTTGGGGCCAACGTCGCGTCTCGATCCCCACATTTATTGCATCAGTACGCGCTAGCACGAGTGCGAATTAGACGTACAACATGGACTCTCCGAATGCCGACTGGTCGAATGAGCAAATACGTTCTCGTCCAACGTAACTGCTGCTGGTGCTCGCAAAAAAAAGTGACGGGAAAAGCTGCGTTCCAACACTTCCAACCATCCAATACCCTTGGCTAGTAAGTTTGCCATAGAGTGTAGCCGCATGCCAAGGCATGAACAAACCAAATTGTACCAAGGTACAATAATTGGCCATCGTAGCCAAGCTTGGACCCAATTCATAAGCCAATGTGTGACGCGCGCATGAAGCTTACCTTCTGCCTCCTTATTTTGTCGCTAGGACGAACACTGATTTAACGAAGGATTCGAGATAGAACGAGTCGAGCCATTATTATTAAAATTAACCTGCGCGGTTTCAGTCCAATCTCAGAAGCTTACTCTTCGCTTATAAATAATTCAGTGTGGCTTATTATGATGTCTAGACGGGCAGGAAGGCTGATGTTTTTACATCAGCCATCACTTGCTTTTTTTAAGAACATAATTTTAAAGACGTTAAGATAATTAAACATTTAATTTTGACTTATGGTAGTGACACAAGCGTTCTATACAAATTAGTGATCGACAGTTTTTCCGTTAGAGCGCGTTCACACGAGGACGATTCGTGTATTTTGACGAATCGTCTTTTTTCACTATTTGTTTTTTTTACGGTAAATTACGGAGACGTCTTAGATCACGTATCGTCTTTTAAAAAATCACGTTCGTCAAAAAACACGAATCGTGCATTATTTGTGATGGATCCGCTGATGCGCTTGCTGCGACCCGCCCCCGCATGCACCCGCACCAGCGTTGCCGTTTCGGATATTTTGACGAATCGTGAAAAAACACGATTCCGTACAATGTGAACGTTCATCCGTCATGACGTATCGTGTTTTTTGACGAATCATCAATGACGGATCCCGTGTGAACGAAGCCTTAGTCATTTAAAATAGGGTTGCACCTGATTTTTTTTAACTATGGCAACAATTTAATTCATTGTAAAATTTCAATTAAATTCAATATTATTTTAGGCGACGATAAACCGTGTTGAACACTGGGCTTACTGTGTCGAACACCGGTGCCACTACCCGTATCATCAGCTCATTTTATGTCCCCACTGTTTGGGCACGAGCCTTCAAAGAAAAAATATTTTAGACTAAACTGCTGAATCTGAACCACCAGTTAGATTTTCGGAGAGCCTTCGACTGAGAAGAGCTGGCATGAAACTCAGGAGGCTTATTTCTACTTATTTCTGTACCAAAGTCAATAACAATGTTACGTACATAAATTACATAGCATCTGAGACGACGGATGCGTAGGCTTTCGCGTCACATCCGTGAGTGTCTTTAATATGATTTATTATCAAGCCGCCGTACTTGGTGCCCTTAAGACGAGCGCACAAGCAATTTAAGTCATCATTATAAATAATAAGCTGAGCCTGCTACTCCTTCCACGTCGTCTTAGGCTTTAAATTATCTAGCCTTGTACTCTAAAGTAATACTTGTTAAAAATCTTTTTGTTTTGTTTATATAATTTTTAACGCGAATTTTGTTGCGAAAAAATGTTAAAAAAAATGTTAAAAAAATTACCACGAGCAGGATATGAACCTGCACCCTTCTGACATACCGGGTCAGGTGCTCTCCCAATTGAGCTATTGTGGTTCTAACCAGCCCGCCGAAATTATTCAACACTATTTACTTTTTACTTTGAAAGCCAAAGGCGCCCATTCATTTTTTCATATTTTTTTAATACTTGTTATTTTTATTTATAAAAGAAGGCAATATTACAAAATACAGGCCAAAATCACGATTTTGATATTTGTTTTGTGCAATTGGCAGTCTGTTCATTAGTTCGTTCGTTAGTGCGTTTGCCGGCAACGCATCTGTGATTCCTTTGGTTTAGCGGGTGTCCATGGGCGGCGGTGATTGCTTCCCATCAGGTGATCCGCCTGCTCGTTTGCCTCCTTCTAATATAAAAAAAAAAGTTCAAGCAACACGCGAAAACTATTTGATAGATTTTAAAATATAAAATTCCCAGGTCGGCATTTATCGACTAAGCCGGGCCAAGTGAATTATGGTTTTTTTTTGGTTTGTAACCACCGACCCGCATTTGGTAATTAAGCCATTACCCATCAATTGTAGTGATGACTTGATTTCAATTATGGAGGCCAGCAGAGGAACAGTTACAGGCTATTTACTTTAATTTACTTTATATGAGCAAAAATAAGAATAATTTTTAACATGTGAAGGGCAATCAATCAAGAGTTGCTAAGCTCAAGTGGCAGTGGGCAGGGCACATTGCTCGCAGGACTGATGGCCGCTGGGGCGGGATAGTCCTTGAGTGGCGACCGCGTACCGGAAGGCGCAGTGTGGGCAGGCCTCCAACAAGGTGGACCGACGATCTGGTGAAGGTCGCGGGAAGCCGCTGGATGCGAGCAGCACAAACCGGTCGTTGTGGAGATCCTTGGGGGCCTTTGTCCAGCAGTGGACGTCTTTTGGCTGAGATGATGACGTGAAGGGCAAATTTAAGGAATTAAATTCTAGTAAGTAACATTTTTGTCAAAATCTTTTTCGCTAAGTTGAACCTCGTCTAAGTTTAAGTCAAATCCAAAACACATTTATCGAATCCCGTCAAACGACAGACAAAAACGATAACGATAAATCCTTTAAAGGTAACTTGAAACTTTAAGTAGATTTTTATAAGTGAATTCAGATTACCATTTTCTTGAATCAAATCAAAATGAAATGTCTCTCTCTCTCTCTCTGCAGTACCATGCCAATGGCATTTTGTGGTAGCTATTAACTATTATTCTGCGGTTTAGACTAACGTCATTAGTTTTTAAATTACTTTTGGCGGTGGTGCAACTTGTCAAACAATGAGTACTTAATATTAAATATATATTTTGAAATAAGACAAAGTGTTTAAAAAATTCCACGAGCGGGATTCGAACCCGCACCCCATGACATGCCGGGTCAGGCGCAATGCCAACCATGCCATCGTGGCTAAATCCAACTCGCCGAAGTCAATCAACACTATCTCCTTTTTCAAATTGTAAGTTGTTCGCAACAATATTTGCGTAAAATTCTAATTAAATAAACTTAAAATCTATATAACTTTTTAACTTGGTACAAATCAATCAAACACTTTATACAGTATATAATCGCCTTTGTGCTATTAGTTAAGACCATCGGTATCAGACCCAGACGTCCCAGGTTCGATTTCCAGCGGGGGATACATTGTCTGTGTACTTGGTTTGGTTGGTGGTAGGGCTTGTTTGTCTGCCTGGCTAGATTAGACTACCATCTTATCAAAATATGTCGCCCTAACTTCAATTTTATATTTGTAGCATTGTTGTGTTCCGGCAGCTAGCGATAAGATATCCATTCCTCAGTAGTTGAGGATTCCGGGTGAAGTGTGCTACCACCTTATCATCACTTAACATCAGGTGAGATGATGAACGACAAGTGATTAAGTACCCGTGAAGAATTAAAATAAAAACAATCTCTTAAGCGTAGATCAGTCATGCCTTTACTTATGGTAAGCCTAACCCCTGTAATTCATCTTGAAGAACTTAAGCTGAAACGTATATCAAGTGAACCGCACGATTCGGTCCGTAAGGCCGCTAACAGGAATTTGTACTGATCCCTAAACGGCCGCGAGAACACAAATAACTATTACAGAACCCTTGTCCGGCCGACAGACGTTAATAATCCAGGAGCGTGGACCGCGGAATGGGGTTGCATTGGGCACTGTTTGTGGTTTTCAGAGTAAAAAAATAATAGTTTCATATTAGTTTAGTTCGAACTTTCACCAAGAGATGGCGCTGTGCAATCCTGAATCGCGCTATTAAAGTTTTTGCAGGATTATTTTAATAGTTTAAGCTTTGTTATTGATTTTTGATTTCATTTAATTAAGATTGTAATTTATATGTAATACCTACCTAACCTACAGCAACTACTATAAAAATAGTCACAATGTTTTTAGTACCTAACTACAATTACCACCTGTAAAATACTAACAACTTGTTATGTACCTATTATGTTACCAAATTTAAGTGATTAAATAAATATGAATATAAGTCACTGTTAGTATTTTTATTGAATTTGCCTCCGATCTGAGTGTGAAGTTTTAAATAGTTCCCCCGATCATGACTTTTGGGTTACTGTAGCGATATTGTATGATAAATAGTTTTGCCATTGATCAAATTCTTATGTCTTGGGAAATTGTGAGCGTCAGAATCACTGGGCCCGCGTGGTGATTTATTGCCCGTTCTCCCTATCTATCCATAGGGAAGGCTCGTGCCCCAGCAGTGGGGACATAAAAATGAGCTAATAATGGTAAGCGTCAGAATGGATGAACCTAAAGAGATTTCGGAAGTTTGAGCAATCTAAAGTTTGTGTAACTATTTTGTACAGATGTGTAAAAAATAGTAGCAAATAATTAATGTTTGCCTCGCTACAGACGAAGACATATTACGCAAAAAGTTGCCTGTCATACCTAATCGAAATAAGTCAAAAAAAAATTACACAATATTGAGATTAACTACTCAAACTTCTAAAGCCTCTCTCAGTGTAAACATTTTAACGGTCACAACGAATCTTCAATAAATATCCAACAAAAACAGGACCAATTTATTCTTTCAAAAACACAAGTTTCGGATGTTCCGTAAATAATTCCATCTTAATCTTTTGTTGTCTGGGCGAATGGCAATAAATTGGCTCAACATTACGCATTCATCCCTCGCGCTGTTCAGAGCTTATCTCAGTCAGCCTCATGAGACAGATTACTCGGTGAATAGGTCTGCACGCATTGGTTTTTTTTTTGCTGCGCGTCTTTTATCATTGTAGAAATTAAAGCAGTATGGTATCAAACGAGGAAGAGCTCTATGGCGCAGTGGTTAACGAGCTCGATTTGCGATTACTGTTAAGCAACTTTCGCAAAGGCCAGTCATCGAATGGGTGACCAAAAATGTATCATCTCGAGCTCCTCCGTGCTTCGGAAGGCACGTAAAGCCGTTGGTCTCGGCTGCATTTTAGCAGTCGTTAACAACCACCAATCCGCACTGTCCTTCCTATCCATCCATAGGGAAGGCTTGTGTCCCAGCAGTGGGGACATAGTATGAGGTGGTGATGTGATCAAACAAAGTTTTATAACACAGGTCACGGCTATAGACACGGGCTAACCAGCCTGAGGTTAGGCGGGTGCAACTCGGTCGAAACGTCGAGTCTAAAGGTATGCTTATGATACTCGTATATAATAAGTAGTTTGCGTTAATCCATGTTTTATTTAAAACTGTGTTTAAAAATGAACGTGATAGTTTAAAAGTGTATTGTAGAGTAAAATATTGATTGTAAGCTTTATAGGTATATGGAGAGCATTAAATTATTGAATTGAATTGAATGTGTAGTTCAGAAATCACAAAAGTTGTGTTCCCGAACCCCCGAGGGTATCATTGAATTAGATGGGAGAAAACAGTTAGACAGAGTATTTTTTTACAGAGTATTCACTTAAACTATCTTTGGACAACAAGCACTGCCTACTGGGAATGTGAATCAAAGACAAGCAATCAAACTTTTGCGTTTATTATTTCAGCTTTCAGTATGATGTTGCATTATTAAAATATGCCGTTTACAATTACTAAGGAAAACCTCAGAATAATAACTAAATTAGTTATTGTTCCAAGAGGAAAACAAGCACCACCGACAATTTTTAAAGTAAATAAATACTCGGCTTAAAATCTACATACGAACATTTCGAAACGAAACATGACAATTTTACCGTGTACCGGAACTCAGTACCAAATTACTTTGTTACGAAATGCCTAGGCAGCAACAACAACCACGAGCGAAACCATTTTGTATTTCATATAAATAGGGCCGCATCAGGAAAATCTGGAGTCGGCATAACGTCACAACTCGGTTAACTTAATTAGCTGCCTCGATCGCTGGTTCTCGCATGACGTCACGGGCTGTCAGTTACAGGTGAGCTCAATAGCTTGCGGGTCCTATCTGCTAATGTCATTTAAGGTCAATGCAGACGAGGGACATTTTTTTCGGCTGAACAGATCAGAGAAGATGGTGTAAGCACACAATAAGGAGGTGTAAGTATCCGATATTTCGGCACAGTTGCATGCGTCATGATCACGGTTGTCATCAGCATCAGCTCATTTTATGTCCCCACTGCTGGGGCACGAGCCTTCCCTGACAGATAGACGGATAAGATAAAAAAAAAGAAGATAAACTTCAGTCTGAAGATGGCACTCAATGATGACAAAGATGCCATAAGTTTGGCAAGCCTTATAATAACTTAGCAGCATCATTACGCATTTCTGAAATAAAACCATTTAGTACAAACTAGTAATAATTGACGAGAATTAATGTCTCTAAGTGCGGCAGCTAGTGATTTATTTTGACCGAGGAAAAAACCTAGGGGATGGTCCCTCGTCTGCGCTAGCCTTAACTGAGAGGCATCAATCTTGTGTCGATTGTGATTCAAAGGTTAGCTTAATGTTTGGCAGGTACTATAGAATCATGCCAATGATGTACTTAGGTATCTATTAACCGTAAGGGTTCATGATAGACGCCTAGCACAGGCTTGACCCTTTTTATACTATGGAAAATGATGCGTAATGCATACCCGCGGGTTATGTGCTTTATGAGACTCTCCCCGTCCCTCTTTCCCGTAATAAGCGAGAGGGAGTGAGCCTAATCACTAAAAGCCATAATAATTATTTAAAATTGGGTAGGTACTATTTTTAGTTTTGAGCTTAATCATTCGCTTAGATTAGACTCTCACTTACTTTTGTTTTAGTCCAGCTAGTCACAAAGGTACAGCAGCTTGCGCGTTCGACTTGCGATCTTGCAAGATAAACCATTTAAGCAATGCCGGGTTATCGCATCAAAAAAAAAATCAAAAATTATTTATTCAGTTTAGGCTACAAGTAGCTCTTGTGAATGTCGCTATGCCATCGGTTCGTAAGTACTCTGGGCGGGAGATGTTGTACTGAGAAGAACCGGCAAGAAACTCAGCAAGTGACCAGCTCTTTTCTCCCTTACAGCGTCAAAAATATTGGAAAGTGCCCTATCTTATAAGGACACTATCCATCACAAATAAACACACACAAAAAATAAAATAAAGGACAATCACAACACAAAAAAACAACAAAATAAAAAAATGTCTAAGTTTGCAAAAAATAATTGGATAATGCCCTATCATAGCACGACACTTTCCATTGCAATAAAACACAAAAAATATAGAAGACAACCACAACATGTAAAAAAACATAAAAATAAACAAATCTAAGTTATCAAATTTACATCCGGTAAAAGTTTCAATTTCCACAATGTCATACAGTACCACTACAGTACTCTAATAAAAGTAAAAATTGTTGAAGAAAAACAAAGTCAAACTATAGTAATTAATAGGTACTAACAATAAGATAAGTATGCAAGAGCAGACCAGCCTCCACAGGCGGCACCCGTTTACGAGTATGACATATGAATCAGCCATCGCTTCGCTCAACCATATTTTTCGGTGACCAAATAACAATTTTCATCGGTGACCAATTTAAAATATGGCACGTCAAATCTCTTGGTTCAGATTGTTTTCGTAAAAGGGAGATTGTTAAAGCCCATCAACCCACAATGGGCCAGCGCGTGGTCGATTATAGCCCGATCTCCCCTACTAACTGTTCAAAAGTGAAGGTCTGAGCCCAGCAGTGGGACATTTTGAGGCTGCTAATGTTTAACACGGTGAAACAGATACATGTCAAAAGCGTGTATTAAAATCCTCGCATAACCTAAAAACTGAATTAAGATACAGATATGACACAGTATTGCAATATAACAGTAAATTTAGTAAATGGACTCGTCGTCTTTGCCAATCGTCTTCGTATCGGCATCATTTTATTTTCTCAAAATAAACTTGCATTATTTGAGGAAAATCGATAGCAGAACCCGGCTATCTGATCGCGGCACGCAAACCAATATCGAAAGCGTATTTTATAAATAAACTTTTCGATTTACTTTCGAATTTATGGTTTTAAGCTCTTCAGAAAGTTTTTCTATCCGTGCGGTCCGAAACACGCTTAACACATTCATCATTCATTACTCACGACATTTAAAGACTGTTAATAGTAGTTTATGCAACTGTCATATAATGAAGGGTACTAAAACACGAGTGTGAGTTTATGAAACGAGCGCAGCGAGTTTCATAATAGTAACGAGTGTTTTTATACCCGTGTTATATGCAGTTGCATACACTACTTTATCTTCACTAATGCAATTAGTCAAACAACAAGAGTAAAAGCTGACAATAGTTTATTTATAATAATTGTTCAAATTTTGGATGGTACAATTTTGAAAGTTAATGTTAATTATTGATCCAGCAGCTGTAGCGGTCGCGGGGCAAGCAGTAGAGCTCGTAGACGGAGTTGGAATATTTATAATTACTTCATTCGTCTTGTTTTCTATACTGTTCAAGATCGTATTTGAGACTTGAATTTTATTCATTAAAGACTCATCAATGTAGCTTTCAGCCACAGTAGAAGACTTCCACCCCCCGTGTCGTTTCAGTGCGGTCAAATCACCACCGCTATCTATGAGAAGGGTCGCCGAGG
Source organism: Eudonia lacustrata (assembly GCA_947562085.1). NCBI lineage: Eukaryota > Metazoa > Arthropoda > Insecta > Lepidoptera > Crambidae > Eudonia > Eudonia lacustrata. The sequence goes on along the minus strand of OX387318.1, from coordinate 11,459,995 downwards.
TGCGCCGGAAGCAATGCCCCGTGTACAACGCTGGGTTAGGCAGATTCAAAAAATTTGCGATAGTTTTTCCCAGAGCACCAAATTTATTAATACCAGTTCTTTGATCGACGCACTTCCCCGATCTATAGCTCAAGAAAAAGGCAGGGTTTCGACAGGGGGTGGGTCGAAGTTCCATGTATTTTTTACATACGGCATAGCAGTTGCCCGTCACAACGAAAGAACGATCTATTTTCGTTTTTGTTTTCGAAACTTTCACCATGATTGTACTGTCGTCTATGTTAGAGACTTCATCGAACTGGATGTTGTATAGCTCTTGCCTTCGGCATGCCCCCATTATGCCGAAGATTAGTGCAACCAACAATAAACGATATAATAAGCTTGAGGTACATAGCCAAGGCAAAAACTATGATTTATGAAGTAGTAAAGTGTAGGTACCTACTACCTAATTTATACACAAAGCGCTTAAACGGAGTGTCTAGATAACTTGCGTGTGTAGTACGTAAGTACTAGGTAGATTAAATAACAGAACTAAAATACACTTACCTTTTTAAAAAGATACAAAATATCTGGTGAATCTTTCAGGAACATCTTTATTTGACCTGATGTAAACGTCAAGGACTTTTTTTCCTTGTGTCCTTCTGAACTGCGTTTCAGGAACGCTATGACTTTTGAATACTTCGTGATATCAATATTGTTGTAGATACTCAGTGTGGACTTGAGCATAGAATATTTAGCCCACATAGAAGATGGCTTGAATTTGTCGGAGAGGTCTTTGAGATACACAAGAATGACATTTTCAGAAAATGATGTAGTTTTCTTTTCGATCTTCCATGCCAAAAAGTTATTATATTCTTTTTCATATCATTTTCTAGAATTTTCTGGCAAAAGATTGTGAGTTACTTTTGTTGCCAATTCTAGAATATCCGGAGGCGTACAAATATCATCGTCGCTGTCCATTTTTAACTTTTAATTTGTATTTTAAAAACAAATCACATTGCGAAACATTAAATTCACGCGTACGTGTATTGTCACAGTGAACTTGCCGCCATTAAAGTCTAACCAATGAGAGCGCAGCTGCGCGCGCAGGGCCAATCAGGAGCGAGCGCGCGCTGTTCTTTTTTTATTTAATTGGCACAAGATCTTACGAAAGAGTTTTGTGTATGTAAGTTTAGTAGTTTTGACGAAGTTTTCACGTATAACCCAACTGTTTTCAAAAGCCAGCTTAATATCAAAATTTTATACAACTTGTATGAGGATTTTGACATAAGGCTCGCCAGGTTAATTGGTCGCGTTTTATTGATGTTATAATGAGATTTTACGATATCGATGTGGATATTATACCATCATGTGAAATTGCTTAAATTGAGTGTTTTGTTGTCTGCGCTATAACAGTAGTAATTATAAGTCAAGTATTGGAAACATAAGTAGAATGTTACAACATTAGTGTAGATAAAAAGATTTATTGCTAGCCGTCTCAAGAGTGCTCACACGCTAGCTCTGTCTCGGACCGCACGGCATAGAAACTAGAAGTAATTTTAGGACTCTTCTTAGCGAGAAAGTGAAGAGTCATGTTTGCAGTTTAGTTTTATTTTCTAAAGTTTGTATTTCGCCGACTACTTACTGAGGTAAAATAATGGTGGATTACTAACCGTTAAGTGTTGGAAAATGAAACAAAACAGTGCGACTTCACTATTCATATTCTCTCAAGATTTCCGAGTGAGGTCTCAGAGATTTTCATATTATCATAATAATTTCATATTATGACTTTGCATTGTATTGTGTATTTGGCCAGTACAGCAATTTCGATTTATCTCGGGAAAAGGCTGTCAAAATAATGACTCGATTTCCAAGCATATTTGAGAAGAAAAAAATATGTTAATTATGTTAAGTATATTATGTTTTTATTAAAATTTATAAAAAAATACAGCAAAAAAGCCATTGCTTATAGATTTTGGTAGCGCCATCAATTAAAAAAGGGGAAATGTGAGATGTCGGAAATGTTGCCTCAATGAGACACAATAATTATCGTTCGATCGGTGTCCAATTAGAATTTAAATGAATACGGCTCGACTTACGTTTGCTACAGTGCCCTTTTCGCACCGAACCTGAGATCTGCCTATTCTACACTTAATTGGATTCCAGTTAATTAGAACCCGATTAAAATTGTGGGACTCTCGTAAAGGGTAACTTTAAATAAACAAGGGTTTCGCTTTTACAAGTTCATCTGAAATTGAGTTTTACACGTCGTTAATTATTTTTGTTAGTAACTTTATTTTTAATTTAATTTAAAAAAAAAACAGTTTTCATCATAGAATTAGCCCGTCTCAGTCCACAACTGGACTCCGATACCGTTTTTTTTAATCAACTACTAACGGTTATTTTACGTATATCGTATCATTAAAAACCGTATATTTTCAACTATTATTTATTTTGTGTCTATACAATTCACAATTACAAGGCATATTAATATTATAAATAATTTACCAAGCACGTGTGTTTCTCAATTCTAAAACGTCTAAACGGATTAGGATAAAAGCACAGCTCATATAGGAACAACACTAGAATAGGTACTTTTACGAAAAAAAAACTTTTTTTTTTCCTTAAGAAAACTACTGAGCATACACTTTCGATCGATCCATAACTCCTTTGAAAACAACTATTATAACTTTTTAATGTGCCTCAACGTTGTATAGTAAATTAATAGATAATGTTTTTCGCACTTAGCTCGATAACAGAGAGCACATTTATAAAAGATAATCAAGCGACGAAGAAAAATCTTGCGCCTTTTCTGACAATACAAAGAACTATCTTTCACATTTCATTGTGTAAGGTCTCACCAAGGCATAGTTCAACAGAATACAGTAGACCTACTTTACCATCTTAGCCTCTCCAGCGCCCGGCCACCGTTGTGCGGTGAAATGTTTTACCCCCGATAAGCGCCCAGCCACCGTTGTACGGTGGTCACGCAGTTCTTTCAAATAATATTAAAATAAAACACCAAAACAATGTTTGTCTCTTTCCAATGTATACTATATTGAAGCGAACGAAACGACGAACAGATCTAATACACACACATGAATAAATTGATTGTCAAAAACAAACTGTCAGTATTATACTTCACTGTAGGTACTGTCATATTTGCGGTGTGCGGTTTTTAAATTAATTTTTAAGACTGAATATGTACCTAATAAAGGATGTATTATAATTATATAAATAAAACAACGAATAAATTAAATTATAAGACCTTTTATTTTGCTTTTAATGATTACTATTAATTTTCATATTTTTTTTTGCAAACTTACATCAACTTTTACAGATGTCCGAGATTAAATAATTTATAATATTTTTATGAGTTGTTTGAATTAGTTTCAAATAATTTCTTATTACAGAAAATTTTATGGCCATTCTAAATATTTAACTATATGTTAGGGTATTCATACAAATTCATATCTAAATCGACGTTTATACGCAGCACCTCAATTTAGATTCGCACAAAAAAATTGCGCATGGCGCTTAACAACTTTGTCAAGTTTGACATTTGGGCGCTCGAGAGGATTAGATCGTTCTTTTTCAAGAGGTTGACACTTTAGTAACATATAAAGACACTTCGCAGGAATAAGCCCCTCCTCCCTAGTTTCTAGACCTAACTCAATCACCTCCTAGGCATCGGTTCCTTTTTTATATGTTGGGGAAATCCCATTGCTGAAAATCACCGCGTCCAGGGAGGGTTTCGCGATTCGGGAGAAGGGATTTAGATAGCCTATAAATACCCTAGCACCTTTTTCCCCTTCACTAAGTGATAAGAAACTTGTGTGGTTGTGTGGCAAATAAGAATTAAGTGTCAAGACCAGTCTCTTTCTTGTCCCCCAGAAACGTTGTTTTTTCTGGTTACGATGCGAAGGTCACAAATTTTGATCCTCAAAAAAAGGGTTAGGACCACAGTCCCCGGGGCAAGGATGTCAACCAGATGAATGATTTACCCTTTGTCAATGTGTACCCTCGTTTCCTACAGCCTAACTAAACACTGACAATTCCGTTGTCCTGCGCCAATTAATTGGTTAGTTGACTGTTTCACTGTCAAAACGTTTTTTAAATTGAATTTGTATGGGAAATTATGACATCACTATTAAGTTCCGTCAAATGAGTGTTTATGAAAAACTGTTAAAGTTACAGAAATTCAAGTTTAGGTCAAATAAAAAGTAGGTTAATGTTTTCAAGAACTGTTACGTGATGTCATTGATACGTTTAATGCTTAGAATAATATATTGTTCTGAGGTTTAATGTTCTGGAATTAATTATTGTTGCTGTTAAGTTCCCTATTTAGTTGTAATAAAAACTAACTAATTAACATTCTGCCAGCATCGTAGTGTTATAGCCCGATCTCCTTTTGATATTGTTTATGCAAAAAGACTTAAGCCCTTACTATGAGCTCTTACATCAGTATGTAGCAAAGCTATGCCCCAGATATCAGCAGTGGGATTATTATCTTTATATATATATATATAAATCTTCTGTGCGTGTGTATGAAATTGAACTCCTTCTAAACGGCTGGACCGATTTGATGATTTTTTTTGTGTGTGTTCAAGTGGATTCGAGAATAGTTTAGATTTACAATTGGACCACCGGGTCCACCTACCGAGGTGGCGCTGCAATAGGCTCCATCATGCGGATGTTCTTACGCGGACGACTGATTTGTTTGTTTTGTTGTCATGGAAACTGTCAAAGCGGTACGAAGTCCGCCAGTCAGCTAGTATACCATATTTTTTTATTACATATACGAATAAGAACTTGGCCTTCATCACATGCACCAGATGTTAAGTGATGATACGGTCGAAGGTGGAAGCGTACTTCACCAGGAATCCTCCACTACTGGAGGAACTGGCTATATTATCTCTATCTGCCTGAACACAACAATGCTACTAACATTGACGTTATGGCGACATATAAGATGATAGTGGCTAGCCAGATGGACCCAACGCCAACACCACTGCTAACTAACATATTGATGTTATGGCAACATATTTAGATAAGAAGCCAGGTTTACTGGCCACTAACCAAAATCCTAAAGATGATGCATAAAAAAAAACGACGGGTTGCACTCCGGGAGTGCCGGCAGAAGTGAAAACTTGAATATTAACGTTGTGCATTTTTGATATTTTGGAATGGTTAGGGAATAATTTTGCACGAATTGCTTCAATTATCAGTATAAAAGTACTATCATTTATGTGGTAGAATACAATATTTATTTATTGCGCTATCGTACACAAACATGACAATTTATATTACATTAAAAAGCACTCGAACATTCGCGCAAGCGCCCTGCGCCGCCTAAACGAAACAGCAGGCATACATTTTCACCGCGCCGTAGAAAGAGAGGGGGATACTTCCTCTCCTACGCCGCGCCGGCTGTCTACTCTCCATCCGTCTTACGAATTTTCGATCAGGTCACGTGTCCTGACGCCTGACGCGAGTCACGTGTCCTGACGCGAATTTAACATTTTTTACCCATTACAAAAAAGTGTACAATGCCGCTAAAGAAGTTTTTACTTCAAAAAATTGTGATGCGAAGTTTTATAAAAACTTTTTACTCGGCCTCTATTAGACACTTAAGTATCTGAAGGAATTGTTCAGAGCACAAATACTACACTATCTATATGTACACTGTTGTTTGTGAAATATTGCGTTTCACTCTAATGGAGCACAGATAAATGTATTTGTTAGTGGTGAGTGCAATACGAGCCTTAGTATGAAATGAATAGATTGCCTTCTACTGCCTCCTTTAGCGGTGTGAAACATCTGACGGGGACATATAGCTATTGTGAGATCATAAACGATTTATAATGAAATCTCTTTGATGTTCTCGAAAGTTTATCGGTTAAGACAAAGCATTTCTTAAGCATTTCTTAGATAATGAGGTTATTAGGACTTCTTGGCGGGAAAGTGAAGAGTCATGTCTGTGGTTTTGTTTTATTTTCTGAAATTTGTGATAAGTCGAATATTAATGTGAAATAATGGTGGATTATTAACCATTATGTTTTTGTGAGTGTGCATGAGTGTTTGCAAATGATACAAAACAGTGCAACGTCACTTTTCAAATTCTTTCAAGAAGTCCGCACGAGGACTTAGTAAAGCCCCACATCTTTACTGAGATACTCGAGGGGTTGGGGGGATATGATATCATTTCTCACTTCTAATTTCTATTATCATTCATCATCATCATCATACAGAAAGGAAATATTGTTTATTTATGTATTACTTGTAAGAAAAATTACTTTGACACTGGCTAAATGTGCCTATCGCACGAAGCCATCAACAAAAGAAAAAAAAGAGGTTATTAAATAGATAGATAGTAGCGCTGTATACCTTAGTACTTTGTCAAAACAACTTAATAATCCGGAGGCCCTAGAGTGAGTAATTTGACCGTTCCGTCGCGTATGGTCAAATTCGCAATCGGTCAAATTCGTTAGTCAAAATAGCGAAGCGTCAATATAGCAAAGCGTCAGAATAGCGAAGCGTCAAAATAGCAAAGCGTCAGAATAGCAAACCGTCAAAATAGCAAAGCGTCATTAAAGCAACGCGTCAAAATAGCAAACCGCCAAAATAGCAAAACATCAAGTAGCGAACAGTCAAGCTGTTGTACGCTCAGTAGGTCAATTCTATTAAAAAACTGCAACTGCACGTTTACGCCTGTCATTTGTCGCGTGTAGGAGCAGTGCCGTGAAAATAGACGTATTCTATTAAAATTTTCTGCACCACAACTACACTACAACTGCGCGACTACTACACTACAGCTGCACGAATCTATACTAATATATAAAGCTGAAGAGTTTGTTTGTTTGTTTGTTTGTTTGAACGCGCTAATCTCAGGAACTACTGGTTCGAATTGAATAATTATTTTTGTGTTGGATAGTCCATTTATCGAGGAAGGCTTTAGGCTATATAACATCACGCTGCGACCAATAGGAGCGAAGCATCAGTGAAAAATGTTGCAAAAACGGGAAAAGAGCCTAAAAAATTAAAAATGCTGCCGAAAGTCACTATTCCACGCGGACGAAGTCGCGAGCACAGCTAGTCCTGCAATAAAACTAAAGTTACGATACGCTAAATACGTAAAATGCTTATAATACGCTGTGCGAAAGTTGCTCACGATCTACTTCAATAAACCTGCACAAAAACTGCACCAATACTGCTGTCATTACTACACAAATGTCAAAATATTTTAATGGAATACGTATATTTTGCAGTAAACGTGCAGGTGTAGTGCAGTTTTGTTAGTGGAATACCTATTTGCGTTACTTCTCCGTCCATGCAACACTACGGCAGCAGCGCTGCATAACAGAATACCGAAACGTCAAAATTTGCTCATTTTGACACACGCGACGCTGCAGTGTAGTTGCAGTTATCTAGTAGAATCGGCCTACTGAACAATAACTAAAGCTATGGATGTATAGGATGGCTAAAATAAAAATCGTGCAACTATGTTTAGTTCCGTTCTATCTTATGGCTAGAAAAGGAGGTTGGAGTGCGACAAATGGTTGACACTTAGTTTTTATTTTTTGTATTGTTATGTCAAACGGTCATCAGATAATCGGTGATCAAAAAAAATCTTGAGTCCTTTATAAAGTCACTTACTACATTACCCCAAATATGACGTCACAAATCTGGTGACACCTTTGCTATTTTAGTCAGTTATTATTCTGAGGTTGTACGTGACTTATTGACATTCGATCACTTCACTTCTTTACGAAAACGAGATGTTTTGTCTTTCACCCTAATTTTAATTGACGTTTACATGACAGGAACAAAACACGGAATAACTATTCGGACCTTATTCTTTGTTTATTTGTAAGGCGGGTATACTTTAACTTTGTTTTACAATTTTCGATTTATATTAGTATTGTAGGACATTGTGAAAATTGAAATTGGTACCTGATGTATTTTTTGGAAACTTAGTCATTTTTTTATTTTGTTGCTTTTTTTGTGTTGTGATTGTCCATTTTTTTTTTGTTTATTTGTGATGGATAGTGTCCTTTTATGATAGGGCACTTTCCAATATTTTTGACGCTGTAAGGGAGAAATGACTGGACACTTGCTGAGTTTCTTGTCGGTTCTTCTCAGTACAAGATCCCGCCCAGAGTAGACTTACGAACCGACGGCATAATGACGTTCATAAGAGCTGTTTGTAGCCTAAACTGAATAAATTATTTTGATTTTTTTTTTTTAAATTTTGATGCTGATCTAGTTTTACGAAAATATTATGATATGATACTATGAAATGTTCAATGACTGTCGTTGTTGTGTAGGTTTAGTAATGAGCACCTTCAATATTTTTTTTTATTTTAAATAAACGTCAATAATAATTATTATATTTTAAAAATGGTCTTATTTTTGACAGTACCTACTTGTGTTTGTAGGAAAGGGATTGAAATGCTTAACCTTCGTTCAACAATAATTATCTGATTGTTATTTGGAATGATTTACTTGCACTGTAAAAGTTACAAAGTAATCAGAATAAAATATCATCATCATCATCATCATCATCATCAGACTATACTAGTCCACTGCTGGACATAGGCCAAAAAAAAAATGGCGGACCAGATTAATATGCTGCTCGCGCTGATCTACACAATTGGGTTCCTTAAAACAGATTCACAGAGGAAAGTAATCCAAAAACTCACGAAAATCTTGCTCAGATACTTACCATTATCATTAAGCTTTAATTGAATGGTGCATACAAACTCCAAATCCGTGCCATTACCAGAATTATACGACGGAACGAGCTCCTTTCCTTTTAAAATGCAAGCAGCTTACCGAACTCCACAGACCGCAACAATTTCGTCGGAAACTCGAAGAAACGGTCTCGTCTTCGTCGCGTCGGTGGGATTTGTGAAAACTATTTCGGTCTGCATGAATATATTATTATTAAAATTTAAATTGGAATCCGACAGATACGATCGCATAGTGCTGTAGGGAAGATGAATATTACTTCATCGTCATCATTATCATCATCAGCTCATTTTAGGTCCCCACTGCTGGGGCACGAGCCTTCCATAAGGATGGATAGAGCACGGGCCATAAACTACCACGCGGGCCCAGTGCGGATTGGTGGTTGTTAACGACTGCTAATGCAGCCGGGATCAACGGCTTTGCGTGCCCTCCGAAGCACGGAGAAGCTCGAGATAATATAGTTTTGGTCACCCATCCGATGACCGGCCTTTGCGAAAGTTGCTTAACCTTGCAATCGCAGACCGGGCGCGTTAACCAATGCGCCATCGAGCTCCTCGAGAATATTACTTAGTTTTTGGATTAAACTGTAGGTAGACGATTTGCGAAATAGACATTCTACTATACAGACCATCTGTTAGGCTTACTGCTCATTAGACGTTTCGCGCTGTTGGACCCTTCTGATCGTAAGGCTTTAAAACGTGGGTAGTTAGGTACCCAATAAGTAAAGCAATGTCTTGCAATCACATATTATCATAGTGTAGGTCACCGGCCGGCCGGCGATTTAGAGAGACGATACGTTTAGTGGCAGTTATTTAGTTGTTTAGTTCCTTATTCTAGGCACATCAACATCATAAACACGGTCCATTTATAACATAGATAGTATTAATGAAAACATAGCTATTGCTTATGACAATTAAAGATATGCGCAGCATTTGCAACGATATAAACAAATCATTTAATCTAGATTAAAAATATAGTTAAACCTAAACCTACTTTGGAAAGAAGAAGAATTTATTCATTTATTTACTTCAATAAATAAGAAGACCCAAAGATCGGACTCAGTGGCATATGTCCAGTAGTGGGCTGATACGGGCTAAATATTATGATGATGTAACTGTATGATCTTGTATAGGACTTGCGCGGGCTCCACGCGGACGACTGACAGGAGGAGGCGCAAAACAGACCCAGTTGAAGACCTAAGGACCTAAAGACCCAAGTGAGAATTGGCTTACTATCAGAGGCCAAGACTCACTTTAGGTCTTTTTTATATACTGATTGCCTTAAACATTAGTGCGTGTCCCAGGGCCCTACTAGATTCTCCGAGGGGTTCGGATCGATCAGATCGGGGAGCGGGACAACCCGAGGGCGCCTCTAAAAGCTCGGACCTCGGCTCAGGTTGACCGGGCCGTGGTGGTGGGGAGAAGCGCCCAGATACATGTCTATACCTGCCCCCTCGACGGCCTATGAAAGCCATATCAAAAGCTAAAGGCTATAAGCTTTCGATATTGCTTTCATAATTGGCACGAAACGACAAGATGACGTCAAAAACCACACACGAAGTCAAAGCGATCACTTAGGCGGTCGGGCCCCTGGTAGGTATAGAGAACATGTGAACCGGCTCGTCGTCGTACCCTTGTTCAACGAGTACGGTGTCTTGGGCCTAAACTAGTGTGCATGTTTGGATTCTGTAAATGTGTAGCATGGCATTTAGAGGATCGGGCGGGGGGCACTCTGGGTCGCTGAGCCAACTTAGTAAGTAACAATGATTATTGTAGGTATCTATGGAAACTTTATTAATATACCTTTTATTATTTTTGTATGCTATTAAATTGTTTGTTTCCTAAATACATTAAAATAAATAAAATAAACGAAAGGTAGGTACTTTTTAAAAAAAAACTTATTTCAGCAACAAAATCTTGTTGCTCACCAAATATTTTATTTATATGCAAATGGAACAGACTGCTGTGAGTGATATAACACGGACGCGGGTGAAATTATTCACTGCATCGTGTTACAGCAACCGCTATAATTATTTATTCTGTGGCTTAGCGTAATTTGGGAGAATTCGAAATTCAGCTTAAAAAATATAATTTAAACATCCTGTTTGTAGTCTTAATTATGCCAATATCATTATCAGCTCATTTTATGGCCCCACTGCTGTGTCCCAGCAGTGGGGACATATAATGGCCATAAAATAGCCTTCCTTATGGATGAATAGGGAGAACGGGCCATAAACCACCACGCGGGCCCAGTGCGGGCTGGTGGTTGTAAACGACTGCTAATGCAGCCGGGACCATTAGCTTTACGTGCCTTTCAAAGCACGGAGGAGCTCGAGATGATACATTTTTGGTCACCCATCCGATGACCGGCCTTTGCGAAAGTTGCTTAACCTAACCACTGCGCCATCGAGCTCCTCGATTATGCCAATATACTTATTATACATTCTGTCACATTACTAAGAACATATCTGCCGATACAGCTTTTAAATACAAGTCGTAGCGGTGAATACGTCGTCCGGCCATACGTTTTAGGTATATCGGGTAAAACGTGCAGCCCATCCATGTATAAATAATATAGTACGATTATCTTATCTTATCTTATCTTAGTGGGGCCTGCTGAGGTTTCCCTCTATCAGTAACATTTAGACCTTGAGATTTTTTTGTTAAGTGGAAATGGAGTCTGGGCGCGAAGACAATTTGATCTTCTCGATCTTCTGAGATATTTTAAGTGTATTAATTTTATTGTATATGTATGTATTAATTAGTTATTGGACAAATTATGTTATAACCAACCACAAACAATACCTTGTACTTTATCACATAGGTTAGTTTATCTAGCCAGGTAATTGCTAGGTACAGGGCTGGCGAATACCTACAGGGTACCGGGGACATAGTGCTCTCAGTTTGGTCAGAGGAAGTACTTGTTTAAGGTCTGTCTAAATACCCACTATTATAAAAAAAAACGCAAAAAAAATTGCGTTAAAAATTATATAAACAAAACAAAAACATTTTAGCCACCATTATAATATTATAAGACTGATGCCGTAACAACACTGTTTGTAGTATTTTCGTATTATTTTAAGTGAGATGGTCAACCCATAGTTAGACTTAGTCTACCTATATGGTCTGTGGAATTTGAGGATTCTGGTTAAAATACACTTTCATATTTAACGTGTTGGTAACTGTCAACAATCAACGCTTTGATATTGACTCCGCTAAGTGAATTGTTTTTGATAGTGGATTAAATTTTGTTTTTAATTAATTTTAATTAATTTCATTACGTGAAAAAGACAAAGTGTTGAAAAAATTCCACGAGCGGAATTCGAACCCGTACCCCATGACTTGCTGGGTCAGGTGCACTGCCAATTACTATGCTATCGTGGCTCAATCCAACTCGCCGAAATTAATCAACACTATCTACTTTCACTTCATAAGCCAAAAAAGCCCTTGAATAGGACTCCTTTGGCAGTGCACCTGACCCGGCAAGTCATAGGGTGCGGGTTCAAATCCCACTCGTGAAATTTTTTCAACACTGACTTTTTTCAAATTGTAATTTGTTCGCAACATTATTTGCGTAAAATTATATTATTATGTAAATACATAGTTAATTTCATTATGTGTTATATTTTTAACTAACTCATGCTGTGTGCGCTATTTTTGAATTACTGTGTAATCTTATTATATAATACGTGAAGCAAAAACTTTGTACCCCTTTTTACGAAAATTGCGCGGACGGAGGAGTATGAAATTTCGCACACTCATAGTTTATATAGAGAAGGAGTACAGAATGTTAATAATTTTTTTAAATTATGCACAAAAAATACCAATAAGACAAACATTCGACACACTACCATGTATTTGACACACACGCTTATTTATGTATTTGACACACACACAATATACTCTTTTCAAAAATTTCAAAAATGGAAGAGGAGCGGCCAAAATCTGTCAATACCAATCCAAACTCACATTCTATCTTTTTTAATTTTACTACTTCTTTTTTTAGTTTTGCTTAAGATACAATCCGTGCAGCCTTAATAAAATTACGGTCGAATCTCGACCGCTGGGCGACCACTAGTATTGTTAAATGCTCATGGCTGTGTATTGACTGTAATCTTTCTGTGTACCTATTTCAAATAAATAAATAAATGACATAAGAGCCAAGCAAATTCCCGTGGTGTAATAAAAATATGAAGGTGTACTTTGAATAAATATCACAACACAAATGTGTTTGAAGCTTTTCTCCCATAACAGGCGGTGGAATTTTATAGCTTTAGTGACGTATTTACGATACAGGCTCACTACGAATTCTTAGAAATAAAACCCTTCAAATATACACACACTACACACACACACTAAACGTACACTAAAAGTTTGCCCATATGTTTATTATCAGAGAATTCCTGTCTGCAGAGGCCGATTCATGCATCGATTATTCGATATTGATGTATTGGGAAGACTAGCAGCCTTTCTGTGTCTTCGTCCGCGTGAATACCCATATCCCGTAATGGTTTTACCAAATTAAAACCTATGCGCATGCGCATGACAAATTACCAAAGGAGTTACTGAGTAGGTACTTTTAAAATTAATGAGCTTAGCACAGAATAAATAATAGTACTACGCATTTATTCTGTGCTATTAGGCTCATAGTGATTACATCGCATCATCCAGTCACAGTCGACAATACCATAAATATTTTTCTGTTTAGCTAATAACCATATGACGACCTCCGTAGCCTTGTGGCTTACTTGGGCGGCGCTAACTTTCCGATTCCCGGTCGAGTCAATGTCGAAAACGAACTATTCGATATTGTGTCGAGTCTGGATGATTGTGGTAAGTACCGTCGTTAATTTTTAATTTCCATAAAACGAGTGCTTTAGCTACTTACCTTGGAATCAGAACAATGTATGTGATGTTGTCTAATATTTATTATTTATATTTATTAATATGAATTTATTTTACTAGATGATAAGAATGCCAAACAAAAAGTTAAAACTTATTTTACGACCAATAAATTACCAATGACGTCAATATAGCAGATCAGCTTTTTCTAAACACCCCGTAGGTACATACACGCGCACTGTAGCTAGGCCATTGGCCAGTCTATTGGCCAGGGACGGGCTGCGCCTGCGCATGCGGTCTATTCATAACCTACCTGTTTCTATTTTAATACCTGCCAATTGTTGTATTGGCGATTTTATTACCCTATTTTTATTTTATTTTCAACTTTAGTTAAGTAGCGATTTTATAAGTACACAAGTGTATAGTGTCTGGACAAACCCATCAGGGTTTTAGATACAAGGATCAAATATTAAGTTAAGTTTATTTTTTATTATAACAATAAGTTAAATTTTAAAAAAATCAGCCTGTGATATAAATGACAGGGCCACAATTTATTGACAGATAGATACAAGTTTTAATTGAGCTAAAGGGTGTATTATGAAGCTAGTTTCTATACTTAGAACGGGGACTCAGTTACGTCCTAAGCGGCGTCATCTATGTTTATGACAGCTGTCGAAGGACCGAAAGTTCGATGTACGAAGTAGTGCTCCAGGTATATAATAAACACAGCTTAGAAACTTTTATGTGGCTCGCATGTGTCGTACCACGTGAATTACGACCCGGCAGCGAAACACGCCAGTTCGCACGCTCGTGGCCTGCTGAGGGCGCCAGATTTCTATGTATTCGCGCGTAATGCTACGGAAGCTTAGTAAACGTGAAAAATAGTGAAAATGCAATTAACAGAGAAGTTGCAAGCTACTTAGTGGTTAGAAGTTGTTAAGAAAATTGTAAACAAACGTACTTATAAGAATAAATGTATACAATCTTTTATTGCATGGAAGTACATAGGTACCATAGGTAGGTAGGAGGAGCTCGTTGGCGCAATGGTTAACGCGTCCGGTCTGCGAGTGCTGAATTTAAGCAACTTTCGCAAAGGCCGGACATCGGATGGGTGACCAAAAATTTATCATCTCGAGCTCTTCTGTGCTTCGGAAGGCACTTAAAGCCGTTGGTCCCGACTGCAATAGCAGTCGTTAATAACCACAAATCCGCACTGGTCCCGCGTGGTGGTATATGGCCCGTTCCCCCTATCCATCCATAGAGAAGGCTGCCCCAGCAGTGGGGATATAAAATGAGCTGATGATGATGATGATGATGACATAGGTACAATGGCGATGATTTTGCTAAGACTTTTTTGCTACTGTTTCACTGCTTATGGTTTTACAAAAGTTCAAATTACATAGGCACATTGAAGTGCTCCTAGATTTAATTAGTAAATCTAGTTACTTATTAATTTAGATAAGTATTTTTATTTATTATATCTCTACAGACTCCGGGGTCGACACCTTCTTGTCACTTGTTATAAGTGCCACTTGTTAACTACGAACTCATCAAATGGTTCAAGACGGCAAAATATAATATTAAACAAAAAGTTACGCTTCAAAATTGAGTGTTTTCACAAACTCCAGACAGAAATATGTTGCAAATATAGGTACTGTCACAGATATGTTACCAAAACTGTCCACGGCGCCGGCGCTATGTATCGTAATATATGCCCCAGCTCGATCATAAACCGGAGTTAAATTTCTACCAAAGCTATAAACTTTACAGCGATGACGCGTTTCATTGTTATCACCAACAACAAACGAGGAAGTACCCAATATGCCGCTACGACATAACAAGTGTAGGTAGGAAGTTAACATTATATTTATTGCTGTTCCAGAATTCCAAAGATGTTAAAGTTCTGAACAATAATACTCTTTCCAATACACAAAAGTTGAGAGAAATTCGTCTTGCTTTATTTAGAGCTCGATGGCGCAGTGGCTTGCACTTTTAGGTTGCGATCTTGAAAGTTAAGCAACTTTCTTATTGCTTTTGAATGCTGATCTCCCATACCGTGCTTCGGAAGGTAAGTAAAGCTGTTAGTCCCGGCTGCATAAGCCGTCTTTATCAACCGCCATACCGCACTTTGCCCGCGTGGTGGCTAATTGCTTGTTCTCTTTGTGGTGTTCCCATCCTTAGGGAAGGATCTTGCCCCAGCAGTGGGAACATAAAATGAGATGGCGATGATCTCCCATACGGTAGCCAGAATGTATGTATAATTATCATCAGCTTATAAACGTCTAACGTCTCATTGAAAAAAATAAAAATTTTGAGTAGTTTTTTTTACATATAAAACTTTTTTTTTAATTACAAATAAAAATTGTGAGTTAACTTTTGTCGTTGAAACTGCTGTGCATATATTATGTAATAGCTATAGCATTAGCCATGTTTTCTTTAATGGTTTTCTTGATGTGTCTTAAATAAATAAATAAACAATAACATATATAATGATTAAACGAAAAATCAAATAACCTTGACAGGCCAAAGCTCGGCTTCAACATTAAATCCTGATTGTTTCGACTCTGATGAAATATAACTTACGACAGGATGAGTGACTGCATGAAAAAATAGGCTGTATAAAAAAGCGTTTAGGTGTAATTTACCGCGGCAATTCAGTACGGCACAATGCGGCCTTCTTGCCCATCAAATACCAATAAAATACGCCTTGCAGATTTATGTTGCACATACATTTTAGCTGAGCGACGGAAGAGTGGAGCAAAAAAGGCTTTTTGTGTCGCCTTACGCAATTAATATTGAATAAGAAAACATTTATTGACGATCACACAAACATTACAGAGGGATATACAATAAATGAGAAACAGAACCAGCTTGTACCGCCGCGGTGCTGAAAACAAACACTCACAAATGACGTACGTACGTACGTAGTATGTATCATTGTATAATCGTTTTAACTTCTTTATAGTATCGGATTCTACTCAATTTTCTTTAGAAGAAAGAAAGCCTTATAACGAAAAAGTTTGACTTCAAAACTCAAGTTTACTATACTTTATCTGTGCGAAACTTTTTAATAAAAAGCAATAAACAAATCTGCAACTTTTTCATTTCAGCAATATGTTTCCACAAATACATTTTTCTTTAACATTTTCAGCAATGAAGGCAAGCTTTCGCGCTAACAACGGCTGAAACTCATAAACACTAGAAACTTAGTTATAGCTTGGTGTTAACGCTTTTAATAACGTTTCAGTTAGATAGGCCGCCTGGTTTATGCCGTTTTAGGGTTCCATAGTTGTTAGAACAATAAAATAGAATAAAATACTATATTGTATGTTAGTAATAAAGTATTTCATGATATTCTAAAAAAACACAAAAATGTAAAGAAAAAAATAGGAATAATATTATTATATTTCTCTTTAAATTTTATAACTTTAAATGTAAGCTATTGTAGTAACTATATAGACAAATAATTCATTATGTTGGTATAACGAAATTTCCTCACCCAACTCTTATCCTAAATAAATCAGAAAGGATATAAAAGTAACATAGAAAATAGAAAATTATTAAATCTGTATAGGTAACAGAGTGGTGTGTCACGTTTCATATCTGTTCATGAATAAAATATGGCGGAATACAATTTGTGGTTAGCAGCGATGCCAAAAATATGCAAATACATAAGTCAAACACAGGAAACTGCAGCGAATTCGTTAAAATTCTACATGTCCAAAGAAACATTTAGTTTTCCGACAAAGTGTATTTCATCCACAGACCAAATATCTATTTTATCCTTATTTTAATAAAATTTAAGGGCGATAAGAATTTGGTTTGCAATTGTAAATAATTTAAAAAACTTATCGATTTAATTTCATTTTGACGAGTCATATTAAAAACTTTATTTAAGAGCAATAATTTGTTTTATAATTGTAAATTTATTAAAAAATATACAAAAATATATATTCTTATGTGTTTATTTCATTGAACTCCTCCTAAAAGGCTGGACCGATTTTAATTTTTTTGTTGTTTGAGTGGTTGGTCTTTGGATGGTTATGATTCACAATTGGACCCAGTATTGGTGGCGCTGTAATACGGATGTTCAATCAAACTAGTAATTAATTTATTATTGTATTAATAGCGTTAATTAGCGTTTTAATAAACGTAAAAGTATAGTGTCATTTCAATGTGTAGTGTCCGCGTCAACTTTTGAAAACAATTACCCGTAATTTATTAGTTCTCTATCTCCCATCTTTATATATATAAATCTTCTGTGCGTATGTGTTATTGAACTCCTTCTAAATGGCTGGACCGATTTGGATGAAATTTTGTGTGTGTGTTCAAGTGGATTCGAGAATGGTTTAGATGATTTACAATTGAACCCGGTAGATGGCGCTGCTATAGGGGTCCATCATGGGATACGGGTGTTCTTTAGCGGACGAATGATTTGTTTGTTTTGTTGTCATGGAAACTGTCAACGTTTTCTTTGTTTTGTGGTCATGGAAACTGTCAAAGCGATACGAAGTCCACCGGTCAGCTAGTTACATATAAGAATCTATGCCCACAGTAAAAACTATTTTTTATTTGACGAGTGTTTTATAATACCACTCATAGGTAATTAAAATAATAATGAAAAAAGTAAAGCGTTTTACTGTCACCAAAAGGCAAGATTTCGTAAATTTCCCATGAGACCACTAAAAGCAGACTCGAGGAGCCATAAAAATATTATAAGAAAAGGCACACCGTCTTCAACATTTAAGGTTCCGTGATATGAGTATATGTGAGTAGGATCACCGGATGGGTGACCGAAAAATTTCAGATCACTTTATTTTGGTAAATGTGTAGTTGTAAGCATAATCCTACTAATATTATAAATGCGTAAGTTTGTGTGTATGTATGTTCATGTTCGTATATTTGTTGCTTCTTCACGCTGCAACGGATGGATGGATTTGGATGAAATTCGGCATACAGATAGTTTATAACCTGGAATAATACATAGGATACTTTTTATCTAGACATTCCCACGGGAACGGGAACCACGCGGGTGAAACCGCGAGCGGCCGCTAGTTTGTAATAAAAGTTAAAGTTAAAGTAAAGTTTACATTTGTAAACATTTTATTATTTGGTAACGACGCGACATACTTTTTTTAAAGCGGTGCAGTTTCTTGCGCCCTTTTTTACATAGATGGCCTGAATGGGTAGTAGGTAAAAAATTTTTGGACGATTCCAAATAGGTACTTATTTTTAAGTTTATTTAAACAAAAAAAAATACTTTGACTTTCAAAAAAATATCTCGGGCTCCTCAGTGCTTCAGAAGGTCGTTGGTCACGGTTTTTGTAAGATAATAAGTCGTTAAAACCCACCAATTCAAATCAAGGAGGACCCATATAATTTCCGTGGAATTGCACAAAGACATCTTCGTCAACAGACGAATATGTTGGAAAACATTCCAGCTGGTAAGCCACTAGGTTTGCATATTTAATAGATGACACTGTAACTGTTCTGTTAAGTATGGCGGTATTTGGATGAATAATAAAGCTATTAAGATAACCGCCTCTTTGGTAGTTGGTCGCGGGTTTGACTCCAGCGGGAGTACTTACGTAAATAAATAATGCGTAATAACGCAACAACATCAATTCTGACCTTGTGGGTATGTTAAAGTTATGTAGGTACGTATGTCTATATACCTTTACTGAAAGGTATTTTATTAAATACAAGGTAAGTATTGTAGAGCCCGAGGGGTCTCTACTTAAAACGGAAGGCGACTTTATATTATTGGGGGCGTACGTATTAAAACATATAGTGCGTTTACTTTATATATTGGTATTTAAAATATAACATGGAGTATAATCAAATTAACAGTTGTCGTAGCTGCGGATGTCAAGCGAGCGAGACCTTCTCTTGTTTTTATCTTCTCCGCGTCTTCATAAAATACTACGTTCAAGCCTCAGAAAAATAACTAAAGCTATAGAAGGATGGCTAAAATAAAAATCGTGCAACTATGTTTAGTTCCGTTCTATCTTATGGCTAGAAAAGGAGGTTGGAGTGCGACAAATGGTTGACACTTAGTTTTTATTTTTGTATTGTTATATCAAACGGTCATCAGATAATCGGTGATCAAAAAAAATCTTTGAGTCCTTTATAAAGTCACTCACTACATTACCTCAAATATAACGTCACAAATCTGGTGACACCTTCGAAATAACGAAAGAAAAGGGACAATCGATCTCTTTCCAATACATCACTTAGGTTCATTAGTTAAAATAGTACGAACTGATGAATGAGTGTTGCTATTTTAGTCCGGTTTCTATAGCTTTAGTTATTATTCTGAGGTTCAAGCGCAGAACGCGACGGCTGCCAGTAGGCTCGCCCAACCAAGCAGTCCCGATCACTACTGTATACAGCATTCTATCAGTGAAAGTTTTTTGGAATCGGACTAGTAATTCCAGAGATTAGCCTTGACATACAAACAAACAAACAAAGTAACAAACAGTAACTTTTTATTATTAGTGCGCGTGCGCTAGAATGAATTTTATATAGGTACCGAAGATAGCAAATATTAAACAAGGGAAATTCAATCGTTTTTAATATAAGTATCATTTTAATTTTAAGATGAAAAAAACTGCCTATGGATAAATCAACAGGGTCATTGGTGAGCATCTAATGATTTTACTAAATATTAGGTAATGTCAAATATTGAAGAAAACTAATGAAACCCAATTAAAAGGTACATACATGAAAGCTACATGCCATGAAGCTAAAATTAATTAATGTTTAAATATAATATTGCCCCAGCATATTTTTATTCTAAATAAAAGTAATTTACAGACCTGAAGAAAACAAATTTAATTATACCTGTCATAGAATCTAGCTCCCGCTTTTATTCCACTTGTATAAATTAGCATTTCGAATTCAGGTGTTCTAGATAAACATTACTCTCTAAACGAAAGTACGTTAAAAAGTCCTTTCAATTTGTCAAGAGTTTATTTTCTTGTTGTAGGTACCAGATAGCTTAACTGACGGCCATCGCATTAAGTCGGACCGATAAAACTGAATCGCCACCATTAAACTGCGAAACCTCGCTGCGTTTATTCACCGTTTCATTACGTTATTAAAACGTCTTTAGTTTTATTGCATCCACTTACGTTTGATGTAGTAACGGAGTAGTTTGTTTTTACACTTGGCTTGTTATACCCTGGCCTAAGGATACGGAAAAAGTATCGATACTTTTTGGTATCCAGTACTTTTCATTTCGATACCAATACTTTGTACTCGATACTTTTTATTCGATATTTTTCTGGTACCTATTAGTACGTTTTGGCCAATATTGTATCATGCTACTATACGAGCACTAGGCAAGTATACTACATCCTAAGATAATTATTATTATCGTTGCATTTACAAAACATTAAAAAACAATGATTAATAAACCTCATTATGTAAATAAAACAAATTATTTGAAAAAAATACGAGCGAGCCTTACAGTAGTCGCATATGATGTGTAACATTTGACATCTCACCTTAGTAATAAGCAATATTAAATTATATTCTGAAAAAAATGAGTCAGGTATTATATCATTAACTATAACGTAAATGCAGTAAATACTCATAGACATTTGACATATCAAAATGACCTTTGATAGTCAAATGACACAATATGACAACATATAATAATAATATGTCTTGTTCATAATATCGATTTTAAATTCACAAAATGGCGCTTCCCCGACTTCCTGTTACACATACTTCCGTCCCATTTCACGAAATCACTCCCACAAATTGCTTATATAGAAAGCGAGCGAAAAGATGTTACACATCAAAAACAAATAAGGAATGCTTTTGTTACTGTTATGAGTACCTACGATATATTTTTTGCGATACTACTCATAAGTACAACATCGATACTTTTGATTCGATACCGTATCCCTACCCTGGCCCGATGCATAGAAATTTTTTACTCTTTTACCAACGGAAATAACGTATAGTTTATCATTTGTTTTCCCAATTTATTGCAAGTGAATAAGGTTCAATTCATGACGTCATTCGTATAGGTATGTCAGCTAAAGAGTTTGAGGAATTTGAATAGAGCCTCTTTCATGTATTTCAAGCTCGCGCCAAAAAGCGATTGAGATAACCGCATCTGTGGTCCCGAGTAGAAATCCTAGCGTAAGTACCTACGCTACGATTATGAAGCTTGGTTTGGTTTGCTTGCTCCCATTCACCAGATAAAATTATCGCCATAACAAAATGTGAACAACAATTTTAACAACAATGTTGCAAAAATTTCACAAAGATGTTAATTTTTTTAAACAATTATGTGCACAAAAATGTTCATAACATTAGCAATAAGGCGCGCTCAGGCCCTACAACTATCTGTGTACAAAACAATCAATTCGATTCGTTGCTCAGTGTCGACGTAAAGGAAAGACAAAACGAAGGCTAAACAAATAAACTTATTTGTCATCAACTGATGACGTTATCGTTCGTTATCTATTGCGCCTGGAAGATATAGCTTTTAGTTCAAAGACTGGTAGTAGAACGTCATAAAGTGTCATATTTTTACAATGCATCAGTATTTTGTGTCATCATCACCAGCTCATTTTTATGTCCCCACAGCTGGGGTACAAGCCCTCCCCATAGATAAAATCAACAAAGGGAGACCGAGCCATAAACCAACAGATGTTGATTGCTAATGCAGCCGGGACCAACGGATTCACGTGCCCTCCAAAACCATGAAAAAGCTCGAATCTATAAATATTCGGTTACCAATCCGATGATCGTCCTTTGCGAAAGTTACTTAACTTAGCGATCGGAGACTAAACGCTTACCCTGCGGCATCGAGCCACAGATTTTGAGTACAATAAAGAATTCTATTATTTTCTATTCAAACACATCTTCTCGTTTGAGATAGTAACAAGTTCAGATGAGAGCAAACTGTTAACCTTTGTTAACATTTAAGCGTTTGAAACGTTACTTTACTTTCAGGACCCTCATTACTCTCGAGTTTAATCATAATGTAGGTTAAACGACGCTAGAACAGAACCCGCAAACCACTCTGTATACAGAATAAACATAATTTAATTAGTTAGTTTAATTTGTTTGACGACAGATAACAATTAACATTCAACAACTTAAAACATATCGTCTGAATAGTATTGTAATAAAATTAGCGATTGCCCGTGACTTAAGCGTGTTCCTGAGGGAATTTAGGAAAATCTTGCCTTATCATAACTGTAATGACGTCAGTATAAACATTTGTGCATTGTATAAGCTTTCAGCTTTCCACGAAGTTTCCATGGGTGCATGTGGGCTGGGCGTAGATAAGTCAACAAGTAAGTGAGGCAAGATTTTTATTATACGTATTGGCAATATCCAATCAATGTATTCATACGTTCAAAAAAACTTTCTACCCCTTTTTAAGCATATCGCGCGTACAGAGCAGTGTGAGATTTGAAATTTTTAGGGGTCATATGGAGGAGGAGTAAAGAAAGATAAAATGTTTGTATAATATGAGTAACATTACATTGTATATACAGTTGTGAATGACGATTGAATTTCGACTACTACACAACCTAGTATGTTCGTACATATTTTGTATGAGATGATGAAAATTATGATGATGATGATGATGATGATATTAATAATGATTGTTATTACGGCGAACGGCCTGATGGCCAAGAGCCTCGATCAACATCTCGTTAGGCGGCTGGATCAAGGGCCTGATTCAGAAGGCAGTTCTCCTCGATACGGCACGCATTGTGAGGAGGTTCCTGTCTCTGGAGCCCTAATCACCGGTAGTTTGGACCCTGGTCCCGATGCCGGTGGACCCCTATTTTTTATATTTTTAAATGTTTGTTTTGTTTTTTAGAAAATATTTAAAAATGTAAATTAATATGTAAAAGAATAAAAAGAGAGATAATAATAATAATTGTCAGGATGTTCCTCACTCTGCAGCCCTGACCACCGGTAGTTTGGGCCCTGCCTCGCTGCTGGCGGTACTCTAGGATTAGGTTTTTATAATGTTTTATTGCTTTTATATTAAAATATTGTAAAAAACTAGTTTTAAGGAAAAAAATAAATAAAGAGTATAATAATAATAATAAGTATATTTATTTGCCAAAAAAAAAACATAGACAAAAAGGTCTATGGCTCAGTGTTTGCAGGAGACCTACAAACCCTGTTATTCTGCCATAGCCATAAATTAATACTAATACTAACTAATATTGAGGGGGTTGAACGAGAATGTATACTTGGGGCGTTGTGGTAAACGTGTTGTCTGGGACATTCAAAGGCCTGCAATAGCATTAACATAACCATCGCAACAAATTGATATCAACATTTATTTAACGAGAATTAGCTCGTCCGTACTTTGCCAGTCGTAAAATCGACGACAATGAAGGACTCATAAATTCAAACAGACGGGTCAGAGAAAATTGGATTTTTGCTCAGAGAATTTAGCATGTAGTCGCCATTGCAAGAATTTTACTTGTGAAGCGCTGGTGAATTGTGACGGGAGAGAGTGTAATGAAAACACGACTTATGTTAAAGTCTTTAAACGTCTCACTGCTGGGCTCAGAACTTCTCATAATGAGAGCCGAAACACAATGACAAAGCAATATTATTGCAATGTTATTGCAGTCGTTTCTTTGTCGAGCCTCAAAGATGGAATAGTCTACCAGTACTTGTTTTCCCTCCTTCTTATGACATGGAGTCCTTCAAACGTGGCGTGGACCTTGAAGGCCGGCAAGATGAGGGTGACTGATGCTGATTCGTTTTCACATTGCACCAGTTGTCTTTGAGACTGGACTCCATTTCCCCTTAACATCAGTAGGAGTGAAGTCACTTGCCGTGATAGTCGTACAAATAAAAGTTGTGAAAAACGTATGTATGAAGGTACTCCGCCACATGTGCTACAATAATAATAGTAATAAGAGTATTTGCACAGACACAACCAAGTAGCCAGAATAATTCACCAGCAACTTTCTCTTGGATATGTCCTTGTTGAATCGGAGGTGCCGTACTATAAGTACGCACGCGCGCCAGTACTCGAAAATGGTCATGCAACGCTCTACTGGGATCGCTCTATCATTACGGACAGGACTATTGTCGCCAATAAGCCTGATATCGTGGTGGTCGATCGATCTCAGCGCTGGGCAATACTGGTTGATATCACCATACCTCATGATGAGAACCTCGTGAAAGCCGAGAAGGACAAGCTCAGTAAGTACCTTGACTTGGCTCACGAGGTTACCGCCATGTGGGATGTGGATTCAACCATTATTGTACCGATAGTCGTTTCGGCAAACGGTCTTTTAGCTAAGAGCCTCGATCAACACCTTGAGAGGCTCTCGCTGAAAGGTTGGGTCAAGGGTCAGATGCAAAAGGCAGTACTCCTTGACACGGCACGTATTGTCAGGAGGTTCCTCACTTTGCAGCCCTGACCACCGGTAGCTTGGGCCCTGCCTCGCTGCTGGCGGTACTCTAGGATTAGATTTTTATAATGTTTTATTGTTTTTATATTAAAATATTGTAAAAATCTAGTTTTAAGAAAGAAAATAAATATAGAGTATAATAATATCCCTTGGCCGAATTCGGCTTCGGTGACCATTTGCTCATCTATAAAAATTAATAACGATGAACCCTTATAGATGGCAAATGTATCCTGTTCTAGCAAAAGTCCTTCTGCAATGAGAACTTGATCAAAACTATCTATTTAAAAAGGTTAATCTAATGTTGGACATCTTTGAGTTGTAACACTTTGCTGTTTACTGTAAAATTCGTTCCGTTGTGAACAGCTAGTTTGGAACGGGCACTCCTCAACTATCAAAGAATATACCCAACCCAACAAAGGTACATGAATAGGCGCACAATACTTTATTAAATTCAAAAGGCCTACTACATTATTAACAAAGGGAGTTGATTCTCGAGTTGTGAACTCCTCGGAAAGCGAGACTTGGGAACGTTAAAGTTATATTGCTATCGGACTCCATTGTGATATTGTGACCTAAACCTTATTGCTAACTTGATTTGAACAGAAACTTTTCGGAGGGAGTCTCAATGAAGTTTTGTTTGTAATTCTGTTTCAATTTCGCAAAAAATTGCTTTGAAATTAATTTAAAAAAATTGCTTGATTCAATCATAGTGGTTTTAGTTATAACTATTAATATGTGACTAGCTACTAAACTGCATGCTCGTCTGGGGTAAATTTTTGTTAAGTTACCACTTTACGGCAGTAAAAAATATCTTATCTTTTAATCTAAAATGGAAAGCTCGATTTGGTGTAGCAATTTATTCTTACCTGGTAGTAAGTGACGATAAGGCTGAAATTCTAAACTACTGAGAAACTGGCTTTACATACATCTTTGGTACTGTCAGACGGAACACATCATAAGAATCATCACACATCGCATGCCGTGGCTGACTTTAATTGAAAACTGTACTTGGATTAAGTCTTTTCTTCACTCTATACGTACTGTTTTTGGCGGTACATGTTTTTGTTGACTGCTAAATCAATAAATCTATACCTATATTAATACGTGAAGCAAAAACTTTGTACCCCTTTTTTACGAAAATTGCGCGGACGGAGGAGTATCAGGAGTATAAAATTTCGCACACTTATAGTTTATATAGAGAAGGTTATCCGAATGGTAATATTTTTTTAAATTATGCATAAAAATACATTTCATCAATAAAACAAACTTTACACACTACAATGTATTTGACACATGCGCATACATAAAATTTAGAATCATATCCCAAACCAGTTTAAAAACTTGCAGTTCACTATGTAGTTAATAAAGTTCTTGACTGAGAAATGTTTTTATACCTTAAAGGAATTTTTCGAATATAAATAACAACTGAGTATGTAATATGATATGGAAATATTTTTTACAATTAATCACTACATAGTATAAAACAAAGTCGCTTCCCGCTGTCCCTATGTATGTATGTATGCTTAGATCTTTAAAACTACGCAACGGATTTTGATGCGGTTTTATTTTATAGATAGAGTGATTCAAGAGGAAGATTTGTGTGTATAAATACATGCTGCATTGCATGCATTATATAGTAGAGAAACACTGATAACTTAAGAGGTTTCACATTGTTTTGCGCTTACATTGCAAACGCTGGCTGAACCCTACGAGATAGATCAAAATAATGTACTGCAGTATTGTACACCTTAAAAAGGTCTACAAAAAAGTCTGCGATGGTATATGTCTATCTCTTAGGGATAACCCACAATAATCATTTTTTATCCTTTACTTTTTACGAGAAATAATGGCTTATTTATGAAGCAATTTTAAGCAATACAGCATTAATCCTTATCCAATTAAGTACCTTAAATACATTGTGCATTTAATATAGATCAATAAGGCCCTTTACAGCATGTAATTTAAACGAATATTTTCGAAGATATTACAGATTTAAAATGCAGGGACATAGCGGTTGCGCGTATCAGCATCAGCATTATCACTATCACTACATAGTATAAAACAAAGTCGCTTCCCGCTGTCCTTAAGTATGTATGTATGTATGCTTAGATCTTTAAAACTACGCAACGGATTTTGATGCGGTTTTTCTCAAATCATCAAATCTGTGGTGCTATATGAAGAAACTTTAACTGACAGCAAATATGAGAGTTGCATTGTTGAACGACCCATCTGCTGAAGATTTCTCCGAGCAATTGCTGACTATCGGTAATGGCCATGTTCCTGTCGACGAGTCGAGCGGATTGATTTCATTTCCTCCGAATTTTTGCAATTTCGTCTCATCGAAAGACGAGCTCATTAGCAAAGTATTCCCGAACATCATTGCTAACTACAAAAACAACAAATGGTTAAGCGACCGAGCAATATTGGCGGCTAAGAACAGATGTGAATGACTTAAACTTTATAATTCAGAATCAAATCGTTGGTACTCTGCATTCATTCAAATCTATTGACTATGTAACAAACGAAGATTAAGCCACTAATTATTCAACTGAATTTTTAAACTCCTTAGATGTGCCGGGTTTACCACCGCCCGCACAGTTTACAACTGAAGGCGGGCTCGGTAGTCATCATGCTTCGAAATCTAAACCAACCAATACTATGCAATGTAATGGAACGCGCTTGGTGATAAGAAAACTGATGAGTAATGTGTGATTCACGCGACGACACTCAAAAGAAAATTAAAGATGAGTTAGCTCTCATTCCGGGAATTCCAATGATCCCAACGGATATGCTCTTTGAGTTTAAACGAATTCAGTTCCCAATTCGTCTTGCCTTCGCCATGATGATTAACAAATCACAAGGCCAATGCTTGACTGTTTGTGGTCTCAACTTAAAAAATCCATGGTTTTCTCATGGTCAGTTGTACGTGGCAGTTTCACGTGTCGGCAAATCATCCGATTTATTTGTTCGTGCGCCTGATAAAAATAAATGTCGTATATCACAAGGTGCTTCAATGAAAATAATTAAACCGAGTGCATCCCCATGCTGCAAAATATTATGTACATATTAATTCAATCATTTCTTGCTGACACGCGATTGATACTTATTTTTTATTTTTTTATTTCTTTTTATGTTATTATCTTAATATTATCTTAATAAAGTAGTGAACTTAATATTAATTTTTTATGCATTGTAATACTTTCATAAAATCATAAATTAAGTTCAGTTAATATGTATATAACATGACATTTATTGACTGTTAGGCGGTACGAAGTTCGCCGGGTCAGCTAGTAAAGTATAAAACAAAGTCGCTTCCCGATGTCTATCTGTCCCTATGTATGTATGCTTAAATCTTTGAAACTACGCAACGGATTTTGATGCGGTTTCTTTTAATAGATAGAGTGATTCAAGAGGAAAGTTTATATGTATAAAACATGCATAATATAGTAGAGAAAAACTGATAATTTTAGCGGTTTCACATTTTTTGCGCTTACATTGCAAACGCTGGCTGAACCCTACGAGATAGATCAAAATAATGTACTACAGTATTGTACATCTTAAAAAGGTCTACAAAAAAGTCCGCGATGATATATGTCTATCTCTAAGTGATAACCCACAAAAAAAAATCCTTTACTTTTTATGAGAAATAATGGCTTATTTACAAAGCGATTTTAAGGGAAAAATAAAGACATTCTGTAGTACATTTAGTATCAGAATTGCACCCGTGCGAAGCCGGGGCGGGTCGCTAGTATAATATATGTGATTGAAATGCAGATAATTTAATATTTTATTTTGTTGGAATTATATTATTATGAATTTATTTTATGTTAATATGTTAAAAAAAATTTTAATTGAATTTTTAATTGATTTTTTTGTATTGTGACATCTAGAGCCCTCTTGACCAAAAATTAATTTACTTAATTGCTATGCCCTTGCAGGGCGTCACATAATGACATAACATTTTTTAAGACCTAAGTACTTGTACTGTGTAACTTTTGTGACATGCAATAAAGATTCTGATTCTGATTCTGCTATGTATTTGACACACACGTTTAAATAGGTACTCTTTTCGAACCGCTTACCTCAGGAATTTAGCAAATCGAAAACAGTGCCCAACATCACATAAATACGATATACGATACGTTTATAGGAGTATATTGCAATAAAAACAATAAATTATAGTCATAACTCATACAGCAAAATAGGCCATCATTTCTAAAGATAAGTATACGCAGACAAAGTCGCGAGTAGCCGCTAGTAATTAAATAATTAATAAATACAACAATAGTGGAGCTCGATGGGGCAGTGGTTAATGCGCCCGATCTGCGAGTGCTAAGATTAAGCAACTTTCGCAAAGGCCGGTCTTCGGATGGGTGACCAAAAATGTATCAACTCGAGCTCCTCCGTGCTTCAGAAGGCACATAAAGCCGTTGGTCCCGGTTGCATTAGCAGTCGTTAATAACCACCAATCCGCACTGGGCCCGCGTGGTGGTTTATGGCCCGTTCTCCCTAACCATCCACAGGGAAGGCTCGTGCCCCAGCAGTGGGGACATAAAATGAGCTGATGATGAAACACAACAATTTAACTAGCATTTGGCTATTGTAATAACAACAGAATTAGAGAAGCCCTACGATGAACCAAACTAAGAAACACAATATTATGTAATCCCGTTTGAAATCGAATCCGGACATACCGGTAATCTTACCACTAGTACACAGAGGCTAACATGAAAAGAAACAATTTATTTTTTAAATGTTAGACCATTCATTAACAAGTCTACTTGATTTGAGACAGATAGTTAATGAATGCCTAGTGCGAGTTTTATTCACGAGCACTATAACGAATACGAGAATTTGTATGACAAAAAGCAGCTTCACCTCGTACTTCAGCAGGAGACGCTGCTTCAATATACATACATATACATTTTTGTCGCCGTAACATCAATGTTTGCAGTATTATTGTGTTCCGGAAGCTAGAGTTAAGATAGCCAGTGCCTCAGTAGTTGAGGATCCCGGGTAAAGTGCGCTTCCTCCATCGGTCTTATCATCAGGTGAGATGACGGCCAAGTGCTAACCCGTAAGATATAAAAAAAACGAGCGAGCCTTACAGTAGTCGCATATGATGTGTAACATTTGACATCTCACCTTAGTATTATGCAATTTTAACATTATATTCATGACCTTTGACAGTCAAATGACACAATATGTCACATATAATAATAATATGTCATGTTCATAACATCGATCTGAAATTTACAAAGAGGGGCGCGCTTGCGCGCTTACCCGACTTCCTGTTACACCGTTACACATACTTCCGTCCCATTTCACGAAATCACTCCCACAAATTGTTTACATAGAAAGCGAGCGGAGAGATGTTACACACCAAAAAAACATTAAAAATAAAAGTAACAGCCTACACCTATTATACTGCCTCACGATTGGACTTATTTATTTATTTATTTATTTCATTTTACATGCTAGTTTACAGATTATGCGTCCAAAACACCGACATGTCATACATCAAATAAAAATGTAAAATCTTAAGAACTAGAGGTATACAATAAAATTATGTCACAAAAACTGCACATTAAAATAACAGAATCAAAATTACTACAAAATAATTAAAAAATAAATAGCTTATTCTATAGTTTATTTAATAGTTGTGGTCAAGAAAGTAAAAGGCTGCTGCCACTAAACGCCCTAAGCCATCAGCAAACAAATCGACAACGTCGTACTTAGGCCTCTATTATTAAAATCATGAGTCATATCACTACAATTAATGGGATGTCAAAATGCAAGTTGGTGACCAAACCAACACGGGCAAAGAGAATG
The DNA here is from genome assembly GCA_947562085.1 of Eudonia lacustrata. Taxonomy (NCBI): domain Eukaryota; kingdom Metazoa; phylum Arthropoda; class Insecta; order Lepidoptera; family Crambidae; genus Eudonia; species Eudonia lacustrata. Next base: position 11,429,175 of record OX387318.1, on the reverse strand, counting down.
GAGAATGAACTCGCTCAAAGTCACTCAGGATAAGGTACGTTATTTTACATTGGGAAGCTAAAGAGTGAATCTTTCCTTTCTAATTCTCTCGAGAATCTTACTTGAGGTACACTAGATGTGAGCCTGAAGTGCTGGTGTGGTCTATTGTAGATACTCTCCAACATACTTCACGCCACGTAGGCCTGTGTGCTTGACCCAGCTTCAAGCCTGAGGCTGTTCAACTCAGTTGGTGAACCGCGAGGGATAAAAGGTCAGTTCTAAATATGTTTTCGGTTTAACAATATAATTATGTAAGAAAGGTTTTTGTCTTAAAAGTGTTGTTACGTTTCCCAAGCACTCGTATACCTACCTGACTAGTTAATAGATTTACTAGAAGAAGTAACTATTAAGTATTATTTAGCTCATCTACTTTTGTTTTCTTTTCGACTTGCTAAGGAAATGAATATATCTACAGGGGCTCTATAATAACAAAATAATGTTATCGAATGACAATATATATCAAGTGACAAATGATTAACGACTGATAGTGTTAAATAGATCTAACGTTTACTACATCGAATGTTCAAATTAGACATTTCAAACCCGCCACATTTCAATAATACTCGTAGTGTGCTAGCACCTGGCACTCACTACGAACCGAATAGGTTATAACAAATGTGCTAGACAAGACGTATCCGGACACCCGCGTCACTCATAAAGTCAGACAGGCGGTCAGGTAGTTTCAGCTACGAACAGTACCTAGTAAATAGCCTATAACAGTCCCACTGTTAGGCAAAGGCGTCTCCATCATTGAAATCAAGTCATCGCTACAATCTTTTCCTGTCGGACTGAACAGATCCACATGTCGTCATATGTTTTTTATCTTACTGGTAAGTACTTTGCCTTCATCTCACCTGATGTTAAGTGATGATAAGGCCGAAACTGGAAGATTACTTCACCCGGAAACCTCAACTATTGAGGCATATGCGGTTTTATGCACACATGCATGCAGACTCACACTTTGGGCTTATTCTTTACAGGCGTTGAAAATCTCTATGTTCTATTATCGGGTTGTTTAGGTAGCGATAGGCAAGGGGCCAGTGTTCTATTCAATCTTTAATTCAAACTGTATTCTAACACAATTTACAAATATTTTAATTTACCATCAACATCCCTGTAAAACGGCTATGAGTCAAATGTAAACATAACATTTATTTGCAGGTCAGTAAATTTATTCGATTCGACGAAGTCGCGAATAGCCGCTAGTAATTAAATAATTAATGAATACAACAATGGAGGAGCTCGATGGTGCAGTGTTTAACGCGCTCGGTCTGCAATTGCTAAGGTTAAGCAACTTTCGCAAAGGCTGGTCATTAGATGGGTGCCCAAAATTACCTCGAGCTCCTCCGTGCTTCGGAAGGCACGTAAAGCCGTTGGTCCCGTTGCATCCATTAGCAGTCGTTAACAACCGCCGCACCGCACTGGGCCCGCGTGGTGGTTTATGGCCCGTTCTTCCTATCCATCCATAGGGAAGGCTCGTGCCCCAGCAGTGGGGATATAAAATGAGCTGGTGATGATGGTGATGAAATTTATTAATAACGGAACAATCAAAACTTTATTTTGTTGGCTACTGCAAAACGATGTTGCAACACACCTATTTACATGAATAAAGTCTCACAGTACAAGTGGAGCATAATATAGTATTCAAAACCTTATATAAGGCTTCTGTTTGAACACGAAGACTTTTTATCGGTGATCAGGACCTACTGATTCCGACTAAGTAAATGATGGCAATTGCAATAATAATAAAACTTGCATATCAGCGTTCCATTTTTATTTTTTTGTCTGGAAAGTAAAGTAATTAACTTTGAATATTAAAATCATGGTCATCCTACTCCTCCTTGTTACAAATAAAACCTCTTCTTATGTACAGGTACAACGACGATAACAAAACTTCATTGAAGATTAAGCGCCTTACAAATAAACAAAGAATAAGGTCCGAATAGTTATTCCGTGTTTTGTCTCTTTTACTCTAATTTGAAATTATGTCTACATGAGAGGAACAAAACACGGAGTAACTATTTGGACCTTATTCTTTGTTTATTTGTAAGGGGGTTAAAGTTTTTCATGTTATTAATAGTAAACTGTCAAATGGCAGACAACTTAAAAAAAACACTTTAATCTTCACTTCATAAAAATGTAGGAAGACCATACATTCTAATTAATTTTGGTTACCTAATTAAAAATACAAAATTAAATTTATAAAAAGAAAACATGTAATTACTATTATTATTGCAATGGCCATCATTTACTTAGGCGGAATCAGTAGGTCCTGATCACCGATAAAAAGTCTTTGTGTATATTTAAAGAACCTCGGACTGTCACAAAACATAAAACATCTATACCGATAGCTTTTTCGAGTCGAGCACTTCGCGCTGTCAGCCGCGATTGATGGCGAGGATAAAATGGCGCATCTCTTCCGACCTCGTAACGCTTGAAGACACACGATTATAATAATAAAATGATTCAAAAGATTTGCCAATGGGCGTCTATTGGACGAACTGATGACAGGTTGTTTAGATAGCGCTAGGCTTGGGGACAGTGTATTGATTAATTTCAAAGTGAACTTTCTAGACTGATGGGACATAAGGGACACACAAAAAAATATGTCAAAACACGTCTTAAAGTTGCAAAAGTAATCAAGTTTGTGTTAAAAGTGTATGCATTGATTCATAACTTTTATATTCAATTCTTGAAAATATATAATCAGTTACAGCTAATGTTTTCGAAAACCAGTAAACAAACAGTTGTCTGATGAAACCAATATCTTCTAAACACTTTAAAGGATTTCGAGACGAACACCAGGGACTAACTGTAAGTTTCGTTACCTCGTCATTAGCCTTAATGTATTTGTATATAACACCAATACTGTCTCTTGGTCTTGGTTAATTGAAAGCCGACAGGGTAAAGGCTTCGCGTCAGCAGTGATGACAGCAAGCGTCTCTGTAAGCGCACTGCTCAGTCAAGTCAGGTTAAGCTCTCAAACAAGATTAAGTTCTCGCTACTTGGCTATTAGAAAAGCAAACTGAGTGTACTTCAGAACAAAATTATAACAGTAAGGTTGTACTTAGTAAGGATTACTTGCGTTAATTTTTCACTTAATGTCTGAACTTTTGAACAATAGACTAGATTAAAAACAGCTCCAAAAAGCAAGAAATAATATTGAAATCATATTATTAATTACCTGATACGCATATCAGTTTTAAAGAAGGTCTATTGAAGTCGGGTGGTTGGTGGTCGGCTGGGGGACAATTTTATTTTAATTAAACTTTTATAGTTCTCACTTTTTTATTGTAAAAGCCCCACCCGACATCAATAGATTTTCTTTAAAACTGATATGCGTATCTAGGTAATTAATAATATGATTTCAATATTATTTCTTGCTTTTTAGAGCTGTTTTTACTTTTTTTAGTTTCCTGTTTTTGAAGTTAGTTTTTTTTAAATACACTGGACAGCAAAAATAACGGGTCATTTAGAAAAACCGCGATATCTCCCAAAGTTATTTACATAAATGCCTAGTTATAGGCAGATTTGTGACGCTTATTATACATATCAAAAGAGGTTGCATTTAAACAAGTTACAGCTTCAAAAAAAGAAATTCCGATTTTTGAAAAATATCAAAAATCAAATTTTTGGAATAGAAAATTTTCTCGCTTTTGTTTCAAACCGAGCTTTCATCATAAACAGTTTTTTTGGCTGGTCACAGTATTTTGTGCATCAACCATGCACCAACATGTCGTTATCTACTGAAGAATGTACACGAATTATCACCATGGTACAAGAAGGAAGTAGTCAGCGGAGTACTGCTAGAACAGTAGGTGTATCTTTATTCACGGTCCAAAGAGTACTCCAGCGATTTCAAGAGACCGGCATGAACATCAGGAGACCAGGGAATGGCAGGCCAAGGTGTACAACTACACGAGAAGACCGATTCATCGTGAGCACTATGTTAAGAAATCGACATCTCACGGCTGTTCAGGTCCGAAATAGCCTTCAAGAAATTCACCACAATAATGTAAGCTCTGACACGATCCGGCGCCGACTTCGGGAAGCTGATATAAAGCCTTATAGGCCAGCAAATGGCCCTAAATTGCTCAGAGAACATCGAGTTGCTCGAGAACGCCCGATGGACAGATGAAGATTGGTCCAGGGTTATGTTTTCTGATGAGTCAAGATTTTGTTTATTCGCACACGATGGGAGACGAAGAGTATATAGGCGACCAAATGAACGTTATCGTCAAGCGTGTTTTGAGGAAAAGGTGCCATTCGGTGGAGGATCAATAATGGTTTGGGCTGGGATATCTTTAGAGGATCGGAGTTAGTAATTATAGAAAACTGTTCTCTGACAGCTCCCAGATATGTAGAGGAGATTTGAAATGAGCATGCTGGTCCTTTCTTGGTGAATATGGGCGCAAATTCCATTTTTATGGACGATAATGCGCGACCACATACAGCACATTTGGTCATCGCGTATATTCAAGACGTCGATATCACCTGCATGGAGTGGCCAGCTCGCTGCCCAGAATTTAATCCCATAGAGCATTTATGGGACGAGCTCGGGAGATGCGTTAAACAACACTCTCCAGCTGCAGCTAACTTACGTGAGTTAAGAAGTGCGCTAGTAGAAGAATGGTCAAACATAGACCAAAACCGTATTAGAAATTTGATTTACAGCATGCCAAATCGTCTTAATAAAGCGATACGGGCTCGTGGAGGAAATACAAGATATTAAATTTACAGAAAAGCTTTCATTTTGCAGATTAACTGTGTTGTATATTTTTGTTGTCAAAAGTTAGAAGTGTTTTTTTTCCTATTTTTTAGTACTTAAATAAAATTATACAGTTTACAAACGTGTTATGTATTTTCTTTTATGTATAAGTCAGTCATCTAAAACATACTACAGTTTCACTAGTTTGTGTTGTGTAGTTAAGAAACTATCACACTTTTTATAAGCGACCCGGAATTTTTGCGGCCCAGTGTATTATATTTTACGATTTTTAGTGATGGGTAGACCTAACAAGGATGCTTTTCGGATGAGGAAACGATGGCCTTGTAGGTAGTGGTATTTCTATGTAAAACTTAGGTATTATTTTTGTACGAACTAAACATTTTGGCATATTGAACCGTATGAAGTAAGTCCAACAAAAGGTAACTGCTGTAAATCGTTGAGGAATTCCCTCGACTGTCTATGGTCTCCATTATCAGACCTGTAATGACACTTATAACCCATATGGGTGCAAAGTTCTCATCAATAGAAATGAATTAAGTTCAAACACAGGGTAGTTACTGTAAAACGTTGAGGAGTTCCAGAAGGAGGAGGAGTTCCTTGACTGTCCTTCGTATTCATCATCAGACCCCTAATGACAGTCAGAACCCATCTAGGTGTAAAGTTCTCATCAATACAAATTAATCAAGCCCAAACACCATGTAATTGCTGTAAATCGTTGAGGAGTTCTCTCGACTATCTTTCGGCTCCATCATCAGATCGACTCCAGACCTTCATTAAATAGTAGTGCTTTAAAATACTTAATGAAAAAATTAACAAACGCGCTACTTAGTTGCCACTACAATTTTCGATGGTACCTCTCGATTTCTCTGGGATACCATCGTCAGATCCTGGTTTCCTTAACATGGTACCTCCCTTGGGATATCTCCTTTCCAACAAAAAAAGAATCATCAAAATCGGTTCATAAACGACGAAGTTATCTGCGAACAGACATAAAAAAAAATATACGGTCGAATAGAGAAACCTCCTCCTTTTTCGAAGTCGGTTAAAAAGCAATCTGGTCTGGATGAGAGTAGCCGCGGATTGCGCTCAGTGGCTTACACTTGATGAGGCCTATGTTCAACAGTGGCCTAATAAAGACTGATGATAATGATGATGAAAACGCATGCATGCATTGCTGTTCTTAGAATTTTATACGTAACCTTCGGCCTTATCTTCGCTTACCTTTAGTCGATGAAGCAAATCGCTAACCCGTTGTGAAATACAAACTAAAACACAGAGTTAAAACTCGTACAAAACTAACCTTAGATTCAAGTGACAGCTATTTTCGCCGCCTTCACACGTGTCATGCGAAATTAAATGGAAGCCGGTGCTGCCGGTCCGAAACACGCCCAGCTCTACACCATTAAAAAATCCCGTGTAAAACTGTCCGAATTCCGTGCCACGTCCGAAGTGGCTCTTTGTTTGCCGTCGAGAGTGCTCGTGTCGCGTCGCCTGACCGGGCGATGTCGACAAACAAACGTGACACACGGTACTATAATACTCGTAATCTGCTAAAATCTATAAGTTTCATTAAGGTTATAAAGTTAGTAAACTTTTACAAGGATCCGGGACCACTGTATAGGATTCGAAACATCAGGATAAAATCAATAATTGAATATTATTAGTAAGTATGCCTTCCATCCCATTTGCGGGAGTCGTCGGGGGAAGAGGCTCACATAACCTTCAGCATCTGGGAAGATGGCGCCCGGGGGCCGCCTATTGCATTTTCTCCTGTATACGAAAAGAAGACTCACCACGATGCACTGGCCAGCGTGGTGTTTTACAACAACATGAATCACGCCAGAAAACCAAGACTCTCAATCCTCGGCAGTCCCACTATTCCTGACTCCGGCAGCGACCGTCATGGTAACGGTGGGGCAGAGAGTGGCGCAGGAAAGTGGCGTGCAAGGGAAGAGGCATATGTCCTGCAGTGGGTGAAAGTGGGCTAATGATGATGATGTTAAAAAGGGTGGACAAACGCACGTAACGTGGTATCCTACAAATAAACAAAGAATAAGGTCCGAGTAGTTATTCCGTGTTTTGTCTCTTTTACTCTAATTTGAAATGACGTTTACATGACAGGAACAAAACACGGAATAACTATTCGGACCTTATTCTTTGTTTATTTGTAAGGGGCTAAATGTCATAATGTCCATGGACGTCGGTGGCAGCTTTCCTTCGGGCGGTTCGTATGCTTGTTAGATGGTTACGTATCATCATCATGATCTTACACTGATATGACGAGCGTCAGCTCGTCATATCAGTCGACATCAATTACCGAGGTTGAGTCATCAACCTCGGTAATTGATGTCAACGTTCATTTTTTTGACACTGAAAATTCTCGGACGTTATAACTTATAATACATCGGTTGGTATTTAAATAAACAAATATAAAATCTAAATTGAGTTTTTAGCATTTTTAATTTCAAGATCACGATTGGTGCGGCTATTCGAAAATCGCACCCGTAAACAAGAAATAATGTTTTTTTGAAGTGAAAACTTCTTTAGCGGCTTTGTACACTTTTTTGTATTGGGTAAAAAATGTTAAATTCGCGTCAGGACACGTGGCCTGATTGAAAATTCGTAAGACGGATGACGCCGGCGCGGCGTAGGAGAGGAAGTATCCCCCTCTCTTTCTACGGCCGGCGCGGCGAAAATATATGCCTGCTGTTTCGTTTAGGCGGCGCAGGGCGCTTGCGCGAATGTTCCAAAGCCTTAGTTTTACAGAATATATAAAAAAATATTCTAAAATGTTTAAGAAAGTGTGCATATTAGCAAAATCAAATTTCATTGTCAAATTAAAAACTCTAACAATAAAATTAAAGCCACTTGGGACATTATAAACCGTGAAACAGGTAAATTTAAACCACGGGACAATACTTTCACTCTGAAAGTTAATAACACCCTTGTCAATTCGGATTTAAATATTGCTAATATTTTTGATGACTATTTTGTAAATATACCAGTGGTAACAACTTCAAATATAGATTCATCACCAGAAGCTGCACAATCTTTACTCAAAAAACATGTACCAAAATCTAATCTGTCTTTTCAATTTGAATACGTTGATTCTATGAATATTATAAAAACATTCAAATCACTTAAAATGAAAAACACTAGTGTTTTGTGGGGCATAAGTATTAAGATAATTAAGAATATTATATTTTCTATTGCGCCCTATCTTGCAGACATTTTTAATTACTGTATAAATAAGGGTATCTTTCCAGAACTTATGAAATTCAGTAAGGTTATACCTTTATTTAAATCAGGAAACAAAGAAGACCCTAGTAACTATAGGCCAATTTCAATATTACCAGTACTAAGTAATATTTATGAAAAACTTATACTCGAACAATTAATGGCATACTTTAACTCAAACAAGCTTCTACATAAGAAACAATATGGTTTTACAAAGGGTCGTTCCACTACTGACGCAGGTGTTGCTTTAATAAAACGTATATTCGATGCCTGGGAGAAGTCTCAGAACGCTCTTGGAGTTTTTTGCGACTTATCCAAGGCTTTCGATTGCGTTGAGCACAGGACTCTGGTGATGAAGTTACACTACTATGGTCTTAATGATTTTGCACTTAAATTGATAGAGTCGTATCTCAGTTCTAGGACACAAACTGTCGTTATCAATGGAACTAAATCATCTGGATCTCTTGTAAAAATGGGAGTTCCGCAAGGGTCAATCCTCGGGCCCTTCCTATTTTTAATTTATATTAACGACTTGCCATTCTTTGTGGAGAACTTCTGTAAAATTGTTTTATTTGCAGATGATACTTCACTCATTTTTAATGTTACTAGGTGTAAGAATAATTATGATGATGTAAACAATGCTCTAGCAAAAATACTCAGTTGGTTTACTGTTAATAATCTACAGCTTAATGCAAAAAAACAAAATGTATTAAATTTACACTACCTAATGTTAAAACTGAACCAACTGATATTAGAATAAACGGTGATAAATTAGATTTGGTAGACTCAACAGTCTTCTTAGGTATAACACTTGACTCAAAACTTCAATGGAATCCTCATATATCGAAATTGTCCGGTAAACTCAGTTCTGCTGCTTATGCTATCAGAAAAATTAGACAATTAACAGACGTTGAAACTGCTAGAACAGTTTACTTTAGCTATTTTCATAGTGTCATGTCGTATGGTGTCTTACTGTGGGCTACAGCAGCTGATGTTGAATCTATATTTATTTTGCAGAAACGAGCAATAAGAACTATTTATAGACTAGGTTCCCGAACTACTTTTTTTATTTTTTTATTTATACTTAGCTCGGCAAATGACTCCATCCCACCTGATGTTAAATGGAAATGAAGTCCAGACGCGAAGACAACTGATGCAGCGTGGAAACAAACGTAGCATCAGTTAACTTCACTCTGCCGGCCCACAAGGTGCTTCTTCACGCCTCTCTTGAAGGACCCCATATCATAGGAAGGAGGGAAAACGTGTGCTGGTAGACTATTCCATCTTTTGGAGGTGCGACAAAGAAACGAGTCACTAAATTTCTTTGTGCGTGATGGGATACTTGAGACAGTGAAACGGTGACTCCGAAGAAATATTTTTAAAGAAATTGGTGTTCTTACAGTTGCATCTCAGTTTATTTATAATTGCATAGTTTTTGTGCGTTGCAACATCAACTCTTTTACTAAACACGGTGATGTACACAATTTCAATAATAGAAATAAGAAAAAACTTGTAATGCCACTGTTCAGGTTGCAAAAGGTTCTTGGCTCTTTCTTGGGGCAAGGTATACACTACTATAATAAAATACCTAGTACTGTACAAGATTTACCTTTAGATAAGTTTAAAACACATGTAAAATCTTCTTTACTTAAGAAAGGTTATTATACAGTCAAAGAATATTTAGATGACAAAACGGCTTGGTTATAATAAAAAAATAAAACTACTCTTTATTTTATTTTATTGGGATCAATAATTACTTTAAAAATATCTTAGCGCTGATATGATAGCCTTTATCAGCTATGTCCTACAGTTTACAAATAATATTTATGTTACGTTAAACTTTTCATTAGGTTTTTATTTAGAGTATCTTGAGTGTGTCATGCTCTCTTTAGTGTCTCTGCGGTGGTGGCGTGTGCGTCGGGTCGTTACATTCCCTAAGATATGGTTGAGTGAAGCGATGGCTGATTCATATGTCATACTCGTGAACGGGTACCGCCTGTGGAGGCTGGTCTGCTCTTGCATACTATTATTTTTATTATTATTAACTATAGTTTAATTTTGTTTTTTTGTTTTTTTTTTTCTTAGACAATTTTTGACCTTTATTAGTGCTGTATGACATTGTGAAAATTTTAACTGGTTTCTGATGTTTTGCAAATGTAGATATTATTATATTTTCTCTTTTGTTTTTTTTAATATGTGTGATTGTCCTTTATATTTTGTGTTTTTATTTGTGATGGAAAGTGTCCTTTTATGATTTTCCAATATTTTTGACGCTGTAAGGGAGAAAGGAGCTGGACACTTGCTGAGTTTCTTGCCGGTTCTTCTCAGTACACGATCTCCCGCCCAGAGTAGACTTACGAACCGATGGCATAATGACGTTTATAAGAGCTATTTGTAGCCTAAACTGAATAAATGATTTTGAATTTTGAATTTTGAATTTTGTTCGAGTGCTTTTTAATGTAATAATATAATATGTAATATATAAATTGTCATGTTTGTGTACGATAGCGCAATAAATAAATATTGAATTCTACCACATAAATGATAGTACTTTTATACTGATAATTGAAGCAATTTGTGCAAAATTATTCCTTAACCATTCCAAAATATCAAAAATGCACAACGTTAATATTCAAGTTTTCACTTCTGCCGGCACTCCCGGAGTGCAACCCGTCGTTTTTTTAATTTTCTTTAGTAATGTCTTGGCTTTCTTTTTAACCTGATGTAAAGTGGTAAAAATATAGCCGAAATTGGAAGCGAACTTTATCCGGAATCCTCAACTACTGCATTAAATAATTAAAATATACTGCCAGAGCGCTGTGTGTCTCGGCGATGCGAACAAGCACCGTCCCATAGTACATAAGGCTGCGACGTCAGCGGAGGCCCCAAGTGCATTTAACTGATATAATATTTCACTATGTGCCTACCGGTTATAACGTGCTATCGTGGACTTTACTGAAAATCCACCGAAAGGCCTTTATCAAAAACAGATTGATGGTACCTAACGCTGTTGTTTTGTTTTCAATAATGATTTGGAATATAGATTTGATTGATTCAAATTATCATATTATTATATATTATTATCCCGTATGTAGAATGCGCTTCCCGCACACGTGTTTCCCTCCTCTTTCTCTCCCGCGTTATTTAAGCGGGGCGTGAAAAAGCATTTATGCAGGCCGCCATAGTGTGAGCGTTCGGCATAGCGGGGTAGCGCTGTGATGAACGCTTTCACTTCTTGGTCTTCACTGGCTGCTTTCCATCAGGCAGGGTGAGGCCATATTGGCGTGCCACAATTTAAAAAAAATCCTTATACAATTACTACTGCTTAATAAAACTACCTGAAACTGTTATATTGAGGCAGCGGTGATAATGAATAGTTCACGCATAAATCTTTCTCATTTCTGTTGTTATACAGGGTCACTTTTTTATCACCGTCCAAACCTACTGAGATGACTCCCGTGGTACAAACGAACAACTCTTACAATTGGACCAACTCCTTAGCTCGAAAATAAAATTCAGCTGTTCCATACAAAACATCAATATTCATTCGAATTGTGACCATATGACCAAAAAGATGGTTTGGACGGTGATAAAAAGTCACCTGTATAAATAATTCAAAAAATCTAAACAGGAACAATAAGAAGAAACACATTTAAAAACAGAAATTTAATACCTTATTTATATTTAATTTATTTACTATCAATTTGTTTTAAAACGCGAATGTAAAGTATATGAAGTCATATTTTTGAATATTCATACAGCCTTTTTTATGACAAGAAAACACACAAATCGGTAGGTAGATATAAAACAAATTTTCTAATTTTAAAACACATCGTAGTAGCTTAATTTTGTGGGGATTATATTAATTTTGCGGAATTAACACTACATATTATTTAAATTACATTTTTTTGGGATTATATATGTGGAATCTGGCCACCGAGACTAGATTGAAAATGTTTCAAAACACCAGAATCGAGGACATTATTGCCACATGGGACTCTAAATGTGTTATTAAAGTGAATTCGCAAATCTTGCTTCGTTTGTTGTCAAAAACTTGTTCCACAACAGAGTGCTAGCTAGCCGGAATACTCGTATTTTCCTTCGTACAACTGAACAGAGACTTATACTAAGTACACTTTCAGTCAAACTTTTGTCAAAGGGAAAATTTTGTACATTTGACCTCGCTGCGCGCTGTACGGCCCGGCGCTGATGAAAAGAGATTATGCCAGCGTTTCGTGTTGCTTACTAATGTTGTACGTTTAGGAGCAAAGTTTAATTGTTGCGAGTCTGTGATAATTTATGAGAACTCTTTCAATGGAGTCTTCGTGCGCGCGAAGCGTAACTCTTTTGTGAAATGTTTCATGTAAGTATCCAATTTCGGGTTTTTGTTTGTATGTGGCGAACGGCTTGCGACTTCGTCTGTTCAACACCATTATCTAGTAACGTTCGATGATGAAATTAAAAAATACAAAGCTTTTTATACATTATAAAAAACCCACCTGTCAAAGTTTAAGTTTGTAGGCTAAATAACTATATCCTGAGATTTAGGGATTAGTGTAAATTCTAAATTGCATCAAAGTGATCAGATGAATCAAACTCTCACTTGGCTTGGCACTCTAAGTACAGACACCTATCCAAAACTGTCAAATTACGTCAATAATAATAATAATAATAAAGGGCCTGATTCAGAAGGCAGTTTTCCTCGATACGGCACGCATTGTGTAAAGGTTCCTGTCTCTGGAGCCCTAATCACCGGTAGTTTGGACCCTGGTCCCGATGCCGGCGGACTCCTATTTTTTTATATTTTTAAATGTTTGTTTTGTTTTTAGAAAATATTTAAAAATGTAAATAAATATGTAAAAATAAATAGAGAGATAATAATAATAATAAAATAATAAACTTTCCTACACTCACACCAGTTATCTAGCCCAAGAGAAGCTTCGTTATGAAACTCGTTAAATGGTTACTAGACAACGGATAAAAATACTTAAAATACTTAAATACATAGAACACACCCAGACCCAAGAGAATTTACAAAAACAATAATTTCTAAATTGACCCGACCGGGGATCGAATTTAGGACCTCAGAGATGGCGACAACATGAAAACCGGTGTACAAACCACTCGACCAAGGAATAAATGAAAATTAAAAAAAAAATCAAAATTCAAAATCATTTATTCAGTTTAGGCTACAAATAGCTCTTATAAACGTCATTATGCCATCGGTTCGTAAGTCTATCTACCCTGGGCGGGAGATCTTGTACTGAGAAGAACCGGCAAGAAACCCAGCCCTTGGAAAATGCCCTATCATAAAAGGACACTTTCCATCACAAATAAAAATACAAAATATAAAGGACAATCACAACATGTAAAAAAGAGTTATTCATCAACTCGCACACTTTAAACTCGCACAGATGTGCGAGATGGCACCTTTTGATTTTACCTATTATTTGTGTCGTCAACTCGCACATACGTACAAAGTACAGTCGATTATTAAATTGAAAACAAAATTTATTTATTTATTTATTTATTTGAATTAGGTACGCAGACAGATTACAGTCAATTACACAGCCATGAGAATTTAACAATATAGTAAGACTAGACTGTAATTCACTAATTGCATACACATCATGATTCGAGTACTACCAATTATTATGCTACTTTAAAATAAAACAATTATAAAATGCAATTACAAAATATAAAACAGAAAAAAAAATTACAATCAAAATAATAAAATGAAATAAATTAACATTCAAAAACTTAATGTAACTTGAAAATAACTAACTGTTTGATACTCAAAATAAGATTGCGGCGGGGGCGCCATGCCGGCCTGCGCTGCGACTCCGCAAGATATATTTCTGGATAATTGCATAAATGACTGTTTCTTTTACTTTTCAAGAAGTTTGTGGCGAAAAGCTGACCAAATAGGTATCGCGAAATCTGCACTGGCTCGAAAACACATAAAAATGTGTACTGTTTTGGCATATATACCCAGGGAATATTTGACAGTGGTTGGTTAATATTAAGTCGTTATGTCCAAATGATGAAAGAATTGTTAAATTTACTGATTATTTCGTAGATACATGGTTGAAATAAAATTCATTGTTTGTTGTTTACCAAAAAGTATTTCACATTTTTGTCTTTATTATAAGAAGATGATTATTATCAAACGTTGTATTTAAAAAGGTCTAACATCACAACAAAAAAAAGAAACATGATATCGATGAGCATATCAATACCACAAAGAATTTGTGTGGAACTATGTATCCAGCAGCTTGTTGTTTGATAAAATATGCCTGATGTATGATTTTAACATTTAAAAATTTAGATTTTTGAAGACTCATTTTGCTCTATTATATACCAATATTTGTAATTTTATATTATTATATTATATTTTAGACTTTCGCGTTGGGTTTTTGGGTTTTCCATAATTGATGTTTTGTATTTATAATTTTATATGATTACATTATAATGCTGTTTGATGTTGATTTATAACTTAAATTATAAACAAACAATTTTAACCTGTGATTTTTAAAGTAAAATTTTAACTTTTTAGAAAAAAATAGTAAATAATTTTGTGATATCGTTGATTAATATTAGGTATTAGTAGTTATATAATTTTATGTTTATTAGTAGGTAAGTTTAGTTAAAATATAACACCACATTGACTGACTATCCACCCCCCCTCCTTTCCCTACATGGAAGTCGCTGCTTGGTGCTGGCTGGCCGGCTCCGCTGGGTCTCCCTCACGAGTCTCACCCGCCCTGCCTGCTTTGTAAAGAGGACACAATATGTACCTACACTAATTAACCCCGCCCGTGATTGATGATTTATATTTCAATTTTGAGCTTTGATTTTTATATTTAAATTATACTTTTTTATAAGTATCTATGTGATATTGTTGATATATATTACGAAGTAAGTTTTACACGTATGTTACGTTCATTTTTTATTTTATTTAGTTAAGAAGAAGCCAAATGCTTGCGTGATATTATTGATTATAATACTTTTAATATTTTTTTGTAAACCTTTTTATAATTGACTGTACATGACTACCTCAGATTTTAACTGTTGTGCGAGTTGACGACACAAATAATAGGTAAAATCAAGAGGTGCCATCTCGCACACCTGTGCGAGTTTAAAGTGTGCGAGTTGACAAACAAAAAAAAGAAAAAAATTAAAAATTAAAAATTTAAGTTTGCAAAAACATCATTTACCAGTTTAATTTTTTACAATGTCATACAGTACTAGTAAAAGTCAAAACCTGTCTAAGAAAAAACAAAGTTAAACTATTGTTAATAATTATAAAAATAAGACAAGCACGCAAGAGCAAACCAGCCTCTACAGGCGGCACCCGTTCACGAGTATGACATATGAATCAGACAATGTTCAACCATATATCATATACACATAAAGTTCAAAGTCTATAGAGGAAATTTGACTGTTTGTGGGTGTACTCATACAAGGTGAACATTAAGGTATCATTTAAACACTACTCAAAAGAAGGAAAATAAAAATATATCTTTCCAGCCATGTAGTCCTAAAAGCCACTTATATCAAACATCAATTTGACTGTCATTTGTCACAGAGCGCCTTAATCAGTCTCCGGGACGATCTCTTGCGGGATAACTAATGGATTTGGTAATTTGTGGCGTTTCCTCAAAGGGATGAGTGAAAAAATACATGTGATTCAGAATGCACAGCAAAAACTTGATAGTTTTTTGCTTCCTAGGTAAGACGAATGTTGGCTCATAAATATTTTGATTCGCGTATGTGTTTTGTGTTAT
The DNA here is from genome assembly GCA_947562085.1 of Eudonia lacustrata. NCBI lineage: Eukaryota > Metazoa > Arthropoda > Insecta > Lepidoptera > Crambidae > Eudonia > Eudonia lacustrata. The sequence continues at coordinate 11,413,383 of OX387318.1, read as the reverse complement.
AATGATGTGGCTGCGTGGCAAAGCGCTCAGCCCGATAACCGACGGTCCCGGGTTCAAATTACTGGTTGAGTAAAGTGTGTTTCGGATTTTTCGATGCATAGCCCGGGTTTGTGATCACCAACCCGCATTTGGCTAGGTACTTCATCGATTCACACTACGACTGGTTCGCACCACGGTGTGAATCGAAGTAGGACGCTTTTTGAATTGACTGTTTCGAACCATGGTATGAATCGGCGAATGTCTTTTTCGTACTTCAGCGATTCGCACCAACAACGGTGCAAACCACCAAATTATATTTTTGACTTCGCGGATTCGAACCAACGAAATTTTATCATTATTTAACAGTCATGCACAAAGGTGTTAATACGAATTTATTTATTTGTTCAGTATAGGACAGGCCTATTGGCTAGCGTGGTGACCATCAATTGTAGTGATTTTATTATTATTTATAGGCTTACAACATTTGCTAACATAAATACTTATTTTTATTTAATCTTACAAACTAAGTAACATAATGTTGCAAACACTTATAGTAATGACTTAATTTCAATGATGGAGGCCTTTGCCCAACAGTGGGACAGGCATAGGCTATTTACTATTAATACATGTGTTTTAATGGTGTTTTTTGTATAAAAAAAAAAAGTTAAAAATAAAGTTACGTACTAACGTGCGCCTTAATTTACAGGATTTTAGTATTGGCACACATTGGGTAGAAACAATCAATAAATAATAATTATAATAGGTATCTAATAGCCGATATTGATTGTTCCGATTTCGGTCACTTCGCATAGTCGGAACGTCATCTAGCGAGCACACTGAGAGCATGTGATTTTACTATCAACATAATTGAAATTTAATTTGAAAAAATAATTAGAAAAATACCACGAGTGGGCTTCAAACCCGCTGACAATCCGGGTCAGGTCCGCTTCCGATTACGCTATCTTGGCTATGTCCATCCCGCTGAAATTTAACAACACTCTCTATTCTTACTTTGCGAGCCAAAATTAAATTATAAGTTGAACCTTATTCAATGTCAACAGAGGTTGGATAAAATAACCCGGTCCGTCAGAGGGGGCGGGTTCAAATCCCACTTAAGGATTTTTTCAAATTATAATTTGTTCGCAAATAAATTTGCATAAAGTATTTAATTAATTGACGAGGGTTAAAAATACACACACGTGATAAATTATAAAACGAAACAAAGAAATTAGTGACTGCTAAGATGGCGGCTGATCAAGGAGAACGGAAAATAAAACATATTGTGCCGACCCGTAATAAAATTAAAAAATTATGTTAACAAAGTTTTTTTTCAAGCCACGAAATAGGTCTTTGACATGGCTTGTTTTATGATTGCAATCTACTGATAACAGCGGGGTAGCACGCTTTCCCAAGCATAAAGGATATTCGAGATTTTTTTTCTATTACTTTTGCGATTGCTGCTTTGATAACGTTGGGCGCTGAGCAAAAGGTTCTCACAAAACACGATTTATGTTAATGTAGTAATGTTAGCTAAAGGATGAACCGATCCAGTTGCGCAGCTGACGTGTGTATGCTTGTGTGCTCAAGTCCGGTGATGCTGAAAATGCCGTTTGAAGCAATCAGCAAACTCTGATCATAGTCTTTACGTTGTTACCAAATTAGCCTCCTAATCAAAACGAAAGTACTGGAAACATAGCCAAAATTATTCCTCAGGTCGGCAACATGCGACTTATATTTAAATCGATTCAATCGATTATAAACGATATAAATTACATGTAGCAAGAATGCCACATGTAATTAATATTTCGCGTTTGGGTTTTTTTTTTCATTGGCCGGGATTGCAATCACCCCCGCATTCGGCAAATAGGTACCTATCAATTGTAGCGATATTGTATGTCATTTAATAAAGGTCTTTAACCTTTTCACCGCCCAACTATCCTGCACGTGATGTCCCGCTGTACGCCAACGTATAAATGTATTTTAATAAAGTAGGTACAAAGAAGAACTTCTATAGAAGTGCTGGCGTGGACGGCACAAAAATCTCGAACTTCTATAGAATTTGTTGGCAGTAAAAAGGTTAATCGATCAGTGGTAGAACAGTGTAAAGGCTTTTCATATTACACGATATATTTGAAAAGTGTTTCAATTTTATGTTGTTTATGTCAACAGAAGAGGCATAAATAATAAAGCGTTCGTGAGGCGTTAGTCCTCCTTTGCGCACGCTAGATTAATCTGGACTTCAAAAGCCGTGTGGGCTTGTAACGCCGCATCGCAGGTCCGCTAGGCTTTCAGAATTAACTACGTGTTGAACACTACTGACTGCCTGTGGATTTGCTTTAAACTTTTTTAATTATTTTTTTTTAGCTGAGGGGCTATCGGGGAAGCGGCAAGATCAATTGAACATGCGGTATGCTACGGCGTCCTAAGTCGTAGTCAACGTTAATAGGAAGAAATCAATAAAAACAAAAATTGCGCGCTGCGCCGCCAACAGCTAATTCAAATTCAGAATCATTTATTCAGTTTAGGCTACAAATAGCTCTTATTGAAAGTCACTATGCCATCGGTGCGTAAGTCTACTCTGGGCGAGAGACCTTGTACTGAGAAGAACCGGCAAGAAACTCAACAAGTGTCAAGCTCTTTTCTCCTTTACAGCGTCAAAAATATTGGAAGATGCCCTATTATAAAACGACACTTTCCATCACAAATAAACACACAAAAAGTAAAGGACAATCACAACACAAAAAACAACAAAATTAAAAAAATATTTACTCGTATCTAAGTTTGAAAAATTAAATCAGCTAGGAGGTCCCTAAAGTGAAAAATAATGTAATAGGAAAATATAATGATTCTTAATATACACATTTCACTTTGTCCACTTTTCATACTTTTAGAACCAACCTACACGCCTTTCATAATTACACTATCGTTATGTTTTTGAACCCTTACTCTCCATGTGACCACAGACCCTGTAAAGGATACGATGATATAAATATGTGTCAAATAAACGAGAGTAGATCCATATAAAGTGTTTCACTTTAATGTGTAGTTTGCGCATACATTTTAGAAAACTGTACGCTTGTTCTTCTTTGAACGATAAGCTTTTAAATAGTTTTAATATAACTCTTTATAACTCTCCATACCTTTTATACGTCCCTTTATAAATAGGGTAGTACACTTACCCTCTCGTATAAAAGGAGATCGTAAACTAATCTAGCTTTATCAAGTAAAAAAGGATTTACTTCAACTTCATGTTTGAATCCTATTATCCTAACTTCGGAATGCTTCGGATATAACCTTAGCATCAGTGCGCATTAGCTTATATAAAGTTGTCGCGCATATCACAACAGCATCTATTCTCGTCTTAACTCAATGCTTACAAAATTTTCATCTGATGTACGTAATTACTTGTAAAATATTTAAGGTTTACTTTAAATCCCGCAAGCGTTTGCCTTTTAGGAAAATATATTAATACGCCATTAACACATTAATAACAATCCTTTTAACCCCAGTAAGCTAATATGTTTGTGTTAGGCATGGTTTTAAGCAACTTTTGCAAAGGCCGGTCTTCGGATGGGTGACCAAAATAATCATCTTGAGCTGCCCGTTTTTCGGAAGGCACGTAAAGGCGTTGGTCCCTGCTGCATTAGCAGACATTAACAACCACTAGTTCGCACTGGGCCCGCAAGGTGGTTTATGGCCCGTTCTTCCTATCTATCCATGGGGAAGGCTCATGCCCCAGCAGTGGGGACATAATATGAGCTGGTGAAGATGATGAGGCATGGGTTCACGTAAGTAGTCTAACCGATCTATGAAGATTAGACCACGATTTCTCGCATGAAACAACGGCCGATGGTACAAACTTACTATTCATGGCTTTATGTAGGATGTCCCTAGGGCTAGCCTAGGCTAGTCTAGCTAGGCTAGCTTCTAGACAAATATTAAGACTACACTTTTTTATAAAGGTATTTCTGATCAATATGAGAAGTATTATAACAATCGGTCAAGTATTAACCGAAAAATCAATGTTTTTCAAATATTTACTTTGGAGCACCCTGCACCTTTTAAGTAACATTAAATGCACATAGCATTTTGTTTCATGTTCAATTAACTACTCCTGAAGCTGCAATTTTGATACCCAACACACGCACACACCTATTTTTAGCATTGACCTGCGTGTGTCATGTAACTTAATTTGTCACTCATGTTGTCATTGTCAATGATTGATACAGTATGTTACTATTTGTTGTCGTATAGTCGCTTTTTCTTGTTGTTGTTTTTTAAAAGATTTATTTAAAAAATACCTTACAGTATCTCTGAGAAGTATCGACACACGGGTTTTCAATATTTTCTCCAGGGTGTAAAGTCAATATGCGTATAGAGTGCTTTATTTCAGTACGCAGTAGCTACAGCTAGCTACTTCTTTGTACAGAACTCAGCGCCACTTGAATCTCGATTGTTTTGTAAGCGAAGTAAATGGTGCCGGCTCAAAAGATAAATTTTGCCTATTATTTATGCTGTCGCCAGGATAAACCTTAGCATTTACGGCAACAACTCAACTGATAACCGCACCGCTTTCAACTCGACATTAGCAATTTATGGACACGTATAAATAACCAAGAAATTATAAGAGAGAGTTTTTACCCAAGAGGCCATAGTGTTTATTTTTTCATTCTTTCATATTTTTTTGAGAAAATACTAAAAACATTGAAGAAAGTGCTGGAGCACGTGCTTAATTTACGATTAAGATAGATGAAAAATAACTTTGACTAAAGAATGATGAAAAGGAACAATGATAAAAAACTCGACTGCTAAAACAACTATGTAAAAACAATTATATACTCGCATTACCGGGCTAACATAAAAATAACAGCAAAGAGAAAAAACTGAAAAGAAAAAAACAAGCTCTACGATCCCAGAATAAAATTTGAGCAATGTTGAATGCAACGTGAAATATTTCGTTGTCCGATACCTATACTTAAATAATAAAATCTATAATAAATGAGTATTTATATATACATTGAATATTGATAGTTGTCGTAGACGGGGACAATCATCAACCAAGTGGCCGTGGCTAGCTCAATTAAATCCGCACTCTCTTTGGTTGGTGATTGTCCCCGCCTGCCTTTAGTCAGGTTTTTTGTTATATTTTAATAATTTGGTTTATTTCAAACTTTTTACTTTTTTTTATTAAGTATAATTCCGGCTTTTTTATAGCCTATGTTACTCCCACAGTCAAAACAAATCTAACACCTCATATGTCCACCATGCCGTTTGGGCTGTAGGGCGTGCCAAAGAAATAGACATACATACATACATAGATACATACATACATACATACACTCGAAAAACATAACCCTTCTTCTGACGCAGTCGGGTAAAAAGGCCAAGTGGCCTTCGTTTTACCTCGTATCCTCATCTTAATGATAATAAGACCGAAGGTGGAAGCGCACGTCACCCGAAATCCTCTACCACTGAGAAACTGGCTATCTTATCTAACTGTCGGAACACACCAATATTACTAACATTGATGTTATAGCGAGATGTTTAGATAAGATGGTAGTAGCGAGCCAGACGCAAGTCCTATCACCAACTAAACCCAGTACAAAAATTTATGTATTTTGAGTTTAGGTCAGATAGGACTCGAACCACGACCATTCACGTTCCGGGTGACAGCTCTGAGCACTGCGTAACAGAAATCAATGTATCGGAACGAGTAGCTGTCGCTCGGACCGACACGGCGCGCGAGAAATTTACACAAAAAAAATCCTAATTTCATTTTTAAAATCCTTTTACAAAAGAGGTAAATTACCAACTTTTTTTAATCGATAAAAGTTGGAAGATTCAGAGTTGATAGCGATTAATCAATAAATGAGCCGTACCCCAATTATTAACATTGATTAATCGAAAAAAAAAATTCTGCGAGCTGTGTGTTAAGAAACTTTTTGTTTATAGAAATTCGCTGTGAAGTAGATACTTACTATATTCTATAATGATATTGATTGTCACCAGCTCATTTTGATGCCCCCTGCTGGAGAACGAGTCTTGCCTATGGATAAAAATACCACAGAGAGAACTGGCTATAACCAACTACTCGGGTCCAGTGAGGATTTGCTGTTGCTAACGACTGCAAACGCCGAAACCAACAGCTTTACGTGCCTTCCGAATCACGGAGAAGCTCTTGATGATATAATTTTGGTCACCCACCTGATGATCGATCCTCGAGCTCCTATTATATACATGTTACAATTATAGCCCAATTCTTGATCATCGACCCATAATCGTTTCACTGCTGAGCTCAAGCGTTCCCTTAAAGATAATAGCACAGGGGAAGATTAGGACATTACTCTGTCCTTCATGAGACCGCCATTATACGACTGCAATTTGCGGATAGATGACCAGACATTTTGTTGAATGAAGCATTGTGAGAAGAAATTGTGAAAAAAAGTGACGTGCTTGTGTGTGTGTGTGTTGCCTTTTACTTAGTTTGTTTTTTAATTCCTTATTTCTTTGACTTCTTTCTCTTTTTTGTTACTTTAATATTTAAGTTTTCTATTGGTGTATTAAGTAGTTTTCGTACTATTTTCATAAATAGGTAAATAAACTGGGTCTAACCAAGCCAGAACACCGGTCTCTCAGACCCAAAGCTCCCGGATTCTATTCCCGGCGGAGAGTTCATTGTACTAGGTTTGGCTTGTGGTAGGGCCTGTTTTAAGGTCAGTTACTTAAGGATACTACCATCTTATCTATATGTCTTCATATATTATAACAACGTTGGTAGCATTGTTGTGTTTCGTCAGTAGAGAAAAGATACAGTAACTTCCTAAGCGATTGAGGATTCCGGAAGTATGTGCATTTTCATCTTTGACTTTACTGCCCCTTACTATCAGGTAAAACGATAGCCAAGCGTTTCCCAATTCCCATCACATCAACAGGTCAATATATTTCCCCACTGCTGGGGCTTGGGCTGTCCCTATGTTGCTAAAGTACGATGTACAATAGAAAAGTTCAATTATTCATATTTAATAATTAAACGAACTTACCTTGTGAAGTTCGATTATAATTATACGAGTATCACGAAGAAGATGATTACCAGTTAACATGCAGCAGTACGTAGTCTGATGCAGTCCTTGTCACATATTTCAAAGCTACTAAAGAAAAAAAAAATATCTCTGTCTCACTCCCTGCCGCCCTACACAGCCGGTCGTCAGACGGCCGCCATTAATTTTAGAGGTAACTGAAATCAAATTTTTCAAAGGGGTAAGGAAGGAGAATGTATTCGAAGTTGGGTTGGGTGGGAGTATGGTAATCATCTTCTTCGTGATACTCGTATAATTATAATCGAACTTCACAAGGTAAGTTCGTTTAATTATTAATTATACTTCGTATCTCTTCGAAGATGATTACCAGTTAACATGCAGATGTTTAGAGCTTCAAAAGAAAAATTTGATTTGTTACATGAAGAGTTCTTATGAAATCTTTGCAGACTGCCTATAATACATAGGAAAACACTCCTTATAACAACAACATTTTAAGCAGATAACAAAAAGTGATTTATACATTATTTAAAGAAAACGATACGCATCTAACTTTTCTAGTATTATTATTGTAAAAATGTACACAAATTTATGTTTTATGTATTAAAGAAAAGAAAAAGAATTGCTAATTTGTTATTGTCTACAGATGTACTGATATCTCGATTATAATATTTACGGGAAATCTTGCCCGCAGTCTTAAGACCCACGGTTAATCCCGAAGTGGCGCGCGGCCGAGGTGGCCGCGTGTGCTGCGTGCACTAAACAGACCTGTATACCATATATATTCCACTTTTATGCTAATTGTACTTTTTCTCAACTCTCATCATTCTAATATTTAAAGTTTTGTTCGTTTTGACTGTAACGCCTGTGCTGGACATATATTGGGATTTTCTTTAATTGAAGGAAGTCGACAAGTGGTTGGTAGGCGCTGGGTCTGTATGTTTTAATTAGATCAATGGTTTTTATTGATATGTAATACTTTTTAACAAGACATATGTTTAAATTTTTCATTAAACTTTGCATTCGCTGAGCAGATGCAATTGCAAGTAATGTAATTATTTTAAGTGATCTGATAAATCACAAAAACTTAAATTATCAAATGGGTAAACATCACTTTAATAATAGGACATAAGATTTGGGTTCCATGTATCATGATATTTTGGCTTAGGAGATCTTTACTCGGAAACGCCCTTTAACAGTCTAGTAATCATACCATGTGAGGATACTGAAGTGTTTAAACTATGGTTGATCTTGCCGTATCCACTAGCTCTTGATATTAAATGTTGTGTAAAATATATATAAATATACTTATCACAATAATTGTAATAATTAGCTTGGCAAAACTCCCGCCAAGTCTTTAAAGATGAGTTAAATTGATTCAACGTGGTTTCAGAAAAAGAAGCCATATAAAAAAAAAAGACAGATGGAGCTCCTCTTTTCAAAAGAGCTTGCCGGATAATAAAAGGAGGATATAGCAATGACGTATTTGGCTCAAATATAATTTCGTGAGAAACAAACCTTTTTTGATACTTAAGGTGCCACTGCTGACCAGTGTGGCACGACAACAATGCCTTCCGCTTCCAATTTAATTTTTGAATATTTTTTTGGAAATGAAGTGACACGGTAGGAATGCCAAAAAAGTAAGCAATGCACTGGCATTGCTTACTCTTTTCCTGTAACTGTACTGGTAAATTCATTAATTCGGATTGAGGATGAAGCTTCCATGAAGCGCATTTCTAGCATTTGTCATTTTATAAGCTGGTAAAAGGTCAAAGTTCGGCTAGCGAAATGTTCTTATGATTGGTATAAGCGCATATCCAGCAAGTTGCCATTCGGTATCAACATTTAACTGACGTGACGCACGATCGACACGATCAATCCGAATAAGTATATTAGACATAAATATGAGAAGTAAATGTTTCTAATGCATGGATATCAGCTTTTAATTCAAGTTGACCATATCATATTTGTTTTTTCGAATCAGAAAGAAACTACTTTCTACTTGTTATTATTGGAATAATAAAAACTAAATATTTTTCCCACTTCAACAATTTTGTGTAAACCCAGCCATAAGGAACTGCTGGGCGTGCTAAGGTCAGAAGTTCAATAAATTCAGAAAGTTATCATAAAGTAAATTTGTATTGAGCAACTTAATAACCTTATCCTTTATTCAAGATTAATTTTATCTGTTAAAGATTTTGTAGAATAAAAAAAATGCACAATATGCTAGGCACTATCTGACACAATACAGGCCTTAGAAGCACATAATAGATATAGGATATTTACTCATGTGTTAGAAGTTTCGTGTAAACAAAATGGTGCAGTACACAAAACAAGTAAAGTACAAAAAAAGTAGTAAGATTAATTTGTGGAAAGAACGATCTTCAATATTCATACATGCTAAAAAGTAAGTATATTGTTCTATTGTTGCCATGTTAGTCATTTTGATCCATGAGTTTCAAAACCGTACGGTCTTGCTCATCACTCATTGCTCATGGCTCATAAAACTCATTGAAAATCTTCAATTTTAAAGTGTTCATGATTAACCTTTTAGATTTAATATAAGCTGTATTTGCCGTTCAGTTTAGAAACAGTAAAAATTGCTGAAATATATTAGTTTTGCACACGGACTGCAAGTTGAAGTAAAACTAGACTTAGTAAGATTAGAAATGCAACCGTCAATAATTTCGGCCTCTTTTAGTGTACAGCTCTTGTTTTGTAGTAGGTTGTATTCTATTGGATATCTATTAAAGAATTTTTGTTGCCATTGACCCAAGATAAAATTATAGGGTCGTTACTAACTAACTAACATTTAGGAACTAGGTACCTCTGAAGTAAAGTTCTCCTCCCACGATTTCGTTGCGTGGTCTTCGAGCTGTAGTTGTTTCGGTTGCAAAAAGCCAAAGCTGGAGCCGCCTGCTCCTTCTCGGTATGGGGCACGCTCGTGACTCGGTGGCTGATGCTTGCGGCGCCCCCTTTACGTTTAGAGTCGAGTCAAGTAGATAACTTTAAATGTTCCGCAAAATCGGAACTTAACAATTATGCATCTATTCTAGTGTTGAAACAAAAAAAATTAAACAAAAGGCAATTAAACATACATAGCATTATAGTATCTGTGTCATTCACAAAACGATATACGTGAAGTAAATACAAAATTATCCTCAACACGGTTTACGTGGAGTTTAGCAGACAATCCTCAACAATACTTACGTGGAGATCTGCAGACAATCCTCAACACGTTTAAAGTGGAGCTTAGCAGACAATCCTCAACACGATTTACGTGGAGCTTAGCAGATAATCCTCAACACGATTTACGTGGAGTTTAGCAGACAATCCTCAACACGACTTACGTGGAGATCTGCAGACAATCCTCAACACGATTAACGTGGAGTTTTGCAGACAATCCTCAACACGATTAACGTGGAGTTTTGCAGACAATCCTCAACACGATTAACGTGGAGCTTAGCAGATAATCCTCAACACGATTTACGTGGAGTTTAGCAGACATTTCTCAACACGACTTACGTGGAGATCTGCAGACAATCCTCAACACGATTAACGTGGAGTTTTGCAGACAATCCTCAACACGATTAACGTGGAGTTTTGCAGACAATCCTCAACACGATTTACGTGGAGTTTAGCAGACATTTCTCAACACGACTTACGTGGAGATCTGCAGACAATCCTCAACACGATTAACGTGGAGTTTTGCAGACAATCCTCAACACGATTAACGTGAAGTTCTGCAGACAATCCTCAACACGATTAACGTGGAGTTTAGCAGACAATCCTCAACACGACTTACGTGGAGATCTGCAAACAACCCTCAACACGACTTGCGTGGAGATCTGTGTATTATTCATTTCGTTTCGTTTCGTTTCGTTTCGTTTCGTTTCGTTTCGTTTCGTTTCGTTTCGTTTCGTTTCGTTTCGTTTCGTTTCGTTTCGTTTCGTTTCGTTTCGTTTCGTTTCGTTTCGTTTCGTTTCGTTTCGTTTCGTTTCGTTTCGTTTCGTTTCGTTTCGTTTCGTTTCGTTTCGTTTCGTTTCGTTTCGTTTCGTTTCGTTTCGTTTCGTTTCGTTTCGTTTCGTTTCGTTTCGTTTCGTTTCGTTTCGTTTCGTTTCGTTTCGTTTCGTTTCGTTTCGTTTCGTTTCGTTTCGTTTCGTTTCGTTTCGTTTCGTTTCGTTTCGTTTCGTTTCGTTTCGTTTCGTTTCGTTTCGTTTCGTTTCGTTTCGTTTCGTTTCGTTTCGTTTCGTTTCGTTTCGTTTCGTTTCGTTTCGTTTCGTTTCGTTTCGTTTCGTTTCGTTTCGTTTCGTTTCGTTTCGTTTCGTTTCGTTTCGTTTCGTTTCGTTTCATTTCATTTCATTTCTGTTATTTTATACCATAATTAAGTAGTCGTTTTAAATTTGTATAATTTATTGTATCCTAGATTCTAGGATCTAGGACCTAGAATACTGTTCACTGGTACAAAAGCCAACGCAATAATATACCTAGCATCAAGCAGAATTTGAATACGCTTAAAACAAAAGCCGTCGGGACATGATGGCGCCGGCCGGCGCGGCGCCTATGCACTGTTGGTGTCGCCGAGCGTGTGCATTGGCTTATTAGAAAATCTTTTAGCAAACAAAGGCATACTACTTACAGTGTGTTCCTTAACCGTTTTTAATGGGATGATTCGTTTTAAAGATTCACTTTTGGAGGTTAATATTTTTCTACGATGCACATGACGATAACGCCGTGATTTATTATTTTGTTCTAATGAACATAATCGTCGTCTCTCGACCGCTTTTTTCCACTCATAGTAGCACTAATGATCGCGATTGAAGTATTACTAACTATTAACAACACGAACGTGTGACTTAGACCGCACAAAAAAACGTAATGGCGGCCGTCTGGCGACCGGCTGTGTAGGGCGGCAGGGAGTGAGACAGAGATATTTTTTTTTCTTTAGTAGCTTTGAAATATGTGACAAGGACTGCATCAGACTACGTACTGCTGCATGTTAACTGGTAATCATCTTCGAAGAGATACGACGTATAATTCCATTGAGAAAGTAGTATCCGCGATCGTAAACCATAACGCACCAATAACTGAACCTCCGAGCTTCTCCTGTTACTAACCGAATAATCCTTAGCTATAACAATACGGGTTCTTGAGTGCGTAAGCCGTATCATCGAATTTTGGTTTTTCGAATACCTTTGAAAACGACTGCGAACGCCTTATTGAGTCGACGTCTTGTTACTGCGATGTTTCGTTTCATCGAAAAACTATACTGCGAACGATTTTACTGCGAAAATACCATACTGCGATGCCTTGTTATATCGACGTCTTGTTACTCTAATGTTTCGTTACATTGAAAAACTATACTGTGAACGATTTTACTACGAAAATATCATACTGCGAAGCCTTGTTGAATCGATGATACATACGGCTTTCGCACTCAATTAGGTAACCCGTAAAGTACATGGGAACGGAATGTAATATCATTTTCACAAATGCTTAATAGCATATATATAGCATAGCATAGCGGTCAGTGCAGCCGCCCGGATTGTGGAAGACCCAGATTCGATTCCTGGCTGGGTCGGGAAGGCGTTTAATTTTTTTACTGTATTTTATAAATTTTATAAATATTTAATTTAGCTTCAGTGCAGCAATTAGCACTTGAAAATAAAAAGTAAAAATTTACTATAGCGTTGTGTAATCAAATTTGTGGTATTTCATCTGCAAAGATGAATCTGCATAGCCATCGGTTGCAATTACTGTTGGATAGATGGCGCACTGTGCCGCTATTAGCACTCAAAAAATTAAAAAACAGTGACAAAATTCAGCGCTTACGTCAGCCTTCCCGGTAGCATAGCGGTCAGTGCAGCCGCCCGGATTGCGGAAGACCCAGGTTCGATTCCTGGCTGGGTCGGGTAGTCCTTTAATTTTTTCACTGTATTTTATACATTTTATAAATATTTAATGCTTAATAATTTTACGAATTTTTCGTCAACGACGGCTTTTAATCTAATAATTGCACAATGTCATATTGACACATTTTTAAATAAAATTACTGTCGAGGGTAACAGTCGAGGGTAACAGTTTCCCCCAGAAATATTAACCTGAAACAAGGCAGAGAAAGAATATCTGGATTTCGTACTCTTTTCACTGGAAGAGGTAATACCAAACTACAGTTTGGTGGTATAGCTGCCAGTATTTTCTAAAACTAGCAGCCCTAGAGAGTGCGTGTTCATAATAGCTTTAATCCTTGCTAAAAAGTTAAGGTGAAGGTTGTGAAAGGCGGAAGTTCTATACTCGTATTATTACAATTATCGCGATCCTAGCAATTGCACTTAGTATGCAAACTCTCACGGTATAATTTGTTAAGCAAGCTATCTAACTACTATGTGGGTAGCACATTTACTCCTTGACCTCAATCTAGCCCATATGACCATTCACGATCTAGATCGAACATATTTTTTAAGTTTTCTTTTAAGAGCGTTTACGCCGCACACTAGCGCCGCCAATGAAAAAAAAAACATATCTAGTAATATGTTATAGTTAAAAGTGGCCGTAACGTCTTATTTAACTAAACCATAACAAGTGAGGTGTTCATTAGGTGACGTAAACATGCTAAATTACTTCATTCAAATAGTTTGTTGAGCATAATTCGATTTTCTATCTCTAATTACTAGATATGTTTATTTTTTCATTAGTGGTGCTAGTGTGCGGCGTAAACGCTCTTAACAGAATAGCTATATTAATTTTCAATCGTGCTGATTATGTGATAATTATTAAACTGTAACAAAAATCACGCCATCAATTTGAATCGATTTTGCATAATCCTATGAACAATAATGTCAAAGTCAAGGTATTTTTTTTTAAATCAAATAAACTTAAGAAAAGTGCTTTTGAATGCGCACATCAATCAATTGTAATTTTTTATCCTTATTTCTATTTTAAAATCACTGTTCTGTTCAGCATGTGTGAGTACACAATTGTTTTGTATGATATAAAGTGTATGCCGAGAATCTTGCGGGGCCATTACAAATAGTATTATAACAAATCGCTTCAAATGGTATAATTCCATCACAGTGGAAATCGGCACACCTGACTCCCATTCACAAAGGTAGTGATACAAATGTTGTTTCCAACTATAGGCATGTATCTATTCTTTCTTCCTGCATTGGGCAAAGTCTTAGAATCCAAAGTGTGGCAAAAAATGTATTGGCATGTCAAACAAAAACTTCATCATGAAATTACAGCTCAATCGGTTGAAGATATCTGCTTCAAAATTGAGGTGTAAGATTCCAACTGAACAAAACATACATACATACATACATACAAGTTTAATAAAAGCTTGTAAAAATAGTTGGCTATCTAACCCAGACTCTCAAACAGAAGGAACAGAAAAACTGAACAACATGTATTTTCATGGTTCCATAACGCAGATCAATCTTTTATGTGGGTAACGTAGGATCTTAAAGGAAGACTGAAAATAGAATAACAAAATGAAAAAGGAACTTTCCACATTTGGCTGGTCCGAATCTTGACAATTTTAGAAAATCTCCTGCCTCGATTCAGGCAGGAGATTTTAGTATTTGGATAAAGGTTTTTCATGTCTGAAAAAACATTTCTTCGACCAAGATTTCGATCAACCAATAAAAGACTCTTTATTTATCAAGAACGATCAAGATAGTATGTGTATCAAGATCAAAACGCGAACATTGGTCCTTCGAGCTGGATGCGCCTACTTAATGTGCGGTAAAACGGTACATATTGAAGTCTGAGATATTGGTTTATCATCCAACATTTCAGTGAAGTTGTTTCTAATGCTATTTTATTTTTATTTATAAGCATTTAACTCTTAGAATAATGACCAAAGCTAAGTTATTGTTCTGAGATTTAACTTATATTTTATTTTTACCATAACATAATGACTTAAATTGTCATTTTGTACGGTATATTTTATGCCAGTATGAAAACTCAAAGAGTAACGTCACAAAAAACAATCTCGTGCTTTTATTAGAAAATTTATACGAGCCGAGTATGCAATTCCAAGGTTTTACTAGCTCTTCATTCATTCAATGAAATATTGCGTAGACATCTACATTTTTTTATTGCGCATCTTCGTGCACGATAAAATGGTCGGCAATTTGAAACCTCTTATTTGAAGGATTACTTTCAACATTTTTACAGGGTAGGGCGCGCCGTAAACTTAGCATTACTACCTACTAAATCATTATGTTCTTCGTCTGCACATTTTAATGACTTTTGACGAAACCTTTTTACTTGCTATAATAAAATACCGACGCGACGTTGAAATGAATCGTTTATATAGACGATGATTCGTGATCAGTTAACGAAGAATAACAATTATCTCTTTTAGTTGGTATTATTTGTTGAGACTGCGTATCGGCAAACGTAGTAGGACGCCCTCAGACTAGGTGGAACGACGATCTTCGCAAGGTGGCTGGCAAGAGCTGGATGAGAGTAGCCTCGGATCGTGCTCAGTGGCGTGCACTTGGAGAGGCCTATTTCCAGCAGTGGACTAGGAAGTATATGCTGATGATGATGATGATGATGATATATAACTCGAAAGCGTTTCATAGCAACGGCTATGCGCGAGTTATACGCTGGTGTTTTACATGCACACGTCAATATACATTTTTTTTTTTTTATACATAGCTCAGCAAATGACTCCACTCCACCTGATGTTAAGTGGAAATGGAGTCCAGACGTAAGGACAACTGGTGCAGCGAGAAAACAACGCAGCATCAGTCACCCTCACCCTGCCGGCCCACAAGGTGCCTCTTCACGCCTCGTTTGAAGGACCCCATGTCATAGGAAGGAGGGAAAACGTGCGCTGGTAGACTATTCCATCTTTTGGAAGTGCGACAGAAAAACGAGTCACCAAATTTCTTTGTGCGCGATGGAATGTTCGAGACAGTACAGCGGTGACTCCGGAGAGCAGCACGCGTACTCCTATGGAGAAAGGGAGAAGGTGGGATGAGGTCAAAAAGCTCTTCAGAGCACTCGCCGTGGTATAAGCGGTAGAAGACGCTGAGTGACGCTATATCTCTACGCAATTGCAGGGGCTCGAGAGCATTAGTGACCTCTGCACTGCCGATAATGCGTATAGCGCGCCGCTGCAATCTGTCCAAGGCATCGAGAAGGTACTTTGCGGAACCGTCCCAGAGGTGCGAGCAATATTCCACGCAAGATCGCACCTGTGTCTTGTACAAAAGGCACAACTGATCCGGCGTGAAGAATCGCCGCACCCTGTTCAGGACACCGAGTTTACGTGACGCAGTTTTTATCACGGTTTCAATATAGTCCCTCTGGTTCAGATCGCAGCGAATCTCCATACCAAGCATGTTTATACTGCTCTGCAGGCCGAGTGATGTGCCTTGAAGAGAGGGAAGGGGTAGGAATGGCGACTTTTTTGCCGTGAACGCGCATACCTGTGTTTTCTTGGCATTGAACTCAACAAGGTTATTGGAGCCCCATTTAGATATGAGGTCCAACACCCGATCGAGCTCAATGACAAGATTTACTCGCTTCACTTCAGTCTCGACCTGCCCAGCCGCTGGGTGACCGTTATACCCACCGTGCACCGTACTATCATCTGCATAGCAATGAATATTTCCAAGTGGAAGCATATCATTGATATGCAGAAGGAACAGCGTGGGGGATAGAACGGACCCCTGAGGGACACCAGCGTTCACTGACATGAACCGCGAAGCACATCCGTCTGTGAGTACTCGGATTCTACGCTCATGTAGGAAGCCAGCGACCCAGTTGCAGAACTGAGCAGGCAGACCGTATGCCGGGAGCTTGGACAGAAGGGCTTTGTGCCAGACCCGATCAAAAGCCTTGGCTATGTCAAGGCCAACAGCCACCGACTCGCCACGCTTATCAATAGCCTCACCCCAGAGATGTGTAACGAACGCTAGAAGATCACCCGTTGACCGTTTCGGCCGAAACCCGTATTGGCGATCGTGAATTAAGGGGTGTTCTTCTAGGTAGCGGATAAGCTGTTTATTTAGAATCCGCTCCATGACTTTACACAAAACTGAAGTAACGGCTATTGGGCGGTAATTAGTCGGATCTGATCGATCTCCTTTTTTCGGAACCGGTTGCACATTAGCATCTCTCCAAGATTCCGGCACACAACCTGAAGAAAGCGAGAGACGGTATAGACGAGTTAAAACGGGGGACAACTCCGCTGCACACATTTTTAAAACTATTGCTGGGATGCCATCAGGGCCATTAGCTTTCCGAACATCGATTGACTGTAGCTCCGCACGTACATCACACTGTCTGATTTTAATATCAGGCATTGTGTGGCCACAGTGAGGAATTGTTGGTGGCTGTGCATTGCAGTCATCGGTTCGGGAGTTAGCCGCAAAAAGTCCGGCCAGGAGATCGGCCTTCTCCTGCGGCTTGTGAGCTAAAGATCCGTCAGGACATCTCAGAGGTGGCAGCGAGGGTTGGCAGAAGTTAGATTGCACGGCTTTGGCAAGACGCCAGTAGCTACGGCTGCCCGTAGGATGCGTCAGTAATTCTTGGCCAACCCGTGCAACGCGCTGGGCATCCGCTCTTATGTAAGCCTTCTTGCAGGACTTGGTGGCATTGTTATAGGCTGCTTTCAGTGTGCTGGTCTCAGGATCTCCTTGGGCTGAACCTCTGATCCAAGCGCGGTATGCCGTCTGCCTGTTAACAACAGCGTTGGCACACTCGCGATTGAACCATCGGTTGCGCCTGCCTTTGCTGATGACATAGGAGTGCGGAATATAGTACTCCATTCCTAAGACTATCTCATCAGCAACTGCAGTCGCACTAGCTGTCGGGTCCTTCCCGCTGAAGCAGCGCTGCCCCCAAGGAACGGATGCGAAATAGTCCCGCATACCATCCCAATCTGCCGACGAGTAATGCCAAATCTGGCGTTTCGATACCGCTGAAGGCGGTAGCGGGGCCAGAGGCACTTTGCTGGATACCAAGCAGTGATCCGAGGATCCTAAAGGAGCTCGAACCTCCACTCGGTAGCCAGCTGGGCGACTCGTCAGCAGAAGGTCCAGCAAAGAGGGCGCGTGACCGACTATATCTGGGATCCTGGTGGGCTGGTTCACCAGTTGAGTCAGGTCGTGCGTGAGAGCGAATGCGTGGGCAGTTCTACCAGCATGGTCAGTTTTGGAGGAACTTAACCACAACTCGTGGTGAGCATTGAAGTCCCCCAAAAACACCAATTCCGCCGATGGAAACCGCTCCTGCGCTTCATCTGCTACCCGACTAAGGTGTTCCATAAGTCGAGTTGTCTCCATGTCGCCATTATGGGATCGGTAGACGCAGACGTAGACACGGCTATGAGAGCCCAAGTCGACGTGTACCGCAAGGAGGGAAAAGGAAGGGTCCTCCAGACAGCGCAGACGGCGACAGCAAACATCCGTCCGAACGAACAAGCAAACTCCGGCTTTGGCTTTGAAGGACTCTTCAAGCACAAAGCCCGGATAGTGCAGGTAGCTGGTGTCGGCCGGACAGATTATTTGCGTCTCCGTCAAAAACAACATTGCTGGCCGCGCCGTCTCAAGATGGTGGTGGACGGCATTGAGGTTTACATGGAGTCCGCGGATGTTAGCGAACTCGACCTCAAACGGTAAGGTTGTGGTGGGGGTGTGCACCGCTGTAAGACCAGTTTTAGTGTTTGGCGCTGTCATGATGAAGAAAAGGAGGGAGGCGTGAAACGAGGGAATGCTACCGCGATGCAAATGGTTAAAGTATGGCGGCCTGTTTCACCAGGGAGCAGCCTACAGATGAGTATCATTAACCCGCCGAACGGAAGGGCCCCCGAACCCCCCCGGGAATGGCCGCCGGGACCCCACCTTCCGGTCACCAACCGGCACGACGGGCCACCCCGAGATTATGCGTGGCATGGTGAGGCAGCCTCACGAGCTGGTTAGGCTCGCTTGGGCCCCTGTACTGTGCCACGGGCGGCCAGCGGGACAGCCGTTTCTACGGGTCTCCCTGGTCGGCGGGTTAACGAAGTCCTCTTGGCACTGGTTTGACGGAAGCCTCCACAGACCAAATGCATCGCAGCAACATCCACTCGAGCTCTGGTTATACACTGGCTGATCCCGAAACGCGACCGACAAGCGGTCACTTGACGGGTTTTACACCATGCGTACGGTGGTCACTAACCAGACGGGCCAAGCCCTACCACGCAGTAGAGCATATGAAAGCTCGAAAATCCGTTAGTCGCCTCTTACGACACCCACCGGAGGAGAGGGGCGGTGAATAGTATTCTTTCTCCGTCACCGCACGGATAAGATTTAAGTACTTCCTGATAAGATTCTGGCCAGAATCCAACTGATGACAACCTATTTGTACCGGTTAAGTGAGTAAATAGCTTATATACTGCTCCACTGCTGGGCAAAGACCTCTATCATTGAAATCAAGTCATCGCCACAATTGGTGGGTATTGGCTGAATCACCAAGCTTGCTAAATGCGGGTAGGTGATCACAAACCCGGACTATACATCGAAAAATCCAAAACACAGTTTGCCCGACCTGGGAATTGAACCCGGGACCTTCGGGTATCGGGCCGAGCGCTTTGCCACTATGCTACCGAGGCGTTCTACTGGTCTAATGGTATAGATCCAGTGAAATTACAGGACATAGAAGCATAATACAGATAGAAGAGTACTAGTTCAGTATGATTAAGTATATCTTAATAAGCAGGGCACATACATAAAAAACTGCAGCTTCAAAGCTTCGATGTGCAGTCAACAGCAAAAGTAGATGATATTTACTAGATTTCAAAATTAAGTTTCGATAGTGTAAGTCGGTATTTTCTATATAACTACAATTAAAGTCTGCAGGTAATGTAGACACTCGAAGGTTTTTCGATATGCGTTTAAAAAGTATTGATTTTCATACTGATTTCATATTTTAAAATTTGACCAATCATCAGTTACCTTTACTGTTGACTGTACTGTGGTAACTGCTTCTCGTCAAATATCTTTCAATCGCTTGACAAAAACTACGAACAAAATTGTAATGTTATTAATAATTTTCTAGGTACGATATATTGACTTTAATACAGAATGTCGTTAGAAATGTTCCTAATTAAGTACTACCTACTTATATTGACAATGTAACCTAGCCGCATTGAAACTTTCGTCGAACTTCGGAACTGCACTGCACACAAATTACTGGAATAAAGTTACGGGCATGACTCACTGCTTTTGTGGAAGTTTGGTAAGCAATACAAAGCTGCCTTGTGACCTCATACATTCATTCATCTAATAGATATACCTATCAAGACCATATCTTTCAGATACATTCATTTATATATCTCACGGGTAAGCACTTAGCCTACCTCGAACGCCTCGGTGGCCGAGTGGCAGAGTGCTCGGTCCGATACCTGAAGGTCCCGGGTTCAATTCCCAGGTCGGGCAAAATGTATTTCAGATTTTTCGACGCATATCCCGGGTTTGTGATCACCAACCTGCACTTGGCAAGCCATTACCCATCAATTGTAGCGATGACTTGATTTCAATGATAGAGGTCTTTGCCCAGCAGTGGGACAGTTATAGGCTGTTTACTACTACTAAGCACTTAGCCTAAGGTGAAAGCGCACTTAACCCGGAATCCTCATCTACTGAGGTACTGGCTATGTTATCTCTAGCTGCCTGAACAAAAGAACGCTACAAACATTGATGATATGGCGACATTTTTAGATAAGAGGGTGGTAGCTAGCCAAGCGGACAAACAAGCTCTGCCACCATTGGGAATCGAACCCAACCGGTGGTCTTAATCACTAGACCACAGAGGAGGTCAAAATTAGACCAATAAGCCGGTACTAGAGCTAGGTGAATTATAGAAGTTATATTATTAACTTGCATCAGCTACGGTAACTTCTATCAGACTGGCCGTGTGCTAAATCAATTTGAAATGTGACGAATTGCGGCTTTGGCCTCTATATAAGTACTCGTCGCCCAATGGTTGAAATTCGGCTGTAATTGTATTATGGTTGCACGGATTGTATAAAAATGTAATGTAAATGTATGATTGTAAGCAATGAAAAATTAAAAAAGATAGAATGCGAGCTTGGATCATGGAATTAATAAGTACGTTTGGATTGGCATTGACCGATTTCGGCCGCTCCTCTTGCATTTTTAAAATTTTTGCATTTAAATTTAATTTAATTTAATTTTTTTTTTTTTATGCGTGTGTGTCAAATACGTATGCGTGTGTGTCAAATACACGTAGTGTGTGTAATGTTTGTTTTATTGATTTAATGTATTTTTATGCATAATTTAAGTGTTGAATAATTTCGGCGGGCTGGTTAGAACCACGATAGCTCAATTGGAAGAGCATCTGACCCGGTATATCAGAAGGGTGCAGGTTCAAACCCTGCTCGTGGAAATTTTTTCAACATTTGTGTTTTTGTAACTTGGTCGGAACAAAATTTGCGTTAAAAATTATATAAACATTTAATTTAATAAAAATATTAACATTCGGATAACCTTCTCTATATAAACTATAAGTGCTCGAAATTTCATACTCCTCCGTCCGCGCAATTTTCGTAGAAATGGGGTACAAAGTTTTGGCTTCACGTATTAATATATAAATTTGGGAGGAATATTTTGTTTTAACTCCTCTCATCATCTTATCTATTAAACAAAAAAATAAAAAAAGTAAAAAATAAATTGTCTTAAATATTGCATTACTTAATTGAATTTCGAGAGCCGCCTTTTAAGTAACATTATATACTTGTTCCGAGAAGTTTCACTCTTCCATAACAACTGATAATAACTATGGACCGTTCGATTCAATTAATTAACTAATTAAACAGTATTGTAAGGTTATATTATTAATTAATGTGAAAGTCGTTCGTTTTTCTTACTTCAAACCTAAGCCTAACCCTTGTCAAAATTAAGCAACGAATCGACGTAATAGTAATAATAGAAGAGCGTTAACAACTCCAAGCACTTACACCGGAAAAGCATGGCATCCATTAAAATGTATACTGAATTTGTCGCTCTTGAAAACAATTAAAAAGTAAAAAGGAATAAAACAGATAAATTTACTTTCTACTAAATCCTACCCTTTTTGAAGGTTCTCTAAGTGTCGGCCAATGGCTCCACGTCCCGGAACCGCCTACAGGCCAGTGAGTGCCCGAAGATTTGTGGCGTCATTACTCAGCACCCGAGCAGCCTTCGTTATGTGCACTTCCGATACATTAAGTTGAAGGAAGAAAGAGTGTATTCGCAATTTGTAACGCTCTATGTATGTAACTGTATAAATATTTTCTAGGTCAGTCAGAATTAAGTAAGTACTTTGCTATCAAGTAAAAAAAATACAAAAGTTATAACAAATCTTAGGTAAACATGACCCTGCTAGGGTAAATAAATTACATAAACATTCCTCTTATTTTAAAAAGAAACATAATTTAAATACCAATATAAATTTGTAATTAAAAAAACGTTTAATTATTCTCTTAGGGTATAAAATTTCTTTTATGTAAGAAATTTCTTTAGTTTATACTAGCATAAAATAAAAAATTATTTATATATTTTTTTATCATGTCAATTTCATATCATCGTTATTTGTCATCTTCGGCCTATTTCACACTTCTGACGTTAGGGTAGGCACAAATTCAGGAGTAGAGCAGCTCCTACACATTCATAAAAACCATTTCTTACTTAGATCTAAGGAAGCGTTTCCAAAACCAGACGAATTTAATGCAGCGGTGACCATCGCTCTATAGGCCATTCCTACGGTATATTTTGCTAATAGAAGCTGCAAAAACATAAGATTACTTAAAAATATGTTGATTGTCTAGGTACCCATGATAACAGGTAGGATTAGGTTAAGTAATAAGGTTAATAAATTAAGTTTGGGCCATTACCTACCATTCTGACTAATTGGTGAGTTTTAATGCCTGTCATCATACTACAACAACCAAGACCAACGATTAAAAGCACCTTACGAAACACCGAAGATCAAGATATTTTTATTTGTTCACCCATCCGGTAATCTGGCATTGATTGATAACAAAGTAGCTGTATGTAGCTTTGTGAATGTAATGAAGCAATCAATTGTAATTTTATATCCTTATTTCTATTTTAAAATTACTGTTCTGTTCAGCATGTGTGAGTACACAATTGTTTTGGAGCTGCAACATATCGTGTTTGTTTTTTGTCGTTTGCTATGTGTGTTGTTGTTGTATCTCTGTGTGTGTACCAAGAAATAAATAAAAAATAAAATAAAAAGGCAATAAATTTTGTTTTAGCCATAGTGCATTTTCATATTTTCCTGCTAAATTAATGGAAGGACATTGCGTCACACATTCTTTCCCATATTCCTTTTCTTCCTAAGTGCATCATGTTGAAAGTCGTCTATCAAGATCCATCCTTCACCGGCTGTGTGGTGCATCAGCATACGTACTGCAGCAGCTTGGTGAATCCTTACTCTTGTCTGTTTCTCTTGTTCCTTCCGCAGCAGAGAATAATTTTGTCCCTGAACGACGACGCAATGTTCTCTTCATTAGTTTTTTCTTAAAACCTCGCAAACCGCTTCCGCAAACGCGAACCGCTTCCCCGCATCATCCAATTAATAAACTGTACGATACTTTTAAAACTTTAACTTAAACAAATGAAAAAAATTGTATTGGTTTATATTTTTCCCGGTCGTTGTGGAGATCCTTGAGGGAGGCCTTTGTCCAGCAGTGGACGTCATTTGGCTGAGATGATGATGATGATGATGATATTTTTACCAATTTCTAACCAGAAGCCGTGTTTGACAGGTAACATAACCAATGTAGTGAGTAGTTACACTCGTATTAAAAACATAACAGTACAACATCAAAGCTTTGAGATTGAACGTCAGCAACAGCTTACAAAAGGCTCAACAGCTTAAACAACTACCTTACGTTCATTCGCATAACACCCAAAATCAACTGACGACCTTCAAAGTGGATTTGCCAGACATCGTTGAAGAGTTTGTTAACAAGTAAAGCTCGACTACACGTATCCTAATCCGTGGAGCTTTCTGTAAAGTACCGCTCTCCCACGATTAGCTAAAATTAAAACTGTTTAACAAACGAACAAAGAGAATAAATAACTTTGGATGTAAAGCTACATGCTTCAATCAAATATTAACTTTAACTTTTTATATACTGTTTGTTTTAACTAGCCTACATTATGTTAATTAATACATATTATGTCGATGCGAGGCGCCTCGGTGGCCGAGTGGCAAGCGCTCGGCCCGATTCCCGAAAGGTCCCGGATTAACAGACATAAAGAACATAAAAAGAATCCAAAGAAAATTTTAAGGCAATTATGCTATCGTTTTAAACTTAAATACCAACTAAAATCTTATGAGGAGAGGCTAGAATTTTTCAGCATATTCATATTAGCGAATTGCAGGTCTTTTCTAAGTTTATTGGCCCTGTATAAAATTCTGCACAATGGAACTACATCTTCTGTGCTTGATATCATTCACATAAAAACTCCTGCCAGATTGCCTAGACGAGCCAGACACGAAATCACTTTTGCCATACCTTTGTACAAACCCAGAGAGCTTTTCACAGTCCTTCGCACCGAATGTGCCGTACTTACAACGATTTAAGCATTGCTCACAGTCAATCAGACATATTTAACAGCTACAGTTTGTTAAAGTCAGAGGTGCATAAAATTTTGTTAACTTCATAAGTTTAGTTTAGTTTATTAATATAATTTAATTTAATTTAATTAGTTTATATGGTTACTTTCTTATATTTTTTCCTTTGAATAAATAAAAATGTAAAAACGTATAGTCGACAATGAAATTGCTTTACCACCTTAGAAGTGAATTTTGTTTGCATATAATAAAACAAGAAGTTCTATTTTTGTTTAAAAGACCAAGTGACAGATACGTTGTCATCATTGACAATGAGCCTTAGCGAAATTTTATTGTAATGGAAGTTTTTGTCAAAAGTGATAAAGCAATTTCATGGTTGACTATACAATAGCATTCTTCTTCTTCTTCTTCAGCCCATAACCACCCACTGCTGAGTGTAGGCCTCCTCATATGCACGCCATTTCATTCGGTTTTGGGCTTTCTGCATCCAGTTTTTTCCCGTGACCTTCGTGATGTCATCTGCCCATCTAGCCTTCTGGCGGTCCACGCTTCTGGTGCCGGTCCGTGACATACTAATAGCATTACTTTGTAACAACTGTTTGTTATCTAGCATGCATGCATAGCATGCTGTCAACACTATACAACGTGTTACAGAAAGGTGTGGTCAAAATGAAAAGATCCACAGTGTATCCGATCTAGATCTTGTATGCAGAGTTACTAAGACATGATTAAGTACTAACTTTAATTTGTTATGCAAATTTCAATTAAATGTTTCTATTGTGACGTCACATCAAAATAAACATTGGACCGGTAATCCAAGGGTCGTGGGTTCGATTCCCACGCGAGCTTCTTGAGACTGGTTGATTTTTTCTAGTACAACATTTTATCTAATTTTACTTTTTATTTTTAAGTGCTAATTGCTGCATTGAAGCTGAATTCAATATTTATAAAATACAGTGAAAAAAAAAGTGCCTACCCGACCCAGCCAGGAATCGAACCTGGGTCTTTCGCAATCCGGGAAGACTGATTTTAGTGCTTACGTCACACTGTATTTTATAAATATAAAATTGTAACTTATAACCTACCATATTGGCCTAATACGGGTTTTAACGACCGCCATTATACGACAACAACTGTGACCAACGATTTATGGTGACTCTCAAAACAATAAGGTGATAGCAATAAATATGTACCTATAATAGAATAGCAAAAGTTACACAATTCCTGCCAAACAGCGTCTGTAACCATAAAATGTTTACCGAACTTTTATTTTAAAATATAACGCGAGTTCGATTTCATGATAAGTCCCTTAACAATGGCAGGTTTCCGAGCCAGCAATCAACATCAACATTAATCAGTAAAAACCTTTAGAAAGTTCGATCGTGTTAAACTGCTGCCAATCCTGACTTGTTTTTTGCACCGCATTTAATGTAGACTTCGAGGCGCTTAAAGGACAAAGTGAGAAGGAACCTCTTATCCGAGGCGACAAAACGCCCTCCACTAAAAGTCGCATTAAGGGCTACGGCACGCTTAACACCTACTTATTAAAGTGGGTATAAAGAGTACCGCTTAATTTGTCACACTTTGCAAACAGCCCTTACTTTTCCTTACAAATTCAAGTTGTCGATTTGTACACGATAATTTGTTGTAGCCTGCAACAGTGACCCAAAGTCGTGTACACACAGCATTGAATTGTCACGAAAACAAGAGTATAAAGTAAATTATATATTTACATACAACGATAAGACTTAAATTAAAATGAAAAATAATACACACAAAAATCATTTATAAAGAACTTAGTACTCTGATTACCTCATCTTTTCTTAACTACAATGAGAAGCCAAGATTATTATTTATTTGCCTCCAATAGTCGTTTATTATAATGTAAACAAATTTTCATTTTGTTCAGAAGCTTATCAAAATAATGACTCTTGATACTATCAAAAACTCTTTAAAACAAAAACAGATTACAGAAATAAATCAAGCAAGAGTTCCAACAACAACCTTTACACATTGTTTCTATCAGAAAACGCTCGCAAAATTCGTAAAACAATTTTACCCTTGCCCCTGGTACATCAAAAAATAAAATAATATCTACCTACCAAAAGATTCGTCCAATTCTGCGCATAATTCTTGCTCGACCATGCTTGTATGTGTGAGATAAGAAAATTTTGCCGCTCCATAAATTTGATGTGGCGAGAAATTCACTCTGTCTCATGGGTCAGCCTATGGCATGTAATATTTTTTTGTAAATCGCTCGGAAAATCATTTTTTGCCCTTCCTCAAGCTTTATGTTTGTGTATGCACAATCGATGGTAAAAAGCTTTATTAAATCGTATGTTCATATACAATGTATGTGTGTATGGTGAGGTCAAGTAGTGTTAATAAGTTCTCATGCTAACGAAATATTTGCTGCATATTGACGTGTGAATTAAAAGTTAATAACCATTTTATACCGCCACGCAATAACGCCTCGGTGGCCGAGTGGCAAAATGCTCGGGCTGATAACCGAAGGTCCCGGTTTCAATTCCCTGGTTGGGCAAAATGTATTCCGGATTTTCGATGCATATCCCGGGTTTGTGATCACCAACCCGCATTTTGGCAAGCGTGGTGATTAAGCCATTACCCATCAATTGTAGCGATATGACTTGATTTCAATGATTAGGATACCTTTGCCCAGGCAGATAAAAGGCTATTTAGTAAACAATTTTATATATGGCAATTTATTTACAAACAAAGACAAAAACAAGATAATAATAAAACTACTTAAAATTAAACTTACAAAAAAACTATATCTACTATTAACTATAAATACAAAATTTGCCTCAAATCATGCCCATCAGGCAGAGTGCCCAGTAAGCTAGCAGCATTGCCACGTTGGATAGCTATGCTTATACGTTGGCCCAAGTAGCTGCTAGCTCTGGGGTCCCGGGTGGTTTCTACTAATAATTGTTGTAATTGCAATTGTATTAGGTGCCACTGGTGGAATCTCTTTCAACGCTATAATGAGGTATTCTGTTGAAAAAATCACGAATGGTGAACAAAACAGCTATGTTGAAGTATTCTGTCCAGAAGTAATTTGATGCTCTTATAAAACCTATATAGTTAATAGCCACACATACTCCCATCTTTGCATACTGCGACATTATTTTTCAACGACGCATTACAGAGAGTACGTGTGGAAAATAGTAATTTCAAATCTCAGCAATGTATACCGCAGTCAGGAATATTTAGGAACAGGCTATAGGCGGTGACGTTAGCCAAAATTCGGATACAAAGTTGTCTAGTTTATCTTGATCTCCTCTGGTGAAAGTAACGTAATTGCGAAAGGGTCAATTTGTTCTGGTTAATGAAAAATGCAGTCTGCTTCTATTTCGAAGTCGGAATAGAATTTCTTTCGAAATGTCAAAGGATATATATTATGTCACCGGATAATTGTACGAGCCGTTAGTTTATAATTAATCTAGTGAGATTAACAACTGTCGATAGATTGTGAACGGATACTATAATTTACAATCTAACGCTTACATTTTCGTAAGTTTATTAACTGACGATGTTTAACTGTCAGTTTATAATTTTACTAAATTTAAACCGTCAGATTACAAACAATGAACCAATCACTGCACCGTCTTACAATCTATCGCCCGCGAAATTGTCAAACGTCTTCTGATTGGTCAGCATTATAGGTGACACCATGTTCGTGTCCATAGAGCTAGGAACAAAATGAATGGTCACGCAAAGAATTCTGTTTTAATTTCAAGTTTGATTCTAAAAAAATGGATTATAATTAAGAGGCCTGCAAAAAAATAATAAATTAAGAACCTTTTATATAAAGCATTATTGCATTATTGTTTTTTTCCTATAGGCAAATTTGTTAATTTATTATTTTTAAGGTACATGCCCCTTTAACTTTTTTAAGATACATAGTTACCTTTGTTTGTTTTAAATTCTTAATCTTATTTAATTAAGCACAATAATTCTTGAGCATATAATTTAC
Organism: Eudonia lacustrata; assembly: GCA_947562085.1. Taxonomy (NCBI): domain Eukaryota; kingdom Metazoa; phylum Arthropoda; class Insecta; order Lepidoptera; family Crambidae; genus Eudonia; species Eudonia lacustrata. The sequence goes on along the minus strand of OX387318.1, from coordinate 11,384,769 downwards.
TTAAAAAAAGTAATCTTTGTCTTATTATAAAAAAATATTTTCGTGGTAGTTTTAAAAATTGGCTCAATTAATAATTTTCTATTAGTTGATCACACTTTAAATTTTTTCATTTGTTCATTCATACTTTTTACTATTTTGCTTATGCCCACTGTAGTATTTTTGTAGATCTATGGTAAATTGTTGTTGGTCAACATAATTATGATTATTTTCCACTACTATGTACTTCACTTCTTTTCATTTTCAGTAAATATTAATGTTGTTTATTAAATCAAATTTTTAAAACTGATTTTAATAACTTTAAATTTAATAGTGGAATACAAATTGGAGTGGGTGAAAAACAAGTGATTCGATCAGCCAATCAGCGTGCACTTTGCGTTTCGTCAAATACAAAATCACAATATGACGGCTGGACATCGTCAGTTTATAATCTTACGAAAATGTAAGCATTAGATTGTAAATTATAGTGTCCGTTCACAATCTATCGACAGTTTATAATCTCACTAGATTATTTATAAACTAACGGCTCGTACAATTATCCGGTGACATATACACACGGCGGCAGATCAACCTACCCAAATCTGTCAAATTTCTACAATCAATTTTGAACTTTATAGTTTGGTTATAAGGATCAATATTTCTTGGAGAAATTTGACAGATTTGGGTAGGTTGATCTGCCGCTGACTGTACATGGATATACTCGTACATGCTGAATTTTTAATTGAATTCTTTTAACGCGTTTAATACATATAATGCGAACAAATTGGTGTCATGCATGTTTTTTAATATACAATGTATATTATAAAACAATATATATATACAATGAAATCCCCTACCCCTCTTCACATTTCCGGTATGCACTTTAGTAAAGGTAAGGTAAGTATTATAACATTGTCGAAAAAAATTCTGAAATTAAGCAACTTCAACAATCGCAAAGACCGTTCATCGGATGTGTGACCAAAAATTTTCTATATCGAGCTCCTCCGTGCTTCGGAAAGCACGAAAAGCCTAAGTTTCAGCTGCAATAGCAATCATTAATAACCACCAATCCGCATTGGGCCCTTGTGGTGGGTTATGGCCCGTTCTCCTTGTGGTCTTTCCATCCATAGGGAAGCCTCGTGCCCCAATAGTGGGGACATAAAATGAGCTGGTAATGATGATGTTCAGCTACTTTTGTTACTGACCCTACCACAAGATTTACCTAACTTAATCAACACGTACATTGGCCATTTTTGTAGGCTGACCTGACTTATTTCGTAGTACACCTGACCCGGTACGACAGAAAGTACAGGATCGGGAAATTATTTCAACACTTCCGAATTGTAATTGTAGCAACAATCACCATCATCATCATCTGCTCATTTAATGTCTCCACTGCTGGGGCACGAGCCATCCCTATGGATGGATAGGGAGAATGAGCCATAAACCACCACGCGGGCTCAGTGAGGATTGGTGGTTATTAACGTCTGCTATTACAGCCGGGACCAACGGCTTTACGTGCCTTCCGAAGCACGGAGGAGCTCGAGATGATGATTTTTGGTCACCCATCCGATGACCAGCCTTTGAGAAAGGCGACGCACCGCTAAACAATAAATCTCATACGTTTTGATACGAGCGTTTGTGCCCCGTACCATAAGAAAATCTGTTTTTTTTTTCCTTCAAATTAAAACTACAAATTATTTAAAAAAAATGAACTACAATTTTGAAGTGTGTGTTAAGACTAATCTACTAAGAAAATTTAGATGCTTAAATCGGTCTGGTTAGCCTGTAAAATATGAATCTATGTTTTAAAAGAGGTTACCTTGATATTTTTTTCTCTGTTATAAAAGTTGAAAAATCGTGTTTCTGCAACTAATAAAATGAAGTCAATTAAATGAAAAATCATGTTATCAAATATTACTTTCATATGTTTTGTAATTGTTGGGAAAAATCAAGATCCCCGCCACGTAAATTACCAATGCGTTGTCTCACTCGCAGACCGGGCGCGTTAACCATTCCGCCATTGAGCTCCGCAACAATATTTGTCTACAATTTATATTTACTCATATTTATTGACCAAATCTAGCAAATCCTTGTAGGAAATCGATCGTCTTATTTAATCGTATTTTTTTATTATGAAAAAAAAATTATTATAAAAGCGTGTATCGTGGCCAGTTGAGACCACGAGCTATGTGTGTGAATTTAAACAAGAACTCATAATATCGTTATTAAATTTTATGTGACATCATTTCACAAAGAAACATGTTAGCAAAGGGGGTCACCACAACCATTTTCCCAAAGGATTTAACAGCAACAAAGAATAACTCATTCATAATTAAACAGGAAAGAATTTCTTTCTCCTTTGACTCAGTCAGTTTAGCAGTAAAGGTAATTAATTTAATTAAATGAAATACAAGCATCCTTCTAAGCTCGTTTCGTAAGTGTGTTTGCTCTGCTTTTGCAAACAGACCTTACGAAAATTGAGAAACAACAACAAAACCTCATGGGAATGTAAATGTGTTTTCAGAATTAAAAGATACATTATAATAATATATATTTTTACTGTGGAAGAAAAGAAATGCTTGATGAGTTTCTTGCTGGTTCGTCACAGGATAAGGACAATCAACAACTTTTGGAAACTAGAATGAAACATTGACATCATTTAACATGCTGTGTATGCTAATTAATAAGCCTGCACATATGTCATTTTTAAAGGCAATGACTTGTTACCTATAAGTGTTTGGATGTAAGCTTACCCTATTAAATCCTACTAATATTATAAACGCGAAAGTTTGTAAGTATGGATGGATGTTTGTTACTCTTTTAGGTAAAAACTACTAAATGGATTTGGATAAAATTCGACATACAGATAGTTTATAACCTGGATTAACACATAGGATAGTTTTTATCCCGATATTCCCACGGGAACGGGAACCATGCCGGTGAAACCACGAGCGGCCGCTGGTAAATATATAAATAACATTTAGAATCTTGATTGTTTGGAACACCCAAGGCGTTCTCCTACAAAACCTGTAAATCAAGAACATAAACCTGCTGTCTACATAATCTAAGATAGTCGATTCCGATCCGAATTTGTCGGAGAATCTAGAATGTGATGGTGACACGCTTTTGTGATGCCATCCCCTCAAGAAACCCTCTATCTTTGATCACCACGGCTTGGTGTACCCTCAGTTTCTCGCTGCCAACAAAGGTCCGGGGGCCTAGTGTGATTTTTGTTTACTATCCGTATTAATTCGATTACGTTTACGAAAACGAAAATTAGTATGGCATTGAAGCAGCGCCTCCTGGCGGCATACGAAAGGAGTTAACATTTTGCCAAATTCTCGTTTTCGTTGACGTGATCGAATGGCGAATGAAACTCGCACTTGGCACCCTGATAACTCTGTAAAGGTCTCATGCAGTCAACAGCCAACAGCAACCCCTTACCAAAAAAAATGTTAGATAGTAGTTTGCAGTATGATGTGCAGCTAGAATAGCGTTACAGAAAGGGATCAGCCCCAAGGGTACCCCGGCGTTGATTGCCTTTCGATCTATGCGAGTATCCATCAAGGACCACCCGTGGCGATCTTTTCCCTCAGGATGTCCGACATCCAAGCTCATACAATCCAGTGGGTAAGATGTATGATGAAAAATTGCCTACGTGATTGTAGTAAGTAATAAGGTTTTAGGTATTGCTACAATATCGAACCTATTTCTTAATGTTATTATACAATCGTTTCGAAAAATAGGTATAGGTCCTCGAAAAACGTTCAAACAAAACGAACTCTTATAAAATATCTAAACATTCACGTATAATCAACATTGTCTAAGTATTTCTTAGACTTAGCTTTGGACAAATAGTTAATAATTAAATAATTTGACTGATAAACTTTTTAATTTAAACAATAATAAATTCAAACCTTTTTTTTATGGATGTATTTATTGTTGAACACGATTTCGTTTCTTTTTTATTCATTTTGACGCAGCCTGTACTTCATCGCCGCCATACTCATGAATACTCGTGTAGAAAATATTAGGTCCTTACCAATGAAATTGACGTTTTTTTCTCACTTATTAAAAGGTCTAAAAGTTCTATAAGTCAATACCGGTTGTTAATATTATTATACACCTTTAATTAGGACTATGTTACTTAGGCTTCAGTAAATAACAATGATTATTATTTTGTGTCTTTATCGCCCAATATTTTTTTTAAATTGACTACTTCTTATGTTGTCTTTTTATTTCATTGTAGCTTTGAAGGGACTTGATTTTTTTTCTTTTGAATATCTGCTATATTTAGCTAGTGAAACAACACCACTACTCTACAATTTTTAGTGTTAACATAAATACCTAGTTGCTAAGAAAATTTAAAAAACTTTAGTATGAAAAATATTTTTTTATAAAAAATCTTCATACAAAACGTAAATTTCATAGGTAAGGACCTCATATAACGGTAATTTTCATTTATTTTCTTTTTTAACGCCCATATTTAACTCCTATTTATAGGTTATCTGGTAATTTGAAGATGAGACAAAGTGTCGCATGAGAATGTGCTGCAGTGGGCATTAGTATTCTACAGCGGGCGGTCTATAACAGTTGTATAATGGAAAATTCATTCGAAGTTTGGCAGCCAACGTTATCGTCGCATGATAGACGAAGACTTAGCTTGTTTCGAAATGGAAACTTCTCGCCATCCATTTTAAAACGTACGTGTGTTAGTTTTGTACATAATAATATATGTCGTAGCCGGATCTTTTTCCGAGCAAAGTGCAGCGTAGCGAGGGCCAGTCCGGCATAAGATTGTACAAATCGATTGTATCAACACAAAAAGTAAACGATAAAAGCGCCTCTAACACCCACCGTTAGAGGCGCTTTTATCGTTTGATTGATTAATGTAAATATTTTACGATATGATCACTAAAGTTTGACCAATTCATGAAGTAGCCGCGCGTTTAGTTGCCCATATCGAGAAACGATTTCTTATCATTGATCTGCCCAAACCACATCATGATGTGGCCAATAGACAGTGAAACATTACATGAAATGCAACCATTTCATGAAATTCTCAACCATTTAAACGTGTGATCGGAAAAAACTAAATAGATCATCTTACCTTAAAATTAACTTACGGTAGTGTTGTTACTTGCTGCAATATTTTGTTTTAATTTATGATATATGATTTTTCCATGACAAGAATTTTGGACAGTTTCTTGGCCAAATGAGGCCATAATGACTTCATCTCACCTGACGTTAAGTGATGATAAATGCCAATGGTGGAAGCGCACTTCACCCGGGATCCTCAACTATACTGAGGCACTGGCTATCTAATCTCTAGCTGCCGGAACACAGCAATGCTGCAAACATTGATGTTATAGCGACATATTTAGATAAGATGGTGGTAGCTAGCCAGACGGACAAACAAGTCCTACCACCAACCAAACCGAGTACACAAACATGCACCCCCGCCGCGATTTGAACCCGGGACCTTTGGGTCTAAACCGGTGGTCTTAACTACTAAACCACAGAGGCGGTTTAAAGGTATCCTTGATTCCTGCCAACAATGTTGCTCCTGCGTTGGCAAATATCAACGCTTTCATATTGACACCGCTTAGTGGACTATTGACAATGGATTTTTTTGATTATGTTTTGTTTTTAATTAATATTAATTTATGAGTTATATTTTTAACGTACATAACTCATGCTGTGTAAGCTATATGGATTACTGTCTCGTCTTACTACTTACATATTGTTAAATTCTCATGGCTGTGTATTAACTGTTATCTATGTACCTATTTTATTTTTTTTTAAACTATCTTTGTTGTCTGAAGCTCGTGAGCGTGAGTGAGCACACTTAAAATCGATTACGAATTAATTAAGGTATACCTAGTAATACCTATCTAGTGTGACTTTTCTTTATTAAAAGAGCTTGTTGAAGTTACCTACTTAATCGTAAACTATTATGAAATAAGTTTTTTAAGTGCTATTTCTTTTTTAATCTATTACGAATATAAAAACTTTCCCATATGCCATAGCTATGCAAAGATACACTTGATCTGTGTAAATAAATTGTTGTAGACAAATCGAGCATTATTTGTCGCCATTGTAGTCTAGTGGTGTGACCGCATGACATTATCCGTTTAGCAGCGAATTTAGTTCATCCATCCATCAATGACAACATATTTTGTTTCGGACCTTCGTCCACTACAACTGGTCGAGAAAACACTGTGATCGATGAATAAGTTATTTCTCGATTAACATTGACAGCACACATAACGCTCGTATAATGTGCACGTTTGTCATGCTTATAAAACAAGTATAATGTGTTATATTGTGGTATTCCATTTTCTTGTGGAACATTAGTGGTAGACACTAGAATGTGTCGATTCGGTTGTTTAAAACGATCCATAATAGTGTCTAAGTTACCAGAGCACCCAATTATATTGTAAAGAGAATTGTTCCATCGAATTATGTTGCATAAGAAGATAAAGAAAATAAGATGAAAAATGAAGAAAATACTGGAGAAAGAAGTCGTACGTGAAGCGCTTATCCGATAAATAGACGTGAAATATATAAGTATATTTTTAAAACTTTTATGTTCGGTACTCGCCATTTTAAGGTGATTTTATTTATTTTATTGTATTTATAAAATATATGTACAGCTTGTTGATGACAACAAAGCCCTCCGTGCTTCGGAAGGCATGTAAAGTTGTTGGTCCCGCCTGGCTGCGGCTGCGCTAGCAGTCGTTTACAACTACCAATCCGCACTGGGCCCGTGGTGGTATATAGCCCGTTTTCCCTATCCATCTATAGGGAAGGCTTGTGCCCCAGCAGTGGGGACATAAAATGAGCTGATGATGATGATGATAATGATAATTACAACAATAGTGAGGAAAAATACTAATAATTTTCTACGTATAAACTCAAAATTTTAAGTGACACTGAAAATGCCGCCTGAGACAATTAGCAAACTCTCAAACAAATCAACAAGTCAACAAACAAAATAAACAAAAATACACCATACATACCTGACCGACTGTATATACCTATTATGTAATCCGTATTGTTGCGTCTCCTAACATAATATATAACTTCCCCAACTACGGTGCCCTTTATCTTCGAATTCACAAACTTAGCAAATATTATGATAAGATAAGTGTTTCCAGACGCACAAGTTTCCGGACCAGCACCCCTTATTAAGTATCACTTGGCTAGTGAAAGGTTTCGATTGTGGTATACTTGTCACTCTCAAATATAGGGCTTTATATAGAGACAAAGCATACTTTTCGAGCGGGAGTTCTGTAATATTGTGAATAGGGTACATTATGGTAATGGCTTTCGTAGCCCTCCAGTATGCACATACCAGCACCCGTTTGTTTGCTATTGTTACGAGGTTGGCACATATAGGTACCCAATGCGAACACTCCATCGTGCCATGTTAAACTAAGTCTTTTCCGTTATATTTCTACTTTATTTTTTTGCTGACGCCTCAGTGGCCGAGTGGCAAACAGTCGGCTCTATATCCGCAGATCCTGGGTTCAATACCTAGGGTGGACAATGTGTGCGTTTGATTACGATCGATGCGTAGCCCAGGCTGGTGATCACCCGCATTCGTCAAGCGTTGTGATCAATTCAATGCCCTTAAAAATGTAAGAGACGACTCAATTTCAATAATGGAGGCATATGCTTTGTAGTGGGACAGCTTACCGGCTGTTTACTTTACGAACTTTTTTTTAAATTAAAACAAATATTGTAACGGACGCCTCGGTGGTCGAGTGGCAGAGCGCTCGGCTCGATACCCGAAGATCCCTGGTTCAATTCCCAGGTCGGGCCAAATGTATTTTCGGATTTTTTGATGCATAACCCGAGTTTGTGATCACCAACCCGCATTTGGCAAGCGTGGTGATTAAGCCATTACCAATCAATTGCAGCGATGACTCGATTTCAATGATGGAGGCCTTTGCGCAGCAGTGGGACAATTATGGGCTGTTTACTTAAATATTGTAACAAAAAGTTAAAAGATTTGAACATCTCGACATTTTATTCAAAAATCGTCGGTTAAGTAAGATTAGAAAAGAGCCATTTTTGTTTTTTTCCATCACTCACTAAAATATAGTGACTCTGTGCCAGTGTAATGCCTTAATTAATATTGTATATTTACGTTTATTATTTAAGATCGTTACTGAATATTAGTCTTAGTCCATAAATATAAACACAATCAGGTCAAAGCGTATTTGGCAGCAAAACGGCTAAATGTCTGGCATCTATGACAATGGGAATCCTACCATTGGGTGATACTTTTCGGGAAGAGAGGCTGCCAGCAAATGCGGTTAACACACTTAGATTTGACAGATTATAATAGACACCTAAGCATTTGAAAATATGCCAAGACAAATCCGTCTGCATTCAATTCAATTCATGAATTTTATACAAGATAGTACAATGTATTTACATTTATGTGCCTTAATATTTCTCATAGGATTTGAACCGCTACTGTGAGCTGGTGGTTTAACGGGGCTCTGGGGTTTAATTCCCAACGGGGGTACATGTTCCTGTATTCGGATAAGTTGGTGGTAACGACTTTTTAAGTCCGCTTAGCTAGCTACCACTATCTATTCTACGAGTAATTCACCATAACAGTAATATTAGTACTTAGTATTTTTGTGCTCCAACAGTTTGAGATAAGATAGCCTGTTAGGATTAAGGGTGAAGTGCGCTTCCACCTTCGGCCTTATCGGCACTTACCAGCAAGTGAGATGAACGCAAAGTGATTACCCCTAGTGTGGCGACATATCATAAGTCTGCATCGTACGCGCAGCCAGCGCAACCTGCGCAACTGAGTCTCGGAGGAGCCGTGCGAGCGGTCATTTACGTGTGCGATTATTAGCTGTGTATAGATAGGTTACTGTATTGTAATAAAGTCGCACCCTCAATGTGGGTTTTCTGTGCTGCATGAAATAGCTGTATTATTGTTATCGTTTCACTCTATGTACAATTTTCGCAACATTTACATATAAAAGTAGGTTAATTTTAAACAATAAAAACATTATATTGAGAAATCTTTCAATCAAAATCGCCACAGAAGAACCTTAACATATAGTGTAATAAAAATAAAGTAGCCGATAATTTTCATGCTACAATATTTTCGGAATCTGTAGCAGCGGCTACGTTGTTGCGTAGCGTTCCGTAGTCGTTAGCAAGCAAGTCGTAGCGTAATTGTATTGTAACGTTCAAACGATGATATTAGCTTTACGTTAAGCGAGAACGTTGTGTCAAACGATTTTACTTTCTTGTGTAAAGGAGGCGTAAGAGAAGGCGGGGACTATATACAAGCAACCTAATATATATAGTCTAAGAAAAAGGACATACCTAGATAAGTTTAGGAAATTAAAGCAAAGATGTCAAGATTTGTATTGTCTTCTTCTTCCTTGCAAGACAAAAGAAGGTTTATAGATTAAATAAAAATATAAAATCTGTTTTATTAAAAAAGTATTTACTCCGTAACAATGAACGAACGATCTCCGAATGTTCTTATCATTATCAGCACGATATCCACTCTCCGTTAAATGATGCATAATAATTATGATTTTAACAGTGGAGTGTGGAATATAACCAATTGGCTAAATGTAATTTTGTTATTAGATTTAATATAAGTGCATTTATCAATTTTGATGTAGGTATTGCTAACGGCTTGGTCGAGACTTGGCCTACTGGACTGAAACACCTGTTCACGTAAATTTCATGGTTCACCAACTCCAAAACCTTCGTGGGTGCGCGCACTTACTAAATTCGCAATCAGAAAAATGGTACAGAATATAATAATATACGGGACCAACAAATAAACATTCATTTTTAATATTTTGTATACGAGAACAATATTGCTTCCTGAATATTGCTAGAGAAAACAAACGAAAACGAAATTACCAAGGTCGTGGAATACTCATCAACACTGATTGTGCGAAGGGACACATTCACTGATTGAGCGATACAATCGCTTTCCAATCGGCGGGCACTGGCTGAATGCAAACCATCCGTCACTGTCGTTTTCTGACGGATGATTCGATATTCAAACGTTATTTCTATTTTATTTTTTTGTTAAACAGTTTACAAGTACGGTCCGTTTGTCTTTTGTTACTCTCAAATAAAAGATGAGTGGCTTTGAAAGGGCTATTAATTAGGTATACATGCATAAACAATTTAGCATTGTTATCTATTACTAGTAATCGATTATACTGCCTGCCTCTATTGTTAAGCCCTTGTAAAGTTGTCTGACGGTTAAGGGAGTTAAAAGAGATAAGAGATATTTTATGTGTTCTATTGAAATGAGACGACTTTTACGGACTGTACTGACGTTTATTTTAAATTGTGTTAAATGATCATTTTAAATCATTTTTGGTCGATCCAAAACTACTCATGATGTCATGCCCATAAATGCTGGCATTCCCCAAGGCTCGGTTTTGTCTCCCACGCTGTTTCTGCTGCATATAAATGATATGATTAACATTAAAAATATGCATTGCTATGCGGATGACAGTACCGGAGACGCCCTGTACATCGAAAACCCAAAGTGCCTTGGACTTTCACACAGGAAAATCGACAAAAACTTGTGTCCAAAGTTGGGAACTCCCTGGAACGGGTCTCAGGATGGGGTGGATTGAATCTAGTTCAGTTCAACCATTCCCAGCCACAGGTTCACCGCCAAAAAGGATCCATTCGTCGTAGCACAGTTCCAAAGCTCTCCACTTAACATCTCAAGCAGCATTGGGATTGGTGTTGATATATTATCCAGTGATGTGCAATACCGCAAGTATCCAGAGGACAAAGCGAAGATGGCATCACTGAAATTAGGAGTTCTTAGGAAAACGAGACGGTACTTTACGTCTAACCAGCTTTTACAGTTGTACAAAGCCCAAGTTAGACCTCACATGGTTCTCACCTTTGGTCAGGGGCTCTTAAATGCCAGCTTGACCCTCTAGAATCTTTGCAGCGACGCGCCATTCGACTGGTCAACGATCCCATCTCACAGACCGGTTAGAACCCTTAGCTTTGAGACGTGATATCGGCTCATTGTGTGTGTTCTACCGCCTAATGGAGAATGCCCTGAGGAACTTTTTGATTTGGTGCCCACTTCCTCCTTCTAACATCGTACCGCTCGCCATCGGGACAGGGCACACGCACACTTCCTGGAGCCGCTGTTCGCTCGAACGGTTCGCTTCCAGAGGAACTTCATTCCACGTACCATCGAACTCAAACTGTGGAAATGAGCTGCCATCCGAGGTTTTCCTATTAAGCTACGACATGGGCTCTTTTGAAAGGGGTGTAAAGAGGTTTTTCTCAGGTCGGCAACACAAAAGCGACATCTCTGATGTTGCGGATGTCCATGGGCGGCGGTGACCGCTCACCATCAGGGGGTCCACCTACTCGTTTGCAGACTGTAAATATTAAAAAAAAAAACTCAGACCGTCTACCTGCGGTTTAAAAACCTCTCAGGCTCAAACCGCCAACATAAGTGTGTAGGTACCATTCAAATTAAATTCTTCGTAACTTACGCATTGATTATTACATTATGCTGTTATGCTACAATTAATTTGATTAATTTGCCAAATTATTGCGGCACACTCACTTAATAAAGTTATTTAGCTTTACTTCCTCGAGAGACACAACCAATAGCCCCAGGAAACAGAGACAATCTTTATATTTTCGCTTTAGGAACTGTTTACTTTTGCGCGCAGAGACAGTTTATTTTCCTAATTAATAAATACAGAGAAACAACGATGTTTTTTAATAATAATAATAATATGTAGCTACTTTTAATTTTTCAGTCGTTCTCTAGTTTTGTGCCTACGAAGTTACCGTTTCATGTAATCAAAAAGTAAGAGGTACGTATGCCTACGTCGAATTCAATAATAAAATTCTATACTGGCTGGTTTTAAAATAAATCTACAGTTTCACGTGGTTTTACTGAGAATTCTAATTTCAAATTAACTATAAACATTTTGTTTTAAAAATGGAACAGTATGTTCAAATTAGTCACTAATTTGTATGTTGATTAGTGTTAGGTTTTCTTTAATTTCAAATATTTTATGCCAGCCCGAAATCTTGAATAGACTAGATAATTTTCGAACATAAATTTCGTAGCAGCGCGGCGGACTACGAACGAATGCATGGCACGTTTCTGGTTTCAACGCTTCCGTTCCGGAAATTTTGATCGGAAAAATGAGCTCCGAGGTCGTCCGGAGAACGGTGATCGACAGCGACGAATTGGAAACGATTGAGAAACTTATTGGCGGGAAAGTGCAGATTCTTGTTGGTTTCTCTTTTATTTTGTAGTTTTTTTTGAGAGAGCTTGCTGATTGCCTCAGTCGACACTTCCAGCGTCACCGGACTTAAGTTTGTGTTAAAAAAATGTAATGTATGTTTTACCGAAAAACAATCACACATACCTTTTATTTGTTTTTAAACGGTTTTATTTAGCTTGCCCTGTTTATTATATATTTGGGTCAAATCTAGTAATTGAAATTTTACCCCTTCCTTCTTCCTTCCGGATTGAGCTGAAATTTTGCATGCATGTGTAAATCGGACGACAATGCAAAATTATTATGACATGGAGCTGATCTGATGATGGAACAGGTAACCAGGGTCTGATGATGGAGCTGGAAGATGGCCATAGGAACTCGGTAATTAAACGACACAACCCCATCGAGTTTGAACTCGTATGATTCGTCTTGACGAGTACTTTGGTGCTAGATGGCTGAAAAATGGCCATGAAACTCGATCGGGAAAATAAGTTCGTTCGTTCGTTCGTTCCGTTTGTTATGAGTGTGGATTCTGTCTTTGATTAGATAGATTAGATGGATGACCCAATGCCAAGGTGAGCACGTGCACGTGTAAGTAAACATGTCACACATCACTACTTCTTCAATATAGGTATCAAATGAAAATGGCTGATTAGTAGAATAGTTCTTTATGAAAATAAAATTAAAAATGAAGAACTAAAAACTTGAAAATAAAAAAAAAATAAGTTTTTTTAAGTTCAACGGTTTTATTGAAAATTGTACTAAAAGCTAAATAAAAGATGAAAAATTGATTATTATAAATAAAAGCGTGTTACATTAAAGAACATTAAGCCTATACACCTTCATTATTTTTCTTTTGCAATCACAATGTAACACGCTTTTATTAATTAAAAAAAACTAATACATTATTTTTAACTTTTTTTTTACAAGTAATAAAAGCTTGTTTTAAAAAAAAACTTTTAATTTTTTTTATCTTTTAATTAGCTTTTAGTACAATTTTCAATAAAACCGTTTAACTTTAAAAAAATGTATTATATTGCATAACCAATTAAAGTTTATAATTATGTCTAAGTTACTCTACATACAAGATCTAGATCGGATAATCTTTGGATCTTTTAATTATGACCACACTTATCTGATACACATTATTTGGAAAAAGTAAGTGTTGAAAAAATTCCACGAGCGGGATTTCGAACCCGCACCCCATGACATGCCGGGTCAGGTACACTAGAAATGTCATGGGGTGCGGGTTCGAATCCCGCTTGTGGAATTTTTTCAACATTTTTCTTTTACCAAATTGTAATTTGTACGCAACAAAATTTGCGTAAAAATATATGCAAATAATCATTGATACACATTGTACTTTCAAAGTCATTTTAACCGAGCAAAATCGTTAAAGCATTGCGAGCCTAATAATACCGCGCGCTAAATTGAAACAGAGTTCCAATTAAACACAAACGTAGGTAAGTATCTGATATTGGCGTGACTATTATCGTATTGTATTATTGGCAACGTGACGAAGTTGGAATATAATATTATAATATGCGACATGCGTATTGTGGGCGTGTGTCAACCGAACAAACGACCGCACGCGGGTTCCATCACGTGATAATGTACAGACCCGAGCACAAATGTTAACGTGAATTATGGTGGATTATTATATTAACTCGTCAATTAATCGTCTCACAAATAAACAAAGAGTAAGCTTCGAATAGTTATTCCGTGTCTCTTTTACTCAAATTTGAAATGACGTTTACATGACAGGAACAAAACACGGAATAGCTATTCAGAGCTTATTCTTATCTGCTGCTTATTTGTAAGGCATTAAGGCTATAATGTCAGAATCACAGAGGTTATAGACTGTTCTGTAACCTCTGAGACATAGAATAGAATAAAATGGAATACTTTATTGTACACACGCCTGCACATCAGACTACCACAAACTGTCAAGTTTCCTCAATAGACTTTGAACTTTACGCATATGACATATGGCTGTTATTAAAGAAATTTAACAAACATGTTAAAATTAAATCAGTTTTATAAGTACATAGTACTTTGTCATAGTCCTTTTATGTCTCTATGTTTTGTTTTAATATTTTTTCATGTAGGTAAGTATGTAAGTATTACTTTATAATGTAACTGTTTTAGAGGCAAAGAAATGAAATAATAATAATAATTATTATTTTTATATCAATTATTTATTCAGTGTGTTTCTTCATTCATTCTCTAAGTGGTAGAGCCACGCTGCGTTGCAGCACGAAATGGGCCGGCTCGCCCGGTGAAATACCACCCTCGCACAGAATATCGGCGTGAAACAACGGCACACGTTGCTATTGTGTTTCGTCCGGTGAGTGAAAGTACCGGAGGCCCATCTCTCACCCCTCCCCCCTCCCAGTTCCTACTCCCTCCTCAAGATCCAACTCCTTCCTCAAGGTCGGCAACGCATCCGCGATTACTTTGGTTTTGCGGGTATCCATGGGCGGCGGTGATTGCTTTCCATCAGGTGACCCGCCTGCTCGTTTGCCTCCTTTTAACATAAAAAAAAAAAAAAATTCATTGTTGGCTAACGATGCTAAGTTACTTTGCAAATTCTCTCAAAAAGTCCGCGTGAGATCTCACTCAGTAAAGTACCACAACTATACTGGCACTTAAGGGGCTTTGGGGAACATCATTTACCATTGAACTTTTGTGTATCCTATTTTTTACGAATCGAAAACAGCATCTTCAGCATAATATTCATTAATTTTGGTCTACACGTTTGCATTCTAAATATTATCATCACATGATAACTCAAAGTCGGCAAGAATTTTAGCATTAAGAATATAATAATAATAATAATTTATTTGACCAAAACCATATACAAAATGGAAACACCAACTTTTAAGCCTATAACTAATGCTATAAAGATAATAAATTGTAGCCTTGGAGTCGGTAAGTTTTACACATTACTTATACATTTTGAAGCGAAAACATATAATTACTACTTGTCTATGTGGTAACTCTTGTGCTTGTGACTGTACGTATCTGTTACTGACACGCGGCATTGAATTCATGCTTAGATCGCAGATATCTAAACCGCGGGTGAATAGACTAGAATAAAGGTTATAGTTTTTGACTCTTGACATTCCTAGGTAAGTCTTGACAAAACCCAAAGGCGGATGTTCGAAGCAGTAAACTTCACTTTATTTATTTTCAGTAGGTTTATCAAAGAGTTACAGTGTTCAGAGACTTTTGCTGTTGACAGTACCAACTATATGCTCCAAGCGACGTACTTTGTTTAAATTTTGTCATGTTAAAGCGAGGATACTTTAGGCGAGTAGGTACTTTATCCTCCTTGTCGAGCTACCAACCATGGACCTCACAATTAAGTCCGCCTAATTGCCCTCACGCATGTCAGTTAATTCTGGGGCGGAACGCTTATCCCGTCTTTAATCCTGGCATCTGATCCTTCCATCCAACCGTGGTTAATATTTGGGATGCGCCTTGCAGGGCTTATTACAGCAAGTAAGTAGCATGATGAAACTAATTAATTAAGTCGAAGCATCTTCATTCTTCATCAATGCAAAGGTCTGATTAAACAAATTTAAGGTTTCTTATTTAAAAGAGCTACATTAAATTAGGTATTTCTGAGTACCTGCGTAGGTACGATTTCTAAATGTCACTAGTGATCATGAACATATTAAAGTAATTATAAAAATTGTTTATTTGGATGCCGGTCGAATTTTCAGTAAGTATCAAAATAGTTACCCTATTCTGACTTGACGACTTTAAATCTTTGATTATGAGAAGGAATTGGGTTCACTCGTTATTGATATCTAGTTTTAGTGAGAATTCACCACTTTTGTATATCTTACGGGAAAGCACTTGGCCTGATGGTAAATGATGATGGCCGAAGGTGGATAAGGTATGCTGTTGTATAAAATATCTGAATGAACTAATGTCGTCAGTGATCAATATTTACAAAATCTAAAGCTATGTCAAAATACCTTCACCAAATTCGTAGGGTGAAATGACCTGGAAAGAGTTTTATACCGGTTCACTAAACACCTTACGCCAGTCAGTGGGTTTTACGATAATTGTGATTTTATGCTAACCGACCATTAAAAGTTTTAAGGCTTTGAAATTACCGGGCCTAACACGCGTTGAGCTAAAAGAAATCGTGTCTCGTTATTTTTGCGCAATGCCAGTAAAATTACTTTTTCCGCTTAAATGATATTGTAGGTACGTATATATTGCACCAGTGTTCGACAGGAAGGAACCAGTGATCTACACATTTTCACTTTTTTTAGAAAATAGGTGTCAAATGATGAAACACACTGGCACACTGTTACATCTTTTACATTAGATACAATATAATATTTCACTATTTATTTACTTATTTACTTATTTATTGCACATGTAGCTACAAATATTAGACTTTGTAACAATATGTATGCCAAAACTACCGGCTCAGCTTAATGCGACATAGGCATAATGCCTATGTAGCGCTGGTTTTCGGCCAGTACCGTTTGCTTTCAAAGTTTTTCTTAAAGGGTACATGCAATTAAAAAGAAGAAAATCCTGCTTTAGCAATTCACAGAAAGAAATTAAATAATACATAATGCATCAACATGAGCACATTTACTTGACTAGCTCGAATAAATGCTAAATGCCATATCTTCATGCCGGTCACTGTTCCACTCCGAAACCTACCCCCTCCCTATAATTTTGTTGATTTTTTTTTATGTTAAAAGGAGGCAAACGAGCAGGTGGGTCACCCGATGGAAAGCAATCACCGCCACCCATGGACACCCGCAAAACCAAAGTTATCGCAGATGCGTTGCCAACCCTGAGGAAGGAGTTGGATCTTGAGGAGGGAGTAGGAATTGGGAGGGGGGAGGGGTGAGAGATGGGCCTCCGGTACTTTCACTCACCGGACGAAACACAACAGCAACGCCGTTGTTTCACGCCGATATTCTGTGAAAGGGTGGTGTTACGCCGGGCGAGCCGGCCCATTTCGTGCTGCAACGCAACGTGGCTCTACCACTCAGACAGTGTCACTCATTTAGCACCACCCAGGGGTCACGTGTAGGGTCTCAAGGGTAAACCTACGGACGCGAGTAACTTTAACCCCCAAAAATGATTGGTGATGATGACCCCTGATTGAGAAATACTTTTTTTAAATGTACCTTCAAAGTATGTTCAGATATGTTTTGGCGGAAAGGTGGGGGAATATTGTTCCACACTTCTTGTACACTTCTTGTGTGTTCTTCATTGATGCTTGACTTTTGCAACGATTGAATACAGACCACGTGCTTTCTAGTTGTCCTGTCAACCAGTAAATTTACAACGAAAACTGATGTCGAACGAACATCAGTGGCGGTAGCCAAAGTAACGTTAAGAAAACGATAGCGTAGTTCGAAAAGAATAAAATGTATGGGATTGACATAAGATTGACCACGTGATTTAGCGCGGCTTATATCAATCCCATACATTTTATTATTTTCGAACTTCGCTATCGTTTTCTTAATGTTACTTTGGCTAAGCCTACTGATGCGACTGCCTATTTGTAGTTAAAAAAGAGTCTTAGTAATAGTGACTAATAGAAACTATTTTTTTTTCTATAGCTACCACGGATAGCTACATATAAAAATATACGAGCTACTATACCTACTAAAGTAAAGTAAACAGCCTATAACTGTCCCACTGCTGGGCAAAGGCCTCCATCATTGAAATCAAGTTATCGCTACAATTGATGGGTAATGGCTTAATCACCACGCTTGCCAATTGCGGGTTGGTGATCGATCACAAACCCGGGCTATGCATCGAAAAATCCTTTGAAACACACTTTGCCCGACCTGGGAATTCAACCCGGGATCTTCGGGTATTGGGCCGAGCGGTTTGCTACTCGGCCACCATTGTCCATGTAGGTACTGAATTGTATTCTGTAGTTGTGCCATTTAAATAAATAAATATTACTTTACTATATCAGCACTGGGCTCGCGTGGTGGTTCATGGCCCGTTTTCCCTACCTATCCATACGGAAGGCTCGTGCCCCAGCAGTGGGGACATAACAATGAGCTGATGATGATGATTACTTACAATAAAGCAACACCTTTACCTTTTTTTGGTTTATTAATAATTATAACGTATTTATTAGATAACAGATAAGATAACTACTTACATACTCAAATAAAAAAGACGTGTTTACGACTTATGATTTTTTTTACATTTGCACTTGCACTTAAATTCACCACGCTATAGGTATATACATACGTTCGACGACCTTATGCACTACCGGTAGTGCATATGGCGCGCGGGGAGCTCATACATATCAGCTTAAAGTCCACAACGGGGAACGTTGTAAGTTTTGTTGACAGTATCTACTTTACTAATCAGTAACATTTAAGCGGAGCTTATTAAGCTATTAGAATATTACAAACGTACTTTGGTTGCTTGCTACCTTAACTACCTAATCTGTGCCTTCAACAAGGCCAAATTAATTAAATAAAAAGAGGGTCTTAGAGAAACCTCAAGCAGTAATCAAGGCCTTTAAAAGCCTTCAGGACTAGACAAGACTTCGGCTCGGGTTTATCAAGTCAAGGGGGAGGGGAAAAGCGCTGGCACACGTCGCTCGCGCGCGTCTGAATGTCTTCTCTTGTGTATGGTATCTTAATTGAGCCTAGACTGATGTACATGACATTGTGTTGTGTAACTAGTGTGAGTTGTCGAAGATCTGTGAAGCTAGATGAGAAAGAAGTGCGTTAAAGTAACGGATCTCAAAATGAGTACCTACTTCGGCCATATTATCACCAGCTCATTTTATGTCCCCACAGCTGGGGCACGAGTCTTCCCTATGGATGGGAACATCACAAGGTTGAACGGGATATGAACCACCACGCGGGCCCAGTGCGGTGGCTGCTAATTCAGCCAGGACAAACAACTTTACGTGCCTTCTAAAGCAAGGAGGAGCTCAAGGTGGAAGATTTTAGATCACCCATCCGATAACCGGCCTTTGCGAAAGTTGCTTTTGTAGCAATCGGAGACAGAGCGTGTTAACCACTGTGCCATCTAGCTTACACACGCAGCACACAGACAGTAGGTTTGTAATACTTCGTACAGCATTCATATACGCGACACTTTTAATATCACACCAAGTTTAAATAATCAAATTCTCATGTTCTTAGTCGGTATTGTATTATAGATTAAATGAACATACATCCATGAACACTGGCTCGGTTGTAGGTCCCAGAGGGCTGGCTTCTTAGTATCAAAACCTTATATTTATTAGTGGGCAGTGGATTACTAAACATATTTTTGTCAGGAGCTTTGTTTATTACGTTCATACGTTACCATCATTCTTAAACTAGGCCATGCCCTGAAACCTTAGACTATTAAACCAACCTGAAATTCATGAATAGGCTCAAAAAAACAATAGAAAAAATAAGAAAACTAATTTTAAAAAAAAATTGATAGGATCAGTGGAGTATGAAATCGAATCCTAAAACACGAATAATAAAATTACTGAAGGTTGAATGAACGAAATCCCAAATCACGTTTCACCAAAAACATCTTAAATCGAATCACGTCAACCCAAAAGAACAATATCCCAAATCACGTAATCTGTTTTCGGATACCTCAAGAGCAAGGGCTTCAAGTCGTGGGAGAAGAGGATGAGTAGTCAGAGAAACGGCTCTAAAGACAAATCAGTCTGCTAAATACTGTCTTCTTAGAAAAAGAGGTGGTTCAACGCATTCAGCCCGCATAGCATTCTTGGGCGACGACTTCACCGCGCCAAGAATGATACGAAGGCATTTGGCTTGAATGAGGTCTATTTTTTTTTGAGCCAGTTTACTACATGGTTCACGAATAAAAGATCCATAGTCTATAAAGCTACGTATGAGTACATTATCTAGCAATTTCTGGCAGTATGGTTGAGATCTCCTTGCGTTCATAACACACCTGTAGGGTGAAGCAATGGACAAGCAGGGAGAAGCACTAGCTGTTAGCCTGGCTGGAAATCTCCAAGGCTTTTGATCGAGTTTGGCATCGTTTGCTTCTCTGTTAGCTTTCGGCATACGGCTTGCCACCTCGCCTATGCGATTGGGTCGCCGGGTTCCTGCATGAGCGCAGCATTCGCGTACTCTGCGAAAGCAGTGCCTCAAAGTTTCTGCAGGTGAACGCCAGAGTGCCGCAGGTTTCTATTCTGACCAAATATTACTTTGAGGTTATGTTACGAATTTTATTTTCTTTAAATGTTTGCATCTCCGGCAGACGTGGATTGGAGGGGGGACTCTACTCCTCCCCCCTCTCCCTCCCTCTCTCAGCAAACCCCTATTGAGCCTACCGGTTTCTAAATTTTTACCGAAATTTTATTTTGTAAAAACACTTAGATAGACGTAAAAATTAAAATAAATTTTAAGTTTTAGCTCTTAACAATATCTGTCGAGTATTTTCATAGTTACTACTTGTAATTTTGCATATGACCATCATTTTGCGTGTTAAAACAATGTGGCGATGTTTTCAACATTCATAATCGAGTATCGATTACAAATATCACACCTAGTATTTTTTAATACTCGTGGCAAGCACTAAACGATTCAACTTTGAGGCAAATTCATTTTATTTAATACTTCAGAGTTAATGAATTAACTCTGAAGTAATAAATACATTTCTTTGACTGAACTGAGTGAGCTTAACTTAAAAAAAATAAATAATGAACGAACGAACCGTATTTAACATTGTCGTACTTGTGAATAGGTGAAACTAAATAAATATTACTGGAATTTACGTACAAAAAAAACTGAAGAAATATTAACGGATTACATACTGTAGAAGGAGACAGGACTTATGTTTGGCGGTATAGCGCGAGAGGTTTAGCTTATTCCAGTAGGACGAATATACAAAAAAAGAAACAACGTGCAAATGTTTGTTGATTGATTGTTGAAAGCGTCGTTCGTTTCGTTAGAGTCATTTAGGAGTCATCAAATTTGTTTGATCCGGTATGACTGAAAAGTTTTGTATATAAATGATATATTACTGCTGTTTATAATTGTAAATTACGTCAAATCAGGTTTGGGGAATTTTTCTAAAAAAGTATCATTTTGGGGAAAAATCATTTTGAATCTGGGTAAAGGAGATGTTTAATTTTTTGCCAGGACCATGTACACCTACTCAAAAAATAGTATAAAATACATGTATTTAGTTGATATATTTAATATTCCGATATGCTTTACCATTTTTGCGTAAGAATAAAAAAATGAAACATAATTTTTAATAACCTGGCAACTTGAGATGTCTTTCTGAGATTAAACACAAGTGTCCAAAGCTGTAAAGAACGTAATTAAAAGTGCAACTGTCACCATGATTTAAAAAAAACCGGTGTTTTGTTTTCATTCCGTTTTTACGTGGATTCTGAGTCGTTGTGTTTTTGTGCTGTGCTGTTTTTAAATTCTGATTTGGACCGATTACCTGCTACCGTTTACTGCCTCACTTGTTGACTTCTGCCTGCTATCCTGGACTTCCGTTTGCTGCCTCACTTGTTGACTTCTGCCTGCTATCCCGGACTTCGATTTGCATTTGACCCTGCTACTGTTGATACCATTGCATTGTTGCTACTACATTCGTTGTTTTCAGGTGAGTTTTTCGTATTTTAATTAGGCATTTACCAGAGAATTAATAAAATGCTTTAAACACTTCTTTTCGAGGAAATAGATTCCGAACCAACTCAATTATCTATGACAGTAATGGAATTGATCTCAAATATTTACAGTGCTCTATTGAAATAACTATAATCAAAGTAAAATACAATAAACTAAATAAAATATCTATTTCAGCCAACAAACAATGTCTTCTTTTTGTGTGATGTGTGATGGACAGATAGATGTGTGTTCGGAAAACCATTATCTCGCATCTAATCTGGGGATAGAATTACTAATGATCTTGGAACAACATGTTGGACATGAGGTTAGTTGTTATTGCATGTAGTATTTATGTAAAACTATTTTTGTTACATTTTTATTTTCCTAATAATTAGAACCTAACACATTCTTCACAAGAAGACAAAATAAATATAGGAAATAGATTCCGAACCAACTCAATTATCTATGACAGTAATGGAATTGATCTCAAATATTTACTAATTAATAATAATATATAATATTAATAATAATATTTATTAATTTTTATTTAATTTTTTTATTTTATATTAGTTTAAAACAAACTTTTGTATTTTAGGTTGACACTGATGGCATAGTTTGTCATCCATGTTTCGCAATACTAGAAGTAGGAATGTCATCAACTGAAAATGAAGCTTCTAGCCACCGAGAACATGTTTGCGTTTGGTGCAGATCAGCATTGTTTCAAAGACGAACACGTTCTATCTCAGAAGGACCTCAGAGAGAACTTATTGCTGCTAGAATTTATCCTAGACAGGTATTGATTAACTTTTAATACATAATACAAATTCATGTTGAAGTAATAATTAAAGTGAAGATTTTTTTATGAATTACTGATTTGAATTACAATCTTTTTTGTAGATTCCTGAAGGAGGATTAGTATGTTATGCATGCTGGGTCTACTTTAGTGGCCTCGTTAGTCAAAATGAGGGTCCAAATCCCAGGCCTCCTAGAATTTTGGCATCACAGGACTCAAATGCCTGTGTATGGTGCAGAAGGTCTTTAATTCAGAGAAGATCACATGCATTGTCAGAAGGTCCCGAAAGAAATGAAATCGCGAGAAGAATTAGTCCAAGACAGGTATCTTTTCATAGTTTTATTATCAAGAAATACAAGTGAGTGATCTAATTTAAAAAAATTACTTTACATTTTATGATTTCTTTGTTAACAGATACCTAATAATGGACGTGTTTGCTATGCTTGTTGGGTTGCTGCTCAGCGAAATATTCGCAGACAAATAGAGGAAGGAATTGTTGATAGGAGCGAGGATGAAGCAATCACGTATAATAGAAATGTTTGCGTGTGGTGCAGATCATCTTTGCTTCACAGACGGACACATATTCTGGGAGATGGTCCTGAGAGAAATATAATCTCAGAAAGAATGTTTTCAAGAGAAGTAAGTAGTTTCATTTATCAAAATTCTTTTTATATAATTGCCTTGTTACACTATGGGCCATATCTTCGTTCTAATATACGGGTGACAAAAATATCGTTTTTAGCTCAGAATCCACTAAATAGTCGATCCCTATTAGTTTTTCGAAAATATCTTCAGTGTTTTATAATAGTATAGATAGATATGGTAATAATTTTGTGTTTTCAGATTCCAGCGGATGCATTAGTTTGTATGGGGTGCTGGAGAATGGTCCAGGAGTTACGAGAGAACCCCAATATTATCGCAGTACCAGAAACAACTATGCAATTAGATGAGTTCACTCATACGACACATTCAAGTGCACACTGCTTTGTACCAGGTTGCACAGAACCAGAACGATTGAATGTGCCTCTATGTTTAAAGAAGAGAATCCTCCAATCGAAAAAAGTGTTTGTAACAGAAGATGCAAAGATCTGTCAAATGCATAGCACAGTATATGACTGGGACATTTTAGACCAATTCGAATTAAGTGACTCCTTTACTAAAAATGAAGTGCAATCTTTACTGAGACTATCCACAGAGGCAGAGGATGCCAGTGGAATACCAATTAACTTTAAAAATTATAGATTGGTTCACGACAATATTTTTCATTTTTGAACTGGAGTCACGAAATTCAATTATGAATCAATATTAAGACAAATACCTAGTTTACAAGAATCATGTAAGCGTCCACATTTGGCACTAGGGCTTTACCTAATTAAGTCTCGAACAGGGGAGTCACACGACAGAATAGCTTCTCTGTTTCAAATAAGTAAAGCTCTAGTGACAATATTATTAAAAAAAGCTAGAGAAGCTTTAAAAAATGACTTTGTACCGTTACATTTAGGTATTAACCACATAAGTAGAGGTGACCTTATAAATCGAAATCTTTTGATACCCGAAGGGTTATTCGGAAATCCTAGTGCAGAGAGAAAACCAATTGTCATCTGTGATGGTACATATATATACGTCCAAAAGTCGTCTAATTATCTCTTTCAAAAAAAAACTTACAGTATACACAAGTATAGAAACTTGGTTAAACCATTTTTAATTGTCGCTACTGACGGATATATAATAGATGCTTTGGGGCCATATCCAGCAACAACATCAGATGCAGACATCACGAAAGCCCTTTTCCAAGATGAAAATGCGGAATTAAGAAACTTTTTCAGACCTCAAGATATTTTCATTTTAGACCGGGGCTTTCGTGATGCTCTGCCTCTGCTGGAATCACTAAATTATGCAGTGTATAAGCCAGAAACATTAGAAGAAGGAGAAAACCAATTATCCACCCTTATAGCAAACAAATCAAGATGTGTGACGTTATGTAGATGGGTAGTTGAAGTGGTAAATGGCAGATTTAAACGAGACTTTAGATTATTACGTAATGAATATTTTAATGTGGCTTCAAGGCATCTAATGGACGACTTTAGGATTAGTGCCGCAATAATAAATGCTTTCCATAAAGTGCTTGTGAACCGGCCAGATGCTCAAATAATTTTGGACAGAGCAAAAACCAGAATTTTGTTGCCTAATTATTTAGCAGAATATATAATCTTAAATAATGTTAACCGTCGGCGGGCCCATTTTTACAGAATAAATGAAGAAAATGAGCAATTAAGTATCTTCCCACGAATGACCATGAGTGATCTCACACTATTTGCTCTGGGTATCTACCAAATAAAACAAGCGAGATCGTATTATGGCGAACATTTGAGACAACATGGATCATTCGTGGTGGAGATATCAACTGATTTAGAAGTTACTAACATACCAGAATTGTCCTCACATGAGACTGTGTTGCTAAGAGGACGTATAAAATCTCGCCATTTTAGTCAAAAAATATATTACACATATATCCTCTTAGCAACACAAGGTAATGAATGGGAAGATGTAATAAAAGGGTATTACTGTAGTTGCATATGTGGTAAAAGAACTGTTGGAACATGCGCTCATGTTATGACAATTATTTGGTTTCTGGGATGGGCCCGTCACGAAGAAAATATAACAGCTCCAGCAACATTTTTAGATGGCATTCTTGTGAATGACATCTAAAAATGTTGCTGGAGCGAGAGAATGAAGTCAAATTGAAATAAATAAAAATATAAAACTTCATAAAACTGTTTTATTTCATCACTACCAGTTACCTTCCCTACCTACTTAAGTGTGTTTACTAGGTAGTTGATTATTCACTGCATGTTACTACAATAGGACGAGTATGTTGTGTGTTTTCTCTAATGTACATTAAGATTTGATTTGATGTAAGTACATAGAGTTCAATCGAGGTTAGCTGCTGTTCTGTTATGTGTAGGTGCAGCAGTAGGTAATACATACATATAATCACGACTATTATCCCCGAAGGGTTTGTCATTGTCAGACACTAGGCAATGAGGACATCAAAAGCAGTCCTCTGCCATAGTCCACTTTTCACCAAATAGCGACTGCACATGTTCTCAGCGTGCACCGCTCTATGATGTTGGATGTATGTGCAGTCTTTAGTCCGTTAGTCGCCTTTTATGACGCCTAACTAAGGAAGGAGAGTGGGTGGTAGTATTCTTTCACAGCTATGCGACATGGCAGTAGGTAATAAAAAGCTGAAATCTAGCACTTAATAGCTTAAGTTTAACTCTACTCTACCTACAAGTTATAAAAGTAATAGCCAGAAGTAAGTTAATTTATTAACATTAACAATTTTCATTCATACGGTAAGTACTTTTGTTATGACAGCTACTTGACATGACATGACATTGACAGAATACCACCATTACCCCCTGCGATCACGAAACTTGCCATTATTTGTTATTTAAAATACTTCTTACGTAAAAACTATTCATTTATTTGAAGAAAATCATTTTGAATAAGCTTATTCCATGCATAAGCTACATTTTGGTATTATGTACAAGGTGTTGGCATTTTCTCCATACAAAATTAAACATCTCCTTTGAGAAATCTCATCTGGCAACCTTGCATCGGCAAAGCAAAACGTGGACTTCTTGGCGGGAAAGTGAAGAGTCGTGTCTGCGGTTTTGTTTTATTTTCTAAATTTTGTGAAAATGAAATAATGGTGGATTATTAACCGTTTAGTGTTCGTGCGTGTGCATGAGTGTTGGCAAATGAAACAAAACAGTGCAACGGCACTTTTCAAATTCTCTCAAGAAGTCGCGTGAGGACTTGGTAAAGCCCCACATCTTTACTGAGATACTCGCGGGGTTGGGAGGTAGATATATCATTTCTCACTTCTCATTTCTATTATCATTCATCATCATTCTATATAGAGTTTATACATATAAATTAAGTTTTCGACTGAAGGGCTAGTATCCATGGTCATGAACAAATTTAAAAAAAAAGCAAAACGTTTGACCATTTGAGTCAGACGTCACACACACTCGCACGTCAGTTGGAGATGTTGGTAAATAGGCAAATATTGCGGAATCGAGGCCCAGATTTTCTCCTAATTTTGCTTTCCTCTTTTACTTCTTACTTCTTAATTGGAAAACATAACTCAATATTCAAGACAGAAACAACTAGGTATTCATTAGCATGGCTGAGGGAAATAAATCTGCTCTACGAATAGATTGGTTTGATGGAACATTGATTGAATATAGATCTACCGCTTCAACCAGCGCTTCCGAGTTCGCTGATGAGGATCAGCAGGAGCCACCGCCAGCCGAACCTCCGTACATGAAAAAGCCAATCAGCTTTACAACACTTCTAGATATATCTTTATTACAACACCCTGTTCTTACTTTAGAAGTATCAAACAGGCCGGGGTTTTGGATGTTATTAGACACAGAACTAAAGGGAGACTTCATTTGTTTACTTGTTAAAGTGTTAGCAAACATTTTTAACTCTTTGAAGCCTGGAGAAAAGTCAAAAATAACCTTCCTTTTAAAAGAAAAATTTGAGAAATCAATTTTCATAAACACCCTAAAAGAGTTTATAGTACACCTACCAAATGTAAGAATAGTTGAAAAGAAAATGAATAGGCAACTATGGGATAATGCTGAAGATTTCTATTCTAATGTTGTATTTTTATGTGAAGGTATTGTAAAGTATTATCAAAGAAACATAACTCTATTTATTGATATTAATGACCTGCTTGATATAACAGAAACTAGTGCGATTGGTGTTATACATGAACACATGGAGACATTCAGCGATAAACTGTTCCTAACAATTCAGCAACTGCAATCAAAAATTGTTAAATTACTTGAAAAGGTTAATACTAGTATGTAATTACTTTTGATTTTATGGTAAAATTCATTAATGAATATCATTATGACTGAAATTTATATCACACTTATTGGATAAAATACAATAGCACAAATAGTTTCATTATTAAACTTAGTCAACAGTGCTGGTTTTGCACATAATGACAATTTAAATGACATTATTTTTAACAAGAGCATAAAATACCTATGTCCCATGAATAGAATAATTTTAACAACTGCTATCATACAAAATCTTAATTAAAGGTAACGGCTTTAGGTACCTCCCAAAGCATGGGGGACACTGATATTTTAAAGTTTTGTTACTAATCAGTCACCCAGCATTGTGAAGGTTGCTATCTTGTAAAATCATGAACTATACATTTAGTTCATGGGTGTTGCAGCAGCTTGCACATGCAAGCTGCTGCAACACCATGCATCTCATTGAATTTATATTTTAGATTACTTTTGATAATGCTTCACCTCAAGCATTAAACATCGAAAATGAGGATCCCAACAGCTTCAGAAGACTGTCAATATTTCCTACCAAAGAGGACTTGCTTGGTAAAAATCAGCCGCAACTTCAACCAAACATTTTAAATGGTGCTTACTCCGATGTGGAACATTACTTAGACTTGCAATTCAGACTTCTCCGAGAAGATTGCTTTGGACCACTAAGAGATGGAATATGTTGGTAAAAATAATATTTTTCTTTTAACTGGTTTTGTGTGTCTAATAATTTATAATGATATTTTAAATTCTAGGTAAATATTTGGAAAACCCATCTAAAAGAAGATTTAAGAATATTAGGTAATGTTATTAACTATTTCTTGTTAACATAATTTTTTTGTGGTATTATTTTACGAAAGACCCTGGAACGAGTCTGTTTGTTAGGATATGCTAATCTCAAGAACCACTGGACGGGCTTTGATGCAGTTTATTCTAATAGATAAAGCGTCTTTCGAGGGTGGTTTATGTACACAAAACAACACAAGCATAGTTGGGCTGGGTCGCTAGTGTATAATAAATAGAAAAACAATCTTACTTAGTATAACTTGGTCACTATGTGGTATTTCAGGTTAGAATCACGTTTGTGGAATTGTTGCAACACTTTGTATTTTTTTTCTTTACTATAATATATTTAAATTAAAAAGAGATGCAATATACTTGGAAAGAAGATACATGTCGTAGAATAGTAATTTCTTAATCATTTTTAAATCATATCATGTGTGGAGCCCCCTGTGTGGTGCCGGGGATAAAGAATTGCACCACACTCTATCTCAACCCGTAGGTGTCGTAAAAGGCGACTAAGGGACCATTCCAGAGGATGGGCAGCAGCATCTCTCTGAGGTTACCTTCAACCTACTGCGTTCGCCAACGCGCCTGCCAAGCGTGGCGATTACGGCGGCAAATACCCCCATAATATGCACACCAGCAAAAATCGGCCCCAAGTCCCCGGCGGCCCCGCCCGCCCTACCTACAGTAGCGGCCAAGGCAGCGACGGGCAGGGGGTGCTAAGAATCTCCGGCAGAGACCTGGCTACCGCCAACAACGGACTCTGGCCCTGGCAACATTTAACACGCTCACATTTTTGTCCAGGCCTTTGTCCAGCAGTGGACTTTTGGCTGAGATGATGAGGCAATGAAATCATATCATAATAATTTTCAATTTCAGAGTGCATCCAAGAGTGCGTATAATTCAAACATACGTAAGCAATAACAAGGTAGGACACCTCGTAGACATAATGTGGAAGGAACGCATAAGCCAAGGCGTGGTTGATGGCAAGAAGTATGCATATAACAAGCAACTCATGTTTGGATCATTACTTTTGTTTACAAACGACAATTTTGAAACAATACTATGTGCTACTGTGTTAGACTCCAGTATGAGTTTACTTGCACTTGGCTATGTAAGTAATTAAAAGTAATATTATCTATATTGTTTTCTAAAGTTTATGCAAACACTACACATTGAAATGAAACAACTTTTACGGATCTACTCGCTTTTATTTTACACATTACTTATTTAATGTTTATCCTGACGTTTCGAACCCTTTGCAGGGTCCGTGGTCACAGGGAGACTGGGGTGTTGTGTTGGTCGTCTCATAATTAGTTGGTAGCTTGTATACCCTCATTTAAATTTAATCAGGTGCGTTACGTTCTATGCAGAGAGAGCTTCCAGTATTTTTTTGGTCTGGCAGTATGGTGTTGGGGCTGGCATTTAATATTTTGTATGATGGGATCCCAGGCAGGTGGTAGATTCCAACCATCTGCTCTATTGAAATTAGGATGTTTTTTAATTTCAATAGCCTCGTATCATCCTAGGGATGAGTCGTTGTTCTCTAGCGAAAGCTCCAATCAACAAAATAAACGCGAGTAGATCTGTAAAAGTGGTTTCATTTAATATTATCTAATTGATAAGTGTACAATCGTAAACAGTTATGCTTAGACTTATTTTAATTTGTAACTCTTAACTTCGCCTGCTTTAGTGCCAGATCCGTCTTACAAACAATTAAAATTCTATTGTGTCTGTCACTGCAGACAACAGGTTAATGCAATAAGCTAAAGTCTTACAAATTGTAAATTGAAACTAAATTTAATATTTTGATTTCATTTCATTTGAAGTGTAAAAATATGCTTAACATCAATTATTTTGAAAATAATTCAAAATAATTAATGATTAATGAAAAATAAATTAAGCATTTCCAAAGTAATTGTTAATAATTCATTGAAACTGTACACAGCAATAAATTATTTAACAATATCCTCAATGATTATTATAAATGTATAAATAAACCTATTTGTAATTAGATTTTATTATAATAATGATATTATTAGGTGACAATTACTAAAACCAGTTAAAGCCATTTGTATAATCAGCCTTTTTTTAAAAACATTTCCTTTTCAAGGTAGCAGTGTCATTCCAAAACCCTGTATCAAAGAAAATATTTTCTGAAGCATATCTAATGGTAGAGAGTGAGGTATTCTTTGAACCGTACCACGGAGTACTAAAGGTGCTGCAGTATTTCAAGCACGACGATATGCCGATGCGGAAATATATAGTTGATGTTCAGGTATATAAGTTAAATTTGATTAATAACGACATTTTAGAAACTGAAAATAGCACTTATAAAAAGGTTGCACCAGGGAATCTTGAAACTTCGGCCATCCAAGCGATTGCTCTTAAAATTAAGCCATTACGTTCCCGAATTTGTCAAGTCAATAATATTTTGAAATCATCAAACGTGCCGGTCGTTGTGGAGATCCTTGGGGGAGGCCTTTGTCCAGCAATGGAAGTCTTTTGGCTGAGATGATGATGAAACGTGCTTTATTAAACAAGCATCCAAAAGTGCTTTTAAAATAATCTTGAAGTATCATTATGCAAGAAACGAAATCAAAAACCCATCATCAAATCATCAAAGGGAAACCACAAGCAGAAGCTGGCGATGAATATTGAATGACTGTTTTTTTTTTATATGTTACAGACCGAAACCCAAGCACCTTCATACTTAAACCCGCAGACAGTCTATAGCGTTGCAAAAACTAAAACATCAGACGATTTCAATTTCACTGTATTCGATTCGAAAACCTGGCCACAAAGCAAAGATTTCGGTTTTGATGACTCTCAAATGGAAGCATACAAGTTCGCATTAACCAGAGAATTTGCCGTCATTCAAGGTCCACCCGGTACAGGCAAAACGTTCATTGGAATTAAAATAGCATCAACAATTTTGGAAAACATGTCTCTAGAAGGTACTCCTATGCTGATAATCTGCTACACAAACCACGCTCTTGATCAATTCTTAGAAGGCATATTAAACGTCACCAAAAATATAGTTCGCCTTGGAAGTCAAAGCAAAAGTAAAAAATTGGAATCATATACTCTTCACAATTTGAGAGCACAAGTGAAATCCAAATATTCTCATTTGTTTGGCAAAAAAAGATCTGAGCTAGAGAGAATATTTAAAGAAATGACAGATCTTCAAACTGAGTTAGAGAAATGTGAAAAGGAAATTATTAGTTACAAGACTCTTAAGCCGTATCTCAAATTATTAGAATTGAAGAAATCTAATGAGGATCCTGTATTAAGTTGGCTTTTTGACGATTTTGATAACGATACCGAAGAATCTGCAGAAGAATATTTTGAAGATTGGGAAAAGCAATTCGACGATGTAGTGGTTGACGTTAATAAAATCGAAACATGTTTCTCGGAGAAATGGGCTCTTAAAGAAATAGATTCAATGAAGAATAGTATCAGATACGTAAAAGACGTTACTGATGACCTTTTGGAACTGCAGAATATGACTGATAAGTTCGAAGCTCAAATAGATAAAATACGGAAGAGGTTAAATTGTTTAAAGGTAATTATTATTTTATGGTTTATGAAATGAATGCAAATAAAGTAGCAATATTGTCTTTACTATAGCATTAAGACGTATCCTGTTCCAAAAGCAAATGTATACCGATGTATATGTCGTGGATAATAAGTTAATTAAATTGTTTATTTGTTTTAGATGCACAATTCTTTGGATCAAAAAAGTGAGACTATTCGAGAAGATGACTTTGGAAAGATCACTAATCTATACAGTTTGACGTTAGAGCAGAGGTGGTCACTTTACAACAAATGTGTTGGATCAATCAAGAATGAATTGCTGACAAAAATGAACAGCCTATTGGTGAGAATTTTGTGCTCTTTTATCGTTCATTATCTTCAGCCTGTAAAAGAGTCACTGCTCAGTCGTCTGCTGCTGATGGTCTCAGCTCTTCCTATTTGGACAATTGACCATCGGCTCAATATGGCTTGTTGGGTCTTAATTGTTTCACTGGTGGTGGCAATATAGAGATGCCACCATAATTTGGGTCAATTCACACCGAAGCAGCAGCGGACGGCAGCGCAGCTGCAGGCAGTTTCACTGTCAAGCTGTTTTAAGCTTTATATCCATTAGATAACGCATAGTATCGCTTGAACTCGGGTAGGCAAATTATTTTGTTACGATTCAAAAGTACTTATTTAGTAAGTTACCTTTAATAAAGATTAATTTCATCTCATTTCACATTTTATTATTGACCCAGCGTTGCTAAAGCTGAACTTAGAAGTTCTAGCAATCGCTGCACCCCATTCAGCTTTTCTTCACACGTTGT
Organism: Eudonia lacustrata; assembly: GCA_947562085.1. Lineage (NCBI taxonomy): Eukaryota > Metazoa > Arthropoda > Insecta > Lepidoptera > Crambidae > Eudonia > Eudonia lacustrata. The sequence continues at coordinate 11,352,084 of OX387318.1, read as the reverse complement.
TTATATTCCGTAGGAGCAACACAACGCTTGTGGTAGAGAGATGGGCGAGCTGTCCACGCTGATAGACAGTGACGCCATGAGGGGGACAAGAGTGGTGGGGGTCACCACCACCACGGCCGCCAGGAGGCACGACCTGATGCGGCAGCTGCTCTCGCATATAGGTAACTTTGCTTTAACATCATACATCCACCTTTTTAAGGTTCCGTACCCAAACGGTAAAACGGGACCCTAGTGTCTGTCCGTCTGTCACCAGGCTGTATCCCATGAACCGTGACAGTTAGACGGTTGAAATTTTCACAGATGATGTATTTCTGTTGCCGCTATCGCTATAACAACAAATAAAACTAAAAACAGAATAAAATAAATATTTAAGGGGGCTCCCATACAACAAACGTGATTTTTTTGCTCGTTTTTGCTTGACCTTGATAACGGCAACAAGTAGACGCTTGAAATATTCACAGAATATTTAGTTAATATTCTCTTTAAAAATAAATAATTAAATTTAAAAAAAAATATCAGAGTAAATTTAATATAAATTATAGGATATTTAATGCCACATGAGGAGCTCGATAGCGCAGTGGTTAACGCGCCCGGTCTGCGAGTGCTGAGGTTAAGCAACTTTCGCAAAGGCCGGTCATCGGATGGGTGACCAAAAGTGTATCATCTCGAGCTCCTCCGTGCTTCGGAAGGCACGTAAAGCCGTTGGTCCCGGCTGCATTAGCAGTCGTTAACAACCACCAATCCGCAGTGGGCCCGCGTGGTGGTTTATGGCCCGCTCTCCCAATCCATCCATAGGGAAGGCTCGTGCCCCAGCAGTGGGGACATAAAAAATGAGCTGATGATGATGATGAATGCCACATAAAATAATATATAAAATGAAACAACTTTTACGGATCTTGTTCGAGCCGATTATTTGTTAACAGCAACCCCACGAACAATGACGCGATACCGACCGGAGCCAATGGATGGACACCGCCATCACGCGATACACACGGCCACCAATCACCGTCTTCATTACCTGTTGTGTCATTATATCAACCCTATTTTCAACCGCCAAACCATTGTAACAATCGAAGTAAAGCACTCTAACTGAAAACACCTTCTTTCATTAACAAAGTGGCGACCGTGACAGGACTTGCAAGGCTAATTCGGATTCGAAGAGTTGCAGGTCCTTTTTGACGATTGGGGGATTAAGCAACATCGCGCAGCACCTAACGAGTGGAAGAATCTCCACGCCTGCGCCTACGTGCCGCTTTGCAGCCAGATTCAAGACCCTCCGCCTACGTCAGCCCATCTCCAGGAACCAGCTTGCGCCTACAAGGAGCCAGCAGCCAGCAGTCGGGACTACTACTCGCCGACCCAGCATTGTCTGCCTCTCTAACTGTGAGCCCGTTCCTTTTACACTTCCTTTTCTATCCTCTTCGACTTGTGCTACTTTGATTAACTCCAAAAGGGTTTAGGTTTTCATAAAGGACTATTTATTTAAGCCTTCTGCCTAGGTTAACATAGATATTTAATCATTTCATAAGTGCTAAATCAATTCAATTGCCTAATAGATCATAATTTAAACCCACCCCCATTTAGATATATTCACCCCATATTGGTATAAAGCTATATCACTTACTTTATTGTGCCAGCCTTTGTGCTAGAAATAAACACCCTCAACGCGGCTAAACATTTCCGCAACAAAGCTTTGCCTACTTCAATACGTTTAACACATTATTATTTCACTTTTAACACTATTCTCTTGCACCATAAGCCACCACAACCCCCTATTGCACCTTAAGCCCGCCTATTCAAGCTAAAGCTAATTATATTCCTCTAAAAAATAACGCCCTGCTACAACATAGGTCGTTCTAATTAGATGTTTTAGCCGTTACTACTATCAATTCCAGTGTTCGCTACCTGTCTTGCGGGCGCATCTGGCGGTGCTCCGTGCGCGTGACGTCACCCTTTGTTCGCACGGGCCGCCCTCCGGCCGGCTCATCAGCTGATCGAGTCGCGAATCCCGTTATTGCACTCGTCGCCCGTCGGCGCGAGCGGCTAGACTACGAAGCGAGGAGCGTATCGTATGCAATTTCATTAACTTAACTTTAACTTTGCATTGTTTCGTAATAGACTAATTTCATCGCGATGTCCACTGAAGTCGACGGCCCTACAGACCTAAGATCCCTTGTAATAAAGCGTAGTAACATCAAGGGACGTTTAACTAAATTTAAAAACCATGTAGAAGGTTTACAAGTTTTAAAATCGGTTCCTGAGATAGAAGTGAACAAGCTTGCGATGAAGTTGTCTAGAATGGAAACCTTGTTCCTTGAATTCGACGAGTTGCAAAATCGAATAGAATTTTTGAGTGAGATTAATTTAGATCAAGAATTAACTACTCGCGATACCTTTGAACAGGATTTCGACCACTATATTTCTATTGCTTAGGAATTGGTAAAGGCGAATGCACCTTCTAAAGCATCGAAATTTGAGTCATGTCCATCCAATACTTCAACTCAGAAAAATTGTCATTGCCATCCATTCAATAATAGTCACAATAATGAGACACTAGGTTTTAAATTGCCTGTAATTAAAATTCCCAACTTTGATGGAACTTATTTTAGATGGTTAGAGTTTAAAGAAACATTTAGTTCATTAGTTCATGAAAACACACAAATTAAAAATATTCACAAATTTCATTACCTTAGCTCGTATTTAGAAGGTGAAGCCGCTCGTGTTATTTGTAATTTGGAAGTTACAGACAAAAATTATTTTCAAGCCTGGCATTTATTATGTGAACGTTTCGATAACAAAAGGCAATTAATTAACAATCATTTACAATCTCTTTTTAATTTTGAGTCGGTGCGAGAGACCTGTAAGTCGCTTAGGTTTATCATAGACCACGTAACTAAAAACTTAAGGGCTCTCAGCACTTTGGGATTACCTACTGACAAGTGGGACGTTCTAATTATTTACATGGTCACAGCAAAGTTAGACAACATTACTTGCTTTAAATGGGAAGAGTATAGAAATAATATTTCTGAGATACCTACACTTACTGAATTCTTTACCTTTCTCAAGAATCGAGCCGATGTTCTCGAGACTGTCTACAATGCCAAGCATGACAGACAAGACAGGGCTAAGCAAGGGAATTCCTCATTTTCTAATCGGCTACAGACTAAATCTTTTGCTGTCACTACTAGCGAGCCTAATAGTTCATCCTCTTCTAAGAGGTCTATGGAATGTTTGTTGTGTAAGGGTGAACACCGTTTGTATGAGTGTTCTTCTTTTAAGGCCAAGTCTCCTAAAGAAAGGAACTCTGTAGTGCGGTCGTTAAGGCTCTGCGAAAATTGTTTGAGACAGGGACATAGGGTTGAAAGCTGCACCCTTGTCGGGTCTTGTCGCTTTTGCAAAAAGCGACATAATTCCCTGCTGCATTTTACTTCAAACACTGAAATGTCAAACTCTAATCCCGCGTCATCCCAAACAGTAGTTATGTCTTCTATGACTGTTCCAAACATTTTGTTGTGTACCGCTAAAGTCCAAATTTCCAACCCTATTACTAAAAATACTCTTACAGTAAGGGCCTTACTCGACAGCGGGAGTCAATCGTCCTTTTTAACTGATTTAGTTAAACAGAAATTAAAGTTGACTACTCAGCCTTCTACAAATGTCAATATAGTTGGTATTGGCAATACTTCTTTATACTCAAACGTGGAGCGGTGCGCGCTTCATCTACAATCAAACACAGGTCCCTTCAATGTAACGATGTATTGTCTAGTGTTGCCACAAATCTCAGACGACCTGCCTAAGGTCGCCTTTGACGCCAAACCTCTTAATCTATCCAATTTTGAACTAGCTGACCCTAGCTTCAACGAGCCGTCCCCTATCGATATGCTGATCGGCGCGGACTTGTTTTGGGACTTGATAGGTTCCGAACAGCATCGCCTAGGAGACAATAGCCCTATCCTACGCAGCTCTAAACTAGGATGGCTCGTCGCAGGTCCGTTACCTACCATGCCTAAACATACAACCCCCAACAAAACTATTTCTTGCAACTTTTTATTAAAAGGCCAAAATGTCGATCAACATTGCTCCATAAATGATAACCTTGAGCATCTAATTAGTAAATTTTGGGAACTAGAAAGTTTCCCCCAACATCAACCCTACTCAGAGGAAGAAAGTAAATGTGAGCAGCATTTTCTTATGACTACTACTCGCCTAACTAATGGTCGTTTTTGTGTGGCCTTACCTCTTCTTCGCAATAGTAATTGCTTAGGTGACTCGTATCAACTAGCTAGAAAGAGATTCTTAAGTCTAGAAGCACGTTTCCGCAAGCAACCTGAGTTAAAAATCGCCTACTCTGATTTTATCCGCGAGTACGCGGAGCTTGGTCACCTTACAGATATAACATCGCAAGCGCCGCGCGTTGCCTATTACCTGCCTCATCACCCTGTGATACGAGAGAAAAGCGAGTCGACTAAGTTACGTGTCGTTTTTGACGCGTCAGCTCGCACTTCTTCTGGAGTATCAGTTAATGATATACAGATGATAGGACCCACTATACAAGACTCTCTATTTAACATACTCATTCGTTTCCGGCAACACAAATACATTATTTCGGGTGACATTGAGAAGTTATACCGTCAAGTTACCCTTAAAGAGTCTGATCGCGATCTTCAATTAATCTTATGGCGCGACGAAGAAAACCAGCAATTACGCACTCTACGATTAAATACGGTGACGTATGGTTTCTCTAGCGCAAGTTTTCTTAGCACGAGGTGTCTTTGGCAGTTGGGCGAGGAATGTACCGATCCTAACATTAAAACAATCATTCAAAGGGATATGTACTGTGATGATTTGTTAACCGGTTGTGATACCCCGTCGGAACTACGTGACATTCAGCTGCAGGTGTCAAACGAGTTAGCTAAGGGTTGTTTTCACTTAAGAAAATATAGATCAAATTTATCAGAACTTTTTAATTCTAGTTTAATAAACGCCGAGGAAGGTAATTTAATTATAAGCAACTCTACGAGCACCCTAGGCATTGGCTGGTCACCTTCTTCTGATGTCCTATTTTTCCGAATGGACTGCCCCTCACCTAAGGTTCTCACTAAGAGATCAATTCTCTCTACTACATTTAAAATTTTTGATCCGCTTGGATTATTATCTCTTTGTACTATTAAACCTAAATTACTACTACAAAAACTATGGTCCCTCAAAATAGACTGGGATGAACCGGTTCCCATTGACATCCAAACCACTTGGATAAAATTTTCCCAAAGGGTTTCATGTTTGTCCTCTATTCAGTTGCCTAGGCATGTCTTAATCGATAACCACACTTATATCGAAATGCATACTTTTTGTGACGCCTCTAAAGATGCTTACGGCGCATGTATTTATTTAAAGTCTAAAGACGCCAAAGGCAATGTACAAATTAGTCTATTATGTGCTAAGACGCGCGTAGCCCCACTTAAGGCCACGACGATTCCCAGGCTGGAGTTATGCGCGGCCGTAATAGGGGCACAGCTAAGCTCATCCGTTACGCAGACTCTTCGTTGTACAATCAACAGTCATATATATTGGACCGACTCGAGTGTCGTCTTGTGGTGGTTGAAGACGCCCAATAAGACGAAAACCTTTGTGGCTAATCGGGTGGCTGCAATAGGTGAGCTAACCGACTATTCCGCTTGGCGTCACGTTCCTACGTCAGAAAACTCAGCGGATTTGCTCTCGCGAGGGTTAGATCCACAGTACGTTAGCGATTGTTCTATGTGGTGGCATGGGCCCACCTTTTTGCTTCATGATGAGTCTGCGTGGCCCTCATGTACTAATCCTATCGTTGATTTACCGGAAATGAAATCAGTATCTGCTTTGGTGGCGGAAGTGGCATCTTCGTCGCCAGTAGTCTGTTTTACTAGATTTTCCAAGCTAGTCACTATTCAAAGAGTCTACGCCAGAGTCTATAGATTTTCACATAATTGCAAAACCCCTAATAATAAACTCATAGACGAACTTCAAGTAAGCGAACTTAACAAAGCACTAAAAGCTCTTATAGCTATTTCCCAAATAGAGTCGTTCCCTATTGAAATTGACCAACTACGCAATAACAAACCTCTACTAGCTAAGGCAACTCTCTCTTCTCTAAGCCCATTTCTCGATGACCAAGGTATATTGCGAGTTGGAGGTCGTATAGATTCCTCTACCTACCACTACGACAAAAAACATCAAATTATTGTAAAAGCTGACCACCCCTTAACTAAACTCATTTTTCAAGAGGAACATGAGCGCCTTCTACACGCTGGACCTCAACAGATGTTAGCCTCAGTTAGAGACCGCTACTGGCCGATTGGTGGGCGAAATCTAGCTCGAAAGGTAGCTCGTTCTTGCTTTGTCTGTCGTCGCATTAAAGGTAAAACTTTAAATAACCTTATGGGAAATTTGCCTAATGATCGGGTTGAGCCTGACTTCCCTTTTCTGACAGTTGGTACTGACTTTGCTGGGCCATTCCTAATCACCGATCGTAAAGGTCGTGGTTGTAAAATAACTAAATGTTATTTGTGCATTTTTATATGTTTTCGTTATCGATGCATTCACCTAGAGGCCGTCAGTGAGTTAAGCAAAGATGCATTCATTCTTACTCTCAAACGTTTTATTGCTCGCAGAGGCTTACCTAATACTATTTATTGCGACAATGGCACTAATTTCGTCGCTGCAGCAAAAGAAATAGGTAATTTTATAAAATCAAATCGCAATTCTATTCATGAGTTTGCAGCACGTCGTGGCATTAAATTTAAATTTTCGCCTGCATACTCTCCTCACTTCAATGGTCTGGCTGAAGCCGGTGTAAAATCAGCCAAGCATCATATTCACCGCATTTTAGGGAACACACACCTAACCTTTGAGGAGTTATCGTCTCTGTTCACACAAGTCGAAGCCATCCTAAACAGCCGTCCCTTATGTCCCCTCAGCTCATCTCCCGACGACTTCCAAACTCTCACCCCGGCTCACTTTTTGATTGGTAGGCAACTCACCGCGCTGCCATCGCCGTGCCTCGTGGACTTCAACCTACCCCGTCTAGACCGTTTCCAGCGCCTTGAGCAAGCCAGGCAACACTTCTGGCTCAGATGGACCTCCGAGTACGTCGCCGAACTTCAGCAGCGGACCAAATGGCGAACGAGGTGTAGAGACATAAAACTTGACGACATGGTCGTAATTAAGGAAGCCAATGCCCCTCCTCTCTGCTGGCGTCTCGGCAGAATCAGCAAGCTGTTCCCCGGATCCGATGGGATACCTCGAGTAGCCGACGTCAACACAGCCTACGGCACGGTACGCCGAGCTCTCAACCGCCTATGTATTTTGCCTACCTCTGATGAGGATTGTTGGAGTTGAAAGCTGCGCAGACCTTTCAACGGCCGGGAGGATGTTCGAGCCGATTATTTGTTAACAGCAACCCCACGAACAATGACGCGATACCGACCGGAGCCAATGGATGGACACCGCCATCACGCGATACACACGGCCACCAATCACCGTCTTCATTACCTGTTGTGTCATTATATCAACCCTATTTTCAACCGCCAAACCATTGTAACAATCGAAGTAAAGCACTCTAACTGAAAACACCTTCTTTCATTAACAGATCTACTCGCGTTTATTTTGCACATTACTTATTTAATGTTTATCCTGACGTTTCGAACCCTTTGCAGGGTCCGTGGTCACAGGGAGACTGAGGTGTTGGTCATCTCATAATTAGTTGGTAGCTTGTATACCCTCATTTAAATTTAATCAGGTGCGTTCCGTTTTACGCAGAAAGAGCTTACAGTATCTTTTGGTCTGGCAGTATGGTGTCGGGGCTGGGATTTAATATTTTGTATGATGGGATCCCAGGCTGGTGGTAGATTCCAACCATCTTCTCTATTAAAATTAGGATGTTTTTTAATTTCAATAGCCTCGCGTATCATCCTAGGGATGAATCGTTGTTCTTTAACGAGTATTTGTGGTTTATCAAATCTGATGTAATGGTTGGGCCCCTCTAGGGAATGTTCGCATACTGCAGACTTATTTTCGCGCCTATGCTTGACGTCGGCTATATGTTCTTTAACACGGGTTCCTATACTTCTCTTTGTTTGCCCGATGTAAGAGAGCCCACAGTCGCAGTCCAATTTGTACACGCCTGCATCTTTGAAGGGGTATGTTGCACTTGACAGGTCGTAAAAATTGTTGATCTTCTTCGGCGGCTTGAAGTAAGTGTTGATTGAAGCTCGCTTTAAGATATGTCCAATCTTGTCAGTGACACCTTTCATATATGGAAGTACAGCAGGTTGGCGCTCGACTGTGGTTGGTTTATTGCGTTTTCTGTGACAAAGCCGTGGTACTTTCAGTTTATTATCCTGTAGTACGTGCTTGACATGCTGAAGCTCAGCAGCCAGGTGTTGGGTGTCACAGATGCCGCGTGCTCTCTGAAACAAAGATTTCCCTACAGTAGCCAACTGTCTAGGATGGTGGTGAGAATCACCATTGAGATACCTATCTGTATGGGTTACTTTACGATACACAGTGTGACTCAAACTATGATCCGGATTCCTGATAATTAAAATATCCAAGAAAGCTAGCTTACTATCTGCCTCTAACTCCATTGTAAATTGTATTTTTGGATGTATGGAGTTAAGATGATCTAGAAAAGCAGATACTTTATCAGTTGGTAGGATAGTGAAAGTGTCATCTACGTACCGCTTGTAGAACCTAGGGGTTACCGGTGCTGTGCTCAGGGCCCTCTCCTCGAAGTCTTCCATAAAGATATCGGCGACGACGGGCGAAACAGGGGAACCCATGGCAACACCCTCTACTTGCAGGTAGTAAATGTCATTCCACAAAAGGTAGCCAGATGTTAGACAATGCTCTAATAGTACTGCATATTCATCAGGCATATCTTGTTCCGCTAGACGTTTTTTGGTAATTTCAATGCAATCCTGAACTGGTAGGCATGTAAATAAGGACTGCACATCAAAACTAACCATAGTTTCATTGTCAGCGAGATGTAGGTCCTTGAATTAAAAAACATCCTAATTTTAATAGAGAAGATGGTTGGAATCTACCACCAGCCTGGGATCCCATCATACAAAATATTAAATCCCAGCCCCGACACCATACTGCCAGACCAAAAGATACTGTAAGCTCTTTCTGCGTAAAACGGAACGCACCTGATTAAATTTAAATGAGGGTATACAAGCTACCAACTAATTATGAGATGACCAACACCTCAGTCTCCCTGTGACCACGGACCCTGCAAAGGGTTCGAAACGTCAGGATAAACATTAAATAAGTAATGTGCAAAATAAACGCGAGTAGATCCGTAAAAGTTGTTTCATTTCAATGTGTAGTGTTCGCGTAAACTTTAGAAAACAATATAATATATAAAACCTTTTTATTTTATTGTAAAAAAAACAAATATTTAAGGGGGGCACCCATACAACAAACGTGATATTTTCCAATTTTTTTCTCGGTCCTAATAACGATAATAGGTACAAACTTGAAATATTTTTATAGAGGCTGGGATTGAGACCAATATTTTTGTTTTCTAGTAATTGTTGAAGAAGCCGCCGAAGTGTTGGAGGCTCATATAGTTGCATCACTGACAACCCACTGTCAGCATTTGATACTAATAGGTAAGAAGGAAATATATATTTTTCTCCGTTAAAAAGTGTACGCTAATTCTATGGTATTAAGTCTTATTTTAATACTTATATTCAACTAAAGACTGAAGGGCTTGTATCCTTTGATTTCGTTAAGCTAGAAATTGATTTAAACTGTATGATGTACTTTCCTACCTCTATACGAGTTAAATTTTCATAATCATCATTTAAAACTTAGAATTTCAACATGATACGTCAAGGAGTAAGTATACGAGTATTACGAGTGTCAGAAAAAACTCTTTGACATATATCTATGGTTTTTGTTTTTAGTATACGAGTAGAACCCTAAAAACGTAATTAATTTGTATCAAAGTACAGTTGACCTGTCATGTTTCCATTCATATAATTTAGATAAGATTAACTTTCAATTTTATCAAATGTAACAGACAGGTAAATACTCAATAAAGATAAAATGCAGTTCAGATAGTTGATTAAAAATATATCTATAACCTTGATAATTATGTTTATGACATTAATTAATAGCGGCGGGTCATAAAACGTTTATAGTTGCTGCGTTTAGAAGTATGGACGTTAGATGCGCCATTTTAAAACATGTTTTTTCTAACTTAACCCAAAAACGTTAAGAGCGTTTACGCCGCTCACTAGCGCCGCCAATGATAAAAAAACATATCTAGTAATTAGAGATAGAAAATCAAATTATGCTCAACAAACTATCTGAATGAAGTAATTTAGCATTTTTACGTCACCTAATGAACACCTGACATGTTATGGTTTAGTTAAATATGGCGTTATAGTTAAAAGTGGCCGTAACGTCTTATTTAACTAAACTATAACATGTGAGGTGTTCATTAGGTGACGTAAAAATGCTAAATTACTTCATTCAAATAGTTTGTTGAGCATAATTTGATTTTCTATCTCTAATTACTAGAGATGTTTTTTTTTTCATTAGTGGCGTTAGTGTGCGGCGTAAACGCTCTTAATTGAATTCACCTTCAAAATATAATCATAGCTAGGTATATATGGCTTTCCGATATTGAAAAATGTATACTTATCACCTTACAAACAAGAAAACAATTACATGTATGATATACTAGATCGTTCAATAAGTCCCGAGACTTACTTGGAGATGGCGCATATATTAAAAATTATTTTGATTTTTAGAAAGTACTGGCCAATATGTTTAAATTTTTTTTGAAAATCGAACAATTTAAATATTGATTAACAGATATTTAAGTGACGCTACATTTTTAATTCCGAAAACAAGGTATTTTGATTTTTAGAAAGTACTGGCCAATATGTTTAAATTTTTTTTGAAAATCGAACAATTTAAATATTGATTAACAGATATTTAAGTGACGCTACATTTTTAATTCCGAAAACAAGGAAAAAAACGAGTTTCGTGTGTTGATAAAACTTCGAAGAAATTCGAAGGGCTTCTATCGAGCAAAAAAGTGAAATTTTTTTTTTTGACTGTGTCAATACATATCTTTCGTTAAATGCTATTGATTTGGTATTTAAACAAATATTTAGTTATAGTTATAGTTATTTATTTATTTAAGTTAGCAGGCTCACCAAGATACTCAAATATATTTTGAACCATAGTATCACTATTTTTATGCTATACGTTACTATTTATCACTATTTATACACAATTTTTTGACGTAGTCAAAACCATCTAATTCCGTGGTGAGGCTGCTAACTTGACGCTCACCATTCTTCTTCTTCAGCTTGTCGCCACCCAATGATGAGTGAAGGCCTCTCCCTTTGCACTCCAACTCTTTGTTGGTAGCCATTCCAAACCAGTTCTTTCCAGCGACTCGAACTATATCGTCTCTCCATCGAGCCGGTTGCCGTCCTACGTTTTTACGTCCAGTTCTTGGTCGCCATGTTAAGACCTTATGTGACCATCGTCTGTCGTTACGTCGGCAGACATATCACGCCCAACTCCACTTCAGGATGCTTACACGCTTTACTACATTATAACATACGTGTAGGTAGTCATCGTTACGGCTATGCGTCGCACACGACAAAAAACATAAAAATACGCCGAATTACCCACATTAATACAAATTGTATTGTGTTATACAATATATCTCTATGTGTTTCTAACAGGTGACCACAAGCAACTCAGACCTACAGCGGCTCACTACAGACTAGCTAAACACTACAATTTGGAAGTGTCCCTCTTCGAACGTATGGTACGCAACGGAGTGCACGTTAGAACTCTGACGATACAGCGTAGGATGCGACCGAGTTTCGTTGACTTACTCGTCCCGGTTATATACGACAGACTGGATAGTCACCCTACTGTGTGCGAGTACCCACACATTAGGGGAATGAAGGAGAACTTGTATTTTTACACGCACGACGACGTATTGGAAGATACTGAGGTGATTGTTTTTTTGTATACTTTTTTGGTTTGACGTAATGATACGACGTTTTAAGATTTATCTTTTTCCTAATAAACATTTTTCTCGCAGTTCTTAACTCGAGTGCTATAATTAGTTTAAAGCTCCTTTTTATCCTAGAAAAACACCTAATGCTCTCCTTACCAGATGTGATGATCAAGAATATGTTTCTCCATTAAACAACTAACAAACGTTCATATTTTTTCTCCATTTATAATAGCAGTAGGATGTGTATAAGTATACCTGTTTATACAGGGGTGTTCGGCAGATCGTTGAACATACGAAAATGGAGGGTAGGTGGGTTCACCACTTAAGCATTCAGGCATTAAAAAAAAATCCTGGTCATAAAAATCTTTTTATAGGATTTTTTATTTGATTTTTTAAAATTTTGCCACTTTTGTACCTTTAAACCCCTATAACTTTTTATTTTTTATAGCTAGGCCCAATTTTTTTTCTTTAATGGAATCTTAGGGGATGGTAAGTCCTAAAAAAATTGGTATTTGTTACAGGTTATTGCTAAAAACAAAGTTGTATTCTCCCAAACCTAAAAAAAAAAGTTAAAATAAAATTTTACGCTCAACTTTGCGTTGCATTTAAAAAAAAATAAAGGTGATGGAAAGCTTCAGATTTTTTTAAAAGATCTCTAAAGTGAAGGCTTTCTAATGGTATGTTATATGTTTCGATATCATTTTCGTTACCGGAGTTATTACTTTTTTTTAAATAATTGGACGATTTCGATGAAATTCTACTTATGCGGAAAGTTACATGTTTTGTTAAATTTTTCAATGCAAAAGTAAAAATAATTAAACAAACATTTCAAAACTGGTATTTTTTATTAAAAGAATCAATAAAATGACAAAAACATTAATTATTTTTATGAACATTTAATTTAAATTTTGCTCAAATTGCCGTCTCTCATTTGTGATGCAAGCTCTGCATCGATTGAAATGAAAAGTGAAAGAGAAAAGATACGATATGAGCGTGCTAGAGCAAAACGCTATAGCTTAATTATTACCTGCTTAAACGTACTCTTTTTTAAATGCAACGCAAAGTTGAGCGTTAAATTTTATTTCAACTTTTTTTTTAGGTTTGGGAGACTACAACTTTGTTTTTAGCAATAACCTGTTTTTTTAGGACCTACCCTAAGATTCGAATAAAGAAAAGAAATTGGGCCTAGCTATAAAGAAGAAAAGTTATATGCCTGAATGGTTAGGAGATGACCCCACCACCCCCACTTTTCGTATGTTCAACGATCTGCCGAACACCCTGTATATTGGTATTTATGTTGCTATGGTTAAGCAAACTATATCTTATTTAAATTAGATAAAGGATGAAACAAAAATACTCTAGTTAATGCCAAAATAAATAGAATAAAATAAAATGTTCTATTTTTTTTATAAACTGATTTAAGTTATACTTTAGGATTGATGATGCAAATGTATTTAATATAATTTTTCAGCGCTCAGAAGAAAGTTGGAGTTACAAATCCACTTTTGAAGCGAAATGGTGTGTCGCCCTCGCCGATTACTTGCGGCAGATGAAATACACGCCGGATGAGATTACTATACTGTCCCCTTACACAGGGCAGGTTGCACTGATCAAAGAGGTGAGGTTGTTCAGTTAATTAATGAAACGTTTATTGCACTCAACACATAACAAAGATACACGGAAAAACAAGCAAACTAAAAATAACAAATCAATAACTTAGTATAACTTTAAGTTAGCGTCGATACACGAACGGATACTGATCGGATCACAAGGCGAGATGGATGCCAAAAAACTAAAATGATCGCAAAATATCGGATAAAAGATATGAACTTTACTATGTATAGTATTCATGAATCAATCGTTTATGCCATGTATAAAACGTTATTAACTTAGGCCCGGTTTTTCAATCCTCAGATAAGTTTTATCCAACGTCCAATGTCAAAAATATGTCACATTATCATTGTCACATATTTTGTAAAAAGAATCTGTCATTGTGACAAATTATTCAATGAATAAACTGACGATTGAAAAATCAGCTTTTAGTAATTATCTTAATTAATGGCTTCGCGTTTAGCAATTAACCATTTTCAAGTTTTTTTTATTATTTTTAGTAATAAGGGTACAATTGTACGGTAGATAGAAATTAAAGTGGAGTCTCACAACACGTGTTATGACGGGAAGAACTCGGGTGAAACTCCCAGCCCTTAGTAACATTTACTTATTCTGCATTGCGCGAAACAACTTAGTTTAATTATAAAGCAGACAGTGACACTGCTAAACAAAAACAAGGCGTGACATGTCAAATAATTTATTATGGTTGTTGTAAGAGCCCCCACACTTTAGTGTTTCTCTAGCGACGACGTTCGATAAACATATGCGCAGTGCAGACGCTACGACAACGCGACACACACGCTTGCCCCCTTTATTTATGTACGTTTCGCTTAGCTACGCTATGCCAAATCGTGACCAGTACGCATTGCTTTGTCGCGTCGTCTGCGCTACGCATACGTTTATCAAACGCCTACGCCAGTAAAACGCTAGTGTGAAGGAGCTCTATATGTCTTGTGTTCTTTATAGCTGTCAAAGAAGTACACCTCCTTGCGCGACGTTAAAATAACCGTTGTGGATAACTACCAAGGCGAGGAGAACAGAATTATCCTTTTGTCTCTCGTGAGGAGCAACCGGGATCTCAGGATAGGCTTCTTGGCGGCGGCCAATCGCATCTGCGTGGCGTTGTCGCGAGCTAAAGAAGGTATTATATTTTTGTTACCTACAGGTTTTTTTAGTCTCTCATCGATACAGATATTTATATAAATATTTCTATAAACGTCTCGAATGTGCAATAAATGACAAAGAAATCATCAAGCTAGCCAAATTCAGATATTAGAAATAGACAAACACAAGATATAAAGGCAAATAAGTACATATAGGAAAAATTCGGTAGGCTCCTAATACAAGATAAAGACAAATAAACGCTGGCAAGAATATTTTGCAGAACAAGGGTGCCGGAGTTAGCTAGCGTTGCTAGTCCAATAGAACCAATAACACCTGAGGAAGTAAAATTTGCTATTCGTCGGATGAAGAACAACAAGTCGACTGGGCCAGATGAAATTCCGGTAGAAATTTTAAAAAAAGTAGGCGACACCGGCATAGTCTGGTTAGTAATCTTTTTGAATAAAGTTATAGTAGATCGCAAAATGCCCGACATCTGGAGAAAAAGCGATATCATACCCTTCTATAAAAATAAAGGCGACGCTGCCGAATGCGGGAAATACAGAGCCATAAAGCTAACTTCGCACTCCTTGAAAATCTGGGAAACTAATAATAATATCTCAGCTTATAAAGTTAACGCCAAACCAATGTGGCTTCTCCAGCGGCGTAGGAACCATAGATGCCATTCACTACATTAAACTGCTCTTACAAAAGTATAAATCATCTGGAAAGGACCTACACTTCACTTTTATAGATCTAGAAAAGGCATTTCATAGAGTTCCTAGAGATTTTATATAGACAGCGCTTTGAGCACAGCACGTTCCCGAACGTTACATTGATATAGTAAAAGACATGTACGATAATGTAACCACAAGGGTACGTAGTCCGGCAGGATTGAGTGAGGAATTCCATGTGAAGGTAGGAGTGCATCAGGGTTCAACTTTAAACCCACATTTGTTTAATACGGTCATGAATTACGTCACTGAAGATCTGCAACGCCCTGCTCCATGGACACTATTATATGCCGACGATATAGTGTTCGTATCGGAATCTGCTACACACCTGCAAAACGAACTATCGCTGTGGAGCAACCGTTTGGAAAGCCGAGAACTCAGAGTAAGCCGAATGAAAACGGAATACATGCACTGCAATTTCTCTGGCGTGAATGCAGTCGTATCCCTACCACTAATAGATAATATTCACCCTACTTAAGTCTCCAAATTCAATTTCCTTGGATCCGTAATAACAAGTGAAGCGAGTACCAAAGAAGACAGAAAACAGGATTCAAGCTGGATGACAAAAGTGGAGAGCACTGACTGGGGTACTTTGTGACTCGCAAATGCCTATTCGAGTAAAGGGGAATATCTACAAGAGAGCAGTTCGACTTACCCTTCTGTATGGTGCGTAATGCTGGCCAATACGCAAGCAAGAGGAGCAAAGATGCATTGTACAGAAATGCGAATGCTTAGGTGGGCTGGGGGCGTAACGCTAATAGATAAGGTTCGGAATGAATATATCCGTGGCACATTCAAGGTTGCGCCAATACAAGAGAAGATGTGCGAGAGTCGACTGCGATGGTTTGGCCATGTGATGCGCAGAGATGTCGACCACATGACTAAGAGTGCGCTAAACAACATTGCCGAGGGTAAGAGAGACCGAGGTCGCCCCCCTACGACTTGGACAAGCACAATAAATAAAGATATGAAGACAATGGGCGTAAGCCTTGATATGACGCAAAATATAGAGGAATGGCGCAAAATGATGCGGTGAGCCGACCCCAAATGACATGAGGAAAAGGCTAGGATGATGATCGATAGAGACGATACTTAGACGGTAGAAAGTCCAGCGGCGGTAGCCAAAGTAACATTAAGAAAACGATAGCGAAGTTCGAAAAGAATAAAATGTATAGGATTGAGATTTTATTCTTTTCGAACTTCGCCATCGTTTTCTTAATGTTACTTTGGCTAAGCCTACAGGATCTCCTAACCGGATTGCGAAGCTCAGTGGAGTTACTCTAGTGCGAGTTTCATTCGCCATTCGATCACGTTAACGACAACGAGAACTTGTATATTTTTTTTCAACTCTCCACATATTTCAACAGAAAGCGCTAACCAAAACTCACTCTAGGCATTTAGAGGACGGATAAGTGAAGCGCTGGCCGACCATCTGACAGATAGGCCAGAGACAGAGCTGGTTGCAGGAAAATGCTGGATGCGATCAGCCCAAAACAAAAGGAAATTGTGTAACATCCGGTAACAACGGTCCTCCATGACTCTACAAACATGACCTCCACAAATTCTCGTTGTCCTTAACGTGATCAAATGGCGAATAAAAGTCGCACTAGAGTAACTCCACTGAGCTTCGCAATCCGGTTAGAAGCCTATGTCCAGCAGTAGATGGATAAGTACTGAAAATGATGATGATGATGACAGGATTTTATATAGGAGAAAATAGGCAATGTAATTCTTGAGGCTTTTATAGGTTGTTGACCATAGAGAAATATTCTATAATATTAATTATTATATTTATAAATATATAACAATTTATATATTGATGTTTTTACCGACCTTAATGAGTCTTGTAGCAACATCAATTAGTATTAGGTAAATTGTTTGAATTATTTTTAGCGTCTTTAGATTTGCTGTTCAAAATTTGTTTTTGTCGTGAAAATAAGAAACAGTTTCTTTCAATAGTGATAATATTCGTATAACTTATTCACGTGGGACTATAAAATAGTTATTGATAATTTTTATGTCTTAACATTTTAATTACTAACTAAGGAAATATGTCTGATGTCTGTCTACTGCAGACATTTTGTTAAATCTTTGACGTCATCCTAACAGAATTTTATCGAACAGGTTTCTACCTCTTTGGCAACATGAACGTGCTAAAGTCGTCAAGCAATATCTGGAGATTGATCAACGACAAACTAGTGGCTCAGGGTGCTATAGGGAGCAAGCTTACACTGCGCTGTGATACCCATAAAGATAATACTTTTGATGTAAGTATCTAGACACCAGCAATTATATTTTTTGTGTGATAGTTGTGATGGAAAATATGTGGTATAAGCGAAAAGAGGCTGATGATGATGGACGCTGAACGTTTTTGTGTTATTGAACATTTAGTGTCTTGTGTTCGATTCCCTCCCAATAGAGGAGTATTGTGTAGTTCGTTCCTAATTAATAGTAGAAATCTAGTAAGATACTGAGCTGGCACGCGAGTAGACGGCCCATCTGAAGTAAAGCGATTACCCCAGTCCATGGATACCTGTTCAGCCACCATAACATTTATGACGCGTGCGCATCCATAAAGGTGAAGACTGACCGGAGCATTTTGCCGTATATAACATATTCGATGCAAGCATTCGCATGGTCAGTAAGTACAGTGAGCCTAACCGCTCACCGCTCGCTACGCGTGCATCGTTGTATCGGTCAGTCAGCAACGCCGTAACATGTCAAGCTCGCCGCGATTGGTAGGTACATTCCGGTCAGTCGCCACCATAAAGCTTCAGTTCTTATGCCTCTTTGCTTTATCCCTATAATTTTACTGAGTACCCTTCAAACCGGAACACAGCTATACAAAACAGGCACAAAAAAGGTATATAAGGATGGTCGCTAATGGCAACTCGTGAGTAAAATCTTACCACCAGACAAACCGTGTGCCAAACAAACCGTTAAAGGTGTCGGTTTAGCTGTCGAAAGATTTTTTTTGTCTTTTTCATAATGTACTACTTTTTTTACTTGGCTGCGCTGATGTTACCGGTTTTATAGCGATTCAGAGTTGCTCATAATGATCATTATGATGTCTGTGACTAGGCGTGCGGCACAAGGTCGCCAGTCTTGATCTTTGACTGTAGCGACACGATATCGTATGATAATAAATAACACGTTTACCTCAACAGATATTATTTATACAGGGTTACTTTTTTATCACCGTCCAAACCTTCTGAGATGACTCCCGTGATACAAACGAACAACTCTTACTATTGGACCAACTCCCTAACTCGGAAATAAAATTCAGCTGTTCCATACAAAACATCAATATTCATTCGACCAAAATGTATGGAACAGCTGAATTTTATTTTCGAGTTAGGGAATTGGTCCAATAGTAAGAGTTGTTTGTATCACGGGAGTCATTTCAGAAGTTTTGGACGGTGATAAAAAAGTTACCCTGTATAGAGGTATTTATTTGTCATTATGTGGAGGCACTAAACCGATTTTTTTTTCAAAAGTAGCTGCTCTTTTGTCGTGTTGATGTTATAGTCATTCTCTTAAAGTTTTTTATTTCCCTTCCATCAATAATTTTATTATAATTATAATTATTATCAAATACATTTATTACATATTACAAGCGGTGTCTTACTAAGGTAACCTTCTTTTTCAGATTTCAAACCCAGAAGACTTACACAGCGCTCTATCAGGATCCTGCCTAAAAATATGTAAAGGAAAATCAAACTTTTGAATTTTGTTCAACCAATTTATTTGTTGCATTGTTTTAAAATTTAAAGCCACGCAATGACATTATTGTTTAACAATAAAATATGGTGAATTTATAATTAGAAATTTAATTCTACCTTTATATACAGAGTGTTAGGAAAGTGTCTGCCAAGCAGTGTTTAAGAACATTAGCTAACATCATATAAATAATTGGCTGGATATTTGTCATAACATGACTATGTTGCTTCAACATTCAACAATTCTGAGAATTCATCTGCAATAAATTCAGCCAACTCAACTAAAAATATTCTTTATACTCTTTGACACAAAAATGTCTGTTTCCTTTATCCTAATTTAAATGAATTGACAGTGCATTCCATTGCAGTGCAGTTGCTCGTTTATTAAGTTTGTTCACACCAATATGCCATTGTTTATTGATGGCCGGTGTTATCAATCAACCAATCTTCTATGAATATGAAATAACATTTACAAAGTTATCGAAAAATATTGATTAATTCTATACATTTGCAATTTAATAACTATGTTGAATCATATCATAAGAACTAGTACTTTAAACAGTTATGTCATATATAACACATTCTAATATTTAGCTAATTTAACTAAGTAGTTACTGTATAATTAAAATATGTGGAGGTAACCTTATAGTTTTGTTCTTAAGAAAAAGAACTGAAGTTACCTAATAGTTGACCATAAGGAAACTAAGTCAAGCTTAAATTCTCGAAATTAGGTTTCATACTAAACCCGCTTTACATGTTACAGTTGCACTATAAAGGCCATGGGCAGCCATCAGCAAATTGTTTTAGAAACTAGAAGCAAGTTAGATTAAAACTGTATTTTCATATGAAATTTTAAAAAAAGTTAGTAAATTATACTAAACTATTACTTTAAAAGTAATTTAAATAATATAAAATAATTATGTCCTAAGGATTTTAAGTAATGGAAATAGAGTATATAATTGCATGTTAGGGAATTTTAGTATATCATACTGAATACTCTCGTTCCATAGTCGCCGGTTTTTTAGTTCAAAATCTGAAAGAAATATCAAGTGTAAATAACAATATATCATTCAAATGTCTCACCATATACAATATAAAAACAATATTTTCTGCGAATTCAAATAAAGTTTATTTTCTATCACTACTGCTAGTGACTAACCTCATGCGTACTAACTAACCTTCGATATGCGCGTGCGCTGATCAGCGCAGCGCCGCGCCGGCGCGCGGCGGGGCGCCGCATACAATTAAAATTCTATTGTGTCTGTATTCACGGCAGACGACGGATTAATGTAGGTAATTACCGTGTCGAGATATTAATAGGTGACGTGTTTGCTATATTTAATTTTATTTATGAAGTTAGGTATTTTAAATAAATACCTAAGATAATTCCACTAAATCATTTGTCATTCTGCAACATTGTATCTCACCAATTTCAGAATTTCAGATCTACTTAAAACAGAAAATAATTTACATATTGCAGAAAGATGTAGTCAAACGTTTGCATTGTAACATATTTATGAAGAGTCATGTGAATTAAATTTATAAAGTGTAATGACTTCCTTCTCACTTAGAGAGTAGATTCAATGAATTGATATCTAGCTTAGATTATCTAGTAGTGAAAATCTGTGTTGCTGCTTCAATTCCTATCCAGGTCAGACGGTACAATCTCCTAAGACTGGTCGTGCTTCGTAAAGCACAACTTTACCATTGCGTCACAATATAATAAGACAACGCCAAAGGAGTGTCTTCCGCCTTGCGATAAGTCAGTACCTCGTTTTTTAATGACACCTTATGATAAATTAGCGCATAAGTAACGTATGAAGAATTTGCGCATATAAGATCTCTCAAGTTAGTGTTAGTTAGTGAACCTAGCACGAATTTCTATCGAAATCGTTAGGAAGACGACTTGTGATGCTAATTTCATAAATTCTATGAAATTACGTCTCCCTATTGTTAGTTCAATTTACGGACGTTGTGGCGATGTACCAATTTCTATACAACATCCATATTTTGCGCAACGACGCGAGTTTGATAATTGCTCGTGTTAAGCCCTCAGGTTTACAAAAACGTTTGCGTTGTTCTAAGACTACACTAAGTTTGATCATGGTTTGATAATGAACTGTCACTATACGATCGACGCAACGCTATCTAGTGATGAGTATGTGAAACCAACTTATCATTAGAGGGTTGTAGTCAACATTAACTCTAGAACAGTGAAAAATACTCCATAATATACATTATGCACATATAACATACATTTGAGAGTTCGAATTTGCATCAACCTAAAAATTGATACAGTTGTATGGTTCATTTCACAACTGTATCAATTTATATAAAAACGCAAATAATTTATTTTCATGGACTGAATCCAATATTAATTCTCTTTAAACAACTAGATTAGCTATCAAATTAATAACATGGTCGCAACACAGGCAAAAATAAAACAATAAAATTCTACGTTTTAAACAAGTATGGAGAAGAGCAAAAAAATTTTTTTTTTGTTTTTGCGTTCCTATTCCATACACTTCTCCGTGCGCGCAATGTGCTCAAAAACAAGGTAAGTTTTTCTGCACTTATTAATGTGTAAAGTAAGAAACAACAGCTGGTATTATTTCTAAGGTAATAAATTCCATGAAAATATCGA
This sequence comes from Eudonia lacustrata, assembly GCA_947562085.1. Classification (NCBI taxonomy): domain Eukaryota; kingdom Metazoa; phylum Arthropoda; class Insecta; order Lepidoptera; family Crambidae; genus Eudonia; species Eudonia lacustrata. The sequence goes on along the minus strand of OX387318.1, from coordinate 11,330,238 downwards.
ATGATTACAAAAAATAAATATTTAATTACAGGCGTTACATGGATAGTCACTAGTCACATAAATTATCCCTTAACCCATAGCTATTATTAAATAGAATTATTTCATTATCCACTAAATTTCACTTGTGCTTTTGTCCTAATGTTAATACTATGCATACCCACCGGTATTTTGGTATCATACCCGTAGGTATATTCACTCAAGACATTCATTAGCTAATACAACTATTTTATTCAGAATATTACAGCAGATAATCATATTAAACGCTATGTCTAGCCTTAATCTTGCAAACACATTTAACTGATATAACTGCATGATAACCTACCAATCTTACTTGCATAGAAATAAAGGTCAAAACTAAGCAGCTACGACTGAACTCGGTTCTGCTTACTACATTTTAAACCTCACCAAAACAGTGTGAACTTTTCTAGCAACTGTCGCTTTATTGAATTATAAATTTTCGGTTTGGTAACCGTGATCGAATGGTTTCGTATTTTTACAATTCGATCGAGTTATAGTACAATGTAAATGGAAACAAAGTAGCGCCATCTATTGACAATTTTGTGGAACCATTTTGTTCTCTCGATTATAGATCTTAGTTAAAAAAAACTCGCACTACCTTCAGCATAGACCAGGGATGGGCAAACTTTTTCATTTCGCGTGACAATATTTACTAACAAAATCTATGGCGGGCCAGATTATGGAAATTTTTGCTGTATTTTTTAAACATTTTTTTTGTGAAATAAAAATATTGACAGGTATTCACTTTCTGAAACACACACGCACTTGAATTTTTGTTTGATGGTCGCGGGCCGGACTTCGATTATTCGCGGGCCGTAGTTTGCCCATCCCTGGCAATAGACGCAAGACGCAATGCTTAACAGGAAACCTGAGGTTGTAACATGAGTTTTCCTTTCTCATTGATATAAAGTGTTTAGTACATCTATTATACTTCCTGGTCCAGCCTTGTCATCGTTCCCACATGGTATAATGGGTAAGCTAGAACGCAGCTACGTAGCTGCGTTGTGACTACACACACTCATACCAAAATATCGTTTAAACAAAACCTTCAAGTTTGTATAATGTGTAACTTAATAAAAAAAGTATACTTAATAAAGGAACCAGCCTGGTAGGGGAATACGTAAAAAGTAAATCTTTATCTACACGACATTAATGAATTTAGTATACAACTCTGTCTAACAAAAAATCATATAACTTTTTAAACTATCATGGTCACTTACATTAGAACAAATATTATTAACGGGATTATTACCATGTTTATTGTCGTGTTTGAGTATCCGATATTTCGGCACAGTTGCATGCGCCATGATCACGGATGTACTGTACATGTGTGTGTTTGAGTACATCCGTGATCATGGCGCATGCAACTGTGCCGAAATATCGGATACTCAAACACGACAAAAAATCATACATTCAAACAACAGATGACGTTCACCACGCTCTAAGCACGTGATTCCACGTGACATTAAAGAGTTAGACTGGATTGTAACTTCGAAAATCCACTTATCGGTGAAGTAGTAAATTTTATAATTATTGCTTTTGTACTTCTTAACTGGCCTCTACGAATCCACCTAAAAAAGTCTTTAGGGGTTTGACGTCTGGTTGCCACGAACGTCTGGTTGCTATTACGACCAATTCCCAAAATGTTAGCTTTTTCAAACTGGCTACTTCCCAAAATGTATAATTTTTCAAACTGGCTACTTCACTAAATGTTAACTTTCTCATACTGGCTACTTCCCTAAATGACCACCTCCCAAAATGTCAACTTTTTTTTTTATTATACTCGATATTTTTTCACCAGTGTGCAAATTTTATAGAGCGACTCAGAATCGGTAAGTATTTAAACAACTTTCGAACATGGGTTGAAATATGTCAAAAATTTTTGGAGTCCCATACTTTAGCGAACACTTGGTTAGCCTGATTTGTATGAAGAGTCTCAAATTTTTTGACATCATATTTCAACCCATGTTATTATGAGAAAGTTGTTTCCTTACCGATTCTGAGTCGCTTCAGAAAAGCACACTGGTAAAAAAAATATCCTGTATCTCTAAAATATAGGTTGAATAACTTATATTTAAAACTGTTAAACGTGATTTGTGAATTATTTTGCAGAAATATTAAGGGTGCGCCGTCCATAAGTGACAAGTGTCATATGTTTTATTTGAAATGTCGTCGTCCATATTTATTTGATGCCGCGCGGCCATACTAATTTTGTATGGGGAATTTAAGGTGCTTAATAAAAAATAATTATTTAAATAACCACTTGATGAATCGAAAATGTAGTCTAGCAATTTGTAGTTTATCCATTGATGATTGTTTAGACAAAATCAGAGGTACAATAATTTAGATAAACTATAAGAAATCTACTAAACGCCGCCACTCGTTTTCATGATTTTTCCCCAACTTTAAATGATATTGTAGAAAAAACTATAACGTGTTATGAATTTATGGTTCTGACAAATTGTAAACACGTTCCCTATGATACTAAATATATATGTTGTTCATTTAATACGATAGTATTTTTAATTATATCTACTTAACCGTAACTGCATTTTTGGCATTTTTTTGTCGGCGCTCCCTTAAGAAGATTTTGAGTAACAGTTAGTCATAAACGGGCCTTAGTAAGGATCTGTGCCTTTAACTACGCCCACTATAGTGTTTATTAAAAACCTTTAATCTAATTTTAAATAAGAAAATTTTAATTTTTTTATTATTTTTAAAAGGATAATAAAGCATTGCAACATTACAAATAGTTGTTTTTGTCAAACCTTTAAAGTGTTATTTTTTATCAGGATTTTAAAATAAGGTGGGCGTTCCTGCGTGCCAGTACCTTAAGTCTTTTACTAACTAAAACTAGCCACTTTCTATCTTATCATCGTAGTTTGCTGGAAAAATCTCTATTTAGAGATAAGCCAGTTAAGCTTTCTACTGTGATCTAAATGTTAACCGTTGTAACTGTATATTTGTGTACGAACTAATAATAAATAAATACTTTTTGTTCTGAGAGAAAATCGTTATTAATATTAATAATCCCAAAAACTCAATAATTCTTCTTCGGACATCATTGCATTGCAATTACCTGCAAGACTAAATTACTTGTATAACTAATTCTACATTGTCACTACTCTAAAAATAAACATATTCGTTCAAACTTGTGAAAACTAATTATAAACAGCTTTGCCTAAATTATTTGTGGATTGCATCATACAAACTATTACTACAAGACGAAGCGTGAAAAGCTTCCATCACATTAAGTATCACAATAGCGCAAAAATTCAACAAAATTCTTAGTTTACTATTATTAGTTAACTATTCTTCTAAAAACTCTTCAATGAGATGAACTATATTATCTGGCGCATCCAACTGCACATGATGGGTTCCATCAACTTCTACATACTGGACTTCAGCATTTTCCTTCATCTTCTCAATGACCTCCAAATAATAGTCAAGCCTTTCCCATTTCTGCCCAGGAATTGCCCTTATATTAAGAACTTTACACCGTACTTTACTAGCATATTCCAAAGCAGCATCTATAGACATCATAGCTAACCCAGAAACTTTAAGTCTAGGGTCTCTCTTGAAGTAGAAACCCTTCTTCTTCATATGTGCAGGTGTCGGGGCCATTCCTCTTCGCATCAGTATTTGACAATTCTCCCTAGAGACGGAACCTTTGTACGCCTCGCAAACAATATCAATCATTTCGTCGTACTCGTAACACGGTATTTTTTCTTCAGGCAAATCTTCATACTCTATCATTTTTTCAATTGCCTTGCCAGTATTGCTGGCTGTTGCTTTGGGCTCCCTGACAGCTGGACTCGCTATATCCACGCAAATTATTTTATCCACTTCTTCAGGGAATGATGCAGCGTACATAAAACTAAGGGCACCGCCTAGTGAATGCCCCATAAGAGTGACATTAGTCCATTTGTATTGCTTTATGATCCTTCTGAGGAGAACTATGCCGTCCCAGAATATGTAATACAGCATTCCTTTGGGGTAATGGGACGACAAGCCGTGTCCCGGTAGATCTAGGCAGAGCACCGAAGTATTGACGGGTAGTAGGGGGATGAGATTGTCCCACGTACCAGCGTTGTCCTGCCAGCCATGTAGAGCGATCATGGGCTGCTTATCACGGGGTCCCCACCAGCGCCCAGCTACATGCCCCCATGGTACTGGAATCTCGATTTCGTCTACGATAACGCCTGCAGGTAGACCTGGAACCAAAAATAAATTACTTGAAAAATATAGACTGGATTTTTTTACTTAATATGTTTCAGTAAGGCCTTGAGTCTTCTCAGAATCTTTGTATACCTACAGAATGTTTTTTTTCCGAATCCATTATAAAAACGATTTACATTACAAGCATAATCTGCTACGACTACTAGATGACAACATGATTTTTATTTGTGTACAAATAATGTTAGTACAAAGTTCATTCTGTCTGAGATCTAGTTTAAAGAGGTCAGACAGCATGGAGGTCGTAAATATGTCTACGAAACATTTTATGTGCTTAAACAAACTATGCTAAATCTTATTTCACAAAATCATAGCTAATAAATCTTTAAGACAGTTTCTTTGTATTTCTATTAATTTCTCCATACTGTCCCTGCAAAAAAAAAACACTCTGTAGGTATGTTTGCATGACTTAATACCTACGTCTGATAAGATAAAAATAATTGAACATTATGCCAATGTAGAGCAGAGCATTTTCTATTGGGAAAAAGGTACTAGTATATCCAATTTTCAATCAATATTATTAACTTAAAGAGCAAGTAGTCTGATTGATTTGTAAAGGTATATCAATTGCTTTACATTGAATTCAATATCAGTAAGAGCTGAATATGGCCATCAGCCTATATACTAGTCTACAGCTGGACGTAGGTTCAGGGTCAGTGGCAGGGCCCGGTCTGCGGCTACTCTTATCCAGCTCTTGCCTGCCAGAACACAGTATAGGTAGGTACCTATATAGGTATATATAGTATCATCTTCATTATCATCATCATCATCATCCTTAGTCACAGCTGGACATAAGCTCAAGGTCCACTGACATGGTCATGGTCATGGCAGAGCATGGTCCGCGGCTACTCTCATCCAGCTCTTGCCTGCCAGAACGCAATATAGGTACCTATATATAGTATCATCATCATCATCATCATCAGGCTATACTAGTCCACTGCTGGACACAGGGTCAGTGGCAGAGCTCGGTCCGCGGCTACTCTCATCCAGCTCTTGCTAGCCCACACAGTATAGGCATAGTTATACCTACCTACTAGGCAAATTGGTATATAAGTTCCAATTTGCTTTTCCTTATATTCATAAAAAGATGAGGCAAAGTCCTAGTGTTATTAACACTTTATGAACAAACCATGATTCACGGCCAGGTTAAAGTCCACGCTAAAGATTAAATTCAAATACAAAATGAGCAATAAAAAACCCGCGATGACTTGACATTATACGCCCGAGTCAATTATTTATCTTTGGTCTACGATTTACGATTATTTTGAGTTATGTTTGCAAGAAGTGTATAGTATAACAGTCAGAGCATATAACTGACTGGTCTTAACATACTGAATCGATCTATAGATCTTATAACAACTACCTAATGTTGAACCCTAACAAATATTTTAAACATACCATAACTTATATTATAATAAACGTGGCCTCGATTCCTGTATCATAAAACGTCCAAACTCAGAATTGTGTCTCAGAGGTTCTTCTCTCTCTCGAACCGACAATTTAGGGAACCACAGATAGTCGTATTTTAGCACATACCTAACAAGCTAATAGGACGGTCTGTGATTAATATAAGCTGGCACCTTAGAAGCTACCAATACAAGCAGGTTTTGATTCTTAAGATGGTGGATGGCTTATAAGAGCAAAATCGAGGGACGTCCTTCATGAAGTCTTTCATAGAGAGGAGGCAAAGATCGCGTGGAGATCAACGACGTTGCGATACAGTACCACAGAGAACTCGGGGCCCCGCGTATGAAACGATTTGGAAGGGTCAGACTGAAGTCTTTCTAGATGAGAGATGAGAGTAGCGTGTGTGTCTATCGGCAGCTTGAAGTAGTCAGGATGCGACTGCTTCAAGCTGCGACAGCATAGTGAACGACAATCTTCTATCATATATGGAACCGCCCAAGCATTTCCAACTGCTCCGGGCGGTCAGCAGCTCGGTGAAATAGCAGCTTTACTTACTACGGCTGCTCAAGCGGTCCCTGTATTTTGATCACTGGCTAACTGCTCGAACAGTCACATGTAAGTATACCCTTAGCGACATTTTAGTCGGTTTTTGCGTGAAGTGATAATTTTGGATATGCTCTACCTATTCACCAAGTTTTGTTCGAATCAGAAAAGCCGTTTAGACATGATTGAAGAACAAACAAACATCCACAGTTTTACATCATCATTATCATCATCGTCTCAGCCTAAAGACGTCCACTGCTGGACAAAGGCCTCCCCCAAGGGTCTCCACAACCGGTTTCGTGCTGTTCGAATCCAGCAGCTTTCCGCGCTTCACTTTCGCATGCGCATGGTAGGTATAATATCAAGCATTTTATTTTAGTCCCCGTGTGACCGGTCGATTACGGTCCTACCTAAGGTTCGGTTGAACTAGAATGAGACAGCGATAGGAGAGCCGCACAGTGTTTCATCTCTTGAAATGAAACACTACACTACACTACATACTCCTAGATCCTAGAAGTTACTACGTCGCCGACGACGTCTTGGACCTTGGTAGAATGTCTAATCGAAGATTATAAATTATCATTACTACTGATTACAAAGGTCATAAATAAACAAACATAGCTTTGTAAGTTAATCTTATCAAACAACACTGAATATAACTATCTTCAGTGTGATAGCATTTACTCTAATATTACTCGTACAAGCGATATTCCTTAGTGTGAACATGTGAACTTATAAGAGCTGTTTTTTTTTATTCCCAGTAAAGTAAACAAAACTTATTTATCCAACTAACGATAAATATTCGTGTCATTCAAAATCAATTTATTAACAATCAAACTAATGCAACACTGTTTAAATCAATGAGCCTACGCATTGACCTTAGTTTTACTACTTAACATTGCTTACTGCTCAAATTGATGAAAATAAAAAACATCGCAACTATATATTTACAGCAGTGAACATCAGTTAATTGTTATACTGTATTGTTATGTCTTAGACCCGGAGATCCCAGGTTTGATTCCTAGCGGGAGGACCGCGGCGGACGGAGCACGGGTCGCAGCGGGTGCCTTTAATGTTATGAAATGGTAAATTCAAAAAAGGAATGATGAGATGAGCATTGCTTTTTGCGGTTCGTTCACTTTCGGATGGTAATGACAATGCAAGGTGCGTGCGGCAGGCTACGTTGAGCAGGCTGCGGATAACTGGTAAGTAAGGTAAGTGTTTACGCACGATTCTGAACAGTTTTACCGGTAACGGCGTGACTGCGCGTAAGTACATGGGTTTTTAGAGGGTACCTCTGATGCTTAATCATTCTTAATGTTTATGGTTGTTATTGTGATAATATAAAAATTTCCTGTCAGTAGTTTTACTAGGGATGTTTTAAGTATGATACCTAGCTTACATAAATAATTGGTCTCGAGCGCGCGAGATTAATCATTTATCTAAGGTACCTAGATCAAAACGCTAAACGAGAGGTAGGTAGCTAAATACCAGAAACAGATGAATAGAAATGAGGATGTCTACCGGCGGGGCGGCGAGATGGATCAATGATGTAACGAATACCGTGGGCCGCACGTGACACGTGGCACAGTTTTGCGCAGACCCAGGCGAATTACAAAATAATATACGAAGAGAGGTCTATGTCCAGTAGTTAGAAAAAGGCTAATATGATGATGATGGTCTATGCTTACGTGAGAAACAAAGAAATCACTTTCTCAGTTTTTATTCGTTTTTAGATACAAGACTAGGTGGAGCGACGATCATCGCAAGGTAGCAGCAGGTTCTGGATGAGAGAAGCTGCGGATCGTGCTCTTAGTGGTGTGCACTTGTAGGTAAATGCCCATTTTCCAGCAGTGGAATAATATGGGCTGATGATGATGATGATCTACAAAGTGTAAATAGCTACACAACTAACTTACCTATTCCAAAAATTAAAATTCATGCATTGTAAATTTTAAAACCACCATGTCACAATGACAAATCTATTAAGTGACTACTACGAGTAACTATTGGAAATGTTCCATATTCATTAGTAGATGAAGCAATGTGAAACTCAATTAAAGTTAGCTTTACCTATTTTAACTGTGTGTGTACTAAACTTACAGCTTACTGAACTAACCTTTATTTTGTAATTTTTTATAGCTATTTTGTTAAATTAAAATGCCTTATTTTAATTTAAAAGTAAATAACACCTAAAAATACAACAACGTGAGGCAGCCATTTTTTAAAGTGTTGCTATTTTATTATTTTGTTATTTATTATCTACAATTTTAAAATATAAACAATGAAATTGGAATTTTTGTTCTATTTTTGAAAGTTCAGTGACTTTCAATAATTAGGTATAACAAAAACTATAAACCTATAAATATTTTATTTCTTCCTTATTATAGTTCCCAATTTATTAAGAAAGTACAATAGAATACAAAATATAGATACTGCCATTGTTACAACCAGTACTTAAGTAGATATTTATTTTACATAATTATTTAGTGATTTTCTACTACTGTGCCGTACTGGAAAATTATATGATTCAAATAAATAATAGGTAAGTACCTAATTAATTACCAATTAAAAACTTACACTTTTGTCAATTTAGTTGGCTTTTTTTCTATTGTCTCATTGACTAATTGATGTGTCAAAAAACCAATATTGTTAATATTTTCTTAAGAACAGATTCTTCACAAAAAATTAAAATAAATAACTGGTTGATGCTCTAAAATTTTTAAACATTTTGAAAAAAAATATAATAAAAAATTTCACAAGGTTTTGTAAACCAAAGCTGTGTGGCTAACTATTAAATTTTGCTCTCTTGTCGTTTTCCTATAAAAGCCCCAGGATAATCTGTATACTATAGACTATCCATTAATCAATCATTTTAGAGCACAATATGTGACGTTCCACGAGTAAAAGTACCTTATGGTCGGTATTGAGTTACGCATGTCTCTGTAATCTGCAACTAATAAGCTATTCAAATCAAAAAGAATTATCCTCGTAAGATGTGTAGTTACGGAGATATAAATTTTTGAAAATGAAAAACGAAGTTGTGCACTTTCAGGAAAATGTAATTTTTAGTTAATGGACACGAAAAACTGTGTTATCGTTGGAAGTTACATAGTAAGCACTAATTAATTATTTTTTAGAGGCTTCTGTGATTCAAAAAATAAAGCTAAAAGTTTATTTACTTTATCAGAAACTTAACAATTTGGTCATTAATGATGCCTACTAAACGTTTTCTGAAAATGGTTATTTTTAAATTTTAATGATATTTTTGCAATGAAGCCTTTATGTTTTTTATATCCGTTAGAAGAATGTATAAGTAAAAATTGGGTGTGAAAATCAAACAAAAATATTAAGTAAAAATCAAGTTTTTTTTTTTAATCACATAATTTTAAATAATTACTTTTTAATCATAGTAGACCAAGTATTTTACGCATAATTTAATATAGTTCTTCTATTTAATTATAGTATAAGTAATAGAATCATAATTACGCTCTTCATTTTAATTGTTTACTTTCTTAAACTTATATAACTATCACAGTAGTTGTTCCATACATTTGAGAAAAGGTACCTTATGGTAATTACGTAACAAACAATACTTCGAAACTATAAAGTTTACTGGACATGATTGATTAGATACTATATATTCAATTTAACATACTCTTATCGTGATTATGCTAATCAGTTCTTTGCTAAATATAATAAAACTAATCATGATTATTAATGCTATTATGTAAAGAAAATGATTATTATGGAGTATTTACGTAGGTGGAAGGTTTGATTGTTCCAAACGCCTTTTCTTACAAAAATATACCTACCCCGCCGCGGACTTTATTTCTGTGACCAACTTGACCACAGTAAGTAGGTACAAGTAGGTTTTTTGCGCGTATTGGCTTGGAGACTACTGCAACTAGGCTGAGGCTTTTTTTTTTATACTTAGCTCGGCAAATGACTCCATCCCACCTGATGTTAAGTGGAAATGAAGTCCAGACGCGAAGGCAACTGGTGCAGCGTGGAAACAAACGTAGCATCAGTCAACTTCACTCTGCCGGCCCACAAGGTGCTTCTTCACGCCTCTCTTGAAGGACCCCATATCATAGGAAGGAGGGAAAACGTGTGCTGGTAGACTATTCCATCTTTTGGAGGTGCGACAAAGAAACGAGTCACCAAATTTCTTTGTGCGCGATGGGATATTTGAGACAGTGAATCGGTGACTCCGAAGAGCAGCACGTGTACTCCTATGAAGAAAGGGAGAAGGTGGGATGAGGTCAAAGAGCTCTTCAGAGCACTCACCATGGCTGCGTATTAAGTGGTGGTAGGACTTGCGAAACATTTTTTCAAGGGATCTTGCGATGCACTCAGAACAGGTCTAGGGCAAAGTAGGTATATCTTGGCATTCAGATGGAAAAATTGTCTAATTTTTTCAAACAAATATTTTTGTCTTTCGAGAGAGAGACCATGTGGTTGGATAACTTCGGGTATTTCGTTATCGAATGTTTCTTTAAAGATAACATGCTGACAAAAATCACCAGTGACGGATTGTTACGGTTGTTGTTACACATACGCAATGACAAACTAACACGGAGACGCGGCGGCGGTAATCGTACGAAAATGGCGGTAGACGTTCAAAACCAAAGCAATACCATATCTCTTTAACCATGATTTGTGGCAATACGTGTATTATTTCGAAAATCTCTCAAGACTCGGCCATAAGGTACCTTTTCTACTAAACTTCGAGATCACATTCTGAGCTATTTACTTACATAAAATAAAAAATAAAAATATGAGATTATAGGATACATCATGTATTTATTTTATTAATAAGCAATAAAAATTAAAGTTATTTTTTGTACTATTTTCACGAAATATTAAATATATCTGAAACTAAAAACCTCCATAGATACCTTTTCTTGTGGAACGTCACATATAGCAGGGCATTTGAAATTAAATAAATTACAGAGATTGCCCTTCTATGCAGGAGATTTGGTCCAATTGTTGCCCAGGAATGGAAGTACCTGTGCTGGTTTCCTGGCACCTATTTATAACTGCCAAATGTTTTTATAATAGGACCCAGGGGATTCAAAAACAATTTTTTTAACAGAAGTTGAGCAATCTTCTTTCCAAAAAAATTGTGAATTGAATGTATTCTTTTTATGAAATTATTATACTACATAGATATACCTATTATATTATTATAAACTCACAACTGAATACAGTAGCTGAGTCCGTTGAAGTTAATATCATTATAATTTAATAAAAGAGAGAGGAGTTAGCAAATATCTCAGTATAAGATCTCTGTTGCAGTATAAGCTTTAGGTCTCAGTATTAAGCTTTGTGTTTTTATTAACACTGTTTAAGTTTAAACTTTGTAAACCCTCATTTAAATTTAAGGCGACGCACCACTAAACAATAAATCTCATACGTTTTGAAACAAGCGTTTGCGTTCCGTACCATAAGAAAAACTGTTTTTTTTCCTTCAAATTAAAACTACTTACAAATTATATAAAAAAAAATGAACTACAATTTTGAAGTGTGTGTTAAGACTAATCTACTAAGAAAACTTAGATGCTTAAATCGGTCTGGTTAGCCTGTAAAATGCGAATCTATGTTTTAAAAGAGGTTACTTTGATATTTTTTTCTCTGTTATAAAAGTTGAAAAATCGTGTTTCTGCAACTAACAAAATGAAGTCAATTAAATGAAAAATCGTGTCATCAAATACTACTTTCATATGTTTTGTAATGGTTGGGAAAAATCAAGATCTCCGCCACGTAAATTACCAATGCGTCGTCTTAATCATGTGCGTTCCAAACATTTATCCTGACGTTTCGAACCCTTTGCAGAGTCAGTGGTCACAGGGTGATTGAGGTGTTGGTCATCTCATAATTAGTAAATAGCTTCTATACCCTCATTTAAATTTAAACAGCTGCGTTCCGTATTATTAATTCTTATCCTGACACTTTAAAAAAAATTTCATTGTGTTTCAGTAAAAGTCTCAAATACAGATGGTTGTTTTTCCAGTGGTTCATACACTTTCACTTATGAATAACTTTGCACATTATGTGACGTGAAGTATCAACATAATGTAACATATAATAATATGTTACATATGCAAAGTTGTCTTTTTGTATATTGTATTAGTCTTAAATTAATTAAATTATTTAATTATTGAATTGCCAAAAAGTAAAAAGTCCTTTGTAAAAAGACCTAATAATAATTTATTAAAAATATAAAATAAACTTTTACTAGTACTTGTTTTCAAGCTTATTAACAGAATAAAGTTATAATAGGGGTGTTCAATTCTACACATAGGTCATAACAAGTAAAAAGAAACTATTTGACAAAGTGCATGAACAAACAGACATCTTTTACACAGTTCCAGTTTCATCTTGAACTGTAAGTCTACCAGATATTCAGAATCTAGGTTTATATCCACCAATGTTAACCAATTCTTTTTAAATTTATTATATGTTTTATCATATATGTATATATCTTTATTTATTTTATTATATAGGAAAGCAGAACGTGAACTGATACACAATATCACAGATGAGAGGCCTCCCAGATCCTTTTAACTGGTTACGGTTATGACCATAGATCGTATTAGGTAGAGTTTTTTGACATACCTTTGCAATGTTAGCATATCATGGATAATCTTAAGCAAACTTAGTTTTTTCCAAAATTTGGATAAAACAAAGTATAAGATTTTTGAAAATAGTCTCCAGTAACAATCACCAAATTATTTTATCGGGTTATCCATACTATTGATAACGTTTTGACGCAATTCAAAGAAAAAACTCTACATATTCCGATCTATGGTTATGACACAGGTGGTATGGAAATAGCAAATTTCTTAATGCACTTTTTTAAAGTTGGCCCCAGTCTTTTTTTATAAGACCGTATATCAGCTATAGTCTAGAGTCGTAATCACAGTTCGGTGCCGACTTGCTACTACAGCAGCTCCATAGAATACATTCAAAAAAACATTTCGGCTCATTATTCCAAGTGATGTCAATGAATTTTAATCTTTTTTTTATCTTATACATATCTATCTTTTGCATAAGAACTTATAATTTAGGAACAAGTACACAAGTTTTTATTGGTCGGAATCAATTAGGACTCGCACAATAAATTATTGAAAATAATTAATTTTTAGGTTGCCATTAATTCAGATAGTGAAGTGACAGCTCTGTTGCCAACTTTTCAACATAAAAATTGCCCAACGATATTGCCCAAAAAAGCTAAAATCTGGTGCCATAAAGCAAAATAAAAAATTCTAAATAACCATTTTGTGTGATAATGTGTTTTGACATAATTTATACATTGTGCAACTGTGTCAAAAGTTGGTGCAACTGTGTCCTCCCTCAGGTTATTCTAATTTGTTTATTATAGTAAAAGAAAATGTTTCATACCTGATGAGGTAACATTAGGTCAAAGTTAGTCACAGAACTGAATTAGTCTACCCCGATTCCAGGTGGTACTAGTCTGCCCTACGCTAGTGTTTTTATGAGCCCGGAGGCGCGGAGGGAGAGCAGCCCTCACCCGCTGTAACGATACGCAGGCATCAAGCGCAAGAGATAAATATATTTTTTTCCAAAAAATTTAAAATTCGATAAAAAAAGTATGTGTCTCCGAGTTTTGAACTTTGGGGGAGGAGTCCCCCCCCTCAAACCCCTCCCCCCAAATACGGTGACATCACTTGGAATTTAGAACCAACATTTCATTTAAAATACTGAGTAAAACAGAAAACTTACTTTCTTCTTTCTGATGTCCGTTTAACAATTTCTCTGCCATGGTAAAAATAAAATAAACACTGTTTCACAATTTATTCCACTTCGCAGAAGAGCATCAATAATAAACAATACTCTACACAAATTAGATGTTTTTGAAAAATTTATATATATACACTACACTTCTTCCGGGTCTACGCAACGCACACGCTTGTTTTGTAAGGTGACCGCGGAGTTTATGGCAAAGGTAGACAACACGTCTCCAATGCGTGAAAGTCAGTGAAACATCGATTCAAAGACTAGGTACTTTAAAATACTGCATTGATTCACGATTCACGTTCACGTAATATGGAACGAGTTATGTATGAGTGTGCGATGTAACTACGTCAGAGCCTATGAATGATGCATTAAATTGGCGTAAGTTATTGTATTAAACCCACTCTGAATTTCAAAATCCGACATCGAAATACTACTACTGCTCTACTTCCTAGTTCGTATTTTACTGTTACAAGAAAATCGAAGAAGAAATTAAAATATGTATTCCAATTATCCAGACCTAATGACAGCTGTCAGCTGTCACTGTCAATATCGTTTCGTTCGTAATAGTAATAGAGAGACTAAGACCTACAACTTTTACTGCTCTATAATTACTTTTGCAAAGTCATCTTAAGATTATAATTATATTCTGAATCTTATTTATTTATTAGGTTTGCCAACAGTTAATCATCATCATCATCATCGACCTATCTTAGTCCACTGCTGGACAGTTACTACATTTTTTTAATTTACAAAACAAAACATTCTACATAAAATTTTACAAATAAATGTAAACCAGTTAAAGACAAACCAAATTTCAGTACAAATGAATGGCGGCACTTGAAAACGACTTTCCAAAACTTGCACAAGCCTGCACAGCAACAAAACTCTAGTGCTACTGATACACTGGAAGCCGAGCAATTTGATTTTAAGTGGCAACTCTTGATCAACCATGTTACTCCAAGAGTGTACGCTAGCGTAAGTGAGTGCACAACTTACAACTCAATGATGACCGCGCTGGAAAAGCTTTATGTGAAGCCACAGAAAATCATACACACTCGGCACCTACTCACGACCAGACGCCAGCTAGCGGACGAATCAATCGATGCTTACCTTCAAGCCTTAAAGCAATTAGCCAAGAACTGTGAATTCACCAGCGTCGACCCCGAAACAAACAAGAATGACAACATCCGAGGTGCGTTCATAGCGGGAATTTCGTCAAAGAAAATTCGCGAACGATTACTCGAGAATCTAACACTAACATTAGAAGAATCATACAACAAAGCCGTATTAATGGAGATGGCAGAGTGTAACAGCCTAAATTTCACAATTGCAGAAGTATAAGTATATTCAGTTTCCAAGACCGACAATTCTGCCAACGGAGATTCCTACTGCTGCTGTTGCTGCTGCCGCCGCGTCCATACGAAAATGCTTTTGAGGTGCATCTATTCATCCACGTAAGGACTGTCCTGCTCGAGATACTACATGCGTAAAGTGCAATAGAAAAGGGCACTACGGAAAGGTCTGTTGTAGCCGAAACAAGATTGCTACTTCGACAACAGCGACAGATGACCTGTGACCACTGCAATTGCGTAATATCTGCTGCTGCACCGACATCACTACGAAGGGCCATGGTCACTGCATTTATCAAGGGGCTTCAAGCGGAAGCATTGATTGATACTGGGAGTTCTCTAAGCTTCGTTAACGAGGACTTTGCCAATCTCTGTCAACGTAAGAAGAGAAGATGCGATTAAACTATTTCAATGGCTTCCCTGTCTCACAAGTCGCAAGTCAATGGTTCAACACTTCAAAACGTTAAAATTGGCGACAACTTGTACGAGAACGTCAATCTATTGATTGTACAAAGCTTATGCGCTGACCATTATCATTGGCCATGACGTATTATAAGCGCACTCAACTTTAGAATTTGCGTTTGGTGACCCTAAAGATACTTTAACAGTATGCAGTGTAGCTGCAGCTTCCGTCCCAGCTGTACCTCTATTTGCAAATGTCTCATCGGACTGTAAGCCAATCATCGTGAAGTCTAGAAAATGCAGCACCGAGGACCATGCTTTTATTAAGGCAGAAGTTCAAAAGCTTTTAAAGGACGGAAGGTATCGTGGAAGAAAGTCAGTCTCCTTGGCAAGCGCAAGCTTTAGTCACGAAGAATGCGAATCATAAAAAGAGAATGGTAATTGATTACTTCCAGACCATTAACAAATGCACACTATTGGACGCCTACCCGTTACCAAACATTGAAGAAACGATAGCAAAGGTAACCAAATAATAATATGCCATTTTCAGTGTCATAGATTTACGGAGAGCTTACCACCAAGTACCTATACAACCTCATGAAAAAATCTACACAGTTTTTGAGGCGTATGGAAATTTATACCAATTTTGTCGTATTGCGTTCGGTGTAACTAACGGTGTCTCTAGCTTCCAAAGAACAGTCGACTGGCTCATCACGACCGAAAATTTACACGGTACCTTCGCCTACCTTGATGATATTACTGTATGTGGTAAGACTAAAGAAGACCACGGCGAAAATTTTAAACGATTTCTCGAATTTCTCTCGGCGGTATAAAAAGAAGCCTAGGTTACAGTCAGAGCCCTGAAGAAATGGCGCCACTTTCTGATAGGTAAACCATTTGAATTTATTACAGACCAACGATTAGTGACTTTTATGTTCGATGAAAAGCATACGAGCAAAATTAAAAACGAGAAGATTCAAAGATGGCGGCTTGAACTTGCGCCTTACAAATATGATATCATATACCGGCCCGGAAAATATAATCACGTCGCTGATGCCCTCTCCAGAGTATGTGCCTCGATGGAATCACGAAAAGGAAAACTCCACTCCATGAAACCATGTGTTATCCAGGCCTCACTCGCGTATATCACTGGCTAAAGATAATTTATTATCTTTAGCCAGTGATATACGCGAGCTATTTTTGCCTTAAACTGTCGACGAAGTAAGGACGATGACCGCAAATTGCCATAAATGTGCTAAGATCAAGCCTAGCTATTTTAAAAATACTAACCCTCTTCCTAAACTGATAAAGGCTACCTCTCCCTTGGACGCCTCAGTATTGACTTTAAGGGTCATGTTCCGTCACAATTGCTACATCCTTACCGTCATCGACGAGTATTCAAGATTTCCATTCGCTTTTTCATGCTCGGATATAAGTGCCAAGACGGTGATAAAACATTTACATAGCATTTTTGTGATATTTGAATTCCCAACTTATATTCACTCCGATCGTGGAACCTCATTTTTGTCGACGGAAGTGAGAGACTTTCTGTATTCACGTGGCATAGCAAAAAGCAGAACAACAGCCTACAATCATCAAGGCAACGAACAAGTTGAGAAATTGAGCTCCACTTTATGGAAATCCATCCAACTTTGAGGAGCTTGATGGCGGCGCAGTGGTTAAGTCAGTTAAGCAGTCTGCGAGTGCTAAGGTTAAGCAACTTTTGCAAAGGCCGGTCATCAGATGGGTGACCAAAATGTATCAACTCGAGCTCCTCCGTGCTTCGGAAGGCACGTAAAGCCGATGGTCCCGGCTGCATAAGCAGTCGTTAACAACCACCAACCCGCACTGGGCACATCCGACGGATTAGATCAAACGGATTGCCCGTCCATGTTGTTGTAAGTAGCAGGAATTTAGATTTTTCTTTTTCTATTTCATATTTTTATCACCACTGTGCGGTTTCATGCCGTCGGTAGTTATCAGCGGTGCCTCGGGCAAGAATACAACTTGGCGTTGAGACAATGCACAGTTAGCAAAGTTGTGAAGGAGATCTCTGAAGCTTTTGTGCGTCGTCTTTTGCCCGTCTACATTCGATTTCTTAGCACCGCTGCTGATATTGCTCTAATTGCCGACGGCTTTTTACAAAAGCATGCAGCAAGAAATCCACTAAAAGTAATCCACTAACAAATAAGTAAATATTAGGTACCTACGATGTTTTTTAAACAACTTAGAAAATGTGATACTTAGGTACTTTGGTGGTTCTGACTTCTGACATAGTAAAATAATATTAAATAAAGAAATGGATAATATTAAAATTCCTTTAAAAACCCTACACGATAAGAAACAGAACACAAAACAAAGAGAATATTTTAATCACTAACATTTAAAAATTAAGATTCGAATGAATGATGAACGAATGGGACGCTAAAATTGCCGTGTTGCCATTTTTAAGTATCGCTAAAATAAAACACGATAAATGAGTCCCGTGCTAGCGGTTGTAGACAAAATTCGATAGATAAACGGTTTTGTCGACCGATAAATTAATCGATCGGTAAGATCCGTGCTCGCACCTCAGATGTTGTTCATTAAAAACATATTTAGTATAACAAAATAACACATTCAAATAAATGAAGCATTCATAAATTTCAAAATTCAAAATTCAAAATCTTTTACTCAGTTTAGGCTACAAGTAGCTCTTGTGACTGTCACTATGCCATCGGTTCGTAAGTGGGCGGGAGATCTTGTAATGAGAAGATCAGCAAAAAACTCAGCAAGTGTCCAGCTCTTTTCTCGCTTACAGTGACAAAAATATTGGAAAATGCCCTATCATAGCAAGACACTTTCCATTACAAATAAACAAAAAAATATAGAAGACAACCACAACATGTAAAAAAACAAAATAAAAATCTAAGTTAACAAAACATCAGGTAAAAGTTTTAATTTCCACAATGTATGACATTGTGGAAACTACAAAAATTACAAAAACTACAACTGTAGTGGTACTGTATGACATTGTACAGTACTCCAGAAGGTCAAAAATTGTTTAAGAAAAACAAAGTCAAACTATAGTGAATATTGCTAAAAATAAGATGAATATGCAAGAGCAGACCAGCCTCCACAGGCGGCACCCGTTCATAATAAACAGTATTATGATACTAAAATATTCTCAGCTATGTCATAGCATTTTAGTAATGCCATGACCCTGGATCCTGGAATTCTCAGCTTCTATCTATATTTCTATTCTTCATGTAAGACGATAGTACTATTAGTTATTCTGTGATGTAGGTACTAATGCTCTAAATTAGTAAGTTTTTCAATCAACGCATGCTATTCTCCAAATTTCCAAATTCATAGACAACTCGCAACGTAAGAGGCTCTAGTATTGTGCGTTGCTCGAGTGCAGTATGATATGAAGCTTACCTTCTGGAG
This sequence comes from Eudonia lacustrata, assembly GCA_947562085.1. NCBI lineage: Eukaryota > Metazoa > Arthropoda > Insecta > Lepidoptera > Crambidae > Eudonia > Eudonia lacustrata. The sequence continues at coordinate 11,311,090 of OX387318.1, read as the reverse complement.
TCTTCTTATTTTATGATTATGTTGAAACTAGGTAACTGTAGTTCCAACAGTAGGTAGACGAGGAGTTTAGAAAGAAAGTAAAATAATATTTAAAAGCATTTAATTATAAAATTATTTATTCTCAATTTTCATTTCATCAATAATTAAAATTGGTTGTATGGACAAGATCGCGTTGCCATCGCGTAACGAGTCAAAGAAAAAGTCAAAGAAAATATTTGTCATCTGTGCCTGTGTGTGTCAACAACGTCAACGTCAATTACTAAGTCAGACAGATTTCCATCCGATCAAACAAAAAGGACTATCGGATTTATTATCAAAAAGTGTTCTGAGCAAGAAATTCAATATAGTTTTGGTCGACGAAGTTAATCCACAATGGCAGAAAAGAGAAAAACTAAGAAACGAAAAGAGGTATGTAATATAGATGGAAGTTTAAAATTGTGCATAAAGTATGCATTCCATGTTTTTTTGTCTACGTTTCCATATTGCGGTTTTTCCCTTTGTGAAAACTATAAATTTATGTGCGTTTAATTTTTCCCGGTTGACGCGATGAGATTTCATCCTGTTCGTTAGTGTCATACAAAGATAGAAATCCCTGTGACGTACGTTTGTTTGTTAAATTGTTACAAGACAATGATGCGTGGTAGGTATTTAATGTGCGTAGTATTGTGTCCGGCTTTGATGATTCGGCTGTTTTGTTTATTATTATTGTCTTTTCGTGACGGACTTTGCATGTTCCATTCGCCAAAAGTTCACTAAACACAATTTACATTACTTTGTGATTGAATTAGCAGCAACTTTATTTTAATAGATAATTATACCATTGCACATCATCATCATCATCATCTCAGCCAAAAACGTCCACTGCTGGACAAAGGCCTCCCCCAAGGATATGAGGGGTATTTGCCGTAATCGCCACGCTTGGCAGGCGGGTTGGACCATTGCACGCAAATCGCAATCTTTAACCTAAAGAAGTGGTTTTTAATTCTCACGAATTATAAGAGCAGTAACAACTACAGGCTTTACTAATAGTTATTTTTTACTTACAGCGTAAAAAGGTTTGTTGTTAATTTTTTTTACGTGTTTAAAGCACAGATTTTACTAGCACAGCTCTTCAGATTTGTTGATGATGATTGATCTGTGCTTTGTAGAAAAAAAATTATAACAGAACTTTATTTTTTATTTGCACTTGTCTACATTCTCAACTCCATTCTAAAAGGTCTTAAAAAAATGTTGTTACTCAACTCTTGCATCATTGACATCATTTAAGTCCAAGTAAATTTTTATTTTTATTTTATTGATTGCTTACGTGACATCACTTTTCTATAGAAGAATGATCTAACATCCATTCTTAAATACTGTACATGTTTTTGATTCAACAATTATGAACAAATCAGCCTTTGGTAGTCAGTGGTGAAAAGTGGTATCACAAATAACATGTTATGCTCAACTACTGAGAGACTATTTATCTATTTTATCCCTAAGTTTCAGAACACCACAATGCTACTTACAATGTTGTTATAGCAAAGACTGAGATATGATAGTGTTAACCAGTAGCTGATTAAGCAAACTCAGATCAAGCCCTCTTACCAATCTGGACTTTGAATAGTTAAAGCTGTATTTGAAATCATAAACTTTCTTTAGAGAGAATGATCAAGCGTAGGTCAGACTTTAAAATGGCAGGTTATATTTATGAAATTTTGTTACAACTTCACTTCCTTCATGTTATTGTTTCTACACAAAATAATGATATATTGCACTGTTTGAACAGCTTTTTTCATATGGAAATTTAAACTAACACTAACCTTGAATTGAATTACAAGTATTGTGACCTATCTAAAAGTGTGTAAATCTACATATTTTAGCAAAAGTGATGGGTCTAAAGAAAATTTTAAAATTTCTTAGTATTTTTAAAATTATCCTGTATACAGATCTGTAATGTTGTAGGTAGGTTATATTTTAAATAATTTATAACTAACTGACTAGAACGTCATGGATCTGAAGTCATAGCGGAAAGTCAAAATTGATTAAACATTCTTTCAAGATATTTGGTGACTCGTTTTTTGTCGCACTTCCAAAAGTTGGAATATTCTACCAGCACACGTTTTTCCTCCTTACTTTGACATGGCGTCCTTAAAACGAGGCGTGAAAAGGCACCTTGTGGGCCGGCAGGGCGAGGGTGCCTGATGCGTCGTTTTCTACGTGGCACCAGTTGTTTTTGCGTCTGGACTCCACTTAAAATCCGAGTCATTTGCCTACTATAAAAAAAGCTATTGTTTTGATGATGATGTTCCTTTTTGTCTTCTAATCTTCACTTTCTTCACTCGAAACACATGTAAGTACAGACGCCTGCACATCAACCTGTCCAAAACTGTCAAATATGTACACTAAATGTTCAACCATAAGGCATATAGGGGTTGCATTTGAAATTTGCATCCCGATTTTTTAGGTGGAAGGGTGGGGGGGTGGGGAGGGGGGTGAGTGGAGGCATCTCTCCCCTCCACCCCCCAAGCGCGGAAACCTGAAGTTTTTTTTTTATTAATTTTTTTAGGTTTGTCGTGTCATAACAATCAAGTGCAACATATCCTAATTAAGGCCCGGTATCTATCAAAGCGGCGATTGGAGGAGAGGAGAGATGTGTCGTACTCGTAAAAAATCAAAAAGATTCATTATCTTCGCTTAGCTTCGGTTGGCAGGGTTCAAACATCAAACAGAGGGTAAAGGAGATCTCTCATCGTTGGTTCGGAATTAGTATGAGACCAAGACAGACGCTTTAGAACCAGGCAGAAATGTCTTACCTAATTATGACGCAGCCGGTATCCACCAAGGCGCAGACCTGGGTGGAGGAGAGGTGTCGTAAACAACCCAAAAGATTTTGTTTTCATTTATGACTAGCAACCCGGCCTGGCTTCGCTCGTGTGTTTTGTACGTAAACTACCTTCGAAAGACGCTATAAGAAAAAACCGCATCAAAATCCGTCCAGTGGTTCCTGAGATTAGCCGGCCCGTAACAAACAGACGCGTTCCTGGGACTTTCTTTTTATACTATGTATAGATCTTTCCTCTTAACTTAACTTCAGTAGACATGGTAGAAGAGATGTCTTATCTTTGTATGGCGCGTCAACCTTTTTCTAGAACCGATTGAACAGTTAATTGCATTCCGAAAAGATATAAACCTTTTTAGGGCTCCATACCCAAAGGGTAAAACGGGATGGGAAGGGGAAACGGGATCCGTCCCTCCGTCCGTCCGTCCGTCCGTCCGTCTGTCCGTCTGTCTGTTTGTCCGTCTGTCCGTCTGTCCGTCTGTCCGTCTGTCCGTCTGTCCGTCTGTCCGTCTGTCCGTCTGTCCGTCTGTCCGTCTGTCCGTCTGTCCGTCTGTCCGTCTGTCCGTCTGTCCGTCTATCCGTCTGTCCGTCTGTCATGTAGTTAGACAGTGGTTTTCACAGACGATGTATTTCTGTTGCCGCTATAACAACAAACACTAAAAAACAGAATAAAATAAATACCTAAGGGGGCTTCTATACAACAAACGTGATTTTTTTTGCTCGTTTTTGCACGATTTTGATAACGGCAACAGGTAGACGCTTGAAATATACACAGAATATTTAGTTATAAGTATATTCACTTTAAAAATAAGTAATTACATTAAAATATACAAATATTTAAGGAGGGCTCCCATACAACAAACGTGATTTTTTTTTGCTTGTATTTGCTCGATATTGATAACAGCAACAGGTAGACGCTTGAAATATTCACAGAATAATATGTTCACTTTAAAAATAAATAATTAAATTAAAATAAAACAATATTTTAGGGGGGCTCCCATTACAAAAAACGTATTTTTTTTGCTTGTTTTTACTCGATATTGATAACGACAACAGGTAGACGTTTGAAATATTCACAGAATATTGAGTTGTATTATTCACTTTATAAATAAATAATTAAATTTAAATAAAATTAATATTTATGGGGGGCTCTAAATGTTTAAGTGGGGCTCCCATACAATAGACATGATTTTTTTTTGCCGTTTTTATAGATAATGGTACGGAACCCTTTGTGCGCCAGTCCGACTCGCACTTGGCCGGTTTTTTTATATAATAACTACATTACTCTTTTTTTTATCAACTATAGGTAGTTCTCGAGCATATAACATAACATATCGAATTCCATGACCAATCGAGTTGCCGAGCTATGTTCCTGCAAACAATAATTTGTTCTATAGGCTAACGGCCTACTTTCACTGCAGAACTCAAGTAACTGTCTCTCGGGCAGGCAGTGCCGTGGCAAAGTGCTCTAACAGTGTCTCGTTCAACCCAGTTATTATGGTGAAAGACTTCGTAAGTTTTATTTTTTAATGTTTAAGTACCTAAAAAGACTTGTTTTTAAATCTATAGCTTTAAAAAAACTTTGCACAAAAGTAACGTTTAATATTTTAACGTTTTAATTTTTTAATAAAATATAAATATGTCTGTGTTATTATTAACAAAACCAGAAACTTCTTTAAAATGTAAGAATAAATAAGATACATAATTCTTTTGGCAGATAGCTTTATAGAGTCTCGGTGATAAACAGTTGTATACCTAAAAGACTTTTCTTGTTTGGCATGTGTTAATATAATATGAAAACAAAAAATCTTTGCGCGAGTCAGCTTTCGAATCCATTTCCAATGTTCTAAATAGTTACAGTACCACACCTTTTGTGCTAGTTTTAAAGTTTTTCTTTTGTTTATATATTTTTTTACTTAATATTTCATGAGCTTAGTTGTTGGATATGACTCTCCGCAATTCAAATCTTTTGAGTAGTTTATTTGAAACATGTTATTGTTAAATATATGTCTGCAATCGGATTTGACCCTTTTCCGTCTCAAAGAAATATAAATAATGAGACCGGGGCATGCTCTCTTTTGAAGCTACCTCTTTTAATGTCATTGCCAGTTATTGCAAAACATCTCAAACATTCTTGACATTAACTTGAAATTCAATTGTGCAAAAGTTTATTGTGCGAGATTTCCCTCAGGATAAAAGGCAAAAATGCATGTCTTCTCACATCGACGTTGTTGTCTGTAAATAGCCCTCCCTATAAATAGGAAGGACACATCCATTCATTACGACCATTTTAATCTAAGTGCGCAATAAACGCTCGTGGTAGCTTTTACACCTGTGCGCAGTTAATGTCCCTGATACGGTCAAGGGAAAAATATTTAAACACTTTTCGACACGTACGGAGACTTAAAAACTCTTTGCTGTGAGACCCGGACTCTACCAAAGCGAAGACGATAGAAGAGGAAAGAGGATGTGTCGTAAACAACCAATAAGAATTCGAATTTATCGTTCTGCTTACCTTCTATTGGTTCATAAAATATGTAACCTCTCGCATGTCTCTGCTTAAGTGGAGCTCAGGCTTAAGAGTGACAAACCATAAGTGCGCATATTTGTGGTATTAAAAAAATATATCGCCATTCAGTATTCACGACGTGATTGCGAATAAAGACTTTGCGAGTGTTAATCAATCGTAGCGGCGGCCACGGCCGGCGCGGTTCAAAGTCAGGGCTAACGTCTTGGCTTACGTAAGCACGCGTTGTTACGCCGAGTTCAGTTTGCATGTGTTCACGCTTCGATTCGTTCAGTTAAATCTTTTTTGCAATGACAATTAAGTCTAAACACCATTATGCTACTATTTTATATGATTTATAACGGCATTCACAAACAATAGCATCAGGGCCTTATCATCATCTTAAGCCTATTAGCCTTATGCAATATTGCCATCAGAAAATCGATTCTTGCTAGGTAATTCAATCACTTCTAGTGTGTCGTTAATCGCTATTAGAAAATTATCAAAATTATGCTAGCGGTAACCGGTTGTGGACGTTTGAAAGTAGCAGACTAAGGCCTAGCAGGCAATGGCTGATTTTTAACGACTGCCACCAGACATCTAATGACTACACGCACCGGGAGCAATACCTTAAGACGACATCTCGATTTGTGAACAATCAAAAAAGCTGATCCTTACTGACGCTAGCATAAGGTCGATAATACGTAGCGCCTGCGACAATAACCGCAAATTAACGGATAACCTAAAAAATATTTAAAAAAATATTGGTTTTAGTTATCAAAATATGCAGCAACTAAATTATGAATATTGATGTTAGGTTTCCAAGCATATAAATTAAGTACCTAATTTTGTTGTAATTTCAACAATAGTGACTTTTTGTGGTATTTTCTAAAATAATTATGATCGAGTCAAAATTATACAATCGATCCATATATAGTACTTATCAACATTTCAGATTCGTAAGTCATATTATACTATAGTCTTAAACTATAATATATTATTCGACGTAAGTTGGTGCATTTTTTCAGTGTGCCGCTTTAACGTGCATGCATGTCTCAAAATCGCCAAGGTTGCAAATTTCAAGATTGGTTTTATAACAAAAATAATTGCAAGCTATAATAACGACTCTTGGTTTATACTGGTGCATTATTTTGGACTTGTTGTCGAAGATCGTACATTAGAACACGTTCCCGAAATGACTTTATGCATTTCTAAGATTATAATTTAAAATTTACTTCATTTATAAATTGTTATGTTTGATGTACACTCAAAAAAAGTTAGTTGTAATATTTATTTTATTTAATTTTCTCAGTTACGTGAACATTTAAGATATTAAAGTGCTAATGAAGTTAATTCTGCACCATGGTGATTTTGAGCCATAAATACCAATACGGTGGAGCTTGACTCGACATATTTTAATTTTGTCACCTATCCCGGATGACCCGAAGCAACTTTCGCATTGTTCAACTAGCAAGGTCGCAACCCGGACGTGCAAGCTTCTGCGCCATACAACTCCTCATACATAATACATACCTACCCGTCGGCGTCGTCTCTTTGGAGATTATTTTTTTTACTATTCGAGAAGTGACTTTTAAGATGGTTTTTGTTAGTCAATAGCTATTCACTAAGTCACAACTAAGACATGAGAGTGAACCATTTTCATTTGAGCAGAACCATATACATAACAATTGTAATAAAAAACTTATCGAAAATTTACGCAACCACGTGAAGTTTTGACAATCTAATATTTCCTTTTTTTTTATATAGGAGTAAATGCATTACCTACGCATCCACTGTATGAGGGACTCTTCCCGGATCTCAAGGGGAAAGAGGGTTTAACCTAAGGTTGCCAACTTTTATTAGAAGAAATAGAGTATTCTAATTTCAAAGGATGTAAATAAAGAGTACGGACTTACAAAAAAGGGTATCATTTATTTTAGGTATATTTTTAAAAAGGTATTTTTTTGTACTTTTTGCAGCACATAACAATTTTTTATGGTTTTTAAAAGAATTGTATGAGTCCAAACATTCTAACTCGAAATTTATATATCTTGATCTCAAGAGCTCATTTTTAATCAATTTCAATGAAGCTCTGTTTCTCTCTTCCCGTCACTTCACATTCATGACCGAAAAGACTCTCAGTAAAGTGCCGAAGTGCCGGGAACAGAGAGTTTAAAGCTAATAATTTTAAATAATGACATTAATGACATTAGTGGCTGGGTTCAGAAACGTCCGAATGTGGCTTGGGGAATTGGGGATACCAACATATAACAGTAAATAGTCGACTTTTTTGTTCTGATAATGGGTTTGCATAATATTACATGACTGGCACTAGTATAGTAAACATTGTGTAAAAAAGAGTATTTTAGCATACTCTATTAGTGTTATAGATTATAGAGTACGCCTACATGACATTAGAGTACAATACTCTATTTTAGAGTACGGTTAGCAACCCTAGTTTAACCACTAAAAATTCATGCATTCAATAAAAACTCCGTGCCGCCATGATGTTCCCTTATCTAACCTAACATCCTATCCATCCATTTATCTGAACAATCATCGGAGTTCACCCCAGCAGAAATGAAACACTTCCTTGACTTACTACTCTAATGGCGCAGGGAGCCAAAGATAGTCTTGGCCCCCGATACAAGAACTCGCTATCTCGCCACTTTCCCCTGTCCATCGCAGTCTCCAACCAGTTGACGGTTCTGAGGTCGCGCAGTGCAGGTCAGCTTCCAGTTTCCACCCTTTCGCTCTAGCGGTATACCTACCTGGGGCGACAAATCAGTCGCCGGCCGATCAGTCGACCCAGTGGCGGTAGCCAAAGTAACATTAAGAAAACGATAGCGAAGTTCGAAAAGAATAAAATGTATGGGATTGACATAAGATTGACCACGTGATTTAGCGCGACTTATATCAATCCCATACATTTTATTCTTTTCGAACTTCGCTATCGTTTTCTTGATGTTACTTTGGCTAAGCCAACTGGCCAGGCGCCAGGCATGCTCTCTTTACGCTTCGATCTTCCTCTATTCGCAGCATGTAACCATTGTATTTTCCTATTTCTAACCTTCATCATCGTCAGCTTAAACGTCCCACTACTGGGCTCAGGCCTGATCGGGGTACTTAGTCAAACTTGCAAGGTCGCAACCCCAAAGCATAATGATGCGTCATCGAGCTCTTGTAATTGTTTTTCTCATATTTCTTATATGTTTAGGGTGAGAGAAAATATGAAAAACGCCTAGATTCGCATTTGTTTTCGACACATTAATGTTAATCAGGTGCAACAACTTCGAATAAAGACATTATTTATATTTTACTATTCGCAATAACAATAGAACAATAGAAAATATGAGAGCAATGACATCGGCCGGCCTAACGATTTTTTATTGAAAATAATATAATTTCAAACAGTAATTAGAAAAACACATTGTTACCATGCTTGCTTACCATCCACTAATATTCTGTGACTCCGTGTCGCTGATAGCGTTTGCAGAACGTCCAATTCGCAAATTGTCATTTGGAGAAAAATAGTTTTAATTAGCAAAACGGCCGATTCTCACAAATTCCTATTCTGGAATGTCCGATTCTCACAAAGTTTTATGCACTTTATGCTTTTGACGACACGCTGAGTGTGATGGCTTGGCTAGCTCTCTAACCATTAGGTACTGTATACGATTGACACTGATAATAAACATATACTGATACACATTTGAGAATTTTCATTTTTTTTAAACTTATAGGCAGCTTAAAGCGGTATTTATAAATCGTATGGCGTTAAAACCATGTAACTTAAGAGGGAAGACACCGAGTTAGTTAGAAATGTTAATAAATACCATCTTAGGGGAAACAAAAGCTACGCTAGGTTTAAAGTTCAAGAAGCCAACGAAGACCGCATTTGTTTTTTTGGCATCATACATAAGTATAGGAGACAAAAAGTTGTTATACCAAAAAAAACCCAAACTTGATTATAAAAGTTATACCATGCTTAAACGTGATGTCGCGATGATAAATTGTATTTTACTTAGTACATTATAAATCAGTTGGAACATCGAAATGAAAAGTGCCTGTTTCGAAATGCAAAGACTAGAGTAGGGTAAGATTATTTATAAAATAAAAGACCAGTCAAGTGTATGTTGGATCCCTGAAGGCTTCATCATTGTCATCAGCCTTTAACGATCCGCTACGGGGTTCTTTCTGGCATCATCTGGAACTCTACTGGCAAAAGCCAGAACGTTTCTTCAAGAAACGAGCCTATTCCTTCCTTAAAGGCCGGCAACGCATCTGTGATTGTTCTGGTTTTGCGGGGTGTCCATGGGCGGCGGTGATTGCTTTCCATCAGGTGACCCGCCTGCTCGTTAGCCTCCTTCTAATATTAAAAAAAAAAAAAGCGTAGCTCATAAATCATTGATTTTAAGGGGACAATATTATAGCGAGCAAGTATGTTGCCGCTTAATATTGAACTGTAAGCGCTTGTAGATTAGATTAAAGAGCAATAGAAAATAATTACGAAGATGCGATGGCATTAGCCCTGTGTTGTGTTTCTTTAATCTAATGAAATTTTAGAAATACCGTAAACTATAATGTAATCGTATAGGTAAACGAAGTTTATTTGTTTTATAATACCGTTATGATTTACGATCTGGTGTCATAGATGCCAATATTTAATATTTTTTTAAAATGATATGTAGGTATAATTTTATTTATTTATTTATTTAACTATATTTACATTGATCATAATAATATAATATTACCTATGCTTCTTTTAGGCATGATTTTAACGGATTATACTAGTGTTGCTTCATCATGAATTTGTGAGTGATGAATTTAACTTTGTTTACCGCATGCAGTGGACAATGACAAACACAAATGTAACATTAGGTCTGTCTTCGTTATTGGCGATAGAGGGGACATTTTATAAAGTCAGCATATTTTTTTATTCTGTTTGTTTGTTTATGTTGTGCCACAGACGAAGAAAGGAAAAAGCTGTGTATTTTTAGTGTTGTAACCCGTCTATTTTAGGTGCACACGTATCTCACGCGGAGATTGGCTTTTCCTTAAGAAGTTTTTGCTGTGATATATTTTTGTCTGTCTCTGATTTCAATAGTCAAAAGCCTTACTGCGACTCAAATGTCTTAAGTAAAACAATGTCTGAAGTCTGTCTTACACCTGTATTTATAGACAAGCCATTACTTAGCAATTACTTTTTCTTAGAAATGTCACTAAGATCTAATTTCATTTTATAAATAAAGACCTAACGTTTATATTAGAATAGAAGTTTTCTTAATGAATTAAATAAAAACATCATAATTATTATCAAAATCATAAATTTTATATTATTTTAGACAAAACACAAACTTTCACACGGAATATAACCTCAAAACTAGTTTGTCATAAGCTACTATGACTCACTATGAATTCTTTGAGAAATCTAACTAGATTGCTTGAGTAAAGATATTGGTGACTAGTGCTTGGCAAAGAATTCTAGTCTTTTGACGTTTATAACTTCATCGGTTTACTAAAGAATATAAAATTTCACTTATGCAATTGCTTTGCTTCAGTGTATGACCTTTGACTCGTTTATAAATACGGGGGTTATTAGTCTGTTTAATTAAACAAGAGTATTGTCAATTCCATGTCACTAGGATTGAACATGCACCTGTCCGAAACTGTCAAATTTCTTCAGTAAATTTTCAACCATATGCCTTAGGTATAAAGTCCAAAATCTATTGAGGAAATTTGCGTGTGTACATTTCCATTATCTGGAGGCACGGCGGCAGTGCTCCCGCCAAGTCGAGCAAAAAAGCGACACGGCCGTACCATCCTTTTCTCGAAACAGTTCAGGCCATTTTCGACCCCCTATAACTTCGTTGTGGATCTAAATTTGAATGGTAGTAGCGGGTATGCTTGAGATTTCTTACAAAAACGCGCATCATCGCGATAAAGAAATCCCACAATAGAGATAAAGTTCAACACGCGATGTGTAGAATATAAAGCGAGTACTAATTAAAATCACAGTTCTGAGCTTAGAACTGTATTCAAGATTTAATAAGAGGTGGTTAAGAAATTTCTGCACGCGAATTAGTGAAGTGTCAACCAGTACAGCAACAGTCAATAAGTGTGCAAAAAACTAAACTAAAAAACTAAATTTTGTACACAAATGTACTAAAAAACATCCTTGCTTCGGAAGGCACGTAAAACCGTTGGTCCCGGCTGCATTAGCAGTCGTTAACAACCACCAATCCGCACTGAGCCCGCGTGGTGGTTTATGGCCCTTTCTCCTTATTTATGATTGATGATATTTCTCATGATTATCTTATCTTATCTTATCTGCTATCGTTTCCCTCTCCTAGTAGCACTTCGATCTGTCGAGATCTTTTGTGCCAATTACTAAGATAATTTTTTTATTATTTGTAGGAATTCGGCGAGCCAGCGGAGTCTGAGAAGCCGACCAGCGAGGAGTACGCAGTAGCGAAATGGCTGAAAGCCAACGTCCCCACCAAGAAGACCAAGTTTCTGAACCACCACGTCGAGTACTTTACAGGTATGTTCAAGTTCGTAATTTTTTTTAAAGGTTCACACTAGCACCTAATGGTATTTGAGATAGAAAAGGACAGTCAAAGTCAAAATGTCTTTACTCAAATTAAGTGGACAGGTAAAAACTTTCAAATTAAAAAAAAAATATTACTACTATCTATTCAAGATAAACGCAAGAAACTGCACTACTTATAAAGAAGAAAATAGTTTACTTTAATCAATATTTATTATTAATATTATAAAGCTGAACGGTTTGTTTGTTTGAACGCGCTAATCTCAGGAACTACTGGTTCGAATTGAAAAATTCATTTTGTGTTGGATTGTCCATTTATCGAGGAAGGTAAAGCCTTAGGCTATATAACATCACGTTGCGACCAATAGGAGCGAATCATCAGTGAAAAATGTTGCAAAAACGGGAACAAGAGCCTAAAAAATTAAAAATGCTGCCGAAAGTCACTATTCCACGCGGACGAAGTCGCGAGCACAGCTAGTATATAATATGTCGTTACTCAAATTGTACAATCAGCTTCACCAGTTCATTTTATGTCCCCACTGCTGGGGCACGACTTCCTTATGGGTGGAGGGAGAACGGGCCATAAACCAACACGCGGGCCCAGTATTGGTGGTTGTTAGTGAGTACCAAAGCAACTGGGACAAACGGCTTTACGCGCCTTCCGAAGCACGGTGGAATTATGCAATATACATATATCTACTACTAGTTGCCGCTCGCGGTTTCACCCGCGTGGTTCCCGGTTCCCATTCCCGTGGGAATATCGGGATAAAAAGTATCCTATGTATTATTCCCGGTTATAAACTATCTGTATGCCGAATTTCATCCAAATCCATTCAGTAGTTTTTATGTGAAAGAGTAACAAACATCCATACTTACAAACTTTCGCGTTTATAATATTAGTAGGATTTTATATATTTTTTGAAATATTTTGTCTAGCCCTACTACCAACAAAACCGAATACAATAATAATGTACCTCGCGGTGGTCTAGTACTAACTAGCTACTCCTCAGATGCCGTTCAAGATAACACAGAACCAAGGATATCACTGTAAATCTTTTGATTCTTTTTTTATAAAACCCTATTGTTTTCTGTTATGAAATACACGACTTAATTACCATACCGCAAGGAATAGAAACAAAACTAATCGCTGTGAGGCAAGCTCCATCTCTATGATTATAAACATACAACTGACCTACTACTTTGTAGGTTATCGTCAATATGGGAGCAGAGTTTACAATACATTTGAATGGCGTAAAAATAGACGCGTTAATAATAACGGGATGTGGAATTAGTTAATGCTACGAAATGCACAATCGTGTAACAAATTGGTATACAAGTTAGCTCTTAATACGTGTCTTATGATAATGCGGTAGGGTATAAACTTTCATGAGTTACCTATTTGTCTCTTACGTCCTTATAGTACTGAAAAGAGCAAACTATAGAGCCATGGCGTTCTTATGGAGATGAGCCGCCATGTTTGTCTAATAAAACTAATAGGTAGGGTTGCATACCTACATGCGTTAAGAATTATGGAATTCTTATAATTAACACTCGTGCGATTGTCTGTTACAGGCGATTTTTTCCCCATGCACTTTTATTTTCGTGAAATCCAATACGGATAAATTAATATTAGAATTATGTTTTGAATAATGAACCACCCCGTAGGTCTTACACAACGCGCCATTTTTTAAACTAAGAATAATCACGTAAAAAAATATCTCATAAAATTTAGGCTGTAAAAACATTAGTTTGTATATTTTCTTCCCTTACCAACACTCTCCGCCTCGCCAACGCCTCGGTGACAGAATGGCAATGCGCTGGTTCAATTCCCAGGGCGGGCCATGTGTGTTTCGGATTTTTCGATGCCATAGCCCGGGTTTGTGATCACCAACCCACATTTGCAAGCGTGGTGATTAAGCCATTACCCATCAATTGTAATGATGACTTGGTTTCAGTGTAGGCCTTTGCCCAGCAATGGGACAGTCATAGGCTATTTTACTTACATACTTTCTACCGACACTCCTCAATCTCCCTATGTACCCTATTTATTTTAATTCATATTTGACCGATATTTTTCTTTTTAATATCTTGTTCTACAGGCACAAAAGCAGTGGATGCTCTCCTGACATCCAAGTGGGCGACGGGCAAGTCCCCCATCTTCACAACCCGCCATGACGTCACAGACTACTTGCACCAGATGCTTTTGCACAAACTGTTCCACCGGGCTAAAAAGGTATGGAGCTATCGCGATTTATAGAATACAGCGAAGATTTTTTTTTACCTTAACTAGTACGGTAGTAGTTTTTTAAAATATAAATGGGACTTATACAGGATATTTTTTTTACCAGTGCGCAAATTTTCTGGAGCTACTCAGAATCGGTAAAAAACAACTTTTTCATAGTAACATGGCTTGAAATATGTCAAAAATTTTGAGACTCTTCATACAAATCAGGCTAACCAAGTGTTCGCTAAAGTATGGGAAGTCTAAAAATTTCTGACATATTTCAACCCAACACTTGGTTAGCCTGATTTGTATGAAGAGTCTCAAAATTTTTGACATATTTCAAGCCATGTTACTATGAAAAAGTTGTTTTTTACCGATTCTGAGTCGCTCCAGAAAATTTGCGCACTGGTAAAAAAATTATCCTGTAAGTGTATCCAGTAAGTTCCAATTTTAAAACAACACAATATTTAAACTTAAGCAATTTAAATGCCTAACAAGAAAGCTTTAATGATTAGGTTTTAACTAGCTACACACGCCTGCACATCACATCAGACTACCTCAAGCTGTCAAATATTCTCAATAGACTTTAAAATTAATGTACTTATATGCAGGGTTGGAAAAAAAACAGTCAGTTCAAAATGTTTAAAACTAGTGTTTTTTGTTTTTTTTTGTATAAAAACAGTTTTTTATATAGGTATTATAAAACAAACAGTTCAAAATGTTTAAAACTTTGCTTTGTGCTTTCAAAGCCGAAGGGCTTTGTCATCACCATTAGGCGAGATGAAAGCCAAGCATTTCCTCGTTGTAAACATAAAGCATTGACTCCGAGTTATCTTTTCTCGCTTTAAATTGCCTGGTTTTCCATGTTTCAGGTGCCAGTAAGTGAACAGGAACTCAGGGGCAAATCCAAAAAGAAGGATATTGAAAAGACGAGCAAAAGCGGTGACGAGAAAGATGGAGACAAGAGCCAAGCCAGTGCTTGCGAGAGCAAGGTAATTTTATTCATTATTTAAAAAAAACACGTCACATGAGTAAATGTCTCAGTGGCCGAGAGGCAAAGCCCTAATCTGACGACCTCCTTGGTCGAGTGGTTTGTACACCGGTTTTCATGGTGTCGCCATCTCTGAGGTCCCGGGTTCGATCCCCGGTCGGGTCAATTTATAAATTATTGTTTTTCTAAATTGTCTCGGGTCTGGGTGTTTTCTATGTATAATAAGTATGTTTTTAAGTATTTTAAGTATGTTTATCCGTTGTCTAGTAACCATCTAACGAGTTTCATAACGAAGCTTCTCTTGGGCTAGATAATTGGTGTGAGTGTAGGAAAGTTTTTTTTTTTTTTAATCCTGATTATTGGAGGAACTGAGCTCATTTTCCAAGTCGGGCATATGAGTTTCGGATATTTTCGATGTTTGTGATTTGTGTTCACCGCCCAGCGCCTGACCGCCTAACCGATCGCTTTGACTACGCGTATAGTTTATGACGTCATCTTACCACCTCGCACCGCCTATGAAAGCAATATTGCTTTCGATATTACTTTCATAGGCGGCACGAAACGACAAGATGACGTCATAAACCACACACGAATGCAAAGCGATCGGTTAGGCGGTCGGGCCCCAGGTTTGTGATCACCAACCCGCGTTTGAAAAACGTGACATATCATACCCATCAATTGTAGCAATGACTTGTTTTATATGATGGTAGTCTTTGCCCAACAGTGGGACAGTATTTAGGCTAATTACTTCAGTAAATAACGATGGAACTCGATACCCTTATTTTAGTTTGTATTATGTGGAATATTGGAATTTATTTATATATTTATATAATATAAATAACACAGCCAACACGCTTACATGCTATGATATTACATCAAATAAACACTAATCATAACAAATTATTATAAGTAGCTAAGGTAAATGTTGTGTTTCCTTAGTAGGATGGGTATAGGATCTACAAATATATCCGCATCCTGGACTTTTGTAAGAAAGGAGTTAAGGTGGTAGACCGCTCGAGCGCTGGGACTGTTGCAAGCATGTCGCGTGCGCAGATCACCTGGAGTCGCGAACAGTTGGTGTCGTCGTAGTATATTCTTCTTAAAGGTTCATAATCAGTTCAATTTCTTTCCAGGACACAAAAGAATCAAAAGAGAAGGAGAAGAAGAAACGCAAGATCCGTCTCGAGATGCATCTGGAACAGTTGTTCCTGGACACGCCGGATGCGTACGTGTGGATCTACGACCCGATGCCGTGGTACTACTGGGTGTGCGGCGCGCTCGTTGTCTTCGGAACCATCGGCGTTTGCATGTTCCCGCTGTGGCCGGCCACTGTCAGGTGAGAGCGATATTTGCTTTATGTGGCCACATTTAGGTTTCGTTTCAGTTTTGCGTTATAAAATGCACCAATATCCTAAGGTGTTTTGTTTAATATTAATAATAGTATCTAACTTAAGCATGTTTTTCTTTGATATTAAACTCTGGATGTGAGTGGTATCTATACAACATTATATTTTCTCTATTCCTAAAAACATATGTTATACATAAGAACAGTTTATCATTGTTATAAGCAATTTTACGATTCGTGTATAATCATGAGAACTTTAAATTGGTTGTTAATAGGTTTGCCAACATTATATAGAACAATAACAAAGTTACTTCGAGAAAAAGCTATACTGTTATTAAAAATAATGTCTAAAACAAGTTTATAATAAAAAAAACGACGGGTTGCACTCCGGGAGTACCGGCAGATGTAAAAACTTGAATATTAACGTTGTGCATTTTTGATATTTTGGAATGGTTAGGGAATAATTTTGCACGAATTGCTTCAATTATCAGTATAAAAGTACTATCATTTATGTGGTAGAATACAATATTTATTGACAGCCATCAGCTGTCACCATCCATGGATGCGCGTGGCACGCTGTAACATAAACACACACGAACAGCAGGCATACATTTTCGCCGCGCCGTAGAAAGAGAGGGGGATACTTCCTCTCCTACGCCGCACCGGCTGTCTACTCTCCATCCGTCTTACGAATTTTCGATCAGGTCACGTGTCATGACGGGAATTTAACATTTTTTACCCATTACAAAAAAAGTGTACAACGCCGCTAAAGAAGTTTTCACTTCAAAAATTAAGAGCATTCCTCATTTACATATTTATGATAAGTTTGTGACAAAAAATTCTATCTGCAAGTTTGGATGCGTTGTTTTGCAGTTCTTACTACTTCCTTGTGCTCTTCGTACATCCTCAGCTGTCGTTCCACAGATTGGGCGTGTACTACCTGAGTGTAGCGGCTGCAGCCTTCCTGGTGATGATAATCGGGCTGGCCGTGCTTCGCGTGGTGGTGTTCTGCCTGGTGTGGATCCTCACATTGTCTCGCCACCACCTGTGGCTGCTGCCCAATCTCACTGAGGATGTGGGATTCTTCGCCTCCTTCTGGCCGCTTTACAAGGTTGGTACATTTTTTACGAGAGTGGTACATTTCTTTACGAGGGTGGTTGTTTTAACAAATTTTCTGGATATCCACCATTAGGGTGATTTTTATGTGCCGGAGTCAGTCAGCAATGGTGGATATTCAGAAAATGTCAAAAAACAAAAAGGGCGGATATAGCCCCGTGGCTATACTCGCCCCTTTTGTTTTTGACAAATTTTCTGGATATCCACCATTAAGAATCTTAAGAAAGAAATTAATTTCTATTCAAGCTTTAACAATGAACTAAAACAAATGGCTTTGACAAATAAAAGGTCGGAAGGTTTACTATTGGTCATTCTATGGTCATCTTCATGGTAGGCGGAGTTAACTATGATCGCCACGTTAAGACAAAAATGTTTGTAACTGGATATCCTTAAAATTGGTCGATCGTACATCGCTTTACGAATGCGGTACATTTATTTACAAGATCGGCACTTTTATTTAGGTTAAGGTTTATTAAGTTTTATTTTAAAAAATACAGAAATGCGATATTTACACATTTATAATAGCTTTAGGCCATTCAGAAAAACTAATACGCTTCTTTTTAGGCATGGGCTCACGTCAATAGTCTAACAGAATTTGAACCGAGATTTATCTCGTTCAACCCGAGCTTCGGCTACCAATATTTCTTGAACATTGTTTTTCATATTCTGCTCAAGACCTAGCCAAACCGTACTAAAGCAAGAGTTCGAAGAACATTTATACAAGTGCAAAATTTATTAACATGTTTTAAAAAGCAGTGACAAAATTCAACGCGTACGTCAGCCTTCCCGGTAGCATAGCGGTCGATTCCTGGCTGGGTCGGGTAGGCGTTTAATTTTTTCACTGTATTTTATAAATTTTATAAATATTTAATGATTTTACACCGTCCATTTTTAGTACGAGTACCGCGGGCCGGGCTCGGACAGCGACAAAAGCTCCAAGAACAAGAAGAAGCGCAAGAAAGATAAACAGTCGGACGACGAAGCCACTACGCCACTGCTGCCGCCGCAACCGCAGCCGCCTGAGCCCTGCCTGCCCGCTGAGGCTAACGATGCACAGTGAGTCTCCCACTCTTTGCCAACTTTTTTTCCCCCAAGAATAGTAAAAAAATAGTTATTTTGAAAAAGTGTGAGATACGCATTTGTCCTAGAGTGGGACACTAATGGCTAATATAATATTTAATAATAATAAATATATTTTTCTATTATTATTATAACCAGTGATCGCAATAAAGGGGGCTAATTTAACTAAAGTAGCAGCAACAGTTATAACACCGTAACAGTATATATTGTTATATTATTACTGCACCATCGCATTAGGTTTAGCCTGTAAGGATTGTGTATGTTCTTTTAAATAAATAAATAAATAAATTATATATACCGAAAACTAGCTTAAATATTTATACAATCAATTTTAATCTAGATACTATTTTAGCTTTATGAAAGCGATGGCATCTCAATGTCATGGGCCATCATGGCATGACCTAAGTGGCAAACACTTCGTTTACATAGTGTTATATATATTTTAAATTTATTTTAGGGACTACCAACATAACCATCACATATAACAGTGTTTTAGAAACATTTATTAAATTATTAAATGTCTAATTTAATTATGTTCAATTGTCTAATATAGTATGCTCGGTATAAATATTTTTCATTTCATTTTAATTCTCAGGGATGACAAGGAGGACATACCGATCCTGCCAAGCACAGACAAACTCTCGGAGTCCGAGTCCGAGAATAGTCAGCGCTCGTCCACCGACCGCGACTTCGAAATGGTGGAAGCGGACGATGTGGAACCTGACAAAGATAACACCACTTAGGCACCAGCCGGCAAGCGCGCTGAGATCGAGTATACTTTGGATCGTTATGCACAAGAGTGTATTGTGTAACAGTATTTAAATTACAGTGAGATTCTTTTGTAGGTTTTGCTGGGTTTTTTTATTTCGATCCGAGACGTAATTAGAAAATTAAATTGTATAAATTTATTAAACTGTTTATATTGGTATTTACCTTACCTTTGACTGACTGATCAAGTGTTCAGTGCAACGGTTTACTCGATGTTGATTTATAGACAGTGCGATACAGTCTAAAGTTGTTTTTTTTTCGATAAAAAAATATTGTTTATTGATGCAATGGCGAATTCAATAAAATTCGGATTTGCACAAAATTCACGTAAATTTACTGAGATGACGTATTTGGCTGGCAGCAGAATAGGTCAAGTTCAAATGAAATACTATTCATTGCATTTATTTATTTATTTAACCATTCTCTATTGCAAAAGTGCTGCAAAAGGCGGACTTTTATTTTAGCAAAACAAACAGGATACGGAAGCTCCTTTTTAAGGTACCTACTAAAATGATGCCTTAACTAAAAATTGCCACGGCATGCGTCAAATTCAAATTGACACTATTCTTATGCTTACAATTAACAAATAACGATACTGGTACTGAAGAATAAGGTATCAACATGCGTTTTTTTACTTAAATTGTTGATTTCTAAAAGTGGTTTATCGTACTCGCCTGACTAAAGTATACTTGATGTCGGCACACACTAAAGAGCAAATTGTTAGACAAACATTTAACATTCAGAATCGTTGGTAATGATAAAATCTGGTGTTGCAGGTTCATAATATATCGAATCTTACAATTATATTAAAAATACAGCGTAGTTTGAATTATGGTTAGTGATCACATATTCACATGCCGTATTCAGTGACGCAGTTCAAAACTTGATACGACCTCCAATTGGTCGATCCAATGTACCTGGTCATTGATATCTCGACATTTAATTAAAGCTAATTGAATAACTGCTTTTTAGAGATAGCTTGTTAATGTGTCGTACTGTTCGTTGTTTAAAAGATTTATTTTTTCCAGTCGGCACCAAATTGTTCGATTTAAATGAGTGGTAATAAATTTTTAATATTTTAGAATTACATCAATACACTTACATCTTTCTTATTAAAACTGATTTTACTTTATTTATGAAGATCTATTTGAGCATTTAAATGGGCTGGTCAATTTGGGTTGACTTTACCATTGATAGGTTGTTTTTTTAGGTGTAATATACACTATCTGTTCGAGCTATCACGATGTTGTTCTTGAGTTTAATTTTGTATCTTTCTTGTAATTTGTAGTAGAACTTTTTATACTTTGTTAAGACAGCAGCGGTCAGTCTCTTTATTTAAATAACTTAAATTGTCAAACATTTCTTCTCATTATAAACCGTTTTCCGTAAACTAGAGTCAAAAACAGTTTTTGCTGTGTTTCGTCTCTAACCGTGACGTGACTTGAGGGTATGGTCCTTAATCAAGAATTATGATAGGGTTTCTTAGCCAAGAGTATACTCTATCCGTAGCAACAATAAAGTTACTTTTTCTTAAATGCCAAGCAATGTTTGACTTCGGTTGCTACGACAGTTTTCACGCTGAATATACAAAGATATTTTTATTATTTTACTTTTTACAATTATTCTTATGACAATTTAAATACCAACAGCACGACTAGCTAAAATACTTAAACAAATTTAAACGGGGATTAACGCAAACTAATTAGTAAAAAGGTATCATACCTTGTTTATACCAGACGTTTCGACCGAGTTCCGAGCCGTAGCACGGCCGTTGTAACTCGGTCGAAACCTTTTTGCTAATTAGTTTGCGTTAATCCCAGTTTAAATTTGTTTAATTATGGAACGCGAAAGTTTAAAAGTGTATAAAGCTAAAATACATTAATAAAATCTTAGCTAAAATACAAATACATTAATCAGGAACATGACACAAAATAACATAAACTATCTCTTGTGTCATGTACAAACCCAGACATGCCTACACATCAGACGACTTTCATCTGTCAAATTTCACCAATAGACTTTGAACTTTATTTCTATGGCTTTAAGGTTGATCATTTATTAAAGAAATTTGACGTTTGTAGTGCAGGCGTCTGTACAATTGACAACATGTCAAGTTAAATAGTTTGTTTTTAAATCCCCCTTATATCTTACGTAATAGAGGCTTATAATTCCACTGTTACATTTAATGTGCGGTCGAATGTAATGTGAAATGGGCAGCATACCAAACGTAATTTACAATGCGGGTATACAATCATATGATGCACCAATAATAGCGAAATTCCTAAATGTTAACACTTATTGCACAGGTACTGTTCGGTAAGAGGTACAATTTCAGTGTTCTGCCTTGTATGTTACGTTTGCGCCTAACTCAGTATTCAACCTAGTATCATAGCTATGGTTTTGTTTTAGACTATAATAGACAAATTGATGTACTGTAAACATGCAATAGTGTTGCATAATGTTTGTTTGTTATGTCCATTAATTTGGTGATGTTTTGGTGCTTTGCTACTCTGCGGATCTATGGGGCGTCGTGTATACGAACAACTGCTTTTACGCACAATTAAGGTGCGAAGAACGCTCCATACCTTTCGTTTCGGTTTTTGAGGGAAAAGTTTTTCTATGTAAAAATAAAATTTTGGGTGAATTTTTCTTCAAAATAAAAGATGTTATTATGTCTACTATTTAGATTATTTTAGATGTATTACGAGTAATATTGTTTTTGACAAATGTTTGAACTTGTCTTATTGTTTTCATAAATAGACATTCTTTTTATTATTTTTCTTAAAATTTGACTGAATTCTCTAAAACGTGTGTAATAAAAATCATAATATTTAAAAAAGGAACCAAAGATTTTTTCTTAAATTACTTAAATCCTTCAGTTCCGCAGATGCGTTATGGTGTATTTATATTGAAAAAGAATTTAAATACGAGGTGATTGTTTTAAATAGTGACGTATATTAGTATATTATGTCCAGTTAATATGTATTTAAAAAAAGCTTAAATTAGGAGGTCCCTCGGCCAACCATAATATGTTATAATAATTATGTGCATTTTTTTTCATGGACATACATATCTGTGTATTGTAAATAAATAACGTACTCGTTCGAA
Organism: Eudonia lacustrata; assembly: GCA_947562085.1. NCBI lineage: Eukaryota > Metazoa > Arthropoda > Insecta > Lepidoptera > Crambidae > Eudonia > Eudonia lacustrata. Next base: position 11,288,581 of record OX387318.1, on the reverse strand, counting down.
GATCTTATTGGTATTGCGAAAACGCGTATCGATGTTAATCAACAGTGATTCAATAAAACGATACTCTTTTCATTTGTTTATTTATTTTAACATTTCTTTTTAAAGTATTTATAAAAAAAGTTAAGAGGAGTCCGATAGGCCACTGCGTACCGGTTGTAATGTAGGGTGGGTGACCAAATAAAAAAAAGTCGAGTTCATTCATCCTACGAAAGGCACGTTAAGCCGATAGTCCCGATAGGTGTCGTAAGACGTTAATACCCACCAGCAAGTGAGTCTAAGCCCGATTTCCCCATTGTTCTTATGGTGGCGACTGATTGGAGCGTATCTTCATAGCGTAACCAGAACGCATCATTCGCGGCAAGGGTCATTGCTGACTGACCGATAACAGGGCGTCGAGCGGCAAGCGGCTCGGCACTCTGTACTCACCATGCGAATGCTCGCATCGAACATGTTACCTTATCGTTACGGCAAGATGTTCCGTCAGTCTACACCTTTATAGGGGTGATGCACCTTGATTTGATATTGATTTCTTTACACATATTATTATATTTAAAGCAATTCTACCACTTTAGTACGTATACAAGTAAACAATTTTATTAAATGTAGATCAACTTTAAAATAGATTTTCTTATTTAATCACTTACAAATCCTATTTATAACAATGTAGGCTAAATATATGTTAGTATGTTAACATAATATAGTTAAATATAACTACATCAAACGTAAATCTTCATATTGATCTTTCTGGCAATAATCTAGGCTTAAATGTAATCCGAACACATCTATAAGTTACCGCGTTTCGCTTGGTCAGCTTCTATAGATTCGAAAAGGGTCTTGAAGTTTCCAGCACCGAAACCCTGTAAATAACAATTTTGTTAAATAATATAATTTATGCATATTAATTACACACCGCGTTCGCGCGCCTCCGGACGCCGGACGCGTCTCGGAAGCAAAACCTATAATCATCTTTTAAAATCCCTTTGTATTTTAAATTAATCTGTATTTGTAACGTAATAAAGTTCATTTTGCATAGTCCTTTTTGTTCAAACCTAGGTCACATCCCCATTTTATTTACACGGAAACGAGACGTCAAACATTCTCTCAAACTTCTCTTCCATTCAACGCATTTACCATAGAACAAAAAAAAGCTCAGACGTGACAAAAAATCAAAAACGAAAATGCAAGCCTCGAGATCCTGTGACGGTGCCTGCGCGCGCACTCGGCGACAATCGGTTACCGTTGTTCTTCTGCGGATCTCCTCATTTCTGATTCGATCACGCAGAGAAACCCCGAGCATAGCCCTCTCCATTGCTCTTTGAGTGACCTTGAGCCTTTTTATGAGGCCCATAGTGAGCGACCACGTCTCAGTCCCGTATGTCATCACTGGCAACACACACTGGTTACAGCTGATATGGTGAAGAAAAGATTGAAGCTTTTAGATACATCTAAGAGGGCTGGAAGTGACCTGACGGCATTCCGCCATTGGTTTGGCGGAACTGTGTGGAATCACTGAGCACTCCAATATCTATAATATTTAACATATCTATACAATGGAGTTTTCCGGACATCTGGAAAAAAGTGCTCATAGTTCCCCATACACAAAAAATGAAAGCAAAACAAAAATTGAGAATTACAGGGGAATGTCTATTTTAAATACGATCGGAAAAGTTTTCGAGAAATTGGTATTCGATGAAGTATATTGCATAATTTATGCAATTGCCAGCGACGCAGCACGGGTTTCTTAGGCACCGATCTACCATCACTAACTTGGCATGTTTTACCATTTACGTTTTACCCAACATGGAGAGGGGTGGGCAGGTTAACGTGATCTACGCGGATTTCGAAAAAGCACTCGACCGTGTGGATCACGCCATCCTCATTGATTAGCTTTATGAACTGGGAATTCATGGGGATTTGCTCAGATGGATTAAATCATATCTGAGCAATCGCACCCAAGCCGTTGTGTTGGGGGGATTCCGGTCTGACTTCATTCACATACCTACAGGTTTACCTCAAGGATCCCATTTGGGACCATTATTCTACAACGGGTATCAATACATTTAAAATTGTATTTTACGCATATGTCCGCAGCATAATCGAATCCGCGAGTCCAATTTGTAATTTACAAGTGCCGGTTAGAGAAACTACAAAAAATATTTGTGAGGCACTTGTACGTACATGTGTTGTTTTCGTAAACCTGGTTTGTCGACGTACGAAGAAAGTTTCAATCAGTATTATTTATAGTCGACCATGAAATTGCTTTATCACTTTTGACAAAAACTTCCATTACAATAATATTTCGCTAAGGCTCATTGTCAATGATGACAACGTACCTGTCACTTGGTCTTTTAAACAAAAATAGAACTTGTTGTTTTATTATATTAACTAAATTCACTTCTAAAGTGGTAAAGCAATTTCATTGTCGACTATACAATATTATTAACTTTAGAAAATAGACGCAAACTGATGGACTTTTGTTTTTTTACTGACATAGTACGCAGCCGTATGTGGACTGTGCTGAGATTACAGAAAGTGTTGCGCTCAACGTCCCAGCAGCCCCTCGCGCTCGCCGGCACTTACCACACCACTATTTAAAGTCCCTCAGACGGAAACAAATTATGCTCGTAATGCCCGTCTCCCGATTGCCGCAAGCTTACAAAGATTTTTTTAAAGATAAGTATAGATTTATTCAGTGGTAGTAAAGGCGCAATGAAAATGCAAGCAAAAAAATTTTTTGGCGTGACATAATACATGTTTACATGTTTGCAAAGAGATTTAATATAGTTAAATGTCTTTGCATTTTTGCATGTTTGCATGATGACGTGTTTCCATGTTTGTATGTTTATACATTTACATCTAGTTTTCATATTGGCATAAGTGGTATTTTTTGTTTGCTATTTGCTTAAATGTAATATTTACTTAGTTTTTTTAATATAGTTTTTGTTTCTTTTGTATACTTAAGAACATAATGTTTAGAAATTTTCTGTTATTAGCTTTACTTATCGTCATGTATGAAGTTATACTAATGATTATTCTGTAACACTGTTGGTTTCTTTAATAAATCATTAAAATAAAATAAATAATTAATTACAATTTAATTGGGACAGATTATACAGTAATTTAACAAAATTGATTAGTAAAGGTGCAGTTCACACTTATTAATTCCATTCAGAGTTCCCACTCTGAAAGGAATTAATCAGAGTAAGCTTCTGCTTCATGGCGCAGTGGTTAACCTGTGTGGCGGTAGCCAAAGTAACATTAAGAAAACGATAGCGAAGTTCGAAAAGAATAAAATGTATGAGATTGACATAATATTGACCAAGTGATTTAACGCGGCTTATGTCAATCCCATACATTTTATTATTTTCGAACTTCGCTATCGTTTTCTTAATGTTACTTTGGCTAAGCCTACTGGTCTGCGATTGCTGAAATTAAGCAACTTTCGTAAAGGCCGGTCATTGGATGGGTGACTAAAATGTATCACATCGAGCTTCTTCGTATTTCGGAAGACACGTAAAGCCGTTGGTCCCGGCTGCATTAGCAGTAGTTACCAACTACCAACCGGCACTGGGTAGTGGTTTATGACCAGTTCTGCTGATAGGGAGGACTCGTGCCCCAGTAGTGGGGACATAAAATGAGCTGGCGATGATGAGTTTCACTACGTTTCAAAATAATAATTTGTCCCTCACAACCAAGATGGATTGAAAGTAACCAACAAGCGGGTAACCAAAAGTCTGCCGTCCACGCATTCCTTTGATGTAATGGATGGTGAATAAAATCTTTACTCAGCACTTTGAAAATTGCAGCTGTTTGGCAGCAGCGCTAGGTAAGTATGAGAGAACCCATCAAGACAGATATTGCCAGTCAGCAGTTGAACTTTCTTACCAGAGCTGTACCTACGTGCAATGTAGCTAAGCGGTGCAGGAGGAAAAATCCACCGATACGTTTACTGCATTTTACACCACAAGGAAAATTTAGTAATTTTATTAATGGATTTTTCACAGCTCAGGTACCTAAAGAACAGCCACCCTAAGAAGCTGTTGATGATGCTTGATCACCATATGCTGCTATTTATACGGAACACCATTAAAACCAATTAATATATTATACTAACGTTATGGTTCCTCCTTTGTATAACCTCCATGAACAGGGTTGGCTTGTCCTGCGTGTTCTTGGTGAAAATCTGAAGGAGGTATCCGTCGTCGTCGTAGTCTATGAGTATGTGCTGCCGCTCTAGCTCGTCTATGCTCTCGGCGACTTGCACTCTGCATAGCTTTAGCTTTTCACGGATGATTTTGTAGTACTCCGACGGTATTGTGAGGAATTCTACACCGCGCGCACGGAGATTTTCAATCTGGAATTAATTAATTAGGTACCTATATGAGATTTATGTAGACATAATTTTTAGTAGCATTTAATTTATCGATTAATGATTTTAAAACTGAAAATAACATTTTGTAGTAAGAGGATATGTCTCAACACTCAGGCTATTTTTTTGTGTCTCAGCAGCACTCCCAAGACATGCTGGTTTAGAGGTTCCATGCCTTCTTCTTCCATACTTTACGATTACAGTTAACTTTAGCTCGACACGTCTCTCGGATTATGATCGAGCGATCGAATTCACTTAGACACGAGTGATTCGTGAAAACGGAATGCAAAAGAAAAACCTACATATATCTAGTCCCACTGTTTATGAATGATTGGGTATGGGGAGACTTAATCATTGAGCATATTCGGGTGGGTGATCACAACTTTGGACAGATCAATGAAAAATAAATCCAGAGCAAACTTTGCCTAATAACCAAACTAGTGCGAGTTTTATTTGCCATTCGATTTTCTTTTAACGACAACGACAACTCTCCTCGTCTGCCTTATATAGGGTTGCCAACTATTTTTCAGGAAATTAAAGTATATCTATCACTAACTAGTATATAAAAGGATTTGAAGAAAAAAATAAAGTATTTTCCAAATTTATTTATTTAAATGTTTAAAAACATGTTTTTTTGTACTCTTGTCACTATCTAATATTTTTTTATAGTTTTATAGCGCGTTCAGAAATTAGCGTTGCGTTTTGTTTCACATCACCTGAGTCTGAGTATCATTCAGTAGTTCAGAAATTAAGTCAACAGGAATACTCCGTTCAAACGCACGCGTTAGTCGGAAATAAAGTATTTTCCATACTTTATTTTTATTAAAAATAATAAAGTATGGGGATGGAAAATAACGTAGGATACGTTATTTTAAAGTATGGTTGGCAACCCTAGCCTTACCTACACCAGAGGAAGCTACTTTCGTGAAGCGTGATCGAATAACGAATAAAATACGCACTAGGTAGCCAGGGGCCCGACCGCCTAACCGATCGCTTTGACTTCGTGTGTGGTTTATGACGTCATCTTGTCGTTTCGTGCCGTCTATGAAAGCAATATCGAAAGCTATAGCCTTTAGCTTTTGATATTGCTTTCATAGGCGGTGCGAGGTAGCAAAAATGACGTCATAAACCACACACGAAGTCAAAGCGATCGGTTAGGCGGTCGGAGGCAGGTCCTCCAGATTTCGGGTCGATCATTCTCGCTTATTTGCTACAGAGGCGTTGACTCGAAAGAATACTTACAGTAGTAATAATGTCATCGGTGTTGATGGCTATGTGTTGCACCCCTGCCCCGCCGTGGTACTCCACGTACTCTTGGATTTGGCTCTTCTTCTTGCCGATGGCGGGTTCGTTGATCGGCATTTTGACGTTCTCCTCCCAGTTTGCCATGACGAGCGACCGCAGAGACGAATATTCAGTGAATATTTGAGAGTCATCTACTGACCAGAATCTGGAAAATACATACATACATTCTAACCGATATAAATTTCACTTCAACTAATTGTAAAACTACCTACAAAAAGCGTAGTAAAATAGGTACTAGACTTCCGGGACTGAAATCAGTGTTAAAAACACTAGACAACAGCTGTTTCTCAATATTGTAGGTATAACATAAAGGAGTAATATACACAGTATTCCTCGTAATAGTGAATAAATAATCTATTTATTAAGTCTATTTACTAAGTATTAGGTTTTTTTTGTAGTGAGTTTGGCGACGCATCGCTAAACAATAAATCTCATACGTTTTGATACGAGCGTTTGCGCCCCGTACCATAAGAAAAACTGTTTTTTTTCCTTCAAATTAAAACTACAAATTATTAAAAAAAAATGAACTATAATTTTAAAGGACTAATCTACTAAGAAAATTTAGATGCTTAAATCGTTCTGGTTAGCCTGTAAAATGTGAATCTATGTTTTAAAAAAGGTTACTTTGATATTTTTTTCTCTGTTATAAAAGTTGAAAAATCGTGTTTCTGCAACTAACAAAATGAAGTCAATTAAATGAAAAATCATGTCATCAAATATCACTTTCATATGTTTTGTAATTGTTGAGAAAAATCAAGATCCCCGTCACGTAAATTACCAATGCGTCGTCTTTTTCAGCGTCATCGAACTTTTTTGGGGGTGACGAGAAACTTAAAGGGTTCCTTAAGCCTTGTGAAAAGAAACACCGTCCGAGATTTTCTACAGAGAATGGCATCACGCAGTGTGTGTCCCCGTTCCCTATTAGTCTGTTTGAGTGGTTCGGATCTTTCCTGATCCGATCTGAACCCTTCGGAGAATTTGAAAATGCCCAGTGGCAATTAATACCTCACCTGTGGAATTGCAGGCAGCGTTCGTACCACGACCCAGCCGACTCCATTTCACCGTCGGGCTGGTTCCCAACCACGTGATCGATGAAGTTGATCTCCACTTTGGGGCTGCGCACAAAATGTATCAAATGAACTTCAACATAATCTTAAACCAAACCAAGACTCAGGACATTAGTTTTATTTTTAATTAGCGGGGTAAATAGCTCCACCTCTCATGATGCTGAATGGAAATGGAGTCCAGACACGAAGACAACTGGGTGCAGCTTGAAAACCACGCAGTACTTATCAGCCTTGCCGGCCTACATGGTGTCTCTTCACGCCTCGTTTGAAGGACGAAGGAAGTTGTAGGAAGGAGTCATATTTTTATATTATTAACTAAAGATTTGTATATTCTAACACTTTAGCTAAATTTGCGATGTTCAAGCTAACCTGTTCTACCTATGTAATGTACCAAATTTTATACAAATAAATAATTTGATACTGAATTTGAATTTGAGGGAAAACATGTGCTGGTAGACTATTCCATCTTTTAACCTTTTCACCGCCCAACTATCCTGCACGCGATGTCCCGCTGTACGCCAACGTATAAATGTATTTTAATAAAGTGGGTACAAAGAAGAACTTCTATAGAAGTGCTGGCGTGGACGGCACGAAAATCTCGAACTTCTATAGAAGTTGTTGGCGGTAAAAAGGTTAAAAAAGCGGCAAAGAAACAAGTCAAAAAATTTCTTTGTGCGCGGTGGATGTTTGTTATGGTTCGTTTTATGACCGCTTCGACCGCTCGAACTTTAGGGTCGATAACCGTGTCTTCAAAGGCAGAATGATGTACCTAACGAGGTTTCCTCGCAAGCCAAGGTGAGCAAATTGAAACAGTCTCTCGTTGCAATAGGATAGAGAACCACCGTCCACTCCTAGCGAACTGCTCAGGCTGTGGTTCCGATGACCACGCAGAAGTACCGACATAGCAATGACTCGTAGTAGAAGCATGCAACGTGTGCCCGAGGCAGCCTGAGTTGTCGATATTCGCCGAAGCATTGGCTTGTGTATCGCACTGCTGGGCTCAGGTCTATATCAGGAACAATAGGGCATGGGGAGGTTGCAAATTCCATGCGGATTGGTGGGTTGTAACGACTGCTAACTTACGAAAGAACCTGCACCAACTGATTAAGTCACCGTCCAAAGCACGGAGGAGCTTGAGGTAATTTTAATAGGTCACCCGATCGATAACCTGTTGGAACGTTTCTACAGTGATGGATGACAGTTACACAAATGGAGACATTCTCGTACTTATAAATGTTTTTTGTTGCGAACAAATGTCAAGTTTCTAAAAACTTTAAATATCATTCATCTATGTCAATAATGTTAAAATAACTATTAGTAACGGGATTATTACCATGTTTTTAGGGTTCCGTACCTCAAAAGGAAAAACGGAACCCTTATAGGATCACTTTGTTGTACGTCTCTCTGTCTGTCTTTTTTTAAATTGTTTTTATTGTATGATGGGCTTGCTCTTGGCCTCATTCTAATCCCTAGGGCTAAGAAGAGGCCGACGATGGAACGAGCTTTTCCAGAAATAGCCTATTCACTCGGGCTTTGAAAACTTTAGGGTTTTATGCACTCAGGAACACAGACACCGTTAGGGAATTCCACTCTTTGGCTGTACGCATTAGAAATGTAGAAGCAAAACGCTTGGTGCGCAAAAATGGGTTAGCCAGCCGTACGTCTGGATTCCCGATGGTAAAATGGGAAAGGTGGAATGAGCTCATGCAGCTCAACAGCACACTCTCCGAAGTATAGCCTGTAAAAGACCAACAAGCATGCAACTGTGCTGCGGTGAGCAAGACTGTGAAGCTTAGTTTTTACAAGAGTATCGTCACCTATAATTTTCCTGGCTCTGCATTCCACCGAATCAAGCGCGGCGAGCTGGTATTTTGCTGAACCGTCCCAAAGGTGGCAGCAATACTCCATGCACGATCGGACTTGCGCTTTATATAAATTTAGAAGCTGTCCCGGCGTGAAATATCGCTTATTAGGACACCCAGTTTTTTGGCTGCTGTTTGAGTCTTAATTTCAATGGTGTAGCCGAAGTTCAGACTGGAAGTTGAGGAGATTAAGGTTTTCGGTAATCTGTACAGTCATATCTCTGAAAGTAGGAGTCAGGTTAAATGGACTCCTTTTAGCGGTGAACTGCCTGCGTTTTGGTGGCGTTAAAACTGACTAAATTGTTGTCGCCTCATTGGGAGACAAGACTTAGAGTCAAGTTGGTCCGTTCTATCATGGCCTCTCTCAAGGAACACAATTCTTTCATGCTGACTCTTTTGCGCTGGACAATTTTCTTTCTGTGACTTTGCTGTCGTCTGCATACCCAATAATTCCGGGCATGAGCAGATCATTAATGAGCAGCAAAAAGAGGGCCGCAGAAAGGACGGCTTCCTGAGGAACCCCGGCATCGATAGCCGTGAAGTCAGAAAAGCAGGCATCAATGACCAATCTAATTGACCGACTCACTCAGGAAGTCTAATATCGAGGCACAAAAGCCAGCAGAGATGCCATACGCTGGAAGTTTCTTAAGCAAGCTAGAGTGCCAGACCCGGTCAAAGGCTTTCGAGATGTCAAGTGAAACAGCAAGCGCTTCACCATGCTTCTCGATTGCCTCGCCCCAGGAAAGTGTGACGAAAACTAGAAGGTCCCCTGTGGAACGGCCTCTACGAAAGCCTTATTGACTTGTTATTTAGTACTCTTTCCATAACTTTACAGAGTATGCAGGTGATGGCGATTGGTCTGTAGTTGGCAGGGTCGTCACGATCGTCCTTCTTGGGAACAGGTTGCACATTCGCAAACTTCCAGGACTTAGGGACCGTTCTAATTTTAAGAGAGAGGCGGTACAGACGCGTTTAAACAGGAGCCAGTTTGGGCGCACAGAGTATAAGCACTCTAGCTGGAATTCCGTCCGGGCCACTGGCCTTATTCACGTCAAGATTTTGCAAAGATTGTCGTACCTCTCTGATGTGAATGGTGATACTTGGCATGGAATGGAAGCACCACAATGAGGTATTGTTGGTGGATTTGCGTGGTTTGTTGCAAGACGTGAATTGCCCGCGAACAGAGATGCAAAAAAAATTAGCTTTCTCCGTTGCAGAGTGGGCCAACAATCCATCAGGTCGCAGCATGGAAGGTAAATTGGGGTGGCAGAAATTTGACTCTACCGACTTGGACAGGGAACAGAACTGCTGGGTAGGATGCTAATCTGGCTCCTATGCGGCTTACATGGTCGTATTGCGCCTTACGAATCATTCGTTTGCATAACTTAGCTGCAGAATTGAAGGCCTTCTTCTTCGAGTGAACCCTCCGAGCCTGTACTTTGCGGTCACGAGCACACACCCAGGCTTGGTAAGCGGATTCGTTACGCGCTTCTGCACGAGCACAGTACGCATTAAACCAAGGTCGGGCACTGTGACCGTGGGGGATGTCGGAAAACGGAATAAAGTATGCTATTCCCTGATGAATCACTTCCCCGATTGCTACTACAGAACTATAGGGGTCGCTTGAAGAAAAACACACTAGGCGCCAAGGGTATGACGCAAAGAAATGTCGCATTTCACCCCAATCAGCTGACTAGTATCGCCAAACACGCCTCGTGCCTCAAGGGCTATTGTTAGGAGGCGAGCACACTAACATGGATTTCACCACACAATGATCACGTTCCCAGCGGGGCTGAGACCGATACTGAGTGTTTGTTAGGGTTAGTCGTCAGCAAAAGATCGTTCAGAGATCGATCGACAGTTCGGCCATCAACATCAGGTACCCGCGTTGCTACATTCACTATCTGGATAAGATCCAGCGATAATGCAAACATGCGCGTTTCTCGTCCAGCATGGTCAGTTTTCTTAAACGGGTACAGCCAATTACTATGGTGAGCATTAAAATCCCCAAGAAAATTAGCTCCGCTGCAGGGTACTAACACGTATTAATGTCTGTTTGTCAAGACCTTTTATCTCGGGAACGCGTGGAGGTATCGAGTTGAAATTAAAACCATATGCTTAGGTCTGCGGTCCCTTGAAGCTGTGAAAAAATCAAACTTCTAAGTTAATGAAAAAAAAGATACGGCCGTTTATGTCGCAAAAATAAAATAATAATGAAATACAAATACAAATGACTTGTCAGACAAAAATAAAAATAATTACACTAATATTATAAATGCGAAACTTTGTGTGTATGTGTGTGTGTATATTTGTTGCTTCTTCACGCTGCAACGGATGGATTTGGATGAAATTCGGCATACAGATAGTTTATAAACTGGATTAAAACATAGAATACTTTTTATCCCGATATTCCCACGGGAACGGGAACCACGCGGGTGAAACCGCGAGCGGCCGCTAGTAGATAATATAAGTAATTGTAGGTTTTGGAAACTGAATTTCGGGAAAAGTTTCAGACTCGATTCCTGAACTATATAATATGTACCAATAAATTTGTACGGAACCCTCCGTGAGCGAGTCCGCCTCACACTTGTCCGGTTTTTTGTTGTGTTTATCCAATATATCGGTATCGGTACAGTTGCATGCGCCATGATCATCTGCCAGTACATTTGGGATACAAAAATATATAACGTGATACAAAGATACAAAAAACATGGTACCTAATAATCCCATTGATAATAATAGCTCTAATGCAGTTGACCATCATAGTTTAAAAAGTTATACTTACAAATGTTTATTAATGGGATCGGCTTGGAGCTCTTGGTATCCAGGCAAGAAGGTTCCTCTGTATTTAGTTCTGTCCACGAGTGTGTGGGTGACGTCTCCGAACTGTAAAGGAAAATAAACAGTTGAACATTTCATTAGCACTTTTATGAGATGAGTGCTAATTCAATACAATTGAAATGTACATAACTTGAACTACATGTAGTTTTAATGCTTCAAAGTACTTTTGCTAGCTAGTAATTAGTAACCTTCGATCAAAGGTTAGTAACCCTGGGGTAGGCCTATGTCAGTAAGACAACATCTCTTTTTTTTACGAGCGGATTCTGCATTAAGATCGTCTTACCGTGCAGGTTGGTCACCTGATGGGCTGTGACCGCCCGACATCCGTCTACCGCTTTTGCGGAACCCCAAGCACTCGATGGAGCCATTCGCAGTCCGCGCGTCAGTAAGACAACCTGACTTGACCTTAGGGCTGATTTTTCAATCATTAGATAAAACTTATTCTTCTGATATCTATATCTATATTTAATATTATAAAGCTGAAGAGTTTGTTTGTTTGAACGCGCTAATCTCAGGAACTACTAGTTCGAATTGAAAAATTATTTTTGTGTTGGATAGTCCATTTATCGAGGAAGGCTTTAGGCTATAGGTATAACATCACGCTGCGACTAATAGGAGCGAAGCATCAGTGAAAAATGTTGCAAAAACGGGAAAAAGAGCCTAAAAAATTAAAAATGCTGCCGAAAGTCACTATTCCACGCGGACGAAGTCGCGAGCACAGCTAGTAGTATTATAAAATGTCACCTGTTCAAAAAGTAAAGTCATGTTAGGACTAAATTTTTAAAATGGTCTTCTAATACTTTATTTATCAAACGTATAGGTTTTATCCGTCAATGAAAAATCGGCCCTTAGTTATTTATGTTTTTATGTAGTCAGCGAATAGAGACTTTTTTATTTTATTTTAATAAGTAACTTCAGATGTCTCACCGTTTTCAGCACAGCCCTTCGTACGGCTCCATTTTCGTCTTTGTCCTCCCAAATGTCTTTTAGAACCACCGCGCCTTGCTTCTTAGCGTATTGAACGATGAAGTCTAGATTTTCCACTTCGAAGGCAATGTCTTTCACGAAGTCGCCGTGAATGGAAACCTCTCTGGTGAAATCCGTCTCCACAGGGTCATATTGGGTTTCGAGAACGAACGTGATCTAAATACAAAAAATTCAAATGTAAAAAAAAAGTGTCACCAGTGTTTGAAAGGAACCAGTAATCGACAATGTTTTCCTTTAATCATAAAAAGTAAGGGTTAACAAAACAATACGTTTTTGACTTTAGCAACTATTAATAAAAGACCACACGCTCCCTAGTTGTCATCCGGTAACATTTCAATTAAATGAATACTGGTGCTACTTCTATTTTTTTATGTTACTAACGGGGAATTCCTGGCCGTCCACTAGCCTCAGGACGTCTGGAGCACGCTCAAACATCCTCGGGCGTGCTCTCTCTGGCGGGCCGCCGCTAGGGTGAACACTGGTGACTGCCTAACCGGTGACCCCAGTCATCCTAGCGGCACGTGAAGGGGGACAGTGGTTTTTAGTGGGTAGGCCCCTCCTCCTCCCGAATCCCTGTCGAGACCCTCGGATCTGGGCAGGGAGGCGGGAGCTGGAGGGGAGAACTCCGCGCCGGTCATCGGATGGGTGTCCAAACATTTATCATCTCGAGCTCCTCCGTGCTTCGGAAGGCACGTAAAACCGTTGATCTCGGCTGCATAGCAGTCGTTAGTAACCACTAATCCGCACTGGGCCCGCGTGGTGGTTTATGGCCCATTCCCCCTATCCATCCGTAGGGAAGGCTCGTGCCCCAGCAGTGGGGACCCAAAATGAGCTGATGATGATGTGACAAAAATGCCACACGCAAGATAAGCGCAACTGTTCAGTAAATGACCATAAGTAAGTCGTAATAGCGAATATTTTAACAAGGCCCTGTGATTAAATAAACTGAGCAAACACCATTCGCTTGCGAATTAATTTATTATATAGACTTATTAATAGGCATAAAGTTGATCACCTTATTGAGACGAACCACGTACGAAGACGTTTGGCGGGAACCAGTCTCCAAGCCGGAGTATGCCACGGGTTCGAATCCGAACCGCGCGACGTAGTAGCTGGCAGCCTGTAACGAGTTTGGAGAATTAATTAGATTAGAGTCGGAGTATAATAAAAATATTTGGCAGGGTATAATAAACTTAACATAGAATAAATTAATACTAACACATGAGTCTTGGTCACTTTAATAAATAAATATTCTATTCTGTTCTATTTTATACTAGTGTTTACTAGTGTTTCATATGTTACTTAATATCAGACGAGATGAAGGTAACGGAAAGAAATAAAAAAAACCCTTGCACCAATTCTATAATTTATAAGTAAACTTGATAATTGGTTGCTGCCTGTGAATTAGTTCGTTTTTTCCAATTTTTATCAAACCGAATTTCCTAATTCCGAATAAATAAAATTTTGAATCTTTAAATTAGATTAGTGATTTTTAAGGCGACGCATTAGAAATTTACGTGGCGGGGATCTTGATTTTTCCCAACAATTACAAAACATATGAAAGTGATATTTGTTGACATGATTTTTCATTTAATTGACTTCATTTTGCTAGTTGCAGTAACACGATTTGTCAACTTTTATAACAGAGAAAAAAATATCAAAGTAACCTCTTTTAAAACATAGATTTGCATTTTACATGCTAACCAGACCGATTTAAGTATCTAAATTTTCTTAGTAGATTAGTCTTAACACACATTTCAATATTGTAGTTCAATTTTTTTAAATAATTTGTAGTTTTAATTTAAAGGAAAAAAACAGTTTTTCTTATGGTACGGGGCACAAACGCTCCGTATGAGATTTATTGTTTAGCGGTGCGCGTCGTCTTAACTGACACTAATACCCGGGACGATGAAATTAAAATCAGCGCACAGCAGACCTTCCGTTGCGCTTCATAAAATATTGTCGTCCAAACTTCTAAGCTGGAGTCTAAGTCAAATATATAAAACAGTAATCCGACCATTCTTAATGTACGGCTGGTGAGGTTTAGACGATAACTCAAAAACAAAAACGTAGGCTTCTGGTCCCGGAGAGAAAGGTACTTAGAAGGATCTTATCGTCTAGGCCCAGTGCAGCTAGACGACGGCAACTGGAGGGTTCGAAAGAATGTCGAAATTGAAGAACTAATGGCTGAACCCTACATTATCGCTGTAATTAACACATATACATAGGCTTCGCTGGTCGGCCACGTAGAAAGGCTGGAAGACGATCGCTCGTTGAAACGCGCTTACGCTAGGCGTCCAGTAGGGCGTAGACCAGTCGGTCATCTACGTTACCGCTGTAGGGACGAAATTCAGAGGTTCAGTGGCGTCGACTTGTATCAGAAGTCAAAGCTCACTTGGCTATCCAGGATAGTAAGTAAGAAAGTAATAATTTATAATAGCAGATCTGTGGCTTTTTACCTGTTTTGCATTGGAGACTCGGAAAGTCACATGGTCGAATGACAAGAATCTTCCATCTTCTGGTTTCTTTCCTTTGTCGGTGTACGTAGTCTGAAATTATAGGATTGTGATTGCATTTCAAAATTCAAAATTCAAAATCATTTATTCAGTTTAGGCTACAAATAGCTCTTATAAACGTCATTATGCCTTCGGTTCGTAAGTCTATCTACTCTGGACGAGAGATCTTGTACTGAGAAGAACTGGCAAGAAACTCAGCAAGTGTCCAGCTCTTTTCTCCCTCACAGCGTCATAAATATTGGAAAATGCCCTATCATAGCAGGACACTTTCCGTCACAAATAAAAACACATAATATAAAGGACAATCACAACATGTAAAAAAGAAAAAAAGAAAAAATATATAATTTTAAGTTTGCAAAAACATCATTTACCAGTTTAATTTTTTACAATGTCATACAGTACTAGTAAAAGTCAAAACCTGTCTAAACCTGTCTAACTTGTCTTGTTCTACACAATTGCTCTTATATCACAGTTTTGTCCTATGATCATTAAAAATAGGTGTCAACAACTGAATTTAGTACTAAGAAACAATTCAATAGAGATCACCTGCTTCCTTGCTGACATCACGTAAAATTTCAATGAAACTCCAAGTTATTATTTTGTTTTAAGATTTGGAGAGTTGAACACTGGTGAAATATGGGGTAATGGCACCCCATATTTTTATGAAATAAATGACTACATACTTATATTACACTAGCTGTGCCCGCGGTTTCACCCGCGTTCTATTGGTCAAAGCGTGATGTGATATAGCCTATAGCCTTCCTCAATAAACGGACTATTCGACACAAACATAATTTTTCAATTTGAACCAGTAGTTCCTGAGATTAGCGCGTTCAGCTTAATAAATTAGTATAGATTTCTAATATGAAAGGAAAAAGGAAAAGATGAGGCAACTATCTATTTTATTCGAAACACATCAAATAATTTCTTTCTCCTTTATAACGTTTACTATCTGCTTCTATGGTAAAGTGGTAAGACCTGCTGCCTCAAGCTTAGAGGTCCTGAGTTCGATTACTAACGGGGGTTCTTTACTTAGTTGAGTTGATTGTAGTGCTTGTTTTAAGATCGCTTGCCCAACTACCACCATCTTATCTAAATATATGTGGTAGTTAGAGATAAGATAGCTAAGTTCCTCCAGTTTTGGAGTAGGAGGCTAACAATTTTTATTGTATCCGATTTTGATTAATAAAAAAAAATTAAGCTGCTTGTCTTATTTGCAAGTTTCTGTGACGTGACATAGCAAGAGGGATGGATAGTTATTATGATACAAAATGCTTTATATTTATATTCCAACAAAGGTGAGCAGACCGGCCGGCATAATGGACCTTCTCTCTGTAACCTCCTTAGTCTTTTTTCTCAGAGTACTGAGTGTGACTTTTTAATAATTCGTCAGTGAGAGATTATTTCACTATTCGATTCGATTTGATAGTTAAAGCAATTTGTATGGAATCGAAGAAGCGTTACATAGTATAAAGGGCCTGTGAATCCAACTTGTGACATAGAATTGAATTTTGAATTTTGAAACCGATTTATCGTACATTCTCCATCATTATTGAAGTACTACTGTCATTATTATTCGATCACCTATCCGGAGAACCATCATTTTAAAAGTATTTTTTTTCTCTTTAAAATTAAATGGTATATTTAAAGTTTCTTGTTTGTCCTTGTGTATAGCCTTGTATAATATGTCTTTTATAACATGTAATTCAAAGTGTATTTTCTATGTACAATAAAGGATTAAAGATGAACTAACTACTATATGAGTATGTGTTGTTTTGCTGATTTTGAATATTTAACGGTTATTATTGATTGTGATGAAAAATAATAAACTCACTTACCATTTTTAAGCAATCCGTTCAGTATTGAAACGTGTACAGTACCTACTAGGAAATTGAAATGCGAACTATGAAAAAACTTTATTGTCTCAACAAACGTGAAACACTGTTTGTATACAAGTGGCAAAGGTATGTCTTCTACTGACGCGTCGAATTTGAATCACGCTTTATACTCGAGTCACATACTATCTTTATATTTATTGTCGTCTACGTTTTATGGAAACGACGTAAAAAGGGTTAGTTCACATTAGTGACCGATACATGTAGAATCAAAACTTATGTTAACTTAAGATCGCCTCTGTGGTCTAGTGGTAAAACCACCGGTTTAGACTTAGAGGTCCCGGGTTCGATTCCCAGCGGGGGGTAAATGTTTGTGGACTCGTTTTGGCTGGGGTAGGACTTGTTTGTCCTCCTGGCTGACTACCACCATCTATAAATAAACATCAATTGCTGTTTGTTAGTCTTGCTAAAATTCAAAAACGGCTTAACCGATTTGAATAATTTTTATTTTGTTTTGTTCGCTCTAATACAAGGATGGTTTAGAAAAAAAAAACTAAAAAAAAACAGCTGAGATATCAAAAAATCAAAAATTGTATGGGAATGGTCACGTTGGAGTCCATGGCACATATTTATAAAAACTTAGACAGGACGTCTGCCGGGTCAGCTAGTCTTATCTAAATATGTCCCCATAACATCAATGTTTGTAGCGTTGTTGTGTTTTTTTCAAAATCACAATAATTGAAGTTTACATATAAAATTAAAGTATAAGTGTAAGTGCGACTAATATTATTTCTTGAATAGCCATGCCAAGCAGCATTGATTTACATTGCTATTTTTCTGTTTGAAGAGTCTAGATAGGGGAAAGATCTAGAGAAATTACCAGCATAAGTTCTAAAACTTTGGGCAGTAACTCGTATAAAAAACCCATGTGGCGCCGGGTATAAAGATGGATGTGAATAGTCCATCATCATCTCAGTCAAAAGACTTCCTCTGCTAGATAAAGGCCTCCCTCAAGAATCTCGACAAAAATTTAATAGTCCCCGGAATTAAATAGTCTCTCTGTGATCACGCTCACCTTACTGCAATCACACCGCTTGAGGAACCCTTTAAGTTTCTCGCCACCCCCAAAAGTCCAGTGTCGCTGTAATGCCGTCTGAGGCAATCCGCAAACTCTCTCCAAAAAAAATCCGTTACAACTAGTTTACACGAGCAAAGTTTGTTTTTTTTTAGTTGATGGCTTCGTGCGATTAGCACATTTAGCCAGTGTCAAAGTAATTTTTCTTACAATTGATACATAAATAGACGACATTTCCTTTATGATGATGATGAATGATAATAGAAATGAAAAGTGGGAAATGATGGGGGGTATCCACAACCCCTCGAGTAGCTCAGTAAAGATGTGGGGCTTTACGAAGTCCTCGCGCGGCGGACTTCTAGAGAGAATTTGAAAAGTGCCGTTGCACTGTTTTGTTTCATTTGCCAACACTCATGTACACTCACGAACACTTAACGGTTAATAATCCACCATTATTTCACATTAATATTCGACATAACACAAATTTTAGAAAATAAGACAAAACCGCAGACATGACTCTTCACTTTCCCGCCAAGAAAAACCCTAAAGCATTTATTTTGTTATCATTATCAGCTTTTTTATGTCCCCACTGCTGGGGCACGAGCCTTCCCTATCTATGGATGCATAGGGACACGGACCCCTCACGCGAACCATCACGCGGGCTCTCCCGCCGGATCCTCTAAATGCCACTACACATTTACAGAATACACTAAACATGCACACTAGTTTCGGCCCAAGACACCGTACTCGTAGAACCGATTCACACGCGCTCTATACCAGGTACAGTCATGTACCTGGGCGCTTCTCTCCTCCTCCACGGCCCGGTCTACCCGAGCCGAGGTCCATGCCTTTAGAGGCGCCCTCGGGTTGTTCCGCTCCCCGATCCGATCCGAACCCTTCGGAGAATCTAGTAGGGCACGGGGACGCGCACTTTTAAGTGTGCGATGCCGTTCCCTTTAGAAAACCTCTGAAGGTGATTCGTGTCAACACGGCTTGAGGTACCCTTTACGTACCTCGCCGCCCCCAAAAAAGCCCGGTGACGCTGAAAATGCCGTTTGAGGAAACCAGCAATCTGTCTCAAAAAAAACCACCACGCGGGTACAGAGCGGTTGGTGGTTGTTAAAGGCTGCTAATGGAGCCGGGACCAACGGCTTTACGTACCGTCCGAAGCACGGGGGAGCTCGAGATGATACATTTTTGGTCACCCATCCGATGACCGGCCTTTACGAAAGTTGCTTAACCTCAGCACTCGCAGACCGGGCGCGTTAACCACTGCGCCATCGATCTCCTTTAATAGCTATTTTGTTATACATATATAACATTATTTTCATTAAAAAATAACATGTTAACTTCACTGTGTCATAGTTTAAACTTTTATTCATACATACATATGTTATTAGTATAACATACATATAGTTTGATGTTGACGTCTAGCAAATGCGAAAAAATGAGTCTGCTGTGTGTAAAGATGACGTGGTAATAAATACTGAGATTTGATTAGCCCCTAACACTGGCTTGAGAACAACTATATAGAAATTAAAAATCAAATCCCTTTTAATTGAAATCTTAAACCTGAAGTAGTTGTTTTAGCCTTAGTTTATGTTTATATATAAGTTATGCTCAATAATTAAATATATTACAATTGTTTATGCGCATTTATAAGCATTGTTGTGTACTTTGCCTACTGTCTATGACGATTAGTATTATAGGTTAGGTTTATTTATCTCACTTTTAATTACTTGTAAACAAGCCTGCGGTAAACTTCGTGTAATACCTACTGTTATAGTTTATTTCACTCTGTACTTGTTAAAGCTTGTTTGACTTTGAACTTGTCAAGATTTGTTTGCTCCGTACTTGATAACATTAGTTTTAGTTGCTTGTTAACTAGGTTTCTATTAATTTCGTTAATACTTGTTAAGTTATTTCACTCTGTACAAGTTAATATATTAGTTGGTTCAGTCTGCGCCTGTTATTAACATTTTTAATGCCTGTAAACTCATATTTCGTGAATTTAGATTTATAATCTTGTTGAATTTGTTTCACTCTGAACTTAGTTATTTGGATTCTGGTTGCATAGTAATACATGTCGTGGCAGCTTATAAATAAGACAACACTATAGCTTGTAATTTTGAAGTGTATCAATGCATTGTTTTGGTGTATGTTCTTGCTAGCTGTTCATAAATAAATAAATAAATTAAGAAACATCCAAATTTTAATGAGGATTGTAGTTCAAATGTACTTACTATATTGAAAAAATATAGACCGGTATACCCACCCGATCCTCGAAATGCCACTACACATTTACAGAATATACAAACATGCACACTAGTTTAGGCCCAACTTGGGCCGCCCAAGACACCGTACTCGTAGAACAAGTGTACGACGAACTGGTTTACACGCGCTCTATACCAGGTACATACATGTACCTGGGCGCTTCACCCCACCACCACCCGCCCTCGGGTTGTTCCGCTCCCTGATCCGATATCCGAACCCCTCGGATAATCTAGTAGGGCACGGGGACCCGCACTAGTGCGTGATGCCGTTCCCTCTAGAAAACTTCCGAAAGTGATTCGTTCCACACGGCTTGAGGAGCCCTTTAAGTTTCTCGCCAACCTCAAAAAAGCCCGGTGAAGCTGAAAATGCCAAGTGGTTATAAAATCACAGCCCTAACATCACATTGCAAGATACTGTAAGCCCATTTTGCTTAAAATAAAACGTACTTGATCTATACGTGAAGAATAAGCTTTTTTACCCCCTTTTTAAGCAAATTGCAAGGAGTGTGTATATGGCATAGTTAAAGTTGATATGGAGACGGAGTGCAGAAATATATATTGTATATTTTGAGAATTATTGTTGACCACTGGGAGACCAATAGTTAAAGTAATATGACAGTGCCATGTTACACTTAACACGCAAAAAACCTGAAAGCTTATGTGCCGCGGAAGTTTACATTTATGTACTTGCTGCTGTATAAATATTTTCGTATTTATACATGTCTATTCTTTACCTAGCATTCATAATAGGTATATGTATGTACCTGTACAATATACAGTATGATGTAGTAGATACATTATACAAGCAAGAAATCGCTTATTTTGGGCTAAGTCAATGATATTTATGTCTAGTAGGGCATTCTATATTATAATATTTCAAGTTTGAAATAAAGCTTAAAAATTTTGACTATGACAATTTTATTTATTATATATTCTCGCCTAATATTGTTTTGCAGCAAATTCTATTAGATGAAACCAGTTTGAACAAGTCCTTACTATGGGTGTAATCAAGTCAACTATCAAGGCGCTCTACGTAGAGGACCAAGCCTCCAATGCACAGTGTTTCTAGTATATAATAAAGCTTGGACCAAATATTTTTTACTTAAATTCGCAAAATTCTTGGATGTTTTAACTGTAATTTAATATATTTTAATAAATTTATGAATTATAAAGCTATATTAGGTTTTAGATAAATGTAAATGTAAACAATTTTTGCATGCCGAAGTTTCGGTAGAACACGTCTAATGTGTTTCTTTAGCAAATAAACTTATTTCTATTTCTATAAAAAATCAGTAAAAACAGTATTCTCGAAAAATATATATTAAAACAAGTAGAATGCCAAATGACATCTATACACTTTTTAGAACTATAGGAAAAATTAAAGATTCAAGCCACTGAGACACAACATTGGACGTTTAAATATGGCAAAATTGACGCCCTGAATCTTTTATTGAAATGTTCACCCGTTGATGATTTTTCAATGGGACAAAGTTGCGCTTTTGTACATTTACATTTTAGTAAGGAAATGATGCAAAACTGGTGTATCAAAAGTGTGCAAAAGTGTGTGAAAAAGTATATTTATTACATTTGTTATATTTCTAGCAAAGGACAAAGACTTTTTATTTCGCTTGAAATATGGTACATAAGTGGTCTTGTAGGCTTCTTTGTTTTGCAACAAACAGTTACTTATCAAGTTTGTTAACCCATATCTTTTGCAAGCTTAAATAATTTTAATATCAACGTCAAAATTTAAATAAATAATTTTTGTTTCTGATCGGTATGTACTGCATTGTAAAATTATTTGAATTATTTGGTGATGTAAATTTGCCAAATTAGATAAGTTTGCCTTCTGTCATAGGGAGTAAATTAATATGTACTCCTTACGGTATGATTCCCGACGCTGTAAAGATAGGGTTAAAATAAACGTCCTAGCTTAGTATCCTGCCGGTTCTTCATAGTAGGTACAGTACCAATCGCCGCCGCCGTAGACTTATGCACCGATGGCGTAGTTAGTGTCTTTTTAAATATTTTGAATTCAAAATATTTATATCTTTACTTCTGAACTGCATTTGCTTTCGTTTTAAAAACATAAGTTAAAAATTAAGTGTGTCAGCCCACTGTGCTCATACCATTGACTGATAAACAAAATGTAAATGAGCAAAACTAGAAATCCTAACGAGTTAAGCACAGAGGCGGGGTGGCGAGGCGTCACCGCTTGCTCAGGCGAGCCCACCGATGGACAAACACGCGATTCTGCTAACACAGAACAATATCATAAACAATAACAGTAATAGAAGACCAAGATCGATCGTGTTTAGGTAATTTGAAATTAAATGTTAAAGTTTTCGAACTCATTTTCAGCCTATGAACGTCCCACTGGTCCTACATTTACAAATCTCCACATACTGTTTATTTTTATCTTAACGTATTTATTTTTCGTCGCTCGCTACTATTTGTGTAGTTGCCACCTGACCTGACCACACGTTACAGGGATATTGTAACTCTCTGCATAAAAAGGAGTCCCTTTTATTTTACCCTAACAAATATATATCATAACAGTATATCTATACTACATTTGCTATCAACATCGTTTAATAACACCTATCACCTTTTTCCTCTTTACACAATGATTAGCATCATTTTACAGTAGGGTAACCAGTAACCAATATATTTTTTGTTATTTTTTATAACTTTGTTGCCAGAGGACTTATACAACGATATTCATCACTTACAACAATATAACTTTGTTGCAAGTGGACTATAATATACCAGTATTGTACAACTATATGAATGAACTATAAAGAAATAAGGAATACTAAAACACAAGCGATATAATATTAGAATTATATTATTTGTCATACAAGATAAGATACAGTAAAATAAAATGTAAAAAAAGAGAAAACACTTTATAATAATTAGTTGCAGATAGTCTGCATCCCAACCAATAGTGTCATTCGGTCTGTCTGTCTCTTACTGAACTCACAAAAAAAAAAGTAATATAATGTAGATATTTTAATATTTGACATCCCTGTAACTCAATACATTATTAGCATCAGAATAACCAAACTGAATTTACCAAAACGCAACGAAATGTAAAGAAACTTAACTGTTTACTTAATATTTTGTTTGTTTTGATGAAGGATGTGAATTGTACCTTAAGCTGACCTTAATTTTTTTTAAAGGTGTAGTTAGGTACTTTAAATCTTTTGTTTGGGTCTTTATAATACAGGACTAGACTATTATATATAAACTATTAAAATCTATAAAATAGTCTAGTATATTTTTGTGCATTAGGTACACTTTTTATAAAAAAAAAATTTTTACAGAAATTTATTCTCTGGTAGATACAATAACAGTTCTCCTAGCCGTCTCTTTCCATACATATATTATATGCTGGCTCTACCCCACGTTAGTATCAACTTGGGTCCGGTACGGGCCGGTTGCCTGTTTTACATATTAACATTAATAAGATAATTATGTAGGTATTTCAAAACATTGCGCAATAGGTACCTAGAATTTTCCATGAAACAAGAAAACATTTTTTTTGTTAACGTTACTAGTCAGAGTAATTAATTTACAACGATGTCGTTTGTGCATGCACTACAGTTTCACGCGTAGAACTATATAATTACTAGTAGCCCGCTCGCGACTTCGGGACTTTAAAAACACCCGTATCCCATGATGGACCCCTATAGCAACGCCACCTACCGGGTCCAATTGTAAATCTAAACCATTCTCGAATCCACTTGAACACACAAGGTTACCCCCGCTCACTCCTAAATATAATTAAACTTTTAAATTTTACATATACCTACATAAACATGAACATCTAAGGTAAGATTGTGATGGGTTTTTGATGTGTATGTTAAGTTAACCCATAGTACTATTTGATTTGTTTAAAATATGACCATTATGTTTGTTGGCAAAGTTAGGGAAGACACTGTGGCCTGTAACAGTTTTACTTTCACAGGCTGCAGGGAATTCACTTTTACTGTGTATATTGCTGTTGTGATAAATAAAGATTTATTAATATTATACTCTATATTTATTTTCTTTCTTAAAACTAGATTTTTACAATAGTTTAATATAAAAACAATAACATTATAAAAACCTAATCCTAGAGTACCGCCAGCAGCGAGGCAGGGCCCAAGCGGTGGTCAGGGCTGCAGAGTGAGGAACCTCCTCTCCTCCTCCTTATTATTATTATTATTACACACAAAAAACTTCATCTAAATCGGTCCAGCCGTTTAGAAGGAGTTCAATAACATACCCACGCACAGAAGATTTATATAATAATGCATGTATTTATTCATATAAACCTTCCTCTTGAATCACTCTATCTATTAAAAAAACCGCATCAAAATCCGTTTCGTAGTTTTAAAGATCTAATCATATACATACTGGACAGAAAGACGGCGGGAAGCGACTTTGTTTTATACTATGTAGTGATACCAATTATACTTCTATATCGCCTCGGTGGCCGATTGGTAAAAGCTCGGCCCGATACCCAAAGGTCTCAGGTTTAATTCTCAGGCCAGGCAAAGTGTGTTTCAGATTGTAAAGCCCGGGTTGGTGATCGATGACCAAGCCACAATTGGCAAGTGTGGTGATCAAGCCATTACCCATCTGTTCTGGCCAAAGCCCTAACTATATAGCATGGGATAATTGTCCAGTAAAAAAGGCAAGTGGACTGTATGATAAGTGCTGATGTAATTCGCAAACATACAAATTCGACCCGACAATTATAGCAACCGCGGTGTGACGTGCGCCCGAGCGGCTGGTGCGTCGTTGAAGAGGTGGGGACCGAATCTACCTGTCTCGTTGCGGTGGACGGCGCGGCGCGTAGCATTAAGCTCGCGTTCCCCCGCGCGCCTCTTCCGTGGCCGCGGAGCCGGCCGGTCCGAGCGGCCTTGTCTTGACCACCATCAATTGTAGTGATGATTTGATTTCAATTATGGAGCATTTGCCTAGCAGTGGAATAGTCATACGCTATTTACTATACTTCTATAAGCAATCAATCAATAATCGAAGGCATAGAATAAATAAAATTAAATAGCAATGACGACGAATCGTTCGTATGGAATGGAATGTTCGCAAGCGCCATCTACTCGTAGCATTCCGCGTTACAAGACTTTGAAAGCATTACTTATATTCATTTCAGCATGGACGATGTATATATTATTAGTCCATGATTTCAGTAAAGAAGTTTATCATTCTTTTATTACGCACTACCGAATGTCATTAATGTGTTGCAAAGCAAAATGAGTGGTGAATTTGATTGATTAATATTTAGATTTAGCTTCAGTGCAGCAATTAGCACTTGAAAATAAAAAGTAAAAATTTACTATAGCGCTTTGTTATCAAATTTGTAGTATTTTATCTGCAAAGATGAATCTGCATAGCCTTTGGTTGCAAGCATTTTCCATTCCCTCCATCCATTCCCGGTAGCATAGCATAGCGGTCAATGCAGCCGCCCGGATTGCGGAAGACCTAGGTTCGATTCCTGGCTGGGTCGGGTAGGCGTTTAATTTTTTCACTGTATTTTATAAATTTTATAAATATTTGATCGATTAACTCGAATCCAACCACTTTTAAGTACCTTTACATTACTCATTGATGGCGTTATAAGTTTTGTTATGGGAGATTATGTTTAAAATAAGCTGATTAAAAATCTTCATTTAAGTACTAATCTTCAAGAAAAAATCTTCGCAATTCATAATTTATTAACAACTTACAAACATTTTAAATTATAATCGTTATTTTGACAGATAAAGAAAACTTTTGTGGTCTGAATATAAACGAGAATATATTGTCAATGATTATAATATCATTCATTCATTTAAAGTTACTTTGTTTACACTATAAGCATTTGTTCAGAGTATGTTAAAGTTAAATTATTATTTGTACAATCGTTAACGAATAGTCGCTGAGCATTTTAGTAGTTTGACAAAACAACTGAATAATTTAACAGGCGCTTGTTTTACTTCCAGTAAAGTTATTCTAATAATCTTGAAGATAGGTGTATGAAATGGTTAACTTTGTACTATTAGTGGTATTACGGTAGTAGAAGAATACTTAAGAGAGGTCATAACAACGACTGCTTAAGCGTAAAGTGTGCAAATTAGTGCAAAACAAGATAAAATAAAATTAACGGAAAAATATTGTATTATTAGTCAGAACCAACAACCAGGCAAAACTGGGTCTGAACCCAAAGATGGCGGACAAAACTGTTGATTGATACCATCATATATGAAAGAACTATATTTTACATATGTATACATTAAAAATCTATTTTATTAAACTCTATTCTGAATCATGTACCTACCGGAAATCGAACCTGAGACGGCGACAAGCACCAAACTCGTTTAATAAACCATGGTTTAATAAACTAGCTCATTAACCAAACCATGGTTTGGTTAATGAGCTAGGTTAGATCAAGTAATATTTATCGCCTCTAATAGTCTAGAACACGATTTATAGTTAGGTGTTTCCGAGAGTCAATTTCCAACTTGTACTTGGTTGGTGCTAGATGCTACCCCGCCCGATCCACTAAATGCCACACACATTTACAGAATACACTGAATCTGCACACTAGTTTAGGCCCAAGACACCGTACTCGTAGAATAAGGGTACGACAAGCCGGTTCACACGCGCTCTATGCCAGGTACATACATGTACCTGGGCGCTTCTCCCCACCACCACGGCCCGGTCAACCCGAGCCGAGGTCCAAGCCTTAAGAGGCGCCCTCGGGTTGTTCGCTCCCCGATCCGATCCAAACCCTTCGTAGAATCTAGTAGGGCACGGGGACACGCACTAGTGCGTGATGCCGTTCCCTCTAGAAAACCTCCGAAGGTGATTCCTTTCACACGGCTTAAGGAACCCTTTAAGTTTCACCCCACCCCCCAAAAAAGACCGGTGATGCTGAAATTGCCGTTTGAGGCAGTCAGCAAACTCTCTCAAAAAAAAACCGGACAAGTGCCAGTCGGACTCGCCCACCGTGGGTTCCGTACAAAATGGGTCCATATTGTATAGTTCAAGGTCATCATAAATCGAAAACTATACATCATAAAAATATTTAAAAATCTGTTTAAGCTTGAGCAGATGAAGCCCTTCTACACGATACCCCACATGACACAGTTAACTTTCTTCAAAATTTGGACCCCCGTTCCTTGCATAGACCCTGCCAAGACCCTGTTTTTTTGTGATTTAATTAAATAGGTATGTATAGTTTTCAGATTTTTCCCTGTACTTGTAGTATAAGACGATATTACTTGCCAAACTTCATACTTCTTGGTCAACGCCAAGTACCCTATGAATTTTTATTCCCTCGAGAGTAACGAAATATACGTTTTTTGCGACGGCCGTTTATATTTTTTTCGTTAACTTAGAACTTTGATTTTTTTACAGCTTTAAGGGACCGCAGACCTGAATATATGGTTTTAATTTCAACTCGATACCTCTACGCGTTCTTGAGATAAAGGGACAAACAGACAGACAGACAGTAGGACAACAAAATGATCATAAGGGTTCCGTTTTTTCCTTTTGAGGAACGGAACCTTAAAAATAGATACTAGCGTTAATTTACGATCCAACTCAAACTCCTCGGAGAATCTAGTAGAGAAAGGTGACTCGCTTACGTGATGCCACTCCATTTAGAAACCATCTGTGTTTTGAACACATGGCTTAAGGAACTCTTTTAGTTTCTCGCCACCACCAGAAAAGTCTGATAACGCAAAAAAGGCTGTCTGCAAAAAAAGGTTTAATTTTAAGTCCGCTAGCCACCACATTTTTTTCTTTGTCTGTCATAGTAATATTAACGCTAGGGTCTTAATAGTGTTTCGGGTTTAAAGGTAAGTAGGCGGTTCTACAGAAGTTGACAATTCCGGATGAAGTGGAATTTCACCTTTTGCCTTCTCATTACTTACCATCTGGAAAAATAATTAAAGATTAAATTCATATTTAAAATGCATTCAATCCAAAATGTGTACAGGGTAATTATAAATAATACATAATGTTAAAATGTTATATTATTTTGCTTAGGGTAATATGGGAAACAGATAAACAAAATCATAAAACCATGCATGCCTGTACTGAAAATGGTTTTTCGATATATAAATATTATTGATATTATAAATAAATTAAAAAAAAAAATTAAAGGCCGTTGCTGGTGATCTCATTATTAATTTGTGACTTGCATACCATCAGTCGATTCAATTTTTTATTTTTATCTATAAACTAGCTGACAGGCGGATTTCGTATCGCTTTCACAGTTTCCATGACAACAAAACAAACAAAACGTTGACAGTTTCCGTGACAACAAAACAAACAAATCATTCGTCCGCTTAAGAACATCCGTATCCCATTATGGACCTCTATAGCAGCGCCACCTACCGGGTCCAATTGTAAATTTAAACCATTCTCGAATCCACTTGAACACACAGAAAATGTCATCCAAATCGATCCAGCCGTTTAGAAGGAGTTCAATAACATACATACACACAAGATTTATAAAAATAAAGATATCTTCTATATAGTTACATGAATAAAAATGTCATCATATAGTTATATAAAATTCTCGTGTCACATATGAGTTGCCATACTCCTCTGAAACGGCTCGATTTTTATTAAATTTTATATGTATATTCGGTAGGTCTGACAATCTGCCGTAATCTATTTTTTATACCCCTAAGTGATCCACCCCAATTTTTTGTTTAATTTTCCAATACAAATTGTTCCTAGCTGTGAAACATACGATTTGTTTATTTTGTTGTCATAGAAACAATTTGATTGTATTGTTGACATAGAAACTTTCAAAGCGATACGAAGTCCGCTGGGTTAGCTAGTTTTTTTATATAACTATCTATAGTTTTAATAATAAAAGTCTACACTGGTCTTGACTATACTTCTATAGTAATTTCTATGTTATTTAATCATTTTGTATCTAAACTTAAACGTCAAAATATAAGTAGATCATAAATAAGGTGATCTATAATTTTACGCTTTGTTGCAAACAAATTACACACCATATTACACTACCAACTCTCCGACTCGCAGAAAATAATCAACAATATCTACTCTTACTCTGTAATAGTTGGTAGTGCACATGGCCCGGCATGTCATGGGGCGCGCGTTCGAATCCCGCTCGAGTAACGTTCACTTAGTCTTTTTTCGTGCGTAAAACGAGCGTACATGGGACGTCCTAGTAGCCGCCGACCGGTTGGACGACCCAGGTACTGCTGGAAGGACGAGGTCTGTAAGGACTTGCGCGAGCTCAACGCGGGTGACTGGCAGCAGGTGGCGCAGGGCAGACCCAGATGGCGACTCTTATTATCGGAGGCCAAGACTCACTTTGGGTCGTTGCGCCATTCTAATTAGTTTTTTTTAGTTTGTCTTTTTTCAAATAAGTAGATCAACTTAGAAATAGATATAATCGAGCAAGGCTAGATACAGTTTCCATTCGTCATTGGTTAAGAAGCACTCAATGCGCATTCTAAATGCGAATGACAAGATTATCAGTAAATACTAGGTTTTACATTTAAAGTACTTACAATTATCTGGTCCATACTTTGCATGGAACTCACGTATTAATAATTGACTACTAAATCCCGCAACCTCACGTTTACATTTAAAAAGCGTCTTTAATTATGTTCCTGTCAGTCATAAAGAGCTCTATATTTTCTTCACACTTAGTAATTTATCATAATGAAATTTTAAATTAAAAAATTAAATCTTTTTTGTGGGAATTTAGTAGCAGTTATTTATATAAATTATCTAACTACATGACATGTAATAACAAACGAATAACTTTACTTACATTTTATTTATACAAATCAGACAGTACGATAATTTTATATCATTATCGATATAGCTGTTTAATAATTCAAAAAAAATTCAAAATTCAAAATCATTTATTCAGTTTAGGCTACAAATAGCTCTTATGAACGTCATTTTAAGCCATCGGTTCGTAAGTCTATCTACTCTGGGCGGGAGATCTTGTACTGAGAAGAACCGGCAAGAAACTCAGCAAGTGTCCAGCTCTTTTCTCCCTTACAGCGTCATAAATATTGGAAAAAGCCCTATCATAAAGGACACTTTCCATCACAAATAAAAACACAAAATGTAAAGGACAATCACAACATGTAAAAAAACACAAAAAATAAAAAATAACTAAATAAAATATTTAAGTCAGCAAAAACATAATTTACCAGTTTAATTTTTTACAATATCATACAGTACTAGTAAAAGTAAAAAAAAAACTATAGTTATAATTATAAAAATAAAACTAATTGTAATGTTCAATGCAACTCTATTTTGTTATCTGCAGGACACTATTTATAAGTAGTATTATGTATATGTTTTTTATTATAGCCAGGCTGTTTTATCTTCTAAATATTCTTTGACTGTATAATAACCTTTTTTTAATAAAGAAGACTTTACATGTTTTTTAAACTTATCTAAAGGTAAATCTAGTACAGTATTTGGTATTTTATTGTAATAGTGTATACCTTGCCCCAAGAAAGAACCAAGCACCTTCTGTAACCTGAACAGTGGCATTGCAAGTTTTGACTTATTTCTAGTATTAAAATTGTGTACATCACTGTGTTTAGCAAATGAATTGATATTACAACGTACAAGAACTATACAATTATAAATAAATTGAGACGCCACTGTCAAGACATCAATTTCTTTAAAAAGATTTCTTAAAGAAGTTCGTGAACCTAGTCTATAGATTGCTCTTACTGCTCGTTTCTGTAAAATGAATATAGTTTCAATATCAGCCGCTGTTCCCCACAGTAAGAGGCCATACGACATGACACTATGAAAATAACTAAAGTAAACTGTTCTAGCAGTTTCAACGTCTGTTAACTGCCTTATTTTTCTAATGGCATAAGCAGCAGAACTGAGTTTGCCGGCCAATTTCGAAATGTGAGGATTCCATTGAAGTTTTGAGTCAAGGGTTATACCTAAGAAAACTGTTGAGTCTACCAAATCTAATCGATCACCGTTTATTCTTATATCAGTTGGTTCATTTTTGACATTTGGTAATTTAAAATTAATACATTTTGTTTTTTTAGCATTAAGCTGCAAATTATTAATAGTAAACCAACTGAGTACATCAGAGAGTGCTTTGTTTACATCGTCGTAATTTTTCTTACACCTACTTACATTAAAAATGAGTGAAGTATCATCTGCAAATAATACGATTTCACAGAAGTTCTCTACAAAGAATGGCAAGTCTTTAATATAAATCAAAAACAGAAAAGGACCAAGAATGGACCCTTGTGGAACTCCCATTTTTACATGAGAACCAGATGATTTAGTTCCATTAATATAGACAGTTTGTGTTCGAGAGCTAAGATACGACTGAATTAAATTTAGTGCGAAATCTTTGAGACCGTAGTAATTTAGCTTCATCACCAGAGTTTTGTGCTCAACGCAATCGAAAGCCTTGGACAAGTCGCAAAACACTCCAAGGGCGTTTTGAGACTTCTCCCAGGCATCAAATATATGTTTTAATAGAGCAACACCTGCATCAGTAGTAGAACGACCCTTTGTAAATCCATATTGTTTATTATGTAAAAGGTTGTTTATGTTAAAATACGACATCAACTGTTCCAATATAACTTTTTCATAAATTTTGCTTAGAGTTGGTAGTATTGAAATGGGTCGATAGTTACTGGGGTCTTCTTTGTTTCCCGATTTGAACAAAGGTATGACCTTACTAAACTTCATAAGATCGGGAAAGATACCTTTATTCACACAGTTATTAAAAATTTCAGCAAGATATGGTGCAATAGAATGTATAATATTCTTAATTACTTTTATAGAGATGCCCCACAAATCACTTGTGTTTTTCATTTTCAGTGATTTAAATGTTTTTATAATATCCATTGAATCAATATATTTAAATTGAAAAGAAACATTACATTTTGGTACATATTTTTGGAATAATGCTTGTGCAGCTTCTGGTGATGAATCCAAATTTGAGGTTGTCAGCACAGGTATATTTACAAAAAAATCATCAAAAATATTAGCAATATGTGAATCTGAATTGACTAAGTTGTCGTTTACTTTTAAAGTGAAAGTATTATCCCGTGGTTTAAATTTACCTGTTTCACGGTTTATAATGTCCCAAGTGGCTTTAATTTTATTGTTGGACTTTTTAATTTTTTCTTTAATATAATTAGATTTTGCTGCTATACATATTTTCTTAAATATTTTCGAATAATTCTTTACATATTCCGTAAAATTAGAATTTTGGTTATATTGTTTTAGACTATATAAATCATACAATTTATTTCTACTTTTATATATACCAGTCGTGGCCCAGTCACAGAACTTAAGTTTATGAGTTATTTTGATTGTTCTTTGTGTAAACACTTGGTCATATTCAGTCTTTATGAAGTTAAAAAGATTAGTATATAATACATCTGGATCATCTTGTCCAAACGGCAATGCATTAATTTTACTCGATATATTATTTTTAAAACGCTCTACTCGCTCCTTTGTAACTGGTTTACAGTTCACTATTTTTGGCTCATCCTTAACATTAAAATCATAGGTCACCTTTAAACCGCAATGGTCAGACGTAAGCTTACTAATGACTGACTTAGAAACAGGGTCATAGTCTGTAAAAACATTATCAAGACAAGTGGCTGAATGTGAAGTTATTCTAGTGGGTTCGAGAAATAGATTAATGAGATTAAAACATTTAAACAAGGCAACAAGACGAACACTCATTGAAGTGCTTTCTAGAATATTTATATTAAAATCGCCACATACAAAAACAAATTTATTTTTTAATTTTAATTTTCTTAGTACGTCTTCCATTACAGATTCGAAAATACCGAAATTGCCCGATGGGGGTCGGTATACACACACTATTACAAAGCTATTAAACTCCACACATGATAGCTCAATATTACGCTCCACTGATAAGCCTACAATATCGTTGCGATCTTTATATTTTATATTACTTCTAACTAGTATTAAAGAACCACCGTGAATAGCTGAGCTTCGCACGTACGCGCTTGCTAATTGGAAATTATTTACATAGAATGATGTGTCATGACTTCTTAGCCAATGCTCAGTTAAACAAAATATATGAATTGCCTGACTTTTTGCAAATAATTCTAACTCTAAGTCTTTGCCAGCCAAACCTTGAATATTTTGATGTATAATAGTAATTAATGAGGACTTGGCTTTTGTCTTAGACCTCAGTTTAAACATGAGGTTGTTGTTACCTTATTACTAGTTGTAGATGTTGCATTAGTAGAACTACTAATGGTTACGTTGTTATGACGTAAAGACTTAGTTATACCATTTATAACTGTATCCTGTATATTATAAGCTAACAATTTAGCTATTTGGGTCCTACATTTCGTAGAAAGATACATAGTATCTGACGTCAAACTAAAGCTATTAATAAATTTATTTATATCAAAATATAAAATAGTGTCACTATGACGACAAATCAAATTAAACAATAATAAATTTAATTCATAAATGCGCTTATTTTGTTCCCAGGTCAAATTGGTACAATAGGGAAAAGCGCTAATTATTATCCTGCAATTTGTTTCTGATTGCAGTTTTATCAAAATATTAAAACTATTTATGATGTCACGTTTCTTCGTTTGTGAGCTGTCACCACATAACACAATAATATTAGTGGAACTATTCAATGAATCCTGTGATATTTTGTTTACTATAGCATTCAACGACTGACCTGGAGTACAAATATTGGTCATTGAGTGGATAATATTTCTATTTATAGGCAACCCTAAGCCGTGACCCAGTTTATCAGAGTACATAACTGTTTTTTTTACTAATTTTGTAACATTAGGTTTAAGTATTTTTTGAGGAGAGGCCGATGAAGGACCGGGAACCAAAACAGACAAGTTTTGTGTGTTCATCTGAATATTTGAGTCAAGTGATAAAGACTCTTTGTGTAGGTTAATTTCATTATTAATTAATGAGTTGTACCGATCAGCATTGTACTTGCACAGATCAACTAACTCTGTGGCTGATTGGATATGTTCTTCAATCTGTTTCTGTGATATTAAGTATTTTTTAGTCATTATATCAAGAGACTCATGTAACCTTTGGATGTCAGTTTGTAATTGCTTAGTGTCCCGGTCATACATTTGCCTACTTTCCATTAACTTACTATTATATATATCTAAGGAATCCATAAGACTAATACGCTCCTTTCTGAGAGCAATATTTTTATAAAAACAGTTATTTTTTTTAATCAACTTCTCAGTTTTCTTTATAAACTTATTAATTTTTACATATTTTTTAATTTTAGTTTTGCTGATTTTATTTATTTTGTTGTTGTTTTGAGATTGCTGTAATGAAATTCCACCAGGTGATGCTATAAGTTCTTCAAATAAGGACTGAGTATGATCCACTTCATGCTGCTTCTGCAACTCAACTAATTGGGATATCTGGTGGTTTGCCGCACTGAGGTCCCTTTCCAACTCGGTGATGCGGTTGAGTGCCCTTTCATAGGTGTTATGCTGCTGCTCAAAATTGGAGATGACATGTTGCAGTTGGTCACGCTGGTGGAGCACATCCTGGTGTTGCATGTGCAGTTGGGCTAACTCATTCTTAAACTGTGAATTTCTGTCTATTATGGATTTTATTTCCATTTCACTGTCATCCCTTTCTTTTAGCAGCTGATTGCAGGATTCCTTGGATACTCGTAGCTCCTCAAGTGCCTTTCTGAGCTTTAGTTCAGTACTTTGAGTAGCAGCCTTACGGGTCAGCATTGTGAAGTTGGTTTTATAAACACCTGAAAATTAAAGAAGTATATATTAAGATATATTAAGACTTAGGTGTTGCAAGTTAGGTTTATCTAACTTCTATTTAATTTCTATGTGCAGCAATTAAGATTATTTAAAAATGAGATTTTAATTATAATAAGTAAGTGGGGGGTAGATGTGTCACACAAAAGTTTGTTGTTTAAAATTAGAGTTTTTTATTGTAATTGCAAGTTATTACTAGATAATCTAGAAATGAAATTAATTAAGTTATAAGCTTCAAATAAGCAGTCACGTTCTGGTTGTAATGTGTCGAAGTGTATGAATGTCTGTGGCAAAACAAAGTCACCATCAACTTCACTTCCACATATAGTCAAGTCAAGAGAGGTTAACCAAGCCAAATCGTATTTGAGGTGTGACGATACTCACAATATGTGAGATTTGTAAAGTAATGAATATGAGTAGTATTGTTGTTAAATACAACAAAAACATGTACCTAGTAACAGTATTTAGAAATAAGTTTTTCTCAATGTCAATGGTAATAATTTAAATTCAAAGTGTCTAATAACAATTATTGTTTTATTCTTACCCTATTCTTGGTATAGTGGAATATTAAATTTTAATACTATAATACTGAAATGTCAAAATTACTTTTGCAGTTTAGATGCAAATCCTTTGATTTGATTACAAAGTAGAAAAATAACAATTCATTGGCCTAGTACATTGACACATACAATTTGAATGAAGTGTTCAGTTAAGATTTACACTTATGTTACTAGTATTTATAATAAATGGAATGAAAACAATACTCCCCCGGTTTATGTTGCAGCAGTCCACGGCAAAAGTAGTTATTTTAACAACTTTTTGTAAAATTTGTTATAACAGTCAGCTGGCGATGACAGTTGGAAAATTACATTAGCACATAATTTAAAAACTACACAATATTAGTCAGAAAAAAACACTAGTAGATGATATTTGTCACTTAATTTAATCACTAATTACAAATTTAATCATAAATAAGCATAAAAGACAATTTTTAACAAATTTTTAATAGGAGCTTTATAATTTGACTATACTTTCAGAATACCTATAAGTTCTCAGAGTTGACATTTTCACCAAAGACACTAATGAACTGTTAAGAAGTAAGTAGTTAATAAATGGTTCGCTTACAATAAATCAAATAAATAAAAAATATTATATCAGCAGGCATTCGGGAGTCCACTACGATTTTAACCTATAGGTAAGAAGCGCGTAATGGAGCAATATCTTTCCATTGAGTATGTCATTGTTATATAATATGTTAATTTAATGTGTCGTAACTGTTTTGTATATAATATCTTTAATATCCTATTTTGTATTGTAAAGCGTACACTTACCTACTTTTCTTTGTGTCTTCTTGTATGGGCCTACTGGAATTTTTTTTGCATTGAATTAAGCAGCTCCCTTGCGCTTATTTATTCATACTATGTTATCCCTTTTACTTGTTAGTATGTATGTACATACATTATGAAATAAAATTAATAAATAAACTGGTCTGTATTTTATCACCGACCTTCGAAAGTACGTTAGCCGTTGATGTATATTAACATAACACATTTTGGGCTGTTGAGCTTGCAGAGGCGTCGCAAACTAAATGGTATCTCCTATCTCCACAAGATACTGAACGGACTTGTGTCAACCTCAATGCTTAGTAGACTTCAGCTAAAGGTTCCGACAAGATCAGTTAGGCAGCAGGTAACCTTTGTGGTGCCACTGTGCTCCAATAATTTAGCTTTCTATAACCCCATACATCGCATTTGTCGTGACTTTGACAACTTGTCTTCTGATATTAGCGAAGTGACTGACGTCTACAACTCGTCACTATCAAAATTTAAAAAGGATGTCAGCAAACTTCGGCCAGCGTAATTTTAATACGTAGGTAATTTTAATTTTAATTCTATTGTTGTAACCAATTAATTTAATTTTATTTTATTTACTTTTCTTGTGTTCTTATGATTATTATTATTATTATCATTGAGTAGTTATATTTGTATTGTTATTCTTTTATAAATAATATGTAATTTTAGTGCAAATAATAATTTAATTTAATTTAATTTGTAATATAGCTTTGTAAATGTAATGAAAGTCAATTGTAATTATAAATCCTTATTTCTATTTTAATCACTGTTCTGTTCAGCATGTGTGAGTACACAATTGTTTGGAGCTGCAACATATCGTGTTTGTTTTTTTTGTCATTTGCTTTGTGTGTTGTTGTTGTATCTCTGTGTGTGTACCAAGAAATAAATAAATAAAAAAAAATTAAAATAAAAATAAAGCTTAATATAACAACATCAAATAAAAATCTTCATATTGATCTTTCTGGCAATAAACTAGGCTTGAATGTAATCCGAACACGTCTATAAGTTACCGCGTTTCGCTTGCTCAGCTTCTATAGATTCAAAAAGAGTCTTGATGTTTCCAGCACCGAAACCCTGTAAATAACAGTTTTGGTTAAATAATATAATATAAGCAAATGGTTTAAGTATAATTAAGAATTAAAATTTATTTGGGACAGATGATTATACTGTATTTAACAAAATTTATTAGTAAAGGTGCAGGTCACAGAGTAGGAACCACAGAACATAAGGTAGGAACTCTGAAGGCAATTAATAAGAGTAATCTTCTGCTTCATGGCGCAGTGGTTAACGCACCCGGTCTGAGATTGCTGAAGTAAAGCAACTTTCGCAAAGGCCGGTCATTGGATGGGTGACTAAATGTATCATCTCGAGCTCCTCCGTGCTTCGGAAGACACGTAAAGCCATTGGTCCCGGCTGCATTAGCAATCGTTAACAACCACCAATCCGCACTGGGCCCGCGTGGTTGTTTTTGGCCAGTTCTCCCTATCCATCGAAAGGAAAGACTCGTGCCACAGCAGTGGGGACATAAAATCAGCTGGTGATGATGAGAGTAGCTACGTTTCAATACGATTCTAAATAATAATTTGTCCCTTACAATCAAGATGGACAGAAAGTAACCAAGCAAGCGGACGAAAGTCCGTCGTCTACGTATTCCCTTCATGTGATGGAATGATGAATAAAATCTGTACTCAGCAAATTGCAGCTGTTTGGCAGCAGAGCATGGTGAGTATGAGAGAATTCATCAAGACAGACGTTGCCAGCCAGCAGTTAAAAATTAAGGATAGCTTTCTACCAGAGCTGAGCGTGCGACGTAGAAGCGGTGCCCGATAAAAAAAACGCTAATAGGATTACTTAATTTTACAATGCATGGAAAACTACTTCGCACAGATGAGGGTGCCTAGTGCGGATTTCATTCCCCATTCGACAGGCGCCAGTCTTGTACGAATCTGTGTTCTTGCAGTATTATCAGAAACTAAGATCTTTTTTTTAGTTATTAAAAAAGCTACAAATGAAATTTATTTAACATCACTTTACAGTGTGGAGTTTCGAGTTTCCTAAACATATTAGTTTATCTACTTCGATGTTACTTTTAATCACTTTGTTATGCTTTAAACATACCCGTGTTTACGTTCTGCGCGTTGAAGATCTAATTCATGCGCACCTCACGTAAAAAATATGGCAACAAAAGGTACTTATAATGTATTTTTTAATACAGTTTTTTTTATTACTTATTAGTTGTTTTGTAAGTGGTTAAATAGTGACTTCTCCAAAAGATCTTTTTTAAAAGAAAAAATAAGTCTTAGATATGGTCGATTTCTTAAAATTACCACTAATTAAACCACTTAAAATAGGAAAACTAAGGCATTTCTCAAAAATGTGAGCAAGTAAGATTATTGTAGAGGATTTAAGAATAAATGTTATTTGAATACATTTCGTGTTTTTGCCATATTTTTTACGTGACGTGTGCATGAATTACATCTTCAACGCGCAGAACGTAAACACGGGTATGTTTAAAGCCTAACAAAGTGATTAAAAGTAACATCAAAGCAAATAAACTAATATGTTTAGGAAACTCGAAACCCACACTATAAAGTGATGATTAATAAATTTCATTTGTACGTTTTTTAAAAACTAAAAAAAGATC
This sequence comes from Eudonia lacustrata, assembly GCA_947562085.1. NCBI lineage: Eukaryota > Metazoa > Arthropoda > Insecta > Lepidoptera > Crambidae > Eudonia > Eudonia lacustrata. The sequence goes on along the minus strand of OX387318.1, from coordinate 11,249,648 downwards.
TTAGTTTCTGATAATACTGCAAGAACACTGATTCGTACAAGACTGGCGCCTTATTCGTACGGCAAATTTTAACCCTTCTCGTATGTCGCCAGGAGGCGTTGCTTAAATGCCATACCCATTTTTGTATTCAAAACTCACACTAGGCACTCCGGCAGCACTTGGCTGTTAATGATGTTCGAGTACCATACATACTGCTAAAAACCAATTAATCTATTACACTTACGTTATGGTTCCTCCTTTGTATAACCTCCATGAATAGGGTTGGCCTGTCCTGCGTGTTCTTGGTGAAGATCTGAAGGAGGTATCCTTCGTCGTCGTAGTCTATGAGTATGTGATGCCGCTCTAGCTCGTCTATGCTTTCGGCGACTTGCACTCTGCATAGCTTCAGCTTTTCACGGATGATTTTGTAGTACTCCGACGGTATTGTGAGGAATTCTACACCGCGCGCACGGAGTTTTTCAATCTGGAATTAATTAAATAAATGAGATTATGTAGACATAATTCTTAGTAGTAGTTAATTTAACGATAAATAGTTTTAAAACTGAAAATGGCATTTTGTAATAAGAGGATATATGTCTCAGCACTCTGGCTATTGTTTTGTATCTCAGCAGCGTTCCCAAGACGTGCTGCTTTAGAAGTTCCTAGCCATCTTTCTCCATGCCTTACGGTTTTAGTTAACTTTAGCTCGACACGTCTCTCGGATTATGATCAAGCGATCGAATTCGCGTATACAGGAGCGATTCGTGAAAATGGAACGCAAAAGAAAAAAGTAACTATATGTAGGCCCACTGTTCAGGGTGCCTATAGTGGTAAAATTTAAACTCGACGAATAAAATATGTACTGGGTGGCCAGGTCCTCCACGTTTCGGGTCGATCATTCTCGCTTATTTGCTACAGAGGTGTTGACTCGAAAGTATACTTACAGTAGTAATAATGTCATCGGTGTTGATGGCTATGTGTTGCACCCCTGCTCCGCCGTGGTACTCCACGAACTCTTGGATTTGGCTCTTCTTCTTGCCGATGGCGGGTTCGTTGATTGGCATTTTGATGTTCTCCTCCCAGTTCGCCATGACGAGCGACCGCAGAGACGAATATTCAGTGAATATTTTTGAGTCGTCTACTGACCAGAATCTGTAAAATACATACATATACGTAACCTGTATTAATTTATCTTTAACTAATGGGAAATCCCTGCCTATAAAGCTAAATTATTACTAGACTTCTGGGACCTTTAACAAAACTATCGTGTTTCAAGAACGTTTTATTTCAAGCATAAAGTAATATAACTCAGATCCGTACCATGACCTATGCTTTTCAACATTATTTTTTCCTAATAACGAATTAATGGTTTAATATTGTTGTCTATTTCCTGCTTGGCAATACCCATGAAGATGTAGGTAGATAAAAATCAAATTTACCGAAAAATGGTATTTTACCTTTTGACCTGCCTATTTTCTTTATAAACTGTCAACGTTGAAGACACCGGGTTCTTGGCGGGAAAGTGAAAAAACATGTCTGAGAGATATTTTATCGCCACCCATGAAATACTTTTCATTGAGGAGTTCCGATGGCAGTCTGTGGTCTTTTTCATCAGTTACACTTCATCAAAGGATACTTTCTGAATGCAAATGCTTGACTTACTTCTGAAAATACTAAAATCGCTATAGATATGCTTACAATATTTAAGGAGTTCCCTCAATTCCTTGAGGATTCCATCATCAGAACTAGACCAAATTAAAATGGGACCACACGGGAAGCACCAGCTTTCAAATAAAGAAAGAATCATAAAAATCGGTTCACCCAGTCGAAAGTTCTGAGGTAACAAACATAAAAAAAAAAATACAGTCGAATTGATAACCTCCTCCTTTTTTTGAAGTCGGTTAATAATAATAATAATATATTTATTTAATCAGAAACAGAAATCCATTTTTGTAAGTAACAATATAACTTAAGACTATGTTAGTAATTTATTAAAATTAGAATAAAATGAAATCACAATAAAATCCATAAAAATAAAAATATTACTTAATAATAATAATAAAAATAACAGTAATAATAATAATCAGCGTAATCTAAATTTAGGTCTGGAACCAGAGTGCTCAACATGCAACCTGGTCCAGTGCTGCATTATTGGGCAGTCCAGATCCATCCTTGCTGCGAACAGCTGTAGGTAGCCGTTGGAGCTGCCCCGTACGCAGCACATCAGGGACGCGATTCGTTTGCGCATAATCGCTGCGAAGCCATCAATATGCGCGTCCGCAAACATCCCTGAAGCACTACAGTACGGTGGCAGCTTCAACAGTGCCCTGAAAGCATTGTTGTATTGGATACGTAGGGCATCGTATGATTTCTTCGTGTGCTTGACCCATAGGCTGCAGGTGTAGAATGACTGGCAAAATGCTTTGAACAGTGTAACCTTGACTTCTGTGGTACATCGCGAGAACCTACGAGCCAGCATATTAGCTCGAATAGACAATGCCCTACGCTCCCTTTCCATGTCAGCATCATCTGCAAGTGTCTCTTTGACCCAATGGCCCAGATACTTAAACTGCGAAACTTTTTTAAGGACACTGCCATTCAGCATGACCGGTGGGATAGTGTCGTAAGTTTTTGATCCCGCCTTAAACACCATTAGCTCGCTTTTGATGGCGTTGTATCTGAGCCCATGAGCCTCCGCATAACGCTCGCATATTGAGATTAGCTTCCTGAGAGCACTGATCGATGGGCTCAGCAGTACCATGTCGTCTGCATAGCTGATGTTGTTGACAAACATACCATCAATCGAGCAACCGACACCGGCACTGCTAAGCCCACGAACCAGCTGGTCCATGTACAGGTTGAAGAGGGTGGTTGATGTTAGCCCGCCTTGCCTCACACCACACTCCAACCTGTACTCATTCGATAGTGACCCCAGCCATCGCACAAAATTGCTCTGATTGCCGTACCAATACTTCAGAAGACTTATGTATTCGGTGGGAAGGCCCGCATCATCCGCCAGTTTACGCCACAACCTGTCGTATGACACCAAGTCAAAAGCCTTAGATAAATCTAAAAAGCAGGCATAGACAGGCGTACTTCTGTCAGTATAGGACTGGACGGTATGTTTGAGATTCAGTATAGCCATTTCCGTTGACAAGCCAGGTCGAAAACCAAACTGCGCGTCATGAAGCTTTAGCTGCTGTCTTAACTGAATATCAATCACACCATCCAGCACTTTAGCAATGACTGTGGCGAGTGATATGGCCCTATAATTATTTAATTTGGACGCGTCTCCTGTCTTGTTTTTTATAATTGGAACAATAACCGTTCTCATCATCGGTTCAGGTAGATAAGAATGACTCAAACAAAACGTAAACAACATGGCGAGCACCCTCGGCAGATGAACACCCGCATGCTGCAAGTGCTCAATGCTGAGCGAGTCATGGCCAGGGGATTTTCCTCGCTTCATGTCCCGTACTACCTGAGCAACCTTCTTAGCTGTAATTCGAACAATCGTTTTCGCCAAACAAGTATCTCCCTCCCCCAACTCCGTATTCTCTGGTCCCAGTAGAGAGTGTACCCGGAAATGCTCCCCGAAGAGATTGGCTATCTGGCTGGCGTCACTAACTCCCTCTATGCTAACTGGGACACTCGGCTTCGGACTCAATTTTTTGGTTTCCTTCCAAAATTTGCTGAGATTTTTTGTGGAATGTTGAGATGCTAGAATATCCATTTTTATCTGGGTGTCATGGTCCCTGCACCATTTAAGCCGACTTTTAAAGTATCTTCGCGAATCTCGCATTCGTTCATATAATTGTCCGCATTTTGGTTTACCCTGAGTTGACCATTCATGAAACCAAAGCCGAGCCTCCCCATACGCATCCTTACAATGTTTATTCCAGCCTGTCACTGGTCTTTTCTTTATAGGTCTACTTTTACAATTTTTGTAGCCCTCCGAAGCAGCATCTCGAAGTGCGTTTACTATTCTATTATATAATTGATCAATAGTCTGCCTATGATCTAAATTACAACACATTGCATCTGCACAATCTCGAAACTCACTAGGAAAGTCAATATCACGCAACTTAATTGAACACATATGCAAATATTTATCTATGTCCCTATCTCTGTCACCCCAGACCGCCTTATCCGGCACCGAGCCTGCCTGCTGAAATTTAGGTACCAAAATATTAAGGTTAAAAAACGGACGAACATGCTTGATGGATTTCATCCGGAACCGTAAAACAAAACTGCGGTTTTGTTTTGTTTTCTATAATTTGAGTTAAATCGAATATTAATGTGAAATAATGGTGGATTATTAACCGTTAAGTATTCGTGAGTGTGCATGAGTGTTGGCAAATGAAATAAAACAGTGCAACGGTACTTTTCAAATTCTTTCAAGAAGTCCGCGTGAGGACTTAGTAAAGCCCCACATCTTTACAGAGATACTCGAGGAATTGGGGGGTATATCATTTCTCACTTCTCATTTCTATTATCATTCAACATGAGTTCGTCTTTCAGCTACTACTCGTAGTTGACTCGTTACGGCGTCATTGGTTTTATTTCTTCTTAAATAATTAACTAGTCGGTACACTTTGCTTTCTTCTTTTGTTACATACAGTACACTATCATTTTTCCTACACATCCGATAAAGTTGTTCCTCTACACTTGGCTTTCCTGCCCACCCCGTTCACTGTTGCATTGATCGAAGGTAGTAAACAATGGTTGTTGTGATAAAAATAACATGAAGAAAGGTTGTGTTGTCAATGTGACTACTACTCGACTACTCGTATTAGGATTTTTTTGAAGAGTTGATGTTTGCCTTAAACGGCATTTTCAGCGTCATCGAACTTTTTTGGGGGTGACGTGAAACTTAAAGGGTTCCTTAAGCCTTGTGAAACGAAACACCGTCAGAGGTTTTCTACAGAGAATGGCATGGGCATCACGCACTAGTGTGTGTCTCCGTTCCCTATTAGATTTTCCGAGTGGTTCGCAACTTTCCTGATCCGATCTGAACCCTTTGGAGAATCTGAAAATGCCCAGAGGCAATTAATACCTCACCTGTGGAATTGCAGGCAGCGTTCGTACCACGACGCAGCCGACTCCATTTCACCGTCGGGCTGGTTCCCAACCACGTGGTCGATGAAGTTGATCTCCACTTTGGGGCTGCGTACAGAATGTATCAAATGAACTTCAACATCATTTTAAACCAAACCAAGACTCAGGACATTGGTTTTATTTTTAATTAGCGCGGTAAATAGCTCCACTCCTCATAATGCTAAATGGAAATGGAGTCCAGACGCGAAGACAACTGGGTGCAGCACGAACACCACGCAGCATCAGCCTTGCCGGCCTAAATGGTGTCTCTTCACGCTTCTGAGCGTTAGCGAGGGAATCAAAAGAGCACGAGGTGAAAAATCTTTGCACTCGAGTGCAACACGTAACTTTTCATCCCACCTCAACGAGGAAATGACTAAATGCAAAAAAAAAACAATTTACAATCACAAGATACTTTTATTTCAGTTTAAGTATTAACTACTACATTATGATAGGTAAGTATTACAGAATAATCTTTAAATTATAATAAATAATCATCATCATCATCATCATAATCAGCCCAGCTACAGTTGCCTCCTTAAGTTGAGTGTAATATTTTTGTTAGGTACTGTAATGTTAAGAGCCAAAACTTTCTCAGAAAACGTTTTGCTAGCATATTTTATTGAATTATCCGAGACTAAGAAATCAAGCACTCTATGGAGTACGTATTCAATGCTAAAAGCAACAATAAAGATGAAAAAAGACATACATATCGACACCTATGATATCCTAAATTAGTGGCATTTTTAAAAAGAGCCTCATCTGCTCATAAACCAAAAAAATCGGCCGTTACGAAACACCTAAACATTGCCCTCTCTCGCCACCATTTACGTCAAGGGAATCCGATGAATCGGTACAACTATTAAGTATGACAGATAGTTTACCGAAAAATAGTACCTACACAAGTCACTAACACCAACATTACAGTAGGTACCTACCTAACAAAAATATTACATTCAACTTAATTAGGCAACTTTACTGTAGAAACGTTACTTTAAATTTTTCTTAATTATACCTAAGTATTATTTATTATAATTTAAAGATTATTCTGTAATACTTACCTATCATTCATAATGTAGTAGTTAATACCTAAACTGAAATAAAAGTATCTTGTGATTGTAAATTGTTTTTTTTTGCATTTAGTCATTTCCTCGTTGAGGTGGGATGAAAAGTTACGTGTTGCACTCGAGTGCAAAGATTTTTCACCTCGTGCTCTTTTGATTCCCTCGCTGACGCTCAGGATTCTAATTTTTAGAATCCTTCGCTTGCTCGGTCATCAAAATTGAGCACGCGGTTAAAAAGCAACTTTGCACTCTTGTATAACAAATAACTATTGTTGCGAACAAATGTCAAGTTTCTAAAAACTTTAAACACTTACAAATGTTAGAATAATTATTATTAACGGGATTATTACCATGTTTTTTGTTGTGTGTGAGTATCCAATATATCGGTACAGTTGCATGCGCCATGATCATCTGCCAGTACATCGGAGGTACAAAAATATATAACGTGATACAAAGGCACCAAAATCATGGTAATAATCACTTTAATAATAAAATATCTAATGCGGGTGACCAATGACAGTTTAAAACGTTATACATACTTACAAATGTTTATTAATGGGATCGGCTTGGAGCTCTTGGTATCCAGGCAAGAAGGTTCCTCTGTATTTAGTTCTGTCCACGAGTGTGTGGGTGACGTCTCCGAACTGTAAAGGAAATAAACAGTTGAACATTAATTCATTAGCACTTTTATGAGATGAGTGCTAATTCAATACAATTGAAATGTACGTAACTTGAACTACATGTGGTTTTAATGCTTCAAAGTAATTTTGCTAGCTAGTAATTAGTAACCTTCGATCAAAAGTTAGTAACCATGGGGGACGCCTATGTCAGTAAGACAACCTTTTTTTTTACGAGCGGAATCTGCATCCAGACCTTCTCACCGGGCTGTTGCAGGCTCGGGAGGTGTATGGGGTTGGTCACCTGACGGGCTGTGACCGCCCGACATCCATCTACCGCTTGTGCAGAACCCCGCGTATACGATGGAGTCATTCGCAGTCCGCGCGTCAGTAAGACAACCTGACTGCCGGTGTCAGAACAACAATAACTTTTAATACTTTTAGTTATTTATGTTTTTATGTAGCTATTTTTATTTTTATTTTATTTTAATTAGTAAAGTTTAAAAAAATTGTTTATTGTTTATTTAATTATTATTTTTTTAAAGTTCTGACGTCTCACCGTTTTCAGCACAGCCCTTCGTACGGCTCCATTTTCGTCTTTGTCCTCCCAAATGTCTTTTAGAACCACGGCGCCTTGCTTCTTAGCGTATTGAACGATGAAGTCTAGATTTTCCACTTCGAAGGCAATGTCTTTCACGAAGTCGCCGTGTATGGAAACCTCTCTGGTGAAATCCGTCTCCACAGGGTCATATTGGGTTTCGAGAACGAACGTGATCTAAATACAAAAAATTTAAATGTAAAAAAAAAGTGTCACCAGTGTTTGAAAGGAACCAGTAATCGACAATGTTTTCCTTTAATCATTAAAAATAAGGGTTAACAATACAGTTTTGACTTTAGCAACAATCAATAATAGACCACCAGCTCCCTTATTGTCATACAATAAAATTTAAATTCAATTCTATGTTGTTTTTTGGCGACTAAACCTGGTGTCGAACAATGGTGTTCTGTGTCGAGTACTGTTGCTACTAATTTTTTTTTGTTGCTGAGTTGGCATATCAGCCTAAAGGGCCCGTCCGTTGGAAAGCGGGCACTTACAGCCTTTGAACGCTTGCGATGCGACAAACATATATACCTACTATACTATAGACTACATCGAAAACAGGCACGGCATCGAATGGAAAGAGCAGCCGGGTATGAAACACTCCAAATCCTTCCTAGGCGAAAACGCCTTAGGATGGAGTAAGTTCATATGCGTAGGCAGCAGAAGGCAGGCCCGATTAACTATCGGTGCCTTGACAGGGCACTATGCCACAAAGCAAATGCTTCACAGAATCCACATCTCAACAAATAGTTTATGTAGGGCATGTGGAGCGGAAACGGAGTCAATGCAGCACCTACTGTGTGACTGCGACTCTCTGGCTAGGAAAAGAATGGGACTCCTGGGGTCGGCCTATCCGAAACCGGAGGACTTCAGGCTCTTTGCTCTTAAGGACATTGCCAAACTTATGGCATCTATCTTTACAGAGGAGGAAGAGTGAAAGGATGGGGTTGCACAAAAGATCCCAATGGGTCGAAGTGTTACTGCTAGAGGGAAACCTCAGCAGGCCCCACTAAGATAAGATAAGAACATATATACCACGAAACGAAAAGCGAAACTGTTCAGATAATGACCATAAGTATATTCATTAGTCCATGCCATAAGTAGTTCGCAATAATGAATGGTTATAACATGACCCTGTGACGAAACAAACTGAGCAAATACCATTCGCAGTGTTGCCAATTTTAATTTTTAATATTCACTAAAAGCGGTTCTTTGAACTATTAAATAAACTAAAAAGAATGAAAAATATTTTTTTTTCTATTAATACCTCTACAGATAAGAGTTTTACTGAACCTAGGATTTATTGCTAAATATATATACATAAGCAGTCAGTTCTGTTGTTTAATAAAATACTTAAATCATAACAATTAAACATAATCAGTAGAAAATTGTGTACAAAACAAGAATCGTCATTGCGAATGTTATCCACTTAGTTGGCAACACTGACATTAGTATTTGCTTGCAAATTAATTTATTAAAGATTTATTAATAGGCATAAGGTTGATCACCTTATTGAGGCGGACCACGTACGAAGACGTTTGGCGGGAACCTGTCTCCAAGCCGGAGTATGCCACGGGTTCGAATCCGAACCGCGTGACGTAGTAGGTGGCGGCCTGTAACGAGTTTGGAGAATTAATTAGATTCGGTTATAGTAAACTTAACATAGAATAAGTTAATACTAACACATTATGAGTCTTGGTTACTAATAAATAAATGTTCTATTTTATTCTATACTAGTGTTCTAAATCAGCGCACAGCAGACCCTCCGTTGCGCTTCATAAAATGTTGACGTCCAAACTTCGAACTTCGAACGAAATGTTTTATTTTTGGTGTACAATAAAGTATATTTATCTTATCTTATCTTTTAAAGAACAGTAATCCGACCATTCTTAATGTAAGGCTGGTAGGTTTGGACGCTAACTCAAAAAACAAGTACGTAGGTATATAGGCTTCTAGTAGCGAAGAGAAAGGTACTCAGGAAGATCTCGGGGCTAGTGGAGCGAGACGACGGTAGCTGGACGGTTCGAAAGAATGTCGAAATTGAAGAACAAGTGGCCGAGCCCAACATTATCGCTGAAATTAAGATACATAGGCTTTGCTGGCTCAGCCACGTAGAAAGTATGAAAGACGATCGCTCGTTATTATGCTTGGCGTCCAGGGGAGCGTAGACCAGTCGGTCGCCCACGTTACCACTGGAGGGGCGAAGTTCTAAAGGACCTAGAAAAGCTTCACGTAAACAACTGGCAGGAAGCAGTACAGAACCGGGACCGCCGACTTGTATCAGAGACCAAAGCTCACTTGGGGCTACAGCGGCAGCGCATGGATAGTAAGCAAAAAAGTAATAATTTATAATAGCAGATCTGTGGCTTATTACCTGTTTTGCATTGGAGACTCGGAAAGTCAAATGGTCGAATGACAAGAATCTTCCATCTTCTGGTTTCTTGCCTTTGTCGGTGTACGTAGTCTGAAATTATAAGATTGTGATTGCATTTGTTCTACACAATTGCTCTTATATCACAGTTTTGTCATTTGATCATTAAAAATAGGTGTCAACAACTGATTCTAGTATTAAGAAACAATTAAATAGAGATGACTGCTTCCTTGCTGACATCACGTAAAATTTCAATGAAACTCCATGTTTTTTATTTGTTTTAAAATTTGGAAAGTTGAACAGTGGTGGCATTACCCCGTATTGTTTATGAAATAAATGACTACACACCAGCGGCAAGGGGTCAAAATATGGCGAAGGTAAGCCGGACCAAAAAGTTTCAGCAAAAGTTAAGGCCCCACTTTCACCATAAAAAAAGCGCTGATAAGATAGTGACAGTGTCTTTGAAGTATGAAAAAAGTGGCTTTGAAAAAAGCCTTTTGAGACGTGTGCAATATCCTCATATGCAAGCTTGTTAGTAACATGCTAAATCAAAAAGTAGTAGGTAAACAAAAACCTTTGATTTATCAACACAAAAGCAAATGAAAATTATGAATTGGTAATAATTTAGCAAACCATGTAGCATGGAATAAAAACCGCCATGGGACAGGCAGCGTTTTACGGATTTCGGCTTGTACGCCCCCGTGCTCTCCAGAGATTACAGAGCAACGCCATCGTAAGACTGACCAATTAAAAAAAACACAATGTTGAAAAACTTTCGACGAGCAGGATTTGAACCTGTACCCTTCTGACATACCGGGTCAGGTGCTCTCCCAATTGAGCTATCGTGGTTCTAATCAGCCCGCCGAAATTATTTAACACTATTTACTTTTACTTTAAAAGCCAAAGGCGCCCATTCAATGTCAATAACTACCGTCATTAACATCCGATCATAATATTTTTACAAATACTAAAGATCAGTTAAGAAGTGGGCTAGCTATTTATAAAATGTTTTTGTTTTGTTTATATAATTTTTAACGCGAATTTTGTTGCGAACAAATTACAAAAACACAAATGTTGAAAAAAATTCCACGAGCAGGATTTGAACTTTTGTGTTTTTGTAATTTGTTCGCAACAAAATTTGCGTTAAAAATAAATAAACAAAACAAAAACATTTAACTGACCAATTAGTTTATCTTTGCATTGATAAATCATCGAGAATTAGAAGTAACATGGTGGATATAACGTTGGCGTTTCTACTACCACTTACACCAAAGAAGCCCAAAAAACGCTCTTCTGTTCCACTGCTGGACAAGTTTCGTAATACGTCAGTTAATTGCTCTATTACCGACGTCCGGCGTTTCGTCAATCATAGCTGCAACGAACTTAGCGTTATTTATTTCAGACTTAAGAGCGTTTGTAAAATATGATGATATGTTTTATATCTAGTAATTAGAGATAGAAAATCAAATTATGCTCAACAAACTATCTGAATGAAGTAATTTAGCATTTTTACGTCACCTAATGAACACCTAACATGTTATGGTTTAGTTAAATATGGCGTTATAGTTAAAAATGGCCGTAACGTCTTATTATGGCGGCGCTAGTGTGCGGCGTAAACGCTCTTAACACAAGAAGATAAACCACGACGTTCGATGAAACAAAACATGCCTGTTACCTCGGGTCAGGTGCGACAAACTGGAGCGTTCTGCGCGGAATAAGAATGTCGTAAGCGCCAAATAAGTTTTAGTATAATTACTCGTAAAATATACATTATTTTTTCAATTCATCATAGGGTCGCTTGGTAATATAATTTGATATTATGTGTTAACTCTTTGCAGCATGGTGGTTGATTTTTTAACCACATATTTCATTTGATTTTTAATCTTATCTCAATCGCATAAAGTTCAAAATGTGGTGGGTATATACATCCCTCTGACCCTGAAAGAGTTAAAATATTGGCTCAGTAATATACATCAAATTGAAAATAAATTGATAATAGAAGTACGTGATTATTTTTATCGATAAAATTTTATTATATTATGCTTTCACTTAGTCCAGTCCCTTTCAAGTATGCTGTACTATCTATGATATTTTTTCGGGTAAATCGTGGTTTATATTCTAGTGTTAAAATCAAATCTACGATTGGCGATTTACCTTCATACCCCCTCTTAATCTCATGGCGCATAGCAGAAGCGATGCAGATAATTAACTTATTTTGTATATCACTTGAAAGCCTAGAAAATACTGAATTTTGAGAGGTGGAACACAGTTCGAAATGTGCATCTAGAACGAAATCGTAATTGCTTAAAAACTTTAACCTTTCAACATAATTGCCGCGATTGTCCGATTCCGGTCTTTCGTCGTTACCACAAAATGGTAATTCTTGTTTCCCAAAAAATAATTTAAATATTAATTTATCAAATTATTTCTTTCTCCTCTATTTGTTACGTTTACTATCTGCTTCTATGGTAAAGTGGTAAGACCTGCGGCCTCAAGCTCAGAGGTCCTGAGTTCGATTACTAACGGGGGTTCAGTTACTTAGTTGAGTTGATTGTAGTGCTTGTTTTAAGACCGCTTGGCCATCTACCACCATCTTATCTAAATATATCGCAGTAACAACTGTATTAGTGTTGTTAGAGATAACATAGCCAAGTTCCTCCAGTTTTGGAGAAGAAGGCTTACAAATTTAATAGTATACGATTTTGATTAATAAAAAAAAATAAGCTGTTTGTCTTATTTGCAACTTTCTGTGACGTGGCATAGCAAGAGGGATGGATAGTTATGATACAGATTGCTTTATAATCATATTCTAACAAAGGTGAGCAGACCAGTCATGGCATAATGGACCTTGTCTATGTACTCTCCTTAGTCCTTTTTAACGGGTTATTGTACTTACAATTGCCACGAAGTTCGTCACATTTTTGTACACTCCATACAGTTCCGTACGGTTCGTCACAGGTACAAATTAAAACATGAAAATTTACTTACTAAAAATAGAAGTGTGGCAAATTTACACATGATTTTTCTGAGACGAATTTACTTTGTGGTAAATGTACAATAACCCTTTTAACACTTCGTTGGTGAGAGATTATTTCAATATTCGATTCGATTTGTCAGTTAAAGTACAATTTGTATGGAATCGAAGTAGCGTTACATAGTAAAGGGCCTGTGAAACCAACTTGTGGCATAGAATCGATTCTTATTGTAAAACCAAAACGACTTACAGTACCATCTCCATCATTATGGAGGTACTACTGCCATTATTATTCGGCTACCTATCCGGAAAAAGCTTTTAAAATGTTGGATCATTTTAAAAGGTTTTTTGTCTTTCTGAAATTAAATGATATTTTTTAAAGTTTAATAACTATTTCTATTCTGCTAGTGGCGCTCGACTCGGGTTCAAGTCCCAGGTCGGGCAAAATGTATTTTAGATTTTTCGATGCATACCCCGGATTTGTGATCACCAACCTGCATTTGGCAAGCGTGGTGATTAAGCCATTACCCATCAATTGTAGCGATGACTTGATTTCAATGATGGAGGCATTTGCCCAGCAGTGGGACAATTATAGGCATTTACATTTTTATTGTTTTCGACTATTTATAACTAAATTGTCCTCCTGTAAATGTTCTTGTGTAGGGCCTTGCATATTATGTCTTTTATAACGTGTAATTCAAAGTTTATTTTCTATGTACAATAAAGGATTATAGATGAACTAACTACTATACGGGTATGTGTTGTATTGTTGATTTTGAATGTTTAGCGTTTAAAAAATTTTAAATTTATTAAACGAACGTTATGAATAACTTTTTGGCATGAAATATTAAGATTCAATTAAGTTAATTTAGTTACATTTTGAATTAACTATGACTTCGTATAAAGGTAATTTTGTGTAAGAAAATAATAATTGATTATGATGAAAAATTATAAACTAACTTACCATTTTTAAGCAATCCGTTCAGTATCAATACGTGTACACTACTAGGAAATTGATATGCAAACTATTTGTTAACGGTTTGTATGCACTGTTTGTATACAAGTGGCAAAGGTATGTCTTCTACTGACGCGTCGAATTCGAAGCACGCTTTATACTCGAGTCACATACCTAGTATCTTTATATTTATTATCGTCTACGTTTTATGGAAACTTTTGTAAAAAAGGTTATAACTCACATTGGTGATCTATACATGTAGAGAAAACAAACATGTTATTAACTGGTTAAGAGCGTTTACGCCGCACACTAGCGCCACTAATGAAAAAAAAACATATCTAGTAATTAGAGATAGAAAATCAAATTATGCTCAACTAACTATTTGAATGAAGTAATTTAGCATTTTTACGGCACCTAATGGACACCTCACGTCTTATTTAACTAAACCATAACATGTGAGGTGTTCATTAGGTGCCGTAAAAATGCTAAATTACTTCATTCAGATAGTTTGTTGAGCATAATTTGATTTTCTATCTCTAATTACTAGATATATTTTTTTTTCCATTGGCGGCGCTAATGTGCGGCGTAAACGCTCTTAAGGCCACCGGTTTAGACCCAGAGCTACCACATTTTATATCAATTGCTGAGTTTTGCTAAAACGTCTTGACCGATTTGAATAATTTTTATTTTGTTTGTTACAGTAGCAAAAGTTTTACAGCACACTTAAGTATTTATTTTGTTATATATTTTTTTTTTCATACAAAAAGGTGTCATAGTTTAAACTTTTATACATATAATTATAGTTCGAGGTTAACGTCTAGCAAATGCGCAAAAATTAGACTGCTGTGTGTAAAGATGACGTGGCGGTAAATACTAAGATTTGATAAGTCCTTAACACTGACTTGAGAACAACTATACATTTATACGATGTTACGCAAGGTTGTTAAAACTATGAAACATCCAAATTCCAGTGAGGATTGTAGTTGAAATGTATAAGTTAAAAAATTTAAACCCTAACACCACATTGCAAGATACTGTGAGCCTATTTTGTATATGTATTTCAAAACATTGCGCAATATATAAAACGCACTAAATCTATATAGTACTCGTAGGTATTTATACGTTAAGATAAAGCTTTGTACCACTTTTGAAGCACATTTCGCGAACAGAGTAGTGTGAGATCTGGCATAGTTTAAGTTCATAATATGGAAAGGGGGTGCAGAAACATAAAATGTATGTACAATACAAATTTGCCATGTTACAAATAATTACAATACATTACATACATACAAATAACCTGATAGCTTTATGTGCCATGGAAGTTTACTTTTGTGTATGTTTTACCTAGCATTCATAATATTATCTACTACATCGCTCTGAAATCGCTTAATTTGGGTTATGTAAATGACATTGAGTATGAATTATTTCAGTATTTTTTTATAGGAAATTCCATATTATATTATTTTAAGTGTCAAATAACGTCTCAATATTTTTAATGCCAATTTTATTTATATTTTCGCCTAACATTGTAGTGCAGCAGCTTCCGTTAGATGCCACCAATTTTAACAAGTCCTTACTATGGGGATAAGCAAATCAACTATCAAGGCACTCTACGTAGAAGACCAAGGCTCCAATGCACAGTGTTTCTAGTATATATAAAGCTTGGACTAAATAATATTTACTTAAAAATTCAGTTTTCTCGGAAAAATACATTTTTTTAAAGTAGAATGCCAAATGACATTTACACACTTTATAGAACTATGGGGAAAATATAGAATCAAGACACTGAGACACAACGGTGGACGTTTAAATATGGCAGAATCGACGCCCTAAATCTTTTAATGACATGTTCACTCGTTGATGTCTTTTCAATGGAACAAAGTAGCGCTTTTGTTCATAGGCATTTTAGTATGGAAATGGAGCAAAACTGGTGTAGTGTTTTGTGTTTTGGTTTTTGACACACTTTTGCTAATTTTTAAATTAGCAAAAGTTGTCAAAAGGTATGTTTACTATATTTAATTTTGTTATAATAATATGTCTAGACATATTATATCAAATGTTTGTTTTTGTTGTTGCTAGCAACAAACTAATTATTCGTCTAGTTTGTAAACACAAATCTTATGAAAGATTGAATAGTTTTAATATTAAAGTCAAAAGTTACAAAATTTTTCGCACAAAGTGAAAAGAGTAATTAAATCACACACACACACACACACACACACACACACACACACACACACACACACACACACACACTCTTTATTTTATTATTGTAATCCTCATATTTTGTTTATATTTTGCACCATTTTAATAATATTTTCTGATTTGTTTAAGTACCGGAGTTCCATAAAATGCTATGTAATCACTCATCGGTAACTGCGTTTCAGGCCTGCGAGCTTTGTGTGGTTGCCTCTGTAATCTGTATACATTTTAGATTGTTAACTGTACTCGTCAAATAAAAAACTTACTTACTTAATTATTTCTGATTAGTATGTACATATGTGTGTATGTGTAATACAGTAGTATTGTGTATGACATTGTATAAGTATTTGTTGATGTGAATTTGCCAAATAAATTACCTTTTGTAATTAAAAAAAAGAAAATAATAGAAGATTTATCTCAGATAAAATAGGGTAGGTACTTATATTTTAAAATGATAAAAGTAATCTTTTAAAAAATCACACGTCTTCAGATATTTAATACTAAATATAACAAATAAATGATTTTCTTAAAGAACTCTTTTTATTTCGAATGCGTTTCTTCCAACTGTACTAGAATTCGATCTAAACAATAGATCTTATAAGCATATCGATGGTAAGCCCAGTTGCCCCCGAAATAAAACTATTATAATAATTCGATCTGGCGAATGGGCCCGCGGACCCAGACACAAGCGGGCCCAGTCGCCGGAATACTCCGGTACAGGCCGGTGATATGTATTTCAAAACATTGCGCAATATAGGCATCTAAAATTTTCCATGGGACAAGAAAAAACTTTTGTTTTGTTATTGTGTGGTCAAGAGTATTTTATTTACGATGTTGTTTGTGCACTCATTACTGGTTTACGCTTAGGTATTTTA
Organism: Eudonia lacustrata; assembly: GCA_947562085.1. NCBI lineage: Eukaryota > Metazoa > Arthropoda > Insecta > Lepidoptera > Crambidae > Eudonia > Eudonia lacustrata. The sequence goes on along the minus strand of OX387318.1, from coordinate 11,232,913 downwards.
TTATATTGTATACCAATTATACTTCTATGGGTATTACATTATAGGTAGGTACCCAAAATGATTAAGATAATAGGGGGGCGATTTTTGAATCTCATCAGTGATTTCGATAAGAAATACACTTATTATTGTTACATTATTTATTATTTCATTATGAAAATACATACTGTTTAAGAATTAACGGGGTCAAACATTAGTTGCCAGTGACTTTGAATAAGAATGAGAAGGAACAATCTTAATTGGTATCATTACCAGCTCATATACGTCCGTATTTCAAAAAGATAGGTCAGGTACTTTTGAATAATATATTGAAGATTTTCCAACCGACCCTATTTCTTTGCGGTCCAGTGTATAACTTGAAAAAACTTCGATTAATAATTATTATTAATCGAAGGCATAAAATATAAATGGCAATGACGACACAAAGTTCGTATGGAATGGAATGGAACAGTTCGTAGGTGCAAGCTAAATGTAGCATTCCGCGTTACAAAAAAAATACACGACGTTGTTGGTAGCATTCATTTATTTCAATAAAGAAGTTTACCAATTAAACGCCTACTCTACCCAGCCAGGAATCGAACCTGGGTCTTCCGCAATCCGGGCGGCTGCACTGACCGCTATGCTACCGGGAAGGCTGAAAAAAAATGCACTATCGAACGTCATGAATGTGTCGCATAGCAACATGAACGGTGAGTTTGATCGATTAACTCGAATCAAACCACTTTTATTTAGTGTTATACATTTTCCATTGATGGCGTTATAAGTTTTGTCATGGGAAATTATGTATAAAATAAGCTGATCAAAAATTTTCATTTACTTTTCTTCAAGATAAATTCTCCGCAGTATTTAAATTACTAAGTTAGAAACGTTGTTCTGACAGCTTTAAAAATAAAGAAAATTTTTTCTGCGGTCTTCAAAACAATGAGAATTTAAAAGAGTATACAGTGTGTGGCCTAGAACCGGTGATAATTTTGAAAACAGAGATTCTATAGGTCACTTGTAATTGAATTATTATGGTCTCAACTCATTAAAATCAAAACTTTACTTTTTGATTTTTTCAAACAATCTTAATCGTAAATTCAATGTAATGCAAACAATGCAATAAATCTGCTCAACTCGATCTATTGAGTTCATTCTGACAACGTCTCTTTGACAATTTATGGATTGTGTTTGTGTGACACAACTAGGTGCAGCGCAGACGACAGATTTTTTGTGCGATCGAGTCTGCGGCTCACTTAAGGCGCACAAAGTCCGTCGCGGAATTTTCACAGACTCAAAGCACACGACGCACATCTTCGATCATTCTCTCCGTAGAACTGTAGGGACGTACAAGCTATGGATTTCCAGAGATCGCGATGTATTATTTTATACTTGCAGTACATAAAAAGAAGAAAAAATAGAGAATTTTGGGTACATCCTATACTTTCGAAGAGATTACTGAAAGGACAGTCCCTTATTAAATATTCCTTATTCAACATGTGAAACAATATCCGGATTTTTTTAAAAATATAAAATGTCTATTAATGCATCATCATCATCGTCATCTCAGCCAAAAGACGTCCACTGCTGGACAAAGGCCTCCCCCAAGGATCTCCACAACGACCGGTTTTGTGCTGCTTGCATGCAACGGCCTCCCGAGAAAGGTCTCGGTGAAGGCACCAGATCGTCGGTCTACCTTGTTGGAGCCCTGCCCACACGCCTCTTTCCGGTACGCGGTCGCCACTCAAGGACTATTCCGCCCCAGTGGCGATCAGTCCTTCGAGCAATGTGCCCTGCCCACTGCCATTTGAGCTTAGCAACTCTTCGGGCTAAGTCGGTTACCTTTGTTTTTCGGCGGATCTCCTCATTTCCGATTCGATCACGCAGAGAAACCCCGAGCATAGCCCTCTCCATTGCTCTTTGAGTGACCTTGAGCCTTTTTATGAGGCCCATAGTGAGCGACCACGTTTCAATCCCGTATGTCATCACTGGCAACACACACTGGCCAAAGACTTTCGTCTTGAGACACGCGGTGCGGCGGGAAAAGATATTTCGCAGCTTACCGAACGCTGCCCAGCCTAATTGGATTCGACATTGACCACTTTGCTGAAGCTGGATCGTTTGTCCCAGGTAAACATAATCGTCCACAACTTCAAGAGCAGAGTCCCCAACCTTCAGAGAAGTTGGTACGACACGTGAGTTCAACATAACTTTCGTCTTCGCCATGTTCATCTTAAGACCCACTAGTAGTAAGAATACGAGAGTTCTGGCGCGGTGTCAGAACTCTTGAATATCGGGGCAAAACGACAGTGGGAATGTAAAGTCTGTTATACGAACAGAGAATGATTTTGTAGTCCACCAATAAATCAGCATCATGTAGGTAGCACACTATAGGTCGATAGTTACAAACAATTCACAAAATCAGGAATAAGTTTAAAGAAAGTATGTAAAATATAATACTCACATCCATATTGGTTGGTCGTCTTCGTCTTCGGTGACAGTGGATAATACTTTGTTGGGAAATGCACAGACGCAAACGTTCTTATTCTAGTAGAAATCATTAGAATTAATGTGTTTGGCAATCACCAAAAAAAAAAACAAACGCAATAGCTACGAGCAGATAACCAGGTCAGAGTTAATGAATAAAAGTTATTGAAATTGCAGAAACAAATACCGCTGTTCTAACGAAGAATGTAGTAAAGTGGTTAGTCATGACGATGTACAGAAAATAGCGAATATATCGCGTTGCTCAAGTATTTGGGTGATTAGATAATGAGGTGTCACCAGGAAAGGTCATTAAGACCAAGGTGTCGTCTAGGAACATTAGCGTTATCTATCGCCAGCGTGAGGAATATTAGCGTAGACTTTAAATTCCCACTGTCGTTTTGCCACGATATTCGAGAGTTCTGACACCGCGCCAGAACTGTCGTATTCTTACTACTCCCACTTGTTAAGAGACTTTTAAGAAGAGAATTTTATAAGAAAAAGAGACGGTATTTGTTTCGAAGATACGTTGTATGGCTGCCCTTTCGAAGATATAACTAATATTGGTGTGAGAGGGACAGATAATGGAACGAGAAAGTATTTTACTAATTACTTCACCACTTCTCAGGGAAGTGTTCCCTGGCAGTATAATAAATAAAAAATACCTACGGTATTTTGTTTTTTCCTTAGACGTCATAGATGTCCAAACAGAAGCGGAATATATATTATAGCACACTTCTTCCCACATTTTTTTTAAAATGTCTATCATGGTATTCTGGCTTAGAAGTATCATAAATTGCTGGTCTGTTTTGTATTTCTTTTAACATCGATACATCGATTTCTAGCGCCATGGCATTATACCGCGCACCTTACGCCCACCACTAACGACTGCAGATTGCAGACTAAAGTGTGCGCCATATGCGTAAGACACACCGTGTACACGTCCGTTTTTTTCACCGGACAACGGTTCCTTTTTTTCGCCGGATTTGCGGTGGTATATGGTTTATAACGTATGTGTGTACATGCACCGGACATACGTCCGGCGAACAAATTTCGCCGGATACACCGCCGCCTACCCTCGGCGCAACGGACAACGGTCCGGCGTAAAAAAGAGCGGTCACCTATGCCAGTGTATTGGCGCGTGTAGACGCTGCCGGACGTCGTATAGCCGGTTTTCAGTAAATTGAGTGCCGTCTACTTAAGTTTTTAATTAAAATGGATGATATTGACATGGAATTGTTAATAACTTTGGTTGAACATAGGTCTGTATTGTGGGACAAAACCCAAGAGTGCTATAAAAAAAACAATCTAATTATGCCGCTTGGAAGGAAATTTGTATGGAATTAAATGAAGGTTTAGAACAGATTCGGTTTAATAATATTTGAAAGGTTTCTTTCTTCATCCAAAAATATCTATAAAATTTTACTTTATCTTCTTCCAACTTCGCATAAAGAATATGAACTTCGCATAAATGCACCATATTCTTCCCTTTCCAATAATATAGGATGCACCCACAATGACCTTTTATGTTTTTCTATGTCTTTTTGTTTCTTATACAAATAGTAGGACAGAATAAGATTTTTTTTCTTATTACTCGACATTTTAACACGGGTAATCTCTATGACAACCAGTTGAAAACTAGTGCATATAAGCCGAACTCGAAGCTAACATCCATCCGGTAAAAAAATTATATGTATACAAGGATATCCGTTTTTTGTCAGTCCGTTGTCCGGTGAAAAAAACGGATGTGTATGCGTTACTGCATATAATTGCATAGGTTCTATTTTCACAGACTAAAAGTGCGTCACGGATAGTCTGTCCTCTGCGCTGCACCCCTAGTCAATCTCCTGTACCACGACATTGACAACGTAGCGATAATATCGTTTCGCAATAATACACTGATTATGAATCGTAACTTTAAATTCTTATTGTACGTAATGCATCGGTTTTGGTTAACTGGAATCTTTTCTGAAAAAAATTCTAATACTCTAGAGAGTCTCTGTTTTCAATATTATCCCCGGTTCTAGGCCATACACTGTATATTGTCATCTATACTAGTATATAAATCTGCAGGCTATGTTTGTACTTGCAATTTTTCTGACAAGTTTTGGGATAAATATTCATTTTATGACACACTGACACTAATTCTACGATTTTTGAAATTTTTGTCTGTGTCTGTCTGTCTGTCTGTATGTTCACTTTTAACTCAAGAACGGCTTTACCGATCTTGATGAAAATTTGTATGTAGTAAGAACATGCAATTGTGCAAATTATAGGCTATAAAAAAAAGAAGAAAAAAAGTTTACGCTTAAAATTTGTATGTATGTAGTAAGAACATGAGATTGTGCAAAAGATAGGCTATAATAAAATGAAATTTTATTCACAAGCTTACGCTCAGCGAAGCGGGCGAGTTTGAACTGGTTTGAGATGGCTAACAACAGAGAGAGATGGCGTGCAAATGGAGAGGCTTACATTCAGCATTGGGTGGCGACGGGCTGAAGAAGAAGAAGACGCAGGCGAGTGACGGCTCTTGGTGAAAATTTGTATGTTGTGAAACGGGCGAGTTTGAACTGGTTTGGGATGGCTACCAACAGAGAGAGATGGCGTGCAAAGGGAGAGTCTACACTTAGCATTGGGTGGCGACGGGCTGAAGAAGAAGAAGAAGAAGAAGAAGCGGGCCAGTGACGGCTCTTGATGAAAATTTGTATGTAGTAAGGACATGAGATTGTGCAAATGATAGTTATGATGTTGGTAAACCTAATAATTATTTTGATTAGCATTCATTGACCCATTATTTTCGCACAGCGAAGCGGGCGGGTGACGGCTAGTTAAATATTTATAAAATTTATAAAATACAGTGAAAAAATTAAGCGCCTACCCGACTCAGCCAGGAATCGAACCTGGGTCTTCCGCAATCCAGGCGGCTACACTGACCGCTATGCTACCGGGAAGGCTGACGTAAGCGCTGAATTTTGTCACTGCTTTTTTTAATTTTTTGAGTGCTAATAGCGGCACATTGCGCCATCTATCCAACGGTCATTGCAACCGTTGGCTATGCAGATTTATCTTAGCAGATGAAATACCACAAATTTGATAACACAAAGCTATAGTAAATTTTTACTTTTTATTTCAAGTGTTCATTGCTGCACTGAAACTAAATTAAATATTTATAAAATTTATAAAATACAGTTTAAAAATTAAACCCCTACCCGACCCAGCCAGGAATCGAACCTGGGTCTGGCTGGGTCAGTAGGCGTTTAATTTTTCACTGTATTTTATAAATTGTATAAATATTGAAAGAACTATATTTTAAATATGTGTACATTATAAATCTTTTTTCTTTAACTCTATTCTGAATCCTGTATCTACCGGAAATCGAACCTAAGACGGCGACAATCGCTAAACTCGTATATTAAACCATGGTTTGGTTAGAGAGCTAGGTTAGATGGAATAATATTTATTTAATAATAAAGCCTCTAATAGCCTCGAACACGATTTATACCAAGAGGTCTTTCCGAGAGTCGATTTCCAATGTGTACATGGTTGGTTGGGTAGATGTTAGTGTTAATTTCCGATCCAACGCAAACCCCTCGGAGAATCTAGTAGAGAAAGGTGATACGCCTGCGTAACGCCATTCCATTTAGAAACCCTCTTCGGTCACATGGCCTGAGGAACCTTTTTAGTTTCTCGCCGCCCCCAAAAAACGTAGAAAAGGCTGCCCGTAGCTATCAGAAAACTCTTTCCTAAAAAAGATTTGATTTTAAGTCCGCTAGCCACCACTTTTTTTTAGTCTCTCACCGTAATATTAACGCTAGTGCCATAATAGTATTTCGATAATTAGTAGGCGGTACCACAGAAGTTGACAACTCCGGATGAAGTGGAGTTTCACTTTTTGCCTTCTCGTCACTTACCAGGCCCTGTCAGAATAACAGCGCTTCTGTTTCCTTCTGAACATCCATGAATGACACAGCAGCATAAGCTGAGACAGGGCCCTTTAACTTCACACTTTATTTTTTTTATTTTTTTTACTACAAATTTGTTATTTATTTATTTTTTCTTTCTGTCTATCTGTTTTTTCTTTTTTCTTTATTGTTGTTTGTTATAATAATGTGTATGTTAATAAAATTCTATTCTATTCTATTCTATTCTTACCATCTGGAAAGAGCAGGGAATAAAATATTTAAAATGCGTTCAATCCAAAATGTAGTATGTCGAAAATATTTTAATATAAACTATATTTGAAATAGCCATATAACGCAAACATTTCAAGATCATTGATTGAATATCCGCTATTAAGATATTGATCATAGTAATATCACTTTTTATCTCATCAACTATATCAAATAAAAATAAATTAATCTCAACTTTGAGCACTTATAACTTAAGGTCGATTATAATGAGAACTATCGAACAGACGTATATTAATAAATTCATATTTTAATTGTTTAGATCAGAGAAAAGATAATTTGTGCAATATATAAATAAGTACGACATCTTTAATGTATACGCAGTTTAAATTAGTGTGTGGTGGTTGGCGTCCAATGCTCATTGGTACAGGGTAATTATAAATAATCCTACATGTTAAAATGTTATATTGTTTTGCTTAGGGTAATATGGGAAACCGTTAAACAAAATCATAAAGCCTGTACTGATATTGGTTTTTTGATAAACCTATTATAAATAAATTTAAAAAAATAAGTTGAGTTGAGACTTGTATACCATCAGTCGCGTATCGCGTAACTGAATTCAGTTAATTTTTTTAATTTTTTTATTTAATTATCTATAGTTTTGATGATGAAAGTCTACACTGGTCTTGACTATTATATAGTTCTATAGTAATTTCTATGTTCATTATTATAATAATAATGTTAGATCTCAGAATAATAACTAAAGCTACATTAGATGATCATTTTGTATCTAAATTTAAACGTCAAAATTTATGTAGATCATGAATATGGTTGGTTATCTATAATTTTACGCAAAAGAGATGTCCCAGAATGTATGGAGTCTAGGCGTGGTATATGTATAGTATACCAAAAAAAAGACAAAGACACGTAGGACAGTTTTTGATTATCCAATTTCTCTATAATAGCTTTGTTTCTTGGAAGGAACAATTATTTGAACATTAGAATTGCAACACACAACAAAATGGTTGATGTTATTATTGACATTTCGATGACGTTTGTTTGTCACTTGTCAGTCAATTCAATTCAACAAAACTTGCGAAACTGGTAAAAAACTGTTACAAACTCGTCGAAATTAATCAACACTATCTATAAACAAAACGAAGCGGCTATAATAATGTTTAAATTATAATTGTAATAAAATGTAGTAGGAAAGATGTGATTTAATTATTTCTACCTAAAATTATTTTTATTTATCTTAACTGTTGTCACATTTTCTTGGAAACCTCAACTCGCTCACTCACGTTAGGTTGTGGCAGAATATCAGCTACAGCTGTCGATTCAGCTGTTTGAAGCTGAGCCACATTACCTTTTTGTTCCATATTGCTAGTTTTAAGTTATATGTAAAACTTGTAATTTTGAAAAAATAAATACTTTTTATTTATTTATTTATTTATTTATTTATCTACTCTTACTCTGTAATAGTCTGTTGGTAGTGCACCTGACCCGGCATGTCATGGGGTGCGCGTTCGGATCCCGCTGGTGTAATTTTTTCCACACTTTGTCTTTTTTCAAATAAGTAGATCAACTTAGAAATAGATATAATCGAGCAAGGCTAGGTACAGTTTCCATTCGTCATTGGTTAAGAAGCACTCAATGTGAATTCTAAATGCGAATAACAAGAATATCAGTAAATACTAGGTTTAACATTCAAAGTACTTACAATTATCTGGTCCATACTTTGTATGGAACTCACGTATTAATAGTTGACTATTAAATCTCGCAACTTCACGTTTACATTTGAAAAGGGTCTTTAATTATGTTCCTGTCAGTTATAAAAAGCTCTATGTTTTCTTCACACTTAGTAATTTATCATAATGAAATTTTAAATTAAAAAATTAAATCTTTTTTGTGGGAATTTAGTAGCAGTTATTTCTATAAATTATCTAACTACATAACATTTAATAACAAACAAACGAATAACTCTACCTACATTTTATTTATACAAATCAGACAGTACGATAATTTTATATAATTATATAGCTCGATATAGCTGTTTAATAATACGTTCGAAATACCTATAAGTTCTCAGAGTTGACATTTTTATCAAAGACTCTATTGAACTGTAAAGAAGTAAGTAGTTAATAAATGATTCGCTTACAATAAATCAAATAAATAAAAAATGTTATATCAGCAGGTATTCGGGATTCCACTACGATTTTAACCTGTAGGTAGGTAAGAAGCGCGTAATGGAGCAATATCTTTCCATTGAGTATGTCATCGTTATATGTTTATTTAACTTGTGTCATAACTGTTTTGTATATATCTTTAATATCCTATTTTGTATTGTAAAGTGCACACTTAGCCACTTTTCTTTGTGTCTTCTTGAATGGGCCTACTTGAAGTTACATTGAATTAAGCAGCGTCCTTGCGCTTGTCTATTCATACTATGTTATGCCTTCTACTTGTTAGTATGTACATAAATTATGAAATAAAATTAATTAATAAACTGGTCAGTATTTTATCACCGACCTTCGAAAGTACGTTAGCCGTTGATAGTCGTCAGCAACTGGGTTGTTGAAAAATGCCAATCGTTAATGCCATATAAAATTTAACACTAAATGTGATGGTATTATAACCCTTTAGACAAGCACAATAAAGGTTATAAAGCAAAAACACTGTAACCCATGTTACAGTATTTCGGCTTGACACGATGAGAGCTTCTCTCATTCAAATGTAGCGTTAACTCTACCAAATAGTTAAAAATGTCATAATGGACACTTTGAGTAATGATTATTGTATCAACAAATTTAATTAGTAAATTGTCTCTTTTCAGAAGAAGAAATGACTAAAGGCAAGGCTATCAGCAAAGTGCGTGCAGAAGGGAAATTACTGCACTTCGACCATCTCATATTTTGGGTGGCAAACGCCAAAACGGTATGTGGAAAATACGTTTTTTTATTGATCTTTATCTTAATATTTCATTTTTGTAATAATCATATTTCTTAATAATATTTCATTTCAATTCGGCTTCAAACCCTAGACTATGATGAAACCGAACAGTTCCTGCTCCCCGCATCTTAATTTCTCTCTCACTCTTTCATCGTACAGTTAAGATGCCCACTTAACCTCATCTACATTCTTACACACTCACTCACACCCGCACTTACACTCCCACTCACCCACAACACCTACCTACCGTCAGTCATATAATGTGTTGTCTATCAAATCAAATAGTTGTTGGTCTAAATTTAACCATTTTTATTGTTTTTTTTGTTATGTTATCTCTATTTCTGTGTTTTCTTTATTTTTCTGAAAATTAGATCCTAGCTTCTCTATACCTGAACCATAATACATGTACGTAGTTATCTAAAACCGGAGTAGCGGGGGCATTGGTGACCTGTAAAACGGGTTTTTTACAAAAAACCTATCTCAGGCTCCAGTCCCTCACATAATGGTTCTAATATTATGTTACATTTGTATTGTACTCACTTATTGTATCACCTTTATGTGAGAGCGAAATAAATGACTTCTTATCTTCTTATCTTATCTTATTTCATTTATTTATTCACCCTTTGTTACATAACGCAACCTAGGTAAGTCAAACATTTACAATAAATATTCCTTAACATAATGTAACTTATCTACAATAACATCATTTAGCGATTCTATTCATTTTGGAAAAATAATAATAAAAATAAAAATAAAATATTAAATTAATTAAATTAAAATAAAAAACCTTTTCATATAAAAATAAAATCAAACTTTTCAAAATTCATTCTGTCAATTCTAAAATAAAATAATAAATAATAAATTAATAAAAAAATAAAAAATAGATAACAATTTTTCAAAATTCATTAGGTATGACAGTTCTAAAATTCTAAGATAAAAATACAAAAATTACATTAAAATATCACAGAAACGAGCTCTCCATGAATTGGGATAAAATAGGTGTCTTTCAAGGAAATGCTTAATTTTATGCTTAAATTCTATAAAAGGCAAATCGACTATAATAGCAGGTAACTTATTAAATAACTTAATTTTCAAGTGTAAACCAAGGTTACGAACTTTTTGTAATCTCACTCTAGGTATACATAGTTTTTCTTTGTTTCTGGTATTATAATGGTGAACATCCTTCGTTTTTAGCAGTTTATCCCTCTGACTATAAATCTCCAACAGTGATCTGTATATAAATAAATTGTTAACAGTCATTATCCGATTCCTTGCAAAGTGCGCTCGTGCCGATGCAAGTCGCTGCAAACCGTCGATTATTCTTATCGATCTTTTTTGGCAAACAAGAACACGCTTTGCTCCTTGCACACTACCCCACACTGTTATTGCGTAATTAATTAATGAGTGACAGTATGCATAGTATATAGATATCAGGGTTTATTTGTCAACCAAAGGTTTTAGTTTAAAGAGAGCGTAATTAGCGCTAGACAGTTTTTTACATAAGTTATCTATATGTTTCTCAAAACTCAGCGTTGAATCCAGCCTACAACCCAAAAAAAACCGTTTCCTCACTTTCTTCACTAGCTTTTAGTTTACATTTGTAATTTAATGTAGTGCTTTTAGATTCATTTATTATTATACCATTAGTCTCGAACCAACACTTAATCCTACCGAAAACATAATTTCTTTTATCCCCTAAACTCTGCTCTGTCCTATCCTCAATTACTATGTGTGTGTCATCAGCAAACAAAGTGACTAATGCCCATTCTGGTAAACAATTTTCCAAATCATTTACATAGATTAAAAATAATAAAGGACTTAATATGGATCCCTGTGGAACGCCTATATTACAAGTTTCTTTTTTTGATCTCGTTTTATTTACTGAAACAATCTGTTGTCTATTGCGTAGGTAAGATTTCAGTATGCTGTATTCTTTCCCTTCGAACCCATAGTATCTAAGTTTGTGCAACAGTATATCGTGTCGTAAGCAATCGAAAGCCTTGGAAAGGTCGCAGAAAATGAAATTACTTATATAAGAGAGCGAGAGAGAGAGAGACAGCGGTATAGTTTCCATAGACTCAGGGATACCACACGAATGTTAACAACCACTGCAACTAAATAAAAAACAATAAAAATCCCGCTCTCCAAAACATTTAAACGTTTATGATTTTAAATCAACACAAACTGTAAACTAGAAAGAGACCTCAGAGAGAACTTAATAGAGACATACTTACTCAAAAGTTTAAACATTTCTGTTTCAGGCGGCCAGCTATTTCGTTTCACGTTTTGGATTCAAACCGCTTGCTATTCGAGAACCAACTGAGAGTAGACCGGTGCTGTCTCAAGTTGTAAGACTCAATAAGGTAAAAAGTCTCTTTAACACGAGTTTATTGGCCAAAGTATTATACTTAAAAGGTGGAAAGTTTAGGATTTTCCATTCCTACCCCTTCCCTCTCTTCAAGGCACATCACTCGGCCTGCAGAGCAGTATAAACATGCTTGGTATGGAGATTCGCTGCGATCTGAACCAGAGGGACTATATTGAAACCGTGATAAAAACTGCGTCACGTAAACTCACGGATCAGTTGTGCCTTTTGTACAAGACACAGGTGCGATCTTGCGTGGAATATTGCTCGCACCTCTGGGACGGTTCCGCAAAGTACCTTCTCGATGCCTTGGACAGATTGCAGCGGCGCGCTATACGCATTATCGGCAGTGCAGAGGTCACTAATGCTCTCGAGCCCCTGCAATTGCGTAGAGATATAGCGTCACTCAGCGTCTTCTACCGCTTATACCACGGCGAGTGCTCTGAAGAGCTTTTTGACCTCATCCCACCTTCTCCCTTTCTCCATAGGAGTACGCGTGCTGCTCTCCGGAGTCACCGCTGTACTGTCTCGAACATTCCATCGCGCACATAGAAATTTGGTGACTCGTTTTTCTGTCGCACTTCCAAAAGATGGAATAGTCTACCAGCGCACGTTTTCCCTCCTTCCTATGACATGGGGTCCTTCAAACGAGGCGTGAAGAGGCACCTTGTGGGCCGGCAGGGTGAGGGTGACTGATGCTGCGTTGTTTTCTCGCTGCACCAGTTGTCCTTACGTCTGGACTCCATTTCCACTTAACATCAGGTGGAGTGGAGTCATTTGCTGAGCTATGTATAAAAAAAATAAAAAAAATAAATTAAGCTACATAAGGTATAGCCTATATATTGTCTCGTTGCTGGGCAGAGGCTTCAATTATTGAAATCAAGTTTTTGTTTTGTCACACGCTTGCCAGGTGATCACAAACCCAGGCTATGCATTGAAAAATCCGATACACACTTTGCCCGACCAGTGAATAAACCCTAGGTTCTCCAGATATCAGGGTCAACGTTTTGCTACTTGGCCAACGAAGCGTCAGTAGACGAAGTATTAATCTTAAAAGTTTGTTAGTATATATAATAAGTTTGAAATATTACGAACCATATTATTTACTTCTAGATAACGATAGCCTTCGAATCGCCTACAACCACTGCTGGAACCATCCCCAAACATTTATCGGCTCATGGAGACTTTGTGAAGGACGTGGCATTCGAGGTCAAGGACTTGGATGAGCTGGTCCGAAGGGCGAAGGGAGGGGGCGCTGAGCTGGTGCAAGACGTCACTGAAGAGAAGGACAGCGATGGATCTGTCAGATACGCTATTGTAAAGACGGTTAGTGTGGACAAAAATAGCTATTTCTAGCGCCGCAGCTAGGATTGATCATTTCTTAGGTTATATAGAAGTTTTTTTGCTTAGAAGTATATTATGTGTGAAAATATTCCTAATAATAAGCATTCTTATTTTGTTTGTTAATTTGCAGTATGGTGAAAATACACACACCCTTATAGACAGGTCAAAATACAGCGGGGTCTTCTGGCCAGGGTACACACCAGTCGAAGATGATGATCCACTCAATGAAATATTGTGAGTTATAAAATTTATCTCGTCATAATTTTGCCTTTGTTATAGTATCATTGGTATCTGTATTTGTTTAACATTGATGGCAGTCATTCTGATCCTTTAAAATTATCATCGTCATCACGTACGTTCAATTCCCAGTAGGCTTAGCCAAAGTAAAGGTCAATCTTATGTCAATCCCATACGTTTTATTCTTTTCAAACTTCGCTATCGTTTTCTTAATGTTACTTTGGCTACCGCTACGGTCAGGAAAAGTGTGTTTAGATTTATTTAAGTCATAACTTGGGTATATGTTCCATCATCAATACACTTGGCTAACATGCCTATTAATTGTTGCGTTGACCTTATTTCAATTATGGACATCCTTTAAGTCCAATTACTGATGGTCCTCGAGCAATCATTGAGTGCTATTGTTTATGTAAGATTAAGTGGAGAGATTGGCCTATAGCCCACCACGGTGGCCTGATGCGGGTTTGTTGGTCAGCTTTTACTAAAAATATACGATGATGCAAGCTTGAAGTACCTTTTCATGCACGGAGGCGATAACGACTGACATATTAAAATACCTGGAACAAACGACGATGAGCGACGGCGAGATATAATTGTACATTGATAATAGTGTATTTATAAATTTCGCAGGCCGAGCACAAACCTCATGTTCATTGACCATGTGGAAGGTAACATGGCGGATGGAACCTTGGAAGACTCGGCCTCTTGGTATGAGAAGAATCTAAATATGCGCAGGTAACTTACGTTAAGTTTTAATAATTAAAATCTAATTAGAATATATCATTAAAATAGTACGGTTTTTGGGTCATTCTTCAGAAGGGACTTTTTGTGTCACTTGTGAAAATTAATTTCAAAATAATTCATAAAAAATAATTAGTACATTAAAGACAAGAAGCCGTAAAGATCATCAAAAATATAATTTTTAAAACATTTAAATTAGTAAATAAAACACATAACTTATGTTATGAAACATTACTGACCATCTATCTATAAAAATAAAAACAAAATACTGTACGTTGGTGAGCGCGTCACTTGAAAACGGCTGAACGGATTTAGATGAAATTTTGCTCATAGACATACATGACCCGGACTAGGGCATAAAATAATAAACTTTTTATTCCGGTGACAGGTTCTTGTGTGTGTTCGAAGTCACGGGTAACAGACGAAACAGCTAGATATTAATAAAGCTGTGTCTTGTTATTTTAGATTTTGGTGCGTTGACTACAATCATGACCTGGTCCCGTATTCCTGCATAAATTCGGCTTCGGTGATCAATCAAAACGAAAACGTCCTCGTAAGTACCTACCACTGGAATTTGCCTTGTTTTATTTTATTTTAATTTATTTACTTCATAACAATATTTTTGTAGAAGGATAAATGCATGTTTTTGTTGGTTATATGGTCTTTTTTCTCTCGTGCTATTCTGATACTGTCATTTAGGTTCTTGTTTTCTTTTGTTATTACTTTACTTTGTAATTAGTTTTATTGCCATTGTAATTAGAAGTACTTTTTCCTAGAAGCCTATATTGTCCTGATTTAAGTCAACTTACTGTAAAGATCTATTGGTAATCTCTAGCTCTCATTAAACGAGGCAGCCAAGGGCTTACGGCCAACCAGCAAAGCTTCGGAGTTCGTGAAAGCTCAAGGGGCAGCTGGCGTTGAGCACGTGGCCTTATACACCGATGACATTGTTGTTACCGTGAGTACAGGAACTTCTACTATTTATGTTATTTCCTTTATTGTACATACAGTCACGAGCTTTCAACGAGTTTTCAGCAGTTCACGAGCTTTTCAGAGGAGCTCGGTGGTGCAGTGGTTAACGCGCCCGGTCTGCGAGTGCTGAGGTTAGGGGTTATGAGGACTAAAAATGTCTCATCTCGAGCTCCTCCATGCTTCGGAAGGCACGTAAAGCCGATGGTCCCGGTTGCATTAGCAGTAGTTAACAACCACCAACCCTCACTGGGCCCGCGTGGTGGATTATAGGCCTTTCTCCGGTTCTCCATATCCATCCATAGGGAGAATCGTGCCCCAGCAGTGGGGACATAAAATGAGCTGATGATGAGCTTTCAGCTCCTACTGGAACTAATGTTACTACATTGTGGTAGTGAACTGTAGGTACGTGTCCACGGAGCGTGTCGCTTGAGAAGACACTAGTCTTAAGAGCTCCGGATGAAGAATGCGCTTCGGCGCATCCTGATCTGGCGTTATGACTCAACGTTGATGGTCTCTTGTGCAAGTTAGTTTGCTTGCGCAACATTGTCTGACACCTTTGTGACCTAACGGTTGGTAGGGGAGGGGGTGCCCGTATAAACTTTAAAGCCGTGTAAGCAATGTGATTCTTAATACAATGGAATAAGAGTCAAAGTGTTTACAAGTTTATGCTTGTAACGGTACAGTCAGCAGACGCTAACCACTATAGTATCATGTCATTATAACTTTACTAGAAAATAAAAAGCGCCAGTTAAATTATAGTACTCGTGGCTACTCTCATGTAGCAATTGTAAGCTGCTTTGCGAAAATCCTCGCTCCACCTAGGTTTCACCCCAACAAGTGCGCATTTCTCACGCGAAGTATCATTTTCCACAGATGCGCAATTTGAAAGCCCGCGGTGCGGAGATAGTAGCGTTTCCTCCGAAATACTATGACGTCATCAAGGAAAAGCTTAGCGATTCATCTCTGAAGGTGGAAGAGAGTATAGAAGCTATGAAGGAGTTCAGCATTCTCATTGACTTCGACGAAAGAGGTTACATGCTGCAAGCGTTTACCAAGCACTTGCAAGCGAGACCCACGGTTTTCATAGAGGTTATACAACGGAGGAACCACAGAGTAAGCAGGTTTTTATTGTTATGATGACCAAAGATATTATTGTATTTATAATTTTCATTGATTGTTACTATACTAACTTAAATGCGTAAGTTTTAGAAAAAGTATTGACATTGAGTGATAATCTTATCAAGAACCATGTATTCTTTGGTCCCTGTAGATTGATGCTATAAAATAACAGAGTGATTTTTTGGAATTTTCGTCATGTTGATTTTCGGACGTAGCAAGATACTTGCTCAGATATAAAATCTCATTGCTTCAAAAGAACTTGAGAAAGATCAAATACGAAATATGTAAAGAAGTTAACTTTTTGTTTAATTTAGATTATTTTAATACTTATTTACTCCTATTTTTGTAATAGTTATTCACTACCTAATTACTTTCATCTGCAGGGTTTCGGCGCTATGAACTACAAATGGGTGTTTGAAGCAATTGAGTTATCATCCGAAAATAATGTGAAGAAAGAAAATGACGGCGACACGGCATAATATGTAAAATTAACGATTTTTACTCCTGTTTGTGCTTTAATAACCAATTTTGATTTGTTAAACATCATCATCTTCTCCAAACTATATTGGATATAGGCCTTTCCAACTGCCCGCCACTGACAATACTTAAGTAAGTATTATTATTTACACTAAAGAATAAGTATTCTTTAGTGTAAATAAGAAAAAAAACAACCGCTTCCATTAATAAAATAATTTCTTTTATTCATTTATTTTTACAAATTTTATTTACGCAAGATCGCAGGTTGCAGGTATATCATTACATTACGGAGTATTTAATTCATTTGCACCTATTTAGATTGTATAGTTCTATTTGTCAAAGGTAAGGCACCTCCATGGAAGCTTTTATTTTAATAGATAATCTCTGTGCAATGGTCGATATATACACAGGCATGTATTTGTAAAATGTCATTTAACCCTTAATAAGCCATAGGACTATTATTTCCCACCTCAGAGTTGCCCACAAATCTATTTTTCTTTTTTTTGCTTTTACACATACAATGAGTTGCCCACAAATCTATTTTTTTTTGTTTTACACATACAATAAAATAAATTGAACGCATGTTAAGATCGACATTTTTTTTAGTCTTTTTCTGGCAACACTTCTTTCTAAACCTCATCTGCCGATGTCAATAGTCATTCAAAGTGAAAAGGTTAGTTTAACGTCCATTTTTTTCCGAAATTGGATATAGTTTTTGAAACTACGCCCAGAAAAGTTCCTGTAAGGATGCAATTGTTTTTATTTCGTAAATTAGAACATGTATTTTATCCATTACTAACAAAATAACGTACGAAAGCTGTTACGTTGGTATTTTTTTCTCATTCGAAAATAGTGGGAAATTATTAACATAAAGCCGTGTATGAAATATTCAAGTGGGAAATTGTTTCCCTATAACCCTTAAGGAATTCATCTTTATTTTTTATTTTAGTCCTTTTAATTTTTTTATTTCTTTAATCGACGAGTAAAGACGCAGACAAAAGCTAGTCAAGTGGGACCCACATGTATGTTCATGGATATAGGGAAATAATTTCCCACAAAATATAACTTTTACTGGTTATAGGGAAATAATTTCCCACTGCAAAAAAAAACTACTTGCCACCTACTAATTTCTTTTTTAGTATTCAAGTCTTTAATTTCAATATAACCCCGTACCGATATATTAAAATGAACTTGTTTGAAGCTATGGCCGATTAAGGGTTAACACGTAACACGGTATCAAACAATTCAATTATATAAAAAAACAGCATAATTTTTATATAAACACATAACTACAGAAAATTAAGGACTTTTTTCCAATTTTAAATGATTATTTAAATTTTAAGTATTGAAAATGTTTTTTATTTATTTATGCGTATGTTACATTATGTGCTAGTTCGACCATAGGTAAAATCCATTATCATTTATCTAACAAAAGTTTGTAACACCTAATATCAGATAGAAAGGGACTAGTTGCGTATTCAAATGGATTTTACATTTAGAAATTATCATATAACTTCCGCTTATCATATATATATAAACAGGTAACAACCTAACACTAACTATATGTACAAAATAGCCATTTACATAAGGAATAAGAATACAGGAAATGCATGCACAATTCATAATCAACAATAAACTGATTGCAATAAGTATATTTAGAAATTAAGACAGATTGTTATTAATATATTTACATTAAAATAATTTGGTGTAACTGCACGCTTTACCAATAATAATAAATAATTTCTCATAAGCGTAAATTTTTATGAGATGATTATTTTCTCCTTGAATAGAGCGTACAAAAGAAATTAAGAAAAATGATTATTCGTTGCTTTTTACAAATCAAAATGAGGAGAGTAAAACTGAAGAATTAAATGTATTTTACATTATGAACAATTATGTTTTGACAAATCATAATAGAATGGCGACTGGATACTTGCTCTAAGAAGATCTTATTTCGGCAAAGCTTACTGGTAGTTAATTTAAACATTCTTTAAAGCTGGAAAAACTTTATCTAAAATGTTTACCTACCATTTTTAAATTGAATAATAAAATATATTTTTTACAATTCTCTTTTACATTTTAGTAGTAATCTATGACGGGTAGAAATGTCCAGTCTCCTTATTTATCTATTTTTTTACAACATAAAACTGGATAAATTCTTTTTTGCTGTAAATTTTAAATTTGAAAAATTCGATTTTTTGAACTTGTTACGTTACCTCCAATTAAAAAAAAAAACACGCAACCAAGTCATAATTACAACTACATTAACGAAATTGGGGATACATTTACAAAGATTTACAATAAAGGAACACAAAGCGCTTATAAATATAATAAAAATTAATTATACAAAAATGGTAATTTGGTATATACCTACGGGCTGCTACGTGAAATGAACAAAAAATTAAATAAAATGTTTGAGATCAATTAAAGATTCACATTTTGGACCTTAACACCGTATTAATAAAGAACAATTATGTAGATTCTAAGTTAAAATCATCAAGAACGGTGAACGGTCCTCAGTCGGTTTACGGGATTCTACCCTTTTATTAATTTGACAAATATTAATTTACGATATGATTTGCGACAACCGACTGCAACTAAATAGCAAAAAAAACATTATTTTTTGATTTGCTTCTGTTTTACATACAATAGTTAAGACTACAAACCAAACCAACGACATGAGTACCAAAAACATGTAGAACGTATATAGAAAATGAACCAACCGAAACTAATCAGTGGCATAATTATTATAAAATCACCTTTTGTTTTATTTTTCTTTTTTTTTGTTACATAAAAGCGACGTAAAAGTGACATTTGTAATTTTTTTATGATGTTGTAAGAGATGAGCGTCTTGATCAAGTGACTGTAGAGACAAACAAGATTTACCGGATAACAAGATCTCAGTAAAATTTTGTCATAATTTACCATAAAAAAAACAATCAGTCGGTCGTCGCACGACGCTCCAGATCTTCGTTAGCCCCCACTCCACGTCGCAGCCCGCCAAAATTCCACACTCACTTATCAACCGTATGCTAAACGTAATAATGGTGAAATTTGTACCTCTCAACTACTCCTAGTTACCGCACTGGGCGTATAGTCCTTGCTCAATTTAGTTGTTCACACTAATACATATGTGAAATAATCGTTACAACTTGTTTTGACTGGCAGCTATCATCACAAATGTGTAGAATCAAGCGTTCCATTTTGACATACAGATCTTCTTTGAAAAAACGCTTTCGCAATTTAAAAAATATGTTCGAAATTTGAAAATTGACAGCAAGGTAAGCGTAAACACGCTCTATTTGACATCGAAGGAGGTCCCCTACTATGGTAAGGTGGCGTGAGTTCTATCGCTGTATATCACAGAGCTGCTGGGAGGGCGGCACGTCGATGAGTTGCGCCCTCTCTATGGCGACAAGACAGCCACCGGGGGTCACCAGTAGTGGTGCTGAGGGCGTTCCCACCCACACTTTCTTTACATCTTCAGAGTTCTGCGCAAGTGGCGTCATATAACCGCCTCTGTAATTGAAAAGAAATGTAAATTAGTAAAATAAATAACCTCCCAAAAAAGATCGAATAAATACTTCGACTTTTATATATAGGGTCTAACAATATCAATAAGCGAACGTTTAAGGGGAGCATCTATACATCACACTGAGCATGCTCACCAAATTTGGTCCAAAACTACAGGCTCGTTACCGAGTTATTCAACAATATATTACCTTAATTCACCAAAAAATACACCCTTTCCAAACCCTTCCAGCTGCACTACACGCACACAAAGATAGCCGAACATGCCAAATGTGTGCGTGTATCTGTACACTATCTTTTTATTGACGCTTGCGTGCGTGTTAGTAAAGATACAGCATGTTTCATGATGTGCATTATTTTAATTGATTTAGTTTGTTAGAAAACATAACTTTGAAAAATCACTATAAAAGTGGAGCCCATTTTTTGTCATTGTATTCAGAATAATGTATAGATACCTTAAACGTTCGCTTATTGATTTTGTTAGACCCTGTATATTTAAGTTAGCAAGTGACTACTCTTCGCCTGATGATAAGTGAAACTAGAGTCCAGATGAGAAGACAGCTAGTGAAACAAAATGGTGCCGCAATAGCCCTCCTCGGCTTGCTGACCCGCCAGTTGATTATCATACCTTACTTTAAATCACGTTTCTCTAAAGTCTTTTGTAGCACAAACCTCAGCTCCCTATCAGCATGGAGCAACGCTGCTGCTGTCTGCTTTCAGCAACCGCACAACCACACATAAAGATAAGGATACTATTTAGGCACAAACCTAAGCTTCCCATCAGCGTTGAGCAACGCGCCTGCTTTCAGCAAACGCACAGCCACAGTAACGAAGAAGAGCAGAATGATCACCGCGCACACCGGCACGGCGATTGTGAACACTTTAGACGACTAATATAGGCACAAACCTCAGCTTCCTATCAGCGTGGAGCAACGCGTCTGCCTTCAGCAGTCGCACAGCCACAGCCACGAGCAGGAACAGAATGAGCGCCCCGCACACTGGCACGGCGATGGTGGCTGCTTTGAACCACACCTCACTGTTGTAGCCGCCGCGTTCGCTGGCCACAGAGTTTGAATCTGAAATTGAAAGCAAACATCGTCTGTTAGCACTAAGTTAGTATATATGAAAAAGTACGGAGGCGTAGGTACAGTCTGTATTGAAGGTGTATATTAAATTGAAGGTGTTCAGGCATTTGACCATTTTATATTAAATAAAAATATCGTATCCGTTTGTTCAAACTTGTATTTTTTTAAATGTATCCTATATTATGTCCCACGGCTGGGCATAACATCCCCTCTACATCTACCTCATCAGGCCAAAGCGGAGATGGCTGGATGACTGGACCAATTTTTCGGCGGGGTGTATTAGGACTCTTTCTAACTCCCGAAAAAATCGTCAATTATTTTCCTCGACTGCACAAAGTTGTCTGGCGCGATCGTAACAAAATTCGCTAGCCGCTGCTTCTCGAGAAATAGCTATCTAAAGTATTCCATGCAGTAACAAGAACATAGTCATACACAGCACCTCCCACGCTCACCAATCACATCATACTCAGACGGTAGCATGATATGATACTACTATGTAATTGTCCAAACAACATAACGAATTGCCAACCAAGCTGCGTTCGCAGAAGGCCTATATACCAGGAATACCAGGAACGCAGCATGCAGTAGATAATGCGTTATAATATTGATTCAGTATAAACAGACAGTCATGTATAGATTATGTAGACCACAATAGAATATAAATAGCGATTTAATAACGTTTTAGGCTGCGAACAACACAACAACCTTTTTTATGTAATGGAACCCCACAGCAGACATGACATTATGCATAGGTGTGGAAGAAGTCGGTTGCAACTATGTGCAAAAATCAGGGTGGGGTTGCAAAATAAGATGCAAAATTATCTCGACCTCCGTACTTCGATGGTACATTGAGCCGCTGTTGGTTCCTTTTTCAGTGATGATATAAATCTATGAAAAGTGACGACTGCCGAACAGTCACATCCTAACTGTGAACCATATGGTCGCGAAATCGAAACTTTCAAAGTGATGAGCATATTATGTTTTTTTTTTAACTCAGTGGTTTAAGTAAGTATTATAATAAAAGTACATGTTTATCAGTTATCTAGTAAGCAGTCATAGTGCAGTATCTGATAAGCTTGAGACTGTATACGAAAACAAAGGAATAAGAAAAATGTGATGGGCAATTATTTTTATACTATGAAAAAATAAAAGGTATTTCACCGAAATCACGTAAAACAATATCAGTTTGATTTGCATTGTGTTAAGTGAGCCATTATAAAATTGCCCACAGCTGTTCTCAAAAAGCTACATGGGCAAATTCTAATACAAAGAAAGTGCTTATTCTATACTGTAGCTTCGTGCGCGTGAATCTGATAAACAGAGCGCATCGTCCATTAAATACTACTCGGCTTCGTTTAATTATTTTCTAGAAATTAGAACTGTAATGAAAGTTGGAAACAAATTGCTTACTTAAGAGCTTCGAAGTGAATCAGCTAAAATAAGGTTATTTTGCACATACATACCTCACTCATCGAGAGGTACGCAGCTCGAAACGAGTTCCAGCTATTTATACCCAACGATTAAGAGAGATTCTCATTACTTACAAAAATATGGCTTACACAACTCACGATAAAGATCAGTTCGGCTTGTACAGACTCGCAGTTAATTCGAACAAAGGGATAGTATGGGATAATGCTAAAACAATTGCGCATCGGTATGTAAATAAACAGTCTAGGGCCGCGGGCTAAATCCATTACGCGAAGTTATGAGAATAACTGTATCGGTAATAGGCTATTTCCGTTACTATCAAGGATTATTAGTAGAAGTATTTACTTGGAGAATTTAATACACAAAATTTTGATCTGATATACCTACCTAAGGTCGAACGGAGGTGGAAGCGCACTTCACCCGGAATCGTCAATTACTGAGATCGAAAAATATTACGAATGAATTATACAAATAAAAATATCTATGCCTCCAAGAAATAATTTAAAAATTATATGAAGTATCTGAGAACTTAGCGTATTAATTTATCTGTGCTACTAACATCCATTACCAAACTTTTTTCTTACAAAAACAAATGAAAATTCAATAGTTTTTTTCTAAAAAAGCTTATCTCTCTCAATAAAATTATTAATTGAATTAACTCTCAGGGTACTTGTTGTACTAATTTATCTGTGCTAACAAAATTCATGACAAATCTTTTGAACAAAAGCCAATTTTTATTTTTTAATAACACCTCTTTTTTCTGGAATTATTGCGACATACTTTTTTGTCACAATACAGAACAAAGTATGTACCTTATATCAAAATAAGTACGCACTAATTTCCTGTAACGTCTTTAATAATGGTGCAACCACAATCTATGACTCATTGTTTACATTAGATAGTGAAATTAAACACGGCGTCGAAACGCCTCGAGTTTATTGAAATACCATCGATTAATAACATCGTGTATGCTATCGATTCGCGTGTTGGTTTGCTCCCTTGGCCCTGAAATTGATTTACTTATTTGTTTATACTTGTCCTGTTAACTGGGTCGATTTGTTATGTTACAACCTACATTTGGTTTGTGGCTACTTGTACATGATAATATGTATTCTATAACGAAGAAGCGCTTGGCCTTTATTAAACAAGATAGTAAGTGGTCATAGCGCAAAGATGGAATCGCTCTTTACCCGAAATCCTCAACCATACCAACCATTTGAGTGCATTTCTACTATATTCATAATTTCTTATTATTTGATTACCTATGTCTTTTCTATTATAAATAATATATAATATAATGTACAGACATCATCATCATCATCATCATCATCATCATCAGCCTACACACGCCCACTGCTGGACATAGGCCTCTCCAAGTGCACGCCACCGAGCACGATCCGCATAATTATGTACAAACATATCATAATTTAACTAATAATTGCGTTATTATTTTTTTGACAATTGTATCTAAATTCGTGAACAATTTCATTTTACAATTCAAAAATAAAGATTTTATTTGGTGTAAATATGAGATTAAACGAAAAGTTATATTATAATACAACTTCATTGGAATAAATAAACAACCAGTATAGTTCACCAATGGCATTCAACGTCAAAACACGGAGTATTAAACTTGGTGTCTATTACCATTGACATAAAGATCAAAACAGATGTTATAAATTAACCATGATTAACGTGCAAATTGTATACGATTCATAAACGATTTATCCTCTAACATTCAATTACTTGGCAACTTCAGTTCAACGCTAGTGAATACAAAATGTACGTTTGGTTCGTTAAGGCCCAAGTGTTTAATGTATGTTGTCAGGAAAAATACACCTTTACAAGGAACTGTCAGGAGTATAAATATGTAACTAAATGGACAAGTTGTCCTCAATCATGTTTTCGCTTCAATTTGTCACATATTTATGACATTAGAATTGCAAGAGGCGAGAGTACTTTATTTTTGATGAAGATTAAACCTACTTTCTAGTTGTGATTGGTGATGAGGCGGATAGTAGACAGTGGGCTGTCCTCTTGGTTGCACAATGCACATGTCTCCGAGGCAGCACAAGATTTCTTCTGTGACAGAAGTAGCGAGTGGTGCACCGATGGCGTGAGGCCTCTGTATTGTTATCTATTCTGTGCCTCTGGAGACTATTCTGATAACAAGACAACGCCTCTTTGACGCGAAGATTGAACCTACATATATTCCCAATTGTAATGTTGAGCCGGACAATTCACAGTGGGTTGTCTTTGTGGTTGCACATGCACTTGTCTCGGAAGCTGCCCAGAAGTAGCGAGTGGTCAACTGCTGGCGGGGGACCTCCGTAGACCGGAGAGTTCTAGCAACGAGACCATGCCTGTTTGACGTGATGATCAAACCTACCTATATCCCCATTTGTGATGTTGAGCCGGACAGTAGACAGCGGGCTGTCCTCGTGGTTGCACATGTCTCGAAAACAGCACAGTAACAGTGAGTGGTCTACTGCGGGCGGGGGGCCTCCGGAGACCGGAGAGTTCTGGCAGCGGGACAACGCCTCCTTTTCCCTGGAAATGAATAGGATTTATTTTTAATTACATATTATTTTTATTAAATAGTTGCATGACATGTAGACAGATGAGATTGACGGCGTAACTTTTACAAGTTAAGCAACTTTTTTTGCAAAATTAGAAGTATTGCTACAGATCTTCAAGGAATTAAAATTTTCTTTGTAGCGTCTCTTAATGTGTCCTTTTTAGACTAACTGCATATTGATTTGATTTTAGATTTTGTGACTTTATAGGTACAAGCTTTAAGTTAATATAACTATAATAATAATATTACATTACTTCCCAATTTCCCGATGTAAGGGTTAGGATGTATGAATTTGAAGTTGGTCATGTCATGTTTCCTAACTTGACGTCTTTAACACTTACGAGGTAGTCCTCGTAAGTGTTAAACACGTCCAAGACCTCTATTATATACTATAGGTAATGTCCTTGTACCGTATAGTATTTTTTTCATGAATTTAATTATGTGTACTTTCCTACTGCGGTATTTATAAAAAACTTGTTGACCTCGATTTAAACGATTTACGTTGTGCCACACCGGCAGCGCGGCGGTGCAGAGAATAAAAACATCTATATTTGCCCCTACCTTTGGCAGATAAAAATTAACTTTAAAGCCTGGCTTATTTTTTTATATTTTGCGGGTAAGCACAGTGCCTTGATCTCACCTGATGTTAAGTGATGATAAGGCCAATGATGGAAGCGCACTTCACCCGGGATCCTCAATTACTGAGGCACTGGCTATCTTATCTCTAGCTGCCGGAATACATCAATGCTACAAACATTAATGTTATGGCGACATAACAACATAACATTTAGATAAGATGGTGGTAGCTAGCCAGGCGGACAAACAGGCCCTGCCACCAACCAAACCGAGTACACAAACATCCCCCAAAAACCCCCCGCTGGGAATAACACCCGGGACCTCTGGGTCTCAACCGGTGGTCTTAACCACTAGACCACAGAGGCGCTTCCACCATAACTCACTCAATATGATTAGCACTGAGCGTATAAAAATATCGTAGCATTTCTGTCTATTGTTTGAAGATGATAATAGAAATAGTGATATAGTTTTTATACATAATGATTGTTTTAAATATAATGAGAGCGTCAACCGCGATTAGTAAGATTTACTTTAGAAGAGAATACTTTAGTCTTGGTATGATCGATGTAGTCGTTTAATTATATCAATTATATATGTTCTGACTGCGATTTTTCAAGTTATGCAACTTAGCCTATGTCAGCCACGACATAGGCCAGATGGGTGACCAAGCGAAAGAGCTTGGGATATTTTATCTCTAGCTTATCCTCAAGCACGATTAGCCATAAATAAGATTAAAATCCATCAACCCACATTAGGCCAGTAAGGTATCTTATCTTATCTTAGTGGGGCCTGCTGAGGTTTCCCTCTTGCAGTAACACTTAGACCCTTCGGGATCTTTTGTGCAACCCCATCCCTTCACTCTTTTTCCTCTGTAAAGACAGATGCCATAAGTTTGGCAACGTCCTTTAGAGCGAAGAGCCTGAAGTCCTCCGGTTTCGGATAGGCTGACCCCAGGAATCCCATTCTTTTCCTAGCCAGAGAGTGGCAGTCACACAGTAGGTGCTGCAGTGCATCTGTTTCCTCTCCACATGCCCTACACAAGCTATTTGTTGATAGATGCATTCAGTGAGGCATTTGTTTTGTGGCATAGTGCCCTGTCAAGGCACCGATGGTTAATCGGGCCTGCCTTCTACTGCCTCCGCATATGAACTTACTCCGTCCTAAGGCGTTTTCGCCTAGGAAGGATTTGGAGTGTTTCATACCCGGCTGCTCTTTCCATTCGATGCCGTGGCTGTTTTTGATGTAATCTTTTAAGGAGGCCAGCAAGGTAGGTTATGTATTTATGTATAGGTAGCTATCTCCCCATTGTTCATATTTTTTAATAGTAAGGTCGTGGTAAGATTTGCTTAAGACTCTGCTCTGTCTGATGTTAAGCAGATGCGAAGACAGCTGACGGAGCAGGATTGTGCCTCACATAGCGAGGCTTAGAGACAAAAGATGGACGTACATCACAACAATATGGAGAGGACCCCAAGGAAAAAGAAATAGGGGAAGACCCCCTACTTACCTGATGGGAAGACGATAAAAGAAAAATCGCTGACTCAGACTGGAGACGAATAGCACAGGATAGAGAGAAGTGGGCATCCTTGGAGGAGGCCTTTACCCAAGCTTGGGACTATGCTAATTAAGTTCCTTTTGATTTTTACTAATTAATTAAAAGTTAAAAGTCAAACATTATATAACTGGAAAGATAACAAATATTAGGATGTAAGTTGAAATTTTTATTTATAATGTAGGTAGCATGGGAAATAAAGGCTTTTCTAAAAAAAAAAAGAATATTTATCTCCCCATTGTACATATTTTTTTATAGTAAGGTCGTGGTAAGATTTACACATGACTCTGCTCTGCCTCATGATAAACAGAAGCAGAATCCAGATGCGAAGACTGCGGATGGAGGAGGATTGTGCCTTACTATCCGTCCTCACCTTGCCGACCTGCAAGCTGCTTCTTCACATCTCGAGTTGTAGGGAGGAGGAAATACGTGTGTTAGAAAGAATTTCCATTTTTTGGTAGTGCGACAAAAAAATGCTCAATTGGGAAGTCTATAATATAATAGAATATAATTTTATTAAATTTAGAAGAGTATTGTATAATTTAATTAAATAGTAAACAACTCAAAATGTTTCTTAGAAGTAAGGAAGCATTAATATCTAATCTTCAGTCCTGGCGCCCGCGCCGTCGTTGGCTCTGAAACATCTGCTAAATGTCAATATGTCGGATGTCAAAGTGACATACGTCATCCGCATCTGCGTAAGACCGAGTAGGCGTAACTATGTTATACTACTTGATCTAGTTCCTTCTTTTAAACCTAACAAAAACATTATTCTTTGTTAATAGATGATAAATAGAAATGAATAGGGATAAATGTTATTTCCTCAAAAACCCTTTGGGTATCAGTATAGATGTATGGCTTTACTGAGACCTCCCGCGGACTTCTTGAGAGAATTTTAAAAGTGACGTTGCACTGTTTTGTTTCATTTGCCAACACTCATGCACGTTCACGAACGGGTCATAATCCACCATTATTTTACAATCATATTCGAAATACCATAAAAAAGTTGAAAATACAACAAACCACAGACATGACTAATCACTTTCCCGCCAAGAAATCTTTTCCTCCCTTCATTTCTTAATATTTTCGTTTAAGTTTCTTTTTCTGAAAATATCAGACAGATTGTCTGATGTAAAGAGGTCACCACCATGGCCTATTAAAACCTGCACGAAGGGAGTAACTTGCACGTTGACGGCCCTGAGGACTTAGTTATTATGCCTCTATGCACTGTAATTTAACTGGATTGCATACGTTTCAAAGTGGAACATAGCAATGCGGTGCTGGTTGTCGGCAGAAATATGTATCTAGGTATCATTTTTAGATAGATAGCCTTGTGTCTTTTTATTCTTTCTGTAGTTTATTACACTTTCAGATTGGCTCGAATGATCTTGTAGTAATCATTTGTAAGTATACAAGATCGCAAAATATCTATTTTTCGTAGTATTATCTGTCAATTAATGTTTTCCATTTTGTGACAATATATTTTCTATATCGATTTTTCTAAGAATTTATTGCACCAAGAAACACATGCTGTGTTCTTTTCTTATATATTTTTATATAGGTAAATGCCAAGGCAAATGACCAGCAAGTTTCTTTAAGACATTAAATAAAATGGCCATGCCAAATATTTAAGTATCTATCCAGTTGGAATACTAATTTGGACGTCATAATAATCACGTATAATCTTATGGCATCTCACTATCGGTAGGTACTACCAAAAATGTCATCTAACATCTTTAGACTGATAATTGGTTGCACGCAATTAAATTATAAGGTCTATTTTCGCTTACAACCACCAACTGACAATGTTTAAATCAACCTTAATGAAATTTTTTATTCGCAGGAAAATGAGTCCAAAATGATAGACTGCCGGTACGTGCTTAAAGCATTGGACATCGCCAGATTATATGTCCATCGCATACAAATCGAGTGGTCCCACGAATGGTGCTCTCAGTCTCACGCAGTCACAAAATTTACATCAAATTAATAGTTTAACTTTAACTTTACTTGCATACTTATACTTATATTTGAATGATGAATATGCAATGACATTTGCTGGATGCGATTGCCACTGTATCTTATTTATTTACCATATTATTATTTATATGGGAAAGTTTCCGATTACAGAATGATAATAAACATTTTTATTTAGGCAACTGGAACTACATTTATGTAGATTTGTCTGATTTAAAACACATTTCAAATTGTAAAAAAAAGATTTGTAATCATCAAGAATGTTAAAAATTAAAAGAAATAGGTAATATATAATTAAACTAATTTTGATTTTCAATTTAGTACCGTAGCCGTTTCTAGTACGAATTCTTTAAAAATTATGTAAAAGTTCTAGTATTCCAATAATGACAATATTTCAACGTTAAAAACTCGGTAATTCCAACTTACACTTATAATAGGCATTCACATTAATATTATTATTGAGGTTAGGAAGTAAAGTCAAGTTACCTAAATAACTAAATATTGTTATGATAATTATAACGTAATAGTATTTAATAAATTCAAAGTGATAACGTAAATCCGTTTTGTATAAGCACAATGTAAAAAAAGTCAATCGAAGACCTACTTACTATCAAACGTGTAGATAAATAAAATTAAATACATTAAAACTTTGAAAAATTTACAATGAAACCAATAAATATTGCAAATGATTCATTTCACTCGGGATGTTGTTATCGCCTCGAAATTGCGTCAAATGGAGCCTCGAACTTAAGTGCGTCCGATAAGAGCTAGACAGGTTTCTGCCTGTCGTGTACGCAAAGCAGTTCGCCTTTGTTATTCAATTGAGCAAGTCATTGCATGTTTATTGCCACATCTGTTACATTGAGTATAAAGTATATCTCTATTAACTTATTAAACATTTGACAATATTCATTAACACCAGTTTATTTTATGTCCCCCACTGCTGGAGTACGAGCCTTCCCAAAAGGGTGTAAACAGCATAGGGAAAATGGACCATAAATCATTACAAAGGCCCAGGGCGGCTTGGTGGTTGTGTGTCTAAACCAACGGGTTTGTGTGTCTTACGAAGCACTTAGAAGATTATTATTATCTACCTATAGCTCGGGCTCTGTCGGGCCTGGTTTTTGTCTTAAGATAATCGTAAAAACCCAACAATCCCCATTATGCGAATCGTAGTGGGTATTAACCCTGGGGGTAAGGCCTGAGGATTAAGCACGTTTATAAGCTGATAATGATGATACCCAGAATTGTCTACACTCTGGGTATCAATGGGCTGCAGTGACCTTTTGCAATAACTTTGTTTTCCTAATGTTTAACATTTGTACCATTCGAGTTTGATTATGCGTATGTAAATGCAACACTGTGCACGAAAGTCAAGACAAATGAGTGCCACAAATTCAAAACATGACATGCATAAATACTGACACAAGGCAATTTGCTCACAGACGAGTTGCATCAAGATTGGGAGAAGCGTCGATTACTTTTCTTGAATATTTGACTTTTAGTAGGCAAATTGAAATGATTACGCAAACAAACAGGCGTAGTCGTTAGTGGTTCGACCAATAAAACAATTTCGTATTAATCATTTTGATGAGCGCTAGTGTTTTCTCATGGGAATCGTGCGGCCGGGCCGAACGCGCTTCAACTATTTCATCAGAAATTTAAATCTGCTCATCTCCAGAATTTCTTTGTCTTGAAAATTTCAAGTATTCGCTGAATTCGGAGCCTAATGATTTGTCCAACGTTTAACATTCATACGTGTCTGATTTCTTTTGTTGTTGCCTAACATTTTGGAGTTTAAATCATTCGATGAATTTTGGAGTTCAATTGTTTTTCCCATGCTTTCATTCGCTAACCCTCAACCAAGCAAAGCACGCAGTACTTTTTCATTAATTTGTAATTTTATTAGGAGTCAATAAGGTTTCATTTATTGTAGTTTCTTATGCGCTACTGCCTGACGAAAGGTAAAAATATTTTATAGAAACAAATACTTATCTTAAAGGCCAATATAAGTTAGAATAGTTATTAACGGAATGATTATCACATGTTTTATTGTCTTTGAGTTTCCGATATTTGGTCACAGTCACATGCGTCATGATCAGATCACGGACATGATATATTTTACAATCCAGTTAGCAATTGATGATAAAACATTAACAATAAAAAATATGATAACAGACGCATTAGAAAGTTGTATAACAGATAAGAAACGAAATATGTTATCAAGTGTATCATTCAGTTCAGATATCCTTCATGACATTCTATAATCATTAGGCAATTTAGTGACTTAACAATGATAATCAGTAATGTAATCCCCCCTCAAAACACTGCAACCATAGTTCAAGCATGCGGTGGGTCTTTAAGGGATAATTTGGTTTGTATAAAACATTTCAAATAAAATTATTAAGTTTATTTGTTTCTTAATACATATAACATTTAAATGAATCACTTTTTACGAATCTATACTTGCGTTTAATTTTACCCCTTTAATTTTACTATTGCCTATTCAAGGATCCGCGGTCACAGGAATACGTAAAAAGTGTTTCATAGCCATATTATTAAGTTCTCACATGAATTTCATTTTTTAGGTATAATGTTTCTAATGCTAGTGATAATTTTAGTAATTTATCCGATGATATTTATGTGATTTGTTTTTAGAGAGATTGCTGATTGCCTCAAACGGCATTTTTAGCTTCACCGGGCTTGTTTGGGGGCGGCGAGAAACTTGAGGTTCCTCAAGCCGTGTGAAACGAATCACCTTTGGAGGTTTTCTAGAGGGAACGGCCTCACGCACATAAGTTTTTGTCTCCGTGCCCTACTAGATTCTCCGAAAGGTTCGGATCGGATCGGGGAGCGGAACAACCCCAGGGCGTCTCTAAAGGCTCGGACCTCGGCTCGGGTTGACCGGCCGTGGTGGAGGAGAAAAGCGCCCAGGTATGTGTCTGTACCTGGTATAGAGCGCGTGTGAACCGGTTCCTCGTACCTTTGTTCTACGAGTACGGAGTATTGGGCCTAAACTAGTGTGCATGTTTAGTGTATTCTGTAAATGTGTAGTGGCATTTACAGGATCGGGCGGGAGAGTGTTCGCAACTGTTATGGGATCGTCGGGGTCATCTAGGACGTGTTTAGGACGCCTAGATGTGTACCGTCTTGTTAGTGGAAGGCCTCTAACATTATAGTTGGCGGCTGCTACAACAAGCGGGTTAGGGGGGTGGGGGGCGTTATCAAAGTAACGTATGGAAACGTCCTTGAAAAAAATCTTTGATAGTGGGAAGATGAAGATCACGGTTGAGATCTACATTGCGATAATACCATGGGCAACCCGTGGCACCACGCATGACATGGTTTTTGAGGGTTTGTAAGGGATACAGATAGAAGGGCGTGGTATGCGCGAAAACTACGCTAGCATAACTCATGACAGGGTATTTATGTGATTTTTATAAAGTAGAAGAATTTGCTTGCGTACTTGCCCCTCGCTTAGTTCTTTGCCGTGTCTTTTCTTGTTAACGAACCATTGCTGATGGTGTGATGAATTTAATAAAAAGATATATAGGTAATAATATGACCAAAAAAAAACTTTGATTGTTTTCTTTTAAATATCTAATAGTTTTAACGAGTACGTTCATACATTGCGTGCATGCATACATTCTTGCAAATATTTGCCAACAACACATAATCATCAAAACGTAAAAAAAATGGAATTCATGACTTGCTAACTCAATCTCATTTTGACTTACAAATTCTATCTGTGAAATTAAAAAAAAAACTCTAAAGAGTAATTATCTAAACGCGATCAAGACTTTTATACAAGTCTACGCGTTCGTTTCAGTCCATTTAAACTTTAAATACAAAGCGGTCTGTACGATATAAACTCGGCAAGCTCGCCCAATTACTTTTTAATTATTTATCTTGGCTCAGTTATTATTAATTATACCGTCGAAGGCAAGCAGTGGTCGGTAAGGTTTTTATACTCTGAAATTACCTGGTACGTTGTGTAGTTAGTCGTGTGCGAGCAGTATGTTATCTCCGTTAGGGCGTGTGTGGGGAGTTATCTTTTTTAAATCAGATGGATTAAGAAGTTGAACCTTTTTTTGTAGGTTTTAGTTTAGTATAATGTGGGACCTTCAATGCCTTTCTTATATTAGAAATAACAGTATTGTTATTTTTGCTTTTAGAATAATTATGGTAGGATTTAACATTTTCTAGTAAGTGTCAGTATTTCTAGAACTTTCGTCTTTGTTATAATTTAGCGTCAGAGAGACAAAAGCTGTGGATTGATATATCTACCTACTCTTTATCATGTTGTAACAGGCTTTTACAAATGCAGTTACAATTATTGTAACCTGCTGTTGTTTTGAATATAATTTGTCATGTTTTGAAAAAGCTTTTAGTATCTACCACTAATATTTTATGTTATTTTTTTATATTACAAACTGAAACACAGCAATGTAATGCTCCTGCGGAGGCAGAAAAAAGACTTGAATTGAAAAGGACAAAGACACCAAGAATTTTAAACTTGCTTATCTAATCTAACTTGTGTGTATCGAAAAGTTCTTACAGTATTTAGAATGTTTTTTTTCACGCATCAAAAAAGTTTTTTTATTTTCTACAACTTTTCTTCCAATTATTTAGTGTACAACGGAAAAGTTTTCACGGTATTTAATGAATGTTTTTTTTTTCACGCATCGAAAAGTTTTAATTATCATCAACTTTTTTTTAAATAAATTTTAAGTTTCCTTACTGAACGCTCGTTTGCACTGCACCGATAATCTTATTCGCATCGGCCCGGGCCCAGTTCAAACAGGTTGGGAGCGGCGCGCATGCCAGCTTTTATTTGTTTTAAATAATTTTTGCTCGTTTTTGGCAATCTCCCCGGACCATTATCTTGGTAACGATCGCGGTTCGCTTCGTTAAGATCGCTTCACTTCAAATTGAAATGCACGAAGAGAGAGAGAAAGACAAAAAAACCGTACGATATAGTGGTCTTTTATAGTTCCAATTATGAAAGAGGGAATGAACTTCTTGGTAAATAAGTGCTCAACTGCTTATTGCATCCAGTGGTATTAACGTTGTAAATTTTAATTTTGACTCAAAACATAACGCCATTTGAAGTAAACGGTAACGCAAAATAAGATATAGCTTTTAAAATTTTAATACGTGTTAAATAATTAGACCATTTCTTTCCTCCATGGTAGACAAAGAAGTATGTGCCAGAAATATCATCATTTCTATATTATTTTTTGTTTTTGTAAGCTAAATATTCGACTATTGGATTCATATCTCTTAACTAAGTACTTTAATTGCTATCTAAATACTTAAGTAAAATTAATTACTTTATAATTATTATAGTAAACTTTCATATTCAACCCTCTTTCTATTTGCTGTGATGTTATGTTTGATAGGTCTTATTCTAAATTAAGAAATTTGAAACTAGTAACAAATTATCACTTTCACGCCTATAATTTCAGCGCCTACCTACCCATCCCGCTTACAAGAAAGTTGGCAACAGGTGATTAAAATAATTATAATTAATTTTGTATTGTTTATTAAATGAAGTGCGGCTGTCAAAGTGTCCCCGTTCGTTGATAAGGATGGCGAGAGGGCTGCGGGGTCAGAAGCCTAGATAGCGCAGCTGCGAGGTCGCCGACCCCAACTGCCATCATTTAAATCTTGGACGCGATAGACAAAAGCTAAAGCTTGCATTGTCGAGATAAGTTTTACAGTATACCTATTAAAGTTCATATTAACCCTTGCGAAGGTAATGGCAGCTATGTTGCCTCCAAATATTGAATTTTATGCACTCGAAATAAGATTGAAAAGCAATACAACTTTTTGGCCGTTAAAGGAATAGGTCTAGGTTTCTGAATTTAATTGAAAAGAAGCATCTGTGTATCAAACAAAAATAAAAAATATTGAACTTTGACTTTTTTGACTTTTAGATTTTGTATCTACTCGTAATCAAAGGGTGAAAACGGAAAATCATTTAGATGAAACTCAACGAAAACTTAAATACGAATGACGAAATCGCATCTAATCAAGAATTTAAATGTCCGAAGACAAATTGATTGAATATATTTGAAACGGGCCTAAAGATAAATTAGTAAGCGGAGCGACGGCTTCCCAAGCATGATAAGCAGAATTGATGGATGACATTGCGTCTCTAGCCAACAAAAGAATTGATAATTAATTCCACGACGAAAGCTAACAAGAGACACAGGAAACCGACACAGTATGTCACGAAACCAATCAAAAATGTGAGCATACAATAACCGTCAAAGGTGCGTTTGTGTCGTAACAAGGATTGCCGCCATCAAATTTGTGTAAATCTGTATAAACGTCGATAGTGAGCATTAAATAGAAAATTTACGATTTGAAATGCAGTGTTTACATGTTTCTTGAATGCGCTATTTCGTGCCATGTTACGATCTTACGAAATACATCTCCAACGTTACGGGCCTTGTTTGATAATTCATTACATTTTTAATAACATGTAATACAATCGCTCAGGCGTTTAAGGTATACCGTTTGGTCGGTGATACCAAAAGAAGATCTGTATCAGGTATCTTTTGATTGCCATCAACAATCTTACGGCTGATTGGACGCGTAATACAGATGTGGAGATATTTTCGATAGCGTTTAAATTCTTTTTTTAAAATTTCCATCACAAAACATTTTTAAAATTCCAAACTGGTTTAATTAGTAGTTCTCTTGTCTTACAACTATGCTCATCAATCACTTAAAATTGGACACTAATGATATGCTTCAAATAGTGATTACAACTTTGGGTTAATTTATGCATGATTTACGTGTTTGTTTGTTGGCGATAGTTTATGTGTAAATACGATGATGATGATGATATATTTGCCTTTAAGTTAAGTAAAACCAGATAATTTCGTTACATTACAAGATTTTTGTTCTTGTCACAGAATACTGTTCATTAAATATATCATGTAGTATGGAAAGTACTTAACCAATGGACTCAGAGCGGAAATGTGCTGCCTTGGAGAATCACCTGCTATTTATATTGACCATAGAACAGCTGCAGCAATAGACTGCACCATTCGTATCAGTTATCTGTGCAATTATGAAAATTCATTTAGTATAAATGTCATGATCTTCTTATGTCTTTCTGGACACTAGCGACAATACTCACAAACCTGCAGCTTCCTGAAATCAGCGCTACGTCGTCACACATAAGTTTTGAGACTAAACATTTTGAAATTTACTTTTGACAGTTGTTTTAGAATATGCCATAACCATAACATAATAGAATTCCTCTTAGCTCGACGTCCTAGAGATGCTTTATCTAAGTTCATTTGGTAATCCTTTAACAATGAAGGGCAGGGAAGTACTTATACGGGGTCGGTCGTGATAATGTTCATAAGGCTCCCACGACCCGTCCTCACTAAGTGTTGAAATGGAATGTTGAGGTGGTTATTAGACCCTGTATCCACCATGGCGGAGATTAGAGAAGAGAGGCGTTTATTCAAAGTAAAGAGGATAAGGGTGAAAAATATAATCTTTTTATTTGTTTACGCTAGAAGAGATTCACTTCATCTCTGCTCTCCTCCACTTTGGTGGATACTAGTGCTTAATTAAGAAAAACCGTCTTTCTCAATAGAAGGACGGGAGACAGAGAAATCGCACTTATCCCGATCACTATCTCCGCTTTGGTGGATACCTGTGACGGGCCAGGATAAAGTCCCGTCTATATCTTCTAGGTGGAGGAATAGTCAAAGAAATCTCATATGTCCCGAACACCAAAATCTTCAGATTACTCCGCACTTCAGAGCGTAACATTTTTCCTGCCTATCAAAAAAGGCAGAGGACGAAGTACTTACGTCTCAGCCAGATGGTGGAGGCAGCCGTGGCGAGCGTGGTGCGTCCTCCTCGGCGCCAGCTCGCTGTAGCAGCCACCACCGCGGGGCGACCGGCACATGTAGCCAGTGGACACGCATTGCGCCGTGTTGCAGTAACACCTGACGCCGTCCACATCACCATCTGCTTTGGGATCTGGAACAATAACGAAGACTATGTTATTCATGTAAATAACTTGCTTGTGCACCTACAACTTAATAGACAAAGAAAAAATTGTGATAAACAAACACTGTATAATTTTGGTAGACTTTTTAGTCGCTATTATAGAACATTATGTTCTTAAAATTACGGTTATTTAATTTTAACTTTTCGACAGAAATGTATAACATACAGATAACGCTTCAAAGTTTCCTTAATGAGCTAAAGAAAAAGATAAACAAATAAACGGTGCAGAGCAAAATCTGATAAACCTAAAAACATGTTTAAACACAAAACATGTCAGTGTATAAAGTATGCTAATGAAACCAATTAGTTGATTCACTATATGAAAAAGATAACACAAGACTGACAGGGTGGAATAAATAAATGTTGAAAAGTGGAATACAAATAATTTGAACGTTAACATCTCGCGATCGTTGCTAACAGTAAAGGTATTAATAATAAGGGAAACGTGGACAATTCTGTATTTGAACACGATAAGTTAGTACAGGAAATGGCTGTTGCAAATGTAAAATGAAACAGCGTTGAATGTGAATGCAATCACGGTTGTCGACGTTGTGGCGCCCGCTGCTATCGTAAAATTTGATGGCAGTCGATTTACTCAGTCCGAGTTTACTTAACTGCATCGACGTTAACAGTTTTCAGTTCCAACATCAACGCCTACGATATTCGACGCAGTTGAATAACACGATCACAATATTTTGCAAGGAAATCATTGCTAATTACAACACTGTATATACAAAAAGAGCTCGTTGGTGCAGTGGCTGGCACGCTTGGATTGTGACCGCGCAAGTTATGCAAATTTAGCACAGCTAAAAATTCAGATTTTGGTGACCAAATTAAAAATATCTTGAAAATTGTCATGCTGTGAGAAGCCCGTTATACTGGTCCGGGTTTGTTTTCATAATTTAGCAGTTGTTGACATCCATCATCTAGCATAAATATAAAGCTAGCTTGGTAGGTTATGAATTCGTTTCTTTGAAACTTGCATACCTGAATGCCATGAGTCTGATGCTTGCACCTACAGTTTTACAATATTTACAAAGATTTTAAATTTTTATTTTGTTAAATAAATCTAAAAACACAAACTTGTCATATACAGGACGGTGTATTTGATTGTCCACTGCACTGCATTGATTGAATTTATAATGGAACCTCATAAAAAGGAGCTTGTTCAGTGAAAAGCGTACGTCTTCCATAGAAACGACGACAAGCCGATGAACCGGTAAAAATAACACACAGCTGGTTCGTGCCGCGTATCGTGTATGAATAATACGCACGTCATATTCTACGGGCCCCTACATAAATATCTCTCAAACGGCCAGCCTCCGACCGCATTCAATGTAAATGCCCCGGCTCCAGACGATAAAACAAAACAAAATTAATTTCAGAGGGACGCGGCTTTATTTGCTCTCGAGCCTCGAGGAACTTGGGAGGCCCCCCTTGATGTCCGGCATCTTTCGGATATCTTCACAATCCACGGAATCGGGTTCTTTCAATTCAATTTTTTAATGATTAGTGATTCGGCTGACGACGCCAGCGGGACAGTGCTTAAGTATCCAGATAAAAATTTTAGCCATCCAATAGTAATAAGATTTTAAAGGTAATTATCGTTTTTATCGAATCACTCACCAAATAGAATGAATATAAGTCTCGAGAAAAGTATCCAGTGTTCAATTCAGCCGATTCAACGCAAAAAGTTCTAAAAGTTCTTTAATACTCTTTTCGAACCTGGATGAAGTCGCGAGCGCCGAGCGGCGGGAGGCAATCCGAACGAACGACCAGTCTCAGTATTAAATAAATAATTAAGAGGAATAAAAAGCCGGTTCGAATGGGCAAAAAAGACAAGAGCGCTTAATAACTGAACCCTTGCGAAGGAAATTGGAAACTTTTAATAGCGTTCTTAATAGCTTTTGCACGCAAAACTGCGTCCAGTAATTGCAGCACCAATGCGTTTATTATTAAACAGTGATTCTATTTGTTTGTCTTATTCCATAGCAAGTCTAATTTTATCGTTCATAATTGTGCTATTGTAAACATGTTTTCGGTATTGGCTCCAAACTCTTTATATATTTACTCATTAGTAGCACAATTAGCGTTATCAACTCATCGTGCTTTATGTCAGACGGGTACCATTAGCTCGACTTTACAATCAATTTCAAGTAAAAAATAAAAACAAACGAATCACCGAATGATAAGGTAAATAAAAAACAAATAAACGAAAGAGAAAAGGTCCCGGCATGTTATTTGGATGTTGATAAATGGCTCTCCGAAGGTGGGTTGGAGAGAGACGAAGCGAGGGCAAAGGGAGATAGATTAACTAATGAGTCGAAGACGGGGTTCGTATGGGATAAAACATAAGATAAACAAAAAAGTGCTTCTTATCCTTTCTTTACTTTTTAATTTTGTTCGTTAGATTTATTATGGTGATTGTGAGTTGTTTGTTTATGCGGATTTGCGTTTTGCTTTTATTGTACCGCTATCGTTTAAGCGAATATTCACGGCACATTTATTTCCAAAGATTTTGCCATGGATGCTGAAGTGATTCATTTGTTGAATGCCCCATTTCAAAGGGATTGGGGCGATTGGTCACCCTTAAACACGTGCCGCTAATGAGGTGTTAATTCGGAGTTCTCCTTTTGAATATTTTCAACCAATTAGGTATAAAAAAGTAAGTTTTGTTAGTGCAATTAGTCAAATGAATTAATTTCGTTGTCGATACTTTTTGATACTTGCATATTAAAAAAACATAAACAATGGTAATAACGTGAAATCAGCCACTTTTTAATGTAGCTTTTTAGAGCACGAAGAGTGTGTATTAAAAATGCAAATACGATTATAATCTGTGTTATCTTCGAAAGGCGATTCAAAGGAAATAAATCGAAGAGTAAATGTTTAACCAAAGTGGAACGATCCGATCGCAAGCCGGTGCGAGTATCGCGATTGAAATGTTCCTGGGAATGAGCGGTGCAAGGAATCCTTTAAGAGGTATCGAAGCCGCACCGTTCACCAGTCCCTTCAATTTCATTGCACAACACCGCAATGAGACATTTCTAATAACAAGTACTGAGTTCATTTCAGTGTGTTCGCTCATTTCAGACTCAGAGATCCAATTAAGATCGACTGGAAAGATAGTATACAACATGCGAGCTTGCTATTTCTAGTGAATTATCTTCTGCATCTACAATCCTTTTTAGTTTAGTTCTTTGGGCGTTAGTTAATTCATTACAGACTTTTAGTAGATAATTGTGTCCAGCGTCATTAAAACACTATAAAACTTTACGATCGTGGATCTTCGGAGAGCGCTATCAAACGTGCGGAGTCTCGAAAACATCCGAACAGCTATCGGATGGTAATGAGCGACAAACTAATGTTGCGACAACGGCTTTCTCTTGGCGTTCACACGCTGTCCGGGTCCGCTGTATCTAGTACTTTATAACATTAATAATGTTTGTGGCTCGCGCCGCAGCCGGTTTCTTTGCTGTTCGGATTGGAGCCACCGTAACAGGCTTTATGCTGATTGGATGACGCGGAAAAAGCAAGGCTATGTGGCGGCCTTGTTGCGGCATTCCAATGTCCGCTATTCGAAAAATTGATTCGACGATTTGTTGTTTCCACTCGATTTACCACGACGACGACTCATTACGCTCATCGCTAGTGTAGGTTGCTAAAGATAGCCTATTACTCGTCTTAATATGGCGAAGCGCTATAGGCGTTTCAAGTATCATTCCTGGTTCAGTTGTGCGGAATGTTAAGCAGCCGCCCAGAGCGAACGTTAATAACTGTGGGCATAGTTAATTTATATTGCTTTAGCTCACTTTATCGCCTGCACCGCCGCCGCTGATCGAATCACGACTCTTCTTCTAATTGCGACCGCTGAATTATCTTCCGTAATGGATGTCCTCGGCGGTGCGTAATTATCCATTGCGGCGCCAGTAATCTGGCCGCGGCCGCGGGCAATTTACATTGGAATGCGAGCCGAGAGAGGCCTGTCTGTGGGTCGACTAGCGTTTCTGCAGCTATCGGCCGCTGCGATCTCCTATCAGCGCCGCACTCTCGGTTGCTACCTTGACAAATCGCGGAGATAATCGGTGTATCGGAAGATTCGCTTCTTCGGCGAAACGGCTTTCGAAAGCGGCAGATGCATCGGTTAGCGGTCTAAACACATCAGACGGGGCCGATGAACTAGAAAAGTAGACGTTGCTGTGGAACCGCGACGCAAAGAGCCGTCTGCAACCAGTCGAGATAGCTTCCTCGGAAAATTGCTCATACGCAGGTTGGCCTTATACTGTGATTAAGATTAATAAGATTCTACTCGACTGCCATTTAACACAGAGTTCCTTGTTCTGACACTGTAGTTTATAGTGATGTAACTCTATAGCTGGTTTCGATTAACATTTGGTTGGAATGGTTCTCCAGGTCCGCGTTGCTTTCGCATTAACGTAATGGAAATGAGTATGCT
Organism: Eudonia lacustrata; assembly: GCA_947562085.1. Lineage (NCBI taxonomy): Eukaryota > Metazoa > Arthropoda > Insecta > Lepidoptera > Crambidae > Eudonia > Eudonia lacustrata. Next base: position 11,190,899 of record OX387318.1, on the reverse strand, counting down.
TGTACAACTCTAATATCGCCGCCTAGTTGTTGTCTCTAGCCTCTATTGCAACGGCATAAAGGTTTCAATTGATCGCAGGCCAAATTATAGTGCAGGATCTAATAAGTGTGCGTCGTTTATCAGTCATTCTGTTCACGTCTCGTCCGTCGAGGTTATCGAGGCGCTTTCACGCCACTCGAATAACATTAGAATAATGAGAAGCGTTCGTCGAACTCCTAAAAGTGCAAAATAAACTAAGCGAACGCTAGCGCAGCTCAAAGCGCCACCTGTTCGATTCTAAATCGGGGTATTGATCGCGTCGTTAGCTCACAATACTCACAATGCCCACAAAGGCCTGGCTACCTGGCCGGTCCGTGGACTTTTTTCCTTTAACTTCAGGCATAAGAGCTTAATCGTTCCGATCCGAATGGGCTGCGGCCGAGGGAGCATCGCGTCGATTGTGTAGGCGACGTAAATGTCATATCGACAATGGCCCTCGTTTAACGCGCAGTGGAACGATTGTCGTCTTAAATCATAACAGCTCTCTGTCATCTGGTAGTCAATTGAGTGCTCGCGTGCCGACTTTCAATAAACATTTAGCCCTTTGTGGACAATACCGTATGGTTTTATAGGCGTTTTTAGTTTTACCGTTTCAATTTGTTGTGTAAATGTTGGACGTCGCGTGAGTAAACATTTCACAAGTGTCAACAACTGCCATTTGGGTGGTATGCCATCTGAAAAGTGCCTCGTGTTGTAACAGCTTTTTTAAAACACTCGTGTGAGATATTAACACCTTAGTATGTAGAAAATTACGTGATAAAATTGTATGAAAATTTCCTAAAGTAGTAGTTACCTTAAGAGATTTTCATTAAACATTTATGTTTAAGCTAACATTGGTGAATAACGAAAACAATTACCAACAATCTAAAAGAAAATTACAATCCATTTCCACGCAAAGAATTTTGACGTTATTTTTTTTCTCGTAAGTTATAAACCTTATTGCAATGAGAAAGAGTTTACATTCCCAACCGGCACTTTTTATTAATGCACACACATTAGATGGAAGAGAACGCAAAAAGCTTAATCAATTTTCGAGCATGGCCGCATTCCTTCGTCAGCTGGACCGCCTTTCAATTTAATTAGGTACATTGTGAATAATATTTGGAACGTTTAAAATAGATATTTATGCATTGTACCAATTTCAATGACGGACGCCAGCAGTAGGACCAAGAGGTTTAATTATATGCTAGGTAATACTACTACTTTGGGAACTTGGTGCTAGGCCATTATTGGTCGTCCATCCCCGTGGCAGACAAGTGACGGTACTAGGTTTTTTTTGAGTAGAACTCCCCTCCCCTGGTCGAGCTTTTACTAACTGGAAGAAGAGGAGAGTCCCAGAGAAGCATTGTACCTAGTTAAGAAAAAGATTTTACTACCACTTCTGAAACATGCATCACTAAATTGCAATATAAATAATTTGATTCAGTATCGTATTTTATAACGATTCTGTTTCATTGCAGTTTTTTCAAAGATTGAGAAACAACTTTAGTGATAATAATTAATCAATCAAACTGAATGATACACTAATCGGTAAATACAAGAGTGCTTGTATTTACATGACAGTATCTTCAGATAGGTACGAGAATATCAAAAAAGTTTAAATGAATACTCGCATTATTGCTGCGATTAATACCTAAGCCAATCCAAATAAGTTTATTTTTATAATTTGTATAATAAACCTGAGTAGCGTTTACAGCGGTTAATTTCAATGATTAATTCTAATCGTTTTTCCTATGTTAAGTCTGTATTCTAAGCATTAAAGTTAAACTGTTTTCTGGATAACTCTCTCATATTTGCGGATGATAACTGGTATTTAGCTTACCTCCCCCCCCCCTCCCGGGGGGTAACAGCGCCATAATGCGAATTGCGGAGAATTGCGGACCATAATTCAGTTAAATCACTACCATTTTCCTGTATATATTTCTCCCTTTGAAAAAGTTATTGCAGCGTTTGCGCAAATTGCTGTGGACTGAGGAGTTAAAGTAGAATATTTGATAGCTACCTTACATTATAAGTGAGAAAGCTTTGATGTATATAGTCGAAACCTTGTTATGAATAATACCGGTGAAATATACTAGTGCAGACAGGATATAATATACCTACCGGAAGCTTGGTTAGCATAAATTCAAAAACTACATCTGTTTTTCCACAGATGATTACTATAATTATGCATAATAGTGTTATTAGAAATTAATATTAGGATGGTAAAACATATTGGTTGGTAATTGGTAAAAATATTTAATGTGTTTTTGGTTTAAAGTTTAAAATATTATTCATTATTTTATTTTAGTGCATCTAGTCATTCTAATAAATAAAATTAATTGTCTAGACAAAGAAAACCGCGATAATTATGGACGTCATCATCGCTGTGGTTATGGTAGCACTTATCTAACTGTTTTCATTAAAAAAATACATAAGTTTATAGAATTAGTACTAAACATTATTGTACAAATTACACTACCTTCTCAATATTTTTGTTTTTTATAACACATGACGAACACTTGTAACCTAAAATAATGGAATAATATAGTGATATCATATCGCGCTGTTCTAAAACACAAATATTAAACAAAAAGCAGAATTTTAACTTAGCTAGCGAATCGTGAAAACCCGAAAATGTAGCATTTATCAGTCTTTCAGCTGTTATTCAGACTCAAGAATTCGAAAACAAAACATATGAAGCACGGTTGTTAAAATGAATGACTTCTTTACTTGCGTACTTCTCTCCTTTGTTTTGTAGTACCTACTCCTTAGTTTAACTTGTCAACATGAGTACAGTTATTGTAAATATCTCAGAATAATAACTAAAGCATTCGTTTTCCGAGCGGTAACTATTTTTAAACGTCAATTACTATGAACGTTTCAAATATTAAGAGAAATGTCATTGCACTAATGACCAACCTGTCATATGCCAGCTGTCACACTTTTCTTTTTTATTTGTAACAATTAAAAAAGGTGACATTCCACTGTTGTCAACTCGTACTAAATAAATACGAGTTTAAAGCAAAACTTATTACACTTGACGATTACGTCGACTTCATTGAACGCAACTCAATCTCGATGTTGTATCGGAATGCACTATAGAATTTCTCCGGACGACGATGGCAGGAGAAAGAACTGTATAGAATGCGGTCGCGAGAGTACCACTGGTTTTCGTACTTAGCGTATAATTAATCTGTCGTTAAGTGTTTTTTCATGGTGATTTGTTATGGATAATCAGGCGTTATCTTAAAGCTTTGTACGCAGGTACTACTAACTAACTAGTAAACAATATGCCAACATTTTATTCAAATTACTAGCATTTGTTTCACTAAACTATCTTTCTGGATGTGCCCAGGTAGTAAATGACGATAAAGTCAAAATTGAAAGCGCACTTTTTCCTAAATTTATTTTAAAATGTGTTGTTAACTCACAAAATCTCTCAACCTTCTTTCATTCGAGAACTCGTAGGTGAGCATTCAAGCCCATCATGTTTTATCGTTTAAACATGCTTCAGTTACAGTTAAAATAATGTAATACCAGATTATTTTCGTTGGCGAAACGCGAAGTTGCAAGTTTTTCAAGTTTCAAGAACCTGTATGATTTTATCATCAAGTTTTACAAACACAATTTGAGGTTTATCACAGTCAAGACATCAAGCAATGAGATTTCCACCAAAACCGTTTTTTTTAAATAAAAAGTAGTTGTTATTTTATAAGTAGTGCCTGTGAACAGTTATTTTGTGTACACTTATTGAACAACTACAGGAGAGTGCTTGTATGATGATAAGTAAGGATAAAGCCGACGATGGAAGTCGTTTCAGCCGGCCGCCTTCATACTCAACCAATCAGGAGCTGAATGTGTGAGTTTACGAGTAATATCATGCAATCACGTTAATGTAAACCAATTCTCGTTTATGTATGTATGCCATTGAAGCAGCTTCCTGGTGACAAATGCGGTTAGTTAAATTCCATACAAATTTTACTTTATGTAACATGATCGCAAATAGAACATGCACTAAGCATTTTGGCTACGTAATCTTACTATCGGAACACAACTTGCACTAGAACTTGTAGTCACCTTTACCTTTTCAAATACTGCTCAAGTATAGGCACCAGAGTTTCAGCAAACTCGTCACAACACCACAACTATGCCGCTGTGTAGCCGTGATGTTGTGACGAGTTTGCGGTAGTGGGAGAAAATAATAGTTGATAACGTCGCAAATGTACCCCCCCCCCCTGTTTTACATATTTTCTAAACAATTGTGTATGTATACAAACTGTATTTCTATATTTAAACAATAAACTATTTGTATTTGTATTTGAGTTAGGCACAAACCAGTGATCGACGTTTTTTCTTTAATGATTCAAAATAGGGTCAGCAAATAATTTTAGTATTAGGGACCATTGAATAGGTACAGAGAACTTGCTTCTTAGCAGCTGTCATCCCGTGAAATCTCAATGAAAATCGCTGTGGATATTGTATAGGGAGAACGGGACGTAAACCACCACGCTAGCCCAGTGCGAATTGATGGTTGTTAACGACTACTTATGGAACCGAGACTAACGACCTTATACGAGCCTTCCGAAGTACGGGGGACCTCGAGATAAGATTTTGGTCACCCATCGGTCATCGGATGGGTCCCCGGCCTTTTACGAATATTGCTAGACCTCAGACATCGCAGACCGGGCGCGATAACCACTGCGCCTTCGAGCTCTTCAATAACCCTCTTCTACAAGTCTTCAAAAATCAAATTAAAATTCTATCAAAAAATAAATCGTTACATTTCAAATTGTATACAAAGTACAAGTAATTTTTGGCGATGAAAACTGTGTCGAACACTGGTGCCGCTACTGGACCAACTCCCTAACTTGAAAATAAAATTCAGCTGTTCCATACAAAACATCAATATTCATTCGACCAAAATGTATGGAACAGCTGAATTTTATTTTCGAGTTAGAGAGTTGGTCCAATAGTAAGAGTTGTTCGTTTGTATCACAAGAGTCATCTCGGAAGGTTGGGACGGTGATAAAAAGTCACCCTGTATATGTATTTTTTAATATTATGTTAGAAAGTATGAATTCGCTGCCGTCTTCAGCACTCATACTTCGTACTTTCACAAACGTTGCTCAATGCAAGTGAAGTGCTTAAAAGCTCTGTATTCTGCATCGTCTGTCCAACGCTTAGCGCGGTGCTTTCAAAGGCCGGCCGCTATACAATTGCTTTGTACGACTCTCGAGTAAGATAATGAGCTTGAAGATGGTCCGAGGAGTCATTTCTCCGATGACGTCGTCAGATTACAATCGCTCTGTTTATAGACAGTTGTATTGAACAAGTTGTACTTAAATAGATGATAGAATAGAAATAGAAATAGAAAAAATCTTTATTTGGTATAACTACATGCACATTCAAAACACAGGAACATCACTTTTGCATATACCAAATTGGTTTCCGCTCAGCATATGTCCTGGTGTTAACCACGACGCTGGTCTTCCGCGGATGCCATATTTAAATTAAAAATAATATTGAGAAAAACAAAAATTATATACCTATTTGTTTTGTGGTGCCATGACACTGTTTACATATTTTAATAAATACAGCTTTTATAAAAAACACATTTGTAAAATTAATTGTTAAATAGAATGAGATGCGTAGATATACGCTTGCACATTAATCTATCCAAAACTGTCATATTTCTTCAATAAATATTCAACCATACTGCTAAAAACTAGAGGAGCTCGATGGCGCAGTGGATAACGCGCCCGGTCTGCAAGTGCTGAGGTTAAGCAACTTTCGCAAAGGCCGGTCATCGGATGGGTGACCAAAAATGTATCATCTCGAGCTCCTCTGTGCTTCGGAAGGCACGTAAAGCCGTTGGTACCGGCTGCATTAGCAGTCGTTAACAACCACCAATCCGCACTTGGCCCGCGTGGTGGTATGACCCGTTCTCCCTATCCATCCATAGGGAAGGCTTAGTGTATTCTGTAAAATGTGTATAGTGTTATTTACAGGATCGAGCGAGGGGTCTGATGTGCATACGATTTCGTTAAAATTAAATTATGATTTAAGATAATGATGAGTTTTACGTGTTACTTTTTGCATGTCGTTTTTTGCGATAATAATAGCAGTTAGCCTTTAGAATGAATATAAGTTTGTTGACTTCATTAAACTCATCTAAAAATGGCCGATTATTTAAGGGAATGTAACCTTTTTCGACAGTTACCGACCAAGCAAGATTTTGCATACTAACTTATTAGCAATTACCTACGCGTTACTTTTGTACGGGTTACAGCAAAGTTGGTCACGAGTCACGCACGAAAATTGTGAAAGTATATTTATGTTAGTTTGTCTTTTCTGTACGTTGAAACGGAATAACAGAGAGACGCCATTTTCAGTTTTATTCACTATTCGAAAACGTTAACAAAAACGTGTAGGTAACAATGCATTGCTCCTCGTTAGTCAAAAAGTAGGGTTTCAATGCCATGCAATTTCTAGTTTTCGATAACATGATGGAATGGGGAACAAAACTTGCACTCTGCACTATATACTCTGCACTCTGTACTCTGTACCCTACTCAGAGTATCTCTGAGTAGGGATAGTTGGATAGCCTGGAAATGCAGTGTTACTTCTCAATCCAAAATTATTTTATTCCTTGGGAATTCACGACGGAATTTCACGCATAACTCAACGCATAATTCAACGTGTAATTTTACGCGTAAGCAAAGTTTTAAAACCGAGATTAACGCAAACTTTTTAGTGTAGGTATGCCCCTGATAATACTATACTAAGTAGTCGGCACCAACAACAACTTTATTTAAAATGGACGTACCTAAGTTCCAAAGTGTATTGAACGCGTAACTTTAATATTTTTCATAAAGCTTGATATAAAAATATCATGAATGCTATCTTTATAACAATTTAAAGTTAAGGTATTTTTATGGATGCAACAAATAAAAATCTAATCTTTGTTCAGTAGTGGTCATTTCAGATAAGATGATAATTATGCGGCAAAGGTAACGATGGAAAAAGTCACTTCACGAGTAAATAATTTTTCGAAACATACCTAATTTATGCATGGCTTGCTACGAAGTTTTATCTTGAATTATTCCTAAACGTAAAACACATTAATTAAGCCCAATTAACACTATCAACCTATCTCTTACACTGGCGAGTGATAAAAATTAAAAACTTGTGAAATCTAAAATTCTTTTGTTTAGTTTTTTAATTAGACGAACGAGTCTAGCATAAATTAGTAGCTTTCTAAAGTGGCATTAATTTGATAAGATGTTAAAAAAAAACTGTTTTCTGTTAATAAATGAAATACTGCCTTATTGTATTTATTATATATTTTTTAAAATTTGTAATACTGTATTATAACAAATTAAAATCCTAAGTGGTTTAAGTAGGTACGTGTTTGAACAAAAAATCATTGTCTAAAATTAACTGAAACAACAAAACCTTATCTTTTTTTTTGCTTTTTAAACGTGAAATATACATAAAGTGCTCACATGTTTTATTCCAAAATTGAACCAAGAATGCTGCACGTAAATTAACCATTACACCTCCAAACCGCAGTTAAGTAGCTGCTCAAACATGTTAACGCAGCCTCCACTTTCCGCTGTGCGTACAAACAGATCTCGTTCATTTACAACAAATATTTAAATTGGACGCTTCAAGCCATAAGCGGAAGCGGGCGATTATACACCTTATATCTCGATCTAATCCGAACTCTAAGAGGAATCTATTAAGGGACAAGGACACGATTGCGTGATGCCATCCCTTGAACCCTCTGACGATGTTTGAATCACACGGCTTGAGGATTAATTTTATTAAATTAGAAGACTTTTCTTCAGCTATACCTTAACAGGGTGCTTGAGTTCAGCACATTATGGATGATAAGTAAAACCTTAACTTTTTGAATTTGAATTTGAACCCTATAAGTTTCTCGCCGCTCACAAAGACGTTGTAAAGGCGTAAAGCTGTAAAGCGCTGTAAAGGCCATAAGCGGCCAAAAGAAAACTCTTTCATCCCTATAATCTAGCAAACTAGCTTCTAAATAAAATGTTTTTTTTTTCGAAAACAGTTTAAAATACGTTTCTCTACATTCATAAAAATATTGTATGATAAAGCTTTTTACGTTATCTTCTAATTTATCGTATCACGTGACGAAACTGAGACAATGAAGGCTAATGATGATGATGTAATTAAGGCTATAGGGAGTACTTAGTCTAATTTGCCAAATATGTAGTTTTATAAGACCTGACAATGAGATTTTTTAAGGTTCTAATTAAGTAGCACCTTCTGGTGACATACGAAAAGAGTAAAATTTCGGCTACTATTATGACATTAATATGATAGAATGGCTAATAATACTCGCACTAAGCACCTTGTGTAGTACTATTTAGTTATTCTGTGACCCTGGATCAAAATCGTTATCTCTTTTCACTTGAACCATCACGTCAGCTTGTCAAAAGTACTCGTTTCAAAGCCGCACCGAACCACGCGGTCGGTGGTCGGAAACAACCACGGAATATTTAATTAATGCACCTACGAAGTTGTTTTACTATTACACAAACAGTTTACGTATAACCAAAAGCTCATTCTCCGGCTTTCAATATAAATCAGGATTTTTTTTAAATTTATTTTTATCGTTCAGTTAAAACGAAAAGATGAAACAGGGACCGCAGAAAGTTTTGTGGACAGAGGGGCCTAGTGTGAGTTATTTTTGACATTCGATAACGTTAACGAAAACAAGAATTTGTGTGGCAAAATTTTTACTCATCTCGTTAGTCGCCAGGTGGCGCTGCTGAAATGCCATACCTACTAATATTCGTTTTTGTAAACTTAATCGCATGAATACGGATAGTAAACAATACTCACACTAGGCAACTATTTTTTTTTTTTAATATGAAGAATAGAATTAAATGCTGATGAAGGAAGACTACTATACCGATTTACCTACAAACATTTCACTTCTAAGGTAAAACCTTCCCGTGTTACTCCAATGAGTATACCCCTTTAAATAAGCGGACTGGTTAAGTTAAGTAATTATTAAATTTTACTTTTTATTTTTAAGTGCTAATTGCTGCACTGTATCTAAATTAAATATTTATAAAATTTATAAAATACAGTGAAAAAATTAAACGCCCACCCGATCCAGCCAGGAATCGAACCTGGGTCTTACGCAATCCGGGCGGCTGCACTGACCGCCATGCTTCCAGGTAGCATAGCGGTCAGTGCAGCCACCCGGATTCCGAAATATTTAAGTAATAATTATTTTGATATTTAATTGATCATGTCCTGTTTCGCGCAACAGTCAATGAGGAAAAGCTATTATTACTTATAATAACTTCATTTGTGATTCTACTAATATGTACTGTATGTGTTTTAATAAAATAATATGATTTATTATTATGATGCAGTTTGATCGTTCGATGAAGCAAATACGTTCGTAAACAACGGTTTAAATTTATTTAGCAACATGGACGCATACATTTGCAGCCTGGCTTTTATCTCATCTAATGGTTAGTGACATCAAGGCGGAAAGTTAAAGCGCATTTCTTCGGACAACTTAAGATGCTTCGTATCAAATTGATGCTAACTGTAAGCCGAACGATCAGAATTAATCTTATCCATATAAGAACACATTTCAGAAACGTCAATTTTTGTTTGTCAGAATCTCGCAAGTGGTTATACAAATTGCCATGCAATTTTGTGCAATCAGGACTGTGCACACAATTCGAACGGGTCGCGACGACAGGGCTGTCGACACAGATGGGCCAACATCACCACCTAGATTGTACACGACTTAATGATCAGAATGCTGAAAAGACCGCTAAAAGACCCTTTATAACACTTTAAAAACTTTAAAAGTTAAGTTCTATAAAAGTTTAAAAAAAATACACTGTTCCAAAGACGTTGATCGCAAACTTTTAAGTTTAGAAGTTACCGTAGACAATATTTTGGCTGCGTTTATTTTATTTATTATTTATTAGGAAAACACACTTAAATACCTTAATAAAAGAAATAACTAAGGTCAACCTGTAATTAAGGCTATTGCAACTCGGCCGAAACATTGGTTATATCAATAAGCATGAACAATGTAGCTATGTGCCATTTATTAGGCAGTACTTAGTTTAATTCGCCAAATATGTAGTTTTATAAGACCTTTACTACTCTCGTTACGAATTTAAATCTTTTCAATTTCCATTCATTTATTATTTACCATGCTAACCTCTTATCAGAAGCACCCAATCAAATTGTTCAACAAATTTATTCTTCAACATACAGTTGCTGATAACCAGATAACATCACTGATTTTTAATAGAAAACTCAGATGCGCGATTATCAAGTTTCCTAATGCGGCAGCCCTGCTATTATCGAGAATATCGACAATTATCTGGCCAAAGCAACGACCGCGCCGACAGAGAGACGATGTCGTGACGACACGGACACGCCTCGGGCCGGCCATCGGCATCGACATCAGATATTTTTCCGTCGTCAGTCGGTATCTCCGATAATTTTGCGGAACCCTTTGTTACAGTGATCTGGAGCGAACCTTTGTGATTTAAACAAAGGAGTCGGTCACTCAATTGACAGTGGTTGAGTTCCTGCTTACAACTACTAAGTATGACTTCAACTCTAATAATCAAATGGTTATGGAAGATCGTGACTCTTTGGCACGGTTGTGTTTACTTAAAAGAAGGACACAACATCAAAAATAATAATAAATGTTACTAGTTCATTTTCAACCTTCATATCATATTCCTCGTTGTCTTGTATAAACTGTTACGTCAATTGTAAAAGTACATGGTATTGACATTTCTCCAACTCCCTGGTATGCAGCTCAATTTTTTATATGTAAATAAAATATAAAATAAAAATGAAGTGGCATGATATCGCGAATACTGTAAAATACTAGTCACACTAGAACGATGATGAAGCTAGACAGGAATGTATCCTGCAAATTAAGTATTCAGAAGACGACCATAATAAATACTCGTCCGTCAAGATTTAAGACAAGTCATTTAGTTTTACTGGCTATAAACTCCAGGGAATTTTTGTCTTGGTCATGCCAAGCGATCCTGTTTCGATTGACGCTAAGATACGACAAACCTAAAATATTTTAAAGACAATATAAACAATGATCGGAAAAAGTGATTAATATTTAAAACTTACGTATTTTTTTTTACTGATTCTAATTTCTATGTTTGTTTAAAAAATATCTTGATGGTTTAAAAATAAGGAAGATGCAAAACACATGTAATAAGTGCTGAAAGAAATTAGTAATAATGGAAAACTATTTATAATGGAGACAATACATTCACTGACTTTTGTCGGATATCTTTCCTTCATATAATTATCTGTTATAAATAAAGGGGCTAAATTGCTCCAATATTGTAATGAAAAGTAAGAATTATTTCTGTAATATTTTTTTATTGAAAGCCTACATTACAAACAATTAGAAAAATATTTGTGTACGGTTTTAACAAAATCATTGTTTAAGAATAGTTCATTTGTTTTTAGTTACCCTTAATTTTTTTTTCAAATCTTTTTCTATGTTGCAAATGCATAAATCTTACATTAATGTCACAGACCATTAATTAATTAGATAAAAGTTTTGTCATAATAATGAAATGGACACAAAATTTATTGAACCAATCAACGAACGGCCGCATAACAAACTTTCAAAACATATCTGTTTAAAAGCAAATTATCTCCAAACCATTAATTAATGTCCTCAATTTATCAGCTATATTTTATTTCTTATTGAATACTTAGTTACGATCAAAACTCGTTCGTTGTGGTGGAATGTTTAATATTTTAATTTAATTGCGTTAAGGCACGCATGATAACTGTAATGCAATTTGCAAAAGAATGCTACATATTATATTTCTTTATTGCAGCAATAAGTTTTTTAAGACCTAAGATTTAAAGAACATAATTACACATAATGCGACCTATTTGGTGTGGTGTTTTATACTTTTTTATTGCTTTTGTAGCTGATCTGACATTTACACTTTTAATTTGTTAGATTTTATAACTTAACACTTGAACATCTCTTGTTTTTACGAAAAACTTACGATTACTACACCCAATACAGTCCGTGACGTAATATTTGACATACATTTAAGAAGTTATTTTATTTTATTTTAGGTTGTATCATGTGACGAATTTAGTACAAAAAAATTTACAATAAACGATATGAATGTAAAAAAAATTACATTGATGACTTTAAGCTGCTGAGTCGAGCATTACAATGCAAGACATTTCCATAATTTAATATTACGCTGAGTAATTATTATATGTGAACTCAAAAGCTAAACTAAATATTGGACGACCATTTCTTAGATAAATGAAGACTGGAATGTAGTTAGTCGCATAAACGAGTATCTTGAGCAGCTGCTGTACTATGAAGATTAATTAATACAAGATGGACTCGAATCGCCGGGGCAGGTGGCGCCACAGCTGAACGCAAATTATCCGATAATTTCATAGCTTTTAGAAGCAGTTAGTACAACGATATATCTTAAAGGAATCTTATATGTTGGCGATGTAGGTGGTTAATAGCAGTTTTGCTGTTTTACGACATTGCAGTTAAGTGGAAATGAAACGGGACAACGATCTCTTCGGTCAATTGAACGCTCTCCTTCGAATTAAATTACACAAATTATAGGAACCTACCTACATAAGTTTTGCCTTAGAAATGTATACTTACCGGCTTATTATGTCACAAATTAAAGACCCAAACGAAACTATTTCCTAACCCTAACATTCACAGACAATTACGTCTCGCAACGCGACCCACATACAATTTTCCAAATTCAGCCTCGAAAATGACACGAAATCGTTCACAGGCTCGTCTCCCGAACCATTAACTATACGGCCCTATGATTTGACGGGCTAACTAAGGAGCCGTAAAATCCCTCTTATAATCACCGTGGACCGCTCCCAAAGCGGCCAGAGGGGGGCCTGATTACAGGGTAGCCGCCCACCGGCGGCAACCCGACTGTAACGAACATCAAACAGACCAAAAACAATACGCGATAGACGAACTTACGACTTTATACGTAGAAATTGACTTACACCCTTTTACATCGCAGCGTAATCAACCGTGATTCCGATTTCTGATGGTTTCGAGGCACAGAAAAACGTTCGTTGTAATGATAAAAGACCTTTCGGCGCCAAAAGAGGAGGATCTAACCACGAATTCGCTCAAATCTAATTGTGAGGGACTCTTCGTTTAGTTGCGTTGCGTGTTTTGTGAGGAATTTTTAAGTTGCGTGATTAATGTTTTTTATTCTTTTGTTACGATCCTCTTTGTCTTCAATTTCCTGGCTGGTTTGTTTCTTTGTTCTGTGGTCGTGCTCATTCGTTGTGTAAACCGTTTTGAGTGTTAAAATGCTAACGTTCAAGAGATTCCGTTTCACTTATCATTTGACATTCAATTTGTTATGCCATCTCTCCGTGCCAATTTGGTTTTAAAATAACTGTTTTTATTTTAGGTTTTATTTCAACGCCATAAAGTTGACTGTAGTGAAGTAGTGTCTATTATTTATACTGAAAACGGTGCAGGAACGTTCGCTAATTGACACTAAACGCTGGTCGTTTGTCATTCGTGTTCTAGCACCGCATCACGCGAGGCTCGAATTGGATTTAATTTGTTGAAAGCTTTTCGTATTCAAGCGTGCTTTTGGCTTGGTTGGTGGTTCTCGGTTTAATACTCTTAATTACCACTGATGAGATGTTTGGCCATAGCTATTTCCCGATATTTTTAAACTACTTGAAATTGTGACAGTCTATATTTATCAGACAGGTGAGTTTTAGTGTTTTTGTATCCTAGAAACGTCAATTCGTTGAAGAGTGAAAAGCATAAACATAATTTTGATAAGTTATCGAATGAATAGGTAGTTCATACGATGATAATTATCTTATCTCATACTTTCTAAACAAATATCGTAGTTCGTTTAAATTCCAAGAAAAACTTATTGAAAGTAATGGCCCCGACAAAAAAACAAAATCCGGCGCGTTTAAAAAGAATCGTATTTGGAATAACATCATTGTTACCTTCAATTTAAAACGTCTTCCAATAGACTCAGGGCATATCCACATGAAAAATATCGTATGAGAAAGCGACTATTATGAGGTCGGGTCAGAAGAACCCACCACGTTCGCCTAAAGCGGGCCCAACTTTAACCGCCTCTGTGGTCTACTGGTTAACACCACCGGTTTAGACCCAGAGGTCCCGGGTTCGATTTACAGCGGGGGGTACCTGTTTGTGTACTCGGTTTGGTTAGTAGTAGGGCTTGTTTGTCCGCCTGGCTAGCTATCATCTAAATATGTCGCCATAACATCAATGCTTGTAGCATTGTTGTGTTCCAGCAGCTAGAGATAAGATAGCCAGTGCCTCACTAGTGGAGGATCCCGGGTGAAGTGCGCTTTCATCAAATGGCCTTATCGTCACTTAACATGAGGTGAGATCAAGGCACTGTGCTTACCCGTAAAATATTTTTAAAAAAAGACAGCCATCTTACGCAGCAACTGCGGGACCAAGCTTAATGTTAATGTGCCTTTAGAATCATGCCTGCTGTAGTGCGAGATAATTTAATTTGGTGCTATTAATCTAATTACTAAGTGTTTTATTACCAAGATGGTAACCTGTAACTAAAAAGCAATTCCATTTCTGTTGTAGCTGGTCTTATGGCAATGATAACTAAATATTTGAAATAGAGCTAATAGAGCTTATAGAGCTAATGTCGTAATTCATGATCTCTACTTCTTCTTAAAGAATCTACAGAGCGTTTGGTAATACGAGTATGTATAATCCCGAAACATAGTTTTGTATGTTAACACCGTGGTAACATACAAAATCATATTTATGAAGATTTACTTTTCCATACAAAATCTCAAATTTATTTTGTATTACAAAATTTTTGTTCAACCCTTACATGTTTTGACTACTGTTTCGTTTGGACCATGAGGTTGTAGACCAAGAACAGTGTATTAATTAGCTAAACCTAGGGTTGTGACTTTGCAATTATACTAAGTAACAAACAACCTTAATATCTCTGCAATGGTGCTTTTAGTATGTTTATAATTTTCCGGGTCCTATGCTCTCTGCCCAATTTGCCATATTCGGGATTATACTCGACTAAACACTCTGTATGAGGGTTTGAAAATACAAAATATTCATTGTTATTATCTGACCGTTCTTTGCTACAATGTCACGCACATCACACACACCCCACTTTTTGCGTCACGGTCAAAAGGACTAAAATGGAGCAACCTAATGGAAGGAATATTTCTAACTACGTGCATCCTTCGCTAGAAAGGTTCCTACCTCCATATATATTAAATTTTAGATCAAATTGGCGCCATCTACCTGTTTTATAGCAATTTACTCTTACAAATTTGGTTTTAATCGACGGATGTAGGTGAGTTCTTGTTGAGAAATGATAATTTGAGGAGACATATGGTCGAGTGGGTGATTATTTTAATGCGATGGGTCGATGCTTATAGGACAGTAATGACAGAGCGCATCGTAGCTGTTTACACGCCATCTTGAATTAATGATAGTCATGACTTGCATAAGGAGTTCGATGAATTGAAGGTGAACTCGTTGGGTTACTACAATCTTGCAAGTTAGGCAACTTTCGCAATGGTAAGTCAGTGGATGGGTGAACAAATAAAAATGTGGAGCTCTTCTTTGCTTTGGAATGCACTAAGCCGTTGGTCGGTTATTGGCGTAAGATGATTTTAAGGGCCGGCAACGTATCTGCGATTCCTCTGGTTTTGCGGATGTTCATGAGCGGCTGTGATTGCTTCCCATCAGGTGACGCGCCAGCTCCTTATAAAAAAAAAGATAATAGTCGTTTAAATGGGCTGTTGTTTAACAATGTTTTTTCATTTCTTCGTTCAGGCCTTCATCTCACCGATGGTAAGTAACGAAAAGGCCAAAGGTAACGCACAACTTTCCCCGGAATCCTAACTTACAGATAAACTGAATATCTTATCATCTCTTAACTGACGGGAACAAACAAAGGTACTAATATTAATGTTAGGTGGTGGTAAATCTTCTTAAAGAAAAACTTCAGCAAATGTTTCCCTAACTAATCAATATTTACAAGATTGATTCATCAAATGCAAATAACTCGTATAATGTATGGATTTATGTTACTCTCCACTTGACTGTTGAGAAATAGAAATCCTTTAAACATACCGACTTTTAATTAGTTAAATTCATTAAGTATAGGTAGCTAAAAGAAAGCTTATGACCATTACTAAATCTTCCGTTACGTCTCTAGACCACCACTCTTGATCCGGCTAGCTTATACCACCCTGACCTTAATGTAGTAGTACTATGAACATTATAAACTGCTTAGCTTAATAACTAACGTCGTTTTATTGGAACTGCTAGACGATGTTAGGGCTCTTTCATATTAGGCGGCCGTGTGTTTGCGTTGCGTTTCATATTAAAACAGACGTGCGACTGGTTTTAATATGAAAACGCACAGCAGAACAAAACGCTTTATTTTGAAAAGAGCTTAGAGAAGATCTGTGCCTCAAGTCTGCTAATTTAAAAACGTACTCTCAAAGATGTGTTTGCAGCCTGATTTGATATTAGGACTATAATAACAATAATAATACACTTTCCTACACCAATTATCTAGCCCAAGAGAAGCTTCGATAAGAAACTCGTTGAATGGTTACTAGACAACGGATAAACATACTTAAAATACTTAAATACATACTTTTACTTATTATACATAGAAAACACCCAGACCCGAGACAATTTAGAAAAACAGTCATTTCTAAATTGACCCGACCGGGGATCGATCCCGGGACCACAGAGGTGGCGACACCATGAAAACCGGTGTACAAACCACTCGACGAAGGAGGTCGTCAATGTGTATGAGTAAAAAATTACAAAATCAGATCTCTGACACACGATTGTAGACGTTTTAAAATGTGTTGTAGAATCGAGGACCTGTATGTATTGTTAGAATGTTTTAGATGTCGATTGCACGGCATTATCAGTGCCTAGTTTGAGTTTTATTCATCATGTTTTGATCATCAGAGTGATTTGTGAGAGTATAATCCGCTATATTTTGATGACGATAACAAAGACGAGATTTTTATTAACAAGGTAAAATGCTTTGCGCATACACCGGGGCTAGGGGCAACCCTGGCTTAGACGGGACTCTCTCTCTCGTCCAGCTCCGAAAAGCTCGACGAGGGGAGGTATACCCATTAAAAACCTTGTACCATCCCTTCTCTGACACAGAAGGCGACAAACGAGGAGGGATGCAATTTTGCCATACGAATTCTCCTTTTCGTTAATCGTAATCGAATAGTAAATAAAACCTTGAACTCGAAAAGTTTGTACCGATTTGATATGAAAGAACCAAAAGAACAAAACAAACGCACTTTCCAATTAATAATTATTTATCAAAGTCAAACCATTTCTTCGACAAAATTAAATGTCAAGATGAAAGTCCATAGAATTAATTTCTGCCACTGCAATAAATCAAAGCACGTCCGTTAAATTCTGTCACAGTAATGAAGTCTTTAATTGACTAATAAAAAATCTGTAGCAAACGTGGGTTATGATGATGAAAAATGGGTAAGGCTTATCTTTGTAATGAACATTAAATTGCCATTTAATTTTAATATAGTTTTATTATTTCACTATGAATCATATCTCTGAAATATCAAGATTTTTTCACATCATAAAAATTGCTCAACCAACCATTAGTTTACTGGTAAATCAATTGAGAAACTTTATAGTGGCTCTCAAAACGAAATTCTTCAATTGTATAAAAATAAAGAACTATATTTTATCGTCATTATTTAAAAACATTCGTGTTTAGGTGAAATAAAAATATGGTTCATGTTTTGAAGAACTATTTTGTGAAACTTTTATTATTTCGGAATTGGTTAGAACAGTTCTTCTCAATACTCGTACATCCCTACTTGTTTGTATTTTTTATGACTTTGAGCCAATACTGGAATAAACATTCTACTTATTAACCAACAAAAACAACTAAATTCCAATTCTCAACTAACTGTGTGGCTACATAACTAATCGCGTTAGGTTGGTATGGTATCATTAATTTCATCTCTGACATCATTAGGCCATTGCGGCAAACGAACCCGTTAGGTATTTCGAACCGGGTCTACAGATAATGCAAATAAGATGAAACCTTGTGCGTGAAGGGCTCTAAATCTTAGCATAGCTGTAACCCGTATGACAGCTGTCAGTAATGTCAGTGCCATTTTATGAGATACGAATGCGGATTTGCATTAGTACAATAAAATGGTACGCATATACTTTGCGCTATGAAAAGTTTGGCTTAGGATCGCAAAAGCTAAGCACTTCAGTTTTGCTTGATCATCAGATAGATGAGTTACGCTCGTTATCACTGACATTTCCCCAATTTTAGTTAACCCATAAGCCCTGTTAGGTGACAATATTATTGGGCCAGCTGTCTCTAAAATTTTTCTAAAGTCACCTAATAGTTTGAACCATCGTTTTTTGGGTTTAACGTCAGTGAATCCGAGAACCAGATTAATTATTTTAAGCATCTCCGAGTTGAAAAGGCACGTCAAGTCTTTGCTCCCGTTGTCATCTTAATTTGGCAGCAGGGCTAGCGTGGTGGGTTTTGACTTGGTCTTCCTATTGTCTTTGTGGGACTGGCTAACTCAGCAGTGGAACGTTTATAGACTGATCATGAATGTTTTAATGATTTATCATGTTCTCCTCGTGAGACATCGTTAAGCCATAACTTTTTGTACTCACCCCAGTAATTAGTAAGAACAAAACCATTTGATATTATGAATGTTTATTGCTTTTACGACTTAATCAATTAAGGGCTAGTGGCTCGTAAGAAAAGGCTAATAAAATAATTTCACATCCAGTAATTGGTCCATATTTCCGTCTATAAAAGCAAGTTGAGAGCCGACTGTGGGTGATAATAAACTGTGTTCTGTGTTTAAACAAGAATTATTTGTTTGTTGATTGAATGCACATGAGCATTATATAACCATTATTCTATTAACACAATTCAGTCTTATGTCGTGTGCCAGTCAATCATTTTTCATTAAATATCTATACTAATATATAAAGCTAAAGAGTTTGTTTGTTTGTTTGTTTGTTTGAACGCGCTAATCTCAGGAACTACTGGTTCGAATTGAATAATTCTTTTTGTGTTGGATAGTCCATTTATCGAGGAAGGCTTTAGGTTATATAACATCATGCTGCGACCAATAGGAGCGAAGCATCAGTGAAAAATGTTGCAAAAACGGGAAAAGAGCCTAAAAAATTAAAAATGCTGCCGAAAGTCACTATTCCACGCGGACGAAGTCGCGAGCACAGCTAGTATAAAATAAAATCATTAAATATTGACTCTAATCTAAATTGGAAGTTGATAATATAAAAAAATATCGAGCTACTGCAGTATAGATAGGGAATTTGCGGAAACATCATCTGTAGATGTAGCCAGAGCCGCCTACTTTGGTCAAGTTTATTCTCTTCTTACTTATAAAGTATTTTTCTGGAGAAACTCTGTTAATGTAAAATCTACCTATAAACAACAAAAGAAATGTTTGAGAACTATTTACAGTATTACTTTGATGAGACTCTGAGAAATGTTTTTAGAGAAAAGGGTTATTTATGTGTTAGAGATGGCTGTTTTTATAAAAGCAATATTCAGTATTTTAATCGTAAAAGCACAAATTGTAATTTGCGCAAGAGACATGCTTAAGACTTGTCTTTACCAAATACCTATTAATAATGCCCTGTATCACAAGAGTGCCTATGTTACTGGTATCCAAGTATTCAATCCTCTGCCCACAGATCAAATAGCCTCCGTTAATTATAGTAAGCTGTTTTAAAATTAAATTAAAAAGATGGCTTTATATAGATAAGGCGTTCTACAGTTTGACTGAATATTTCGGTACAAAAACAGCATAGTGGCTGTTTCTATGTAACATGTACCTACCTACTAAAAATTGCATGTCCGACTAGGGTAAATTGTTTGTTGCCATTATTATATGCATAATACCTGCTATGTATTTACACAATTTTATGGCAATAAAAATTTATCTTATGTTTCTTTATAGTATATGATACCTATACTTTAAACGTACCTACATTATGATTATGCTTCCAAATTCCTCTTCCTACTTCCTAATTTTTAATTAATTATTCTACGAAGTATCTAATTTATATGATAAGTGTAAGTAGTATTATTTTTAAAATAATGTAAGTTATATATTGTATAATTCGCTTTTAAATAACTAGTAACTATTTGCATCATTGCAGTGTTACATCATTATCATTATCAGTGTCCCACAACTGGGCTCAGAACTTCTCAGTACGTCAACATTAGCACATAAGGGTCGGGCCGTAACTTACCACGCTAGCCAAATGCGGGTTGGTTTTAACAACTGTTATTTAACAACGACAGCTAAGACCAACGATTGGTTATGTTGGTACCAATCGTTGGTCGAGGGACTAAAGATACATTTTGTCACTTTATCCGGTGACCCGGTAGCGAAAGTTGGTTAACCCGCAAACCGCTGCGCCATCGAGCATGTACTACACACATTACAATAACAAACAGTTGACAAACGAACATGATACATTAACACACATTAACATGATACGTTTCCAAGGCGAAACATGTTAACCCACATGTTACTGAAATTATTATTTTTCTAAGCAAAAGCTAAATGCTTGCCATGTATTATTTCCATCTGTTATGTGAAGCCGCGTTATATAGTTAATATATAATTAGTATTTATTAATATAGTTAAGTATTTACCTAAAAAAATTACAAGTAAATATCCATCACCATTATCGAAAGAGTACCTAGTGTTTAATTAAACTTTGTTTATTGAGAGATCGCGGGCATCCCAAGTCTCAATAAAGGATTCCTAAAAGGAGTTAGAATCTAATTAAACATGGTGTTATTTTTAGCATCAACCTTACCGACGATATTTATCAAGTACTTGGTATTCGCTGCCCGCACAGCAGCTGTAAAACGAATGGGAGACACTCAGTATGCCAAATGCTAAGCAATAAATTACATCATTGCACATCAATACCTAAATGCATAGGGTTGTTGAACTTTTTTCTTTGTGATTCTGACGACAGGCACTCTCAAAACTCTTTTTAAAAATATATTTTATATCTGATCTGAAATATATTTCATATACCGGATAACATGTGGTTAAGAAATATTTATTTATTTCTATTTTTAAATATTTTATATGGATCTATTTGTTAGCACGCTGTTTCTAAGATAATTTTTACAGAAGAGTATTTTTTTACTTTGAAAATAAATATTCAATGTGACTGTTTACTGGACTAATCCTGACCTATGTAAGTATGCCTAGACTAACTGACACATTATATCTAATGGAAGTGGCAAAACTGTCCTAAAATGAAAAATAAGTGTTATTAAATATTTATAAAATTTATAAAATACAGTGAAAAAATTAAACGCTTACCCGACCCAGCCAGGAATCAAACTTGAGTCTCCGCAATCCGGGCGGCTGCACTGACCGCTATGCTACCGGGAAGGCTGACGTCAGCACTGAATTTTGTCACTGCTTTTTAATTTTTGAGTGTTAACAGCGGCACAGTGCGCCATCTATCCAACGGTTAGTGCAACCGATGGCTAGCCAGATTCGTCATTGCAGATGAAATACCATAAACTTGATAGACCCAGGTTCGATTCCTGGTTGGGTCGGGTAGGCGTTTAATTTTGTCACTGTATTTTATAAACTTTCTAAATATTTAATTTAGCTTCAGTGCAGCAATTACCACTTAAAAATAATAAGTAAAATTTACTTTAGCGTTGTTGTTTTAAATTTGTGGTATTTCATCTGCAAAGATGAATCTGCATAGCCATCGGTTGCAATAACCGTTGGATAGATGGCGCACTGTGCCGCTATTAGCACTCAAAAAATTAAAAAAAGCAGTGACTAAATTCAGCGCTTACGTCAGCCTTCCCGGTAGCATAGCGGTATTTTTTCTAAATATTTAATTTAGCTTCAGTGCAGCAATTAGCACTTAAAAATAAAAAGTAAAATTTAAGTATTGTTCGATTCATAACAATTTATTTCAGCGTAATGGCAGCCCTATTACCGCAGACAAGTAATCAAACGTAAATTTTACACATGGCACTATGGTAGCCGGGTTAAGTGCAGTTTAACGTTAACAACTGCGAAAAGACATGTCGTAACGGCGCATTAGCGACCAGTGACAGACAAACAGACAGGTTTATGGTCCCGTGACCTAAGCAGATTGCACGTTAGCAATTGCGCAATAACTATACTACACTAACAATGATTGAAGTGTAGGGATGGCATCGACGACGACGATGGGGAAATCGATAAAATCAGATACCAAATTCGTTGTACCGTTAAAATTAGTTTTAATTTAAATAAAGAATTTAACGAGTGAATATAATTTCTGCAATTAACATAACGAGAAATGTTTCTTTTTATAGATTAGTTTTCTATCTTTTCTATTTACACCTCAGCTGCATATTAATTTGTAAAACTTGCTTTTTACATTGAATGTGATTATCATATCTAAAAAAAGCAAAACAACAACTTGTAGGTTCCATATAGGTGTGTAACTGGCTGGACTGATAATAAACAAATTTTCATACCACGATGTCCCATTTTAGCCGCATCTTGATCCGTATCTCCTCTGCGTAAAGACCTCACATGCATATCATAGGAATGAATGCAGCTCCCTGGCAGAACATTATCATTAATAAATAAGGATGTTTACGTGCAAAGCTGCCCCAACGCGCCTAACCTCCAGAAGCATGTGCCTAGACAACAAACGAGCATGACTCATTCCGTACCATTCTACATAAATAATTCTCATAAAGTACTCACTGAGATGGGATGCCTGTCAACGGCGTGAATTAATTACTTACTCACTAGATAGTTTATTAATTACAGTGGGCGTAACGTGAACATTGTCAAAAGCTTTAATTGATTAATGCAGCGTTGTCAAATAACTTAACAAAAATTTCTATCTAAAATTGTCGAAACCAGTATCCAATTTAATCCGCTATAATCGGTTCGTGTTTTATTAAACTCTATGCGTTAACGATGAATGCAAAATTGAGTGCGGAGCTGCTAGTGCCGCCTATTAATTTGCAAATAAACATCGATAACAATCTTAACGTTCGCCTTTTGGCATGTCATCGATGCGATAGTGATCATTGCGAGTGGCGCCAAAAACGGCAGCGCAATGAGGTCACCGGTGGCGACGCGCCAAGTGCACCGCGAGTCACGGACTACCACACTCGCCAAGGGTTCACACGTGCCCTTAATACAAACACTGTAAAGGTCAAATTGGTAGGCACACTCCATCTACGCGTTAATCGAAAAATTGTATATACCTACACCTGCTTATTTCAGCGAAACGCGTTAAAGCGAGGCACATTCCGAATGCGGACATTAATTAACTTTCCATGCACCTTAATTGCCCTGTATTTCATTCCGCTTCGAGTCCGCTTTGTTTGAAGGCCTGTGTGTATTATTATAAACAATTCATGATTTCAAACAATGGCTTTCGTCCAATTTCGTACCAGTACCCAGGGACAGAAACCTGACATTGGTGAGGTTGCAAAGTTTTATTAGGCACATTCGTAATGTTTGGATTTAAAAATTAATCGAGTGGACCGTTTGCAGTGGCAGACGGCCAAAGAGCGGTGGCGCCGGTCGCGGGCAATTACAGATATAGGATGTAACATGAGCTGTTAAATAAAACTGTTAATGATTAATGCCACGCTACTGCTCTAACACCAGATATAAATTGTGGTATGATGAGTAATTTCAGTTCATTGTGCGGCTGCGTATGTTTTAAGAGACCCTCGTAGGACTAATGTCCATTTTTATTGACGGTCCCAAAGTTCTCTGCCATGGTTACGGCATTTTAAGTTGACAGATTTTGGAACTAGGGATTGTAAATGAAAAAGGGGCTTAGATTGTTATCATGATTTCCTTACTCAATAGGTAAAATTTAGTGTCTACTTTGTATACAGTCATTATTAATTATAGCAAATACTGTACCTACTCGTATGCAAAGCAAGAATGTTTTGACTCTTTTGATCTTTAAATCTGTGTATGTTAGAATAGCCAATCACAAAGCTCTCACTCAAGAAAGAGATTCAGAATAAAGTGTTTGATTCATTGTTATATGTTAAGCGTTTAATAAATACTTACAAGTGCTTTATATTATAAGAGAAGAAACAATTCAGCAAAGGAATCTTATTTTATTCGCCTTCATTTAATAGTAAGTTTTTGACATCCTTACGATAAAGACAATCAATAAAAACATTTTAAAGCTTTAATCCCCAGGTCGGGGAAATTGTGTTTCGATTTTTTCAATGCATAGCCAGGGTTTGCAATCACCAGCCCACATTTGGCAAGGTGATCAAGTCAATACCCATTAACTGTGGCGATAACTAGATTTCAGTGATGGAAGCTTTTACCCAGCGTGGACAGTAAATTGACTAATTAATTCAAGTATCCAATACTTCGGCACAATTGCTTGCGTCAATCACGGATGCTGCTTTGAGTAGCGGTGCTTAAAAAGTTTGACACAATGCCCTCAAAAAATTTCAATTATTGTTGCGGATTAAGAAACAATTGCCGCACAATAGTGATGTGCAGCCCCTAATCGACAATCGAGACAGGCGCCACCGCCGGAATGGGGGCATGTGACACGCCAAGTGAAACGGCCAGTCGCGCGTCGCGCCACAGCCGCAACATCGATAAATACCCGTGGCTAATCCTTTCGCACTTTTTATGGCAGTTGCAAATCTGACAACTTGAGCAAGTTTGTACATGTTTATGTTTTTAACGTTATGAGCTTTTCATGACAACTTCGCATTTTGTACATTTACAAGCTGAAAATCTATGTAGCTTACCGTAAGAAACTACTTATAAATATTAAAAATACTATACTATGTTATAAAAATATACAACAAAATATTCGGTACCGTTACCAAAACTGTTGTTTTATTTATAAATTATAGTAATGTTTTTAGTTTAGTTTTTGTACTTAACATAGATTGTTCGTCGACGATCATGTTTCGTATGCGAGTTCTATTTGACATTCGATCTCGTTGACGAAAACGAGAATTTGTGTCATTCTCCTTATCCTCCTCGTTTAGCTGCTGCTGCTTCAATGCAAAAACAAAATCCATTTAAGTTTACGTGCTCGAATGATAAATGAAACTCGTACTAGGTACTCCGGCTCCTAGACTATCGAGTTCGGTTGCTTCACTGTTCATCGTCTGGCGACGTGAACGACACAACACGTCACTAGCGGATGCCACCGCGCCGGCACTACCTACTGGCGCCTACGAGAACAATGTGCCGGGAAATCCGATTGTTTAATTGTCGCCACGGCAAAAGACATAGCATTATTTTTTGTCTAATTGTTACCACGGTAGACGCTCGCCAAAGTTTCGCAATGTTCAAGTAACGCCAATAATATTTGAAGTACCTGGCGCCTTTTGATTCGAAAACAAAAGACAGCGTTCGTTGTTTCCATTTGTTACGGCTTATTGTTTTTGGGTGCCGAGTGTATTGTGCTTTTAAGAGATTTTTAATTAAAATAAAATTGTTCAAAGAGGATTTATGAATAATAAAAATAAACTTTTTAATTGCTCAAGGAATCGTTTGGTCATGGAATTTTCTGTTTTATATTTATGACGTTTTATATTTGAAATATTATTTTAAGATTCACGGGTTTCATAATATCGGAATACAAAAAGGCTAAATTGTCATATTAACAGAAATATGTTTTCGTCATTTTTACAAAAAAAAAAAACAACATTCCGTAATTTTGTAAATTTTGTAAATCTGAAACAACGCCAGCTATATAGTATAAACCAATTTTTTTAAAGATGTTATTTAATAGGACATCAGTGATTCAATTTTGGGTTTTGAGGCAGTCGTCGAAATATGAAAGGAGATAAAGGTTTGCGTAATAAATAACTTACGAATACGAAATACATTGAAGTCTTCAGCACAGGTGATTAACTTACCTAAAACAAAAATAAAAACAAAAATTAATAAAGATTGAAGCACAATAACAGAGATAAAATAAGAAGATTTTATAAAATTTACAAGAAATAACGAAAAGAGAATTGTTTTGGGAACTAACAATAAAATGAAAACCTCGCATTCACAAATTTCAATAACATACGATATATTGTTTGCAGAGTCTTTGTATATCTGTTTCGTTAGTAACAGTAACAAGCAAAATTGAAAATACAGCGCAAAAAGTTATTTTATATTTATTATATCTACGGATAAACCCATTGAATTGTGTAGTCGCCAGTACAAGCCTGTAATCATAACCCAAAGTCAGGTCACATGCTGAATGGGTGCATTTGTTTATTATTGCAGCCTGTATAATATAAAACTTTAAACAAGGATCCGATTTACTGCGCTACTGTGACGTAAATAAACATCATATATGTATGGCTGGCAAAAAAGATTCAGTAACATCACTAATCAATATTATTAAATATTAATACGAGAAGGGAAAAATTCTTGCCATTTTTGAGAACTTTTCGCGCGGAGAAGAAAGATTTATTGAAATCAAGTCAACGCTACATTTGATGGATATTAGCTTTAACAATTTACCAGTCGGCTACCGAATAGTTGGCCGAAAAACATTTATTCAATGAAAATATTAAGGTAGGTAGTTTACTAGATAAAGCCTGGTCGAGTAAAAGGCAGACCAAGTTAATTTACGCAAAATGTAGAAAAAATTTCGTAATTTACCAGGACAGAGAAGCGTGGGATAAACTAGCCATTTCGTAGTTTTGTCACGGAACGGCGCCTAATTAATTAAAATATACAATCGCCATAAAATCACATGATTCTATCCGCAAAGGGTAGTCTGTTAAACACAAATCAAGCCATTTTTTTTGTTAACATAATCTATGAACAAATCTTTTATTGCGTAGTGTTTCAATCACACACACACAAGATCTACGAGCAGTAAAAATATTTATTGATATCCCAAATCTATAAAATTGTACAAACAACGCAATAGACCTTATCCATCCAGCGATACCTAGGACGACCACCTGGCTATCAGCAATAGAAGATACCAACACAATAATGCATTAACAATCAGAGGAAGCAGTCAACAACACACATTCTCTTCAATAAATTAAATTACCTAACATATCGACTGTTTTGACTCGAATAATCCCCTAACGCTTTTTTTAGGTATACATGCTAACGGTACCAAAGTTTTTTAGTTTACATCCACATCTGTCACCACGCACCGCTTGCGCATGCTCGCTCGTCCAGTTCCTCAAGACCCAACCCGCAGCCTTTGTCAATCACAAAGCTATATTAACAAGGGACTCATTATCAAATTTGAGAGTTCTCATTATAATGGACACAAATTTCGAAGGGCATCTCGTACCTCCCTTTTCTAGCATGTTCTATTTGTAGCAGATATCCCATAGAGAGTTCAAAAATATCCATTCTAGTCAGAGATTATAATGTACGAATGTTTTAAAATGGGGATTTATATTCCTTAGTTGGAGTTTCTCTGTCGTTGTGCGTTTCGTTGTTATCCTTCGTCTACAAATACTAATATTATTAATATGAACAAACGTTACATTCGTTGTGCTTTTGTTCCAATAACATGCATTGGCAAAAAGATAACAACTCGATATTTCATTATTTCTTTAAGTACTTTTACTATGGATGCTAAGATATACATCAACTTCATATAATTTCTTTGATCCAACAGTTGTGGATTCTGTGAAAAGTTGCAAAAAGTATTTTAGGGACAGGCAGCCTATAATGTTATACGAGTATTGCATTAAGATTAAGGTTTTCATGGAATTCTTTCGATACCATTCCACTATCATCATCATTATCAGTCTATAATCAATCAATCATCGTACTGACGACCGATTGTGTCAGCAGCGGAGGGGTCTTTAA
Source organism: Eudonia lacustrata (assembly GCA_947562085.1). Lineage (NCBI taxonomy): Eukaryota > Metazoa > Arthropoda > Insecta > Lepidoptera > Crambidae > Eudonia > Eudonia lacustrata. The sequence continues at coordinate 11,162,867 of OX387318.1, read as the reverse complement.
AGGCTGATTTTGTCCCATATTACCTATAGCGTTTTATATTGCTAGCAACACTGATTTGAAACTAATTTATTTAGGTTGCAAAGTTGCTTGCAATTTTTTGGTTGAGGTGGTTTCATGTTAGTTCTTCTATTTGTGTAACTTCTATTTGTAGAAGTCTTCAATTAGCTTTTAGATTGTAGCCAACGAAGTGCCTATTCAAATATATAATAATTTGTTTTTTTTTAAATGAACTACCTACCTAGCTAAAAAGAGTGAGAGAGTCTCTTATCATGAACTATATTTAACTTAAACTAAATAATTTTCAACAGACGGACCTCTACTTAGATAACTAGTATCTTCTAGTTATTTATATAACATACATGAGAATTATAACTATCATTTTCAAAACTTAATCAAAAATCTCAGTTTCTAAACGTAAGTTTGTACGAAAACATATTTTTGAAGAAATCCCACATTCAATTGTGGCACCAAATATATAAATCCTCTATCTACTAATAACACATGTGGCGACCTCGATTATCGTAATTCATAATGATTTGATGGATTTATAATAGACGTTTTTCACAAAAGATACTCACAACAAGAAATACAGACACGCAATGTTAATTAAATAAAAGGTGAGCATTGGGAGCGCCGCGTTCGCCCACGCCTTAGCCAATCGCGGCGCAATAACAATAAAAACACAACAATAGTCGCAAACTACAATATTACCAGCTGTAATATAAAACGCGAATAAATTATAGCTCCAATGAATAAATTATGAGTACAATGTGGCGGGGGGGAAAAAATAGCCGTAAGTGCGGCGCCGGCGCCAGCGACGACGCGACGGCGGCGCAAGGACAATGCACGCACACGCTGCCGCCAAGCGACCCTTCACCACAAACAAATATCAGCCTTAAAAACTACCGTGTAGAATCAAATTCGGAAGCCAGCCGCAGCAAATACGACTTTCCTGCAGAAAACGCGGATTCTGAATGCGCTCATGCGACCGTAGCGAGTCATTACTTGAAAGTGTTAGAGTATCCAGTTCACAGACCAAACTACGCTCTAATCCTACGCTATAAAGTCGCTATCATGATCGATAAAGCGCTTAGAAAATGTGACTGTCCCTTTCGATATTAATACATAAGAGCGAGATGTGAATCGTAAAAAGTATATCCGCGAAAGCAATAATCCCGTTCGTTTTGACGTGTTACATGCTTGTGGGCTTGGTGATAAATATCTGGTTAGGACAGATGCCCGAGCTAGTGCGTAAATTCAATTTAATGCTACACCAAGTGACAAGGCGGAAGAAAGCTAAGAAACGTACGACGCCAGCAGCGTGAGAGAACCCAGACTCAAGTATCTAAATCTTATAGCTAAGCCACTCGAAAAGCTCACCGAAGAATAAATAAAAGACGGACAATGGCCACTTAAAAAGTATGCGTACATCTATTAACTAAACAAACAGGTGATTCAAGTGCAGAATGGTCCTGAGAAAATTTTACTGCGTTCTAATGCGCAATCAAACCTCGTATGGCAGCATATTTACGCGGGCAGCAGGTGCGACTGAAAGACGAAAAACACAAATTACGATTCGATAACAGATGTTAGCCAGCCAACCAAACGCGAGTGAGAAACAGCGAACATTATTTAGAGCATAACATTTTATGTAACCTGAAATAATCCAGTAACATAAGCATTGGTTTGAACGCGCAGCTGTGATACGTGTTTTATCAGAAGCACAAAAAACCTCTGAAGTTGTAATCAGGTAAGACAAATAAGCATACGAACTGGCGTTGTATAAACAGGCCCACGTCCCTAATCTCGCCCGAGGTACCCAAACCTCTTAAGTATCGACCGTGTTTTATTATCTCAAGGCTCCAGACACCGCTATCTTTGGGAGTCGCCTCGGTGCAACAAAAAGTTCGGCTTATCAAGCTACACAAACCTTAACTTAAGGGGGTCCTATTTTTACTCTTTCGAAGCTTTTAGCCATATCAGTCTCATCCCGAAAGAGATTTATAGCCGTCTGCACCGATACAGGTCGCCGGATATCTACTTTTGTTTATGGGAATCCTGCAAAAGGCAACTGATGCACGTAAAAACAAATATGAAAATAACGTATTCTACTTTATAAAGATTTGAGAATTTGTGAAGCGAGAATGTGTGCTTTTGACGCACTTAACAAAAATAAAGATAATAGAGCTAGGGCTCTTGAGGTTCCATTAACGGATAACGAGTGTGTAAGGAATGTAAAGTGATAGTGTATAATGAAAGGGCGGGCGTTTAAACTGTAGTCGACAGACGCGACAGGTACCAGTGAATCATCCATGAACAAAACCCAAAATGGTTAACAATGGAGCGAAACGCTTGTTGCCATATCAATAGAAAAGAAGCTTTTTACTTTTGGATGCTATATTAATTAAAGAACACTAATTTAGATATACTTCAGTGTAATGTAATCTATACATTATACAAGAAGAAGTTAAGAAGTTTTATTACATTAATTATTACACTTAAATTCAAACCTATTAGTTAACTTCACAGGGTCAATATGGTTTCTACGATACTCCGCTATAATTTTATCTCGTTGAAAGATACAAACTACTTTTATAGTAAATAAATCAACTCCACTTCTATGTAAGCACTTAAGGCAATTAGTATTACCGTGTAAGGTATAGAAATCGGCGACAGCAGTAAAACGAAGCAATTTACTAGGTACAGCACTAACGCCACAAGTTATTAATCTCTTACCCAGACACACTAATGGCAATACACTACAATTAGCCAGGCACTCGAAAATTTCGAAACAATCGTTTAAAGTTAAGCCAGCCCACCAGAAGAGATAAAAAACTGAAGCAGGTAGATCGTTTTTTGTATAGAAATTTCTGTGAAAAAATTGCCACCCTTGTTTGGCGAATCCCAAATTGTCAAGTACAGGTAGATGTACCTGTTGGGACTTCTAGAGAACAAAAGGGGGCTACTAGACGCCAGTTAATGGCAGTATGATACAGTGTGGGCGACTAAGTCAATTAGGCCATCCGCCGACGCCATTCCCGGAATGTCGGCGACAAATGAGAGATTACGATAAGAGAATATAAACCAACACTGTCCGTTCGTCCTTTTTGCCCTTCCACCACCAAACTGCCTTCGCCGTTTCTGATAACAACACCTTTTCTTAATTGAGTTTCTGTGTTTAGGGACTCCTTATCAGCATTATCGCCGGAGCGCATTACGGGTCCCGAAGTGTGGTCAGTTATGTTTATCAGTAGTCAAGAGTCACACACGATGTCTTTGACCGAGGGTCTCATGCATTTTATTAAACAGATACATTATACAGATATATTATGACGCACCGCACTGTTCTGGTGTATACCTACTCGTATCTTACGACTAATCAAGTTAGCGATAAAAGTTTGATATATCAAATTAGCCTCTTTGAAATTGTAACACTTAAAATTGTGAACATTTTCAGCGAGTGGGTTCATAAAATTTGTCTTTTGATCGTTACTGTACAGATATTTATGTCAATAGGCATCCGGTGGATGATTGATAAAATGAAAGAACATAACGTATTTAATGTTAACTCCAGTGAAGAACAGAACCGCATTGCAGTGAGAATAATAATGTTATGCATGAGTCAGGGGAGCCAGACCGAGTGCTTTCTTGTGAATCACAGCCTTCCTTTATGTTTGAGACGTTGCGCTGCCAGGTTTTCGTTACTTTTTTTGATTCTACACTTCAAGATGCCGCGTGTAATAGTCACGGTCTGATTTTGCTGCGGAATTGTAATTATTTGAAGCAGTTGGCATAGATTCAATACCGTGTGTGTTAATCCAAATTGTTACTAACATTGCATGTCTATTATTAGATTCAGTTTTGTACTGTTATTCAATAATAATCAAAGTATCTACTGATACAAATATGAAATGAAATGGTCTTATACAAATATCATAATGTTAACATGTTTAATAAACTAATTTTTCATGGATCTTTAGCTTGGTATGACACAGTCACAGTCTTCAATTATGCTATTACAATAAAGAAAAAATATTTGAACAGTTGGCAAAGTATTTATTGAATCAAATAAAAAACAATCATTTTTATTAATAATAAAGAAATATGGTGAACAAAATACACTTATATTAGCAACGCCTTTATAATAACAAATGTTTATTTTATTAATAAAAGTAGACAAATAAAATAACCATAAAAGAATGTAAGACGTTGTCCCTAACGTAAGTTTTATAAAAAGAAACCTGATATTGTTAGAAGCGCGGTACACGCATTAAACAATACAAAATGGCTATTTTTCGCTGAGTCAGTGTTGTTAAATTAAAATATTTATAAGGGACCACGACGCGCGTCGATCCAACTTGAAATGTTTCTCTCACGGACATTCATTTTAGATTGGAAAACAAACAACTAATGAGTTTAGTTTTTATTTGATTTTTTTGAATCACCACGCACATGATTGTCTACAGAACACAATATTGACTTTAAGGAAGTATAGATTACAAGCTTTAGGATGTTGCGTCAAAACTTAAACCACTTTTGCAGACAACGATAAAAAATGAGTAGTGAAACTTAAAACTTTACTAAAGACAGAGAGTACAGTTTGGCAGCAAGGTAGTCTACCAAGGTTAAGAATAATAACAAAATTTAAACATTTGTTAAAATTATATACCTATTTTGAAAGTTGTATGAAAAATAACACTAGAAAGTAAATTATTAGATTAAACATTTCTCTCTCCCTTGAGAAAATTCTTGTGATGTGTATCATGATAACGTACCTATGAATATTAAAATTTAAAATGCTGGCAATAATAAACTCTGGCAATGAATCTGATAATATTTGCATACTCGGCGTCGACGAATAAATGGCGAATAGTAGAATTATCATATCAAAAGGTTTCTTCTCAACTCATACGCTCAATGAACGAAGGATCATCATCGTCATCATCACCAGCTCATATGTCCCCACTGCTGGGGCACGAGACTTCCCTATGGATGGATAGGGAGAACGGGCCATAAACCACCACGCGGACCCAGTGCGGATTGGTGGTAGTTAACGACTGCTAAAGCAGCCGGCGCCGCAGCGGGACTAAACGGCTTTACGTGCCTTCCGAAGCACGGAGGAGCTCGAGATAATAAATTTTTGGTCACCCACTCGATGACCGGCCTTTGCGAAAGTTGCTTAAGCACTCGCAGACCGGGCGCGTTAACCACTGCGCCATCGAAGGATATTGAGCCACAATAATTGATCATGGCAAAAAGCCACTGCAATATTAATGAACAGCGTCATTTGATATGAAAGTAGATAAAACTTCATTGTAATACTGTGTTACTGAAACAAAAGCTGATAAAAATGTAAAAAGGAACAGTGTTAATCATTTCGGGGCTTATTATTAAACAAAGCTTGGAGTAGTTACTCCGTGTTTTGTCTCTTTTACTCTAATATGAAATGAAGTTTACATGACGGGAACAAAACACGGAGTAACTAATCCAAGCTTACACTTTGTTTATTAATACGGGGGATCAACTTTACTACAGTTTAGTAGGTATTGCAAAATCGAAAATCTGACGCTTTAAGAGAGGGATGGTTTGTTTGTTTATGACGTAATCTTTGAGCTATTGTCATCAATAGGCTACAATTTATTCAGATAGGTACTTTTCCAGAAAAACGAAGGCGCAAGCATGAAAATTATTTGATATCTTTTTTGTAATAATAAGTACAGTATATAAGTACGGTATAAGTGAGGTAGGTACTTAATGAAACCCGTATCTTTCGGAAACTTATTAATGAATTGGCTAGTGACAACAAACAACCAAAATGTTATTATCAGCCTAATAACTTAACGACTCTATAAATTACTTAGGTACATTAAGATGTCGTTACCAGAATGAATACAATTAAATTTATACAAACGATTTCTAGTTTTTTTTACAACTTTATGCTTTGCTGTCCCTAATTGTGGACTAATATAAAAAAAAATGCTTTAAACCTTAATTACATTTTAAATGGTATTGAGACACCCCAGTAAGTAATATAATACTCGTATTGGGGATGACTCGCTCTTTAAAACCAAACCAATATACTACCAAAGTTTCTGTATCACCAATTTCCTATGCCCCATGTAGCTATGCGCCGGCCCGTCGCCACAACGCAGCCACCATAGCACGAATAATAAATACTTACTATAGAATACACCAAAGACATTGTTCGCATACGGCATGTCATTTGTTCAAGGGACGTCTGCTATATTATTATCATAGATATTTCTTTGGCCAACGCTACCAGTTTGGTTTGTCTAGTTATGCGAGTTGTTCACCTTTTGGCTAGAGAACAAAAAGATATCTAAGTTGCGTAACTAACATGTAGGTACCTACTCTAATTCATTAGAGTTCAAACATTAAGGCTACATTATTTTTATATAGATCAAATCTGAAGAAAATAAATTTTTCTTATCATGTATGATTCAAAGTCTGTCCAACAGTGTATCCAATTTATTTTCCCATTTCATATAACTAATGAACAAACCATTAATAAAGACATTTGTAAATCTACAAATTATTATTATTCTTTATAAACAAATGACAAGATGGAGTCTCCAAACATGACCATCATTTAAATCCAATTACTCACGACAAAATCGTTTAACTTTAATCTATTAATGAATATTATGAAGTTGTCCCTAAAAACATTATGAGCAATTATAGAAACATCTAAATGCAAGACATCTGCTTATTAATTTAATTAGTAATGTCAACAACAAAATATTTACAACGACTTTTCACAATTTGGAAGTAGGCAAACATTTTTCCAAAAGCAATAACTTCAATTTATTTTATACAAACATTATAATAAATTTACTATTAATAGATTTAAAAGAGACGTGGACAGTTTCAATAATAATGGTGAATAATTAATAGAGATCTTGGAAGCCGGTGTTGCGGCGCCGCGCCGCGCCCACGCTGGCTCCTAGCTTCTGCATTTGTAACTTGCGCAGACGCAGACAGAATAGGGCTGTCTGCGAAGGGCTGTCTGCGATATGCACTACATTTAAACAGCTTAACGTTTCCCGTTCTACATAGGTATCTTCTACACTTTTTTATTTTTTATTAAAGAGTGGAAAAGGGGATATCTTAGCGGGAAACAATTTTCTATAGTTTGTGTTTTTCTGCCATAATTGTGGATTATTAACCGTTAAATGCACGTGAACGTGATAAAGTGTGACCATCGCCATCTTCCAACACATTGTTTTATTGAAAAAAGAAAAGAAAAGCAGAATCAAAGCCGAAGTATCCGAAGTATAGTAGCCGTAATGACTGATTATGAAGTGCCAATTAACAATTTCAGAACCGCGTATTTAATGAAGCTACCTTATTATGTGTCGCGTCAAGGATAACTAGCTAATTTATGTATCGGCGGCGGCGGCGTGCGCGACGAACGGTGTAGGTGTGAAATTTATAAGGTGACATGTCAATCAACAATTAATATAGCGTGTAAATCAACACCTACAAAATTTTAAACACCTTAACATAGGAAGTTTTTGTTTTCGAAATGGTTCTGGTTAAAACAAGAGTTTGTAACATCGTCATTTTTTATCAATGTGTGTGTCAATCAATCATTTTTTATAAATCTAATTTTGTGATGTTGGTATCCAGTGAAGTTACAGCATTCAGCTTAAAGACGCATACACTCTGGGTGCATAGTACCTACAAGTTTATTGCCATTCGATATTGTATATACACATAGATACAATATATACAAAATAACAACATACCTTTGTGTGGAAAAATGCGCGATATTATTATTATAGCAAAATTCAGATACATTTATATATCTTTGGACAATATGAGAATGTTTGATCTTTGCTAGCAACACCCAAAATAACCTACACTGTATGGACGTCATTGCCGAATATTTCAAAGTCAGTATATTTTTACTGCACCTTATATTTGCACACCTGAATATTTATGAACCGACCACCCACGTGTGAGTAACAAGTGAGAAATAAAGTAAATAACTCGAGTAACACTGTGATTCCTGCTAAATTAACAAATTGGGCCAATATCAAATTGTAGGAAAATGCAGTCAGGAAGCTTCTGAATGGACGCAAGATAAAGCACAGTTTTGACTATAAATACCTATTTTATTAATTAAATTGTGGCACCTACCACAGTTTCAGTTTTATTAGGAGGCCTTAAATGCGCGCGCTCGTGCTTTCTCAGTACTACGAGCGGCCGACGCATCGCAAAAGTGACATTTTGTGCAGTTGTCTAATGTTCAATAATTTTTTATCGTTCAAAAAAAATAAATAATTGGGAATCTTATAAACTAACGTTAACTCTGGTGTATATTTAACTTAATAATATTAATGGAGTAAGGAGATCTTTACAGCTAATTCTGAACGTTCTATGGCTTTGAATGGGAATTTTTTTGTAGAAATTCCATTAATATTTCGAAATACCGAGGCCGCTACGAAATAAACCACTATTTAAGAGATATTATTATATATTTTTAATTTCGTTTGCTTAATACAGTAGTTCAATCCATGAGCTTGAAAATTGCCGTCAGCGTATTCAATTGAAATCCAGCTTCGGAATTTTGGCTTTATATAAATAGATAAGGGAAAATTGCAGAAAGCGAGGTCGCTACAAATTATACTAATAACTATTCTCCACCATACAATAAGTCAAAATAAGGGTTTCAGTTTTTCTGAACAAGAACGCCAAAATTGGGCATTTTATGCAAAAATCACGGTCAAAATGTAATAGGGCCCTTAGAAAACATAACGAGGCAGAACAATTGTCTGAAGTTTAGCTAAGTAATTAGTTGCTTAAAGGTCTTAAAATAAATGCCTAATATCCCATTCATAAGGCGACATGGAAAAACCGGCGGGTTCATAAGGCGCCATCGTGCATAGAAAGTGCCTAATGTATGCAAAACGCAGAACAATGCAACGGTACTGTGAATTACGACAGAGAAAGGGAAGGCTTCTTCAGTGGAATCTGAAGATCGGTTTACAGTTAGTAAGCCTGTTTTGAAAGAATTTCAACTTGGTAGAAATAAAGTTTTGTTATAGGTATTTGAAAGTGCGCTTCATTGATTTTTCTGAAATCTTTAATAACTTATCCTGAGTTATTAAAAATCAAAACTCAGGATGAGTTATCAAATAGTTCTAAAACAAGAATATTGTCGACTTAGGGATAAAATTACTTATGAATTATCTGTTGCTTCATGAACTTCTTCCAAGAATTAATGTTATACTTGATCCTGTTGTAGTCACGTACTTACCCACTTTGATTGATATTAAACATATCCATATTCAATTATTCGGGCTAATTATCAAATATGAATTTAAAACATGTTGTTAGTTATACAGTTATGATTGGCATTCCAAGATCGTTTCAAGTTTAGCTCTTTTGAATAATTATAATATGCAAAACTCATAAGGTTTCGGTGCCTTACGCGGCTCAAGCTCGTTGCTAGTCCTTCGCTAATCGAACAACTATTCGCGCCATGCATACACATGACTTGTTTAGCAAGTGCATTGCAAAAGCGTGACATGATAGATTAATTCTATGTTTACTCGGCAATGACAGCAAAGCATTGAATTTGAACAGTGCTATGTATTTTGAGTGCATATTTGAATTGTATTAAAGATATAAATTCAAGATCAACATATACTCAAATACGACAGTGCCAAGTAAATGAGGGAAAAAGCGCCTTATTAAAGAAAGTCAAGACAGGAAATGTTTTAAATAATTATGTAATCATTTCATTAATGGTGTGCTCAGCGGCGTGGAACGTCCGCTCCTATCCGCGATCGCAGCGTGAATGTTTCAAAACCGCGGATTGTCGGCGCAGGCGCCGCTGGCGCCGCACTTCCGGCCAGTGGCGGAAGCCGGGTGCAACTGTCGCTATGCACTACTAGCTCTGTTGTTCCAGCCCGTGTCAGCTTACCTGCCGCACGGTTAATCGCCCGCTACCGTGTAAATCAAAGCAAGAACTATTCTCTAGTAAAGAACATGCGAGAAACCTTTGCAAGAATGTGGATAGTACAGTTTAGCGTCTTCCCTTTTTGTAGAATACTAAGATCTTAGAATGCCGTTTACTTGCTCGTCACACTGCCTTGCTTGCCTTTCACATTTCATTATACTCGTATGTTATTTTAGTATTTTTGAAGTGCTTCATTAATTCGGTTGATTCTGAACATGATGTAGTGTAGTCTAGTCATAAGCTTTACGTTCACTTAACAACGCTCTATCATTAATATCTGTGAATCCATTACCGTCAATTACCGGTATGTATGCACATACCGAAGCGTATTCTTTAACGTGTTCAATAATAAATGTTTATATAATTTTTAACGCAAATTTTGTTGCGAACAAATTTCAAAAACACAAATGTTGAAAAAATTTCCACGAGCAGGGTTTGAACCTGCACCCTTCTGACATACCGGGTCAGGTGCTCTTCCAATTGAGCTATCGTGGTTCTAACCAGCCCGCCGAAATTATTCAACACTATTTACTTTTTACTTTGAAAGCCAAAGGCGCCCATTCAATGTTAACAACTACCGTCATTAACATCCGATCATAATATTTTTACAAATACTAAAGATCAGTTAAGAAGTAGGCAAGCTATTTATAAATGTTTTTATAATTTTTAACGCAAATTTTGTTGCGAACAAATTACAAAAACACAAATGTTGAAAAAATTTCCACGAGCAGGGTTTGAACCTGCATTTGTGGTTAGAACCACGATAGCTCAATTGGAAGAGCACCTGACCCGGTGTGTCAGAAGGGTGCAGGTTCAAACCCTGCTCGTGGAAATTTTTTCAACATTTGTGTTTTTGTGTTCAATAATTTTAAATGCGGCAGTCACGCTACGTTGAATTCATAAAGTTATTCTAATTTGACATAATGAGGCGGAGCGGGGTGTTTACGTATTTTAATTATTGCAAGCTAGGTTTGAGGAATTTTCACTTGAACAGCCTTTTGTACGTTTTCACTGAGTCACCGATATAGTTATGCCTATTAATTTGGATGCAAACGCTTACAAAAAAACAATCTTTGACTGTGCATGCTTCATGTTTCATGGAAAACGCGTGGCCCCATTTATTTTCGAGAAGCGTCTCTTTGTTTCACGATGACTCATCTGCGATGAGCGCACGCATCTAGTTGATGTTAAATGCACTATACTCGTATTCCTGGTTACTCAAGTTGTCCCGGGACAAAATTGAACGATATACAAACAATGGCTGAATATTACCAAGACATCTTTTCTTCTGCAAAATTTTGAATTTTGGGTAAATTATCAGTTTGGGCTTCTTTCAGCTTTAAAAGAGTTGTCACATTTTTAACACGCTTTTCTATGTCAACTTTTCCCTTCATACATATTTCTAAATGCATTGCTGTGTTCCTTTTTGAAGAGATTCAGTTCATTGACTTGACATCAGTTGAGAGGTCCTTTAAAAGAGGTGTGAAAAAGTAATTTGTCTTGTGGGTCGGCAATGTGAAGACCTCCACTAGCTGTATTTGCATCTGGACTCATCTTCTAGTTAACATCAGGTAAAGCGGAGTAATTTTCTTGCTCTTCAATAAAAAAAGAGACAATACCTTCTTGGGGTGAGTTATAGTTGTTCTTACAAGCATCAAGACAAACAGTGCGTGAGTCACTAATTGTGAATCGCAAGGAAATAAATGAGCTAATGCTATTCTTTGGTAAGCCGTCTTCAAACAGCAGCCTACCTCCATTAAGTACTTATATAAACACAGACGGTTTCGGTAGCTTTAAAACAAGAAGTCATAAACAAACAAACCACATAGGTACTTGTATTGTTTGGATTATCAACAATTGCTTTATTCATACTTCTTGGTGTACGTGCGTTGTTGTTATGATAAATTGTTTAGAATCGTAGATGTCCCACGAAGGAATTCTTGTTTGGAATTGTTTACAGATATAAAACACTACAAAATAAAGAGAAAAATAGAGAGTCAAACACTACAAAATTGAAAGGCCCAAAAACAGAAGACTACTTCTTGATGTCATGTGTCTATATAAGTTGATGAGTGCTACCACTCATTGATTGCCTCGATCTCCTTGAAAAAATCAAATGTAATACACCAAATAAACTATCTCGTTTTACTAGATTTAACATTTTTGTGCCTAAGTCAGTGAAGAGCAATCTAGGTTACCATTCTACATTAAATATGATCCAAAGACAATATAGCACCCTGTCTCGGCCAAATAATTTAGAAGTATTAGATATTTTTCAGGACAGTGCCCGTAAGTTCAGATTATTAGAAATAGTTAAGTAAGCCCCCTTTAAACTTTAAATCATATTTTAGGTATTTAATTAAAATAATGTAATTTTAAGTTTGGTAAAATTTGTTAGTTAGTTAAATTTATAACTATTAGTCCACATCGCGTGCCGTGGCTGTCTATAATTGAGAACTGTACTTAGAATAAGTTTGGCATTTACCCTATTTACTGTTTGTTTGGTGGTACAAGTTTTTGTTGACTGCCCAATAAATAATTACCTAAATATCTTTTGTTGGCATTTGGTACCGCCTTCGTTAGAGATCCTACCAAGATTGAGATGAGATGAGATCCTAATAGGAAGCAGATTTGATTTAATGAAACCGAGTTTTTGATAAGCAGATTTGTTTGATGTAATAAAACCAGGTTATTGGCCAATTCTTCTAGTATCTGGTAGGTACCTATTAATTACCTATCTCATAGACAGATGGCAGATGAAACATATAATATAAATTAATATCTACAGTAAGAATAATATCTGTATAGTAAATAATAAGACAGGTGAAACTTTATCATATCTGTTGAAGAAAGGGATCCTTGCCCCATGACATACGACGACGAAAGCGTTAATATGGGAATGGGAAACACCGGTCCTAAGGGTTTTATCCCCTTTTATTCTCTTGCAACACAAAGCAGGCAACACGATATGATGCTTGGACAGTGGGAATAGAGCTCAAAATTAAATGGAAGTAGTGTGATCGTGTCATCGATGGCGACGACTAGTGTGGCGCCAGACAACTGTTTACTGTTGAGTATTGAACACCCCTATTTTTAATATAACGAGCATGAAACACCAGTAGTAATTGAAGGTTAACATGCGATTTCTGAACTGAATAGAATCGTGTGAGCGAATTATAAGTAGATAGTTAATGTTGTCTATTTTTTTGACGGGCGTGACTAATTTATACATATATTTATATATGAACTATGTATTAGATACAGACACACGTTAAAGATTTCTCCCCGATCCGTTCTAAACCCTTCGGAGAATCTAGTAGAGCACGGGGACACGCACTAGTGCGTGATGCCGTTCCCTCTAAAAAAAATGCCGTTTGAGGCAATTAGCATACTCTCTCCTTTTTTTTCAATTTGTAGGTATTTTGTTTTCAACAAAATTTGCGTAAAATGATTTAGGTATTATCCATAATTTTAAATTGAAGTAGGTAATCTTTCTTGCTCCACTGCGGATTCCCCAAATGCCGCGCTCTGCTCCCGTGAACCCGTCGACATGTGGCGACTGGCGACGCGCCGGGCCCGAGACGAGCGCCGCCGGCGCCGGTGACGTAATGGGATTCCAGCCGTGGGTTACTAATGACCCAGCCGTCGAGCCGTCGAGCCCCCCGCCTGCGAATGCCGCCGTGATTCCAAGGGATATTTAGAATAGCAATCGCTCATAATTTGTATAGATAACGATTTATGTATATTTTTATTTATGTTTTCATTGTTCTTGTACACTCCAATTGTTCGCGATTCCAATTTTATAGTACCTTTAAGTAATGAATGAGGCTAAACTTAAATATCTAGTTATTTGATATTTTTTTATTATTTGTTATTATCTATTTTATTTAACGTCTAGGCAGTGATAGTATTATTTTTCTTTGAACAGTGTTTGGTGCTACCGTACCGCCATTACTTTACATTGAAATATTACTGATTTCATTTATAATTTCTTCAATTGTAACTTAAGAATAATGAGAGATGACATTACGTGCTGCTGAGTCAACAATGTTTTAGGCACTGCCCAAATCAAACATAGCAAATGTTTATATAATTTTTAACGCAAATTTTGTTGCGAACGCATTTTGTTTTTTTTTTTCAAACATAGCATTTAACTCAGAAGTTTAAAAATACATTGTTTTATTATTTTTTTATAGACAATTAGTTAGGCGAACGACTTTAATCTGACTATACCTGCATTAATTTAACGCAGTCTTACGCAGTCCTGATAATGCTGTCGGCTCAGTGAAGAATGAACGGAAAAAATGAGAAATCGTTATGAGAATGCATAGCGTAACAGCAAAACTTAAAAAAGTAGACTTCACAATAGGAATGATGGAATCTTCCTCGTTTCACACAAATGCAACGAATAGAAGTTTATAGAGACGTTTTTTGCGTTACATTTAATCAAAGATGTCGGTTAAAGGGTTGCCGATTTTCGACATAACGTAAATCTAAGCAGAGAATTCCTACTTTAAAACATTAATTAGTTACATTTTAACTATTTTACCTACTTATGTAAATTTGTTTCCAATACAGAAATTTCCAATTAATATCCCTTAAGCATATAATGTTACATTAAAATTGGCTTATTGGTTTGTAAGAATTAGAAGTTTGAAGTTTGTATACTTACTTACTCCGATGGCTCAACGACCGAAAGCTCCGACACAAGGAGAAGAAGTATGAAGTTTGTCAAATCAAAATTTTAAATGGTTCTAAAAACTAAAATATTAAACAGAATTAATAATGGCCTGTTGTGTCGCAGAAATTTTCCCAGTCAATCACGCTTCATGAAAGCGCGACGCTTTCATAAATCAATTCATACTATTGTGTTACGTTCTCATTCGTTACAAGAGGGAGATCGAGATCGAAATCGAGATAAACAGTTGCATTTGCCATTCGATCACGTTGACGAAACTTAAAATTTGTACGGCATTAAAGCAGGGCGGGCCTCTTGTTAGAAAACGGTGCATATCACTTGATATACCAAAATTTGATATAATTGAACTTTAATAACGCTCATTTTACATAATAATCATCTGTTATACCAACACTTAATATAACTTTATTTATCATAACGTTTACTTTACATAATGTTCATTTTATACATATAATACCATTTAGTATAACGTTCATAACGAATAATGCCATTTGAAATAAAACTCATTTAATATACCGTTCATTTCATATAATTTTGTTTGATATACGCGTCATTTTATATAACTATTATTTAAGATAATAACGTTTCAAATAATGATTGATTGATATAATCTTCACTCGGTATAACAATCAATTGACATATAAGCTGATGGTATACAGTGTCAGTGACAGAAACCAATAGCTGCAATACCGACTCCATGTAGTCTTGTCTGCCCTACCCCTAGAGTGTAATTTAAGCCCGCAGCGCCGGAGCCGTGTCAGAAACTATGTTTGCTGCATGCTTGCTTGCTTGCTTGCATTATACTTGCTTGCTTGCATTATGCTTGCTTGCTTGCATGCTGCATGCTTGCTTGCATATAATGTTAAGTTTTTATATATTAAATTACTTATTTTGTGTTCATTGTCTTTATATAACAAATGATATTATATGAATTGGATTTTATATTAAGTAATCAATAAATGTTTTAAGTCCTATTATACAAAAATAGTAAGTTAAGTACTATTATATAAAAGTTCCCGTCCCCGTAGTAATAGGTCCCGGGTTCAATTCCCAGGTCGGGCAAAAATGTATTTCGGATTTTTCGATGTATAATCCGAGTTTGTGATCACCAACCCGCATTTGGCAAGCGTGTTGATTAAGCCATTAACCCATCAATTGTAGCGATGACTTGATTTCAATGATGGAGGCCTTTGCCCAGCAGTGGGACAATTATAGGCTGTTTACTTACTTACTACTTACTTTTTACAAAAATAGTGTTATCGTAAATGAATGCTATTCTAAATGTTCTTATACTAGATAAATGTTACGTATTTTAATTATTATATCACGTAAATATTATATTAAACGGCTGTTATAATAAATGAGTTTAGCTCAATCGTTTGTTATACGTTTCAAAATTATGTATTTTGAAATTATATCATTCCATCATTATATTAAATAAGTGTTACATTAAACAAAACTATATCATTTGATTGTATATTTTTTGATCATTATACGATATGTTGTTATATTATACATTACACACCCGTTAGAAAACGAAGAGAGTTACAATTTTGCCATACAAATACTGGTTTTCGTTTACGTGATCGAGTTGCGAATGAAACTAGCACTAGGTACTCAGACATTACTGCCAAAGCCCAGGAAGGAACTGAAGAGCTAGAATGCTTGGGCAACAAACTACGGTGGCGAGTAATTGCGAAGAAGATATTAATTAGGCTTTGCAAAATTGTCGTCTAAGAACACACTATGCCGAAATTACGCGACCGAAGTTCGGCATGATTACGCCTACAATGCTATTTGAATTACTGACGACACATAATACCGAAATTACGTTGCGTTATAGCGTACAGCCGAACTTCGGTCGGGCGTAAGTTCAGCGGCAATACGCGACCGAAGTTCGTTTCGATTGCCTACGAAGATCCGGGGGCGGGGCGTAAGTTCGGCACTTATGGTGTGTCATATCAGCCGAATACGTCGGAACGTAAAATCAGCCGCGGAACTTCGGTCGCGTAATTTCGGCATAGTGTGTTCCTACAAGTGTAAAATAGATTTAAGGCGACGCACCGCTAAACAATTAATCTAATACGGAGCGTTTGCGCCCCGTCCCATAAGAAAACTGTTTTTTTTTCCTTCAAATTAAAACTACAAATTATTTAAAAAAAATGAACTAGCATATTGAAGTATGTGTTAAGACTAATCTACTAAGAAAATTTAGATGCTTAAATCGGTCTGGTTTGCCTGTAAAATGCAAATCTATGTTTTAAAAGAGGTTACTTTGATATTTTTTCTCTGTTATAAAAGTTGACAAATGTTGTTTCTGCAACTAGCCAATTAAATGAAAAATCATGTCATCAAATATCACTTTCATATGTTTTGTAATTGTTGGGAAAAATCAAGATCCCCGCCACGTAAATTTCCAATATGTCGCCTTAACATCGCTTCCTTATGAGGTGTATGTACTTATCATAGATCGGATTAGGTAGAGTTTTTTGACATACCTTTGCAATGTTAGCATATATGGATAATCTTAAGCAAACTTAGTTTTTTCCAAAATTTGGATAAAACAAAGTATAAGATTTTTGAAAATAATCTCCAGTAACGATCACCTAAATCACACCTTGATAGTCTGACGTGCAAAAGAGTTAAAAGTGTATTTTCTCTTATTATTTTTCGGGTTATCCATACTATTGATAACGTTATGACGCAATTCAAAGAAAAACTCTACATATTCCGATCTATGGTACTTACTAATAATAAAGCCGACCCTTGCTACTGCTAGAGATTGTTTTTCTGTTTATATTGATTAAATAATAACGTTTTTTTTTAGAAAACCTTGCTGACGGCATTTTCAGCTCCACCGGGCTTTTTGTTCCTCAAGCCGTGTGAAACGAAACACAAGAGTTTGGTGTGTGCGCTAAGACTTTGCTATTTTTCAAATTGTAATTTGTTCGCAACATATTTGCTTAAAATTTTATATAAATAATCATGAAAGTTCATTCACTTAAAAAAAAAACCTTAAATTCTACAAACATGTTAACAACGAAAAACGTATTAAGCAAGTAAGCAGACAGACAGCTTCATGTTTTTCGTTTCAACACAACGTAGCCAGCTTTTTATAAGTACACGAAAAATCAAAAAAAGCAAATAAGCACTTTTTTAGCATGCTTTTTTAAAATCGTACAATGCTTATACGTGTAAAAAAATTAAGCAGTTTTTCCATCTCTAATATATACACCTTGTGTCGCGTCCATAGGTTGCTGTAACTGTTTCGCATACGCAGACCGTATGCCCGACGACCACCTTAGTAGTATTGATCAAAATTTGTATTACAGACCGTTTCTTGTCTCATCGATTATGTTATTACACAATATCAATATTTTGGACAATATAACTGGCGCCAGACTATGCGTTGTTATCAGATCGATTCGATAACATGAATTATCGATTGATACAAGGATGCCAATTCAAAGTTATTGAATCCTACTGTGTGGTCCGATATCAGAAGGCGGGAGGCAGCAGTAAACTCCGTTACTTTAGCTAAACAAAGTTTATTTATGTATATAAAGATAGCCAGAAAGATCGTACGTATAGGTACACCAAAAACAATTCTATTATACAATGTTATTTTTAGTTTATACGAAACCTGAAAACCGTTTGTTCAGAATCAGTAATAGAATCGATTTCAATATTTTTTATACCATGTTACATTTTGGCCAAATAATATTTACAAAATCTCAAATAATTATTCCCTACTAAAAACACACAACGGGGCAGCACAAAAAGCTTGTAACTTTGTGAGTTTTCAAGATATTATTTTAATTTTTTCTGTACGGATTCTTTAAATGAAAATATTTGACCCGTGTTTCGGTTTTCGTATAAACTAAAAATAAGGTTGTATACTTCAAGATTTACACAAGTCACAACCAACAGCGTTTTCTTGTTTATGTCACGACATGTATGTATAGTATACCTAGTAGCTAAAAGAAAAATTATCAGTAGTTACGGAGTGAAATAAATTTAACCAGTATTTATCAAAATTAAGTTGACGAAAATTCAAACCAGCGTTAGTAGAACTAAGACTATAGAATTTAATAGTATCTACTAAGAATAGAGCGCTTCTATTTAAGTTTGAAATAAGCAGCACACTTTGAAGTGTTTAATTATCCTATGTGTTAATCCAGGTTATAAACTATCTGTATGCCGAATTTCATCCAAATCCATTCAGTAGTTTTTACGTTAAAGAGTTACAAACATCCATCCATACTTACAAATTTTCGCGTTTATAATATTAGTAGGATTTTTATGAAATAAATCATTTAGCATTTCCGCAAAAGGAGACATTACAAATGAAAGAAAGGGAATTAACGAAATAACGGAAAGTAGGTATGTTTCTTTAGTGTGTCTGTACTCGAATGTTAAAATCACCATCACCAAATAACTGGGTACTACAAGTAAACTATACCTAGTAGATAAGTTAATTCCGCGATTCCTACAGTTTGACTAGAATGAGGAGACCCTGGTCGCAGAAGAGTGTCGTGGTTGCGGAATATTCGGGAGTGGCACTCGCTAAAAAAGTATTTACATAGATATCTAATATGAAAAGGGAGAGTAGCCATTTAATGTGCCGCCGTCGTCTTTCGCTGGCGCCAGCCGTGCCCTTATCGACATAGTGACAACGTTGAAATGATTACGAAAATATTATCGATCGATGAAGTGATCGACAAATAATCGAGATAACGACTTATAAAGAATTATCTGTTTCTGTCAACAGAAATTAGGTAACAGTGTGGTATTTTAATAGATCAATGGTAATAATGAATACTATAAGCTCATTATGTGCATTGAAATTAAACCTATTGGCATAATAAGTATATTATTCCGTCTCATTCCGTAATATGCACAAAAGTTAAATAAGGTTAAAACTGTATTTTGATGCTATCTCATTTTCCTAAATAAAGGCAGAGAAAGATTCAATTTTCAATCAAGTCTTAAGTAGCTCAGTGTTCGTTTTCTGATTGGTAGGTAGGTTATAGGTAAGCACCAGGGATTTAGATTTTCTATATCCATACAACTTCAAAGTTAAACAATTGAGTTAGCAATAGCATGTTTCAAATCGCAGAAATTCAGTTAAATAAATCTATTTAAAAAAATCCACTAACTATACGGATAATTGTACTAACTATATTGCTTCAGCATGAAACTTTGAATGTTGAACATTGATATTTGTATGTGATACCGAAATATATAAACGCTCATAAAAGGTAGTACAAAGTTGTTATGGACTCTACTATTCATAGTGGTCCCATGTAAATGACATGCGCTTCGGCGCGTCCTGATCTAGCGTTATTATGACCTAACGCAGATGGTCCCTTGTGCTTGCGCAAGGTTGTCTGACACCTACTTTATGACCTGACAATGACGGTTTGTGGGGGGTGTCAGTGTAAACTTAAAATTCGTGTGTAGCGGAGTTTTTCTAAAATTCTAAATTCTAGTACACCGTAGGCAAGCGCTAGTCATTATCTGTTTTCTATTTATGATGGTAGGTCTCATAACGCAGGAAAACATAAATAGATTTTTTTGATCCATCAATTTTGTTAGGTGTTGGGTATTGTACTGTACGAGTAGACCTACCAAAATGTCATGCTTGTGTTTAATCCACGCAATTCTGATGCTCCGGTCGTATATTAATGGATATAGCTTATATAGTAATATGATAATTATGTGCCTAATTGATACCAAATTTTGTTTAGCTCAATCTAAGTTATTTTTATCAAATGTTGCTTAAATTTGTAAATCCATCACATTTGCCGGTTCTTATTGCAGAAAAATTTTTTCCTTATCCAGTATAGGTACCTATTCTCCATTACATTAAGAAGAAATTAGTTACCGACCTAACAATATTTTAGGCAGGTCAAAATCACTACAAGCGTTTAAATCCGCGTTATATTAAAACATTTACATTTGCCCGATAACATTATGACCACCAATTTACTCTTTGGTCAAATATGTTTTATCTTAATTAGGTGTTATCAGTTAAAACATTAAGCGAATTTATTATTCGGCGTTGAATAACTACACCTTATCAAAGCTTTTTGCTAAAGCCTTCTTTTACGCAGACTCTTTTGGTGTAGTACCTATTATTCGTTGTTACTAACCTATCGATAAACTCTGCATGCAAGTTTACTAAAGCTCATCCCTTTTATTGACTGTTCTTGAAAATGCAGAGGCAATTAAGGAAATTGTAGATAGAGTACTTACGCTATTTCACATCGGACGGATCAAGAAATTTTTGCGGCACGAAAAATTTGTATATAAACAAAGTCTTATAAATAAGACAATAGTGATGTTAAGTATAATATAACTACAGTATCAGATACTTCTATAGCAAGTTATAGTACTTCAGTGTTCTTTAAAGTTTAAAAAAATTCCTAATTGAAAAAAATACCTACGATTAGGTACCTATCTACATTTGCTTATTTAAACGAGAATTGGATGTTATCTTTTCTCCCATTTGACTACCTACCTAATTAATCAGAGCAATTTTCTGAACCAAGGCATACCTATATGAAAAGTTACAATTACTTATATGCTAAACTGGTAATTTAAACATGGAATGTATGCTTCCTCTCATTTTACATTCTTACCTTTATAGAATAGTAACAAATATAACTATTAACTAGTTAAAATAGAAATGCCATTTAAGAATATATCTCTCGGAAAGTGATCAAGAAAAAGCCGGCCAGATTATTCTCTTCTCCACATGAAGTCCTTCCTGACCACATCTGACCAAATGAGATGTTAAGAAATAGAAATCATAGAATAATGTGGCCTGGCACCTTTTTGGTAAAGATAAGTACCTATAAGACCAACTATAACCCGATCTGCAAAAAAAACTTTATAGAATGGCAACAGATAAAATTTTGATCCTTTGACAGGCTTAAAGGACCATTTATGCGACTTCTCTTAATCCAAAGAAAAAGCTATAACTTAAGTATTTTAATGCTTGTATTTAGAAGCTGTGGGCAAGTATATTAATTAGGAAGGTATATTTTGATTCAAATTTAGAAATACATATGAAATATAGTTTTTGAGACACTTATTCTTGCAACATAACAGTAAATCATATTTTGAATTATAACAGTTATCAAAAGTATTCAATAGTTACCAGTAGCTCCTAGATCGGTGAATTCTGAAGATGGGTCGTCGCTGTACGCCACTGTCAGTTGGTAGAAAACTAATACAACGCACACACCAAAATGTAAGCCAGCCATGGTGGTTACCATTTAATCACTCATACAAATTAATAAACACAACTATTCTAGTTCAACATGTTATTGACGGTATCATATCAAGCCACGTTTTGGGCTACCATCATACACAAGTCATCATCACAAAAATAATTTTCTAAAAATAACACTGCCCATGTAAAAATCACAGTTAATGTTCTGGACACAAAATCATTATCACTTAATACTCTTTATTGTGACACTTTTGTTGATATCTGACGTTTAATACGTAAATTTTATAATGTAATATAAACACGCGCTCGACGGCACAAATTAAATCGAGCGTACGTCCTCACTTCGCCAACGCAAATGCTCGACTCAATCTATCTACAGCAAGCTCAAACCCGCTCAACTGAAGAATAAAGAGCGAGACGGCATTAGTACGTCCCTCGCATGCTTGAACAAACCAATGCCGTACTACTAATCGATAACAGGGCTATCGAGTTATCGACTAAATATCGACACCTGCAAGACGTTTTTAGTTTGTTTTTAATATTCTAGAGAGATATTTCAATGACGTTAATATTTTTTTTCTATGGTAGAAATAAAACACTACTGTTCAAATGAAAGTGTGACAGGAGAGGATAGATAGATTGGATTCCTATGTTATATTTATATCAAGGACAAACCTAAGTCAAAACTGCTTGCATTTCAACAAGGTATCACAGAAAAACAAACTTATTTAACAACTAAGGTTCCTATTCTTAACCGAACTAAGAACATAATGTAATCACATAATATGTCTATTGCATTATTACATCCAATATTAAGAACGTGTTCAATTATGTACAGTGCTTCTATTTTATTTATTATTGTCTCTCGGTAATCATCGCAGTTCCGAATATTAATTTACATGTCCATTAATATTCGATTTATCATGTTTAAATAATTTGAATTCAGAACAACGTACTTTATTGTTGTTTTGGTTTTTGATTTTCATGTGAAATACATAGAGCTGAAAACTATAGCTATCAAATCAATTGCGTATGCTTGTAACACAATAGTATCCCCTTCATTCTAAAATAAATTAACAATTATTAAAAGGAATAGTAGCAACCTTAAATACCCTTTAACTGATAGAAATCCGACGCTAGCCAAAAAACGAAGTTTGCCAAGAGACAATAAGAAAATAGATGCATTGTAAAATCATTTTGATTTAAGTAATTTTTATATTCAAAGTATCGCAATGACTCTAAGCTATCTGTTAACAGTTAACCATCTTGATCTTCTTTAACTGGAATGCAGAAAAGTGGGTCTGTCAATGAACACAGAGAAAACCAGGCTTCTAACCAACTATAAAAAGGATATAATAGATGTAGAAGGACAACCCCTGGAATACTTTGAAAGAATACTATTACCTGGGCCAGCTAATTTATCCACAGATCAGATAACAAAATAAATAAATAGGAGAATAGATAAAAGAGATACTGGTCTAAATGAAATCTTTAAAGCTAAAGACCAAAATAAAAAATGCCACAGAGCCAGTAGAGAAGGATGACAGAAATATGGAAACACGACAAAGTAAGAAACACCCAACACAGAGCCAGAATTAAAGTGACTGATGTACTGAAACATATGTCCGGCAGAAATAGAAATAGACATACAGGATACAAACATGTTGCGGAATAAACAGGAAAAAGTGTGCAAAATTTTGTTACAGACTGGTATCCAAGAGATGGCAAGAGAAGTAAGGAAAGACAACATTAAATTAAGGGAAAATGAGCTAAAGTTTACAGTGGGATCCAACTGGAGTAGGGTTGCACAGGATCGTCAACAGTGGAAGTACAAAGGCTTTATATTTATAAGTATTTTTATGGTGCGATAAGTTGGAATATGTTACATATTAAAGTAAAATTCTTCGCACTTATTTATTTTTCAGTTATATCACAAGATGTTTTACTTTTAAAGACATTGTTTATGGAGTGGCAGAAATTCATTAATAAACATATTATTCTCTTTAAGTATATGTTAATTAATATTGTAAGACTTTTTTCGTAATACATAATGCAACTTTTTGTTAGAAAGTAAGTTACTCAGTCATAAAATAAATATTATAGCGTAACATATCGTTTTGTTTTTTTAATTATTATCGATATGTTTAAAAGTACAACACTTCACTCCGACCGCGTGGATCGTTTGTAAGTAAAAGTGTGCGTTCAGAATCAAGCGAATATGTACTTTATTGCAGGTAATCGAAGTTCCATATTTGTTTAAAGCGAGAGCTGGCGCTTGTTTTTGCAGGACGGCTAGCTCGCGCGTGGCGCCTGAATTTGACCACGCGGTGCGTTTATTTTTTTAGCTTAGTAGATTTTGTACCGCATCTTTCTATAATAGGATCCCTTGACAGATTTATGAGCAATGATTTGAAAGAAATTAAACCAACCTCAACCAGGGTTCAAAATCATAAAGATAAGCTTGATAATTTTGGGGAGGTTGGGCGGTCTGATGTATGCTCAAGTGTGCGATGTTGAGCTATATGCGTCTGCCGTCAAGTCCTATCACGTAACCACGTTAAGGAAGGAAGATGGAGTGCGTACAGAGACAGGGAATGAGACATTGAAGGCCATGTTTGACACTCATTTCCCTGGATCAGAAGTCATCCAGGACGATCATGATCCGATCAGCTGGAAGGAACAGCAGAGGCGAACTTCCAAATATGACTGGATAACAGCGAAAAGGGTAGTGGATGAATGTAAGGTTAGATGGGCTCTTGGGAGTTTTCAACCGTTTAAGGCGCCAGGACCTGACAACATTTATCCCATTCTACTACAACAGGGCGCCTCCATCCTGGGACCCCATCTCTGCAGGCTGTATAAAGCATGCATAGCTTTTGGACATATTCCCAGAACATGGAGGCGTGTTAAGGTAATTTTTATACCCAAAACGGGAAAACCAGATTACGAAAAACCCAAAGCTTTTAGGCCCATAAGTCTACAATCCTTTCTCCTGAAGACCCTGGAGAAGATGGTAGACAAATATATCAGAGCGGGACCTCTGAAAAGATTCCCACTCCATGGACTTCAGTGTGCATATCAGGCGGGGAAGTCAACCGAAACTGCTCTTCATCATGTGGTGAGTCGAGCGGAATCTGCGCTGGAGAACAAGGAGATTTGCGTCTGCACTTTCGTAGATATCGAAGGTGCATTTGATCGCACTACCTTTGAATCCATCAAGGTTGCAGCCAAGAACCATGGTGTGCCACAACCGATCTGCAATTGGATTGAATGCATGTTAAAGGGTAGAATTATTAACTCTGAACTGCTAGGTGACAGTCTAATTGCGCGAACAACTAGAGGACGCCCACAAGGAGGGGTTCTCTCGCCTCTTCTGTGGAGCCTTGTGGTTGACTCAATTGTAGTAAGGCTGAATAAAGGACCATTCTATACGGTGGGTTATGCTGATGATCTGGTCATCTTAGTCAGTGGGAAATTTCCCTCTACGGTATCGGGGTTAATGCAACGTGCCCTGGGTCTCTTGGAGGAATGGTGCAATGCCCATCACCTCTCTGTAAACCCGGGGAAAACAACAGCCATCCCCTTTACAAGAATGAGAAACACTACGGGACTGGGTAACCTAACACTCTATGGCACCCGGCTCTCTTGGTCCAAAGAAGTGAAAAATCTAGGCTTAACGCTGGATAAACTTACTTGGAAACAGCATGTGGACACAACCATAGCCAAGGCTTACAGAGTCTTTGGCATGTGTCGGTCTACATATGGCAAGACTTGGGGACTCAACACCAAAATCATTAGGTGGATCTACATGACGATGGTGAGACCGATCCTCACATATGGCAGCATCGTCTGGTGGCCCAGAACCAGGCTGAAGATCTGTAAGAATGCTCTTAGCAAACTTCAGAGAACAGCTTGTCTAGCAATCACTGGTGCCTTTAGAACCACTCCAACGGCAGCGCTGGAGGTCCTCACAGACCTTCCACCCCTGCACATTGTAATATAAACAGAGGCAAAGAAAGCTTTACATAGACTAAAGGTGGCCGGACTATGGGACGCATCTAAACCTCTGACCAGACACACAAAATGGGAACCAATTGACATTCCTGATAGGATCATGGAAATGGGTTGCGATAAAATATCCCCCATATTCATGTTCGAAAAGAAATTTAAAGTTTATGTTCCAACCAGGGACGAATGGAAACGAGGGCCACCGTCTCCGGAAAAAGACAGCCTAATCTGGTACACCGACGGATCAAAAATGAAGTCAAGCACAGGGGCAGGCGTCTATAATAACGACTTCAAGTATAGTCAAAGCATGGGAAAATTTGCTACTGTTTACCAAGCAGAAACTTTTGCAATTCTCCTAAGCGCAAAGCAGAATATAGAGTTAGCTATTAAAAAGCGCAATATATTCATCCTGAGTGACAGCCAAGCCGCGCTCAAGTCACTCATATCGCCCCGAATCGACTCTGGCCTTGTTCTGGAAACCACAAAAGCTCTAAACAAGCTGGGTGGGCATAACAAAGTGCGATTGATCTGGGTCCCAGGCCATATGGGAATCCACGGCAACGAGATGGCGGATGCACTTGCAAAGACCCAGCTTATTGGTCCTGAGCCGTTCGTGGCACTTGCACAAAGTACCATCAACAAGGCCTTAAAAGATTACATTAAAAACAGACACGGCATCGAATGGAAAGAGCAGCCGGGTATGAAACACTCCAAATCCTTCCTAGGCGAAAACGCCTTAGGACGGAGTAAGTTCATATGCGGAGGCAGCAGAAGGCAGGCCCGACTAACCATCGGTGCCTTGACAGGGCATTATGCCACAAAACAAATGCTCCACAGAATGCACCTTTCAACAAACAGTTTGTGTAGGGCATGTGGAGAGCAAACCGAGTCAATGAAGCACCTACTGTGTGACTGCGACTCTCTGGCTAGGAAAAGAATGGGACTCCTGGGGTCGGCCTATCCGAAACCGGAGGACTTCAGGCTCTTCGCTCTTAAGGACGTTGCCAGACTTATGGCATCTATCTTTACAGAGGAGGAAGAGTGAAAGGATGGGGTTGCACAAAAGATCCCAATGGGTCGAAGTGTTGCTGGAAACCTCGGCAGGCCCCACTAAGATAAGATAAGATAAGATGTGATATTTAATTATCAACAGTGTTATTCGTATAATTTGTTGTAGTTTTTTATAACAAATAAAGAAATGCATAATAATTCGGGCAATTGTAACAAAATAAAAAAATATTTTGTATATTTTTTTGGAGAGAGTTTGCGGTTGACCTCTGATGGCCTTTTCGTCACCGGACTTGCTAATTTATTACATTTATTACTCTGGCAATCGATGCAGTAACATCAGGGACCTCTTAATCTATAGATATGAATGCGCAGGGAACGTAATCTCGAGTCGAGATCGTAAATTCGAGATCTTGGTATTTTCGAGATTTCGAGTGGTTTTATAGAAAATATTCTTTAATTCGACTAAAAAAAAACTAGACAAAAATTTTTTAATTTCAAATTAAAAAGAAAAAGATGAAAATTACTTGGTTGTGTTGTGATTATGAGGTGTTATGTGTTTTATTAACAAAAAAAAATTGAAGTGTTGAGAGTGCTGTCTGATAAACGAAATCTTATGTCAGTCGCTATGTATCCAGCAGCTGAAAATGCCCTCTCAGACTCTACACTGGTTGGCACCAGCGTCAGTTAGATATTGTAAGTAAATCCATTTCCTTCTTTACCAGTGACTCTAGCCTATTTTTCTTGTGAGAGTGCTGATTGCCTCAAACGGCATTTTCAGCTTCACCGGGCTTTTTTGGGGGCAGCGAGAAACTTAAAGTGTTCCTCAAGCCGTGTGAAACGAATCACCTTCGGAGGTTTTCTAAAGGGAACGGCATCACGCACTAGTGCGTCCCCGTGCCCTACTAGATTCTCCGAAGGGGGACTCTAGCCTATCTAAACTAGTAGAAACACGCAAAAAAAGTGCTGTCCAATCTCGTCATATTATGCTTCGGGATCAATCTCGAATAATGACACGAGATCTTGCAAGATCGGGAACCAGGAGCGACACGTTCATGCTCATGAGTGCGGTAATACACCTTTGTTGTTTAAATTACAAATTACAATCATTATCGTCATCATCAGCTCATTTTATGTCCCGACGCTGGGGCACGAGCCTTCCCTATGGATGGATGGAACCACCACGCGGGCCCAGTGCGGATTGGTGGTTTGGTTATAAACGACTGCTAATGCAGCCGGGACCAACGGTTTTACGTGCCTCCCGAAGCACGGAGGATCTTGAGATGAAAAATTTTTGGTCACCCATCAGATGACCGGCCTTTGCGTAAGTTGACGAATAACATTAGCAAGAGCAATTATTTAATATTATCAATTGACACAAGGTGGACCGAAGAACTAATAAAGGTCGCGGGAAACCGCTGGATGCGAGCATCGCAAAACCGGTCGTTGTATAGACACTTGGGGGAGGCCTTTGTCCAGCAGTGGATGTCTTTTGACTGAGATGATGATAATCAATTAATATCTAATTATACAACTATTATTGTCAGTTATTATCATTATAAACTGACTTCTAAAAACCAAATTATTAAAATAAAACAAAAAACCCGACTGCTAAAACAAATATATAAAAAACAATTATATACTCGTAAAAACCGGACTAACATAAAAAATAACTGCAAAGAGAAAAAACTGAAAAGAAAAAAACAAGCTCTGAGATCCCAGAATTCAATTTGAGCAATGTTGAATGCAACGTGAAATATTTCCTTGTCCAATACCTATACTTAAATAATAAAATCTACAGGCCAGTTCCCTTCCCTATGGAAGACTGGTGCTCCTGAAGAAGGAGGGGCGACCGGTAGACACACCATCTGTCTACCGGCCAATAGTGGTTTATGACGAGGCCTGGAAACTTTATGAGTATTTATAAATACATTGAATATTGACAGTTGTCGCAGGCGGGGACAATCACCAACCAAAGAGAGTGCAGATTTAATTGAACTAGCTACGGCCGCTTGGTTAATGATTGTCCCCGTCTGCGACAACTATATATGTATGTATGCATGTAGGTATGTATGTATAACATACATACATACATACATACACTCGAAAAACATAACCCTCCTTCTGACGCAGTCGGGTAAAAACAACAAAATCACTGAAAAAGTACCTAAATCAAAACTTTGGGTACAAAATTTCTATCTTACTACTCGTACAATTAAATTACCTAGCTATGTAAAAAAAAATTACAGTTTTCGGAGTCCAAAAACCAAAATTCTTTGCAAATTTTCTAGGGTAGGTGAATTAGTAGATAACGAAGAAGGAACTCCTGGATCTTAGGAAACGGGGTTTTTTTTCGTCGTACCGTCGTAGTTGACAAACTACCAATTGTTAATTAACTAAAGTTAGGTAGCCGCAGCCCACACCTCGTTAACTACGTTCTTTCATATTTCTTCATCATCAGCTCAGATAAGTCTCCACTGTTGGGGCACAAGCCTTCCCTATGGATGGATAGGGATAACGGGCCTTTAATTGTTAACGCCTGCTAATGCAGCCGGGACCAACGTCATATCTCATATCATAGCAGCAGACGACCGACGTGTCGTCGCGTCATTCACGAATTTCATAGAAATATTAGGTCCTTACCTATGAAATTGACGTTTTGTATGAACATTTTTTATAAAATTATATTTTTCATACTAACTTTTTTTTTAATTATCTATAATTTATATATTTTTTTTATAATAAATGAGTAATTATAAATACATTGAAGATGATACCTACTTGTAGGTACCAGTTGGTAGCCGACTCCACGCAGCAGCAGCAGACGACGGACGTGTCGTCGCGTCATTCACGAATTTCATAGAAAGATTAGGTCCTTACCTATGAAATTGACGTTTTGTATGAAGATTTTTTATAAAATTATATTTTTCACACTTACATTTTTTAATTTTCTTAGCATCAATTTTTTTATTTTTTATTTTAACGGGTAAGCACAGTTCCTTGATCTCACCTGATGTTAAGTGATGATAAGGCCAAAGATGAAAGCTAAAGCTATTTATGTTAACACTATAAAAATTGTAGAGTCGTGTGTTTGTATCACTATCTAAATATAGCAGACATTAAAAAGAAAAAAAATCAAGTCCCTCCAAAGCTACAATGACTAAAGTAAAGGACAATGGGCAGATTGGTACACCCTTCAATAGCAAAGACATATATGTCGTTGGATAGGTCTTCTCAAATGGAACAACATTTACTATGACAGCTTTGTTGAAATGTTTGTCCGTTCTGAGTTAAAGGTATTAAGAATAAGGAAAAAATTAATACCTATTAATATTGTAATATCTTACCCCCTTATTCATAAAAACTATTTGAGCATTAATTAGTTAAATATTGTTTTATCAACGTCACACAAACGTCATTTTGAATTTGAGAAAAAGAGACAAAACAATTAACTAAATAATGCTTAAATAGTTATTATGAATAGGGGGGTTAGTGTTTACGGGAAAATAACATCAATATCGTTGTATATGTATTTCGTAATTATCAATTGAAATATAAAGTAAAAACCACGTAAACACGTAGGTACTTGATAAATAATAACTACATCGAAAGCAGCAACAACATAGTAACACTACTGTACGTGTTTGGCACGACGGCGCCGGCGGCGCTGCGCCGCCGCCGGCGCACCAGGGGTACATGTGCGCATATTATATCTATTATATGGTATTTAGCATATGCAGTTCACGAGGGATTTATTGCACCGGCAATGTTCCTAAATGACGTTAGTTTAGATAACACTCTACATTAAGTTTTTATATTTGTATAATATTTTTATGTATTTACGTGGTGTTAACTTTATATTTCAATTGATATTTTACGAAATGCATAATATACAACGATATTGATATTATTTTCCTGTAGACACTAAGATATTACAATATTAATAGATATCCCTTTTTACCTTTTCTTAATACCTATAACTCAGATCGGACAAACATTTCAACAAAGCTGTTATAGTAAATGTTGTTCCAGTTAAAAATACCTATCCAACGACATATATGTCTTCGCTATTGAAGGGTGTACCAGCTTCCATATATTTTTGCCCATTGTTCTTTAAAAAAAAATTGGGCAATAAAGACACAAAATGAATAATCATTGTTATTACTGAAGCCTAGGTAACATAGTCCTAATTAAAGGTGCATAATAATATTAAAAACCGGTATTGACTTTCAGAAGTAAACCTATTATTATGTGAGAAAACAACGTCAATTTCATAGGTAAGGACCGTATAGAAACCAGTTAGTGTCGCGACGACACGTTGTCTGCTGCTGCTGCGTGGAGTCGACTACCAACTGGTACCTATTTAGGAACATCATAGGGGTGTCTACTATCTACGAAGTATCTGTCAGTTGACCACGAATAAGTACTGTATTGTAAAGTTTACGCAACGACACATTGAAATAAAACACATTTTTTTAGAGAACAACCGTTTATCTCTAGCTAGGATGTTTATACAAGCAAGCCTATAAAACATTCTTATTTTAATAGAGAAGATGGATGCCACCACTACTTTCCTGGGATCCTATTAAACAAGTTGTTAAGTCCCAGCCAGAAACAGTAATACCACACTGCAGAACTAAAGATGCAAAATTTTAACTCTCTCTCACTTTCGTTAACGATATTGAGTGAGATAAAACTCGAGCGTAATAAAACTCGAGCTAGGCACCCTTGAAAGGTAAAAGAACGCAGACGGGGCAAATGAAAAACTTTTTTCATCCCTATGGACGATTCGTGCCTCCGCAGTGAGAACCAAAACATGACGCCAGCTCATGACGAACCCTTCTGTGCGAGTGCGCAACTCACGCTTCTTAATGATTTTTCTAAATTTACGTTTCCATTCAAAAGTAAATAGTTCCTGTTTAATGTATGTGAAACAATTTATTAAATACAGTCGACAACATAATTATTTACTCATTCTAAACAGCATTGAAATTTTATGTTTTATAAGTATCTTATACAAACTTCAAAGTTCTAATTCTTGTAATAAAAATTTGGAAGTTTTAATGGAACTTTCTATGTATAAGAGAAATACGAAGATCTTAGAGAGAGAAGACAATTGATAGAAAACGTCAGAACAGGGTCGAAGTGTTACTGGGAGGTGGAAACTTCGGCAGGCCCCACTAAGATAAGATAAAATAAGAAACGTCAGAACAGATTTCAGGCTCAAAATTTTTGACGTTCAATCGCAAGAATGAATCGATCAAACTTTTTTTTAAACTGTTTTCTGTATTTTAAATTTACTAGTAGGTATATAAGAATTTAAAATTGCTCATAACATAAATTATATAAGTAGGTAGGTAGGTACCTACTCATAATCTTGTCATCGCGACTATGCTGTGTTCAAATGAGTATCCGCAGGTTTACGTTTCTTAGGTTTAGCTGGCTCTGCTGGCGGGTCTTCTGGCGGCGGAGGGGGTGGGTCAGGTGGCGGATCAGCTGGCGGTTCTGGTGGCGGTGGCGGAGGAGGTGGTGGAGGAGGTGGCGGTGGCGGAGGAGGTGGTGGAGGAGGTGGCGGTGGCGGAGGAGGTGGTGGAGGAGGTGGTGGATCAGCTGGCGGATCAGCTGGTGGATCAGCTGGTGGCGGGGGTGGTGGAGGTGGTGGAGGTGGTGGGGGTGGTGGGGGTGGTGGAGGTGGTGGGGGTGGTGGGGGTGGTGGAGGTGGTGGAGGCGGTGGCGGCTCAGCGGGAGGTAAAGGCGGCGGTGGCGGCGGAGGCGCCGGAGGCGGAGGGGGTGGTGTTGTTTGAAGCATTAGTGGCGATTTGAAAGCCGGTTTTTTTGTAGAAGTTGTCCCTTCAAGCATTATTTTGATTACGCTCAACGGCATCCAATGACCGGGCATGTCTGCTTCCACTGGGTTGGCAATGAATACAAGCGAATCACCAGAACCATTCCGCCGACTAGCTGTAGTAAAAGCGATGAATAGTAATCGCATCGCTATGATAAACTTGAGTACCACTGGAAATAAAAAATTAATGGTTCAGAGGGTAATTCTAAAAGGTCAGACCTCTACTAGGTACTTGTTTTGAAGCTTTAAATGATTTAAGTTAGCTGATGGCAATACAGAGCTCCATGGTGCAGTGGTTAACGCGCCCGGTATGTAATAGAAGAACAGCAACTTTGGCAAAACCGGTCGTCAAGTGTGTGACCAAAACTTTATCATCTCGAACTCTCGAACTCGAATCGAACTCCGCCGTTTTTTTAAATAGTGATTGCCTTAATTGACATTTTCAGCGTCACCGGACCTTTTTGGGGGCGGCAAGAAACTTAAAGGGTTCCTTAAGCCGTGTGAAACGAAGTAGAGTCAGAGGTTCTCCTGATGGAGAACTACCTGTACCATACTAAATTCTCCGAGGGGGGCTGCATTAACAGTTCCCCGTTCCCGTTCTCCCTGTGGTGTTACCATCCATAAGGGAGGCTCGATCCCCAGCAGTGGGGACATAAAATAAGTTGGTGTACCAACACAGATCATCATCATCAGATGTTGATGATGGCAATACTGTAATAAATATTCTTTATTTTTATTTTATTTACCTGTCATTATTTTGTATATCCCATAAGCATAGAAAGTTTAATAAAAGTCGGCTTATAGATAGATATTAGATAGATCCTACTAATATTATAAACGCGAAAGTTTTTTTTGATGTTTGTTACTCTTTCACGTAAAAACTACTGAATGGATTTGGATGAAATTCGGCATACAGATAGTTTATAACCAGAAATAACACATAGGATATTTTTTTTTCAGATATTCCCACGGGAACGGAAACCACGCGGGTCAAACCGGGAACCACGCGGGTGAAACCGCGAGCGGCCACTAGTAGATATATAATACTTTTATTGCAACACTATATATCATAAATATGAACAAAAAAATAAATAATTTACAAAGTTACAATTTGGCGGTCTTATCGCTTTCAAGCTTAAATTAGTTTGAAAGAATAAAAGTTTTTAAATTGTTTTGGGACACCGAAATGTGCAACTACCCTTGAACAGGTCTTTGAAAAACGTTTTTAATATTTAATTAACGTTACCTCTATCACACGAATATAACGTTAAGTATGGTAATGTTAAATAGATGGCATTTCTCCTGGTAAATTAACCAACCAACGCGGATTGGCTAATTAGGTATCGATACTTGTCGTAGATAACGTTATCTGCATTACCGCTACAAATTTAACTTTATAAAAACGTAACTTAACAATACTCATAGTATAATAAAACCAGGTATGGCATTCCCAGTGACAAGTGACACAAGCCTACGTCTTTTCCGCTATCGATTGCTTGAATTTGCTTGTACTACCATACTGGCTATACCGGTGATGAAGTAGGCTTGTGTCACTTGTCACTGGGAATGCCATATCTGGCGTAGTATTTTATTATACCATGACAATACTTATCCAAGTATGTATTAATACAAGAAGCGAAAATTTTGTGCCCCTTTTTTAGACCGTTGCGCACACGGAGCGCACTTGGCGCACTTCGGCCTTTATCTCACCTTATGTTAAGTGATGATGAGACCGAAGGTGGAAGCGCACTTCGCCAGGAATACTCATCTACTGAGGCACTGGCTATCTTATCTCTAGCTGCCGGAACACAGCAATGCTACAAACATTGATGTTATGGCGACATATTTAGATAAGATTGTGGTAGCTAGCCAGGTGGGCAAATAAGCCGTACCCACCAACCAAACCGAGTACACAAACATGTACCCACCACTGGGGATCGAAACCGGGCCTCTAGGTCTAAACCGGTGGTCTTAACCAGTAGACCACAGAGGCGATTCCAAAGTAATGTGAGATTTGGTAGAGTTAAAGTTAAAGGAGGATAAAGGAATGAAACAACTTTTACGGATCTAACGTGAGTAGATCCGTAAAAGTTGTTTCATTTCAATGTGTAGTGTTCGCGTAAACTTTAGAAAACAATATGAGGTTAAAGGAGTTAAAGAAGTCCTAAAAGACACAATTTATGTATACAGGAGTTTTCCAATCAAAAACCCGTTCAAGGTTCAAGAAAAACTTCTCGTAGGACAAGTCACCGGGTTTTGTCATTGTTAAACTTTTCTTTCTTGAAGTTTGATTGGATGGAATAATGTAAGTGTAAATATAAAAATCTTACTTTTGGAAAAATATTAGGTGTATGTGCCATATAAACCAACAATTGATTCCTTCTTTCGTGTATACACAACAAAAACTATTTGTTTACTTTACAATCTAACTGTGTACGTTATCATTGAATTTCACGGTCAGTTAGCGAAATGCTTAATTAAAATGTACGATCATTTATTTTCAATTGAAATTTACTATGCCATATGTAGTAGGAGGAGCTCGATGACGCAGAGGTTAACGCGCCCGGTCTGCGAATGCTAAGGTTAAGCAACTTTCGCAAAGGCCGATCATCGGATGGGTGACCAAAACTTTATCATCTCGTGCTCCTCGGAGCTTCAGACGGCACGTAAAGCCGTCGCTTCCGGCTGCATAAGCAGTTGTTAACAATCACCAATCCGCACTGAGCCCGCGTGGTTTTTGGCTTGTTATTCCTATCCATCCATAGGGAAGACTCGTGCCCCAGCAGTGGGGGCAAAATGAGATGGTGATGAAGGTGATTCAATTTTTATACAGCTTACATGCAATACATTCAATGCATAATTGATGCCCCTTTTGGCAGTTCTTAGAGGAAAACTATTACCATTTTCCTTTATCTATTTTTTGTTTCGTTTGGCTGTGCAAAGTAGTTTTTACAAGTTATATAAAGAAACTAGCTGTGCTCGCGTTTTCGTCCGCGTGGAATAGTGACTTTCGGCAGCATTTTTAATTTTTTAGGCTCTTTTCCCGTTTTTGCAACATTTTTCACTGATGCTTCGCTCCTATTGGTCGCAGCGTGATGTTATATAACCTAAAGCCTTCCTCGATAAATGGACTATCCAACACAAAAAGAATTATTCAATTCAAACCAGTAGTTCTTGAGATTAGCGCGTTCAAACAAACAAACAAACAAACAAACAAATTCAGCTTTATAATATTAAGTATAGATGAGACAATATTGTCTTTGTTAATAGATGATAATGAATCATAATTTACATGGTTTTTTTTTGAGAGAGATTACTGATTGTCTCAAACAGTATTTTCAGCGTCACCGGGCTTTTTTGGGGGCGGCGAGGTACGTAAAGGGTACCTCAAGCCGTGTGAAATGGATCACCTTCGGAGGTTTTCGAGAGGGAACGGCATCACACACTTAAAGTGCGTGTCCCCGTGTCTTACTAGATTCTCCGAAGGGTTCGGATCGGATCGGGGAGCGTAACCACCCAAGGGCGCCTCTAAAGGCTCGGACCTCGGCTCTGGTAGACCGGGCCGTGGAGGAGGAGAGAAGGAGGATCTGGCGGGGTAATTTACATGAGTAGTGATAAATATAATCTCTGCCAAACCACTTGAATAAAATGTACAGTGAACTGAAACAGGAAAAAAAACAGGAAACTTAAAAAAGTAAAAACAGCTCTAAAAAGCAATAAATAATATTTAAATCATATTATTAATTACCTAGATACTCATGTCAGTTTAAAAAAATGTCTATTGAAGTCGGGTGGTTGGTGGTCGGCTGGGGGACATTTTTGTTTCATTTAAACTTTTAAAGTTGTTCCATTATCTCCACTTTTTCATTGTAAAAGCCCCACCCGACTTCAGTAGACATTTTTTTAAACTGACATGCGTATCTAGGTAATTAATAATATGATTTCAATATTATTTATTGCTTTTTAGAGCTGTTTTACTTTTAAGTTTCCTGTTTTTTGAAGTCGGTTTTTTTTTGTTAAAAAATATTTTATTTTACGATTTTAGTGATGGGTAGACGTAGACCTAACAAAGATGCTTCTCGGATGAGGAAACGATGGCCTAGTAGGTAGTGGTATTCCTATGTAAAACTTCAATCTTAATTAGGTATTATTTTTGTATGAACTTTCTACGAAACATTTTGGCATATTGAATCGTATGAAGTAAGCCCAACAAAAGGTAACTGCTGTAAATCGTTGAGGAATTCCCTCGACTGTCTATGGTCTCCATCATCAGACCTGTAATGGCACTTATAACCCATATGGGTGCAAAGTTCTTATCAATAGAAATGAATTAAGACCAAACACAAGGTAGCTACTGTAAAACGTTAAGGAGTTCCCTTGACTGTCCTTCGTCTTCATCATCAGACCCCCAATGGCAGTCACAACTCATCTAGGTGTTAAGTTCTCATCAATACAAATTAATCAAGCCCAAACACCATGTAATTGCTGTAAATCGTTGAGGAGTTCCCTCGACTGTCTTTCGACTCCAAACCTTCATTAACCGCACTAGTCGCCCCTACAGTTTTCGAAAGTTCCCCTTGATTTCTCTAGGATGCCATCATCAGATCCTGGTTTCCTTATCATGGTACCATCCTTGGGATATCTCCTTTCTAATAAAAAAAGTATCATCAAAATCGGTTGATAAACGACGAAGTTATCCGCGAACACACATAAAAAATAAAATATAAACGAGTCGAATTGTAACCTCCTCCTTTTTTGAAGTCGGTTAAAAAATGTGGGACTTTACTGAAATCTTACGTGGACTTCCTGAGTGAAAAAAGTGACCTTGCACCGTATTGTTTCATTTGGCACGTTCAACATAAAGATGAAGATTGCACTAACTAAATGATGATGATGATGCAAATTCAAGAACTTTTAATGCTGAATAATCCACCAATATTTCACATTTTTAAATGATTAAACATAAATTTTAGAAAAAAAAACCGAATCGCAAAGACTTATCACTTTCCCGCCAAGAAGTCCACAGGTTTTACGTAGGATTTTTTTTTTACAACAGTTTTATACAAAAGTGATCAAAATAGTAGGTGGTTCTCTACCAATTCAATGCTCCATTTACTATTTTGTTTTCATTTAATCTGGTTTTTAAACCAACAAACTTTTATCTTTTCTATTAGTTTAGAATAACAATCGCGATTTAGGAGTTTCTATTGACTCTAAGTTGTCGTTATGTAGCCATGTAGATAATATTGTAACGTGTTCATCAGTGAACCGACCAATGAATTAGTTTAGTTACTGATTTATTTTAATTTAAATTTAATATTGTATAGTTGTTGACTAACATAGTTTTTAAGTTTCAATTGTTATCAGCCCAAGGATGCAATGGTCTGAAATAAATGATTTTATTATTGTTATTATTGACGACCTCCTTAGTCGAGTGGTTTGTTTTCCGGTTTTCAAGGTGTCGCCATCTCTGAGGTCTCGAGTTCGAAAATAGAATTTAGAAATTATTCTTTATTTATAAAATTATTTTATTTAAAAACAATTTATAAAATTATTGTTTTTCTAGTGTCTCGGGTCTGAGTGTTATACATAGAAGTATAATAAATATGTATTTAAGTATTTTAAGTATGTTTATCCGTTGTCTAGTAACCATTTAACGAGTTTCATAACGAAGCTTCTCTTGGGCTAGATAATTGGCTTGAGTGTAGGAATGTTTGTTTGTTTGTATTATTTATTATTATATAATAAGTTTTCAAACTGCATCAGCTACCTAACTTTCCGTTAATGTCGTAAGAGCCGACTAAGGGGCATGGGTTCTAAGATGCTTGCACATCTGACGATCGGCTAGCAACTTTTGAGTGGTAGAGCCACGCTGCGTTGCAGCACGAAATGGGCCGTCTCGCCCAGCGAAATATCACCCTCTTACAGAATATCGGCGTGCAACAACGGCACTCGTTGCTGTTATGTTTCGTCCGGTGAGTGAAAGTACCGGATGCCCATCTCTCACCCCTCCCCCCTCCCAATTCCTACTCCCTCCGCAAGATCCAACTCCTTCCTCAAGGTCGGCAACGCATCTATGATTACTTTGGTTTTGCGGGTGTCCATGGGCGGCGGTGATTGCTTTCCATCAGGTGACCCGCCTGCTAGTTTGCCTCCTTTTAACATAAAAAAAGAAAGAAAAAACTGACATTATCTATTCCACTTTGGGGCCCTACCACAGCAGTACTTTGATAATGCTAAATGTAGCGCCGAGGTCACTAACACGGCAGGGTTACTCAAAAATGTTTCCCGTTTTCGAGCGAAGGACGTGAGAGTATGTATATAAAGTTATAAACTGGTGTAATCGTGCAAGAAATAAAAGAGTGAGACATAGGAGATTATTCCATTAATAAAAAAAAAGACAAAGTGGTGAAAAAAATCCACGAGCGGGATTTGAGCCCACACCCCATGTCACGCCGGGTCAGGTGCACTGCCAACTATGATATCGTGGACTTGCCAAAATTAATCAACA
Organism: Eudonia lacustrata; assembly: GCA_947562085.1. Taxonomy (NCBI): domain Eukaryota; kingdom Metazoa; phylum Arthropoda; class Insecta; order Lepidoptera; family Crambidae; genus Eudonia; species Eudonia lacustrata. The sequence continues at coordinate 11,123,568 of OX387318.1, read as the reverse complement.
CTATCTACTTTTAATTTGTAAGCCAAAATTTGCGTAAAATTATATGTAAATAATCATAAACAAAAAAGTATAAATCCATATCAAAAGTGGGTAAGTTATCTTATTATTATTATTATCTAAGGAAACCAAAAAAGAACACGTTGCGTAAACATTTAATGTGCAAAATGTATGGGGGATAACAACAATAAAAAAGAATCAGTCTTCAATTCCAACGGTCTTCGTCGTCTAGGGGCTCCTCGGTCAAGAATATCGAGTCGAGGTCTACATATAGTTGCCTTTGGGAAGTCAGCTTGTCTACTATGTCTGCGAAGGTGGGTCGGTTGCGAGGATCTTCCGACCAGCATTCCACCATCAGATCGTAGAGGCGGGGGGAGGCGCGTGCAGGCTTCGGGAGCCGGCTTCCTCCAGTGAGGAACGATGGCACTTGGTGGTTGCTCAGCTCCGCGTATGGGAATCCTCCTGGAATGTTTGAAGTATGAACTCGTTAATACAGCTGTTAAGGAAGTCCCACCAACCAATGGAAGTACGTTACCTAATCTATATAAATAAAAATGAATCGCTAAATGTGTTGCTAATCGCAAAACTCGAGAACGGCTGAACCGATTTGGCTGATTTCTTGTTTGTTGTATTTGATGAAGTCTGAGGAAGGTTTTTATGGAGAGAAAAAACGTAAACAATACGAGGAAAATAGTAAAAACAACATTTTTTTTTCCCTTACAAACTACTCTGTCCCCATAGCTGTCAAACATTTGACGTCAATCAAAACAAAACAAAGGCGCGTTATGATTATCTTTGGTATACCTTCAAGTTGATTAGAGGTCATATTTATTTATTTACGCGCCAAGTACTTAATCAAACAAAAAATATCGTGTACCTTAAGGCATTACAATAAAAATATCATTACATTCGATATTACAAAAGTCTTTCAGTGTTATTTTATTTCTATTAGACTGCGACAGGCCTATAACTTTTGACAGAACGAAATCTGTCGGAGCAGCTATTAACATAAAAAAATCAATGTAACTTTGTTTTAGAGAAATAGGGCAGAACAAGGTCTTTCGGGACAGCTAGTGTGTAAAATAAACGCGAGTAGATCCGTAAAAGTTGTTTCATTTCAATGTGTATTGTTCGCGTAAAGTTTAGAAAACCATATGGGTTACGGATAGTTCGATCACGTTCACTAAAACGCGATTTTATTGGGTAAACTTTTAACTCTTCACGCATCTCACCAGGAGGTGCTGCTTTAACCTTTTCACCGCCCAACTATCCTGCACGCGATGTCCCGCTGTACGCCAACGTATAAATGTAATTTAATAAAGTAGGTACAAAGAAGAACTTCTATAGAAGTGCTGGCGTAGACGGCACGAAAATCTCGAACTTCTATAGAAGTTGTTGGCGGTAAAAAGGCTTAATGTCATACAAATTATAGTTTGTGTTAACGTGGTGGCAAAAAAAGCTTGCACTTCGCATCCAGATCCAGACCTTCTTTTGTGGCCGTTATTGTATTTCAGTAATTAGCATTCGTACACCCGAAAAGTATAGCGTAATACAAATTAGGTTATAATTCTTGGCATTCTTGTAGGATCTGTAAAATTTATAATTTATAATAGAAAAAAATCTATTATTTCAATTTTTAAAATGAAAGTAGTAAAAAATTTTACGTTACCTAATGTCGCGATTTCCCACAGCAGCACGGCGAAGGCCCACACGTCGCTCGCGCTGCAGTACTGCGAGTGGAGTATGGCCTCTGGGGCCAGCCAGCGCAGCGGCACCGGTCTCGATCGAGTGTGAACGTACACCCCGGACCGGGACAGGCCGAAGTCAGCCACTTTAAGGACGCCCGCGCCGTCCACCAAGATGTTACGGGCGGCGAGGTCTCTGGAAATTGGTTAATATACACTTTAATATGAGACCGCGTGTGCAGGTACACCCCGGATTGGGACAACCCGAAGTCGGTTACATTGACAACAACCGCGCCGTCTACTGCATGTTGCGGTCGGCGAGGTCACTGATATGACAAGTGGTTGAGACGCACTACGTTAGCACGAGACCGCGTGTGCACAAGTACATACACTCCGGAACAGGACAGGCCAAAGACGGCCACTTTGAAAACACCAGCACCATCTACCAGGAGGCGGCTGGCTGGCGGCGAGATCTCTGGAAATTGGTTGAGTTGCACTTGAATACGAGACAAATGACACGTTAGCGACTTAAGCAATGGAAGAGACATTAAGAAATTAATTAATCTTCGTTTTGCTTTCGAATTGCCTATCTTATGTCTATATAACTGCCGGAACCTAAAAATGCTGTAATATTGATATTCATCATCATCATCATCATCATCTCAGCCAAAAGACGTCCACTGCTGGACAAAGGCCTTCCCCAAGGATCTCCACAACGACCGGTTTTGTGCTGCTCGCATCCAGCGACTTCCCGCGATCTTCACCAGATCGTCGGTCCATCTTGTTGGAGGCCTGCCCACACTGCGCTTTCCGTTACGCGGTCGCCACTCCAAGACTATCCCGCCCCAGCGGCCATCAGTCCTACGAGCAATGTGCCCTGCCCACTGCCACTTGAGCTCAGCAACTCTTCGGGCTATGTTGGCTACCTTTGTTCTTATGCGGATCTCCTCATTTCTGATTCGATCACGCAGAGAAACCCCGAGCATAGCTTTCTCCATTGCTCTTTGAGTGACCTTGAGCCTTTTTATGAGGCCCACAGTGAGCGACCACGTCTCAGTCCCATATGTCATCACTGGCAACACTGGTCAAAGACTTTCGTCTTGAGACACTGCGGTATATCGGGTCTAGAAGATATTTCGTAGCTTACCGAACGCTGCCCAGCCTAAATGGATTCGACGATTGACCTCTTTGCTGAAGTTGGACCTACCTAGCTGGACCGTTTGTCCCAGGTAAACATAACCGTCCATTGATATTATGGCGACATATTTAGATAAAATGGTGGTAGCCAGGCGGACTTAAACTCTTTGGACCTTGTGTCGTATATTGACATAGGAACAAGTTAATTCTTACATCGCCATTTAATGAGATATGGTAGGTAGACTATTTATAGTAATAGGTACTTCCAAGGCAAATGCATCTGTCTGCCATTTTGAAAATGGTACATGGTTAATATGGAAATAGGAATGCAAAAATTTAAACTTTGCACTACATTCACAACACCAAAGACCTTTTAATTACCATTGAGATACTAATATGTTTGTATAATAAACCCGAGTAGAGTCGTAAACTTAAGTTTCCCGCACCCTCTGACATACCGTATTAGGTGCATTTTGTGATGCAAGAAACTCAGTCTTTTAAGGCTTATAAAAAAGACTAGACTAATTTTGAAAATTAACAACTAGACTACTAAAACAGTAGATTAGGTAGTTTAAACCGAAGTCTGTAAACCTTAGGTCTTCAGACTAAGTCGTGACCTAAAAGGCATATAAAACTAAAAAGAAACGCGTCTTAAAGCTTCGGGAGTCGTGAGTCTCGCAAGGTGTGTGCGTTGTATATTATTTTTATTATAAAGATTAATTAAAACAATCATAACTGTAAAATAAGCCTGATTATGAACGTTATTGTATAAATTTACAGACTAATACAGGATTTATAAGATTCAAACCACACGCCAATCATAAGTCCATCGCATTTAACCTAAAAGTTTGAACTGTATTGCATATTGAGCATGAATCAGGCGCTAGTCCTTTTAAAAACAGCTAGCTCGATTCTTTTAAGTCTTTTAGTGTAACGACTGAGTCTTATTACTAACAATTTAAAACCATAGTCTTTTTTGCAGACTTGAGTTGTGTAAAATAAAGTCTAGTATTTTTTAAAGGCTTTATCGGACCGAGTGTTTCACATCACTAGGTCCAACTAGACCTGTGCAAAATTAACACTATCTAAGCATTCTTATTTTCTAATCAATCGTAAAGGTCACTTCAATGATAATAAAAGTCTTATTCAATATTAACATCTACGCTATCAATATTAAGTTTATTCAGATTCAAATCGTTATGTGATCAATTGACCATTGATAGGTAGGTAGGCGACTATCACTCATTCTAAATACAGAATCGAGGTATCGCTACTGAATTTTTGGCGATCATAAATCGCGGTTACACGAAAGAGATGAGCAAAGGTCGATACCCCACCCCTTGGCGTACCAAGCAACAGTTGCTAAGCAACAAGTGCTCCCATTACATTGTACGCTCTTATTCCAAAACTTATTTATGCAATTTGACAGTTCAGTTACCACCAGCCAACCCTAGCCAACCTCTTTTTTCTTCTTTTGTTTTCGGATTTATGTTTAATAGTTAGTTTATGGTTTAATCAAAATATAATTTATACCTAGTTAATGACGCCATTTTTCAGTATTGATTTAGAACAGAACTTATTGGTGGCCGCCTCTAAGACTTTAGAGAGTAACCGAAATAATACTAAATAATAAAATACCTATTAAAAATATTTATTCATTTACCAAAAACATGTTTGACACAAAATTAGGATGCTAGACTACTTCTTTTAAGTGTAGGTACTAAACACCGTACCAGAAGAAGCCAATATATTGTCACTCTGAACATAACTTTAAAAAAACTATGTATTTTCGCGTTGACGACATCACTATCATATTACAAGAAAAAAGAAGAGCATGGAGAATATTAAAAATCTGCATTCGTTCACCTATCCAATGAGTCCAAAGACTGGAAAAGAGACGAACTAAAAAAGAAATTAAAAAAGTCGCTTAGTTTTCTTAAATATTATTCACACAAGCCTTAATTACACATCCTCTCAAAGCTACATTTTAAAATAATGTTTTTTTAAATATTCAGTGTCTATGCACTGCATATGGACTGTCTGGGAACATGGACATAATATACATACGACGATCCTACTACTTCTAAGTAGCAATGCTACGCCACGTACAAATGATAATGAAAATACCAGTAGGTAGTAAAACGGGCATGAACAGCTTAATAAATATTATCCAATGTTTTGCTCTTTCTCAAAACTTAATTGAGTCTGGATAAACTTTGTAAGATTTCAAAAATAGAAAGAGTTTGCCCTAATGGTAGAAAAACATTAAGTTCTTCCTAATATTTGCGTGTGTTTCTAAGTATATATTAGAAACAAGTAATATTGTCTACTAGGTCGTGTAGAGTAACTGTGATTTTAACAAATGTGCGATATTTTTAATCTATGTATACTTTTTATCATAATTCATAACGTTTAGCTATGGCTATGTTTAATAGTAAAGATTAATGCTATAGAAAAGACAAGTAAGTGATATTTCATAAGTTAACGAGATTACCTACTACAATTTGAAATGGAAAATGTATCATAATTTTGTAAAATTATCGACATAAACGTATGCAAATACAGTTACGAGCATTAACATGTACACCCTTGTAACTAGTTTTGACTCTTATCCCATTGCATTAAGAATCCCATTGTTTACATTTTAATTCTTGACTGAAGACTGTGTACAAGTACTGTACACACATAATTTTGCACCATTATTAAAAACTAACAAAACTTTATAACGTCTTTTATCCCGCATTTTATTAAGATAACCTTGTCACCCCACAATCGAGGCACCTGAAGAGTTTCCCTGGAAAATTAAATATATCCGCAGCCCGCTGTTGATAGGGTCGTCCCGTGTTCTCGGAAAATTTCGGGCTGCGGCTGTTGGGGCGTTTCCCGGAAAAAGCCGGGGATTTCTCGGCAGCTGTCTCGGATCGCTGGGGCTCGGGGGTATGTCTTTAGTTCAAGGTCAGGCCACAGTTCAGTGGCTGGGTCTTACGATTTCCGATACAACTAATGTTTGTATGCCTTTTTCCAGTTTACTTAATGGAAAATAACGCCTCGGTGACCGAGTAGCAAACCACTCGGCCCGATATTCGAAGGTCCTGGATTCAAAACCCAGTGTTTTTCGGATTTTTCGATTCATAACCCGGGCTTGTGATCACCAATACGCATTTGGCAAGCGTTTTGATTAAGCCATTACCCAATACCCATACATTTTAGTGATGACTTGATTTCAAGATGTACCTTGCCTTTACCCAGCAGCAGTGCGACAGTTATGTTCTATATTTACTTTACTTTACAAGAAAATGCGAATGTTGATGAATGTTACTTGATTAGATACTCAGCAATTTTTTAATGGGTAAAATGTTAAGTGACGATAAGGACGATAATGGTAGCGCACTTCACCCGGAATCTTCAATCATTGAAGGCAATTCCTCAGAAAACATAAACGTATCAGTGTTAATCCTCCTATGAACATTATTGGCATATTTTCACCTCATCATTTCGTTTGGAACGGAACGCGGGTGAAATCAAAATATTTTATTAAGATCACTTTGAAGGCAGCTTGTATAATCGATAATTTCATCACGAATGTAAAAGGCCAAGTTTACCGATATCAGGTTGAGTGAACATGATCATATTAATATCGTTATACGAGTATACCTATATTAAGTCGTTTTCATGTGTTTTTTCAAGGAAAGAAGGCACCTTAAAAGCTAGAAGTTGTGGCTGTCATCGTAGTTTTTATTTATCATCATCATCATCATCATCAACTACTCGATTTCACCCATAGCTGGGTACCGACTGGGTATAGTTTTGGTCTCTTTTGAATATCTAACGCCATTACTTGCGGTCCCAGGATGTGATTTTTGTATACGAGGCGTATAATATAAACTTTATATTTACATAATAATATAGTTTTAAGCAAATATTATTGCGAACAAATTACAATTTAAAAGGGCTGACTGATCCTTCGATATTTGTAAAAATATTAATCGCTCGTGGATTTTTTTCAACACTTTGTGTCTTACAAATAAACAAAGAATACGGTCGGAATAGTTATTCCGTGTTTTGTTCCCGTCATGTAAACGTCATTTCAAATTGGAGTAAAGAAGACAAAACACAGAATATCTGCATGCATGTCATGGGGTGCGACTTTGAATCCCGCTCGTGGAATTTATTCAACTCTTTGTCTTTTTTCAAATTTATACTGACTTTTCATGTATTTATAATTTATTAAAATTACATTTACAGTCAGTATTAATACGCTTATAACGGCATAATAGGATCACTCGCTGGCAGACCAGACAGTCTCTTGCAAAGGCACTGGGTATCCGCCCTGTTAAACCCTAAGGCAAACGATATTTTTAAGATTAAATAAAAGTATCTTAAATTACAATGTTTTATATATCTTTTTTTGTAATACTAACATAGCCTTAAGATCATTGTTACAACACTATGGGCTGTTGTTGTCTGAAATAAATGTTTTATTATTATTATTATTTATTATTATTATTATACAAATAAACAAAGAATAAGCTCCGAATAGTTATTCCGTGTTTTGTGCCTAGTTTAGCAAGGTGATGTGGCAGTGGGCCGGCATATTAGCCGCAGAACCGATAACCGATGGGGTAAACGAGTTCTTGAGTGGAGACTGCGTATCGGAAAACGTAGTGTAGGACGCCCTCAGACTAGGTAGAACGACGATCTTCGCAAGGTGGCTGGCAAGAGCTGGATGAGAGTAGCCGCGGATCGTGCTCAGTGGCGTGCACTTGGAGAGGCCTATGTCCAGCAGTGGACGTGTGTTGGCTGATGATGATGATGATGATGATTGTTCCTAAACGTCATTTCAAATTAGAGTTATGAGAGCCAAAACACGCAATAACTATTCGAAGTTTATTCTTTGTTTATTTGTAAGTTCCTTAGTAACCCACCGGTGATTTTGAATTCGAGTAGAATGGAAACTGGTAATTTATTAATACAGTACGTATAACAATTCGTAATTATTGGCACGGATTTAAAAGCGCACCTCTATCCTTGTTCAAGGCTGGTCCAATAAATTTGATCAGTAAATTAATGTCAATTTAGGCTAACCTTCTGCTCTATTGAACGATGTAATTCAGAAGAGACACTTAGAAACTTTTAATTAGAAGCTCCTAATTATTAACCTTTATATGGGTATTACATGAACAGATAAGAATGGGTAATATAAGCTTTCTTTGCCGAGTAGCGTGATTTTATTTTCATAAACCCAAATTTTGATTTTGTCTCCATTCGTTTTTTTGATTTAGTTAAATAGATAGATCATTTTATATAGATCATATAGATTTATTTCTATTACATTTTATGTCTATTCATTGACTAACGTAATGCTCCTGCAGGATCTTCAAAATACCACTACTCATTCACCATGCTACGTACACTAAACATGCACACTGCATAGGCCCATGGCACCGTACTCGTAGATCAAGTGTACGAATACTCGGTTCACACTCGCTCTATACCGCAATATACCTGGGCACTTCTCCCACCTTCACGACCCGGTTAAACCGAGTCGAGGCTTTTAGAGGCACCCCTGGGCTATCCCGCTCTCGATCCAAACCCAACTCCTCACATAATCTAGTGGAGAACGTGTGATGCCACATTCCCATTAAAAACACTGACGTGTTTCGATCACACGATTTGAAAAACTTTGAAGTTTCCTCCTCTTCCAGCCTCTTCTTAAAAATACCTTTGTTATTGGCTATTGAGGCCATCAGCAAACACTAAAAAACTCCTGGAAAAGTCGCATTGACGCAGCCACCGTCGTCGTGTTTAAATCGCCTAAATAACGCAAAAGACTAAAAAAGGTGGTGGAATGTAACCATTTAAAACAAGTCCTACCAACACTGACCTGTGCGTGATACCCCTAGCTTCCAGGTGGCTCATGCCAAGTGCGACTTGCAGCGCGTACTCCCGCATCGTGCCGCTGTCCAGCTGGAGCGCTGGTTCGGCCACGTAGTGGTCTCTACTCCGCGACCGGTCGCCCTCGCTGCTCGGTTTGCCTTCTGATAACGCTGGGTCCGAGTCGCTCAGGTTTGTGTATACCGCTGGAAGTGTAAAATTAACATATTTACATATAAAAAAAAAAAAAAAAAAAAATGTATGTCAGAAGGGTGCAGGTTCAAACCCTGCTCGTGGAAATTTTTTCAACATTTGTGTTTTTGTAATTTGTTCGCAACAAAATTTGCGTTAAAAATTATATAAACATTTATATTTACATATTTTACAAACAAAATGTAAAATTTTAAAACTATATCTGGTAGGACGTACTACATACCAAACAAACGGACGCCAAACGCCTGAGTTTTACCAGTAGCAAAAAGTTGTAATAATGTCTTATAGCTCGGAATAATACATAAGTGCGTTCTTTTTGTTTCCCTTGAAAAAAATACTGAGTTACATTGTATTGTAATCCATTTTAATAATATTGTGCTTTCACTGGTTTGTTTTTTGTATGCATAATACTATTTATACGACGCACTCTTAAGTGTGTGTTGCCGTTCCCTCTAGAAAACCTCCAAAGGTGAACATTTCACATGACTTGAGGTACCTTTTACGTACCTCGCCGCCCCCAAAAAAGCCCGGTGAAGCTAAAAATGCCGTTTGAGGCAATCAGCAATCTCTCTCAAAAAAAAAAAAAATAAAAAAAAACTATGTATTTAGGCACATACTTAAAATTATTGAAGCTATCCTTTCATTTTAATGATGTTATTATTAAAAATTTCTAAAATAATAATATTGTGTGGTAGGTTAGTACAGCTAGAAGTCTATATACTTCCAACTTCTGGAACATTTCCAGAAGTTTAGTACAGCGCGGTGTCATGCTCACAAAGCTAAAACCACCACGGAAGATCACCATTGTAATGAACCCATCAGCAAAATCACTCCAAAAAAAGAAAAAAGCAAGCCCTCTTCTGTCGCATGCTCAAGCAACGACATCAGTAGACTTAGCCAAAGTAACATTAAAAAAATGATAGCGAAGTTCAAAATAATAAAATGTATTGGATTGACATAAGCCGCGCTAAATCACGTGGTCAATCATAGGTCAATCCCGTACATTTTATTCTTTCGAACTTCGCTATCGTTTTCTTAATGTTACTTTGGCCACTGCCACAGGGGCGCCTGCTTCGTACAGCACGCTATCAGGCGGATGGCGTGTTCGTGGGAACCAACATATATATTTAGTTTTGTTGGAAGCTGGTTTCGGTGTAACTTATTTGATTTTGTTGAAAAAACTTACTGTCTGCTTCTGATGGACGCCCGTGGACGTCGCCGTTCATCTTCCTCGTCTCGCCCGCGCTCTGCTCCGTCCTCCGATGCCCCCTGGCGGCCCTGAGCAACGAGAGCAAGTCGCCTCTTGGCGCATGCTCAAGTAACGCTATTAGGGGCGCCTGCTTCGTACAGCACGCTATCAAGCGAATAACGTGCTTGTGGGATCCGACGTGTTTCAACATCACGATCTCCCCAATGAAGTCTTGCATCTCCTCTTCGGATGCGTTTGCTGTAACAAACATGGTAGTCTCAGTAACTACTCTTTTAAAGCGACTTTTGGGTTTATGTTACCACCGCAACAATAAAAATTAAACTATGTAGGCAATGTGAAATGCTGAATTGTGTAGATGTATACAAATAAATAATATATTCTTTTTTATCAGTGATGCGTAGAATGGTAAATTACTTTTGCATCAAGAGAACCATTTAATTTAGTTGTAGACCTTTAAGTAGTTGTTAAAATCATCATTGCATTCTTTCTTTAGTCTTGACTTCCTCCAGAATCATACACTAACTTTAAATGTAGAAGACAACTTCAAAAGGAAACGAGCTGCGAAGTCAACTGTAGAGTCGAAACGATTCGTTCGCTTCGTAATTGGAGGATACAGAAATGTTCACACAGTAAATTCTGCTCTGATTATGTAAGCTTAATTCGAATGCCATGAGAACTAACTGAGCACAAACGGAGCAAGCTCTCATTGTGAAGAAAACGCTTTTATTATAACAGATATAATAAAAGCGTTATCTGAAAAATATGACGGAATGCGGATAATAAGATATTCGTTATTTTTTACGTAAAAATAATGAGTATCTCTGTTATTTTTACGAAACTACAATGAAGAATATATTAAAGATAGAGAGTAAGATCTATGAAAATACAGTGTGTTCTACTCTATTCTTTATAAAAAAAAAAACAATTATCTTTGCGGTGCTAAAATATAAAAAAAAAACAGTAAAAACTAGGGCTGTAACTTACACTATTGGGTAATCCGACAAAAAACTATGTGGGTTTGTCCGTTGTTTCTTGTGATGAGATGGAATCGGTTGCATTCAACAATGCAGTTTGTAAATCGTTACGTAGAGCACGCGTTACTGATTATTCGCATAACGTAACGTACGTAGAATAAAAAGATATAGTTTGTTTTTGACCGACCCGTGTACAGATTTTTTGGTAATATCTGTATAATACCGAATATGGTAGATAGGGTTCCGTGCATATAGCCTTGGAAAATTGTGTTACATGCTTGAAGAGCACCACATAGCTAAGTTATTGAGAACCCTGAATCCAGCTGAAACATTGTTCGTTGTCGTCAACCTCATAGTCATCAAAAACAGAAGTCAAAACATGACAGGCAGGTTTTTGCAAAAATATTGTAAAAAAATAATATGGTTCTGCTTAATATAACGCTGTTTTTTTATTTGGTTGAAAGCCTATGTTTCAGGGTACACTAAATAAAATAAAATATACAAAAATATACAACAAAAATATACACTAAATAAATATCCTGTAGATAGCTTACCTACCCTGTAACTACATTTCTCAACTCTGGCGAGTGGGTGGATCAACTTAGCAGTGGCCGCTAAATGTCTCAATTCTGGGCCTCGAATCTGCTATTTTATAACGTCCAATATCGTGTTTCGGTGTTCTCGATATTTTTCTCAAAGTCTTAAGTCATTTCTCGTAAAGAACGGATGGTACTAGGTTTTTAGTGGGTATACCCCCCTTCGCCTCGTCGAGCTTTTTGAAGCTGGACGAGGGAAGAGGAGTGATAGCCAAAAAAGTTAGGATATCGACACGCAATTGAAAGGTTATTCAATTAACAGACTCAGGCAGCGTGCTCGGCCGAATGCGGGTAAATATAACTAACAAATAGGATACGTCACTCATTGAAGTAATCTATATATTAATACGTGAAGCAACTTCTTTGGATCCCTTTTTAAGCAACTTACGCGCATGGAGGAGTGTGAGATTTGGTATAGTTAAATATTATATGAAGTAGATCTTACAAACGTTAAAATATATATTTATTACTAGCTGACCCAGCAAACGTTGTTTTGTCATTTATTTCTAGGGAATTTGTAGGGTAGAAAAAAATAACTAACTTATTGTAAGTGTGTAAGGATGTGGTATATGAGTGAAAGAGGCATGGAACGCTGTGAACGATGACGGAATATAAAAATAACAAAACACTAAACATTTATTTTTTTACTTTATTAATTTAATTATAAAATGTTTATATCATTTTTAACGCAAATTTTGTAGCACCTGACCCGGTATGTCAGAAGGGTGCGGGTTCAAATCCTGCTCGTGGAATTCTTTTCAACATTTGTGTTTTTTTTTAAATTTAATTATTATAATTTTAAGGAGCTCGGTGGCGCTGTGATTAACGCGCCCGGTCTGCGAGTACTGATAGATAGATAGATAGATTTATTTATTTCAGGCAACAAAACAGTGTACAAGATGGTAAAATACAAAGAGGCCCATAGAATAGATACCTTACAGACTAACATACATAGAAATAATATACCTACTTATATAAATTAAAAACAATGCTACACGTAAAGACGGTGACGTGCGACCACGAAATTTGCTTCGTGCGTGCGACGCAGCGTGGTGTCCATTAGCCGGCCTCGGAACCGCCGGAATATGACACCTTTCGGCCAATAGTCCTCTTTCAAGAAGGTTGACAGATGGTCGGTCGGTACTCTCACCCACAGAATAATAACTAAGGCTATAGAAACCGGACTAAAATAGCAACACAAATTCAACAGTTCGCACTATTTTAACTAATGAACCTAGGTGATGTATTGGAAAGAGATCGATTGTCCCTTTTCTTTCGTTATTTCGAAGGTGTCATCAGATTTGTGAACCGAACTGTCAGCTTTTAAATCGATGTACTCTGATAAGGACTCGAGATTTTATTTTTCTGATGACCGAATGACATATCAATACAAAAAATAAAACTAAGTGTCAACCATTTGTCGCACTCCAACCTCCTTTTCTAGCCATAAGATAGAACGGAACTAAACATAGTTGCACAATTTTTATTTTAGCCATCCTTCTATAGCTTTAGTTATTGTTCTGAGCTCTCGCCACAAATGAATTAAAGTTTACATTGTGGCGGGACTCCAACCGCTCGACCCTCAGAGTGGTGAGTGGCTGAGGTCAAGCAACTTTCGCAAAGGCCGGTCATCGGATGGGTAACCAAAAGTGTATCATCTCGAGCTCCTCCATGCTTCGGAAGGCACGTAAAGCTGTAAGTTGGTCCCAGTTGCATTAGCAGTCGTTAACAACCACCAATCCGCACTGGGCCCGCGTGGTGGTTTAAAAGCCCGTTCTCCCTATCCATCTACTACTATAGGGAAGGCTCGTGCCCCAGCAGTGGGGACATAAAATGAGCTGATGATGATTATAATTTATTCCTATATGTATATATCATTAATTACGACAATAACACTAACAAACAATATCAATCCATTAATGCTACAGTGTGTACAATATTTTTTGTTAGCCCATCTTTAGCTAACACAAATAAACTGGATGGTTTGCCTACTCGAAAGCATGCCGCGTATAATTTTCCGTGTGAAAAACATGGTGTGCTCAAATCTAAGCCACAAACAGACATCGTTTGGCCTTGGGACTTATTGATAGTCATTCCTACTCCGTGCTTTTTACTGGGTGAGAAGTGTTACCGGTAGACGCCTGGCGGAGACAACTGATCAAGTGATTAATATGGCTATAAAAAATAGGGGTTGGTGATAGAAGGGTGAAAATTTAGGGTTGAATGTTTTTTTGATGCCACATATTTTAAGCAAAAAAAAACAAAAAAAAATTGGGGTGGACCACCCTTAGGGGTATAAAAAATAGACTACGACGGATTGTCAGAGCTACCGAATATACTTACATATAAAATTTCATAAAAATCGATCGAGCCGTCTCGGAGGAGGAGGAGTGGCAACTAACTTGTGACACGAGAATACTATATACAGGCTGTCTCATTTAAATCGGTCAGTATGGGAAAGTCTGAAACTATAAGACATACGAAGATCTGTTCTTAGGAACCATGTCATCGATTTTAATAAGAAGAAAAACTGCATTCATACATTTAACAAAAACTTGTACTCAGCTCGGGAATCGAACCCGGTTGTTTTGAAAAAAATAAACTTACACTATTTCTATTTAGATATCGATTATGTAAGTCATAAGCAGTAAATGGCTCTATGAAACATGATGTCTAAAATGAATAAAATGCATTGTTTTCACATACTTTAATTTATTTTAGTAGGTGTTCGAAGTTGCTCGCGGTTTCACCCGCGTGGTTCCCGTGGAAATATAGGAATAAAAATTATCCTATGTGTTAATCAAGGTTATAAACTATCTGTATGCCGAATTTCATCCAAATCCATTCAGTAGGTTTTACGCGAAAGAGTAAGAAACATCCATCCATACTTACAAACTTTCGCGTTTATAATATTAGTAGGATTTATTAATCTAAATAATAAAAAGCTTTGTCCTTCTTTTTAAGCACATTACGCGTACAGGGGACTGTAAGCATAGTTAGTTCATAAGGAGATGGAGTGCAGAAAGATAAAATGCATGTCTAAGTGTTACAAAAAATAACTTCAAAGGATATAAAAAAATGCGGATGATTTTAATCTGCACATATTTTTTAAAATTGTCATGGCCATTGGTACCTACAAACCCTTCAGCCGATATAGTAAACATCTTTTTAGTAAAAATTACGGTCGAATATCGACCACTGGGCGACCACTAGTTGATTTAAATAGGACATAAATCCAATGAAAGCCCTTCTTAGACAGTATGGGATGTCAATTAAACGTTAAGCTTGGCTTTCAAAATATAATATGACAATCCCGACATAGAGGTTATATTATGTTACTTTTAAATGACTCTCTAAGCGGCTTTAAACTTTTGTGAAATAAAAAAGTGACGGGAACCAAAAAGTGTTTTACGATTTTTAAACGAAACTCTTTTCATGTATGGTTAATATTTTGAAACTTCATTCCTTCCCTTTAGCTTTTGATTGTAACATCGAGATAGAATACAGTGTATTTCAATAATCTGATGAAAGGTCCCTGTTGATAAGCAATAAAGTTAATAAAATTGCTTCATTTCCGTTTACTCTTCAATTGGTGCTAATCAGCACCATTTTATCAAATTCTGTAACCCATAACAACAATGATAGGTTCCAACATTGTTGTTTCATAACAGCAAGAGATAAGATTAACCATCTGAGGCACAGTCTTCTTTTATTTAATTAAAGATTCCGGTTAATTAAAGAGTGCGTTTACATCTACGG
The DNA here is from genome assembly GCA_947562085.1 of Eudonia lacustrata. NCBI lineage: Eukaryota > Metazoa > Arthropoda > Insecta > Lepidoptera > Crambidae > Eudonia > Eudonia lacustrata. Next base: position 11,108,123 of record OX387318.1, on the reverse strand, counting down.
CCTTATTATCATTTACCATCAGGTCTGTGATCAGGGGCAATTGAAAGCCAAACGATTCACAGTTGTACAATAAAACAAAAATTATGATTTTTGAAAGAAATTGAAGAAATTGTATGCAATTTCTAAGCAAATAAATTTGTATTTTGATAAAGTTTGTTTAATAATGTTATGTACGTTTTTTATTTTTTTTCTACAAACTCCAGAAGTTGTTTTATCAATTCATGCTAAATGCTTCCTAAACAAATGTGATTATAGGTTCATTTTGTGTGCAACCCGCGGCGTCATTTTATGTGATTTATTTTATTAGAATGGTTTCTAATCTTCATAATACACAGTGGTCTGTATATTATGAAGATTAAAGCTACAACCCTTTAATTTCGCAATGTTATTGCAATTGTAAAAACGAGACGCGTGTATATGTTACGGCAAGTGTAATTAATTGAAAATTTATAACAATTACCTAGATTTTCAGTGATCATAATTATCAGCTCATGTTATGTCCCTACTGCTGGGGCACGAGCTTACCCTACGGATGGATAGGGGGAACGGGTCATAAGAGCATATCAAGAGTGCTTTTTATGAAACGATAGTAGATCATGTGTATGTTATAACAAATAAGCTTTGTACGGATTGTTTGTTACAGGAAGTGCATTTTTAATATACAATTTCTGTTTCTTTTACTCACAAAGGCAGATTAACCGCCAAAAACCTGTAATAGTGTTTTAGCGTTTGGATTTACGCTAGCATGTGAGATTTATCTAAAAGCTTATTCACATACCTAAGCAGCTTATTTTCATATGCTATTTTGTAATAAAAGGAACTTAGAAGACTAGATTTAAAATAAAAAAAATTAGAGAGACACCATGTAAATATTTTAGTGGCTCAAGTAATGCCCTTAATCTGCAACCCATATACCTAAAAATTGTAAAAGTACTTTTATACCGCAAGGATCCACAAAAAAATTGAAAATAAAAATTGTCTAAATTTTATCACATCAAATTTTTATTTTTTAAACTTTTATTTATTTATTTTCAATTTTTCATTTCAATCAAAATATAAGAAACAGCTGGTTTTTTTTCACGATTTCTAAGTATAAAAGTTCCATAGTAAAAGTTTTGCAAAATGATGGGCAAAAACTAATACCACTAAAGTTTTTCCTGTAGTTAAAAAATAAGGGTGTATAGAAGATAGGTTTGGACTAGTTACACCCAGTGATGACTCTACACTGATATATTCTTTTTTTATATTAGAAGGAGGCAAACGAGCAGGCGGGTCACCTGATGGGAAGCAGTCAACCTTTTTTGAAGATCCCTAAGTCGTAATGGTCCGGAAATACCGCCGCTGAGAGCTGGTTCCACAGCACTGTAGTTCATGCTATAAAGTTACGTGAGAAACGCACAGTAGTAGACCGCCATCCGTCAAGGTGGTGTGGATGGAAAGACAGTCGATTGCGTGTAGTGCGGTGAAGGAAATCAGCGGCAGGGATCAAACCGAACAATTTCTTAGAGCATTCCCCATGATAAAGGCGATAAAATATACAGAGAGACGCAATGTCTCTCCGAGGGGCCAGTGGATCAATTCCAAGCAAAGGTACATAGTGGAGTTTCTTGCGCCCATTCTTCTTCACAGCTAAAAAATAGACGTCCTGAATGGGTAGTAGGTAAAAAATTTTGGACGATTCAAAAGCACTTTTCTAAAGTTTATTTGACTAAAAATATTTGACTTTGACTTTGTGGTCGTAGGGCAGACCCCAGAACATACTATTAGCCGGCATGATAAATGCCACAATGATATCAAAACTGTTGCTATAATGTAGGTATTTTGTGGGACAGTTTATAGGCTATTTACTTACCTGTGAGCATCTTAGCTGCCACCGTGATGGTCTCCCCGCCCGGCATCTCCAGCTGTGCTGCATGGACCCTGCCGAAGGCCCCACTCCCGATGAGAGCTCCCAGGTGCACGCGGCTCCTTTTCACTTCCCACTCATCGTTGGGATCGATCAGGCCCTATAGAGAGAGATATCATATATAAAGCGTCGCCCAGTCCCGCCCGATCCTCAAAATGTCACTACACATTCATATGATACAATAAGCATGCACATTTGCTTGCCTGTACTCCTAAAACCCTCACGACCCGGTCAATCCGAGCCGAGGACCTACCCTTTAGAAGCGGCCTCGGTTTGTACCGCTCTCGATTCCGATCCGAACGACATACTTACGTGATGCATCCTTTTAAAAACCCTTAGAGGATGTTCGATTACTAAGGATTAAGGAATCTTAAGTTTCACTAACCTTATCACCACTTACCATCATGTGAGATGGCAGGCAAGAGTTTACTTTAAGAAGAAAGTCACACAGATAGAACAAATAACTGAATAGATAGAGATAAACAAATAATAAAATTACTTAGAAGATATTACTTACCTCGAATTCCTTCTGCACATAGAGAGGGCTCTGCTCTACCTGCCACCGGTCCGATGTCTCATTGTTCCTGTAAATAAAACACAACGTTATTGTTTTCATCGCTTACACGTTTAACTCTTTTGTTAGGAGTAATGTTCCCAGATGCTTCTAGATCCCTTTCATGATATTGTAAAACATTACATCGAAAGACAAATGAGGACGACAGTACACAAAGGTGTAATAGATAATTAATTATAACGAAAGTTCATTCTGTCTAACTTTTAAAGAGCCTGTATTTTTATTTACCCTTCGATCACATTAACGAAAACAAAAATTGTATGGCAAAATTTAAACTCTCATCGTTTGTCACCAGAAGGCACTGTTTTAATGTCATACCATTATACCATTCGTTTTCGTTAATGCGTTCGAATGACAAACAAAACTAGCACCCTAGTGCTAGTTTTGTATAATTACCCTAGTGCAAGGTGCCTGCACCTTGTAGATAGAATAATAGTTCATTAAAATACTCGTAGTTCATTTTATCGTTAGATCGAATATCAAATAGGTCGAAGGAGAGAGATGAAAAAAGAAAGACGCAAGATTTATTGACACACACAAACGATTTACAGTAGGTAGGTACCCTCGCTGCCACCATTGAGATGTCCTGACGGAACTTTAGCTCACAAGCCGCAGGAGAAGGCCGATCTTCTGGCCAAACTCTTTGCGGCTAACTCCCGAGTCGATGATTGCAATGCACAGCCACCTACAATCTCTCACTGTGGCCACACAATGCCCGATTTTAAAATCAGGCAGTGTGACGTCCGTGCGGAGCTGCAGTCAATCGATGTCCGGAAAGCTAATGGCCCTGATGGCATCCCTCCATTAGTACTAAAAATGTGTGCAGCGGAGTTGTCCCCCGTATTAACGCGCCTTTACCGTCTCTCGCTCTCTTCAGGTTGTGTGCCGGAATCTTGGAGAGAGGCTAATGTGCAACCGGTCCCCAAAAAAGGTGATCGGTCAGATCCATCGAATTACCGTCCCATAGCCGTAACTTCAGTTTTGTGCAAAGTAATGGAGCGCATTTTAAATAAACAACTTGTCCACTACCTAGAAGAACACTCCCTCATTCACGATCGCCAATACGGGTTTCGGCCGAAGCGGTCAACGGGTGATCTTCTAGCGTACGTCGCATATCTCTGGGGTGAGGCTATTGACAAGCGTGGTGAGTCGGTGGCTGTTAGCCTCGACATAGCCAAGGCATTTGATCGGGTCTGGCACAAAGCTCTTCTCTCCAAGCTCCCGGCATACGGTCTGCCTGCACAGTTCTGCAACTGGGTCGCTGGCTTCCTGCACGAGCGTAGAATTCGTGTCCTGTCTGATGGATGCGCTTCGTGGCTCATGTCAGTGAACGCTGGTGTCCCTCAGGGTTCCGTTCTGTCACCCACGTTGTTTCTTCTGCATATCAATGACTAGCTGTGCTCGCGACTTCGTCCGCGTGGAATAGTGACTTTCGGCAGCATTTTTAATTTTTTAGGCTCTTTTCCCGTTTTTGCAACATTTTTCACTGATGCTTCGCTCCTATTAGTCGCAGCGTGATGTTATATAGCCTAAAGCCTTTCTCGATAAATGGACTATCCAATACAAAAAGAATTATTCAATTCGAACCAGTAGTTCCTGTGATTAGCGCGTTCAAACAAACAAACAAACAAACAAACAAACAAACAAACTCTTCAGCTTTATATATTAGTATAGATATGCTTCCACTTGGAAATATTCATTGTTATGCAGATGATAGTACAGTGCACGGTGGGTATAACGGTCACCCTGCGGCTGGGCGAGTCGAAACTGAAGAGAAACGAGTGAATCTTGTCATTGAGCTCAATCGGGTATTGGACCTCATATCTAATTGGGGCTCCAATAATCTTGTTGAGTTCAATGCCAAGAAAACACAGGTATGTGCGTTTACGGCCAAGAAGTCACCATTCCTTCCCCTTCCAACTCTTCAGGGCACATCTCTAAGCCTGCAGAGCAATATCAACATGCTCGGTATGACGATTCGCTGTGATCTGAATCAAAAGGACTACATTGAAGCCGTGATCAAAACTGCCTCACGAAAACTCGGTGTCCTGAACAGAGTGCGGCGATTCTTTACGCCTGACCAGTTGTGTCTTTTGTACAAGACTCAGGTACGGTCTTGCGTGGAGTATTGCTCGCACATCTGGGACGGTTCCGCAAAGTACCTTCTCGATGCCTTAGACAGATTGCAGCGTCGCGCTGTACGCATTATCGGCAATGCAGAGGTCACTAATACTCTCGAACCCCTACAATTGCGTAGAGATATAGCGTCACTCAGCGTTTTCTATCGCTTGTACCACGGCGAGTGCTCTGAAGAACTCTTTGACCTTATCCCACCTTCTCCTTTCCTCCATAGAAGTACTCGTGCTGCTCTCCGGAGTCATCGCTTTACTGTCACACATATCCCATCGCGCACAAAATTCGGTGACTCGTTTCTTTGTCGCACCTCCAAAAGATGGAATAGTCTACTAGCACACGTTTTTCCTCCTTCCTATGATATTGGGTCCTTCAAACGAGGCGTGAAGAAGCTCCTTGTGGGCCGGCAGAGTGAGGTTGACTGATGCTGCGTTGTTTTCACGCTGCACCAGTTGTCTTCGCGTCTGGACTCCATTTCCACTTAACATCAGGTGGTATGGAGTCATTTGCCGTGCTAAGTATAAAAAAAAAAAACAAGAGATATAGACATTACATAAAACAAAGTAAAAACAAAACAAAAGAAAATAAAAAAACACAAACAAAAACGAGATCGATAGAGATAGATCGAAGGTTTTGCTATATCAAATCGTTTCTCTGATGTGCTATTGCATTTGTATATTATTTTGAGCCCAATGGCTGCTATATGCCGCTGATGATGATGATCAAAATGTTTTTTTAAACATAATTATATACCTAACTACTTATAAATAAATAATTTGATATTTTTCTTGTTGACTTTGAATAAGCGTTAATGAGGCCTTAAATGTAACAACAAAATTGGGACGGGTATAATTATGTCGTCACAAAGGAGGATCAGAAGATCAAAGACCTTTGGTTTATAGAAAAAAAGTAAAATAAATAGGTAATGTATCCCACATACCTATACACCGAGACATTTTAGTGGTTGTTTTCCCGCAGGTAGGTAGATCAGACCATGAAACTGAACAACATTCCCCAAAAAACATAGGTCAAAAAACGAGATCTTCGCCATCAAGTGTGGCCGTAGCATAATAGAATAGAAATCAAATAGAATGATTATTGTACGAGATTGACATAAGTTAACGATAATAACCGGACAAATGCTAGGTCAACCTGTGACAGTGCCGTACTTGCTCATTGAAATTTGACACCATCCGCTCGGCGAGACCGCGCGCAATAAAACGTCATTTACGATCAACTTGAGTGGCTTTTATTGAAACTTTGACTGTTCTGTTTAGACGTTTAGATAAGGAACAAAATAATGTTTGTAACTTTAATAAACAACGTTTTGTACCATTGTCGGTTTTAGTCGATCATCGTGGTTTCATGAAAAATATTGAGCGATACATACATGCGTGTATAGTTTTTTAGCATTTTCACAAACTAGAATAGTTATTTGCTCTATCTGGATTGAAACAATAACAATCTAAGCAGAAAAATATAGTTAAAAAAAAATTAACTACTCGAAGTTGCATAACTTACACACAAAATGACGCTCGGTTCGGTTTTGACAACATTAAAAAAAAAATTCAATAAAAATTGTTTCGAAATGTTGGTGATATGGCTTTCTTACGTTGAAAAATGAATTAGTATATGCTTTAAATATGTTTAAACAGATCCTTACGCCATTAAGATTGAGCATAAAATCGAATAAAGAGGACGCATCAGTCTGCAACCATAGTTGCACGAAGCAATTTGACAATTTGTAAAAATACAACTGTGGATAATCATTCTATTTAATTTGTATTCTATTAGCTATAGCTATTAGCTATTTACTTGTCTAAGGGGGCTGCTCTTGCATCTAAAAATAGTTGATTTCTATATTAAGGATTCCGTCTTTCTTTAGTATTTTAAACAATTTCATAACCAGATGTCGTACATCATCTATATCACTTCGTACGCCACAGTTCGCCCGGGCACAAAGTAAGCAGACCGAAGAAGATCAGCTTCATAGACTCGGCATCTAGCAACAGCTACGCTCGGACTGTTCCGATTTTTTTATTTTTTTGAGAGAGATTGCTGATGGCCTCAAACGGCATTTTCAGCTTCACCGGGCTTTTTTGGGGGTGGCGAGGTACGTAAAGGGTACCTCAAGCCGTGTGAAACGAATCACCTTCGGAGGTTTTCTAGAGGGAACGGCATCACACCATCACACACTCAAAAGTGCGTGTCACCATGCCATACTAGATTCTCCGAAGGGTTCGGATCGGATCGGAGTTCCGAGCTGTTCCAAGATCAGTGTCCGTAAGATGGTCTATGTGTAGGTATAGTCGACAATGAAATTGCTTTACCACCTTAGAAGTGAATTTTGTTTGCATATAATAAAACGACAAGTTCTATTTTTGACCAAGTGACAGATACGTTTTCATTATTGACAATGAGCCTTAGATCCAGTTTCATCATACAATGTTAGTTAGTTAACACCCCTGTTAAATCATTTAACAGACTGTTAAGGTTATTGAGTGTCCCATCATGTTTTAACGAATGTCAAATATCCGTAATTCGATGTTACACTTAATTGCTGCTACTTAGGTCCGTCAAATGGGTAACAGGCTGTTAGTTTACTGCCACACAGGAACAAGATGGCCATGGCGTACAATTTTATTTACGAAAACGAGAGGATCATTTGGAAGTAGACAATTTGGACTACATAATAATAATAATAATAAGTTGGGTCAAGGGTCAAAGGCAGTACTCCTTGACACGGCCCTTATTGTCAGGAGGTTCCTCACTCTGCAGCCCTGACCACCGGCACCGGTAGCTTGGGCCCTGTCCCGCTGCTGGCGGTACTCTAGTATTAGGTTTTTATAATGTTTTATTGTTTTTATATTAAAATATTGTAAAAATCTAGTTTTAAGAAAGAAAATAAATAAAGAGTATGTGCATGTCAACGTCACCATCCCACATGACGAGAACCTTGTAAAGGCCGAGAAGGACAAGGCCAGCAAGTACCTTGACTTGGCTCACGAGGTAACCGCCATGTGGGATATGACTCGACAATCATTGTGCCGATAGTCGTGTCTGCGAACGGTCTGGTAGCGAAGAGTCTCGACCAACACCTTAAGAATCTCTCGCTCAATGGTTGGAACAAGGGTCCGATAGAGAAGGCGGTACTCTTGGACACGGCGCGGATAATCCAAAGTTTCTGTCTCTGCAGCCCTAACCAACGGCAGCTTGAGCCCTGCCCCGTTGCTGGCGGCACCCTAGGCTAGGTTTTTTATAATATTTTTATGTTTTATATGTGCTTTTGTATTTTACATTTATATTAATATTATAACAAACCTAGGCTAAGAAAAAAGAAAAATAAAGAGAATAACAATAATAAATCTTTATTTCAGACAACAAACAATGTAACAGATGGTAAAAATACAGAGCGGCCCATATAATAAATACCTTACAGACTAATTATACTTACATTAAAAAAAAAAAATTCTTAGTATATTAAAAAAAAACTTAATAACTATGTTAGTATTATTTGATTGGCATCTGTACCAACTTGGTAGCAACAGGTAACTTTCCATGGAAACGCCTGTAAACTACACCCTTGTATGTCCAGCTTTGATGTCGGGACTCACACCACAAACGCTTTGAAGCTTGTATTATGGCGCGACTCCAGCGGTCCAATCCTCAAGTTAAAGTTAGACTTCATTCGTATGAATTCTGCTACCTCCTGCGATGTGGTGGTGTGATGCAGGCGGGACAGGTACATGGCCGTGGTCGGTGTCGCAGCACGCAGCAGGAGATTGGGCCCTGTCGGTGCGGTACCGCAACGGTTCTGGCTTGCTCGCTGACGACATCGCTTCTTGTTTCGAACCATGAAACCTCTCGCCACAAACGTCGGCATGTCATCTGGATCGGTTCCTTTGATCAGTGTTATGATCTCCTGTAGGCTCTTCTGCGTCCCGACTCGTCTCCGAGACACCATCTGGTCGCTCTTGCCGACAGGCTCGTAGAGCAGCTTCTTCGCAGACGCCACCTCATCTTTACTGAAGCTGGACTTGCAAATTTGCACTGCGCTCACCTCGTCCATGACGTCCAGCTTTTGTTGTAGAAACGCCAGGAGTTCATTTGCCGAGTTTGTCACTCATGACGCTAATCGAGCAGCGGCTTGCGCCGCGTTACGCGTAATATTATTTATTTGAATATGATGCGTTTGCCTGCACCGATTCGCATCGCGTACACGACACACATAGTACGACGTCCTAAAACTTTCAAAGAACGGCGTCATTATTTCGAAGAATATGACGATGTTGATTTTCGCACAAGATTTCGACTATCGAAAGAATCTGTTTTGGATGCGCTGGAATCAAAAAAATCAAAACAACAATGCGAAACACAAGATAACCTCAACTCAAACTCAACAATAAAATATTTGACATTCATTCAACCAGCAAAATGAAATGCAACCCGATTTCTAATGAATTCTACTAAATACACTATTATACGACTAGAGAAAATAGTGCTCGTTTTCGAAGCAATGACATTACATACAATGACATTTTGTTTTGGTTGGTTTAGAATGTGAGTGAATGATTTGAGAGTCATTCACCTAATGGTTGATTTCGTAATGGTCTGTTAAATTCTTACCATGGGACATAAAAATTTAACAGTGCCGTTAGCATCCCTGTTAAATTTAATCATTGATTAAGTAATGCCTCATTTAGAGAATAACTAACAGAGTATTGTAAAACTGGGCCTAAGGTGCTATTCCGAACCGAGCTGCCAACTGCAACTGCCGACAGCACTTGCAGCGACTGCATGAAGTCGGCTGCAGCTGCACTACTGGTTTGTATGTATTTATATGAAATGGCTTCAAAGCGCCGCGGCAGCAGCAAGTGAGTGCAACAAAGTGTCGCTGCACGTACTGTTGGCAGTTTCAGTTAGCAGCTCGGTTCGGAATAGCACCTTTAGCGATTTTATTATAATGGAAGCTTTGTCAAAAGTGATAAAGCAATTTCATGGTCGACTATACGTTGCCCGAGCGTATTATGTAATAAGCTTACCTTCTGGATCGTTTTATTTTGTGGTCCGGGGCTTTGTCTGCGTGAAATTCGTTTTGTTACAAAAATAAACTCTAGAGGGAATAATATATTTTTCGGGATGAAAGTATCCTAACGTAGAAAGTATGTTAATCTAGGATATGCTCCATCTGTGTAACAGATTTAATCCAAATCCGTTTAGCCGTTTTGACAGACGTGGTATAAGAACAAACAAGCTAATATTTTTGCTTTCACATTTACTACATTGGTAGGATAAGATTGAGAATTCTTTTTGAGGTTATAATGTTTTTTTTTTACTTTGGAATACATCAATAACTATAAGTAGTAATGTAACTTTAGACGTTTTGTGATAATAATAGGAATAATAGGTTTCAGTTTCACCTGAAGCATTTTTAAATGTAATTTCCTCTATAAAAATAAATTTAAAAATAAAAGAAATCCCCCTACTGTGGTTCTGACTGGTTCTTCCTAGTAAGAACAGAGAGTGTCCCGCTCTGTTGACTTACCGATGAAGCGCAATTATAGTAGCCTTAACTGAATAATACTTTTTGAATTACCATTTGACATCTATTATTGGCATAATACGAGTTATCAATAAATGCAAACGGCAATATTACAAAGATCACTCAAAGTTATTAAGACTCTCGTATATTTAGAACGAAGATGTGGATATTATGGTTGCACCATCGACTAGTGAAGCATAGGCAACGATATGCCGACCAACGTAGTATCCCGTTCGTCGTCGTATGAAATGCGAGGGACTAGTGATAGGGTAATACAGATATCGATAAAATGATTTTGAGAGTTATTTGTGTTTAAATGAAAATCAAAACTAAATTTACATACCGTAGAACGAGTTTATTTTGAATTAAGTGTGATATAGATCCATAAGAAGCTGCTTAAATTGATGTCCTTAGTTTTCTAGGCGTCTTTAAGGTTAATTACCTCTGAAATCGTACCGTAGGTTACAAGTAGATAAAACCCTTATACACATATCAGTGGATGTTATTGTTAACCCTTTCTGTACGGGGCGCTTGTAGGCAAAGCAACCTCTCAATCCGGGAATTTTTTGACGTGTCGAAAAGTAACGCAAAATTAAGGTCGACTTTAGAAATTTATATTACCAAAGCTATGAATGCTAGAGTAACGAAATTTTGTACAAACACTCACCAGACACTGTTTCATAAACCTAACATTTTCGAGTAATAAATATGTTAAAATAGAGATAAAGTCACAAAATCCGGGCAAGGAAGGAAATCGGAAATTAGCCTGGAATATTGTCATTTTGCACAAACACTTCACATTTTATCCAAGAAGAGGTTTATAAAAGGCGAATTATTTATATAAAGGCACAATTATAACCGAAACACTCCTATAATTATGCGATCCAAAATCATTAGTATGACTTTCTATTCAACACTAGGCAAGGCTGCAATAAAATATCGATATCGATAAAATCGATTTATCGACAATTGTTTTTTTTTGATACAAAGTTTAATTTAAAATAGATGCAAAATAAAGTAAAAAGTATCCGAAAAACTACTTATTAAATTTTGATTTTATATTTTTACTATTTAGTACAGGTACTCAATAATTTTACCAACTATTTTAACCAACTTCAAAAAACTTGGAATAGAACCCAGAGACATCTAGATCTAGTTCCGTGGCGGTTTAACCATTAAAATCAGTACAGTTAACGTAACACACGTCCCCAGGGATTCAAAATTGTAATTTTGAAATTGAATTGGTAAAGTTCACAAGAAAACACACTAAAACTATGATCATTATTTAACAAACAATTTGTTGAACTTTGAAAGTTTCTTATGATTCAGAAGTTTCAGTGTCAAAATAGTCGTCGAATACGAACATTCACAATTCTTAATCATAGTTCGAGAATTAATGTTACCGGTTCAAATGCACCATTGTGTCAGTAAGAGCTTATCACTTTTCTGATAAATGATGATATATAAACGACAGATTTTCGCATCCTTATCGCTGATAGATATGGAATTCGTCTGTCTACATCACATCACTAGGGTCATGGGTCACGGGTCACTCTTGCGCAGAGTGATGTTCTAACTGCGGTGAGGTAACTTTTACGCAAACGCGTGCTTTACTCGTCCGTTCACATGCGGAGAATGACGCCAGATACTTCGATAGAAAAACTTAACGACCTAACACTGGAATATCATATTGCTTAGTAACTGAACGCTATTCTTATTTTTTGCGTTTTATTGTACCTTGGTGACACAAATAGTGTTTCATTTAATACTAAATTAGCAGAAAAAAACCAAACAAATCTTCATGCGTAAAATGAAAATCGTGAATCATGAAATGAAATAAAGGCAGGTATATTCTGTCTTTTATTTAATTTGACAGCATGGTTCATAAATACCGAATTACGGATGAAGTAGCTCTCTTATCTCTGCACGCTCTATTATCTATGCCTAGGTATAAACGTCAGTGTGTTAATGGCCGTCTTGACTCGTAACTGTCAGAACTAGATATTGCTACTTACGTTGGTGTTATGGTAACAGACTTAGATAACATGGTGGTTAGCATAACATTGTTGTTGTTGTAAGTATACAACAAGCCCTAACTATCCGATGAACCCTGGTCGGTCCTTTAAATGCCACTACACTTTCACTTTATACACTAAACATGCACACTCGTATAGCCCTAAGACCCAGTACTCGTAGAACTAGTGTACGAAGACCCGGTCCACACGCACTAGGTATTGTAAGGAGTTTATATGCAGCTCATAGCAAAAGTAAGTTTAATTTATTTGTATCTAAACCTTTTTAGTCTAAAAAGGTTTGTAATGGTTTGACACAGTCGCAGACAGTAGGGGTCAAGAGCTAGACAGCCCGGCTAAGAGCCGAGGTGCTCGGAGATCAGTAATAATATGTAAGAGTTAATAGTAATATAAGCAGTTAAAGTGAAAGAGTGTTATCATTAAACTCCCACTCCTGCAGTACCATGTAAAGGCATTTACCTGGGCGCTTTTCCCCACCCCCACAAACGAGCTATGAATTTAAAAAAAAGAAAAACGGTCAACCCGAGCCGAGATCCTAACCATTAGAGGCGCCCTCGGGTTGTTCCGTTCCCGATCCTATCCGAACCCCTCGGATAATCTAGTAGGGTACAGGCACAAACCTAGCGTGAGGCCATTGCCTCTATAATAATTCTGACGGTGTTTCGATCGGCTTGAGGAGCTCTTTAAGTTTTTCGCCGCCCGTCCCTAAAAAGTCCGATGACGCTGAAAAAACCTTACTCTCCAAACCAGGTTCAATAACAAGTACCTACTCCCTGATAGTTTTACACCACCAATAGTGCGCTTACTGTGGTTCCAGACTAAATCATATTCAGTAAGGCACATTTCTGCTCCACTATCTAAAGTCTAGCCTAGACTAGCATCTAGCTAGACTCCACTTCTGTTTAACATCAGGTGGAACGGAGTCATTTACCAAAGCATACTTAAAAATAAAAAACGTTAAACCACAAAGCCAAAGTTTGGTTGGATACTCCAAAAGTTTTTGTAGTCGAAAATAAAAATAAAAATGCGTATAATAAACAGTTTAATCTTACGTTTTACCTCAAAACCTAACGACGAGTGGTTTCGCAATGTCACAGATGCGTGACCATAAAAATGGCACGTGGGGTACGCACGCAGACATATAGAAATGCCCTTCCATTTACGGGGAACCGGTTTTTCGAATCTAGATCGGTATCATCGTCCCCTCACTTGCCCTCTGACTTTATGAGATGCAGTATTTTGGAATAGAGGTGTAAGACATAAAAGGTTAAATAAAAATACGTAAGTACAAAAGAAAGTACAATACATTATATTACATCGAAATACCTACTAATATTAAAAATGCGAAAGTTTGTGTGTATATATATTCGTATATTTGTTACTTCTTCACGCTGCAACGGATGGATGGATTTGGATGAAATTCAGCATACAGATAGTTTATAACCTGGAATAACACATAGAATAGTTTTTATCCAGATATTCCCACGGGAACGGGAACCACGTGGGCGAGACCGCGAGCGGCCGCTAGTATGTTTATATATTATAGCTCCCTCATCTATAAAGGTATTATTTATGGTGTTTTATAGGATAATATAGGTGCGTTGATGCGTCGTTTAGGTCTAAGCTTAACTATATACTCTTGTACTACAAAAGTGTTAAAAATATTGAGACTCTGTATAAAAAGTGACAGCATTGTCTAACTTTGGCTATCGTTTTGTGATAAAGCAGATATAATTTCAATGAAATAATGCAATAGTTGTATTACGATGTTAGTAAGGCGAAAAACTACTTTGGGTATCGTTGTAAAATATAGCAGTTTAAGTTAGTTGATATACCTACGCCATAAACTTTACTCGTTTAAAATATATGAAAACTGTTTTGCTACGAAGGTAAACCCTCTAGTAACTTGTACCACTCCAAGAAGCTCACTATGACTCGTTAGGTCATTCGCAGCCGTGGGACGAATCGTCGCCTGCGCTCTGCTTATGCCCATTCTAGTACTGTTTAAGGCCACAGTGTAGGACGAAAATAAAACAAGTTTTCAGTGTTTGCTACTAAACACTGAGATCGAGGGTTTCGTTTTCGTAGAATTTATTATGAAAACAAAGTGGAGGTAAAGGGTCCCATAGTCAGGTCAAGTGTTCCACGACTACGAACGGTGCAACTCGTTCGAAACGTCGAGTACTTACTTAAAAGGTATATCTAGGATACATATACTAAGCATTGTGCTCTTTGAATATATACTTTTAATAGAAGACAGACAGATAGACAAAATTTAAAATTTTAATCGCTTATTAAATTTTAATTCAACTGAGTGGTAGAGCCACGCTGCGTTGCAGCACGAAATGGGCCGGCTCGCCCGGCGAAATACCATCTCACAGAATATCGGCGTGAAACAACGGCACTCGTTGCTGTTGTGTTTCGTCCGGTGAGTGAAAGTACCGGAGGCCCATCTCTCACCCCTCCCCCCTCCCAATTCCTGCTCCCTCCTCAAGATCCAACTCCTTCCTCAAGGTCGGCAACGCATCCGCGATTACTTTAGTTTTGCGGGTGTCCATGGGCGGCGGTGATTGCTTTCCATCAGGTGACCCGCCTGCTCGTTTGCCTCCTTTTAACATTAACAAAAAAAACTTTTTCGTTTCTTTTCTGGTCTTGAGGTGACCCGGCCTTATAGTCGCCTACTATCTGGTGAGATAAAAGCCACGAATTTGCCAGTTATAATTGTAGGCGACGCACACACACACACGTTAACTTTAATTAGATATAAGTAAATATTACTATAATTTTAATTATGTCACTTGTATCTTTGTATATATGTGCACAACTTTGGATAAATAAATGCATCACGGGAAGCTGGCGGTAGTAACTTTATTATTTTAAGAGCGTTTACGCCGCACACTAGCGCCGCCAATGAAATAAAAAACATAATTACAAATAATGTGTCAAACAGTGTGACAGGCGGTGCGAATTAACGCCGCCATCATCAAGTAAGTAGTAGCTTCCATACCGCGTTCGCGACCACCAGCTTTCCGTCTGCTCTGGATCAATACGGTGTCCTCATTTTCATCCCTTATAATGATAATCAAACAAATGTAAAAAAATCCACTCAGTTGGACAAAGGCTTCCATCATTGAAATCAATAAAAAAATAATGATTAAGCCATTGCCTAATCAATTGTCAGATGAATTGATTAGGCAATGGCTTAATCATTATACCTACTTGTCAAATGCGGGTTTGTAAACACAAACCCGGGCTAGCCATCGAAAAAATCCATTACCTTTCACCTTACGTCTCCGTTTCAAGGTCAGAAGAAATTTTGAAAATAATAAGGCATAATTTGGGGCGAAACAGTTCCCGAGTGGCAACCGCGCATCAGAAGACGCAGGGTAGGCAGGCCTGCCACTAGGGTGACTGCCAAACCGGTGATCTCAGTCAACCTAGCGGCAAGTGAAGGGGATGTACAGTGGTTTTTAGTGGGTAGGCCCCTCCTCCTCCCGAATCTCTGTCGAGACCCTCGGGTCTGGGCAGGGAGGCGGGAGCTGGGGGGGAGAACCCCACATATCCATCCGCGTCTCCCCGGGCGCGGTGGTACGCAACCAAAAAATAGGGTAGGCAGTCCTCCAACAAGGTGGACCGACGATCTGGTGAAGGTCGCGGGCAGGCATTGGATGCGAGCAGCACTTAACCGGTCGTTGTGGAGATCCTTGGGAGAGGTCTTTGTTTGGCTGAGATGATGATGATGATGATAATGATAGCAGTCCACTGTTGGTGACACATTTGTTGCCAGTAACGATTTAAAATTTTCGCGTAATATATCAAACTGACAAAAAAACAGAGCAAAAGTAGGTTGCAAATCACATAACTGGCATGAGTAACACGTTAAAAGTTGTCAGACGTATAATTAAGATGAAATTGAGTTTGAAGCTAACACTTTAGTCTGTAACCAGCGGCATCGTTTAATTACCTATAAACCAAGCGGTCTAGCGACTAAGTTGAGTAATAATACTTATTCAGTTTAAGTTGGAGTGGACACATGGATTAATTGCCACATAAAGCATATTATACGAGTATAATAAACAAGTAGTATTTCTATTTCTACATTAACTGTTATGTGATTAGCTAATTTAGAGTGATGTGTGTCTAAAACGCTACATTCCCTCAATGTAGGTAGACTCAATGTAGTAGAGTAGTTTACTACACTAGAATTTACATAAAACAATTTGAAAAAAGACGTGTTGAAAAAATTTTACGAGCGGGATTCGAACCCGCACCCCATGACATGCCGGGTCAGGTGCACTGCCAACTATGCTATCGTGGCTCAATCCAACTCGCCGACATTAATCAACACTATCTACTTTTACTTTATAAGCCAAAGTAGCCCTATTCAATGTCGACAACTACGTCATCAACATCCGTCAACTTTGTCTTCTTTCAAATTGTAATTTGTTCACAACAATATTTGCGTAAAATTATATGTAAATAATCATTACATAAAACAATTCTTGTTTCAAAAGAAATGGAAAATGTTGGTTTACAGTAACTTTTGTGAATCTTTTATTTGACGTTTTGTAATTCAATTTCAAATATATTAGGAATCTGTCGTATCTGTCTGTCTGTCGTGAGGTAGGTATACGAATCAAATTATGCAACATATATAGTAAATGTTTACTATTTGAGTGAGCTCACTCTCAGGAGTTTTTCTTAATGCCTTCTTGAATATGATAGTTGATATTAAAAATTCAAGTTTTACCCAGATTTAAATTGACACACATTTACTATAATCAGTTTTAGTTAAGAGTTTACTTTATTCATAGAAATCATTGTAAAACTCATATTATAGTAAAAAAACAACATGGACGAAGTAGCTATTAATTTTAGATTTTATACCTGTACCGAGTTAGGAAAAACCCGTAATACGGCAAGCAGCGCTGCGCCAGTAACTATTACTCATAATAAAATGAAATGAAAATGATTCTAACTTTTTTGTACTTATGTGCTTGGGCGCTTATCTAGTAATGCTTACAAATAACACTATACACCTATCAAGAGTGTATCCTCAATAAACAATTGGCTTAAAAAGTAATGTCTGTTAAGTCTCTGCTGTCGTATATCATTATGTACCATGTATATAATGATAGTCATACTGTAGGTACATTTGTATAAATAAATGCTTATCTTATCTATATGGATGCAAATCTGAATTAAAAATCTTTTATTGTCCAAGGAAATTATGACGACATTTTGTCTTAATTTTTGTACGGAATCCTTGTAGGTACGCACCAAATTCAGTACGGTTTTCGCAAGCGAAGCGCACGCACGTCGCGTCGTCAATTTTAATTGTTCCATTCGTTTGTACGCGTACCTACGATGCCGTCTGGTGCCTTATGTGCAGTAGATGGGTGCAAATCAAGTAAAAGAAGGGATAAACACCTAACATTCCGGATTTAAATGAATCTACGAATAGATTGTTTATCCATTTTAAAGCATTCAACATATCTCATTGGATCGGTTTTGAAAGTCATTGACGTTGGAATCTCACCATTTAATTGCTAGAGCTTTATGTATGTACGTGTACTCAGATGATGCATTGGCGCTTCTGTTTGATAGTCGACAAAAAACTAAAAAAAATAGACTATGGATTGAGTAACTGCGATTATGCAAATGCTGTGTATTATGTAACGAGAACAGAAAAATCTTTACTTACTGAGGCACTAAGTGCTTATGAAATTAAAACGAAGATTTCTGTGCAATTTGCGTTTGATTAAATCAACAATTAAATCAAACGCAAATTGCACAGAATTAAAAGAACTTTCCGATATTTTTGTAAAAAATTCAATAACAGGCCAAATTTTTGTAAACGGCCATTAAATATAATTATAAGAGACTATATTTTAGAATCCAACAAAATCTCGCATTGGAAGGTATCGTAAAAAAGTTATACCCCGAAAATGGTGCAATTTTACAGCAAATATGCTATCACCGGTTTTATCGTGAAAAAGTGTTTATGTTCACCTTATCTAAGCACCAAAGTTGAAATCCATAAAGATATACAACGGGAAACTAATACTTTAGGAAGAAGTCGGTTGTTTCACTAACTGCACAATGTACTCTAAGAAAATAATAATAGCAGATTTTTTTATATTATTTTCTACAACAAATAATGTTTTAATAAACTTAGTTTAAAGTCTACTTAGTTTTTCTGACAGCTATATTTTTTTCACTAGTATTTTATCACCAGTAAAGTCATTTTCTAATTTAAATTGGATTTAGTACATTACGTGTTAATGGAAGCAAATGAAACAAAAGTAATTAAAAACTGATCTGATGGCATTTTTGACATAGGTGTAGAGTTTTTTTAAGTTTATTTGTTTTTCATTTATATTTATAGGAGGATTATTAAATTTTACGAAAGATAACTAATAAAGGTATTTAAATGTAAAGTAAATAATATTTATACCATTTTTGGCCATTTTTTATAGATTTTATAAAGCTTGGTATTTGTTTTTTTAATGTCGCTGTCACAAATATTGGTGGATTACTAATGAATTATTTAATAAACTAGATAATCTATTTATTTATGTTAAGAAAATACAGAAATAGAATTATTATTGAGTCTCCATATAGCGAATTAGTTTGGCTCTCAGGCTAGATCGCGCCCGGTCTCCGAGTGCTGAGGTTAAGCAACTTCGCAAAGGTCGGTCAGCGGATGGGTGACCAAAAATTTATCATCTCGAGCTCCTTCGTGCTTCGGAAGGCATGTAAAACCGTTGGTCCTGGCTGCATTAGCAGTCGTTAATAACCACCGTGTAAAAGTAAATTGTAATGGAACAATCACGTTTTGAATAAGTCATAATAATAGATATCGATTCTAGATAATTTTCCTGCTAAAGGTATCTAGAATCGTTATCTATTATGTAAAAAGTAAAGTAAAGTTTCGAAAGTTATTAGTACTTTATGGGCTGTGCGAGCCGTCTGTCGTAGCAAATTTATCATCAGCCTATACAGTATACAAAATGTAGCATTGCTGGGACCATGCTTCTTACATACATGGACTTTAACACATCCCCATTTGGAGTCACTGGAGCCGCGACACATTTCAGTTTTAAGTCATTTGTGGTGAGTCTCGACAGTTGCGCCAGCTGGACAACACCATCATGTAGGAGAACTTCTGCCCATAAAGCGTGTTCAATAGTATTTTTTTCCTTAAGTTGATGGCTTCGTGCGATTAGCACATTTAGCCAGTGTCAAAGTAATTTTTCTAACAAGTAATACATAAATAAACAATATTTCCTTCCTGTATGATGATGATGATGAATGATAATAATAGAAATGAGAAGTGAGAAATGATAGACCCCCCAACCCGTCGAGTATCTCAGTAAAGATATGGGGCTTTACTAAATACTCGGGCGGACTTCTTGAAAGTTTGAAAAGTTAGAAAAGTGACGTTGCACTGTTTTGTTTCATTTGCCAATACTCATGCACACTCACAAACACTTAACGGTTAATAATCCACCATTATTTCACATTAATATTCGACATAACACAAATTTTAGAATTAGAATTTAGATTAAAACAAAACCGCAGACATGACTCTTCACTTTCCTGCCAAGAAGTCCTGTTGAATAGTTATTTTGTACTTTGTTGCATACATTTTTTTATAATTCAAGACCTCCCCAGATCAGAACCTAATCCAGCATACTAACTCAATGAGGATTGGTAGGTATAAACAATACAAAATATTTATTGGAGAGAGTTAGTTGATTGCTTTAGGCGTCATTTTCGGCCTCACTGGACTGTTTTGGAGGCGGCGAGAAACTTAAAGGGTTCAAGCCGTGTTAAACGAAACACCTTCAGAGGTTTTCTGGAGGGAATGGCATCACGCATTAGTGTGTGTCCCTACTGTTCCCTACTAGATTCTTTTGGGTTTGGTTCGGATTAACCCGAGGGATCCTCTAAAGTCTAAGATGTCGGCTCGGTTTGAGCGGGTCGTGGGGGTGGGAGAAAGCGCCCAGGTAGGTATAGTCGACCATGAAATTGCTTTATCACTTTTGACAAAAACTTCCATTACAATAAAATTTCGCTAAGGCTCATTGCCAACAAATTGTCAATGATGACAATATGTATCTGTCACTTGGTCTTTTATACAAAAATAGAACTTGTTGTTTTATTAAATGCAAACAAAATTCTAAATTTGTTTAATTCCCACGATTCATACTCTCAACAGACGGAGTCAATGTGATTTACAAAAATTTGTTTACTCAGAACTTTGGAGCGTCTCTTGTCTCGCGAGTTACGTTCACGCGGACTGAATGTCAATAATTTGGGCTCGTACACTTATTGGCACTTTATAAGCGTAGTGACGTAAGAAAGCTTTCTACTGATACAGTCGGACCAAAAAATAGTGTGCCAGAATAGAGATAACTTATTGGAAACATGCATAGTGTTGGATATGCCATATGACAGAGAGATTAAGTAGGCTAGGTAATGTTGCAATTACAAGACAACAGCACGTCAAAAATGACAAAACCACAAACAAACAATAGGCAACTGTGTAATATAAACCTTTATCTAAGTACCTACTACAGCTACAGCTGTGAAATTAAATAAAAAACAAAATTATTAACAGACTAAAAAATCTTAAGTTATTTAAAAAATAAATCGGTACCTTAATATATGGATTGTAAATGTAGATTATATATGAATTGTAAATACAACTAAAACGTTTTGTGATAAGTGCTTTATAGAACTGTACTGATCAGACAGTCAACCAAAAGAGGATATTAAGTACTGACTTAATTCTCCTTTTGGTAACTTCCCATACTAAGAAATCACCATATTGAGAAATCTACCTATTAAGAGAGATCTTAATTTTGAGAAAGAACCATTTTCAGAAATCTGCATACAGCTTCTTTTCCTTTCCGAGAAATCCCCGTGTTGCTTATGGCTACTAGGGTTCATCAGTTTATTTTGCAAGCAAAAATCGAACTTATATCTTAAGGTGTCTTGCAACCAATTGTTAACTGTACGGTAATAGGCGATTTTTTTGTCGAACCGTACGTTTGGTAAATTGGGTGTAATTTATTCGGATGTTTCGCGGGCGCCAAGGAAATACTTTCATTCAATCCGAATTCGTAACGAATATGGCGTAATGTGATTAAACCGATCGCTTCTGTGATGCTACCAGTCTCAGATCCTTAGGTCACAGGTTTAGTTTTCAGATGGGGGTATGTAATATTGTTTGGTCGGTGAGGATAGTTGAGGATTCCAAATGTAATGCGCTTTCAGCTTTATATAATACTATAGCCCGCTTCGCTGTGCGAAAATAATGGGTCAATGAATGCTGATCAAAATAATTATTAGGTTTACCTACATCATATGCGTCATGCTCGTGAACGGGTGCCGCCTGTGGAGGCTGGTCTGCTCTTGCATACTTATCTTATTTTTAGTATTATTAATTATAGTTTGACTTTGTTTTACTTAAACAATTTTTGTCTTTTACTAGAGTACTGTAGTGGTACTGTATGACATTGTGGAAATTGAAAGTTTTACATAATTATCTGAATAAATAATATATTTATTATTACTTATCTATTTAATAGTAGATATAGTTTATAGTTTTTTGTAAGTTTAATTTTAAGTAGTTTTATTATTATCTTTTTTTATGTCTTTGTTTGTAAATAAATACATTATCTGATGTAAATTTGTTAACTTAGATTTTTTATTTTGTTTTTTTTTTACATGTTGTGGTTGTCTTCTATATATTTTTTGTGTTTATTTTTAATGGAAAGTGTCCTGCTATGATAGGTCATTTTCCAATATTTTTGACGCTGTAAGGGAGAAAAGAACTGGACACTTGCTGACCTTCTTTCCGGTTCTTCTCAGTACAAGATCTCTCGCCCAGAGTAGACTTACGAACCGATGGCATAGTGACATTCACAAGAGCTACTTGTAGCCTAAACTGAATAAATGATTATGAATTTTGAATTTAAAATTTTTGAATTTTGAATTTCATATATATAATCATTCAATTTATCAAGATCGGTCAAGCCGTTCTTGAGTTAAAAGTGGACATACAGACAGGCAGACAGACAACAAAAATTTCAAAAATCGTAAAATTGGTGTCAGTGAGTCATAAAATGAATATTTATCGAAAAATTTGTTAGAAAAATTGCAAGTACACACAGAGCCTACAGATTTATATAGTAGTATAGATTATAAATCATCTTTATAGATGGATAATATTAATGGGTGTTTATTCGGATGAAACCCGGTACAATATACAAGATTATAAAAGTAATTATACCAATGCATATAATTCTAATTTTGCTTTTACTGCTGTTAACAAGGTATGATCATCACCACATTACATACCATCAGCGGGGCGATTTTAAACCAGTGATTAATTCTCACGCTATGATCCTTTTTCTCTTATTCAAAGTAACAGTCATTTTATTTTATTTCATTTCACTGGTAACTTAATTTTGACACCGACCATTCTCGAACATACTTTAATAATCAAATTGTAAATAATGCAAAAATAATTATGTATTTCATATTTATTTAATTTTGAGATCACCGATGAGATTTAGGCCATGCGCTTCTCAGCTGTAGTATAAATTAAGACTATTAAAATCAACACGCAAAATTCTAATAAAATTTTCCGTATCAATAAAAGTGATACGAAAGAAATACAGGGAAACGCGGCGCACACAACGTGGAAATCCGGTTACGAACAATAGATGCGCACGCGTCGCTCGCTTCTTCGCTGATCTTGTCACTTGAACGTTGCGCCGGCATTAATTACGAACATGGAGTTCATTAACCATTTTACTAAGAGACGTAACAAATAAAATACTTCTAGCATTTTTGATTTTTAGAGAAAGCTCCATCAATATATTTATGTAATCCAAATATGGTTTTTAAAAAAAAGTATTAGATTTTTTCAAAACGAGTAAAATTTGCACAGAGACAAATATAATATGGGTATTATAATTTCAGAAAAAGTGTTGTAACAAACTTTGGATCGGTACCTATTACACGCTGACTACGTTTACGTTTTTTAGATATTAGTATATACTAATAGGCCTCGCATGTATATAACTATAATAAATAGAACCATATAGGAACATTTATGCATAATGTGATTGTGAAAACTGTAATTCGGTCTAAATAGATGAATAATAAAATGTTTCAACTCTGCATAGAATTAGCACAAATTAACAATCTCAGTGAATACTATTTGTAGGTACTAATCGCTTTCGCATGCAAACGACCTCTTTTGTTCGGTCTCGTTGCAGGCTCTGTGAATTTTTTTGTCTGTTTCTTATCTGTGCCATTATTAGGTAAACACTAGGTTTACCAACGAAGGCCCCTGGAATCCTTTGAAAGAAATTCTTTGAGGCTTCGTTTTATGCCTAGCCTATGTTGTAAATTATGTTATTTGTCAAAGAAAGAGTGTCGAATTCGTTATTAGGTATTCGAAATATTATTCCAGTATCTACTAAGACTGATTGAATAAAAATTAAGTTCGTATTTATGAAAATATAAAATATAAAATAAAATATAAGTGCACTGTTTTGTGTTTCCAAATTTTTCTTCATTGCTCTTTGTTCACTAAACAAATTAAAAAAAAATGGGTGCATAATACAGAGCTGACCGAACAATGCTAAAACTTTTTGTTCCAATATTTCAAAAGCGTGCTTTAAGCATAATTATTAGCAGACATTAGTATGACAACGATGTAAGACTTGAAAAAGAAACACTTAAAAATGACCAAGACAAGTCGTCACTTGAAGAGTCTTTTCAGGTTTGAGATATGGTACTGTAATAACACAAATATAAAAATCACATTCCATCTTTTTTTATTTCATGAGAACATTGGAAAAAATGTTTTTAAGGATTCCAATTAAAGCCACCTTAAATTATGCAATGACTCGGCCAAAGGTCGGTGACATCGGAGAGCCTTACAATCCGTGACATAATAAAGTCCCCTACCATCTACCACGTTTCCGTACCTACAAACCTCAGGATTAGTCTTAGCACTTGTAAGTAAGTACACTTACTTGCATTGTCAAGCATAAATTTTCTTGCGACTTTGCTTTTATGTGCATATTTGCCTTTATAAGTGTAAACCAGAAGGCTTTAAGTCAAATAATCGTTAACTTTAGATATAATATTTCAAGTATCCGTCAAATGCGTCTTAAATAAAATTACCTATGCGTGCAATACCTATTAACATTTAAAAAATAAACATTCCTTAGTACTATGCGATGACAGAAAAGGATCAACAAACATTTAATCCTTTTTGAACAAAATTTAAGATATTCGTTCTTTAAACTACTTTATTATTAGTTAGTTATATTTGCTAATTATTTAATATTTTGAAAGAAGGACCATTTACCCGAGGCTTGCGCAGTCGCTAACGATATTGATATATTCAACTGTGTGATGTAAATTTGTTAAATTAACTTAGATTTTTTATTTTGTTTTTTTTTACATGTTGTGGTTGTCTTCTATATTATTTGTGTTTATTTGTAATGGAAAGTGTCCTGCTATGATAGGGCAATTTCCAATATTTTTGACGCTGTAAGGGAGAAAAGAGCTGGATACTTGCTGAGTTTCTTGCCGGTTCTTCTCACTACAAGATCTCTCGCCCAGAGTAGACTTACGAACCGATGCGATGATATGGTGACATTCACCAGAGCTACTTGTAGCCTAAACTGAATAAATGATTTTGACTTTTGAATTTTTAAATTTTGAACTGTTTTCTGAATTAATTCACAAAAGTCACGTGGCAATTTGAAACTAAATTATACGTTTGGCTAGTCTAGTCTCCACAAGTATTCAGTGGCTAGCAACATTGTCTTCTACCAGTAGTAGGGGAAAGGTAGAAAGGTAGTTCTGCTTCTTTGCAGTCATAAGGAACTCGGTAGTAAGTCGTGCACAGACAAGACTTAATATGTATTTTAATAATTTCACCCTGTGGCCTTTTTCAACGTTGTATAATATCTTTATACATATATAGCACTGTAATAATGCTTTATCGCAATATTGTTTATTGGAAAGACAAATTAACAAACATGATTAATTAGTTACGGAAATTAAAATTACAAGCAAGTAATGGGCATTGGCCTCCATCTTTGAAATCTATAGGTAATATGTTACTAAGAAAATTTGCAATGTGACAACCTTAGGGCCCACTTGGACATTGTACTTAGTCGTTACCATCAGCCTCATGGCAGGCCTCCGTCACTCCATGTACTTGCGCGCGTTAATTACCTACCGAGCGGTTGATCGCTGGCGATCAAAAAGTCAGTGGGCTTTCGCAAGCGCTCGTTATCGCACGGTCGTTCGCTGTGTACGTTGCATCGCCAAACGTCGATTATTTGTATTCTGTAGTTATTATTAAATACTGTAAATAGTAAATCAGTTCAATCAATACTAAAATATTACGTTATATCTGTTATTAAATACTGTAAATAGTGAATAAGTTCAATATACATATTGATTGATATTTATGTGGTTTAGATTAATGGAAATAGTAATTGTGTGATTTTAAATCTCGTTTTAATAATATGAAAACAATGCCGCCCGCGCACAAAAGAGATGTGTCACTTTTGTCGAAATCACTTTTTTATACTGGTTTATTTCAAATTTTGGTGCTCCTTCGAAAGCAAAAACTCTCATGTGAATAAGTCTTTTCAATTGCTATTTATCTACCTTATTCAATATATCCTAAGTGCTCACTCATTCAAAGTTGGCATTTAAAACATCTTATGTGCTAAATCTACACATGAGAGTTTTTAATCGTATGAATAACTTACAGTTTAGGGAAATTAATATGATAAATATTTTATGTGTATGTGTTATGTCAGTACTTGCTTTGCAATAAGTGTAAAGTTTTGAAGTTGTTTAACGAAAGTTTGTGATTATAGTGTGTGAAAACTACAAAAATGAATAAACCTCTTAATTTTAGTGATATTGAGTTGTTAATTAATCAGCGAAATTCTGACGACTTTATTTCTGAGGAACCACAAAGAGGTGCACGCGGCGCCAGTGCTTCACTGATTATGCAGGAAGATGAAGCTATTGGCTAACGAAGATTTCTTTAATAAATTGAATGCATTTGGTAGTGACGAAAATGTCAGTACATTGTCTGTGTAAGATTTGCGAAGTAACAGGCAGTTATTTTTAAGAAGACGTAGAATCTTGCCTTCGCTGGACAGTGATAATAGTGATAACGATGATACTGGGATTTTACTGCCAGAAAACATTATACATCTGCTTCTGTATACCTTCCGTGTATTGTTATATAAGCGTAATAAAGAAGCCCGTATGGCTGGTAAACCTTATCTTGGTTATAAAAAGTTGGATAGTAAGTGGACAGCGTGCGCCGAGAAGCCCAAAAGTGTTCTGAAACCACGTTGCTCACTTAATAGTGTTGCTCCAAAATCTAAAAATTCTTTTCTTTGCGCTCCGGTCACTTGCGAAGATAGTGAAAAAAATCATAAACAATTTTGGAAACTCAAGACTTGGGCAGAGAAGATTACTTTCGTAAAAGGATCAGCAGTGAGAAGATGTTTAAGACGTCGGCGCAAATCTCGGTGTAATCCTATTGGAAAAAAACAAAGTGTCCACGATATTTTTATCAATAAAATGGATGCGATTGGCACTAGAGTTAGAGGGAAGACAGTTTCCGTCGGTGGACTAAAGAAGATGATATCGTTCAGGAAAATAGCAACGAAGAAACTTCTGAAAACACTGCAACAAGCTCAGCCGTTACTGCTAAAACAGGAAGGAACGCAGATTTGAAAAATGTTAAGTCTTAGCTTGAATTGTTACATGGTGCCGAGTCATCATTGTCGATCAAGTTCAGAAAAAACTTAAGTTAAATCGACTTTTCGGTCTGAACTTCACATGTATGCAGTTTTTAAGGAATGGTGTACTGAAAACCAAGTTTAAACATTTGCAGAAATTGAAAATGGTTATCGATCAGGATTACAATCCTCTGCAATTAATTCCGGGTACTTAAAATGAGTAATTTAAGGGCACTGGGTCCCTCGGAAATAATGCGTTCTTAATATTTATTTTGTTTTCTTACGTATTACGATTTTAAACTCATTGCAATGATAAATATAAAAAATTAATGACTTGTTTTATTGAAAATCATGTGATTTATAATCTCAATTCCTTTTACATAAATTTTACATCCAAACCTCTAATGTGATACAAAACGCGCAACCAAAACCTCATAAATGTCACGTTGAGTTATTTTTTTTTTTTTTTACTACATTTTTTTTAAAATGACAATAGCAAAGTAAAAAGCAGAAGACCCCCTAGTTATCTCTTGTATTTTTTTTTAAATTTAGTTTCCTTATATTTTTTTCAGTAGACGGTTTTTATTGATTATCTCGCAAAGGTGAATTTTATACATGGGAGGTCTTAAAGTCGCAACGACGATATATGCATTGTATTGTATTTATAACTAACTAGCACGGGTGGACATTTTTTTTTAATATAGCCTATGTTACTCAGCGCTAATGTAGCATTCAAATGGTGAAAGAATTGTTTAAATCGGTCCAGTAGTTTTTGAGTTTATTCGTCGCAAACATAGATACATACAAAAATACAAAGGTTTCCTCTTTATATTATTAGTATAGACTATACAAATATGAGAACCAGGTGCCCCTATTACAGAACACCAAACATTAAGCTAGCTTTTTATACATCTTAGTATTTATTACAATGATGTCCACATTGTCTAAGTTTTGGACAGGATGACGTTATGCAAGATGAGTGAACGTCAAACATGACTATAACTCATTATTATATTTTGACTGACCATTAATTTGCGAACAATGAGTGAGAGCATTGGGAAATACGTTGCGAATGTTGCGATCTATTTACAACTACTTGGTTTTAAAAAAGGACAATGGTTTAGATACAATGACACGAGTATATTTTAACCGCCTCTGTGGTCTAGTGATTAAGACCACCGGTGTAGACCCAGAGGTCCAAGGTTGGATTCCCAGCGGGGGGTACAAGTTCGTGTGCTCGGTTTGGTTGGTGGTAGGGCTTGTTTGTCCGCCTGGCTAGCTACCACCATCTTATCTATCTAATATGTCGCCATAATTGATGTTTGTAGCATTGTTGTGTACCTGCAGCTAGAGATAAGATAGCCAGTGCCTCACTAGTTGAGGATCCCGGGTGAAGTGCGCTTCCATAATTGGCCTTATCATCATCTTCATCTAAATTTAATATATTATATATAAGGATTTCGGAGGTAGAAACAATTATAATTGTGGTTATTAAAGATAATTTTTAAAGAAAGTTTTGTTGGTATTTTACAATCAGAGGAAAGAAGCAGCCTTATTATACATTACTAAGAATATCTATATACATCTATATATTTTAAGAATTTAAACATTTTTGGTATCCATGTAAAAAAAAAAAAATTCCATTGCACATTCGTTACAAATATTTTACAATTTTGCCTGGCCCCCACACTAGGCTATGTATTGATATTGTTTCACTCATGTTTTTCTTTCACTCACAATACTATATTTATATGCAAAGTGAAAATACCACTCAAAAACAGACGAATTTTCTCAGTTAGGACTTCAGTCCCAATCAATCCAACCCACGACCTTCCGCTGAAGCCGCAGCTTAGGCCAATCGTAATGTTTCAAACGCTAGTTTCAGTTTTAGATCCACCAAGTTAAACAAGAGTTTTGATGTATTCGGAATGTCTAAGATTATGTTAAGTTTATATTTTAAAATAGTGTTACATAATCACATCCTTAACTCTGTAAAAGATTTGTTACAATGGTCTTTAAATTTTAATTAAAACTTGCATCACATGCGTTGGCGCAGGCAAATGAAACAAAACAAAAGCACTTCGCTCGTAACAGGCAATGCTCAAACATAATGGTAATAGCATAGAATGCCTAATAACCGTAATCGTTCGTCGTTTACCGAATCCAAATATTTACTCAACAAACGAGACTTTATCTCTATGCAAATAGAATTCACTATGACACGCACACCGTTGCGATCAGCTGAGCTGTTCAAAACCTGTTCAATGGAAACTCTATTGTCTGTCTAACGTTATACGTATGACATTCAGTTGCGTGTGCGGATCGTTCATAAAGCACGCATGAGTTAGTTACCGTGATGTGAATTGGCGAAAGCACATGACGTCAAAGTTCACTCTCACTATCGAGACGGGTCAGCAAACAGTGCGGTAACACCGCATTCAGTCTCTGTTCCTCTTTACAGTAATGAGAGAGACGGATGTAAGAGTTTACTTTCAAAACGTCAATAATTTTGGTGAAACGAAAAGTGCACACATTATTAATGTTTGCACTTTAAACAGATTTTTAAACAACGAGAAGCCAACGTTGAAACTGGTTGATGATTGGGTTTAGTGTAATTTTCAATTGTAAAAGCTTTAATTTAGTTGTTTGTCACTTTGTCAGTAGCTACTAAATACCCAAATCCTATCTCCTTCATCTTTTGTGTTTATTTGTAATGGAAAGTGTCCTTTTATGATGGGGCACTTTCCAATATTCTTGACGCTGTAAGGGAGAAAAGAGCTGGACGCTTGCTGAGTTTCTTGCCGGTTCTTCTCAGTACAAGATCTCCCGCCCAGAGTAGACTTACGAACCGATGGCATAATGACGTTCATAAAAGCTATTTGTAGCCTAAACTGAATGATTTTGAATTTTGAATTTTATCTTAATATGTCGCTTTAACATCAATGTTTGTAGCAATGTTGTGTTCCGGCAGCTAGAGATAAGATAGCCAGTACCTCAGTGGTTGAAGATTCCGGGTGAAGTGCGCCTCCATCATTGGCCTTATCGTCACTTATCATCAGGTGAGATGAAAGCACTTTGCTTACGTAATAAAAAAACAAAAAAAACAAGGAGGATCAATACCTCAGTCACTCTTTTAAACTAGACAGTCCCTATAGGTAACTCGGAGGATTAATACCGCAGTCCCATACCGTTTTAAACTATACTGTCCCATAAGTTTTTGGTAACCCCTTAGCCTTATTAGGAGACGGTTTGTTACCTAGCCCCTGTAGCAATTTTGGTGGTGCTTGTCTAAGTCAAACAATCACCTAATATGGCTTATGAGTTATCTATTTACGGGTAGTTGGGAAAACGGTCATAAATCCCATTTATTTGATTTCATAAAATATCAATAAATCTTTCTTTTTTTATTTTGTCGGCCTAGTGCTGTGTTCAAGGTTCGAATGTTATCCGACGGAGCTACTTATCTGATTGATGTGACTAGACGTCTCAGGTTCGAGTCTCAGTAAAGGTACATTCATGGTTTGTTTGGCGGTAGATGGTTCTGAGTCCGCTTGGTCAAAACCTAATTACATGTTTCACTGGACATAGTAATTTTACACTCAATGATTCAGTTAAATGAATAGGTGTTTAGCGTAACCTTATGGTGCAAGCCGCAAATAAATTAGTCTAAGAAGAATGGAGGGGCATATTGCAGTAAGACTACACACAACGAAGGGTTTCTCTTTCGAAGTTGACGTAAGAACACTTTTAACTCAAAAGACGGTTGTCGTGTAAATGAAATTACAAATTACAAAATTATTGTTTCACCATTATTAAGTTCCCACGCAGTTGATGTTCCAAAAAGTCTTCTGTTTGGTTATCAACAAGGTGACTGACTCTCTTGACCTTACCTTTCACAGTCTAGCCATGAACCTTATCGTACACACTTACAATATTTATGAAGTTCGTAGGTACTAACTGTATTAATAACTAGTGGACCCGGCGGACTTCGTACCGCTATACAGTTTCCACCAAGTGATTAAATTCTCTTTGGTTGCCATGACAACAAAACAAACAAATCATTTTGTATTGAAAATTAAATTGTCGTTTTTAGTATATTTATATTGTGATTCCCGTGAGAATATCGGGATAAAAACTATCCTATGTGTTAATCCAGGTTATAAACTATCTGTATGCCGAATTTCATCTAAATCCATCCATCCGTTGCAGCGTGAAGAAGGAACAAATATACAGACATACATACACACAAACTTTCGCATTTATAATATTAGTGTGATTTAAAGATTTAAATTTAAAAAAAAAAAAATTGTCATTTAGTATGGAATAAAATTATGTTAAAATTAAAAATATTAAAAAAAATATTTTTTAAAATAAACTTTGAAATAATGCATTCAGAAAACATTTTCCATCTATACAAATCTTTAAAAGCAGATCTATGCTTTTAAGTAAGTAGGTAAGTTATTAAGATAACTTTTAGCAAAGTTATAAAATCTTTTAGTTTTTAGTACAATTTTATTCTTACTAATTAACAGGCTAGGTAAATAATATATATTGCAATAAAATTAAAACTCATGTCCAAACGTAAAACTGGATTTTTGTATAACCCTTAGCTAAGTACTCGTAATAAC
This sequence comes from Eudonia lacustrata, assembly GCA_947562085.1. Taxonomy (NCBI): domain Eukaryota; kingdom Metazoa; phylum Arthropoda; class Insecta; order Lepidoptera; family Crambidae; genus Eudonia; species Eudonia lacustrata. The sequence goes on along the minus strand of OX387318.1, from coordinate 11,076,491 downwards.
ATTTTAAAACATAACATCTATCCAAATTACATTTACATTCAACATTCCATCAAACTTATTAACTAACTTAGGTATGGAAAAATAAAAACGTAAATTTTAACACAAAAACGACCAACAAAATAACAGACGGCCCTCTTCTAATATTTCAAAGGGTATATAAAAGACTTGTCACAAAGCAGGGTATCAGGTAAACATCGGTTGGATTTAAAGTAATTTTCCATTTGCCGGAAAACTTGAATTACTTCCAATTTTTTGGGTGTGAAGAAACAACTATCGGGTTAGCTAGGAGTTACGTGAGGCTGCACAATCCTGCTTCACACGCTGTCTTGTCTTAATGCCAGGTTGTGAACATTCAAAACGGCTGATCCTTACTGACGCTGTCATAAAATCGAAAAAACGCAGCGCCCGCGACACGATTGAAACCGCTTAGAAATTAACAGAATCTTAAAATGTTTAAAATAAAATATTGGTTTTAGTTATCAAAATAATCTGCAACTAAATTAAAAATATTAATGTTATCAATGTGTTGGAGTGGTTTCCAAGCATAATATATAAATAATTTCGTTGTAATTTCAACAGGAGTGATTTTTAAGAGGTGTTTTCGAAAATAATTATGATCGAGTCAAAATTATGCAATTATGTATTTGAGCTAGCAAATTTAAGATAAAAACATTTCAGATTCGTTAGTCATATTATAGTTTAAACTATCAACGAAAGTTGGTGCACTTTTCTGCGGGACGGCAATTAATAGGAGTCCTGATATACCGCATGCCGTCCTGATTCAGGACGGCAAGTGCGGTACAATCCTGCTTTTTGCTTCTTCGCATCTGGACGTCGCTTCTGCTAAACATCAAGTGGCTCTATTCCACTTGATGTTAAGTAGGAGCAAAGTTTTTATTGTGCCTTATCTGCTTCGGACAGCCAATAAGGCACAATTCTGCTCTATTCGCTGTTTTCGCACTCTGCTTTTGCTTAACTACAGGTGCATCTAAGTTATTTGTCTACTCATAAACCTAAAAGAAAGAAATAATATCAATGTGTAAAATAAACGCGAGTAGATCCGTATAAGTTGCCTTATTCCTTCTCTCATCATCTTTCGTCACTTACTTTGAATATCAAAATTAACCCCAGACGTCCTCTCCCAACGTTTGTCTCTCCCACATTTCGGAATAATAAATCTTATAATAGCCCCATTGCTCGTATGTGCAGAGAGTTTAACAAACTTGTTATGGATCACAACTCACTTGATATTTTCAATAGGAACACGACAAATGTACTCAAAACTTCCATCAAGACATTATTAATTGACCCAAATGGCTAACGACCCAAGTGTAGTATTTCCAAATAGTTTTAAGTAATTTTAAAATTATTTGGAGATATTACTTCTCTAAATTTAGTACTATTTTCTTTTTTAAATCTAAAGCTCAATCTAATTTTACAAATGTTAAGCACACATAAACTACTTGTGGACATTTAGGAAATTAGTCTAGTATGAAATGTTGTTAAACCTATTATGTATTTATAACTTTTTAAAGATTAATGTCTGTTGTGTAACCTAATAAATAAGTAAATAAAATTCCAATGTGTGGTGTTCGCGTTAACTTTAGAAAACATTATAAAAGAAATGCTTATAAATGCGTCATTTATCTGCTAACGCACTAATTATACTTCATCATCATCATCCTCATCATCAGCCCATATTTATATACTTATGTTACATTAAATTGTATTTTTAGTTTCCCTTTTTTTGAATGTGACATTGTGTAAGTGTCCAGTTAAAACAAGCTATATGGGATCGAAGAAAATGTTGTATACTGATCTCTAAACTTCAGTATGAAGATTTTTTATTTTTTTTAATGCCTTATTATAAGACAGCTCTTCACCTCGATCTCGCCTGATGGTGAGCGTAGATGAGGTCTACAGTGGAGCGAGCTGCCCCAGAAGATGCCTATTAACTCTCGCCTTGAAGACATTCAGGTTATACATTTTTTGGGAACACAGACGATGGCAGAGAGTTTCACTCCTTGCCAGTGCGCAGATGGCACTAAATGATGATGATGATGTTATTACCAATAAATGTTTATTCATTCAATCATTATACCCAGCTCTTGGATGGTCGCGCACAACTCATAAATAATTGGCTAATGCGCAATTGTTTCGGCTGACTAAACGAGACGCACAGACTCTCTTGATTACTACGAAATCTAACGATGTGCCGTTTTGTTACTTCATAATTTATGCACATCTAAGCACTTTGACCGCGTAAACTTAATTTGAATTTTATATGGCTAGATGTGTTAATATACCAGCTGTCAGTTAAGCGATGATACATTTAGATTAATTTCAAATTGTCTTCGTTATTACAATTTTATAATTGTTTTTATTATATTTATAATTAGTTGCTAATATGGCGCCGCTTTAGTATTAATCTTATAATAAAGGTGATAAATTTACATGTGTTTCATATTATTAGTACAATCATGTGTTTAAGTAAGTATATCAGTATAAAAAGAATAAAAAAGGGATGTATTATTCATTTATGTAGGCATATTTACATTTTCTTGCGTACTAAGTTAATATCAGTATATATATATGCAGTATACAGGTACTTTATATTATACTTTAGTTCCATGTCATGTTATTTTTAGCAGCACATGAAAAGCGCCTTCAGTCGGGTTGACGACAACTACTATAATGATCAGCGATTTTCGTTGCTGACTGTACAAGTGTGTCAGACAGCTAGATAAACAAATAAATTTCATTGAAAAACGAGATTAGTAATCTAGTTCAATAATTAAAACATTTTTTTATTAATAACTTTATTTCAAATGCAAAAAAATCACCATAATTTGTAATTAATTTGTTTCGCAAGAAGATAATCAAGCGTTCGACTTGACATGATTTTCTTAGAGTGAAGTTAGCTGCTATTAGTATATAGATCGATTAAGAAATGCAAGATTAGCTCTCAGCGATTACAGACTCCGATGTAGAGATAGCTGTTTCATGCAACATAGTCAGTCACTATTATTAATGATTTACATCCGTCGATGACGAAAAATCGTTGCTTTATCTCAATATGATTCTCATCAGAGAATCTTTTATTCAACCCACTTATTATAATTAACAGTAACTCAGCGAAGCGATTGCAACATTGCTTTTGTGTGAAGCTCTTATAACTGCTTTTAAGTTCAAAGTAACATCAAAATAAATTGATTATAAATAGTTTTTCACTGTATTCTCTCTTTATGTTTTTTTTTAATACGGTTATTGATAAGAATTAACATGTTGTGCACACTTATAATTTAAATACATATGAGTAAAACTGTTTCTCAAACTTGTTATGTATTTATTTGGTAAGCCTTATTATTAAATAGATGAATAAATAAATAAGTTTTATGTAAATAAAGAGATAAACTAAATTGTTTTATTGTTTTTTATTGGCCACACACTATGACTGTCCCGGGAATTGAACCTAATAACAGGTTCACTTCCCGGGACAGTCATAGTGTGTTTTGGATATTTCGACACAATATAGCCCGGGTTTGTGATGACCAAGCCGAATTCGGCAAGCGTGATAATAAAGCCATCAATTTTTTTTTATATTAATGGGTATCTCACCTGATGTTAAGTGATGATAAGGCCAATGATGGAAGCACACTTCACCCGGGATCCTCAACTAGTGAGGTACTGGCTATCTTATCTCTAGCTGCCGGAACATAACAATGCTACAAACATTGATGTTATGGCGACATGTTTAGATAAGATGGTGGTAGCTAGCCAGGCGAACAAACAAGCCCTACCACCAACCAAACCGAGTACACAAACATGTACCCCCTGGGAATCAAACCCGGGACCTCTGGGTCTAAACCGGTGGTCTTAGCCATTAGACCACAAAGGCGGATTATTATTGTGGCGATGACTTGATTTCAATGATGGACGCCTTTGTCCAGCAGAGGGACAGTTGTATATTAGCTCTGCTATAGTTTACTTTTTAATGCTGTTTGGCGGCAGGTGCTCCCTACCTAGATACATTCACGAGCATTAACATGTAAACAATGTAACTCTTAATACAATGGAATAAGAGTCAAAACTAGTTAAACGTGTAAACATGTTTATGCTCGTTGTTATGGAGTAGTGGACTGTATGATAAATTATTGGAAATACGTAGTGTTTTGTATATCCAATAAGTTTATTATACGAGAGTCGTCTGAAAAGTTTCTGGCCTAATATAAAACAAACAATTTTTTCGATTAAATTCTGTTCTATTTCTCAACAAAATCTCCTTGTAAACCTATACACTTCTCCCTGCGATGCTCCCATTCATTTAACCCATCCAAATAATAGTTTGTATCTTGCTCTGCAAAATAGGCATTTGCGGAAGCAATGACCTCTTCGTTACATGAAAATCTCTGTCCGCCAATCCAAACTTTGAGTCTAGGAAACAGGAAAAAGTCACTGGGAGCCAGGTCTGGTGAATACGAATGGTCAATTATTTCGAAACGCAATTCATGAATTTTTGCCATTGCGATCGCCGATTTGTGAGATGGTGCGTTATCTTGTTGGAACAGCACTTTCTTTTTCTGCAAATGGGGCCGTTTTTCCGCAATTTGTGCCTTGAGCGTATCAAGTAGCGATGCATAATAAGCTCCTGTTATTGTTTTTCCTTTTTCAAGATAGTCAACGAATATAATTCCGCGACTATCCGAAAACACAGTCGCCATCACCTTTCCGGCCGATGAAACCGTCTTTGCCTTCTTTGGAGCGAGTTCATTTTTCGCAGTCCACTGTTAGGACTGTGCTTTTGTCTCTGGCGTGAAGTGATGAATCCATATTTCATCAACGGTTATCAATCGACGCAAAAAATCCAATTTATTTCGCTTGAATCGCTCCAAAAGAGCTTTGGAAATGTTTAGTCGAACTCGCTTTTGTTCCAAATTTAGCAAACGTGGCACCCAACGTGCGGCTAGCTTTCGCACATCAATTCTTGAATTAATATGTGACAAACATGTTCTTTCGATATGCCTACAGCCTCTGCTATCTCTCTGACCTTGATTCGCCGATCGTCCAGCACCATTTGGTGTACTTTTTCGATGTTAACGTAGCTGGTAGCGGTTTATGGCCGTCCTAGAGGCTCATCAACATTTAAGCTGGTACGACCGCGTTTGAATTCAGCTGCCCAAAATTTAGTGGTGGAAAACGATGGTGCGGACTTACAGTAAACAGTATCCATATCGCTCTTAATTTGAGTAGGCGTATTACCTTTCAAATATAAGAATTTAATCACGGCTCTGTATTAAATTTTATTCATTTTTCAAAAATTACAGTAGGTAGGTACTGGGTTACAAAATTGACTGTGAAACAAAAACTAACCATCACAAATGCCAGAAATTTAAAAAAGGAACACTGAAGAAAAGTATTATGGTAGTGCTAAAGAGATTTTTTTTTAAATGTTCTCATTTTATAGTGCGGCCAGGAACTTTTCAGACAACCCCAGTAATCAGTAATTATTTTTCCATGAATTATTGTATAATTCATGGAAAAATAACCTGTTCAAGTTCAAACCAATACCAATGAAATAACAACTAACATCATGTCAAAGAAAAAGTAAATACATTTCTCAATTTGAATAGCAAAAAAGGTTTGGACCAGCCAGTCGCCAACACTCGTGATTGTACCAATACACTTTTTACTCTTATTCCATTGTATTAAGAGTTACATTGTTTACGTGTTAATTCTTGGGACTGTACTAGAATGGTTGCCTTCCAGCAAGATTTTAGGCCGAGTTTTATCACCTGGCGATATTCCCAAGTAATAAATTAGATTACTCAGTTTAGTAAGTATACAAGATTCAGAAACATTATCATAATAAAAACAACAATATAAGTCGTACAATGGGCGGCGTTTTAGTAACAACAACTTCTTTCAAGTAACTTTAGATAGACGAGATCGGTATCGGTAAAGAGGGACGAATATTGTATAGCCATATGAATTGTGTTTAGATCTTTTATTTTTTATGTATACATAGTACTATAAAATACAATGGAGTTTAAGTAACGAATACACACATTTATATATATCTACGTAATGATCTTGTGATACTAAAATGTTATGTTAAGGCGACGCACCGCTAAACAATAAATCTCATACGGAGCATTTGCGCCCCGTACCATAAGAAAAACTACAAATTATTTAAAAAAATGAACTATCATATTGAAGTGTGGGTTAAGACTAATCTACTAAGAAAATTTAGATGCTTAAAACGGTCTGGTTTGCCTGTAATATGCAAATCTATGTTTTAAAAGAGGTTACTTTGATATTTTTTTCTCTGTTATAAAAGTTGACAAATCGTGTTTCTGCAACTAGCAAAATGAAGTCAATTAAATGAAAAATCATGTCATCAAATATCACTTTCATATGTTTTGTAATTGTTGGGAAAAATCAAGATCCCCGCCACGTAAATTTCCAATGCGTCGCCTTAATGGACATAGCGAACAGAGTGCAAACCCGAGAAAACTTGTAGATCATGGACTGGAGTTGATAGGCGGAGTTAACCACTAAGGCCGCGTCATCGGCAAAAAGAAGGCTATCGACGAAAAGGTCCTCACGGTTCTTTTTGGACTTAAGGAGAGAGATATTAAACTTGCGAGAACATGATGCATACATCATCTGAAGCTTATCTTCTGCAGTGTCCTTATTGTGTGGCAGCACTTGGACGCTTGCCACGCTAAGCCAACCCTGAAGCTTTAGTTCTCGTGCTTCTTTACCCTATCATTTTACTGGAAATTAAAACAGGAACACACACAGTAAAGTGCTCACCATTCCATCGGTCTCGGGGCAGCACTAATACCAGGCAAACTGCCCTGATCCAATGATGGCTACTCGATGGCTAATAATATTGGAAAAGAGGATTTAAATAATAAATAATAATAAATCTTTTCCACACTCACACCAATTATCTAGCCCCAAGAAAAGCTTCCTTAAGAAACTCGAGAAATGGTTAACTAGACAACGGATAAACATACTTAAATACATTATTATACATAGGAAACACCCAGCTCCGAAACAATTTAGAAAAACAGGTATTTCTAAAATGATCCCACCGGGGAACGAACCCGGAACCTCAGAGATGGCGACACCATGAAAACCGGTGTGCAAGCCACTCGACCAAGGAGGTCGTCAAACGTCATTTAGAAGACTAACATTTATGTTTACCATGTGGATCTAACATGAACTTCCATTCCGGAAATTAAGTTAAAAGTTGGACCAATATTGGATTGGAATAATTTATCATTATGGCTTTTAAAGTACATAACATAGCAAGCCCCAATCTTCGAAGGCCATTTTTCATGTGGGAAGACCTGATCCCAGCAGTGGGACCTTTAAATGATTTTGAATGTAATCTCACACAGTAATCTAGGTCAAATTTATAATAAAATGTTGTGCAATTAAATCGCCTGTCGCATTAAAGTAACTATAATAATTATAAAAGTTGGAAATTAAACACAACATTTATTAACGTGATCATAAGCCTATTAGGACATAGGCCTCTCCAAGTGCACGCCACTGAGCACGATCCGCGGCTACTCTCATCCAGCAGGCCTATGTCCAGCAGTGGACGTGTGTAGGCTGATAATGATGATGATGATGATGAAGCCTATTAAAGTGATACAGACGCTTTGCAGGAAGGCGAATACTTGAAAATACTGTAACGGAGGATTTTTACAATAGTATTCTGTTACAAAAGCATAGTGTTATGTAAAGCACAAGTCTTTTTAAGAACAAGCAATTTTTCCCGGCTCTATATCGTAATTCCAAAAAATGCAAAACATTCATATTTGGCTAAGTGGCCAGTGATATAACATGCATAGACGTGACACAGCCATAATCAATTTAAAAAGCCAATGCAGACGAGGTGACAAGCACAATATCGTCGCTCGCATTTGTTTGTAAACCATTTCTAAATAAACATGAACAAATGGATGGTCGAGCGTGACCCGCGGAAGTTACGAAAGTTTCTCCACATGTTATAAATATTCAGGTAAAACCGGCTGTGGTTCCGTGTCATCATTGTGTGTTACGTCACACGCGCCGATCGCCTTGCAAATTATTCAACTTTTTTTTCCTTTGCTCTTTTGTTCTCGAGTTTATGATCTGTCTCCGTAACCGTTACACTTACTTCATTAGGTCAACTTTTAAGGCAAAGGCATACGAGATCGTACTGCCACCGGGCAATTTTTTATCAAAGTAAAATTATTATGCTGTAAATTATTATGGTGTAATATATTGAGCATTTGGAAAAGGGAAAATCTTAAATGTCAAGTTTACGCAACAGTATTGTTGAGAAGTCGCAATAGGTGTGTGTTGCGCAATAAATATTTAGCGAAACTGTTATTTTCTATAAAAGATGTTGCGAGATGGAGCTTCTTTCTGAATGCATTATGCAACTGGGGTCAGACTGCCCCGCTTGCGCAACCGTGTGTCGCCCACGCAGTAAAACGAAACTTTCTATCGAATTCTAGACACCTGTTTTGCTTTATCTTTATAATTAAATGGTGAATGATACGCTACCCGACCTTGTCGTGGGCGGCATCTTTGAATTAGGAAATGCAAATAATGGCTTTATTGTGTTTAGAATGAAAAGTGAAATGATCAAAGAATTGATTATACTAATTATACTGTAAATACTCAGAGCTGAAGTTTGGTTGTTAGAATAATGTTTCAGTAAGGGCTCGGGGCAATATTGAGGAAGTGAAAACAAAGCTGTTGGTTTATAAGTTTTATGCAAAAGAACTTTATCATACAACTAAAATTAATCATTAAAATTACTATTTACATAAATACATTTAGGCACCGTAATTTTTTCTCTACTTATAACTAGGTTTCGCCGGCAGAGCAGGTATCACATGGGTGGCGCATTGCGCGCTTTTTAGTATGGGCCGGATTGGCCGGGGGGGCCGTAGGAGGAGCTGACGCCGCCGCCGGAGCCTCCGTGCCCGCCGCCGATGCTGCCACCGATGCTGCCGCCGATGCTGCCTCCGTGGCCACCGCCGATACCACCACCGATGCTACCGCCGCCGATACCGCCGCCGATACCACCGCCGATTCCAGAGCCACCGCCGATACCAATAGAACCACCAGACTCCTTCTGGGTCTTGTACTTGATGAAGTAAACCTCGGGCTTTGAGGGTTGAGTGGGAGCGGCTGTAGGGATGGTGATGTCGGGCTGTTCGTCGGGTTTCTTGACCAGCACGTAGACGAGGGTCTTCTCCTCGTTTTGGGCTTGAGCGGGGATGATGGGCACCTGGGGCGAGGGAGGAGCCGGGGCCTTGATGAAGATGATCTTGTAGTGCTTCTGGGCGATGCCACCTCCGGAGATCACTTGGGGACGCTGTTCTTCAGGTTCTGGGGGAGGGACGTGGACGTAGATGTGCTTCTGGACAATGGGGCCGCCGCCGAAGCCGCCGCCAAATCCGCCGCCGAAACCGCCGCCGCCGCCGCCCGAGGAGAATCCACCACCACCGGAGGAGAATCCGCCGCCGCCGCCGCCGGAGGAGAACCCACTGCCGAATCCACCACCGGATCCGCCGCCGATTCCGAAGCTGCTGGAGCTCAGGCCTCCGGAGGAGAAGCCGCCCCCATGGCCGCCACCGAAGCCGCCGCCGAGGCCACCGCCGATGCCGTGGCCGCCGCCGCCGCCGCCGCCGCCGCCACTGGGAGCATTATAACTGTATCCCGCCTCGGGTCGCGCCGAGCCGAGCGTCGCTACCGCAGCTAATACCTGCGGCAGAAATTCACGATAAAACAATTGAACGTTTGTCAACTGTTCAGCCCTATTCAAAAAGCTTAATGCAAATTATTTGGCATTAATAGTGATGAATAGAGCTGAGCAGTCGACGGCACTGAGTCACAATCCGCGAGGAAGTCCCAAGCGCGGTCACGGGAGCGCAGGTCACGCATAGGTCACAATTCACTTTCACTGCACACGAGTACCTACCAAGAACGCTTTCATGTTGTCTCACGGAGGTGTCGTGGTTGTGTGATGCTCTGAACCAACGACCGTTGGCTTTTATACTGCCGGCTGGCCGACGCCTCTCTCCCTGACTCTTCCTAAGATTTGGCCTTCGGCCATACGAGAATTATGATTTTAATGATACCCGTCCGATTCTTCTTCGGTGAAAACAATGATCTCAAATGGTCATTGGACGCTTTCACGGTTACACCAGTTGCAATAATTGGTATGTCAACGCTGCTCCTAAATTGGCAATTTAATTCGCCATTGTTCGTTGAGTGATGAGTAGCGTATGATGTGTAAACATCCGATTTGTTATAGGGCAGGGAAAATAAAAATATCAAATATTTAAACTAGAACTTTGTAAATAAATTACACAATGAACTTGAATGAAAAAGGAAATTCTATGGCAGGGGTACATAGAAAGGTCTGTAAATACGTAACGGTAAAAGTTGTCAATTCAATAAACACATACATAATCGTTCGTCTGCTTGTGTTTAGGTAACGTGTACACACAATATTATATAGTTATTATACGATTGTAATTATTCCACAAAATGTAGGTTACTCGTAAACCAAAATGACTTTACAAACAAAAAATCTTAATGTTTTTCAAGGTCAAAGATACATGTACGTTGACACAAATCATGCGTAATTACTTAGGTAAGTAAGTAAAATCTTACGCCAATTTTTGCATCTGCCATAGAAATAGAAATATAATTTATTACCAATACTGTGTAGGTACAGATGATAATGCATAAAAACTTTCGAAACAACCATAACGGATATGCGTCTTATAAAAGGAAATATAATAATGTAACTAATTAAAACATCAATGTAAGGGTAATAATAATACTATAAACTACAAAATTTAATGAATAATAGTCTATAACTTAATTATATATTTTTGGTATCGAGACTGTCAAAGGAGTTTCTTAACACACTTGTCTAAAAGTAACTAACACAAAAAAACAAAGAAAGAAGTTGAAAATATCTCTTATCTATTGCGTACAGTAAAACCGATTTTATTAGCGATTCTGGTGATAGAGGCTCCCGCTTTGGAACGCACTGTTTTGTAATCGTCCTTTGGTTGATTAATGCGTTGTCAAAGACCTTAAGCTAAAGGGTAGACAATTAAGAAGGCGTCAAACAAAAACACTTTATTAAATCAACAAGATCATTAACGATTTCCAACGTTTTGAAACAAAAGCAACCCGAAGCCCTTTTGTTTTTCTTAACGTTACTAACGTTACAACATATTAAGACTAGCAAAAGCTCATGTTTGCTAATCGCACATAAATTACTATTCATTGTAAAGGGACGTGCGGATAGTCTTACGCTGCACGGAACAATTATGTTTTCGATCCATTTTGCTGACGCCCAGCAACAATCAAACAAAAGCAAGGCAAACAAGTAGTCGCCCAGTGATCGAAATTCAACCGTGATTAATTAAAAACACTGTTTAATGTTTCGGCTAAAGGGCTTATGGTACCCACGGCTATGAAAATAAAAAAGAAATAGATAAATTATCTAATCATTTATTCGCATTTCGTATTCTAGGGTTCGAAAATATTTTGGTAACATAATAATTACATACATTTTTTATTTCACCATTCCTTCTCCAAATGAACTTTTAAAAACAGATTAATTAATACATTAGTTTGACAGTAACAAATTTCAATAATCCGCAATTTGTATTTTACTTCGAAGATTTTTTTGTGACGCAATATTACGCATAAACTTTATATTTCTCCATTCCTTCTCCAAATGAACTTTAACTATGTTTGCCAAATATCACAGTCCCCCATGCGCGAAATGTGCTGTGCTTAATAGAGGGTACCTACAAAGATTTCTATCACTATTCATATAGGTACGCAACGAGGCTACAATTTTGATAAGGCACTCTTGTCTCCGTTGTTTAACCGCTCAGCTTTATAGCTGAAGCTACGACCCCTGATAATTTATTTAGACAGTTCGTTCCGATAGAATTGTTAACATTGTAACATTAAGTACTCCATTTTGACAAACAATAATATAATTTTCTTTGCAAAGCTAAGTGCTTAATAAGGTTACTATAAAAATTTTTGATTGTTAAAAATAAGCAATTGTAAAGACAACACCTAGCTACATTTTTAAAAGTATCTCTTTACAGATTAATATTTAAAATAAATGGATTTCTAAGAGAACTCACAGACGCTGCTATTTGCGCGTTCGTTTTACGTACTTTCTTATGAACTAGGATGGGTGACTAAATAAAATATATTTTGAGCTTCTCCGTGCTTTAAAAAGCACCTTGAGCCGTTGAACCTGGTCAGTAAGTAAGTAAACAGCCTATAAATCTCTCACTGCTGGGCAAAGGCCTCCATCATTGAAATCAAGTCATCGCTACAATTGATGGGTAACGGCTTAATCACCACGCTTGCCAAGTGCGGGTTGGTGATCACAAACCCGGGCTATGCATCGAAAAATCCGAAATGCATTTTGCCCGACCTGGGAATCGAACCCGGGACCTTCGGGTATCGGGTCGAGCGCTCTGCCACTCGGCCACCGAGGTGTTGAACCTGGTTGTCGTCTTCAAATGGCAGTCGTTAAAACCCACTAATCTTTATTGGGTCAAAGTGGTGGGTAATGAACCGATCTCCTCATATGTGGAAAGGTCTTAGCCCAGCAGTTTGGCGCTTCTAGACTAATGATGATGAAATGGAATAGAAATACAGACACATGAGTTTAATTAGTTTTGCGTCCTTATCGAGAGATACAAGTTAGTTATATATCTTCGCTAGATACGGGCGAGTGACTCGTTAATAAGGTTCTCACGTCTCTCGTCATGTTAGCGTTCCTATATTTACTCATTAAGATACATAAGTGGTTTCCTAACAATTTTGAAATCAAACTGAGGTTAACAAATAATATAATACACAAAAGTAAAGGAATCTACTCGTAATAACATTATAAATCACATGTGATCAGCGCCACAATGTCGTCGGTGAATAAAAGTTAATAGAGCGTGACGCGTGCGCACCTGTCGGTCGGTCTTTAAGCTCTTCTCTATAATGGGTCTGTTCCTATGTACCACTTCTGTATTTATAACAATCATAATTTGTCAGCCCATTTTATCACGAACGGTGCGACTTGCCCGGCTTGACGGAAACTTAAACGGTCTGTCGATTATATCGTTGTTAATTGATGATTGATTAATGAAACGTCGTAATTTTTTTTATGCATATATGATTTTGTCGTTTTACAAGCTACCTAATGTCAATCTTAAGCGATATACTTGGTGGAAACGTCTTAGATACCTATACCATGGACTATTATGTACATTATTAACAAATATATTATTAGTCCATACCTATACCTAGATACTTACAAAACTATAGACGTCGTATTAAATATAAAATGTAAGTTGTCACTTTCTTTCAGTTTTGATTTGGTTAAAAGCGAAAACCAAAAAGTCAATATCATAATCAAGTCAAGTCAAATTTTAATCAATAAAATAGGTATATAATATAGGTATTTTTAATTACCACACCCAGAAATTAAACGGATGATGTTTAATTTATTGTTGCGATAAGCTCTGTATATCCTTCGCAAGTTTGCACTTGGATTAAGGACTTGCTGAACCAATAACATTTCAAGCAATGCAATGTCAAAATTGATTAATTTCACAACAATTTATAAATATGATTTAGAATCTAGTAGGCTAATAGTGCGTGATGCCGTTTCCTCTAGAAAACCTTTGACGGTGCTTCGTTTCACACGCCTTTAGGAATTCTTTAAGTTTCTCGTCGCCCCCAATAAGCCCGGTAACGCTGAAAATACCGCCTAAGGCAATCAAACACTCTCCCAAAAAAAATTTGCCAATTGCTTGAATTATCAAAAATACAAAGATTTTATAACTGTTTTAAAGCATTTGGGGCTGGCGGGAATACACCAACTAGCAATTGCAAGACTTTCCTCTTCCTCTTAGATGTCAGAAATATTACTTTGTAACAAGTCATTGCTGGTAGTTAATGTTGCGTCTACAGACATACTCAAAGTTACTACTACAAACACGTGACGTGTCATAATTGTTTGTAATGTGACGTATATTATGTCGTCTTTTATGGTTTATTGGTTATTTGATCGGTCTCAGACCCAGACCTCAGGTCCCGGGTTCGATTCCTAGCGAAGGTACATTGTTTGTACTAGGTTTAATTGGTTGTTTTAATGTCGCCTAACTAGCTATCATAATCTTATCTAAATATGTCACCATAACACCAATGTTAGCATTATTGTGTTCCGACAGTAATAGAATAAGATAACCTGTTCCTCAGCAATTGAAGATTCCGGGTGAAGTTTTTCCACGTTCAGCTTTATCATCACTATCATCATCATCAGTTAAAGAATACCCGTTTTACAGGTCACACCAGGGCCTCAAGTCTGCTCGGTGTGCTGGCCATTCGTGAACCCGAGCCATCCTCGTGGCAGAAAAGGAATGGTATACTAGGTTTCACAGTGGGTACTACCCTCCCCACGTCAAGCTTTTAGTAGCTGGACGAGGAAGAGGAGGAGAGTCCCACATTACCCGGGGACGACTCTAGCCCCGGTGTACCCATGCGTAAAGCATTTTACCTAGTTAAAAAAGGGCCTCGAGCCCTCACGTCTGCTAATTCAATAACGACTCAATAGTGTATCGGTAGCCTGATTTTGCCATGAGGACATTGAGGAATATCTCACAATTATGAGATTGAGACGTTATTGTAGACATTTTTAAATACAAGAACTCCTTTGGACTGGTTCTGAAATTTGCAGCAAAGTGCAAATCGTCGTTGAAATTGCAATACCGCCCAAGTTAAAATTCGGCATTTTATAGAAGGACAAGTAGACTTTATAAAATCTCTGGTAGTCTTTTACTGTAATAATCCGCTGTTAGGCATTGTAAAATTAATAGAAATCGAGCTTTCTGAATGGTTAAGGTAAGGCATCCATATAAATAAATATTAAAATATGAAAACCGCCAAAAATTTACTTAGGTCGACTTACAACTTTGTCGATATTATAAATGTCAAAAATGGCCACTGAGACAATTTCAAATAGAAAATCGGTCCCAGGCTTCCACCCCAAGAACTTAATATATGAATAATATAAACAATACTGTAATGGTTGTAGGTTGTCAATTATTGTAATGCATAATCATTGTATACTATTGGTTGCCCAGTGGTTGAAATTCGACCGTAATTTTACTAAGGCTGCACGGATTGTATCCTAAGCAATGAAACATTTAAAAAGATAGAATGTGAGTTTGGATTGGCATTGACAGATTTCGGCCGCTCCTCTTCCATTTTTGAAATTTTTGTAAAGAATTTATATGCGTGTACTCCTTCTCTATATAAACTATAGGTGTGCGGAATTTCATACTCCTCCGTCCGCGCAATTTTCGTAAAAAGGGATACAAAGTTTCTGCTTCACGTAATTAATATATAGATAATGACAACAACAACAATGTCCATAATAATTCCGAGTAATGAGCCGATATTCATTGAGAAAGTTCCATACTTACTTATTATGTGAACGAGTGATCGCAAGAATTGGGTTTTCGAATCCAATTTAAGTAAGTATAATTATTAATTTTGTGCGTATTTTTATGGTTGCCCGTTTAATTAATTAATCTTTACATTCTACAAAGATATGATCTGAGCTTTCATGGATCTACCTACTGATCACGTGGTTTTCCTGTCCAGTGAATAGGTAGATACTTAGTGGAAAAAATCTAAAGCTTTTATTAATGAGAAAAAACATGAAAGTAACATTTGCTTCTGTGATCTAGTTGTTGGACTGGCCTCAAAAGGTCCTGAGCTCAATTCCTCGGTGGGTAGGTATATTGCACTTGGTTTAGCTGGTGGTAGGGCTTGGCAAGGCTTATAAGTCTGGCTATATAGGCTAGCTACTCAAATCTTATTTCAGTTTGTCGCATTAACAAAAATGTAAATAGCACAGGAAGGTAGAGAATAGAACCAATGCTCAGTAGTTGAGCCCGATCCGATCCGAACCCTTCGGAGAATCTAGTAGGGCACGGGGACGCGCACTTTTAAGTGTGCGATGCCGTTCCCTCTAGAAAACCTCCGAAGGTGATTCGTTTCAACACGGCTTTCACCCTTTACGTACCTCGCCGCCCCCAAAAAAGCCCGATGACGCTTAAAATGGCGTTTGAGGGAATCAGCAATCTCCCTCAAAAAAAAAGTAGTTGAGGATTTTGGGTTAAGTGCGCCAGCACCTTCGGCTTTATCATCACTTAACATCAGGTAAGCTGTAGGTAGGCTAAGCGCTTTAAGGAACCGTAACGTAAAGGAATAAGAAAAATTGTTATGAAGTAGTTATACTATTTAAAGTTAACAAACTTTGAATTAGTAGAATTAATTGTGGTATTATTGCTTGTCATGAGATATTTGCTTTTCTGAATGTACTTAACATTAGTGAACAAAAAAATAAAAAGCATATTATACATTGAGTATTTTTATTATTTTAGCCTAACGTTTGACGTTGATCGAGTTCCTTTGTCAGCTAACGTTTAGATTTTATGTAACATACGATGTTCCACGTGGCTTATGTAGATTATATGTAAAATCACATACATGGCTAAAAAAGCTTATAATTTCGGGGTCCTATTTCCATATAACGTTGTGTTTAGAGAGAATTTTCAAAAGGTTGACATGTCAATTATTCAACTGTTTATCCCAATCTAACCTTCGTAGTCCCCTAGTTTGGAAGTTTTTGCATTAAATATTTAAGCAAAGGCCAATAGACATTACCAAAAGCGAAGGAGACATTACGACTGTAGATGATGTCTAAATAGGTTCGACATCACATTTATTTTTTATTTATCTTTTGTTTTATAAATGTATGCCAACTGTTTATATTAAAAAATATTTGAAGACAGACCAAAAAGGTTGGTGCATTGTAAATTACCAACAACGACTTTATAGAAAGTAGGTTGGTTTAAATGTGACGTGTCACTCATGTGAATTACCTACTTTATATATAGGTATGTATTTTAAAATAAGATCTGAATTTGATGCTTCATATTAGTCCGTAGTAAAAACAGGAACCCTTTATAATTTCGCCATGTCAGTCTGTATATAGGTATATCTGTAAACTATGACTCAATTTTCTTATTCAAGTCTACTACTCCGGTTTGTTTTTTTTTAGAATAGAATAGAATATAATAGAATAGAATAGAATAGAATAGAATAGAATAGAATAGAATAGAATAGAATAGAATAGAATAGAATAGAATAGAATATAATAGAATAGAATAGAATAGAATAGAATAGAATAGAATATATTTTTTTTATTCAAAACCACTTAAAATAATGTAAATTTTCGAAAGGACCTAACTCTACGTTTCTAGTTATGCCTATATACGTACCAACCTATATGGTCTAAAATATAACTAATGTCACTGAACATTTTAATGTAGGCACCACAGCGGGGAAGCACTTGACCTTTCATCTCAGTAAATGAACAAAACCTCTTTTTTACTACATTCTCTAATGTTTTGATTCTACCAACTTACCCACTTTTAGTGGGAAGACTCCCCACCCGGAGTTTACACCAGGATACTTGCTGCATTTTAGGGCTATGCCGCAGGAGCAGTTTCATACTCGCGTCTGCATTAGTTAAGCCCTACCAACTAACTAAACGATATATCCGTTGTCTATTAACGAGGGTACAGAGGCAGTTACAAATCATCGATGATACGTCAATCAGTAACAAAAATAACTACACTGGATATGCTCATAGAAAACAATGAAGCAACCGCCTGCCAAAACGTCACTCGCTAACCATTATGAAATTGTCAATGACTAGACGATCTCATGATTAAGTTATTCAGCCACTTACACTGAGCACCTCAACGTACAAACGCCAGCACGTCATACTATCCAAAACTGTCAAATTTCTTCAATAAATATTCAACCGTGTGCCATAGACACACAGTTCGAAGTCTGATGAAGAAATTTGACCAATTTGTTCAAATTCTGATGAGGAATGAAGGCGTGTACATGTATGCTCGTTAGATGCTATAAATGGCTACCTTGAAATGCTATAAACAAGCAAGTTCATTGTGAAACGGTATGACTTGTGTTACTTTACTGCGATTGTACATGATCTATTGAAAATAACGATCGTTATCGCGATACAAAGATTTGTTGCAATACACTGTTCATTATATTAATTTCTTTAGAACAAGGTGCCGTTGTTATTATTGGTGGTAACGTTATTTGTAAATGATTATTTAAATAGATATCAGTGAATATCTATGTACCTACCTTTGCAAAATCATAGATGCAAAACTAACAATCAATGCATTTTTGTCAAATTATTGTTTGAAGTAGTAGTGACTTCTGAAATGAGTTTGATACGCCCTTTAATTCCGAAGGGAATAGATAAATGCCTAATTTAATTTATGCATACAGAACTTCAAATAACATAAAGAAATGTGTTGATGTAGCAATTACTAGTCATAGTAATCACCACATCAACATTGAGTTTAATTAAGAATAAAGCTAAGCATGGAGGAGCTCGAGATGATAAATTTTTGACCACCCATCCGATGACCGACCTTTGCGAAAGTTGCTTAACCTCAGCACTCGCAGACCGGGCGCGTTATCCACTGCGCCATCGAGCTCCTCAAGAATACATTAATTATTGTAAATTACTTGAATAAATCAACATTGTAAAACTGACAAGTCCGAACAGCACGACTAGTTTTAAGTAAAATATGAAAAAAAAGTAACAATAACATAAAATTGTTCTTTATTTCCCAATAAAATAAAGATAGTTTGTAACGAGTCTTCTTAGTCGGTCACTCTTGACAGGGTGGTCGTGGTCAATGAAGGGTCGCCCTTAGTGCTCGCAGCAGTTGCTGCAAGCCTTCTCCACCGGTCTCTGTTGGCCGCATGGCGTATGCACTCCGTCATAAGAGTCCCAGTGACGGACTTTATAGTGTCAGTCCATCTCGTTGGCGATCGGCCGCGGGATCTTTTGCCCTCGACTCTGCCCTGAATAACAAGCCGCTCCATTGAGTTGTAATGAGTAGGGGGGTACTAGAAGTTAAAATTTGAACGCCAGACGATACATACCTACTTAGTGGTTTGCAATAAAATGTTTGGATTGAATTGAAATAGTCTTCTGTTGTCAAACCGATAATGATGAATTGTTAATTTCTCTAGTTTCACGTTGCGACAGGCGACATAACGTGCCTCTTTTGTTTCCTGATTAACATATTTTTAAGAGCTTTCACAAAAGTCTCAGGTTTGCTTAGAACTTGTTTTATTGATTCTAGATCTTATCGAATCGTTATTAAGCGACATTTTTTATTTTTGTAGTGAACTGCGAGAAGTTTTTTTGTTAGTATTTAAGCTTAACAGGCATAAGACATGCTTCGTATTTATTACGACAGTGATCTTTTGACAGTAGCCGGTACAAAAGGCTTAACGTCACCTTCCATCAGGTGATGGGAAATGACGCAAAGGCACAAGGTAGAATCGCACTTCACCCGAAATCTGTAGTACTAATTAATTTACTGTGTTATCTCTTACTGTCGGAACACTTTAGTAAAAACATTGATACGTATATACCTAACTAGATTAGATGGTGTTAGCTAACCAAACTGACATAGTAAGTAAGTAAGTAAGTAAACAGCCTATAACTGTCCCACTGCTGGGCAATGGCCTCCATCATTGAAATCAAGTCATCGCTATAATTAATGGGTAAGGGCTTAATCACCACGCTTGCCAAACCCGGGCTATGTATCGATAAATCCGAAATACATTTTGCCCGACCTGGAAATTGAACCCGGGACCTTCGGGTACCGGGCCGAGCGCTCTGACACTCGGCCACCGAAGCGTTAAACGGACATAGAGCAAGCAAATATATTTACCTCTGCTGGGAATCGAAACTCTTTCCTAACTCTTTTCTTAAGCGAATCACTAATGAGTGAAATGCGCTATCTACTCATATGTACCACGGAATAGATATTAACTGTTCTGTGATCAATACACCCTCGGTCTCTTCAAGGCAAAAGTAAATAGGCATATCTTTGAACAACTTATTGCTTTTTTAATGTTTACTTTTACGCAGCATAATTGACTCTCCAAAAGCAGCAGAGTGCTGGGGATTGTACGTGCTGCAAAATTATATGCGAAGAACAGGGCGCCGACGACACTAACTGTTCGCGACTCCAGGTGACCTGCGCACGCGACATGCTTGCAACACAGTCCCAGCGCTCGAGCCGTCTACCACCTGAACTCCTTTCTTACAAAAGTCCAGGATGCGGATATATTTGTAGATCCTATACCCATCCTACTAAGGAAACACAACATTTACCTTAGTTACTTATAATAATTTGAAGCGTGTTGGCTGTATATCTTTATATAAATCTACTGTGCGTGTGTATGTCACTGAACTCGTTCTAAACGGCTGGACCGATTTAGATGAAATTGTCTGTGTGTGTTCAAGTGGATTCGAGAATGGATTAGATTTACAATTGGACCCGGTAGGTGGCGCTGCTAAAGGATATGCATCATGGGATACGGGTGTTCTTATAAGGGGACGAATGATTTGTTTGTTTTGTTGTCATGGAAACTGTCAAAGCGGTACGAAGTCCGCCGGTCAGCTAGTATATAGCTGTAAGTTTGTAGTGTCTTTTTGTATAAATAAATGATAAATTTTGACGACCTCCTTGGTCGAGTGGTTTGTACACCGGTTTCCATGGAGTCGCCATCTCTGAGGTCCCGGGTTCGATCCCCGGTCGGGTCAATTTAGAATTTATTGTTTTTCTAAATTGTCTCGGGTGTTTTCTATGAAATAATAAGTATATATTTAGGTATTTTAAGTATGTTTATCCGTTGTCTAGTAACCATTTTTAACGAGTTTCATAACGAAGCTTCTCTTGGGCTAGATATTTTTTTATAAATAAATAAATAAATAATAAATATCCTGTGTAAGCATGTTACCTAAGACGACATCCTGCTCACTAAGTATAATGCAGGTTGGTGGTCATATTATGCTTATATCATCATCATTACCAGTCGCTGTGGAGACCTTTGGGGATACCTTTGTCCAGCAGTAGAATAGAATAGAATAGATTTATTTATTTCAGGCAACAAAACAGTGTACAAGATGGTAAAATACAAAGAGGCCCATAGAATAGATACTTTACAGACTAACATACATACAAATAATACCTATATATAAATTAAAAACTTGCTACACGTAAAGACGGCGACGTACGACGCAGCGTGTGTCCGGTAGCCGGCCTCGGAACCGCCGGAATATGACACCTTTCGGCGAATTGGTAGCGGTTCGTGCGTCGTCGACTTTTAATAAACAAGCAAGTTGGTCGCGATTCGTGCGTTTTGTAAAATATAATAAAAAATGCCTTTACCGAATGGTCGCGGTTCGTGCGTCCTATTAATTTTGCTCATTCTGATAGTCGCGTTTCGAGCGCTTTAGAAAAACAATGGCACGTAGAGCCATAGAGTTAGATACATTGGAACATAACAACCTTATTTAATATTTTGTAGGTACAGTTTGAAGGCAAACTGTCAATGAATTTATTTTTTAAATAAAATGTGAAAAATTATCCACATTTCGGCCTTGTTTTGTCCATCGCATGCTTACCTAGTATCAGTTTATAAAAACCTGGGACTCTAAGTTAAAGATCGGTGATCTAACCAATACACTACATACGCTCGATAGTCATGTAACACCATCGTCGTTAACCTAACGCATATAAGCTAACTGGATGAGGAAAATCGTAAAACTCAAAAATAGAAACATCCACAATGTCTAGTGATAATAGAAAGGCAACGCACCGCACCTCTCACTGTCACCCAATGAAGAACAATAATATGTTTTGTGAAACATTACCAACGTGCTCGCAAGCATAAGTTACGTCAGAGGTAAGGTAATCTCCATCATCGCATTTGTTATGGCTACCATTTATCACGGCGTCAAACTTGATCCCGACAAGTTCTAGGTTCGTGTGACGGCTAGACGATGACGGTGCCGAGCGACGTAACAACCGGTTTCTTGCGCCCGCGCCGCTGGAAAGTGCGGGTACTTTGAACGTTGCGGTTTTCGTGACAAGGAAATAGCAAATTATTTTAATTATTAGTCTTTTGACAATTTTTACTCGGTGTTGGAATGAATTCCCACGAGTGGGACTTGAACCTGTACATTGTAATAAAACTGTGTAATGCGCCAGCCCTCGCGCGCCATATGTACGCACCGTCGCGTCGTACATAAGGTCGTCGGACGTATATACCTATGGCGCGGGAAGGGGAACCATACATAAGTATTCAAAAACACTTTAAAACTGTCGCGTTCCATAGTTATCAAATAATTTAAACGGGGATTAACGCAGACAAATTTTATTATTAAAAGGTATCATACTTTCTTTATACCCGACGTTTCGACTAAGTTACACCGGCCGGCGGCCGTGGTCATAAGTATTCATAGTTCCTGATCCTAAATCTTACAGTAGCCTAGTATGAGCCAGAATGTTCAAACAGTTTTACTCTAATAATCACCAAAATAAAATGATTACCAGTATTTGTGATTGTGTTTTTTTATTTCAGTATTATGAGTAGGTATTTAAAGTAAATTGAATATAAACTTTTATCACATCTTTTTGGCAAGCTCGCTTCATTGTAGACCTCATCTTGTCCTCTCGACCCAGATTCAGGTCAAGAGTAAACTTATATTACACCATTACATATTAAAAATGTATTTTAAGTAAGGTGAAGTTGTAATTATATTTGGAATATTGTGGCGCATGTAGCTTGTGCATTTATCTTTATTTATTCGTATGTATATAAGTGGTCCTTAATAAGAAAATACACAAAAATTAACAAATCAGTATACTTACTGTCTTGCTTGTAGCTGACTCTTGCAAATTCTGCCAACGTCATCGACTCCTACATTTGAATTTAATACTTTTAGAAACATCAAGAATCCGTTAAATATTAGGTCCTTACCTATGGAATTGACGTTTTGTATAAGGATTTTTTATAAAATTACATTTCATACTATCGTTTTTTTTTAATTTTCTTAGCATCTATTAATGTTAACTCTATAAAAATTGTAGAGTAGTGTGTTTGTTTCACTAGCTAAATATAGCAGATATTAATAATAAAAAAAATCAAGACCCTTCAAAGCTACAGTGAAACAAAAGGTCGAATCCGCGAACAAAAAAATTAGTCAATTAAAAAAAAAAATTGGGCGATAAAGACACAAAATGAATAATCATTGTTAATCCTGAAGCCTAAGTAACATAGTCCTAATTAAAAGTGTATAATAATATTAACATTATTTTCTTGAGTGGAGACCACGACTCGGTAAACGTAGTGTAGGGCGCCCTCCGGCCAGGTGGGATGATGACCTGCGAAAGACTGCAGGCAGATGCTGGATGCGTCAAGCCGAGGACAGGGCGCTATGGCGCTCATTAGGGGAGGCCTATGTCCAGCAGTGGACTAATATAGGCCGATGATGATGATGATGATGATGAATAATATTAACAACCGGTATTGACTTTTAAAAAAACCTATTAATAAGTAAGAGAAAAAAACGTCAATTTCATAGGTACGGACCTATTATAATTTTAGCTTTAGTTATAATATAAATAAGGTAATAAGTAGTTTATAAGTTCTTTTTGTCTTAAATTAAAGTTGAAATGAAACAACTTTTACGGATCTACTCGCGTTTATTTTACACATAACTTATTTAATGTTTATCCTGACGTTTCGAACCCTTTGCAGGGTCCGTGGTCACAGGGAGACTGAGGTGTTGGTCATCTCATAATTAGTTGGTAGCTTGTATACCCTCATTTAAATTTAATCAGGTGCGTTCCGTTTTACGCAGAAAGAGCTTACAGTATCTTTTGGTCTGGCAGTATGGTGTCGGGGCTGGGATTTAATATTTTGTATGATGGGATCCCAGGCTGGTGGTAGATTCCAACCATCTTCTCTATTAAAATTAGGATGTTTTTTAATTTCAATAGCCTCACGTATCATCCTAGGGATGAATCGTTGTTCTTTAACGAGTATTTGTGGTTTATCAAATCTAATGTAATGGTTGTAATGTGGTGGTTGTAATGTAAGTTGTTTCATTTCAATGTGTAGTGTTCGCGTAAACTTTAGAAAACAATATTAAATTAAAGTGTTTTTTTTACTTATATGAATATCATAATAATGATAATACAACAATAATAGTAATACAGTAAAAGGGCGTTGAAAAACTTGTATAAAGTTGTTAATAATAAAATCACTTTGAGACACGCAGACACAGTAATATTTACCTACATTAAAATACATGTATCGAAATCGAAAACTATTCAATGGAATGGAATTTGGCAATAAGATGAGAGCGGCAGAATCGGAAAGATTCCACAACCTTTACGTGGAAGGATGTATGCCATTCAGGGTTGAAATTTTTAATCTTTTAAGCCAGTCACTTGCATAGTTATATCGATGATCCATCTAACTGGAGGGTCTATCAGGTTTTCTTACCAACTAAACCGAATCACAAAATATAGAGACCCCGGAAAATAACTTCATACCTAGCGCGTTTTATTTTGTGACCGAGTCCACTATATAACCCCTGCTGGGAATTGGACCCGGAACCTTTGTGTCTGAACAAGCAGTTATTAGTCAAACAATGACTATAGTGTTATATGCTCAAAGATCATTATCGTTACGCTCTTTCATTGTACGTTATAACGAAAGGTTTAAATTCAAATTTGACCAATGTACAAGTTAAGTATACATGCACAGATCATAAAGCGTTGCCGCCAGCCATAGTAATTGCTTACCACGAACAACTATTTCGCAATAGTCATCTTCTTTACATAATAAATAAGGATAAAGTGCGGCTGCGTAATACGCGGTGGTCCTTTCTATTGAGCTTTCAAATTTTTGAGTTGTTATAATAATAATTTAAATTGCGTTCCGAATTTTGGAATTTATACGAGTTTCGGCGAAGAGACGAACGAACGCTTTATCGTCAATATTAGCATTGACAATATTCGAAATTGTTTAGTTTCGACATCGATGAATTTCGGCTACAAGTCTACGACGAAGTTCGAATACCTAACTCGTTATTATTTATTTTATTAATATTTTTGTTTCACCTTTGAGTCCAAACTTTTCGCATGTTTTAGTCGCTTCGGTGGCCCAGTGGCTTAGCTCGATAACCAGAGGTTAGGTAGGTCGAGCAAAGCGTGTTCCGGGTTATACGATGCGTAGCCCGGGTTTGTGATCACCAACCCGCATTTGATAAGCGTGGTGATTAGGCCAGTACCCATTAGTTGTAGCGATCACTTGATTTCAATGACAGGCCTTTTCCCAGCCGTGGGATATATGAGCTGTTTACTAGATACACCTTCAACCTGTTTATTTATAAAAAACCTATTTTAGAAATACTATTTATTTAAACTGATGTATCTATGTACTGTGTGTAATTTATTAACTTGTACTAAACGATATAAAGAGTAATTTTACTTTCTAAATAAAAACTATTTAGAAAATAAAATTGCTTAGGTGGAATTAGCTCTTCGCTGTTAATGCAAATACAAAGAATATTTACTACACCGTAGACGCGTAAGTCATGAGAAGAACCAAGTTATATTACCTAAAAGTAAGATAAACAATGAGCCTCTTACAAATAAACAAAGAATGAGGTCTAAGGTTTTTCCGTGTTTTGTTTCCTTCATGTAAACGTCATTTCAAATTAGAATGAAAGAGATAAAACACGGAATAACTATTCGGATCTTACTCTTTGTTTATTTGTGCACTACGGATTTATTGTCAAGCAGATAGGCTTAACTATGTAGATAAACTATATATGGTTTTGTGTCGCAACTTAATCACAGATGATTAAATTAAGGATTGTATTCGAAAGAGCTCACTTGACAACTTCAAATAAATATTGCAGATACCTACTCGTATAAGAGCAATAAGAACAAACGTTTTCGTAAGTCGTTTTTACCTAAGTTTATTGCTAAGGCTGTACGTAAATCGTTAAAAACTAAACTAGTACCTAAGTCTGCCAAACGTGAAACCCAAAGTTTCAGACTTTCGGGCTTCTTAAGTCCAATTAAGAAACTAATTCCGAACTATTTGCTGTTGTAAGCCTAAAAAGTTTATGGTAGCTGTAGCACGCTGTAGACTATTTGGTTCACTGCAAAAGTTCGTATATATATTTAAAGTATGTTATCCATTTTTAAACGTCTCCTATGACCACGGACCCTGCAAAGGGTTTGAAATATTAGGAAAAATTAAAGATTGTGTGAAATGATTTAAAAAACGCGAGTATATTATAGAGTAGATAGAGAAAAAGGTGTTTCATCTCAATGCATAGTTTTCGCATAAACTTTAGAAAATAATTATTTCTTAGTGACCTGATCTGACTTGATCTGATGTAGTCAATAAAAAATCGAACGCCTTTGAGAATTTAGTAAAGTACGCCAGTATCATGCCAGCCCCTAGATAGCTTCTGGAGATTGCTTAATGTAGAGTATAAGGAACTATAAATTTCTCGTCGCCCGATAACAATATAACTTACACAACAAACCTCATTACGCTGTAAATGGAGTAAGAGGGTGACCAATAGCAAAACAGCTACAAAAATTTCACTGCTCTTTATTAAATGATCATAGTGGCTCCAGTGTTCAACACAGCAACTCAATGTTCGACACCCAGTTTTCGTCGCCAAAAAATAACATAATAACATAGAAATATTTGAAATAATTGAACTCCTCGGTGGCCGAGTGGCAGAGTGCTTGGTCGGTCCGATATCCGAAGGTCCCGGGTTCAATTCCCAGGTTGGGCAAAATGTATTTCGGATTTTTCGATGCATAGCCCGGGTTTGTGATCACCAACCCGCATTTGGCAAGCGTGGTGATTAAGCCATTACCCATAAATTGTATCGATAACTTGATTTCAATGATGGAGGCCTTTGCCCAGCAGTGGGACAGTTATAGGCTATTTACTATACTGGATAATAATTATGAAGCCGGTGGTGGTCTGTATATACAATATATGTTAACGTCAAAAATATTTTGCAGACCCTATATCTAAAAAGGATACAAGTGTCGATGACTGGTTCCTGTGATGACTGGTGCAACCTCAGAACAATAACTAAAGCTATAGAAGGATGGCTAAAATAAAAATCGTGCAACTATGTTTAGTTCCGTTCTATCTTATGGTTAGAAAAGGAGGTTGGAGTGCGACAAATGGTTGACACTTAGTTTATATTTTTTGTATTGTTATGTCAAACGGTCATCAGATAATCGGTGATCAAAAAAAATCTTGAGTCCTTTATAAAGTCACTCACTACATTACCTCAAATATGACGTCACAAATCTGGTGACACCTTTGCTATTTTAGTCCGGTTTCTATAGCTTTAGTTATTATTCTGAGGGTGCAACTATACTACAACGAGAACAGTATTCGACACATATTGACATTAACAATAAGATTAACAATGACAATATCAATTTTCAATTTCAATGACGACAATAATAACTTTTGTGCTCATTGAAATTTTACGGGAAGACAGCTAAAAAGCAGATGGTCGGTATTTATTAATTGCTAAAAACTAAAATCAGCTGCTGACAAATATTTTTAATGTTTAAAGAAAAAAAATCGATCAGTGATTCTGCCACTATTCTACAATTGTTTTTACGTAATTTTCTAAAATCTTTTTCCTATTTTAGTGTGTGAAATTGGTCTGTTTAAATGTTACCTTAAATAGGTTTACTAGTCAAACTGAGTTAGTAGGCATTATATTAATATTATAAGCATTGCTTCATTTCTATTGTTGTGACATACGATTGATATCTACTCAGCACATCATTAACGCTTCACACTAAGTAGGGCTTCAAACGTTACACTTAAATTATAAACAAACAAAAAAGACTCAGTTTTTCTCAGGCATCATTTAATTAACTACGTAATTAGTCTTTCACATTTAGTTTGTTTGTTCTTTACTAATTAAGTACCAGTTAGCAATTTAAATAATTTACTTAACAGAAACAACTGCCCTTACACAATCTTACAATTTCACGGGCAAAATGGATATAAGGCTTCACCTATATTAATGCGAATTTAGTCCCAATCACAATATAAATAACTATTATATTTAAACTGGTCTAAGCTCTTATAAAAGCCATCACGTTAACGCTTTTAAACACACATATGTTTCAAAGCTCAAATACGCTCTTGGAATTTAATTATATAGGTAAGTTATAATTAAAGTTATAAGCTTTATAGTAAAGAGTAAAGCCTATAGCTGACTCACTGCTAAGCAAAGTCCTTCATCATTGAAATGAAGTCATCGCTACAATTGATGGGTAATGGCTTAATCGACGCGCTTGCCAAATGCGGGTTGGTGATCACAAACCCCGGGCTATTGATCGTCGAAAAATGCGAAACAATTTTTAACCGACTTGGGCATTGAACCCGGAAACTGAAGGTACTAGCTTTTTAAAATACTAGCGGCCCGTCCCGGCTTCGCACAGGTGGACATTTCTTTTTGAATATAGCCTATGTTACTCAGCACTAATGTACCATTCTAATGGTGAAAGAATTTTTCAAATCGGTCCAGTAGTTTTTGAGTTTATTCTTTGCAAACATACAAAAATACAAAGCTTTCCTCTTTATAATAAGTATGATATGAAACATACCTATATCCATCAAAACATGTAGATATGTATACTCGTTCCAATTTGTATCGTAAATGACATCATTTTACTTTCACACTTAAACCAGCTACTACCATTTTTGTAGTTGTACAGTCATTCGCAAAAAATTATGATCGCTTCGCCCAAAGTCATGTGGGTATCGTTATATCGGCAAAATAACGATATCGGTCCCGGATCATCCTGCCGGTACGTTAGGACAAGTGCAGGAGTTTTTGGTGGGTAAACTCTCCTTTCCCCTTGAGGGGTCCCACAAGCGTTTCCCCGGCAGTGATAGCTATGCCTAATGCATTTGTATAATAAAAATAGTGTATAAATCGTATAATTGGAGGAGCTCGATGGCGCAGATGGTTAACGCGCCCGGGCAATGGGGAAACTTTAACTTTCGCAAAGGCGATCGAATGGGTGACCAAAAGTGTATCATCTTGAGCTGCGCCGTGCTTCGGAAGGCACGTAAAGCCGTTGGTACCGGCTGCATTGGCAGTCAGTAACAATCACCAAACCGAACTGGGCCCGCGTGGTGATTTATGGCTCGTTCTTCCTATCTATCCATAGGAAGGTTCGTGCCCCAGCAGTGGGGCACGAACCTTCCTAAATAAAATGAGCTGGTAATGATGGTGATAAATCATAATTGTATATATTAAATGGACCTTGTAAGTACTCTTCGAACTGGAAGACATCAATGCAGAACCATGCTGGTTAGCAGCAGATATATGTAAGGGTGGTTGCCATTTCATCAGATTTGCTTTAAAAGGATGGCTCCATAATTATACTTAAGTGACTTTGAGATCAAAGGTGCAAGCCCTCATCTACTGACTGTAGAAGCAGATGTTTTTTTAAATAAGTACCCTTTTTGAATGCACTGACTGTACATATTCAATTTGAAAAGAAGTTGTAGGTAATCTTGTTTCGGCAGATTACGTAAAAAAGAAGAGTATTTAAACCAAATGTCTATATTAAAAGGATGTTAATAATCTAATTTGAATACCAGACGCCTGTTACCGTTCTGAATGAGAACAAATTATGTCATAAATAGCCTTTGTTTGTCTTGTGAATAGCATTCTTCGGCGCCTTGTTGTTGTATAACAGCTCTTTAATGGGTGACACAATGACAGGTGACATAAATGTGACATTAAAAAGGAGCTTCTGTTGATTTTAGTGCGGTATTCTTATTTTGACATTTATTACCGTTATACGATGTGTTTGGTCACGCACTATACATATTTTAAGTAAGTGTCCACTAGGGAGCACTAGTGGTCGACACTTAGCCCAGTGTTCGATACAGGTTGTCGCCGCCACAAAATAGCATTGTTTTTTTTGATGTGTAACATCTTTCCGCTCGCTTTCTAGCAATTTGTGGGAGTGATTTCATGAAATGGGACGGAAGTATGTGTAACAGTGTAACAAGTGTGTAACAGGAAGTCTGGAAAGCGCGCAAGCGCGCCATTTTGTAAATTTAAAATCGAACATGATATTATTATTATTATTAGTGACATATTGTGCCATTTGACTATCAAAGGTCACTTTGATATGTCATATGTCTTCTAATGAGTATTTACTGCATTCTCTTTAAGATTTGTAAAAAAATATACGTCGTTGTGCCTTTTACCAAGCCCGATGAAGCTAAAAATGCCGTTTGAGGCAATCAGCAATCTCTCTCCAAAAAAAAATTGTGCTTATTACTAAGGTGAGATGTCAAATGTTACACATCATATGCGACTACTGTAAGGCTCGTTTTTTGATGTGTGACATCTTTCCGCTCGCCATCTATAAATACAATTTGTGGGAATTATTTCGCAGAAAAGGGACGGACGTAAGTAGGGTCGTAACAGTGTGATCCTGTAACTGTTACGTGTTAGTCGGGGAAGCCACAAGAGATCGACACTTTAAGTGCAATGTCCGTTGTAGGTCGTAATATTTGTGGGAGTGATTTCGTAGAAATGTGATCGTAACGGTGTAACAGGATAACAGTGTAACAGGATAACAGTGTGACATGTCTTTTAATGAGTATTTACTGCATTCTCTTTATTATTTGTAAATCTATATTCTATTTTCTATTGTAATATTGATTTCAACTATTTCGTGTGTAATAGACTTTTATAGAATACTTGCGGTCGCCCAGTGGTCGAAATTTGACCGTAATTTTATTAAGGCTGCACGGATTGTATCATAAGCAATGAAAAATTATAAAAAATGAAAAAAAAGATAGAATGTGAGTTTGGATCATGGTTTGGATTGGCATTGACAGATTTCGGCCGCTCCTCTCCCATTTTTAAAATTTTTGAAAAGAGTTTAAAAGTATTGCGTACGTGTGCGTGTGTGTCAAATACATGGTAGTGTGTGTAATGTTTGTTTTATTTATTTATTGTATTTTTTATGCATAATAAACTATAAGTTTGCGAAATTTCATACTCTTCCGTCCGCGCAATTTTCGTAAAAAGGGGCACAAAGGGGTACAAATATATAGATTAAAAAGTAAAATAAAAAATTAGAAAGAAAAAAAAAGAGAAAAGAAAAGAAAAAAAAGAGAAAAAATATATTTCTTTACCTATTAATTCTATATTCTATTTTATAATTTTTGAAAATAAAATAAAACCGCCGACATGACTCTTCACTTTCCCGCCAAAAAATCTAACATTGATTTTCATTGACATTTTACGTGATGGGATGGGAGCTAGGAAGCAGGTGGCCTGTGTTCAATTGTTGCCAAAACCTAAAATGAGTACACACGGCGGCAGATCTACCTACCCAAAACTGTCAAATTTCTACAATCAATTTTGAGCTTTATCGTTTGGTCATAAGGATCAATATTCATTGGAGAAATTTGACAGGTTTGGGTAGGTTGATATGCCGCCGTGTGTACATAGCTGACCCCTATTTTTAATTATTAAAGGAGAGAAATATCGATCACTGTTTCCTGCCGAAAATTGGTTCCACTACCCTTCTTGTATATCGACAAAGTTTTACCAAGTCACTTTTAATGGACTCAAAGTTTCATGGTTCACTGGTTTTTGTTTATGTTAAAACTGAGGTTAGTGTCCCGTCCTAAAAGTGTGAGCAGAGCGTGCCTAAACAAATTGTATAATTCAAATATCGAGAAGCGACCACCGCAAGCGGGACTCAAACCGGCGGTTCGGGTGACTGCTTTTATAATTGAGCTACCGAGATCTTGGCCTTCCTAAATAAATATTCAAGTTTAATATTCTGTTAAAATAGACTCGCAATTAAAGTAAGAAAATAATAAATAAATTACAAATTAAGTACAGTTTTCTTATGATTATTTAAAATGTAATGTTATGTTTTATTAAAAAATACTTATGCCCCAGATGAGAAATAAATTACATATCAAATGATCTCATATTCTAATTAAAAGATAACATTGTTCATTCAATAATAACAGTTACTTTGATTGTAAATCACAGCTACTTTGAAATATCACGTGCGAGCGCGCGGCGTAGGTACGCCGATAGATATCCGTGGTAACTTGTTCTGTGTTATCCGCATCTGTAGAATTAGATATGCAGAAGCGCATCTGGCTACGTGCGTTGACGGTATTCAAATAGTGCTTAATTACGATAGCACCACAACATGAAAAGACAGCAGAAGGTAAGCTCGCTCACATAGACACCTTTCACGAAGATTTACACTCGCAACAGCTGCGCGTGCGCTCGGATCGCCGCCGCCAAGTGTTGCAAGATTCCGTGTCTGTGAGAGGTGTCTTATGTATTTATTTATTTATTTCAACTTTATAGCACAATAAAACAAAATAAAGTACAAAAGGCGGACTTAATGCCGAATGGCATTATCTACCAATCGACCTAAGAGCTAGACAGAAAAATTGGTAAGCGGT
Organism: Eudonia lacustrata; assembly: GCA_947562085.1. Lineage (NCBI taxonomy): Eukaryota > Metazoa > Arthropoda > Insecta > Lepidoptera > Crambidae > Eudonia > Eudonia lacustrata. Next base: position 11,043,890 of record OX387318.1, on the reverse strand, counting down.
GCGACAAAGAACGTAAATGAAACATAATCATAAAATAAGAACTGAAATATATAAATGATAATAATTATTTTTTTTTTTTTTATACATAGCTCGGCAAATGACTCCACTCCACCTGATGTTAAGTGGAAATGGAGTCCAGACGTAAGGACAACTGGTGCAGCGAGAAAACAACGCAGCATCAGTCACCCTCACCCTGCCGGCCCACAAGGTGCCTCTTCACGCCTCGTTTGAAGGACCCCATGTCATAGGAAGGAGGGAAAACGTGCGCTGGTAGACTATTCCATCTCTTGGAAGTGCGACAGAAAAACGAGTCACCAAATTTCTTTGTGCGCGATGGAATGTTCGAGACAGTACAGCGGTGACTCCGGAGAGCAGCACGCGTACTCCTATGGAGAAAGGGAGAAGGTGGGATGAGGTCAAAAAGCTCTTCAGAGCACTCGCCGTGGTATAAGCGGTAGAAGACGCTGAGTGACGCTATATCGCTATACGCTATATACATATTATAATAAAAAATAAAAAAATAGACAACATAAACATACTTAAACATAACAGAAGAAAAGTTGATGGGAACCTCTTACGTGGGTGTTGATTCCTGTAGAAACAGTTTCTAAATACACCATTTTGTTTTAAAGACCAATTGGAGCTTGTCTGACTTTTTCGGGGAGAGCGTTCCATAATCGAATGTATGCGTTGCTCGAGCGCCTCATCTAAGAAGCTCACCTTTTGCAGCCTACATACTTTGTGATAGCACTAAGGAGATCAGTTACCTCACCATATTGTGTGATGACATGCTCATTGTTTAGTCACATCTTTATATAACGGAGCGGCCAGTGTTGGGAAAGAGCAATAAAATATCGGCCATTTTGATGCTAATGTATTCATAGCATAGGCCTATTTACATGTTCTGAATCGTCGCACGCTGTTTTTATTTGAATAAAACATCTAGAATTAACTTGAAAAGTACGTAGATACAACATTTTTTGAGTAAAGATTCGACAGTGTAAACGGGCACCTGTTAGGAAAAATATTGTATCTCTTAGGTCGATTTGAGTTACAGCCACTACGAATTCGACGACTCAAAACCAAACTAAAACTGAGTTTTAGATGCATTTTAATATAGTTATAATTTAGTTTAAGATTTCTGAAGTAAAGATAAACAAAAATGTTCAGGTGCGTTTCACAATGTTTTTCTTTGCAAATTTCGAAACTTTGGAATGGGATTTAAACGCAATAATCTTATGAGTAATATCTTCATCAGCCGTTCACTTTAACGGCATACCGCGAATGTTTGTGCTGTCCCGACATGGTTAGTCAAAATATCAGTCAAAATTAGTTTTTATCGCAAAACTTTAAAACGCCGCTATTTTTTATCTGACAAGTTTTCTCGCATTCAACTCTTGGGTTGATGCTCGCTTAACCCTGTTTCGCCATTAACTAATATTATTTGTAATACTTAATTATTACAGTTGTAGGTAAAATAGGTATTGGCAATATTTTGGCTTGGTTATTTGACCACACTCGTTATGACTCATGGTGGTCAATGTTTTTTTTTGGACTGTATAAATTTTATGATCTTTTTTTAGGGTTCCATACCCAAAGGGTAAAACGGGACCCTATTACTAAGACTCCGCTGTCCGTCTGCCACCAAGCTGTATCTCATGAACCGTGATAGTAAGACAGTTGAATTTTTTTCAGATGATGTATTTCTGTTGCCGCTATAAAACTAAAAAACAGAATAAAATAAATATGTAAGGGGGCTCCCATACAACAAACGTTTTTTTTGCTCGTTTTTGCTCGATATTGATAACGGCAACTTGAAATATTCACAGAACATTTGGTTATATATTCACTTTAAAAATAAATAATTAAATTAAAATAAAACAAATATTAAAGGCGACACACTGAAAAAATGCACCAACTTTCGTCAAATAGTTAAAGACTATAATATGACTTACGAATCTGAAATGTTGATATAGGTAAATTCATATATTTATCTTGAATTTGCTTACTCAAATACACGATTATATAATTTTGACTCGATCATAATTATTTTTGAAAACACTACCAAAAAATCAGTATTGTTGAAATTACAACAAAATCACTTAATTTATATGCTTGGAAACCACTCAAATATATTGATAACATCAATATTCGTTATTTAGTTGCTGCATATTTTGATAATTAAAACCAATTTTTTTAAATATTTTTTAGGTTAACTGTTAATTGTCGCAGGCGCTACGTATTATCGACCTTATGCCAGCGTCAGTAAGGATCAGCCTTTTTGAAAGTTCACAATCGAGTCGCCTTAAGGGGGTCCTCCCATACAACAAACGTGATTTTTTTTTCTCGTTTTTGTTCGATATTGATAACGGCAACAGGTAGACGCTTGAAATATTCACAGAATATTGAGTTATATCATTCACTTTAAAAAGAGATAATTAAATTAAAATGAAATTAATATTTAAGGGGGGCTCTAAATATTTAAGTGGGGCTCCCATCCCATACAACAGACATTATGTTTTTGCAGTTTTTATAGATAATGGTACGGAACCTCATAAAGGTCAATACAAATTAGGTTACGGCATCGGTAGGCCTGATTTCTGAAGTAAAATTTGCTAAACATAAATGTTCAGGAGCATTTTACATTGTGCGTGTTACCCATTTTCCTTGTTTCATACTTTCTCATTAATATACAATCAAAACTTTGAAACATAACATTCCGCTGTTAGTTTAAGTTATGTAAACAATGTATTCTCATCCAGTGTTTTATACATTAATACATGCTTACAAAAGCAAAAGGGTTATTTGACACTGACGGGTATTTATGTGTTGGAGATGGCTGTTTTTATAAAAAGCAATATTCAGTATTTTAAAAGTAAAAACACAAATAATTGTAATTTGCGGAAGAGATATGTAGGTATATGATATGTATATGTAAATATATTACCAAATATGAATAATGCCCTGTATCACAAGAGTGCCTATGTAACTGGTATCCAAATATTTAATCATCTGCCCACTGATCAAAAAGCCTCAGTAAATTTAAGCTGTTTTAAAATTAAATTAAAGAGATGGCTTATAGATAAGGCGTTCTACAGTTTGAATGAATATTTCGGTACAAAAACAGCATAGTGGCTGTTTCTATGTAACATGTACCTACCTACTCAAAATTGCATGCCCGACTAGGGTAAATTGTTTGTTCCCAATTATAATATCCTTAACGCCTGCTATGTATTTACACAATTTTATTGCAATAAAGATTATCTTATCTTATCTTATCTTAAAAGGGGCAGTCAGTGAACCTTATGCGATTTTTTATTAATTGAGCGAGTTAGAACTCGAATCATATCGTCATAATCACCAGCTCGTATAGGTCCCCACTGCTGAGGCACGAGCCTTCCCTATGGATAGATAGAGAGATCGGGCCATACCACCACTCGGGCCCAGTGCGGGTTGGCGTTTGTTAACGAGTGCTAATGCAGCCGGGACTAACGGCTTTAGGTGCCTTCCAAAGCGCAAAGCAATTCTAGGTCACCCATCCGATGACCGGCTTTTGCGAAAATTGCTTAACCTTAGCAATCGCAGATCGCGCTTTAACTGGGTCATCGAGCTCCTCATCATCACCGCATCGTATCATAATATGGATTATATGAGATAAATGTGAAAACAAGTTGCTATTATGTGACGCTTCGATCCAAGATAGTAAAAGTAAAAAATATATAAGTATTCATAGTAAGTATTAAGTAAGCTCACTCTCAGTCATTAGAAGTATTTTCAAAGAGTCGTGACTCTACTATACCGGTTTGGAATGTAGTCATCTATCGAGAAGCAACCGGCAATTAATTAGTTAATAGATAGTTTAAAGATAGTATAAAATACAAGTTACATTAAAATAAAATAAAATGTTTTGTTAGCTTGCTCTGTTACTCTATGTTCTAGACCAGGGGTTTCGGACCTAGAGTTTTCAGGTTTGATTCCCAGCTAGGGGTATTATTTTATTACCTACCCTTCACTGTCTACATACTGTCATATTTTTTGTCAGATCTTTTTTATACTTGTAAAGTTTCGGTAACAGAGTTTTTAACAATATTCATAAGAAGAGTTGTATGTTGATTGTAGGCAGGAAAATTTCGTTACGATCAGCTAACCTAATATTTAGCCCATACATAATATAAACGTATAGATCTGGAGTTTATTGAGACAACATTATTATTGTTGCTGATGTATATTAGAATATTTATATTTGCATGTTTATGAAGCTATTCTTTTTCATCTCATCTGATAGTTAGCGAGGTTATAATAAGGCCGAACTGGTTTTCTTATGCTGCAAAACAAAAACGCTACCAAAATTGTTGTTATGACACTTCGATAAGATGGATATAATATACCATCAACCCAATATCCATTAGATAAAACGAAGGAAGTTAATACAATAACAATAATGAAATACAAGAACTCAATACATTTACGGTATCCTTCTTGCGTAATGGCAACATGGGTTGAACCACAGAAAAGTTAAGTGGGTTAAACTATTTTAGACCAAAAAGTCGCGTTGTCAATTTCGTTGTGGGTGGCTAAAATGAAACACAAAAGTATTATTGTATATTGAATTATACCATAAGTAGGGTATTTGCATCAAGATCCAATGATCGACACTTTTTTCCTTTAATTACTAGAAAAATATGTGATAAATCACTTTAAATTTAAGGAATATTTTAATGTATCATGCATGACATATAAGAAAATAATTTTAATTTTAATTTTCAGTTTTTAATTTTATTATTTCATTGTTATCATTTTGTTATTATTATTATTTTTTTAATTATTTTGTAATGAATATTATCTTATAATAATTCGTAAGTCAATATAATTATTTAATGGTATAGATATAATAATTCACAATCAGCCTCTTAAAATTTGCCATGTGCTTATAGGGCGTTACAGCATGTATTACTTTTTTTATTTATTTAATGTTAAAATGTATAATACAGTATTTATTAAGCTAGCTATACTCCCTCTGTTTGCTATGCCCTTACGGGGCGCTATATTATATATTTTAACACCTTTTGTACCTATTTATTTAATTACTATGTACACCAATGTGGCATGCAATAAATAATTTGAATTTGAAAAAGGGGTCAGCAACCGATTTGTGACTTGCAGCAATTTAATACAGATCACATGCTTCCCAGTTCAGCCGCGCAATTTATGAATGCAGTAAAGAACAATGTGAACAGTTTCGAGAAAATAGATCGTAATGTCAGCACCTCAAATATCACAATCACAAACACCGTAAGTTGTACTTACTGCGTTCATAAATTGTGCGTGCAGTTGTCGTCCAGTAAAATTTCAATGAAACTCTATATTATTTGTCGGAGACGAAAACTGTGTAAAAGACTGGGCTTGAAGTGTCGAACGTTGGTTCCACTACGATACCAATTAGATGTTCAATTATAGGTACGTAGTAGTAGTAGTAGCCTATAACAGTCCCACTGCTGGGCAAAGGCCTCCATCATTGAAATCAAGTCATCGCTACAATTTATGGAGAATGACTTAATCACCACGCTTGCCAAACGCGGGTTGGTGATCACAAACCCGGGCTATGCATCGAAAAATCCGAAATACTTTTTGCCCGACCTGGGAATTGAACCCGGGACCTTCGGGTATCGGGCCGAGCGCTCTGCCACTCGGCCACGAGGCGTTGACGTATATTATGATTCGCACGCTTGCATCTCACAGTGAAATCCAATAGCCAAGATTTTTTTCTCTAAGGAATGTTACTACTAAAGGCTTTTTGAATCAAGGTTCCTCTCAATTAGGCCTAAGATCTATAAAGGTCGCAGTCGCATGCGGCCGATCTATACATAGTTATGTAAATAGAATGACCGAACACAAAAATGCTAATAGATTATGAAATATTACACGCGCTAACCTAAATTCTTTTGATTGCCAATTTGCTAAGAGGAGTAAAGACTATTTTTGAAAAGTAGACAAAATCAACGTTTCGTAGTCCCCTGATTCCTCCTCCAAAACTGGACCGATTTAATTACTTTTTTCATAAAAAATTAAAGAAAGGCTTTGGTTGTGTCCTTATTTTTGCTTTTTTTCATAAATTAATTATCTAAAAAAATATGAACCTATAAAAACTCAAAAAATTGGCCAGATTTTCCGCTGTGTTCAAACAGCAAACAAATTTGACGAGATTATATAAAAAAGCAAAACATAGGGACACAGCCAAAGCTATTCTTTAATAATTAAAAAAGTAGTTAATTCGGTCCAGTTTTGGAGGAGGAATCAGGGGACTACGAAACGTTGATTTTGTCTACTTCTCATACATATTTTTCAATTCAGTCGACCTTAGTATTTCCTCTTAAGGTTTACGGTGAGACGTAAGGCTGCTTTTCCACAAGAGCTGTGCAAAGCAGGTCTTTGAATACCGTTTAAAATTGGGTCACGTTAACACGAACAAATTAATAAAGCGGTAGCAATGCTCTAAGGCGGTAGTCTTAGTACTTGAATTAGATTTTGAAATGCTTGGTTATTTACTTTACAAACCTAAAAAATTTAAAATAAACCAAATTATTAAAATAAAAAAACAAAAACCTGGACTGCTCAAACAACTATACATATAAAAAATAACAGCAAAGAGAAAAAACTGAAAAGGAAAAAAACAAGCTCTAGATCCCAGAATTCAATTTGAGCAATATTGAATGCATCGTTTTTTCTCTTTGCAGTTATTTTTGATATAGTTGTTTTAGCAGTCGGGTTTTTTGTTTTATTTTAATAATTTGATTTTTACCAATAAAGCGCATTATGGTAACTTACTTACCGTATACTTTTCTAGATAACGTTACCTGCATAACCTGCTAACAATTAATTATATACCTATTTTTTTTAATAATGTATTTAATTATATTTATTGTGGGAATTTGGTAACGGTATCAAGCTCTGGTGCGCGAGAAAAATTCCACCTATTAGGTTTGCTTTCTTTCTTTTTTTATAATGAAACTCACAAAAACAAAGCCACACATACAGCACTATAAAAACCAAAATTAATAAAAGTGGACAAAAATAAAAACAATTACATAATTAGCAAACAGTCCAAAAAAAATAAATACACGAATTTAGTAAAAATTTTCAATTAAAGGTAATACTGGGGTAGCTTAGTCGAGGATAAGCTTAAATAATAACATATCTAAAGGTAGCGTGCTTATTAACGAATATATCCAGTTCATCGTGATTTTGTAGCAACTCGTTATATAAACTTTTCCTTACGGTGTTAAACGGTTATAAGTAGGTATACAAAAATCTGGCGAGTTAGTAGACAAAATTAGTGTACAAATCTTTAATAAATTTATTTAAATTGCTTCCTTTATCTTTTTTATAGGTGAAAATACTGTTAGCAAAACACGAGTAGCTGGTTTTCTGACGTATACAACGTGGAACAGAAAGGTGCAGTCATTTTTTTTTGAGAGAGATTGCTGATTGCCTCAACCGGGCTTTTTTGGGGGCGGCGATGTACGTAAAGGGTACCTCAAGCCGTGTGAAACGAATCACCTTCGGAGGTTTTCTAGAGGAAACGGCATCACACCCTTAAAAGTGCGTGTCCCCGTGCCCTACTAGATTCTCCGAAGGGTTCGGATCGGATCGAAAGGTACAGTCAAAATGAAAAGTTCAAAAGTGTATCCGATCTAGATCTTGTATGTGTTGTTACTGAGACATAATTGTTAACTTTAATTTGTCATACAATTGTAAATTAAATATATATATTAGTGAAGTCGTGCACTTCGGGCGTGCATAAGGTGCTTATAAATGTAACCCCCTTATTCATAAAAATTATTTAAGCATTATTTAGTTAATCATTATTTTGTCTCTTTTTCTCAAATTCAAAATGACGTTTGTGTGACGTTGAAAAAACAATATTTAACTAAATAATGCTTAAATATTTTTTATGAATAAGGGGGTAAGTACACAGAGGTTACTAAACCACTAAGGCTGTGACTTGTTCATTTTGATGTGACGTCACAATAGAAATATTTAATGAAAAATTGCATAACAAATTAAAGTTAATAATTATATCTTATTAAAACTGCATATAAGATTTAGATCGGATACGCTTTGGATCTTTTCATTTTGGCCACACGTTTCTGTTACACGTTGTATATATAACTATACATCAGAAACCAGACTAAGATAGATTCACTCTAGTAGACTTTAAATAGCAAGAAAAATATTGAGTGAACCGGTTTTTTATATTATACAAAAAAAATATTACGACATCATTTCTTTTAAGGGTAAGAAGCGGCATGCTTGGCAAACGAGTAAGGTAGCGGTATACTGCAATATGTTCTAGTATCTTTTAACCGACTTTTTAATATATAAAGTTCTCGTGTCACGGTGTTTGTAATTAAACTCCTCCGACCGATTTTCGTGAAATTTTGTGCGCATATCGGTTAGGTCTGCGAATCGAACAACATCTATTTTTCATCCCCCTAAATGTTAAGGGTGGTCCACCCCTAATTTTTTTTTACAATTTAATTTTCCAATACAAAATGTTCCACGATTTGATTGTATTGTTGACATAGAAACTGTCAAAGCGATACGAAGTCCGCTGGGTCACCTAGTTTATAATATAAAGATTCCCGTAATTAATATTAATTATTATATGTAGTTTGCTCTTATTTTTATTTGACACAAAGGTGATTATTTTATCATATTATTTTGATGTACATCTGTCATAATTATGTAGCTAGCTATTATGAGAGTATTTAAAACAGAGTTCGGTTGTGGGTAAGTGTCACCACAGACTGAACATTCGAGGTGCTTATGGCACCTAGGTTTCGCATTACGGAACCCATTAGCGCCCGATTGTGCTCGCACATATACTTTTATTGCGCGTGTCACCCACATTTTGCTTTGTAGATTTCTCTCGTGCTGTTTGCTTTCGTACAAACAGATAATTGAAAAGGTAAATTCTTGCATTCATATGAAATTGTCTGACACACGGACGTTACCCCATAGACGTGGGACGCACCTATCTATGTTATACATATAGGTATGACATAATTATTATAATAATTATGTTCTTAACTTTCGCGTTCCATTTTAACCAAATTTTTTATAACGGAGCCTAGAGGTTATTAGAGGTAGAAACGTAAGGTATAAAAATATGTCTATGATTAGACAAAGAATTTAAACGGGGATTAACGCAAACTAATTATTAAAATGTATCATACATTCTGTCAGTCCACGGCCGTTGTACTCGATCGAAACGTCGATAAAGAAGGGATGATACCTTTTACTTACCTATTAGTTTGCAAGACAAAATTATAGGTACTAGAAAAAATCAACCTGCCTCAGGAAGCTCGAGTGGGAATCGAACCCACGACCTTTTGATAACCGGTCCAATGCTCTGACCGCTGAGCTACCGAGGCCCCAGAAGACTCATGGAATTTTTCTATGATAGTAGCTTGTGATTTACGCTGCAAGCCAATGGTATTACGTCACTGTGAAGTTACTACCCTCATAGTCGAAATAACACTTTTGTAAGTATTTAACAATCGATTTTTTTTCTATTAAAATTTAATCTTTTAACTATGTAAGGTCACATTTAATCAACTGCAAATGTTTTGACACAACATCTAATTATATCAGAGAAATAAGGCCATAGCATTTTTAAAAAAATCAGGCTAGTTTTTTTTTTAATTTTCCTGACACAAAAATTGTAATATTTTTAAGAGCGGTTTCTCTGTCGGCTCCTTTGAATGAAACTACGGGCACGTGTAAGCGGTGAAGGCATTGCGGCCTCTCTGTCTCGGCTCCTTTAAATTGAAACTACCGAAAGTGCTTTATTTAACTTTTTAATCGAAATGTCTTTTGGCGTTTTGCTTGAAAACAAGCGTATAAAAATTAAAGGTTTTTTCATAAAAATAGTTTATATAATATGTTGTTGAATTTATCCTCAAAATATTTGCAGTTGATAAAATGTGACCTTATATATAATAATATATTGTGAATGCAAAATTCAAAATAATAAAAATTATTAGTTTGCGTTAATCCCCGTTTAAATTCTTTGTTTAACTATGGAACGCGAAAGTTTAAAACCCTTTTTTGTACCTACATAGAAGCTAGCGTAAATCATAGCGCATATCAGCATAAAACACTGTTACTTTTATATTGATCCTAAAATAAAGTTATGAAAAGAATACAATAGTAGATTGTACACCAAGGGGATAAAGCACTGTATTATGTCACGGGCGCGATATTTGAATCCTGAGCGTAACGAAGGACTCCAGATTTAACTCCCGAGCGTAGCGAGGGGGTTTTGAGTTGATTCCCGAGCGAAGCGAGGGAATTAGAATGGAATCCTGAGAGCAGTGAAGGATTTAAGCGCGCCCAAGGCAAAATCAGTTTTATCCCTGAGAAGTATACTCTACTTTTCTCACCTTTTGCGAGACAATAAAAACCAAGGCTACTAGAAAAAGTATTTTATTTATTAAAATACTATTTTCATTACTAATTATATATAATTGGCACAGTAAATAACAATAAAAATTAAATTAAAAATTAAAATTGATGTTTGATACATTAGTCCAGTTATGTAAAGATATGGTTATATTTTTTGGTACGCTTATGTTAGTTGAGGTGGAATTTATTTGAGTAGCAGCACCCAATACATCAGAACTTTGCGTGTGAGGGTTGTTTGGCACAGTAAAGGTTGGTAAAGGTGGTGCTTGAGGCAGTGGGCTTGACGGGATATATTTTGAGCTAGATGGCTGTGGTGGCAAAGGTTTCCAAGGATCATCAATAATGGACGTAGTTTTCAGATGAATGTTGTCACCAATACGACAGCTTATCTTGTTTTTGTTTTGTATGGAATTCTCTATGTAGCCCTCCGCTACTGCATCGGATTTCCAGCCACCATGACGTTTTATCTGGGCCATATCTGCTCCTGAATCTGCCAACAGACTTGCCGATGTTCTCCTCAAACAATGACCCGTATAGAGCTCGGGATTTTGCAATTTGAGGTATTTTGCAATTTCTTTTGGCATGGCGCTGATTTTATTTTTGCCAATGACTTGCCTGGTGCATTTGCCATTACTGTAACCGATAAAAAATCTGTTGGTGTTTATATTAGAGGGGCGCAGAGCTTGGTACTTTTCAACAATTCTTGCATAATCTTCACGAACTAAGAACGAACGTTCTCTATTTGTTTAGGTATCTGGTAAGTTAATCAGCAATAAATCTGCATGTTTTTTGATATCATTGACTTTTATGTTTACGAGTTTATTTCCACGACATGCGCCATTCACTCCAAAAATCAAGGCTACCTGTAACAAAAAATAGGATTGTGAGTAAATAGATAGATACACTACTACATTTTTTGACCTTTATATTATAAAAAAAGCTTGCGACAAAACCTTAGAATGTGTATTTTTTAAATGTGTGCCATTTAAATACCCTTTTATTCATTAACTATTTTATAGAGCTATTATAAGTAGGTACTAGAAACGTAACTAAAAAGTAGGCAGTACTCATACTTACTTTCATGGCCAGAAAGCTGTGATCAGGAGCCTCATTCAGAAAAGTTTCCACATCTTGCGCTGTCAATACTTTTGACTTCTTTGCTCGATGACCATCTGATTTCCTCTTTAAAAATACCAATAACTTGCTATATGTATTTATCTTAATGTACTGTTTGATGCTTATTGTTAACCTGAGCATCGAATAGATACACCACAGGCTGCTGGACTTCTTTGTACACGATAAATACTCGAAATAAACAAGAAGCACTGACTCCGACACAGACTTTGCGCCTTTTGCAGTTTTCCATTTGTGGAAATCGTCGTAAGCTTTCAAGTATTTTTCCTTCGACTTCTCTGGTAGTAGGTTATTAACAATACCTAAGGCGTCTAATTTAATAGACTCCGGAGTTAAATCACTTTCGTCACTCGACATTTTCTTAATGTTTTATTCTATCTTCTTTTGCAGTTTTGTCTGATACTGTTTGCACCGTATTGAAATACTCGCGGCTTTTGTTTTAAGTATTGATTTTTTTTTGTTCGGCTTGCCGTGGCGTGGCCAGCTCGATTTTCGAATAAGTTCGATTTTCAAATAAATGAGGCGCGGCGCGCGCCGTCGTCCACCTCCTCGCCGTCGGCCACCAGCAGCTGGAGCAGCCGCGCGCCGCGCGATTTTGACGAAATTAGACTTTAAATGCATAACAATAAGAACTAAGAGAAGTGAGAATCACATTACTGCCCGGCGGGTTATAATGAAATTCAGTACAACATTACACCCCGGCAAAAGACAAGGGCTATAATGATTTACTTTGAGTAAGGTTTGCATGATTTATAATGAGGCATTGTCGAGCAGGTGGTGTGAAAATCAAATTACACTGTTTTGCCTTGACACGATAGTTTAGCGCATGGACTGAGGACTTACACAATATTTGGGGGATCGTGAAGTCATGCAAACATATACTCCTTTTCCTGAGTGTCACGGTAATAATAACAATAATAATACATTTTTGTATAAGATATTATACAACCCATAGATAGTTATTCATTGAAACTTAACTTTATTGTTAGTAAATGTAAACAAATAAAAAAATTCAAACTAACATCACAGAGAGGTCACAGTGCACCCAACGCATCAGCAGCACCGGCGGCGGGCGGGCGGCAAGCGAATAAGAAGAGAGATTCATTATTTTCAAACCAATAATAATAGGCACAGTAAAGTTGACTTAATTAATATCGATAAAACCTTTGGTAATATAGGTACACGTTAAAACCTGTTCCAAACTCTTTCGTGTCCAATTTATTATCCTATTTTTCAGCGGCCTTTTATATTGTTGGATGTAGAAGCTTCTGTATCTCGTTTTGTGTTGCTGTTTTCTTTCTGTTCAGTTTATTAAATTTTCCTCTTGCCCCAATTTATATCAGCGCTTTTTAATTAATTATACAGTCCATTCATGCCCATATTGAAATTATTATTTAATTATTATCCAAAAACATACCTTTTTTACCTATTTGAAGTTATAATTAAATATCAATAAACAACAAACAGGAAAATCAAAAATAAAGACCGACAGCTAAATAAACAAAGTGTATTTTTGATAATAAAATAATTTCTTTACTATGTAGTAATCTACTTAACAAAAATGTTATGAGCATTATTGTCTGAGAGCATTATCATGCTCTAAGATTATTGTATTCCGTCAGGTAGATGTAATATAGCCAATACCTCCAGTGGTTTGGAATTCCGGGTAAAGTGCGCTTCCATTTTCGACCTTATAGTTTTATTCAAAAAGGTGATATTAAGGCTAAGCTCTGCCCGTAATGAAATATTAAAAAAACATAAAGCGAATCGAAGACCTCGATCTAGACTCGAGTCGTAATTTGACCGATTATCCGATGACCGATGATTGAGTGAATGAAGGAAGCGACGTCTGCCGTTCACTCGGCAAATCTGTCTCGTTACGATGCAATTTAAAGGTGACGGTGTTATGCTTTTATCGTTCGAAGAACGTTATCACGTGTAAGGAAAAGCGTGCGGTGCGATGCCAAATAACTGAATAAATGTATTACATCATAGTCAAATAATTCATTCATATATCTATATCTATATCAATGTTAATAAAGAAAAAAAGTTTGTGAGTTTATTTGTTTGGGTTTGATTTGGTCGGTGCTTGGTACTTTGATTTGACGAATGAGCGCGCGGTGGTAGAGTTGGCCGTCGGATGGTACCAACCAATCGGGGAAGCGCGCGCCATTTGATTTGACGAATGAGCGCGCGGTATTGCATTACTCTTAGTGTCAAAGAAATAAAATACAATTTTCATTAAAAAGAATTACATATTCATGAAGCAGTAATTCATAAACAATTATCCTAGCACGTGCATAAGAACTCTCTTCTCTTTGTATTGCAATCCGGTTTTCGCCCTGCTCACAGTACCAGTACAGCTCTGCTTAAAATGACTGATGATGCCAGAGAGAGTATGGAGCGCGGCAGGGTCACCGTGTTGGTCCTTATTGACTTCTCCAACGCTTTCAACACGGTTGACCATGACTTGTTACTCGCCATGGTATCCCATCTTAGTATTTCATCGACGGCTCTGGATTGGTTCTCGGCTTATCTTCGCAATCGTGAGCAAGGCTAACGCCTTAGCGAATTAGAATTGGAGTACTCTCTTAACCGGTGTGCCACAAGGAGTTATTCTGTCCCCGCTTCTTTTTTCCCGTTTTTGTTAACTCCTTAACTCCTCTTATTCGCCGTTCTCACCATTTGTATGCGGACGACCTGCAATTGTATCGCCATAGTCATGTTACTGTCATTGACGCCGCTATAGCTGCTTTGACGGACGATCTGCGGAGTGTAAGTGATTGGTCGAGGCGGTATGGAGTAACGGTGAATCCTATGAATTGCCTGGCCATAATTATTGGTAGTCAACCTCAACTGTGTAACTGTTTCTACAGGAATCAACAGACACGTAAGAGATTCCCATCATCTTTTCTTCTCTGTTATGTTTAAGTATGTTTATTGTATGTATTCAAGTTTTTTATTGTATGTATATTATATTATTATCACTTAAGTGGTAGACTTAAGTGATAATAATAGCAAGTGAGTAGATACGGGCTGAAAATGATGGTGATGATGAGAAAGAAATCCATAAGTGGCATACACAGCATGAATTATAATAGTGTACAGTATAGTATTTAGTTGATAATATTATCAATCTACCTATCCTTCTATCAATCATCAGAAATACATAAATATAGAGCGAGTAATAATAATAATAATATTGCTGTACGTTTATATTGTTATGCATTTTATTGACATATCTATCATTTTTTTTTCATTTATATAAATATCATCATCATCATCAGCTCATTTTTAGGTCCCCCATCAAAAAAAAGGCGACAAGAGGCCCATGACATATCTAGCGAACTCAGAAGGTATATTTAAGAAAAGGCATCACTCTATGAAAATAATGAAGCCAAGTCAAAGTCAAAGTCAAAGTCGAAAAATCTTATTAAAAAAAACTTAAGAGAAGTGCTTTTGAATCGTCAATACATTTTTTACCTACTACCTATTCAGGATGTCTATTTTTTAGCTGTGGAGAAGAATGGGCGCACGAAACTTATAATTGAAGATAATAGACAGAATATAAGTAAGTAAGTAAGTAAGTAAGTAATCATTTATTCAGTGCTTCCAATACATAAACATTACAATAGGTTTCTTATATCTAAGGTATAGTGAGAAACAACTGAAAGGGCTGACCAGCTCAGCTCATGTTGTAACTTGTAGCCACAACGCTGATTTTCAGCTGGACCCATAAAAAATTAAATTAAAAGTAAAAACAAATACAAAATATCTATTGTTGTGACAAACTCTTGTTGCTGTAGTTGTGATAAAATAACATGCTTAAAAAGTAAGTATTACTTATTTATTATTAATGAATTAATATACATACTTATATAATATGTCCCAATAATCAAGCCAAAAACCAAGTCAGACCATATTGTTTTCTAAAGTTTACGCGAACACTACACTACTTTTCCGCCTGTGTGGTCTAGTGGCTAAGACCACCGGTTTAGACCCAGAGGTCCCGGGTTCGATTCCCAGCGGGGTACATGTTTGTGTACTCGGTTTGGTTGGTGGTAGGGCTTGTTTGTCCGCCTGGCTAGCTAAGATAGCCAGTGCCTCACTAGTTGAGGATCCCGGGTGAAGTGCGCTTCCATCATTGGCCTTATCATCACTTAACATCAGGTGAGATCAAGGCACTGTGCTTACCCGTTAATATATATATATATATATAAAAAAATAAAAATAAAACATTGAAATGAAACAACTCTTACGGATCTACTCGCGTTTATTTTCTACCACAGGCTGGTATCCCATCATACAAAATATTAAATCCCAGCCCCAACACCATACTGCCAGAGCAAAAGATACAGTAAGCTCTTTTTGCGTACAACGGAACGCTAACTAATTATGTGACGACCAACACCTCAGTCTCCCTGTGACCACGGAACCTGCAAAGGGTTCTAAACGTCTGAATAAACATTAATTAAAAGTAATGTGTAAAATAAATGCGAGAGGATCCGTAAAAGTTGTTTCATTTCAAGTCAGACCAGCTCAAAAAAGTTCTCAAGTCAAACAGAAAATAAACTAGGTCATGTCTATTAAAATTATAGATATTTATAACAAAATCGATAAAACTTGCACCCCTGCGCCTGCACGCTGACTATGTTATTTTTATTACAATCTGTTGCTTATTGTTTGTTTTCTATCGGTTCCTGAATACTTGCTTGTCGTGAGTGGTCTGCACTCCGTTGCTTTCTAAACGGACAAAGCCTTTAATTTTTCATCGTTACGCAAAATTGCATTTGGTGCAGTCATAATTGCACAGGCAATTTGGACATTCAGGAATTAATCATCAGCATAATGGAGGAGTTAGCTACCGGGCGTTGCACTTGTTTTTGTATTTTCCTTATTTCATCAGGGTCTTGATTCTCAAGGTGCCCTCCTTCCTCGCACTCGGGGAGAGGCGCTAAAGGATTCGATTAGAACCACTGCGGCTGGCCGTGAACAACTGGTTGAGTTCTCAGGGTCCCACCAAGCGGTGGATCGCCCATCCACACACCTCTCAGATTTTGCAACGCTCGATAAGAGTGTCTGATAGCATATTTCCACACATAAAAAATCCGGAATATATTTAATAAAAAAAATTAAAAAGTTTGAAATAAACCGAATTATTAAAATAAAACAAAAAACCTAACCTAAACCTACTCGTAAAAACCGGACTAACATAAAAAATAACTGCAAAGAGAAAATACTAAAAAGAAAAACTTAAAAAAGTAAAAACAGCTCAAAAAAAAAGAAATAATATTGAAATCATATTATTAACTAGAGGCCGCTCGCGGTTTCACCCGCGTGGTTCCCGGTTTCACCCGCGTGGTTCCCGGTTTCACCCGCGTGGTTCCCGGTTTCACCCGCGTGGTTACCGGTTTCACCCGCGTGGTTCCCGTTCCCGTGGGAATATCTGGATAAAAAGTATCCTATGTGTTATTTCCGGTTATAAACTATCTGTATGCCAAATTTCATCCAAATCCATTCAGTAGTTTTTACGTGAAAGAGTAACAAACATCCATACTTACAAACTTTCGCGTTTATAATATTAGTAGGATACCCTAGATACACGCATGTCAGTTTAAAAAAATGTCTATTGAAGTCGGGTGGTTGGTTGTCGGCTGGGGGACAATTTTGTTTCATTTAAACTTTTATACTTGTTCCATTATCTCCACTTTTTTATTGTGAAACGGACATGCGTATCTAGGTAATTAATAAAATGTGATTTCAATAGTATTTCTTGCTTTTTTTTTTTTTTATTTTTTTATTTTTTTTTTGTTAAAAATTATTTTATTTTACGATTTTTAGTGATAGGTAGACGTAGACTTAACAAGGATGCTTCTCGGATGAGGAAACGACGGCCTAGTAGGTAGTGGTATTCCTATGTAAAACTTCAATCTTAATTAGGTATTATTTTTGTACGAACTAAACATTTTGGCATATTGAACCGTATCACAGAATAAGTAATAGTATACACCGTATGAAGTAAGCCCAACAAAAGGTAACAGCTGTAAATCGTTAAGGAATTCCCTCGACTGTCTACTGTAAAACGTTGAGGAGTTCCCTTGACTGTCCTTCGCCTTCATCATCAGACCTCTAATAACAGTCACAACCCATCTAGGTGTAAAGTTCTCATCAATTCAAATTAATCAAGCCCAAACACCATGTAGTTGATGTAAATCGTTGAGAAATTCCCTCGACTGTCTTTCGGCTCCATCATTAGATCGACTCCAGACCTTCATTAAATAGTAGTGCTTTAAAATACTTGATGAAAACATTAACAAACGCACTAGTCGCCACTACGACTTTCGAAGGTTCCCCTCGATTTCCCTTGGATGCCATCATCAGATCCTGGTTTCCTTATCATGGTACTACCCTTGGGATATCTCCTTTCCAACAAAAAGAAGAAGAGTCATCAAAATCGGATCATAAACGACAAAGTTATCCTCGAACACACATAAAAAAATATATATATATGAGTCAAATTGAGAAACTTCCTCCTTTTTTGAAGTCGGTTAAAAATAGCATTTATTACAAAAAATATTTTTGCCATCCACGCTTATTAAGTTATTTATTTCACAAGACACCCACCTTATTCTCAGAATTTTTTAATTAATATAACGAATTGCCTATCCTGATTATTAATTTATTACGTATCAAAAGACTTCGATTTGTATGGTAGCCAAATACTTCCTTTCTTCCTATAACTTCAAATTATTACCGGTTTGACGTTGAAAAGGGACCAATTTACGTCAACTTCTGTATGCTGATGGACGTATTAACTTTGATACTGTCTAAGTTATTGATCAAACAAATTATTTTCATGTAGATACCTAATATCATTAATAATTTCGACTTCACAGGTTCATGCTTACTCGTACTGACCTTTACAAAAATGTACCAAATTAAGTACCAACTTTAAACGCCACTCACAATAGCATACATAGTACTATGTGGTACAACCTTAGAGCATTAAACCAAATGCTCTAAGGGTACAACTATAATCGAAGTTGACCAATGAGGTTTATTTAAAGATGTCACATTCGTCTAATTGTTCTCATTATATCAGCGAACAGACCACAGCTCAGTTTCTGTGTATGAGCTAGACAATCTACTAGTTAATTCGATGTTAGTGACTAGGAAAATAAAAGTAGATATATATAACTATCATATTTGACATTTAAGCTTAGTTTATTTCTTTATAATACGGTCGACGATGTAGCACGCTCAGAAGGAAACAACTCGCATATTTATACTTATATGAGTAATATTGATTTTAATAATCCCAGATTGTAGTAGACAACACAGATACTTCTTTCGTATAATATGACTAGCTGTGCCCCGTGGTTTCACCCGCGTTAATTAGCTCTCAAAAAAATATTTTCTCGTTTTTGCAATATTTTTCATTGCTACTCCACTCCTATTAGTCATAGCGTGATGTAATATAGCCTATCATCATCATCATCATCATCTCAGCCAAAAGACGTCCACTGCTGGACAAAGGCCTCCCCCAAGGATCTCCACAACGACCGGTTTTGTGCTGCTTGCATCCAGCGGCTTCCCGCGACCTTCACCAGATCGTCGGTCCACCTTGTTGGAGCCTATAGCCTTCCTCAATAAATGGACTATTCAACACAAAAATAATTTTTCAATTCGAACCAGTAGTTCCTGAGATTAGCACGTTCAACCAACCAAACAAACAAACTCTTCAGCTTAATAATATTAGTATAGATATGAAATGTGAAGGTGGTAAAATGTCAAAAAAATAAATACTACTATGCTCCGACACCTTTTAAATTCTTCTAAAAAGACTGCGAGTCTCTTAAGTCCATTAAAAGAAAGAAAAAACTTTTAAGTTCTATTCTTTACTGAACATCTAGATAGCGTTTGAGGGGGATATTATTCTTTAACATCTATCGTTAAACGGGTTATTGTACACACGCCTGCACATCAACCTACCACAAACTGTCAAGTTTCCTCAATAGACTTTGAACTCTATGCCTAATGCATAAGGTTGAAAATGTATTGTAGAAATTTGACAGTTTTGGATAGGTTGATGTGCAGGCGTCTGTACATTTGCCACAAAGTAAATTCGTCACAGAAAAAAGTATGTGTAAATTGCCGCACTCCTATTTTTATGAAGTAAATTTGTCCCAGGGACGAACTTACACATATTTTTAATGCATCTGACAAATTTACTTTCATTGTATGGAGTGTACAAAAATGTGACGCACTTACTTTGTAGCAAAATGTAGGTACAAAAACCAAATTAAACAAACTTTGTTAATGACTATGTCTAAAACGCACCAATTTAAAAACTTTACTCTTACGTTCTACCTAATTGATAGCAGTAACTAGGTTCTATGGCCGCTTGCAACATAAGCATTTCAAATCTTCACGTCATAACCAACGGCAAGTGCTAAAATTAGACTGTTAACGCTCTTTTGAGACTTAATGTGGCTTATGTGCGCTATTCATACGAAAGTTTGTTGGCAAGTAGACGGCATTCATCAATGATTCTGCCTCGCATGTCAATGTGCATTTACACATGCACTAAAGTGATTGGTCACGTAGCACATAACGAACAACTCACACCTTCTTTCACAAGTGTATGCTTCAACCGTATAATATTGGAGCAGGAAACAAATGAATCAATCAAAGTAGTACATTCCAGTCAGCTTAAAATCTTGATTTAGGTGTTGTTATAACGTTAAAGATTTTAATTAATATAAAACCTATATTTTATAGCAAACTATCCATATATATATATAGGATTGGCCCAAGGGAATTCTTCGCATATTTTTTATTTCTTTCATTGTAATAAAATCATTTAAATTATACACCATTTTAAATGCACAGAAACTGAAAAGATAACATTGTATAAAACAAACTACCTACGTCATGATGATACAACCATCAATAAATCCATTAGCTTTATAGTCTATCAATTGGAATCTTTCACACCTCGTTGTATTGCCATAAAACTAATTTCAAAAGCAATAGCAATATCAAATTTCATGGGTGTGCACAATATAAACATGGCGCTATCAAGGTATTTCCACAGAATTGTGATATATTACTACTTGAACACTTAGAGCCAAGTGAGTAATAATTTATTGGAAAACGTGATCAAGATGCAGCATTTGATTGGTCAGCTGCCAAAGGGTGACCAACTTGGGGTTGATTATAATATATTCATTTATCTTTATTATTATCATTACCAAATTTAAGCTTAAATATATATGTTTATAATGTAAAAATGATATTTTTCGAAGTCATAGTCTAATTATTTATTCAATATAAGCCTTCACAACTATCTTCACAGCACTTATTGAAGTCAAAGCTATTAAAATAGCAACCACCAATAATAAACTTAAACTTAATTTAAACTTAACTACTGAATCTACTACTAGTTCGGATTTTGGGAGAGCCTTCGACCGAAAAGAGCTGGCAAGAAACTTTTTTCTTCATATTTTCAACAAAATTGAAATCATGAAGAAAGATAAAGAAATATATAAAAAAAACAACGCGTTGCACTCCGGGAGTGCCGGCAGAAGTGAAAACTTGAATATTAACGTTGTGCATTTTTGATATTTTGTAATGGTTAGGGAATAATTTTGCACGAATTGCTTCAATTATCAGTATAAAAGTACTATCATTTATGTGGTAGAATACAATATTTATTTATTGCGCTATCGTACACAAACATAACAATTTATATTACATTAAAAAGCACTCGAACATTCGCGCAAGCGCCCTGCGCCGCCTAAACGAAACAGCAGGCATACATTTTCGCCGCGCCGTAGAAAGAGAGGGAAATACTTCCTCTCCTACGCCGCGCCGGCTGTCATCCGTCTTACGAATTTTCGATCAGGCCACGTTTCCTAACGCCTGACGCGAGTCACGTGTCCTGACGCGAATTTAACATTTTTTACCCATTACAAAAAAAGTGTACAACGCCGCTAAAGAAGTTTTCACTTCAAAAATCTTGTAAAATACGTCGAGTCTGGGTTTAATATTTTAGCTACTGGCAACCCTAACGGTTATTTGAAAAATACCAACTGCTCCCTAAGGTTACGTTCAGACCGTGATATTGCATAACTTTCCTATGTGATGTGACAAAATATATAAAGCTCTCATCTTATATACACAAACATGTAACATGATAATCGCATACCCTGAAAGTAGTTTGTTAAGAATCGGCTACTGAATAGAACTTTTTTTTATATTATATTATTAAAGATTTTTTTACGAAAATTTTTGTGAAAATTACAGTCTTTCTCTTTGTCGAAAGTGAAAGTGTTTATGTTTATTTAAAAAAGCCTTATTGCAGTGATTTATAAACCTTCATAAATGGCCTAAAAAAAAAGTTAAAATAAAATTTAACAATCAATTTTGAGTTGCATAAAAAAAAGAAGTAAAGGTGTAGTGTAATGTAAAGTGTAGGCTTTCTAATGGTATGTTATTTGTTTCGATATCATTTTTGTGACCGGAGTTATTTTTTTTTTTTAAGTAATTTTACGATTTCGTTGAAATTCTACTTATGCGGAAAGTTACGTTTTGTAAAATTGTACAAACCTGTCACAAATACTAATTTTTAAAGGACTTACCATCCCCTAAGATTTCAATAAAGAAAAAAAATTGAGCCTAGCTATAAAAACGAAAAAGTTATAGGGGTTTACAGGTACGACAGTGGCGATATATCAAAAAATCAAATAAAAAATCCTATAAAAAGATTTCTATGACCAGGATTTTTTTAAATGCCTGAATGGTTAGGAGGTGACCCCACCTACCCCCCATTTTCGTATGTTCAACGATCTGCCAAACACCCTGTATACAACGTGTAACAAAAAGGTGTGGTAAAAATGAAAAGATCCAAAGTGTATCCGATCTAGAATTTTATTACTCTTTAATGTTGTCACACTATGTAGTGTTTATTATTATGTATTTCATTGGGAAATAAAAAACTATTTTATTTCCTATTTTATTTAGAAGATCTAGAGACTGCAAGATGCAGAGTTACTAAGACATAATTATCAACTTTAATTTGTTATGCAATTTTAAATTAAATATTTCTGTTGGGACGTCACATCAAAATAAACAAGTCACAGCCCTAGTGGTTTAGTAACCTCTGTGTACTTACATTATGATCACTGCTGCTTGCTTTCGCGCCTGACGCGCATAACTTCACTAATATAAATATTTAACTTACAATTGTTTGACAAAATAAAGTTAACAATTATGTGTTACTAACAACACATAAAAGATCTAGATCGGATACTGATATCAGAAGTATCAATTAACGTAAGGGACATTTTGGCCAAAATGAGTTTTATATTTATTTCACAATTTTCCGCTCTATCGATTGGTATACTTAGAATTGCTCTATCGTTCATTTTCAGGCAATCTAGAACGATTTTCGCAAAAATATTTGATTATTATTCACTTACATTAAATTTCACCACTAAAATTATCCTTTATAGTAAATTAATGTATGTTTTTCGAAAGCTTCTAGCCGCTTACATTATTTTTCATCATTTATTTTTTATTTACACCTTAAATTTCAGTAACGTAAGAAGCATGTTAACATTTATTTTTAATGTAAGGGACATGCTATCTTTGAAACTACTAAGTTTTATGAAACTTAACAACAATGATAAGATAGAGAAGATAAAACTAAGAAACGTTGTCCTGTACGTCAATAAAATCGGATAAAACGCTAAAAAGTTACAGACATATATCGAAAAAAAAACGTTTTTTTGGCTCTCCTGTAAAATCGTAGTTTGTCCCTTACATTCATTAATACTTCCGGTATCGGGATACACTTTGGATCTTTTAGTTTTTACTATACCTTTCTGTTACACGGTGTATAGGCAGCAGCCTATACACCGTGTATCACCAGCAGGGTGATGATGATTCTAATGATGATGGTGATTTTTGTTCATTAACACCAATATTTCCTCTCTACCTTATAAATGAATGTCATTACCAGATTACGTTTTTTATTACCATCGGTCAATAATTTTTTTTCTTTATGCGGAAATTTTCCGATAAAATATCTATGAAAGTAGGTACTCTTAGTTTCATAGATATTTTATCGAACATGCTATATAACAAAATCGGTAAAGTACCCTGTACACTACAATAATGCAGAGTTAGTGAAAAATATTTCTCCCTGAGGCCCATGTTTCAAGACTAGCCACTAAATGCTTAATAGAGCCATTCTCAATTTTTTCGCATTAAACATGAATTTGGGTCGGCAAGCTGAGAACAGATGTGGGTTTGGCCTCTATTCAATGAGTAAAGAAGCTTAGTTCTTTGTATCTAACATTCGCGTTTATCCTATTGTTGTTGTGCCCACAGGTTGTTTAGGAAAAAGGTAAAAAAAAAAACTCGAAGAGGAGCTTGCTGGTACAATGGTTTGCACGTTTACATTGCGTACTTGCTACTTGATGCTATGCAGCGCTTGGCCACTCGGATTATTATCTTGTTTTACAACGGGGAATCAAAATGCGTGTAAGGCAATATGCGTGAAAGAAATCAGTCGTTATGCGTGTAACCCCATTGAGTTTCGATAAGGACGTCTTAGCGCACTTTTCTCGGAACGCTTTTCCTCATAATGGAACTGGCTATTTTATCTCTTGTTGGAACTTCAGGACACAACAATCAAACATTATCAGGCGGGCTTAAAACAAACGTGTAGAGTTCGCGTGAACGTATCAAAGCATTGTTAAAAATTTATGTGTTTAATTAATTTTTTTTGCGGTTCTAGTGCGTTGTACCTAATAACATTCCGTGAAATGCGGTTGAGCGAAGCGATGACTGGTTCTTGCGTAAGAAAGGAATAAAAGAAATGCTCTTTCTTTTCGGTCTTTTACGGTACAAAGGTCTCCCACCGAAGGCATAGTGACTCATACCAACTGTTTGTATCCAAATGCATTTGAATCTTAGACGTATTAAGGTTAAATGCCATTTTATGTTCTGTTATTTTTGTTTTATGTTGCATAAATGTTACAAGATAAAATTTTACTACAAAAAATCAACCAGGCTCGAACCCACGACCTTTGGATAACTGGTCCAATGCTCTGACCGCTGAGCTACCGGGGTTCGATTCCCACTCGAGCTTGCTGAGCCTGGTAGATTTTTTCGAGTTAAGTTTTATCTTGTAACTATAATAATATATAGCATAGTTAATGCAAAATTCAAAGACAAAAAAATGCATATAATTATGTGTTACTTATTAAATTTTCTGAGTACACTGTGATTGCAAGTGAGTGTCTAATTGGACCTAGTTTAGTTTAGCTACCTCAAATCAACTCAAACCACAGCATCATTGGCAGCCCACTTATGACAATTATTTAAAAAAATTGAGGAAAACATCATTGTAAATTTTTATCTAAACCTAAAATCAAATATCTTAAAACTAGCTATTTGTGGTTTGAGTCCTTTTAGCTAAACTGGGTCCATTTCATCCAGAGAATAGCATTGCTGATTACACTTAACTATAACTTTAACTTATTGGAAATACCGTAACGAAACCGCTTTGTAAAGCTTAACAGCAAATTATATAGTAAGTTATTGTTAGTGTAGCTAAAATTAAAGACGAACAATGATATAGAAAGTAACTCAATATTTAAATTAGTAAAAGAAGAAAAAAAATCGAAAATCTGATAGGTACTTGGTTGGTTAGCTCACCAAATCACAATCGTTTTAAATTATTAAATATTTTTTAAACCTGTTATGAAATCTATAGTTGACTTTTACTGTATATTTTTTTATAAAAAAGTCAATTCAATTTCTTTACTAAATAACACCATTTTAGAGCTAAAATGTGACTAAGTGATAAAAGGGTGAAGGGTGAAGGGTGGTTTAGTGTGATAAAAGGGTGTTGCAACGATTCTGATAATAAACGAGATATTTTGTCATGCTTAGTTATTGGGAAAACTAAGAAGACAGCACCTCCCTACATTGTTTACTTATTTCTGTGTGACTGATTTGTGTTACTACTTCACAGGTCAGCAACAACAAAGAACGCTTATAAAAAATTGTAAGTTAAGATTTGAAAAGCAAAAACGAATCTTTCACAAGCGCGCGATATGCTGGGTCTGAACAAGATCTCATTATGCTGGATCATGCTCCATCGACATTTCATAACTTTCACCGATAATGGTTCTTACGCAAGAACTTTTATTTTGATGGAAACGGTAGAGCGATGACCGTATTGATGCTTCTATATATACCTTAGTATGTGAAACGGCTCTCTCACAGTAAAATATAATAAAGATGGGAAAGTCTATCAGCACACGTTTTTTTTTGTGGGCCGGCAGGGTGAGGGTGACCTATGCTGCAATGGTTTCACGCTGTAGCAGTTGCCTTATTGTCTGGGCTCCAATTCCACTTAACATCAGTTAGTATGGAGTCATATGCCGTGCAAAGACTTTAAAAAAAACACATTAATTTATTGACATCAATACTGTTAAATTTTCATAATAATAATTCAGTTAAAACTAAACTACTCTGTCACTTCTAAACTGAATCTTTCACCATTTTGGATTTTGTGAGAATTCGGCCATATTCTTTGTCTCGTTCATAAATGTAACTTTTGAGCAAAGTTTCAGTTTTCAAGTTCAAGCTTTCAAGTTTTCAAGTTCCAAGGGTTCTTTGGTTAGGCGTCAATTGTTTTCTACTAATACTAAGTACTTACTTAAAAGGTGGTAAAGTTTGTAAGTTAGTTTGTTGGTTTATCGGGGAATATACATATTACTGGTATAACCGTATTTTTAAATGTCCCGACTTAAGCTTGAACTTTAGCTCGGATTCTGATTTGGATTCGCTTAATTAAACACTGTAAATGTCAATAATAATGAAATGTCAACCTTAAGAAGATCTCGATGGCGCAGTGACTGTCGCGCCCGGTCTGCGAATGCTAAAGCAAGAGGACGGTCATCGGATGGCTGACAAAAAAAAAATCATCTCGATATCCTCCGTGCTTTGGAAGGCACGTAAACTCGTTGATTTGGTTGCTTTAGCAATCGTTGACAACCAGCCTACCAATCCGCACTGGGCCCGCGTGGTGGTTTATGGCCCCTTCTGGCTCGTGCCCCAGCAGTGGGAACATAAAATGAGCTGATGATGATGATGGTGTGAACCTTATAGGTATACGAAATAACGGAAGACTCGATCTTACTCATGCTAATACTCTATACAGCTTAGCGCTTCTAAGCAGGCTTCTAGAAGAAGTAAAAAAATAATTGCGTAGTTTAGTTTGTTTAATTTACTTGCAATTAACCTTTATTATACTCAATCATATATTCTTAAAAACTATGCGACTGTCATATACTTAACTTCACATCTAACAGAACACATATTATGACAAACAAACAATTACCAAATATTTACTAGCAATCCACTTAAAGAAATAAATAAAAAAAATATTTTTAGACGGCTTATATAGACAAATATTCTATTAGGAAAATATATAGGTACAATTATTGTTATTTTTGAAGCCGGTGCTAGCCAACGAAGGTATGGAACCGGTGCCGGTCTGCGTTTGTAGTCAAAATTTCATGCATACATTGAATGTACTATGTTATAGTATGTCGTTAAATGTTTAAGTATGTTAAAGTTTACCTTAGCTGGCACCGACTCCAAAAACAACAATAATTGTACCTACATATTTTCCTAATAAAATGGTTGTCTATTTAAGCCGTCTAAAAATATATTTTTTATTTGTTTCTTTATGTGGATTGCTAGTAAATATTTGGTATTTGTTTGTTTGTCATAATATGTGTTCTGTTAGATGTAAGTTAGGTATATGGCAGTCGCATAGTTTTTAGGAATATAAGATTGAGTTAATAAAGGTTAATTGCAAGTAAATTGAACAAACTAAACGACGCAATTATTTTTTACTTTTTAGTGCAATTTTTTCAGTCTAATTTTTTGGAGTTGGTTTTTCATCAGTTACACTTCATCAAATGATACTTTCTGAATGCATATGCAAAGCTTGACTTATTGCTGAAAATACCAAAATCGCTAAAGGTACGCTTACAATATTTGAGGAGTTCCTTCAATTCCTTAAGGATTCCATTATCAGAACTGAACTAAATTAAAATGGGACCACACGGGAAGCACCAGCTTTCAAATAAAGAAAAAATCATCAAAATCGGTTCACCCATTCGAAAGTTATAAGGTAACAAATATTAAAAAAATACAGTCGAGTTGAGAACCTCCTTCTTTTTTTGAAGTTGATCGGTTAAAACTCAAATCAATTGTTTCGCATTTGTTTTAGTTTTGACATAAAAAATGCTAAAAATATGGTGTCTCTGCCTTATAAATTTTATTATTCTGACGTTTCGTTAATTCCGCTTTAGCTTGATTGAGATATTTATTATTATTTATTTTCACCATCATCATCTGAGATGATGATGATGAAAATAAATCAAAAGAGAGAGAATCAAGCAAAAGACGTCCACTGCTGGACAAAGGCCTTTCCCAAGGATCTCCACAACGCGCAACGACCGGTTTTGTGCTGCTCGCATCTTATTGCTTCCCTATTTCTTATTCTTATTATTTATTTTACATAATATTATTTTATTTGCATTTTTACTTGCTTCTTTCTTACGTACCTAATAGATAGTGTATTTTTGTCATTATTAATTTTATTTTGGATCTGGCTGTTACAAGACAGACGAAAATGGCGTAAAAAAGAGGAGGCTTACACTCATCAATAGGTAGAAGCAGGCTGATTAAATCGATACATAGACTAATAAAGATAGATAACAGCCTAGTGTAGTTTTATATGAAGATTCGATGTATACTTAGATTTTTAAATATATTTATTTTTATTAGCTTCGATATTAGCAGTGAAATTCCTAAATCGAACCCCAAGGCATTTAAAGATGAGTGTAAGAAAGGTTTTAGACACATAATAACTTATCTGAAACAAACCCACGGAGTATTGTTTGTTGAACTTTATATGGTATTTCAGGACAAAAGTTTTTTAGAAAGTTTTACAATTGTGTAGCTAGTAAATGAGTATAATCGATCGACTAACTTTGACAAACTATAAGTAGGATGTGCGACCTTTAGCCATGGTTACAGAAAAAGCAAGTTTGAAGGAATTGTTGTTAATATTTATATTTACTGCGTGCTTTTGTGATCGCACTTTATACATACTGCGTTGCTACACTTGGTAACTTACTCATATTAAAAAGAACCACTATTTCAGAATTTTTCATCATCATTATTATCAGTCTATAAACATTATTCTATTTTACATACGTACCTAGTAGGTACCTACGTATATATATGTTGTTTTTTTATGTAAAATTAAAACGCGATACTTAATATTTGGAAAAATATTTCATTTCATTGTGAAGTTCGACTTACCTATGCTCATACGATTCTTTTGTGTTTTGTTTTTCTTTATTACACAAGTGACAGGCTTTGTTTTGGTTATATAGGAAAATAATACTGTTCTATGTGGTGCTATACCTCCTAATGTGTGAAACTATTAATTTTTATTAAGTATGCATGTGCGTGTAGTTTTTGGTAATAAGCGAATGTTGGTCAAATTACCTACCCATTCCTCATTTAGTCGTTGACAATTTTTAATTTAATTCGTATAATATTTATTAATGTATGTATAGGTCTATTTGTTATATTTCTTTAACCTCTTCATAATAATTAAAAACGTCTGCGACGCTTTTCGTTTCGAATAATGTAAAAAGATATATCTAAATTTTCACTTAACACTCTGAGTCTAACATAGGTATACAATATAATAGCTTTTCATTAAACTAAGCTTTTTATTTAACTTTCTTTCATTTTCTTGTAGCTTACATTAGTGTTTAGGGTCTATTGTAATTACTAACAGCCTATGGAATTATTCTTAAATAAATACTTATTATTTTTATTGTTATTACTAGTGGACCCGGCGGACTTCGTACCGCTTTGACAGTTTCTATCAAGTGATTAAATTCTCTTTGGTTGCCATGACAACAAAACAAACAATAATCATTTTGTATTGGAAAATTAAATTGTCGTTTTTAGTATATTTATAGTGTGATTCCCATGGGAATATCGGGATAAACCTGTCCTAAGTGTTAATCCAGGTTAAAAACTGTCTGTATGCCGAATTTCATCCAAATCCATCCATCCTTGCAGCGTGAAGAAGGAACAAATATACAGACATACGCACAAACTTTCGCATTTATAATTAGTGTGATTTAAACTAATTTAACATTTCACAATTATCTTACAAACTAGCAGGTTGTAAATACTGCTAGCCATTAAGAGACGTAATAACACGGGTGATTCGTCTGTGAATGGCTTAAAACAGCTACGATTCCCTCGGAGCACCCCGGAGCTCCGCGGTCGGCTCTGCCTAGCAACCGTTCGCCTCGTGGCTGCTCATAAAATGAAGGGCAACGTTGGAAATACGTACGTTACTCGTACATTTACCTGATATGTTAAAAATTAACTAGGTCGCAGGAATAAAATATTATGTTTGTCCTCATCACAGTTGTTTATTTTGAAGCAAGGATTAGACAGTTACACTGTTTAAATACAATTAGTCTAGTACCTGTAGGGAGTTAATGGTAGGTAGAATGCCACCTTCGCCACTGCAGACTCTGTGTGTACTTGCAATTTTTCTGACAAATTTTGGGATAAATATTCACTTTAAGACTCACTGACACCAATTCTACGATTTTTGAAATTTTTGTCTAACTCAAGAACGACTTGACCGATCTTGATGAAAATTTGTATGTAGTAAGAACATGCGATTGTTATGATAGGCTATAAAAAAAGAAATAAAAAAGAAAAAGTTATCCCATATTTGTATGTATGAACATGAGGTTGTGCAAATGATAGGCTATAAAAAAAGAAATAAAAGTTTACCCTTAAAATTTGTATGTAGTAAGAACATGAGATTGTGCAAATGATAGGCTATTAAGATATTGGTAAACCTTTCGGTACCTAATCATATTTTTTTAATTGCGTAAGTAGAATAGTCATTTGTTTCATTCCATACGTTCGTTTAAATGGCCGATTTGTGAAAAATATGGTCAAAACTCGCCCATGCGCGATCTATACTAAGTACTATATAAATCTGTAGGCTCTGTCTGTACATGCAATTTTTCTGACAATCTATCTATCTATCTATATCTATATCTATCTATGCTACTACCTATATAAATCTGTAGACTCTGTCTGTACATGCATTTTTTCTGACAAATTTTGGGATAAATATTCATTTTACGAAACACTGACACCAATTCTACGATTTTTGAAATATTTGTCTGTCAGTCTATCTGTCTGTTTGTCTGTATGTCCTCTTATAACTTGATAAAAATTTGTATGTAGTAAGAACATGCGATTGTGCAAATGATAGGCTATATATAACTAACTAGAATGGCGCAACGACCCAAAGTGAGTCTTGGCCTCCGATAATAAGAGTCGCCATGGGTCTGTCCTGCGCCACCGGGATAGGCTAATATATGATGTTGGTAAATCTAATAATTATTTTGATTAGCATTCTCATCCATTACATTCGCACAGCGAAACGGGCGGGTGACGGCTAGTTTATATCTAAAAATACAAAATTTTGATACTATATTACTTGGGCGTATATTATTATGTAATTGTCTAATTATATAAGTATATCATACAAAGCTTAAATTAAAAAAAAAAATGTAAAAATTACACTTTTAAAGCCTATTGTCACTCACTATACACGTGCAGCCTGTGGATGTATTATACCCAAGCAGCGCACGTGGCCCTGCGCACTTAATATAACAATGCATTCAGGGGGCTGATAGCGCTGCCCCGACATTGTAGTGCATCAGGGATGCTAGCAGCAGCTGAAGTTGATAGCCTCTCAGCTATCATTAGAAAGCGCATCGCGTCGCTGATGCATCGGATGCGGGGCAGCGCCAACAGCATCCTGAGGACAGTCGCGACGAGACTGGACGTTGATAGTACCATTTTGCGGCACTGGACCTGCGTCCACCTCGTCAAAGACACAAAAATTAATTATAATAACTTTATAAAATAAATAATGTGCACTAACATAGGCTAAGTTAAAGAATGTTACTAACACTATGGACCCAGGTCTGAAATAAATTATTTTTATTTTATTTTTATTTTTTTAAATAACTATTTATATTTATTTATATATGACACAGAACAGAAATTAAACTAAACATTACATCATAAAATTGTACTGCCACATACCAAAGAGTACTTAAGTACATTTGATTATAAGAAGGTACCACACCTAAGAAGAACCAACAACACCCGCCCTTAATTAAGGTACTAAGAGCCATTTATGGGAAAGTTAAGGCCATACCTACTACTTAGACACTACAAATGAGCTGTAAGTCCTATTAGCGGTATCGATGTAGTTCACAATAAAGTATTTTGAAAGATCTTTTTTCTGATGAAATGGTACTTTGTCCTTGCATGGTGGACTGGGTTTTCTGCAATCTTAATTGCACTTTGGCTATCGCAGTAAACAACTGCGCAGTATCCAGTTTACCACCTACATCACTTAAAAAACGACGAAGCAACTCTGCCTCCCTGGATGCGGAGCTCACCGACATATATTAAGCTTCCGTCGAGGAGAGCGCCGTATGTTGTTTTCTACTCTCCCAAGAAATAGGACCGCCGGTTAAGGAAAAACAGAAACCAATGTAAGAACGCCGGTTAATTTCATCAGCTCAATCGGCATTAGCATCCCCTGTAGGTAACTTCCAGTCCTCCTGTAGGTTATGCAGACGTCTATAGTTCCTTTAAAATACTGCAGAACTCTCTTTGCAGCTACCCAGTGTGTCTGGTCATACTTGGTATTAAATTGACTGAGATAGCTTGTAGCGTAAGCTATATCAGGCCGAGTATTCACTGCAAGGAACATGAGACAGCCAATAAAACTTTGAAAGGGATAATCTGAATACTCATCATCTTTGCACGGGTTTAATTTGTTGAACGATAGTGGACTCTTGATAGGTTTGCAATCTTGCATATTGAATTTATTTAGTAGATTTTCTACGTACGTACTTTGGCGCAGTTGTAGATGATCGGGATATTTTTTAACATTTAAGCCAAGACAATATTCAAGCAAACCTAAATCTTTGAGAAAAACATTTTTCCAGATCCTTTTTGACAGTGCATTAGTCAAATTTAAAGTTAATATTTAAACTATAAACTTATAAAAGTAACGTTTTTTATCTACTATGGATTTAGGATGTCTTTTGACTGTGGAGAAAATAAACGCAAAAAAGTAAAGCTTTAAAAAAACGAGCGAGCCTTACAGTAGTCGCGTATGATGTGTAATATTTGACATCTCACCTTAGTAATAAGCAATTTTAACATTATATTCTGAAAAATATAGGTCAGCTATTACATCGTTTTATAACTATAAAATAAATGCAGTAAATACTCATTAGAAGACATATGACATATCAAAATGACCTTTGATAGTCAAATGACTCAATATGTCACTTAGTCATGTTCATAATATCGATTTTAAACTTACAAAATGGCGCGCGCTTGCGCGCTGCCTCGACTTCCTGTCACACTGTTACACCTACTTCCGTCACATTTCACGAAATCACTCCCACAAATTGTTATATAGAAGGCGAGCGGAAAGATGTTACACATCAAAAATAAAAAAGTATTTATTCGGAGCATCTATGACATTTTAACATACTAGACATTAATGAAGTAACGAGTTTACAAAAAAAAAATATCGTTACCAAATCATTCAATAACGTACCTACATATATGAGCAATTCAAAAATATATTTTAAATTTACATTTCATTTACTTGTCATAACCATTAGTTAACTTAATCATAATAATAATAATTATAATAAGTGATAATACCAAAGAGAGTACTGATATAAGCCCAAGGAACTATATGGCGCAATAGTGTAGCTTTTTCTTGATCGGCTTGCGATCTTGCAAGTTAAGCAACTTTCGCAGGCCTATCCAGTGGATGGGTGACCAAAGTAATCTTGATTCTAGAGTACTTCGAAAAACATGTTCAACTGTTGGTCCCGATTGTTGTAAGATGACAGTCATTCATCCATTTGTAACTGGTAGCAAGTTCAACTTTAATAATATTGGAACATTAAATAAAGCAAGTAAATTTTGCAGTAAAACCAACAGTCTCATGTAACTTTTACACGAATCTCGCAAGAGAGCGGCGTCTAATCAATATGCTAATTGGAAACATCGAAATAAACAATTACGATCACTGGCAGACAGCCGAAAGCTCGAAGGTCACCTTTCTGCTTGAATCAACAATGATAACTTAATACCAATTTACTTTTTGCATTATGGTGTTACAAATCGGAATTATAAGGCGCTGGTACTAAAATGAATTAGATAGATAGATAAATAGATAATAATATTTTTATTGCAACACTATAAAACATAATCATGAACAAAAAAAATGAATAATTTACAAAGTTACAATTTGGCGGTCTTATCGCTTTTAAGCGATTTCTTCCAGACAACCAGTGAATTATACCTAACTCAATAAATAACAAAACTCAAAAGTAGCAAAAAACACACTGACGTTTTCTGTCGAAACAAAACGCTTTCAGCCGTTCTAAAACTATAAACAAAAGAGTCAATAAAAACTTGTTGCCAATAGAATGGTGTTCCCCGTGTTAAAATCTTAATGACGTTTGAACGATTTAATAAGCTTGTGGTTGATAATTAAAGTAAATATTCTTGTTTTTTTTTGTATTTCAGAATTTTTGCTAACTGGCAACTCTCGTCCCGATACCCGAAAGTTCGATTCACGAGGTCGGACAAAGTTGTTACGGATTTTTCAGGTCTATGCACACTGGGGTGCGTGTTGGATGGCCTCCTCGTGTGCCTGACTCTTATTTGCCGCGTTCCAATGATGATTGGGCGCGGACGATAAAGTTGCGCCTGGCGCTCCCTGGGCAACGTAGGGTTGACATGTCTCGCGGGAGGTGGGAATGAGCATGCAAACTCGACGGCCAACATCCAGCGCACAGGCGGGAGCCCCTTCTGGGCCTCGCACCTCCCATTGGCTTAGCCCCTTCTGGTGCAGCACCCATAGGCTTGCCCCCTTCTGGCGCAGCGAAGGGAGTAGTGTCGGTGCCCCTTCTGGGCACCCTTTAGGCGATTCAATCGCAAGGGGTCTCTTGACCAGGGCGTCACCCTAACTCGTCTTTGTTTCCCCCCCTTAGCCTAGATGGGTGGAAAACAATGAGGCTATGTCTTCATGGTGCAGCGGCAAAATCGTACCGGCTGTAGGTGGGTTTCGCTGCTGCTAAGTGGAGACGAGTAGGGAGTATGACGAGGCCTGGTCGGAGCGTCACGGTGGTGGCCAGGTGGCTGTCTGGGCACCCCTCAGGCGCTGGACGCGCGAGGAGTTTGGAGCTCCAGCTTCGGGATGGCGAAGTGGCGTTACACCTTTTCTGGTGGGGCTGTTGGCAAGCCTTCTCAGGCGCTTTTATGCGCATGGCGGTTGTGGGGCCTCGCGAACGTTTTGTTTTTCAAAATGCTCGCGATGGTCGTTGCAGAACCGGGTAAGTACCCGGTTTATAGGCGGGAGCCCCTTCTGGGCCCTGCACCTCCCGTACGCGGCCCTTCTGGCCGGCGGCTTGCCCCTTTCGGGCAGCGGGAGCTTGGACGGGGCCCCTTCTGGGTGTTGTAGCGCGGGGGGATGGGGTTGCTGGTGCCCTCCTGGGCACCCTTCACGCGCCTTTGTGCGCAAGGTGGTGTGCGTGGCTTATGCCGGGCGTTGCGTAGGCTAGGTTTCAAGTCCGCGATGGTCGATGCAGCAGGACCCTAACCTCTTTCTGTGAGGGAAGGGAGGCGGGTCTTGTTGCGGAACTGGGTGAATACCTGGTTTATAAGCGGGAGCCCCTTCGGGGCCTTGCACCTCTCGTACGCGGCCCTTCTGGCCGACGGCTTGCCCACTTTTGGGCAGCGGGAGTTTTGACGGCGCCTCTTCTGGTGTTGTTATACGGGGGGGAATAGGGAAGGTCGGCGCCCCTTCTGGGCGCCCTTCAAGCGCTTCTATGCGCAAGGTGTTTTCAACTCGGGCTTCACGCCAACCTTTGTTGCGATGTCGCCTGTTCTGTTCTGGCTTGCACAACGATCCCGGTCTCGGCGTAGCCGGGTACGTGTCTGTCCAGGCGGACAGGCAGCCCACTCGGGCGACAAGAAGGAAAACTTGTTACAACCCCGCAGACACCTCCCGCCCTCTGTGGTGTATATAGGGCGCCCTCGGCGTGTGGACGGCGCGTGGGTGAAATTTTGGTCCGGGGAAGGGCAGCCCCTAAAGTGCCATCGTTTGGAGGGGGATGACAACCCGCAAATTGTCAAATCTATCATGACAAGTAGAATTAAAGAGCAACTACCCCAGGAGGGTACCCGCCGGGAGGCAGGAGAATCCCTCCCTGAGATTTCGGTCTCAGGCTGCCCCACCGTTTCTGGGGGGGGCAAAGTTCTACGTGGCGTGATTGCGCATGTGGGCGCAAGAGGTGAGGAAGAAAGGTGCGAACCTGTTGAGAGCAGGCCGCTGCCGGGGTCCGGGCCGGCAGGTGGTTCTTCGCCAACTGCTGCGCGATCGCGCAGCTCTTCCGCAGCGAGAGAGGAAAGTGTGGCGGTTCTGCCCGCTACACTTAGTGATGGCAAAAAAGACGTCGAGTCCGACTCGTCGGCGGTCTCAATGAGATCGGCCGTGGACTCCGGCTTTAAACTTAGACCGAACAAAAAGGGGAGTCGTGCCAGCTCACCGGCATTGTCGGTTCGCAGCGGCAGGAGCGAATCCCGCTCCTCCCCTTACCCCATGCGAGAACGAAAGGACCGGTACCAGTGCAGCGAAATGTCAGACGACAGTTGCATGAGCACTGACACCCTCACCTCTTTAGGGGTAAAGAGGAAGCGTCCCCCCAAAACATCTAAGGGGGACAAGAGCAAGGAGTCCAATTCGGACTCGTCGGAGAACGGGCCGACGAAAAAGACGGTTCCGTGTGGACGTGGGAGACGCCCCACCACTGGGGAGTATGTCGGCCTTGCCCAGGCCAAGCGCGAGCTCAACGCTGCAAAGCGTGAGGAGCAGCAGATTGCGTTCGACCGGGAGATGGCTGACATGGAGCGCCGCGCCTTCGAGACTCGAGTGTCCTATTACGCCAGTCGGATGGAAGACGAGGCTCTACCCACAGATCCGGACCTGAAGACTGCCCTCGACATCGAGGAGGTGGTGAAGGCGGACTGTGCGGTCATAGTGGAGGTTGCGAAGAAGTCATCGCACCTTCAGGGCCGCTTCCAGAAGGCGCTAAAAAAATCAGCCCAATCCATCCTGGACAGTTTCCGCGAAGTGTCCTCCAAATCCATCTCGGAGGACACTCGAATTCTAAAGGGGGAAAACGTGAGGCTGCAGCGGCAGCTGGCAGACCTCACTAAGAGCGTGGCAGTTTTGTCTGCCGAGGTTAGGGACCTCAAGAGCGGGAGGAAGTCCGGATCTCTTCCCCCTACGCTCTCCGAGGTTCCCTTGTCCATGGAGTCCATGGAGATGGACTGCCCTCCTCCAAGGCCCCTCTCCCCAATTGTCACCGTGCGGGAGACGGCTGGCCGCGGCAAGACGAAGGCTGTGGTTGATGAGTCGGATGCTCTTCAAGCCTTTGAAGCAAAGCTGGCCCGAACTTTCGGGGTTATGCTAAATGCTCGCCTGGAGGGTCTTGAAGATCGCCTGCTGCCGGCCAAGAGCCTGCGACCGCCGCTCGCGGCGGACCGCAAAGCCGCAGCAGCTCTGACGCCCCCTGCTCCTAAAGGGCAAACCAAGCCAGCCACGGGCAAGGCGGCGGGCAAAAAGCCCGATTCCCCGCCGAAGAGGGCCAAGAAGGTTGAACCTCCAGCGGTGGTCCCGTCGACCTCCCGGGGTGCAGCTGCAAAAGCGCCTCTCCCGGTCGAGGTCTCGATTGGGGCAGGCTCGGAGTGGTTGACGCAGGAGACGCGCAAAAAGCGCCGCAAGAGGAAGAGGAAGGGCAAAACATCCGCCCTTCCGGAGCAGGCCCTGCCCCGTCAGACATATTCAGAAGTGGCCAAGCAGCAGAGAGCGCCTCGGCGGAAGCCCAATAAGGCTACGTCCGCTGCTCCTGCTAGAAAGACTCGCACAACCGGCCAAAAGGCCAAGCTTGCTGTGCCAAGATCGGCAGCTGTGTTGGTCACCCTCACTCCCGAAGCGATTGAGAAGGGGGTCTCATATGCCGACGCGCTGATCCGGGCCCGAGACCTGGTCGACATCGACGGGATGGATATCCCCAACCGTCGGTGCCGCAACACCGTCGCTGGGTCCAAAATAATTGAAATTTCTGGCGCTGAATCCGGTAAGAAGGCGGATCGCTTGGCCGAAAAAATGAGGGAGGCTCTTGCGGATATAGCCACAGTCGTCCGGCCCACGAAGACCACAGAAATCAGGGTGGGCGGGCTAGACGAGTCCGTGACGGAGACGCACCTCGCCGCAACTATCGCGGCTAAGGGCGGATGTGGCGTCACAGACGTGAAGGTGCGTCCCATCCGGGACGGCCCCGGTGGTTTGGGTACGACGGTTGTGTCATGCCCGGTGGCCGCAGCCAAGAAGGTTGTTAACGCTGGTCGCCTATTGATATGCTTCAGCGCGGCCAGTGTCCAGGCGTTGGAAGCCCGTTCTGCCCGGTGCTTCCGGTGCATGCAGATGGGGCACGCCAGAGCAAGCTGCCCTTCAAAAACCGACCGGAGCAACCTCTGCTACCGGTGCGGTAAGGAGGGGCACAGGGGCTACGATTGTAGCGCAAAGCCCCACTGTGCCGTGTGTGCTACTGCCAAACGACCGGCAGGCCACGTTATGGGGGGGCGTAGTTGTAAGCCTCCCCTGGCCAAGGGCAAGTTGCCGGCGCGTCCAGCTCGTCAGGCCGCCCCCGCCACACAGACGGCGCCCCAAACGGGGCCCATGGAGGTTGAATTGGTGGCCGAGCAATGTTAAGACGGCCCCATATCAACTTTCTCCAGGTGAACCTGAACCACTCTGCCAGGGCTCAGGATCTGCTACACCAGAGCCTGGCGGAATGGTCAGTGGACGTGGCGGCGGTGTCGGAGCCGTACTTTATCCCCAACCAGCCCAACTGGGTCGGGGACACAAGCGACTTTGCCGCCGTGATGGTGCGTGCGACCCCAGGTTATACACCCCCCTCAATGTATGAGCGGGGTGCTGGGTACGCGGCGGTTGTTTGGGAGGATATGGTTATTTTTTCGACCTATTTCTCCCCAAACAGACCGCTCGCCGACTTCAAGTCTTTTCTAGGCGTCGTCGGCGTAGCCATCAGGAGGGCGGCCCCGCGTCAGGTTCTCGTTCTTGGAGACCTGAACGCCAAGTCGGTCGTCTGGGGTTGTCCAGCGACTGACCAAAGGGGCCAGGCTGTGGAGCAATGGGCAGCCGCCGCTGGTCTGTCGCTCCTCAACAGGGGCGCAGTCCACACGTGCGTGCGGCACAATGGAGGCTCGGTGGTGGACGTGTCGTTTGCCACCCCGGCCTTCGCGCGCACGATTAGTGACTGGAGGGTGGTGCAGGACGTGGAGACTCTCTCGGACCATCGATATATCCGATTCGAGAGCTCCACCCTGCACCATAGGCCCCCACAGCCCATAAGCTGTGACCGGCCTCCCCGCTGGGCACTTAGCAGGCTCAAGCCGGAGCTGGCGAACGAGACGGCGATCTTCGAAGACTGGTTCTCGCGTCCGATGTCCGGTCCGGACGTCGACGAATCAGCTCGCCGTCTCCGCGGCGCTTTAACGGAGGTGTGCGAGGCTTCTATGCCTCGGGCGCAGCCTCCGCGGGACCGCCGTGAAGTTCACTGGTGGTCCCAGGACATTGCAGTCATGAGAAATGACTGCAGTGTCCAAAGGCGGGCCTACACTAGGGCCCGTCGGCGCCACGTCAGGGACACTCAGGAGGAGGACCGCCTGTACGAGCTGTACAGGCAGTCGAAAAAGACCCTGCAAACTGCGATTGCCTCCTCAAAGGAGCTATCTAGAGAAGAGCAGTTGCAGGGTCTGGATCGGGATCCGTGGGGGCGGCCGTATAAGCTGGCGCGCAAGCAGCTGAAAGTGCGTGGCACGCCCATCACGGAGACGATGGATCCCGATCTCCTGGTGTCGGTCATCGGGGGACTGTTTCCCCCAGCCGAGGAGGATTTTGTTCCCCCTCGGATGGCCCCGCCAGCTGCGGACGTGGAGGGAGAGAGAGATCCCCCTCCTCTTATTGATGATGAGGAGTGGAAAGACGCCATCGCCCGTCTTAAAGGGCGTATGACGGCACCGGGACCTGACGGCGTCCCGAAGCGGGTGCTGGACCTGGCCCTAAAGCATCTAGGGGCCAGGGCCAGGGAGCTGTGCGACGCTAGTTTGAAGTTCGCACAGTTTCCAAAGGTCTGGAAGGAGGGAGCGCTATGCCTGCTTCGCAAGGAGGGGCGTCCGGCGGACGACCCCTCGGCATATCGCCCCATTGTGCTGCTGGACGAAATCGGGAAGGTGTTTGAAAAAATCATCGCCTCCCGAATAGTCCAGCAGCTGGGAGGGGTAACGGGCCCCGATCTCTCTGAGGTCCAATACGGCTTCCGGACGGGACGGTCGACGATCGACGCCCTGTCCGATCTCCGGACACTCGTTGACGGGTCCATCGAGAGGCGGGAGATGGTGTTGGCGGTGTCGCTGGACATCCGCAATGCCTTCAATAGTCTCCCCTTCGGCGTCATCATGGAGGCGCTTCGTTTTCATCAAATGCCTCCATATCTGCGCCGAATAGTGGGAGATTATTTGAGGGACCGGGACGTAGCATACGTGGGACGTGGCGGCGAGCTTGGCCGTCACAGGGTGTCCCGCGGCGTTCCACAGGGGTCGGTCCTCGGGCCCCTGTTGTGGAACGTCGGATACGACTACGTCCTTCGATGTGGCCTTCCCTCGATGGTGCGGTTGCTCTGCTACGCAGACGACACGCTCGTCACCGTCCGGGGGATGCGACTGGAGGATGTCCAGCGCTTGGCGTCCGTTTTCGTCAGCCATATCGTGCGGCGGATACGGACGTTGGGCTTGGGGGTGGCCCTCCACAAGACCGAGGCCATGGTGTTCCATGGGCCTCGGAGACGGCCGTCGGCTGGTGCGTCGGTCGTTGTGGAGGGCGAGAGGGTCAGTCTGAAGCCCCAGATGAAGTATCTGGGGCTAGTGATCGACGGGCGGTGGGGCTTCGGGGGACATTTTAAGCTCCTCGAGCCCCGGCTGCTGGGAGCAGCAGATGCCCTCGGGCGTCTCTTGCCCAATGTGGGGGGCCCGAGCGTGGCGTGCCGCCGACTTTACGGCGGCATCGTGCGCTCCATGGCGCTGTATGGGGCGCCGGTGTGGGCTGATTGCTTGAGCCCACACGCCATCGCCTCTCTCCAGCGGGCCCAGCGCGCAATGGCGCTGCGGGCGATCCGGGGCTACCGAACGGTGTCCCGGAAAGTGGCGTGTGCTCTCGCGGGGACACCCCCGTGGGAGCTAATGGCAGAGGTGCTCGCTGCAGCATACCGGCAGCGAGCAGAGGAGAGGGCCAGTGGCAATCGCCTGGCCCCTCCAGAGAGGCGTGCTGCTCTTGAAGGAGCTCGTGAGGAGATGTTCCGCCTATGGTCTGAGGGCCTGGGCGAAGGGGCCTCGGCTACGCAAACGCGTAGTCTGGAGGCCTTACGTCCCGTCCTCCAAGCATGGGCGGAGCGGCGCCATGGGTCGCTCACATACCATCTGGTGCAAATACTGTCCGGACATGGTTCGTTTGGACGCTATTTGCACCGGATTGGAAGAGAGCCGACCCCACAGTGCCACCATTGTGGAGCAGCGGAGGACACGGCGCAACACACCTTGATGGTGTGCTCTGCGTTCGATGTCCAGCGCTCCGCATTGGTCACTGTGATTGGCGCGGACCTCTCCCTGCCGACCGTGGTTCTGTTCATGCTCGGTAGCGAGGGGTCCTGGGAGGCGGTCAACTCCTTCTGCGTCGACGTCATGACGCTGAAGGAGGAGGCGGAACGGGCCAGGGAGGATGACCCCCTGGCAGATCCGTGCCGCCGCAGACGCCTCCTGCGGAGATGGCGGCAGTACCAACGCCTTCTCCAACCAGTGGGAAACCAGCGCAGTCCAAGCCCTAGGGGGGGCTTCGACCGTGCATTACACAGGTCCCCACTGAGGGCCGACGCCCCGTATGTCCCGGCGCGTCGGCGACCCGTCTCACCAAATGACGGGTCAAGCGTGTCCGCCCATCGTTTTCGAGGGCGGTCACCCGCCCCAATCAGGGGCGGAAGAGGGGCTCGCCCATCTACAGGGCGAGCAGTCACCGACGGGGTTGTGGAAGTGTCCGAAAGGGTTCCCATGACCTCGTCAGGCTCTACCATGCCGGCGTTCGATGCGTCCTCCTCAGATGAGGACGACGCGATGATCGCCGGTCTGCTGGTTCCAAGGTGACGAGAGGACATCGGAGTGGTTTTTACCGAGTCGGCTTCGACTCGCTTTCTCTAGGGCTTCGGCCCTGGAACAGAGTCTAGGCCATCCTCGGACAGCCAGCGGGACCCCTCTTGCCTGCTGATGCGTCTGTTAGCAGATTTTACACTCCGCATCAAAAAAAAAAAAAAAAAAAGGTCTATGCACACTAATCTGACGTTTTGCAAGCGTTTTGATTAAGTTAATTACCAACAATTGTAGCGATGGCGAGGCGATGGCGAGGATCTCGATGGCGCAGTGGTTAACGCACCCGGTCTGCGAGTGCTGAGGTTAAACAATTTTCTCAAAGGCCGGTCATCGGATGGGTGACCAAAAATTTTGCATCTCGTGCTCCTCCGTGCTTTGGAAGGCACTTAAAGCTATTGGTCCCGGCTGCATTAGCAGTCGTTAACAACCACCATACCGCACTGGGCCTGCGTGGTGGTTTATTGCCCGTTCGCCCTATCTATACATAGGGAAGGCTCGTGCCCCAGCAGTAGGGACATGCAATGAGCTGATGATGATATAGTTATGACTTGATTGCAATGACAGCTGTACCATTATCAGTGGGATAACCACTTGACTCTATCCAAAATCGGGCAGTTCATATTGACGATCCAAAACTCATAGCCGATTTAGAGTAACTCCGTCTTTTACACATTGTTTTACAGATTGTATACATACCACCAATTATAAATAATTAAACCGAACACGTTTAACCTTTTTTATTACCATTTGTTTCCGTGTCAGAAAACTCAACTCCTTTAATTTAAATTTTAATGCCAATGTGGCTCGCCGTGTCGCCGGCTCATATAAGTATGCCAATTGAAATAAAAACACAAAGTTCGAATTCGTACATTCTGGCATTTAATTTTTCTGGCACTTACTATACAAACGAAATTTTATTAAATGGGCTACAGACTGGTATCAACAACATTGTGTGATCTGTTTGCCGACAGATATGTGTAGAGAATTAATAATGAAGAAATAGTATCTATTATTTGGTAATATTTATTTTTAATTTTAACACTATGTTCGTAATCTTTTAAAAATGGTTGTTATTTTTTGTTGTAGTAATTATAGCGAGACGACCTTGATAGGTTCATGAAGGAATAGCATGATGTTGCAGGGAACCGGAAGGTGTGGAAAAAGTGTGGGGAGGCGTTTGCCCAGGAGTGGGACAGCTATGGCTGATATAATAATAATAATAATGTATATTCATATTATTGTCATAGTTTTATGAATAGCATAGCGTTTAGTTGTCCCACTACTATATTGTGTTATTAGCAGCCGCTCACGGTTTCACCCGCGTGGTTCCCGTTTCCGTGGGAATATCGGGATAACAACTATTCTATGTGTTAATCCAGGTTATAAACTATCTGTTTGCCGTATTTCATCCAAATCCATTCAGTAGTTTTTACGTGAAAGAGTAACAAACATCCATCCATACTTACAAACTTTCGCGTTTATAATATTAGTAGGATTGTTCAATAAATAAATAAATAAATGTTGTCTGCATTCAACCTCCTATAATTTAAACTACACTAACCACTTACATTATACGCCGAAATGAGTCTTATTTAAATGTCAATAGCTTCGTTATCAACATCTGTCGTAAATATTCGCAACTGATTCGTAAGTCATCTTTAAACTGAAAGAAGATACTTTCGAATTGGGTCAAATTAACTTTCATCGAAAAAAGATATCCATTAATTTAATTATATAGTTCATTAATGAAAAATAGTGGTAATAAGGACAAATAATGATTATTCTTCTTTTTCATTTCTTATTTACTTTACTTACTTACTTTAGTAAGGTTTGTTTTTAAATTTCCTGTTCTGTAGTTGTTTTCGTATATTTTAATGCATATTTTTCATTAAGACTAGATTTGTTTATTTATTGTTACAGGTGTGTGTGTAAATTTTACAATATTTAACCACATGCCATGCACAATCTTAAAGCTCCAAGTTAAAAGCGAAAGACTCAAAAAGGCTAACTAATAGTGAAACAATAAGCGTAATTTAATAGCTTTGCGAATAAGATTAAATAAAATTAATGAGATTATTCATTTGTCTTTTGCTATATTTGCAATAAAGATTATTATTATTTAAAAGATGTAATAAATTCCGAAAACGTTATTTTTTAAATTAATAACAATCTAGTTTTTTGTTTTTTATTGTATGATTCGATTCGATCCTGATGGGCATGTGTTATAAGTTATAACTCACACGTTGCTGAAATGTACGTCTCTATGC
This sequence comes from Eudonia lacustrata, assembly GCA_947562085.1. Taxonomy (NCBI): domain Eukaryota; kingdom Metazoa; phylum Arthropoda; class Insecta; order Lepidoptera; family Crambidae; genus Eudonia; species Eudonia lacustrata. The sequence continues at coordinate 10,999,470 of OX387318.1, read as the reverse complement.
CTTGTCAGTTCACTAGATCTCGTATACTTACTTCAAACGATAACATAACAACGCCGGGGAAACTGCTACTTGGCGACAAAAATCACAGCTTTATCTTTTTTTATATAAAATTGCAATTAGAACAAAAGGTATAAACCCGTTTATAAGACAATTTGAAATCAAATTAAAAGTAAATTGTACCTGGAGCGATTTAAAGTTTGTTTTCGTTTAGTTTAGGTACGGCGCTTCTGTTAAACGCTACCGCTCGTGCCACACGCCAATCGTGTTACTTACAACATAATTGTGTGTACCTTTTTTTCTCACCAGAAAGTCGGATGAGTCAATTCCCAGATAATTGTAGGCAAAACCATTCTTAATGTAACTGCACGGTCGTTATTGCGTTAGTAAGAATCATTTGTACATGTTTGTTACAGTGAACATTAGTGTATGGTGCTAATGCGGTATCTATATATTTCAACACTGGTGTAAAAAGCCTTCTGATGGGAGGTTGTTTTTTTATTTGACACCAAGTATAAGCGCTTGGCCTTCTTCTCACCTGTCCGTAAGTGACGATAAGGCCGATTTTTATGTAAGACGTGGCAAATAGTCTACGTGTCTACTGTTGGAATGTATTCACCGACACCCATGGACACCTGCAACACCTGAATCGCTAATGTGTTGCCAGCCTTTAGAAGCGCATTTCTCACGGAATCCTCATTTACCTACTAAGGAACTGGCTTATCTTATTATTTTCGCTGTCGAAACGCAACAATGCTACTAAGATTTACGTTAAAGCGACAGTCATAGATGCTAGCTAGACACCCTTCTTTACACTGCTTTGAATTTTTCTTGCACCTTCAGCTAACCTATAGGGTTATGCGAGAAGCGCCAGACGGCCTTGCGTAAGTAAACCAACACGCCCAAGGGACCATCTGCGTCAGGTCGTAACGCCAGATCAGGACGCGCCGAAGCTAGAGAGAGACAGGCGGACTAAGCACAACACTATTAGTTAGGTACTATTAGGTAGGTAGGTATTTCATCTGCAAAGATGAATCTGCATAGCCATCGGTTGCAATAACCGTTGGATAGATGGCGCACTGTGCCGCTATTAGCAATCAAAAAAATAAATAAAAAAACAGTGACAAAATTCAGCGCTTACGTCAGCCTTCCCGGTAGCATAGCGGTCAGTGCAGCCGCGCCCGGATTGCGGAAGACCCAGGTTCGATTCCTGGCTGGGTCGGGTAGGCGTTTAATTTTTTCACTGTATTTTATAAATATTAGGTACTATTATAATATGAATATACAAATAACCTTTATTAATACGTTTAAGCGTTATATTACACCACTGTTAGTTGCACACCAACCCCTTTATTCATAAAAAATATTTAAGCATTTTTTAGTTAAATATTTCTTTGTCAACGTCACACAAACGTCATTTTGTATTTGAGAAAAAGAGACAAAACAATGATCAACTAAATAATGCTTAAGGAGACGCACCGCAAAACAATTAATCTAATCGCTCGCTAAAACGCTCCGTGCGTTTGCGCCCCGTACCATAAGAAAAACTGTTTTTTTTTCCTTCCAATTAAAACTACAAATCATTTTAAAAAAATGAACTAGCATATTGAAGTGTGTGTTAAGACTAATCTACTAAGAAAATTTAGATGCTTAAATCGGTCTCATTTGCCTGTAAAATGCAAATCTAATGTTTTAATAGAGGTTACTTTGATATTTTTTCTCTGTTACAAAACTTAACGAATCGTGTTTCTGCAACTAGCAAAATGAAGTCAATTAAATGTAAAATCATGTCATCAAATATCACTTCCATATGTTTTGCAATTGTTGGGGAAAATCAAGATCCCCGCCACTTAAATTTCCAATGCCTCGCCTTAAATAGTTTTTATGAATAAGGGGGCAAGTCTTCAAGATTTAAACTTTTGCCTTTTGTTTTATTGGTTAAAATTAGTAGGTACGTAGTAAGTCGCCTTGTGACCACGGACCCTGCAAAGAGCTCAAAATGTCATGACAAAATAAATAAGTAAATTACATACCTAAACGCAAGTAGATCTGTATGAAAAGTTCCGTTTCGAGTGTTTAAAAAAAAACTGTGTGTACCTTTTAAAGCTCACGAAAATTAAATTCATTCATTCAATTGTTGTCTTCACCCAGATGCACTTACCTTGTTATTTCTGCACCACCCTATGGTTGACTGGTAGAGAATGCCTCAGGCATTAAGTCCGCCATGTAATATATGTTGTAAAAGTTATAAATAAATAAATAAATAAAATTGCGTATTTCATAATGCGTGCTACCGTGCGATACGTGACATATCGCACGGTAGCAAAGCTAAGAAGGCCATTTTAAACAATTCCTAAGATTTTTATTTTAGTTTAGTTTTTTAAAGATTAATATTAGTGGGCTATTATCACATTTAAAAATATCACCAACTAGCGGATGCTCGCGGGTTAAGCCGCGTGGTTCCCGTTCCCGTGGAAATATCGGGATAAAAGTATTCTATGTTTTATTCCAGGTTATAAACTATCTGTATGCCGTTGTAGCGATGTACCGTTGTAGCGTGAAAGCAACAAATATACATACATACACACAAAGTTTCGCATTTTATAATATTAGTGTGATTATAGTCTAAAGACTAGAGTTAAAACTCTCCTTATTTCGAAAGGCTCGTTAAGCCGTTGGTCCCAGTTGTTAGTGTACATGTCTTGGACCAGCATCTGGCCCATAGACTATACAACCATTTTCAGTCGCAAAATTGTCAAAAAGTCGCATATTAGTAACAGTGTCGTAACTATTACTAAACTGTGTGGATTTTAGGTGCAGCGTGTAGTAACGATGTCAACGCTTTGCACTGAAAAATGTTACAGTAACTACGTGTTGTTTCTGTTTTGACGAGTTCCGACATAAAGGTTTCTGAATTCATTTTCGACACATTGTGTTTAGTTTGAATTTATGTGTACCTAAATATTAAAATTAAATTGTTGACACATTTTCGATACTGAGTTACAATCAATTTTGCTGTAACACAAGTGTAGTAACGTTCACGACAGAAAAGTGTTGAATTCGACCAAACAGAACAAGCAGTAGTGGTTCTCAATCACTTTACTCAATATATTGGATTCAGTCCTGCTGGTTTAAGAAAATTGTTGTTCTTTCATAACAATGAGCCATAAGCAACCAAAGCGTTTTCGTCTATCGTCAATATTTTGCAGAAAAGTAAAGATTAGATCAAGTTCATTAAATAGACAGACAGGTGAGGATTTTTCTTGTTATATAGTTATAATTGTTGGTAAAGACATGACAACTAATTTTTAAAATCTCTTGTAGACATTTTGCCTAGACTGCCCTCCACCTCGAGTGATGTAAGTCAAGAACCTTATTCAGAAAATACGCTTCGACTGCCCTCCACCTCAAGTGATGTAAATTCGGAAAATATAAAGACTTCTACTTCACATCAAGAAACTAGAAGTTTTGATTTTAAATCCACTGCATCTAATTTTAAGATCGTTTACGACGCACACTAGCGCCGCCAATGAAAAAAAACATATCTAGTAATTAGAGATAGAAAATCAAATTATGCTCAACAAACTATTTGAATGAAGTAATTCAGCAATTTTACGTCACCTAATGAACACCTGACATGTTATGGTTTAGTTAAATACGGCGTTATAGTTAAAAGTGACCGTAACGTCTTATAAATCGTCGTCTATACCATAACATGTCAGGTGTTCATTAGGTGACGTAAAAATGCTAAATTACTTCATTCAAATAGTTTGTTGAGCATAATTTGATTTTCTATCTCTAATTACTAGATATGTTCTTTTTTTCATTGGCGGCGCTAGTGCGCGGCGTAAACGCTCTTAAGACAAATGAAGTCAATACCGCAGAACTATCTGAAACGTTCAGACATTCAGTTATTGTAAAAGACGACGTAGATTCACTTATTCAAATATTATCAAACTATGACGATAATAATGAATCATTAAATTCTGATCTGGATGACGACATACAATTTTCTTTTAAATCTAAAATTCAACAATGGGTGCGGGTTAACGTGATTCGATTTCAGATGTTTTTGGTGAAACGTGAATTGGGATTTCGTTCATTTAGCCTTCAGTGATTTTATTATTCGTGTTTTGGGATTCGATTTCACACTCATTGCTCAACAGCTTTTTGAAGACTACGTCGAAAATTTCGCAGAAATATATGGCCAAGATTCGGTTGGCAGTAACATTCATAACTTACGCACATAGTAAACGATATTACCAGATTTGGATGTTTGCCCTCTCTGAGTGCATATCCATTTGAAAGTACCTATACTCTTCAAGATTAAAAAACTATTACGAAAAGGTGACTTACCATTATCTCAAGTAGCAAATAGATTACAAGAATTGTCAAACTTAAATATTAATGATAGAGATTTACAGGCATATCCTGTCGTCAAACAAGAAAAAGAATTGGAAACCGGTGAAAAAGTGTTTACAGCTGTAACACTGAATGAAAATTGTACGCTTTACAGCAAGGAAAACCAAAATAAATGGTTTTTAAGTACAGTTAACAACATGATTGAAATGGAATATACAATTTTGATAGCGGAAGAAATAAAAATCAAAGTGAAAGTATTAAAAAAAAGTTTAATTTCTTCGAAAAACCTTTTAAATCTTCACATATAAATGTAAATGCAACTGCACTTAATTACGAAACATGAGAATCAAAAACACAAACGTTACAATGTATAAAATGCAAACTATTGTCGTACCATGATAACTCTTTATCCCAATTTTATCAACATTATAAATACAAACAATTCAACTATACTATAGGTACAAATAAGAAATTGTTCTTCATTGAATAATTTAATCGAATGTTAACAAAACTGGATGTGGATTTGGATAAAACAAGAATTGGATGTGGGTAATATTTACTATCCACAAAACTGGTACGTGAAAATTATATCAAATTTCGCGCCATTTTGAAGCTATCAAGACAAGGGCCATAAATAAAGTGGTTGGTGTGGTTGGTACTACGCATTCCGTTCCGTCACGTTGCCTACCTGCCTGCTCCCTGCTGTCAAGTGTCAATCGACCGAGTTTGACATTTTAAAACGTAAACAATTAAACATTATTAGTGCGGTTTGTGTTTAAAAAGTGCGTTTAAAGTGGTTATCTAGTGTTTTTACTTGCTATTACGTATAAACCTCATGTAAAGCAACCGTCACAAGGATCCAAAATTTAGTAGAGGATTCGTTATAGCTATCTTCAGATACAGTGGAACATTTAGAGGCAGGGAAAGGTAAAACTTTTTACTAGGTTCATGAATCTGTATGGATGAAGAAGATTCTGAGGATGTAGAACTCTTCGAAGATAGATATTTCTTAACAATTGCTAAAATAAATAAACCATTAGAAAGCTTACAAAGGCGGAATCTTCTCAATCCACCAGTTCTTCAACCTCCAAGTTACCAAATGTTGTAAAGAATTTACCAAGTTCAAACCATTTTATGAACTTTTTATTGCTGTGATAGATAATAACCGTGCATTGAAGGATGTCCAAAAGTAATTTTATTTGCGAAAATATCTTCTAGCCAGATGAAGCATTAGCATTAGCAGTAATTGTAAATTTGCCACTTGTTAGCCAATCCTATAAAAAAGCATTAGAATTATTAAGAAAGCGTTATGACAATAAGACACGCTTAGTACCTATATAATCACATCAATTTAATTTTAGACATGCCATCAATGCATAAAGGTACGGCAGCCTCTTTAAGAACATTTGTATGCTAAGTGAAACAGCATTTACATGCATTAAAAAGTTTGGATGAACCAGTTGAAACTGGAATCGTCTTTTGTTGTGTATACTTTCAAGAATTGTATTTACTCATCGTGCATTTAAATTGGACCGGGATCCAGAAGTATTGCCAACAGGCAATACTTCTGGATCCCGGTCTTGAGATTAGCAGTAAGGTAGGCAGGTAGGTAGAGGTATTGGCAGAAATTTTAACCTTTTTAGATAAGCATGCTATGGCGCTTGATGATAATATCCCTTTAAAAGGCCAATTTATTGAAAATAAGTTTAAACCAGGTCACTAATCTTTCAGCGCATTCCAATATAATGTGTTATTATTGTAATAAAAAGGATTGTGCAATTTTTTGCTGTCCTAAATTCAAGATGGCTCCTATAGAGGCTAGCGTACCTTTGTCAAACATCACAAATTGTGCTTTGTCTGTTTAAGAGTGCATGCAGACCATGTCTGTAAGTACAAATTTAAATGTAGAATTTGCAAGGAAGCTCATAACACTATTACATTTTGATAAAAAAGGTGTACCTGTCTCCCTATGTAACAATAATATTTCAAAATGTAATAATGTTTTGCTATCTACTGTAAAGGTTAAGCTCATTGACAAATATGGTTGTGACATTGTTGTTGGGGCTTTTGAGCCAGAAATTGAAGCCAGGCATCCTTTGTAACTAAATCTTTAGTACAAAAATTATCAGTTCTTCCTACTTCCCAACCTACCAATATTATTGGTATAAGCAATAAGAACAGTTGTTAATTTATCTGTAAATTACACACCACCACAGCCGCAACAAGTGTTTAACGATTCTAAAATAAATATACCTGAAATATTCAATTGTCTGACAATAATTTTAATATCCCTACTGAAAGGACATCATTCTTATTGGGCTAAATATGAAAGTGCCGGCCAGACAAAAATAAGTAATATTGTTAGGTTATAAGCATTTCTTACTATGTGACCAAATCTGTAGGGTCATTCTCTGCAGTATTAAAATAATTAATAAATATAAATAATAATAATATCAAACAAAATGACACTTAAAAATGAATATATTCCGTTAATATCACTATTTTAATCATTTGTTTCTAAGAAATCATATCTCTAGTGCTATTATAATTCTGCTGATTTTTCAATCATAAATATACCTAATACAAAAAACATCAAATAGCAGACATCATTTCTATAAGATTATATTTCGTTAATATTACGTACCTACCCTTGTAATCATTCTCTACTTTATTAAATAAGATCCAAAGATACTACTAATCGGCGTATTGCAGACCTAACAAAATGTTATGTCGTACTCTTAACCTAATTATTTTCTTGCATTGCAAGCTCATGCCAAATATTATGTAATAAAAAAAAAATTAAAAAATAATACAGAAAGTATCAACAGCAGCGCGTGTGACAGGCGATCGAAAGTGACAAAACAAACATCTTAATTACGCATTTAAATATTTTTATAAACTATGTAAAAATATTATCTTTGAACCTCTGTATTGTTAAAATACAAAAAATGAATCAACAGGTTGGGTTCCATAGTAACAAATGAATAAAATAATAATAGTTAGAGAAATATAATAATGTTTTTGATTGGCCGGCACTTTCAGAATTTGCCCAAAAATGTATGGACGGTGAATGATGTCCTTTCAATGTTATTAGGGGCTGACATTTATTTTAATTCATTGTTGAATGGCTGTATTAAGCTTTTAGAAGGTCCTGTGTTACAAAATACAGTATTTGGCTTTGTGGTTGCAGGAAAGACCTGTTCAAATAATGGAAATTTATGTCCAAATTTAGTTTCAAATTTTGTGATCTGTGATAAAGCGAAATTTTAATTTGTAATGGGAAATGTTTGATCGGGTGAGAAAGTGGCTCCACCACCTTATATTAAATTAAATTAATTTCAAGAAACACTGTCTACATTTTGTAAGTCACTTCCCATAGTGTGGCAAACTTATATTTTATTTGTTTTAAATATTTTATTGATCTCATATTTTACTTTTGCGTTAAGGCTTAGGTTAAGTTAGCATCTAAGGCAACAAGTTTGGTTTTATGTTTCTTTCTTTTAATAATACCTAGGTATGTTTTTATTTCTATAATTTTTATAATTTATGTTGGGTCTTTATACATATTCTGTTGATTGTCATTATAATTATTAGTCTGGATATGTAACTTTTACGTGTGGTATCACCACACTAACATTTTTTTCCCTTCTTGAGTTTGTCACATAACAACTAACATGTTTAAGTTTGTTAAATATTTTTTAATAGTAAAATCTATATTTTACAAGTCCACTTTGTTTCATTTCCAACTAAGTTTATTATATTGTAATTTCTATACCTGCTTCTGTTTTTATACCCAATCCTTGCAGTTTCTCAGTATTTGAACTATCTATGTTCTCATCATTTACATGAATCAATGCTTTCTTTAATATTTTTTACACCACGATAATCATCATGTATAACTTGCAGTTTCTCAGTGTTTTAACTACCATCTATGTTGTCATCATTTACATCTCTGCAGTCGTCATCTATGTTTCTTTATTATTTTTTAAACCACGATAATTATCATCAATCACTTGCAGTTTCTTAGTGTTTACTTTACCTATGTTCTCATCATTTACATCTCTGCAGTCGTCATCTATGTTTTCTTTATTATTGTTTAAACCACGATAATTATCATCAATCACTTGCAGTTTCTTAGTGTTTACTCTATCTATGTTCTCATCATTTACATTACTGCAGTCGTCATCTATGTTTTCTTTATTATTGTTTAAACCACGATAATTATCATCAATCACTTGCAGTTTCTTAGTGTTTACTTTATCTATGTTCTCTTTATTTACATCTCTGCAGTCGTCATCTATGTTTTCTTTCTTATTTTTTGAACCACGATAATCATCATCAATCACTTGCAGTTTCTTAGTGTTTACACTATCTATGTTCTCTTCATTTACATCTCTGCAGTTGTCATCTATGCTTACTTTGTTTTATTTTAATCCACGATAATCAGACTCTTTTCTTCATCTATCTGACTAGTATCTTTTTCAATTATATTTATTTTTGTTTTCTTCACATTCATTTTGCTTTCAGAAGACCTGAAATTTAAATGGAGAACCATAACATGACGTAATGGTGCACTAATTGTACATACTTTTATTGAATAACTAGCATTTTCTCGCGTCTCTGCTTGCGTTAACTTCGGTTTTGTCCCTTGGGAAAAGTAATTTTTTCTGGAATAAAAAGTAGCCTATGTCACTCTGTGGCCTTTTTTACTATCACAATGCCAAAAATCATCACGACGACGACGCGACGATGACGTCAATCTGTTGCTTCGTTTTGACGTGAAGGAAGGACCAACAAATAAACAAACACACTTGCACATTTAGTAAGGATTGTTGGAACTATACTTACAAAATATGTCTTTTCATACGCTGGCCACTGTGTTTAATGGCACTGTTTTGTATGATTGAATCGGAATCACTGAAGGAACATGACTTGTCAGCAAGATGTGCTACCTTATAAAATAGCTCTCTTATTTTCACATATTGAACAAAGGGCATTTTTGTGGTCCCTTTTATGCCCTTCCACGTGAACTGATTAAGGAGTTCATCTTTAATAAAACATTTCATTAAAGGTAATCCAATCTTGGAAATCTTTGCCATTCCACTGGTACCACAAGTTTCAGAAAACTTTTTTACCTACAATAAAAAATTAACAAACTCATCATAATATTTCATCATAATATATAAATATTTCACAGAAATAACGAACCAAATAAGTCATGGCATCCTTTTCTAGGAGTTTATATTCTAGTTCATCTAATTGTTCTTTGGTCTCGATGGGGAACTTAACATTGCCCAGAATTATTTTATCAATGCTGTCTTCGCTAGTACAGAGACCATCGTTTGCATTAATTGAACTGCTTGCTTGATTTTTATTTTGAAGTATTTCAATGATTTTATTTAATTGAGTCTGCATAATAGCAAAATTTTTCTTTGTTTCTTTTTGAACTGGAACAAAAATAATAAAAAGTGTGGCACAACAACAGTAAGTTCTCAGAAAAGAAAGAAATAAAAATACATAATACTGAAGAGCATGTAAATCTGACAGATGGACACTAGAGTGATTTAACAGTTTTACATCTTGTCTTAAAACATAAAAACGTCTAATACTTACATTCAATTGAGTGAAGAAGTTTCTCTTTCAGCGTTTTATTTTCAGTTTGAAGTGCATTTTTCTCTTGGACAATTTTTAAGAGCTCATTTGTTGTTATCGTTAATATTTCATCATTACTGGTACTGGTACCCTGAACGTCGTTCACAGTAACTGGTATATTATCTTGGTTGTCGCTGCTTAATACCTGATAAATATGTAGATAGATAATCTCATTTATTCACTAATACACACAATGAAGAAGAGAAAAAAAACAATAAAAAACATTAACGATATTACCTGTACGTTGACTTCGTCTGGATCGGCCACATATTTTGTTATAGTTTTGTCAGGTATTATCTTGACTTCTTCTGAGCTTCTCTCATTTTCATTCATATCAAATTCAGAATTAACATCGAGTAACAGCTGTTTTGACAGTGCATTAAAATGTTGTTGTTTTTTGTTTTGGCGTTTATTAGGGTACCTGCATAACATCAAATTTTAAAATTAAAATTTCTTAGCTTTATAGTAAATAGGTATAGAAAATTATATCAAAACTTACATTTCCTCATTTTCTGTATCTTGAAATTTAGAATATAAGTCCTCTAAACGGAGTGCTTCTTCGAATGAACAAATATCACTTAATTTCAGTCTACATTTAATTTTTTTCCACGACTTGTCAGGTATGCTGTTTTCGTTTCTCCTGAGAGATTCAATGTCACTTGTTTTTAGTGAACGAGGCCAGTATAGGTATGTTCCTACCACCCACCCTTGCGGCACCGCAGATACTTCATCGTTGGGACCATTTTTTTTTAGAACCAATCTGTAGGGCATGTTGAGAACCACTGCAAACATAAAAATAAACAAACTCCATTTTGTAAAAACAGTCACAGTATATCGAATCTTGATTCTTGATACATGTCGACACTTGTAAACACACTTATGGAACATTGGTGTTGAGTTTTATTTCCAAAATAGATCAATATTTTTTCATTTAATTTTACTTATTTACTTAACGTATCAGTTTTATAGAGTAAATTCTTGTTATATTTATATAAACCGTATGAATAAAACCTTCCGCATTGTTCGAAAATACGATTTTTTGTAGATCTAACATAAAAAACAAACAACATTAACACAGAATATTTTACTTAAATTATAAAATCAAAGGGGCCCATCGGTAAATTTGTTTAACTACGTTACATCAAACTACACGATGAATTTCATTTCGCAGAGTATTTTCGATCGATTAATTAGTAAAATATAGCAAATCCAAATCAAATTACATTTACAACTTACATTTTTTTTCTGATGGCTGCTGGCGAAAGACAATCCACAATTCCACAAAAAGAAACGAATTACTAATAAAAATGACAAGTAGAATGAACGGAACGAGAACGGAACGCAACAAATGAATGATTGAATGCGCAGTAGAAGAGAGCACAAATAAGTCGCGATGTGTCGACACGGCGGCGACGACGGCGCGTGTGTCTGAATGTTTTACTGTTACGATTATTCCCCACTTTTCGACTTGCTACCGCTACTTGATATGGCTGTATGGTATATTGTCGGTAAGCGTACCCGCGCGTAACCCCAGCAACTGAAACTGGTTGGATATTATATGATTTTAATAGAACACTATTTTCTATAGTGAAATACATTTTTATTAATTATAAGAACTTCTCAAGTTTTTTTTAAGAATTGCTCAATGCTTCCATTTTAGACACGCTATATATTAAACGTTCGCAAAGTCATGTCGTACCTATCGTCACGCGAGATCATCGTCATTGCGGAACACCGTGCAATCGCTATATAGATCGGCAGATATACGATGAGATGGACTGGTATCGCAGGAGTGGCTGTCCCTGTGAAATGGGCTGTTTACTGTTAATCTCTCATGTAGGCTATGCTCGCAATTGCGTCAGAGTTACATCGTGCATAGAGCTATTTAATTATAAACGAAGAAATTTAAACGGGGATTAACTATCGAGTCGTCGTGTGTGTTCCACTTCCACTGCCTGTATAATGGAGAATGCTCTGAGGAACTTTAAAATTTGGTGCCCACTTCCTCATTCAACCATAGCACCGCTCGCCAACAGGGCACACGCACACTTCCTGGAGCCGTTCGCTGTTCGGCTCGAACGGTTCGATTCCAAACGAGCTTTATTTCACGTACCATCAAACTGTGGAATGAGCTGCCAACCGAGGTTTTCCCATTGAGCCACGACAGGACTCTTTCAAGAGGGGTGTAAAGACATTTTTCTCAGGTCGGCAACACAAAAGCAACATCTCTGATGATGCTGATGTCCATGGGCGGTGGTGACCACATACCATCAGGCGGCCCGACTGCTCGTTTGCAGACTGTTAATATAAAAACCGGCCAAGTGCGAGTCGGACTCGCGCACGAAGGGTTCCGTCCGTACCATTATCTATAAAAATATTTAAAGTTTATATCTGTTATCGTTATTAAGACCGACCAAAAAATTGGAAAAAATCACGTTTGTTGTATGGAAGCCCCTCTTAAATATTAATTTTATTTAGTTTTTTAGTTTTGTTCATAAGATACAGCCTGATGACAGACAGACAGACACAGACAGCGGAGTCTTAGTAATAGGGTCCCGTTTTAACGGAACCTTAAAAAATAGTAAAGGTATCATAGGCATACCGTTTTATACCCGACTTTAAGACCGAATTGCAGTGGCCGTGGTTACAAGCAGACTACTGTCACGATATTTTGTTATTAAATGGTGTAATTGACGTATCAATATTCTTATATTTATACTAGCAGCCGCTCGCGGTTTCACCCGCGTGGTTCCCGTTCCCGTGGGAATATCTGGATAAAAAGTATCATATGTGTTATTTCAGGTTATAAACTATCTGTATGCCGAATTTCATCCCAATCTATTCATCCGTTGCAGCGTTAAGAAGTAACAAATATACCTACGAACATACATACACACAAACTTTCGCATTAATTATACTAATATTAGTAGGATAACATAACATAAACAAGTTACTTAAAGATATTTTATTAAATATCAACATCAAATTAACTATATTGCTAAGTGCTAGTTGGATAATCGTTAAAATATTACAGTACAATATGTTCTAAGCCACCTCTTTTCTCGTAATATAAAACATTCCACTTCACTGGACACTTCAGAAACTCTTAACCTAAGATTACAAGTTATATTCATAACCCTACAGTATATATAAACTCAATAAAAAGTATCAATATTTACTGCCTCCACAGTAGATTAACAATAAATAAGTAGACGATTATCCGTGCTTACAATCAATTACCTGATTAGTAATTAATCGAGCATTTAAGCCGATCAGTGTCGGTCGAGTGGGCGGGCGGCGGCGCGTCGCGGCGCCACTCCAATTGTGATAGAACAATGGCCATATTAATAACGTTACGTTAGTGTAACTAGTATACTTTTATCTTATTGCGTATAGTATCAATCGCCTCTGTAGTCTAGTGGTTAAGATGGCCTTATCGGCCTTATCATCACTTAACGGCAAGTGAGATGCTTACCCGTAAGATATTAAAAAAATTAAATAATGTAGTATCGTTTATCTTATATATTGCACTATATGAGTGGTTCATTGATTCAATCGACTCTTCGGGGTGAATTCCTATACCTACTAAATAAAGCAATTTAGCGAATGATTTAGAATTGAAAGTTCACATAAGTTTAGTCATAATTTTTTCGACCAACATAAATAAAGGTTACTTAAAGTGTACATAAATACCTACAAATGTACATTGATCATATTTACCTTACAACAAATATCAAGTTGCAATTTGGCACGTAGGTATTGCTTTAAGCAATCTCTTTAATACAATCAGTCATATGGAGAGAATCAGAGATGCAAACATGAAGCACACAGGTACCTATTTATTATAATACATTGTTTTCTAAAGCTTAAGCGAACATTACACATTAGAAAAAAAACTAACTATGTTAAAATATAGGTACTCGTTTTTTTAAAGTTTAGGCTTAACGTAAGCATAAAATAAAAATAAATGTCCAGAAATACGCAAAGCTATTACAAAGAGTGTTTAATTTTACACTTATATTAGAACTTGCAAGGCTCATAATATTTCTATGTCTATCATTTAATCCTAAGTAAAATTCATTTACTATTACCACATTACTGGCTTACAAAACAAAGGCGCGTTGGTATTTCTTGAATTACACTCTAATTTGTGACTGTATGGCCCTGATAAAGCTAAAACAACCCATCACTAAATGCACTAAAAGGTTGCGTATATTTTATCAAGTTCGCCAATAACTTCGTTCATAATTGAATGTGGCAACGGAGTCAATATTTGTCGCCCGCAGCCCTCAAGTTGGAAATCAAGCTTCATAAGGCTCGGCCGAACACATTAATAATTTAGCTCTGGTTATACTTCGCTTTAGCAGTTACCTACAAATAAATTGATTCCTTAGTACAATCTTCCTATCTCTTATAATTTCGCACTTTCCTTAACTAACCCATTTAAATTGCTTTAGCGTATTTATGTATTTTTTTAACCTATGATATGCGCGAGCGCTTATCACCGCCGCCCAACAATTAAAATTCTATTGTATCTGTGTTCACGGCAGACGACCGACGCCGACGGTTTTAAGTCCGGTGATTAAGGCAATCAGCAAACTCTCCAAAAAAACCCTTATATATTTAAAAGTATGCCCTTTTGTTTACTTAAAAAACCCTATCATTTTGCAGCTTGCAAAAAAAAAAAAATATAAAAAGACCCTATATATATATATTGTTAGACCCTATATATAAATATATATAGGGTCTAACAATATCAATAAGCGAGCGTTTAAGGGGAGCATCTATACATCACACTGAGTATGCTCACCAAATTTGGTCCAAAACTACAGGCTCGTTACCGAGATAATCAACAAAACATTATCATAGTTCACCAAAAAATACACCCTTTCCAAACCCGTATACAGCTGTATTACACGCACACAAAGATTTTTCAATTGTGTGCGTATCTGTACACTATCTTTTTATTGACGCTTGCATGATTTTTAGTAAAGATACAGCATGTTTCATGATGTGCATTATTTTAATTGATTTAGTTTGTTAAAAACATAACTTTGAAAAATCACTATAAAACTGGAGCCCATTTTTTGTCATGGTATTCAGAATGATGTTCGCCCTTAAAACGTTCGCTTATTGATTTTGTTAGACCCTGTATAGGTACATTGATATTATGACGACATTAACATTGATGATAAGTAGGTATTTATTTAGTGTTATAAATAATAAATATTTAGATAAGACAGTGATAGCTAGCAAGGCGGCCATATAAACCCTACCACCAACCAAACCGATACACAAACATGGTAACCCCTGCTGGGAATCGAAACTGGGTCTGCGACCGGTAGTCTCAACCACTACACCACAGAGGCAGTATTTTTAATAACGTGCCGCTGCTGGGCTCTAGCCTTACAACGTTAATGGAGAGACAGAGCCCTAATAACGACGACCTCCTTGGTCGAGTGGCTAAGACCACCGGTTTAGACCCAGAGGTCCCGGGTTCGATTCCCAGCGGGGAGTACATGTTTGTGTATTAGGTTTGGTTGGTGGTAGGGCTTGTTTGTCCGCCTGGCTAGCTACCACCATCTTATCTAAATGTGTCTGCATAACATCAATGTTTGTAGCATTGGCGTGTTCCGGCAGCTAGAGATAAGATAGCCAGTGCCTCACTAGTTGAGGATCCCAGGTGAAGTGCGCTTCCATCATTGGCCTTATTATCACTTAACATCAGGTGAGATCAAGGCACTGTGCTTACCCGTTAAAATTAAAAAATTTAAAAAAAAACACTGGTTTTCATGGTGTTGCCATCTCTGAGGTCCCGGGTTTGATCCCCGGTCGGGTCAATTTAGAAATAATTGTTTTTCTAAACTGTCTCGGGTCTGGGTGTTTTCTATGTATAATAATTATGTATTTATAGTAGTTTATGCAACTGTCATATAATGAAGGGTATTAAAACACGAGTGTGAGTTTATGAAACGAGCGCAGCGAGTTTCATAATAGTAACGAGTGTTTTAATACCCGTGTTATATGCAGTTGCATACACTACTTTATCTTCACTAATGCAATTTGTCAAACAACAAGAGTAAAAGCTGACAATAGTTTATTTATAATAATTGTTCAAATTTTGGATGGTACAATTTTGAAAGTTAATGTTAATTATTGATCCAGCAGCTGTAGCGGTCGCGGGGCAAGCAGTAGAGCTCGTAGACGGAGTTGGAATATTTATAATTACTTCATTCGTCTTGTTTTCTATACTGTTCAAGATCGTATTTGAAACTTGAATTTTATTCATTAAAGACTCATCAATGTAGCTTTCAGCCACAGTAGAAGACTTCCACCCCCCGTGTCGTTTCAGTGCGGTCAAATCACCACCGCTATCTATGAGAAGGGTCGCCGAGGTGCGCCGGAAGCAATGCCCCGTGTACAACGCTGGGTTAGGCAGATTCAAAAAACTTGCGATAGTTTTTCCCAGAGCACCAAATTTATTAATACCAGTTCTTTGATCGACGCACTTCCCCGATCTATAGCTCAAGAAAAAGGCAGGGTTTCGACAGGTCGAAGTTCCATGTATTTTTTACATACGGCATAGCAGTTGCCCGTCACAACGAAAGAACGATCTATTTTCGTTTTTGTTTGCGAAACTTTCACCATGATTGTACTGTCGTCTATGTTAGAGACTTCATCGAACTGGATGTTATATAGCTCTTGCCTTCGGCATGCCCCCATTATGCCGAAGATTAGTGCAACCTGTAACAATAAACGATATAATAATCTTGAGGTACATAGCCAAGGCAAAAACTATGATTTATGAAGTAGTAAAGTGTAGGTACCTACTACCTAATTTATACACAAAGCGCTTAAACGGAGTGTCTAGATAACTTGCGTGTGTAGTACGTAAGTACTAGGTAGATTAAATAACAGAACTAAAATACACTTACCTTTTCAAAAAGATACAAAATATCTGGTGAATCTTTCAGGAACATCTTTATTTGACCTGATGTAAACGTCAAGGACTTTTTTTCCTTGTGTCCTTCTGAACTGCGTTTCAGGAACGCTATGACTTTTGAATACTTCGTGATATCAATATTGTTGTAGATACTCAGTGTGGACTTGAGCATAGAATATTTAGCCCACATAGAAGATGGCTTGAATTTGTCGGAGAGGTCTTTGGGATACACAAGAATGACATTTTCAGAAAATGATGTAGTTTTCTTTTCGATCTTCCATGCCAAAAAGTTATTATATTCTTTTTCATATAATTTTCTAGATTTTTCTGGCAAAAGATTGTGAGTTACTTTTGTTGCCAATTCTAGAATATCCGGAAGCGTACAAATATCATCGTCGCTGTCCATTTTTAACTTTTAATTTGTATTTTAAAAACAAAACACATTGCGAAACATTAAATTCACGCGTACGTGTATTGTCACAGTGAACTTGCCGCCATTAAAATCTAACCAATGAGAGCGCAGCTGCGCGCGCAGGGCCAATCAGGAGCGAGCGCGCGCTGTTCTTTTTTTATTTAATTGGCACAAGATCTTACCAAAGAGTTTTGTGTATGTAAGTTTAGTAGTTTCGACGAAGTTTTCACGTATAACCCAACTGTTTTCAAAAGCCAGCCTAATATCAAAATTTTATACAACTTGTATGAGGATTTTGACATAAGGCTCGCCAGGTTAATTGGTCGCGTTTTATTGATGTTATAATGAGATATAAATAAATAAATAAATAAATAAATAAATAAATAAATATTACGATATCGATGTGGATATTATACCATCATGTGAAATTGCTTAAATTGAGTGTTTTATTGTCTGCGCTATAACAGTAGTAATTATAAGTCAAGTATTGGAAACATAAGTAGAATGTTACAACATTAGTGTAGATAAAGTATTTTAAGTATGCTTATCCGTTGTCTAGTGACCATTTAACGAGTTTCATAATATAGAAGCTTCTCTTGGGCTAGATAATTGGTGTGAGTCTAGGAAAGTTTTTTTATTTATTTATTTATAATCTACCACGCTGGCCTTAAGCGGGTTAATGACTATTACATTATCATCATCTCAGCCAAAAGACGTCCACTGCTGGACTAAGGCCTCCCCCAAGGATCTCCACAACGACCGGTTTTGTGCTGCTCTCATACAGCGGCTGCCCGCGACCTTTACCAGATCGTCCGTCCACCTTGTTGCTGGCCTGTGTCCACGCTATTTTATATACTAAGTACCAATCAAAAACAAAAAGATTTCTTTATATTTTATTTAAAAAAAAGGTTTTCTTGAATCCGAATGTTATTAATATTGTAAAAGAGTTTGGAACATCGACAGTTAAATTAGCATTAAAATAATAGCAACGAGGTGAGAAGGTCGTGGGTGGTTAAGGTCGCACTTATGTGAAAGGAGACTTTTGAGGACAGATCAGTATTGAAATAATGCGTTAGTCCTTATGAAGGTTGGTTTACGATTAAAAAAAAGTTTTTATTGCAGCGATCATGACGGTTGGTATAGTTACCCTCACTTAGAAAAGGGAGGAATCTCTGAGTCTGATACACAGTCTTATAATTAATTCTGAGGAAGGTTCTTATGGAGAGAAAAACGTAAAAAATATTAGGAAAATAGTAAAAACAACAATTTTCTTTTCCCATGCAAACCACTCTCTACTGGACCGATTTAAAAAAATCTATCACCATTAGAGTGCTACCTACATTAGCGCTGAGTAACATAGGCTATATTGTTTTCTAAAGTTTACGCGAACACTACACATTGAAATGAAACAACTTTTACGGAGCTATTTGCGTTTATTTTACACATTAGGTACTAATATATTAATATGAATTAATAATCCTGACGTTTCGAACCCTTTGCAGGGTCCGTGGTCACAGGGAGACAGGTGTTGGTCGTCTCATAATTAGTTGGTAGCTTGTATACCCTCATTTAATCTGGTGTGTTCCGTTTACATAAGCTATATTAAAAAAAGTCCACTCGTGCGAAGCAGGGACGGGCCGCTATTATTACATTATAATTTATTATATGTGACTGTTACCCTACCCCCAGACCTAGTCAACCCGACTCGAGGTTCTAGCCTTTGGGGCTATATTAAAAAAAAATGTCCACTCGTGCGAAGCAGGGACGGGCCGCTAGTATTACATTATAATATATTATATGTGACTGTTACCCTACCCCCAGACCCAGTCAACCCGAGTCGAGGTTCTAGCCTATGGGGCTATATTAAAAAAAAATGTCCACTCGTGCGGAGCAGGGACGGGCCGCTAGTATTACATTATAATGTATTATATGTGACTGTTACCCTACCCCCAGACCCGGTCAACCCGACTCGAGGTTCTAGCCTTTGGGGCTATATTAAAAAAAATGTCCACTCGTGCGAAGCAGGGACGGGCCGCTAGGTATTACTAATAATGTATTATATGTGACTGTTACCCTACCCCCAGACCCGGTCAACCCGGCTCGAGGTTCTAGCCTTTGGGGCGCCCTCAGGTTGTTCCGCTCCCATTCGATCCGAACCCCTCGAAGAATTTAGTAGAGAACGGGCACCAGTGCGTGATTCAATTTCCTTTGGAAATTCTTTGAGGGTGTTTCGTTTCACACGGCTTGTTAGAGGAAGGAACCCTTCAAGTTTTTCGCCACCCCCAAAAAAGTCTGGTGACGCTGAAAATGCCGATTGAGGCAATCAACTAACTGTCCAAAATAACTAGTGGTTTTAGTAGGTATATTATGTATCCGTGCTTCGGAAGGCACGTAAAGCCGTTGGTCCCGGCTGCTTTAGCAGTCGTTAACAACCACCAATCTGGCACTGAGCCCGCGTGGTGGTTTATAACCTGTCCTCTATATCCATCCATAGGGAAGGTTCGTGCCCCAGCAGTGGGGACATATATGAGCTGATGATGATGATGATATTATGTATTTGTGTAGATTACGCAAAGTTGTATTTGAATGTTAAGAAATATCTACCAAGTCTACATATAAATCGCGAAACTATGAAAACTAATAAAGGGTTGAAATTGAAAAAATCTGTCTTATATGTGCAAAAGAAAAGAATAGAAAAGAAATAAAAAGTTACCAAAATAAACTATTATTTCATACTGAGAATCTCTACCTAAAGCAGATAATATGACAATGCCTGGAGGGTAAAAAAAATATCTCTATTTATTAGCCCTTTTCAGTGGAATTATCTGGGGGATTTATAAAATTTAACTGTAATTCCTATCCGAAGTTGGTCCATCATTTGACAGTTTCCATTGTGTCTGTCTTAACTTTACTAATTTAAAATATAATATTATGATAATGTTTAACAAAGTTTAAGAGAACATAACACGTTGAAATAATATTCAAAATGTAGACCTTAGATAGTTTATTTTAAGAATTACTAATTGTCTGGCATATTAAAGTTAGACAGGCTGGCTGCCTGTCAGTGGAATGAGAGGATATAAAATTATAATTAAAGGAAACGTTATCCTCTTTCTGATTCAAGCTCAAACTGTTTTATTGTGGTACTATTGCAAGATATTTCAAATAGTTTTTATTCCAACATAAAACCTGGACTGACCTTGATTTTTCTTTTTCCAAACATTCTGTGTAAGCCACTGAGGATTCAATGGTCTGATTCTAACGTTTTACAATTTTATTATATTTTTTTATATTGGCCCGTCATAGTGACTACATCCTGCCTGATGGTAAGCAGCCGATGCAGTCCAAAATAATGAGAGCGCTCCCCACCGTGGAACAAGCACTGTAACAAGCGCACCCATTCATGACGGCCTGCATAAATGCCGTTTCACGGACCCGGGACTATAGGAACTGGGAAACACATGCGCCGGCAAAGAATTCCAAAGCCGAATCGTCTTACAAATATCAAAATAAGGCCACTGACATACGATTGAGGTCATTTTAAATTGCAGAATCGAAGCCCTGTAATACCTCTCAATAATAGTAGCTTGTTTTGTCCCATGCTGGACTGGGACGTGAAAATAATTTATCAGCTGCTAACTTCCCGTGCATGTATAAGAGCCGACTAAGGGACAAGGGTTCTAAGATACTCGCACGTCAGGCTATCAGCTAGCAACCCATCACTGATTTTATCTATTTCACTACGGAAACCTATTTTGTTAATGCTAAATGAGGCGTCTTATCACTAATGGCGATTATTCGTACTCAAAATTGGTGATTTCGGTTCTCTTTCTACCCCTTGTAAGGAGAAGAACGTGAGAGTATGTGCCCCTTACAAATAAACAAAGAATAAGGTCCTAATAGTTGTTCCGTCTTCTGTCTCTTTTACTCTAATGTAAAATGACGTTTACATGACCTGTCATGTAAACGTCATTTCACATTAGAGTAATTACATTAGATTATTTTCACATTAGAGTAACAAAATACGGATTAACTAATCGGACCTTATTAATGGTTTATTTGTAAGACACTAACCCCCTTATTAATAAAAACTATTTAAGTATTATTTATTTATTTATTTATTTATTTATTTATTCAACAATGTTTCAACAGCATTAAATTAAATTAATTATCATTTAGTTAAATCATTGTTTTTTCTCTTTTTCTCAAATTCAAAATGACGTTTGTGTGACGTTGATTGAGATTTTTTTTTATACCTATCACGGCAAATGACTCCATACCACCTGATGTTAAGTGGAAATGGAGTCAAGACGCGAAGACGACTGGTGCAGCGTGAAAACAACGCAGCATCAGTCAACCTCACTCTGCCGGCCTACAAGGTGCTTCTTCAAGCCTCGTTTGAAGGACCCCATATCATAGGAAGGAGGGAAAACGTGTGCTGGTAGACTATTCCATCTTTTGGAGGTGCGACAAAGAAACGAGCCACCTTATTTTGTGCGCGTTGGGATATGTGTGACAGTGAAGCGATGACTCAGGAGAGCAGCACGTGTACTCCTATGGAGGAAGGGAGGGGTGGGATAAGGTCAAACAGTTCTTCAGAGCACTCGCCATGGTATAAGCGATAGAAAACGCTGATTATTTTATGATGAATCTATGAGACCTTAGTCGTTTTTGTTATTAATAACTGTTCTTCTGTATGTAAACTAGTGATATCAAAGCGGGTAGTGAGCCGAAGCTACGATTTAGACGACGCAGTGTTTCCATATTATAATCGCTCAACATTATAGCTGAAGCTTTGACCCCTGTGCTCCTTCAAAAGTTATTGATTCCCTTTCATGTCTTATCATAGGCAAGACTAGACGGTCGCTTCTGCGGCTTAAGTAATAGTAGGTATTGTAAAATATATTATAATAGTTAGCATTATATAAATATTTTATATAGAAAACATAGAAATTATTTCTATTGGGATACATCAAAAATATATTGTCTAGTCTATGCAACAATAGCCTTAGATATTGTACCTACATTTTTAGTAGTTCATTCACTTCACTTCATCATTATCACCACCTCAGCCTATATTAGTCCACGGCTGGACATATGGCTTTTTTAAGTTCACGTAAATTTCTAATTTGTTCATTCAATACCCTTCATAATCATCATCATCATCTTAGCCTATATTAGTCCAGTGCTGGACATATAGCCTTTCTAAGCGCACGTCATCAGTGAGCACGATCTGCAGCTATTTGTCACTTTATACAATACAGTTGGTACCCGTGACTTTTTGTATAGTATATATATTTTAAGTGGTAGTCTACTAGTATGTGCCTCCAAGTTGCAGTCTATCTCTTTGCCAAAATCAAAATTGGTTCTCTGGTTTAGGTGTAAAAACGCAACAGACAGAACTACTTTCGAAATTATTATATTAGTTATTTTAAAGAAGATGCATGCATGCGTTTGTGTCATACACATTTTATAACAAAACTGTGACTTTTGCAATACAGTTTGTAGAATGTCAAGCGGTGTGAAGAGGTCACAAGATTCGACGTGAAGGCCACGATGTCTATCGTGATTCGTGGTATACGTTAACTTAGAAAGTGAAGCAGTCGTTATTTGCCTATACATACATACATCATACAATTTGACTCACGACGGGGTGCAATTTTTGTAAAACTGCTGCCAAGACACACTGATACCAGTTACGTGATCCTTTCACTTGTATTCGAAGTCACCTCCCCGATGCGATCCGAACCCTCGATCCGATCCGAACCCTTCGGAGAATCTAGTAGGGCACGGGGACACGCACTGTGCGTGATGCCGTTCCCTCTAGAAAACCTCCGAAGGTGATTCGTTTCACGCGGCTTGAGGAACCCTTTAAGTTTCTCGCCGCCCCCAAAAAAGCTCGGTGAAGCTGAAAATTCCGGTTGAGGCAATCGGCAAACTCTCTTAAAAAAAATATCGAAGTCACCGGTTAAACAACGAATGATTTGTTACTAAACTTTCTGTATTGAGTATTAGTATTTTTTATTTTAATTTTACCGATGAGATTCAAAATTGCAGTCTCAGATGAAGAAGAATCTCTAGAAGTATCTTGTCGAGACTAAAGTACATAATTTCTGGGCAATCACAATTTTCTAACGCTAACTGATAAAAGGCTTACTTTTTAAAACTTGTCTAATCCATTCCAACGTTACTCTGTACATACCCTGGGTTTGAAAGGACTAGTCTAGGAATATTATTATTCTAACGTCCCACTGTTGGGCACAAGCGATATTCTTTGTAGTAGTTGGAGTAAGGTATAGTTAGTGGCCCCCAAGTTTAAATAAAACTCTTATCAATAAATATAGCAACGCCTCGATGGCCGAGTGGCAGAGCGCTCGGCTCGACACCCGAAGGTCCCAGGTCAGTCAAAATGTATTTCGAATTTTTCGATGCATAGCCCGGGTTTGCCAACCAAATGAGGGTTGGTGATCCCAACCCGCATTTGGCAAGCGTGGTGATTAAGCCATTAGGTACCCATCAATTGTAGCGACGACTTGATTTCAATGATGGAGGCCTTTGCCCAGCAGTGGGACAGTATTTAGGCTGTTTACTGAACGTTATAGGCAGATCAGATGTTGAATTAAAGTGCATGAGGAATAAAAGCGAGAACAAGTATGAATGAGAACAGACAACGCTAGCTCCGATTCTGTTGTAGGAAAAAGTAAAAAAACTCTTATCAAACTTCTGTGTAACCCGTGTAAGTTAGCGAGATATTATTTATGTGTTTATGCGTCAGCCTTTATGTATTTTACTTGCAAGAGGAATAAAAGCGAGAACAAGAGAGGAGAGTACAGAGAGCAGAGTAACGCTAGCTCCGATTCTGTTGTAGGAAAAAGTATAAAAAGTCTTATCAATCTTCTGTGTAACCCGTGTAAGTTAGCGAGATATTATTTATGTGTTTATGCGTCAGCCTTTATGTATTTTACTGTCAGTTCACGGCGTACCGTCTTATCCATATTTATTGTGTTAGTATCCAAACAAACTGATGCGAGAGAACAGCGTTCTGCCCCAATCTACAAGAAAAGAAGGAATGCCTATGACGAACCTTTAAAGGGTTCTAAACGTTTTTAATAAAATGTAAAATAAAGAGTACATAAATCAGCGTGAAATCTTGAATTTGAATTGTGTAGATTAAATGTCTGGCTTTGATCATCGTACGATCTGCACTCTGCTATATCTCGTTACCTACCTATTAATTTTAAACTGAAATCGCTGCTTAATAATAATAAATGACAAGTTCTACTCGACTGTTATATCTATCAAATTAATTAGGTATTTAAAATAAATGCTAATACACGTTTTTAAAAAGTCAAAAGGTTAGGCGTGTCATGTCCTGCACCATGAAATATTGTAAAGCTATGTTCTCCGCTTAGTTTACGCCTGATAGCTGCAATTAGCCCGTTTGGCTTGGCTTATATAATATAGACACGGCCAGTTATAATGAGTAACCGCCCGCTCGACCTCTCACATGTTGCGAGATTTATCTCACACCACAGTATAGTTGAAACAGTAACTTGGCCATATGTAAAAATGATAATAAGTATTTTTATTATTTTGAATTTAGCACTCACAATGCGATAGTTACATGATAAAATTATACTAGAAAAAATCAACCAGCCTCGGGAAGCCCGAATGGGAATCGAACCCACGACCTTTGGATAACCGGTTCAATACTCTGACCGCTGAGCTACCGAGGCCCTCCAGCTCGAGTTTTTTTTCTAGTAAAATGTTATCTTGTTTATCTATTAATAAGTCTCTTGGTATTTCATAATATTTCACTGGAAAAGCTTTTTAAATGATTGCTGCCAAGTTAAACAAAAAGGTGCAACCTTTCAAACGTGATTGATTCTCTTTCTCTCTCTCTCTCTCTCTCTCTCTCTCTCTTTATTTCTTTAATCTTACTTTCTTATTCTCATAGGAATTATGCATTCGTAATTATACATAACTTAACAATCCACAGATATGGAGGCGTCAATATTATTATACTCCATTTGACTTAAAAGCTAAAACGGCATACTTAAACAATATGCTATAAAAGTGCAAAAGCCAGAAAAAAGAATAAGTTTATTTGTTTGGATCAAAAAAAATATGTTGGTGAGTGCCAGTATAAAAATAGTTTTTACTAAAATAAATAAGTATTTTTTATTTTAGTATCAGGTTTTTTCTTTATTAGTACCTAAGTATTGGAAAAGTGGTATGTCACAAGCCAAATTATTTGGCTTTGTTTCATATTTTAATACCGTTTGTACTCGCATCAACTCCACGCGTTGAAATAAACAAACGAGCTACTGTCGTCTTTAGCCTACTATGCATTTCTGCTAAGGCATATATAATATCGCACGCCTCGATATAAACGATACCATAAAAAACTGCCTGTCTGTCTGTACGCTTCGAATAGGGAAATAGATTTCGTAAAAACATTAAGAATTTTCTATTAAAATTTGTTGCCGAACGAATAAATTGTGAAACAAATGGCGAAGTGAAATAAAAACTAAATTTTTCGGTACGTGAAAATAAACCGGTATTTTAACGAAACATCCACAAAAAGTATTCAAAAAGAAGGTTAGCTCAAGTCATCAACACAGAATAAAATAAATGATTGCTATTTTAAGATGTTGCGTCTTGCGTCTTGGCTTCTCTTTCAACTAAATGGCTCTAAATAGCTCGAAATTGATTATTTGGTCACCCATCCGTTGACAAGCCATTGCGAAAGTTGCTTAACATGCAATGCAATAATGAATCATTTCTTTATAGCACTACCCAAAAAATGGAATTCCTTCCCAGCAGCTGAAACTGCTAAGTGAAACGAGGTGTGAAAAAGCAACTTGCGGGTCGGCATGGTGATTTATTTCTATATTTATATAAAAAGATAATACAAACTTACAACTATATTTACAGCCAACACGCTTATATGCTAGGATATTACATCAAATAAACACTAAGGGCCTAACAAATAAACAAAGAATAAGGTCCGAATAGTTATTCCGCATCTTGTCTCTCTTACTCTAATTCGAAATGACGTTTACATAACAGGAACAAAACACGGAGAAACTACTTCAAGCTTACACTTTGTTTATTAATACGGGGGTAAGGGCCTAACAAATAAACAAAGAATAAGGTCCGAATCACGTCCGAATAGTTATTCCGCGTTTTGTCTCTTTTACTCTAATTCGAAATAACGTTTACATGACAGAAACAAAACACGGAATAACTATTCGGACCTTGTTCTTTGTTTATTTGTAAGGCGGTAAATATATAACAAATTTTTATTAGTAACTAAGGTAAATATTGTATTTCCTTAGTAGGATGGGATGGATGACAGGTAGGAGGCACAATCCTGCTTCACTGTTCTCGAATCCAGATTCTGCTTATAAACATCAGGTAGAGCAGAATCATTTGCCAACTCTTCTTTAAACAAATAATAGGTCTTTACCTATGAAATTGCCCTTTTTTTTCTTACTTATTAATAGGTGTATTACTTCTAAAAGTCAATACTGGTTGTTAATATTATTAGACACCTTTAATTAGGACTATGTTACTTAGGTTTCAATTTTACAATGATTATTAATTCTGTGTTTTTATCGCACAATGTTTTTTTTTAAATTGACTAACTTTTTTGTTCGCGGAATTGTCCTTTTGTTTCATTGTAGCTTTGAAGGGACTTGAATTTTTTTCTTTTTAATGTCTGCTATATTTAGCTAGTGAAACAAACACACTACTCAACAATTTTTATTGTGTTAAAATAAATAGATACTAAGATAATTAAAAATCCGTTAGTATGAAAAATAAAATTTTAGAAAAAATCTTCATACAAAACGGCAATTTCATAGGTAAAGACCTATTATAAAAAAACGATCGCCACCAGAACGCTAAGCGCTGCTCCATAACACTCCTCTGACCTCTGACTGGATTAAGACCTCAAGTAACCTCATTAAGAACAAAGCAGTTCCGTCTTGATATTATATATAGATAACCTCCATCGCCTAATTCACAAAAACCTCAGTTATGACATTAAATATTACACGTCTGCGTATGAGAATATTTCGCGAGAAAGTCAACCTGACTAACGATAGAATCTGACGGGGATCCGAACCCGAACAATGGTCCGATCGTTTCCGTTCCGAGATGGTTATCCGATTATGTAACCGGTTAACTAAGAGTCAGTGTACAAGTGCTTAAGTGTGGTAGCGATTTAACCTATGGTTTCTTCATTAAGTAGGTATCTAGAGAATAAACTGTAATATTCTTCTTATTGATATTTGATGCAAATTAAATATTAGGAGTTATATAAAAATACGCGTTCGAAGTTCATTCACATATCTTTATGTAAAAGTGAACATTACAAAACTTTCTTCCAGTTAATAGGTGTCATAAATGTACATAATTATGTTTATCATATTATGGTATGGGTGGGTACATAATATGTGTTCAAACGAACTTCACAAGTGAATTTCGATTAATATTATTAGTCGCTTTATACGAAGATATAATAAAAAAAAATTAAAAAAAAACTTTCCTACACTCACACCAATCATCTAGCCCAAGAGTAGCTTCGTTATGAAACTCGTTAAATGGTTACTAGACAACGGATAAACATACTTAAAATACTTAAATAGATATTTTTGTTTGCACTTTTGTCGCTTCCTTTTAAACATGATGCTCCCATTCCACCTTAGGTTGGCTGGAAGAGATCTCTTTTAGAGATAAGTCCACCTTTGCTCACCATTGTTTGTAAATTGTTCTCTGTATGTGTGTTTTTTGTGCAATAAAGAATATATATATACTTAATAAACATAGAAAAATAATATAACATCACAAGGTTATTCGCACGAAATCGGTATTCAAAAATTCTAAATTCAAAATAATTTATTTAGTTTAGGCTACAAATAGCTCTTAGGATGTCATTATGCCATCGTCGGTTCGTAAGTCTACACAAGGCGGGGGATCTCTGACGCAAAATAAGGAGATTGCAAATGGAGTATACTTACTATTACTTATTCTGTGCAAAAGGTAAAGTAAGCTTCATACTAACACACTCGAGCAAACGCACACATATACAACCTCTCACGGACATGGAATCTCGCAAGCTACGCTCGGACTGTTCCAAGCTGTTATTTTGTGTCTCTGAGAGGAGCCGGCATGAAACTCAGCAAGGCCATTTCTTTTCTCCTTTTCTTTTCTTTCACATATTTTCAAATGTCCTGGCTGTCATAGAAAGACACTTTTCTATTAAAAATAAACACAAGCTTAAGGGTGCGC
The DNA here is from genome assembly GCA_947562085.1 of Eudonia lacustrata. Lineage (NCBI taxonomy): Eukaryota > Metazoa > Arthropoda > Insecta > Lepidoptera > Crambidae > Eudonia > Eudonia lacustrata. Next base: position 10,970,806 of record OX387318.1, on the reverse strand, counting down.
CGTCCATAAGTGACAAGTGTCATATGTTTTATTTGAAATGTCGTCGTCCATATTTATTTGATGCCGCGCGGCCATACTAATTTTGTATGGGGAATTTAAGGTGCTTAATAAAAAATAATTATTTAAATAACCACTTGATGAATCGAAAATGTAGTCTAGCAATTTGTAGTTTATCCATTGATGATTGTTTATATAGACAAAATCAGAGGTACAATAATTTAGATAAACTATAAGAAATCTACTAAACGCCGCCACTCGTTTTCATGATTTTTGCCCACTTTAAATGATATTGTAGAAAAAACTATAGCGTGTTATGAATTTATGGTTCTGACAAATTGTAAACACGTTCCCTATGATACAAAATATATATTTTGTTCATTTAATACGATAGTATTTTCAATTATATCTACTTAACCGTAACTGCATTTTTGGCATTTTTTGGTCGGCGCACCCTTAAAAAAAACAATAACAACAAAGAGTGCCTAAATCGGATTATCAGAGAGTGGTACAAAATCTGCTTAAGGATTTTTTCAACATCTTTCTAAATAAGAATGTAAATATTATTAAAATATAAAGGGGCTTATCGATAATTCACTATAATCTATATACTAATATAATAAAGCTGAAGAGTTTGTTTTTTTTGTTTGAACGCGATAATCTCTAGAACTACCTGTCAGATTTGAAAAAATCTTTTTACATTGGATAGCCCAATTTTTGTGAAACGTTATAACTATAAACTATTTGTCAAAATCACCCTTAAAAATATTAAAAAAGACTAAAATGTTTATATAATTTTTAACGCAAGTTTTGTTGCGAACAAATTACAAAAACACAAATGTTGAAAAAATTGTGTTGAATAATTTCGGCGGGCTAGTTAGAACCACGATAGCTCAATTGGGATTGCACCTGACCCGGTATGTCAAAAGGGTGCGGGTTCAAATTCTGCTCGTGGGAAATTTTTTCTACATTTGTATTAAAAAAGACGCTAAGCAAATACTAAGTACTAGCGATGTGGTGGCTCAGGGAATAGCTAGTTACTATCATAAAATATAAAAGCTTTTAAAATGAATGTTACTTCGCAATGTATTTTACAACTGGTTTCAGAAATAATGAGCGAATGGTGGTATTTATTTATTCTACATTTTTTTATATATAAAATTTTATGTAGTACCTAATTTGTCAAATTAATGACTTTACCAAACACCTAACAAATCCAACATTTCTTCATTCTATTTTGGCTACAAGCATCGCTGTCAAGTAAATATTGATAAATGCTCTACGCTATCGATTCGTAAGTTAACGACAAAAGACCTTGTACTAGAAATGGCAATAACTCGGGTTTGGTTCTTATCTCTGTTTTTTTATTTATAACAAAAATATTACCTACTCAGGTTATGGTGTAACGTGTATTTTTGTGTGTGTAATGATGATACAAATGCAAGCCAAGTGTTGGCCACCAGTTCTCGTTGCCAATAATATACAATTTGCATGTGCAGAAGGTACTTGAGAAGCTGATGTCGTGTTTTGTTGTGTTTGATGATATCTGAGGAAGGTTCTTATGGAGAAAAAAAGTAACAAATACGAGAAAAATAGTAAAAACAACAATTTTCTTTTCCCACACAAACCACTCTGTCCCCAGCTGTCAAACATTTGACGTCAATCAAGACAAAACAAATGCGTTAGGATTATCTTTGGTATGCACAGACGCCAGTATGCCTTCAAGTTGATTAGAGGTCAGATTTATTTATTTACGCGCCAAATAATCAAACAAAAAATATCGTGTACCATATGGCATTACAATAAAAATATCATCATATTAGATATTACTAAAGTCTTTCAATGTTATTTTGTTTCTATTAGACTGCGACAGGACCATAACTTTTGACAGAGCGAAATCTATCGGGGCAGCTATTAACATAAAAAGTCAATGTAACTTTGTATTAGAGAAATAGGGCAGAACAAGGTCTGCCGGGACAGCCAGTTCTATCTATCTTCTATTTATATAAAATTCTCATGTCACAAGTTAGTTGCCATACTCCTCCGAAACGGCTCGATCGATTTTTCTGAATTTTTTATGTATATTCGGTAGGTCTGACAATCGGTCGTAATTTATTTTTCATACCCCTAAGTGATAAAGGTGGTCCACCCCAAACATTTATTTTTCCAATACAAAATGTTCCACGATTTGTTTGTTTTGTTGTCATAGACACGATTTGATTTTATTGTTGACATAGAAACTGTCAAAGCGATACGAAGTCCGCTGGGTCAGCTAGTATTATACTATAAAATGGGGTATTTGACAGGTTTTAGAAAAATATGTCTAATGGTTCATTATAGCATAATATATTTGAAATTTGATTAATTCGTTATGAATTTCTTTATTTTTTATGAAAATCGCCATTAAAATTCAAATTAATAAAATAGCCGCCAAAACGCTGAAGACGCCATGCATGCAGGTCACGTGATGTCGTGACGTCACCTGCTTGTAAGCAAACTTTTTACTGTCAAATTAAACGTACAAAACTTTGATTGACATTTACTGTAAACAAGCTGGTGACGTCACTCCAGATTCAGCGTCATCCCGTGCGTTTTTGATCACGTCGTCAATCGTAAAAAATTTATTATGTTATTAATTATTTTTTATAAAAATCATACTTATTTTAAAATTATGTGCTGGCTAAATAAGTCTAAAAACATGTTTACTATTAAGTTAACAACAGTTTGATCAATATTTTCATTGTAGTCAAATACCCCATTCTCGTGTCACATGTTAGTTGCCATACTCCTCCGAAATGGATCGATCGATTTTTATGAAAATTTATATGTATATTCGGTAGGTCTGACAATCGGTCGTAATTTATTTTTCATACACCTAAATGATAAGGGTGGTCCACCGCAAACATTTCCTTTTTCAATACAAAATGTTCCACAATTTGTTTGTTTTGTTGTCATAGAAACGATTTGATCGTATTGTTGACATAAAAACTATCAAAGCGATACGAAGTCCGCTAGGTCAGCTAGTATAAAACATAAAATTTAAAATATAATTTTCGAAAACTCAGCTCTATTCTGTCGCATCGTTACCATATTATAACGTCCCAATGCTGGGCTCAAGCTTTATTTTTCTATAAAAAAACTTTCTGAATACGAAAGCGATATCTATCTATCTATATATATATACTATCAATAAAGAGGTTGAGTTTGTGCCTATGTTTGTTTGTGTGTATGTCGGGGCTAATCTCTGGTACTACTTACTGGTCGAATTGCAAAAATTCTTTCACTGACAGAATGCTACATTCCTTGCGGGTAACATAAGCTATTCATCATCATCATCATCTCAGCCAAAAGACGTCCACTGCTGGACAAAGGCCTCCCCCAAGGATCTCCACAACGACCGGTTTTGTGGAGACCGACGACCTTGTTGGAGGCCTGCCCACACTGCGGTTTCCGGTACGCGGTCGCCACTCCAGGACTATCCCGCCCCAAAAGATATTATTTTATTTAAAAAATAGTTTTTTTAAGTCTAAAATCCACGCGGACGAAGTCGTGAGGAAAGCGCTTGTTGTTTATATACTCGTGCATACGGACCAGTCCACTTTGTTCGCTGCTGTATGTGGACTTGCGTCAGGAGCTATATCAATATTTGAGAAACACGGTTCACCGTTGAGTGTGAAGTCGACGTCAGCCTTAGGTCAAGGTAGACCAAGGCCTCTTGAACCGATTGCTCTATAGAACGGCTCTTCACTATTTTTATGGTGTAATATTAAAAATGTGTGGAGTAATATTTCTTAGGAACTCGATGGTGCAGTTGTTAACGTGCCCGATCTGGGATTGCTGAGGTTTAGGAACTTTCGCTAAGGCCGGACATCAGATGGGTGACCGAAAATGTATCATCACGAGCTCCCCCATGCTTCGGAAGGCACGTAAAGCCGTAGATCCCGGCTGCATGAGCAGTCGTTAACGGCCACCAATCCGCACTGGGTAAAGTTATTTACTATGTATTTTGTAATATTTTTTAATTAATACTAGTCTCTTGAGATTTATTTTATACATAGCTACGAGTATTATAAAATAATCAGATGTTATTTTAAAACAATAGTTAATTAATGAACCCCTCGCTCGAGTTGATTACAGAGACTTGACTAGAGTTACTTATAACAAAGTAATTACTTAAATGGAAATCTTCAAATTAGTTAGGCCTACGTAGGTACAGCCGCGAAAGGTAAAACCACTTTAGCACTTTGTCATACCAACTAAATAGTGAAATAGGCGCTTATTAACTACTAGTAAAGCAATTATGATCGTTGGAGCAGACATGTCTTAAAGTGGAGACCGCGTTTAGGAAAACGCAGTGTAGGACGCCCTGCTGCGCGGTGGACCGACGACTTGAGAAGAATGGCGGGTGGTGGATGGATGCGGACTGCGCAGGACCGGGATGGTTGGTGCTCTCTAGGGGAGGATTACGTTCAGCAGTGGACGGCAATAGGCTGAAGAGAAAGCAATTATGACATGGTAGGAAGTGGTCAGCTACTTTCAATGCAATCTATCCTACCTAATTTAATATTTCTCCATAAAAATTGTTGGATGAATGGATGATCCTATCGTACTGGCACCAATGTTTGTTTTATTTCTTTTATTTTTATTTTATTGTCTTAGGAAAACCAAAATTTATAAAATTTTAATAGGGTGACAAAGTATTACACATAACAAAACCACTAATAGGGTTCTCACCGATAGTTAACAATGTGCTGTGTTAGATGTTCTACACAGTAAGCTACTAGGCTCACAACACTGATTACTTGGAACGCTGGTTCGACACCAGCTACGACGACGCTAAATAATATTATATACACTCGCGAGCAAAAGTATGGAATCACTTATTTGAAATTGGTTCCGCGCGATCTAGAGTACTAAATAATTTCTTAATAATAATAAAAATGCCACAATTATAAAGGTTTAACTGTTAACTTTAAATTGATGCAAAATTCATTCAAATCAAGCCAGTATTTAACCTTTTTACCGCCAACAACTTCTATAGAAGTTCTTCTTTGTACCTACTTTATTAAAATACATTTATACGTTGGCGTACAGCGGGACATCGCGTGCAGGATAGTTGGGCGATGAAAAGGTTAAGAAGCTATCCCGGATTACGTATAGAAGTAAGCAAAAAGACATGTTTCAATAGTTTGATACGTCGCGAGTTGCGGCTTATTGACCCCCTATAGAACGTGTTATCGGATTTTGTTTCCCCTCCGATTTCGACCGACGAAATCCAGGCGTATATAAAGGGCTTAAAGACGCGTAAGACCCCGAGCGCCGACGGTATCTCTAACAAGGCTCATGCGCTCAAGCACTTTCCCAACCAAGTGCTCACCTTGCTAGCCCTTCTCTTTAACGCCTGTTTCGACAAATGCTACTTTCCGGCCGGCTGGAAAGAAGCAATCGTTATAGGGATTCCAAAGCCGGGTAAACTACTCAACTTACCAAGTAGCCACCGCCCCATTAGCCTCTTCAAGGCGATGGGAAAGCTTTTCGAAAAGGTTGTTCTCGCTCGTATGAGAGAGCACCTTTTCGGAAATGACATGATCATAAACGAACAATTCGGCTTTAGGCGGAAGCACTCGTGCCCTCAGCAAGTTCACCGCATAATCGAGTATATATTGAGCGGTTTCCGCACCCGTCATAAAAAGAAGACCGTAGCGGTCTTCTTCGATGTAGCCAAGGCCTTCGATAAGGTCTGACAAGACGGGCTCGTTTATAATCTTTGCCAATTAAATATGCCCGATAGACTAATCTGTGATTAGATCGTATCTTACTAATCGTTCCTTTCGTTTCCAACACGAAGGTACTCTCTCCTCCCCTCGTCCGATAAAGGCCGGGGTTCCGCAAGGTAGTGCCCTTTCCCCATTGCTGTACACGTCGTATACCAATGACATCCCCATCCAAACGCGTGTTACAGAACTCTCTCTCTTCGCCGACGACACTGCGTTATACCGTAGCGGGCTCATCCCGGACGACATCATTAATAGATTACAGCCCGCGTGTAATAAGTTAGGAGCCTGGTTCTGAAAGTGCCGCATCGAAGAGAACCCAAACAAAAGTATCGCAGTTCTCTTTGATGTAAAGCGTAGGTCCAGAGTAGTCCCCGTAGTAAACCGTAAAACCGAGTAACCCGTTCACTACGTATGTTAAGGACCGCGATCCCTTGGTAGCGTCCAAAATCCAGCGTTCCGAATATTTAGGCGTGATAGTTGACAAGCACCTTTCTTTTCGCCCTCACATAAATAATGTTAGTAAAAAAGCCCGTTTTTATGTATAGACTCAGTCTTATGATAGGCCCCAATAGTAAAATGCCCTTAAGAAACAATCGAACCCTCAATAAGGTTTGTATCAGACCAACCATGACGTATAGAAAATTAGTAAATATAAAATTTTATTTGAAGCACACCTATAGGTGTGCTTCGTGGAATACTTTAGGTGTGCTTCGTCTGGGTGTGCTTCGTTTGGGTGTGCTTCGTGGAATACCTCGTACTCATCTCCCGTTTTCAGTCATATAGCGTCCTCAGTGCATCGTAAGTTGCAAATATTGCAAAATAATTCACTCACAGGGCCACTGGTGGTACTTACGTACGGAATGCTGACCTGCACAGAGATTTGGAACTTCCAACGAACTTTACGAAAATTGCGCGGACGGAGGAGTATCAAACTTCGCACACTTATAGTTTACTAGCGGCCGCTTGCGGTTTCACCCGCGTGGTTTCCGTTCCCGTGGGAATATCGGGATAAAAAGTCATATGTTTTAATCCGGTTTATAAACTATCTTTATGCCGAATTTTATCCAAATCCATCCATCCGTTGCAGCGTAAGGAAGCAACAAATACACACATACACACAATCTTGCGCATTTATAATTTAGTGTGATATAGAGAAGGAGTGCAGAATGCAAATATTTTTTTAAAATTATGCATAAAAAATACATTAAATTAAATAAACATTGTTTCATACATTTTTCAAAAATTTCAAAAATGGAAGAGGAGCGGCCGAAATCTGTCAATGCCAATTCAAACTCACATTCTATCTTTTTTAATTTTTCATTGCCTAAGATACAATCTGTGCAGCCTTAATTTAATATTGTTTAATAAACAGTTTCCTTTTATTTTATTTTTTTATTTAATAAAAATTTCGGTCGAATGTTGACACTGGGCGACCACTAGTATGAATAAATATGTTATGCAAGGATCGAGTCTCTTGGGGTCATGGTAACCTTCAAGTCCGTGCTTAGACGACGCTACTCATCATCATCATCATCATCAGCCTACACACGTGCACTGCTGGACATAGGCCTCTCTAAGTGCACGCCAGTCGCCAATGAGCACGATCCGCGGCTGCTCTCATCCAGCTTGCGAATATCGTCTTTCCACCTAGTCTGAGGGCTTCCTACACTACGTTTGCCGATACGCTACTCAAAACAAACTAATTACAAACTGCAAATACCAATGAAAATCTAGAATGTGACAGCACTAATATTTCTATGGCGGTTCGTATACGACGCAACTAATCACAAACTGGTTTGTAACTGCAGTACTAGTACTTGTAGCGTCGTCGTGTTTAAAAAGTTTTATTTATTCTATACTACAACGAGAAGCCGTTACGAAAACAATAGCAACGCTACATCAAACTATTTTTGCTACTGGTTCTCTTCAAGGAGAAAAAAGTTTTGGATTTAATAAAGTCGTTAATATTTTAAGATATATCTAGTGTATAGGTATATTCATCGGTTACCTCCATCGCTGTAGCCATAAAACACTTTCTCATAACTCAAAAATTAACATCCCACTGAATGACTCAAGGATTCAGGCCTTCCCACACTTTTACATCGTTATATTATATATAATATAATATAACGATATAAATAATAATAATAATAATATATTATATTTTTTTATTTTTTTATCATCATTTTTTTTTAACCCACCACAACACCAACAGGGAGCAACGGCTCAACGTGCCTTTCAAAGCTCGAATTTAAAAAAAACTAAATTAATTATTATACTCTTTTGTTTTAAATAAAACTGTAGGTTAGCTTATATTTTAAATAGGGTTTATTCGTAGCCAGACCTTTATTTTTTGAAAAGAGATTACTGTTAAAAGCCTATGACTTTTACAGCATAACTGAAGTAACTTAAAGGGCTTCAAGCCGTTTGATCGAAATATCCCCATAGTTTCTAGACGGGATAGCATCACGCAAGCGTATCCCCGTCTCCTATAATAGATTTCCGAAGCGTTCGGATCGGACCAAAGGCCAGACCAGAAACTACCAGCACTTAATTCAAGGACAACTTATATAAGATTATCAAGACACGTGTCAAACAAAATGGATTTAGTAGTTTTCGACGGCACTGTAGCCTGTAGCTACGAACAGTAATCTAATATCCCGAAGGGAAAGGAGGTGTTACTATACTCTACTTAGCTACTTACCCTCATTTAATGGAAATACTTACTAAAATTTTGCTAATAATTAAATATTATTATTCATCATCTCAGCCAAAAGACGTCCACTGCTGGACAAAGGCCTCCCCCAAGGATCTCCACAACGACCGGTTTTGTGCTGCTTGCATCCAGCGGCTTCCCGCGACCTTCACTAGATCGTCGGTCCACCTTGTTGGAGGCCTGCCCACACTGCGCTTTCCGATTATTATTATTACAATAGTATTATTATTGCAAAGGTGCTCGATGGCGCAGAGGTAAACGCGCTCAGTGGAGACTCTTCCGTTTTTATTTTTTAAGGGAGTGTGTTTATTGCTTCAGGTGACATTTTTAGCGTTTCTATAGGGAATAGCATCACGCACTAGTAGCAAGGACACGCGTCCTTGTTCTTTACTAGACTCTCAGAGGGGTTTGGATGGGATCGGGATTCGGGTCGAATCGAGAACTCCTCCGTGCTTCTTAAAGCATGTATATAAAGCTGTTGGTCCCAGCTGCTTTAGCAGTCTTTAATAACCATCATTCCGCACTAGGCCCAGGTGTTGGTTTTTGGTCCTGTGGTGTTCCCACCCATAGGTAAGGCTCGTGCCTCAGCTGTGGGCACATAAAATAAACTGATGATGGTGATGATCGTTATTAATATGTACTATGTAGTTATGTTTTATTCAAAAGCTCGGCGGCGCAGTGGCTAAATGCGATGAGTGACCAATAAGTGTTGAGATAAGGTAGGGCTTATCTGCCGAAATTTTAGATAGGATCTAATAAAAAGCTAAATAACCATTTTTTATAAAACAAATCACCGAAGAGAAAATTGTATTTAGCACACGTTACGAAGTTAACGAAATGTAAGAAAGTTCTGACCACCTAATAAAGGCAAATAAATAGTCTCATCTTATTTAACGATAGCGTTTCATTCAAACATTACAGGTATGTTTGGTTTAATAACGTTTGTAAACACAGTATAGGATTAATTCTTTTATAAGACGAACATCTGTAAACAAATGTACCTGAAAAAAGTATTACGTATCTTGAAATTACTTTCAAGGCGAGGATAAAATTAAGTGTAATTTGGTTACGTATTTTTTTTTATTACATTTTTTACCAAAAAAAACTTATTAGTATATTTATCTTAACCCGTAAACAAAAAAAATACTTATGTAGGTATATATATATCTGAGACAAATCATCGTTGTTGTCAAAGTTTCAAAAAAGTAGGTAATATTATTCAGTACTCACGACCGCAGTTGTAGGTTCAGCCAGGCGGGCCGCTGGCGTAACGGTGTAAGCGGGGTGGAGACCGGAGCGGGGCGGAGAGCGGACAAGATCCGCTTGACGACGCGCGAGCCCATCGCGAACACTGCCACCATCGCCAACACGCACAGGCCGCCGAAGATAGCCCACAGCACCTTTGTTAATAGAGGTTAAAACACTAGTCTCAGCTCAGACCTGTGTCTATTTCAAAACTATTACAAACCCCGTGTACATAATAATCTACTCGGATTGTTGATGGTTTTTTCTTATCTTATGTAAGGCCTTTTCTTAAGAACAATGTTAACAGCACTGAGCATTGAGAGAAAAGAAATCCTAGTTGTTTAGGATACCGGGTGTATTTTCATTTAGCATCAGTTGCAATAAAGGTCATTATACTTTCTCCGCGAATTTAAGTAGAGTAAGATTTAAATTGAGTAAGTTACTTACGTAAGTTCCAAACTGAATTTTGTGTGCTATCGCAGGATCTGGAAATTAAAAACTTTATAAATAGGTACATTTCATAAAAGCACTAAAACCGGTGTTAATAACTTCTTCTTAATCTTAACTGTAAAAACAAAATCTCGTCAGTAAAGGGTCACAAATACGCGAGCTATCGTCAGACGTGAAAGTGTCAATAAGTCTCATTATTATATAGATTACAGATAGACCAACAATATCATTAAAAACTAAGTCAATTTATTATTTATTTTTGAGCCTAATAATAAATCCAACAAACCACTTACCATAAGCGGTAGCATTTCCAGCCGGTCCAACACAACCTCTGTCATCTATCAAATTCACTCTGGCCAATAGTTTGACATCGAGCTCTATTTTGTGACGCTTCCCGCTCCGCTCGCCGTTCTGCTCACCACTCCGCACTTTAATTGCGTCGCTCCCTCGCTCGTCATGCTCTGTGATGGGTACCAATAGCCACCGGGAGCTGTCTCCAGAAGCAACTGATCCGTCTGCCGCGACGTGACGTATCACGGTGTTTGAGAACCAGGGGGCTGGGTGTGCGTCGGTTACCATCTGCTTGCCGATACTGTGAATGTGGTAAGGAGAAAAGAAAAGGAGATGAGAGCAATGACACGATACCAACGCAGACAGACAAGGGAGTAAAATTCCATTGTTTTGAATTGCTAGAGTAGGTAATAAGGTTCGATATGACTTGGTTTCTCATTGGCTAAGCTTGACGAAGGGTTTAAATACTTGTTTACTGTATAGAAACTAGAAATCGTCGAGAAATTAACATGTTAGAACTTTGCGACTCGAATCTTCGTAGCCAGTATAACTAGTCCAAAAGACATGAAACCACATCCTAGCATATTAGTTTAATTGTAAAGGGAACATTATTCAGATTTAACCAGCACCAGAGATATGAGATAAAGCAACAGATTTTAACCAGAATCTCTTCTTGGACTTCCATCGTCGAATCAGAGACTTTCTAAACTCTCTTCTAGTCTAATTCTCTGGCCTCTGCACAGTCAAGGAATTGGTGATACAAAAAAAAAGGGTAAGAGCTCTGCAAACGGTTTCCTTATGGATACCAACCAGGTAAAATTAAAAGGCTCTTTACTGACTACGAACAAAAACACAAGATAAAGAGATAAATAACTAACCTGATGGCATAGCCCTGCTTGTTTAGATTCTTTGGCAGCCTCTGAGGGAACTCCGGCGGTGGCAGCGTCCAGCTGACGTTGACCAGGATCTCTCCTTGGACTACCACCGTCGTCGCTGAGACCTTCGGCACAGGCAAGCGCGGTGAATGTGCGCATGAGCACACCCCTGCCACGCATTCTGTTGGGGAATGGATATATTTTTAGGATGATTATTTTTTTGAGGATGTTCCCATAAAGAAAGCTTAATTTATCTGAACCAGTTACGAAGAAGCTAGCAGGCTGTGGATGTGCCAAAATCAAAATGACTGGAACTTGGAAAACGAGCTAATGAGCTATTATAATATATCTTTCAATAAATTGAAAAAGACAGGTTTGAAAGATTCCACGAGCGGGATTCGAACCCGCACCCCATGACATGCCGGGTCAGGTGCACTACCAACTATGCTATCGTGGCTCTATCTCTTAATAATTTCGTTTCTTCGTAAATGGTTAAAATTATCATAGTGTAAGTTTCTATTTTAGCCGCCATGGCTAAATATTTTAAACGCTGGACACAAGCAATGTTGTCCAGCGTTTACAAAAATATAAGTAGATACCTACCATTGGCTGTGCCATTGGTGTGTTTCGCCAGAGATAAGATAGCCAATTCATTTATCACAGTGGATTAAATTCTGGCTGAAGCTTCTGCTTTCAGCTTTATCGTCACTTACCATAGGTGAGATAAATACCTAACAGAAAAAGTTTAAATTATTTCCTAATGGGGATTATGAAATAGTTTAAACTGTTCTTTTACCGGAACTAAACCTGTATATTTTCATTCGGCTGTGTAGCTAAATAAATTAAAGCACCAATGATGTAACAACGTCATTTGAAACCTAACTGCGTCGGAATAGAGTGTTATTTGTATATCTTAGTTTAGTGATTCAGAATTAGTGACGTGAAGTACCTATACAACCTTCATACCTTGATTATCTGTTCGATTATTTTCAAAGTACCTATTCAGTAACAACTTATCAAAGTCTATTTACCGTACTAAGTGGTATATGTGATCTAAAATGTTCTTGTTTACTTTAACTGTAATTTGATTGCGATAAGATCGAAAAAAATGAGAACACAGTGAATATAATTTAATATAACAATAACAATACTGTACATAGCTTAATGTCTATAATAATAATAATAAACATAATAATAATAAACTTTCCTACACTCACACCAAATATCTAGCCCAAGAGAAGCTTCGTTATGAAACTCGTTAAATGGTTACTAGACAACGGATAAACATACTTAAAATACTTAAATACATACTTATTATACATAGAAAACGCCCCGACCCGAGACCATTTAGAAAAACAATAATTTCTAAATTGACCCGACCGGGGATCGAACCCGGGACCTCAGATATGGTGACACCATGAAAACCGGTGTACAAACCACTCGACCAAAGAGGTCGTCAAATAATGTCTATATCTTCTTACGCCCGTTCCCTATATTCTATCCGTCTGTTGTTTTGCTTACTGGAGTTAGTAATTTGATATAATTTGTATGGAGCTTATGTCAAATTTGTATCTAGTAGGCAAAACAACAGACAGATAGGTTATTGGGAACGAGCGTTAGTTATTAAACAAAACTCTTCAAGAACGTATGTCACATACCGTGATCGAATAAATATCACAAAATTAGGAGACTTCAGAAAATAAGCTTCATACACACACTACACAGTTTTCATTTGTGTAGGTACTCTGTTTGGTTGATGGTATCAAATGAGATGAAGGCCAAGGCTTACACGTAAACAATAAAAAAAAAGAAATTGAGAAGTTGTATTGTATGGCGTTGCAGAAGCGCCTTCTGGTGACAAACAAGTAGGCTTAGCCAAAGTAACATTAAGAAAACGATAGCGAAGTTCGAAAAGAATGAAATGTGTGGGTTTCACATAAGCCGCACTAAATCACGTGGTCAATCTTATGTCAATCCCATACATTTTATTCTATTCGAACTTCGCTATCGTTTTCTTAATGTTACTTTGGGTACCGCCAAAGGTGAGTTGCGATTTTGGTGGCAAATTCGCGTTTTCGTTAACGTGATCTAATGATAAACATACACGCACACTGCACTCTGAATTAATTTTGTCATATTTTGATCTGTTTTTTTTTGTTACCCTTCTTTACACTGATACTTACATCAGTGAAAAGCAGAGTTCAAAATTATCAAGATTAATAATAATGAATTGTCGGATAATTATCAACAGTGTGAGTCATTATAATAGTTGATATTTTTTTTATAACTTTTCTAATAATTTATGGAATGTTTAAAAATTGGGGCGATTGTAAGAAAAACAACTTTATGTTTTAAGTATTTTGTGTTTCGAAAGCATTCTATAACTTTGACAACCGAGGCAGTAGCTTCAAGGATCTCTTAGTCTTTAGCGAGAAGCGCGGAGACAGGCACATGGCTAAGAGTGCGGTATAATATGCTACACTTTCGTCATTCGAATTGTTACAGTCAATTGATAAATTATCCCATTGTCATTATCATGTTAATTACCTTTCGAATCCTGGTGTAAAGAAACCTCTAGAGGCTATAAATATTTTCTGTTTTGTCTGATGTACAACACACACATTTAGACTTTGTTTACAGTTTGTAATCATCACTGCTTTGTGTAAATATGCATCCAGACCTAGATGCCAATAGTGCCAAATGCCTTGCCTTGTCGAAGCATAGCCATCATCGCGCAAGTAAGTAATGAGCTACAAATCTATGGAAGATTTATCGAAATCAACTGCAATGAAGCGATCACAAGTAAGTATCAATAAAGTTTGATGTTTGGTGAATCTTCCTCGGGCTTTGACTTTAGAGTCTAGACTTTCATAACTCAATTTAAACATTAAATATTCCCGCTGTAACAGAGAGACTATTGACGACAGCTTTATCGTCGCAATTGGGCAAATCTTATTATGAGTAACTTAAACCTGAAATTATTATTTAGAGTAAATCAATATTATAAAATGTTTATATAACTTTTAACGCAAATTTTGTTGCGAACAAATTACTAAAACACAAATGTTGAAAACATTTCCACGACGTTAACGACGGTAGTTGTTGACATTGAATCTTTTAAAGTAAAAAGTAAATAGTGTTGAATAATTTCGGCGGGCTGGTTAGGACCACGATAGCTCAATTGGGAGAGCACCTGACCCGGTATGTCAGAAGGGTGCAGGTTCAAATCCTGCTCGTGGAAATTTTTTCAACATTTGTGTTTTTAAATCAATATTATTTGTGTGTAAACATACCTGTGTAACCTATTCGGTGAAATTAAAGAAACGTTAGTGAGATACCTAAGTTTTATGAAAATCTGATTCGAAGTAATTGGCAACATTATATCTTTTGGTAGATATGCTGATAAATAAATACGCAATCATTTTCGATGAGAAACGAAAGCAAAGTCTTAACAAGGGTATTTGGAGGTATACTAGAGTCAATGGTAAAATGTAAATAAATAATAAAAATCCCGGCGTTGCTAGGCAAGTGTTCTTAAATAATTAATAATGTCATGAGTATAATTGTCAGGAAAATAAAGAAGAATATAAAGAGGAAAGATCGAGTCTTAAGGGAAAAGCAGGTCGACACAGCGAGGAACCTTCGCTCGACAGTTATACATAAGATAGCCAGTACCTTATAGTAATTCAGGAAGTACGCTTCATTCGACCTGTATCATCACTTAAAATCAGGTCAGTTAAAGGCAAAGTAATAATAATAATAAATAATAATAAATGTTTCCCACACTCACACCAATTATCTAGCCCCAAGAAAAGCTTCCTTAAGAAACTTGTTAAAATGGTTTAACTAGACAACGGATAAACATACTTATTATACTTAAATACATACTTATTATACATAGGAAACACCCAGACCCGAAACAATTTAGAAAAACAGGTATTTCTAAATTGATCCGACCGGGGATCGAACCCGGGATTGAAAAGTAATTACCCACAGTGAATTAAAAACAAATTGAAGCTTACCAGAAGTGTTTCAAAGTGTAAAGACATCCGGAAAAGATTTCTTAACATTCCTTCTTTAACCTGGGGTTTATTTGAAGGTCGCACAGATAAATTTGCGGGCGGGTTGTCATTCATATACTTACAAATCTTTGATTGATTACCGAGTTGGCTTGCTGATCGATCCTTTTAAGGCTATTACGAGTAATTACGTTTAATGAATAGTCTTTAATTTTATTTATTTATTTAAGGAGTACACAACAGATGATTGTCAACATTAGCATAAAATAGCAATTATAATAGAACAGTGCAAGACCGACATCCAGAAAACGTGCACACACAGCTAATCATGCAGATGTAAAAACAGTGGAAATTATACATACAAGAAATTTTCAATTAAGTAGTAGGTACTCTAACACATGTTATGCAGTAAATTGGATTAAAATATGTTTTATGCTTAATTTAATAATATTAAAAATTGCATCAAAATAATAATAATTTATTAATTGTAATAAGAAAAATAAAATAATATATACACTTAAGTATATAAATTATAGCAAAGCATTCATCAAGAAATAATTTTCTAACCTGGACCTAAAAATGTTATGTTTTTTTTTATCGAGCAGCTCGAATAAGGGCATTACTTCGTTATATTGACGGCACATTCTTACGAATGGGGTTATAAAACGATGTGTTATTTTTAAATGTTTGAAGAACAAATATTTTTTTTAACTTTTATTACGATCAATAACTTGGTGTTAAAATTGATAGACTATAAATAGTGTCGGAGAATCAATATAACCATGAACGGTTTTGTGCAAATGGACAATTTCTTGATGTTGGCGTCGTTTATCTTGAATTCATATTCATAATCTGCTAAAAATTATTCTTTTTCCAAAATAAACAATGCTTTCTTTTTTTAGTGGGGCCTGCCGAGTTTTTCATCTCCCAGTAGCGTCGTCTTTTGTGCAAGAAAAAAGAAAACTAAATTAAAAACAATACTAGAATTTACTTAATAACTAACTTAATAAATTTAAGATTTACATTTTTTTTAAAACCATAAATGGCCTCTTGGCCGTGGTCGCAGAGCGCTCACATGGCCTTTTCTTAGGGCACTGGCAGTCACTACACGGCCGGTCCAGTACCCCAGTATGTAAAATCTTTAAGATCTTGCAATTCAATTTAATTAAATTCAATTTTGTTAAATATTAAATGTTCTTTGATTTGTATTTTTTACAAACGTATTTTAAAGTATTTGTTACTAACAAACAATGGATCTAATGTTGTTTTATTCAATAAATATATTATTATAAAAAAGATAAAGCGAAATTATTGATGTGAAATGACAATGTAGTACTGTTGGGTCAGTGAGGTAGGTGGGCTTATAGCCCTATCCCCCCATGAAGGAAGGCCTAAGCCAAGCTATGGGACGTTTATGAGCTGATGATGATCAAATATGACAAGTTGTTGCATTTTCGGAAAATGGAAAATCACGGAGTTACTTTTTTATTCTGTTTAATGTGTTGTTTCGGTCTCTTTGCTTTCTGTTCCTGTGTTATTTTTATGTAATCTTTATTCTTCTGTTTTGTTTTGTTTATTTATTACTCATACTTTGTTGTATAAGGGATGATTCTCATTAGAGCGGGGCGTGCCCGGGGCGGGCCGTGTACGTGGTCCGGACGGGGCACGGATTTGAAACGTTACATACATTTTGTATGAAGCAATTTATATTACACCGTGCATGATCCGTGTCCCGTCCGGGCCCGCTCGACGCTCGTCTACACCACGGTTGTTGCACGGTCCCGCCCCGCCCCCTTCACGTCCCGTCGTAATGCGAACACTATTCCGTGCTGTGTACGGGCAGTGAGCGACGAATGTTTAGTGATGATCCCTCACTTTACGTTTACGTTCTATTTATTTCATCGATTGCCGATAATGAATGATGAAAAATTAATAGAACTTGTCCGAAAGTATCCTGAGTTGCATGAAATGTCACATCAAAAATACATGGATACGAAGAGGAAGGATTTATTTATATATTTTTTTTAATATAAATAAAAGCGTTATACATTTTGATGGAAAAATAAAGAACATTGAGCATATTATTACACCTTCATTACCTATTTTTCTTTTGCAATCATATTGTAACACGCTTTTATGTAAGTTAAATAATTTTTAACTTTTTATTTCTTTTTTTATTGTAAATAAATCGTACAAGCGAGATTTGTTAAAATAGTAAATATTGGTTACGAAAACCCCATTTCAGCGAATTTGGCTTTGATAATGTAATCAGCCATCTCCAGTAAAGAAAACTCCATTATTATAAAATCACAGTAATTGGTAATTATTCACATCACTACGCTACATTGAAGCGACCGTGGCGGCTTATAACCCGTTCAACACACGGTGTAATATAAATTGTGCAGCACGGACGGACCTCGGCCCGTCCCCGCCCCGGCCTCTGCCCGCCCCGGGCACGGCCCGCTCTAATGTTCTCATTGATGATGATGATTCTTCATCCCTAAGTATATTGAGTTTGAGAAACCAATAAATTAATGTCTTTTGTTTTGTTTCTTTCGTTTATTATGTGGTCGGAGTTGAAGTGACTCTTTAACAACAAACTGAAACTATGTATCCATCAGTAAGTTAACAAACCTCTAAGTAATTAAGCAACTTCAGAGCTTGACTAATAGTTTAATTGGCGAAATTGGCACTTCAGGCTGACAAGCCTGTGCGTCATGAACTTCATGTCAACAGCTGCTTTTCGAGTCACAATAATCTTGAGATAGTGATAACTTTGGTAGAAGTGTTTGAAGACTAAAGCAAGGTCTGAAGGTAAAAGGACTAACAGGACTAGTGTAAAATGGCACAAGTCACCGTGACGCATCCTGGGATGCATCTCACTCAATCTTTTGCGTTATTTACAAATTCATTTTTAAGATCTCATCTCAGAGCTCAGACCTCATTCTCATGTTCATTCTATGTCAAAAATAAGTTATAAGTGACCTTGAATAAGAGAAAACGGAGCAATCGTATTTTTTTTTTTCTTTTTTTTTTGGTTCTTCAACGTTAAACATTACACATTAAAAAAACAATTGAATTGTATAAATGCTCTAACATTTATAGAAAAACATAACATGCACAATAATAAAGTACCCTTACTTTTTACATAAACCTAAAATATTACCTATATAATACTAAACTGAATTTATTAAATACTTTTTGAATTTAAGCAAAGTCATGCATAGATCAAGATCACTATTTTTAGATAAAGCATTGTACGTCCGTCCCTGTTATGATAGAATTTAAACCAATGTTAGTCTTCGATAAAGTTGGAACATACAGATTGAATGACTTTTTACTAGGAAGACAGAAATTGATAAGTAATTGATATCATAACGTGAGAACCAGTCAACCGGTACAGCTCGGCCGCACGCTACACGACTCCATCACAGGATTAGCGTAGGCCAGCACTAGCCACCATGACGCGTCCTGTATACAATTGGCTGTAGCTCACCGTCCATCTGTACAAGCATTTCGGCGACGGTGTGCCCGTCCCACGGGTGGGCTGTGAGCAGCACATCGTACGTACAGCTCGGCCGCACGGCACATGACTCCGCCACTGGACTAGCATAGGCTGGTACTAGCCACCATTGAGCGTCCTGTTTAAAAAACAATTAGGTTTATAGCGTTATCAAAAATATAATATATAGGCTAAATGCACGGTCTTGGCAGAATAACAGCGTCTGCTGCTAACACAGTAGGCATTTGCTGAGTCGAGGCCCATTTGCTGAGTCGAGGCCCATTTGCTGCTGTAGCACACATACTTCAATATTCATTAGATTTTAATTTTATTATAATTAATGGAATCAGGCGTTATTTTGCGGAAATCCATAGTACAAAAAAATGTAATTTAAAGCTGTATAAACGAGTGAGTTAGCGGAATTAACACTACATATTATTTAAATTACATTTTTTTAATTTTATTATTAAATTATTAATGTTGTTGTCTTTGTTCATTTAATTCTGTTTGTATTTATGTTTCTCTCTTTATTGTAATTGCTAATTTAATCGTCTTGTATAAATGTATTTATGTGTGCTTATGTAGTAAATAAATGTATGTCTATGTCTATGTCTTATCACTTTCATAAGCACTCAATTGTTACCTAAGCTCAAATGTTCTGTGCTTCGGAAGGCACGCACAGTTGTTGGTCCCGGATGCATTAGCAATTATTAACAACCATCAATCAACATTGGGTCCGCCTGGTGGTTTATGGCCCGTTGTCTTTAACCATCCACAGGGAAGGCTCCATAAATGGGGATATAGAATGAGCTGGTGATCAGTGTGCCATTCGAAACATTAAGTTGGGGAAAAAGTCTTTTCGCAAATAGTATGTATGAACTTGTAATAAAATCTCTTTGGCTATACTATTTGTATCTGGCTGGTTTTGGTATCATTAAAAGTTTAAATTTTAAAGAAGATATTTCAAAATCAAATTAGGAAAGAGTAGGATTTGTTTTTCTTACTGTCAAGATGAGTGAATCGAAGGAAGGAAAGGAATTCGATACATTTTAAAATGTTACTACAAAAAAAAAGCAACGCAAGCCGCGAAAAAATTTGCGATGTTTATGGACCTAGTACAGTGTCTGTGTACAACTGACTCGCGTAATGTTCCGACGCTCAGTTCCGCTACTCAAACTACACTTGATCGCAGCGGAATTCCTCCAGCGGCTCCGCTGCTCGTATTTCGCAGCGGAGGTGTGCTACGGGCGTAAAGAACTGGGAATTGAGCACAAAACAGTTTTGGAGCATTTGAAAAAAAACTGGGTACACAAAAAGCTCGATATGTGGGTACATCACGAGCTCACTGAAAGAAACCTAATGAACCGTGTACTTACTCATTTGTGATTCTTTATTACGACGTAATGAAACCGAACCATTTTTGAAGAAGCTGATAACTGGTGATGAAAAGTGGATCACGTACGACAAGAACGTGCGAAAAAGGTCATGGTCAAAGGCCGGTCAGGGTTCACAGACTGTGGCGAAGCCCGGGTTAACCTTGCACCTTCAGATTTCCACCTGTTTCGGTCTCTTCAGAATTCTTTAGACAGTATCAGTCCTCTCGTGATGATACTAGAGGACTGCCAAAACCACTTGTCGTAGTTGTTTGAACAGACCCAATTTTTTTGTAGCAATGGAATCATGTCCTTACCTACAAGATGGCAAAAAGTTATCGAACAAAATGGCACCTACATACTTTAGTTAAATGTAAATAAACTATATTAAAAATGTTTTGAATTTTCTTAAAAAATGCGAAGAAACTTTTTCCCCAATCTATTAATTGTAAACGCAAACGTCACGTGTCAAGAATTTCATTACCGAGAACACTTCGTCGTTTCTTTTCGAAGTTTAGTGCTGTTTTTATGGAAAAATAAATTATCTTATAAACTTTTGCGTTTGGCGCATCGCATGGACCGACACGTTTCATTATGGAATTTGCTAGTTTTGACCTATAGACCTTATGTCCTAAGTGTCACTGTAAATCGAATGATAAATCACGAACTATTAGCGGTTACTAGGTTGAATGAACAAAGCCTCGACCCAAATCAATCTCTATCACCTTATAGGAGTAATAGGATTACCGAAGTGTGTAAAATCTAACCAAATTACGGCTACCGACATTTTAAAGATTGTCAGTTTCAATGCAGCTGGCAACGAGAATGGAGAAAAAACAGGTTAAATTGCTAGTAACTATCATCCACCCGTTCGCGACTTTGTTGGTGTAAAGGATATAATAACTATAGATTGAATTATATTATATAACTATAATTACGACGTTTAGAACCCATTACAGTGGTCCGTGGCCACAGGGAATATAGATAGGTGAAAAGCGGGAATGTCAAGTATAAAAGAGCATTACCTAAAAGGTTCGTACAGTTTAACAATAAAATTTGTTTTATATTAATTTCTCATAATTTGAAACTTAATTCCTTAGATGAATGATTGGTCTCGCTGCGCTTAGATGAATGATTGGTCTCGCTGCTAGATGAATGATTGGTCTCGCTGCGCTAGACTAGATACCGCCGGCGGCGTACTTGTTAAATGCGGCAAAAAATACTACGCCGAAGTCGGCGTACCCGAGTCAGTCGCGTTGCAAACTGTGTGTGAGGTGCACGTACCGAATATTTTATAAAATTTTGGTCATAAACCGAAGTAAAATGCCAGTTTGCGTAGTTAAACTGTGTAAAAATAATATTACAAGAAATAAGAAGGACACCGTTCTTACACACACTTCAATATTGAGTTGCCGCATTCACTGAGCTATTGTTTCTAGGTAGCGCGGTATCTAGTCGAGCGCAGCGAGACCAATCATTTCATCTAAGCTTAATTTATTCAGGTATCAATACCGTAGGTGGTGTACAACTATTAAGACACTATTTCCCTTTAGTTTTAATTGAAGATAAATGAATAGCCCAATAAAAAAATGACGAAAAAAAAACCTATGTTGCTTAAGTTGGGTGAAAGTCACTCCTTGTCAATGACAAGTATGAATTTAGATATATTCAGCAAACACCGTATTTTAATACGATACGAAAAAAAAGCCGGGACCAACTGCTTTGTACCGTGCCTTCCGAAGCACGGAGGAGATCGAGATGAAAAATCTTGGGCACCCATCTGATGCCCGGCCTTTGCAAAAGTTGCTTAACCTCAGCATTCCCAAACTGGGCGCGTTAACTACTGCACCTTCAAGCTCCTTCGTGCTTTCTTTTGAAACTAATTAATTAACGCAAACTAATCAGTCAAGGTATAGGTAACTAGCCTGTTTTATCAATACTTACACCTGGAATGTTGTATTCGTAGCACATTGGCGTATTACAGTCGACAGTGTCTGTGACACTACGTATTTCCAGCGAGTAGTCTCTTGCCGGGAAATCTACGAACAAATATATTAATTGAGTAAAAACAATGTTAAGTATATCAAAACTTTTTGATTGCTTAGATTCCATTCCATTCATTTATTTTTTTTGCTAACACATAAATATTCTTATTTATTCTTATAACTACTTACTAACTTAAAGGTAAGTACACCTCATGCAACAGACACATTTAAGTACTTAAAGACTACAATTATTTAATAAATAATTAACTATTAGGGGGGCTAAAAATAAAATAAAAATATGCACAAATAAAAAGTAGTTGCTTAAGATGTGTAAAATTTGACATCTCACCTTAATAAGCAATTTTAACATTATATTCTGAAAAAAATGGGTCAGATATTACATATTTTCATAACTATAAAATAAATGCAGTAAATACTCATTAGCAGACATTTGACATATCAAAATGACCTTTGATAGTCAAATGACACAATATGTCACATTAATAATAAAATGTCATGTTCATAATATCAATTTTAAATTTACAAAATGACGCGCGCTTGCGCGCTTTCCTGACTTCCTGTTACCTTGTTACACATACTTCCGTCCCATTTCACGAAGTCACTCCCACAAATTGCTTATATAGAAAGCAAGCGGAAAGATGTTACACATCAAAAACGAACTACGAAAAACTGTAAGTAAAGTAAGTAAAGTAAACAGCCTATAATTGTCCCACTGCTGGGCAAAGGCCTCCATCATTGAAATCAAGTCATCGCTACAATTTATGGGTAATAGCTTAATCACCACGCTTGCCAAATGCGGGTTGGTGATGAAAAATGCCAAATTCAATCACTAATAGTTGTGCATTTGATAACTTTCGGTGTCGTAAGCTTCCATGGACGTTGTGGCCGATGTTGTGGGCTACGTTCAATCAGACGGACTTTTTCTTCAATGACGGCTTAGCCTCATAAAAAATACATTAACCAGAGTTTTACAGTTGCTCACCTAAAGGCGACTTCCAAGTGACGTTGTGGCCGCTGTTGTGGGCTACGTTCAATCAGACGGACTTTTTCTTCAATGACGGCTTAGCCTCATAAAAAATACATTAACCAGAGTTTTACAGTTGCTCACCTAAAGGTGACTTCCAAGTGACGTTGAGCATCAGCTCGTGGTCGGATCCCTGGAGTGGAAGCGGGTAGACCTGCAGGTCTCGTGGGATGCCCGCGTGCTGAACGGGATGCAGGTCGGGGGGCTCAGGGTTCTGTTCCTGTAACAAAATTTATTTATTAAGGGAAGGAAAATTTCATTAATGTCGACGGCCGATATTTGTGGTTCGAATCGCATCGAATTCAAAAAGATTCCTTAGGCCATTCATACAGTGGTCCGAACAGCTTGTGGTATGAATAGCCTGACGACCCCATTAAACAACACCTATTTTTGTCTTTTGAATATTATATGAAATGAATATGGCGGATTTGGTTTTTACAAAATAGTTAAGAAGTTTTACAAGTTTTTAAGGTGACTTTAGCTGTTACACTTCTTAAAATTATAGCAAGGATCATTTACTGTTCATCTTTATAATAATTCAACGGTGCTACTTGTACCCAACATATATACCGTTACTAGAAAATTTTAGATGGTCATCTCTGCCTATCTTTTTGAAAAACTTTGACTATGGGACCGACGCTGAAATCGTGAAAAGCAAATCAGCTGTTTCATACATTTTGATCGAGTTAGGTATAACATAACGTAAGGCTGATATTTATTTACGATTTCATTGTAAAAGTTTTGCAAAATGATGGAAAGAGACTACTTACCCTTGAAAATTTCTGGTAGATTTAAATTTTAACAGTGTAGGTACCTAAGTATGGAAAATAAAATATAAAAGTATTTTTTTTTGTTAGTTTATTCTGTTTCAGTTTCTCACAGCGGAAACCCAAAAGTTGTCGAAGAGCCTTCATTACGACACATTTGATACGAGTTCAGCGCAGTAAGTAAAACTTCCCTATGAAATATTGGATCAAGCATCAGACATATATATATATTATTTATAGATAGGACGCTCCATGTATCATGAATAAGAGCTCTCCATATCAAACTTCTTGTTACTTTCCCCAGAGATAAGTTACATGCTTTTATATTAGAAATACGATTATATATGTTAAGGACCAAGTAATAAATTGGGGCATTTTTCATGATGCCCGCGCATTATGAATACTGACAAGCTACTTAGGGCAAAGTAAATAATTATAATTTGAACTTCCTTATTTATCACATTGCCTAGACATTATGAATATTGCCATGTGGTTTTATTTATTTATTTTATTTAATAGGACAACCAACAAAATTAACACTAAATTAAATTAAAGTTGTTTTTGTACAAAAAGGACTTAAGCTAAGTGTCATCTTACTTATAGGCTGCCACGGCATGCAATGTGGTTTTCGGCCAATCTGATAATACCCTGTGTATTTTACATTGCACGGGGTGCGGGGAGCAGAACAAGGGGTTCTATAATGTTTAACACTCAATTCATTGACTAATTTTCATTACACAAGCAACATTTGTCAATGTTTCATTTCACAAACTACTGTTTTAACAATGGCATCAAAACATAAACATTCAAATTGCAAGCTGTTATATAAATAAATCTTCATTTTATTTTATTTTAGAAGATAAACTGACATGTCGACATTTTTCAGAAAACAAAGGGTACCTTCTTTGATTATATACCTGTCAGGGTACCTTTTATAAATTATTAATTTGACCAAAACACAACATAAGTACCTATATATATTTTTAACCCCCGACGACGCAAAAAGAGAGGGGTGCTATAAGTTTAACGTGTCTGTCTGTGTATCTGTCTGTGGTATCGTAGCTCCGAAACGGATGAACCGATTTTCGTTTAGTTTTTTTTGTGTCATAGATAATTTTTAAATAATACTATAATAATCTTTCAAAGTTTGTTTCTGGCTTTGTTTTGGTCACTGATTTAACCTAACCTAACCACTCAAAACTTTACCAACCCTCACCTTTCTGTTCTTTGTGACTCCTCTACAGACCCCCGCTCGCCGTTCCTCCTAGCCGGAATATTGCCTAATGTCTTACTGGCCAAGTAACCATTATATTAAATTAAAATTGAATAATAGATCTTTGTCCATTTGACGTATTTGTGATAGGAAAAAATAACTAATGTTCTATTGCAAAACGACAATTTATAAAACAATTAATTTATGAAATGTAAGGTTAGAAAATCAATTTTATATGGAGTGCTGGTTTGTGAAATGAACATTTGCGTTTCGTTGCTTGATAATTGAAAATTTGTTAAATAACTGTCAAACTTTCGAATGGTAATCAGAACAAGGAGGTAAAGTCCAATTAATTGAAGTTTTTATTAACATAGGTCAGCAGAGTACTTACTTAAGAAAGGAAATTTAAATATAGATTCTACGTTTGAAATAAAAAACAGTAATAAAACCTATTTTAATTACTATGCCCCATGGGTGATAGACATTATGAAAAATGCCTGGACGATTTGATTTATAGTTGTAATCACAATGCCCTCTCATATTGGGCATTTTTCAAACTGCGCGGGCATTATTTTTGATGCCCTATTAATCACTTGTTACACAGACAAACACGTGTACGTAATATTAGGAATATACTTACTTACGTCAGAATTACGGGCACGGGAGAGTCTTTAATCACTTAGGTACATGAGTATAACAGTGGGCGGAACATAAGAGTTGTACCTATTTAAAAAAAAACACGTAACAAAATGCTCCGATCCATTTCACTCAACCTAGCCACAAAATAACGGGACTGAAGAAAGTAAGCTTCAATATACGAACGCGCTCGAGCGTGTGTGTGTTCACCTCGTTTGTCTCCAGGAGACGCTGCTATGCACTAGGCCAGGGATGGGCAAACTACGGCCCGCGGGCCATCTCCGGCCCGTGATTGATCGAAGTACGGCCCGCGACCATCAAACAAAAATTCAAGTGCGTGTGTGTTTCAGAAAATGCATATCTATCAATATTTTTATTTCACAAAAAAAAAATTATTAAAAAAAAAAACAAATGTTGAAAAAAATTCCACGAGCAGGATTTGAACCTGCACTCTCTGACATACCGGGTCAGGTGCTCTCCCAATTGAGCTATCGTGGTTCTTACCAGCCCGCCGAAATTATTCAACACTATTTACTTTTTACTTTGAAAGCCAAAGGCGCCCATTCAATTTCAACAACTACCGTCATTAACATCCGATCATAATATTTCTCTCAGGTGCTCTCCCTATTGAGCTATCGTGGTTCTAACCAGCACCTGACCCGGTATGTCAGAAGGGTGCAGGTTCAAATCCTGTTCGTGGAAATTTTTTCATCATTTGTGTTTTTGTAATTTGTTCGTAACAAAATTTGCGTTAAAAATTATATAAACATAATATTTATTAATTTAAAAAATAAAGCAAAAAACTCAATAGCCTGGCCCGCCATAGTTTTTGTTAGTAAATATTGTCACGCGAATGAAAAAGTTTGCCCATCCCTGCACTAGGCACTCAGTTACAGCGTGTGATATGTTGCTTGCCTTCTGGGGTCTCCTCATTTTCTGATTTGACCTTTTTAGGGTAAAACGGGACCCCATTACCCGTATTAGTCCGTCTGTCTGTCTGTCCGTCTGTCACCAGGCTGTATCTCATGAACCGTGATAGTAAGACAGTTGAAATTTTCACAGATGATGTATTTCTGTTGCCGCTGTAACGACAAATACTAAAAAAACAAAATAAAATAAATATTTAAGGGGGCTCCCATACAACAAACGTGATTTTTTTTTGCTCGTTTTTGCTCGATACTGATAACGGCAACAGGTAGACGCTTGAAATATTCAGGATATTGAGTTATATTATTCACTTTAAAAATAAATAATTAAATTAAAATAAATATTTAAGTGGGGCTCCCATACAATAGACATGATTTTTTGCCGTTTTTATAGATAACTAGTTGACCGGCGGACTTCGTACCGCTTTGACAGTTTCCATGACAACAAAGCAAACAAAACGTTGACAGTTTCCGTGACAACAAAACACACAAATCATTCGTCCGCTTAAGAACACCCGTATCCCATGATGGACTCTTATAGCAGCGCCACCTACTGAGTCCAATTGCAAATCTAAACCATTCTCGAATACACTTGAACACACACAGAATATTTCATCCAATTCGGTCCAGCCGTTTAGAAGGAGTTCAGTAACATACACACGCACAAAAGATTTTTAAATATAAAAATGGTACGGAACCCTTCGTGCGCGTGTCCAACTCGCACTTGACCGGTTAATAATATGATTTCAATATTATTTCTTGCTGTTTAGAGCTGTTTTTACTTTTTCAGTTTCCTGTGTTTTGAAGTCGGTTTTTTTTTGGTATCAAAGGCCCATTGTTTACTTATTATTATAAAATGCAAAAATAAATAAAGTCTTATTATTAGCCTAACATTGACGGTAACACTGGCTTTTAAATAAAATCCCTTTTTTATGTTACTTGGTTCTTTGTATTTTAACAACTCTTCTATTTTCCTTTACGTTTCCTTTTGCTTAAGTTAATAAAAAATTATGTATTTTAAAAACATTGATTGAAAATTATTATAGTTAGTACAGAAGGTACAGTATATTAATTCCACCAATTATTTGTAATGTCTCTTTTTGCAAGGCTGCTGGAAGATATTTCAGGCTGATTGAAGCAACGCCCCTGGGTTTCTTTTTGTTAAGGTTTTATGTGGCTACAGACACGAGCACCGATTTCTATACCTATACACTTTGGTTGTTATTCCATTGTATTAAGAGTTACAACTTCTTAAGATTTTTCAGAAATACCTTGTTAGTGTTTCAGAGCATCGTAAAATGTTGATGATGATGAATGCATATTTAATCAGAGAATCTGAACCGTTTGATTTGAACATTTATAATTTACTGGGATGTCAAATAAAACAATGTTTGATAGAACATTTTTCGTAAATACAAAGAATGAATTAAAAGTATCCACAATTTCTTTGAGTGGAGCTAATTTCGTACGAGTGATAATAGCATACATACATACCTATAGGTAGGTATGTATGTATGTTATTGTCATCGATTTAGAAATCGATGGTTATTGTACTTAATATTATTTATTCTTTTTTTTCGATGTTGTGAATCCTTCTTACTGTTACTCGTATCCAAAGATGCCCAAAAAGGAGACCCTAGTTATGTGGCGGTTCTTCCGTCCCTCTCTTCAGCCTGAAGCCAAAGAAAAAGGCATTTACGGGGCAAAAAGGATGGGACATACCCACTGAACAAAGAGATGTTTACAAACTACGCGACCGCGAGTGGTGGGCTAGGGGCTGTAGGAAATCGACTGACGGACGCTACGAACCCTTTACAGAGTCCGTGGTCACAGGGACGATAAATAATATTACGTAAAATAAAATGCAATGTAGGACGCTCTCAGACTAGGTGGAGCGACGATCTTCGCAAGGTGGCTGGCAAGAGCTGGATGAGAATAGCCTCGGATCATGCTCAGTGGCGTGCACTTGGTGAGACCTATATCCAGCAGTGGACTAGTGTAGGCTGATGATGATGATAATGAATATAATTATGAATAACTAATATATATAATAAACAAATTTGTAAAAAATTGCTGTTTTACGAACCGCTCGCATACATTTTAATTTGTATGTTTATCACTGAATCTGTTTTTCTTTCACAAACCGCTATGAAAGTACAATATGTTAATAAGAAGCTGCGTAGTTGAAGCGATACACATTATATTTCAAACGAATTTTCTGAAATTTAATTTGTTTACATAACTGTCTTTGTGGGATAGATTGAATTCTCAGATGTTTAGTTTGGCAACAGGAAAACTGTACCGTGGGTAAGTATAGAAAGGCTTAGACAGAGTGAACGAGAGTGCGGCAACAGGGGGGTAACCACAAGCTCTTATAGCAGTATTATTGCAGTTGTGAGAACGAGACGCGTGTAGCGGCGAATATTCACGCGTCTCTTTTCCACAACTGCAATAATACTGCTATAAGAACTCATAGTCAGGGGGCAGTGCCGTGATCTTGAATTGACGTACGAGCTGTAGCTACCGGCTAGGGTTGAGTGAGCCACACATAGTTAATTTATTATTGTGTGAATTTGGGTGTCTTATAATATTATAAATGAAACTCACAATTTAGGTGTACACTATAAAATACTTATATCATTATAAAGTACAATCGTAATCAAATATTAATATACAAATTGGACACAACAAAATATTTACGCCTCGCTCGGCCAGTCTTGAAAGCTGCGTTATTAAATTTAATAACGTAATATATCCGCATGTCAATGTATAATTTTTTTAAATATATTATTGGAAAGCATTTACATGGAGGTACATATTTAAGGTCGGACATATTATCAAAAATAGTTTTGGCTAGTTTTGAATACTTATGTAATAAATTGTTCTATTTCCAATAAAGAAACAAGGTATGAATAAGATCGGCAGCGCTCAGTGACATACTTGTTATTCTCCGTTACTACAGCAACACACGCTGCCCGATCTGCGTTTGCGATGACAGCCGCGTCATCGGGTACTCCTTTCCCATGCTTTTTTCCGTGTGCTAATGTAGGTGAACTACGAGTTTATGTGCGTGCGTTTCGGAGCGCTTGTGTGAAGTTGCCGCACTCTCGTTCACTCTGGCTTAGATGAGCGATTACTCTGAAGACATTACATTTTGAATTTCTTGCAATTCCACTGATTTAAATAAACATCTTTCTTGTACAAGAAACATATTTAATTGTCATCGTCAGTCTAATGTACACACACACGGCTACACATCAGACTACTAAAACTGTCAAGTTTCCTAATAGACTTTGAGCTTTATACAAATGGCTTATGGTTGAATATTTACTGAAGAAATTTTACAGTTTTGCATAGGTTTATGTGTTGGCGTCTGTACCGAACAGTCTATGTAACCTTAGGCTTATAGCGAAGTTCGAAAAGAATAAAATGTATGCGATTGACATAAGCCGCGCTAAATCACGTGGTCAATATTATGTGAATCCCATACATTTTATTCTTTGATGGACTTCTTGGTCGAGTGGTTTGTACATCGGTTTTCATGGTGTCACAATATCTGAGGTCCCGGGTTCGATCCCCGGTCGGGTCAATTTAGAAATTATTGTCTTTCTAAATTGTCTCGGGTCTGGGTGTTTTCTATGTATAATAAGTATGTATTTAAGTACTTTAAGTGTGTTTATCCGTTGTCTAGTAACCATATAACGAGTCTCATAAAGAAGCTTCTCTTGGGCTAGATAATTGGTGTGAGTGTAGGAAAGTTTATTATTATTATTGTCTCTTTATTTATTTTTTTACATATTAATTTACATTTTTAAATATTTTCTAAAAAACAAAACAAATATTTAAAAATATAAAAAATAGGGGTCCACCGGCATCGGGACCAGTGTCCAAACTACTATTATTATTTTCGAACTTCGCTATCGTTTTCTTAATATTACTTTGGCTACCGCCTCTGTGGTCCCGGGTTCGTTTCCCATTTGGGATACATGTTTGTATACTCGGTTTGGTTGGTGGTAGGGCTTATTTGTCCGCATGGCTAGCTACCACCAGCTTATCTAAATATGTCGCCGTAACATCAATGTTAGCAGCATTCACACTTTATTTTATGCTAACAGCAATTATATTATAATTTTAGATTTTAAGTACTTTAGCAATTAAAACTAGAAATATTATAAAGTTATGATTATGGAAGAGCGGAGCGTTCTGTTACATTATTTTCATGTCTAATAGGGGGCTCTAAGTGATAATATTGTTTCAATGTTTCTAGTGCTGAAATAAAAGTTTTTTGATTTTAATTTTTTTTTAGCGTTATTTTGTTCCGGCTGCTAAAAGTAAGATAACCAGTGTCTCAGTAAGTAATTGAGGATTCCAGGTGAGGTGCGCTTCCATCTTCGGTCTTATCATCACTTAACATCAAGTCAAATGAATGCCAAGTTTACCCGTATGAAATTTTAAAAAAAATGAAGTTATATCTGTATAAACGTAAATAAACAATAGATTTATTAGAGGAGGTCGATGGCGCAGTGGTTAACGTGCCCGGTCTGCGAGTGCTGAGGATAAGCAACTTTCACAAAAGCCGGTCATCGGATGGGTGACCAAAAATGTATCATCTCGAGCTCCTCAATGCTTCGGAAGGCACTTATAGCCGTTGGTCCCGTAGCAGTCATTAACAACCACCAATCCACACTGGGCCTGCTTGGTAACCACCAAGTATGGCCCGTTCTCCCATCCATAGGGAAGGCTCGTGTCCCAGCAGTGGGGGCATAAAATGAGCTAATGATGAATAATGTAAGGAGATGTTCCATTTTTGTATAGAGGCTGGGCCCCCTAATTCTTACAGTGATGAAATTATATTTTATGAAAAGAGCAAAAAATAAGGAACTTTTCCATGTATTAATATATTTTTTAAACGTACCCAAACATTGTATTATTTAATAAAAAAGGTCAATAATAAAAATTCATAAAATAGCAACCCTAAACTTTTTCTACCTTGGCAACTTTGCTTTTCTAATGTAAATGTATGTATTTAAAAAACATAACTTATTTTTTAAATTAGTAATGCAAAGGTACTATCCATTACAGCCAGCAACAGTTTTATTTTCAGGAAATTGCATTGAAACCTTAAAATACCTTTTAGTATGTATAAATAAGTTTAGCAATATATAATAAACACTTAAAACTTTCATTAGAACCCAAAAATAATAAGAAAAGCTTGATAAAGAAAACAAGATTTCAAGTTTTTAAATATTTTTAAAATTATGTTGGGGGGTTTTTCTTCTTTTTTTCTTTTTGGAAACATCATCTCAGAAGGCAGATCTACCAGAAAAGCCTCACTTCAAAACTGTAATAAAATAAGGGCCCAAAAACGAACATCTCCTTTATTATAGGAACCTGATTATGGTTGTTATCTATTAGTCTCAGAATAAATGCTCCTTGGCCAGCAGAAATGTTATCTCAGCCAAAAAGACGTCCACTGCTGGACAAAGGCCTCCCTCAAAGATAAATCATTTTGAGGAGAATTTGCCATAATCGCCACGCTTGGCAGGTGGGTTGGCGATCGCAGTAAGGTGAGAATAATCACAGAGAGACGCTGCTGCCCATCCTCTGGAATGGTCCAATAGTCGCCTTCTACGACACCCACGGGAAGAGATGGGGTGGTGCAATTCTTTATCCCCGGCACCACACGGGGCAGAAATGTTATAATTATCTAATATGGCCCCATCTCTAAATCTATTTCCCCATCTCTGCCCTAGGGTCCCGGGTCAAATTCCCATGTCAGGCAAAAGGCAGGTTTGTTTAGGATTTTCCGATGCATAGGTCTGTGATCAAGATCACCGACCCGCATTTGACAAATGTGGTGGTTAACCCATTACCCATAAATTGTAGTGATGAATTGATTTCAATGATGGAGGCCCTTGCCCAGCAGTGGGACAGTTCATCATCATCTCAGCTTAAGACGTCCACTGCTGGACAAAGGCCTCCCCCAAGGGTATGAGGGGTATTTGCCGTAATCGCCACGCTTGGCAGGCGGGTTGGCGATCGCAGTAGGTTGAGGGTAACCTCAGAGAGATGCTGCTGCCCATCCTCTGGAATGGTCCCTTAGTCGGCTTTTACGACACCCACAGGAAGAGATGGGGTGGTGCAATTCTTTATCCCCGGCACCACACAGGGAACAATGCCCACGCAGTGGGACAGTTATAGGCTATTTACTTAACTATACTTTACTTTGAGCCTTCCAAAGCGCGGATCAACTCGGGATATTTTAATAATTGGAATTGTTTACAGTTGGCTTTTTAGATTTGTTGTTCATCCTTTTGTTTCATCTTGATTATATTTCTTGATACAAGTGATTGAAGATGTTAAATTAATTGGTGTAATTCTGTAAGTATATTTTTTTGTTCATTCCAAAATCTTTACACAACAACATCATTAGGCGCCTACTTCATTTGGTGGTCTAGTGGTTAGATTACAGTCTCAGATTCAGAGCTCTGTGTTCTATTTCATTTTATTCTATTTGGCTTGGTTGTTTTTTGGGCTTGTTAAGTCAACCTAGCTAAGGCTGTCGCCATAACAACGAAGTGAAGTACATTGTTATTGTGGTGTGTGAAGAGATAGAGGTAAAATAAAAGTTGCCATACACGTTTATAAATTAAATAAAAAACTTATTTATAAAATGTTATTTTGGGCAGTTGTACTCTTTATAGGCTTACCTACTCTATGAGAAAAATAAAATACGCCAAAATGCTTTGGATGGAAATCAATCAAAATACTTTTTTTTTATTGGAATTAAAAAATTAAAACTGCGTTAAAGGCCTCAATTGCAGAAAGAATGTCATCGCTGTAACTGGGTATTGGCTCAATCATTGCGATTACCAAATGTAAATAAATAAAAAAATAAAAAATAATTCATTCAAAATTATTGAGCACGCAGCAGAAGCGCAGAATTTGATATTAATTGATTTGATTAGATATCTCTTACGTAAGTTGTTAAAGAGATAATTTTCGCAATACAAGGATAATGCCAACTCATTGTAAGTGATGATAAGGCCAGGTGGAAGCGGACATCTATGAAACCTCATTCTTCTTCTTCCTCAACCATAATTAACCTATTGTTGGCTGTTTAATATTACCTGCTATCGGAACACAACAATGCTACAAACATTATGATGCTAATGTTATATTTTATGATAATATTTAATTACGAGGTCTTACTTTAATAATTTTACATAAAGTAAGACCTCGTAATAACTGTAAGACGCGTTTTACCATGTTAAGTCTCAACGTAAATAAGTCTATTGTTAATGTTAATATTTAGGCACTGTTGGTCTTTTAAAAATACACAATTGTTATAAGAACTAGCTTTGTTAAGTACATGACTGTTTGTTGCCATAATAAATGAAAAAAAAAATAAAAAAATATAAGTTATAATATTATTATTATACTAGCTGTGCTCGCGACTTCGTCCGCGTGGAATAGTGACTTTCGGCAGCATTTTTATTTTTTTAGGCTCTTGTTCCCGTTTTTGCAACATTTTTCACTGATGCTTCGCTCCTATTGGTCGCAGCGTGATGTTATATAGCCTAAAGCCTTCCTCGATAAGTGGACTATCCAACACAAAAGATTTTTTTAATTCAAACCAGTAGTTCCTGAGATTAGCGCGTTCAAACAAACAAACTCTTCAGCTTTATAATATTAATATAGATTTTAGTTTGTGTTTTAAGTCTAGTAAGACACAAACAACTAACAGAACTGAACTATTGTGTGTTTGTTAAGTGATACCATAAATGTCTTTATTATTTTTCTTTCTTTCTTTTTAACTACTGACCAAACTCTTAGTGTACTCAACACTTATAGGTGGTAAACCGTTATTACTAGGCCTGCGCTGAGCCCAGCAGTTGTACGTTTATTTTATTTTTTAATTTTATAGCATAGTTATTGTAATGGAAGAGGGAGTTACCTGGAACAGGCATTAATTGCATACAAAGAGATTCCGGCCACTAATGAATGTAAACCAAACCTTTAGTATTTTTTTTATTGACTGATGATGATGAAGATGATGATGATGATGATGATGATGACTACAAGCGTTAGTAGGCTGCGGTAACCGGACTTTTCCACCATAACGGGCGCTTGTCTGCTAACTCAGTTAAAAACCGACTTTATTTGGGTTATTGTACAATTGTACATTTGCGACAAAGTAAATTCTACACAGAAAAAAGAGTTTCAAAATTTGCCACACTTCTATTTTTATGAAGTAAATTTGTCATATTTTAGTTTGAACCTGTGACGAACTTACACATATTTTTTAATGCATGTGAAAAATTTACTTTCATTGTGTATGGAGTGTACAAAAATGTGACGAACTTACTTTGAGGCAAGTGCAATAACCCTTTTATTTTTTATCATGCTATCTATTAGATAAGCTGCAAGAAATAGATCGTTTACGTTTATTATTTTGATAGGTTTTATATTATTTTAATGGCATGTATTGAATGAGTTGTTACGTCACTATATAAATATGTTCGCACTGCACGAGCTTAAGAATATAAGTATCTACTATATATATGTTCGTAATAAACTGTGTTTATCTAACTTAATTAGTAAATAATAATATGCTAGTAAGATATTAATTATACCACACTTATACCTAATAGTGGTGATCCCGTCGTGATAGTGGTTTTATCATTTATTTTCAAATCAAGTGAAGCGCGGACGTCATCCCGATGGATGACCAAAAAATGTATACGTTAAGCCAACAACGGTCTCAGCTTTTAAAGTTTGCAGTAGTCAGTAAAAGAGGTTATCCTCTCGTAGTGCCCTCTGATTCATTCTCTTGAATCCAATAATTGACATCGGATTGTCATTGACACTTCCATGTTGATAAAGGCATTGCTTTCAATTAAGATTTTAATTTAAAATTGAAGAATTTCATCTTTATCTTTTTGTGTGAGTTGGCAATAGGGTTGCCAACCATACTTTAAAATAACGTATCCTACGTTATTTTCCATTCCCATACTTTATTCTTTTAATAAAAATAAAGTATGGAAAATACTTTATTTACGACTAATGCATGCGTTTGAACGGAATATTCCTGTTGACTTAATTTCTGTACTACTGAATGATACTCAGACTCAGGTGAAGTAAAACGAAACACAACGCTAATTCCTGAACAATAAAAAATTATTAGATAGTGCCAAAAGTACAAAGAAATATGTTTTTACCCATTTAAATAAAAAAAAAATGGAAAATACTCTATTTTTTCTTCAAATCAAAGGATTTATTTATGTGATGGATTTATTTTAATTTCCTGAAAAATAGTTGACAACCCTAGTTGGCAATGCCGCCTGAGGTAAAGCAAAAGCAATATTATTGTGCCTCACTAACCGTCTTCACCTTGCATACCCTCAAGCTGCTTCTTCACACATCTTTAAAGAATTGTAGAAAGCCGGCAATACATTTTCTGGAAAAGCGTTTAATGCTTTTTAGTTGGTGCGTCAAAGAAAATGATTCACAAATCACAAAATAAAAACTCACAATGTCTGGTCGCGACTTGTGATGTTGGTGTTCCACGTCATGATTGTGAAACAGTACTGTGTCTACTGGAGGAGGATCACCCTGGTCCAACCATTGGGTACCGCACTGATGACTAACACTTAGTAACAACACTAGCATTATCACGTATTTCCTCATAATCACTTAAATTACACACACAGAATTACCGAAAACTTTAGAAAAAACACACATGAAAACTCCTTACGATAAATAACAAAACACTAACAAGATTGTGGTAGCAAGATTATTTTAAAAATCGAATTGTCTTTTCTTTTGTTGTTTACAAACATTAGGATTGTGCTGAATTATTGCCGTTCTATTTTCACACTTATATAATGAGCTATAAAAGTTACATTTGCCCTGTTAACACAATTAAAACGTACGTTTAAACGAGTTTACTTTAACACAGGCAGCTCACAATATTCCATACTAAACTACGTCTGCCTGTTCTTAGGGATAAACAAAAAACGCGTATCGCGAACAATATGATAAAGTACCTACTGAAATATTACCGTTTCACAAATAGAGAAAATTGTTTAGTGATTAACGAATATTGTTATCAATCCGCTGATAATCAACTTTTGGCACTTCAATTTGTTGACGTCTGTTTTCAATACGATGAGATAAGATAGGGCATTGTTACGCATACAGTTACCTACCTAGTAAGAGTCATAAACTTTTTGTAGTAGTGCTCATATTTTAGGGTCAGAAGGTTAGGGTTAGTAAATGAAACCGAATTAATATAGTCGACGGTAGCAAGTTACAAATAAAATTTGAGACGAACAGCACATCAAGTGAGTTAGTACCGTAAAAAAATTGGCGTATGTGTGTGCCAATGATAGGGTTGCCAACCATAATTTAAAATAACGTATCCTACGTTACTTTCCATCCCCATACTTTATTCTTTTTAATAAAAATAGAGTATGGAGAATACTTTATTAAAATTCTTAGTTAGCGCCAAGAGTAAAAAGAAATATGTTTTTAAACATTTAAATAAATAAATTTGGAAAATACTTTATTTTTTTTTTCAAATCCTTTTTTTTATAAGTACTAGTTAGTGATATATATACTTTAATTTCCTGGATAATTGTTGGTAACCCTAGCCAATGACAATAAGGGCTACAAAAAATTTGGCGTTCTAATATCGTCGCTTATATTTTACTAGCACATTCTCGCGACTTCGTCCACGTGGATTTCGTATTGTATATAAAAAAAATTAAATACTTTGATTCTCAAAAAACAATGGGCAAATTTGTATGGCGCTTGTTCTATCGGCAGCCAGTGATCATTTATATATTTTTGATAAGATAATTATGGGTTTAATAAGTTTACAATTATCATTAGAAAAAAAGTTATTGAGGGTAGTACAGTTAAGAAAAGTATTACAATAAATATTATTTACAAAACAAGACGATTGTATTGGATATTTTATATATGTTAAACCAATATATAATTGGCTATTCTATTTCATGCAAATGAATGCTATTAAAAATATGTTATTTCGTATTGGTTTTAAATGGTGTATGCGATTGATAATCTTTTATATTATTTTGTATAACAGACAGAGTTTTCTATATTAGTATCCAAAAATATACGGATTAATAGTGATAATAAAAAATATAGAGAATTATATTGAAAAAGTATATATGTATATGTCTTTATCTAGAAATCTAAACGTTGTTGCATAGTACTCCTTGAACAAACGTTATTGTATTTTGACCTCTCTTTCATATGACACTAATTTCGTCGATGGCCGCTAATAGACCAGAAAGCCCATTGTCCTTTAAAAAAACATTTAAAAAAAATTAAATATAGCATGTTACCCACGGGTATATAGAATACGAGGCTAATCTCATACAAACAAAGTCACAAACGTTACCTCTTTAGTAATAGTATAGTATAGATAACAATAACAATCAAAAAATGGCCATGTGCCGGTTTATACTTCGTGAAAAATAAAGGATATTTATTTTATTTTATTTTATTAGGAAAGTCAACCGCTTTATTGTATCAATCATGCTTACTAAACTTATACATAATACTTAGCTAATAACAGAGTTACACAACATGGTAAACAATATTCACGACGGCGACTCGAAGTAACAAAAAGTAATTTCATCTAATGAATTTTACATAGTTTGCAAAAAAAAAGGTTTGAAATATTTGGTTATGATGTAGTATGATAAAAATCATTGAATTGATAAATAAAAATATTAGTAATATGATAGTAAAATAATATAATAATATGACAATATTAAATAAACTATAAAATATAGGATAAAGATAGGATAGATTTTTTTGTCGCATATCAAAAAATATATTTAAAACGATCCATAGCCATTTTTCAAACTGTGCGTTGTTGTTATAGTAGCGATGATATGTATTTTATTTATTTTATTTTAAATTTATTTGGAAAACTTACAGCTAATAAAATAAAAGTGTTTATAATTTAAATACGGCCAATTACAAGTTTCCGCTTATAACATAATACAGATTAAATTACTCAAATCTCTTCGATTTTGAATGGAAAATGGAAAATTTTGGTAAGCCTTTTTTTTACAAAAAGAAGTTATTATTAAATTTGTTTTTAAACTGGTTGAGGGATGAGTTAAACAAGTCCAGGTTCAAATCCTTATCAACACTATTATACAGTTTGGACACTCTGATGGCAAAGGAGTTGCTACGATAATTAGTTCGAGAAAGCGGTACATGCAGTATGTATATGTAATTAATTTAATACGATTGTTGTACCCAAAAAAAATGTATAGGTAAGTTACTTACGTAATGATCAGTAAACAGTAAGCTTTCCTTAGTCACAGCGCCGGCGGTCGTCGTAGTAAGTTCCGTAGTAGGTGAGACGGTGAACTTGGTGGTAGGGGTGAAGTGGGTAGCTGGCGGTGCCAGGATGTCAGGCAGAATCTTGAGCACGTTCTTGACGGACAGCAGTGAAGCCACGAGGCCAAGTCTCAACCAGCACAAGACCACGGCGAGGCCGGAAAGCTTCCATATCTTCATCGTGCCATTCTCATAAGCGTCCCAATAACTTTGCTTTTATGTAATTTTTTGATTTTTTATTGTTTGGGAATTGGACTTATCACGATTACCTACTGGACTTAGCACTTTGGTTTTGTTGAAGTACTTAGGTGTATGGAATTGACTTTTTTTTAATGATACTGATGTTTTTAGGTTAATATTTATTTATTTTTTGTTTTATTGTGTAACAGATGTTTTACCTATCAAACAAACAAATTATGCATTTTCATAGAAAAAATATTTGAGATTCACATTTATTTACTTTTTAATATTACCTACCTACTAATATAAGACCCAAATTTAAAAAAAAAAACACTTTTTTAGTTTGTTTTACTTTAAATTTATCGTCAAATGCACATTACCATAAACCAATTATTTGACTTAGCCACTTGTAGGATTCAAACCGATCAGATTTTTGTGGCCAGGCGAACTTAAGGCAAGCCGTACCACCAACTGAACGGAACTTGCAGGAAACGAACACGGGTCCTTTGGGACTAGGATTGGTGGTCTAACCACTAGATCACAGAGGTAGGCGGTTGAACTTCTTTATCGAAAATTTGAAATTGTTCCCATACTGAAAGTTGTAACCCTTTCTCAAATAACCTGTAGAACCAAATTTATACAATTCTGTGTTCGTCTTCTTTTCTTCTTCTGTGATCGTGTATAAAGTACATTAGAGCTCTTTTTTGTTAAAAGATACCTTCTAAGTAACAAATCTACGTAGGAAAATACTTCAAAGCAATTATACTCATTTACTTACGTACTTACAAATTGAAATGGAGCCAACATTTTTGTAGTAATGGATCAGTATCAATCAAGACGTACCTCTACTTATATTAAAATTTTCCTTCTTTTAGAAAAGGCGAGAGAATACTTTGATTAGTTAAACGTGAATTCATTATAATTTATTTAAAGCTATTTAAAATTTTGAAAATATATAAGTTTTTCTCTATAACACGTGGGCGCACACACACACATAAACATCGATAACACGCGCGGGAAAGTCACCAATTCACATAACACTTAAAGCTTTCCATAACAATAACAGTCTTAGATATAATATATTTTTAATGAGCTAAGTTAATATTTTTATTTTATGTCTAAAAAAATTTGTGTGAGCTTAAGTTTTTAGGGCGAGTTAGTGGCTCGCTTGGGCGGGCGGAGTCTACCGCCCAGGGAGAGCACGGCTTTCGACTGCCGCGCTGGCTGATACGTAGTCCTGTAGCGGTACCACGGTGATCTCACGTGATTCTCACTCGATAACAAGATGTTAGAATGCGTAGGTTATTTGTGAGGGTGGCCTGAATGAGTGTTGCATGAAGCTTGAGGATTGCAAGATTTTTGACAGTTATTACAATCTTTGATTTTTTTATTTAAAGTAATGTATGAAAACACTTGATGAGATCCGCAGAAAAACAAAGGTAACCGACATAGCCCGAAGAGTTGCTAAGCTCAAGTGGCAGTGCGCAGGGCACATTGCTCGCAGGACTGATGGCCGCTGGGGCGGAATAGTCCTTGAGTGGCGACCGCGTACCGGAAAGCGCAGTGTGGGCAGGCCTCCAACAAGGTGGACCGACGATCTGACGAAGGTCACGGGAAGCCGCTGGATGCGAGCAGCACAAAACCGGTCGTTGTGGAGATCCTTGGGGAAGGCCTTTGTCCAGCAGTGGACGTCTTTTGGCTGAGATGATGATGATGATGATGATGGTATGTATTGAACTTACCTTCTTTGGTCTCATTTTGTGAGACTGTGTACCTACCTAATAATCTCGTAAATAAATTGTCCCTGCTATTGTACACTGTTGTAGTGATTATGGAACGATAGCTGCACATAAAAAATCGGTTATGGTCTTATTTTGAAGAGGTCCAGCCGTAGATGTGCAGAAAAATAAAGAAAGCTATCATAGGTTTCGAAATTCCTAACAAATCAGTTGAATAAACGCGAAGTTTTGCGGGCGACCCACTAGTATTAGTTTAAAGTTAAAAGTTATAACTCTTTACATGTTTTACATAAGTGAGTTAAGAGTGAGTTTCCATGTTAGGGCGGCGCGTATGTTTTCTCCGGGAGCACGTTACAGAATTAAGTCAGCTTGTTCGGGTCTTTAAGATTGGTATTGACAAATGACCTCTATTACTTCCCGATACAATTTACTAAGTAGGGCAAATAATGACATGAGGAATACATAATAGTAAGTAGGTACCTATATTAGATTCATGAATTCATTCAGGAGTCGAAATCTATAATGAATTATTATACCTATTATTCCCACCTAGTACCAATGCATCTTAAAGCACAATGTAGTGGTTATGAAGAAGCTTCTGCAAAGTAAACTAAAAGTTAAGCGTTATTTTGACCATATGTAGCATCTTCCATACGATATTAGATCAATATTAAAAGAGTTATACGAAATAAAAAAGAAAAAAAAACAAACGATTCAAATATTTATAAAATACAGTGAAAAAATTAAATGCCTACCCGACCCAGCCAGGAATCGAACCTGGGTCTTCCGCAATCCGGGCGGCTGCACTGACTATTGCTACCGGGAAGGCTGACGTAAGCACTGATTTTTTCACTGCTTTTTTAAGCGGCAGTAATGCCATAAATATTTAATTCAGCTTAAGTGCAGCAATTAGCACTAAAAAATAAAAAGTAAAATTCAAACGTTTCGTTTGAGCCCATCCGGCTCAACCCACCGCTGCTTGTATTCAGTCTGCGATCGACATTTACCTAGAGAGACATCTGCCAAAAACACGAAAAATGCCTCAATGTTCCGTTATAAATAGTAAAAAAACACTTCACCTGTACTAGCAAAAATAAATAAATAAAATCTCACAGATGAAGTGTTTTTTTTATTATTTTATTTATTTATTTTTGCTAGACGATGCCTTCCGCCGGAAAGTAATTTTGTGATATAAATATTCATAATTAATTTTAAAATGATTTTTTTTGATTTTATGACAGCTTTCAGAAAATCTTGAGTATATCGCACGTTCGTCATATATTGCGGCTTTACTTAGCTCTTTACATATAAGTAGTACTTGTCAGTTTCAAGGCACAGTCGCTTTTGTCATTTTTTTTTTAATTTGTGCCATTTATTCTATACGACATCTATTCGATTCCAATCGATTACGTAATGATGATTTTTTGAAATAAATGATATTTTGATAATAATTTAAATTCTTAGTATTTTGAAAATAATTTAATAAGCTGGGGTTACCTCCACAAATTATATCTTATTTATTATTTTCCAAAAATCTAGCAATTTTTTTAGACACCAACGCAGTTTAATTATTTAGGTTTAAAAATAGAAATAAAAGTAGTTAAGCTACCATGTTCCTCAAATCAATATTTTAATATTAAAAGCACGGTAGGTACGTACGTATCAAAACAGTTTTATTTCCGCAAGAAATATACCTACAGTTTACAGTTAAATATCAGGTCGTTATTTTTGTCAGGACATTGTAATTTGTCGGTCGTTGACTTAAAGGCGCTTTTGTGATTGTTTTCTGATGCCGTTTATTTACTACATTTTTTCGTTGAACTTAATGCTTACACCGAATTGTTACATTTGGAACTGGTGGGCAATTTTTGAATCTCACTGGCGAATCTCACTCTCGATTCAAAAGTGACATGAAATTCATTATGAAAGTGTTTATTAAATTTTTAACGCAAATTTTGTTGCGAACAAATTACAAAAACACAAATGTTGAAAAAATTTCCACGAGCAGGGTTTGAACCTGCACCCTTCTAATATTTTAGCTTTTTTTAGCTTGCCTACTTCTTAACTGATCTTTAGTATTTGTAAAAATATTATGATCGGATGTTAATGACGGTAGTTGTTAACATTGAATGGGCGCCTTTGGCTTTCAAAGTAAAAAAGTAAATAGTGTTGAATAATTTCGACGGGCTGGTTAGAACCACGATAGCTCAATTGGAAGAGCACCTGACCCGGTATGTCAGAAGGGTGCAGGTTCTATGACAGCTTTCAGAAAATCTTGAGTATATCGCACGTTCGTCATATATTGCGGCTTTACTTAGCTCTTTACATATAAGTAGTACTTGTCAGTTTCAAGGCACAGTCGCTTTTGTAATTTTTTTTTTAATTTGTGCCTGAACCTGCACCCTTCTGACATACCGGGTCAGGTGCTCTTCCAATTGAGCTATCGTGGTTCTAACCAGCCCGCCGAAATTATTCAACACTATTTACTTTTTTACTT
The DNA here is from genome assembly GCA_947562085.1 of Eudonia lacustrata. Lineage (NCBI taxonomy): Eukaryota > Metazoa > Arthropoda > Insecta > Lepidoptera > Crambidae > Eudonia > Eudonia lacustrata. The sequence goes on along the minus strand of OX387318.1, from coordinate 10,927,186 downwards.
TGAAAGCCAAAGGCGCCCATTCAATGTTAACAACTACCGTCATTAACATCCGATCATAATATTTTTACAAATACTAAAGATCAGTTAAGAAGTAGGCAAGCTAAAAAAAGCTAAAATATTAGAAGGGTGCAGGTTCAAACCCTGCTCGTGGAAATTTTTTCAACATTTGTGTTTTCAATATGAAATTTTTCTTTCATTATATACAATTTAATTACTGAGATACAACCCTCGTTTGTTCAACGTCCCACTGTCCAACAATAATGTTTCTCAAAACAACCCACTTTATCGTATGTGCGAAGCCTATAACAGTGTGTGCACTGAGCTCGATATTTTTCATCAGAGTGCTAATTGCTTTAGGAATAACTTGTTTAAAATTACTATTAACTAAAACACTGTATTTAATGCTGTATGTTGATAACGGACTTTATTTTTTATTTTAATGCCGTGTACAATATTTAGGTTAACAAATTTAGAAAGAACTCAAAATGTAAATGTATGACCAAATGAATGTTACAGTTTGTTATCTGTTTTTGTACCTATCAAATAAATAAATAAATAAATAAATAAATAAATACATACAAACCGTTCAAGAGTTTTCGGTGTCAAATATAAGTTACCATTACTTATTCTGTGCCAGTGCAGTGACTGAATAAGAGCAAACGGAACACTCATAAATTGATATCGCAGCGTGAAAATTTGTCACCGGTTCAAAAATCACCCACCCCCCTGTTCTTTACTTTTTAGGGTTCCGTAGATACCCGAAGGGTAAAACGGGACCCTTTTACTAAGACTCCGCTGCCCGTCCGTCTATCACCAGGCTGTATCTCATGAACCGTGATAGTTAGACAGTTATCACAGATGATGTACCTATTTCAGTTGCCGCTATAACACAAATACTAAAAAACAGAATAAAAATATTTACCTTTAAAAGGGGGCTCCCATACAACAAACGTGATTTTTTTATTCTGTGCCGTTACTATGACTCCGCCGTTCGTCCGTCCGTCCGTCTGTCTGTCTGTCCGTCTGTCACCAGGCTGTATCTCATGAACTGTGATAGTTAGACAGTTGAAATTTTCACAGATGATGTATTTCTGTTGCTACTATAACAACAAATACTAGAAAACAGAATAAAATAAATATTTAAGGGGGGTCTGTTGTCATAAACACTTACCGATATCAATATGATCCATTCAGCTACGAGTAACGACAGATTTCGTTGAATTATACTTACGTGTCTCGTTGTTTAATTAAATAGATTTGTAAAGAGATCCAGTTGTCAGGCATGTCTACTGATTCGACTGATTCAAGCAGTAGCACATATAATTTTCTAGTCTTTATTTACTAGGCCTTAGAATATAAATTTGAAATATAGGTATTTCTCTCCCTAACCGACTTATCGCTTTTAGTTCGGTTAGCAAGACGAGACGACATAATATAACATTTACGTACCCTTTCGTGTATGTATACAGTACCAAAGGTTGTTTACCCATTCCTGTAATGAAAATTCGCAATAAATAACATTACCTATGTCTTTTACCTCACCCTTATACCCACCTTGATATTGGTAAGGGTTTGTTATTTTTCTCCGCTCGTTATTATTATCTATGATTGCGCTCCAATTCTTTTTTTTATTTTTTTTTTATATGGGACAACAAACAATTGACCAATATACACTTAGAACAATAACTAAAGCTATAGAAGGATGGCTAAAATAAAAATCGTTCAACTATGTTTAGTTCCGTTCTATCTTATGGCTAGAATAGGAGGTTGGAGTGCAACAAATGGTTGACACTTAATTTATATTTTTTGTTTTGTTATGTCAAACGGTCATCAGATAATCGGTGATCAAAAAAAATCTTGAGTCCTTTATAAAGTCACTCACTAAAGTCTAATCATTAATTCACTGGAGTAATCTGACGTTTACGGTGTTCCCAGTTTCTGATGAACAGAAAATAGTGTTGTGACAAGAAGATTGACATCAATTACTCACTCATTCATTCTCATAACGTTCTAAATCAAATCACATTAGGTACTCATTTTATTTACTTTATTGAGAAATCTCCTAGGCCAGGTTTGTTTAATCGATATAAAAATATTAGCATTGGTACCTTTAAAGGCTAAGAAATGATAACTTTGAAAAGGCGAATTACTCGAATTATATAAAAAAATGAGTGGTTGGTGAGTGATGAGTCTAAAGACGAAAGTCTTCAATCAGTGCATTCTACCCGTCATGACATATGGAGCCGAAACGTGGACACTCACGGTAGGCCTGGTCCACAAATTTAAAGTCGCTCAGCGAGCTATGGAGAGGGCTATGCTTGGAGTTTCTCTGAGGGACCGGATGCGAAACGAGGTGATCCGACAGAGAACCAAAGTCGTCGACATAGCCCACAGGATTAGCAAGCTGAAGTGGCAGTGGGCCGGCTATATTAGGCGCAGAACCTATAACCGATGGGGTAAACGTGTTCTTGAGTGGAGACCGCGTATCGGCAAACGTAGTGTGGGACGCCCTCAGACTAGGTGGAACGACGATCTTCGCAAGGTGGCTGGCAAGAGCTGGATGAGAGTAGCCGCGGATCGTGCTCAGTGGCGTGCTCTTGGAGAGGCCTATGTCCAGCAGTGGACGTGTGTAGGCTGATGATGATTAGAAACAAAAATGCAATGGATATATTTTTATTCGTCGTCGTCAGACAGACATAGAAATGAGTCGTTCATGTTCATGAATGAATCCTTCAATTGGACTAGTCCATGGGATTGGTTACTCTCCTTCAGTGAAGTCACTGAAGGAGAGTAAAGTGAACAGATAGATTACGAACAGCGCGTGCGGAAACGAGACAGTTGCACCGGTCGGAGTCGGAGTCTGCCCGCACTCAATTTGACGTCTTACGGTATGAAACATTATTATTTTTACGGCTTATTTCTACTTGATTATTAGTTGACGGCGTAATTTGTTTACGTTTTGAAATTCTTTTTTGTTGTCGATTATTCTAGTCTGCGTCAAAATAGGTATGAGCGCGATCCGTGCTGCATGCGACAATAACATTATTTAGTTTTAATAATTGTACTGTTTGACGATGCTTTTAAAAGTAATTGTAAATATTTGATGTTTTAGTTGTCGTAAAAGTAACCCATGTGAAAATTCACTCGGAGACAGAGAAAGTGCTATGTGAGAAAGTGATAAAAAATAATTTTAGAACGGGTCAGAGTGATTTTTTATTTTGGAACGGGATCGAGTGATTTCAACGTTATTAATTTATAGTTAGCTCAGGCACCAGTCTCCGAGACAGAGTCTACAGAGCTGCTAACTTGCACTTTTAATAATTACAAAATGTAACTAGCAATAAGAATATGCTTTGTGGAGAGAAATAAAAAAAATGGTATTGTATTTGTATTGTATTGTATAGTATTCTGTTTTGTCCTAATTGTTATTCAGTAAATGGTACTCCTACACAGTGGTTAAATCTGTATTTTTTTTTCAAAAAGATGAATGATGTAAAAATTGCAATCATTAAAATACTTCCAAAATTTTCGAATAATAATAGCTCCCAAAGCAAAACAAACACTGACAACTAAACTGTCAGGTGAAATTTCTCGGTACAAAAAGACATTCATATACCTACATATATTGTAACTAATTAAGTACCTTTTTATAATAAACGTTCCTACTGACTTTGTGTGAGTGATCTGAATGACAATGAACGAAACGCATCACTAGTACAATAAATGTGGCAACATAATTTTACAATGTGACATTAGCATCTGTCAGATTACTCCAGTGAATTAATGATTAGACTATACATTACCTCAAATATGACGTCACAAATCTGGTGACACCTTTGCTATTTGTTATTTTTCTGCGAATATACATTACAAAGTGAATAGGTACATTAACAGGTAAATAATCGGACAATCAACACCGTTATCCACAAAGACAAATAATAGAAAAAGTGCCATTTAATCATAGACATACATAAACGTACAGTTCGAGCATAAACATGCATACTCCTTTGAATAGTTTTGTCTCCTAATGCATTGTATTATGAGTTACATTGTTTACATGTTAATGCCCGTGACTGCACCTAAACAACACATTAAAGCAAACGAAAACTGTTTGGCTTGCAAGCTAATTCTTGTATACTTTTTTATTATTATTATTAATGCGCTAAGCTATGGAGCTATGGGGATTGAACCGCGATTTCTCGCATACTTGAATATCTATCCGTTCGGCAAGCGACGTTTCATATTATTTTATATAAGTATTTATGTATTTATTTTACATATTATTTTATCCTGTTGACGTTAGATAAGTAGGTAAGTATTATAACAATTGAATATTTAACATTGTATTACAAGTAAACCTTTGATTATATACCTGTCTAGATAGAGCCTGGCCGTCAGAAAACGTACAAAAATTATCGGGCCAGTATTGGCTTGACGCGCTTCTCCGGCTGTCAGTGTCATTTGTGCCGTCAAGCAGTGATAAAGTCTCGCTTTTTGGTGAATTTGTTCGCAAAATGACCGTTTGCTCAGTGAAATTTTGACGAAACTACAAAGAAAAGATCTTTTCGAAAAGGAAAGTCACGTTCGATCTGTACTTATAAATAAATTTTAATGATAATTATTATTTTAACAATAATCGATTTCATTACGTAAGCAAGCCGGCCGTGTTGCTAGTATCGAAATGTAGAATTCCCAATCCCATTATTGGTGGCAGAATATAAAAAAATAATACTGTTATATTTTATAATATTGTACTATTAATATTAACTGTTATTGTGGTATGGTATATCGATACCATACCAAATTAATATTTTACTCATTTCGAATATCGATTCGAAATGAGTAAAATAATAATTTTGTTTGAATTTAATGTACGTAAGTATTTATGTAAGAAGGTATAAATGTATGTGGGTTTTGATTTAGAGTTTTTATGCGCGAATGTGTATAAAACGAGGTGGCTACGTTATTGTCAAAAAATCAGAGATTCTATTGCACATATTAATTTTGTGAGGAAACATACAGTTTTCTAGTCTTCTAAAAAACATTTTTTGAAAAATCACAATACATACGATTTTGACGTATTGAAATTTATAGATTACATAGATGAGACAATTCTTCGTTCAAAAACTTGTCAAAAATTTAAGACAGTTGAAATCATGTAGAAATAATTTTGATTTTTTGTGCATTTAGGCGGAAAAGTCTTTTTGACTATTTTATGACGAATTTACTATTTAAATTAACAAATAATACGTTGCGTACTTTATGATTTATATTTTTTGTAACCTTCTTAGAGATATTTCTAACCATTATCTAAATATGAGTCGACTTATGGATGATATAGAACTGTGTGAATACAAGGAACAAATAATTGGTTACATAGCAGGTTGCATAGTCAGATGTATTGTATACGCAGATGAATGAAAGTGCATTGCCTGCATCGAATCATAATTAAGTTTCCACAAATTGGTCGATTTGCGGGATGAAGGTCTAATTTATGCCTCACATGATGTCTGCAGAAGCGCTAAAGTAGTCATTATTTTTTTTATTTTTTTTAAAAAGACCGCGAATATCTTCAACGACATATCAAAAAATCCTGTCAAAAATAATGAGCAATTTTGTTAGCTGTAAGGTGATCTACTTCCAATCCCAGGTACCAGCTGATCATGAATGCGGTCTTCTACATCAAGTGCACCTAATAAGGCTGGGGGTGGAAAAATATTTATAAAATATTATGAAATTAGAGCACATGGAAAATGATGTAACGTCAAAACGAAAGTTACTTAAAATACAAATACAAAGAGAAGGCCATTAACTGTTTTGCTGGACTTCTTGGCGGGAAAGTGAAGCGCCATGTCTGCGGTTTTGTTTCATTTTCTAAAATTTGTGTTAAGTCGAATGTTAATGTGAAATAATGGTGGATTATTAACCGTTAAGTGTTCGTGAGTGTGCATGAGGGTTGGCAAATGAAACAAACCATGCAACGTCACTTTTCAAATTCTCTCAAGAAGTACGCCCGAGGACTTAGTAAAGCCTCACATCTTTACTGAGACTGAGATACTCTAGGGATTGGGAGGTATATCATTTCTCACTTCTCATTTCTATTGTCATTCATCATCATCATACAAAAAGGAAATATTGTTTATTTATGTATTACTTGTAAGAAAAATTACTTTGACACTGGCTAAATGTGCTAATCGCACGTAGCCATCGCCTAAAAGAAAAAAAAAACTTTTTTGCTTATAATTAAAAAAAACTAATTTTAAAAAACGATTTTGATTATTAAATGTAAATCATCCTGCCTGTCGTTCCTCTTTCAACCCTATATATACTATACAAGCATATCACAAGCACGCAGGCTTCCATTAACGCATAATTTTATTGTACTCGCTCTCGCTTTCAATCATCCATCAATTCTAAACACACCAGCTACTTTGATGCGTTATACCTACAAATACCTGATTTAAAAAATATGTTATGTTATGAATTATGATGAATAATTTGCTGAGTTGAGTTGGTACATACTTTCCTAGTAGTTGTCGGTAACAATTGCCAACTCCAAACACCGTAAACACAAATAAAATCTATCAACGAAACCATTTTAAAACTACTATTTTAATTTTAAAATTGTATTGTGCCATTAGTTGTTCTGTGATTGTTTATAAATATTTTTCCCTACTTTATCGGGAATTACGTATTCACTGGCAACCTTTCGCGCACACTGACACCCGTTCAGCGCTAGTGTCATACGCGGCTGTCACGCACACTTCGAAACAAAAACTGGCCGCTTTGAGCGAAGCGTTTGTACCGCGACGCTCCGTCTAGACATGTATATAGTCAAAGAAGTAAACTTACGTCAAATTTGGCCATAAATAACTAAATTCAAAAAATGTGAAATGAAAACAACTTTCACAGGCAGCTGCAGGACTCTAACCAGTGGCGGTAGCCAAAGTAACATTATGAAAGCGATAGCGAAGTTCGAAATAGTAGATTGTACACCAAGGGGATAAAGCACTGTATTATGTCACGGACGCGATATTTGAATCCTGAGCGTAACGAAGGACTCCAGATTTAACTCCCGAGCGTAGCGAGGGGGTTTTGAGTTGATTCCCGAGCGAAGCGAGGGAATTAAAATGGAGTCCTGAGAGCAGTGAAGGATTTAAGCGCGCCCAAGGCAAAATCAGTTTTATCCCTGAGGAGTATACTCTACTTTTCTCACCTTTTGCGAGACAATAAAAACCAAGGCTACTAGAAAAAGTATTTTATTTATTAAAATACTATTTTCATTACTAATTATATATAATTGGCACAGTAAATAACAATAAAAAGTAAATTAAAAATTAAAATTGATGTTTGATACATTAGTCCAGTTATGTAAAGATATGGTTATATTTTTTGGTAAGCTTATGTTAGTTGAGGTGGAATTTATTTGAGTAGCAGCACCCAATACATCAGAACCTTGCGTGTGAGGGTCGTTTGGCACGGTAAAGGTTGGGGAAGGTGGTGCTTGAGGCAGTGGGCTTGACGGGATATATTTTGAGCTAGATGGCTGTGGTGGCAAAGGTTTCCAAGGATCATCAATAATGGACGTAGTTTTCAGATGAATGTTGTCACCAATACGACAGCTTATCTTGTTTTTGTTTTGTATGGAATTCTCTATGTAGCCCTCCGCTACTGATCCATCCAGCCACCATGACGTTTTATCTGGGCCATATCTGCTCCTGAATCTGCCAACAGACTTGCCGATGTTCTCCTCAAACAATGACCCGTATAGAGCTCGGGATTTTGCAATTTGAGGTATTTTGCAATTTCTTTTGGCATGGCGCTGATTTTATTCTTGCCAATGACTTGCCTGGTGCATTTGCCATTACTGTAACCGATAAAAAATCTGTTGGTGTTTATATTAGCGCAGAGCTTGGTACTTTTCAACAATTCTTGCATAATCTTCACGAACTATGAACGAACGTTCTCTATTTGTTTTGGTATCTGGTAAGTTAATCAGCAATAAATCTGCATGTTTTTTGATATCATTGACTTTTATGTTTACGAGTTCATTTCCACGACATGCGCCATTCACTCCAAAAATCAAGACGTAACTAAAAAGTAGGCAGTACTCATACTTACTTTCATGGCCAGAAAGCTGTGATCAGGAGCCTCATTCAGAAAAGTTTCCACATCTTGCGCTGTCAATACTTTTGACTTCTTTGCTCGATGACCATCTGATTTCCTCTTTAAAAATGCCAATAACTTGCTATATGTATTTATCTTAATGTCGTGTTTGATGCTTATTGTTAACCTGAGCATCGAATAGATACACCACAGGCTGCTGGACTTCTTTGTACACGATAAATACTCGAAATAAACAAGAAGCACTGACTCCGACACAGACTTTGCGCCTTTTGCAGTTTTCCATTTTTGGAAATCGTCGTAAGCTTTCAAGTATTTTTCCTTCGACTTCTCTGGTAGTAGGTTATTAACAATACCTAAGGCGTCTAATTTAATGGACTCCGGAGTTAAATCACTTTCGTCACTCGACATTTTCTTAATGTTTTATTCTATCTTCTTTTGCAGTTTTGTCTGATACTGCAATCAGTAGAGTATTCGAGTATTTCAGTACGGTGCAATCACCGTATTGAAATACTCGCGGCTTTTGTTTTAAGTATTGATTTTTTTTCGTTCGGCTTGCCGTGGCGTGGCCAGCTCGATTTTCGAATAAGTTCGATTTTCAAATAAATGAGGCGCGGCGCGCGCCGCCGTCCACCTCCTCGCCGTCGGCCACCAGCAGCTGCAGCAGCCGCGCGTCGCGCGATTTTGACGAAATTAGACTTTAAATGCATAACAATAAGAACTAAAAGAAGTGAGAATCGCATTACTGCCCGGCGGGTTATAATGAAATTCAGTACAACATTACACCCCGGCAAAAGACAAGGGCTATAATGATTTACTTTGAGTAAGGTTTGCATGATATATAATGAGGCATTGTCGAGCAGGTGGTGTGAAAATAATAAAATGTATGGGATTGGTATAAGATTGGCCACGTGATTTAGCGCGGCATAAGTCAATCCCATACATTTTATTCTTTTCGAACTTCGCTATCGTTTTCCTAATGTTACTTTGGCTAAGCCTACAGCACCGTCTGATATTATACATATTCAGAGTCGGGGGATTTTTGAACCAGTGACTAATTCTCACGCTTTGATATAAATTAAGTGCTCCATTTTCGATTATTCAAAGTCACTGTTAACTTATTTTATACCGAAAGTTCTCGAACGGTATCTTAATAATCAAATTGTATGTTATGCAAAAAAAATATATATAAGGCTTTTTTAGTGTACCTATTTCATGTCACATAACATTTTTCAAAACCACTGGTTCTTAGAGCATTAAACCGAATAGAGAAAGAACCTCCTCATTTTTTGAAGTCGGTTAAAAAACTGATAGATAACTGACGACCTCCGTAGCCGAGTGGCTTGCACGCCGGACTTTGGGCTGGTTAGATTGAAAAATTGTTGACCGGTCCCGAACTATAGTGCTTTCATCTTCGATCAATTATTATGTAGGTAGGTACAGATTCCCGATAAGCGCTTGAAGTTGAAACGGTAGGCGACTTTGGGGCCACGGAGCTACAATGACGTGTGGCGATGACAGCAAAATATTAAGTACAAATATTTTGCAACCTTAATTTAATCTTCATTTTTAAGGTTTAAGGTTCATAGTAAGCTGAAGTTGTTGATGCTATGCTATCATTCAACATGGAGTATATTTAAAAAACAATGTTAAATTATATAGGTAGGTACTTCAAATATATTAATTTAAATTTAACAAATGTTGCTGTCACTGATTAGCTATAGTAACTAAAACAGTTATCGGCTACCCGCGACTTCGTCTACGACATACATATATGATTAGAAATGATAACCTTTTCTGTTGTACGAGTTTTAACTATATTTTTTAGTCTTCTATTTACTACAATATACTCGTATATACCTACCTACTATGTTAAAGGATTTTTATAGATGCAAGCTAGGTATGTAGAGCTGACTGTAGGAAAAACATAGCGTGCCCAAATGTATTCCTGCTACCTTTAAGCACAAAGTAGTGCTTTAAGGTTTGACCCTGTGACTTTTGATAGGCATTGCGAATGCAACTTTTTATAGAAACTGTACTTTTAAAAATAAATGATATGTTACACTCGCGAGCAATAAACCGGAATCACTTCATCGCGAATTGCAAGACAAGTTTTTACCATTTTTAAGCAATGAATTGTAGAATATGGTATATCATTTGAAAGGTAATTTAATTTTGGTGTGTGTCGCAAAGGGTGTGCATAAAATAGTGGCAAATAAATAACGCCAAAACACATTCGGGACCCGGGGGATGTAGAAGTAGTAGGGGGGGGGGGGCACCCGAAAGGCTCTTCACATGACCTTTGGTGACCTTGACCCTATTGTGACCTTGACCATGACCTTGACCTTTCTTGACGTGTCCTTGATCATATTATGACCTGACCTTTTGTAACCTTCGTCCCAAATATGGCCTTGAGTGACGTTGACCCCGTTATCACCTTGACTTTTGACGGAAATTAAAGGTCAAAAATAAAAGGGGATAAAAACGTCGTTTTATAAAAGTGTCCCTATACAAACGTTGTTTCTAGTCGCTCCCCCGACCCGATTTTGTCATAAAAATATAGGGTCGTCATGACGTCGTTACCTGCCAGAAAATTTCTAAGCCGTGCGCACTCTTACATACACAGGCACCGGTCAGGGGATGAAAACGTCGTTTTACAAAAAAGTGTCCTATACAAACATTGTTTCTAGTCGCCCCCCCACGACCCGATTCCGTCATAAAAATATAGGGTCGTCATGACGTCGTCACCTGCCTGAAAAATTCTAAGTCCTAAGGTCCCTTACATCTTATCAAAGCCTTACATGCACAAACACCGGTTAGGAGATGAAAACGTCGGGTTGGACTTCCGCAAGCAACTTGGAAACGCACGTCTCCGGCGCTGCGGGAAGTGCAGCCCCTTCGCCCCTGCGTAACACAGCACAGGCAGCCATGCTCACCTCCGCAGCTTCGGCTTGCTGGTCGGAGGCTGCCCTCCCTCCGCGCCTCCGACTTATAAAAACACTCTAGGGTAGGGCAGACTAGTACCACGTGGAGTCGGGGTTAACTGATTCGGTTCTGTAACTGATTTATATTTTTGCCTAATTAATGATATTCAGTGACCTTTACTTTTGCTGACCTTGACATCTGTTGACCCTTGCTGCTCTGGCTGTTTTGGAACCTTGACCTTAAGAGCGTTGGGGCCGCACACTAGCGCCACTAATGAAAAAAAAACATATCTAGTAATTAGAGATAGAAAATCAAATTATGCTCAACAAACTATTTGAATGAAGTAATTTAGCATTTTTACGTCACCTAATGAACACCTCACATGTTATGGTTTAGTTAAATAAGACGTTACGGCCACTTTTAACAAATAACGCCATATTTAACTAAACCATAACATGTGAGGTGTTCATTAGGTGACGTAAAAATGCTAAATTACTTCATTCAGATAGTTTGTTGAGCATAATTTGATTTTCTATCTCTAAATACTAGATATGTTTTTTTTTCATTAGTGGCGCTAGTGTGCGGCGTAAACGCTCTTAACATTTTCTGTAGCTGTCTTTTGTGAGTTTAACTTTACTCTTTAACCTGTTGTGACCTTAACCTTTAATGACCTTGTCCATGAAACATACTTGTTTTAACCAATATTTATTAATAAATATTTAAAAAAAATAAAAAATATATAATCATTCACATTAACCATGTCCCATAGCCTTCATGAGCATGCAATGCAGTGCTAATGCAGCCGGGACCTACGGCTTTACCTGCAAAGCACGAAGGACTGTACATAATGGTCGAAGGCATTCGTGGAGTTCGACTATAATAAACAGTCAACACTAGCACAGTAAAGTAGCGTTCTAGAGACAAAAGGTAAAGCTATCTCGTTACTAAAGGAACAGAACAATAAAGATAACTTAAGATTTTTTGCCGTCTGGTAAGAAGTTATTTAGATAAGATGGTGGTAGTTATCCAGACGGTCTAAGATCTCTACAGCCGAACCGTGGATAATAAAATATGTACCACTACTGGGGATTGAACCCGGAACGATAGTGGTCTTAGAGGCGGTTAAGGACTAATATTACAGTGAAACCAAAAGAGAACATTAACACAAAAAAGTAATTTATTTATCCTCTGTTAGTGGTTTTCATAATAAATTATAGACAGTGAGCAAATGGGCATACAGCGGGTATAGTACTCGTAATATATTTAATAATACGTGAAGCAAAAACTTTGTACCTACCCCTTTTTACGAAAATTGCGCGGACGGAGGAGTATGAAATTTCGCACACTTATAGTTTATATAGAGAGGAGTGCAGAATGCTAATATTATGCATAAAAAATACATTAAATTAAATAAACATTGTTTCATACATTTTCCAAAAATGGAAGAAGAGCGGCCAAGATGCTAATCCCAACTCACATTCTTTCTTTTTTAACTTTTCATATCTTATCCTTATTTAATCCTTGCAGCCTTAATAAAATATTGTTTAGTAAACAGCTTTTTATAAAAATTACGGTCGAATTTCGACCACTGGGCGACCACTAGTAGAAATAAAAACACATTTTCTTACGAAATATCTTGTATTGCTTGTTCATAACTAAATACAACTCTTCGTAAATGGCACGGAAAAGAAGCAATAAAATATATGTATATTAAATATGAAAATAAATTAATAAAAAATTACGTGTTATCTGTTAAAAATTAGGAAATATTAAATTCGTTGGAAAGGCAAGAATTACCTACAAGTTTTCACCTACATAGATTTTTAAAACAATAAACAATCACAGTGTACTAACATTAGAAAAAAACCTACATCTAAAAATAAATAATTAGAACATAATTTGAAATTAATCATTTCTTAACAAGATTGATATGTTATTTTAGGTAAATTATTCGATAATTCGAAGATCGATTAGAAACCAGTTAGTACATATTGTTAAACAAACATATCGACGAAACGCACTAATATCTATACAAACATACACATCACACTAACAAATCACTTTTCACTTACTAATTTACATTCATCTAATACGTCCTTTGAGACCCTACATTTCTAATCATTTATTACGCAAGTCTTTTGGTTGGTCTCATTTGTTATAACCTAATGCGTTTATTATACTACGATAGTATAGACGCCTGCACATCGACCTATCAAAAACTGACAAATTTCTTTAATAAATATTCAACTTTATGCTATACTAGCTGTGCTCGCGACTTCGTCCGCGTGGAATAGTGACTTTCGGCAGCATTTTAAATTTTTTAGGCTCTTGTTCCTATTTTTGCAACATTTTTCACTGATGCTTCGCTCCTATTAGTCGCAGCGTGATGTTATATAGCCTAAAGCCTTCCTCGATAAGTGGACTATCCAACACAAAATAATTTTTCAATTCAAACCAGTAGTTCCTGAGATTAGCGCGTTCAAACAAACAAACTCTTCAGCTTTATAATATTATAATATAGGTTATTATTTTCTTGTGGGGACGTCGCCAGCCGAACGGACGATCCGCCCGCGTTTTCCTGCGGGGGCCACTTCATCCTTTTCCCGTTCTCTTCTTTCAGGGAGTTAAGGTTGATCCATCTTTCACGGCGCCCCGTCGAATCTTTTTGTCACTTTAGTAAATCTTGCTATCTGCTCTACTTCAGATCTTACAGGTTCTCTATGTCTAATGTGTCCGACCCCCAGAGTTCCCATCTTATCAGCGAGTACATGGGGCACTCAGCTAATAGGTGGAGGCTGGTCTCCTCGCTTTCCATGCACTCCGGGCACATGGGGTCGGTTTTCACTCCTATCACTGTCAGATGTCTGTTCAGTCGACAGTGTCCTGTTATAATCTCTATAACTAGCCTCATGTTCTCTCTGGAGAGTCCCATCAGTTTGCTAGTTTTTTTCTTGTCCATTCCCTTGATGAAGATCTTCGACTGCCTCATACCAGTCGAGGACCTCCATCTTCGGTTAGTTTCCGCTGTGATACTTTGGCCGATTACTCCCTTGGTGATATTATGCGCTATTGGTAACCTTTATGCCATATAGCTAAAGCTCAAAGTCCATTGAGGAAATTTGACAGTGTGTGGTAGTATGATGTGCAAGCGTGTGTATCAAATACCGCAGTATCAAAATGTGATAATGTACTGAATATTTCGTCAGCCTTATTACCTACATTTAACTTTGTGATTTTATTCCGAATAGACATTTTATTATAAAGAGTTTGGCGAAAGATATTGAAACTACATTACAGCCTCCATGGTAATTTAAATATAAATAATGTTTTACAATTTAAAAGGTTTTTAAAACAGTCAAATAAAGATCATCAATCATCGTTAAATATAATATACTTTTATAATGACCGGGTTAACAGACTAGTGGCGAATGGTGAATTTTCTTTGGTTTTGGATACAAATTTCATTGCATATTAATCGTTAATAAAACCTAATCTATATACATATAATGACTTGTCCTGACTGACCGACTCATCATCGCCGAGCCTAAACCGCTGAAGCTAATTAGATAAAATGTGGACTGTAGGTTAATTGAGTGACGTAACCAGCCACTAAGAAAGAATTTTACGGAAATCACACCCTAAAAAGGTCAAATAGGGGGTGAAAGTTTGTATGGAAATCACGCGTTTACCGACTCCTACACGTGTGAAGAAACAGAACAAACATAATTTGCCCACGTGAGTAAAGCCGCGAACAAAAGCTATTTTCTTTAAAAATAAAAAGTATGACCATAAAAAATATTATAAAAGACAACCTGTAGCACTTGGTTTCTTGGCCCGCGCCACTCACCCTGAAGATTGCATTATTATTATGCATTCTCGCAAATCAATTTTGTATCTATTCAATCTTTTTATGCATACTTCATATTTCGACTTCATCTCGTCCGATCCGATCCGAACCCTTCGGAGACTCTGGAAGGGCACGGGGACGCGCACTTTTAAGTGTGCGATGCCGTACCCCTCTAGAAATCCTCTGAAGGTGTTTCGTTTCAACACGGCTTGAGGTACCCTTTACGTACCTCGCCGCCCCTAAAACAAGCCCGGTGAAGCTGGAAATGCCCCTCGGCAACCAGCAGTCTCTCTCAAAAAAAAAAAAACTTCATCTCGTACATATATCCAATGTTTTGTGATATGACGTTTTCGGCTCCAAAACCAAAGAGAATTCACAGTAACACAATGTATAGCTATATCCATCACAATGGTACAACTAAGGTTATGTGCCATTTAGGCATTTACAGTCGAGTTCAATAATATGTATACACTTTTGAAAGTTAGTAACCTTTATTTACCTTGTAATAAGAATCAACATCTGTCAAAAGTGTATACATATTATTGAACTCTACTGTATTTATCAACAGCTACACACAATATACCTTCCAGTCTTAGCTAGCGGTTCTCCTTTCCACTGGTTGAAGTGTGTGCGCCTTAAGTATCTCCTGCGAATCTGACTGCTTCCTAACATGTAATAAAACCTGATAGTAGGGATATGCCCTTACTAAAAGTTTTCCATTTCTAATGAAGGCATTTAAAGAACACGTGCTATATTATTCATTATTATTATATTATTATTATTATTTAAAGGGTCATTTGAACGAAAAGAGAGAACAAATCAGCTCTTAAATTTTAGTTTTATTCAAATCGTGATACTGAACCACTTTGTCCAAGAAACTTTATGTCATTAAATGTAAAATAAATAACGCGTCTCAGCGCAGGGTTTTGTATGAAGGCTAAAATAATTACGGCATAAAAGTCAACCTGTTCTTGACTGTTTAGTGTTTAGTACCGTCTGAACAAAGCCTAAAAATAATGTAAGTATTAGGTCCTTACCTATGAAATTGACGTTTTTTTTTCATTTATTAAAAGGTCTAAAAGTTCTAAAAGTCAATACCGGTTGTTAATATTATTATACACCTTTAATTAGGACTACGTTACTTAGGCTTCAGTAATAACAATGATTAATAATTTTGTGTCTTTATCGCCCAATTGTTTTTTAAATTGACACTTTTTATGTTCGCGGAATTATCTTTTTGTTTCATTGTAGCTTTGAAGGGACTTGATTTTCTTTTGTTTTTAATGTCTATATTTAACTAGTGAAACAAACACACTACTCTACAATTTTTATAGTGTTAACATGAATAGATGCTAAGAAAATTAAAAAAAAACATTAGTATGAAAAATAAAATTTTATAAAAAATCTTCATACAAAACGTCAATTTCATAGGTAAGGACCTAGTATTTCTCCAATGACCCATACTTTTTAATTCAGCATAATTAAGTAATTTTACATTCACTATTTCAGTCGAATCATTGCTGATTTGATATTAAAATTGATTAGACGTAATACAATCTTAAAATTTTGCATTCTATTATAATTAAATTTATTAACTGGGTGTAACACACACTGGCATACGTAGTTGTCCTAGACATACCTCTGACATTTCATTTCAAAAGACTTTATAATCGTAATAACAACACTAAACAACTGTTTAGGCGCTGCGCAAACGTAGACACTTTTTGTTACCGACACGGCACACCATACAAGGTAACAGAGTTGCTGTATCCGGTAGCGGCGATCAGACACTGTTACTGGCACGGCACACCATCACAGGAAACCGAGTTGCTGTGTCCGGTAGCGGCGATTGGACACAGTTACCAGTTGCGGTAATAATTCGTTGCTTATTTTCATCTCATGAATCTGTTTCACGATGGACGTGTGCGTGGCTTGTGTCGCACACAGGATACGGACACCGATTGCATCGTCCGTTTGCGCAGCTCAGTACAATATTGTAAGGAAGTTTGTTAATGTTGCTTGTGTCTTCAACTGACGACTTTGTGTCCAGTTACCTACACCGAACACTTTTTGATTAGTGTCAGATGGAAGTAACTGGACACAAAATGTGTCTACGTCTGCGCAGGGAGGGCTGATTTCATATTCACTGGTAGCTTGTATCCCACACAAGACACAAAAATGTCTACGTTTGCGCAGCGCCTTAGTGACGTTTTTTGTTTTAAGGCAAACTGCAACACTGCTGTACGATCTGTTGCGTAAGAAGTAACGTAAACAGTGTAATAACAACATTCCTATAAACGTTTTACGGGTTTTCTTTGTATATAATTTCGTTATAGTTTAACCCTTCAATAGTGGGTTATACATTTCCACCTTACATTGAACTTTATGCGATTGAGATAAGATTGAAAATCAAAGAAATATTCATTGGTTTAAATGTTCTGCTTATAAAACGTAAGACGTAACCTGCTGCAACCGTCTGTATCAGCAGCTTCTGAATAAATAAGAAACCTCAAATGGCATTTCAGCAATGACGGCGAAAGTCGCAAGAACCAACAGTTAAGATTGTACGAGAAGTGCTAGGCGACCCTGCGCAAGGAAACTAACTCGCACCAGGAACTTTAGATCATGACGCTAAATTGGAACGCCGAAACGCGTTTTTATCTAGTACTCGACTCGCGTCTTAGGAAAGTCGCCATAGGCAAGTATAATTAGCGACTTTAGGACAGTCTTGCTGGTGGAACAATTGCAGGAGCCGGAATCAGTTCGAGCCGATCGCTGACGGCGCATTAGTACATTAAATTAAGTCGAAAAAACAAATGACAAATTCATCTAGAACTGCCTAAAACGTTTTTACGGTTGGTGTTATAGAACAAACCCACCTCATTTTACTAATTGTATTTGTGTACTGGGATCTACTAACAACCGTCAGATAAGAACGCCGAAACGCGTCCTTCATCCACTACTTGTAAAACTAAGGAGATTTGTCCCGTTGACAATATTATAATAGTCTTGCTGGTGGAACCGGTGGCGAAAGCCGGGATCAGTTGGTGCCGCTTTCTGACGGCGCTTTAGTGAGGCCTTGCGCGTACGCCGACTGGATGCTCTCGCACACGAACTTGTATTGGCTCTGTGGATGAAAATAATGTTGAAACTATGAAATAAGTTAAATAAAAGTATTTTAAAATATATAAATTTTAAACTTATCTATGAAAAAACTGAGCTACGAATACATTTTTTTATTTTGTTTTAATATCAAATATAAGCTTAATGGAAGGTTCAATAAAAATAACTTATAGTATCTATATAACTGTACAGCATCGGCTAAAGCCAGTGGGACAGTACTTTATAGGCTATTACTTTACTAAACACATATTAGATAGATACCTAAGACACAGGCAATATTATTTTGATTAGCTTACGGTCTGGCCACGAGACGGGACGACAGCGTGGCGGCAATCGGCGCAATTAGTGAATTATGTCCATTCATAATGTGTGATACCAATTAACCGCAGTGCGGTGAGCGTTTCGACCGCGCAGTAAAGAGAGAACTCGCTAGTCGCGTCTCCGCCGCCCACCGGCCGGTCGCCCCGTCTCGTAGCCCGTATGTTGGTCATTACATAATTTATTTTATTGTATACCTTTTAATTTGTAAAGTAAAAGATAATAATATTTGAATAGATTATAATTTTAATTTTAATTTAGTATCTTAATGGCACAAATAGTTTATCGATTGTTATTATTGTTATTGAATTTAAATTTGCGGTGCTCATAAAGAGTGTTACCATTTTAAGTACCTAAAAATTTTTGCATCTTACCATGTAGCAAGCAAATAAACAAAAAAGTTTTTATACTGCAATAAATTATCTTATTTAATCTTATTAGCACTTACAGCGTTCTGTATGCACATAGGCCGTTGCGTCCGCATCGCCCGCACCAAGTCCAGC
Organism: Eudonia lacustrata; assembly: GCA_947562085.1. Taxonomy (NCBI): domain Eukaryota; kingdom Metazoa; phylum Arthropoda; class Insecta; order Lepidoptera; family Crambidae; genus Eudonia; species Eudonia lacustrata. Next base: position 10,908,346 of record OX387318.1, on the reverse strand, counting down.
GGGTACAACGGTTGCCTCCTCGCCAGCAGTTCCACAGCTGTCTCAGCCAGGATCAGGGCTCCGGTTCGTCCAACACCCGCCGAGCAGTGGACGATCATAGGCGGGTCTAGCAGACGCTCTTCCGCGTCGGGTTCTTGTACTACGGTCGGTATCACTGGGGGGACAAGAGAATTGAATTATTTTTAATGCCATACATACTTCTTGGTGGGAAAATGAAGAGTTAAATAATAAAGTAATTTTGATGGGTGGGTCTCTAGAGGGGATGTCATCACGCTAGTGTTCCCGTACCCTACTAGATTCTCCGAAAGTTTGAATCTGAGCGAGAGCGGAACGACCCGATGGCGCCTCTAGAGGCTTGTCGTCCTCTTGTTCTTCGAGTAGTGTCTTGTGGCTGTTTTAGTGTTGTGTTGATGGGTAACTTATTACATGTATATTTTGTCGGATAGCTAGCTGTAAAGATAATGTAAGTAATATCGTTTTCTTGGTGTGGTTGTCGGGCACGCCGTGGTCAGACATATACCTAATGATAATAGTCCCTTTAGAGAGTGGGTGATGAGTACTTAGTAATAAGTCCCGTAAGTGTGTGGGTAATGATAACGGTCTCATTAATGTGTACATGTTAATTTTTGTGAGAGTTTTCTGTTGCTTCAAACGGCCTGTACAGCGTTACCGGACTTTATGAATGTTGATTTCTCACCGGCTCTCTGCGTCCTTGTAGCTGCGTGCAGAGTTGCGTGAACCGTATGAAGGCGGCGGCGTCGTCGGGCACGACGTGATTAGTGCTGATACTTAATGACAATGGTCCCGTAAGTGAGTGAGAGTGACAATGAGTCTTCAGTGGGTTTCTAGGAAGGGTGTCATCACGCAAACGTGTTCTCGTCCCCTACTAGATCCTCTGAAATTTCGAATCTGAGAGCGGAACGACCCGAGGGCACCTCTAAAAGCTGGTGTTCGTACTCTTGGTCTTTGATATCTTGGGCCTGTTTTAGTGTTGTGTTGTGTTGATGGGTAACTTATAAAATGTATGTTTTGTCGGATAGGTAGCTGTGTACTGATAATGTAAGTAATATCATTTTCATGGCGTTGTCGAGCACGCCGTGGTCAGACAAATACCTAATTATAATAGTCCCTTTAGAGAGTGGGTGATGGATACTTAGTAATAATAGTCCCTTTAGTGTGTGGGGTGTTGGATACCTATGTCTCATTAGTGTGTAAACGTTGATTTATTTTGAAATTTTTGTAGGCCTCAAACGGCCTTTACAGCTGATTTTATGTATGTCAATGTCTTACCGGCTCTCTGCGTCCGCAACTGCGTGCAGAGTTGCGTGAATCGTATGAAGGCGGCGGCGTCGTCGGGAACGCCGTGGTCGGGCCACGCTGTGTATTGTAACTGGGTTATTGCTCGAGAAGCGCCGCTACTCTCCTGGTGACAATATTATTAGAGTAAGTATTAAAGGGTTTATGATTATCGTACTAATATTATAAACGCGAAAGTACTACTCTTTCACGTAAAAACTACTGAATGGATTTGGATTAAATTCGGCATACAGATAGTTTATAACCTAACATAGGATACTTTTTATCCCGATATTCCCACGGGAACGGGAACCACGCAGGTGAAACCGCGAGCGACCGAGAAATATTGTTGCAAACAAATTACAATGTGAAAAAAAGACAAAGTGTCGAAAAAAAATCCACGAGCGGGATTTGAGCCCGCACCCCATGACATACCGGGTCAGGTGCACTGCCAACTATGCTATCGTGGCTCAATCTAACTCGCCGAAATTATCAACACTATCTACTTTTTACTTTATAAGCCAAAGGAGCCCCGATTGTTGCGAACAAATTTTGAACAAATATTGGCTTATTAGTACGATAGCATATAGTCCGGTTTATCAGTCGCGCACGCGCATCCTATCGCGCCGGAAGTGTTTTTTTAACCCGTAGCGTAACTCATTGTAATAATGACGAACGCAGTAAAGTGCAATGTGTGTAACATCGTCATTAATGAGATGTTATCGTACATACAAAATAAAGTGTCAATCATTGATGAGGAGTCACTAGTGCGTATATGTGCGACGGCTTTTACAAGTGACGAAATCAAGAACTCGAAGTCACTTCTGTTTGAGTCTATCCCAACAACGGCCCTAAGAAAAATATTGCGAAAAAACAGAGGAAAGGAGGAGCGCGATCTCGCAGATATTATTAATCTGTTTAAATCTACAGAGCCTGACATAATTCCAGTGTTTGTGGCAAGACAGCTAGACAAATTACCGCCGATTCTGTTTGACCACTTAGATTGTTCCAAACTGTTGAAGGATATGCAAGTATTAAAAGCCGAAATTGAAGGCATAAAGTCGACCTATGCTACACAGGATAGTGTCATCGAATTAAAAGAAAATATTGTTCGCCTACAAAACGACTTTTTGCCGCCTACATCCGCGTTCAAAGTAAACACGAAACGAGGTGCTTGGTTTGACAGTGGTCCAATGGGACTCTCAAATGATTGTTTTGATAATTCAATTAACGAGGCGCATGTGAATAACAATAACGAATTATCGAGTATCCGGTCACCCAAGTCACATCATAGTGAAATGAGGGTAGTGGAGAATAAACCAACCGACCGTGCATCGAGTGAACGGCGGGTGGAACGACGACAGGCGAGCGCCGCCGGCACCGGCTGCGATGCGGAGGGGGAGCACCGGCCTGTGAGTGAGACAAGCGATCGAACGTATTCTGTGGCTGTCGCCGCGGTGACGTCAGACATACCTACGATGACTCCGCTTGTAGCGAGCCAGATGACTATTACGGATGAGCCGGCCGCGACTAGCTGTAGTTATACGACAGCACGCTTTAAACGGGAACCGTCATCACGAGTATGCAAAACTCTGACAATTAAAGATAATAAAAACAGCGAAGGTTGGCAGAGAGTGTCTTATCGTAAAAAACAAACGAGATATCGTTACCAGGGCAAGTCGGGTGTAGCTAGAGATTTAGAGTGCACATTACGAGCGGCAGAAAAAAAGATTCCTATGTTTATTACGAATGTACATATGTCGACGACAGAAAGCGACATACTTAAACATATTTATCATAAAACACAGGAAACGGTAACTTTAGAGAAAATAAATATGAAAATTGAAAGGGGACACAAAGCATACAAATTCTTTATATCAGAGGCCAATCTACCAAGGTACATGGACGAAACTTTATGGCCTGCAGGTGTCATATTCCGACGGTTCGTAAACTTTAAACTAAAGAGACCGAGTGGCGCAATAGCTGACGCCGACGCTGACGGCCCTAATAAACTAAATAATGGATAGTGGCGCTTATCGTTTTGCTACTTTTAATTGTAAGAACATAAAGCGCTCCATTGAGGACGTGAGGGACCTATGTCGTGAGTGCGACGTGGTTTGTCTACAAGAAACCTGGCTGTTACCGCACGACATACCTTACGTCGGTACTATCGATAGCGGTTTCGGCTACACTGCGACATCTGCGGTTGATACTTCAGCGGGCATGCTGCGCGGGCGGCCCTACGGCGGCGTCGCGTTGTTATGGAGATATAGTGCGTTTCCACAAGTGTCTGTGCTGCAGTGTGATCATGCACGTATCTGTGCTATTAAAATAACAACAAGTGATAGACCAGTGATCGTAGTGAGCATGTACTTACCAACAAACTCGGCAGACAATCTACAGGAGTTTACTGATTGTTTGAGTGTAATAAGTGCAATTGTTAACGAATACGGAATTGAATCAGTATTTATTTTGGGCGACTTTAATGCGGACCCGGGTGAGTTGTTTTACAGTGAACTTGTGAATATTTGTAACGACCAACAATGGTCATGTATAGATATAGATATGCTAGGGCTGGACTCGAATACTTTTACTTTCATAAGTGATGCGCACGGGACTAGCAGCTGGCTGGATCACTGTATAACTACTCAGTCGGCCAAGCAGACTGTTGTTGACGTGGTTGTCAAGTATGACACTCTTTGGTCTGATTATTTCCCACTTATCATCAGATGTAATTTAAAGTTACTAGCCCCTAAGGTCACGCATAAATTTGTGAATATAAACAAATATCCATGTTTACCAAGGAGTATCATAAGCGGTTAAAATTAATTGATTTCCCTTATGAGTGTGTAAACTGCGCCGATAGTTTTTGTAGTGACCGTGGCCACAGGCATGTTCTGAATACGCTTTACTCTGACATTGTGACCGCCCTCCGTGATGCGGCACTGGCGAGTCGGGGAAGCACGACAAAGGGCGGGGGCAGCCCGCGCGTAGTGGGGTGGAACAAACATGTCAGCGGGGCTCACAGGGTGGCCAAATCTAAGTTCTTGGACTGGGTGTTGTGTGGTAGGCCTAAGTCGGGATTACTATATAACGAAATGTGCAACAGTAAAAGAGTGTTCAAGTCTCGATTAAAATGGTGCCAAAATCATCAGGACCAAATAAAAATGGACGCTCTTGCTGTTAAACATTGCAAAGGGGATTTCCGCGGTTTCTGGAAAAGTACTAGTAAATTAAATGTACGACCTGACCTTCCTGTGAGCGTCGATGGAGTGAACGACCCGAAAGAGATAGCAAATATGTTTAAAAACCATTTTTCTGTTGCGTCGCCGTTGGGTCCGGCGACGGAAGTGCTCGATGCTGACATGAACAGTAAAATGGTAGGAGCTGCCTTCCGGGCAGGAGATGTAGCTAAAGCTATAAAACTTATCTCGAGAGGCAAGTCCCCGGGTCATGATGGACTCAGCATCGAACACCTGCAGCATGCCGGACCCCACCTCGCTAGGGTTTTGGCTATGTTCTACTCGCTATGCGTGAGCCATTCCTATTTGCCAGCCGATTTTATGAGGACGGTGGTAGTGCCTGTAGTGAAGAATAAAACGGGAGATCTTACTGATAAGAGTAACTACAGGCCTATTTCTCTTGCTACTATTATTGCCAAAGTGTTTGATGGTATTCTTAACGCGCAGTTAAATAAATACGTAACACTACACGATAACCAGTTTGGGTTTCGTCCTCATCTGTCCACTGAAAGTGCTATACTGTGTCTTAAGCATACCATCAAATACTACACAGTTCGCAAGACACCCGTGTATGCGTGCTTTCTGGACTTGTCCAAGGCTTTTGACCTTGTGGTGTATGACCTGCTGTGGGACAAGTTGAGAAGCATAGACATGCCACGGGAACTTATAAGCGTGTTTCAGTATTGGTATAGGCACCAATCTAACAGCGTCAGGTGGGCGGGTGCAATGTCGGATTCGTATCGGCTCGAGTGCGGTGTCAGGCAGGGCGGATTAACCTCTCCAACCTTGTTTAATCTGTACATAAACGGGCTGATCGTAGCGCTCAGCAGTCAGCATGTCGGATGTCACGTTGACGGTATTTGTGTCAATAACTTAAGTTACGCGGACGACATGGTGCTGATGAGCGCGTCGATCTGTGGCCTGAGACAGCTGTTACGAACATGCGAGGAATATGCTTGTGGGCACGGCTTAGTGTATAATGTTAAAAAGAGTAAATGTATGGTTTTTGAGACTGCCAGCGCAAAATGTTTTGGGAGCATGCCTGCGGTTAAGCTCAATGGTGTTCCTCTGGAAAGGGTTGAACAATTTAAATACCTAGGGCATGTTCTCACTGTCGACCTCAAGGACCACGCGGATATGGAACGGGAGCGGAGGGCGTTGTCGGTAAGAGCTAATATGGTAGCCCGCAGATTTGCGCGATGCTCAAAAGAGGTTAAAATTACGCTCTTTCGAGCGTACTGTACATCACTTTACTCGTGCAGTTTGTGGGCTGATTACACTCAGAAAAATTACAATGCCCTCCGTGTCCAGTACAATAACGCCTTCAGGGCGGTGGTGGGGCTGTCCCGATACTGCAGTGCCTCAGGCATGTTCGCGGAGGCGCGCACGGACTGCTTTCATGCGACTATGCGCAAGCGCGCCGCGTCCATGGTGCAAAGAGTGCGGGCCAGCTCCAACACCGTCCTGGAGATGATTGCGGGAAGGCTGGATTGCCCTTTTATCCGCCATTGTTCCGGTAGGCATGTTGCCGTCCCGGTGCCGGAGAGACGGTATTGACAGTCGCTCAAACCTGTGTTGTCTAAATGTTTTTTAAATATTTTATTTATGTTTTCCATGACATTTTATTAATTTTTGTTTTATTTGATTTATTTGGATAATAATTTTAAATTCATTCATATTTTTAATCTCCATGACATTTTATTAATTTCAATTTAATTTATTTTATTTTATTTTATTTTTAGTTTTTAAATTGTAATTTTTAATTTTGATTTTATTCTGGTTTTTATTTTATTTTGTTTTGTGATGTTTTGTTGTAATTTTTATTGTAATCTGTATGGGTGTAAGCTGCCTGAATAAATAATCTTATTATTATTATTATTATATAGTCTAATCATTGATGTGATCAAAAAAATCTTGAGTCCTTTATAAAGTCACTCACTAAAAACTAATCATTAATTCACTGGAGTAATCTGACGTTTACGGTGTTCCCAGTTTCTGATGAACAGAAAATAGTGTTGTGACAAGAAGATTGACATCAATTACTCACTCATTCATTCTCATAACGTTCTGAATCAAAATCACATTATTCATTTTATTTACTTTATTAAGAAATCTCCTAGGCCAATTTTGTTTAATCGATATAAAATATTAGCATTGGTACCTTTAAAGGCCAAGAAATGATAACTTTGAAAAGGCGAATTACTCGAATTATATAAAATTAAACAAAAATTCAATGGATATATTTTTATTCGTCATCGTCAGACAGACATAGAGATGAGTCGTTCATGAATGAATCCTTCAATTGGACTAGTCCACTTAGCAAGTATATCACTTAGTTCACACTTCACTGAAGGAGAGTAAAGCAAACAGATAGATTACGAACAGCGCGTGCGGAAACGAGACAGTTGCACCGGTCGGAGTCGGAGTCTGCCCGTACTCAATTTGACGTCTTACGGTATGAAACATTATTATTTTTACGGCTTATTTCTACTTGATTATTAGTTGACGGCGTAATTTGTTTACGTTTTGAAATTTGATTTTGTTGTCTATTATTCTAGTCTGCATCAAAATAGGTATGAGCGCGATCCGTGCTGCATGCGATAATAACATTATTTCGTTTTAATAATTATACTGTTTGCCGATGCTTTTAAAAGTAATTGTAAATAGTTGATGTTTTTGTTGTCGTAAAAGTAACCCATGTGAAAATTCACTCGGAGACAGAGAAAGTGCTATGTGAGAATGTGATAAAAAATGTTTTTAGAACGGGTCAGAGTGATTTTTCATTTTGGAACGGGATCGAGTGGTTATTGACGTAAAACGGTACTATATCGTTGAGGTTATCTCCATTTCAACGTTTTTAATTTATAGTATTCTGTTTTGTCTTAATTGTTATTCAGTAAATGGTACTCCTACACAGTGATTAAATCTGTATTTTTCTTTCAAAAAGATGAATGATGTAAACATTGCAATAATTAAAATACTTCCAAAATTTTTGAATAATAACAGCTCCCAAAGCAAAACAAACACTGACAACTAAACTGTCAGGTGAAATTTCTCGGTACAAAAAGACATTCATATACCTACCTATATTATAATTAATTAATTACCTTTTTATAATAAACGTTCCTACTGACTTTGTGTGATCTGAATGACAATGAACGAAACGCATCACTAGTATAATAAATGTGGCAACATAATTTTACAATGTGACATTAGCATCTGTCAGTTTACTCCAGTGAATTAATGATTAGACTTTAGTTGGCAGTGCACCTGACCCGGCATGTCATGGGGTTCGGGTTCGAATCCCGCTCGTGGTTTTTTACAATACTTTCTTTTTTCAAATTAAAGGGTTTGTTATATATAGTATAAATGTTTAGACGAATCAAAAGCACATTTCTTAAGATTATTTGAATAAATATGATTTTGACTTATCATGACATGACTGTAATATTTTTGATGGTAGAACTCTGCCTAGATTCTATTTGAATAACAATATAGTCTTAACGTTGTAAACCGGAGGAGGAACTTATGGCTCCTCAAGCGACATGACGGCAAACAATCCATGTAAGTTTGTATGGGCTAACATCACATTAGCGTATCTCCGGATAGTGAGAACGACCGTATGTAGTCGTTATCCTAACTTTATTTTGAAGTGGACTGTTTGGGATCCTAGGTCCACACGGATGGAGTGCGCCATCAACTGGAACACTAGCTCCAAACTACTAAGTTTGTAATGTTCCAAAATGACGACAGTCGTTTGCCGTTATCCTGATTTCTTTTAAAGTAAGACTGGTTGGGATTCTAGGTCCAAACGGACGAAATGCGTCATGAACTAGATGTAGTCAATACTACTATATAAATCTGTAGGCTCTGTGTGTACTTGCAATTTTTCTGACAAATTTTGGGATAAATATTCATTTTATGACTCACTGACACCAATTCTACGATTTTGAAATTTTTGTCTGTCTGTCAGTCTGTCTGTATGTCCACTTTTAACTCAAGAACGGCTTGACCGATCTTGATGAAAATTTGTATGTAGTAAGAACACGAGATTGTGTAAATGATAGGCTTTAAATGATGTTGGTAAACCTAATAATTATTTTGATTAGCAATAATTATTCTCACACAGCGAAGCGGGCGGGTGACGACTAGTAAGTTATAATATTACTAAGTGACAACTATAAAAGCCTATATATACAATACACACTTACATTCAGAACCATCTCCCGGCGTACATAATGCCCGTGACTGGTCTCCGAGTTCGTGACCACGGTTAAGGCTCCAGTGGCCTGCAGGGCCGCCGCCCCCAGCCGCGGCCAGTACTGGTGGCATTTGGCGCGTCCCCGCTCGCTGAGTACCGTCAGCATCACGATGAAACTGCTCTCACTCTCCCATACCATTTGCCAGAAGTCCCCTACGGTCGATGCTAGAGGTCCTGTAAGATGGATAGTCTATTGGTTAAACTTTTTGAAGGCAACAAATCGCAACAATGTTGCCACGAAATATTGAACTTTATACACTTGAAATAAGATTGAAAAGCAAAAAGCAAGTCTTTTGCAAGCGAAAGGGTTTATTAAGAAATCGATATCGTGGTCGTTTTAAATTACACCTAAAATTTGATTTTAATGGGGGAGACCTTTGCCGCTTACCATTTAGGCTTACTACTAAGAACCATCCAGCTACTAATCTGGCGCCAATCAGGAGCATGCTTTGTTCCAGTTCCAAGCTTAAGTGTGTACATTTGAGTTTAATAATATGCTGTCTTATAACAGTCGGACAGAGAGACATACATTATGTTTTATATACATAAAAATATAAGCTGGTAACCTTGTGTTGCAATATACGTGAGCACCAAATCCGAACTCGGTATCTCCATGTTGATGTACGAGGCATTTATGTAGTCGCCCGTTGGTCCATTCTTCAATATCACTCTAGTGGAGTCATCTGTAAGAGAGAAAAGACGTGTGAAAACCGATACGGGTATTTAGATTGTAGGACGTGTGCGTTTGCGTGCGTTTTAATGAAATACGTTAACACAAAAAGACATTTTAAAAATAGTCTCTACATTAGTAGAACACATTTCTAGAATGTATTTTTACTTACTTACGTAAGTAACGACTTTTAACATTAGTTTATATACAGTTTCACTATCGTGTTATACATTATTATATAGATAGTTTATCCTAGTCTGGGTAGTCTACCAATAGGTTTAGTTTGTCTTATTTATATCTCTGACAAAGAATTGAGTATAGATAGACTTATAAATTACTGTTGACACTTGACAGTTTTCAAAATTAACTATATAAAGATATCAAATAAACTTTTAGTAATTGTTAAAATTTAATTTAATAAAATGGTTCACTTTACTTGTGTATATTTATGTATATTTTTTACGAAACACTTCTATGATTAATCGTAAGTCTATATTAAAATTTGAATTGGAATAATGAGCCATAACACTATACTCACAAGGCGCAATATCCCTATACCTATTCTTGTTCAGATTGTGTGGCAGTTTCGACGCGGCCGACGGTTCGTCCAACCTCCTCAGTAAAGTCTCGTACTGCTTGAGCGCGGCGCCACTCGCTAAGCCATCACCCAATAACAGCATCGACTGTTCTAGTGCGTCTCCCTCGAACTCGCCCGAACCGAGAGGGACGAAGCATACCGCTGGTTCCTCGGGACCTGTTTCTTCTGGCTCGTAGACAGCTGGCGGAAATGTAAATTCGTCAGATTGGAAAAATAAAATATACTACATTTATATAAGAGGACCTCGATGGCCCAGTGGTTAACGCGCCCGGTCTGCGAGTGCTGAGGTTAAGTCACTTTCGCAAAGGCCGGTCATCGGATGGGTGACCAAAAATTTATCATCTCGAGCTCCTCCGTGTTTCGGAAGGCACGTTAAGCCGTTGGTCCCGGCTGCATTAGTAGTCGTTAACAACCACCAATCCGCACTGGGCCCGCGTGGTGGTTTATGGCCCGTTCTTCCTATCCATCCATAGGGAAAGCTCGTGCCCCAGCAGTGGAGACATAAAATGAGCTGATGATGATGATGATGATATGTATATTGTAAAAGGTTATCTCATCATATTATGAGCAACCAAATAAATAGTAATATTGTAAAGAAAGAATTAGGTATAGTCGACAATGAAATTGCTTTACCACCTTAGAAGTGAATTTTGTTTGCCTATAATAAAACAACAAGATCTATATTTGTGTGCGGGTTAAAAGACCAAGTGACAGATACGTTGTCATTATTGACAATGAGCCTTAGCGAAATTTTATTGTTATGGAAGTTTTTGTCAAAAGTGATAAAAGTTTCATGGTCGACTATACATTAAGATTTCCATCTTTATTAAGCAAAATTTAAAGACGCATACAAACAAAATAAAATCTTAAATACAATAATAATTGTACTAAAGCTGTGGCTTGGTTTGTGGTACATTAATGTAATGTAAGTAATGCAAGATAAAACACACTTTCGCATTTCTAATACTAGTAAGAAAGCTTACCATTAGGCTTGATGACTAGCGTAAGTACCCCTCTCGTATTTCTGATCATCTGGACCACCTCCTCGTGCGTCATCTCATCTACATCGTTGCCGTTTATAGATATGACCTAGAAACAAAAGGTAAATTCAGGAAATTAAACAATACTCAAGTTAGTATTCCCACGTATTCCTTAATTAAGTTTATATTTTACTTTACGTACGATAAAATACGAAATAATTAACGGTACACAAAATACTAGTATCTAATTCGGTAGTATTAACAGCTCCATCCATCCGGCCGACCCACTAAAAACTTCCACGCGTCCTTGGGCGCGCTGGTACTCGGATGACAGGTACTCCACTGTCCAAATAAAAAAAGGGAACCCGTCTACCGCTTGGGCGGGATCTCAAGAACTTGAAGTCATTCACGACCCGCCGTCGTCAGCCGCACACACACTCTCTCTCTCTCTCGCTCTCATCTGGTCTCTCTCTCTCTCTTGCTCACTCTCACCTGGTCTCCCTCTCTCTCGCTCGTTCTCACCTGGTCTACCTCGTGCAGCTGCGAGCGCGTGTTGCTCGCGACCCGCGACACTAGTATGGGCGCGTTCCCTCCTCCGCGTACGTAGAAATCGAACCAGACTCTCTCTCTCTCTCTCTCTATCTATCTCTCACTCTCACCTGGTCTCCCTCGTGCAGCTGCAAGCGCGTATTGCTTGCGACCCGCAACAATCCTTCCTCCTTCCGCCGCGTACGTTCAACCCGAACCAGACTCTCTCTCTCTCTTTCTCTATCTCTCGCTCTCACCTGGTCTCCCTCGTGCAGCTGCGAGCGCGTGTTGCTCGCGACCCGCGACACTAGTATGGGTGCACTCCTTCCGCCGCATACGTTGAACCCGAACCAGACTCTCTCTCTATCTCTCGCTCTCATTTGTTCCCCTTTGCGCAGCTGCGAGCGCGTGTTGCTCGCGACCCGCGATACTAGTACGGGCGCGCTCCCTCCACCACGTACGTAGAAACCGAACCAGACTCTCTCTCTCTCTCCCTTTCTTTCGCTTGTTCTCACCGTGTCTCCCTCGTGCAGCTGCGAGCGCGTGTTGCTCTCGACCCGCGACACTAGTATGGGCGCACTCCTTCCGCCGCGTACGTTGAACCCGAACCAGACTCTCTCTCTCTCTACCTCTCGCTCTAACTTGTTCACCCTTGCGCAGCTGCGAGCGCGTGTTGCTCGCGACCCGCGATACTAGTAAGGGCGTGCTTCCCCCGCCGCGTACGTTAAACCTGAAGCACCCGTCCGCGTCCACCTCCGAACTCGACTCTCTCTGTCTCTGTCTTGCTCTCACCTGGTCTCCCTCGTGCAGCTGCGAGCGCGTGTTGCTCGCGACCCGCGACACTAGTACGGGCGCGCTCCCTCCGCCGCGTACGTTGAACCCGAACCGCCCGTCCGCGCCCGCCGTTAGTCGCACGCACACGTCTGCGCCCGCTTCCGAACCGGACTCGGACTCGTCCACGTACGAGAGGGGCACGCGGAGAGCGCGCTCTAGGAAACCGCCGTCACTGGAAACGAAAATAGGGTGAATTCTAACATGAGGAAATGTAAAAAAAATATTTTTTTGAGTTAACTCAGTTTTAGAAGATCCTTTTATTTATCTTATCAGCCTTACCGGTAGCATAATGGTCAGTGCAGCCGCCAGGTTCGATTCCTAGCTGGGTAGGGTGGCCATTTAACTTTTTTACTGGATTTTATAATTATTTAGATCCTTTTAGCTTTAGGAGAGAAAGAGAAAAAAGTTTAAAACGAAGAGAAGAGTGATTCTACCAATGGACAACCTCAACCATCAGGACTCCATGTACGAGAGACGCGAAGGTCGTCGCTGTTAATAAAATATAGAATCATAAAAAAAAATTGTATGTAATGTAATATAAAGTTTAAAAATGCTTCTTAGAGGTAAGCTAAGTTTTAGAAGACTTTTCAATAATTTTTGGCTGCCTCGGCGGCGCGGTCTGGCTGATGACCCTCGCGCTGCGCGGAGAACAAGACACAAGGGCTGATGTGGTCTAACTATTAAAACACCGTGCGTATTCTAAACCACCGGCGACTATTTGGCAAAAAAAATCGCGAACGGTAAACCTTAATATACAAGTAGTTAAATGATCAGGCAGTATTTTTTTTTTACTCATGTTCGCATCTCTCTCATTTAACATCGCACACAGAATAGCAAAAGAAATTTAAACAAATCTCACTCATCCTCGGGCGGCGGCGGGCAGTCCGTCCACGCGGGCCTCGGCGGCGGCTCCGTCTGGCTGGTGACCCTCGCGCCACGAGCGGAACACGTCACCGATATGGGGCCAGGAGAAGCGGTGCCCGAAGAACGCTCGCGGGTACGGGAGCTGCTGCGTCTGGAATCACATATATGTTATAACAACGCATGTATATTGGCTTGGCACACAATCTATATATGGCCTCTGTCACTCTTTTTTTTTGAGAGAGATTGTTGATTGCCTAAAACGGCATTTTCAGCGTCACCGGGCTTTTTTGGGGGCGGCGAGGTACGTAAAGGGTACTTCAAGCCGTGTGAAACGAATCACCTTTGGAGGTTTTCTAGAGGGAACGGCATCGCACACTTAAAAGTGCGCGTCCCCGTGCCCTACTTTATTTTCCGAAGGGTTCGGATCGGATAGGGCTCCGTCACTCGCTCGAGCCGCGCGTTTTATATACCGCCGGCTAGCGCATGTTCGAACCTGTATCAGAGGGGCGCCGCACGCCGCTCGCCTACTTGAGTGCACGGCAGTTGCGTTATGCTAAATAAAAATGTCGAAATCACGGAATTCTTAGATAATGTTTGTGTAATGTTTTGATGAAACGGCCAGGAAGTACAATTTACGAAATGTTAAAACTGATTGATTTTCCTCCACTTTGGTCTTGTTTTCCATTTGAATATTTATTAAAGTTATTAATAAGATTTAGATTATTTTCAACCTTTAAGGAAAAAAGCTACCATATATATTCATTATTATGTAAAACTGAAACATATTATTTAAAATCATAAAAAACAATAAGTTTATAAACAACAAACACTTACATTAAAAAAAAGGAGATTGACCAAAACCAGGCTATTTTTTTCTTACCTTGCGTCTTAAGCATTTATGCATCAAAAATTGTCTCCTAAATTATGATAATTAATGTAAAAGAATTCAGCCTAAAGAATGCGGGGTTTCTAAATTATAATTAATAAATCCTTAAACGATTATTAAAGTGAAGATATGACCATAGACTAGTCTATTCTATGAAAATAGAGTCTATTCTATGGTTTGCTCAGGTCTATACTAGACAATCTTCACTTGTTCATGAAAACACCGAAACATTATGTTACTATTTTCGATCAAGTTAAGTTATTACTACGCAATAACGTGAAAGAGAAAACGGTGGTCTCGTGCAGTACCTACCTACGTATTTCGTAGTATTTTTAGTTACCTATTTTTAACGCGCGCACACTTGCTTGACAAATCAAAAAAGGCAACAGGTAAATTGCATGGTATAGCTATAAACGAACAGAGAGTCTCGTCTATAGCTATACCATACAATTTTTTTACAAATGATTATTATTTTATAAGCATCTATAGCTAGAAATTGAGGTAAGCGACCAAGACAAACTGACATTGTAGGTATATTACGAGTATATTTTGAATATCGCTATCGTCATCGCTCTCGATACATCAAATTATTAAAAATTAACTCACTATAAAACATTATTTTGTTTGTTACTTATAACGGCATTGAAGGAATTCAATGAATCCTATACCGCGATTGACAAAACGTAATTCGGAACGTCCAAACTAATTACCATAAACAACAGACAGATGTCAATGACTGACATTGTCATGAGATGTCATCAAGGGTGCGTTCCGAGTCACGATTATAGCGATTACAGCGCTACGAACGCTCACAGCCGTTCCGAGTCGGATATCGCGCTTAAACCGACAAATGACAGATGTTGATTCGGAACGCTCGTTACCGAGCTTACGTTATTCCTAACCTCGAACTTTGTTTGTTTTTTTTTCTTTTTCTTCGTCACTCACAAGAAGGCTGACAAAATCCATGTTTAATAATTTAAAAGGTAAAACACACGGCTCACGCGTCCAGACGGCGCGCGGCGCCGGTGTCGGCGGCGGCTACTTTTGACATTGACAGCTAACTGACAGGACGCTCACAGTGATTTCGCTCCGAGGCATGATCGCTGTGAGCGCAAGATGGCGCAGACAATGACGTCATGAGTGACGTCACGATAGATTTCGTGAACGCGCTCACGGCAATTCGGAACGACTGTTATCGCGCTAATATCGATATAATCGTGACTCGGAACGCACCCCAATAGATTGATCAAAACAAACAAACACTGTTTCTCTGCCATTGAACGTAGCGTGTGCGTTTTCAGTGATTATAGTGGAAAAACAGTTAAGTTGTAACGTTGAGTTGATTGAGCAATCCTCCGTTGCAACTGTGCCTGTGAGAGACATTGGACTCGTAGACTGGTTCTCGATATTTTTGGTGAGCAAGGTAGTGCAAACATCTTCATTGTTTACAATGGCATCTAGTCATATAGGAGTTAGTTCTGGCCGTATGCAACGGCGTTGTATGAACTGTTCCTTCATGGTGCCGCATCGACAACCAGTACATTCTTTGGATGAGTTATCCAACTCAATGCTTAATATCTTAACTTCGTGGATTTTACCTACTTCCGTAAGTAACCTTTTAAAACGCTAAGTATACACTTTTTTATGAAATAGAGTCCCTATCCAGCTTTATGGTTACATACTAAGTGACATAATAATAAATAATTCATAATTTAGTCTTTATCTGAGCCATAATTGAAGACTATTATGATAAATCAATCATAAGTAACCTGAGCCATAATGGGCTATAAGATTAAAATAAGCTTTTATTGTTACAGATAACAAATGGGGGTGTAGTGTGTTCTGAATGCTTTGAGGAACTACAAAATAATGAAGCTAGAGCAGACATACCACGGCTTGGACATCAACAAGTTTGTTTTGGCTGTGGAAAATCAATATTAAGGAGTCGATCATACAGAGTCTCACTAAACTGTCCAGAAAGAAATGTTATTCTTAGATGGACTCCTGCACATCAGGTATTGTATTAATAAAAGTGGTTTTATGATAAGTTATTTTTTAACAATTTCATGTTTATTAAACTTCTGCATTTTATATTTTTAGGTTTCAAGACTTACAAGAGTTTGTGCTGCTTGTTGGCGAGCAGCTAATAGGGAAGTGCAAAGGTAACAAACACATGATGCAAGTCGACCAGTACTACAACAAATTGATAACGAGACAACTGGGGCTGTGTCAGAAATACCAGTACCACCACCATTTCCCGCCCAGTTACCCGCTCAACCCTTAAGGCCTGTTGCAACTAAGATACAATCATTAGTGTATAAGCGTGCTGCAGCCACATCGTCTGCTTGTCTGTTTCGCTCAGGACGACTTCGTCATTTTCTTAAACTTGACACTTTCCTAACTTGTCTCTTTTTTAACTCGGCTCTTTCTTAGTTGGTCTCTTTCTTAAACTTGACACTTTCCCAACTCGTCTCATTCTTAACTCGGCTCTTTCTTAGTTGGTCTCTTTTGCAATGTTGACTTTCATAACTCGTCTCATTTTTAACTCGGCTCTTTCTCAGTCGCTGTTTTTCCTCTCTCCTTAGCCGTGGTCCACCGGATCAGTTCACCTAGGTAAACTACGGGCAATTTTTTTTCTCGTGGTTCACCTAGGTTCAACTGTTAAGGTTCAACTAACAAGATCGCCGGTTACGCATTATAAAAATTCGAAAAAAATAATAAATATAATACTTAATACTAAAGAACTTGTTTTTCTTCTTTCCCCTTATGTGATTGTATAATGATAGTATATTTAAAAAAAAGAGCCGAGTTAAAAATGAGACCAGTTAGGAAAGTGTCAAGTTTAATAAAATGACGAAGTCGTCCGGAGGGGAGACGAGTTGGGAAAGTGTCAAGTTTAAGAAAGAGACCAACTAAGAAAGAGCCGAGTTAAAAAAGAGACAAGTTAGGAAAGTGTCAAGTTTAAGAAAATGACGAAGTCGTCCTGAGCGGTCTGTTTTTGGGATGTCATCAACCAGAACGCTTATTGGTGCCTAAAGCAGTGAGTTAATACATAAAAAGTTTTATGTACCAACAAGTGCTAGAATATGTCGCCATCACTTAGATAATGGACATTGGAGTGATTTAACTTCAAATCTGCAAGATTTTACTGGTGCACAATTTGATGCCATTTTAAGCATGTTAGGAAAAGCAGCTTTATATTGTTTGGAATTTGATAATATTTCCACAGTGGCTCCCCACTTATGCCATTATTGGCTAGGCATGAATGTAGAAGAATTTAATGAACTACTGGCATGTGTACCCAGTTTGTCACAATATGTAAAAAACCCAAGTGTAGCACTATGTATTTACATTGTCAGATTGAGAACAGGAGATTCTAATGAAAGATTAAGTACACTTTTTAAAATGCCAAGTACCACATTAGAAAGAAAAATGAAAATGGCTAGAAATTGTTTGATAGATGATTTTGTATCTAGTAGCTAGTAGAAATTAAATAATTCCAGAAGGATTTTTTGGTAACCCCCTACTGCCAAATGATATTAAACCAGCGATTGTTATGTGTGATGCAACTTATATATATGTTCAAAGCAGCAGCAATTATTTATTTCAAAAAGAAACATACAGTATGCAAAAATCAGACAATTTGGTAAAACCATTTATGATACATAGTAGATTGTATGGGCCCCTTTAAAGCAGCAACCAATGATGCCTCAATAACGAGGCATGATTTAAACAACGCCGAAGGAAAACTGCGCATGTTTTTCCGTCAAGGTGACATTTTTATTTTGGATAGAGGGTTTAGAGACGTCATTGAATTTATGGAGGATCTGGGATTTAAAGCTTACATGCCTGAGTCATTATTAGAGGGTGAACATCAACTAACCACCCTGCAAGCTAACAAGTCACGATTAATTACGATGTGCCGCTGGGTGGTTGAAATAGTTAATGGACGTATTAAACGAGATTTTCGATTGTTTAGGCATGTGTTTAATAACAGAGCTGCAATACATTTAAAAGATGATTTTAGAGTAGCTTGTGCACTATTAAATAAGTTTCACCCTCTAATAGAAGATCCTCCAGAAGCAAGAGAATATGTAACACTTGCTCAAAACCGGCTTCACGAGACAAACCATTTGGCACAATTTGTTGAGGGGCAAAATGTTAATAGGAGACCTGCAATGTTTTCTGCGATTGATGGCGATCATCCACACTTGGATACTTTTCCAAGATTAAGTATTGCTGATTTAAAACGCTTTGCATTGGGGACATATCAGCTAAAACAAGCTAGATCATATTTTGGGGAACATACAAGATCTGATGGAACATATTTTGTAGAAATAAATAATGAAATAGACGACGACATTCCTCTTGTACTAGGGTTAAATAACTATTTAATTAGAGGACGTATAAAGTCGAGGCATGTCGGTGGACGAACATATTTTGTTTATATATTAGTGAGTCGAGACACCAGCATAGCAAACACATTAAGTTCTTTGGTTGGTTATTGCTGCAACTGCATAGTAGGCAGAAGAACGGTAGGATGTTGCGCACACATAATGACAGTGGTTTGGTACCTTAGCTGGGGTCGATTTAATGATGTCAATGCTCCTGCTACATTTTTAGACGACATGTTTGAAGAAGGAATTTAAATAAATAATAGGTACTGAACAAAACTGTTGTTTTATTCTACTTGTATTTATCTATTTCTTAAAGGTGCATTAAGTAAATAAGCACTTTAGAAAGTATTTAAATAAATTCATAATTAAAAGACTGATATATTAACTACCTATATACATTTTAAATAAATAATTCTTGACCAATTAATACAATTGTCATAACCTCAAAATACCTTCAAAAAATAATGATTGCTACGAACTCCCGTCTAAAATTGAAATGAAATTTTTTCTTTATAATCCAGAGCATTTTTGCTATTGTTTACTACTTATTTCATTAAAGCGCATAGTGATGCAAATTTAGCTTAACTCCCATAGTAAAATGGTCATTCTCCTTTAAGTTTGTTGTTAAAATTAGATATAAACGCATTATATCATCATTTGATTATAAAACAAATATTTATTTTATTATTTCGTCTTTTATTTATTTCATCATCTTTAGACAATAGGGTTGTCTAAAGATGATGAAAGTCTAGGCGTGTTCGCTCGATGATGCAACTATACGAAGTCTTCAACTCTCGATACGCGTAGATAAGGTTTAATTCTGCTTGCAGCTAACGCCAGCTATTATTATTACAATTTTGTAGGCTATTATAGCGTAGATATTTTCGCTTTTGTATGGCAGTAATGCATCTGTTACTACTTAATCTGTGACTATATGCCTAAAATTTCGCACTATTTTTACTAATCCTAAAATTTGTTTCGCCTAAATATTGGTTGCCGTGTTTTAAATTCCCAAAATCGTACCGAGGCGCAACATTTCTTTATCCCTAACTAATACTAATTTAAATGTCCCAAATAAGCAGCAAGTAGCTTCTCTTCATAGCGGAGGCCTCAAGCCCAAAGTGTAACCTAACCTAACAATTAGTTGTCAGAGGAAATTCTTACAATTAACAATGTAAGGGTGTAAAATACTTTGGCCTATTCATCGTTGTGTCTAAAGAAATATTAGAGATTTTAAAGTTAGGATTTTAAATTTTTAGACCAATGTATATATTGTGCGGAAACATAGGTAAGACTAAACAAAAATTATACATGCGTTAGAAGTTTCGGTTATCATGGTTTGGCCAAAAAGTTAGGACTATTAATTTTAGGCGAATCAAAGGCCACTCTTATTATATCATCATGTTACATACGAGTAATATAACTCACCTGACAAAGCTCCTATTGGAAGATCTAGACCGCCTCGCATCTTCTAGTGCCTGCGTCTCAGTCCTAGGCACTGTGGGTGCGGTGATTCCCGCCAAAGCACCTAAAGCTCCGAGTAAAGGCCGTCTCCGAGGCGCCCGTAGTCTGAAGAAACCGTGCCTTTCCACGCTACAGCGCCAGAGAGCTTTAGCCGCGCGCCCTGATCGCATATTGAACCCTAATACCGTGTCGTAAGATTCAGACTGTAAAAAAAGGATTACATTTGAGTATAGAGCCTACGCTAGAGTCGTTATTATAGTTGTTTGGTTTGCGCTCTTGCAAGTTAGGTGACCAAATTATCGTATTGTTAAAAAAAATACATCCCTACTTCACGTGTAGGGGAAGTAACTTAAAAAAATATATTTTTCAAAATTTTACTTCACCACTTTGTCGGCGTGATTAATATGTATATCCATGCCAAATTACAGCTTTCTAGTACTAAGGGTCTATGAGCTAGGCTGGGGTCGGACAGACACAGACAGACATGGCGAAACTATAAGGGCTTCATGTTGACTATGAAACCCTAAAAAGTAGGTTAATGTTTAAAAGTACTGTTACGTGATGTCATTTATCCTTTTAATGTTCTAAAATTAAGTATTGTTGTTGTTAACTTCCCTATTATAGTAATACATAATAATATGTAACATTACGCAAATTTTGTTGCGAACAAATGGCAAACTCAATAATTTTGTTTATTTCGACTAAATCATAAAAAGGATAGCATTAAATACCGTAATGGTTAAACTAACAACGTACCGGCTCCCTCTTCAACTGTATGAAGAACTGTTTCTTCTTGAATGAAATCTTGACGATTTTACTCCAAGAGAACGTGTTCACTCTTATGTTGTTTTGGAAGACCACTATTCCTATTGACGTCACGCCAATAAATATGTCTTTCTCGTTGTAATCCTGAAATAAAAAATAGCAATAAATATTATTTCAATATGAAGCGTAAACGAAAGTCTTCTCTTGGTAGTGGAAATATTTATTTATGTAATTTTACAAATTTTACAAGAACACTACCTACACATTTTAATATAACAGTTTCTTAGGATCTCGCATCTTTTTGTCAGAAGTTATGACAACACACAAAAAATAACAGCAACAAATGCTTCATTTCAATATCCTTCAACTGAAGTAAACATTAGAATCCCATGTCTTATATTAATTCGATTTTATGTCCGATCTCAGTTTAATTCCCCTTTAAAACTACCCATGCAACTAATCTAATTTTAATATTTATTTATTCTCCATAGCCCATGCTGTCCCACTGCTGGGCAAACACTTCCCCCATTTCCTTCCACTTATCCCTTATCTGAGCCACCTTACGCTTGGCGGTCTGGAGTGCGTCCAAGCAACCTCGCCACCACTATATAAATGAATTTACATTTTATTTATAACCATAATCTTTATCTTATCTAACCAATTTTAATCTTTACCTATATACATAACGGTGACTCACCTTGTGAGTAGCTCGATGGCGCAGTGGCAAACGCACTCGGCCAGCGATTGCTAAAGTTAAGCAACTTTCGCAAAGGCTGGTCATTGGATGGGTGACCAAACATTTATAATCTCGAGCTACTACGTGTTTCGGAAACTACATCAGAAGTCGTTAATAACCACTAATCCACACTGGATCCGCGTGGTGGTTTATGACCCGTTCTCCCTGTGATGTTTCCATCCTTTGGGAAGGCCCGTATCCCAACAGTGGGGATATAAAATGAGCTGCTAATGACTCACCTTAGCCGGGTGAGATTCTACACCGTAGCAGTCGAGTCGTTTCGCATGTTCCAGAAAGTTCACCTCAGCGTCGGCAGGGGCTTGGCCGCGATGCAACTTGTGTAGCTCCCTGATACGACGCTCGTCTTCAGAGCTTTGCTTCGGTAGGAGACATAGCTCAGATAGGTAGTTGGGAGGGTGTTCTGATACATTGTAGTCGCCTAGTTCAGCTGTTAAAAAATTGAACAACAATTAGTTAATGATTTATAAATGCTTTTTTCTTTATATAAAATTTCCGTCCTTCCTTACTCACACACATGTTTTTTTTTATGAAAAGTGCATCAATATCGGTTTGATTTCAACATAAATAATAAATTATCTAGTGACTGTTTCGCTTTCACACGGATTTATGTACTCTGTAGCTGGTACATTATGTACCCTACAGCTAGCATACTATGTACCCTAGAGCTGGTTTATGTTCAAGATTACACCCCCCCCCATCATCTTTAAATACAGGTAAGAATTATCTCTTTAATTCTGGAAAATTAAGGACCGTGATAATATTCAGACAGACATTCAAGTTGCATGTGGTCACACGCCGCTTTTCGGTTTAGAATATCGTGCTCCGTTCATCGTACCGTTCAACACGAAAAAATAAATACACGTGATGTCTCACAACATCTTCTATTATTGTAAGGCACTAAATGTCAATATCGGCATAGCAGTCTGATTGCTATAAAGTGATGTCTTCGATCTTGGGTAAAGAAACTACAAAGAATAGAGGTAATGCAGGCACCATCAATTTTCTTTTTGGAACATTGAATATTGTTAATGGGTGTGAAAAGTATGGTGTCAAATTAATTATTAAAATTATATTCATTAATTCATTAAATAAAAAATAATATACAATTGATACATAAATATATATGACATATAAAGGAGGAGTGGTACAAAAAATGTCTACGCAGTTTCAAATTATAGATAGCGTCACTGGTCTGATTACATTTATTAATGGATTCATTGATATAGTTAAAATAAAACCCACATCAAAGTAACCTATTGGTTAACAAAAGGAAACATTGCGAGTTTAATCTAATGGGGGAAATTCTAAATGTCAAACAGGTTAACACAGGATATTATTGCAATTTATCCTTAATAAATTCCCTGTCCCGTGAGTGAGTGACGTCACGTCATTTGATACTTAATTACTTAACAATAGATTTTTGTATTGTTACCATTTTTGGACAGCGATGTTGTCAACATTGCATTGCCACAAAACCCAGTCACAAAAGAAATACAATGTTTGTCGGTCACATGGCACTTAGGTTAGGATGTTGATGAATAATTTGAAATAGTAATAAGTCGGAGGGAAAAGAATTTAATAACGAACTTTTTAAATATTTTAGGTGGCATGTAAAATATTAAATTTTTGACATTGACACAAAATAGACATAATATAATTATTGACGATCCGGTTCAATTCTGGACGTACGTTAAGGATAAGAAAAAGGAACCGGCGAGCCGCGGGTACTTATTTTTATAATTGGTCAGACTGCAGACAACGCTTTTGCTGAATATTTCAGTTCTGTCTTTTAAACAGAGGTCCCTTTGTTAAGTCCAACTGTGGCCGCTCGTGCTTCTGACATCTGTGGCTGTGCTAACGCCAGTTTTGTTTCTGTCGGACACAGACGAGGCTGATTTGAGGTTGGCAGTGAAGCGTCTAAAGCCGAAATCGTCAGGTGGACCCGATGGTATCCCTGTATTTATAGCGAAAGATTGTATTTCGGCCCTTTAATCTGTCGCTTAGTGTATCAGTGTACCCTCGGAGTTGGAAAATATAAAGGGTTACCCCAGTTCCCAAGGGAGTAGCCGGAAACGATGTTTCAACCTTTAGACCGATCGCTGTACTACTACTCGCAGTATTTGCTAAAATCTTCGAGACAATTTTGAGTTCATGCATCAGTCAGTAGGCAAATTTGTAATGAACTGCACGACTGTCAACACGGCTTCCGTAGCGCTCGTTCGACCACTACTAATCTCGTGGCTCATGTAGATAATGTATATGCAGAAATGGAAGCCGGTCGGCAGGATGATGCTGCCTATTTCAATTTTAGGAAAGCATTTGACTGCGTGGATAACGACATTCTATTACAAAAGTTAGCGGTAATGGGCTTTACACCCAAAACTCCTTGAATTTTTCTCAAGTTATCTTAGCAATTACTTTAGCAATTAACACTAGATCCGGCGTAAGTCAAGAAAATACTCTGGGGCCGTCGCTTTACCTGATCTTTATCAATGATTTGCCAAACTTTGTGCGTTCTTCGAAGTGTCTCCTATTCGCGGATGACCTCAAACTGTGTTTGGGTATTGATTCTTTGTCAGATTGTGATGCACTTCAAAGAGATATTGATGCTGTTGCTGAATAGAGCAGACTCAATCGTCTTCCATTTAACAATAACAAATGCAAGGTAATTACAATAAGGCGGAAACGATCCCCGCTGAATGTAAATTACAAATTATAAGACGCTCCTCTCGAACGAGTCAATGACATTCGCGATCTAGGTTTAATATTGGACTATCAACTTGACTTTCACAAGCACGCTAAAACCATATGCAAGGCGGCAAATAAAACATTAGGCTTTGTAATGTGAACTTCTGCGCAGTTTGATGATTTGAGGGTAGCAAGGGTGCTGTACAGCTCTTATGTCCGTAGCAAACTAGAGTTTGGTGCCATTATATGGGATCCTTACGATAAATATAGTCTAATGATAGAGAAAGTTCAACGTAAGTTTGCCCGATGGTTATATAAAAAAGATTATGGTTACTATCCGTTCTTGTATCCGTCTTTATTTGTGTCAGGTATGGTGGACATGGATACCCTTGAAATGAGGAGAGTAATCTAGTACTTCATGTATTATTTCTCAATAATGTATTATCACATATATATCACAGGATCGACAGTCCGTCAGTATTGGCCAGGGTGTCGCTATTAGTTCCCGCTGGTATTGGGCGGGATGAGGCGGGGGCGGTTGCGCCTCGCCGGCGCCCGCGTCTTCTAGGCAGGACGGTCACACGCACTAGGCGCGGGGCCCACACGCCCACCGTGCGCGCATTACGACTGATGGGGGACATAATTGGTCAGCACGACGTTGTTGACTTTTTTACGGACGCTTTGGGACGTCTTTATGACAGAGCCCGCATGTTTGTAACATGATGCTTTTGCGATCATGCATCTTAATATTATTATTCTTATTTATACTAATCTGACCATTTACTGTGACATAGTTTAGTTTTCCACTCATTCTAATATTATTTAAATTGACATGTGTGTACCTATCTAATTTTGAGTGTAATTTTAAGTATATTTATATAATTTTAATCTAATTCACTGACATTCACATTACTTAAATGTTTTATTATTATTTGATATTGTTTTGAATAAGTTAATTATCTTTTGGCATGTATAATATAGCTTGAAAGCGCTTTAGATTGTTCTGTAAGCTTACAAGACTTTTTTTAAAAATAAATAATGAATAATTATTATAAAACAGAAGAGTGCAAAGAAAAGGATGGGGCTGGGAAGAACTTGCTATCATTGAGTGCTAATTTAACTGGCGTAATTGAATATTTACTCCTAAGATAAAGTTCCATGTCTTGTATACTCTATACCTACTGTATTTTTTGTGAAACATGTTTTTGTTGAATGCCCAATAAATAAATTAATAAATTACATTCACTGTTCAACATACCTTGAACAGTAAAAGATGCTAGTAATAAAGCAGTGTTTTTTGGGGCAGACATTCTTCCATCTAGTAGTAGTTTCCTCAGCTGTAGACACAACAGGTATCTGGTGTATTCTTCGGCCAAGCGCGAGGGTTCAGGTGGATAGAAACGGACAGCCAACCAGAACTGTGCATTGGCTCCAACTTGCTTTTTGACAGATTTGCCACTGTCTAACCACCGCTGGAAATGAATAATATTTATGAATAAAAAGTATTAAAAGTTTAATCTTAATTAACTGTTAAATATTTGTTTAGATGCTCAACCTTAACCTAAGCTAAAAATTAATAAAATCAATATCAGGAATAATTTGACATAAAACAATTGGGACATGTTTCAGGTTTTACTTAATTATTTCCTGAATATTTACATTCTTGGAGAGACTTATTATGTACAGCAGAGGGTATATAGTATAGGCCGATGATGATGATGATGATCATTTACAGTCTAACAATTTTCTTATAAAGATATTTAAATCAAAGCTTACATAGCTTATGCTTGTTGATAACTACTTATGCACATAAATTTGCAACTAACAAGTAGAGAATCCTTAGAGGAATATGCAATTAAGATAGCCTACATAATAAGGTCACAAATGTCAAATGTCTTACATTAATTAGGTTTGACAACTAAATGTTACAATTAATATTGGCATGCCAATATCTAAACTACTAATTTTAATATGTTCACCTATCTGTGATGCCGATTTTTTCTATTAACACATATTTTAGGAGGTTCGCAAGTTGTGAGTCATAGCATAGCATAACATATGGAAATATTTGTTGCAATATTGTGCCATAATGTATCATAAAACATTCATGATTCATTCATGAAGACACCTGTAAGAATGATTATCTGTGAATACACTTTTAAGAATTTGCAACTGTTGACTTTGATTTTTTCTCTTATCTTTTGTTATATTAATACATACACACTCATGAGTCTGTGTTGGAATAGGATTTTCAAAGACAACAAAAAGTATGCTAATAATTTATTATGTTATCAATTTACTATGCGAGTAAGAATAATAGTTTAAAAAGTTATATTTTTTTTGTTAATACTATTTTACTACTTTTATATATATATATGTATATATGTATTTTTTGTTTTTTCTGAGAATGGTGTTACTTGGCGGAGGCCTATGCCCAGAAGTGGGTAGATACAGGCTGAAAATGATGATGATGATGCATACTATTTTGTCCCAAATCTTAGCCGAGATCAAATTCAAATTTTTATTTGCTATTCTTGGTGTTAGGGTAGTACTATTAGTTATTCTGTGGTGTAGGATACAATAGATCTTAAAACTAAACATCAGCTCACACAAGAACCCTGCAAGGGCACTGCAAATATTAAATGCTCTTAATATTAGAATGAATACCTAAATTAAAATAACATGTAACATTTTAATTAAAAAATAGTTATATCTACACTACCTAGGTACCATATGAATCTGTAGGCTCTGCCTGTACATGCAATTTTTTTGAAAAAAATTTGGGATAAATATTTGTTATATGCAGTGAGTCATAAAACAAATATTTATCCCAAAATTTTTTAACACCAATTCTAAGATTTTTGAAATTTTTGTCTGTCTGTTAGTCTGTCTGTCTATATGTCCTCTTATAACTCAAGAACGGCTTGTCCGATCTTGATGAAAATTTGTATGTAGTAAGAATGATAGACTATAAAGAAATGAAACTTTATTCACAAATTTACGCACAGCGAAGCGGCCGGGTGACGGCTAGTAATAGATAAAAATCTTCACAAATTTACGCACAGCGAAGAGGGTGGGTGACGGCTAGTAATAGATAACGGTCTATCATAAGAAAATATATATACATGAATAAGTTTAATTTTGTACTATTCAGTCAGGCATGTATCCTTATCAGCAAAAAACTCCTGCAGTGAACAATAATATTTAAATAATAGGTACTTATTGAGTTTATTTTAGAAAATAATTTCTGATTGATTCCGGAATTTGATTATAGATTTTGATTAATATTGAAAATGAATTAACCATTAGTATCTTAGATAAGGTATTTGCAAACCTTTTCTTAGGACGTAAGTTTTCAGGATGAGAATATTGTGGAAACCAGTAGATATATTTAATATAATATAGGTAATTATTAACCAAAGAACATATTTCAGATATATATATATAGTGAAGTAAGTGTTAAAATATTATATTTCTTGAAGTAATCTCTACAACTAGTTTAACTAGTCATGGAGTCAATGTTGGCAAGTATTCTGATGCATTTCTTTTCAGATGATGTGTACTGTTAGAGGTGAAACAGATATCCCATTACTATCAGTTATTCATAATTTAAGTATTGAGTTGTATTTTTTACAACAACCTTTATAGTCAATCTTTTCAAAATAATGTATTCATAGTACTCATCAAGTAATACAATATTTTATAGAGTAAAAACAAAAAGAAATGTACAAAAGGCAGATATAAGGTATTAAGACTTACTGTTATTTCTGTATTGGTAGAATTTGGTGGTGAGCCATTTTCAGTAAACTGCAAGCCGAAGTAATCTTTTTCAACCAATTCTAGATGTAGATACACTTGCTCCAATAAGGCACTGCCTTTAGCTTTTTTCTATGAATAAATAAAATTATTATTGTTAAGATAAAATAAGCATGCTATTTCTTTATGATTTTTCTAATCAGCATAGACATAAGTTCTATTTCATAGTTTGTACTTTTTGAGTTACTTGTAGTATCAAAATGCATTTATTGTATTTTTATTTGCCATCATATGCTTTGCTATATTAGGTCATAAATACAAACACAGGTATAAATTTAATTAGGTTATGTATTTTAAGCAGTACACACAAAGAGTTTCACAAAAAAGCTTTATAATTCTTTTTTTAGTTTAACTTTGTTATAATGTCAGAAACCTTAAAAGATTTTGTTGTGATACAATATATTATTCATTTAAGAATTCAGCTGGCATTCAATGGAAAATGTTGTTGTACAGTCAAGAAGCTACAGCAATGCAACTCACCTCAATTTGAAACAATTGCTGGGTGTCATCCAAGAGCTGAACAGTGACATTGATTATGTTTAACTTGCGCTCCCTAGCTAGCTCCGAAGCACGCACGTTGTACGTACCACTTGTGCTACTGAAGGCGCGCCGCGAAACACTTTCGATCATCGCATCTATTACTCACTTCTACCGGATTCCTATCAGATAAGTCAAGGCCCTAGTACCTGCCCGCAACTTTTTTTTAAATGAACAATAGCTTATCCAGTCGGCCAGTCAGCAGCGCAACGTCAATTAACCTCGTGAATCATCACTCATCAGGACCTTCATATCACTTTAATTATGTACCTAACCTTACGGCTCAATAGCCGGTGTTAACACTAAAGTTAAACGACGATCATGGTGTAATTTTATACGCTAGCTAATGCCTCTTGATTTTATTCCATGTTTATTTATTTACAGTATGCAGCTAGTTATTTTTATAACATAACTGATTACGTAAGATAGGCCTGCGGTGTTATAAATAAAGCTCAAAACCTTAAAATAGAATCGTTTTGTAAATCTATTTCTAATTTATGATAACTACGGTCGATATTGTTCCCAAAAAGCACTGACATTAGATGCGCTGATTGATAATTTGGTCCACCATTTTAAATAGGGATGTAATGCGGTCCGAAGCATGCTCTCTCATGTCAATGTCTAAATTGTGAAATATTAAAAAACATTTACCTCCTAAACTCTGGTTACCTACCTATTAAAACGCATAACGTTTTTAGGCATAAACTGAAATACATAATATTCATGGCCATAATCGTCACTTGCCATAAGTCTTTATAGCATAATTTTATAACGCATATCATCATATAGCCGAAATCTGTAAGGCATAATCATGGAAAGGCATAATTGCAATAATCATAATTAACAAAAGGCATAATTTAAATTTGCCATAACATTTAAAAGGCATAATATTCAAAAGGCATACATGCTGCTTGCCTGCTTGCTTGCTTGCATGCAGCAAGCATGCGGCATGCAAGCAGCATGCAAGCAAGCAAGCAGCAGGCAAGCAAGCTAGCAGCATGCAAGCAAGCATGAACCATGCAAGCAAGCATGCAACATGCAGCAGGCATGGTTTCTGTCACGGCTCCGGCGCTGCGGGGCTCCGGCGGCCCCACGCGAGCTTATCGTCGCAGATGGTTTTCGCTCTCCACCGCAGCTTCGACTTTCGCCGGCCAGCCACAGCCGCGTCGGTTAAAACCACCTGCTCCTCGCTCAGCTCGCGGGCCGCCTCACTCCTCCGCGCCTACGTGCTTCTAAATTACACGTAGTCTTGTCTGTCCTACCCCTGGAGGGTAGGACAGACAAGACTACGTGGAGTCGGATTTGCAGCGATTCGTTTCTGTCACTGACTTTTGTAGCACAACATTACTAAAAACACAACGTACCTATTAACTTTTTAAGACTATATTTTAAATCATAATTTGATTTAAGGTTTAGGTTTAGGTTAAAATGCTATTTATTAAAAAAAATACATAATTTAACTTGGTAAAATTATAACAAGTGAATAATATTCGTAATTTTGCTTTATAAAGTGTATTTAGACCAAGTAAAAATTATATCTAATGAACGATAAATCCTTTGAAATTAGTTCATTTGTAATTGTATGAAATGAAATACATCCCATAAAACAACTTAAATGTCAAAACAAAATTATGAATGTTAACAGTTATGCATAGTAAAAGTAAGCGTTTTAAAGTATGCCTAAAAAAATTATGTCAACTAAAAATATAGATTTTAACGATTATGATTTTTTACATTATTACAATTCTGCGTTATTAAGTTTATGCATAATAAAATATTATGCCAAAAAATATTATGCTTTTTTATTTTTTACCATATGATGTATGGCAATCGAAATTATGACAATAAACAGTATGCGTTATAAAGTGTTACCCTAAACTCTAAAATGCTGCAGTATTTTTAATTTAAGTTATTGAATATCAAGGACAACCTGTTCAATTATCCAGGTTAAAATGAAAAAAATCTTTAAAACTTCAGTTCTTAGAGAAACAAAATAAAAATAAAATAAAATGAGGTAATAATATGTAACCAATCAGTGTTTATATTCAATATTTCAAATAGTAACATTTTTTAATAATTAAAAGTTGATAACGAAGGCTGTAGGATGCTAGATCTCTTTGCCATCTCTAAATAGGAGACGACAATGTGCCCGCTCTACTTCGAACTTTTGAATTTGTTTTGTATCAAACGCATCACATCATGCATGTGGTTGGTGAACCTTCATAGAATAGATGCAAAAACTGTAAAGCGCCTTTTTATCGCCTTTTAGCTTCTACCGGTAGAAAAATAATGACGCTCTGGCTGGCCCGTAGCCAGAATTCTTGGTCAATAAAACTTTTTGATGAATACCTAGGTATCTACTACACACAGGGTGTGGGTAATTGTTCTTAAATAAATAGGGACCGGATAAAATGCCACAATCTTAGATGAATGATTGGTCTCGCTGCGAGCAAGACCAATCATTCATCTAAGGCCACAATATTACATAAATAATTATTTTTTAAACGTGTAGGTTTATAAATTGCTAACGCCAATTTCTTCTTTTGTTACATTTTCAAGCTTTCCAACACTGACTTACCGTTTTTGATTATTCTGGATCTGGATTGTAGATTAGTTTTATTCTAATGGTTTTTCATGTCAGTATGACGTGAAAGTAAAGTAGGTATAATTTTAATCAACTCATTGCCAGACCAGTGGTGCGAGCACGGATCTTACCAGGGGCTGTAATCTTAGTACTAACAATTGGGAAACCTAGTCTATACTATGCTGGAAAATTACAAAGTCCTTAAGTCGCCTACAGATCTTAATGAAAAGGTAACTTTTCTATTTGGGCAGGTTATATTCCGAAGATTTTACCACTAGAAGGTATAGATGGCAGCTCATTTGTAAATAGTTCACTCTAGTTTGAATAGATGGCGCTAAACAAACGTACAAGAAATTGACGTGTAAGAAAATATTACTATTATAGTAGATTTTATTTCTATAAAGTTGCTTAAGATTTTGGTGTATTTCAATTATTTTATTTATTATATATTAGTAAAAAAATTATATTCACTCAAAAAATATCACTGATTTTTCAAATTTAATTAAATGTACTTTTAGATGTTTTAACTTGTCAATTTATCAAATAAAATAGTAATAATAAATAGTAGGAAAACCACAGTTGTTTATCAGCAATACCCAAAATGTCTGTCTGTCTTTGCCGGCCGGTCAGTTTTAAAACTTTGAAACTTTTGTTTTCGGTTTCGTTTGCAGATTTATTTGCAAGTGAGGTGATTTACGTGTTTTTTCTGTGTTCCGTTGAGTTGAGCTATAGTTGCTCCTCCGGTCTGCATAATACCGTTGTATCTACGTCCGTAAATAGACTAGACTTTTACGCTTGTTTGTATTGTGTGCTGTGTTGTGTTTGAGAAAAAGACTCGTTTTTAGTGTTAAGTTATAATCATTGTCTCTAAAATGCCTTCAGATAAGCATTGCTGCGTACCTGGTTGCAAGGAACCTGGAGGTAATATTGAATTAAATTAACTGCTACACAATTATGGGACCGTTTAGAATAGAAACACAACTTAGACAACTCTGAATCATCATCATCAGCTCATTTTATGCCCCCACTGCTGGGGCACGCACGAGCCTTCCATAAGGATGGATAGGGAGAACGGGCCATGATCAGAAAATCAACTTATTCTTAAAGGAAATACTATAGATAAAAATCAATTTATATTTTTCAATAAACCATAACAGTATTTTTTTGTAAAAACAAATTAAGTTCATATTATTTGTAGCTTGCTTATGCTAAATTTGATAACATGAGGTTAATTCACTGAGACTTAACACACAATCTTCTTTAGAAAAGTTTAAGTCAAAAGTTTTATTAACATAATACCTATTTGTTCTAGGCATGTCACAAATCCTTCATGGGTTTCCAAACCCAGAAAAGGATAAAGAACGATTTTTGGCATGGGTACATGCAATTGGTGGTGATATCTTAGGCCTGACAAATGAGCACATATATAAGTATCGCCGTGTGTGTCACTTGCATTTCGAGGAAAAGTATAAATGTCGCTTTAGCAGAATCAGCAATTTGGCTGTGCCGAGATTGAACATACCAGGTCAGTATTGCTATAATATTATATTTATTTGAAATTAAATTATCGCATCATTGATATACATGTGTCACATGAAAGATGATAAAAGACAATTAACTTCGTGCTATATTAAAATGTTTATATTTGTTTTTTAAAAATACAGTCTATTCTCATTCCTATTGTTTTTCAGATCTATTGTCTTCAGAGAGGAAATTATCATTTCTCGAAACAAAACCAATGCAAGAACTTTCAAACTTAACCAATCCATCATCATCTAAAGGTATATTTTTGTAATTAAAAATAGTTATTTGGTCAAGTAAACTTGAGCAAAGTTAAGGTCAATATTATAAGCTCTTAAAATGGAAAAACAGCAAGTGCAATGTTTATTTTATTTATTCATACTGTATTGATACTAGTAGTAGAATATAAAAAAGGTATTTGGTTTTAGGTCTTGGTTCACTTCAGCTATCAGCACACACATTGTCCATGGCAACAGCTATTGAAGAACACTTGCCGAAAGAAAATGTTGGTCAGTAAAATTTTATTTTATATTTAATAATTAATAATGATTACAAGTTATTGATTTCTATAAAAAAAGGAGTTGAGAAAATAGCCTTTTGAAAGTGACACTAAACATGTTGTTAATTGTTGCTTATATTATTCCTAAAAAGTACACACACATATTTCAAAACCCAATGATTTGAAACTTGAACCTACTTCACGTGGAAAGAGAAAGGATGGTATGTATTCTTTTTTTTACAGTAAAATGTATGTTTGCATTACTAAAGAACCGTGTCATGTAGCGGTGAAAGAATACTACCACCCCCTCCCTTCCCTAGGGTGTCGTAAAAGGCGACTAACGGACTAAAGACAGCACATAAATCCAACAGCATAGAGCGGCGATGGGCTCACCACCAGCTGTCACGCTGAGCACATGTGCAGTCGGTATTTAGTGAGTGACTATGGTAGAGGACTGCTTTTGCGGTCCTCATTACCTAGTCTTTGACTAACTCTTCGGGGATAATAGTCGTGATTATATGTTTATATATGTATGTTTGTTTCAGATACCTGTGTTTTGGAACACAAGCCAGTATCACCTTCAAATATTCCTGTGTTTATAGAAAGTGTCCAGCAAAAGGATGGTATGTACTATTTTATTTTTTATAGTAAAATATTTGTTTCCCATAGCTTTTAACCAAAGAACAAATAAATTGTTAAATAGGACACAAAACCAGTTATATTAAGTTTTTTTAGCATTATTATTTTGAATATGTATCAGTGCAGAAACTTATCAATGTATGTCAAGGATATTAACATATTACTAAAAAGTGCCTGTATGTTTCAGATACCTGTGTTTTGGAACAAAAGCAAACCGTTTTTAGGGTCATGGTTATGACGGTTTTTCAGAGGACGTACAATTTAACATTAAAATGTTAAGTTATGGCATTATATTAAATCCTAATAAAATCTAATGAGAATATGCTTTTTATATATTTTTATCTTTGTTGGTTTTAAAAGCGAAATGGCATAAAATAAGTGAAGGACATCTTCATTTATCATTTTTGATTTATGTATTAGCAATATATCTACATACTTGTACATTTCCCAAATAATACAGACAGTGCCGGTCAAAGAAATCTAAAAGAACGTTTGGTTTGACCATTATTTATTACCGCACCAAAGCTGTAGGGTGATTGTTTTTAGGTTAATTAGTTTAAAAAGTTTTTTATAAGTATGTAGGTACATAAATGTTTATATATATTTTAACGCAAATTTTGTTGCGAACAAATTACAAAAACACAAATGTTGAAAAAATTTCCACGAGCAGGATTTGAACCCGCACCCTTTTGACATACCGGGTCAGGTGCTCTCCCAATTGAGCTATCGTGGTTCTAACTAGCCCGCCGAAATTATTCAACACTATTTACTTTTTAATTTGAAGCTTGCTTCTTAACTGATCTTTAGTATTTGTAAAAATATTATGATCAGATGTTAATGACGGTAGTTGTTGACATTGAATTTTTGGGCGCCTTTGGCTTTCAAAGTAAAAAGTTAATAGTGTTGAATAATTTCGGCGGGCTGGTTAAAACCACGATAGCTCAATATGGAGAGCACCTGAACCGGTATGTCAGAAGGGTGCGGGTTCAAATCCTACTCGTGGAAATTTTTTCAACATTTGAGGTAGGTATTTTTGATGAAGTTATTTAAAATATTTTCTTTCCTTATTTAAACTAAAAGAAAATCTCCATAACTAGCTTTATAAAATGATTCTTTGTTAAAAATGTGCTTGGTATTTATTGATAGTATTGAAATTAATGTCTTTTCTTTCTTCCTTTAGTAAATTTACAAATGTATGAAAGAAAACACGGCTTACAACTTTGGTGCCATGTTAATAAATTATTAGACGTAATAGTAATATTAGAAAACACACTACGTATTTTTTTGGCCGAAACTTTCACATTTTATCCAAATATGTATGAAACGCAATGATGTCCTTTAAAATAAAACTATTTTAGAGGACATCACGTACGAAAAGTGTCCAAAGTTCGATTGTCTGCAAAGGAGATGTTTAATTTTTTGCCAAGACCATGTACACCTACTCAAAAAATAGTATTAAATACATGTATTTAGTTGATATATTTAATATTCCGATATGCTTTACCATTTTTGCGTAAGAATAAAAAAATGAAACATAATTTTTAATAACCTGGCAACTTGAGATGTCTTTCTGAGATTAAACACAAGTGTCCAAAGCTGTAAAGAACGTAATTAAAAGTGCAACTGTCACCATGATTTTAAAAAAAAAACCGGTGTTTTGTTTTCATTCCGTTTTTACATGGATTCTGAGTCGTTGTGGTTTTGTGCTGTGCTGTTTTTAAATTCTGATTTGGACCGATTACCTGCTAACCGTTTACTGCCTCACTTGTTGACTTCTGCCTGCTATCCTGGACTTCCGTTTGCTGCCTCACTTGTTGACTTCTGCCTGCTATCCCGGACTTCGATTTGCATTTGACCCTGCTACTGTTGATACCATTGCATTGTTGCTACTACATTCGTTGTTTTTAGGTGAGTTTTTCGTATTTTAATTAGGCACTTAACAGCTTAAGTTTAACTCTACTCTACCTACATGTTATGAAAGTAATAGCCAGAAGTAAGTTAATTTATTAACATTAACAATTTTCATGCATACGGTAAGTACTTTTGTTATGACAGCTACTTGACATGACATGACATTGACAGAATACCACCATTACCCCCTGCGATCACGAAACTTGCCATTATTGGTTATCTATAATACTTCTTACGTAAAAACTATTCATTTATTTGAAGAAAATCATTTTGAATAAGCTTATTTCATGCATTAGCTACATTTTGGTATTATGTACAAGGTGTTGGCATTTTCTCCATACAAAATTAAACATCTCCTTTTATCTCTTTCATGATTTTTTGATGTATTTAATGTTTTATTTGAAATAAATAATGTGAAATGTTAACCTATTTTTCATTCAACATGCCCATAAACTTAGTAGGCTTATAGTACCTGGATAGGTAATGTGCTATACAATATACCTATGTTGTTGGATAGTTATGTATATCACTTTAAAGTTGCATACTTGACAATACAGATGGCGCTAGGTATATACTTCCAATACAAAGGCCGAAGATTGATCTCTATTCCCTATATAATAAGTTACTCTATGGATCTTACCAATCGACAAATTTATTGGTCGACAAAACCGTTTATCTATCGAATTTCATCTACAACCACTAGCACGAGACTCGGATCGGTAGGTTTTATCGTGTTCTATTTTAGCGATATTTAAAAATGGCAACACGGCAATTTTATCGTCCCATTCGTTCATTATTCATTCGAATCTTATATTTTTAAATGTTAGTGATTAAATTCTCTTTGTTTTGTGTTCTGTTTCTTATCGTGTAGGGTTTTTAAAGGAATTTTAATATTATCCATTTATTATTTTAATATTATTTTACTATGTCGGAACCATCAAAGTACCTAAGTATCAAATTTT
This sequence comes from Eudonia lacustrata, assembly GCA_947562085.1. NCBI lineage: Eukaryota > Metazoa > Arthropoda > Insecta > Lepidoptera > Crambidae > Eudonia > Eudonia lacustrata. The sequence goes on along the minus strand of OX387318.1, from coordinate 10,871,647 downwards.
CTAAGTCGTTTAAAAAACATCGTACCTAATATTTACTTATTTGTTATGATTACTTTTAGTGGATTACTTGCTTCATGCTTTTGTAAAAAGCCGTCGGCAATTAGGACCTTATCAGCTGCGGTGCTAGGAAATCGAATGTAGACGGGCAAAAGACGATGCACAATAGCTTCAGAGACCTCCTTCACAACTTTGCTAACTGTGCATTGTTCCAACGCCAAGTTATATTCTTGCCCAATGCACCGCTGATAACTACCGACGGCATGAAACCGCACAGCGGTGAGGACCGGCAAAAGTAGATTGTTAAGGTTAGAATACAAATATGAAATAGAAAAAGGAAAAACTAAATTCATGCTACATACAACAACATAGACGGGCAATCCGTTTGATCTAATCCGTCAGATGGCGCCCCAAATACTTTCGATAACCACAAAGGCTATTTCTAGGGATATGCAAAACAACCTCATGAAATCAGAATCTTCTAAATCCATGGGGTTGTTTCTTTCCTTCAGATGGCGCCGGACAATGTTAGTTTCTTCGCGTCGTCGCGTCGCCGTTGCGTCTCTTCTGCAACTAGCAAAAGGTGCCTGAATATCATTTTTCCACGACCGCCCAAGAAAAGTGTAATATTTAGTAACTTTCCAATGGCGTCGAAAGCGTCATTAACTTTATCTACCAACTTATATATGCCGATAATTATCTACATATCGTTATAATTTATCCACAAGAAATGTCATCTTCGAGTCCCATGCTAGCTTTTAAACAAAATAGATAAAATTTACCGATTATCTACGGGTCGATAAAGCAAGTTCCATGCTGCCGATGTTAATTGTCGACGTGAACAAATTTTATCGTCTAATGTCATTTTATCGGCCGATAAAAGAACCGTGCTCGCGGTACAGGCATGCCAGTTCTAATTCGGCGTAGACTGTTACGTTTAAAATATAGGTACTTGTCAAAATAGCGTTTAGTATGAATGCAGTTTGATTCCTGGGTACATAGAGCGAACTTTACCATTCGGTCACGTTATTGAAAGTACTAGGTATCTGTATGGATTTTTTTATATCCCCATGTTTGTCATTAGGATGCGCTGTGCAATGTCATATAACTTTAAGCTATCGTTAACGTGATTAAAAGGCAAACTAGAATGACACTAGGCACTCAGAGTATGGCTACTCGAAGGCATCCACTTGGATCGGTTGAATTAGGTTTGAATTGAATCTGTTAGGAGAAATAAGTGTGCTGGTAGTTAGTTTTGAATGAGAAAGAAGGAAATTTGTAAGGATAGTGAACCTGAAATAATGCAGTATTTAGTAGTGAAATTATATTTTGGAATTAGTTTGTGTGGCTCATTTTGGCACGGCCACCATCACCAACCCGAAATCTGAGTTTACAGATAATTAGTGGATAATTAGTGGGAATTAGTGGATAAATCTCAGAATTAGTGGGGCCATGGTTCAAAAGTTATAAGGGATACAAGGTGGCCGTGCCAAAAATGAGGCTCATTTTGGCACGGCCATCTTGTATCTCTGAACCCACGGGTCGTAGCGAAGATCTGATTACACCAATAATTAGTGGATAATTAGTGGGAATTAGTGGATAAATCTCAGAATTAGTGGGGCCATGGTTCAAAAGTTATAGCAACTTCTTTTTTCCATACAAAAACCACATGTGCAGTCGCGCACATAAGCATTTAGTTATTATTTGAATTAATTAAATTGTGAATGAACGACGAAACTTTGGTATGTGTGTACGTATGTTATAACTGTCCAATTAACGAAACATGACGAATTACATGAACAGACCAAATGAGGATACTGACGAGTTAACAAAACTGGCTAATTAGGAAACTGACGAGTGATAACCCGACCCATGTAGCCGATTCTCTCTCTCATTTACTTACTTTCACTCTATATACCTAGATTCTTACCTAGACTCTTTATACCTTTCAATTTTAAGTTGTTAATTCAAATTATCAAAAAGCTTTATGTACGCGATTGTACATCTACTATGGGAAAATGAAAAATTGATATAACTTTTCATAGAAACTACCACTAATTCTGAGATTTATCCACTAATTCCCACTAATTATCCACTAATTATTGGTGTAATCAGATCTTCGCTACGACCCGTGGTTTCAGAGATACAAGATGGCCGTGCTAAAATGAGCGCTCATTTTGGCACGGCCACCTTGTATCCCTTATAACTTTTGAACCATGGCCCCACTAATTCTGAGATTTATCCACTAATTCCCACTAATTATCCACTAATTATTGGTGTAATCAGATCTTCGCTACTACCCGTGGTTTCAGAGATACAAGGTGGCCGTGCCAAAATGACACTCATTTTGGCACGGCCACCTTGTATCCCTTATAACTTTTGAACCATGGCCCCACTAATTCTGAGATTTATCCACTAATTCCCACTAATTATCCACTAATTATCTGTAAACTCAGATTTCGGGTTGGTGATGGTGGCCGTGCCAAAATGAGCCACACAATTAGTTTAGTAGTTCAGAGACAATAAAAAAATAGGTAACTAGGTATTATTTTTGGTGGTGCGACAAAGAAAATAAGGATTCACTAACTTTCTTCGTTCGCGATGGAGCAGTTGCCACAGGAAATCGGTAAAGCAGTAAATCGTATCTGAATAATAAACAGGATATTTTTTTTACCAGTGCGCAAATTTTCTGGAGCGACTCAGATGGGTATGTAAACCGCTTTCTCAACATGGGTTAATATATGTCTAAAAATTTTTGGACTTTCCATACTTTATCGAACACTTGATTAGCCTGATTTGTATGAAGCGTCTCAAAATTTTTGACATATTTCAACCCATGTTACTATGAGAAAGTAGTCTACTTACCGATTCTGTGTCGCTCCAGAAAAATTGCGCACTGGTAAAAAAAGTATCCCGTATTGTGTGGTTTTTAAGGATTGTTTACAAATGCTATAATACTGCTTACAAGAGCTTAAGAGCGTTTACGCCGCACACTAGCGCCACTAATGAAAAAACAAACATATCTAGTAATTAGAGATAGAAAATCAAATTATGCTCCACAAACTATTTGAATGAAGTAATTTAGGATTTTTACGTCACCTAATGAACACCTCACATGTAATGGTTTAGTTAAATAAGACGTTACGACCACTTTTAACTATAACGCCATATTTAACTTAACCATTACATGTGAGGTGTTCATTAGGTGACGTAAAAATCCTAAATTACTTCATTCAAATAGTTTGTTGAGCATAATTTGATTTTCTATCCCTAATTACTAGATATGTTTTTTTTTTCATTGGCGGCGCTAGTGTGCGAAGTTTTTTAAACGTTATATTCTTAATTCATAACAACACAACCAACAGATTCGGAATAATTTGGATAAAGGATGCTACACAATAAAACCAACATTCAAACAGTTATTTGCCTTTATTCTGCATCTCATCATAAACCAGCAGCCATAATCAATCGTTCGGTACCATTATAGGAAGAAAAATTAATACACTATTACATACTGTTACAGTTTGGTTTGAATACAGCTGAAGTTGAGTTTAATAATCGTATTACTATTTCATTAAAGTTAAATATGGATCATGAAAACCAGAGTGCAACGCGATCTTGCTCTGTAATACATTATAATTATTTCATTACGGGACTAGCAGTTAATAGTTAAATTATATCATTTGTACTTAGCATCCTATGCTTCATTCTATTACGCTAATGTTTGTTAGGAATCAGATTTTTCATCACAATCAAAAGCAACTAATTTTAACGAAACTAAAAAGCTTATCTGAAAAAAATTTACTTACCTGATGTATTGATCATTGACGCTAAACGGTTATTACAGGCTATTAGTATTAAATCAAGACTTAGCAAAATCCTGTTTAAGTTATCATGTAGCTAGTAGCTACCTTATCAATTTCAAACAACTACCAAATGAAGCAGGACCGCATAATCTTATTTATGGTTTTAGTAGCAGCTCTTAATAAAACATTGGTTCAAGTTAAGAAGTAGGTACTTGATGCAAGCCAAAGTTATTATGAAGTTTTTGTGTCTCAAAATATTATGCACAATAATTAATGAAAAATCTGATTCTGCAAAATATAAGTACAGATTACGCGCAATATCGCATCGCACGACTTATCATAAGTCACTGTTTACCTTACTGCTTTTTGTGGGCTAGTGGTGTCTTGTAGTCGATAAAATATCCGCATCGAGTATAATTTTGTTGTATGGCCAAACATTCCCTTTTAAATACACTTTTTTGCATTTGTAATAATTTTTGAAAATATAAATTTTGATAATATTTTTTCCTTTTGTTCCTAAATATTAATCCAAATAGTTTTATTATCCTTAATATTGTATTTACATTTTTTCAACAGCCGAAAAATATGTTCAATTTTTATAATATTATTTTTAACGACTCTTGTTAAGTAGTAGGTAACAGTACAAATATTAATGATCACAAGTTGGTTTTCATTGGTCATTAACATACATTACATTATAACCTTATTACTATTGGTAATACAGTTAACAGCAGGTCTTAAATTGAAAACATTCTAACTAAATTATTTACACATGACGCTACAAATACATATTTTGTCGACAATAGAATTTATAAAAACTTTAAATACTCAAAGTACTACAAAGATCAGTTCAAACATTAGCTAGAAGGGTATCATAGCTCTCTTCAAGATCAAAGTATTATTAAAATGGCGCAGACTCAATAGATAGACCTACAAAAATGTTAATTATAACTTGACATAATACGACATAAGCTATTCTTGGGCAGCAACAAGTCCAAACAAAAATCGGATTAACATAGATAATTAGGATAATACTTTTATTGTTCCTAAGTTGGGCTATTAAAGTCAGTATCATAACTATTTTAAAATGGCACAAAGTGGCCTATTCATTAACGTACTGTCAACAGAAAATATTATTATTTCTTAACAATACGATTTATTTAGTTGATTTAAAGAGAGCTATGTTATTCTACTATTTGTAGTAAGATAATTCAGACGATAATAGATAACTTTATTTGTGCATACTTTTTGGGCACTTCTTCCCGTCACTAAAATAATTACTTAAATGTCAAAATTTGTCTTTTTGAAACTTTTATATAATATGTATATATTTTCAAAATCTACAGTTCCAAATGCGAGGCAATTTTATTAGTTAAATTACTACCCCAAAATATGCACAGAAATAAATTTATTTCTAACATAAATTTCAAGACCATCTGTTACTTGTATTTTTATTGTTAAGTATATGAATTTTGAACATATAAAACAATATATTATTGACTTTGCCAAAAAATCCAACTTGAATCTACAATTTATTTAAAAAGCTATGAAATTAAACTTAATTGTAAAACTAATAATACATTTTAAAAAATAAAATTAGGGAAACAATATTTACAATTATTTATGATAGTATTTTAATTACTATCTATTCTATACATATCGTTTTATACCTATCTATCAACAAAAACCTACCAAAGATTAAAAAACTTTCAGTAGGCCTCTAAGACTGACGACACATTATCTACTTCCATAATATCAATATTATTTCTAAAACTATAAAGTGCAACATTCGCTAAGTAGAACGAAATAACTCAGAGTATTTCAATAAATTAATGTACCAACTACATTACAGATTTATCGCCAAGATTTAAAAGGTATTGTAGGTACTTATTTACAAAATGCAATATTTTATACAAAAAAAAGATAATACTAGCAATATACCCACATTCCACCATACTTCAATTTGTCGTCTTGCCTTTAAATATTTTTCTTTCCAGCTTTTCCTACTATGAGTTATCGCCTAATATAATGTAGAGTATGGATTTATGAAAACATGTTAAGAGCGTTTACGCCGAGCGCGAGACCTTAAGTTTAGGTTTTTAAGTCCAAATATCACGCACACAGAAGCGGGCTGTGAACGCGCGCGAGTGTGTGCGTAGAGTAGGCTAGTTCTGCTCACTATAGTCAAACTCACTACTTTGATCCGTTCGAATTTAGTTTTTCGGTATACTTAGAAATTATTGAAGTGAAAACTTCTTTAGCGGCGTTGTACATTTTTTTTGTAATGGGTAAAAAATGTTAAATTCGCGTCAGGACACGTGACCTGATCGAAAATGTAAGACGTAAAATCGTAAGACGGATGGAGAGTAGACAGCCGGCGCGGCGTAGGAGAGGAAGTATCCCCCTCTCTTTCTACGGCGCGGCGAAAATGTATGCCTGTTGTTTTGTTTAGGCGGCGCAGGGCGCTTGCGCGAATAAATTGTCATGTTTGTGTACGATAGCACAATAAATAAATATTGTATTCTACCACATAAATGATAGTACTTTTATACTGATAATTGAAGCAATTCGTGCAAAATTATTCCCTAACCATTCCAAAATATCAAAAATGCACAACGTTAATATTCAAGTTTTCACTTCTGCCGGCACTCCCGGGGTGCAACCCGTCGTTTTTTTATTTTTAACTATGGGCGTAAGCAGATGGCTAAACTACAGATACATGAAATAAGTACCTATAATATTATATTGTATGAATTTTTATTAATGTTGTAATTAATCTTATATCACAAAATTATAATCAATACCTATCTGTTCCTCAACGATTTATTTTGACCGATTTGATTTGACGACGACACATTTTATTTTATTTTATTCATAGCTCGGCAAATGTCTCCACTCCGCTTGATGTTAAGTGGAAATAGAGTCCCTGTTGTTCCTTTCATGACGTTGACAGTTGACAGTTTGTTGATGGTTTGAGATACGAAACATTTAAAAATTCTTCTTATTTAAGTTTTTCTTCCAATATTTTACAAAGAAATGATTAATTGTATGGGCAGTCAAATAAATTAACCGATTTTTTAGAATATATCAATAATAATATGTTGTCTATTACCAAGCCCAATTTTGCTAATCTCCTTTTAAAATAAATTTTGTATGAAAACTACTTGGAAAATATGAGCCACATAAGCACAAAGCGCATTATGCAGCAATAAAATAGGTGCTGTCAAAACTCGGTCAAGTTATTTGACTGCCCATACAATTAATCATTTCTTTGTAATACATTGAAAGAAAAACTTAAATAAGTAGGATTCTAAAAAACATAATAATAGGCAAGAATACTTAAAAAAATTAAAAAAGGAATACACTTACTAACAAAATAAATAATTAGTCTACAAAAGTCGCACTGCTAGGATATGGCGAGGAGATTGGGCCATAGCCCATAGCGCACACTGGCACGGGTGCGGAGCAGTCGTGACAAAAACTGGGACCACCGGTTTTACGTGTCTTGCAAAGGATCCCCTCCTTTTCACTCCTTCCCTCCTCCGAGAGAAACACACATAGATGGTATTTCCCACCCATCCCGTGGGCCAACATTGCGAAAGTTAGTTAGTTAGTTAGTGAGTTTTAGCTCACTACTCACCACGCCCGATTCGGAGGGGGGGGGGGGGGTTTCGTTGAATTTATTACCCATTATCTCTGCAACATAATATACGTTGTCAGTTTAAAAATTTAATTTGTTTATGCTCTCACCAATTATCTAGCTCAAGATAAGTATTCTTAAGAAACTCGTTAGTATAGTAAGATAATATGGATAAATGCATAGACATGGACATGCATGCAACATAGAAAAAACACCTAGACCCGAAATAAATTTAGAAAAACAGTCCTTCTCTAAATTAACCCGACCGGGAATTGAACCCGGGGCTTCGGAGACGGCGCGACGCCCGACCCGGCGCGCTAACCACTCGACCACGGAGGTCGTCCAATTTAAAAATGTTGCAATTCATCAAAAGTAACATAAAATAATTTATTCACTCAAGTACTAAGATTTGCTTATCGCGCTATAAATTTGAACTATCTTCGAAATTACGGCAATTGTTCGAAAATCGTCGGGTAGAGCGTCGAGCGACGTGACCACTCTCTCAGAGGCCTCGCGGCGGACTGATTTGATACTAATAGAACGCAGAGTTTTGTAGTAGTTTTAGAGCAGTTTTAAAATATTTATAGAAAAATTATAGAGCTAATTTAGTAAAAAGAATTTTGCGCATAATTTAAAGAACACTTTTTTCCATAGTAAAAAGCTTTTATCTTATATTTATATAGTAAGTTTAATAGAGAAAACAATTATTTTACCACCTATAATTTCTTTAAAAATTCAAAATGTTCGGATTTTTATAGTTTTTGTTAGTAACCAAAATCTAAAAATGTTTTCAACAAACTATTTTGCTGAAGATCTTTCAAATTGAAATAAATTTTTTGTTCTTAGGTTTGTCAGTAATTTAAACACATTTTTAAGCTTCGAAGTTGACGCGGAAAGTCAAATTATGAAAACCTCTGTTCAATTATCTGGTTATAAATTCCAAAATATCCACAAATCTAAAAATGTTTTCAACAAACTATTTTGATGACAAGATCGCCTAATGATATAAGTAATTAACATATTTGTAAAGTAAATATTCATAGATATTAAGAGGTTTGAAAAGTACAGTTTTTGAGCAAAACGGCGTAAACGCTCTTAAGTTATTGTAGTGAATAATATGTACTAATCCAAACATGATTTTATTTGCGAAATTCATTATGGATACGTTAACTAAATTTGGTAGGTACTGATACGACAGGTGGAATTACTATATTGAAAGTCCTCATTTATCATCGGTACTAGTAACAGCTACTTCTTATCACTCTATGACATTCCATTCACATCAATGTAAACTACTTACGTCAAGACGAACATTTCAGTCGAAATTTTATTTAATTTTACAATTACATTAAACGATTAACTTATCTCCCTTTTAAGTTGGCTGGAATCGCACAAAGATTTTTGCGTTACATAAGGCCAGAATAATATTTATGAAATATTATTATTTTATAAAAAGAAATCTCAAAACACTTTTCTAAGTAAGACACTATTAATGCAAACAATAAAGTGAGTATCGAGACGAGATCACGAATCTACGTGCAAGATCTTGAAGCCAAAACCATCGACATCGATACAATGATGCTTCCCATCTCTAAAAGTTACATAATTTATGTTTGAATTTGCCGCCAATATTAAAAGAGCGGTCATGATTTTTAAAGTATCGTTTGTTTAATTTAAACCATGCCTTTTGACATCATTCTGACAGTGTTCTTGAGAGCTTGGCGTTTGTTGCAGAACCATATTCGGATGACTTCACGTTCGTAGCCTAGTTGGTGTGCGAGTCCAGTGATTTCAGTTCCTGGAAAAATAAAAAAACAATAAGGATAATGATACATTAATATCATGTAAGTACATCTAAATATAATCAGACTATAACTGCGGGTAATTTCAGTATTGATTAGAGCAACTGTTTTATGCCTTGTCCAGAGACAAGCCATAAAACAGGTGTTACCCAGAGGTAACACAATATCACGTACATTACGTTTCAGTTTTGTTAATTGTTCAGTTCCGCGCTCATTATGTCATCAGATAAAACTTAAGCCTTAAAACCCGCCCATACAGCACCACCTTTTATGATTATTCTTTTACCGTCCAAGCTGTTCGCCTCTGGAATTCGCTTCCAGTTGCGATCAGGCGTGCGAAATCCATTCACACATTTAAAGAGCTCGTGAAAAGATTCTACCTTTGATTTACCCTGTCCTGCTGCAAAACTGCCATATGCCATATAATAGTTTCACATCTGATCTTACAGCTTATTAGCTCACTCAATCCGACTGGTTGTCTAAAAGAAATAGCTAAGCGATAAGACCGCCAAATGTCGTAATTATTTATTTATGTTTATGTTTTATACTAGCTGTGCTCGCGACTTCGTCCGCGTGGAATAGTGACTTTCGGCAGCATTTTTAATTTTTTAGGCTCTTTTCCCGTTTTTGCAACATTTTTCACTGATGCTTCGCTCCTATTGGTCGCAGCGTGATGTTATATAGCCTAAAGCCTTCTTCGATAAATGGACTATCCAACACAAAAAGAATTATTCAATTCGAACCAGTAGTTCCTGAGATTAGCGCGTTCAAACAAACAAACAAACAAACAAACTCTTCAGCTTTATATATTAGTATAGATTGTCACAATAAAAGTATTATCTATTATCTATCTATCTATTTAACTATCTCTATATCATTGCTGTCTTTCATCATATTTAAGTCACTTAAGGAAGAAGAATTGGACATTTCATTCGCGTGCAGTGCCTCGTACCAGAGCTATTAACGAAACAGCGTTAGATATTATTATGAATAAATACAAGACTACATCATCTCAGACGAAAGATGAACGTAGGATTCCTACAACGACTGGTCGAGTGTTGATCGCATCCGGCGACTTTCCACCACTCAAAATATATAGTTTAAGCCTTCATAAAAGCTTAACTACAAGAAGCTCAACTACAAGGTCAAGTATATTCCTAAATGAGAGCGTTGTTTTCTAGCACAGCTTGTTATGTAGCTCCAAAGATTTGTAGTGTAACTAACATTCGTCGGAACGATTTGGTGTAAATTCGCCGGGGTGAATGCTTGTTACGAACGTAGTAATTCGCCAGAGAACCAGAATTACTGACATAGCTCTAAGAATTAGCAAGCTGAAGTGGAAATGGGCTGGTCATATAAGTCGCAGGACCGATAACCGTTGGGGTAGACGTGTCCTAGAGTGGAGACCGCGACTCGGCAGACGTAGTGTAGGACGCTCTACGGCGCGGTGGAGCGACGATATACGCAAAGTGGCTGGCAGTGGTTGGATGAGAATAGCATAATTTGTTAAATTACGAGTAAAATTGTAAAAAATGCTGTTAGCTCGCCAAACAAAATAAAATAAAAAATAAAAATTGCGGGTTGTGTGTCTCAATGAGAAAAACTGATACCTACATTTCCTTTTTTTTTGTTTAGAGGGTTTAATCAGATTGAGTTTACCATGTTACCCCCGAAGTACACTTAACCTCTCCGACTTTTACTAAAACGGTGTAGCATCGTTGTATATAGGCAGTTAGAGGTAAGATAGCTTCCACTCTTTTCTTGTTTTTTTCACCAATGGGAATAAAAAAAATCGTAAATCTACCTGAGGGATGTGTGTTCCTCTCAAAGTGCGCGTTGAGTAGTTCCAGGGCTTGCGGTGTGAACGACGTCCGTCGCTTGCGCTTTTTGCTGGGTTCCATGCCGATAAAGTCGGTGAGGTGGTTCTGGCCGGATGCATACCTGAAATAACGAGATACGATTTTGGATTAAGAACTAAAGCCAATAACTTTGATTTTTCGGCAATAGACGCAAGTAGTTAGGATTTTTATGGTCCCAATAAAAGAAATAACGTCTTGCTGTGTTACGAAAGTTCGATGTTCTAACCAACATAACGCTCATAGCGCTGTTTAGGTACCGACTTATGGTATCATCATGCATATAACTATGTGGCGAATTACGTATAAAAATTGGACATATGAAATTCACCACTTTCGTATGTCCAGTTTTCTTTAGTGTTAAGGTTAAAAGCGATGAAGAAATTCAAATACCTACATATTTTAAAAACTAACGTTTAGTCAAAACTTTACAAAATTCAATTAACTAATCTTGGTGAGTATTATTTTATTGTCAACATGATTTTATTTCAACGTAGGCAGTTAGAAACCTATGTTTACTTAATAGAACTGCATTGTTGTTTTTTCCTTCGAAATGTCATGGGATCGTATGATTCGTATGAGAATTTTTATGAGGCTTATAAGAATTGTAAATCACTGCAGCCTACTAAGTTCATATTTAAAAAAGAGACGCGGGAAACAACAAACCTTGGTTTGGATCCATAATAAGATCGTATTTAAATGTCCATACATTAATAAATCTTTCTCAATCCGATGTTGTATTTATTGAAGACTTTTCTTAACTTTAAACATTATATGGAGCTGATAATGTGCTTAGTGTATTTCGAATAGCAGCGTCCAAAATTCAAACAGTCATTTTGACCCTACCCCCCCATTAGAAGATAAGATAGTACATGAGGATGAAGAGTAAGAATAAGTCAGAATGCAACTATGAAATCGTCGAGACTCTATAGTTTCTGCTGCAGCTATCTGCAGCATTAAAAACAGGAAATTAAGATTATTTTTGACCTTCTGATGGTTAATAAAAAAAGGACTGAAAATGGAATGCGAACTCAATACCGCCCAATATAGCGATCTCATAAAATCTATTCTAGGGCCTCTGTTGAATTTATTTGAACTAAAAGTTAAAATTGATATTGCAGCATACTTATCAGGTCTTACGAAAATACAGTCAAATACTAATTTATATATACCTGTGTAACTCGTCTTTTGAGATCCCATCGTGCCAATGTTTTGCGTAGATGGATCCGCTTCAAAGAGAAATTATAGTGATGTTCAGCTTAATTACACTTTAAAATTCATCTAAATAAAAAGTCTAATTTGAAAAAAATATGACTAAATATTAAATTAAATTTGTAAATTTACTCTTGCTTGTTTTATGTACAAACGTTTATTCAAAAATTACGGATCTTATTTGAAACGCGAACTTTAAACCGAGTAATCTTTCAGAAAACTGAAACCCGAGAATTTTGAATTGATCGATTGCGCTCTTGATGGAATGGTCTAGAAAACCAACATAACATTATATTTTATGAACTAGTAATGTCAAGAAATTATAAGAATAGGTATATAATGATACGCTCACGTATTTCACTCAAAAACAGCCGTCGTTTAAGAGCTAATAGACAATGCAACAAATAATGAGACCGCAGAGTCACCAGCCACCGATATAGTGTCATTAATTCAAGAGCCATCATCGTACGAGACGCTCGTTAAAAATTACCACCAAGATGGAAAGGCGACTGCAAATTCAATGCACCATTTGCAATGTTAAACGCGTTCCGTTGCATCCAGATAATGCATTTTAATAATGTAAAATCGATAGAACTTTACAATGCTCCGTTGAAGTTTTAAGTGACACCTGGACGGACTTATAAAATTTAAAAGTCTTGTTACGGTATTCGTTTTTCAGTTGGCGTGATCATTGACTTTAGTGAAATGATGATGTGCTTAAATTAAGCTGTGGTTTACGCTTTCCATTTGTTTAACGTTAAGCGAGTAAGTGTTGTCAATTTTCTCATGTTCTTTGACAACACTTACGCTACAGTACTCGTAACTTACATATAGATTATAGAACAAACCAAAACAATGCATACATCTACGCTTAAATTACTGTGTCAAACATGCAGTCGGAACTTAGAAAACTGTTGTCAAGCAATGGCAATACTTTGCTATGTCAGCAGTGTTCTTAATTTCGGCATCTGCTCTAAAATTAACCTTATACTGTTAGTGAAACATTCGCAGAAAATACCAAATAAACTTAAAGCCTAGCCCGTAAAAGCAGTAGTTAGTCCAGATTTGAGAAATGTTTTTGCAACGTTTGCTAAGCGTTATAGGCCAAATGTGTCACGAACACGGTGTAGCACATAACCACGTACAAATTCACTCAAACAGATATTTACCTCTCTTCAGCTTCCTTCATCCAACGTTCGAGCACCGGTTTGATTTTCTGCGCACTTTTTGGTGTTATATCCAATTTCTCAAATCTGTATCGAACACACAATTTAATGTTAGATTCTGCTATGCACGCACCGGTCAAAGAAAAGTCTAGCGCGGTGATGAAGCACGCACGAACATATCGCGGTAACCCGATCCAAATTTACATAGGCATAAACACAGGACATTGACATCGCGGTAACGATTATGTGGAGAGAAAAAAAACAATAGGCAATTTAGATTGCCGGGTAATCAGTTTGATTAATTCCAAACGAGGTAACAATAAAACAACGAATTCAATTAGAAACGTAAAGGTAACGTATGCCAATGCCCTGGCTTTGAATTGCGCGAAATGAATATTAATAAAAATAAGAGTAATGAAATAATATATCATGCTGGATTAGATGGAAAGCAAGTAATTACTCATCGAGATGTTACTACAATAAAAGTGATAAACTCTCACGACGATTACTCATGGCGTCGAATAGACATGGTCGGTAGCCGTACATTAGCGTAGCGCGTTTGTCTTAACATCAAAATGTAACAGCGGAGGCGTATGATGCATGGCGCCTTACTGTAATTATTCGTATGCAAATATCGTATACGTGTGAAAAGGAAAAGAAAGAACGTCAAAACTGGTAATTACCGATAATTATACGCGGCATACATTCAAAAGGAATGTACAGATCGCCGATTAAGATAAGATAACATTAAACAGCGTTGAAACATTTTGATTTAAAGTCAGTCTACATGTAGAACGGGCCGTCGAATGTGAGTCAAAGCGTGTGCTTAATGCATGTAAGTTGAGTACCTCCGAATTTATCATTGCACGAAAATCTTTTGTGAGTGCGCTCGGCATTTAGTTTAGATTTTCTCAAATGTTTGCTGTTGAAAAGGTTTGTGTCGAACGTGTGATCAATGTCGGCGCTGATAAATTTGGAGATACTGTAAAGGGAATAAAACAAAACACATACATGTTTTGTTGTTGTGAAGACAGCTGAGCTGCTAGCATCTGCGAAGCCAGGGCACTGGGGACGGTAACAAATAATTACATTAGATATTTATCATCCAGTGGGCGAAGACTACTCGATAACTAGAGAAGTTGACATCTAGAAGAATACATGGTTAACAGAAATAAAGTCGCACGCTTCTATGAAAACCAAAATTTTAAAGTTCAACACTTTTGATATTCATGAAATTTATTATTACGATTCTGACGATATAAAACCCTAAATAGATGCAGTTTAAAAGAAGTAAGCTGACACATTGAATCATATCTAAAAGTAAAATAAACTTTAACTGCCCACATAAGTTTAAATTTAAATGTACGATCCCGTTTTCTGTGACATTGGTCGTGGATCTTGCTAGCTTTAAGAAAGTTATTACAGGACTCGAAAGTCGTTTTAATCATTTGCAATAGAAGCTGTTATTTTTTTCAATAAGGTACTGCTCAGTAAACCATTTCGTTTGTTTTCACGAATTTACTTTAAGACAAAAAAAAATCTATTATCCAAACTGAAACAACGACCATGAAACGGGGGAATGTTAAATTATTTCTTTCCCGAATAATATGTTTTAATTAAAATGCAAATTAATTAAGTCCAGTATAATCAAAGGGGTAACTACCATGTAGCGACGTCACGACACCAAATTGGAGGGAGTCGAAAGAAAAATTAATGGAAAATGAAATCAGGACGAGACAAAGACAGGGGAATTCTACTCTTTTAATTACACGAAAAAAGTAATTACGGCAAGATAATTAATTAACTGGAACAGAAGTAACGATTAATGATTTTATTATACGAAGGAGGTCGCCAGGGGTGGCTCGAATTGAAATTTCCTTGGACCTGCGCCGATGCCGATGTCGGTCGCATTCCGCTTTGCATCAAAATTAGATTTGTTCATCGCAAACTTTGTTTCGACTGATTTGCTTTGATTCAATCGACGTTATCACTGCAAAGTGGTATTGATTTATTTCCAATCTCACCAGCTCTTACATAATATTTTGTGCATATTCTACACTTCTACAGTAGCGTAAACAAACGAAGTGTATTTTAAATCCCAAAATTTAATTTCATAGGTTTCGAAAATAATTGTTCTACGAGTACATTGATATAATGCCTATTGTTATAAGAATACGTTATGCTCTGACTGCTTGAACTGTTATTGCATACCAGATACATATGCTGAATCCGACTGTTCAATTCAATTCGATGTTAAAATCTAGTTCATATTGACGAATAAGAACGGTGGATGCCAAAAAGATAATTAGAAAACACGTGCCCGCGCCTAGCCAAGTAAAAAATGGTGTAAGCCACGACACGGGCCGGAACGGAAGCCGTCCGAATGGTAATTAATTAAACGAATCGTAAGCAATGAAAGGAGTCATGCTGTTTTACAAATCACTTCAATTAACGATATTAAAAAGTTGGCAGCGATAACTGTGCCTAAGAATTGGGAGCTTTTGTTTGTGGGGTGGTCAGCGCTGTGACGGGCGTGCGACTTTGTTCCCTGCTATTTGTTGTCTATTGCTTAAAAGAATACTGAATTGAATAGTTTAATAATTGCTCATATTATTGTACTTATAGTTCACTCGTCAGCGTTACTTCGATAATTTCAATGTTTTATAAAAAATATTGAGTCCGTAGCACTGGCTGAAAAAGGAGGCTTTACAATTCTTTAAAAAAATCCTATTCCGTGGTAATTTGTTTTTTACTTTTGCGTTCCATTTAAAATAAGTTTTTATACTATTTTGTACAGGTATCGTAGGCATAATACCCGACGACGACGACGCGACGTTTCGACCGGTTTGAGGTTGCACCGGCCGCGGCGGTCACGGGCGGGGCTGACGTCCGTGCCTATGATACCAATACTACGTAGTATAATTAAATAATACAGCCACAACTAAAACTACTGATCATACAAAAGCTTACCTGCAAATCGCGCTTTGGCTGTAGGCCGGGCCTTCGGTGACCGACAAGGCCTGTCCGACTTGGGTTTGCGTTAGACCCAGGCCCAAACGACGCAGTTTGAACGCCTTTGCGAACTCCTTGATGTCTTCTAGATTGATACCGTCCACTACGTTGCTTGATGACTGGCTGATTGTGGGTTGGTCTGTGGAGTTACAGCTTTGCTTTAGTGTTTGCGTATATATTACTTATAGGTGTACTTTTGGTTACACAAAACATACGTTTTCAGTTTTTATACTATCACTTTTACACGATTCATAAACATCAGCCTATATGTCCCCCTGCGAGGCTCATGCCTTTTCATATGAACAAAAGCATATATTGGCAGTTGAAGGTATATCTCACCATGCTTAAGCACATATACGAAAAAATTAGATAAGACGTACATCCGTAGATAAAACATAAAACAAGCTACTTTGATTATTATGTTATATCACTTCGTCAACACTTTTCTTAAACTGTAAAACATAGATGTGATACTGGCCAGTCGGCCGAAATCAAGTGACCAACCAAACCGTCTAGCACATTTAGTATCCATGTTAGAAATAGAACTCAAAACCTCTTTATACAAGTCCGATGGTCTAACTAACCACTCCACGACCGGGCAAACTCCATCAAAGAAACAGTATTTGCCTTTCCTATCCGTTTAATTACAAGCAAAATTACAGGCAAGTTTAGTAGGCAATTTATGCAATCAGAAGATGGTGGCTCCTAATTATGGGGGCGCCATTAGCTGAGACGTGCTGTTCTAGTCTCCCCTGCTTAGCTAACCGATGACAAATTACTTTCACTGTCTACCCTCACTAGTTTACTAGTCTGCATCAATTAAGACGGGGTAGGGTTGGTAAATTGGCAATCGTTCCTCCATTTACCGGTGCTCGAAACGCAGACGATTTCTAATTTCGTTTGTTATCGACCAATAGTTTCGGAAATTTTGCTCCTAATGTTATGAGCCGCGATTTGTAGATGATTTGCAAACATCCGGTGTTGGGCAACTCTGCGTCTGTGTTTGGGTTGTCATTTGAAAAATTTATCTTTGGCGTTTTATTACGTATAATAAAAGTTTGCATTATATTCGTAGTTACTCACTTGGTTTTTACTCATTTAAACCATCACTACTGCGAGTATTAGTGAGACCGTCGACATGAAGATATACATAAACGTGTAATTTTATTGATTCTTGTTAAAACATTAAGACCCACTGCCTCCGTAGTTTAGTGGTTAGACCACTGGTCTCAGACCTATAGGTTCCGGGTTCGATTTCCAGCGTATTGTACTCGCTTTGGTTTGTCTGGTTTTAAGTTCGCTTGGGTAGCTACTACCATTTTACCGACGTCTATCGCCACAGCGAACAATGCTAGTAGCATTTGTGTGTTTCGAGAGTTAGACAAACTTGTATGATAGCCAGTAGTTTTTCCGCAGTTGAGGATTCCATATGAATACTTAAACCTTACGCCGTATCGTCAATCATCATCAGGTGCAACAAAGGTATTCTCCGTATAGAATTAAAAAACATTGTCGATAAAAACGGCATGACACCAAAAGAGTTTGATACAACGATCACGAATGAACTAATTCATTTATAGGTACAATCAGTAGATAAAACGCTAACCAACAAAGTTATTAACAGAACAATCCATCGCAATTTGCCCAACGATTACACTAAACTAGAGAGCATCACCAATTTTTAACATCGCCTCGCACTCTTCATCCAATTAGAGCGTTCGCGTGATCAGAATTCACCCATTAATTACCTATAAAAGATAAGTCAATTGGTCAAAGAGTCGTAACAGTACAACCGTATTCAATAACAATAATGCATCGAGATACCCGGACTGGTAATTGTTTAATACATGTAATAAATTAATTAGACACAATTAAAGTTCGCGTGTCGGTCTGTGTGTACGTCTATTGACCCGGGGTTACGTGCGAGCGGATCATTTTCGGTATAGTTCTCGAATTCGTTAAGGCCATTATGGTATTTTCGAATATGGCTTTCGACTGGTTAGCTCATTGTTTTTGAACTGAAGTTTTCAGTGCTCGGAGCTATCGATATTTACCTGGTGGTAAGATACTGCCCATTAACCTATAAATAAGCATTTTTTTGTATTGCTGTATTCTGGGTTGAGGGGTTTAGTCAATTGACAGGGTATAGAGGAATTGGGTATAACCTCCTT
This sequence comes from Eudonia lacustrata, assembly GCA_947562085.1. Taxonomy (NCBI): domain Eukaryota; kingdom Metazoa; phylum Arthropoda; class Insecta; order Lepidoptera; family Crambidae; genus Eudonia; species Eudonia lacustrata. Next base: position 10,852,985 of record OX387318.1, on the reverse strand, counting down.
CTCCCTTAAGGGGATCTGGGGAGAATCATACATCATTTGCATCCTTGGGCGGAGTGGATTTCAAATGTATTTTTTGTGTATAAAACAAGGGAACAGAGAAACAAAGAACACGAAGCCTCAGAGTCAGCAATGCGCACAGGATACCCTTGGCGTTGAATGCGCCTTTAGAATGCGATAGCCACTATCCAACAGGATGCTCGTTTGCAGATTCAGTAACATAAAAAGCAATAATTAGAGATGGAAGCAAGGACATTGATCAAATTAATATCGCAATTGATAATTTATTTTACGGCTAGCCGTAAGGTGAGGAAAATAATTTTTGTATCACAGTCTAGACGAAACCTTATAGAGGAGTCGATATTTTAAAATATTTTCTAAATTATACTCTTTAAAGTCTTAAGGTCTTAAGCTTTAAGGTATTCTTTTATAACGACTGTACTTTTTTAAACACATTTTTTCGGAAGTTTCTTCAACTTAAACCTTACAAAAAAAGCTTACCTTGTAAATATAAAAACAAAAGTAATAAAAATATCTACAATAATGTTTCAACTCAACTGTGTTGTTTCCAGTTAGTTTTCAATAACAATTTTCCGTTTGTTTTGCCAAACACATTTTCTCTTCGGCATTTCTTTATAGTTTCCTCTCGATAATGATACGCTAATATCGGAGTTGCGTTTGCCGACAGTCAGCTAATGCCAAACTCACATGCCAGCCGTGCATGTAAAAAGCCAAAAAGTCCAACGTAATAATCGAAAGAGCCCGTTATTCCGACATTTTATATTCAACGGTTCATTATTCTTAATTAAAGTTTTTCAAGTGATTAGGTGAATCATGTATACTTTGAACAAATTACGTTTACACGCGCACGTAAAATTTTAAAGCTTTACGACTCTCTGCGAATGGCACAAGGGGCAATTCGGAATGCGATTTGATTTGTCGACACGCACATTATAAATTTGTTAACAGATGTAATGGGTGAAATTACGCGAACTGAATCGACTCGAATCATGTTCCGATTACAATATAGATTCGTATACGTTATCCATTGTAATTAACGCGTATTAACGTAACTGTTATAAGTACTTTTGAAGTTTCTTCAAGAATTTAAGCGGTGTTCGGTAAAAGTTCGGCCTTTTCTGTTACGTTGACGAGGGCTTTTCATTCGGCCGCCTGTAATTAAAATTCGATTTTAGGAAAGATTATTGATGATTATAATCGAATTAAGTGTTGTGTATGTTTGTAAGTTTGACACACGTCCTAAATAACATCGAAGAATCAATTTATGGGTAATTAGGAAGTTATTTCATCGGTACCTAAGGGTAAAGGGAATTTCAATATTCTAATTAGTTTTCACTGTATCTGAATCTTTAGTTTGATCTGACCTTTATCATCGAAAGATCCAGGTATTTGATGAATACGATTTCAAACTTTTATAATTAACTTAACTGCTATAGCCATCGGTTCGTAGATTATAAAGAGAGAAATATTAAAAATTGTTTGAATGAAAGTATATTTTCAATTATCTCTGTGGTCTATTGGTTGGATTTTGGTGGTTGGCTTCAGAGTTCCCAAGTATGATTCCCAGTGGAGCATATTGTATGTTTAATTAGTGGGAGAACTTATTCATAGTTCGCGTTTCTCTTATCTCTTCACCATAACCATACTGTTCATAGCATTGCTGAGTTCCTTCATCGGTAAAGAATAGATAGTCAGGTGCGTGTTCGAATCCAGGTCGTGGATTTTTTAATTTTTTTTTGTTCGCAACATAATTTGCGTATAATTATATTAAACCTCATAATTAGTTATTATCGTCACTAAAAATCAGGTAAAATGAAGGTCAAGCTCACTTTCCTCTCTCTTTCTCTCTCAAGAATAAATTTGAGAAAATGGCTGACATCTTCGGTTCTTAGGATACTTCGGAAGCCATGTTGAGTCAAAACCCCCTGATACAATCATAAAATATAATTAATTAACACTCACTAGCGCATCGTTGCTAACTAAATTGTATATACCCACCTAACTTTAAATGGGTAAGTTTCAGTTCAGTACAGACGATTATACGCTGATAAATAAAATGGCAGGCGACTTTTATTGGAAATATTATTGTTCTAAATTTACAACATTAAAATTTTATGTTATATTGTTTGCATTAAATTTATGACATCAATGTGTTGCCTTAGATGGACTTTGGCAACTAGAATTGTCTTGGTTACTCGTATTAACAGTCACTGCCTTAGTAATTTCACTACATTTACATATCAATACGTAAGTTTAATATAATTTGTAGACATTGCATTGAAGTAATACCAACGAGATATTGGAATTAACTGAATAAGGCGGCGTTCTTGCGTTGTTGGTGAGAAAATTGGCGAACGGAGGTTGTTTCGAAGAACATTGAAACATCTCCAGAGATGAAGCATGCGAGTTTGACAACATTGTATTAGTAGCGGTAGGTAACAGCAATGCATTTGTTTTTTCTGTAAACTAATAATCAAAGATTCTTTCTTGGATGGACGTGGGTTAGCTTGCAACCCAACTCACATAATACGATTAGTTTGTGCTAAACATATTTACGTCAAATATCAATGCATTTCTGTCAATCGTCTAATTAACGTTAAAAGATGAAAGATTTGTTTTAATAATTTAAATGTAGTTTTGATTTATAATTTATTTATAAATTTTATTGTCATGTAGGTAGGTATTTAATTTTATTAAATTTGTTAATTTGATTGATTATGGTACCTAACCCAAATGGGCCATGATGCTTGAGAAAAAATAAATGAATGAATGAGTGTAAAAAGAGATAAAATGATATTATTTAAGTATTAGTAGAGTTTTAGTGCAATTTATGTATTAGTAATTGTATCTAGAGATAGATAAATCTATAGGATATATTTTAAATGTATTTTTTAAATAATGAAATGATAGAAACAAGTAAACATAGAGCTTAAAAATTTCAGAATATCCCTGTGTGTTGTGATTTTCTAATGTGATACGTACATTTTATTTCTAATTTATTAAGACTGATACATAATTGCAAATTAAATGAACTAATGCTTTCCAGAACTCTCGTTTTTCTTATTGATTGTGTTGTGTCTAATTTTATCGCCAGCCGTAATTATTTGTAATGGGTTTTAATTAGTTAATTAATTTAGTTCGACACCGGTAAGAACAAACGGGGCGGCTTCTTTGATGGTTCGGCTTCACTGTGTCGTTGGCCTTTGTGAATTGTATATTTGTGTCTAACAGTTATTATTTTACAAGAAATTAAGTTGGTAATTGCAATATAATTGTAATGCCAGTATCGGAATATTACCTTAAATTTTAATGGTTGAAAATTTTATAATCGTTTTTTGTTTAAAGTCTATTGTATTCATACAGTTTCCATTTTAAAGAAAGTATTGTTATATTTGAAATACGTATGAAGGGTTAATCTTCATCGTCAGATGTGAATGCAGACACAATATAATTTTAATTATTTAGGGCACTGATCAGTGCTAGCTGTAGATGAGAGGCTAAAAATGTATTAGGCGTATCGCAGACGACCGAACTTAGCCGGTCACAGATTTGTAACTGACTGCGGCCGACTTTTGTCGATCGGCCATTTATGGCCGCCTCAACGCTACACGTCCGCACCGACTCATACGTACCGTCACTGAGAACGTCCACACTAAAAGTACCTACCTAGACTATAGTTGAAGCCTACTACTACTAATTAAGGGTATATCTGTCCCTATAATAGACTGTCGCCAGTTTTAGCGTTTGTTTTTTTCTAATGTTATCATCACTCCGATATAACCCTTAAAAATTGACCGGATTGACGAAAGTCGTCATAATTAACTTCGAATACTGTCGTACCGATTTTTTTCTGAAAAACGTAAAGACTTCAATATTATAAATGTTAAATTCTCGCCAATGTCATTAAAACCAACATCAGCTTTTACTATGAAACATAAAACTTTTCGCAGGATTTAGACACACATATATGTACCTATATAGAGAATTAAACATTTCTAAAGCTTGTTAGAAGTGGAGCACACAGAAAAAAAGACAAATGAAATAAACTTCTCAATTAAAATTAAGCTTTAGGAAACGAGCTGGGAGCAAACGAGTCGTGCCGAAAATATCTAACCAATCGATTTATATAGACAATTTAACGTAGCAGCTAAGTGGAGAGGAACCGAGTAATTTAGTAATTGTATCCACTAACAACGAATTAAATAGTAATCAATAGAACTGGGGCCCGGGGCACGAACCTGTTCTCGATTTTACACCGTACGATCACGATCAGACTTCACAACACTATAGTGTTTCATTTTGTTTTGTTTGCGTGATGGTAAATGCTATTTTTCATCCATTTAACTTGATAAGTTACGGGCGATGACACCATCAGATAACTTAATGACAATTTTGTCAACCCAAATGATACATCGTTTACCGTCGATAATACCATACCATACGAAAATAGCATTTACAAGCATTTTTGAAATTAGAGATGATAGAAAATATACTTAACTAAGTTAAACTATTTTACAGGACATTTTAATACAGTGTAAAGTGTGAATACAAACGAAATCTCTTCTTCTAAAAACTTCACACCTCTCCGCCTAATTATTTTTGACTGTAGACGGTCCATACAAAAAACCGCCTAGAAGCTTTTTGTTTCGCAGTCGAACACTGTGACTTAGTTGTGTTTAAAGAGTAGCAGGTAGCACAATTCTGCGCTTATCATCATCATCAACACCAGCTCATTTTATAGATGGAAACACCATTTTCGGAGAACAGGCCATAAACTACCACGCGGGCCAACGACTGCTAATGCAGCCGGGACCAACGGTTTCGTTTCGTTCGTCAACCCAAATGATACATCGTTTACCGTCGATAATACCATACCATACGAAAATAGCATTTACAAGCATTTTTGAAATTAGAGATGATAGAAAATATACTTAACTAAGTTAAACTATTTTACAGGACATTTTAATACAGTGTAAAGTGTGAATACAAACGAAATCTCTTCTTCTAAAAACTTCACACCTCTCCGCCTAATTATTTTTGACTGTAGACGGTCCATACAAAAAACCGCCTAGAAGCTTTTTGTTTCGCAGTCGAACACTGTGACTTAGTTGTGTTTAAAGAGTAGCAGGTAGCACAATTCTGCGCTTATAATCATCATCAACACCAGCTCATTTTATAGATGGAAACACCATTTTCGGAGAACAGGCCATAAACTACCACGCGGGCCAACGACTGCTAATGCAGCCGGGACCAACGGTTTCGTTTCGTCGCATTTGGTCCACTTCGCGTTTGGTCTACTAGACGAAAACGTATCTATTTCGCATTTGGTCCAATTCGCGTATGGTCCTCCTAGCATTTAGTCCACTTCGCACTTAGTCCTTTTCGCATTTGGTCTACTTCGCACTTAGTCCTTTTCGCATTTGGTCCACTTCGCACTTAGTCCTTTTCGCATTTGGTCCACTTTGGGTGTTTGAGGTACCATCATTCTGTCTGGTTACCATAACATAAGGGAAACCTTTCTTTGGGACCAGAACAGTGTATTATGAGATGTTGTCTTAATTCATTAAGGTATTTATCAGTGTTTCCTTGTGTTAAGGTAAATTAAGAAATTTAAAAATAAAGTAGTATGTGATGTTCGATATTGATTTAATAATTTATTATAATAATTCCTTACAAAAATAGACCAAAGCCACTTTTAATAAAAATACGTGGCTACTGAAGTAAGGAGGAGCTCGAGATTTTGGTCACTTATCCGATGACTGTCTTTTGCGAAAGGAGATCATTCAGGCTCCATACATTTTTGGGCCTTTTCTGAAAGTGCTGACCAACAAAAAAAATAGTACGTATTGTTAGAACTAGCCATTTGAAGTAATAGTTAATATACCACAAAAGTTGTGGGGTTGCTCTGAGCCAAGTTATACAAGTTCGATGATTCATCATTTTCATACATTTATTTATATTTTTCTTTTTTTTTTCGTATCAACTTCTAAGCGGTCGCTTGACGCTTTACAATGACAATTGCTTCGGATCATTAGTTCTAACAATATCTATCATCATTTTGTGTTTTCCAGCACTTTCAGCAATCAATAAGTATAAGAAAATTATGAATCTTCGAACTTGTATGACTTGGCTCAGAGCAATCCTACAACTTTTGTGCTGTATTAACTATTACTTCAAATGGTTAGTTCTAACAATACGTATCTTTTTTTTTTGTTGGCCGGCACTTTCAGAAAACGCCCAAAAAAAATGATGTCCTTTGCCTAACTTCAGCAATCGCAGACCGCCATCGCCTCTGCATTTATCGAAATGTTTCTAAAGTATCGTATGCTATAAAACCCCCGGATGGATTTGCGGGGCTATTGTTTTAAATGGTACTTACGCTTAAAGTTCGGTGCCTAATTTCGCGTGTTTAGGTTTATGTTTGTCTTTGCTGAATAAATTGAGCAAGTACCTATACTGCTTTGTTATGTAACTGGCTGTACCTTTTGAAGTCACTTTGTATCTACTTTGCAGACAATTAGGGAATTGAATGAGAGATAGAATTATAAAAAGAGAACTTAGATCAGAATTCAATATTCGGCTTGTGAACACAAAATGCGTGTACCTATCTGAACGTTGGATGTTTGTATTTTATCAGTTTTTAGTATGTAAAGGTATCTAGTAACTAATTGATGTGATTGTTGAAATACGAAAAAAGAAGTTAAATAAAGGTAGACAAAGTAGTTTACGTTAATCCACAATACACACCTTTGATTTGAATCGTTATGAATATTTTTTCTGTGATTTATAAAAGTTAAAATGTTTTTCAAAGACTCTGTCTAATAAAACTCGGTTTAAAACTGATTTCGCCCCTATCCACTTTTACTAACAAAAGTGAAACCACAGTCAAACATAGTCTGTTTTAAATCAGATTGTACTTTGGTTTACTTATTGGAATAACCACAGATAAAGTTCGATTATTCTAGAAATAATTAAGTCTAGTACGCAGCAAATAACTTAACTGTTTATATCGCAACATTAGCGGCACATTACAGATATTATCTAACGAATGCATTACGTCACCCCCTGGTAGTAGGTACAAGCAAGGTGCGACCTACTCGGTTGATTGTTTGATAATGAGTCCATCGATTCTATGCTATTTCTGCACATTAGCGCGATCGGTCGCTGGAGTAATTAGATGTTGATGTAATTAATGCTGCCACTTTGAATTCAAGCTTTATACTTTGAGCAAGGAGTCCGTCTCAGATACAAGATTTAGATAGCAAGACTGATAAAACTTAGGTAGCGTATCCGACAATGTTAAGATAGCTTTTCTATAAAGTCTCAGAGAGCTGTCTTATGAGCAGTGGTTGGCGTAGGTAATGCTATTTCAATGGATTCGTCGATCGTGGCATAACGTGGACATACCGCTACATGTGCGCACCCTAGAAATGTCACCATTTTTTATAACTATAAATACTTACCTTGTTAGCAATAAGAGAACAGCAGTTTCTTAAAAACAATTTCGTTGCTAGATATAATATTGACAAAACATGTTTTGTCAATATTATATGTTGACAACACGGGTCGTAATTGGCCGTAATTCGTTATTCCACACCACATAAAAATGCTTAAATGGTTACATAACACAAACACCACATGTACAATTTCGACGGTCTTAACGCTTAACGCGATCTCTTCCAGATAATAAACAGACAGAAAACAGTATAATAATTATAGTTTCTATCTATGTTAAAAATAAGTAAACTCAATATCGCTATTGAAATCTCGAATCCCGGAGCATGTCCCTGTATATATATACATTTGTGGTCATTCACCCCATATGGCACTACCTACGCCGACCAATGCTTATGTGTCTCAGATAGCCTATCTGTGTGTTGAGTGAGTGCGATTTGATAAATGTTAACAAAAACCAAAATTTGCATGTCAAGTTTTAACACTCCTCGTTTGTCAACGGGTTTTAGTTTTGATTTTTGTTAATTTTAGTTTTCGAATCGATCGAATGGCAAACAAAAAAGTGACACTGACCCTAGTCTACGTTATTCCGACCTGAGACACTAGAGGGTTAGTGACCTTATTCTAATGAATACTTCTATGGCAAAAGCATCAGCTGAGGTGGTAGGTATTAATTTGGCCAATAGCACTTGCTATTGGCCAAATTAATTTAAATTACGAAGTATAAAGAAATGCAGGTTTTGTTCCTCAAAGCTTACGCGAACAACACCTAGGTACACATTGAATTGAAACACTTTAAACTTGCTTACTCGCGTTCAGTTTTTACATATTTTTTGATTGTCATAAATTCAAAAAATTCAAAATTCAAAATCATTTATTCAGTTTAGGCTACAAATAGCTCTTATGAACGTCATTTATGCCATCGATTCGTAAGTCTATCAACTCTGGGCGGGAGATCTTGTACTGAGAAGAACCGGCAAGAAATTCAGCAAGTGTCCAGCTCTTTTCTCCCTTACAGCGTCATAAATATTGGAAAATGCCCTATCATAAAAGGACACTTTCCATCACAAATAAAAACACAAAATATAAAGGACAGTCACAACATGTAAAAAAACACAAAAAAAGAAAAAAAAAAGAAAATATTTAAGTTTGTTTCCTATAGTTTCGAAACGGAACCTGTCGTCATAAAGAAGAGTCCCAAGATGGTATTAAATTCAAATCAAATCTATGTTCGCTAAGTACAGTTGTATCAAAATATCGAAACTCTGGAAATAAAATAAAATTTTGTAAACAAGCTATCTACTTCTCCTGACAAATGATACGGAATGTTCGAAAGAGCTTTAAGCGATCAGTTGCAAGTATAATTAGCTGTGAGTGCAGCATAAACATCTGACGTCACTGCACGAACCGACATCGCGTGTAGTAGCTGACAAATGCAAATTTTATTTTCACAGTTCAGACGTCTCGTTTTAAACTCAGGAAAGATACGGATTTGGCATTATTTTTTTAGTTTGTTTTTATGTTAGCGTGGTGATAAAGCCAATACCCATCAATTGTGATGACTTGATTTCAATGATGGAGACCTTTGCCCAGCAGTGGGGCAGTCATAGGCTATTTACTTTACTTTTTTAATCTTATCATTTAATCTAGCTGGGAACAGAAAAACTCTCTAAGGAAGTTTCGATCACACGGCCTATAAAAATACTCCGGTTACGCTGTAAAGGACATCGGTGGCTCACAGCAATCTCTATTTAAAAAAGTCTTATAACTTATGTATCACTTAACCTGAACTTAAATGTATTCTCTTCGGACACCTTGAGGTTAGCGAAGGCTAAAGATTTCACTTATAGCGGCAAGCTTGCATCCTTTCAAATTCTGACACTAGCAGGTAAGCACTAAGCACCCACGACTTTTTTTATTAAAAATGTCATCATGATTATCATCTCAGCCAAAAGACGTTCACTGCTGGACAAAGGCCTTCCTGAAGAAACTCCATAACGACTGGTTTTGTGTTGCTCATATCCATCATCTTATTTTTCTATTTAAAAACATTGTATTTTGTGGTAATTCTAGAAAAAGCTTTCTTAGTAGACTACTGAAGTAAAGAAACTATACTAAAGTAACTTATTATTTGGAGTCAGTACAGTTCCTGACATTTTCTTAGTCAGCTTAAACGGGACTGGCCTAACTTAGTCAGCTTAAAAGGGGTACAAAGTTTTTGCTTCACGTATTAATATATAGATATTACAAGTCTCTCTCACAAGAGCAGTTTTCAAAAGTTATGGTTTTACCACTGTTACCATCTTAATAAAATTGTTTGGAACCTTCGAAGATCTCAAAGCCGAAATGCTGTACTAGCCCTATTGGTTTTCTCGGTGATACCGTGTGAAACAATGCTATTCTCTACTTTCGATTACGGTATAAAGCTGTTTTAATTATAGAAAATGCTTTCTTAGTAGAGTACTGAAGTAAAAACTAAACGAAGAAACTATACTAAAGTAACTTCTTATTTGTAGTCAGTACAGTTCCTGACATTTCCTGAGCCAGCTTAAACGGGAGTGCTATTTCGCACCGAACAAAATATATAATACGTTGGTTCACCGTTCCGATAGCGGAAATTGTACTACCTGCAACTACTACTATGACTGCTACTGCCGTCATCTGCCCTGGCAACCATCAAGATTGAATCTGTGGTACTACAATTTCAGGACAGTGGTCGTGATTAAGGGACTCCTTTGCATCTTTTGGTAAATATAGGAACCGCGTACTTGTAGACTACTAATAAATACTGTATTCTAGTCTTTGTAGTTTTCCCTTCCCTAAAGGAAGTGTTACATTGGCTGTGTTACAACATTGGCAAGTGTTACAGTGTCACATTGACTTTGGTTAATAAACACAGACCAAATATCTAGAAGTCTGTGTTAACAAAGTATTATAATATAGATTTAATCGGTCATTTCTAACGTTACGTTATGCCGATTTTAAGCAAGTCTAAGCCAGTTGATATTAGCAATCAAATATTTGGCTTACCGAGTGCTCGAAATAAGCTTAATGTTGTATCAGAAACGTTCAAAGTCTGCTATAAGCGATGTTCGACAACTATTTGAGCTGTTCCTATATTTAGTTCAAACTCATTCAAGGCTAACTGACGCTTTACTTAGTACTTGAAGCTATAAACTTAGTTAGAATCAAACTAATGTTATAAATGCCAAAGTATGGATTTGTTTGCTTATTTTTTAATCACTGAACTGAATAGGATGTAATTTGGTATTTGTTTGCCGACTCAGTTGTATAAAAAAAGCTAGAACAACAGGTAGATAATTAAAAAAACTTTCAAAATAACGTAGCAGTCAAAGAACTTTCCCGTTGACTCATTTGCAACCGTCGACCGGGCAAAATTCACTTTTCGTTGACAAGATCGGAAAGTGCGGCTCACCTACGCCGAACGCCGCAAGCCTACTTTACGTAAATCAACTTTAGCGACTTAGTTACCGACGCACTCGCAACTCCAAACAGCGCATCCGACCGTCTCTCGCCACAACTCTTTATAGTATTAGGTAAAATAACTCCTAGGACACTGTTAGACTTCACTGGAGCTAATGGATCGCCTCTATGCTTAGAACGGACAACTTTTATGGATAAGTAGAATCGAGTTAGTGTCGAGTCGAAAATAGGGCTTAAGTTGCCAGTTCGGCTTCAGTTGTGTCACAATGAAAGCTAATTTGTAGTTGCAAAATTTATTTAGCCTGTTAAATAGTTGACAAAAAGTAGAATATTTTATTCACGAACTAGTAAATGTTTGTTTGCGACGTTCTAAAGCTATTTCAGACCTGCTGGAAAGAATTTATTTGCAATCTTAATGCTAGACAGCATTGCCGGTCAAATACTGTTATAGGTAATTAACATTAAGATGAATTGTTTTTTTTTCTGTTTTTTTAAGCACAATATCTACGTAGGTAGCTACGCAGGTAGTTTGAATGATATTGAACAGTGTGTACTTACTTGGCGAATCAGCGAGCAGATCTCCATCGTCGTGGACTGGTGACTTCACAGACCCCGGCGACATCTTGACGGGAGGGTGCGGCGACGGCATCGGACCAGAGCTGACGCTGCCGGCGCTGCTGGCCGGTCCGGCGTTCGAGCCGTGCTGCGATGTAGTGATCGTGATCTCGCCGTTCGACGCTGCAAGCCTGCATTGGAGAAGAAGCATTTGGTTTTGGTGAGTTGGTTGATAGACTATTTTTAATCCTAAAGACGATAATAACTAAAAAAATGGATGGATGTGTAGGAACCAGCCTTTTAAAATGGAAATAATGAAAAGAAATAACTTTTGCCGATCTCCTCGCGTTTATTTTACACATTGATTTAGTTTGCAGGTTCCGTGGTCACAGGAAGACTTGAAAATGTGTTGTGTTCAACTAAACTTTAAAAAACTATAATAGAAATAATGAAATGAATACAAAAGTCAACTTTCGCATTCAAATAATAAAACGTACCTAAGTTATTATGTACATATAGTCTAGGCATAAGTACAAATACCTACACAACAATTTGGTTGACGCATCGGATACCAAAACTTAAACGCTCTGCTTTGCGGTTTTTCCAGCTCATTATTTTAAAATAGGTAATGAGAAAGGACAACTAAACGCATTTGTTTTTATTTTGAACGCATCGATCTTCGGCTACGAATGCCGCATAAACGACCCGACCACATTAAAAACCTAGTGCTCATGCACTGCTGTCATGCATATACGCATTTAATATTTTTTTATTTCAGAATAGCGGCTTAATTTAGAACTATTAAAGAGGTTCTCTTTACAACACTTATGATTGCAACAATAGCCGCGGCTCTCTTACGTAATTAAACAAATTGAACCTAATCGTTAAAGAAATAGAGTTGACATGACATTCGTTGGTTCAAATGAGGCGTGCTTCATTAAGTGCGCTGCAGCATTAGCGGTAATTGCCGGCTAATTAGGGCCTCATCCGTAGCAACAAACGCACACACGTTCGTTATACTACGCGCGATGGAAGAGGGTGCGTTGTCGGAGTGGAGTAAACAAAACAAAAATTGCAATGTTAGATCGTTAAATATTAGTAATGTCAGTAAAGTCAAATAACTATATATTACTAATGGTCGCCCAGTGGTCGAAATTCGACAGTAATTTTTTTAAAGCTGCATAGATTGTATCCTAAACAATTAAAAAATAAAAAAGATGTAAGTTTGGATTGGCATTGACAGATTTCGGCCACTCCTCTTCCATTTTTGAAAATTTTGAAAAGAGTATAAAGCGTGTGTGTCAAATACATGGTAGTGTGTGTAATGTTTGTTTTATTGATTTAATGTATTTTTATGCGTAATTTAAAAAAAATATTAACATTCGGATAACCTTCTCTATATAAACTATAAGTGTGCGAAATTTCATACTCCTCCGTCCGCGCAGTTTTCGTAAAAAGGGGTACAAAGTTTTGGCTTCACGTATTAATATATAGATATTACAAGTCTCTCTCACAAGAGCAGTTTTCAAAAGTTATGGTTTTACCACTGTTACCATCTTAATAAAATTGTTTGGAACCTTCGAAGATCTCAAGCCGAAATGCTGTACCCACTAACCCTATTGGGGTTCTCGGTGATACCGTGTGAAACAATGCTATTCTTCACGTTCGATTACGGTATAAAGCTGTTTTTGTAATTGATTTTGTTACCAGTGAATAAAGTGCATTATGCACTTTAAGAAGTTAAATGACCAAAATGAATAACTCAAATTTTTAAACAAATACCTATTTATTAAATAAATATCGAATATAAGTTGCATTAAATTGACGAAGTAAGTACCTACATTTAACGAATTTCAAACATTAATAAATCAACAAAAATCGCTTTGACTCTTAAAAAGAGCATAGCGGTTATTTGCATATGACATTTTTGTTTAACATTTCATTATATTAGCATGTAAATTGAAGTTAATAAATTTTAAAAAGCGCCCTTTCGTCGTATAAATGGATACTGCACCGTTATTTAGCAGTCGCACAACACCGATCGAGTACCTACGGAGAAATACACACATCGCTACGCGTGTACTTCTGTATTACACACATAAGCATTAGGCATTAATTGTTCCTTCAATTTATCAACACGTGTACAGTTATAAACAAAAGCCGAATAACAACTTTACGTGACTGAATTAAAAAGTTTCTATACCTTCACTTTTTGAAAAAAGAACTCTATTTTATGAAAAACTCTTTTCTTGATTAAAAAGAAGCGCCAATTGATTATCTGCGGTCGGTAGGTACCTGCGTCTACGAGCTCCGCCTTTCAAAATAATTAACGTGATAATAATAATGGTCTCTTTGGCAAATTTAATTACTACCTTATTTTTCTGTCATTCTGACGTGACCTTTTGCTTAAGATACCGACCGCACACGAAAAGGCGAGTTTGTATCATAATTACGTATTAACACAAGGATAAACAGTTCACTATAAAGGCTACTTTTGAACAATTTGGCAGTAACGATATAAAAGACTTTAACGCGATTTTATCATCATAATCATCATTGTCAAAAAAAAATCCTTCTCGTATTTTTTTACCATCTTGTGATTGTATATTCAACCGGATGTTAAATCAAATCAGATTTGTGTATTTTGGGAACACTTACGGAAAATGATTAAGTATTCAAAAGCTAATTAATAGCAACTAATTATTTAAATAAATAATAAAAATATAAGCATGTTATGGCGAAATATATATATTTTTTTATTTTTGCGGTGCTTTTTTAACACATACAGTAAAAAACAAAAAAAACATACAAAATAAAGTGCCTAGTGTGAGTTTTGTTTACTATCCGTATTCATTCGATTACGTTTACGAAAACACAAATTAGTATGGCATTCTAGCAGCGCCTCCTGGCGACAAACGAAAAGAGATAACATTTTGCCATACAAATTCTCGTTTTCGTTAACGTGTTCGAATGTCAAAAATAAGCACTACGCCCCATGCTCTCCAACGAACTTACTATGTACAACCTAATCACCGTTTATATTCTATATACTAATTGCGTATCAATAAATTATGTCTACTTATAATGCTATTTTTACAATTAATTACACAATATCCTCAAAAGCGGCCAACTGCGATTCGCAGAAAAGTAAGCCTTTAAGCTATGACGTCATTGCGCAGGCGGAGTTCGTGATTCCTACCCGCAGATGTATTTAATTTTTAAATCACGTTTATAAGAACCGTATTTACTGTAATATATGTTTTTATTTTATCAGGATTCTTCTATCAGCACACGACACACAAATAAAAAAAAGTTGTGCTTGATAAAGTACTTACATGATCTTTAGATTTACACTTGGAGACAAACATTGGATCTAGCTATACTTAATGGTACAAACAACTATATTTTGGTACTAAAACTAGCAAAGAAACCAAGACAGATCAGAGGTATAGTCGACAATGAAATTGCTTTACCACCTTAGAAGTGAATTTTGTTTGCATATAATAAAACAACAAGTTCTATTTTTGTTTAAAAGACCAAGTGACAGATACGTTGTCATTATTGACAATGAGCCTTAGCGAAATTTTATTGTAATGGAAGTTTTTGTCAAAAGTGATAAAGCAATTTCATGGTCGACTATACCTAATCATTTTATGCTTGATCCGAATCGGGTTCAAAACATACGATACGATTCATATTCGACTACCTACAGTCCAGACTACAGCGTGAATTCGTTAATCATTTCAAACTCATTACTTTGCTATCAATAACAGTATTATCGCAACATCTGTTCAACCGTCGCCTTAAGTTATAATCAACATAAGCAACGCAGTGAATGTTATGAAAAGAGTATCCGCCTTAAGGTATGATTAAAATGGAGGGACTATTTTATGGAGGTCAATAATTGGTTTTTAATAAACACAAAACCACGTCATAAAATATCATTCGACAACGTTTTGACATGACAGCGTGTATTTTGCATTAATTGAACTTTGAGTCTTGAGTCTCTTAGTGGGACTGCCATAATTTCGTAGTGTACAGGAGTATTTATTTTTAATTGTATTATTAAAACCACGAACTTGCAATGGGTCAGTCTGAGGTCTTGGGTTCGATCCCGGTCGGGTCAATTTAGAAATTATTGTTTTTCGAAATTGTCTCGAGTCTGCGTGTTTTCTATGTATAATAAGTATGTATTTAAGTATTTTAAGTAAGTATGTTTCCGTCGTCATCCGTTGTCTAGTAACCATTTCACGAGTTTCATAACGAAGCTTCTCTATGGGCTAGATAATTGGTGTGAGTGTAGGAAAGTTTTTTAAAATTTTTAATGACTTAATTCCCTATTCTATTCCATCACATGGGTGTAGTAAAGAACTATAATACATACATACATACTCTCACTCTTTCTCTCAAGAAAGGGAAGACAGAGCATCAACATTACCAAATTTGCGTAAACTCGCGGTTACTGACCTTGACGCCGCATTTAGCATAATCAAACTAGGGTTCCGAGTTGGAATAGATAACATCAGCGATAGGTTGCTAGCCGATCGCCTAAGTGCGAGCATTTTGGAACCCTTGTCCCTATTGGCTTATACGACTATACGTACGTACGTTACGCACTTTCCTATTGAGGGCTTGCTGAAAGATTCATCCTTAACCTTTTTACCGCCAACAACTTCTATAGAAGTTCGAGATTTTCGTGCCGTCCACGCCAGCACTTCTATAGAAGTTCTTCTTTGTACCTACTTTATTAAAATACATTTATACGTTGGCGTACAGCGGGACATCGCGTGCAGGATAGTTGGGCGGTGAAAAGGTTAATCAAAAAGCGCCCTTGTATTTGATATTTCTCAATATGTTTCCTTGAAATACTTTTGTGTGATATAGATAAACATTATATTACCACACAGTTTTCATATAGAGTGATGCAAATGAAACATTGAAAACCTGTCTAAGTACATTATTTATAAAGCTGACTCAATAATTAGGGATAATGGCGGTTAGCTAGTCATTATGATAATCGTAATTCACTAGATAACACATACAGTACTCTGTTAACGCTAAATCTAAATTTAAACTCTAAGTTGAAGTGGTAGAGCGTTAATTGCAGTACCCAATGGTTCTCCGTAATACAGTGCTTTAGAAAATTAACATAAAATGTAGATTGTGTTATTAAGTGTGTGATGTTATTCCGAGATAAATAAATCTAAGCAAATGTTTAACAAATGCTCCAAGTTGTAGAGTGAAGTGTTAACATTACAAAGAGAAATATGATTTAAAAATTTGTTAGCTGTAACAGAGAAGTGTTTCGAGACGAAAATATATCTAACTACATATTTTTCTGAAAATATTTTTCTGTTCACTTCGAACTTTTAGTCGAACGACCACATTCTCCTTCTTCGTTAGTAAATTGGTAGGGAACTAATATTTTAGGTGTTGATTTAAGATAAATAATGTAACTAACTAAAACAAAAAAATAATTTTAAAAATACATCAACTAAAGTGTATTAGCTATATTTATTGAAATCAAAAATAATGACGACAGAAAAAAATAGGCACAAGAATCTCAATGAAGTTTTGTTCTAACCGGAACTACCGTAGTGGCCGTTCACATTAATTTGTTTACCCCACAGCATTAGAATTGTAAAGTTGGTACATTAAGCTAATATTTAGACAATTATAGCGCGACGCACGATAGTAATAATAAATACTTTCTTAAGGCACACCATTTCTCATTATAGCCTTTTTCGCCTACTTTTTAGTTACAGAAAAAATCTTTGTTAATTAACTTTTTTATCGTTAAATTGGATAATTCGTTTTGTACGTGGGTGACAAAACGGGTGGCGAATTAGTACAATTAGTCAATAAGCTAAATTGAGTGCATACTGTAGCGTTCGCCACATTCGACCTTTCTTATTTCAGCATAATGCTACGGCCACACTTGAAGGCGAAGATTCTTGTTCGCGTTGTCACGATAAAACTTCATGTTCGATCTAGGACGAAGTGCTTGGCCACATAAAAAACCCTGCTACGTTCGTCGCGATAATCTAGAACGTCGCGATAATTCGTTTCGCGGAAAAAAATGGAAGAGGCGGTTCCGCTATATTACATGTCACCAGCAAATAATTGTTTACTGTATCTTTATTATTTGAACAAAAAAAATAAAAAGGTAAAGAAGAGAAATAAAAGGTTCAGATTCATAATTTTCTATTAATTCAAATATTCTTTCATTACTCCAATCCATAATTAACACAAATCACAATAATTATGAAACATGTTCGGCGCCTCGCAGTCAACTTAGCGCGCGGAAGTGTAGCCAACCGCACGAACTTTGTCGCGATAAAACCCTTTTGAGGTGCGGCAATTTAACGACAGCGGCGCGAAGTGCATTTTTGTATTCGCGATAGGACGAATTGTTTGGCAAGACGTGTCGCGACAACGCAAATCTTCGCGTTATCGCGATAGTGTGGCCGTAGTATTGGGAGTTCTTTTTCATTTTTTCACTGACGTTTAGCCTATGGATTAGTCTTTTGAATTTGTCAGATGATGATTTGGACGTTTGGTTTTTTGTAAAACGTAGTGATTACTTGCTCAGTGGTTTTTTGCTTGGAGTTTTTTGGTGAATTGGATTATATTTTTTAAAGAATTGTTGTTTTGTTTTATTTGCTAGGTCGAATTCCCTTTTTCTTCTTTATCGTCCTTAACATAGCCTCAGCGGTGGGAGTGTGATATCTTCTCGTTTTATATAATATCATTGTTTACCAAACATATCGTCGCCGTAGAGCGAAAAGTCACTAAGTCGACATTTGGCCAAAATTGAGTTAGAAACATAATCAAATTCTCCAAATTTTTCTGCACAATTTCAATCTTATTGACATTTCTATGCGTGTCATAGTTTTTATTTTAGGTAGTGCAAAAACACATTAACTTTACATTTGCACTACTCATTGACAGTCGAAAACTAATCAAGTTCGTTTAATACTGTTTTTTTATGAGGTAGCATTGCAAATATGTTAGCTAAGTCGAGTTGGTTATTTCTCCCTATTACACAATAAATCATAATTAGGAATCGATCCATACCAAAATTGAGTGAAAAATCACTAGCTCTCTTCTATAACTCATTAACTAAATATATCGGTATAAGATTTGAGGGTAAAAAATAACTAACTTTGTTTTTCGTCATTATCTCAGTAATTCAACGTAATAAGTTGAAAGTAATAATATTTCCTTATGTGCTTATCTGTTCTTTAAGATATGAATCCATAAAATTAGAATTATCTCATACCAAAACTACGTTATGATTCTTTTTATTTTATAAAATTTTAAACCGTCATAACTCAAACACGCTTTAAACCTATTTAGTGACTTTTCGCTCTACGCCGACGATATATTCTACCCTTGGAACACATTTGGTGTGCAGTGAAGTGATGCTCATGTTCCACGGGCTAGAGCTAGCGTTCGCTATTCTCTTCATCTTGACAGTGTGTAAAAACCAAAAGTTTGAATAGATTTAGTTCATAAGTACTTCATTGCCAAAGAGATACTGATGCCAAATTACGTGAACTGAAATATTATAGGTACATTCAAGCCTACCTTTTAGACTATTTGATTATAGTGTTGTTCAATGTTGTAAGCTATTTTCTATTTATCTTGGAGTGTAGATGAAACTTTTGTGAATAATAATAAGTGGTTATTAATAAGTTTTATATTATTACTAGCTTGTTTGTATGTCTCGCAAGTTTTAATGAGGCCTGTGTACATAGCAGTTTATGTTCATTTTGCTGCTTCTAACAGACTGCTAAAATATTTTATATTGTAAAGAATTTAGCTTATGACGCTCTTTAAGAATATGTAAAGTAATGAAAAATAATTATACAAAAGAATTTAAATGTAGCACGTTATAATACCTAATGTTATAATGTTTTAAGGAATATTGTTATTATCTTCAGACTTGGTTAGAAATTACATTATTCACAATATTAATTTAATTATTCGTCAAGCATAGGCGCGAAAATAAGTCTGCAGTATGCGAACATGCCCTAGAGGGGCCCAACCATTACATCAGATTTGATAAACTTCAAATACTCGCTATAGAACAACGATTTATCGCTAGGATGATACGCGAGGCTATTGAAATTAAAAAACATCCTAATTTCTATAGAGAAGATGGTTGGAATCTACCACCAGCCTGGGATCCCATCATACAAATATTAAATCCCAGCCCCAACGTCATACTGCCAATGCCAGACCAAAAGATACTGTAAGCTCTTTCTGCGTAAAACAGAACGCACCTGATTAAATTTAAATGAGGGTATACAAGCTACTAACTAACTATGAGACGACCAACACCTCAGTGTCCCTGTGACCACGGACCCTGCAAAGGGTTCGAAACGTCAGGATAAACATTTATTAAAAGTAATGTGTAAATTAAACTGGTTCGCGTAAAC
This sequence comes from Eudonia lacustrata, assembly GCA_947562085.1. Classification (NCBI taxonomy): domain Eukaryota; kingdom Metazoa; phylum Arthropoda; class Insecta; order Lepidoptera; family Crambidae; genus Eudonia; species Eudonia lacustrata. Next base: position 10,833,069 of record OX387318.1, on the reverse strand, counting down.
TTTAGAAAAAAATTAATTTGTATCACCTTGTGGTGGCCGGGTGCAAATCAACAATCAATCAAAGGTCCTAAATTCGGAGGTCCTATGGGTTCAACTTCCAAGCCGAGCAAAAGTGTATTAATAATTATAATTTTTATTAATAACGTCCTTATCGATGCTTCAACAAGTATTTTATAATAATTTATAAAAAAAATACTTAAAAATCGCTACATACCACCATGCTATTATATAGTTACGTCACATGGTTTTGATACTTTTGGCAACTAGGAACGCATTATCTAGATTGTAGACCAGCAGAAATGAGGTATTAAACTGAATTATGGATGAGAGAATTAATGTTCCCCATCAGTAATTATGAGGTCGCATTAACTTAATGTCTTTGAAGTACGCACACATAAACCCACTATATGATACTTGTATGTAAGTACGGGCGTCTTAACTTAGATTGAGTGTCTTTTAAAATAGTACTCAACTGACGCAAAACGTTGCACAATCATTTGTTTTTACGTAACACGAGACACAAAAAGCTTACATGCTGCGTTTTTGGCTATAGGTCTCTACGTTTTACAATAAGGTAGGTACTATTGGAAGCATAATTAAATTTAACCTTTGCCGTTTAGTGGACACAACTACTCTTAGACCTGGGCTCTAATCCTAACAGGGGCACATATTATGCTTGATTTGGTTTATAGTAGTTTATGGATCCGCAACGGTTACTGATGCCTCTGTTATTGCAATCTTTCACAGGCTAAGGTACCCGCTTTCCATCATGAGGGCCGTATGTCTGATTGCGACCTTAGTGGTATAGGGGATCGTTGGGATTGTTTAAAGCAATGACAATAAAGTTAACAATAGATGATTAAGGAAAAATAGCTAATTTCGCAATGGTTGAGTTTTCCTGGTAAAAAGTGCTTCTATCTTCAGCTTTATCTTCACTCACTATTAGTAAATAGACGGAAAAGCACTTACCGTTGTAAAGTAAAAAAAAATAATTTCGCTGCCATGACATTAGGTTTCTACGGGATCCGACTTTCTAAGTATATCTGTTCTTACAATAAACTCGATTCGCTGCTCTTATAACGTGAAAGACGGAAAAAACAAAACACAAATCACATTTATAAATTTATGGATTCTCGCCACAAACTCGAAACATTATACTTATTACAGTATTGTAGTTTCTACGACACCTAAGCTAAGTTAAACGCTAATATATTCCAAGGCAATATCCCCGCATTGGATCTATTTATCACCATTACTTGGCGGATTAGGCGCGTCACAGGCGCTAAGGTAATTATAGACGGTGGAATACTTAATGCCTCTGGCTTGCCTAATTATATGGCCGCATTAACAGAATGTGGAGCCCCAAGGCTGGGTGCGAGTAGATTGTCGTTTCCTACACATGTTGTTGCCATTCCAACTTACTTGTTACAGAAAGCTTAGTTTTTTTGTTAGATGTTCGAGTTGAATGCGAGATATCGTGCTTTAAGCGCTGTAGCTGTAGTAGACTACAGACTGACGACAGACGTATCAGCTTTTTAGATGGTTTCATAGGACTTCTTTTTTACCCGATTGTGTCAGAAGGAGGGGTATGTTTTTATATATACTAGTTGTCGGCCAGTGGTCAAAATTCGACCTTAATTTTATTAAGGCTGCACGGATTGTATCGTAAGCAATGAAAAATTTTAAAGATTGGCATTGAAAGATTTCAGCCGCTCCTCTTCTATTTTTGAAATTTTTGAAAAGAGTATGTCTAAATGCTTGTGTGTCAAATATATAATAGTGTGTGTAATGTTTGGTTTATTGATTTAATGTATTTTTTATGCATAATTTTAAAACTATATTAACATTCTGTACTCCTTCTCTATATAAACTATAAGTGTGCAAAATTTCATACTCCTCCGTCCGCGCAATTTTCGTAAAAAGGGGTACAAAGTTTTTGCTTCACGTATTAATATATAGATATTTAGCGCGGCAAATGACTCCACTATGGAGTTTAGACAAGAAGACAACTGGTGCAGCGTGAGAACAACATCAGTCTCCCTCACTTTGCCTGCCCACAAGGTGTCTCTTCCGCCGCGCCGGCCGTTGGAATGACCCCATGTCATGGCAAGGAGGGGAAACGTGTGGACTATTCCGTAGTGCGATAAAAAAACTAGCCACCATAACTTCTTTGGGTGTTACATATTTGAGACTATGAAGCGGTAATTCCGGTCTTCTATTATCCATTTAATAAAAATGAAATTTTAAAAATCTTTCTACTGTAGGCTGTGTTTTTATTTCCAAATATAGCCTACTAGTTAAATAATGAGTTGAACATCGGTATTTTTAGAATCCCAGGTTCAAGCACAAGCCATTATTAATTTGAGACAAAAACTCACTCCTTAAATTTTGTTAGACTTTATAGAAAAAGTGTTGTTTGCTTTTTTGAAGTAAGGAAAGAAATTAAATCTAAACAAAACAACTTGTTCGATCATTAGTTAAATACAAGTACAAGTAAATCAGTTTCTACTTTCATTATAGTGTATTGTGTTTATCAACATACCTAAATATATCATTAAAAAAGCAAAAGTCCACAAAAAAGTTTTTATTTTATCATAAAAGGAGTTTTTAAGTGCAACGAAGAAACCTATTATCTGTATCAGTAGGGGATTTACTTCATAATCGAATATTACTTAGTGTCAACCCTGAACGGTTGATTAAAAACAAGTAGAGCAGCCTGCCACACACCCACACGGCAGATAATGTTGAGCGGTAATGTGCAGTTGCCTTACAATTGTAATGGCTCGGACTAGTGCTGTGTCGAGTTATTGAACTCGAGTCTCCGAGTCTCAATTTGACAAACTCGACTCGGTGAGCTAAAGGGACTCAAGAGTATTGAGTAGAGTCGCAGCTTGCTTTTGAGTTCTTAAGCCTTGGAAAGAACGTCGTATATTTAACAAGAGTCTTTGTTTGTTGTTAAAATTTATAATTTGAAAAGAAAGCGTGATAATGTAATTTAACTGTCATTTCAGATATAAAAAATTTAGTTTTTTCAATCTTGTGGGGAAATATACTATATAGATTTGAAAAAAGGTTTTTTTTTTCAAAAATATCTCTACTTCTAACTTTAAATGAGTAAGAATCTAAGCTCGAAAGTCTTCGGAAGAGTCGCGTTGTATCGAGTCGAGTCATGTAATATGACTAGCGAGCTCAAACAAAAACACTCAAAAGGTTCAAATCCTTTACAACACTAGTTCGGTCTGTGTTACGAACGTTTGGCTACAGGGCATTTATGTAAGCTGGAAGGCTATTTTGAATGTCCGAAATCGTTACATTGCCGTGGTTAGTGTCATCATTTTTTACGATAGTCAATGACTTTTACAAGTCAATATCGAATATAATAGACACACATTCTTTTTGAAGTCTTTTCCTGCTTTAAGAGTAACCTAATAATTGCAGAAAGTGTGGCGTTTATAAAAGGTAAGTGACGATAGCATCGAAGTGGACTACAACTGAAATCCTCAACCATCAAAGCTATTTAAGCTGTTCTTAAACACAGCAATGCTACTAACATCGATGCTATAGCGACAGACTTAGATAAGAAAGTAGAAGCTGGCCAGATAAAGTGAAAAGGCCTAGTAGTAGACATAATATAATCTGTTTTATTTCAACGCGAGAGATATAAGTATAGTCGACAATGAAATTGCTTTACCACCTTAGAAGTGAGTTTTGTTTGCATTTTAAAAAAACAAGTTCCATTTTTGTTTAAAAGACCAAATTACAGATACGTTGTCATTATTGACAATGAGCCTTAGCGAAATTTTATTGTAATGAAAGTTTTTGTCAAGTGTTAAACCAATTTCATGGTTGACTATACCTATAGGTACACACGCCTGCACTTCAACTTACCACAAACTGTCAAGTTTCCTCAATAAACTTTACGTGTATGGCAATAGCTTTAGTTATTGTTCTGAGGCCTATCCACTGTAACGTTATGCGACACTACCTGTCAATGCACTGATACGTCATGGGGCGCAAGTGTCAGATCTCGCGCCAGAAATTTCTCAAACCCTTCAGATAAAAACGTTTGTCAAAAAAAATGTACAAGCTTGATCAAAAATAAAAATATCACTGTGTAGCATAATATGTACATAATATAATAATTTAAAAGTACATGCTTTAAACCCAGATCTAAATACTCAAAATAAATTGAGAATTTAAGAATGTTGGTAGGTATTTTGTACTCCTATTTCGTCATTATTTATTTTTAACTATGGCGTAAATAAAATTATGTTTTACTTTAATTGTTTTACATCACGGACACGGGCAAATCTTAAGGAAAATGTTGACATATTACACTTAAAGATTTATGTAATGATGAGAAAAGAGTAAGTAACGCATAGACTTGAGGGTCTAAAACAAACTCCCAGACTTCAAACTGAGGTAGAGATGCAGATTATAAACAGATATGTACGTTTGATGTTGTAACGCCATCTATATATTGCTCCATGTCCAAAATACGAACTACAAAGGCGACACTGTGCTTTTTTATAACCACTTAGAACGTTTTTTGGTTACTGGCCATATAGGACACTAAAGTGTCTCCTGACGGAAGATGCAAAAAACTTTTTGGACACTATGAAGTGTCTCCTGACGTTTGAGTTGAAAATCTTCAAATCTGTCAAATCTTCTCATTAGATATTGTTTTCTAACATTATTTATTTATAGGTTTTATTTTGTCTTTAGTTAAGTTATCTTAATTTCTATTTCTTAATTTCTTCTTTAATGTAGTTAGTTATGTTATGAGCCCTTCATATCCTTGGAGGAGGCCTTTGTCCAGCAGTGGACGTCTTTTGGCTAAGATGATGATGATGATGATGAATTGAGGACAAACGCCAGCTTATCATGTCCAAAAGAAATAGAAATCAGCCTAAACTTTGTACCTACTAGATAAGCACTATTAGTTACCGCAACTAAATGTTGTAAGCGCTGTGCGTTACATCGACAGAAACAATTATAACTATTCTGTAATAGACTGAGTAGTTACTTCAGATATAGGCAAATCATTAAATTCTCAAAGGAATCCATCAGCTCATAATATCATAACACTATTGCTAGTTAACTTTTTATATGCATTGTCATTATGTTACCTCAAGAATTAATGTCTCCTGCATACATTTATTTTAATAAGATTTTCCGCGCTGCCAACACCAGAAAATTGTTTATTATCTACACCACGTGAATGTGGCATTAGTTATGTAATTATAACGAGTTACTCTGCATCCTGCCCATAATTAACATAAAATAGCTCATTAAAATGGATAATAGTTAAATAGGAGTTTTCCTTATTATTCTAGTTACTCTATTTATTCTATGTTTTAGTTACGAAAATGATTACTTTACAAATCATTGGAATGGTGACGGTTTTGATTGAGTTTTTGGAGGAAGGGTTCTCATCTAAAAAAGTAACTGAAATTAAAAAAAATGTTTACACCATAATATTAATTATTTTATAATTACGTAATATAATGTTGCATAAAGTATAAAACAATACTACAGCTACATTTAAAAGATTTGGCGCCTTTTCAATGAAACCGTGTAATCATAATCAGTCTATAAAACGATGAAGACCATTAATGTCTGCTCTAGAGTCGGTCACCCATCCACCCATGGAACCCACTTCCAACATCATTACAAAAATAGCTTAACTTGGACGAGCGTTATGTGATGGCCAAACCCACTTAAGGTCTTTTTAATATAGCTTACTTAATTACTTGCAAGAACTATCGTATCAAGTTAAAGAGGGTGATTTTATTAAAATGGTATTTCATCGCAATCATAATAACGAAGTCCTTTATTTACAAAAGAATTATATATTTCTATCCAAGTTAATAGAAATAATGTTACCGTATGATAAACTAATGATCCATTTGCCCTAATTGGTCAATTAAGACCAACGAAAGGTTTAGTTTAACTTCCTAGGCAAATTAAAAGCGAAAATCGATCAAGGAGTATGCGTGTCCGACATGACAAACTCATTACAGTTTCGTTATAAAACCTGAATAAACAAACGTCATCACATTTCTTTTTATAATAAAACTGTTGTAGGTAATAAGCAATCGACATTACCGCGATAGCATCTAGTTTTTATTGCTAATGAATTAAAAATGATAATATTGTTCTTGCATGATGAATGTCGGGCATTAGTCATTTTTTAATTAACCACAGTTTTTGTTACCGATCAGGGGGATAGCATTGCGACGAGAAAAGGTTTTATGTAGTAACTAGGTGGTTAATACTAACCTTTTGTTTTTTTGTTTGTATGATTGTTTGTATGTTTTTAGACTCTGGAACCTCTGACCCTTTTTACGATGTTTTTTCACAGTTAGACAACTCCACAGCTCCTATTTAGAGCTTTTTAACCGACTCAAAAAAGGAGGAGGTTTCTCAATTCCACCGTATTATATATATTTTTTTATGTGTGTTTATAACTTCGTCGTTTATGAACCGATTTTGATGATTTCTTTTTTGTTAGAAAGGAAATATCTCAAGGATGGTACCATGATAAGGAAACCAGGATCTGATAATGGCATCCTAGAGAAATCGAGAGGAACCTTCGAAAACCGTAGTGGCGACTAGTGCGTTTGTTAATTTTTCATCAAGTATTTTAAAGCACTATTGTTTAAGGGTGCGCCGTCCGTAAGTGACAAGTGTCATATGTTTTATTTGAAATGTCATCGTCCATATTTATTTGATGCCGCGCGGCCATACTAATTTTGTATGGGGAATTTAAGGTGCTTAATAAAAAAATATTATTTAAATAATCACTTGATGAATCAAAAATGTAGTCTAGCAATTTGTAGTTTATCCATTGATGATTGTTTAGACAAAATCAGAGGTACAATAATTTAGATAAACTATAAGAAATCTACTAAACGCCGCCACTCGTTTTCATGATCTTTGCCCAACTTTAAATGATATTGTAGAAAAAACTATAGCGTGTTATGTATTTATGGTTCTGACAAATTGTAAACACGTTCCCTATGATACTAAATATATATTTTGTTCATTTAATACGATAGTATTTTCAATTATATTTACTTAACCGTAACTGCATTTTTGGCATTTTTTGGTCGGCCCACCCTTAATGAAGGTCTAGAGTCGATCTGATGATGAAACCGAAAGACAGTCGAGGGAACTCCTCAACGATTTACAGCAATTACATGGTGTTTGGGCTTGATTAATTTGTGCTGATGAGAACTTTACACCTAGATGGGTTGTGACTGTCATTAGGGGTCTGAAAATGAAGACGAAGGGCAGTTAAGGGAACTCCTCAACGTTTTACAGTAGCTACCTTGTGTTTGGAATTATTCATTTCTATTGATGAGAACTTTGCACCCATATTCCTTAACGATATACAGCAGTTACCTTTTGTTGGGCTTACTTCATACGGTTCAATATGCCAAAATGTTCAGTTCGTACAAAAATAATACCTAATTAAGATTGAAGTTTTACATAGGAATACCACTACCTACTAGGCCGTCGTTTTTTCATCAGAGAAGCATCCTTGTTAGGTCTACCTATCACTAAAAATCGTAAAATAATATAGTTTTTTAACAAAAAAAACCGACTTCAAAGAACAGGAAACTAAAAAAAGTAAAAACAGCTCTAAAAAGCCAGAAATAATATTGAAGTCATATTATTAATTACCTAGATACGCATATTTGTTTTAAAGAAGGTTTATTGAAGTCGGGTGGGAGCTTTTACAATAAAAAAGTGACAACTATAAAAGTTTAAATGAAACAAAATCGTCCCCCAGCCGACCACCAACCACCCGACTTAAATAGACATTCTTTAAAACTGATATGCGTATCTAGGTAATTAATAATATGATTTCAATATTATTTCTTGCTTTTTAGAGCTGTTATTACTTTTTATAGTTTCCTGTTTTTTGAAGTCGGTTTTATTTTTAATCACAATGTTCCCAAAAGTATGTGATCATGACTTTTGTGATAGAATATCAGTCGTAGGGTTAGCTCAGAACTCGCTTGCATAGCTATTACCTTCATACCTTCATATTTCTTATTATTCTTCATACTTCATACCCATTACTGCTGCCAAGCTTCTGTTGCAGTTTGAAGGCTAAGATATTCAATAAATTACTGATTTAAATATAACTGACGTAGCTCTAACAGGCGGTCAGCTATAGCTGACCATTAAACCATTATTAGAAATTGCAAGGAAAGAATGCCACATTATGGATCCCGACTACTCCCGACAAACGGACGACAACAACAGGAAGGCTCAGACAAGAGATGGCAGGATAAGTTTCACTTCCATACAAATAATTGACCCAAAATAAATCACGATAAAGACAAATGGAGAGAGGGGAGGTTACCCCGTAGTCGGAAAATAAAGGCTGACAAGTAGTTTAAAAGGAAACCACATTAGTTATGTAGTATAGTAGTAGTAGTAGTAGTAGTAGTAGTAGTAGTAGTGTAGTATAGTATACCAGAAATAACTATAACATCAGCGTCGGTTATGCGCAAACTATACCCATGGTGTTACAAAAGTCTCTTGGCTGCGGTGACCATCAAGCAGTCCGTACGGCCGTTTGCCGACAACGTCGAATGAAAAAAAAAACCACTAGTCCATTAAATTATATGACACCGAACTAATTGAGGCCAAAGCAATCGGAGGTAGGTACCTTAAAACACAATTATTGCGATGCTTACCCTAAATGGGCATTCTGACAAACGTTGATTAGTAATTCACAACATACACACACTCACACGCACTCTAAAAGCACACATGTGTAGACGGTGTTTATGAAAGGGCCTATGGGTGAACCGATAGATAAATTAAGTGCCTAGCGTAACAAATATTTTTCCGCACAAAAACTATCAGACTTCTTATTTTTATATGTTTTATTTCTTCTTGTACTACGACAGCTGCCCCATCAGAATATTGTTTTTCTTAGAGAACACTAGTCCAGCTAGTGTTTGCCAGCTTTTGAAAAAGACTGGCAAACGTTTGCTAAAAATCGTGAAAAGTGGCGGGAATGGGGGGAGGCCTTTTTGCCTAACAATACTATTTTTTTTATTATTATTAAACAGTGTCCTGCAGATAACAAAATAGCGTTGCATTGAACATTACAATTAGTTTTATTTTTATTATTATTAACCATAAGTTTTTGTGACTTTTACTAGTACTGTATGATATTGTAAAAAATTAAACTGGTAAATTATGTTTTTGCAGACTTAAATATTTTATTTAGTTATTTTTTATTTTTTGTGTTGTGTTTACATGTTGTGATTGTCCTTTACATTTTGTGTTTTTATTTGTGATGGAAAGTGTCCTCTTATGATACGGCATTTTCCAATATTTATGACGCTGTAAGGGAGAAAAGAGCTGGACATTTGCTGAGTTTCTTGCCGGTTCTTCTCAGTACAAGATCTCCCGCCCAGAGTAGATAGACTTACGAACCGATGGCATAAAATGACGTTCATAAGAGATATTTGTAGCCTAAACTGAATAAATGATTTTTAATTTTGAATTTTATTTCAGACAGAGCGCATAAAAAAGTGTTAGCAACAATGATCTTACACTAGGGTTATTTCGGTAAAATAATTTTATCAATGGGGATAATAACACTAGTTTGAAACAGTTACTATTACAACGAAGTAGAAAAAACGAATGCAGTTTAATTTAATTACAAAAAACACACATCAACCCATCCAAAACTGACAAATTTCTTCAATACATTTTCAACTATATACCTAAGCCATAAAGTTCAAATACTGTTGAGAAAATTTGACAGTTTGTGGAAAAAGGCAAAACATGTAGGTTTACATGATACAATTCATGCCATCGAACTATATCCCACATTTCATCGAAAAGAAGCAAGCGATATGTCTCTATCGATTCTTGATAGACACCCAGGACACATCCATGTGAGGCGAGCGTTGGAGTAATTACACTCATTGTCACATAATTACACCCAACACTTGTCATTGCACCCACGCTTGCCAACTTTATCTGCACCCATTGGCGGCCTAATTGCGAATGCAGTAAGTGCTGTAGTCGATTAAAGTCCATACTACCCATTTGGTGGGCACTTAGACGTCATAGCAAATATGCAGTTACAACGAAAAAAATCAATGTGTTAGTGTTGGAGATATGTGTGTGATAATTTGCAGTGCTATTTAGTTGCCTTATCGTATACTGTATATTCATTGGGTTCGTAGAATTCGTGTGCACTAATTGCTTATTGGATTTTATAGTGACTACAGATAACAAGCAAGGAGGTTTTGTTTTTTTATTTTATATTTAATAGGAAAATTTTATCGATAAGTGTGGACCGGATTACTGCCATCTTACGTAGCATTTTAGTAAGCGGTTAACTATAAACCTAAAGCGACATATTATTCAGTTTCTCAACAACAATCACAACATTATACTTGGGGGTGCGATATTTGAAACGGTGACGTATAATTTACGTTAATTAAACTAATTACGAGTGCTTTCATAATCGAAGTCACCTGTGAATATTTATATACTTACTAAAAATTCTCAAATGATAAATTTAAAATAAAAAAATGCTTATTATATTTCGTAGTGTGTTATTGTCATAGTTAATTTCATTCATTGGTGTGAAGCAACACCGCAAAGTAACACCCCAGTTGACGACCTCCTTTGTCGAGTGGTTTGTACACCGGTTTTCATGGTGTCGCCATCTCTGAGGTCCCGGGTTCGATCCCCGGTCGGGTCAATTAAGAAATTATTGTTTTTCTAAATTGTCTCGGGTCTGGGTGTTTTCTATGTATAATAAGTATGCATTTAAGTATTTTAAGTATGTTTATCCGTTGTCTAGTAACCATATAACGAGTTTCATAACGAAGCTTCTCTTGGGCTAAATAATTGGTGTGAGTGTAGGAAAAATTTAATTTGAATTTAAATTTAATATTTTTTGTGATACTTTGACCTGACATGGGAAAAAAAAATTATAGTATTATGTTACTTTAAAGAAAGCACAATTCGAATGGAGTAGTAAAAGCAAGTTGACTCACCTGTTGATGTTGTTCATGGCGACAGCTCCAGAGTTTTCCCTCTCGTTTCTTTCTCTCGACACACCAGCGAACCGCTCAAAGTTCTCCCGCTCTTTATAATGTCTCTCGGGTCTGGGCGAGGAAGATCTTCGGCCCTGCATTTGCTGCGGCATATTGTTCTGTTGCACCGTCTGCAGAAGATTGTGATTCGTCTGCGGCTGCTGCTGTAAAGCTTGCAGCAACTCCTGGGCGTTTGATGCTCCGTTGGACAAGAAGTTTTGCAAGCCGGGATTTAGTAAGGCGTTCGACAGAGTTGGGTTCATCATGTTTGGCCGAATGTTGGCCGCTTGCTGGGGGTTGGAGTTCAGGAGCTGGTGGGGTTGGGCCATCGCTTGCAGGTTGGCGAGAGATGTTGACACCACTTGGCCGTTATTGAGAGCAAGATTCACCATCTGGTCGTTCGAGTTGACGTGGTTGACTGGTATCGTTAGGATGGTTTGCGTTGCTATCCCTGTGAAGAAAATTTATATATTAAACGCCTAATATTGTCTGTGCGATAAACTAACGGTCTCTAACTCAGAGTCTAAGCCAGCCCGACGAGCCGGAGTCCTACATCTAGAGGTACCCTCGGGTTGTAGCGCTCTCAAATCCGATCAGAACGTCTCAGAGAATCTAAGTAGGATACGGGGACAGGCCTTCGTGATACCATCCCTGTACAAAACCCCTGAGGAGGTTTAATCATTATAGTTGGAGGAACCTTTAGTTTCTTACCAATCCTTAAAAATCCGCTGTAAATTACACTTCTATGTTTACTCTCAGAAGAACCTAAGAAAAAATAGTATTGCCCGCTTAAATGATGACTTAGAGAATAGCTGATTACAATGTGACCTACCTTGCGAAGTTGGTATGAGAAGCTGGGCGCCCTGAATGCCCTGCACCAACTGTCCAGACGCCAGGATCAGCTGCGGCATCGGAGAAGGCATCGATGGAGGCAACATGTTGCTGTTCCCTACTGGATTGGGCGATCCCATGCCTGCAGACAAAGAACGTTACTATAGACAACTAGGAACTTGTTAAAACGCATTTCCTTTAAAAGGGTTACATGGACATTTTAATATTGCTACAATAACCTCTTTCGCTAAAATAGTTTCAAACTCTATCAAAGCAGTCAATCATCATGTTGAAAGTATTGCGATTTGTTATTCGACAACACGCGAGTGATGACGCTGCTGTTGGTAGTATCCGCTTTTCATCGGAACATAATGTTTGTTATCAATCTAAAAAGTCAAGATATATACCAACTAACCCTAAAACTCGTTAAAGTAATATTTAACAATTTGACAGGCTTTTTAAAGATACTGTAATTTACAATAAGGTAACATTATGTTGATAATGTAGGTATTGTTTAACTAGCCAAATATTTTTTATGAAGCTCTAACATTTTTTAAAAGCACAGTAATCATCGGTCATTATTATTCTATAACAAAAGACGTCGGCGATTACCTACATAAAAATTTAGTGTGCAGTTTCATAAAATACTTAAAAAGTCAAAGAACTCATCTCCTTATTCTCATGGTAATGTCATTGCGTAATCGCATGAAATCGGTAATCGCTTAGCACATTTGAATATCAATGTATCAGAAATAATAAACATCATATTTGGTACATACACACGCTTAATAACGACTAAGACAAAAGAAAATTGCCTTGACTCATCAGTCATGGCAATTCCCAACAAATCTACGAATCAACCGCACCATACATCCACATCAAACTTTCTACTTAGGTAATTAAACAATAAAATTATATTGCAATTACAATGGAGACGGCGTATTGAAGATAGAAAATTACACAAAATCCATGAGCAACCGAGCAAGACTAATTTACCGCGAACAAAACGGCTCCACAAAAATCTAAAACATTATCTGCATGCCTTACAAGCCCGTTAAAGCCGGCATTAACATAACGTATTCATTTAAACCATGACATTTCACATTTTGTAATAAATGCTCTTTCCTACGCCGCATCAATTAAGAGCCGAAAAAAATATATAATTAGCTCTATTAAGACAATAAAACTCTTAATGATACCGCAACAGTCGTAATATCCGTGCGTTTGTGAAAAAATATGTAATTATACTCATTATTTAAATAGGTTTTTTCGTCCATTACGGCATAGCTTTAATGGGAGCGCGCGGCGCTGCTATCTTGAATTCATTAAATCGATTGGTTTCGGTAATCACCTAATTACGGATCACGTGATGCCCAAGTTAAGAGTTTTAATGCGCGAACCGTGTCTTTCCGATTATCCCAATCTGTCTAATTCGGTCTAATTAGTGGTTTACCCCTGGCCGGCCGGTAACTTACCATTTGAAATGGTAATGCGCTGAAAATGTTTAAGCAGATACGAATGGGGAGTGTGATTTTAATGTTTGTTCTATACATTTTGTATTTAAATGGAGTTTTGGAGTGCCGAGTGAACGTTCGCTTTATGATATTTTTTCTGTATTGTAGGTTTGATAAGGTTACCTTGAAAGGAAACCATTTTTACGGATCTAATTGCGTTTGTTAGGTTACCTTAACTAATTTTAGTTTTCTTTAGATAATGTTGCGTAATTGTATGTTAATTATACTTATTTTCAACAAATAAACATAAAAATAATTTGATATGCATTTTTTTTGTAATAATTTCGGATATTGAATGGGCATTTCACTCGAATATTTCAAAGGTACAAGAAAATATAGAAAATAACACAAAAAAGACAATTATACTCCGTAAACGTAGGAATATACAGTAGATTAATAAAAACCATTTGATATTAATTTTTTGTAAATAAGTACCTACTGATAATTTCTGTACAAAAAGTAATGATATCCCATCAAAAACATAAATGTGAAATGAGAGCCAAAATCAATATTATGATATATGCCTTGGCTGTTGACTTCAACGACAAAAGAAGTGAGATCTAAATGGGTGCCAAGTTCAATGGTCAGTCCTGAAATATATTTATAACAACATATAATATTTTATAACAACTTAAAATATAATTTCTTCTTATAACTTAGGATAGTATATTGAAGCCTATAAGGTCTGTCTTGACTTGTGTTCATATACGAATTATATTATAGCCTTCGCAAGTTCTAAAGCTGTAAGTTCTTATTTTATTCTTCCGGAAATTTGACTGGCTGGTAGAAACTAGCCATCGAACATTGGGCTCTTTCATGACTGTTTTAGTAGGTACTTAATAATAATTCGTATATGAGAACTAGTTAAGTCAGACCTTAGGCTTCAATATATTATCTTAAGTTATAAGAAGAAATGATGTTTTAAGTTTTTATGTTGTTATAAATACATTTTAGGACTGACCATTGAACTTTGCACCCATTTAGATCTAACTTCTTTTGTATTATATATATAATATTGAACTTGGCTCTCATTTCCCATTAATGTTTTTGATGGGTCCAAAGTTTACGCGAACACTACACATTGAAAGGAAAGAACTTTTACGCATCTACTCGCGTTTATTTTACACATTAATTTTTAATAATGTTTAGTTGTTTCATTTCAAAGTTTTTTATATTTCTAAAAGATTAACTTAATATATCAAATTATTTAATATGTTGCTTTATCTTTATTAGTCATAGTTAATCTATTTAGTATTGGAAACATGTTTAATGTAAATTCAAGTGCTGTGACAAGCTTTAAAATATATAAATACATTGATATAGTATACAATATACCTAGGTACCTTAAAACCTGTTTTTGCCGTCATTGCTTTTTTGCGATTTCAATTTTTAGCGTAAATCTATTAAAATTACTATGCCATGTAGGAGGCAAAAGATCTTGAGGCCGATCACCCACCCGATAGACAGACCTAATTAAATCATCCACGCGGACTACCATGACAGAATGCTCTCGCAACGCAGCAAACCGGCGAAAATGGAGAGACATTGCCATGAAAGCAGTTCAAGCCAAACGACCAACGAAGTTTAGCCATGTACGCGTACCCCCAACCTCGTACGCCATCGAAACAACCACGACCACTCTGTCAAGAGTGTACGACTGAGAAGAAGAAGATTAAAATTACAGGGCAAAGAGGCATAATAATTGAAGCTTCAAGATCGGTTATACATAGGTACGTGATGCGACTGGTTTTGCTGGCTTCAATAGGCTATGGCCGCTCATTATCAAGCAGGCCGTAAGCTAAACTACATCGAAAAAATATTTTTGCTTACCCGGAGCGCTAACACTCAAGTTGAGAGGAGAGTTGATGACGGGATTGGATGGCATCGACGACAGCCCTTGCAGGTTGGCGGCCAGCTGGGACATCTGCTGGGACATCTGCTGTTGCAGCTGCTGCGACATTGGTGGCATGTTCTGTTGCATGTTCGCGAGGTTCTGAAGGTTTTGGAACATTGACGCCACTGTGGAGGAATTGCTTTGGTTAGGTTTTTATTGAGCTTTATGGCGCTAATTGGCGATCCTGATGTTTTTGAGTGTTTGCTGTTGACCTCAAACGGTTTTTACAGAGCGTCACCGGACTTTAAAGGCAATGCGGTAAGTTTGAGTAGCGGTGTTGAATGTTAAGTATTTCTTGCAATGCCGGGTCAGAAGATGGGTGACGCGATTTTAGAATATCACGAGCTTCTCCGTGCTATGGAAGTAAGCCGTCGGCGCGACAACGACGACGCTCTCAAATTTTGGTCTAAGAATTGCGTATATTGATGAGGGATAGTGTAGCTTTCTTTTACTGAAACATTTTTTGGAATCAGTTCAGTAGTTCCTGAGATTACCACGTACAAACAGACACATTTTATTATACTTAATGAACGTGATTTTAAATATAAAACTGTGACTGTAATAGCTCAGTTTCAGAGCTGCACGGTGCAATATCTTGTCCCATTGGTCGAACAGACCACTTGTTGAAAGACATCAACGCATGCTCATCAGTATTTTGTATAATATTTTTTAAACTTTTTAACCTGTTTTTTAATACAGGTAAGTATTAAACATTTCGCAGGACCAGTACGCAACGATCGTATGGGTTCGCGTTCAATATAACAGCGCGTTCAGGATGCTGATGGGGCTGCCCCGCTATTGCAGCACCTCAGGGATGTTCGCGGAAGTGCGCACAGACTGCTTCTACGCCAATGAGAGTGCGCGCGTCGTCTCTGTTGCGGCGGGTGAGGGCGGCCTCCAACAGCATCCTGAAGACGATAGCAGACATGCCGGACTGTCTGCACATTGTGAAATGTTGCGGGCTACATGGCTCTAGCAGTTAAATACTAACACTTAGATTAAGATTTTGCCAACAATTATAGATTTTTATTTTCTGAAATAAATTATGCTCTTGCTTTATCTCTATCCTCTCAAACCTAGGTTATTTCGCGTTCATCCTTATAATTACAATAAAAAGGGTATAAAAGCTGGTAGTACGAACTCACTGGAGCCATTCAGATGTGGCTGGTGCTGCGGGGTGCGGGCGCGGGGGGACGGCGAGCGCGGCTCGGGCTGCGCGCGCGCCGCCCCGCCTTCCGGCGAGCTCGCACCGCTCTCCCGGTCTGACTCCGCCTGCTGGCAAACAACAGTTATGGATAAGATAAGGATTCCAGACTATAGAATGCTGTCCTAACACACGTGTACCTTTCTTTCTACATCATCATCATCACCGGCTCATATTAATCATCATCCCCTTTGCTGGAGAACGAGCTTTCCTTTGATGGAAACATTACAGAGAGAACGGGCCATAAACCGCCACGCGGGCCCAGAGCGGATTAGTGGTTGTTAACGACTGCTAATGCAGCCGGGACCTACGGTTTTATGTGCCTTCCAAAGCATGGTTCTTCCTACATCATGAGGATGTTTGAGGCGGCAGTACAAGCTGCGGACGTCGTTATTAAACTGCTTCCGCGGCCCAGTCCTAAAATGTGTCGAGGGTATCTCGATGTTAGACTCTAGCGTCCCCCAAGCATCATAAGGGAATCCCACATAACTGCCAAACACATCGAGTGCGACGTGTATTCGTTTTGGCGGCAAGGTGTAGACGGGTAGTGCGGCACAATCCTGCTTCAATAGATTCACGATTGGACTCCGTTAATGTTATAAGCAGCGGGGAGTAAAACTTAAGTAAGTAAGCTTGCGTAAAGGATTTTGGCAATAGTGTTATGTTACTGATGAATTGATGCACAATTAAGAGTAAACCTACCCACGTCATTAACTGATGATAATAGCGATCACCTCATCATTTAGACGCTTGCAACACTGATAGTAAAACTCGCGGGTTTGGCCCTGAAGCCTTAGTTACTATATTATATAATTTATAGTATAAATTATGCCTGAAAGCAATTAAACACGTGTGAAATTGCACAAATCACAACAGGAAGCTTACGTAAAAAATCAATATATTGCCATAAAATTAATTCCTCATTCAATGAGTTCCTATGAGTTCGATCGAAAATAAAGTTATTAATTCGCACGGCTAATGACGAACGCATAAGTCGTAACAAGAAGGTCGTATTACTTTTAAGTATCGCATTAAATGTGTTTGTCGAGAGGAAATACCTTGAGTTAATTTGTTATAATTAAGCCTGTTGCATTATGTTAAGAGGCTTGGGTTGGGTGCTAGGTCAATAACTAATTATTTGTTATTGTATGCACTAGTTACGTCGCCTGGCTTTTGAATTTTCCCGTTCTGTTGAGTACGTATATTAATAATTATGTTTGTGCGAAGGCCCAGTTGTGTAATTTCTTTTAACATATCTCTTGGAGTTGTCTCTCTGTCAGGTAAAATCTTGGGACTGATACGAAACTATATACTTTGAAATGGAACACTTATACTAACTCGCGTTAATTTTACATAATATTTAACTGACTTTTAAAGGGTCACAGTGATAGAGAGTGTTGTTGGTCGACCTAAAATTATGTAATTTGCTTAAGGGTGCGCCGTCCATAAGTGACAAGTGTCATATGTTTTATTTGAAATGTCGTCGTCCATATTTATTTGATGCCGCGCGGCCATACTAATTTTGTATGGGGAATTTAAGGTGCTTAATAAAAAATAATTATTTAAATAACCACTTGATCAATCGAAAATGTAGTCTAGCAATTTGTAGTTTATCCATTGATGATTGTTTAGACAAAATCAGAAGTACAATAATTTAGATAAACTATAAGAAATCTACTAAACGCCGCCACTCGTTTTCATGATTTTTGCCCAACTTTAAATGATATTGTAGAAAAAACTATAGCGTGTTATGAATTTATGGTTCTGAAAAATTGTAATCACGTTCCCTATGATACTAAATATATATTTTGTTCATTTAATACGATAGTATTTTCAATTATATCTACTTAACCGTAACTGCATTTTAGGCATTTTTTTGTCGGCGCACCCTTAAGTCTACTTTGTTTAAATATGGTACTCTCTGTTTAAACATTTGTTCATGTGTAGTATGGTATATCCAACACCATCTGGGATTTAATAACTATGATGGAATGTAAAATAGACAGGTAGTCAAATAAGCACGACTAGATCCGTGTAAAGTATGTTTTAGTAAGTGAATCGTATTTATATTTCCAACAACATAAAACATAATGAGAGAATAATTTGATCGTCATAAGTGCCCTTTTAGATCTGTTTTAATACCTGTTATGGGAGATGCGCTCAGTGGCTAAGTAGCTTAGAAAATCTTGTAACTATGAAAACTAAGCAACCTTTGCGTCGCCTTGGGCTTGGATTAGAAAATAGCCGTTCAATAATACACATATTTATAGATTGAGTTACAGATAATCTATATTTAATTGCAACGAAATACTGTTTTCAGATATTAAACCTACAACGGAAAATAAAACAAGCATAAAAGGGTTAGATTAGAAAAATGGTTAACTTTAAAAAGATAATTATTTAAAAAGCTTGCATTAAATGAAATGTGAAGCTTTATTATAGCGTCTTATTCAAAACGGGTAGGTGTGGCTAAAAAATTAAAATGTTTCAGATTTTTAATTCCTACTTTAGTGTATCTTAAGATAGATTTGAAGTCTATGCCATATCCGAACACTAAAACTGCGCTGCGATACTCCCGATTGTCAAAATAACCCTTGTATAGCGAAGACCAAGCTACCGGAAGTTCAGAAAATAGCACATAGCAGCAGAGGTACAACTGAAATTGACGTGTTTTATTTGAAAAGAAAACACACAAAAATACCAGTAACAATAACTGTACAATTTATATGCAGTTTCTTCTGTAATATTGGCATAGGCATAGTACCTCATCTGGGGCGAATGAATATAACCCAGAACCCCGAGTATCGGGCCAAGCGTTTGGGCCACCGAGGCGTCCCAAACACTATTACCTATTACCGGCTATTAAAATATATTTGTAACAAACATACATACATACATGCATAAGTTATTTTAAATTAACCAACGTGTTAATAATAATGACACCAATAAAGACCGGTTGGTCTTTATGCGAAAAACATGTAATTAATGGCGGTCTGATACGATTAAAAACAAGTAAGTAATTAACTTAAAGAATAAGTACGGAACTCTTATTCTTGTTGAACTTTTAATTTTATATATCTATATAGATTGTATCCTAAGCAATGAAAAATTAAAAAATGTAAGTTTGGATTGGCATTGACAGCTTGCGGCCGCTTTTCTTCCATTTTTGAAATTTTTGAAAAGAGTATATTTGCGTGTGTGTTAAATACATGGTAGTGTGTGTAATGTTTGTTTTATTGATTTAATGTATTTTTTATGCATAAATAAAAAAAAAAATAACATTCTGTACTCCTTCTCTATATAAACTATAAGTGTGCGAAATTTCATACTCCTCCGTCCGGGCAATTTTCGTAAAAAGGGGTACAAAGTTTTTGCTTCACGTATTAATATATATATCAATAGTCTGAAAATGTCCCAATGCAGGGTTAAGACCTTTCCACATGAAGAGAAAGGGTTACGATCACGCTGCCCCATTGAAGGTTGGTAGGCTTCACTCGGTGCTTGCCATTCGTGATGCCGACCCGTCTCCGTGGCAGAAAAGGGGTGGTACTAGATTTTTTGGTGAGTATACCTCCCCTCCAATCGTCAAGTGTTTAGTAGCTGGACGAGGGAAGAGGAGTATCATCATCTCAGCCAAAAGACGTCCACTGCTGGACAAAGGCCTCCCCCAAGGATATGAGGGGTATTTGCCGTAATCGCCACGCTTGGCAGGCGGGTTGACGATCGCAGTAAGTTGAGACTTAACCTCAGAGAGATGCTGCTGCCCATTCTGTGAAATGGTCCCATAGTCGGCTTTTACGACAACCACGGGAAGAGATGGGGTGGTGCAATTCTTTATCCCCGGCACACAGGGAAGAGGAGGATAGTCCCACATTACCCGCGGTCATCCCTTGCCTCGGTGTGTGCGCAAAGCATTTTACCTACTTTAAAAAGAATATTGGTTGACTTTAAAGGCTGCCTTTTTACGGCAACAACCGGGCCCAACTTAAGAAGACCCAAAAGTTTAGTCTAATACATACTGCGCTCAAGCAACTCACTACACCCCTTGCGCAGACACGGATCTCGGAGTCGGAACATGACACGAACGCGGGCTATCAATATTGTAAGCCGATTTGCCGGGAATCGTAGCGATACAGATGCGATAGTTATTTACCAACTACCGTCTACGCAAAATCGTACTCGTTCGCTTCTGGGCATATCGGTGCGTTGTGCGTAGCTTGAGCTGAAGATGGTGTAAATAAATAAACAAAATGTCTGTTGGTCACCGTCGTCGGTGACGCCAATGTGTATTTAAACAAACCCTTAAGGGTTTTAATACACAATGTATGTAATATTTAAGATTATTTTTAAATGTCATCATCATCATCATCATCAGCTCATTTTATGTCCCCACTGCTGGGGCACGAGCCTTCCCTATGGATGGATAGGGAGAACGGGCCATAAACCACCACGCGAGCCCAGTGCGCATTGGTGGCTGTTAACGACTGCTAATGCAGCCGGGACCAACGGCTTTACGTGCCTTCCGAAGCTCTCTGCCTTTCTGCGCCATCGAGCTCCTCATTTTAAATGTAAGAATAAATTTTGCTTTTTATTTTCAAGTGCTAATTGCAGCACTGAAGCTAAATAAATATTTATAAAATTTGTAAAATACAGTGAATTGAGCTATCGTGGTTCTAACCATCCCGTCGAAATTATTCAACGCTATGTACTGATTTTTTTTTCGAGTGCTAATAGCGGCACAGTGCGCCACCTATCCAACGGTTATTGCAACCGATGGCCATGCAGATTCACCTTTGCAGATGAAATACCACAAATTTTATAACACAACGCTACAGTAAATTTTACTTTATATTTTCAAGTGCTAATTGCTGCACTGAAGCTAAATAAAGTATTTATAAAATTTCTAAAATCGGGTCGGGTGGGCGTTAAATTTTTTACTGTATTTTATAAATTTTATAAATATTTATTGTAAGAATGAATTAAAAAAAATAAAAAAACAGTTCGGATCAGCCCAAGCGTACCTGTTGCGAGATTCCGTATCCGTGAGAGGTTGTCTGTGTGTGCGTTTGCGAGCGTGTTTGTACGAAGCTTACCTTCGCAGTCTCCTTATTTTTTGCCAACGGCTTTAGTGCCTTCCGTGGTACCCACGCTGGTGGACCAGGTGCCCGACCGCCTAACCGATCGCTTTGACTTCGTGTGTGGCTTATGACGTCATCTTGTCGTTTCGTACCACCTATGAAAGCAATATCGAAAGCTATAGCCGACTTCTTGGCGGGAAAGTGAAGGGTCATGACTGCGGTTTTGTTTTATTTTCTAAAATTTGTGTAATGTCGAATATTAATGTGAAATAATGGTGGATTATTAACCGTTAAGTGTTCGTGAGTGTGCATGAGTGTTGGCAAATGAAACAAAACAGTGCAACGGCACTTTTCAAATTCTCTCGAGAAGTCCGCCGAATGAGGACTTAGTAAAGCCCCACATCTTTACTGAGCTACTATCATTTCTCACTTTCATTTCTATTAACATTCATCATCATCATACAGGAAATATTGTCTATTTATGTATTACTTGTAAGAAAAATTACTTTGACACTGGCTAAATGTGCTAATCGCACGAAGCCATCAACTAAAATTAAAAAAAAAGCTATAGCCTTTAGCTTTTGATATTGCTTTCATAGGCGGTGCGAGGTGGCAAGATGACGTCATAAACTATACGCGTAGTCAAAGCCATCGGTTAGGTGGTCGGGCCCGACCGGAGCAACGGCTCCACGTGCTTTCTTGATTTGCACGTTGTTGGTAGCTCAATGCAAGCTTAAGTATCTACTCCTATGAGTAAATATGGCTCGCGCGCTGATGACTTGTTCAGTTTCGATATTAAAATGTTAGCTACAATAGTAATTTTTATCAATAAAACACATAAGTTAAAACCTGTGTAGTAATAGCATACGTACATTATACATTTTAGTTCCAATATTATTTTTAAATTAAAACTGTTATTCAATGAAAAATCTTTTATTATACTGAGATACATTTTTAAGACAATCATACGTACTAAAATAGTTTTTTTTTATTAGGAAATGTAATTATCTAATAAGCTTATCTCTAAGAATTATTACAACACTATGATATAATTAACGGATATATTATGACTTGAGCGAACTTATAAGACTACCAACTCTGTAATTAGCGTGGCGAAAACAAAAAATTAACTTAGTCTAGTGGATTTCCCTATTTTTTATTATTTTTTATTTCTGATGTGAAATAAACTTTAACCACTTTAACTTCTTTTCTGAGCAATATGTCGCTGGTCTATGATTATTAGTTCAATCGCACACGAATATATCAAAATGAGCACGGTTGATAAATAATTTATATGAAGTATATCACCTTATCTATACATATAAGAAAGTTTTACTGTCTTGTTTTCGAATATCGGGGTGCTTCCTGGTTATTTCAGTTAAATAATTATACGGCTCTTATCGCATCTCTTTAACATATTATTTTATCCTGATCCGTAAACTATAGAAAACAATATTGACGTAAATAGTGTTTAACTAATAATAATATTTTTGTTTAAATTTAAAAGTTTAAACTAAATAAAACAAATTCTTAGCTAAGCAATATAGTAAAAAGTCCGCTACGTTTATTATGGCATAATGAAATATATAAAAAATATATAATATAAAACTCTTTAGTAACCTAGTGAAATGTCTTAATTGCTATATTTTTACATCATTGCGACTTTATATTCGTATTTCACGCTAATATTCGAGTTAATGCATAAGTGCGTGGTCGTGAATCTAGATGGCGTTAGTTGTGTCTTACTTCAATGTCCATCAAAGAAAAGCTTCCGGAAAAGGAGGTAATATGTTATTATTATTTGACTTTTTATAAAATTAATTTATATATTTATTTTAAATTTTACTTTAAGGTCTTAAGAAAGCGCTTGATAAAACGGGTTATTCAAAAAAAAATACAAATATACTAACACATTTCTATGTTTTGTAAGTTTAAATCATAAATTACCGTCTAATAAAATATCCACATTGTGCACTAAACATTATTTAAAAACTTAACTTAAGTAGGTAGGTACTTACGAAAGATAATGTCATTCTCTTCACTGCTTGATAAATGTTCACACTTTTTAGAAGCACCGTCTTAAAATACTATATTGTACTCATTATTAAAATGTCCAAAAAGAAAATTAACCAAACAGAAGTTCCGACGATCGGAACTCTGCGAAAAGTTCGCGTAAGTTCAACAAAGTTTAACGCGACGAAAAAAAAATCGTCTATCGCGGTCAACAAAACTAAAATATCATCTATTTAGTCTATAGTACAATCTAACACATCCGCCAGAAAAAGTTCGGAACACACCACAGAGTAGATATTGGCGCGAAAACGGAACAGCGCGCACTACCGACAAAAGCGTTATATATTTTCTTTTTTGTACTTTTTTTTTCTATTTATTTATCAGCGGCTAGGCCCACACAGCCGCGCGCCGAAGTTGCAGAGCGCGGAATGAAAGCGCGTCATCAGTTTAAAAAATCAACCCCTTCGGTGGTGGTTGAAAAAAATGCGGCCCCACTGGGAGGGGGCGGCCCCTCCGAAATCCTTGCTAAAGCGATCGCCATCGGGCCGACTTGTCACTTGTCGAATAAGCATAATTAAAGTTTTCGCTTGTTTTCATTTGCGCTAGTAATTAGGTGCTAATTAAATGGCGTCGCCCGACGATGTTTTTTCAATAAATTTGTGTTTGGTATGTACTAACAGTTTCTTAGGTTTCGTTTTGCTTAGTGTAATGTTATTGTCATGAATTTTAAGGAGGTCAACATGTTTTAATTTTATTTATCGTTGATTGAAAATGTCCTTTGACAATAGGTCCAATTAACGATAGCTAATTTATGCAAGACATTATTGATTAGTGTTTTACACAAAGTTCCAAACTGAAGTAATTACGTACTTAAATGAAAGAAATTAACAACTAATTAAGGTTTCCTCGAAGAGCATTCTACGAATCCATCCTACGCGGCGAGTTCGTGCCCTAGACAAAGTAGCGTTCACACGAAAGCAAAAAGTTTAAACGCCAGCGACCACTTCACCGTGTCGATCGCATCTCTGTGAATGAGCTAAACTAAAAGTTGACTCTTTAATTATGCACCTACATCTGGTTTGTAGTCTGCTATACTCTTCGCTTGCATACTGATTTTTATTGTTGGTTGAACTGAGCTTTTAATTTGTCATTTGTTTGTGTTTGGCTAATCGATGTTTTTTTGTTATTGTTTTTTTAATGTTGAGCTGTTTTAGGGTTAGATGGTGTATATTATGAGTTTCGAGTTGAAGTTGTATAAATCTGAGATGTTTTAAGTTAATATAATTAATATAATCCTACTAATATTATAAACGCGAAAGTTTGTAAGTATGGATGGATGTTTGTTACTCTTTCACGTAAAAACTACTAAATGGATTTGGATGGAATTCGGCATACAGATAGTTTATAACCTGGAATAACACATAGGATACTTTTTACCTGATATTCCCACGGGAACGGGAACCACGCGGGTGAAACCACGAGTGGCCACTAGTATAATATAATAACTTTGGACAAAGACAAAATATAAGGGCATTGGAAGAAAACTTAAAGAACTCTTGGTTTGACGATGATGATGATGATGATGATGTCTTAGTTGGAAAGTATAAATATATAAAAACAAAAAGCAACCTTTTTCATTTTTATAATAAAAAAATGAAAAGGAAATATTGTTATAATAAAAAAAGGAAGTAGTAGTTTATAACTATATCTATACTACTATATAAATCTGTAGGCTCTGTCTGTACATGCAATTTTTTTGTCAAATTTTGGGATTAATGATCGTTTTATGACTCACTGACACCAATTCTACGTTTTATTTATCAAGATTAAAACAAATGACGAACCTGATAATCTTTATTTTACCTTTACGGGGAAAACCATGAGATGAGTAAGCGTTGTTCTTGCTAGAATATTAATTGAAGATAACAATAATTACAATGTAACATTAACTAGGTGCATCGTTAAAAATATTAGGTAAGTAGGTATGTACCTAAATAAAGTAGGTAATAAATATTAAAAACCGGCCAAGTGCGTGTCGGGTCACGCGCAGTGTAGGGTTCCGTAGCCCATCTCAATAATGCGGATACTACCGGTTTCCCACACCTGACAACGTTATTTAAGTAGTTCCCAATGAAGAATTTGTACTGCGCCAAGTACATTTTATATGTTGGTCGACTGTTACTCGTAAACTTGTAAAGCCAAGTAGGCTTTACAAGTAGGCTTTAAAAGGAAAACCATCACAGCTAAGTAGCTGTGATGGTTTTCCTTTTAACTTCGTCATATATACATCTACCGTGAATTTTTTCACGTATCCAAAAACAACCATTTGGCTGGCAGGAGGGGGACACACTTGACTCTAACAAAATTTTGCACTTTCAAGCTTAATAATTCACAAACGGATGCCTTAATCAAAAAACTGTTTCCACAAACCCGCAATATTTTTGAACGACCCACTATGGGGTAGGCAAGAAAAAAAAATGACATCCCCACTTCACGCGTAGGGGAAATAACCTAAAAATAATAATAACCAAAATTTTACTTCACCACTTTGTCGGCGTGATTAATATGAATACCCATGCCAAATTACAGCTTTCTAGTACTATGTGTCTATGAGCTAGGCTAGGGTCGGATAGACAGACAGACGGACATGGTGAAACTATAAGGGTTTCTTGTTGACTACGAAACCCTAAAAATAGTGACATGATTCTGCTAAAAGTTATGTTAAAGACACGATGCAAAGAGCACGATGCCTGTTGGCGCATTCTTATTGCGATCGTGTAGGTAAGGTAAGCAATTTTTTGAAATGTTAGTTCACCGGATGGGTGGCCAAATGAGAATAGGAATAGGCTGGCGCGTTATGCCGTTGGCAGTCATTAAAATCCACCAACCCGCATAAGGTCCGTGTGATGACTTAAGAATCTCGCACGATATATCGTGTCATTAACATCATCAATTCATCAGCTAAGGTGCATGTGGGAAAACCTGAGCCAAGCAGTGGGATTCTCATAGGCTGATGATGAAAATGGTACGATACATCGTAATTAACATTTTAAGACTACATATTTTTATTTTTATTTTCTATTATCTACCTACGTTAAATGTAAAATCTGTTATGTGCTGTATGTTTAGAAATTAAATAATGTATAATATATTTTTAAGAGCTGTGGCTTTTAAATAATGAAAAAAAATTTAAATTAAAAATATTTAAAATTTTACTAAGTACTAAATCTAGCTTCCTCTAGACTCTAGCAGCTTCGTCTGCATAAATTTTGATCTATATGTAGTTACTTTACCTGGAAATTTCTTTTCGGCCTATCCGTTACGCAGGTTTGATAAATAGAAAAGTTTGCTAATCAAAACAACACATGCGTTTTTAATAAAGTATTTTTTTTAAATTCTTTTTCTCTTTTTATTCTTAGATTTTTATATTTTACGGGTAAGCACAGTGCCTTGATCTCACCTGATGTTAAGCTCTTTGCTTCATATTGGTATCATCATCATCATCATGATCTCAGCTAAAAGACGTCCACTGCTGGACAAAGGCCTCTCCCAAAGATCTCCAAAATCGAAGATGCCGTTGACGTTGATGCCGAATTCTTTCCAGTCCAGAAGCTTGCAAACATCTTCCAGTGCAGCAGTGAACAGTTTTGCAGATATCACATCTCCCGGTCTCACTCCTTGCTGTAGCTGGATAAGTTTCGAACTCTGGTCCTGAAGACGGACTGACGTAGTGGCGCTTTCATACAAGCACTTTAATACTTCGATGTACCGGTAGTCAATTTAGCACCGCTGAAGAGACTGTAGAACGGCCCATGTTTCAATCGAATCGAAGGCTCTTTATAGTCCACAAACGCTAAGCAAAGAGGCTGGTTATACTCTTAGGTCTTCTGTGTAACCTGTCGCAGCGTATGTATGTGGTCTATGGTGCTAAAGACTTTTCGGAAACCGGCTTGTTCGATAGGTTGGAAGTTATCAAACATGCGTGCAAGACGATTCGTTTGGACTCTTGAAAACAGCTTGTAGACGTGGCTTAGGAGTGAAATGGGCCTGTAGTTCTTCAGCAGGGTTTGGTCGCCCTTTTTGAAGAACAGTACCACCATACCTTCGTGTCACGTCTCTGGCGTTCTGCCCCCTAGTATGATGGAATTAAACAGTTTCTGAAGAGCTACGAGTACCGGTCTTCTGCCTGCTTTCAGAAGCTCGGCCGTAATTACGTCAGCACGTGGTGCCATGCCGTTCTTGAGCTGTTTGAGAGCCATACTAATCTCGTACAAGCTGATGTCCGGGATATCTTCAGTATAGTGCCGGGTTAACTTAGCTCTAGGGTCTTTATCTAAGTTTTGTAGGTACAGGTGGCCGAGTGGATGTGTAAAGCTGTCCATTGAACTTCTCGACCTCTCCCATAACATTGGACCAGCCCCCCGATCGCCTAACCGATCGCTTTGACTACGCGTATAGTTTATGACGTCAAGATAATTAATGGAATCAGGCGTTATTTTGCGGAAATCCATAGTACAAATTTAAATAATATGTAGTGTTAATTCCGCTAACTCACTCGTTTATAAAAGGGTTCGTTCACTACTTTATGCATGTCCCCCAGAACACATCCACAAATATGTAGGTAGTCTGACTTATGTAGGCCCTATTTCAGATAAAATCGCTAATATCCTTAGGAAAAACAAGATCTACGTTACTTTTAGAACAGACCAAAATGTACGTCACCTTTGTAACGGTAAAGATCGTTTAGAAAACTCAAAAAAATCCGGTGTTTATAAATTAATTTGTAACGACTGTGATGGGGTCTATGTAGGTCAGACAGGCCGAAATTTTGACATTAGATATAAGGAACATATTGCCGCGTATAGGAATGGCCATCCAGATAAATCACATTTCGCAAAACATCTAATTGATACCGGCCATTCTTTGTGCGACAATAACAGCTATAATATTTTGCATGTTTGTAATAAAAGTTTTCGGTTGTGTGTGTTGGAGCAATTAGAAATAATGAAACATAATAATGACAGTCATGCGCTGTTGAATGACCAAACAAATTTAGTTCCATCCCCATTATTACGTATTGTCGCGGGTAGTACGTCACAAATGTCAAACGATGGCGCTTTATAAAAGCGGCCGGGAGCTGCGTAGCCGTAACAGTCGGTGCGCAGCTCTCGACCAGTCAACAGCTCCTGAGGATGTCCCGTGGAGGGGCGAAACACGTGTCGGGTATCGGTGTTGGTGTGCATTTTCGCTTGCACGCATTGTTTCTCCTGCATGTGCATACTTTTTGCGGGCGGGAGGGCGGTGCATGCGTACTGCATCCAAGCTGTATAAACGAGTGAGTTAGCGGAATTAACACTACATATTATTTAAATTACATTTTTTTATGACGTCATCTTGCCACCTCGAACCGCCTATGAAAGCAATATCAAAAGCTAAAGGCTATAGCTTTCGATATTGCTTTCAAAGGCGCCACGAAACGACAAGATAACATCATAAACCACACACGAAGTCAAAGCGATCGGTTAGGCGGTCGGGCCCCTGGTCGTGACAGTTCTGCCGTCATCGGTTTTCAGCGTCGTCAGTTGGCACTGCCCAATACCCAGATCAGTATTTGCTCTAAGTATAAGTTTCTGGTTGTATTCAGTGAATGTTTTGATACACACCTTGTTGGTGGTCCTGCATACAGCGGTCCACCAACTGCCAGCGCTTTGGTTTTACAAGAATATGTAGGTGCTTGAGAGTACCCTATTAATGTTGCAATGGAATTGCCAAAGCCATTTAGTTGGAGATAGTTTGCTAACGGCCTCATACGGCCTTATCATCTTTACCGGACTATTTTGGTAGCAGAGGGTCAAGCCGTGTAATCAAAACACCGTTTTTCTAGACGGAGTGGCATCACGCAAGCTTGTTCCCGTTTCTACTAGATTCTCCGAGGGATGCAGTTCGGATCAGGATCGGATACGCGAGGATTCGCGGTTCAAGCCCCATAGATCCGTTACACTACATACTGACGTGAACTCATTCCTAACACAAGCGTATTAGCTTTCTATACGGGTTACTGATATTAATATGACGATGGCACGTCATTAGGTTTAATAAAAAAAGTAACCAAATTAACTCTGTAGCTAATTACTAAATGGATTAAAAAATATTTTGCTTAAAGTAGTACTAGTGACTATCCCTGTAAAGTAATGGCTATTATTATAGCATTATAAATAAATGGTTAAAAGGGGTTAACGGAAATTATAACTGTCTGGTATTAAACATTTAAGGATTATAACTTTTTCCAAACCTTTTTGTAATTGACTGTACATGACTACCTCAGATTTTAACTGTTGTGCGAGTTGACGACACAAATAATAGGTAAAATCAAGAGGTGCCATCTCGCACACTAGTGCGAGTTTAAAGTGTGCGAGTTGACTAATAACTCTGTTTAGTATTCTGCCGTCATAAGGAAAAAGGGCACAACTAACATTTTTTTTTAAATTTGAGTTAGATACACATTTGGAATCAGGAGAAAAAGGCCTATCTTTTCAAACCCGTTTTTCTCCTGATTTGCAAAATGTTAGATGTGCCTTTTTTAATTATGACGGCAGTATTATCCTAGACATACCTTTTACTGGCTAAAGTGTAAAGTAGGTAAACTGAGTTAAAGTAAATAGCCTAAAACTGTCCCACAGCTGGGCAAAGACCTCCATAATTGAAATCAAGTCATCACCACAATTAATGGGTAAATGGCTTAATCACCACGCTTGCCAAATGTGGATTAGTGATCACAAACCCGGGATATGCATTGAAAAAACCGAAACACACTTTGCCCGACGACCTGGGACTTGTACCCAAGACCTTCGGGTTTCAGACCGAGCTCTTTGCTACTCGGCCACCGAGACGTTACCCACTGCTGGGCAAAGGCCTCCATCATTGAAATCAGGCTAAAGTAAAGTAGAGTAAGAAAATATATATTAAAGTAAGCTAACTCTCAGAAGCCTTTTCGTAAATAGTCGTGATTCTAACACATCGTCACCGGTTCGGAAACTTTTGAGACGATCCCAAAATATACCTACATTTTTCTTGTTTGTTCTTCTTTTGAATATTTCTTTCCAGTTGCGTTTTGTTCGCGCTTTATAATTAAAATTTAGATCGTTAGTAATACGCGTATTATTGATTTAGTGGTAGAAATAACGCACAGACATTATGAACATATTTTATTGCTTTATTGCTTTTGTTAAATATTTTTGAAAAAACGCTTGTCTTTCATACTCTCGATATACAGTCGAGTTCAATAATATATAAACACTTTTGTACCTTGTCGAAGTAACTTCTGTTACTTATAGGTACTAATGGATTACAAAAAACACAAATGTTGAAAAAATTTCCACGAGCAGGATTTGAACCTGCACCCTTCTGACATACCGGGTCAGGTGCTCTCCCAATTGAGCTATCGTGGTTCTAATCAGCCCGCCGAAATTGTTCAACACTATTTACCTTTTACTTTGAAAGCCAAAGGCGCCAAAGCCAAAGGGTTCAAATCCTGCTCGTGGAAATTTTTTCAACATTTGTGTTTTTGTAATTTTATTATACTAATGGATTTTAAGCTTTAAACAAGTGGCTACCTATACAATAGAGCGACATCGACAGTGTCCTATACTATTGAGATATAATTGGACTGGACTGTACCCTATTCGGCGAAGTTGGAAGCACACTATAAGATTATTTTTGCAAATGAGAGTATGTTTTTCTTAGATATCAACTTAAAACTATAAGTCTTGCTATAGCAATATTATTGAACATAACTAAGTTATGTTATGTATTAAAACTAAAAATTATATCTTTCACAGGAAATATGTTTTTTTACGGATGTTTAGGTAAATAATTAGTATTATTTAGGTACTTAGTTTTGTTTTAAAAGGTTTTAGAGATTTTTTTTTGCAAATAACTTTTTTTTAATTTTAGTGTGCTCTGCTTTGAGCAGAGCTCATTATTTCTTGACATATTTTGGAGTTAGACAGAAATTCTAATCACGGTTATGCAAACTCAAAAACTAATTCTACCTGTATATACTTTAGACAATTATTGACAGAAATATACTTTTTAAATAAACATACTTTCCATACTAGAGTTTGTTAGCTGATGGAACGGCTTTTGTTTTCATTGCACTATGCATTTCGGCGTTCGATTTGTAGAGCGAGGAATCGTTGTGTTAAAGTTATGTTAACATTCGTATATTTATATATCTTACATTGGGGAATACCCCAATTAAAAGAAGGTGCGAACAAAAGAGTTTCGTCCGCTTTTTGACAATAGTGAATTAGCCCCGCCACCTTGTTGTCGACTAATGAACGAATAGAAGAAAAAAAAACATAATCAACAAGTAACATTCGGAATAATCAGCGGTACACGGAAAAAAATCAGTAATTATTCAGATGAAGTTGGACGAACGAAGGGGGTAAGGGGGGCAAGGGCCGTCCAAAATAAAAACGGCATTGCGTAGGGGTGCCACCCCGCGCCCGCTCTACAAAAATGTTATCTAACTGCGTTCGGCTCGCGCGGCGCGGCGCCGCTTCGCTCGGAATTAGCGCGTCCGAACGAATTTTCAATTTGAGCTCGATTTTTTTCTCGAATAGTTTGTCCCTAATGGAAAAGGCTCGGAGATCGCTCACACGACGCATCGAGTTATCATTCGGTGGGTGAAGTGTGGTCATTATCGTCCGGCGGGTCACACACGCTCACCATTGTCCGCACATCTGTGTGTGTGGATTTTTACTCATTAATTTTAAAACGCTCCGGATTTTTTTCAGGGCGGGTGCTAGGGGGCCTAGCGGGGCGCCGAGGGGGGGAAAATTGGCGATGGCCGCCGGGTGGGGTGTCACCGACGGGGGTTATTAAATAGATTGGTCCGCGGCCGAACGGAGCCGCCGATCTGCACTTGTACTCGCGTCATTAACGGGTTGAGAACCGATTTTAAATCGTGAAATAACAGCCTGTTACAGGAAAAGTTGGGCACGGCTTATCGAGCACTCCCCGTCGTATTCTACAAGCTTAATTGCATTAAAACTGTGTTTCGATGGCGACGCTTCTCGTTCGTTAGGTGCGTCGTCTGTGCGCGGCTGCCTGAAGACGTTGACGTCTTAAGTTGCGTTTCTATCTCCGGGACCAGTCCGGCGATTCCGCGAGTTGACTGAGATCGTAGTCACAACAATACTGGAGTGTTCCAATACACACACGCAGGACGTTTTTTTTCTGCGGCCGTTCGGCAGCCGGGTGGACGGGGCCGCGTGGGGGGGAGGAAATGTGAAAAATACTCGAAAAAAGGCGAAATTGTAGCAGATATATAATTAAAGTCCAACGTACAGCGACAGCGCACAGCGATGTATTATGCAGCGTACAGTGGTGTCGCGCGATCTCTAGCTGTGTATGTACGATTTATTTATTAGGGCTTGATGTACGTTCTTTGGTGGCGTGTGAGTTAGGGATTACGCTGTAGGATTGAAGGATGATTCGGTCATAATCAATTTTCAAATGAGAGCTCATTTGATTACTGGTACTATTTTACTCCTTAATTTTTTTTGTTTTGAATATTAATGATTAAGATCAACCATCTATATCTATACTAATATTATAAAGAGGAATTTTTGTATTTGTGTTTGTAACGAATAAACTCAAAAACTACTGGACCGATTTAAAAAGTTCTTTCACCATTAGAATGCTGCATTAGCGCTGTGTAACATAGGTTATATTTATTACTAGAAAAAAAATTGCTTAATGATAAATAAATAGAAATACGATTTGTTTGTTTTGTTGTCATAGAAACAGTTAAAGCGGTACGTAGTCCGCCGGGTCAGCTAGTATTGTTATAAACCGATACAATATAACTGGTACTTAGTTAAAACAAAATCTAAAACAATTGAGAATAGCCTAGACGAGTATAACAATTGGAAGACTGTTATACGTAGCAATTTATAATGCGACCAATTCTGCCACTAATATCGAAATTGACCAATCACGTTGCTTTATTTTGATACGCTGATTTTTGTTACATTAGTACTGTGACCTCTAGTCATAATCATCATAGCTATTAGCGCCAAAATGGAAAACAAACAGAGGCCAATATATTTTGACAGCTGCTGTCAGACCAAAAGAGGTCAGCGAGTTCCTACAACTGGCACAGTTACCAGCGGAAATCGCTGACCACTTTAGTACTTCATAATAGCTTGACTATGACTGTTGACAAGCGTCTGTTAGATTAGGTATATATAGATGGTTTGACAAGGTGCTTAAATGTTTAGTCACTTTTTTTGCTGACTCTACAATAAAACTTGGCTTAGTTATTTGTTTTCTATAGTTTACGCCAATTTGCCTCCTCCCCGATATCTAATCATACAATATTTCAAATTCCAGCCCAAACATTGCACCGCAAGACCAAAAGATATTCCAACTCGTTTTGCGTGAAACGGAACGCTCCCGGTCAGTTATCCGTTATTAATTGCAAATAATTTTGAGTCGATGTTAGTCGTCAGTCTTTCTGTAACCACAGACCCTATAAAGGGTTTTAATAACAGTATAAAATAATCCAAGCCTAAATATTATTATACATACACATACATACAGACATACCTACTTATATAATCCCTAAGGGGGTAGGCAGAGTCTAAAGAGCAGAGAGCTACGTAGACTACGTTTTACCAAAAGGTATGGGTTTACATGGGAAAGTAGTGATAGTTGGTTAGCCCATCACTGACACAATCACAAACCCATTTATCACATTAGTCACCATTTACGACATGCAAGGGAAGAAACACAGATGGCAACTTCTTTATAAGTTCCAGACACCATGGACCATTTTCTATAATATTATTCCTACTTATATTAGCGACTTACTTGCAACTTCGTCCGCTTGAGTAAACAGGCGTATCCCGTATTAGCATTTAATAAAACAATAATAAAAAAAAATTAAAAAAATCTAGTAAGTAAGTACCCTATTACAATTAAAAGTGAATATAAACCAACCATCTTTCTCAAACACTAACGAAAAGTTTCATAAAAATCTGTCTAGCTGTTACAAGGAGTTCAGTGACATATCACTTACCTACATGACGTGACATAGTTTAAACTTTGCGCGCCCAGAGGCGTGTGAGGTATAGTAAAAGTTTTCATGGAAAAGAAGTCCCGAAACATAAAATTTATGTACATATAATATACATTTCCGCCAATTTTTTAGCTTTTTGGTCCAGTTCAATACATGGTTGCCTGGAAGAAATGGCTTTTTAGCGATAAGGCCGCCATTTGTACTTCTTCTTGTATTGTCCTCTTTATGTCTTTTGTATGATGTAGAAGTGTATTTTCATTTCATTTCAATATGAACCACTGGTAGGTATGTATTAAGTTAACATGGTCCACGTAAATACGGTTTGCAAACCCATCTCGTTATACTCGTAGGTAGAGCCCCGGAGATGTATGACAAAAATTAATTGAACAGTGAACAGAGAGGAGAAAGGGTGAGGCGATAAATCATTTCCGGAGTTTAGAAGCCGCCAGCTGTGATGAACACCCCGTGTTTCCAATTACCGTCAATACGGTAACAAAACCGAAAATGTTGGGGAAAAAAAGTCGCTAGTGTCGTCGTTATTAAATTTGTAAAGTATATAATAATAATATAAATGTCAAAACTGGCCCAATATTGTTATTGGCGCTAGGTTAAGAGCGAGGCACCCCAACACAAGTATTTTACATTACTCTCTGAGGTTGTCGCACTACATTTATTATGTATTTTATTGTGAAAT
This sequence comes from Eudonia lacustrata, assembly GCA_947562085.1. Taxonomy (NCBI): domain Eukaryota; kingdom Metazoa; phylum Arthropoda; class Insecta; order Lepidoptera; family Crambidae; genus Eudonia; species Eudonia lacustrata. The sequence goes on along the minus strand of OX387318.1, from coordinate 10,797,668 downwards.
AAAAACTATTTTATTTTATTTATTTACTTTTATGTTAACTATTATTTCCATTCTCAATATTAAATAGGTTGAAGAAAAAGAAGTAAGCACTAAGAATATGTTTTCTTATAAACAAAAGAAAAATTGTGTACACAACAAACTCTTGTTTAGACTTATAATATTTGCGTTTTTGTTATTTTTGGTATTTACCGGTAAATGGTTGTTACATTTCGGACCAGACATTAAATCTAAGTTAATTATTGTTAAACTCTGATTCTGATGATTATTATGATTCAGTTTCTGACCTGAGCTTGCTTTTGTAGTTGTGATAAATATAAGAGATGTAAGTCGTTTTTATCACGATAAATAAATAAATAAGCATTAAGGAGCGTTGGTAAATCTTCAAAATAAATAAAAATAATGCGTACACGCTCATCCCGTATTAGTTCACTGCAGGACATAGGCCTCTCCAAATACATGCCACTGAGCCTGATCTTCGGCTCTTCTCATTTAAATGCTAGCAACTTTGCGTATATCGTCACTTCACCGCGCCGGGCGGCGCCGCCGGCCGAAGGGCGTCCTACACTCAGCTTGCCGAGCCGTGGTCTTAAAAAAAAACTAAAAAATATGAAACCTATGTTACAAACCATTTAAAACTTTATGTGCAATTTTTTTATCTCGTTTTTACTCTTTTATTTTTTTTATAGCCAGCAGACGTTTCATTTTCAGCTGAAGTAAAGCTTCCAAAAGAGCTCGATAGCGCAGCGATTTACAAAACCTTAAGGGTGCGCCGACAAAAAAATGCCTAAAATGCAGTTACGGTTAAGTAGATATAATTGAAAATACTATCGTATTAAATGAACAAAATATATATTTAGTATCATAGGGAACGTGTTTATATTTTGTCAGAACCATAAATTCATAACACGCTATAGTTTTTTCTACAATATCATTTAAAGTTGGGCAAAAATCATGAAAACGAGTGGCGGCGTTTAGTAGATTTCTTATAGTCTATCGAAATTATTGTACCTCTGATTTTGTCTAAACAATCATCAATGGATAAACTACAAATAGCTAGACTACATTTTCGATTCATCAAGTGGTTATTTAAATAATTATTTTTTATTATGCACCTTAAATTCCCCATATAAAATTAGTATGGCCGCGCGGCATCAAATAAATATGGACGACGACATTTCAAATAAAACATATGACACTTGTCACTTACGGACGGCGCACCCTTAAGAGATTGTAAGTATTTTTTAAATAACTACTACTAATGATTCGAGAGAGTTAGTTACAAGTTACGACCTAGATGATAACTTATTAGCTAAAGAAATTGCATAGCAGAACTTGCACTAAAACATTAAAAGGATGTTTAAAATATTAATGTTTTGGTAGGGGTAGTAGCAAACTGACTTCTAAAATGCAATTTGATTTAGCAATCAAAAAAAGACGAATAAAGGTGTTTGTGCCACGTGTTTCACTAAGTTCCTATTTCACCAATATTCCAGTTTGGTAATGAAGTTATTTATAACAATAACTTTGATAGAGTCACAAATCAAATTTGAAATACTTCACATGTGTTGCAATTAACAAATAACTACGTCGCAATTTAAACTTCAAAATTATTAACACATAGGTGCTTGAGATTTCGAGCACTTAGATAGAATAATCGAATACAATCGTCCTATCGAACCTCGATACGGGGGGCCTGACGTGACAGATGTTTAGAAGGGGGCCTCTCGATTAATTCGACATAAAATTCAATAATAACCTCCCATTTATTGCGTAATTTCCTTTCAATTACCCTTTATTTATCCCAATGTAACCGGATTATGGACTGGTGAGTTGTACCACTACGATAAATGTGAACGGTGCGGAATCGATTATTCATCGATGTTAGGTTCTGCGTTACTGCTCTATAAATGCGACGTGTTAAACGACTTTTGACCACGCGCTGATGTGTCACACATGCAATGATTTTCCCTCAATTTTATTTTACTAAGGCTGGCTTGCGCCAAAACTCACTAAATGCGTTTAGTGCTAAACACGTTTAAAATGTCATTCCATTACTGTCATTTCTTTAAAGAGACAGAATGAAACTTTAAACATGTTTAGCGCTAAACGTATTTGTGAGTTTTTTTGTTTTTTTTTATTGAGAGATAGGCTTGCTCTTGGCCTCATACTAATCCATATGGCTAAGAAGAGGCCGACGATCGAACAAGCTTGCCCAGAAATAGCCTATTCACTCGGGCTTTAAAAACTTTAGGGTTATATGCACTCGGGAACACAGACGCCGGTAGGGAATTCCACTCTTTGGCTGTACGCATTATAAATGTAGAAGCAAAACGCTTAGTGCGCAGAAGTGGAATATCAACCGGGTAAGGGTGGTAGCTAGCCGTACGTCTGGATTCTCGATGGTAAAATGGGGAAGGTGGAATGAGCTCATGCAGCTCAATAGCACACTCTCCGAAGTATAGCCTGTAAATGACCGACAAGCAGGCAACTGTGCGGCGGGGAGCGAGACTGTGAAGCTTAGTTTTAACAAGCTTATCGTCAACTATAATTTTCCTGGCTCTGCGTTCCACCGAATCAAGCGCGGCGAGCTGGTATTTTGCTGAACCGTCCCAAAGGTGGCAGCAATACTCCATGCACGATCGGACTTGCGCTTTATGTAAAGTTAGAAGCTGTCCCGGCGTGAAATATCGCTTAACCTTATTTAGGACACCCAGTTTTTTTGCCGCTGTTTGAGCCTTAATTTCGATGGTGTCACCAAAGTTCAAACTGGAAGTAAACTTCATGCCTAGGAGATTAAGGTTGTCGGTAATCGGTACAGTCATACCTCGGAAAGTAGGAGTCAGGTTAAAAGGACTCCTTTTGGCAGTGAACAGACATGCCTGCGTTTTGGTGGCGATAAAACTAACTAAATTACTGTCACCCCATTGGGAGACACGACTTAAAGTCAAGTTTGTCCACTCCACCATGGCCTCTCTCAAGGAACACAGTTCTTTCATGCTGACTCTAGCTCTGAACAAATATCTTTCTGAGACCGTGCTGTCATCTGCATACCCAATAATTCCGGGCATGAGCAGATCATTAATGTGCAGCAAAAAGAGGGTCGCAGAAAGGACGGATCCCTGAGGAACCCCGGCATCGATAGCCATGAGGTCAGAAGAGCAGCCATCAATGACCACTCTAATTGACCGCTCACTCAGGAAGTCTAATATCCAGGCACAAAAGTCAGCAGAGATGCCATACGCTGGAAGTTTATTAAACAAGCTAGCGTGCCAGACCCGGTTTTTTTTGGGGTTTTGGTGCAAGCCCGCCTTAGTGCAGACTTAGTAAAATAAGTACACTTAACAATAAATTATACCGTTACTACATTTTAATATCAATCGAAAAGCATAGTAAAATAAAACAAAACTGCCCCACTTGACTTTATTTTCCCGGCACTTACTTATTTTAACTTTAGAATTGCATTAAAAAATTTATTCACCCCGCAGTTTATACAAACAAAAAGTTGCCAGTGTTCTTTCGTTACAAGACGAGCATAGACAAGTAGTTTTGTTGTATTCTTCGCGGAGGGTCCTGAGAGCGATTGACATCATCGTCGCGTACACTATGGCACAGAGCCCCGCGGAGCGGCGCATGGGCACTCGACTCGAATCGACTACTCGATTGTTCCGTCATGAGCGTACGAAATTAAATTTTTCGAATTTCCATTGTTAAACACCATTTAAATTGTGATTGAAGATGCAATTAGTGTACGCGGTCACTTATTATGAAGTCTTTTGTGTTCGCACAAAGCGTTTTGTCGAAAAGCTATTGAGTGTTCCTAATTATTTTTAATATAATTTTTTTTTTAAATTGGTACATTAGGAATTTATTGCGGTAAAAAAATATATAATAGATATACTCATAGTATAACTCTTTGGTTATCTAACTCTTTTTTAAGAGTTCTACTTTTGATACATTAAGACTTTTTAAAAGTAATTGTGATAACGCTGTTATTTTACAAAAATAAAACCGGGACCAACAGCGTAACGTGCCTTCCGAAGCATGGAGAACCTAAGATATTTTATTTTGATCACCTTTACTGCGAAAGTAGCTTTACTTGCTTACGCTTCTCATACTAAAGTGACTTTATGAAATACCGAATATGCAAAAAGTTTCCATAAAAAAAAAGTTGCAACCCACTTTTGCGAAGTCAAATTTAGGAGGCGGCAGCGACATAAAAATTAGAAAACGCTGCGCCATACAGAAAACGCTTTGATAAACGAATACAAACAGTGACCATCCACCTGGTCAATCGAGCGACGGACGGGACCCGCCGGTAGTTTTTCAAATATGCAATTTACTGATTTAAAAAAAAAGAAGAAAAAACAAAAAACGCACGATGGGTAGTCGTAGTCGCCGGGCGGGGTCATGGAAAATGGCGTTAAAAAGAAACTAAAAAACATCGGAACAAACAGGCCTACGTATGGTAAACAGCGGCCTCCCCTCGCCCGCCCTCCCCTAATTTGTTACGTTACTTTTGCCGCGTCGGTAGCTTTCGAATTATTGACTTGGACTTGCAACGTTGGGTCCCATTGCCTTTACTGACGTTTTAAAAAGTTCGGAAATCTCAGTTGCCGATATAGATCTTGCGTTTGCAGCAAGCTTTCCATTTCGCGGCCGGACTACGCCCGCCCGCTGCTCACTCAGATTAAGTGGGTACAGTATATCACAGATTCAGCAATAGTTACCCTATATCCTTAAAAGCTACCTTATTATGATACGTTTCTTTAAATATGTTTTATTTTACACATTGTTAAAAAATACATTATTCATTCTGAGCTGTTTATATGTAACTGTTAGCAACGAAATAGCTTCTATTTAAAACGAATAGCTAATCTGGAATCGACCAATGACGGTTAACTGCAAATAATTAGCACCACACACAACGGTCAATCCATTAAATGATTAATACAAAGAAAAGTGAAAAGCTTACACAGAAAATTATATTTTACTTCTATGTCTTTAAAGTCATTGATGACACAAATTTGTGTATTGGACCATCACATCATAAAGCACTGTAATTAACAAACTAATAGGTAAGGACGGAACAAAATATTATTTTTAATACATTTTTTTCACAGAACGCCGCAGAAATAAGGCCACAACACACCATGATACATTATAGGCAGTCATTAAAAGCACATAGAAAGAAATGTAAGCTGCAATTAAAGCCGCTATTCGCAATTAAAATAATGGCTGTCACACCTATGAGACAATTAGGTGGAAGGTATAAATTCTATGTTTTGGTAGCGGCTTAATTAGGGCTAATCAAAAAAACTTAATTCTCGGTAATGGTACGTAATGGCCAAGTTGTTTGGTGCCCGACGATATGGCATAGTGAATTCTAATTATATGTTTGGGCCTTCGTTTCAGAAGGACTGTGTTGTTGTGTGTGTGCGTCGATGTGGTGGGCGTTCATTGGTTCGTAAGGACATGTTGACAAAATTAAGTAAAATTATTTAAGAAAAAAGACTGTTTAAATCAAAGTTTAAAGCAAACTACTAAATAGACTTTTGGTTTTTACATTTTGCTGAATACATGGAGAAATAATAGCTTTCTGAGTTTTTTGTTAGATTCAGTAACTAAACAGTTTAAGCTAAAACTTAGTTTATTATTATTTGAAATGCTTTTGACGTCAATAAGCGCATGTAAAGACTTTTATTATGTGAACGATTTGACGGTTGAACGGTTTTCAGGTTTAGAGAATATTTATTGTCTCAAGAAATTACAATTTCACTTAAAAGACAAACTTAAATATATTGCTATTACATGCTAAAACTTATGCTAAAAGTGAGCAGTAGTGAGCTGCTTGTTACAAATTATTTTAACTTATAGAGTACAATACTTAAAATATCGAAAATAATAACATATATATTTTTTTTTTTGTTGATTATAATTGTTCTAATAAATGTTTTTTGAGCTTCTTCTTAAAACTTAGACATTGTCGAAATACTTATGAGTTTTTATGATTTTAATATTTTTTCAATGCATTTGTTTAATAATCCTAACTACCTAAATAATATTACAAAATTATGATTTTTGTTTCTTTTTCTTTCCTATGTTTGCACCTGATCGGTGCGGCGCGGCGGCGCTCGGTTTTGATATGATATTGTACACAGATAGTGTCATACGCTACCTTAAATGCCATATTTATGGCATACTAGTAGCCGCTCGCGGTTTCATCCGCGTGGTTCTCGTTCCCGTGGGAATATCGGGATAAAAACTATCATATATTGTGTTAATCCAGGTTATAAACTATCTGAATGCCAAATTTCATCCAAATCCATTCAGTAGTTTTTACGTGAAAGAGTAACAAACATCCATCCATACTTACAAAGTTTCGCGTTTATAATATTATACACTGGCCTGCAAAACTAAGTACTACACTTTTAATAATTTTTTTTCTAAACTATAAAAGTTAGAGATTTTTAAATAAAAAACGTTTTGCAGCAATTTTTATCAGCTTTCTTTGAAACTAAAGTAAATTATACATTAGTAACATTTTTCCTTTTTGTTTCGAAAGTATATCTTGTGTACTTAAAAAGTTATTGCAATTTTAAAAGTGTGATACTTAATTTTGCAGGCCAGTGTAGTAGGATACCTGGGTATATTTACAGGAATAGGTCATAATAAAGAATCGAATAAAAGTCACCAACCGCCCCTTTAATACACCGATCGTCTCACATCCCTAAATAATTTACTAAACTACAGTTAACCACGCATCGCACGTCCCACCGCTAGTTTTTATACCTTGGCAATAAAGCTCAATGTCATGTAAATTGTGAACTTCACTTAACAGTTGGGTAATTATGGTTAATGATAACACCAGCTTCATTACCCCGTCCATTAGGAAGTGTGATGCTCCTCACTGATACCCTGAAGGTCGGGTTTCTAATAATCCACGGCATTTAACTCAAAAAATTGAAGGCCATTAAGTTTTTCTCTGTACCCAAATTATTATGGCGGCATTTGGAAATCATACTTTGTAAGTGTGTAGTGAAGGTACGTTTTTGTTTGTATGTTAATGAAAGATAGGGTTGGGAATGAGGAAACGTCACCTGGTAGGTATTTTATTAAAAATCAGTTATATGAATGGATGGATAGATGAAAACATTGTTTAGGAGTTATATGAAAATATTAACTGCGAAGTGGAATAGGAAATGTATGAAAAGTGTAAACATAAAAATACGACTAATTTATTTCACAATTATTACTGTTTAATGCTAATGCAATGGTTCGAAACGCATTCTTTAGCGAGAAGTAGTTTGTCTTCAGCCACCCTAGCTAGTGGCATAACGCATAAAGAATAGAAATGAAATATAATGAATATTGTACGGAATTGACATAAGTCAACGATACTTATAAATGACGTTTATGTCAATCCCGTACAACTATCATTCTATTTAATTTCTGTTCTAATAACCTTCTGCCATTTGTCTAGGGGGACTGTTATCGTTACGTCATCGTCTTCGTAGACTAATAGATATTGCTAGTGGAAAGTTTTTTTTAACTCTTTTAGAAGTTTAATTTACAAGTATAACCGGGTTTCTTACCATGTTTCTAATTATTGAGTATCCGATATTTTGGCACAGTTGCATACGCGGATAATATTGATATAATAAAAAACATAGTAAGAATTCCGTTAATAATTGATTAAATTCCGTAAATAGTCTATCATCATCATCATCAACCATATGACGCCCGTTGCTGGGCATAGGCCTCCCCCAAGGAAAAACACAACGTGAAAACAAACCTAGCATCAGTTAACCTCACCCTGCCGGCCCACAAGGTGCTTCTTCACGCTTCTTTTGAAGGACCCCATATCATAGGAAGGAAGGAAAACGTGTGCTGGTAGACTATTCCATCTTTTGGAGGTGCGACAAAGAAACGAGTCGCCAAATTTCTTTGTGCGCGATGGGATATTTGAGACAGTGAAGCGGTGACTCCGAAGAGCAGCACGTGTACTCCTATGAAGAAAGGGAGAAGGTGGGATGACGCATCAAACATCCAAAACACTCTTTGCTCGACCTGGGAATCGCACCCGGGCCATGCGGGTATCGGACCGAGCGTGTTGCCACTCGGCCATCGAGGCGTTCACTTTATGAATATTTACAAACATCCATTATACGAACACTCGCACACACATACTTACATAGGTTATCTGTTTCTCATTTGTTTCATTCTGTTTTTCTTTTTGTTCATAATTTGTTAAAACTTTATTGAAATAAATAGTTACTATTTGCAGGGAGGGCCTGCGACCTGTAGCCCAGGTTTCCTTTTTTTATGAAACCTTTATCAGGCACCAGTCTCTCACAAATATAGGATACTTTGTTAATTATTAGTTAATAAGCCTTAGTCAAATGAACCTATTTTGTGATAGGAATAATAAACATATTTTTTTAAAAATGAAAAACTTTTAACTTTAAATGCATTTAAGATAAAGGAAAATAATAATAACTGTTGGTATTATAAGTTATCGTTACAGGTCTTATCGCGGCATAAGTGGTGCAGTCGATATAACATTTTACCATTAACGGCCCAATTATTTGACCATTAGCTAACGAAAGGAGAAATTAGCCTATTTTGTTTAATAAAAATTGGACGGGAATAGGGAGTAAATAACATTACTGCGGTATTCTGGTCATTAAGTGAATGTTTACTGATAAGTACTAGAAATCATCGAAATTTAGAATATAGGTATTATTTTATAGTTTGCTGATCGCCTCAAACGGCGTTTTAAGCTTCACCGGGCTTTCTTGGGGCGGCGAGAAACTTAAAGGGTTCCTCAAGCCGTGTGAAACGAATCACCTTCGGAGGTTTTCTAGAGGGAACGGCATCACGCACTAGTGCGTGTCCCCGTGCCTTACGAGATTCTCCGAAGGGTTCGGATCGGATCGGGGGGTATGTACGTGCTGAACATAACCATTCTAAATCAATCATAATATCATAAAAGGGTATATTTTTGATAGTCATCGACAAATCCATTATATGTTTATGTAGCACATTTTATGTCCCCACTGCTGGGGCACGAGCCTTCCGTATGGATAGGAGAACAGGCCGGAAACCACCACGCGGGCCCAGTGTGGATTGGTGGTTGTTAACGACTGCCAATGCAGCCGGGACCAACGGCTTTACGTGCCTTCCGAAGCACGGAGGAACTCGAGATGATAAATCTTTGGTAGCCCATCCGATGACTGGCCTTTGTTAAAGTTGCTAAGTATCACCAATCGATGTGATTTAATAAGAATATCGTACAGAGGTACGATATATCATATTATTTATATAAACATAGAACCTGTTATAACTATGGGTGTTTCTTTGTTTACCCCGTATGCGATCCTATACTATTTAAAAGGTTACGATGGTGTTTTTATGTTGTTGTGCGTAAGCCCGCAAAGGTTATTGATTTGGTTAAACCTTCACAGAACATAAGTATCTATGGTTCTTGGGAAAACTTCATGGAAAACTTATTAGTAATGACAGATAAGTACCTAGCTTATTTTTCAATAATGTAATGGTGTGTCATAAGTATACGTTTTGCACGAAACTTAACACTAGCTTCCATTTAAACTTAAAACAAAAGCGTTTATATTTTATGTATCTTAACACACCGTGTTAAAATCTGATGACATATACATATCATCTCGATCCGATGCGAACCGATGTGTATTTTCTTAAAATTAATGTAAAGAAATCATCAGAAGTTTTTTATCTGACTGTACAAAGCAGCTATTTTTATTGGTGTCCGAATCGTCAGTAAAAAAATGATAATTAAAAAGTGTCAATTCGGACACTGTATCCAAATATAATGTGTCCGAAACGTCAGCGAGTCGATTCTAGTAGGGAATGGGGATATGAACTAGTGCGTAATGCCTTTCCCCCTAGAAAACATCTGACGGTGTTTCGTTTCACACGGCTTGAGGAACCCTTCAGGTTTCTCGCCGCCCCCAAAAAACTCGGGTGACGCTGAAAATGCACAGTAACAATCAGCAAACTCTCCAATAAATACATAGGTATTATACAGGATCCTGAAACAGTCATGTTACCAAGTAGAAAGAACACCGTGATATTGTGCACAATTATATTAACGTTGATAATAATTATTAATCATAAACTAAAATCTTTTATTTATTTTATAAAATTACAAGTGAACCTGGCGGACTTTGTACCGCTTTGACAGTTTCCATCAAGTGATTAAATTCTCTTTGGTTTCCAAGACAAAAAAACAAACAAATATTTTTTTATGAAATTGTTGTTTTTAGTATATTTATAGTGTGATTCCCGTGGGAATATCGGGATAAAAGCTATCCTATATGTTAATCCAGGTTATAAACTATCTGTATGCCGAATTTCATCCAAATCCATATGTTCGTTGCAGCGTGAAGAAGCAACAAATATACGAACATACATTGGTACACACAAACTTTCGCATTTATAATATTAGTGTGATTTTGTTCAGCCCTGACATGTTTTGACTTCTGATTTTTGTAAATCATGAGGTTGACGAGCAAGAACAATGTATCAGTCGGACCTAGGAATGCCACTTTGCCATTTTACTTACTAACAAAGAACTTCAAATTCTCGACCAAAATGGTAATCATCAGGTATGTTCATAATTTCCGGGGTTCACGGTACTCTATCTGCTATATTCAGGATTATACATGTATTTCTAAACACCATGTATACCACAATATAACCTTTATTATCATCACGTTAAATGCCGAATGTTTGTAACGAAGTTATTTCATTAACTAGTAGCTGCTGTCGCTTACGTCTGGGTAAAGGCTAGGGCCATTAAAGAGGGGAAATTAGTGCATTATTGACTGATTTCCCTTTCCAACTAGCTGATAGGCAGGAGTTCGCGCCGCTGTGCGACTTAAAATACTAGATGCCGTTTACTTTATTAGTTGAATTGGAATAGGAAACGAATATTCCATTTTGTCATTGAAGAACGTTAGTGTAAGTAACTGCAAAATATTATTAGGTTTTGTATGAAGATCTTTAATAAAATTTTATTTTTCATACTAACATAATAATAATAATATAATAATTTATAATTTTTATAATTTTCTTAGCATCTATTTATGTTAACATTATAAAAATTGTAGAGTAGTGTGTTTGTTTCACTAGCTAAATATAGCAGACATTAAAAAGAAAAAAATGCAAGTCCCTTCAAAGCTACAATGAAACAAAAAGACAATTCCGCGAACATAAAAAGTATTCAATTTAAAAAATATATTGGGCGTTAGACGCAAAATTAATAATCATTGTTATTACTGAAGCCCAAGTAACATAGTCCTAATTAAAGGTGTATAATAACATTAACAACCGGTATTGACTTTTAGAACTTTTAAACTTTTTAATAAGTGAGAAAAAAACGTCAATTTCATAGGTAAGGACCTAATATATTAAAATCTAATGTACAATCGCGCAGTTTTATTATTATTACAGTATACCATACAAACTTTAAAGATTATTATTTTCTAACCAAAAGATTCACTTACGGAATATATATATTATATATATATATATATATATATATATATATATATATATACATATGTATATTCCTTAAGCATAGACAGTTTCATTGGAATAGATTTATTGGTTGGAAAATAATTGAGCTTTTATTTATTTGAGAAGGAATGCCGAACTGTATATAGCCTCTAATAAAACTACGCGATTGTACGTTATGGTGGCGACTGACCGGAGAGTATCATAGTAACGTACCATTCATGGCGAGCTTGATACTCATTGCTGAATGACCGATAAAAGGCCGAGTGGCGAATGCGGCTCGAATCAATGGACTGCCTATGAGAATGCTCGCATCGAACATACTTTACGTTACGGCAAAATGCGATTTTAAAATATTTTATTGCGGTGACTGCTGTCAACATTTTTCTGGTGATAATACTTCCTGACTAGGTTTGCACTTTGGAAGTGGGGTTATATAATAAGTTACTATTAACAATAACCAGATAATATACCAGGTCAAAATATAAAAGAGGTATGTATTCAATGAACTATTTAAATCACAAAATTTAAAAAGTTTATTTTTTTTAAATACATTAGTTATGAAAAAAAATTTGGATATTAATTAGGTACATAGAATTATGCAACAAAGTAAAATTTTAATAAAGGGTTCACGAGGCAAATGTGCAAGTGTAACTTTCTTGTTTTTAGCGGAAAAGCGCTTCCGCTGGCGCTTTAATTGTCATCGAGACAGTTTAATTAACACATGGAGCTAAGTGATGAGGAAATGATAAACAAAATGTGATGCTTGTTACGCAGTTCGAAATAAGACGTTTGACACTAAGTACAGTCGGCAACGGAAGTCGCTGAACCCTTTACTTTTACTTTGGATTGAGAAATTATAGGTAGTCGTTAATGTTAATTGACCTCTTTAAGAGGCAGTAAGACTTATTGTAATTGTTTATCATCCTGAAACAGTTAAGTAAAGTGAATTAAATTTTATCGAGCTTTATGTATTTTATTATTTGATAAACCTGAAAAAACCAACAAGCTGTATGCCCGGCGTAGAGCAATTAGCTACACATTTAAATATGCTAACAATCTATAGAAATTCTACAAATATGCCATATTTCATTTTGGTGCTTAAAAAACAAAACATTTATAGGTACCGCAAATGTCATCTACTCTGTTCAAAAAAATCAGCCATATTCATTTGATTTCCTTTGCCTCTACATGCAATTAAAAAATTAATGCGCGATCGCGATTAAATTCACGAATCCCACGTATGCAATGCACTATGCGCCCGCACTCGAGTATTTGAATAGCACTATTCGAGAAAGTCAATCGATCCTATCGAAATCGGAGCGAACCGGTCGGCTTACCCCGCGACAGCGATCGTAGGGCCTCCAATTAGTTTTTATGGTACGCTTCATTACAGCCAGTGTTAATTATTATTGTGCTGACGAACACCCTGTTCTCACTCGACGACCTAATTAGAACGGTGCCGCGTTTTTTCCTTTTTTGTTTTCTTGTCAGCAAATTATGAGCATTGGGGTGTGTACGGCGCTTTGTGTGTACGTGTATGGCCACTTGTGCGAGAGCTTGCGTCGCCACGTCGCGTCGCTGCAGAGAATGCAATTTCAAAAAATTGGTTTTGGAAGTTAAAAAGTGTGAATTAATTTTTAGACCTGTCAATTGTTTTGTTTTGAATTTGGAACTAATGAGTTTACGTTGAAATAGCTTATTGATTCTATGGTTCCATGATGGTTACAAAAATGTTAAACCTCGAAAGAGTTTCAAATAGCATATTTTATAAATTGCGTCTATTACAAACGATGCATACATAAAAACGAGAAATTCACGCATAGCCTTTTTGTAGAGAAGAAGTAGGTAATGAAACCGGTTCTAGTTCATTTAAAGATATCACGGTACTATTTTTACTAGTGGTCGCCCAGTGGTCCAAGTTCGAACGTAATTTTATTAAGGCTGCACGTATTGTGTCCTGAGCAATGAAACATTAAAAAAGATAGAATGTGAGTTTGGATTGGCATTGACAGATTTCGGCCGCTCCTGTTCCATTTTTGAAATTTTTGAAAAGAGTTTATATGCGTTTGTGTCAAATACATGGTAGTGTGTGTAATGTTTGTTTTATTGATATAATGTATTTTTTACGCATAATTTAAGAAAAAAATAACATTCTGTTCTCCTGCTCTTTATGAACTATTAGTGTGCGAAATTTCATACTCCTCCGTCCGCGCATTTTTCGTAAAAAAGGGGACGTACAAAGTTTTTGTTTCACGTATTAATATAAAGATTTTCGAAGCGCCCATTGTGAACTAGTGAGAGCTTCATCACCAGTGGCTATGAAATTCGCTTGTAACGAGTTAATTACATTACATTGTTGAACGTAAAAAAGCATGTTTCACCTATAAGAGTAATCTGCGTTATTTTCTCAAGAAGCTGGAAATAAAGTTGTAACCGCAGCCTACAATAACTTTAAAAAGCGAAACCATAAATCCACCCACTAATTGGTACGATTAGAAAATTTTAATTATTTTATATTTTTCTTTTGTGTAATTTTATCGGCTTCTTTATGGCCGCCCGATTAGTTTTCTATTGAACAGTTAGTTAAAAATTGATTGTTAACATGTTATTTTGTCGGTTTCACCTATTATGAATTTTAGAGCGTAATGTCGCGTGTTGTTAGCGTACACCTGATAATTATTAATTGTAAAAGTAGGTGAGTTTTAAAGGTGGCTTTAAAACTATTTTCTTTGTTAAACTCAGTATCGACGGTAGTAATTACCACACGCATTATGCGTATGGGTCGCATTACATTATTAATGGCACATTGTTATGTTATAAGGTTCTTGTGATTTTCGATACAACAAATCACATTTACAAGAAACAAACAAATACAGTAATGATAATGCTGTTCTCCCAGTTATATCAATCATTATATACTTAGTACAAAATTAATGGTCGTAATATAAAATGTAGTGACACTTTACCATTGTTTTCTGATACATTGCCAAGCGAATGTGTACCTTAATCAGTAGCAGTTAAGTTTAGGGTAATCGTTTCAATAAAGTGGGCACGTAACATGAGATCATGGTTAGTGCACACTTGATTTATTCCTTTTAACCGACTTGACCCACATTCGTGGATTGCCTTTAATTGTTAATAAGCATAATTAAAATGCGTGTTAAACATGTACTGTACGGACAAGACTATTTTATTAATGATGGCGACGACCCAATTTGAGAGATTTAGTATGTCGTTCATCTCGATAATTTTTAAGGGCGCGCTTAAAGAGATTGCGATAATAATTGGCTATCAGTGCTCTATAGTTTGATATAGTTGGTTTAATCACAAACTAACACCGAACTTGAAGCAATACCACAGAACAGGAAGTTACTTCTAAAAAAATTTCGAAGAATTCGCAAACGTAACGTAACACGACGATGCGTGACGCGGCGCGCAATAGCTGTTCTTGGTTGTTACATTTTTTTACCAAGTGGTGGTGGTAGAACACCTCGGTGGCCGATTGGCAAAGCACTCGGCCCAAAACCTGAAGATCCCCGCTTTAATAGCCAGCAGTACTATTCTCTAAGCAAAACAGCGTCGACCTCGACACTGAACTCGCTCATAACTTGCAAACTTGCAAACGAATGTAGACTTTATTACTATTGAGAGTAAGTTGAAATTCGTTTGCAAGTTATGAGCGAGTTCAACGTCGAGTTCGACGCTGTTTTGCTTAGAGAATAGCGCTGCAGGTCGGGCAAAGTGTGTTTCGGATTTTTCGATGTTTGTTCATCTACCCGCATTTGGCAAGCGTGGTGATTAAGCTATTACCCATCAATTGCAGTGATGACTTGATTTCGATAATGAATTTGCCCAGCAGTGGGAAAAACATAGGCTATTTACTAAGTGTATGTATAAAATGTCCAGTGTCACTGCAGCCCTGTCACGCATGGTATCACATCACCGATCTTGTATTAAAAACTATTTAATGGTTATATTTAGCTTGGCTGTTGACCACAAATCATATTATGGTGTCAAGTGGAAAGTGGAGTCGAGGTTAGAGGATAGCTATGCAGTCTTAAACAAGAAAAAAAAGAGCAAGACCTCTGCATAGGTTGAATAGTTACTGGAAACTGCAGAGCATTTAAAACCAATAAGTTCGTTTCACAAACCAATCACTAAGCCGATCTTCTCAATTCTATATGAACTTCAATTTCTGAATTCCTCAATAGTATAATATAATTTTACATTACAAAGCCGGGCCGGTCCATACCTTACACACAAATATTTTAGTACCTATCTAATAAATTATAATCTGCTCTAGACAACGAAATCAATAAGTAATTTATTTAATAGTCGACCTTCGGCCAGCTATTAATTATTTAACAATCCACGATTATTCAAATTGCAAATGATGTTTTTCCAATAGTTCTGTATACCTAATGACTACTTGGTAATAATGGCAGCGAGTTAATTAAGAATATAATATAATTGTAAGCATGTGGGTAGTGTAATTAATTAAGACTATACGGCACTTGAACTATCAAACTAAGAAATACACTAGTGTTTCGCAATTAATTATATATATGTAAATATTATTATATATAATTATATTTTATACTGAAGTATATGGCTGTTGTATCGAAAACGTAAGTATTGTATATTTGATACTCGTTTACTTATTCGAAGACTGGTATACTAGTAGGTATAGAAATATCTAAACGTACCTTAAGGTAAGCAGCGTGCTACGTTTGCGAACGTATCTATTACCTGGAGCAGTTGGCATAAGCGTGGAGTTACAAAATAAACAGAAAGTAAGCTTAAGAGGAAATACTGAGGTCGACTGAATTGAAAAATATAAATGAAAAGTAGACAAAATCAACGTTTCGTAGTCCCTTGATTTCTCCTCCAAAACTGGACCGATTTAATAACTTTTTTCATTAAAAATTTAAGAAAGACTGGCTGTGTCCCTATGTTTTACTTTTTTTATATACTCGTAATCTCTTCAAATTTGGGAAACACAGCGGAAAATCTGGCCAATATTTAAGGTTTTTAAAGATTCATATCTTTTTAAATATAATAAATTTATGAAAAAAAGGAAAACATACGGACACAGCCAAAGCCTTTCTTTAATTTTTAATGAAAAAATCGGTCGCAGTTTTGGTGGAGGAATCGGGGGACTACGAAACGTTGATTTTGTCTACTTTTCATACATATTTTTCAATTCAGTCGACCTTAATGTTCTCGAGCATCGCACACATAGACCGCTTGCGCGGAATCTCGCAACAGTTGCGCCCGGACTGTTCCGAGCCGTTCCGAGATCCGTGTCCGTGAGAGGTTGTCTATGTGTGCGTTGTCCGAGCACGTTTGTATGATGCTTATTGCTCCTTCTGCAGTCTCCTTATTTAGAGGTGGAGCGCAATATGAGCGCGAGCATAATGGACACCCACCTCTACAGAATCACTTTTTTATCTCCATCCAAACCTGAGATGACTCCCGTGAAACAAACGAACAACTCTTACTATTAATAGTGCAGCGTTAAGTTATTTTTTTATTTTTATTATTCATTTATCTTTGTTGGTTTTTCTGTTTTTTGTTTTTTGTTGTGACGCCACCGATTAAGCCCCTCCAGAATACCGTTGCAGCGGCCTCATGTCGTTGTAGCATGTGCTAAGGCTTGGGCCTAGCTGGCCACACTTTGTCTCCTGTTTTTGTTTTTTATTGTGAAAGTACAGCCGGCGGCAGATCAACCTACCCAAATCTGTCAAATTTCTCCAATGAATATTGATCCTTATAACCAAACTATAAAGTTCAAAATTGATTGTGGAAATTTTACAGTTTTGGGTAGGTTGATCTGCCGCCGTGTGTACCTTGTTTTTCAATGTATATTATTTTGTTTTTTGTAAATGTAATTAGTTTTTGTTGTACAACAGTGTGCCAATAAAATGTGCCTATTTCTTTTTTTCTTTCTTTTCTTATTGGACCAACTCCCTAACTCCAAAATAAAAGTCAGCTGTTCTATACAAAACATCAATATGCCTTCGATCAAAATGTATGGAACAACTGAAGTTTATTTTCGAGTTAGGGAGTTGGTCCAGTAGTAAGAGTTGTTCGTTTGTATCACGGGAGTCATCTCAGAAGTTTTGGACGGTGATAAAAAAGTCAACCTGTATATGTATGCCCATAAACGCCTCACTGTTGAGCTCAGGGGGGTAACCACGAGCTCTTATAGCAGTATTAATGCAGTTGTGGAAAAGAGACGCGAGTATACAAGGTGGCCGGAAGATTGACGTCCAAAAGAAAAAAATAGGTCTCTCGTGTCGTGGGGTATCCGAATCACCCCCATGTATGTTCCGCGATTTTTCACGGTTTTCGAGTTATGAATTTTTTTCTAAATTTTTGAGAATTTTCGAGCGATCAACTTAAAAAATTTCTAGAAAAAAAAGTAGAAGACTTTTTTGTATTTTTTTTTTGCAACGAAATCTTCATAAGTTGTACTTTTATGCATAAAACAATTAGCTTCGTAACTTTGATGAAAATTTGGAAATGCAGGTCTCAAGAATAAAAAATACGATTATTGAATTATGACTAGAACATTAAGATTAAAATTAAAAATCTAAACAGATGACTGCATGGTTTTTTAGTGATCCTAAAACATGCGACATACTCTCAGCTTTCATAATCTTTAAAAAAAAGTAGTACTTAATGAGCTAGTTTTCCTAGAATCGGCCTTCAAAGACAGCCACGTGGTATTTTTTTTAAATAATCCATGTGATTAAAACAAAATGTCTTGCTATTTTATGGTTCCTAATGTTAAATTGGTTTGTTGACTAACCAAAAATTGCCGCAAAAAAGCTAAGATTAGATAACATTTTGAGTTTTTAATTTTAAGGTTGTCAATTTGCTGATAACTAAAAATTCTTAAGAGATTAGTTAACAAACGTTTTAAGTAAGAGGTGGTTTTGTCAATAAATCAGAGATGGTAATCAGAAAGAAAATTTATTTTTTAAATTCACAAAAGGTTTTCAAAGTGGCCACCTCCAGCAGCAATGCACATTCTACATCTTCGTAAAAAATTGCCTTTTAATCGTCTAAAAGCGGTTTTATTTTCTAAAATTTGCGTTATGTCAAATATTAATGTGAAATAATGGTGGATTATTAACCGTCAAGTGTTCGTGAGTGTGCATGAGTGTTGACAAATAAAACATAACAGTGCAACGACACTTTTCAAATTCTCTCATGAAAGTCCGCGCGAGGACTTAGTAAAGCCCCACATCTTTACTGAGATACTCGAGGGGTTGGGGGGTATCATTTCTCACTTTTTTTTTTATTTTTTAGGAAAATTTACAGACAAATGATAACATAAATAAAATTGTAAACAATCGGATGCTAATAACAAATTTCCACGTTTAGCATATTTAGTTTGTCATTTCTATTATCATTCATCATCATCATACAAGAAGGAAATATTGTTTAAATATGTATTATTTGTAAGAAAAATCACGAAGCTATCATCATCATCTCAGCTAAAAGACGATGGACAAAGGCCTCCCCAAGGATCTCCACAACGACCGGTTTTGTGCTGCTCGCATCCAGCGGCTTCCCGCGACCTTCACCAGATCGTCGGTCCATCTTGTTGGAGGCCTGCCCACACTGCGCTTTCCGGTACGCGGTCTATACCGCCCCAGTGGCCATCAGTCCTGCGAGCAATGTGCCCTGCCCACTGCCACTTGAGCTTAGCACTCTTCGGGCTATGTCAGTTACCTTTGTTCTTCTGCGGATCTCCTTATTTCTGATTCGATCACGAAAAGAAACCCCGAGCATAGCCCTCTCTATTGCTGTTTGAGTGACCTTGAGCCTTCTGATAAGGCTCATAGTGACCGACCACGTCTCAGTCCCGTATGTCATCACTGGCAACACACACTGGTCAAAGACTTTCGTCTTGAGACTGCGGTATATCGGACGAAAAGATATTTCGTAGCTTACCAAGCCATCAACATAGAAGCCATAAAGGAAAAAAAGTGACTGCTGTACCTATAGAAACAGCTTGCGGGTCGGCAAGGTGAGGACGGCTAGGGATGTGCACAATCCTGCTCCACAGCTGGCTGTCCTCGCATTTGGACTCAGTTTCTGCCTAACATAAGGTAGAATGGAGTCATTTGCAATCCTATGTATAAAAACGAAAAGTAACTAACGGAAGCAACACAGCTTAAGGCGACGCACCGTTATACAATAAATCTAATACGAAGCGTTGGCGCCCCGTACCATAAGAAAAACTGTTTTTTTTTCCTTCAAATTAAAACTACAAATTATTTAAAAAAAATGAACTACTATATTGAAGTGTGTGTTAAGACTTATCTACTAAGAAAATTTTGATGCTTAAATCGGTCTGGTTAGCCTGTAAAATGCAAATCTATGTTTTAAAAGAGGTTACTTTGATATTTTTTCTCTGTTATAAAAGTTAACAAATCGTGTTTCTGCAACTAGCTAAATGAAGTCAATTAAATAAAAAATCGTGTCATCAAATATCACTTTCATATGTTTTGTAATTGTTGGGAAAAATCAAGATCCCGCCACGTGAATTTCCAATGCGTCGCCTTAACATGAGGTAGATTGGAGTCATTTGCAATCCTATGTATAAAAACGAAAAATAACTAACGGAAGCAACATTGCAACGTGCCTTTTTAGCACGGATAATCTAGAAATATTTAAATTAGCTCACCCATCCGATAACCCGGCATTGCCACACTTAGCTTAACTTACAAGATTACTGGCCGCGGCTCCATCAAGCTCCTCCGATAATATGTAATTAGAATTTAATTACGAAAAATAAACTACGCGTGACTCTGCAATTCATCTCATAAATGGCAGCCAGTAGTTCAGAAATGATTTGCTCAATATACAATTTGTCGAATTAGTAGTGCGTTGCACAGAAGTGATAGAATGTGATAAGTTGTTAATTGCGACATTTTTTTGTAGAATAAAACTAATTTGACGGATACCAGAGCGTTAAAGTCGGTTCGATTCCTAACACGGCCTTTGATTGACTAATAGAAACAAGTATTTAACGGGCATATTTGAGATCTTAATGTCGCAAAATATTATAAATTCTTTTTAGGTAAACATTTTAAAGCAGATATGCTTTACCTAGTAACACTTAGGTACATACTTATTAAAGTGACTCTTTAAGGGTTATGGTGAACAAGAAATCTACCAAAGTTTAGTGAATTAGGATTTGTCGGATTAAAAGATAACATTATTATATCTTACTAGCTATGCTCGCGACTTCATCCGCGTGGAATAGTGACTTTCGGCAGCATTTTTTATTTTTTAGGCTCTTGTTCCCGTTTTTGCAACATTTTTCACTGATGCTTCGCTCCTATTGGTTGCAGCGTGATGTTATATAGTCTAAAGCCTTCCTCGATAAATGGACTATTCAACACAAAAATAATTTTTCAATTCGAACTAGTAGTTCCTGAGATTAACGCGTTCAAACATACAAACTCTTCAGCTTTATAATATTAATATAGATTTAATAAACAAAAGATCTTCCTAACGCCTGAATCATACAATCGGCACGGGCCAATTTGAAAAAAAATGTCTGGTTATTTAACATTTTAATGTACATATGTAATCAACAAGAACTTATCTACTTTAAACGATCAGTGTCGGTTAGTTAGTTTTAAACTCTATCCTACTTAGTGACTTAACTCCTTAGAAATTTGTATAGGATAATAATGGAACTCATTAGAGTAATTATTAACGGGATTTTACTATGTTTGTTATAAATGAGTATCTGATCTTTCGGCACAGTTGCATGCGCTATGATCACGGAATTACTTTCCGAAATATCGGATACTCACTTATAATAAACATGGTAAGAATCCCGTTAATAATTTACTCTAATGCAAGTTACCATGATAGTTTAAATAGTTAATAACCCCCGATCCGATCCGAACCCTTCGGAGACTCTGGTAGGGCACGGGGACGCGCACTTTTAAGTGTGCGATGCCGTTCCCTCTAGAAATCCTCCGAAGGTGATTCGTTTCAACACGGCTTGAGGTACCCTTTACGTACCTCGCCGCCCCCAAAAACCCCGGTGACGCTGAAAATGCCATTCGAGGAAATCAGCAATCTCTCTCCAAAAAAAAAAAATAATGGGACTCATTTCTAAAAACAGTTTAACCTATTTTTTTTAAATTTACGTGTAAGCACAGTGCCTTGATCTCACCTGATTCACCTGAGATCCTCAACTATTGAGGCACTGGCTATCTTATCTCAGCTGCCTGAACACAACAATGCTACAAACATTGATGTTATACCCAACATTAATACCCAAAAGCAATTTTATATTGAAAACTTGATACCTTTAAGCAATTTGTACTGGTGAACGCAAAATAACAAAAAAAACAAAAAAAACAACAACCTATTATTTTTATTATTATTTATTATGTTATTACTAAATTATAAATTATACAGTAATTAATTAATTATTAACCTTGTAAAGGTAATGTTATTTCATTCATAACTTTTCTTCTTCGTGATGTAGGTACTCGAAAGTTGGTAGGCAGAAATTGTCTTCCTGACATTTCATTTTCAAGTGAATCAATTTCAGCGAAAGCGTTATTCATAAGAATGCTGTCGCAACTTGCAAAGTAAATTGAAGTAAAATTGCAAATACCGGGTCAGTTATATATGTCAATATGTCAAGGAAGAAAATGTTATTCTATAAATTTTGTCTGTTATGATGGCACGAGACTAAGAAGCAATTAATATCTGTTATAATAACAGCAACAGTTAGTGCTACTAACGTATAATATGCGCAAGCGCTGATTAGCGCCGCCAAACAATTTAACAATATATTGTCTGCGAATTTCATGTTAGCACCATAAGTCATACATAAAATAAAAAATATAAAAAGCCATATTCTTTTCCAACGTCTTACGCAAACACTACCGATTGAAGTGAAATATTTAATACGGTAAGTTAACGTTTATTCTACATATTATTTTTGTCTGACATTTTAAACTTTTTATACAATCCTTTTAACATAATTAATGGAATCAGGCGTTATTTTGCGGAAATCCATAGTACAAAAAAATGTAATTTAAATAATATGTAGTGTTAATTCCGCTAACTCACTCGTTTATACAGCTTGGATGCAGTACGCATGCACCGCCCTCCCGCCCGCAAAAAGTATGCACATGCAGGAGAAACAATGCGTGCAAGCGAAAATGCACACCAACACCGATACCCGACACGTGTTTCGCCCCTCCACGGGGCATCCTCAGGAGCTGTTGACTGGTCGAGAGCTGCGCACCGACTACAGTCGGTTAACACTACATATTATTTAAATTACATTTTTTTTAATCCTTTTAACATCTAACAATAAGACGAGATGATGAATTAATAGTCATGTGTAGAATTACGAACCCATGACAATAGTTAAGAGTTTGGTCTTGGTAAAGGAAAATTTTAAAAAAACAGTTGTACACCACTTTTCGAATTTTTGAATGTCGAATACGTCAAACAAACGCAAATAGATCCGTAGGTATAGTGCGTTTAAAGCGGTTTGTATAAAGAAGAAAACAAATGTTGAACTCTTCTACACCGCCGCGATCTCCGAAGTCACAACCGCGGCCTTACCCCACCGGAATGTTTCTTATGGCAGCATAATTGATGCTTTTACAAACGTCTTATTATCGCGCATTACGCTCATGCGCGTTGCAATCATTACGATAATTATAATTAGCCACATATACCGTAATTAGGTGCAGTTGGCCAACCGTGGCCTCGTCCTGAGAACCGATCAAGTCTTTGAACGAACGCTCGCGGTTATATGTTATATGTTATAAAAATTTTTCGTCCATTTTATAGGCACGACTTATTGGTGTTAATAACTTTTTAAATTGTCATGGTCACTAATGTTAGAGTAGAGTAATCATTAACGGCATTATGGCATACGCACTGTCCCGTTGTATGTACGGTTCAGTACTGACTGAACCGTACATATATCTATAACTGTATAGAGAAGTCGAAAACTACAAGAGATGGGGAAAATTTGATCGAAGAAGCCTTGACGTCAATTGAAAGTTAAGTAAAACTCAAATTTGCAAAACTCGAAAATTCTTTTCACAAAAGAAAACAAAGTTTTGCAAATTACGTTGAACCATAGAATAATATTTTACTGTGGACTCGGGGTTTAAATAACAAATTACATTGCTGACCCTGTATGTATTGTTCGGAAACAAAAAATGTTACTAAAATTTGGTTTATTGGGTATTTGGTATATTTTCTATAGAGCTGGTTGAACTTTTAGGCAAACTTATAAATTGATTAAATGATTTAAAGTTTTCAATATCTTTGTGTCAACGATACACTAACACTATTATAATATTGTAAGATCTGTACCATACCTATATGATGAATTAAAAAATTATGACAATGCTTGATTATGGCTAATTATGATGACACACTAGGTACTCCATTATTTAAACTAATCAAATTTATTTAGCGACACGTCATAATGATGTAATAAATTTACAGACTAAGTTTCGCGTCACCCGAATTTCTGCTTATTGCTAACTAGCGGCCCGCCCCGGCTTCGCACGGGTGTACTTTTTGTTTAATATAGCCTATGTTACTCAGCGCATTCTAATAGTGAAAGAATTTATAACATACATACATACATACATACATATATACATACATACATACATACATACATACATACATACATACATACATGCATACATACATACATACATACATACATACATACATACATACATACATACATACATACATACATACATACATACATATGTATGTACATACAAAGCTTTCCTCTTTATAATGTTAGTATAGATAATTAAAGCGGGTGTCACAGCGAGACCACAAAACAAGAAGGACCCAGAAGGCAGGCATTACATAAAGCGCGCGAGCAACGCATAAGACCCCTTGCACGGGCACGGATCTCGGAACGGTCCAAGCGCAGCTGCACAAGTGCGAGTTTCATTCGCTATTCGATCACGTTAACGAAAACGAGAATTTGTATGGCGAAATGTTAACTCCTCTCGTTAGTCTCCAGGAGGCGCTGCTAAAATGCCATGCTAATTTTCGTTTTCGTAAACGTAATCGTAATCAACGCCTCGGTGGCCGAGTGGCAGAGCGCTCGGCCCGATACCCGAAGGTCCCGGGTTCAATTCCCAGGTCGGGCAAAATGTATTTCGGATTTTTCGATGCATAGCCCGGGTTTGTGATCACCAACCCGCACTTGGCAAGCGTGGTGATTAAGCCATTACCCATCAATTGTAGCGATAACATGATTTCAATGATGGAGGCCTTTGCCCGGCAGTGGGACAATTATAGGCTGTTTACTAAACTAAACGTAATCGAATGAATACGGATAGTAAACAAAACTCACACTAGGCACCCAGATTACCTAATGCCTACTGCAGCTGTTGCGAGATTCCGAGTCTATTTGTGCGTCGTTCGAGCACGTTTGTATGACCCCGCCCGATCCTCTAAATGTCACTACACATTTACAGAATACATTGAACATACACACATACTTGCACACTAGTCTAGGCCCAAGACACCGTACTCGTAGAACAAGGGTACGACGAACCGGTTCACACGCGCTCTATGCCAGGTACAAACATGTACCAGGGCGCTTCTTCACCACCACAGCCCAGTCAACATAAGCCGAGGTCCGAGCCTTTAGAGGCGCCCTCAGGTTGTTCCGCTCCCCAATCCGATCAGAACCCTTCGGAGAATCTGTAGGGCACGGGGACACGCACTAGTGCGTGATGCCGTTCCCTCTAGAAAACCTCCGAAGGTGACTCGTTTCACACGGCTTAAGGTACTCTTTAAGTTTCTCGCCGCCCCCAAACAAATTCGGTGAAGCTGAGCCGTTTGGGACAATCAGCAAACTCTCTCCAAAAAAAAACCTTTGTAGAATAGAATAGAATATATTTATTTTGCGTATGAACAGGGTACATGGGGAGATGTTATAACATTATTAGGCTCATCCTATTCAGCTAACTATGGTAGCATGCAAAATAAATTAGTATAATAATTTATAAACAATAAAATTATAAAATTACAAACAAAACACACATCAATCAAAATTAATTTAAGACGTATGGCTTTCTTAAATGTATGTATAAAACCTATCTTCTGTGGGCCTCCTTGTTTTGTGGCGAGACGTAGCTTCCGCCGCGGCATCGCATGCATTACCAGCTGATTACGTAGCGATGGTGTTGCGTCGTCGCTACGCTGCATATTTTATAGCGGTATTGGTTGCAGTGTGCTACGGAATTTAGGCCCGGTTACGCTCATGCGAAACGGTTTTATAAATGGTTGAGCATCCCTATACTCTCTTTTGTACAAGCTGATGCTGATACAAGGAGAGGTATAAGAAGAAACAAATAGAGCAAACCTGTTATAAAACTTAAGGAATAGGTATTGTAGAACCTACGGCATTCATTAATATATTTATTGGGCGGCCATTATTGATATTCAGGCTAAATCTGGCTTTTTTATGCTTGGTTACTCTCATGCGAAACGCTTTTCTAAATGGTTGAGTATAGGAAAAAGGGAATATTGGAGGCTGATGACCATACCTCAATATGCGAAGCTCTACTCTGTTTATTAGTACGGGGGTAAGTACACAAGATTTCTATGATTTTATCATATTTAAATTTATGGGAGAGAAGAAGAGTTGAAAACTACTTTCAAAATTTAACTAACTGACCATAATTTGTCATACTCCCGAAAAGAAAAAAAAAGACATATTGTGAGGAGTATTTATTTGTACATGTTAATAACTTTTTGGATACTAATTATAAATTAACCTGTAGTAAAAATGTGTCGCAGTCGTAACATTTACAAATGGTATGCCAAGATCGCAAGATATAGGTTAAATTTTACTAACGTTTTTTAATGAATGTCGTATTATTAAAGACATCAATGAGACCTTCATTGTATGACCTTTTTAGTTCTTACCTACTTCATAGTAAAGAAATAGGTGCTTCATGTTTGTAGTATATACGAAGTATATAGGAACATGTATGTATGTATACGTATTACTATAAAAAAGTTTTGGAAAAAAAAACCGTTTTTAATACAACAATTTTACTTTTTCTGTTCTTAAAAATCAACCTTATACATAGCAAAATAAACTTAACAATCCCATATCCTAGACAAGCTGCTTAGGTCATTCCACCATTTAACACAGTAATAAATGAATCAATTACGAGTATACGATTGCAGTAGGAAACGTAAAACCACCTACGCTATCAAATGCATTGCGTCACCCCCACTAAAACATTATCGGCTGATCATGATCGCGATCGCGGCTCGTTGCATATTTCATCGCCGCATTGTTGCCGTGTGCCACTGCCTTTATGTTTAGTATCGCGCTGTTTGTTTTGTATCGGCGATTCTTGTTGGGCACGCATCCATTAGCGCGTGTGTGTAGGGCTCAAATTATTTTTTCGCGCCAAATTTCATAATTGGAATTTGGAATGCCAAGAATCCGTTTGACAGCTGCTGGCTGCTCAATTGTTTTAACTTGCCTTGTCTGTGTTTGGTATCGCAAATTGTAGTCCTAGGTGGTCTTGTTTAATTAATTGCCCGCGTTTATCGATGTTGCCATGATAAAGTTGATCCTGGATTCTGCTATTTTATATCGTCCACAATAGTGTCTCAGTGACTTGATCTTTATAATTGGCTACAACACACGACACGAGAGTAGTCGTTTTAAAATAGCAGTATTAAGGCCCAGCTGTACCGGGTTACGCTGACGACAGCATAATAACGGATAGGAAGTATCTGGTAAAAAAAAAAAACACTGATTTATAAATTTTGAAGCAGCTATACTGTAGATGCTTGGATCGAATAAAACCGTAGTTCAATCCGCATTGGTTTACACTACTGACGTAAACCCACTCCTAACACAAGCGTATTAGCTTTCAAGACGGGTTACCAGGACTATATTGAATGTGTTAATAGCACTGATAACAATAAAAAAAGTTGCATTGCATTAAATCATTAGATCATATAGTTCTTGTAGAGTTTTAACATTGTTGCATGTGAAAAATGTAGAATACAAAGAATCG
The DNA here is from genome assembly GCA_947562085.1 of Eudonia lacustrata. Taxonomy (NCBI): domain Eukaryota; kingdom Metazoa; phylum Arthropoda; class Insecta; order Lepidoptera; family Crambidae; genus Eudonia; species Eudonia lacustrata. The sequence goes on along the minus strand of OX387318.1, from coordinate 10,770,009 downwards.
AACTCCAGCGGATAGCAAACAAAAAACTTAATTGCATCAAAAAACAAGTCAAATTATAATATTTTAATGTGACAGCCGACGATCGGAACATCCTGTGGTGCGATGCGAACAATCGCCTTCACTTTCAGGAAAACGATACTTTGCTCAGCAATAAGGGTCTGTTTGCCTTGATAGTATCGCTTTTCTGATGTCGTCCACAGTACAACGATACATAACAGCGTACAGGCCTAATTACACATCATTATTACTAATTGTACAATACGCCGGGTAAGAAGTATTCGCGACTATTAATGACAAAAGCAATTAGGGCCTCCGCACACTAGCACAACGCGCGTGTGTGCGCGCGGCCCTGAGCTTGTTTAATAAGTTCACAGTGATTAGCTTGACCAGTAACTCTTCTAAAGAATCAATTATGAAATATCATTTTCTTGTAATATTTTTTGTTGTTACATATTACCAATTGATAATCAGACCATAAAGCCAATATGCAATACGATTATCTTAGAATCGTTTTGGAAAGACATTAGCCGTTGGCTGCATATAGCATTTACAGCTAAATCTACTGATGAACTAAAATATCTTTGATTTTTGTTAACTTATAGGATCCATTCGCTAGTTAATTTAGCAGCAGTAGGTTACTTAATATAATAAAATAGAAGGCTCTTGGATATAAGTGATTTAGTCTGGTCATGATAGAGCCTATTATGAGCACAAGCCTAAAATGCAAGATGCCACTACCGCTATAATACAAATCTTTACAATACTTTCATTAAAATCTAAATTTGCAGTCATAGCAAAAATAACGCCATTTCGGTGTTCTATTGATCAAAGTAACATAGCCAGTAAAGTAGTTGAATTCCGGGAAAAGTGCGCCTTCATTTTAGTCCCGTCACTTACTAACTGGACTTCAAGCCTGAAAGTAATCAGAAACAGACCACTGAGACACAATTGTGGATGTTTTAAATAGCAGAATGGAGAAGAAAGAAACTGAAAGGAGGAGAAAAGACAACAGCCAAGCGCTTATTGGATGTAAAAACCAAATTATTAAAATAAAACAATAAACCCGACTGCTGAAACAACTATATCAAAAATAACTGCAAAGAGAAAATACTGAAAAGAAAAAAACAAGCTCTAAGATCCCAGAATTCAATTTGAGAAATGTTGAATGCAACGTGAAATATTTCTAAATACCTACATACAATTGTCGCAGGCGGGGACAATCACCAACCAAAGAGAGTGCGGATTTAATTGAGCTAGCCACGGCCGCTTGGTTGATGATTGTCCCCGTCTGCGACAACTATCAATATTCAATGTATTTAGAAATATTTATACTAACGGACACAACTTACTGCTCACAACATCTGCACTGTAACAAGATGCATTTGTATTGTTTTAGTGTGCGTTCGCGGCTTTTAATTTACTTTGAAAAGGAATTATGTGTGGCGCAAATGAGATGGCGTAAAAATGTGTTAGTTGGCACGTTGCATACGTAGCGGCTATGCCAGCAATTAGTAGGAGATCATTAGCTAGAACAAGGATGACTAATTAAATATCCAAGTGATAACGGTTTTCGTTTGGAACTTATGAATTATAAGCACAGTATTTTGGAGTTTTAGTACAATGTGTGTAACGTTTTCTTTTTTTTTAAATTGAAAATTGTTGTGTTCTGACAGCTAGAGATATGATAGCCAGTGCCTCAGTGTAACTTGTGGGTACTTGTGGATAGTCAGGCAGAATCTTGGACTCGCTGACGTTTCAGACACATTATATTCGGACACAGTGTCCGAATTGACACTTTTTAATGCTCCACTAGCTGACCTCGCGTCTGGACTCTGTTTCTCTCAGTCCCCGAGAGCTCGAATTCAAGCCCTGCAATATTCCGTCAAACCTCGGAAGCTCGATATCGAGCGCGGTCCCCACGCGACTTAAAACTGAAATATTGTATATTTAGAGTCTAATTATGTATGAAGAAGTTTAGCTATAAACAAACTAGAATAAATTTGCTACACTCAAACTCCCCAACAACTTTATTCTGTGTGCGTTTTCCATTTTATTTTATTTATAAAAATTTTTTTTTCGCTATTATGCGAGTTACGTCATCGGCGCGGGTGCTGTCATTAGTTTTGTTCCGGGATTTGCAGGCGTTGAAAGGTTAACATCAGACAGAGCAGAGTTATTTGTCTTACTTTATAAAGAACGTATATTATAACATAAACGTATATACTTGTTATGTAAGTAACCTAATATTATCTTACGAAAGAGCAGCCCCGCTACACACGACTTTAAAGTTTATACTGACACCCCCCACCAACCGTTAGGTCATACAGTTAGGTGTCAGACATCCTTGTGCAAGCACATAGAACCATCTGAGTCAGATCACAACTCCAGATCAGGACGCGCCGAAGAGCATTCTTCATTCGGTACTTTTAAGACTGTGTCTCGAGCGAGTTGCCCAGCGGACACGTTTATAGTCCACTACCTAATATCCAGATAGGTTATCGGAGCTGTAAGCTCGCTCACTTCTCGTTGCACTAAGAGTCAACTCGCAGTTTCCACTGCTCGGGTCGTCAACTTTAAAGTCGACTACCAAATGTCCTCTTTGGAGGCGGAGTTGTGGAGCCCATTCACTTCTCGGTACCCATCCAGGCACCTTGTCAGTTCCACAATCCTACGCGGCTGACTTAACCAGAGACATTGCATCTAGCGGGCGCCTCTACTAGTTATCCGGACTAGTACCGGAGATTTTGGAAGCCTACTCAATGAAAACCACCGAGCAGAACAACCAACTATGGACAACTCACGTGGCCCGCAAATCCTTTCGCTTCGCTCCTACATGTATTATTAGTACTACACCTCGGTGGTTTTGTGGCAAAACGCTGGCCTGATTATCTGGTCCAGCTAGGGTTTGCCCATGGTAGGCGAAGTTTATATAGGATTTTTCGGTGCGTAGCCATAGGTTACTTTGAACCTTTTATTTACACAAAAAGTATATTATACATATAAACTTATATCTTATTAAACAGTCATTAATTTACGAAAAATAGTAAACACAGTTAAACTTAAAATGCCTGGTGATAATAATCCCGTTATAACTTTTTTCTAATATCACATTTTAACGTCAGCGCAATTATTACTTTCTACGTTCCATACATATTTCACAATGTCTACCACGCTAAGATTAATGAGAGGAAAGTTAGCTAACAGCTAAAATAAGGCTTGAAACATTTAATTATGTTTGTGTCCAAGGCGGAGGCAAATTGAATGCCAGGCTTGGACAAGACGATGCACGCTTAACTGATAAATTAACATAGATCATATGACCGCCTCGGTGGCCGAGTTGCAAAGCGCTCAGCTTGAAACCCGAAGGTACAGGGTTCAATTCCCAGGTGTGTTTCAAATTTTTCAATGCATAGCCCGCGGTTGTAATCCGCAATTCGCATTTGGCAAGCGTGGCGATTAAGCCATTAATAATTGTAGCGATGACTAGATTAAATGATGGAGGCCTTTGCCCAACAGTGGGACAGTTATAGACCTTGTTGAGTCTCGTTCATAAATTACTTAGCATACCGTCATTTTTAATTATATTTTGATACTACGCACTTGTATGAGGTTCTTCCTACCCTCTCCTGACAAAATAACGTCTCGGTCCGTCGCTCCGTGTGCAACGGATTGCAATGGCTGACCTCGCCTACGCGACAGTGTTTTAAAAATCTAAGTAAATCAAGCTAATCTTCTTCCAAAAACACTTTATTCTTATAATTGGATATATCGATACACTAAATACAGCAGGCCTGCTTGTGATTGTGGTAATTGTGAAAAGTGGTGAACTGGATCTCATCTGCAGCAACAGTGAGTGTTTTTTCCCATATAACCTTCCCTTAAATCTTGGTACAAGTGCCTTGCCCATGATGTTTTTTTGGTGTTTTCTAATTAATCTCAGGTTTTACTGAACGAGGCTTAATTACCTTAGTTGTGGATCCGAGCTGAACCAAACCTCTTAAAAAATACAGTCCACTCATATATCATATTTCATCTAGTAAAAATAATTAGTTAAACTACAGCTCAATAAGTGATCCACCCCTTAGGCTTTATTTTATAACCTAAGGAAGCGTTCCATAGCTACTTGCCAATGGAACCTTAACCATACATTTTTGGTCACTTCGAGCAGGATCATACATTTTTGATCCTACGAGATATTTTCTATTTATGTCAAAACAGTAAATTCCAAGATTAATTCATTACTCGTTTATCTCATATAAAAATTACGTACTTGCTTATTTATGCTGATTTGCTAAACCTAGGTAGGGAATTAATCTACTTATAACCTAAATTGTTACTAAACGCAGTTTATAATTACCCAAGTAAACATAACTATTATAACGTTTCTATAGCGTAATATTCCATTTCTCTTGTAAATACTCGTCGCGCGCGCAGGTTCAGCCACCCGCTTTATTATTTTATAAATTAGTGTCTTGTCTTTTAGTTAACGCTAGCTAACTAATAGTAGAACTTCTACTTAACAGGTACTCGCCTGACCTTGACATTGTCAGTCAAACGCAGATACTTCTGCACCGCGTCTTATCTATACTAATATATAAAGCTGAAGAGTTTGTTTGTTTGTTTGTTTGTTTGTTTGTTTGTTTGAACGCGCTAATCTCAGGAACTACTGGTTCGAATTGAATAATTCTTTTTGTGTTGGATAGTCCATTTATCGAGAAAGGCTTTAGGCTATATAACATCACGCTGCGACCAATAGGAGCGAAGCATCAGTGAAAAATGTTGCAAAAACGGGAAAAGAGCCTAAAAAATTAAAAATGCTGCCGAAAGTCACTATTCCACGCGGACGAAGTCGCGAGCACAGCTAGTCATAAATATCTAGTTAGGTACTTATATCTAATTTTATTTATTGCGAACTCCCGCCCCTAATATACTTATAACTTTATATAGTTAATATTAGGAGGCCTAATATACATCGGCTACGATTGTATTAGGTTTTTTACGCACCGCTTATTTACATTAGAGTTTATATACTCGTTATGTAATTTGTACTTATTAGAGTTAATACTCACCGCACCGCCCCTAATATACTTATAACTTTATATAGTTAATATTAGGAGGCCTAATATACATCGGCTACGATTGTATTAGGTTTTTTACGCACCGCTTATTTACATTAGAGTTTATATACTCGTTGTGTAATTTGTACTTATTAGAGTTAATACTCACCGCACCGCCCCTACACACTGTGTTAGGAGATATAACATACCGTGCTATACGTGTATATTATTTAGTTATTTTTATATTTTATTTCTGGTACTTACTTAGAAACCTTTTCGAGCCTACTTAGGCATTTTATAGTAAATACTTACAATAGACAAGACACATCGGCGTTATATATTTACATTTAATATTTTTACATCGTATTCTATATACGTTTTGTTCCTTTGTTATCAAACATGTCGGAGATTGATGATAAAACGCAGTTGGCATTGTTGGAGTCTAAACGCAATGCATATTTTACTCGTATGCAATCTATATATGACTTATGTATACAAGATATTACCGATGAGCAATCCAAAAAAAAAAAAAAAACTTTTCTTAATAATATAAAATAATAATCACAATAATCAACTATATTTTTGCCCGCTTTTTATAAAAATGACTCTACGCGAACGTTTTAATGTTGTTAAGTCCAACGCGTTTTGTAACAATTGTTTAAGTAATAAACATACGCTAAATACATGCACTTCTAATAGTACTTGTCGTTTTTGTTCTTCTAAATATCATCACTCCATGTTACATTTTGATAACTTGCATTTATATAAACAACGTGACGTTAGTCATGTGCCCACTGCGACTTCGCAGTTAGTGGTAAATCGCAACAACTTCACTTCAAGTAATAACCGTTGTACGGTCGATAATGAACCATCGTACTCTTGCAATAAGGTCGAAGTTTCTAATGCTCAACCTTCTAATGGTTCAGTTAATGCATCTGTTTGTAACATTTCACGTGATCATGGTGATCGTCGCTCGTTCACTACACTATTAGGGACCGCGAAAATTAAAATTATAGATACTGATAACCGCGCTCATTATGTTAGGTGTTTAATTGACCCGGGTTCGCAGAGCGATTATATAACAACGTCTTGTTGTAAACGCTTATCTCTTCCTATCTACACTCAAAATAAATATTCTAAAGTACAAGGTATAGGTGGTACATCTCAGCCTATTATAGGTATAACTACAGTTAAGTTTACATCGCGCTTTGATGGCGGGAATAGTTACTTATCTCAACCGCTTGTTGTCGAGGAGATTACGTCACAGCTACCTGACTCCCGCGTCGATACTTTTATGTTAAATTATTTGGATAACTTACCTATCGCGGATGATGATTTTAACTTGCCGGGACCTATAGAAATGTTAATTGGTATTAATTTATATTGTGAAATTTTAATGTTTAACAAAATTATACCTGGAGACAACTTACCTACCGCTTTGGAAACTAGTTTAGGCTATATTTTAATGGGTAATATCCCAACTTATAATTATCTTTCCACACATTCCTTTTGTGCATTTTCCCGCGAACCGGTCTATGAAATATTAGAAAAATTTTGGAAATTAGAAGAGGTGCCTTCTAATACTTTTTTATCGCCTGATGAACAAGCTTGTGAGGATAATTATGGGGCTACCACTACTCGCAAGGCTGACGGTACCTACTCTGTTAGTTTGCCATTTAAACATAATTTAGACCAACTTGGTAATTCTTTTCTTAATGCTCATAGACGTTTTTTATCACTCGAAAATAAGTTTTTAAGATCACCCGACCTACGTACAAATTATAATAATGTTGTTGCCGATTATTTAAATAAAAATATCAATTCTTTAGTTAATAACGATACTTCGTCGCAGGGCTTCTACCTGCCGCATCATCCTGTCATACGTGATGACAAGGATACTACTAAACTTCGCATCGTTCTGGACGTCAGTGCTAGAACCGACTCCGGGCTTTCACTTAATGACGTTTTGCACACCGGGTGCAATTTACAGAACGATATATTTAATATACTTACTAATGTACGTATTTTTAAAGTAGCCTTTTTCGCCGACGTTCGGCAAATGTACTTATGTATAGAACTACATCCCGCGCACCGTAATTATCAACGGTTTTTATATAGATTTTCAACAGATGATCCCATCGAAACTTATCAATTTAATCGCGTTACCTTTGGTCTCCGTAGTTCTCCATTTCTCGCTATTCGAACATTACGGCAACTTGCTAATGATGAGCGAGAAAACTTCCCTTTGGCTGCTGAAGTCTTAGAAAGAGACGTCTACATGGACGACTTAGCTTCCTCTGCTCTGTCGCTAGGCAGAGCAGTAGAGACAGCATCACAGTTGCTCCAGCTGTTCAAATCTGGTGGATTTGAATTGGTTAAGTGGACCAGCAACTCTCCTGAGTTGTTGTGTGCCATTCCTGCATCACACCGCCAGCAGGAGTCTGTCTCTTTCGACGACGACACCACTATAAAACTTCTCGGTTTACAGTGGCTGCCTTCTTCCGACTGCTTTAAATTTACAGTAACACCACCGGACACCAAAGGTACGAAGCGCGCCATCCTATCAGCTACTGCTCGCTTGTATGACGTTCTAGGTCTCGTTGGCCCCGTTATACTTTATTCTAAATTATTAATTAAAGAACTTTGGCTTCTTAAACTAGATTGGGATGATCAGCCGCCGCAGTTTATTTTAAATTTATGGCTTACTTTTATAAAGGAACTTCCTTTAATATCTACTTTGAGATTTCCGCGCCATCTAGGCATTCATGATAATTCTAAATTTTATCTTGTAGCTTTCTCGGACGCTTCTGAAAAAGCGTACGGTTGCGTAATATACGCATATGTTATTAATGATAATCAGCACACTATACGTTTATTGTACTCAAAATCAAAGGTTGCACCTATCAAAACCATAACACTCGCTCGTCTAGAGCTTTGCGCGATCCTTTTGATGTCGAAGCTTTTAGGCGTTGTTTATGACCTTATGTCTAAGCGATTCCCTATATCGGACGTATACGCTTTTTCCGACTCGGAAGTAGCGCTATGTTGGGTGCACTCGTCCCCACATAGATTTAGTACATTTATCGCACAAATTCAGTCTCTTTTTCCTAAAGAAACTTTCCGTTTTGTTTCTGGGAGCCAAAACCCCGCGGACAGTGTGTCGCGTGGGCTTTTGCCTTCGCAGTTGATACACCACGAACTTTGGTTTACGGGACCGTCGTGGATGTCTCTTCCTATAAGTGACTGGCCGGTTTCCGATTTCGCGCCTTCTCCCTCAGCGCTCCCTGAGGAGAAGACAACTACGCACGTAGCTACTAGCTCTCCAGAAACGGAACATCCACTTATAACTTTAAGTTTAGCTTTTTCTAACTGGGATAAATACCTACGCTCTGTTGTATATTTTTTAAGATTTATAAAAAAGCTTCACTCCTTTTTAAAATCTGACGATTATTTTGTAATTTTTTCTAATGAGCTTTCTAACCTTCGTATCGAGTGGAAACTCAATCCGCCCAGTGCACCTCACTTTGGGGGCATATGGGAGGCTAATATTAAATGTGTAAAGTCACACTTATCTAGAGTAATAGGTACTCAATTATTAACGTATGAAGCGTTTCTTACAGCATTGACTCAGATAGAGGCGATTTTAAACAGTCGCCCTCTCTACTTATTAAGTTCTGATCCTTCAGATCCTACCGCGTTAACTCCTTCACACTTTTTATCTAGCGCATCGTTAGCGTTTCTTCCCGCGACTAATCTTAGTTGTGAACGGACTAATCTTCTCACTCGTTATTCTTTATTAGACTCTATAGTCCAATCCTTTTGGACACGATTTAGGACGGAGTATCTCCATAATCTGCAGTTGCGAGAGAAATGGAATACGCCTTCCAACCCTATAACTATAGGTACGGTTGTTATAATTATGTGTAATAACGCGCCTCCTCTACAATGGCCTCTCGGCATTGTAACAGGGTTGCACCCTGGTAGAGACGGAGTCGTACGCGTTGCAGACGTTAGAACTAAGAGCGGTATGCTCAAACGACCTATCGTAAAATTATGTCCGTTACCTTCGCAATAGTATAATCAGCATACATAAGCTTAGTCGTAGTTTTAGTTATTAGTTTCATATTTTTGATAGTAACTTGCTTTAATTTGAAGGGGTTCCTTCAAGGCGAGGGGGATGTTGAGTCTCGTTCATAAATTACTTAGCATACCGTCATTTTTAATTATATTTTGATACTACGCACTTGTATGAGGTTCTTCCTACCCTCTCCTGACAAAATAACGTCTCGGTCCGTCGCTCCGTGTGCAACGGATTGCAATGGCTGACCTCGCCTACGCGACAGTGTTTTAAAAATCTAAGTAAATCAAGCTAATCTTCTTCCAAAAACACTTTATTCTTATAATTGGATATATCGATACACTAAATACAGCAGGCCTGCTTGTGATTGTGGTAATTGTGAAGAGTGGTGAACTGGATCTCATCTGCAGCAACAGTGAGTGTTTTTTCCCATATAACCTTCCCTTAAATCTTGGTACAAGTGCCTTGCCCATGATGTTTTTTTGGTGTTTTCTAATTAATCTCAGGTTTTACTGAACGAGGCTTAATTACCTTAGTTGTGGATCCGAGCTGAACCAAACCTCTTAAAAAATACAGTCCACTCATATATCATATTTCATCTAGTAAAAATAATTAGTTAAACTACAGCTCAATAAGTGATCCACCCCTTAGGCTTTATTTTATAACCTAAGGAAGCGTTCCATAGCTACTTGCCAGTGGAACCTTAACCATACAGACCTTTTGATCATCATCATTATAACCAGCTAATTTATAAATCCCCACTGTTTGGGCACGAGGCTTCGCTATGGATGAATAAGGAGACAGGCCATAAGCCACCACACAGGCCCTGTGCTTTAGTGGTTGTTAACGACTGCTTATGAAACCGGGACCAACGGCTTACGTGCCTTTTGAAGCACGGAAGAGCTCGAGATGATACATTTTTGGTCACCCATGCGTTGACCGGCCAGAAAGAGCGCGTTAACGCCATCAAGCTTCTCGCCTATTGACCTCTACAGCATATAGAGTAGTGGTGAATCATGGTATGATCTCCCGATGTGCTATTTTTTATTTAAGTAGACCTAAGCTCAGCTGTAGGACATTAAAAAAAATAAAAATATGTGTCATTTATTTTTTTCATCACAAATGGTACTTAACTGTAAGGTACGGATGGATGACAAAATTATATCCTATGTGCTGATGCTAATGAGGTGTGTGAACTCACTTCGTTTAGTCTCTGTTCTGCCAGAGAATTTAAAAATAAGCTGATTCTCATGCAAGTTATTATTATGAAAATCGAATATGCTTGGAAATCCATACTGCGGAAGGATAGCTTTGTGTTATGTACGTTAAAGATAAGATAGCCCGTTCCTCAGTGCTTGTGGATCTGTCATCTGCTATAGCTATTAGGAAATTTCGATGAAATCCTTGTGTGATGTCTACCTCCAAAGCAACTAATCATAGAGACCTAATCTATACTATATACCTTATAGACTATAATATAATGTTGAATTGACAACGATGAAAATAATAATTGATAATTGATACTTAAATTTTCGTTAACCTCTTAATTTGATAAAATTTGTATAGCAGACCTCACCATCACTGAAAATCTTCTCGTTGCACTAGTAGAATTGGTGAATAGTAGATACTTACTCATATGGCAAAAATTCCGAGATTCTAAGCCTGTTTTGGATTCAACAGTGAGCTTGCCACGGTAAAAACGTTACCTTATACTTATGTTACCTTTATACTCGTAGTAAAAATAATTTGGCAGGGATACCAGTGCCTCGTTAGCTCAGTTGGTTAGAGCAATCGCCCGGTTGGCAATGGTTCGTGTATTAAAATCCCACCAGAGGCAGTATTTTTTTATTTTATTTAATTTAAAATATAAACAGAGGGAGGTATAGAATTTTAGAGCAAATAATAAAATTTAATAACTGTCAATTAAACTAGGGAAGAGCTCGATGGCGCAGCGGATGGCGCGTTCGGGTTGACATTTGCAAGTTAACCTTTTCACCGCCCAACTATCCTGCACGCGATGTCCCGCTGTACGCCAACGTATATGTATTTTAATAAAGTAGGTACAAAGAAGAACTTCTATAGAAGTGCTGGCGTGGACGGCACGAAAATCTCGAACTTTTATAGAAGTTGTTGGCGGTAAAAAGTTAAGCAACGTCCGCAATACCGAGTCAACGGATGGGCTACCAAGTTATAAGTACTGATCTACAGCTGCGACAAAAGGTACACTTAATTTTTAACAACAACCTTTTTTTAACAAGGAGAAATTCATCTTACAGATACGGCTTCAGGCTTCCCACATCTCCTGCCCTACTGTCCAGGTTCGAAGGCCTTGACTGGGATTCGGGATAAGGGCGGGTTACTATACGATACTTACTCAAACTCTTTGTACCATTCCTTCACTGTCGCGAGAGTGGTTGGAACCACGGACAGCAGACTTCAAATTCCACCCTGGAACGATGACGCGCACCGACAATGGTAAGGATATAGGATGTAAATCAGGAAAACACGAGAAATGTATAAATAAGGCAGTTAAATAAATAAATGAGACAGTATCTTTGTTAAATAGCAGTTAACTTTCAGATCTCTCGTCGATCGCACATGACTGTATTGGTATCGTGGTTACGTGCTAGTATAGTCGATAACGTGTACGTCATGATCTCTCATTAGTCGAATGCTTAATGGTCCTAAGCATGCGGGTGAGATCGCCACGTCAGCCGGGCCCGGTGTTAGCGCGTGCTCGCTGTTTGACACGATACGACAATTTTAGTTTTTATATTCTATTTTCTTTTATTTTTTATTTATTTAAAACTTCTGCAACATTATGTTACCTAAGGCATTCTCCACCATAGCGTCAGAGTGAACGAGAATGCGGCCACTTCATACAAGAGCCCCGAAACGCACGCACACAAGCTCGTAGTTCACCTAAATTATAGCACATAGGAAAAAGCACGGAAAAGGAGTACGCGATGACGCGGGCTGTCCCCTCAAACGCGGATCGGGCAGCGAATGTTGCTGTAGTAACGGAGAATAACAAGTATGTCACTGAGTGCTGCCGATCGGTATTACACGTATTTTTCTATGTTTGGGTGTTGCGATTGCAAGTTTTGTTGCCTATAGGTAGGTATAGCCTAAATGTCTGGAAAAGAAACCTGTTGCGTATGAGGATGTCTCAACACACACAACCATAATTCCAGTTTGTCCTTTTTTACTTTGCCGAGAGATATAACAAGGTAAGTTTACAATATAAAAGACACCCAAATCTACACAATAATAAATTAACTATGTGTGACTCAACCCTAGCCGGTAGGTACAGTTCGGTACGTCGATTCAAGGTCACGGCACTGTTGCCGCACTCTCGTTCACTCTGATAGGGTGGTGCAGAAATGACATGACATTCATCATCATTATCGTAACCGGCCAATTTTATGTTCCCAGTGCTAGAGCACGAACGAGCCTTCCCTATAGATGGAGACACTACAGGGAGAACGGGCCATAAACCACCACGCGGGTCTAGTGCAGATTAGTAGTTATTAACAACTGCTAATGCAGCCGGAACTTTAAGTGTTTTAAATTTTATAATACATAATCCATACTACCTACTAAATAACGTTTGTTTTTGGTTTAATAATAATATAAATGTTTATATAATTTTTAATGCAAATTTTGTTGCGAACAAATTACAAAAACACAAATGTTGAAAAAAATTCCACGAGCAGGATTTGAACCTGCACCCTTCTGACATACCGTTTTTTTTTTAGAAGTTAGTTTTTAAAAAGCAATAATTTCATCTCAATCTATTTTTGCATTTATCCCCGGAAATGATAACGAGTATTTATAAACAGCCGCAAAGTCGCCTCTTTCAAGTACTATTTTCAGCTACGATGTTTAGAGCGTAGTGAATACAAAATAGAAAAGTATTAGCGTTAAGCTATTCTCTAAGGGCTCCATCATTGAAATCAAATCATCGTTGTTAACAAAAACCCTGGCTATGTAAATGTGGAATTGAGCCCAAGTCATTAAGATACTAGGCCGAGCGCTTTTGTCACTCACAAATAGCAACTCATCAACTCAAATGTTTGAAGAACAATTTATTTACTGTTGTTAAAAACAAACCCGTACGACTTTCACACGGCGGCGCCGCGGTACAATGGAAACGCAATACAATTTGTAGGTGCCTGGCATCGTGCTGGTGCGTTAATGACAATAACTTGCCTTTAACGAGGGCGAAGCAGCCATGGATACCGCTCCAACACTGCCGCGACTTAACCGCTTTACTAGCACTTATTAGCGGTATTCATCAAATTAAAAATAATAAAGCTATGATTTGCCGCATGTAGGTTGCATTTACTGCTGTTTTTAATGCTGATTAGCTGGTCAAAAGATGGTCTTTCGTCAAAGTTTGTCGGCGTAATAACAATGTTAAAAAACCATAACTCATGCCCAGTTTTTTGCGGCTTCTTCTAGGTATCCAGGTCTCCACGGCGCCGTAGGGTTTAAAATGACATTGCTTCGAATTTTACGATACAAAGACGAAGCGTGAAACTATACAATAACTATCCTACAACGACCTATGATACTTAATTGTATAATAAGTCCCGTTTTATAATCAAAAAGGGATGATATAATTATTATTATAAATCTATTAAAAAAATAAGAAATCTCTGAACCTGGCATGCAAGGAGGCTTGAATCTTGTATGCGTAATACTCATCGAAAGATCAAACCATCAACTAATTATTGGCATTGGAGGAATAGGTACAGAACCAACACCCCTCGCGCAACGAGCAAGTACTTTGCAGAACTTAATGAGCTAGTGTGTCATTAGCTTCCATACCTAGTAATGACACAGTGGCACAAAGAGGCACCCACTATGGAGTTACACCGATCTGAATCCCTAATGGAGGAGCTCGATAGCGCAGTGGTTAACGCGCCCGGTCTGCGAGTGCTGAGGTTAAGCAACTTTCGCAAAGGCCGGTCATCGGGTGGGTGACCAAAACTTTATCATCTCGAGCTCGTATGTGCTTCGGAAGGCACGTAAAGACGTTGGTCCCGGCTACATTTGCAGTCGTTAACAACTACCAATCCGAACTGGGCCCGCGCGCGTGGTGGTTTATGGCCCATTCTCCTTATCCATCTATAGGGAAGTCTCGTGCCTTAACAGTTGGGACTTGGGACACAGAATGAGCTGATAATGAATCCCTAAATCGATCCGCTGAAATTCTATTTATTAAAGGGGAGATCGGATGGGAATAAACTGCAAAGTTATTGTTGAGCAGTAATTTCTATTGAAATTAAACTAAACATGCACTCGTCAGCCTATATAATGATTTACTGATTTGAGGTCTTCATAAATGAATAATAGCACATGGGAAATCTGGTTAAACCTCACCACACATCCAATGGTCTGGCATTAGGCAAGTGTTGCTTAACATACAAAAACGCAATAAGAACGTACAAGTCGCAACGCCATCTCCAATCCTATATCCCGAAGCGCTATATAAAAATGCCTTCTATTGAAACAAATGAAAGTCGAGTGAACACACTTAAAAAAAAGAACGACTGTTTCAAATGTTTGAATGTCGAACACACCGCTTGAAACGCTAATCAACGGTCAGTATTTCCAAATTCACAATCGAGCGAACGAGATTTTCCAGCGGCCACCACCACCGGCACCGGGCGCAATCGGAAAAATATAATTACCAACATAATCCTCGCCAAATTGGATTAAAAAAAGAGAAAAAAAAGTAGAAAGTGTTTTAGGGTGCGTCATTATTTTTTGCCGGGGATGGAGGGCTAATTACGACAGATGGATCGCTGTATGTAATAACTCTAATTAATCGATCGTCGTACGAACGAGTATAGCGACGTGAGGATTTTCGAAATTCAAACTCTCTTTTTATTTTTCGCGGTAATTATTAAGCGGAGTTTTTAATACGCGAACGTTCCCTTTCTACGGACGTGCGCGATGATTTCCAAATGTAATGGATTTGTAAAAAGTTATGTGATGGAAAAACACTTGAGCAATTCCAATAAAATTATATGAATTTGGCTTTCGATTGACGTAGCAATAATTCATATTTATGTAAACTGGTGGTAATATCAATACACTAAAATAAGCGGCCAACCGCTTATATTCTATAGAATCTAATAAATTCTACGTATAAACAGACCAACGCATAGACCAACTTAACTAAATACTACTTGAAGAGTTAATTCTTATCACTAGGGCCCTAAACATGACCAAAGACATGTCTAATAATCTTGACCAAGTAAGTAATAAATACCCAAATCTAAACATGAAAACACCTAATGACGTCTCAAAAGTTGGAAGCTCCAAAATATCAAATTCCAATACCTCAACACAGTTCAATTACTAACGTCATCAACTATTCATGCAGCGATAGCCAACGTTAGCCCAACTGCCCCTTACTGAACACCGGCAACATCAAAATACAAAGACGACAGTAAAAATTGACGATCGCGCGTAATAATCAGAAATTATTGGTTCTAACCTTATGAAGTGGCAAAGGCATGACTACACAGCAAGTAGTGGCGAGGGTACACCGATGGAGCCACTTAATTTCACCCTTCTACCCCTTCATTATAATCACCACTCACACATTGAAGATATCGATCCTAGCCGCGTGTCGGTACACGCCTGTGTTTATAGAAGTGATTAGTGTATTTAATTTGAAAATGCTAAGTAGTTGCCTTGTTTTATCGCCGCGCTTCGCTGTGTGCGTGTAATTATGAGGGGGTAGGCAACCCTTTGGCTTGTATCAGTGTCGTAGTGATCGCGGCCGTAATATTTCGATTAATGCTTTAGTTTCATTTGTTTGGAAGGATTTTACGAGGCCCGTTGTGTCTGCGTGATTTTATTGTTCCTTAAGGCTGTTACGTCAGACGGCGGTAACCTTTCCGAGCTACGATCAGATTTTGACAACATTAACTTGCTCGTTTAATTTGCAATTGAAATAATATTGTGTAGGATTTAAGTAGGTAGGTATGCGGGAACTCTCCTGTTTATACGATCTCACCTAGAAAGTTAAATCTCTATGTTAATCGTTTCAAGTATTTTGTAGTTCCTGTTTCGTATTATAGTACCCGTTATAATTTGATTAACATTGCTTTCACTCGACCAAAATTTAATATATTGTTAGTTAAACAACCCAACATAAATATAATAAGTGCGAGAGCCAATCGGTGCATAAAACTTTGACGTAGACCGTTAGCTTTTGCATTAAACATAAAGGACCTAGGTACTGTAGGGTGTGGGGGTTTAGTGATAACACGCTTTTCGTTTTAACTGCGTGTATTCTTCCAACTGAACTATTACATAATGTTATAATGATCCCCGAGCACTTAGGCTCTTAGCCGGGCTATCTAGCTCTTGACTCCTACTGTCTCCGACTGTGTCAAACCGTTGCAATCCTTTTTAATTACTTATAAATGATTCAAATAATCATCTAGGTTAATATAAAAATAAATAAAACCTACTTTTGCTATGAGCTGCATATAAACTCCTTACAGTACCTATAGGTACTAAACCTTTTCATAAACCTTTTCAGCCATGAGTACTTGGATAAGAACATAGGTTCTTATCCAAGTACCTATACCTGACTAAAATGTAAACTTTTCTATGATAGAAACGATGAAGTCACTATCTAGTGTTATAACCGATTCGTTTTAAATAAAAATTCCCTAAAAATACTTAGTTTCTAAACAAAGGTTCGAGTCTGAGTTTGAATAAAATTGTTCTCTTGGTACACCACACATACAATTTGTTGCAAGTTGCACCAAAAGGGTACCGCTCAAAAGTAAAAAAAACGGTTGATACTGATGCATACAGATAGGTTCCTACAATAACCAAGGTCTTAATTTTAGACTCACACTTATAAAGCTATTTTAATATGAGAAATAAGCTACTTCTTATGATGCCCCTCCTGATGAAGGTTGGCAGTCAGCTCTACATATTAGGTCCTGTCCTTAGCAACACAAAAAAGTTTAGTGGCACTCGTAATCGAAATCGTTATCACAGTAAAAAGCTAGCTAGCTATAAGATTAAAGAGCTTAGTAGCATCGATATCCATGAAATTATAAAATACTACAGGCTACGGTGATCGCTCACAAAAGTCATGCCTATTCTCCTTATCAGTTAAATATTTAAGCAAATAGAAAAATTAAAACATTAATCCCTATTAAGCTGACGTCACTTATTACAGTCTGTAATATTAATAAAACACTAGGTATCAAATAGGTATGCCACCTTTTAATCTTTGGTCATGTCAATGTTACGTATAGGACATTCATAGTGTTGACCTTTCTTTATACTGGGGATATGGCCAGGGGTGTAACTTTTCAACTGTAGGTAATATATTCACATCTCGCCAGAGCGCGTCCTATTCTACGTTTGCTGAGTCGAAAGAAATTTATTGACAGTAATTAACAGATCGATTTAGAATAGTATCACCACGCTTGCCAAATGCGGGTTGGTGATCACAAACCCGGGTTATGCATCGAAAAATCGGAAACACATTTTGCCCGACTTGGGAATTGAACCCCAACACCGATCGCTTTACCACTCGGCCACAGAGACGTTTAGAATTATTGTATTAGAATAGACCTTTACTAAATAAGTAACATGCTTAACTGCAGTGTAATTGTAGTAAAGCAACGATTAATTTGTGTGTGTAAAACTCTGAGAACGAAACATTAGCAATTCGCAACAACACTTACAGTGGAGTAATGACTCGTCTGTCCATATAATCATACAGCAGCCATTACACCCTCCTTGTAGGGTGTACGTCTTTCCTTTGGGATGGACATAGTTTGGAAAATTCGGGACTAGATTGTAGACAAAGTAACAGTTATATGTAAAAATCATAATCGTTGGTAGGACCTTACACTGTGAGTTTACATTTAAATAGAAAAAACATCAAAAATCTTTTAATAATAATAACGGTTTCTTACTTACTATATTATTACGTTAACGTGTCTTAGACAATGTTGAAACTTTTCATTTTGACAAAAGCAATAAAATATGTTTTAATAAATCTATTAAGTAAGATAGATTCGTAAAAATTTATACTTACCTACCTAATATGTTAAAAGACAAATCGTGTCAGAAAGTTATGTCAAGAATGCAGCACCTCGCAATGAAACGCAGCAATCATTATTCCAAGACACGATTATTCAAATCACAAGACCAAAGACAAAACGTTCATTAACAGCAACTACCAGCACGGTTCATTAAAAAAATCGTCGGAGCTAATCGAACAAACGTAAAAAGTCGCCCATAAAATATGAAGACGAGAGAGAGAAGTGTATTCGAAAAATTAAATCGGTCCGCTCGTAAAGAGCCAGTTTGACACAATAATAAAATGTAATTCGCCCGAATCGAGACCGCTCAGATCGAGACCGCTCAGATCGCTCGCTGGCCGGCCGGGAGTCGGGATCGTCCGCAAGCGTCGAGATACGTGGCCACCGTATCCAGGGGGTGGGGCTCAACGACATTAATTTCGCGAAATGAACCTAATTTACATTTAAATAAGGACCTGCCTTAGTCGGGATAAGTTGCGAAACTAGCGGCCGGAGGCTCCCGCCAGCCCAAAGCGGGCTATTTCATTACTATAATTCAATTCCAAGTTGTACACACGCATCTGCACGCGTTAATTATTTTTTGTACTTTATTAAAGTTGGCAACACTTCAATTTCCATTTCGCTCTGATGAATTTTTACATAAAAAAAGTAGACAAACATCCCAACCCTCCCAACTTAAATAACGATTTTTCGTGATATTCAAGTGCAATAAACTTAAAATTCATTATAATTATACATATCGAGGGGTGAAAGGCTAATGGATTCAAGCGACATCATGGGCGATATTGAGTTATATACATATTCGGAATCAGCAAATTTTTCTGCGTCGAATGAGCCGAGTTTCATGGCAATCTGACCTATTTTTTGTCGCTTAAGTCAATTAGATTTGGACGCTTTTTCCACTCCGCTACTAGCTGAACCGACGCAAGAATTTGCCATTTTCTTAATGTGTTTGACTTAAGTTATATCAAAACATTACCAATTGTTACTTGAACGAGTTTTCCTTTCTCACATTTAAACTCATACGGTTGTTAAATCTTTCTTCCAATATCTATAACTACAGCACTTGTAGGTTAAATTATTTAGCTTGCTTCAAAATATACAAACCAATATCGCTTAAAGCAAATAGCTTGCGGCAAAATATATTAAGCTTGTCTTTTAAAGCAAATAGCTGTCCACAAAAGTATATGAAGTATGTCGCTTGAATCAATTAGCCGGTGACAAAAATAAATAAATTCGTCCCTTGAATTATTTGGCTTTCGCTTATTTTATCTTTATCCAGGTACATAAATTAATTAGCTTTTTACAATTTTTAGGTGAATTCGTTGTTTGATCTATTAGTCCCCATATTTGTTTACAAAAAGTGGTCGCTTAATTCAAAAATTATACATTACATTTGTACATGAATCAGTTTTCCTAAACTAGAGTGAGTTAGTAATGTGCGTTCAGCAAACATGGTATTCTATACACTATTAAAATCAATGTCGTTTAAAACCTATTCAAAATGTTTTCATTGCCTTAAAATTACCCAATAATAAAAGGGATGCGCTTGCGCGGGGCGCTTCAGTCGGTCCCAAATAGTAAAGGTGGCGGTACGTGTGTGTTGTGCTTGAGCCGCGTTTGAGAAAATTTTTGAGAGCTTTGAGATTATATGTTTTATTGAGACTGTTATCACCGCATTGTTTGTTGTATTATTACAGTCTTGGGCAAAATGTAGTCTATGTACTGATTACTAATTACGATAACATTTTGTAGTTATCAATTAAAATAATAGATTTGATTAAATAATCGTAAAAAGTAGGTAGTTTGATTTTGATCACTAACTACAGTTAATATTGTGAAAAAGTAACATTTAAACTTGTTTCAAATATCTACTTTGTAAGATTATTAATTACATGTGCCTACACCAAACATACATATTACGAGACTGATTATTATAATTAAAAAAATCTCTAAAATAAAATCTCGTTATTCACTTTACTTTCTTTTATTTTAAACGTATAAAAATCAAATAACTCGTCAGATACATGCTAAAATTTTCATGGTACATAGGTTATAGAGATGGTTTCAACAACCAACCTTAAATAAAATTTTAAATCATGAGGATTTAAATTAACAAAATTAGGATGTTGATCGTTGCTTGAGTTACTTTTCCTAAAGGTACTTAAAGACAGAATTGGGCTTTCAGCACATTAGCCTAAATCTTTACATCTGTAGCAAGGTAATTCAATCTTTTAGCTTTACAAGAAAATTACTTTATTATTCCTTTGAGCCTTTTTGGCGTATGCTAATTTTACTAGTCATTGTATCTTAAGACATTTAGTTTTACTCCGGAAACAAGGGGACAGGTCGTTTAAGTCGTTTTTCCTTGCTTAGAAAAAAAGGGCCAAGTGGTATTGTTGCTTTAAACGACATTTATTTCTGCAGCCTTTCGTTTCATTAGGTTAAAAACTAAAACATCTGATGAGGCGTTTGATTTAAAAAAAAACTGTATATTTAAATTCTAAATTGATTAAAAAACCGAATATCTACGAATTTTTTTCTGAATTTCAAAACTTTAAAACGCTCTACTGTAAAGTTGCAAAAATGTCGCTTAACTCACTTAGCCTTTCACCCCTCGATATCTTACATGACATAAACAAAAATTACGATTCCTACATCACACTGAAAGACATAAAAACAACTGGATCGTTTATAAAATAAACAAGCAATTTTGCGTTCGGAAAGCTGGGCTCCAACTTGCCTGGAAGTTTTTAACAACGTTCGATTCAATCCGTCCGGCAAAGTGGGCCATCAATAACAAAATTAAAAATTCCCCAATTTGAATTTTAATTGCGTCCGATTATAATCGAGCTGATCGCGAATTACGGGAGCCCTCGGTGGGCGCGGGGCCCCGATTTTTCAAATTCAACGATCCCATCTTCTAAATAATTCATCTGCAAAGTCGAAGTAGTTGGCGAAGACCGGCCGGGCAACAGCCCCAATGCTTGTGTAAGTTTAATCCTTATAAATTTCCTTTTTACACAAAGCAATATAAGTAATTAGCATAATTTCGTTGAGTAAATGAAATATGGTAATGAGGGGGTGTGCAACCCTTCTTGGGGGGTGTCTCGGGCGGGGGACGGTCGGTTCAAGTCGCATCTCTGATACCCGTCACCCGATGTAGTGGTGATTACAATTAAATTATCCGCCATTGAACGCTAGCCGTTTTGTTTTGATTCGACGCCTTCGTGCCATCTCGCGTTTGTATTGTTTGAATATACCCTTTGCGTATTGTGTTGAGCTCGGAATGGCCTCTACATTTGTCTTTGTAAGTTGTGTGTAGTCTAGAAATTGTGATATAATTTAATTTACAGCTGAATGATGTGAAATATAGTTTTCAATTAAAGCTTTTTACAAAATTATTATATCTGTTATGTTTCTTCTAATAGTTGATTTGAAGAATATACGATCCGCATATGCAGTGTATGTGAGCGTTGTTATAATATGATTACATCTAGGTATAAGTTCTCTTATACCTAGATTTAATCATATTAAATAGCGAGTAGCTTTATAGCATAGTATCGTCCGTAAAATTCGTCATATTTTGTAGTTTCGTAACAAAAATAGAGCGATGGATATGGATGTTCTAATACATTCAAACTTCTATAGAGTTTACAGATGCACGACATAACTTAGTTTTATAACTAACCTAACAATCGTTTATGATTTCTTCAGTTAAAGACGTTCCAATAATACACTTCGTTATAAAATGTTACTACATAAGTAAACCTCAACTGTCTCGTCAACAATAGAAAAACAGTTAAACCAAAAACAAGATTTGTTTTCACTCGTCCAAGGTTCAAGATCACTAAAACCGTTCTCAGCGTCCAACAACGACCGTTACAGAGCGCCAATTAAAATCAAAGTGCTAATAAAATTCGAAAGGAATCGAACCGACTACCCCACTTCGTGAAATGCCGTCGTGATAAAAGGTCTTCTAAACACAATACCACGTTCTACCCCAGCTAACACGGACGAGAGGGACACGCTTACCCAAGAAGCTACGCGCGTGAAAAGGACAACCGAATTGGAATTAATTAATTATAATTAAGTTTTAAGTTGACGCGCCCGGTTACGTGTATAGTCTTTCGTTTGTTGCGTCAGTGTGTTAGTTTTGTGTGTGTGGGTTTCCTAGTATCGATTCGAACTATAGAGATAATGAGGAGGGCAGGGCGGATTGTAATAAGTTAGAGGCCGCAGCGAGAAGTTGATTCGGATTCAACTTTTATTATGTGATAGAACCGTAATTCATCGTTATGGTATAGAACGCAGAGTGCTTCGAGCGACACAAACTTAGTACCTAGCGTCGAAAATGTGTTTAGGTTACCCTAAGCATTGTCTAAGAGTGACGTTTGTTTTTTTACTTTTTACACGATGACGTCTTCATGACGGCCAGTGTTGCAACTATAATAAATGGTTTAATTATGGTTCTTCTTTTTTTAAATCTTCTTACGTTCTAAGAAACAAATTAAAGATTCGAATAGTTATTCCGTGTTTTGTCTTATATTCTAACTTGAAATTAAGTTTATATGACGAGATCAAAACACGGTATATTTGTTCCAAGTTTATTGTAGATATAGGCAGCATTTAACAGGCTTTTAAGCTTACTGATTAGTATTCGTATTCTAGGCTTATTTTTTAAATAACATACATTGATATTTCAATATATTTTTTTAAATGTTGCGTGAAAACTTAGAAATTAAATCATAAGTAGGTAGGTACTCTATATATAGTTTATTGTAAATCACGGTACCACAATTTGAAAAATCTTTTCAATCATGTTGAACAGATTTGTTTCGCTGTGTATAAAGAGACATACAGATAGATGAAATCTAATTAAAGAATAAAGAAAATAATAGAATTAATATAAAACTTAGTCTAAATACATCAAATTATAAAAAAAAACATTGTTTATTTAATAATATATATATATAAATAATATATATATAATTTTGAGTGTAGGTACTGCTTAAATTGTGGTTTTAAAGTTAAGGTTAGTAGTGCAAAATAATCAAATAATTGAATAATCGAATCGAATTGATGAAAACACAAATCTTAAAGTTAATATGGGCAAAGGCGGTCTTATCGCAACATGCGATCTCTTTCGAACAACATTTGGCTTAAAAACTTAAGAAGGATAGACCCAAGAAGAGATCATATTTTTATTAGAAAAGTTAGCAACACGGACCGTCACGAAATGTTTGACGCTTTAACGCGAGTATCTAAAGGTCGTTATCATCATCATCAGGTCATTTATGTCCCCACTTCTGGGACACGAGCCTTCCTTATGGATGGATTGGAAGAACGGGCCTTAAACCACCACGCGGGCCCAGTGCGAATTGGTAGTTGTTAACGACTGCTAATGCAGCCGGGACCACAGCTTTTACGTGCCTTCCATAGCACGGAGGAGCTCAAGATGATAAATGTTTGGTCACCCATTCGATGACCGGCATTTGCGAAAGTTGCTTAGCCTCAGCACTTTCAGACCGGGCGCGTTAACCACTGCGCTATCGAGCTTTAACATAAGTAACCAAAAAAAAATATTTACTAAAGTTTTATTTTGTAAGGTATATTATATTATATAAGGTATATTATATAAGGTTTATCTTGGTCAGGTAGCCACCTGACCAAGATAAAAGTTCAAAATGAAACATCTTTAATGATTTACTCGCGTTTATTTAACTCGAGTTTTAAAAAGGATGATTCTTAAAAGTAGTTTCATTTCAATGTCTAGTTTAGAGTAAATTTTAGAAAAGTCTAGCTGCTTTACCACAAAACGAAGGCTTAAAACAGATGTCACTTTTTAGCTTTTATTTTAAGACAGAGATACAATATTTTAAATACGTATTTAGCCATTGTTTAACTTTGAAAACTGATGTAGTACAAGGGTAGAAGTTAAGATATATACCTAAGTGTTGTCACAAAAATGTTCTGAATTAAAAAACGTTTTCATTTGTGTCCTGCAAACTTTTGCATTGCTGGTCCGTAGCTCTATGTAGAGTCTCGGACTAAAATTCTACTTTTTGGTATTTAACAGTGAAATTGTTTGGCATTTAATTGTATTCGTTATCAAGTACCTATCATCATTATCATCATCATCACCATCACTCATCTATAAATTAATACGTGAAGCAAAAACTTTTTATTCTTTTTTTACGAAAATTGCGCGGACGCAGGAGTATGAAATTTCGCACACTTATAGTTTATATAGAGAAGGTTATCCGAATGTTATTTTTTTTTTAAATTATGCATAAAAATACATTAAATCAATAAAACAAACATTACACACACTACCTCGTATATACATGTATATACACACGCATATAATAAGTATTTGACACACACGCATAAACTCTTTTCTGAAAAATTCAAAAATGGAAGAGGAGCGGCCGAAATCTGTCAATGCCAATCTAAACTCACATTCTATCTTTTCAAATTTTTCATTGCTTAGGATACAATCCGTGCAGCCTTAATAAAATTACGGTCGAATTTCGACCACTGGGCGACCACTAGTTAATACGTAAATATAAAACTGTGTTACTTTTTATAAGCACACTAGCGGCCCGTCCCGGCTTCGCACGGGTGGACATTTCTTTTTTAATATAGCCTATATCACTCAGCGCTAATGTATCATTCTAATGGTGAAAGAATTTTTTTAATCGGTCCAGTAGTTTTTGAGTTTATTCGTTGCAAACATACATACATACATACAAAGCCTTCCTCTTTATAATATTAGTATGATTGCGCGCTCGGAGGAGTGTGAGATGTGGCAAAGTTAAAGTTCATATGGAAAAGGAATGCAGAAAGATAACATTTAACAATAAATAGTTACATAAGTATTTATCTATTTTCTTAAATTCGAGTTTTTTTATAGTAACATAGCTAAAATTTGAACACCCCATTTCTACGTTGATCAAAAAAACTACTATACTTACTACAATAAAAAAATATATTAATAATTCTTCAATTAGTTATCAGTGTAACGTTATCAGGTTTTAAGTTCTTTAAACGTAACCTAATGTTTGACTCTGCCTCTGACCTAGTTTATTTACGATGGCACGATTAAAAATGATATTTTGATAATAAGCTCATATCGCTGACTATTTTCACAACTCCGTAGCTGACTTCGATCAAAACCTTATTTAAATCACAGAGTACAAATACTATTGAGTAAATAATTCTACTTTCAAATTATTTCAATACCGAACACGTAGAACTTTTAACAATACCATATTTATTGATAGAAATAGGTAACGTATACCAATTAACTTCGCAGCGGTCACACAAAAGGCCAACAAAACATGCATCGACATTAACACCTGTCCGTTCTAGCTCAGACGACAAAGATCGCATACGTGGGGGCTCGAATTAGGAACGACCGTCTACACTATAACAACGCCTCCCTGCCCCCACTGGGGGTCACTATTGATTTTGGATGAGGAACTGGACTAGAGACATGCAAGGCGTAATATTGTTCCTGGATAACCTTTTGCGACGGAGGTGTGCGTGTGTGCGCTGATGACGCTATTACGAATACCTATCGAGAATCCGAGACAGTGCTAGCCGTCTCTTGTTTGTGCGAAAGAGGTAATGTTACGCAATGGAAAGATTATTAGGTTTTAGTTAGTGTATTGTTTCGAATGTACTAATATTATAAACGCGAAAGTTTGTAAGTATGGATAGATGTTTGTTACTCTTTCACGTAAAAACTACTAAATGGATTAGGATGAAATTCGGCATACAGATAGTTTATAACCTGGATTAACATATAGGATAGTTTTTATCCCGATATTCCCACGGGAATGGGAACCACGCGGGTGAAACCACAAGCGGCCGCTACTTTATTATAATGCGTTGAGTTATTGATATTCATTGAATAATAAGTCTTCTGTGCACAAATAGTGCAGCAATTTTAATAATATCATTACCAAATATAGTATCATAACATAAAATCAATCTAGAAAGTTTAAACCTACTAATGTCATTCTTTTGTCACTTTCAAACCCAAAGACGGAAACCGCGATAAGCACTCCAAAACCAAATCACGCGAAAAAATCTCAAATCGAGATACTAAACACAATTAAAACGAACCTTATTAGAGTCGAACTAACATCAAAGATTGCCTGTAATCAACCGCAAAATTGAAGGCTCTCGAAAAATTGTGAAGCCCTCCCAAATCTCGGTAGCACTCGACCGGCGAAAAACTGGGGATAAAACAGAATAACACAAGTCGGGAAACACTCGAGCAAAGAGTATGACACAAGTGGCGCCCGCGGCGTCTAACATCGCGCCCGGCGGAACAAAAAGGATTTCCCTCTCGTTGCCGATTCTGCTTTCCGTTAAACAACATGTTGAGTGTACGGTGACAAGCATAAATATAATACTATGGACAAGTGAACTACATTTACGATTGCAACTGAAAGAAACTATATTTCTTATAAGGATAATAACATTATTAACCCTTACTGAAAAGTTAACTACACACTTCTAAAACTATTTGGTACAACAAACATACCTACACAAATTTGTAAAAAAAAACCTTTTTTGTTAAAAAACAAAAAAAATTATTATTCATGAAAATAAAAGAGTTATCCGAATTTAAAACGCAAGTTTTTTGTACCGAAATTGCAAAAAATTACCCCGAAATCATGCTAATTTTATAAATGTGACCACACTTTCCATCAATGGCGGCGGCGCCAAAGGTCCTACCTACCGAAGTGCCGACAAAAGTATTGCCATGTAAGTTTTGTCTTATTACTTTAAAATATTTACGTAAATAGAACTAAATCTCGATACTTAATAACACCTTAACGGATCGGACAAGCTTTTTGTTACATGTTGTATATAGCTACATTAATGATAATTCTAAGGCGGCTTGTAGTTCTAGGGTCAAAAATATGTGACAAACTAGAAACGAAAACATATTGTAACAACTTGTCCATAAGGTGTTATAATATTTAAGCTCATTTTAAACTTTTACGTTGAACTAAAAAAGTTTAACGCGATTTAGCGTAAAATACTTTAAGTTTTCTAGTCATACTTTTGCCAGCCCTGAAAAAACAGCTCGTGACCACCGTCGTTGCAACTCGGCTGAAACGCTAGCGCCGGGTGCATTTAAAAGTATGCTTAGAATAACTAAGCTAACTTTTTTACACGGTTAAGTACTCAGAATGTTATCTACAGAACTGTTATAGGAAAAAACAAAAGGGTGTAGCATGCCGAAGGGGGTGAAATAATCCATTCATCAATACTAGTGGGTCGCCCGAAAAACTCCGCGTTTATTCAACAGATTTTTTAGGAATTTCGAAACCTATGGCAGGTTTCTTTATTTTTCTGCACATCTACGGCTGGAGCTCTTCAAAATAAGACCATAACCGATTTTTTATGTGCAGCTATCGTCCCATATTTACTTGGACAAAAATCGGCTTACTTAAACTTTTAGAACAACAGATCAGCTGTTTCATACAAAGCCTACGACAGATGTGACGAGAATGCATGGAGATATATTTCTTATTCGGTTATAACTGTTAACAGTATGGTTGAAATTGATCACTGTCTACCTATTAATGTCTATATTTATATGTAGGTATATAGGTATATGGCTCAGAGTTAACAGGTAAGTCGCTCCCTCTCAATCGCGGAACAATACTAATGAAAACACCGGAAGTATCACGTAATTTGCAAAATGGCGAATACCTAAAGTCATTGTCCACTAAAATAATGAATAAGTTGCAATTAGATCATATTTTATCATTTTGTAAACGACAATTTACTAATTGATATATTTTCTCTGCCAGTTATCAAAATAAATGTGATTACCGAAATAGTTTATTAGTTGTACATGATCAAACTATTTATTCTAGATTTTTTTAAAACAAACTTCTTCATACAAAAGTAGGCTCTAATTAGACGACATAGAGTCCATAGAACTCGATCGCTCAATTGTCAAAATTTGAGATTGACTTTTTAAAAAGTTTAACGCACAGAGCATACAATTGTTGCGGGTTTTAGTGTAGCAAATTTACTCTAGTTTGTCTATAGCCAAACTTCTTCATACAAAAGCAGGCTTTAACTTATCGAAATTTGAGATTATAGTCGCGTGGTCGGGTGCGGTGTGATCACACCGGTCGGGTGGTGACGGAATAATAGCCGCGGTGTGATCACACCGCTTAGTGCTTGAGAGGCACTCTTACAATAATCTAAGTTTCCTGGTATATACCTAGAATCAATTACAAAACGGTTTATCCTAACTCCGTATGCTAAATGCTAATCAAGTTACCTACTCTAAAAATATGAATCATAGAATGTTAAAGAATTGTTAGTACGAATCTTTTTATTTTAACATTACATCAAATAGCTGATCTCCGCAAAAGTTTGTACTAAATACTAGCGTTCTTCATTATGGACTCCTAAACCACTAAACTGCAACAAATAAAGAAAACCAAGAACCGTGGATAGTGTAAATCAAAGTTTAATAATATATTTTTTTTTAATTTTCCCTAATACTCTGCTGGTAAAAGTCACTATAAAAATATACCGATCATGTATTAAGGAACAGTTACCAATATTTCTAAGTAAAGCATACACCACACAGCTGATCTTCGCAACAATCCGCACACACTGAAACCTCCTTCAAAAAGGCACCCCTAAGCAACCGAACAGCAAACAAAAGAAGCAAAAAAGAATAAAGAAGAACACGAAGCGTGGATCATGTAAACCGAAGTTTAAGCTGCCGATGCCGTGGCGCCGCGCCGCCCGCCGGCCCGTAGGCAAAGCACATATTTGTTCGCGCCCCGACGTTTTTGACATTCCCGCCTCGCTTCAACTTTTCTTAGGGTTGTGACGCTTATTCAAATCGACTTTACGACTGGTTAGGGTTGGGTTTTGCCGTTGCAAACTGAAATTGTTTTTTTATTCGGTTGTGTTTTGTTTTGTTTTAAAGATAACAGTTGGTGTTCGTATCTTTTGCTTAATAGATTTAATTCAATTGGATTTGATATTGCAGTCATCTATATGTTCTAGGATGAGCTGCATTAATTAAAGTGTGGTAACTATGTCAGAATCAGAATCAGAATAATTTATTGGCCATATAACAAAACGTTACATCTAGCAAGTAGTCATCTAGCAAGTATATGTTATATAAAAAATAGTGAAAAATTGTTTAACATCGATATTTACTTAGTTATTTAAAAAATGCACGCCACACTTACAATGTTGAGATGACGGTTTTTAAAACCTTTTATAAAATTTATTCAATGCGTTTAGTTTCGCAACTTAAATATAAAATATTTTTTTAAGTAGTTTACACCTTAAAAATATAGACTTTTATTTTAGTAATTCTATGCTGTAACTGTGTCATTGGCCTATTTGATTTTTTATTAATTTTATCAAGTTTAATGTACATATGTTAATAACTGTGAATGACCCGCAGTTTAAATTCAGAATGATATTCCTGAATCTCTACCGTACATGTATGTGTAAAGAATTATAAAAACGCACGGAAAATAAAATTCACTTCCAGCGCAAGCGTTAACACACTAAAACATTAACAGAAGCACTCATAAAACGACTTTCCGACGGGCGCGACCATAAAATTAAGTTTACAAGCGTACAAGCGTTGGTAGCCCTAGCAGAGCCAATGAAAAGTCGGTTAAGCTAATGTTATCGAGAAATAAAAATGTATAATAAAATACAAACACACCGCGCGAGGAAACAATTTGCCGCAGGAGACTGGAAGATTTCATGCCTCCAACAATCTTTCTGTTCACTCTGAAACCGACTTTAACACCCTCTAATACGTTTTAGAACTGGTTGCGGTAGCTGAGCAGAAAATTCCTTAAATTTCCAACGGTAGCGTCGCTAACTTTCGTCTTTATGTTGGGGGAGATAGAGTTGGTATTGCAATGATTAGACAGAGCAGTAATTCAGGAAGAAAAGAGAGTTTTCCGGCTCGTCGGGGCGTCGTGACATTTGTGTTAAGCGGGGCCGAGGGAGTGTGCCATTCATAAAGGACGTTCACGAAGCAAGCTACTACTTGTTTGAAAGTAAACTTGTTGGATTTGATGTACGGAGCTTTCTGCTGTTGGCTGAGTTTACATTTTGTATTTTGTAATAATGCACGGCAATTTGTGTTAAGTGAGTGTTAAGCGATGGGTTTTTGTTAAACAAAACCACGATTTGGTTCTAGAGATTAGTAACAATATGGCACAATACCATTTAAATATATATCAGTTAATGTGTAGACGGTTATATGCTCTAAGAAACAGTTCTTACAATAATGGAAACATAATATCCAAACCTAATTCGTTGACATACATGATGACTTATCGTTTTGGTAACTTAGGCCAGGATTAAGTACTTAATAAACGTAAAAACATTCCACATTAAGTGCAAACCTTTGTAAGTGAATGCAGTTCATTCTAAAAAATAACAAACTTTGTATACACACACGCCACTGCAAAAGAGTTCACTCACATGCTCAAAAACAAAAAGTTCAAAAATCGAACTCTTAAAAGAACACGACGCGACACGACGACGTAGCGGCGATGCTCCTCTGTTTCTTTTTTCTAATCCGGTGGCAAGGACACGCTCACGGCGCCACCTGTTGAGCTGGGTCACGTGACTTTTTTGCTCCAAGGACGCGTGCCTCCTTCGCTCATTCATGGGAGGCCCGCCCCCCGCTCCTTACGCGGGGGTTGGCGGGTTTTTTTGTTCCCCTACGTAAACTCCCGAGGGCTTTCACCTACGTGCATTTTCGAGGTCACGACGTATTTTGAGGTTATGTTTTGCTTTTGGCGCGCTCTAACTTTCAGCTTTTGCGCGCATTGCTTTGGTTGCGATTTGCGTTTATGGAGTAACAGTGTACACGTAAAATGGAAGATTTAGGGGATAGAATGTAACCGTTTTAGGTGTCGAAAAGTTAAATATTTTTCTTTTAGTCAAATATGTAATTTGTACATGTTTTTTTTGTGATTTGTGAACAGGTAATTATTAAATAATTACTTACTATAAAGTAAATAGAAAACCAGAATATTTTCCAATAATAGTTATTCCAATGTCCATTATTATTACACAAAAACTATGAATATAACACACCAAACATTATTTTTCATTTAGAGAGCAACAAAAAAATACGATCGACTATTAAAATATTCCGCAAAAGCCGTCATCGTACCTGGCCATGGCAATAAAACCTACAAAGTACTGACATTTTTTTTACATTACATACAAAAGTAAGTAAAGCAGAATACAAACCTTAATTTTCTAAGAAACTATACTAAAGTTTCATTGACGCGTACGTTAGATTACCACATGGGATAAATAAATAAATGTAGAGCGGTGAAACACCTCAAACTTGGAAATCTAACCTTCTTTCATCGGCGTAAGACCGACTTTCGGTAACACTATGGAATTATTAGACTTAACCGGATTCTAATTAAACCCTGTCCCTGATAGTGCACCGTAGCTGTAGACTGCGTAATTTACATTAATCCAATAATTGCATGGAGGTTTCCTAGTTAGAAATTCAAATGAGATGATGTACAACGGGTGGGGGCCAGTCTTTGGGGTGTGAGACACGAGGAAACGCGGCAGGGGCACGCGGCGTTCACACACCCGACACCCGGGTTGGTTAGAAGACGAAGTCTCCGTACTCTCCTAGAGTCTCCACAGTTTCCATAGCCGAAATAAAATGTCCACAGAAAAAGAACGGCAAGCAAATATTAACAATGATTTGCATAAAACAAGAATTATAGCACCTTAATTAAATTAACGGAGAAAAATAAACAACGGAATACTCAACTAGGTACGAGTGTAAGTCGTGGCTTTATCTTTCTTTTAACAATAATTGAAAAAAATCTCTGCTGAATAGACTGTTTCAGTATACTGGGTAAATAGATTTTTTATTGTGCTATGTATTTATTTAACGTTGTAGAACCGAAAAAACGAAATAGTAAAGAACACCAAGTCTAAAACCATTGACAATGCTTAGTTTAAAATTCAGATTTTTTTTAAACATTTTTCGACAGCCGTTATATTAAATTTCCCCATATCCAACCCCAATATTATCTTTTTTGATAGCCTTTTAACATTTCACTCTATACGTTTTCAATATTTTTTGTAAGAAAATAACATACTCTTTGTTTTTCATAGACTCCGCATTTTCTCATATTACTTTCTTTGCCCGTTATGCCTTGGCTGTCACTTACAGAATCCTCTGCGCTATCAGTTACATTTGCGATGTTTTTTAAGTAGGTCGCATTTGTTTTTCTTCGCTAATCCACGAGGTAATACGGATAATTAAATTGTTGGGGAAAATTACGTCATCGCTATTCTATAGTATAAACGATTTGTAAATTTTACTCTGACATTTTTTTTTGTCTATGGTGGGTTCTTTCACGGGAAAAAGACAAGCGGGAGGCGTTTGCCCAGCCGTGGGAAATATATGTTAAAGGAAAAAAAGATAACTATTCATGTTAGTTGTTTCCTCATCGTTTACAGAAAAGTTTAAGTAAGCTAAAGAGCTTTAGACACAAATAAAACTTAGAATAATAATAAAGAGATACCTTAAATAGTTCATTACCCCCAAATACACAGTAAGATTTCAAAATAAATCTCTCAAGTTAAGCAGAACAAGAGGTTCTGCAAAACTTGTGACATTTAGACTCTAAGTGTTAGTAAGATCAAGTGACTGGCGAATGAAACAGCGATATAGTCAGACTACTTCAATGGTGTCTTGAGATATTCTTCAGCACACGAGTTAGCTGTAGTTTATTGTACTCGGCGCAGCGTCGTCACGACTTGATTAATTAAATTGTTATGCTAATGAGTGCTGGGGTGGATATTTGGTCGATAACATCAAACTACTTTATGTAATCATAATTTTGTATATAAATGTTGTCGAAATTATAACTTAAAACTATAATTAATTAAGTTTGCTTGTCGATCCGGTAAAGGTTGCAGGTATCCGCTGGATGCGTGCAGCACAAAACCGGTTATTGTGGAGATTCTTGTGGGAAGCCTTTGTCCAGTAGTGGACGTCTTTTTGCTGAAATGATGATGATGAAGTTAGCTTCGTTCTAGCTCGCATGGTAGCTGGCAAGAGTTTAATGAGAGGCTCAGATGGGACGTGTTCATGCTGCTTTGACTGCCTATTATAGTTCTAGTTGCTAATTCACGTCTCAGACCCGGGTACGATTCCCAGCGGGGACACAAGTATATTTCGGAGAGTGGTAACGTCTTTGAAAAAGAGTTGATATACTAGGTCAGGTGCACTACCAACTACGCTATCGCGGCTGTGTCCAACCCGCCGAAATTTATCAACACTATTTATGTTGTCACTCGTTACTTTAAAATACTTCTTTATTGTCTTTTCGTTTCTAAAATATTATTACTGTCGCCCTATTTCATTTAAATTGCCTAATATGCCACTATATTATTACATACATACTTTTTAATTTGAATTTAGAAAAGAAAATGTTGTGACAATTAAGAAATAATGTTGCCAGTTACTCCTGCAATCACAGTCGATAATCGGTTTAGTCCCGAGGCACTGTCGAATCGATTCAGAATAATTACATTTCGATTTGCATCTAATTGCAAGGGTTTTAAATCTTAAAAGATGTCTGAATCTGCTCAAATCTTCTTTTGTCTTACAAGTCGGGAAGCAAAGTTAAGTGCTTGAAGAAAAAGATTAAAGTTATTATTAACTACTCGTAGGTAGATAACTATCAAAACGTAGAAAGTATTAAAAAATAAACAAAATTTCAACCGAAAACTCAATTGACATTGATGTTTCTAAAACAATATAATTATAATAAACAACATTTCGTTTTGACACGAAAACTGGTCATTAATCAGTTAGATTACCATTTCTAGGGAGTCAAAAGTTGTCGATTGCAAGTACCATACTGTAAGTGACATGAAATGATATTATGTGTATGTTACAATTAATTTATATGATATAGTGAATCAATCAAATCATTTACCAAACTCTATACCTCCATAAATATTTCATATATTTTTTTATCTTTATGTTAACAAGACTAACTTAAATTAAATCAATTGTTAAACACAGTCACCAAATCCGTTACTTCAACAAATTCATTAAGTATTTACAGATTTTTTAAACTCCTTTATCTTTTAAATATAACTTCTAATACGTATTATACATTAACACAATTCTTCAACGTCTAATTTTTTAGACATTCGATTGTCGATATTTCTAATCTAAACCGGCCAAACGTTCATGTCGTCACCGAGCCAATCAGAAATATAATTAGATTGAGACCGACGCCTAATTGTAATGGTCTCAAGTTGTGAACCCCTAGGTGCCGACTGCGACCGGCCTGGGCATATTGGTAAAATCAATAGTTGACCTAACGTACAACCCTGAAGGATTCCTCTCTACAAACATGATCAGTAATTAATTTATTCAGATGTACACGTTTCTATTGTTATTATCATTGTTAGAGTTAATAATACATTTTGGGTTTGTGAATTCGGTGCGAGCGGTATGTGTATATGCAATATTAAATGTTGATTAGTAATAGCTAAAATATATATGTTCAAAATTGGCTCCGTTACCATTATATTGGATATGTGCCGCTAACAAAGTGATTAAAAAACGTGAATGCCTAAAAATTTTAATAATAGGGTAATATTTCTTCGGCTCAACTTTCCGCAGTTATAATTCGATGATACAATGCAGTAAGTTCCCATAAAGCGATGCCGTTAAAACGGAGCGGAGTAGGAACCGATAACTGTTCTTTCGACCGCTAATCACCCCATGAATTCTGGCGAAACCTACGGACAGTCCGTCATAATTCCCAACTTCGAAAGTAATACCATCAACTCGGTGTTAACTTAATTTGAGTCACTTTAACAAGTCCAATTAAAGGAATTTGTGTTTCTCTTATCTTCAATATAACATTGAGCATAATTTCAAATTATATTTCAAACTTTCCGATAATGAAGGGTGGAGGAGCGGGTTGGGAGGGCTGAGGGGGCCGGGGAGTGGCACTTCGCTTATTTCATTAGTTACATAAATTCTCCTATTGAGAATGGCTGGCAGAAAGGGGACGGTTTACCCTTATTACGAGAGTCTCCTTATCAATACAATTATTAATATAATAATATTATTATTGTAATAATTTCGGAGCAAAGTGGAAAGAGGAGTCGTAGCTTAACTTTGCCAGTAATAAAGGGTGGTGAAAGATAATGGAATGGAAAACAGTTTGAAGTTTTATTGGAAAATTGGTACCGACTAATTGGCAGCATTATCGATCTGTTGGCGACTCAAGAAGCCGGAGCAAATGAGGTTTTTAATGAAACGCTCCGCTTGTTCGAGACAAATTTTCGTTAATAAAACTTGAACTCCGTTTTGAGGTCAGTTTAACTTGGATAAGTGTTTGCTGTTTAAACTTCAACAACTTCTCTGTCAGCCAACGTTTGTTTATATCGAGCTGGTATAAAACGGAAATCTTGTTCTAAAAAAAATAATGAAAATTAAGTCAGTTTACAAAAATTATTTCGTAAAATTTATTATTGATTCACAGCAATAATTTTCGAAAAATAGTAACGTAATTAACGTGCTAGACAAATTTCTTATCAAGCCAATGATCAAACCTAAACATATTAATTAAATATAAACAATTACGAACTGACCCACGGTGGAGCCGAGACCTGATACCCGCACCTAACGAAGCCCTCACATATAGAAATCGAAACTAGGTTGAAGGTAATCCCGACCCCAGAGATCCACAAGTATAGCCATAATTCCTGAGGGCCACGTCTCATTATAACACTAATACAAGACTCATCCCGAAGTTACGGTGAATACATTAAAGGGTTCAATCCTTACTGATGAGACATCGGCTGGGTGGCGCCCCCATACCGTGTGGGGTCGCTTCGGGCACTGGCCGGGCAGGGGGGGAAATAAGGCAGGCATTATAGGAGATAGCGTTCATTTACATTGTCCAATAACTCCAAGTAGTGTCCGAGCGAATATTAGTTTATGGCATGCGGTGTTCCCACAATATTATTATGTATATGCGAAGCGACGGCCACCCTAATTTTTTATTTTTTTGAAACGAAAGGGTGAAATCTGTTTCGGCATAGTGATTGATTCGATTCGATCTTAATTAACGAAACGGTAATTTTAATATAAGAAAGTAGAGAGAAAAAAAGACTCTAAAAAGGAGGTCTGATTGCGAGGCAAGGGCGTCGCGTCGTCGAAAATAATTTAAAAGGACGTTTTGGGAACTTTTATATTACTACCGTACATTGTCGGAAAATATTTAATTCATTAAAGGTACTTTGCTTTTTAAAAATTAAGTTTTATAAAAAAACAAAAAATAGTACCAAACAACAAACAAAATAAAACTCTAAAAATCTAAAAACTATAAAAAAACGATTTTTATCGTTACCCTTTGGTCTAGTGGTGTAAGACGGAGAAGAAAACTTTGTATTTAGCATGCTTGCTTTGGTTCATGGTCTATCCAGTGGATAGTATCCACCATATTCTCTATATCTAACAGATGTGTCGCATTATTAACAGCAGTATTTAGTAGATACTCGTACCATTGTACGAGTATCCCAAGAGTTGAAACAAAATAGTAAAGATTCCGGCTGAACTAGGTCAGACGTCAAACAAAAAAGAATACAATCCACCAGTCAAATATGACAAAAGAACATCACTAACGGCGTTTGCATTATCCAAAACAATTGAAACCGTCTTTGACTGCATGCTAAATTAACGCGTCCAAAATCGCAAACGCATTCGCGTACACCGACCAAAGCATAATAAGACAGGCGACTGCACGCAACGACCGAAATATACGACATTACCATCAGAGAGTGGCATGCAGAGGACGTGCCCCCTCACACACACTTCGGCTAAGACGCACACACGCACACACGCATCTTGCCTCGCACACGTACTACAAAGGGTAGGCTTTATTCTCATTCGGGAAACGGAGATGCACTATCCTAATTATTGAGAGGTCAGAGACAAGCCTTTGCGGCGTGCTATTGTTGGTAGGCAACGTTATTGCATTGAATTTGAAACGCAACGTCTCAAATTTAATCCGTTCTCTTATTTCTTGTAGCGTGAAATGTTTGCGATGTGGCTGAATGGTTCTTGGGGCGTAGTATTGGGACTGTGCCTTTTGATATAACAACAGCTAACAGGTAATTTAAAGTACAAGCAACCAGTGTTTCAACAAGTACATAATTTGTAAGAAATAGGTGTACTAATAAGTACCTACTGCTCAATCTATTGAGTAAGGAAATTATTGGGCCTTGGTAACTCAAGTACCTACTGCAAAAACTTTTACCCCCATACATACTTATATACAGAGTATAAGCTTCGATTAGTTGTTCCGTGTTTTTTTCCTTTTACTTTAATTTGAAATGAAGTCAACATGATGGTATAAGCCTTGTTTTTTACTATTGTATATTTTCTTAAAATTAATGTAAAGAAATCATTAGAAGTTTTTTATCTGACTGTACAAAGCAGCTAATCGTCAGTGAAAAAAATAATAAAATTAAAAAGTGTCAATTCGGACGCTGTGTCCGAATATAATGTGTTCGAAACGTCAGCGAGCCATCTCTTCTAAGCTTATACTCTGTTTATAAGTAAGGCCCCACGCCATTAAACCTGTCTACCGGATCGGAAACAAAACACAACGGGCCAATTCAAAACGCAACCTCAGACTGCAAGTCAGGATACACACTGAAAACCACGAACGAATCACCGTCCGCCTAACAGCCTGACGTATCTTCGATCGTTAATTCTATACTCGAATGTCGTCTAAACATAAATCCATACGTGGCACGCATCGTACCGTCAAATAAACTGGCAGTTTAATCAAACCCATTAGACAAGTGAGCCAAACACCTACGACCAGTTTAACTTGCCCCGTGGAAGCTCGAAGTAAACCCCCGGATTGTGGATGAGACACTGTTTTAGGGGACGCAGGATAGGTCTGGTAACGCTGGCGGTTGGTATAGCTGATGCCTTTAACGCCTTGCTGGCCGTTGACCAACGCCAGGAGGTGGGAGGCCATGCGTTCTTAATAAAGATGGTGGAATCATGCCTGTTAACGTGAAAGACATTTTAGATGCCAATTAGTGGCAATGCGTTAGAAGCATTGGACGAAACATATACACGTTTCAATTTGTTATAGATGAAAAGAGTCATTCTAAAAAGTAATTAATAGACAGCATCGTAATTTTTTTTTTTTTAAAACTATTGACAATACGCATCACTATAATAATATAAGCTGTCCAAGAGGACTGCTTAGTGCTGCGTACTCTTTAACCGTACTTGTCACTGAAGTCTTGCCGCCGTAGTTATTTAAACAGAGTATAAGCTTTTTTGTTTTGTTACTCGTACTTTAATTTGAAATGAAGTTTACATGACGTTATCGAAACACGGATTCCATTCCAAGGTTATACTTTGTTTACAGTAAGGGACTTAGAACAAATTCTTAATAGACGAAATAAAACTATCCTCTGGTACATTGAAAACTGCAGTTCTACCAGTAAGTGCTACGTATGAGCACATCCCAGCTACTCGGGCTAGCACACGACAGCATTTATCAAGTCAGACGTGCCCACATACATTACAACGCCGAGACGCAGGGCTGCTAAACGCGATGGGTTAGAGAACCGCAAATATTTTCTATTTGCACCTATATTTTTAAATCTTACCGGTGGTCGCGTAATAAAAAAAAACATGAAATACACTATGAAATAGTATATTATATTTTTTTACGCAATATATTTAATCATATATTTGGTTTCCAGAATATTTACAAACTAAAATAAACTACTTAAAACTAAACTCTTAAAAATTATTACTATTTATAAATTTAAAAAAATAAGGTAGAGTAGCCAGTAAGCTAGCAGCAATGCCTCGTTGGATACTAAGGCATAAATTTATCTCATTGAATTATTTCCGATTTAATTATTAAGATATGTGTATTTTTTGCCTTTGTCTTTTGCCGTTTGAATTTTCGGTGGCAAAATTAGTTACCCGCAACCTTGATAAATAAAAAAAAGGTGCACTCAAAATTTATATCATGGCGTGAGAAATAGTCACCGGTTCAAAAATCGCCTCCCTGTAGTTTGTCTATTACTTACTATAAACTTTGATAATTACACCTTAAATTAACGATGCTAAATTCGGTAGTAAGCAGCTGGTAACTGTTGTCTCCATTGAAGTGGTTTTAAACAATGTTTTTTCGCAAAATAAATATAAAAAATACATTCAGTACAGTGTTTTGTTTTTATTTCTTTTTTTAATTAAGATTTTATAGCGTTGTAGGTCGTAAATAATAGTCATTGGTATTTCTATTATAATTACGTATTAAACCACATCGTCATGATCAATAGATAATAATGGTTTTCTTTCCTTCCTCATAATGTTTCGTATCAGATTTACCTAATACGTAAATTAAAGCACTTATATAAAACACCACAAATAATATTCATTAGTAATACAACATTTCACAATATTGAAAAACCTTTATAAATGGTGTGCATAAGAAGTATTTAAGGATAATGGAAATTAGTTAATCGATTGTTTAGGAAAACTATCATGACAATATGATTCATGATCAATAAGATGGGATTCCACAGCCACTGTGTTTTTGTAAGATTTGTAAGAGGTTTTCCTATCTAAAATGAGGTATGATAATTTACATATAATTTTACGAAAATATTGTTGCGAACAAATTACAAATTTAAAAAAGAATTTTAAAAAGTGTCGAAAAAATTCCACGAGTGGGATTCGAACCCACACCCCATGACATGCCGGGTCAGGTGCACTACCAACTAAGCTATCGTGGCTCCTGGTAGTTGGTAGTGCACCTGACCCGGCATGTCATGGGGTGTGGGTTCGAATCCCGCTCGTGGATTTTTTTTTTTTTTTAAATGAGGTATGTATTTTTGTTCTTTTACTTTTGCATTCTGAGTGAAACTAATTTAGTCGAACAGTACTTTAAAAAGTAGTAGTAGTAGTTTTAAAAACTGGTCTTTTCCTATATTCTATTCACTGACTAGCTTTCCAGCACACTGTAGCTTTTTAAGATTTTCTAAAAAAATCAAGTATATCTAAGGCTCTTTAAATGCTATTCAAAATTGATGTGGTTAAGTAAATCACCTATATTGCCTGGCTAGTACATTATATTGACCTCGTGTAAGTCTAGGTAAAGTCAATCGCTTAGCTTTGGCCCTTTGCTATTAAGTAGACTATTTCAATTTAAGTGCACTGTGCATGTTTTTTTTAAATATTTTTCACTGGCGCATATATCTGTCTACTTATCTACTGTTTTTCTTTTTACGTCTTGCTTTAGTGATCAAGTACCAACTAGACAGTTTATTATTATCTATAGATTTGCTTATAAAACATGTAAGTAAATGAAGTCTATAACACCTTTTTTAAACATGAGAAAATGCATTAGGCGTACCACTACGCCTAACGAGACGCAAATGGTTATGTAGGACTCTCCCCTAATCTATAAGTACCTGGCCGTATTACCTATGCTTATATAAGTTTCGAATACTAACATAATTAAGATCATTGCTACTAGTAGCTGAAAATATAAGATTTATCATAATTAAATATTAAATGGAAACCTGGCCAGGCCTCAATCAGGCAAACGAACATTCCCACTTCTACAGCTAACCACATAGCTACCACGAGTCCAACCCAGATTCGGGCCCTGCCAGAGACGCCCGCTAAGGCATAACCGGCAGGAGGCTGGGAACCGAACTCCTGTGGTACCCTTGAAAAGACAGCCGGACCCGTAGTTCCAGCTGCCATACCCTACCTATCAGGGTCAGTAAATAAGGACATATTATGGAAAAACAGACAAACTTACAAATAAAAAAAACTTTAATTATTTTAATTAAACAAAAAAAAAGGTTTCACCCAGCATTAACCACTCATTCCGCCGTTAGAATTTGGTACACAACTCAACTCGTATTGTAATTAAGTATTAACGTTATCCACAGCCATATATGAGCCGATCGATTAATCCCTTCCTTATAGGTTAGGCTTTCGTGGCGACCCTAGCTTTACGCTATAATGAGCGTCCAACGTATATAACTCATCTCTGGGCCCCAGTTAAATTATTCAGGGGAGAGTAATCTTATTACATTTACATATTAATCAACGGATTTTAATTATCCCCCCGCACCCTACCCCCGCACTGCGATAATTTGCTTTCGAAATGCGACTTGCCTTGATTGAAGACGCGTCTGTGTGGGTGACTTTGCTCATAATAGTTTGTTTGTGTTTGTTGGCATAATTTAGTGTTCTAAAGTGTACGAATGCCGATCTCATTTGGCAAATGACTTATTGGAAATAAATTGTTTTATGCCACTCTGTAGGAAGTGACAGATCCAAACGAAGAATTTGTTGGCGTCCTAGTAAAGGTTACCGTTGGGCGCACCATAAAAAAAAATTGTTTATTTTTCACATCGTGGAAACAATACGAATTTCAATAAAGGTTTAAAGGATTTTCAGTAGAAAGAATTCCAAATGACATTATTATTATATGAAGTTTAGTTATCACTATCATAATGTTCAATTAAACTTTTAAAACAAGCAGAGCTTAATTTGCTTACGATACCTACTATTTCAGAATTATTCATCGAAAAAGTCTTTTTAGAAAACAAATAATTTCTAGTACTTTTTTTCCTATGACAAAAAACTTACTCACTGATAATAAATACTATGAAAAACGAATGAAGAATACCTCGAAGATAACCTTTATAGGGCAAATAACGGAAAACTCCTTTCTAAAGCTATCAATATTTACACTTACTAACAGTGATAGAACAGAGGAATACTTTACCTGAAATAGAAAAGACACATTATTAATACAAAATTGACACAAAATTATAATTTCCTAAATTGTTGCATGTATAGCAAAGCGCTGTTTCGGTTTAGTCAACATTAGAATACCAACCCTCAAGTCATGCTACGTAACGTATGAATCACATATCAACACGAGTCACAAAAAAGATTTCAACGAGATTTAATAAGAATAAAGCTACGGTAAAAAAAGCAAAAAAACTTTAAAATTAAAAAAAAAAGAGTGAAATCGGCAAATGAGAACCAACTAAACAAAATCACGAAACCATTAGATTTCAATAAAAAAAAGACAAAAAAAAAAATGTTCGAGTTTCAAAATTTCTGACACACTGGCCGTCAATCGGAAAATGTAAACAAATGAAGCATAAAATATATACACGAGTTTAATCAGTATACTCATTTGTCGGACGACGTAACCAACGCATTAACGTCCGGGCGCGGACGAGAACTGGGCGGAGCGCTGACTCGTAAACCATTCGAGATATATTATAAAACGGCTACCAACCAAGCCCGGAGGCTGCAATTAATATGTATGTTAATACTGAACGCCATATTTATCGAGACGAAGGAAGCAGACTTGCAGGAGTGTGAACTCAGCGCTATTATGTTACTGATACTTTTATGTGTGCATTTTGAATTCTAAATTCTTAAGGTGAATGTTAGGCACTTTTTCCCTAAAATGCCATACAATGCTGAACTTTCTAATATAATTAGAACTGAGTGTTAGAGGAGTGTAAAGAACAAAAGGTAGGTATAAAATTTAAAAGATCAATAAAATAAAATGAACAGCATCAACTTAATGTAAGTAAAACAAAACCTAATGTTCACAGCCGAGACAGTTCATTGAATACAGCAGTAATTTGAAGCCGTATAATTAAGAATCTCATTAAAAAAAGTATAAAAAGATATTTTGGCCTGATTACTACCATTGTTTTTACTTCTTGCTGACTTAAACCTTTCAACCCTTCGGAAAAAAAACGGTCTGCTACAATTATTATATTTAACTTTTTCTGCGAAGTTTCGAGACGTTTATTTAAATGTAGACATTTCATTTATTAAGAATAACAAATTAATATTTTTTCTATCCGATTGAAGTTTTTAACTTAGACCTTTTTGTTTCGAAAATTTGGGAGAAGTAATGCTTTTCTTATTGAAACCTTTCTATGATTTTAAAAGAATCCTTTTCTTTGTAGAAACTTTTAACATATATTTTGTCTTCTATAGTTATGTTAATGAGACAAATAATTCAACAACGTTTTAATTGTTACCGAGTCCTTCAGAGTACGTTACATTTTTTCTCCATAAATTCTTGTTTTAATAAGATCTGAACGCTGCTAAGTCCTAAAAGATTGATGGTAAGATTATTATACAAATAAGGGGAGACTGGGGTTAAAGAAATAAGATGTTAAGTATTTTGCATACTCATAATTTTGTTTAAATCAATTATATGCAGAACTCAGTTAATTTCATTAAAGGTAAGTACTGTGTGGTATTTGTTTTTAACTTCAAAATTTTTGGTAAACAATTAAAAGAGCTTAAAAAGAAAGTGCGTTTGAACTACAAATACGTAGTAAGGATTTATTCATTACTTCTTTGAAACATTCACTTCATTTAAGTAACTTTGACGTTAACCAAATGTTTTTTATCATCTCAAAACGAGCAATCATTAATTGTCTAACTCGTATAACCATCATACCATTTTTATTACTATTTACTTTTTTAGTAAGTAACAATACATATTATATTAAAACATGTTTCTATAATACAATAACAATTGTGTACGTATGTAGAAAATATATAGAATTATGCATTCATACGTGTCCTATCAATCGTTGAACACACAACTTAAGAGCTTTGGTGTATTATTTAGCCCGGCTCAGCTCAATGTCCATTCCTCCTTCCAATCTCACCCAGCTTCCTCAATTGCAATCCCCATAATGGCGCCGAGTCCTTATTAAACGCTTGCATCATGCGAACAAGATAAATGCACCTCGAAATTAATTAATAAAATTGCATTCAGTATGCAAGTTAACTGTTTGGCTCCTTGATTGGTTGAGTATTAGCTTTTTCTTGTTAATCATTTATCTTTCATTATGAGAATGAGATTTGGTATTTAATTTACGTTTGTTTGTGTAGAAATATTTATTTCATAGCTTTAAAAACTGTTCCACAGTTAAAGGTTTATACAGCATTGAACATACATGGGATACAAACAGCCCCCCTAGACAAGTGGCAAAACGCTAACAGAATATAAATCAAAAATGATTATTGTACGGGATTGAGATAAACGTCATTTACACGTATCGTTGACTTAGACTTAATAGTGATACTCCATGTTGGGTGGATTTATGTATTTTTGGAAATATCAAAAAAAAAAGAACAAGCAATAAGTATAGTTTTAATCACATCTGTGTCATAAACTGTTGGTCCAGCCACCAAGCCACAAGACCACAAGTTAAAGAAGCAGGTTGATTCCCGGCGGGGGTAATATTATTGTACTCGATTTGAATGGTAGCTAACTAAGTTCTAGACCAAAGACGAAGACAACTAAAGACGAAGACGACTAAAGACGAAGTATGAAAGAGTCAGTATGAAGTATGGAAGTACGAGAGGCATGAAAGATAGAACTGGAACGAAAGAGTGATAAGATTAAAAAGAGCTCCAATTATGTTGGAGGTGCTTACATCTC
Organism: Eudonia lacustrata; assembly: GCA_947562085.1. Taxonomy (NCBI): domain Eukaryota; kingdom Metazoa; phylum Arthropoda; class Insecta; order Lepidoptera; family Crambidae; genus Eudonia; species Eudonia lacustrata. Next base: position 10,725,161 of record OX387318.1, on the reverse strand, counting down.
ATAAATAAGAATAAATAAAAAAAAAAGTTCTAGACCTAACTAGCTATCGCCACCTCATCTTTGGCTGTCGCCATAAAACTAAAAAAATCATTATTGTGTTCCGATAGCTAGAGATAAGATAGCCAGTTCTGCAGTGGTTAAAGATTCCGTATGAAGTGCGTCCATCTTCCTCTGTACAGTATTGTTTTATCAATTTGATGCTGACTTTGATGGCCTCCTCGTTGTGTATGACGACAGTGCAAGTCAATGCTTCTTGGCATTTGCCCTGATGTGGCTAGAAAGAGCGAACGTCGTTTAAAAGACCCGGTCACATTCAGCGATGTAGAGATATCTGATATCATATCTTCATTGTATGTGTGGGGCGGGCTTTATGCTAACTTTAATAATTATAATTCTTTTTATTTGCTTTATACGGGGCTATGAAACGAAACAACTTTTACGGATCTACTCGCGTTTATTTTACACATTACTTATTTAATATTTATCGTGACGTTTCGGGGCTTTTGTATAATAATTACATGTCAGCCCCGTCGTAACTATTACTTATCTTACATTGGTGGATTATTGTCTAGCCGAATTCAAATGCTTAATAAGACTTAATAAACAAAAGATATCTCTCTATCACTGTTCGATCGCACCTGTTTGATCGACACCTATACATGCATTAGTTACATTTCTACACATAAAAGTTCTTAACAAGGTGTGCAAAGGTTTCGTAACGCCGGCGCCGTAAAAGATAAAGTCACGAAAATTTTTCCAAAGAACCAATTAAATGTTAATGCAACATAAATCGTGCAGTTAATTAAATAAAAAGTGAAAATTTCGCGTGTGCGCACACGCAACTCCGTATCGACAATTTGCATATTGATTGCGATCTCAAATGCGGAGTGGCTGTAACGTGATATACCTACATAGGAGACTAAAGCTAGGATTATCGTCTCCCGAGTACTCCTCGGTAGCTGAGTGGTAAATTGCTCGGCTTGGCATACTAAGGTCCTGGGTTAACTTTCCAGTGTGTTCAGATTTTAGATTCTTAGTCCGAGTTTTTAATCACCATCCCGCGTTAGGCAAGCATTGATGATGATTTGATTTTAATAATAGAGGCCTAACTTTCTTACTTATTATAACTTTTTTATGATGATATGTGATGATAAAGGCCTACCGTGGAAGCGCACTTTACCTAAAAACCTAAAGACTACTGGCTATTTTATCACTAAACACATACTAATACATAATCACAGCTAACACCAAACTTAAGTACTTATTGCACAAATTAAAAGGAGGTTTATATTAGACATTTTCATAAAACACTCTCGCGTCAACGAGAAAACCTCGCTTTAATCTCATTTTGTGACAGAAAACTTGTAACAGAACCACCACAATCATAGCTAAGGAGCTGGCTTTAGAGAAATAACACATAAACAACTCTAAGCGATAGTAAATAGAGTGTTGTTTACAATGAGCTTTCGAACATTTATGTAAGTAAAAGGAACTAATTAAATATCATTGCAAAATAAAGTGTAATTGCAAATAAATTAGTCGTGTTTGTAATGCGGACATTTTCATTGGTTAATAATCGCATGTGGCCGGTATAACTTTGTTCTGTATAAGTTATCGATAAGTTAAACCCATTTTACTGTTCGCGGATAAACGGCTAATGCTAATGAGAAGACTGATTAGGTAGCGCGAACGTTAATGAGTAATAATATCAAGTGTATTATATATGTTGATAGCTTAAGAAATGCAATGCAAAGTAATTGTGAACCTTTTTAATTACAAATAGTTGAGTTCTGGAGATACATAACAATATAGAGACATAAGAGGTATTTTATTTACAATGTATTAGCAGAAGGACATACTATTTATTAGTTTCGCAAAAGTAAGAAACAAATATGTAAAGTTACTTATAGTGATACTAGTGGACCCGGCGGACTTCGTACCGCTTTGACAGTTTCCATCAAGTGATTAAATTCTCTTTGGTTTCCATGACAACAAAACAAACAAATCATTTTGTATTAATTACATATTAAATTGTCGATTTAGTATATTTATAGTGTGATTCCCGTGGGAATATCGGGATAAAAAGTATCCTATGTGTAATTCCAGGTTATAAACTATCTGTAGGTATGCCGAATTTTATCCAAATCCATCCATCCGTTGCAGCGTGAAGAAGCAACAAATATACGAACATACACACAAACTTTCGCATTTATAATATTAGTAGGATACTAGTTTGCAAATCGTGAAGATTTGGATGACGTCTTAATTAAGGCACGTAGCGATTAGTCTGCATCAAGCAAGGCAACGACCTAAATAGTTAAGTTAAATACAAAAACACGCTTGTTTGTTTAAAAAGTGCACGAAATATGATTTAAAGGTAAATCGAACACTACGAATTTAAATATCAAAAGCAGATTTCAAGCGTCAATTCTAAACGTATCATTTTTTGTAAAACAAAAGAAACTACATTTAAATGTACGCATTTTCTTTTCAATCCATTCAAATTTAGAAGACATTTGTTCAATATTTGAATGAAGAATACTTAAAAAGAAACTGTAGACACCACAGGGTATACTCTCCAAAGAGTTTATCTTCAAACCGGTGTGTAGCTGGCGCGCTACCGCAGCCGCGGAGGCCGCAACAATCTTACTTTAATTGCGTGCAACATAAATTACGGCGGACTTATTACAATCCGCTCCCGTTCCGATACTGCCCGGGGTGTATTATGAGCCAGCAGTTGTCGTGCGCGAATTTGATAATCGAATCTATCTAGTCTATGGCGAGGCTTTGCTAACTTGTGAAATGAAGCTTTTTACTGAAACCTATTAATTAGAGATGTTCTGTTTTTAATTTCTCAGTTTTAATAATTTGATATTTCGAATGAGTTTTTATTTGTGTTTCTATGGTTTCAAACAACAATTGCGTTAAGGAATATTGAAAGGAAATTGTTCTGAAAATGCACTTACGAGTAATATCCGTTGTCAGTAGTAAAGTAGTAAAGTAATGTGAACAAATATTATACAAAATAATATATATTGTATTTCTTAGAACGTCATGTGCGTTGTTGTAGATATTAGAAAGATACGGAAACAATCACAATATCTAATATATAAAATTCTCGTGTCACAGTTTTCGTTGCCATACTCCTCCGAAACGGCTTGACCGATTTTGATTAAATTTTTTGTGCTTATCCGGTATCTATGAGAATCGGCCAACATCTATTTTTCATCCCCCTAAATGTTAGGGGTAGTCAACCCCTAAATTTTTTTTTTATTTTTTAGACAAAATTTTTAATTTCTATTTTTTTATGATACAACATACAAAAATACATACAATCCTCAATTTTCACCCTTCTACGATCAACCCTTATTTTTTAATAGCCATTTTAGTAATCCGTTATAATATAATATCATTGCCAATAACTTTGACCGAACGAAATGTAACTTTGTTTAGAGAATTAGGGCAGAACAAGGTCTGCCGGGACAGCTAGTGAAAGTATAGAATTAGGAAGATTGATAGAATGGGGTACTGTTTAGGGAACAAAATTCTAAGTTAAGTAAACTTTTAAGTGATAACCTACTAGTGCCTTACAAATAAACAGAGAATAAGCTTCAAATAGTTATTCCGTGTTTTGTTCCCGTCATACAAACGTCATTTCAAATTACCCCTAAGCTTTGTGATTTTCCTCAATATAAAAATACATACTAAAACCACCTTCTACAAAATCGAAAAAAAAATCAAAATTGACCGTTAAAATTATCACCCATTTATAAATTAACTACGCGACAACGCGAACGCTTCCAGAATAAGCTCCTTCGCACAGATTATTCATAGTCTCATTATCATAAAATTAACCGATAATAAATCATAGTGGTTGCAATTAAATGCGCCGGCTTGAGCCACAACTTAGCTTAGGAACGCGGAAAAATCGCCTTAAACAAGCACCCGTGATAGCCAATATTGAAATGCATTAATCTAGTTTTGTTATCCAACTGCTGATAAAGCAATTAGAACTGAATTTCAAGATACTTTGGGTTTGCATTGGAATGTGGGAGTAGAACCGTGTAGTGATTTAATAAGGAGTAAGTAGTTAGCTGTTTGAAAAACGTAACTGATCAATGACGTTACGTGATGTTAAAAGGTTTTGATGCTACTAGTTAAAATGATGGTTTTGGGAAAAAACCTTTTTGTTTAACACATTTTACAATATTTTGAAAAGCTTGTTTACATTCTATACAATAAAACATAAATTATGTTGTCAATTAGATAGATTTCCTCTGAGACGCTTTTCATCATCATCATCATCATCATCATCTCAGCCAAAAGACGTCCACTGCTGGACAAAGGCCTCCCCCAAGGATATGAGGGGTATTTGCCGTAATCGCCACGCTTGGCAGGCGGGTTGGCGATCGCTTTTAACAATAGAATTATTACATCGATCTAAACTTTGAATTGAGAAAAGAAAAATATTTAAGAATCGAACACTAGTTTCCATTTTCAAATACTTCGATCTTAAAAAATGAAGCAAAGTAATGGCTAGTTAGCCCAAGGCCAAAAACAAGTGAATAATTAGCTCCTATCAAAGTTTAGCCTTAAAGGTTTAGCCAGCCTCACGAGTAGAGCAGCATCAAATGTCCTTGAGTAGTCTGGGGGATAGAAAATGTACGTTACCGGATATAAATGTGGCTCATTAATCAAAGTAATTAGATCATTACACGGATCGGGTTTAAACGAGTAACTATCCATGTCTGAGTCTGAGTTTTTCTGGCGTTAACGCTTGTAGGCAGCTCTTTGAAAAATGTGAACGTATTGGAATATTTCTACTTGTTCGAGAAGGAGATTGAAGTGCATGTGGTTCGGTTCGTTATGTATATTATACCTAGTTAAAGATAAGTTAAGTGACTAAACTAAAAACGAACATGCGTCTATAATTATACAATATTGCAACGGAAGTAATGTTTCTAATTGATAAAAGGCTTTATTTTATACCGCCTAAACAAATTTGAATACCTACGATACAAATATACGTCTTTGTCACATTAACATATTTGTGGAAACTAGTAAAGATTAACAGTTACCCTGGTGAGACCGTGCCGTATAAAACTACCGCCGTAACCGTTTTGCAAGTTGTGAAGTAAGTTTTTTCGCATGATTACTTGATTTTTAAAATATAGGTCCTATGAAACTGGAGCTTTTTATGAAGATTTTTTATAAAATTTTATTTTTCATACCAACCCTTTTTTTTCATTTTCTTAGCATCTATTTATTTTAACAATATAAAAATCGTAGAGTGTAGTGTGTTTTTTTCACTAGCTAAATATAGTAGACATTAAAAAGAAAAAAATCAAGTCCCTTCAAAGCTACAATGAAACAAAAGGACAATCCGCGAACAAAAAAAGTTAGTCAATAAAAATAAAAATTAGACGATAAAGACACAAAATTAAAAATAATCATTATTATTACTGAAGCCTGAGCAACATAGTCTTAATTAAAGATGTATAATAATATTAACAATCGGTATTGACTTTTATAAGTAATACACCTATTAATAAATGAGAAAAAAACTCCAATTTCATAGGTAAGGACCTATTATTAACAAAGTTAAAGCCAGTTAAGGCAAATGACTACTCTGACTGATGTTAAACAGAAGCAGTGTCCAGATGCGAGGATAGCTAATGGAGCGGGATGGTAGAATCCTGCATCTAGCCGTCTTTCTCTTGCCCGCAAGTTGCTTTTTCACAACTCGTTTAAGAGGAAATAATAAGGTCGACTGAATTGAAAAATATGTGTGAAAAGTATCAATCAATATTTCGTAGTCCCCTGTTCTTCCTCCAAAACTGCGACCAATTTAATTACTTTTTTCATTAAAAATTAAAGAAAGGGTTTGGCTGTGTTCCTATAATTTGATTTTTTTAAATATAATATCGTCAAATTTCGAAAAAAGCAGCGGAAAATCTGGTCAATTTTTATGGTTTTTAAAGGTTCATTTTTAATAATTAATTTATGAAAAAAAGAAAAACATAGGGACACAGCCAAAGCCTTTCTTTAATTTTTATTGAAAAAAGTAATTAAATCGGTCTAATTTTGGAGGAGGAATCAGGGGACTACGTTGATTATGTCTACTTTTCATACATATTTTTGAATTCAGTCGACCTCCTCTTTAAGGACCCCATATTGTAGGAAGGTGGAAATACATGTGCTGGGAGTTGGTTACACAAATTCATGCTTAGCTCAAATAAAAAAATGGTTAATGTTTTTAAGAACTGTTACGTGGTGTCATTTATACCTTTAATGGTTTGGAATTATTTATTGTAGTTATCAACTTTAGTATTTAGGATGCCGAGTAAATAGCGTTATCAACCACTGCCATAACTTCGCTTACTAGCAGGTGACATTAAGACAAAGACCTGCCCCGTTGTAAAAAAAAAACTAAAATAAACCGCTTAACTAGAACATCGTTAACCATTTAATTTAATTAAAACCGTTCGCCGCCTTTATCTAATTCAAGGCAAACTTCTCAAGAACATGAGTATTAAAATTAGCCATAATTAACTGGTCCCTGCGTCGTACAGCCAATAACTCAAGTATCAAAATTCTCTGATAATTAGCAAGCAGAGGGCAATAAATATCGCCAAGACGATTATTAACCGGCAGAAGATAATCAAAGGATACTGGCGGAGCTTAAAATTGAAACTAAGGAGAACGGAGCTTAACAAAGATCTAACATTATTAACTATACAAAACAGTTTAAGGATTTTTTTTTACTGTAAATTACCGTTGTATAATTTAACACAGCAAAGTAAAGTATTTGTTTAAAGTAAGGTATCTTATTTTGTTCTAGCACCCCGGATTGATATGCAGTCATTTATTGAGAATAGCCCTGCAATAATCTTGATACTTGATACTTACAAACATTATATACTTACGAAATTTCTTTTTTCACTGCACGTTGGTAAATGATTTAACGAAATTTCTTTTTTCACTGCACTTATGTTGGTAAATGATAAGATTTTTTGCCTAAATACAGTCTTACTAATAAATTCGTTAAATGAATGATCGCTGAAAGAGAGTGACACAGATTTATCACGAATTCAATAAAATTTGATAAATCATGATCAAAATCAACAAAAAATTATCATACACGTAATACAAAAGATTTATTTTATGAAAAAAAACAAAAAAACTAAAATGTAGAGAGTAGGAAATTGGCAATTTAACAAAAATCATTATAACTATATCAGCTTCATAAAATTAGAAATACTCTTTGAAAGCTTAAAAAATATCAATCATCATCACCAGCTCATCATGTCACCACTGCTGGGGCACGAGCCTTCCCTATGGATGGATAGGGAGAATGGGCCATAAACCACCACGCAGGCCCACGGCGCGGCGGGTTGGTGGTTGTTAACGACTGCTAATGCAGCCGGGACCAACGGCTTTACGTGCCTTCCGAAGGACGGAGGAGCTCGAGATGATAAATTTTTGGTCACCCATCCGATGACTGACCTTTGCGAAAGTTGCTTAACGTCAGCAATCGCAAACCGGGCGCGTTAACCACTGCGCTATCGAGCTCCTAGAAAAAATATCAATACGTACATCAAAAATAAATGTAGAAGCAACCGCATAGGTACTATAAAACTAAACTTAAAACATGTTGAGTAACTGAACCGGGCGATATCAGATCTCTATTTATACCATTTCTCATAATTACAACAGATGCGTACGTAATTATAGTAGGACATCGCAATAACTCCTAAGCCTACCAATACGAAGTAGCCCGAAGCGCCGTCACTTCTGCACCCCTATATAATTAAAATGCACACTTACTCATAATTAGAGAGTAGTACACAAAGAAATCATTCCGAAACCGAGATAATATCACTTAGAACAAAGTAGCATGAAGTTATAAATGGTCGTTTTTAAAGTGGACTGTTATAAAACGTTGAATTATGTGATTATTAGGCGATTTGAGAATGGCTTTGAGACTTCTGTTGGAACTCCGTTGCGATATACAAAGATGGAAACGTACTCATTCTGAAGATGCAATTTTTTCTTTATCGGTTGTTAAATACTTGAAAATAGTGTCCTTTCGCCTGTAAGGACAGTAACTTCACAGTGACGTAATACCACTGGCTTGCAGCGTAAATCACAAACTATTAGAAAAACTCTAAAATAATTAAATAACGATTAGGCGATTTAAATAATTAAAATAGTAGAACTGAACGAAAAATATCTGTAAAAAGGTTTCATTCGGGTGTTGAAGGTGTAATACTTGAAACATTGTTCAAACAACGCTAATTTAACGCTTTCTTCGCAAGAGGGGTGGTTTAAATAGAAGCCATTGTATGTTTGTCTGTCTGTGGCATCGCGTTTAAGCGGATGAACGGATTTTAATCCTTGTTATCATCACATTTAGTTCATATCACTACTAGTAAGCACAGGCTTCTCATATTGCATGCCACTGAGCCTGTTTGCCTGTATGTATGTCTGTGGCATCGTTTTTAAACGGGTCAACCGATTTTAATAGTTATTATCATCACATTTAGTGCATATCGGCCTACTACTGGTCTCTCTTATTGAATAAGAATAAGAATCATAAGGATAAGAATCATAAGAATAAGACATTATATTATATTGACGATCACACAGACACACCAGAAACAAAAAACAATGAATAAGGAAACATTAAAAAAATAATAAAACTAATAATAATAATAACTAAACAACAATAAGGAAGGATGAATGTGTGTGAAGGCCAACTAGGACCCTGCCTCAGCTTGTGCCGTTGCGGTGCTGAGAAACAAACACCACCACAACGACGCTGGTATTCTGACCGGGCCTATAGTGTGTGAGTGTGACTGTAATGTTGTGTGTGTGCACGCACACACATAAGATAGGGATAGAAAAAGTTTATTATATATATTTACATAAATATGATGAAATATATACTGCCAAGCGTGGCGATTACGGCAATTACCCCTCATATCCTTGGGGGAGGCCTTTGTCCAGCAGTGGACGTTTTTTGGCTGAGATGATGATGATGATGATATACCTTTATGATTAAACAAGATGAAAGACGGATAGAAATATCAATAGAAAAACAAATTATATAAGTACGTAGTCAAGGCTCTATGCGTCAGATACCTTCGCTACTCCGGATTCAGAGTAATGTCATGCTGTCAGAGACTCAGAGAAAGAAATACTGACTTCTTGGCGGGTAAGTGAAGAGTCATGTCTGCGGTTATGTTTTATTTTCTAAAATTTGTATTATGTCGAATATTAATGTGAAGTAATGGTGGATTATTAACCGTTAAGTTTTCGTGAGTGTGCATGAGTGTTGGCAAATAAAACAAAACAGTGCAACGTCACTTTTCAAATTCTCTCAAGAAGTCAGCCCGAGGACTTAGTAAAGCCCCACATCTTTACTGAGATACTCGAGGGGTTGGGGGGTCTATCATTTCTCACTTCTCATTTCTATTATCTTTCATCATCATTTATACAACAAGGAAATATTGTTTATTTATATGTTACTTTTAAGAAAAATTTCTTTGAAACTGGCTAAATGTGCTAATCGCAAGAAGCCATCAACTAAAGGAAAAAAAAGTCTTGACAAGGAATTATTGGATTGGTACCTAGCTAGGTTTTATGGAAATACGGCAAACAGTTTCCGTGATTTTTAGCTCTAGACCTGAAATTCTATATGGATTTCGGTTATTTTGAAACTAGAAACTTTCAATTTAGGTCACATGGTTTTCGAATGTTATTTATTAAAAACATTACTGTTGAAACAATGGTTTGCAAATATAAGCTTTCTTATCATTTAGAGTATTTCTGTGTATAGTTAAGTAACAACAGTAGTATATAACAAGGTTTAAACTTTACATTATATGAGGTTAGATGACTTTAAGATATTGATATTAATATAAAAATCTTTACAACGAAATGTCCTTTTGTGTATTTAGCAAGCTTGTTATGAGCAAGACGAGCAACACTCATCAAAATGAGGGTGTCCCCTTTACCAACCAACTTTGAAGTACCAGAACTTAATGAACGAAGCAGTAGAAGCGATTCAAAAGCAGTTCTCGTACCGTTAAAAATTAGACATAAGTTTTTATTTTTAGGGTTCCGTACCCAAAGGGTAAAACGGGACCCTATTACTAAGACTCCGCCGTCCGCCCGCCTGTCTGTCTGCGCGTCTGTCACCAGGCTGTATCTCATGATCCGTGATAGTTAGACAGTTGAAATTTTCACATGATGCATTTCTGTTGTTACTATAACAACATATACTAAAAAACAAAATAAAATAAATATTTAAGGGGGCTCCCATAGAAAAAACATGATTTATTTTTGCTCGTTTTTGCTCGATATTGATAACGACAACAGGTAGACGCTTGAAATATTTACAGAATATTGAGTTATATTATTCACTTTATAAAAAAATAAATAAATTAAAATAACATTATTATTTAAGGGGCTCCCATACAACAAACGTGATTTTTTCCAATTTTTTTCTCGGTCTTAATAACGATAACAGGTAGAAACTTAAAATATTTTTATAGATAATGGTATGGAACACTTCGTGCGCGAGTCCGACTCGCACTTGGCCGATTTTTTATTTTGAGCGCACTTGTAAGTTCTTAAGTGGGACCAACTGTTAAAAAAGGTTTTTAGAATGAAATAATCTAAATAACGTTAACCGTTTTTCGAATCATGTTTCACACTACTACAATCTTCTTCAAATTTCATTGCAGAATCTGAAAGAAAAAGAAAACCCAATCCAAACCCAAACGCATAGCACAAAGGCGAAATATTTCAAGCGTCCAAAATAAAAATCTTAAAATCGGAAGTAAGCAAATGCGGTTACAGATAAACCTCACAGCCCTGCCAAACGTTTGAGCACCTTTTTCTTTTTCCAACATTCTTGCTCAAATTTGCTTAAAGGAATTTCACACCCTCGTCAGCGTCCCTTAGATTTGTATATACAAATGTTTCAAGCGATTCGCAACCTTATCGTCTCGCAACACGATCTTTGAGAAAAGAGTTTGATGCTCAACTTGTGGTGCCAGATTTGTGAGAATTAAATAAAGGTTTTGGTGTGTGGATTACCCCTAAGAGTGATTTTGTGTTATCTTTATTTGAGTGTTAATATTTCACGATCTTTTTTGTTTATGCGTGTGTAAGGTCACTTGTTTCTTATCAGGTCGTGGATGACTGTTTTTTGTAAGAGCCGACTTGGTATGGAAGCTTTTCATTTTTCGTTGAGAGGTTGTATGTAGCGTGAAGGCCGCTACACACGTTAGTTTTTACGGAGAATTTAATTTCCGGCTCTCACGTGTCACGAGCCTCAAAAACTATTGCGCATCGCTCAACCGGTAATACAAAGCAATCTAAATTGGAAAATAGGCAACGCGCAGTGTGTGCTTACCAAAAACGAGCATAGCGAGTGCGACGCGATTAAAAAAAGAAGTCCGATGCCGATCGCGCCGCGGGAAGGGTGGGCCCCCTTCTCCCCCCCCCCCTTTTTTTCGTATTTTTTCTTTTTTTTGGGAGGTGGGCGAGGTACGGGTGCATACAGCCGGCACCCACCTTTGTTTCACATAAACAAATTAATTTCGGACGCTGTTTTTGATGGTTAATGTGTTCGAAAATTTAGTAGAATCCAGTCTCATATATTGTAACATTATAAAAATGCAATTACACAGAGCAAGTAATCGAGCTTTGTAAGGAAACGTTCCAGAACTACTTTCGGGGGTGATCCTGGAGTTCATTGAACTTTGCAACGTACGCAGCATTATTCTTGTGTATTGATTCGTTTGACGTTTTTCTTGTGAATAATCTGAATTGCAAGTGAAATGTTCGAGTACTCTTTCTACGTTCAATTGTTTTCAATAGCTTTCATGGATACGGGCGAGTGGCACTGCGTATTTAAAATTGGAATGTGCCAATTATTCGTATCGCGTCATAGATCATTTAAAATTACAATCCTAATCGGCTAAGTATCGGTTCGCCGTTCAATTGTCGCCGTCACCGCGCGGCAAACAGCGAGCGATAGCAATTTGCGTGAGCACAGATGGAATCAGGTGATAATCAGCCACTTCGGACACGTCGCGCGGGCGCGCGCCCCCACTCATTAAGAGGGGCGGGTGGGACAATGCATGTTTGTACTGCTTTTTGCCCATTTTTTTCATTATTTCATTTCATTTCGCCCACCGCCCACACGTCCGCGCTCGCGATTGTGTGCCTCCGCTTTTTTATAATTCGTTACCTTTTTTATCGGTCGCTCCATTTTCAGAGGATGGGCACAGCGAGCTTTACCAGACCAGCGGTTAGAACGCTGCGTTTTATTACAAAATTCTTTTTTTAAATCGTAATTTATGTAGGTAAAGTAAATACTTTAACAAAATGTCAGCAACAATATATACTTTTTAGAAAAGCGTCTATAATGGGCTACAGTGGCCACTCTTTATCAGGCACAGTGAACTTTAAACAAAACATTAAAAATATTGCTATAGTATATTGCTATTTTAATTAAACAATAGCGAAATGTTTAAGATAAGCCTTATCTAAACCACTATTATACTTCAACGGACCAAATGAAATTAAGGAACGTGTAACATATCCTCGTACCTAGTGTATGCGTGCTTCTATCATTGTTAAGAAGATACTTTTTAATACTTATATTATTATTTCAATTTATTTTAAATCATAATAAAAGTAAATTTACAGCAAGCAACACAGCAAGAGTTTCATACAAATTATCTTAGTGGTTGCCTGAATGTTTCAAAAACTCTGTAATAGAGAATTTTATATTATTGAATACGTGCGCGGGTTCAGAACCGCCGGTCTGCTCAGACATTTTCATATATCAGATATCCACTCAATCTAAGTTGTGCATTACTTATACCGTTAATAGGTTTTTGTTGGGTGCCTAGGTGGTTCTTATTGTCCCTTTTGTTCCTGTTATGAAATGGGATGCTAGTATCTGATAGCTTTCCATTTGGTCCCGTTTAAATATCGGCTTTATTTCACTATGTTAAGATTGTCAATTGATTGCAAGTACGATTGACACCTACGTTGTTTCACTTGCTACGTTTAGCTTTTGCAAGCTGTTTTCGTGACATTGCTTTGTTTAAAGGTCTTTTTTGTTTTTGCAGTTGATGTTACAAAAGAATTCGTATTAAGATTTATACTTATTTATTTATTGGAAGTCACAAGTCAAATCAAACTGTGCAGCGATGCTTTGAAAAAGGTGTTGTTTTTTGTCACAATCAACCTGAAAATTTCTAAATGTGTTTTGATAAGAAGCTGACTTGTAAGGTAATCATTACTTACATAATTTATTTTTTTTCTTTTATAAATAATGAAAGTTTACATTGCTTTACATTGCATATGTATATTTTCTTCTTAAGTTGGCAGTTTATTATTTTGAAACACCTGTTTTTAAGACATAAGTTTCTGAAAACGTTCGGCATGTATTTAGTTGGTAAGCCTTTTTTAATAATCTATATGTACTTTTTGCAGCTTTCATTGCCAGTACTTTTGTATTGTTCTGTAAAAAAACGTATGAGCAAGTCTCTATTTAATCAAAATCGGTGTAACCTTTTGTTAGCTACGGAATAGCATACCTCCGCAAACAACTACATTTTTCCATAAAAGAGTCGAATTTCATTTCTTTTTTATTTTTATTTGTTTTAGTCGATGTAGAGGTATATTTCACTATAAAAGGTACAGTTGCAGGTTTAACTTTGTTGTAAAGGGAGATGCGGCTTCATAATCTACCTACGACTGGGCTCAGACACAAAAAAGGATCTTCACCACGCTGGTCCAATGCTTAGGGTTAATTTGTATGAATGTCTCAGTATAAACTTTAAAGTCGTGTGTACCCGCTACACCGCCGCTTGCCGTTGGTCCAATACTGGTTTTCTTGCAAGTTGTGCTCTTCTTGCAACGAGAAGTAAGCGCGCAATAGTTTCGGTAACCTTTCTGGCTGGATATTAGGTAGTGGACTATACGAGTCTACAGGGAAACTCGCTTGAGAGTCTTAAGAGTTCCGGATGAAGAATGCGCTTCGGTCCTGATCTGGTGTTATGACATGACGTATAAGGTCCCTTGTGCGATTTGGTTTACTTGCGCAAGGTTTTAGGGTTTGTACGAAATTCGGTAACAACTGAGGCCAACGGTTAAACGTGCCTTCCGAAGCACGAATAAGCTGAAGATTTTTTTTTAAAGTGACCAATTGTTTTAACCCGTCCGTTGACTAGGCATTGCGAAAGTGGTTTAACTTGCACGATTCCATTCCATACGAGTTACCTACTGCGACACTAAGCTTTAATTTTTGGATATACAATTCTTCTTTATAGGATACTGGCGGCCAGTCCTGGCTTCGCGCGGGTGGACATTTCTGTTTTGATATAGCCTATGTTACGCAGCGCTAATGTATCATTCTAATGATGAAAGAATTTTTAAAATATGTCCAGTAGTTTTTGAGTTTATTCGTTGCAAACATACATACTTACATATAAAGATACAAAGGTTTCCTCTTTATAATATTAGTATAGAAGACTTGAAATCAAATGTACTTATTATACAGCGGTAATGAAAAAAAAGTGGTTTAAATTACTTTTACAAGTTAGAGAATTGAAAAGGGGTTTAAAGCAAACTAAAGTCTTATAAGTAAAGGTATCATACGTTTTTTATAACAGAAGTTCCCCGTTTAATTCCTTGGTAACATTGCTATGATATATACTAATCCATATTAGTAATCGTTTTATAAACTAGCTTTATCATCATCACCACTTCATCAACATGATTTCTGATTACATACCTACATTCGAAATTAAGGGATCCGGTAATTTACAATACACGTGAACCAGAAATCATCGCGATACAATCTGGTATGCAAAAAACAAATAATCTACGCTGTACTAAATCGAGTGGTATCGTCTAAAATCAAGCGTCCGCTATGGGGCTCTGTGTGCTGATCCATTTTAATTTTTAAATGACGACGTAACAAAATCGAATTAGCCATTTCGGCGTCGACAAACAGAGAAACGAATTAAAAAAAAAACCAATTGGACCCAGGTACCCACTCGACGGGTGCCTGTCCGCATTTACAAGTTGTATTGAACAAAAAAAAGTAACCAAAGCATTATGTACGTGATTCCGCATTTTAATACGTTCATAATGTCGGTACATCTCCCTTTTTAAATGTATATTGGCGGGAGACTTTTTTTGCCCATTCGAATTATTAAGTGCAAACGCACATCTGAGGCGCCCTCGTGCATATAAGCGCGCTATGCATCACAACGCGCGAATAAAATGATAGGCATCGTCGAATCGTTCCATTTGCGGTGCCCCAATACGATTGTGAATATTCATTGACTGTTAATTGGATTTATGTTTTCTTAAGTCGTAAATGTGTGGCCAAAGTTATTGGCTTCGATGGCTGCGGCGGCTTCGCATAATACCGGTGAGCATGATAGTCTATTGTGACGACCACCGAGTTTATGGTGAAAAAAAAGGTATTTTATTACCATGTGTCATGAGTGTCTGCGAAAAAAACGTTATATTCACACTTTTAATTGTAAAATACACACACCTAAATTTTACTTTTGTCTTTTAATCTTTTTACAGTCTTTTATAGATCGTTTCTGCTCATCAGTTTAGATGTTTGCATCGAATACAAAAATAAAGAAAAATGTGGTACCAAAAAGTCCTTGAGTGCGCAAACTCCTTTCCGAACACGGGTGCATACCTACCTCCTTTCGGCTTAAATAAAAGAAGCCGTGGTATAATTAATTTTGGCCATAATGTACCGTAATGAAAGCCGAATTCGGCATTAGACGGCCAGAATCATGTGCTAATTGCGCAGGACCAGCCGCGACGCGAGACTGACAAACGACTTTGATCAATCACGCCCGTCCTTCGGCCGGCCCTGGCCGGCTGCGACGCCGTACATTTATATTCGTGTAGGGTTGTCAAGATTAAGTTGCTGCAAATTAAAAAAGGAGGATTTTTGATTTTTTTTGTCTTATAATCTTCATCTAATCATTAATAATTGGCATGAACGCGAGAAGAACCCCAAAAGTTGTTTCATTTCAATGTGTCATATCATAACAATGTTCAAATGTCCTAATGTTCTTTGCTAGTAGTAGTAAAGTAAACAGCCTATAATTGTCCCACTGCTGGGCAAAGGCCTCCATCATTGAAATCAAGTCAGCGCTACAATATTGATGGGTAATGGCTTAATCACCACGCTTGCCAAGTGCGGGTTGGTGATCACAAACCCGGGCTCGAAAAATCCGAAATACATTTCGCCCGACCTGGGAATTGAACCCGGGACCTTCGGGTATCGGGCCGAGCGCTCTGCCACTCGGCCACCGAGGCGTCTTTGCTAGAGTGTCCTAAAAACTATACAACTAAGGTTGATATACTTAGATATACTCACTTTGACGAAAACATGATAAGGCCATTGATGGAAGCGCACTTCACCCGGGAACCTCAACTAGTGAGGCACTGGCTATCTTATCTCTAGCTGCCGGAACACAACAATGCTACAAACATTGATGTTATGGCTACATATTGAGATAACATGGTGGTAGCTACTAATAAGCCCTACCACCAACCAAACCGAGTACACAAACATGTACCCACTGCTGGGAATCGAACCCGGGACCTCTGGGTCTAAACCGGTGGTCTTAGCCACTAGACCATAGATAGTTTAAAAAGATATAAAGCCATTGTTTAATAGATCTATATTTAGACAACATTTTTTTTTATCTGAATTCAAAGTGCACATATATTAAGCCTGCGTACGTTTCAAATACTTGCCGCTTACCGCCCCTACGCACTAGTAGCAGATGGGAGCAACCCTATTTCTCGAGGCGTCAACCTGCATTGAGTGTAAATAATATTATTACGAGAGATTTTAGACAATTCGCTTTCAACTTTAGCTCTAGAATAATATTTTGATAGTTTTACTATCATAAAATAGTTCTGTTTTTTATAGAATACCGTGTTAAACAAAACGTTAACTAATAAACGCACACCCTAAAATCAAGTTTGTTAAGAATTAGCTACTGAATTCTCAGTCATTTTTTATATTTTTTGTGAGAAAAAAAGAATCAAGCCCATATAATTTGGTCCTAAGTAAAAAAAATTGTTCGATTAAAGATAATAATGAGTGTTAGATATTGAATGATAACTGATATTTCCCCGAAACCCCTCAGGTTTTAGTAAAGATTTCATGCAAAACATGAGAAAAGACAGATTTCTTCAGAAAATTTGAAAGTGATGTTATACTGTTTTGTTTGCGCCCATGCTTATCTACGACTGCTTACACTATTATAACATATAATAACATACATATACGACAAAAAAAAAAGTTTTAGAAAAAACTTCACTTTCGACCAGGCCTTTAAGTGACTAAAAAGGAATAATAGTTTTATTTACTTTAATTTTTTTTTTTTAATTTTTTTTTTGTTTAAAAAAATATAGGTATATTCTAGCTAACTTTGTCAAAACCAGTTAAAACCATAAAACACCGGTGTTGGGCGCCCAGATACATTACTTACATATACACACCTAAATCACCAAAAGCAAACAAAAGATTTAATTTATCAAATCCTCCTTCGTTGCTTCTGGATGGATGGATGGATGGATGGATATGTATCCATTCTTTGCATTATTAAAATATAATGTAATGGACGAATTGTTAGTATTTATTTTGCGCGGTCTCGATTTCACGTTTGTTTCCATCTCGTTTCAACGATGTTAATTAAGAATAATGTGCATTTATTTATTCGTGGCACGCCATAATTAAAGATAATATTAATGTTTGGCAATTTTAACTTATTTAAAAAATATGTATAAAAGCTTACACGGAGGAACCTACCTAATATTTATTTTTCAAAGTCAAAATCAAATATTTTTATTCAAATAAACTTTAGAAAAGTGTTTTTGAATCGTCTAAAATTTTTTACCTACAGGGTAGTAGTAGAAAATAGACGTTCTGAATGGGTATTCAGGACGTCTATTTTTTAGCTGTGGAGAAGAATGGGCGCAAGAAACTCCACAAATTTTTCAAAACGATACGCAACGTTTTTAAATTATCTTTACTAAATAAAGAATAAGATTGATTTTAAGGGAACCTTACATAAACATATGGTTCGAGAAAACCCAAATACACTTTGAACATCCCATCATACTGATCGGCAAGTCAACGTAAATGCAACATCCCTAATATCGATGATGTCAATGGGCGGCGGTGACCGATCACCATCAAGCGAGCCGCCTGCCCCTTTGCCTTCATTACCAATAAAAAACCGGACAAGTGCGAGTTGAACTCGCCCATCGACGGTTCCGTACAAATTTATGGGTACATAAATTATATAGTTCAGGAATCGAGTCTCGAACTTTTCCCGTAATTCAGTTTCCAAAACCTACAACTACTTATATTATTTATTAATTTCTATTATTTTTATTTTTGACTAATAAATCATTTTTATTTGTATTTCTTACAAAGAGGCAAGATTTGTATTTTGTTTAAATAATAATTTAATTCTAAAAATATAGACACTCAACCGATTTTAAATATTTACGCTGCTAGTGTATAATGTACCTACCTATGTACTAATTTGTAATTTATTGTTAGGTGCTTAACATACAGTTTAATTGAATCTAGGGCTGTATTAACGTTTTTTCTATGCTTTCTACATGAACTGAATGTGACCTATGTTTGTTTAATTTCCTATTAAAATATAATATGTATAATATTACTAGGTACAAGACACTTAAGTAGGTAGGTACCTATTTAGGATTGTTTAGTTACAAAATTTAAAAAAAGGACTAAGTAGGTACGCATAACAGTGCAAACTGTTAGGTACTACATACACCAAAGTTATTAGGTACTTATTAATATAAAAGAGGGAAAAGGTATATCTTTTTTCATTCTTCGTTATAAATCGAAAACTTTACATCAAAAAAATCTGTTTAAGCTTGTGCAAATGAAGCCCTTTCATACGAATACCCCACATGACACAGTTAACTTACTTCAAAATTTGGACCCCCGTTCCTTGCATAAAGACCCTGTTTTTTTTGTGATTTAATTAAATATGTATAGTTTTCTGATATTTCCCTGTAGTTGTAGTATAAGACGATATTACTTGCCAAACTTCATAGTTCTAGGTCAACGGCAAGTACCCTGTGAATTTTGATTCCCTTGAGAGTGTCGAAATATACGTTTTTTGCGACATAAACGGCCGTATCTTTTTTTTCTAGAAGTTTTATTTTTTCACAGCTTCAAGGGACCGCAGACCTTTTTTTTTTATTGTTCAAAACATTTTACAAAAAACAACATACAATACAATAATCCTAACACGGAAACCTTACAAGGTTTATCTGTGTAGGAGAGCCACTTTTTGCTTAATACTTTAAAAAAATTATGTTACATACAAACAAGAGTAGGTTAGTTTTTACTAGTATCCTATGATAGATTAACAAGATGATAATTTTGTAAGAAATATTTTTTAAATTTTGATTTGTATTTAGCAATGACCGTGTCCGAGGACAATTTTTGAAGGTCATTAGGTAATTCATTTAGATACGCTGGTATCAAGTAGCTTCATTTTCTACTTCCATGTACATTATTATATTTAGGCAGAACATATTTTTTTAAGATACGTTATTTTTCTTAAGTTATCATGTCTTTTATACACATACAGATATCTAGATGTCATTACATTCAGTTAAAATGGAATATTTAATTTTATCAAAAATATTTATGACGTTACAGTATCGAAACAGTTCTTGGGCGTTATCTTTATATTTGTTTAATATATGTTTAGGAACAATTATTTTCAATAGTGTGATTTGCAGTTTTAAAATTTCTTCTAAATACGACTTGTACGTTCTTCTATAACTACTCAGGCCGTAACAAACGACAGACTCTGCTAGGGACATGTATAAGAGAGTAGGACCTGAGTATATGGTTTTAATTTTAACTCGATACCTCGACGCGTTCCCGAAATAAAGGGTCTTGACAGACAGACAGACGGACAAACGGACAACAAAGTGATCCTATAAGGGTTCCGTATTTTCATTTTGAGGTACGGAACCCTAAAAAGGTACTATACTTCAATGACCGTCTTCGTCCAAAGCTTAACATGTTTTTAGGTTCTATGTAGAGAAATGAAATAAAATTTATATTCTATTTTGTATAGTGAAGTGCACACTTCATTTTTCGTTTTGTATTTTCCTTCTATGGGCTTGCTGACAGAAATGTCACTAGAATAAGCAACATATATATATATATATATATATATATATATATATATGCCCATATATGCCATATATATATATATATATATATATGGGCATATATACATACTTGTCTATTTTTACTATGATGTCCCTTTGATTTGATTGTGTATACAAACATTAAAAACTAATTAATTAAATTTTCTTAGATAATTCAAAATTAATGTTATGATTTAGTTTGACTACGCGGTAACCCAGTGGAGAACTGATAATGCTGCACTGTGTAGTTTCAGTATTGCCATAAAGTATCAAGTATTCTAATCAGCATAGCCTTTTGGCGTCATTAGAGCCGCAAACAACATGAGGTTATCCCTCTTCTACATTATATCTTCATAGATACTGATATGAGTACAAAATCACTTTCAAAGTCCATTTGACGACCTCCTTGTTCGAGTGGCTCTCACAACAGTTTTCATGGTGTCGCCATCTCTGAGGTCCCCAGTTCGATCCCCGGTCGGATCAAAGATCAAGAAATACCTGTTTTTCTAAATTGTTTCGGGTCTGGGTGTTTCCTTATGTATAATTATTATGTATTCAAGTATATTAAGTATATTTATCCGTTGTCTAGTTAAACATTTCTCGAGTTTCTTAAGGAAGCTTTTCTTGGGGCTAGATAATTGGTGTGAGTGTGGGAAACATTTATTTTATACTAGCTGACCCGGCGGACTTCGTACCGCTTTGACAGTTTCCATGACAACAAAAGAAACATTTTTTATTGGAAATTAATTTTTTTTTCACTAATTTCCGTTACTTAGTTATTATTTATATTTCTCACCGTTTAAACCTTCCCTTTACTTCCACAAATATTTCAAAATCAAAATTAGCCAAATCGGTCCAGCCATTCTCGAGTTTTAGCCACTCAAACGAACAGCAATTGATTTTGATATATATAGATGATACTAACACTTATTCTAAATAGCTGTTGCCCGCGACTTCGTCCGCGTGAGCTAAAGGCTGTAGTCTGTACAGTTTAATTTTTATGTAGGTATCTATTTAAGCTTATTAGGGTATAATAAAATTATATGCATCGGAAATTTAGAAAATTGACATTGTATTTACCGACATACGTACATCTACTCACTCTTAATATCCTTTCAGCTGGGAATGCTGAGATAGACAAAGAAAATCGATCTCCATTTAGTTTGGTTCTGGCATACTTCCTGTGCCTCCTTTACGTTCATCATTATTTTCATACATTATCTCTTATTTTTTCGACTATCATCTCTGCCATGTACATACATATATTCAGTTTGAAGCACAGAATATATGTACATACATATATTCAGTTTGAAGCACAGAATCGTCCCGTTCATACAGATTCTCACTCAGTTTCCCGTTTCAATTATCCCTCCACATACATTCAGTACTTATACAACACCGTTTCTCGGTGAGTTGCGCGTATTTGCTACGTCATACAAACCTGAAAAGGGTTTACTGACGCTTAATTATATGTAATAAAATTGGTATTTTACAGCTCAGGTACTCGTCCGGAGTCGTCCTAGGCACTGGTGTATCTTAGCTAAAATGTGTCTACTGTTATACTGTCCAACCACGGACTTCAAAATATTTTTTGCCTTGTCCACCGAAGCTGGATATCGAGTAGCAGGTAGCGGTCCAGGATTATTGGTTGTCGGCCAGAAGGCACAAAAAACTATTTACCAACTATGTTCTTATTCGTAGATACAAAATATCAATAAATTAAGAACTGTAATAAATTATATTATTGTCTATTAGGTAATACATTATAGTATTTTATGTTACATACATACTTGCGATAAATTTGAACTTCTTCGTGGCATCTTGTTAGGTATGTAGCTTTTTAGAGGTAGATCACAGGACATAGAAAGAAGTTACCTCTAATAAATAAAAAATCTGAAGTCCGTGCCTCTAATACAGTTGTACCCTGCAAAATTAAACATTTTTGCAACTCTGATACCAGAGGTAGCCAACGTCTTATGCGATAGAAGAATGGAAAAACCATTTTTCTGTAATCTAGAAGTATGTACAAAATTCATTATTTAAAGGTTTTATGATATTAAAATTGTTATGATACTTACTTGCTTATATTGTATCATTGAACACCGATTTATCCTATAAACATGTTAAGAAACCAAAGTAAGAAACCGCTTACATGTAAAATAAGTACTGAAATATGTGTTTAACTTACCTGCATCAAATGTTTCATAAAACTTTTACACAATGAATAAATCTTATTTGAAAATTAATAAGATCTGAATAAGTACTGAAATATTTAACGTACCTGCATAAAATGTTTTAAAAAACTTTTACACAATGAATAATTAATATAATTTGAAAATTATTAACAAAATAAAAATAGGTACTTATTGCATTGCAAAACATCAAAATTTCCTTCTGTTCGTTTCAAAATTTGAACGCCAATTTTTTTTTAAATTTTCCTGTTCTCACGTTTTTTCACCAAATAGATTTAAAAAAATAACATTAAGTATTTTGGGCAACGACCCAAAGGTTTATACAGCCATGCTATGTAATTCAATATATCTTCTATGTGCAATATTTTAAAAAATAGAGACATGATTTTGGGCAATGATACAAAGTTTTATACAGCCAAATTTAATGAGTAGGTAACATTTTTATGCATAACTAAAAAAAGAGACATTATGTTGGGCAACGACACAGAGGTTTATACCGCCAAATATAGGTAATGTTTTAACTTTTAACATTTCTGTGTATTAGAAAACTGCAATAAGCGCCGCGCGCAGGCGCGACTAAATAGCCATATTATTATTGGTTATTTTGGAAAAATGAAACAAAAGGTGTACCTATGTACAGCCAAGTTTAATGATGTGCGTGATTTCGAGCTTGTTTTTATTTTCCGTTGCTTTACTACTGCGGTGCTAATGTTCGCTTAGGTGCCTCACAGATTTATAAAGGGTAGGTTTTACCTTAGAAAGTAACAAAACTTTTCTAAAATAATAACTCAACGAACGTATCTAACAGTTGGTCGCGTAAATACGTATATCAAAATTTGTTTAACATTTTTCGATTTGTATGTTATTCTCCGAAATTTTCTAAGCATTTTGGTGATAACCGCATCAAAATCGGTATTCTCATGACAACAACTATCAATGACAGGCTCAAAAGGGCAAAGAACCCAGAGCCGTAAAACACGATAGCAATAGAGAGCCAGAGCCTCAAATGCCAGAGCCGTAAAACTCATTAAAAAAAATTCCCCTATGTTACATAATAAACAACAGTTGCCAAGCAACCAAGGATTAAATCCCGGTTTAGACCAAATCAAAATTTAACAATTTTCGAGTATTTATGTAGCCTATGTTATTCTCCGGAATTTTCTTAGCATTTCGGTAAAACCGGATCAAAATCCGTTTAGTAGTTCTCGAGTTTATCGTGTTCAAACAAACAAATAAACAAACAAACAAACAAACAATTTCTTTTTAAACTATTCTATCGTGTTCCGTAAGTGATTTTAAAGTATTTTTTTTATATCTTGCAATTACAGATTTTTTATCCTTACGTTCTTATTATACAGGATGTCTCATTTAAATCGGTCAGTATGGGAAAGTCTGAAACTATAAGACATACGAAGATCTGTTCTTAGGAACCATGTCATCGATTTTAATAAGAAGAAAAACTGCATTCATACATTTAAAAAAAACCTGTACTCAGCTCGGAAATCGAACCCGGTTGTTTTGAAAAAATAAACTTATACTATTTCTATTTAGATATCGATTGTGTAGGTCAATACAATATTCAACACGTTTAGGTAACGATCTTACAATTACAAAACCAGCAAAGAGGTACAAACAACCATAGAGACAATTTTACATGCCTGAACTTGTTGAATGTAACGGTGGTCACTTCGAACACCTACTAAATAAAATTAAAGTACGTGAAAACAATGCATTTTATTCATTTTAGACATCATGTTTCAAAGAGCCATTTACTGCTTAAGACCTACACAATCGATATCTAAATAGAAATAGTATAAGTTTATTTTTTTCAAAACAACCGGGTTCGATTTCCAAGCTGAGTACAGGTTTTTTTTAAATGTAAGAATGCAGTTTTTCTTCTTATTAAAATCGATGACATGGTTCCTAAGGACAGATCTTCGTATGTCTTATAGTTTCAGACTTTCCCATACTGACAGATTTAAATGAGACACCCTGTATTTTTCGAGTATTTATGTAGCCTATATTATTCTCCGGATTTTTTTTAGCATTTTGGTAAAAACCGGATCAAAATCCGTTCAGTAGTTCTCGAGTTTATCCACTTCAAACAAACAAACAAACAAACAAACAAACAAACAAACAATTTTTTTTAAACTATTCTATCGTGTTCCGTAAGTGATTTTAAGGCAACCTGTGTAATTTTTTTTATATCTTGCTATTACAGATTTTTTTATCCCTACGTTCTTATTATATGTATAGATATTTATTTTATTTCTAGGATTTTCATAATAGACCTCCTTGGTTAATTTTACTCTTGTAAAGGTTTGAACACACGGCAAATTGAGGAAAATGCATGCATTAGCGCAATAAAGCTAAAGCGATGGAGACTTGTGTATATCATTAAATCACTACTAGATTTTTTTTCTCGGTTTAATAAACTATCATCATCTTCAGCTCATAATTATGTCCGCACTGATAGGACACGAAACTTCCCTAAGGAGTATAGGGAGAACAAGCCATAAACCACCACGCAGGCCCAGTGCGGATTGGTTAACGACTTCTAATACAGCCCGGACCAACGGATTGACGTGCCTTCCAAATCACGGAGGAATGACGTAGGACGAAGCTACAAACTATAATAACCGCTAATTTGCCTGCCATTTATCCTAGCATGCATGGAGAGTTGCTAATGTGCAATCAAGTTTCATCATTCATTCATTCATTCATTCATCTCAGCCAAAAGGCAGGTATTTGCCGTAATCGCCACGCTTGGCAGGCGGGTTGGCGATCGCAGTAGGTTGAGGGTAACCTTAGAGAGATGCTGATGCCCATCCTCTGGAATGGTCCCTCAGTCGGCTTTTACGACACCCACAGGAAGAGATGGGGTGGTGCTATTCTTTATCCCCGGCACAACACAGGGGAAGGCAAGTCGGCAAGTTTCATCAAGATCTGAAAAAAAATATCAGCCACATCCGACTAACTACCGATACGGAGTCACAAATCCGCATGAGATAAAAAACTATCATTATCATCAGCCTAATTCACAGCTGGACATATGGCCTGGCCTTTTCAAATGCACGCCACTGAGCAAAATCCGCGGCTAAGAAAGACTATAATAACTTCCATAATAAATTAAACTCGAGTTTGAAAGTTTTACTAACCCATCTTAGAGATCCAAAATTTAATTTTTCAGTAATATTTTTTTTTTTTTAAAAATTTTTATAATTTTTTTATTAAAAAAATCAACCATTCCCAGAAAGCTTGAGTGGGACTGCTGGATTTTTTTAGTTTTTTTTTTGCATTGTGAATATAAAAATTAAAATATGAATAATAACATTTTATTGTTACCTACATACCAGCAAAAAGGCGCCTATGTATTTTCGCCTTTAGACAAATCATTATTGTAGTCGTGACGGACTAGAAGACATCGGTAATTATAATTAGCAGCTACGGGAGCAAACTTGTCTTACACTACAGTTACATAAACTCACAACTACTTATTTGTAAGGAACTTTCCGTTAGTCGCTTGTTTACGCGAAGTTAGTTCTAGTTTTCAAAAGTAGATTGAGCTAACAATTTTTTGTAATATTCATTCTTAAGTGAGGAGTAAGCGCAGTGGTTAAAGGCTTGCGCAGACGACGGACTATTGTCCGCGGACTTTCTTGTCCGTCAAAATGGATCGCTTACAATTTCATCGTCTAACGCACACGAATTCGAAGTCTTTAGAGACTGAATGTAACAAAGCAAGCAGACAAAAGTCCCTCGTCTGCGCAGGCCTTAACTCACTGGTGGTTAACACAAGGACTGCGATTACTGATGTTAAGCAACTTTCGCAAAAGACTTGCTTCGAAAGGCACGTGAAACCGTTGGTCCCGGCTGCATTAGCAGTCTTTACAACCACCAACTCGCACTAAACCCGCATAGTGGTTTGTGGCCGTCCCTATCCATCCATGGGGAACGCTCATGCCCCAGCAGTGGGGACATATAAACTGAGCTGGTAATGATGATGAAGATAAAAGATGATGTGCGCTTCCATTATTGGCCTTATCATCACTCAACATCAGGTGAGATGAAAGCACTGTGCTTACCCGTAAAAATGCGAAAAGAAATAAATACGTGAAGCAATAGCTTTGTACCCCTTCTTTAAGAAAATTGCGCAGACGGAGGAGTATGAAATTTCGCAAACTTATATAGTTTATAAAGGGAATGTTAATATTTTTTTTTAAATTATGCATAAAATTACGTTAAATCAATAAAACAAACATTACACACACTACCATGTATTTGACACCACACACTACCATGTATTTGACACACACGCATATGTATTTACCACACACACATAAATACTCTTTTTAAAAAATTCAAAAATGGAAGAGGACCGGCCGATATCTGTATGCCAATTCAAACTCACATTCTATCTTTTTTAATTGTTAATTGCTTAGGATAATTAATGGAATCAGGCGTTATTTTGCGGAAATCCATAGTACAAAAAAATGTAATTTAAATAATATGGTAGTGTTAATTCCGCTAACTCACTCGTTTATACAGCTTGGATGCAGTACGCATGCACCGCCCTCCCGCCCGCAAACCGACTGTACAGTCGGTGCGCAGCTCTCGACCAGTCAACAGCTCCTGAGGATGCCCCGTGGAGGGGCGAAACACGTGTCGGGTATCGGTGTTGGTGTGCATTTTCGCTTGCACGCATTGTTTCTCCTGCATGTGCATACTTTTTGCGGGCGGGAGGGCGGTGCATGCGTACTGCATCCAAGCTGTATAAACGAGTGAGTTAGCGGAATTAACACTACATATTATTTAAATTACATTTTTTTGTAATTGCTTAGGATAAAATCCGTGCAGCCTTAACAAAATTACGGTCGAATTTCGACCACTGGGCGTAGATATGATAAGATACTCTTTTACACGTTACCAGGATTAAAATTCCAGAATTTAGACCTAGCATTATATCGGTTGTTCGCTACCCCCATCTAGTGGCTTCCAGCGACCTTCACCGGGTCGTCAGTCCACCTGGAAGGCTAGCCACGTTACGTCCCGTACACGGTCGTCATTCAACCTTTCTGCTTGGACCGTCACTTCTTCGAGCAATAAGCCACCCACTACTACTTATAATTGGCTATTCTATGGGTTATATCGGGACTACAGTTTTTTCTGCGAATGTCATAATTAGAGATAACACGAAGGAATAGAATAAATGGTGGCATAACTTTTTAAATTAAGGCAATCATTAACTTAATAAATTTTAACGAAGTAATAAGCATGTCTTTTGTTGTTTTTGAGGTTTTAGTCATTTGCATTTCCTACATAATACGTTACGTCAAACATATTGGTAAGTTACCTAACCAAAGCGGACTTAGAACAAACCCTACAACTACAGTATGCACCCTGCTGGAAACTGAACCTGGAACATCTTATTAAGAGATCGGTAGTTTAATTACTAGAATACCAAAGTTGAAGGTATCAGGGTGCTTAGTGCGAGTTTTATTTACAATTCGATTTAATTCGAAAACATTAACCAAACCGAGAATTTTTATGTAGTTTAAGCAGCGTCTCCTGTCAACAAACAAACTATGCCATACATTTTCTTTTGTTTTCGTTAACGTGATCGAATAGCAAATAAAACTCGCAGTAGGCAGCCTGATGTTCTGCTCGCCTATAGGTAATCTGTCGCATTTCATGTCTCACTCCACGCTTGCGTTCAGTCTCCGACTCTCTGAGGACTCGTTCGCTTTAACCGGCAAAGCCTACATGGCCAGGTGACATGTGTAAAAGCGTACATAAATAATGCTGACTAACTCATTCGTTTGCTACCTAACCAGATTTCAAGTATTAAATGGCGAAGTACAACTTGATTGCAATTTTTTTTTGTCAAAAAATATTTATAACAACAATACCAAACCATAAACCGGTTTGTTTGCGGTAGACGTCTTTGTGCTATAGTAGATAGACTACCGGTGCCAGGCTCAAATATACCATACCTAGAGATTCAAGAAGACCAACATTTCTGGTCCGAGATGGAAAAAATATTGAACTAGGTCTGTTTTATGGTAGGGCTTAGATTGAATGTCTCCATAACAACAATGATAAGTAAAATGATAGCTTGTGTTTCGACAATTTTAGAGATAATAATAAAATCTACCAAATACTCAGTCACCGGTGAAATACCGCATAATATTTTAGTAAACTGTTTTTTTTTTGTTTTGTTTATATAATTTTTAACGTAAATTTTGTTGCGAACAAATTACAATTGGAAGAGCACCTGACCCGGTTTGTCAGAAGGGTGCAGGTTTAAATCCTGCTCGTGGAATTTTTTTCAACATTTGTGTTTTTATTTTAGTAAACATTAAAAGAAACTATGCTATCACCAATGCCTTAGTCAGCTGACCGTACCTTTCACACACATTAGGTACATGGTTACATAAGACTACTAGATTACATCTAGAAAGCTAGCTAAATAAGAGCAATGCAATCAAAAACTTTCTTTCAAAACAAAGTCAAAAAACAACGCCATCTTTCGCCTTAAATCTGAACCACTTGCATGCAGCTAAATCACAACGAGGTGCAGAAAACTAATGAAACACAACGATTGTCTGCGGAGCGCGGCCACTCCGTGAACAGCGCAAAGCCTCAACGTTCCCACTATAACTTTCGTAATTTACAAGCCAATTGAAATAAAAAATGGGATGCACCCCAGTCCGCCACCCACCCCTTTAATTATGATTTTTTGCATTTTTTTAATGATAATAAATTCGCTTGAACACTGCCGCGGCGACATCGTTTGCAGACGGACTGTTAACACCATTTTGATTACAATTGTTATTATTGTTGTTGGCGACTTACAACCGCCTTTGTTATTTAAAAAGTGTGTTCGCAACAAAATTTGAGTAAAATGATATTCCTATTCGTAACTCCTTTGAGTAATCCTTTTTTAGTTTTATTATTCATTACTTTTAGGTATATAGGTACTGAAAAACAAAAGGCATTAAAAATTTCAGTTTAATTTACAAGTCTACAGCGAAGAGTTCTTTTTATACTACATTTTCAACATGTATTGTACTGAGCTACGATTTAATCGTCACAACATTTTGTTAAAAGCGTAAGCTCATTGGCATTGGCATAATGCTTTGTATTTTTCTAGAGAATTTTACAAAACGTTAAGTATGTTACGCTACCCTATCCAACGTTACTAATGAAATTGATCTCACTCGACTCACAAAAAAGGTACAAGCACTTTTGTATAGCGAAAGCGAAAATGTTAAAAACCACAAATTAATAAGCAAGATATGTACGCAATCCTATGACCAATATCAAATGGGGACTATACAAATCGAACGGCAATCGTACGCCGGCCGATTCACAAAAAGCCGACTGGTTAATGAAAAAACTACACGCAGTCAATATTTGATGAGAGCCAATTTAAATGTTCGTCCACTTGTAGACATCGCATAGTTCCATCCAGCCAGCCAGTGTGCTACCGTGTTGCCAAGCCCGCGTGGGGGCGGCAAAAAAAAAAGAAAAACGCGAAGAAAACAAAAATGGCTGACAGGCGTGTGTGTGCGCGGGAAAAAATGCAGATATAATGCGAGTAATAATAATAATAATAGGCTATCGGGCGCCGCGCCGACCGCCCGCCACCACCCAATTTTCATTCAAATGTGCTTGGGTTTTTTTAACTAGTTTTTTCCCACTGCTGATGTTTTTTCGGCGATTTCCATTAGCGTTGTGACTTTTGAGCCGACCTGCTTGAATAAGTGTTTTGGGTGCGCGCCTTATATACGCTACTCGATGCCGCAGTAACTTTGTTTAAAAATACTTTAAAGAATTTAAAACTTAGGGAAGAGACTTTAGAGACTAAACTTAGAATCATTCATAAGTTTTATTAATTAGCCCTTGAATTATTGTTAAAGATATAGGTATTTTATAAGAAAATGTCTTAAATAAGTTTTACAAAACTTTATTCTAATCAACTCTAAATCTAAGTACACAAAATAACTCGGTCACCAACACTCGTACATTAAATCATACAAAGAAAGTGCCTACATAGTATTGTCTCCAGCATACTTCAGTCTCCCTACAATGTGTGTCAAGGTCCTTGCAGTCTCAAATATAGAGCGCAAAATCTCTCGCTAACCTCGACCGGGTGCTCGAAGAAAGTGAAACAGCTCGTTGAACTCAAGTTTGTAGACATACATACAGTATAATTTTATGTTTTAAAGAGATAAATAATTTAATATGTAATAAACATTTGATAAAAATAAGTTTTTTATAAGAAATTGTTGACTCTGCGTGAACGAAGTTACAAATGTAAAACTAGTTATAAATATTTTGATTTCGTAACTTTAATTGATTAAACCTTAATCCAGATGAACTGCAAAAAATAAGGTTGTAAGTCTCAATTTGTAATGGCAGAATAAGGCCATGCGAAATACATGTTTAATATCGCGAAAAACAAACGAAAAAAATGACGCGACAACGACAACGGGCACGGAATAGAACGAAACCGGAGCGCGGTGAGCGCACGTGTCCACGACACGTACGACATGACATTCAATTTAAACTCGGACGACGGAGTACGCGCTCAATAATTAACATAAATAATGTGCGTTTTTTCTCCTTTTTGCACTTTCCGTTTGACACTCCATCACTCATGGAAATTCCATTTTCAATGCTGTGCTATGCGAGGGGTAGGGCGCGGGGCGGACTTTGCATCCGCGCAATGGACATGGCGGTTTCGGGGGGGGGAGGGTGGTCGAAAAAAAAGATTATTAAAAAATCTGCCCCCGCCGTAGCGATGTGTGAGTGCGTACGGGTAAAAAAAGCGTTCACTAATCGATACTATAGATTCTGAAGCAAGTAGGTTGTACCACGCCGATTGGTCGGCACAGTACGGTTCTCGAATTTTTTCGTTGGTGTCTAACGAAGCGGGCAATGTTTAGTCTTTCGGCGGAATGACGAGGACCTATTGAGCTGAGTGCCGTCGTCTTTTTGCCGCCAACTGGTCGGCCAACACTTGAGCATCGAGCCCGCTTATTCGCACTCAACTTTGTCCACGTTTACGTTTATTAACATTTCCTACACAGCTTCTTGAAGGACTTGTGTGGTGCGAGCGTGGGGAAATTAACTTGTCGAGTTTTCGCGTAGTTCGATTTGCGTAAAGCTATTTGATAACTTAATAACACTAGGTGGAGTTGTTACGATTCAATGCAATTTGAAAATTTCGCGTTAGTTTTTTTTTCGTGTACCAGAGTTAAGTATCAATGAAAATTAAATTGAATTGTGATACCAAAATTGTTGGCATTTCGGAGTGCAATAAAAACAGCGTTGGCGAGTCGCGTCACCACATAATGTTTTAGATGGTTTTAGATGTGTGTAAAAAAATTACATGTCATATTTGATTTGTGTTCTATTCCTTTTCATGTCGGCTTTAGGACATTTTTTGGTATTTTCGTAATAATATAAACTAAAATCGTAAGACGTAAATGTTGGTATGTGAAAAAGTACTATTGTTTTTAATAAATAATGGATACATTTTCTAACTAAATTATCTTCATTGGCCTAATGTGTACGCTATTATGATAGTAGGAATAACTTTTATCTGGTGGTAAGACTTCTGCACAAAATTTCCTATATTAATAGACCTTGTTAGATCTTATTAAGACTTTAGAGGCATAAAAAAAGTTGATCGTATCATCTCGTGTCTCATGTGTATTTTTACTTGGCCGCCTATAGCCTGTACAGCATACCGGAATTTTAGTAGCAACGAGAAACTAAAGGTTCAAGAAACTCAAGAGGGGATGTAATCTCGCAAGCGTGCCCCGTCCCTTAATTACTAAGGTACTTCGCGTCGTAGTACCTACTCGATGGCTATGTATGAAAGGCTTTGATTATTATAGTCGTGTATATAATCAAAGATTAAAGGATAGGTGAGTTCGGTGAGTTCGGTGAGCTCAGTGAGTTGGTGGGTTAAGGGTAGGTGAGTTCAGTGAGTTGGTGAGATGGTGAGCCACTCACCTCATTCTTGAGGTTGATGGGCTCGCGCTGCGGCCGGGGCGGCGAGTGCCGGCCCACCTCCGCGCCCTCCAGCATGTCAGCCTCGCATCCCGACTCGTCTGCGGAAAACAAAACAATCTTCAGATTTGAAAGAGTATTGAAAAACATTTACGAGTGGGATTCGAACCCTTCATTGAATTGGAGAACGAACCTTTGGAAAACGGAAAATAAGCGTTTTTTTCCCGACAATTTTCTAAATTTGTATTTTGTTTGCAACAATACTTACGTAAAATTATTTGAATCCTTATTTATAAATCCTCAGATATATTCTACGAAAAAAAACAATCTTCTGATTTTCCATTTATTTTTGTAGGTAGGTATTTACAATTTTATAATTTTAAGATTTTTTATAAAGTGGGGCTCTGACCAGGGAAAGCCTAAATTCGATAGCAAGATGAGGCAGGACTCCCATACAAGAGATTTTCCTGAACCAGCAGATGGCTTTCCAAGTATTTTTTTTTTTGTATAATACCACTTTTCTTTTTTCCTGACTGAGTGTTTACTATTGTGATATTGTCAAAAGTATCTTGTTTCATTTTAGCCGATCTTTTCATTTTGTATGAAATATTAAAGTACCTACCCCTAGCTAAATAGCGTAAGAAAGAAGGTTCTACATAAGGTCCATAAACTAATAGTAGTTTATGCAACTGTCATATAATGAAGGGTATTAAAACACGAGTGTGAGTTTATGAAACGAGCGCAGCGAGTTTCATAATAGTAACGAGTGTTTTAATACCCGTGTTATATGCAGTTGCATACACTACTTTATCTTCACTAATGCAATTAGTCAAACAACAAGAGTAAAAGCTGACAATAGTTTATTTATAATAATTGTTCAAATTTTGGATGGTACAATTTTGAAAGTTAATGTTAATTATTGATCCAGCAGCTGTAGCGGTCGCGGGGCAAGCAGTAGAGCTCGTAGACGGAGTTGGAATATTTATAATTACTTCATTCGTCTTGTTTTCTATACTGTTCAAGATCGTATTTGAGACTTGAATTTTATTCATTAAAGACTCATCAATGTAGCTTTCAGCCACAGTAGAAGACTTCCACCCCCCGTGTCGTTTCAGTGCGGTCAAATCACCACCGCTATCTATGAGAAGCGTCGCCGAGGTGCGCCGGAAGCAATGCCCCGTGTACAACGCTGGGTTAGGCAGATTCAAAAAACTTGCGATAGTTTTTCCCAGAGCACCAAATTTATTAATACCAGTTCTTTGATCGACGCACTTCCCCGATCTATAGCTCAAGAAAAAGGCAGGGTTTCGACAGGGGGTGGGTCGAAGTTCCATGTATTTTTTACATACGGCATAGCAGTTGCCCGTCACAACGAAAGAACGATCTATTTTCGTTTTTGTTTTCGAAACTTTCACCATGATTGTACTGTCGTCTATGTTAGAGACTTCATCGAACTGGATGTTGTATAGCTCTTGCCTTCGGCATGCCCCCATTATGCCGAAGATTAGTGCAACCTGTAACAATAAACGATATAATAAGCTTGAGGTACATAGCCAAGGCAAAAACTATGATTTATGAAGTAGTAAAGTGTAGGTACCTACTACCTAATTTATACACAAAGCGCTTAAACGGAGTGTCTAGATAACTTGCGTGTGTAGTACGTAAGTACTAGGTAGATTAAATAACAGAACTAAAATACACTTACCTTTTCAAAAAGATACAAAATATCTGGTGAATCTTTCAGGAACATCTTTATTTGACCTGATGTAAACGTCAAGGACTTTTTTTCCTTGTGTCCTTCTGAACTGCGTTTCAGGAACGCTATAACTTTTGAATACTTCGTGATATCAATATTGTTGTAGATACTCAGTGTGGACTTGAGCATAGAATATTTAGCCCACATAGAAGATGGCTTGAATTTGTCGGAGAGGTAGTTTTCTTTTCGATCTTCCATGCCAAAAAGTTATTATATTCTTTTTCATATAATTTTCTAGATTTTTCTGGCAAAAGATTGTGAGTTACTTTTGTTGCCAATTCCAGAATATCCGGAGGCGTACAAATATCATCGTCGCTGTCCATTTTTAACTTTTAATTTGTATTTTAAAAACAAAACACATTGCGAAACATTAAATTCACGCGTACGTGTATTGTCACAGTGAACTTGCCGCCATTAAAATCTAACCAATGAGAGCGCAGCTGCGCGCGCAGGGCCAATCAGGAGCGAGCGCGCGCTGTTCTTTTTTTATTTAATTGGCACAAGATCTTACCAAAGAGTTTTGTGTATGTAAGTTTAGTAGTTTCGACGAAGTTTTCACGTATAACCCAACTGTTTCAAAAGCCAGCCTAATATCAAAATTTTATACAACTTGTATGAGGATTTTGACATAAGGCTCGCCAGGTTAATTGGTCGCGTTTTATTGATGTTATAATGAGATTTTACGATATCGATGTGGATATTATACCATCATGTGAAATTGCTTAAATTGAGTGTTTTGTTGTCTGCGCTATAACAGTAGTAATTATAAGTCAAGTATTGGAAACATA
Source organism: Eudonia lacustrata (assembly GCA_947562085.1). Classification (NCBI taxonomy): domain Eukaryota; kingdom Metazoa; phylum Arthropoda; class Insecta; order Lepidoptera; family Crambidae; genus Eudonia; species Eudonia lacustrata. The sequence goes on along the minus strand of OX387318.1, from coordinate 10,690,107 downwards.
AGTAGAATGTTACAACATTAGTGTAGATAAAAGATTTTACACAAACCGTAGCGCACGCATAATAGGGTACCTACGAAGTAAGTTTTACACGTATGTTACGTTCATTTTTTATTTTATTTAATTAAGAAGAAGCCAAATGCTTGTGTGATATTATTGATTATAATACTTTTAATATTTTTTGTAAACCTTTTTATAATTGACTGTACATGACTACCTCAGATTTTAACTGTTGTGCGAGTTGACGACACAAATAATAGGTAATATCAAGAGGTGCCATCTCGCACACCTGTGCGAGTTTAAAGTGTGCAAGTTGACGAATAACTCTTCAATGAATTTTCGTTTTTAAATCCGTGTTTTGGACCCGTTGGATGGAAAATGTTAAAATTATTGTCACAAAGTTTCAAACTACATGGCCTCCCTTATCTACACTTTTGACAGTTAGTAACCTTTATTTACCTTTTAATAAGAAACAACATCTGTCAAAAGTGTGTACATATTATTGAACTCGACTGTACATATTATCTGTGCAGTAAGTAATGCCCGTCCTTTCGCATAAAACCATAACGCTCACGAAAAGAGTCCAAGCATCCCAAAAGCATTCCATAGACACATTCCAAAGCGTAACCGTAGACAAAGTACGTAGACCTACCACAACGCGACGCGGCGAAATAGGTCAAGAACGTCGCGGCGGGTTCGGGGTGAAAACTCCGCCTTCTTTGTCTGGCCCGTGTATACTTACACGCGGGGTGGTTCACGCGCGAATGTTGTATTACGCCCGTCTTTTCCCGCCTTTTCCCAGCAACCTGTTGGATTTTGTTTAAAACCTTTGATCCTTGATAAACTGACTATAAGATTGGAATAGATGTTTTGTTTTTGTCACTCAAACATAATTTTGAATCGTATGATGAAGGCAAACACTGAATAACTATTCCAAGCTTATAATCAGTATTTACTTTAAATACTTTATATGTGTTTTTTGGTAATTGTAGTAAAAAGGTTTTAATATAATTCAGCTATTTAATCTCTTTTCAAAGGTAAGTTTTATTTTTAAGGTTATTACTAAGTTTGTAGAATAATGACCTTCTTTATTATTATCTAGCACGTCAGCCTCCCTAGACAAGTGGCAAAACGCTAATAATAGAATAGACATTTATTTTTCGTTTAGTCGATGGCTTTGAGCGATTATTTTGATTAGCACATTTAGCCAGTGTCAAAGTAATTTTTCTTACAAGTAATATATAAATAAACAATTTTTCCTTCTTGTATAGATGATGATGAATGATAACAGAAATGAATAGTGAGAAATGATATACTACCCCCCAACCCCTCGAGTATCTCAGTAGAAAATAGAAATTACATATAATGATTTTTTATGGGATTAATTCAGCTATTTAATCTCTTTTCAAAAGTAAGTTTTATTTTTAAGGTTATTACTAAGTTTGTAGAATAATGACCTTATTATCTAGCACGTCAGCCTCCCTAGACAAGTGGTGGCAAAACACTAATAATAGAATAGACATTTTTTTTTCGTTTAGTCGATGGCTTTGAGCGATTAGCACATTTAGCCAGTGTCAAAGTAATTATTTTTCTTACAAGTAATATATAAATAAACAATATTTCCTTCTTGTATAGATGATGATGAATGATAACAGAAATGAATAGTGTGAAATGATATACCCCCCAACCCCTCGAGTATCTTAGTAGAAATTAGAAATTAAATATAATGATTTTTTATGGGACTGACGTAAAACGTCATTTATACGTATCGTTGACTTATGTCAATCAGGTAATTTACATTTGTATTGTATGTCAATCCCGTACAAAGATAATTCAATTTGATTTCTATTTTAATAGCGTTTTGCCAATTGTCTAGGGGGTTGCTTTCAATTGTTTAGTCTTTGTGTTTTGGCTAGGAAATCTTACTACGGACACATCGCTGACCGATATTATGGGGACTGCGATATTAAACTACTGATTTTACAAATGGGTACATACTAGCGAAAGAATAAAAACTGGTATTTTCCTGATACCGTATAAACAAATAAATTTGACAGCCAATAATGTTTACTATCACCACGATAAGCAAAATGAAATCTTCGAAATTGAATTATTATCTTAACAACTTTAACAGGAAATCACACAAACTCAATCACAAAATAGCTTAAAATAGACTTCAGTTAAAGACGCAACAGGAAAGAAGAGAATTATATAAAGGCGATCAGTTCAATAATCAATAACATCCATTTCAATTAGCCATTCCATTAGTAGCTACAATTTTAGGAACATAAACAGTACTCGGAAAGGAATTAGGCACTCAGGTCTTCTTATGGACGAGCAAATGATAACATGGTAAGTCCAACAACATATTAACATCCCATTATATTCTACGAACTTACATTTGTGTCTTAAAAGCTTTGTTAATATAAATTGAAATTAACGATATCCGATTTCTATTGCTTTTTGTCTCATTCATTAAGATATTAAACATGAGAATAAAAAAAAACAATGTATGGAAAATCTAAAAGATTTGTGACTTATTACCATGCCTGCATCAGATACCCAACTTTAGATCAACAAAATCGTCAAATATTACATAATCGGGCCAGCACAACAGGCATATAATATTTGTGGTACAGCGAGCTCCATTTACGATATGGCTATAGGAATTCTGGACTTTATACCCTGAGGGTTAGGTCCACATAGTATAGATGCATTAGCCGAACTCTCCCAAGCAGAAGTGGACCTTACGGACGTTACAAACTAAGACACCACCAATCATTGTTCCGCAAATAGCCCCGGCGAGCCTAAGCAACACGAACGGATGCCAAAACCTCGCAGCCGTCGAATATGATTGCTCCTAATGCGCCGGGTGGGGGGGTGGTGGGGGGCTGCGTCGCGCCGTGTTTCTGACCGAGCAGTAAGTCTGGCTTAATCCTATCGGAAACGCGGGCCCCCGTTGAAGATCGGCAGAGGTGTAACGTGGAGAACTATCTGGTGTCAGATCAGGAGATATCTGATGGGCTTTTGAATAAATGCTTTCATAGTGGACCTAGAAACGATGTGTGTGTTTTCTTAAATAAATTCAAGACGAACACTATTTCCATTAATGCCAAAGAGACTGTTTTAGGCTTATATTGATATGTCTAACATTATTAAGCAGCTTACACAAGGGCCGGTCATCGGATGTTTCAGAAAGCACGTAAAGCTGTTGGTCCTGGCTGCATTAGCTGTCGTTAACAACCACCAATCCACACTACGGCCGCGTGGTGGTTTATGGCCTGTTATCCCTATCCATCCATTAAAAAGGCTCGTGCCCCAGCAGTGGGGACATAAAAATGAGCTGATAATGTAAAATCCTAAGAAGTTGTGAAATTCCTTGAAAACCGATAGCGAAAATTTTTCAAATTATTTGAATGAACTGCAATGACTTGATGCTGTCAATCCTATCAAGACAACGGCATAGAATGTTTCAATAGATATCGTTTCAGTTAAGCAGCAATTTATTTTCAGATATACTGTCGTTTAAATTGTTAATAACCTAGCTAAAGTAAAAAAAAAGATTTTATTAAAACAAGTTCGCTCTCAGTTGCATTTCTAAATAGTCGTGTTTTCACCACCCACTAGTAACTAGAACGGAACTTTTATCTATTGATAAAGTCCAAGAAATTACTCAATACATGGTTCTTTTGCCGCATACTTTATCCCCCCGATCCGATCCGAACCCTTCGGAGAATCTAGAAGGTGATTCGTTTCACACGGCTTGAGGAACCCTTTAAGTTTCTCGCCGCCCCCAAACAAGCCCGGCGAAGCTGAAATTGCCGTTTGAGGCAATCAGCAAACTCCCTCAATAAAAGGATACTTTATCATAGATTTATAAATATATATTTTAAATTAAATTAAAGACACTACGGCGACAAATATTTAGGCAGGCTTTATCTACCGCACTCAGAGACGTGCAAAAACATCAATTATTTCTAAACGCATATGATTTAAGGCTGTCAGCACATCTTTGCAATGCAATGTAAAATCATCTCCGAAGATATTATTGATGATCTTAACTATTACCTATTGATTGATATTGATATTATTGATGATTTTAACATAACCCAGTTTGAAAAGAGACGATATCCTTTTTTTTTTGTGTTATAGCTCGATTTCCCCAAGTTCTAAAATATTGTTCATGGCCTAAGTCCAGCATTGGGACGTTTATAAACTAATGAATGATGATGAATAGTGAAGATGATAATAAGAGGAACACAACATAAAAAAAACTAAAACATACCCATAACCGTGCATAACCATGCACACAAACCACAAACTCGCATAGTCTACAAAATCGACAGCCCGTCTTCAAACTGCAAATTCGCAAATACCAAAATCTGCAACACGCCCAAATTACAGCAATATTCTATCCATCAACACGACAAGGCATGTATTGTATAACCCGAGACTCGTCTTTAGGCTTCTCCCTTGTGCGGCCGGCCCATGCATCTAGGCAGGGGGGACATTACAAATTAATAGCACAAAGACCGACCGCAGATCGCCACTGCGAAAATTTACAGGCACCAGACACTTATAGTGCATTGCGGGCGATAAAGGCATTGCCCTTAGTTATAGCTTCGGAATAAGGTCGTCTGTAGGTGTTTACTATAGAATCTGCACTATAAACATTGTTAGTGTTATGTTTAGAAATTATGTTAACGCAAAGGTGATATTATGTTACTGGTAGGTATTTGAAACGACAAATTTTGGGCATGAGCAATTTTTAGAATTCGATGCTTTGCAATAAGGTTGAGAATTCGGATTGGGAAGTTTAAGTAACAATTCAAAAGTATTAAGTACCTATATTGTTTTATGTTTTTGTTAACTAGTAAATGTAAATTTGTAATGTAATGCGGTTTTTTATATGTACCTATACTAAGATAAAAGCCAGAAGAGTGACCTACTTCTGTCACGGGCGCTTTCAGCGTTCAAAAGAAGGAGTTTACCTCCGTGTGATTTGTAAAACCGTGATTATGAATAAAGAATTTATTATTATTTATTATTATTATTAAGGACATTTTAAAAGTTAAAGTAAACTAAATTCTGATTATTAGTATAAGTAAGATAGTTTAAATGATACTTTCAGTATTAAGTCATTCCTTAGATTATTTGACGTATAGTCTAAGCGTCATTCTTTAAAACATAATTAAAGCTATGCTATGCTTTGCTAAAGTTCAAGCAAGGTTTAACATTAGCTTTATAAACAATGTTATCAACATAGTATAGTATATTGAGCTCATGCCCTTTATTAGAAGATTAATTTAATATTTGCTATAGAATTGCTAGCTAGTCGTGCTAGCTGACATATCGATTTCGTGTACAAGTCAACCAAAGTGATATGCATGCAATTGAGCCCAATGCTAATGCTGCGATTGAGCTAAATGTGCTTCAAAACAGCCATTTTGAAGCACATTTAGCTACTTTCGTCTTATTATATATCGTTTCTTTTTGTTTTAATGGAGTTTAGAAGGTCAGAAATGATAATGCTTATAAGTTTTGAAATAAGAATGATATTGTTTCTTCGTGTGTCGTTAACAATTTTATTGCTAAACAATTTAATCGTTCTTTTCACATCCTCTTACATATACACAACACCAAATATTGTCGCCAATCAGCAAAAAATTAAACATTTTATAGTTTCTCAACTAACGCCACTGTGGCCGAGTGGCAAGGTCCCGGGCTCAATACCCAAGTCGGGCAAAGCGTGTTTCAGATTTTTCGTTGCATAGCCCGGGTTTGTGACCACCAACCCGTTTTTGGCATAAATTTAAGAACTATATTGTTTATATTATAAGATTGCTAATTAATATAAAGATAAGGAAAAAGATTGACCCAAAAAGGGAAAGAAATGTTAAAAATGTAATAGAAAATAAGATTAAAACAAAAACACTGTTCGGAAAAGCTCCCATGTACAAAACTAAAAAATTGTTCTGGAAAACTTATTTACCCGCTACATTATAAAATAGACATGAAAATAAAATCAAAGTATAAAATAGGTTAAGAATAGGCAGAGCCTCAGAACAATAACTAAAGCTATAGAAGGATGCCTAAAATAAAAATCGTGCAACTATGTTTAGTTCCGTTCTATCTTATGGCTAGAAAAGGAGGTTGGAGTGCGACAAATGGTTGAAACTTAGTTTTTATTTTTTGTATTGCTAAGTCAAACGGTCATCAGATAATCGGTGATCAAAAAAAATCTTTGAGTCCTTTTTATGGTCACTCACTACATTACCTCAAATATGACGTCACAAATCTGGTGACAGCTTCGAAATAACGAAAGAAAAGGGACAATCGATCTCTTTCCAATACATCACTTAGGTTCATTAGTTAAAATAGTGAGAACTGATGAATGAGTGTTGCTATTTTAGTCCGGTTTCTATAGCTTTAGTTATTATTCTGAGGGCAGAGCACCCACTGCCCAGGAATAAAAGATGAAGTATGAATGTGAAGTATGTGGCATGAAAGTGCGAGAAGAATAACAGATAGATTTTTAGATAAAAAAAATAAAAAACCCGTTTTTGGCAAGCGTGGTGATTAAGTCATTGCTCATCAATTGTTTGATGCTTGATTTTAATGAAGGAGGCCTTTTGCCCAACAGTGGGATAGTTATAGGATATTAATTTACTTTTACTTTTTGTTTCTTATAAATTTTTATTGTTGACAAATGTTGTCATGTCAATAAAACTAGGTTGTTCTTCTGACCCACTGACTTGACCTCGCCCTTGAGCTTTCAAGAAGGGGGCCTTATTAGATAAACGGATACCTATCATCGTTACGTCAGAATGTAGTGTTGTGCAGATCTCGAAAGAACATGTCACTGTGCTATAAGACCCGTGAAAAATTAAATTAAATAAAAAATATTTTGCATAAAATGTAGTACAAAAGGTTAGATAGATAAAGCTTTCACACATTTTACCCGATGCTGTCATGCAAAGTTTAATTTAAACTTCTAAACACTACCCACGTAGGGTGTAAAAAAGCATATAATTTTCAACTGGTGACATACTAAAAAAAAATAAGTTTAAAAATTTATAGAAATTAATACATCCAAAATTTAAAATTTCAAAATTCAAAATTCAAAAACATTTATTCAGTTTAGGCTACAAGAAGCTCTTGTGAATGTCACTGCCAAGCAACAACAATAGTATAAGTAGAGCATAAATAAATAGCCTTACTCTTATCACTCGAATTAGGATACAAGTAATGTCACATACTGCTATAATAACTAGACGAAGTGCAAAACAGGGTTCAAGCATTCTGACTCGCTAACTTGGGGGTGGGATATATTACTGTGGTCATGTGCTAAAATTTTGTTACTACTGACGATGATGATTAAAACACGTCATAAGAATCTACAACTTTACCTGGATTGTATGCACTTTTAAGCCAAGAGTAATGCTATATAATAATAATATGTAATACTGCTAATATATATGTTTAAATATAATATAAAAATATATTGTTTTCTAAAGTTTACGCGAACACTACACATTGAAATGAAACAACTTTTACGGATCTACTCGTGTTTATTTTACACATTACTTTATTATTAAGATGGTTGGAATCTACTACCAGCCTGGGATCCTATCATACAAAATATGAAATCCCAGCCCCAACACCATATTGCCAGACCAAATACACTGTAAGCTCTTTCTGCGTCAAACGGAACGCACCTGATTAAATTTAAATGAAGGTATACAAGCTACTAACTAATTATGAGACGACCAACACCTCAGTCTCCCTGTGACCACGGACCCTGCAAAGGGTACGAAACGTCAGGATAAACATTAACTACTTAAAAGTAATGTGTAAAATAAACGCGAGTAGATCCGTAAAAGTTGTTTCATTTCAAAAATATATTTAATTCTGAGCGCCGACCGCAACGGCGGCGGCGGCATAGGTTTCTGATGTTGAATGCTGAAGATGATGATAATAAGAACGCGTACTAAAAAACTAAATATTTTCACGACCTGTACACTCTCTCAAGCTCAAAATAATTAACTATTGGCATTATATGAATACTGCTTAGTATACTGCAGCAGCAGTGATGTCCTATCTATATAGGCTAGACGAAGTGCAAAACAGGGGTCGTGCCATCTGACCCGCTGACTTGGCCGCACCCAGGGGGGTGGGGTGTAATGCGTCGGCGGCTCGTTTCCGCCACGCACCGCGCCGGTCCAGACTCGGCTTGGGAATCGGGAGCTAAGCTACTTTCGGGCGTCCGTCGTCGCCGCGATTAGCTATTCACTGGTGACTATGATCAATAGGAAGTGTTTGTGTATAAAAACGGAATTACAATAGAAGATAGTCCTGCTTTACAAGCAGCGGCGCTACTAGTCTACAAATATGTGAAAATACGAGTATTTCTATGTTTGGCTTAAGGCATTTTAAACAAGTGATATCTTCAAAAATAACGTTTCGTTTGCTCTTCTGACGGAGACTTTACTAAAAATATTTTACCTAATATTTGCTACTACGTTAGGGAAGTAATTGTATATTTGGAATTTTGGAATCGTGTTGCTTGTTTGTTACGATGGCTATTTAAAACTTTTTGGGAAGACAGTTTAGGGAGAACAATTATAGATTCTAACTTCATTTTGAAAAAAGTAATTATTTTAGCAAAAAAGTCACTTTAAGTAAAAATTAGTCAAACTGGAATAGAACCGTTAAGCTATTTAACTAACTAACATGTTCTTGGTAAGTATATTATAAATGTAGAATATTATTACTTACAACACTAGTTATTTGGCTAAAATATATTCTAAATCTTTGTTTTCAAACAGACAGACGGTAGTTTGGTGATTATACAATCAGAAATTAGATAGAAATGATGCGATTCAATTTTCTTTTAGTCGCTTCTGCAAAAACAATAAATTCTGTAAGACACTTCTAATCAATCAATGACATGATTTTATAATGTTTTATAAATGCAGAAAGCAGGCGTCGGAACCCTTTTGTTTAATGTTTTTCGTATTCGAATATCATTCGCGGAGGCTTTAACGACTGCCTCTACAAAAGTAAGCGGACAAATTGCTTCTAAAACAACAAAAGCCGACCGGAAAAATTCACAATCGCACCGAATCATTAATCTCAGAAACAAATGGAAATCGGCCGACATCTGCTATACTCGGCGCGGAAAAAAATGGCGGCCATAGTCGACAGTTGTCACGTTATTCTCGACGGGATTAATTAGAAATGCGATTAAAAGCAAACAAAACAGGGAATGGTGAACTTAAATTAATGAAAAATTACCACCCTCCGCGGGTACTCGTCAACTCTTTTTTTTAACGGGGTCGCTCCCGCGCATTAAGCGGCTTTAATTTGAATTCGAAATTAGAATTACGCGCGCTTTATAATTATTGTTTTTTTTTTCGGGCCGCGTCGGTTGATTTCTAATTCCATGAGAGTTGATTATTCATTTCGAACGCGCGTACGTATACGGTTGCCCGAATGGTTGAATTTGAAATTTAATTTCGCCAAATGTATTTGTTTTATTGGAATTTCAATGGTCAATATCCATATCTGCATTACAAGCGTGCGTTTTGATGTTGCCATTTAAATGTTTCAATTGATCTCTTAGGATCTAATTGAACGAATCAGTTCCAACTGCTGTCGACTATATTGATATGTCACGAATCAGCCAGTACTAACATACACATAATTATTTTACATTCACACCTACTTATATAAAAAATATAAGTTTCAGATCATTTAACGGTCATAATCAGCATCCATACTCAAATATAAACTGGACAGACTGAGAGATCGACAATAACCACAACCCACAAGTCTGCAACTCGAAGCCCCTTACAAATAAACAAAGAATAAGGTCCGAATAGTTATTCCGTGTTTTGTTCCTGTCATGTAAACGTCATTTCAAATTAGAGTAAAAGAGACAAAACACGGAATAACTATTCGGACCTTATTCTTTGTTTACTTGTAATAAGGCACTTAGTATTCACTACGATAGCTATACTTATGCATATCTCAGAGACATTGCTGAAGTTCCTCACTTTCTTTAATTGCTATCAGATAACGCTAATCGACAAATTCATCGATGTTTAAAATTTCAAAAGTTTATAAATAAATAAATTAAAGATTATTTTTATTAAAAACTAACGCTTAGGTACATTCGTACAATGCAAAACGTTTATCACCGTAACTAAAATGGCCGCAGTTGAGAGATCAAAGTCATGTAGCTGTCATGTCGCGCTCTATGCCGCGCCCATACAAAACCATGACACTTAACACTCTTTAGTTTTACAACTTTGTCGAAATTCAATTGTTTGTTACTTAAATCTTTACCTATAAATTAATACGTGAAGCGAAAATTTCTTGCCTCTTTTTAAGCACATTGTTCGCACAGAAGAGTGTGTGATTTGGTACCTATATAGTTTATATAATCACACTAATATTATAAATGCGAAACAACTTTTACGGATCTACTCGCGTTTATTTTACACATTACTTATTTAATGTTTATCCTGACGTTTCGAACCCTTTGCAGAGTCCGTGGTCACAGGGAGACTGAGGTGTTGGTCGTCTCATAATTATTTGGTAGCTTGTATACTCTCATTTAAATTTAATCAGGTGCGTTCCGTTTTACGCAGAAAGAGCTTACAGTATCTTTTGGTCTGGCAGTATGGTGTTGGTTCTGAGATTTAATATTTTGTATGATGGGATCCCAGGCTGGTGGTAGATTTCAACTATCTTCTCTATTAAAATTAGGATGTTTTTTTAAATTTCAATAGCCTCTCGTATCATCCTAGGGATAAATCGTTGTTCTCTAGCGAGTATTTGTGGTTTATCAAATCTGATGTAATGGTTGGGCCCCTCTAGGGAATATTCGCCAAGCGGCCGTGGCTAGCTCAATTAAATCCGTACTCTCTTTGGTTGGTGATTGTCCCCGCCTGCGACAACTATCAATATTCAATGTACCTATTTAGAAATATTTCACGTTGCATTCAACATTGCTCAAATTGAATTCTGAGATCTTAGAGCTTGTTTTTTTCTTTTCAGTTTTTTTCTCTTTGCAGTTATTTTTGATACTATATCAAGTTATATATTGTTTTAGCAGTCTGGTTTTTTGTTTTATTTTAAAAAAAAATACCATTCGATCATGTGCTGCGCCTCCTATCAGCAAACGAGGTTGCAATTTCGCAATACAAGTTCTAGCTTTCGTTATCGTGATCGAACAAATAAAACACACACGGCACAGACAAAGACAATCTTTGGTTTAGGGCATAACTAATTGGCATTTTAACAACGGCTTATTAACAAACTTCCATTAGGTAGGTACAACAAACGAACTTTCTTTAACAATATTACTTATTAGGATTACAATGCGCAAAATTACCAAGTAATTGAGACACCCCGTAAGGCAATGCGAGGGCTTTTGTGAGTGGAGTGTGAGCCGAGGGCACTCACCGAGGCCCACGGTTGAAAGCCGGCGTTTTGAGCGGGAAAATAATAATTTACTGCTACTTTCCGACGCGTCAAGCGGGACGAGCGGTACTAAAAACAACACGAAATTTAATTAGTATAAGCTTGAATAGTTGAACAGAAGCATTAGCTGGATGCGACAAGTCGGTTTCAACGTAACCGTCGATTGTCAATTGTTATTATTTCTCAATTGCCGATTTTTCCTACCTTTTTTAACCGACTTCAAAATTTTTTTGTTTTTCCATGGATGTTCGAGTGCATATCTCCAACATCTATGCTGTGATTTGGATAATTGTTTTTGGAAAATAGGCATGGCTAAACATAAAATATAGAACCTTCAACACTAAGTTGCAAACATAAGCTACTTTTCATCGATATTATTGACAGTAAAGAGAGTTAATGATAAATTTATGTACAGTGCATTCGTTTAGTGAATTACAGTAGGTGTAATTTGCGCATTGCTCACATTGAGATTCCGTTCCCAGAAATTTTTGTCTATCCTGTAACCTTTCATATTAGAACAGAATCTTAAAAGCTATCTTCCCAAAAAATTAAGAAAGCTTATGTAAAGACCTCAATATGACTTAAGAGTTAAACCACATTTTTTTTCCATTTTAAGACGACCAGGGACCCTGTTAAGTTCAACTATAAACACAGTAGAGCCACTGTTTCATGAATAAGTTTTAACAGTGGCTAAAGGTAATTAGTTGTTATAGGCAATTGTCGTATATAATTATGAAGTAGGTAAAAAAATGAAGGTGTTTTACGCCCCTTCGCCTGGCCTTTGCTCAGCTGTGAGACAGTGGTTGAACTAAGACCACATCTTAGTGTTGACAGCCCGGAGTTCAATTTTCATCGTGATTCTAAAGGCGTTAATCATCTCAGCCAAAAGACGTCCACGCAGGACAAAGGCCTCCCCCAAAGATCTCCACATCGACCGGTTTTGTGCCGCTCGCATCCAGCGACTTCCCGCGACCTTCACCAGATCGTCGGTCCACCTTGTTGGAGGCCTGCTCACTCTGCGCCTTCCGGTACGTGGTCGCCACTCAAGGACTATCCCGCCCCAGCGGCCATCGGTCCTGCGAGCAATGTGCCCTGCCCACTGCCACTTGAGCTTGGCAACTCTTCGGACTATGTCGGTTACCTTTGTTCTTCTGCGGATCTCCTCATTTCTAATTCGATCACGCAGAGAAACCATGAGCATAGCCCTCTGTATTGCTCTTTGAGTGACCTTGATCTTTTTTATGAGGCCCATAGTGAGCGACCACGTCTAAGTCCCGTATGTCATCACTGGCAACAAACGCTGGTCAAAGACTTGAGACACTGCAGTATATCGGACGAAAAGATATTTCGTAGCTTACCGAACGCTGCCCAGCTTTATTGCATTCGACGATTGACCTCTTTGCTGAAGTTGAGCCTACCTAGCTGGACTATTTGTCCCAGGTAAACATAATCGTCCACAACTTCAAGGGCAGAGTCCCCAAACTTCACAGAAGTGGGTACGACACGTTAGTTCGACATAACTTTCGTCTTCTCCATGTTCATTTTAAGACCCACTTGTTGAGAGACTGTTGAGTTCACCGAGCATTGTGCCGAGGTCTTCCAGGGTCTCAGCCATGACCACTATATCGTTAACAAATCGAAGGTGAGTGATGTATACGCCGTAGATGTTGATGCCGAGTCCTTTCCAGCCCAAAAGCTTGAAAACATCTTCCAGTGCAGCAGTGAACAGTTTCGGAGATATTACGTCTTCCTGTCTCCTGTCTCTTAGTTATATTACAGCGATAAGATTACGAAGCGAAGCTCTTAGTCCAGCCCAGTTACTTAGTCCTTTCCAATCTGGTTTCCGCCCTGGGCATAGCACTGTGACTGCCTTGACTGAGGTGGCTGATGATGTGCGTGAGGGTATGTCGAATCAACAGCTCACAGCTTTGATTCTTTTAGATTTTAGTAACGCCTTTAACACTGTTGATTTTGATGTACTCTTGGCAATGCTGAAGGTCGTGCTTGGATCGGAAGTGTGTCCGAGTTGATGACAAACTATCAGTTTCTCGTGACGTTACTGCTGGCGTGCCTCAGGGTGGTGTCCTATCCCCTCTCCTTTTCTCTATCTTCATCAACATCCTTACCCCTCTCCTCTCTTGCCAGTTTCACCTGTATGCTGACGACCTGCAGATCTATGCTCGTGCTCCCGTTGAGGAAGTAGACAACATGATTGCAGGCCTTAATGTGCGACTATACACGAATGGAGTCGAACCCATGGCCTTATGGTCAATCCACACAAGTCGCAGGCGATCATTATTGGCGGGTCGAAGCAAATTGCCAGACTAAAGCATGTCCGTGTTCCATCACTTCTTCTTGATTCTGTTCCTCTTCCTTACAGTAGTGTTGTTAAAAACCTCGGTGTCCTCTTCGACTGTTCTCTTTCTTGGTCTCCTCATATCGCGGAGGTCAGTAGGCGTGTGTTTGCTGCCGCCGGTTCATTGCGGAGGTGGAGGAATCTGCTTCCTGTGAAGACTAAGATCGAGCTTGCGCAGTCGCTTCTCTTGCCTATTCTTGATTATGCTGACGTTTCTGCCATTGACCTCAATGAGGATCTTCTGGACAAACTGCAGCGCCTGCAGAATCTTTGCATAAGGTTCATATATGGCCTGCGCAAGTTCGATCATGTGTCTGTTTTCAGGACCAAACTTGGTTGGCTTCCTATCAGATTACGACGTGAGGAGCATGTTCTCACGCTCTTATTTAACGTGCTGTATGACCCTCGCACCCCTCCCTACCTTAAGAAACGTTTCCGATTCCTTGGTACGGATCACGATCGTGAGCTTAGGTCTAAGGTTGACAACCTGCTAAAACATCCTTTGACTCGTTCGGAATATTTCAGAGATTCTTTCACGGTCAAGGCTACAGGCCTTTGGAATAACCTCCCGCCTGATATCCGTCACTCCAAGTCACTTGCCACTTATAAGACTAAACTTCATTCGCATCTCTTGACTAAGTCTTAGTTTGCAACAACTTTTCCGTATGTAGGTATATGTAGTATGTTTATGTATTAGTATTATTTTTTGTTATATATACATATATATATATATATATATATATATATATATATATATATATATATATATATACATACTTAGGTATATATGTACTTATGTGTACACTTCAATAGGTACTTATATTTTTATTATTATATATTTTTATTTTTTGTTGCTTTAAACTAGTGCACTACCTTTGTATTTTCCTTTCAGTTGTCCTATACCTCAAAGGTTGTCTGGAAGAGATCGCTTTAAGCGATAAGACCGCCTTTGCCCACCCCGATATAAAAAATTTGTTGTTTTGTTTCTACTTTTCTGTGTGTGTGTGCAATAAAGAGTTTTATTTATCTATCTATCTATCTATCTCATGTACCAAACTGCGAGGCGAGACCGAGTACCCTTCAAGGCGACACCAGTGCCTTTCAACGAGTGCCCTTTTAATAATGACTATTCTTTTACCTAATTCCTAATAGTAAAATAATATGGTTGGGGAAAAAGTCTTTTCGCAAATAGTATTTATGAACTTGTAATAAAATCTCGTTGGCTATACTATTTGTATCTGGCTGGTTTTAGTATCATTAAAAGTTTTAATTTCAAAGAAGATAATTCCAAAATGCAAATTAGGAAAATGTGTGATTTTCATTTGTTTTTCTTACTGTCAAGATGAGTGTCAGTGTCTGTGAGAGTAGCACAAATTTGGTTTAAGCGTTTTCAATCCGGAAATTTTGATGTCAAAGATGCACGTCGCTCTGGTCGCCCTATTACGGATAAAATGGATGCCATTTTTGAAAAAGTGGAGCAAGATCGGCATATCAGTAGTTACGACGTAGCTGAAGAACTGGGAATCGACCACAAAACAGTTTTGGCGCATTTAAAAAAAAAACTGGGTACACAAAAAACTTCAAAACTAAAAAACAATATTTGGATACCTCACGAGCTCACTGAAAAAACCTAATGAACCGTGTACTCAACTCATTTGTGTTTATTTATTACGACGTAATGAAACCGAACCATAAATGAAGTAGCTGTTAACTGGTGATGAAAAGTGGATCACATACGACAAGAACGTGCGAAAAAGGTCGTGATCAAAGGCCGGTCAGGCTTCACAGAATGTGGCGAAACCCGGGTTAACTCGCAACAAGGTGATGCTGTGTGTGTGGTGGGCTTGGAAGGGCATTATTCATTATGAGCTGTTACCTCCAGACAGGACCATCGATTCTGAACTCTACTGCAAACAACTGATGAGATTAAAACAAGAAGTTGAGAGAAAGCGGTCATGATACGCTAGACCTCACACATCTTTAGCCACTCAGCAAAAATTAAAAGAGTTTGGCTGGGAGGTGTTAATGCATCAGCCGTATAGTCCTGACCTTGCACCTTCAGATTTCCACCTGTTTCGGTCTCTTCAGAATTCTTTAGGTAGTATCAGGTTAACATCAGAAGAGGACTGCCAAAACCAATTGTCGCGGTATTTTGATCAGAAGCCCCAAAATTTCTTTAGCAATGGAATCATGTCCCTACCTACAAGATGGCAAAAAGTTATCGAACAAAATGGCACCTACATACTTTAGTTAAATGTAAATAACCTATATAAAAATATTTTGAATTTTCTTAAAAAATGCGAAGAAACGTTTTCCCCAACCAATTATTACAGCGATGAGATCCCTCTATCTAATATATAAAATTCTCGTGTCACAGTTTTCGTTGCCATACTCCTCCGAAACGGCTTGACCGATTTTGATGAAATTTTTTGTGCTTATCCGGTATCTATGAGAATCAGCCAACATCTATTTTTCATCCCCCTAAATGTTAGGGGTAGTCCACCCCTAAATTTTATTTTTTATTTTTTAGACAAAATTTTTAATTTCTATTTTTTTATGATACAACATACAAAAATACATACAATCCTCAATTTTCACCCTCCTACGATCAACCCTTATTTGTGGTACGAAGTCCGCCGGGTCAGCTAGTTATTTATAAAGCTTATGAAGCGAAGCTCATATACCAAATTGCAAGTCGAGACCTAGTCACCCCGCAAGGCGACGCGAGTGCTCTTTTAACCTTTTTACCGCCAACAACTTCTATAGAAGTTCGAGATTTTCGTGCCGTCCACGCCAGCACTTCTATAGAAGTTCTTCTTTGTACCTACTTTATTAAAATACATTTATACGTTGGCGTACAGCGGGACATCGCGTGCAGGATAGTTGGGCGGTGAAAAGGTTAATAATGACTACCTATTCTAATATCTAACTCCTAACTAAGCTAATCAATATGGCTACTGAATAAGCATTGGCATACTTACACATTTAAACAAATTTATAAATAGCAATATTACAGCGATAAGAAGATAATATTCTCTCTATGAAGCTCATGAAGTGAAGCTCAGAATTTGGTAAAATTGCGAGGCGAGACGGAGTCACCCCGCAAGGCGACGCGAGTGCCTTTGTGAGTGGAGTGAGGCCGAGGGCGCACTCGGCGAGCGCCTGCCGACGTTCCGAGCGAGAAAAAATATTTGCCGCCTCTTTAATGATATAAATAAACCTGTTTCCATAAGTGCTTTAGATACATCGAGTGTCGCGGCGCCGCCGCCCCGGGTACGGGGGTGCGTTTATTCATTTGTTTTTTGAATGCACGTTCGGTCGTCTACTGTACCAGGGTATCTGTTAAGTGGATTACAGACATGACCAAATTTTTACATGTTGTGCATAAGGGGATGAACTGGTGAAGGTCGCGGGAAGCCGCTGGATGCGAGCGGCACAAAACCGGTCGTTGTGGAGATCCTTGGGGGAGGCCTTTGTCCAGCAGTGGACGTCTTTTGGCTGAGACGATGATGGTGATGATGATGATGGTGATGATGATAATGATGATAATTAATAAATAATCTTTCCTACTCTCACACCAATTATCTAGCCCAAGAGAAGCTTAGTTATGAAACTCGTTAAATGGTTACTAGACAACGGATAAACATACTTAAAATACTTAAATACGTACTTATTATACACAGAAAACACCCAGACCCGAGACAATTTAGAAAAACAATAATTTCTAAATTGACCTGATCAGGAATCGAACCCGGGACCTCAGAGATGGCGACACCATGAAAACCGGTGTTCAAACCACTCGACCAAGGAGGTCGTCCAATCGGTCGTCGATGATAAACGCAAACTAATTAGTATTAAAGACATAATTTATGGACAGCACCTATTGGTTAAAATTCGTCTACTTATTATTATTTTTGTCACTTTTAGCGTAAGCCTATAATCAGCCTATAAACTTCCAACTGCTGGACCAACACTGTCCTACATTATCCTACATTATAGTAGAAACATTTCGAAAAAAGGCAGTGTTGAAAACTTTCCACGAGCGGGATTCGAACCCGCACCCCATGACATACCGGGTCAGGTGCACTGCCAACTATGCTATCGTGGCTCAGTCCAACTCGCCGAATTATATGTAAATAACCGTAAAATTAGTAGAAACATATTTATATGATAGTCACAAGGTGTTATTGGCTACCACGCTCTTCTAATGATGTGGGTGACAATAACAAACACCAATGGCTTACCTCGAAGGAGCTCGATGGCGCAGTGGTTAACGCGCCCGGTCTGCGAGGGCTGAGGTTAAGCAACTTTCGCAAAGGCCGGTCATCGGATGGGTGACCAAAAATTTATCTTCTCGAGCTCCTCCGTGCTTCGGAAGGCACGTAAAGCCGTTGGTCCCGGCTGCATTAGCAGTCGTTAACAACCACCAACCCGCACTGGGCCTGCGTGGTGGTTTATGGCCCGTTCTCCCTATCCATCTATAGGGAAGGCTCGTGCCCCAGCAGTGGGGACATAAAAATGAGCTGATGATGATGATGATGAATGGCTTACCAACCCTTTCAAAGCACAGAGGAGCATGGCTTAATAAATTTGATCACCCATTCGAGAGGCAAACTAGCACTGTAAAAGTTTGATTGTAACCCAAAAATAGTGAATATTCATGTATCATATCAAATTAAAGTATCCATAATTAAACGTATAGGAATAGTATCAGCCACTACTTCCATGGCGAACACTACATCATTGCTAATTCTGAATGATTTCAACTGAAAAAAAGTACACAAACACAAAGCGCCGCTTCGTCATAATTGTTCGCAAGCAAAATAAAACGCAAACGTTGACACAGACTCTTTGAACTGTCGTATAAATAGTCGAAACAAAAGTTTATTGCCCGACATCACAGAGAACAATCGTAATAGTCGAGGAAACGCATAGGAGCATAGAACGCAATGTAATGGTATATTCACAATAGCGCACGCAACGTCTTCGTACAGTTTTCAATATGCGTGGTAGCCAGCGTGCGCGGCGTAATCATTGTTCGTGCGTGCGTTCGTGCACGCAGCGAGCTTATAGTTCACGAGCGACGTGGATGTTCGCGAACAGTAATATTAATTGGCCCGTTTAATTTTATGCAAAGGAATCGTTTTATCATCATTATCATCATCATTTTAGCAAGTAAGCAACCATTGCTAAAGGCTCTACTTTTATTTATTACTGTTTTATGACATCAAAAAATTAAATAACAAAGTCACATCGTTCTGAGCTCGATAGCGCAGTGGCTTGAGCGCTCAAGTTGCGATCATGTCAGTTAAGAAACTTTTTCAATGCTAGGACATTTGATTGAAAAAATCAAAATCAGTTAAGCTCCTCCGTGCGTCAGAAGGCACGTAAAGTCGTTGGTCTACGTTGTTGTTGTGATGGCACTCGTTGTACCCTAACTACCAACCTTCAATCAACAGCGCGCGGGGTATGGCCCATAGGGGAAGACTTGAGCGCAGCAGTGGAATATAAAAGGCTGGTAATGATGAGCTAACGTTACTAAAGTATGTTATTGTAATCAATCGAGCTTGTATGTTGCATCATGCTTATAAAGATAACCGTCTTTTCGTCGTTCGCGTTCACCGTCCGCCGTTCGTGTTCGCACGTGCGCGCAAGTGTGGACACGCCATAATATGTGATTTAATGTCGTCCAAACCGAATAATGGAATTACCTTCTTTATAACCAGCTGTAATTCTTGCGAAAATTTATTGTTCTACGTTCTTATTGCGCTTGAACGCGATAATTCTGCGTATATGATGTACGGGATGCTGGGATTAAGTATGCCTTTATAGGTTTTCGGAAATAAATGTGGTGGGAATCGGAAAAGCACATGCGTAACGGATTTCAGACTTTCTAGATTCGCTTTTAGTTCACTGT
This sequence comes from Eudonia lacustrata, assembly GCA_947562085.1. Classification (NCBI taxonomy): domain Eukaryota; kingdom Metazoa; phylum Arthropoda; class Insecta; order Lepidoptera; family Crambidae; genus Eudonia; species Eudonia lacustrata. The sequence goes on along the minus strand of OX387318.1, from coordinate 10,670,347 downwards.
GTACTTTTGTTGCGATCAAGATAACTAGGTTTTATTTCCGAGCTTGCAGACCCGTCTGATGGAAAGCATTCACCGCAGTTCTTTTTTTTGTTTTTATTAATATTAAAAGTCCGCGAATTAGCATGCGGCCGCCTTGAGGTGTTGGTTTTGTGTTGCCGACCTGAGAAAAATCTCTTCATATTGCTTTTGAAAGAGTCCATGTCGTAGCTCTATGGGAAAACCTCAGATGGCAGCTCATTCCACAGTTTGATGGTGCGTGGAATAAAGCTCTTCTAGAAGTGAACCGTTCGAGAGAACAATGGCTCCAGGACGCGAATATGGTCACTGACTCATGGGACACTTGTGACAACAACAGTTTCGACCCTGGAGCTTTCGTTCTTAGGCGTCTATGCCCTATATCTTTACTAGATCTAGTACCTCAAACTTAAACACAGCATGTTGCTTAACGACAGAAGTTACCAGTGTGATCGTCATTTGGATTTTGGGCAGAACCTTCTCAGCACGAACCTACCATTACGTTTTAACAAAAGTTAAGCAAAACTTCCATTACAGTTTCAGTATTCATCTCCGGCATTAGAATCCTGTAAGTGGATTCACTCACAAGCCAACGCACGCGCCAATAAAACTGCCATGCCCCACTATCCCGTTGAAAACACCAAAATTATCCGGAGCGTACATTTACAAATATCGGTCAATTAACGCCCAGCGGAGATAACAATTGGAATCGGTTTCGCTTTCGACGGCCCGTTTAACGCGAACGCTAAATATAATAATAGATGAGACATGCCTGCGCTTTCGAATACTGGCACTTTCAGTTTTGTGCCGCACTCGTGATCGCGTCATGCGGCGGCACGGTCGCGTAAACTCATTGATGCTGTTCGCGATGATTGCGCGGGTTGACGGTGCATCAGTACTATCAACCTTGACCGCTGTTAGATAGTTAGAACCTTGTTATTGTTAGTGGCTGGCCGTTGCCGCGTGAAATTCGGACTAATCCTGAATTTATTAATAGATCCTTTTTTAATTTTGATGATAGTCTACATCTCGTCTACATACGTCTGATATTAGTGAATACATTTATTTAATGTTTATTGTTTCCTGAGATAATGTTACCCCTACATAGAAACAATATTTTACCTCTTTACAATATATCAATAGATACGTAGGTCGTAACAATGGCAACTTACACATTTATCAACTTAGGACTTTTATGTGACATAATTATTTTAATAATTATTAAAGTTAAAAAGTCAGGTTACAAAACTTGCAATTAAAATTGCTTGTTGCTTTACTATCTCTCATTTTCCGTTCAGTGGTCCTATGACTCAAAGGTTGTCTGGAAGAGATCGATTTAAGCGATAAGACCGCCTTCGCCCACCTCTGTATTAACATTTTTGTTATTTGTTTTCTATGTGTGTGTGCAATAAAGTGTGTTATCTATCTATCTATCTTTTGTTTTTTGGATCCGCTTATATCAATACCAATGTAACTTGAAATGTTTCTATAGAGCTAAGTTTAACCGTTTATTTACGAGTATTAAAGAAGAATTACAAAGAGTATTTAGTAGCTTTATATTCTTGGTATACCTACTATATTTCAATCTATACGTTCAATCTCGCCGCTGCGCTGCTCCGTGCCACATCACAAACAAACTCAATGAAACGTTTGCCAGCGACATTACAGGGTTAACCATATTTTCATCCAGTTGAATCTGCTGACGCGGAATGCAACGCTGCCGGCGTTATTGATAACGAAATGGTTATCTGATGGGGAGTAAAGTTTGTTTTACATTTTCCATTTCACCTTTGCTGTATGATTAGTACGATAGTGTTGATGTTTCCTATACCGATAAAAGTTCTTGCTTCAGAGATAAGTCAATAATAGCATTCTTTGAAACCAACCAACCCTTATAGGGCCAGCGACGTGGTAAAAGGACCGATCTCTCCATGTGCTTTTGCTTATGTGGGAAGGCCAGAGCCCAGCAGTGGGACGTTAATACTGATGATGACGAAGGTCGAAAGTTGGGCGATTTACGCTCGAATTTTAACTCGTGCATTGCTTGCGCGCATATGGGTTAGCTATTACGAGACGGCGAATTCGTCCTTTCTGAAAAAGCTCTAAGATGTCGAACGACTCTGTAGTAAAATTTTCTAAATACGATTCAAACGATTGCATAGTTACGAACGTATAACAAGAACAAACAAATGAATATTTTCGCATGTAGTCTTTATCATCATCGTCGTCAGCTTGAACATGTGGATGTCGGACCAAAACTATCATTATGCAGACGAATAGCAGTTTGGCTGAATGTAACGATTGAAGTTTTATGGTAACAACTGGGACTAACAGTTCTATGCCCTCCGAACCAAAGAAATGCCAGATAATTTCTCACTGGTTCACCTATGCCTATAAACCAGCGCTTCTGTGGCACTATGTGTAATGCCACAAAAAACATTGCTGAGATAGCTACCTCACATACACACATTCACAGCTATCGCAAATTAGGTAGGTAAAAAGACAAAAGACCAATTTCTTTTATTTTTTTTAGATTCAGATATTTCAACTATTAGATGTTCAAATTGTTTCTGGTTCGTTCCGTGAGTTGTTTAATGCTGCCCTGTTCTTTAATCTGTGTATCCTGTTTGTATTTGTTATTGTGCAGGTCAATAAGGTTTCTTATTCTTATGTAGAGTTTATTAAAATATCATCGAATAGTAAATGAAACTCGCATACACAGCCTAGCATTGTATAAGTGGCAAAGCTTTCACGATCGCAACCCAAATGCGCTTGCCGCTGCACAAGCACCCTTTACAATATTAAACCTTGCATTTGCTTATTGCCAGATCCGTCTTACAAACACTTAAAATTCTATTGTGTCTGTATTCACAGCAGACGACAGGTTAAATATAGTTCGAAACGGTCCCGCTACACTTCCGCGCCGCAACACAAACGGGGGTCCAATGAAACGTCATTGGCGACCATTATAGGGTTAACAATATTTTGGCCGGTTAAATCGGGTGGCGCGGACCGCAACGCTCATTGATAATGGAATATTTGTCTGATGATGCTCCACTCTCGTTGAATGAGTGAAAAGTCACACCGTTGCGTACGTTGATGACGCACGCATACTTGTACCTACTCGTACGTATTGCGGGAATGCCCGAAATATTTCGCGGGTTAATGAGTAGTGTATTATGTTAATCTGTTATTGGGTGAAGAGCCATTTCAAATTTCAGTGTCTCATTTTGTATGGGGTAACGAAATGAAAAAAATTGAAATGTAGAGTATTTAACAGATAGAATAAAACATTTATAGAAAAAACGTGCTTATAAGAGAGTGAGATCGATATATTTTGTGGTTCTATCGTCTCCATTAAAAGTAATTTGACATAATTATTAGATGAAAGTTAATCAAACAATAATAATATAAAACATCTTTTTTTAGGTACCTACTTGTAACATTTTTATTTTAAAAATGTAATTTAAGTTATTCAGTCGTCATTCTTATGTACATGCGATGTTTGCATCATCAAGGTCTTACAGTAACGTAAACTAGCTTTTGCTCGTGGTTTGGCCCACATGGGCTACATACACGACTTGTAATTATTTTAAATAAAAGCCAAACTTATTATAGATAAGTATCTGTAAGGATAATCCTGAAACACTTCATAATTTTCAACGAGTCCAAATACCGAAGGATTTAACTTTTAAAATGACAAATTTCCATACAAACTTTCCACACCTCTCTAGGGGAAGTTTTACGAAAGATGCTAAAACACGTTATTCTATATTTTTGTTAAAAAATCTAAAGATCGATTAAATTACAATTTTTTATAATTCTAAAAAACCTTCTTGACATTTTTTCTCCTTTGAAGGAAAATAATAAAAATTCCTGAGACACGTCATTCCTTGTTTCTTTTCAAAAAGCCAAATACCATGTATTTTACTTCAAAACTGACGGACTTTCATACAAACTTTCAACCCTTATTTGACCCCTTTAAGGTACGATTCCCGTAAAATCCTTTCTTAGTGGCTGGTTACGTCACTCAATTAACCTACATTCCAAATTCTATCTCATTAGCTTCAGCGGTTTCGGCTCGGCGATGATGAGTCAGTCAGTCAGGACGGACAAGTCATTATATGTATATAGATATGTAAAAATTTAAAAACCAGTTTTTAAACCAAACTACAAGAAAAGAAAATTTATGCGATTTAACCCTTTCGGTTCGGCGTGGGGGTGCAGTGCCAGGACTGAAACTAATTTTTCAAATTATCTGCATAATTTAAGTAAATATGGATTAAATTTAATTTTAAAAACTTAGCCTTGAATCAAAGTGTGACGGGATGTAAATTCCCATCGGTCTTACGTGGTACGGGACATACATCAGGCCTGAAAGGGTTAAAGTGCTCTATGGAAAGAATCTAATCGTATAATATCAGTAAACCAACTTTTTTTTAAATGTGTTGTGTGTAGGTACTATCTGTCAACAACTTTGTATTTCCCATGCATAGAAACTTTTATTTAAATCTTCCTATTGGTATATGAGGAAGGGGTTAGTGCTTTGAACGTTAAGACCTTTTTTGATCAACATTTGATATCTTATTTATTGTTCGTCAATTGTTAATTAAACTTTTTGTAACTGAACATTAAAATACAAACCAGGAGCCATCTGCAATGACATGTCTCAAATTTGTTTTATACATTCCATTATTTCATTCAACCCTTTGCGTTTTACATACATTACCTAAACAATAAAGGAAGACTATAAAAACAAACAACATATTCCAAGGACTAAGTTCATCTGCCACACATTTAATATTAAAACGATCCGTGCCTTCAAGTTCCAACAAAAGATTTGAACCTTTCCCTCCACTTAAATATAAGCTACTATTCGTTTCAATACAATCGTTAAAATTGCTCATCCATAAAATTCTCTTAATAATAAAATGCATTAACTTCACACCACCAACCGATTCTGCAACCAATGTTGTTGAACACAAAGTTGGTTGTTGCACGACAACTTCGGACTATTCATTAGCGACTTGAATCAAAGGGTTGGCAAATCCAACTTCTATTGTGAATGGTCACGCGTCAACTTAGTATTCGGTATAATTATGTGTTTTTATATTTCCGTTGCTATAGAAATTAATACGGCATGCGAACGAACATTTTTAATAAGCATTTATAGCTTGTACCTACGCTCGACGGTAGCAGGTATAGCGAACAATATACGAGTAATATAGGTAATTAAACATCGGGCAAATAAATAAAAGTATACATAAATTCTTCTATTGCAATGCAGGCGTGGTATTTAAACGGTTCAACCTTAATTTGTTGTTTGATTTATTTCATAACTTTTTTTTTACTTTATAAAAAAGTTTCTAGTAAGTTACGCAAATGATTCTGCTCTGCCTGATGTTAAACAGAAGCAGAATCCAGATGCGAGTAAAGAAGAAACTGACTTGGAAGAGAAGTGTACGCACGGCGGCAGATCAACCTACCCAAACCTGTCAAATTTCTCCAATGAATAATGATCTTTATAGCCAGAAATTAAAGTTCAAAATTGATTGTAGAAATTTGACAGATTTGAGTAGGATGATCTGCCGCCGAGTGTATTTACCGGTAAATAAAGTTACTTTTGAATCGAGAGTAAGGGCCGAAACACATAAACACGATACGACGTCGCACCGCAAAAATAAGCGTTGCGCCAGGCTAGTATAAACCTTATTGCCTGTCAAATACTAGACAGACGCCGCATCGTACGCCGCGACGTCGTGTCGTGTTTATGTGTTTCGACCTGATAACAGCTTCCTTTCTTTTAGGTTAGCTTCTACACGTATTCTCACGGAATAGTCCCGGATAGAATTTGTAGAATCCATCAATGATACGCTACATACATTGAACAGTGATGGGAACCACAAGCTAAGGAGACTATAGAGAGTAAGCCTCGCACAAACGCGGTCGAGCAACGCACCCATAGACCACCTCTCAGGGCCGAAACACATAAACACGACACGACGTCGCGTCGTACAGTCAATAGCAAAGGTGAAATAATTGGTCAAGTTTCAAAATAGGAAATCAGCATGAAAATCAAAACTTTTTAAACGCATATCGAAAAACCTTCGAGTGTCTACTAGTACTTGCAGACTTTGACTGTAGTTATATAGAAAATACCGAATTACACTATCGAAACTTAATTTTGAAATCTAGTAAACATCATCGTCTTTTGCGGTTGACTGTACCATGATGCGGCGTCTGTCTAATATTTGACAGGCAATAAGGTTTATAAGCTTAGCTTTTTTTTTAATATTTTACGGGTACATAAGCACAGTGCCTTGATCTCACCTCATACTAAGTGATGATAAGGCCAATGATGAAAGCGCACTTCACCCGGGATCCTCAACTAGTAAGGCACTGGCTATCTTATCTTTAGCTGCCGGAACACAACAATGCTACAAACATTGAATGTTATGGCGAAATATTAGATAAGATGGTGGTAGCTAGCCAGGCGGACAAACAATTCCTACCACCAACCAAACCGAGTACACAAACATGTACCCCATGCTGGGACTCGAACTCGGGACCTCTGGGTCTAAGCCATGCTCTTAACTACTAGACCACAGATGCGGTTGAGTTTAGCGTCTCCGTTTCTTCATCTACCTTCGCTATATAATTACCTGTGTGACACACAACACTCACAATTGCGTTCTTATTAAACGACAAACCCGCAATGAGTACATGTGTGCTATTCTAACCACTGGATTCTACGCTGACGACAATTAAATCCGACGTCCTGATTGAATTGTTATACGCTTTTTAAACTCAATCGCTTCACGTACTGTTACGTTCGTATATCAAGTTAAGCATAGTAAACGCGGCATAACCCTATGTTTAAGTTAACACGGGTTCTATTTTCGCATTTATGAGAGTTTATACATAACAGTGTCCGACATATACTTATTTTTTTATAAATTGTTCTTGTCAATAAGCCAATTAGTTCTAAAGACGATAGTTACAGAGATCTAGTAAGTTACCTAATATCTAGTAAGTGGTTAGTATCCCGATAAGTAAGGCAATAGGTATGACGTTTTAATATTGTGTTGCTCAATAAGATCTTTCAAATAAAAATACAGAGATCTAGGAAGCTACATAATCTAGATGTTAGTAATGCAATAAGAAACAAATAAATGTATGCTATTTGAAACTATCCATAGTCAGTTGTATATAGGTTTGTATACACTAAAATAAGTTTCATAAGATTTGACTTATTGAATTGAAATATACTGAACTTTGAGGTTAGTGTGGGATGCCGCAGTGCGTAAACCCTCTCAACGTTCCATCCCAACTCATTACTATAAGAGAGCATTAGGTGGACTTAAAAACAATTAAAAACAAAAGCTATCCGAAACAACAGAACCGTAAGCGTGGCAACGCAAACGGCTCGGCAATGGCGGGCGGTGACATCTCGTAATTTCAATCCTAATTACATTTAATGTCCACTGTTATTTTTTCGAGTTTAATGCTTACCGCCATAAAAAGATAATCACAAAAATAATTGAAACGAAATAATAAAGCGGGGTAGGTGGAGGCGATTAATGATAGGGGGAGGGGGATAGTCGGCATTACGACCTAAATAATCAACATAATTACACTTTTTTTTACCTCCGTTTCCCATTTTTACCCTAATAAGTGCTGGTGAAAAGATTCTCTATTTGTATCGCGGCAACGATTAATGATATATACATTGTTTTTTAAAGCGATGTTTATATTATAATGATGCGGTGATGACCATTTTTGGACACGACTACCTACACTTACTACTAGACTAACGATTTTCATTTTTTTTTTGTTAAGCTTGTATTAACTGTTTTTAATCACTTTGTTGAGTAGCCGCGGATCGTGCTCGGTGGCGTGCGCTTGGAGAGGCCTATGTCCAGCAGTGGACTAGTATAGGCTGCCTGATAAGTTCAATTGTTCTGCATTAATTCTTCTTCTTAGGGTGTGCCTCGCCAAATAATGAAGGTTGGCAGTCAGTCCGTATATTTTGTCCAGCCATTGGCAAAGCGAAAAACTTCAGTGAATTTTCCGCAACAACGCACGACTATCTTCTGAGACCAGGTCTTCTCATTCCAGCTGCTTTGCCCATAATTATAAATCTAGTAATCCCACCCGCAAAAGTACAAAAGATGATGTATGAAAAATTAGTATGCAGAATGAAAGTACGAGATGCATAAAAGCGAGAACTAGCATGAAAGTGAAAAATAGCATAAAATAGGCTCCGATTCCGTTGGAGGTGTACGATAAAAAAAATAAAAAAATCATCAGCTTATAAGAGTCTCCACTGCTGGTCGCAAGACTTCCTGAATATTCGTTTTTTTGATATGCTATGGACATTCGCCTGCCCTGTTCCCAGTCTTTTTTGGTATCGGCGAAACATATTTTATTCTTCCATTCTCAATTAACCGTCATCACTACATTCATGTACTCCTTCCTTTTCGATAGCTTATTTGACATCCAAACTAATTTTAGCACAATAATAAATTGAAATGAAACAACTTTTGCAGGGTCCGTCAAGCATATCTTTGCAAGGGTTCGAAACGTCAGGATAAACATTAAATAAGTAATGTGTAAAATAAACGCGAGTAGATCCGTAAAAGTTGTTTCATTTCAATGTGTAGTGTTCGCGTAAACTTTAGAAAACAACAATAATGAATGTTGATCTGGATATCAAATAGATTCTAAAATAAATACCATGCTAAAATCAATTTGATCCATCCATATAGTTCTCATCTAGTTCAATAACATCCCAAGTGTTCATTCAAGCCATTATTGCTCAAAAAATTATTTACGGAAAAGAAGTTTCCCTTAAGTCTGACTGTCTGCTCATAATTAAAAGCTCTTGTCAACCTTTAAAATTAAAAAAGTGCATCAATAATTACTGTTGGCACCCTTCTGGCGAAGAATCAGTATGTAATTAGAGATAATGAGACCCTATTCAAATGTCCATCTGGCTCCTCGCGATTACGAAGTCGCGCTGAATAGATATGGCAAGTCACAATTAGTGAAGTTCTAAAGTACTGAAATGAAAAAAATTTGTCTCGATTTTTTTTTGAGTTTGTTCATGCAAAGACAACTTTATGTAATAAAATAAATGAATGTGTAGTCTTAACATAATTTATTAGAATAAAATAGAATAGAATTGAAAATGTTTATTCATAACCACTTTAACAACATGGATCAAAAATTTGAAACTGGTGGTGGTGAATTGGTCTCCACTCAGCATGATTTCAGGATAACAGGTTGGCACCCTGACGCTGATCATCCGAGAATACCCGAAAAACATACAATAGTATTCAAATATGAATTATCATCATCATCATTTTAATCATTTGAAAAGCTTTTTATGTACCTACAGATCCTGTTTATTAGTGACTTTAGTTTTTCGTTGCTAAATATTTTATTTTTTAATATGTAAGATATTAAAGTTATTTACTTTTTCATATCTATTTATGTTCTTTTTAGCAGTACTAAAAAGTTTAGATTAATGTTTTTTTTAAAACTGTAATTACTTTAAGCTTGTTTTGATTTTCATGTGCAATATCAATAACCATAGCAAAAAGTATAATAAATGTTGCACGTTTATATATTTTACATATATTTTATTATCAGTGATGATAGTTTTATATTGAAAATTGTATACAAACAATATAATAAGAACACTAACTTTATACACTTTTATGACTTTTATCATTGCATGGTATCATACCTTTTACTAATTAATTAGTTTTGCGTTTATCCCCGTATGAATTCTTTGATATTATACTCAAACTACGTCGTCAAAACATAATTTTTGTTAAATAAAATAATATAGGTATACAAATTTTAATTGTGCCGCATCCATTTTGTAGAGTTCGCGGATCTCCGGCCATCGCTCAACCGTCGTCGAAAATAGGACTCGAAGTGAATGAAGGGGTTCTTTAATTCACTAAAATTGTAATTATTTGCCTTTGAGATGCCATAAAAAAGTTAATTTTACTTAATTTAGGCATTGTTACTTGCCGCTGTATTAATGTGATTGGAAAAGAGATTAAGCCCTTTGATGTCTGTTAATGATATATTTAGTACCTACACGATTATTATTTTGAAATTATGCCAAAATGCGAACATGTCTTTAGTTTTGTTTCATACGGGTAAGCGCATGGCATTCACTTCACCTGATGTTGGTAATCGATTTCCGTAGTTTTTCATTACCCCGATCCGATCCGAACTCTTTGGAGAATCTGGGCACGGGGACGCGCACTTTTAAGTGTGCGATGCCGTTCCCTCTAGAAAACCTCCGAAGGTGATTAGTTGCAACACGGCTTAAGGTACCTTTTACGTACCTCGCCGCCCCCAAAAAAGCCCGGTGACGCTGAAAATGCCGTTTGAGACAATCTGCAATCTCTCTTAAAAAAAAAATTAATTACATTGAATCTCTAAAACTGGTGGTCGTAACCACCAGAGCACACGAGCGAGCACGAGAATCTATCTGAACTAATGAGATTTTGTAGGAACTTTTTTTTTTTTCTTTTTTTTTTAGAGACTTTAATTTGTAGGGGCTGGTATTAGTTTAGTTCATTGCGCGTTATACGTACTATGGTCTTAAAATAGGTTATTGTACATTTGCCACAAAGTAAGTTCGTCACATTTTTGGTCACTCCATACATTTAAAGTAAATTTGTCACATGCATTATAACATATTTTATGTGTAAGTCGTCACAGGTCTAAACTAAAATAATAATATGACAAATTAACTTTATAAAAATAGAAGAGTGACAAAATTAGACATCCTTTTTTCTATGACGAAATTTGTTTGTGGCAAAAGTACACTTACCCCTTAAAATAAACCGTTTGGCTTCTAAAGAATGCCTAAAGCTAACGGAACTTCAAAAAGACTTCACTCCGTAAAACTAAAAAAAAGGATCAGTTAAATCAAATTTGCAAACTGCGTATAATCTCCAAGTGTGCGCAGCGCTTTATTACTCATAATATTTATGTACTGTACACCAGAAGTCACTTAAAAACGAGCTTGATAAGAAGGAACAACTCAATTACTGCCAGCTTATCTCCATTTGATGGTCACCCGTTTTTAAATGTATTACGTAATTTATTTTTGATACCCACCTTCCAAGTTTGGATCGTGTCTCGAAACCTCAAATTCTTGGCACAAAATACTGCAGGAGGTGAACTTCATATTAACTTTTTTTTTGAGAGAGATTGCTGATTGCCTCAAACGGCATTTTCAGCGTCACCGGGCTTTTTTGGGGGCGGCGAGCTCTTTCTTGTGTTCTGTGGCGGCGAGGTACGTAAAGGGTACCTCAAGCCGTGTGAAACGAATCACCTTCGGAGGTTTTCTAGAGGGAACGGCATCACACACTTAAAAGTGCGTGTTCCCGTGCCCTACTAGATTCTCCGAAGGGTTCGGCTCGGATCGGATCGGGGAGCGGAACAACCCGAGGGCGTCTCTAAAGGCTCGGGTTGACCGGGCCGTGGTGGAGGAGAGAAGCGCCCAGGTACATGTCTGTACCTGGTATAAAGCGCGTGTGAATCGGTTCTTCGTACCCTTGTGCTACGAGTACGGTGTCTTGGGCCTAAACTAGGGTGCATGTTTAGTTTAATATACATACTTACGTGCTCGAGCAATGCACATATAGACACCCTCTCACGGACACGGAAACTCGTGGTATTTCATCTGTAAAGATGAATCTGCATAGCCATCTGTTGCAATAACCGTTAATTAGATGGCACTGTGCCGCTAAAAGCACTCAAAAATTAAAAAGCAGTGCGAAAATTCAGTGCTTACGTCAGCCTTCCCGGTAGCATAATGGTAAGTGCAGCCACCCGGTTTTTTTTTTTTTTTAAATGGTAAAAGGAGGCAAACGAGCAGGCGGGTCACCTGATGGAAAGCAATCACCGCCGCCCATGGAAACCCGCAAAACCAAAGTTATCGCAGATGCGTTGCCAACCCTGAGGAAGGAGTTGGATCTTGAGGAGGGAGTAGGAATTGGGAGGGGCGAGAGGGGGGGGGGGGGGGTTGCCGAAGCCCCGCAGGTTCGATTCCTGGCTGGGTCGAGTAGGCATTTAATTTTTTCACTGTATTTTATAAATATTTAATTCAGCTTCAGTGCAGTAATTAGCACCTAAAAATTAAAAAAATAAAATTTGCCTAGTGTGAGTTTGGTTTAATAACCGTATTGATTATTATTATTCGATTAATTTTACGAAAACGAAAATTTTTATGGCAAAATTTTAACTCTTCTCATATGTCGCCAGGCAGCGCTGCTTTAATGCTATACTAATTTACGTTTTCGTAAACGTAATCAAATGAATACGTATAGTTAAAAAACTCGCACTAAGCACCCAGCTGCGGACGGACTGTTTCGAGATCCGAGTCCATGAGATCATGTTTTGAGATTATGTATGCGTTGATCGAGCGCGGTCTGTATTAAGCAACTTTCGTGAAGGCCGGTCATCGGATGGGTGACCAAATATGTATCATTTCGAGCTCCTCCGTGCTTCGGTTTCACGTAAAGCCGTTGGTCCCGGCTGCATTAGCAGTCGTTAACAACCACCAACCCGCACTGGGCCTGCGTGGTGGTTTATGGCCCGTTATCCATCCATAGGGAAGGCTCGTGCCCCAGCAGTGGGGACATAAAATGAGCTGATGATGATGATGTCTTACCTTTTAAGTCTCCTTATTTTGTGTTCTTGGTAAGCGCAGTTATTGTTTTGTAACAAATACATTGTGTGTTAAGCCCAAGTCAAAAAGCCACTTCAACTCAACAAGAATTGGAGTACGCGCAACGCAAAATGGGCATCCTGCCCTGCTTGAGCCTTCAGACTTAACAAAACAAAACAACATCACTGGCGAACGCCAAGTTCTAATTAAAATGATTAACTTAATGGTCTTAGTCATTAGCGATTTTAATTCTGAAACGTTATTTTTTTTCGTTTGCCTTTTGAAATTATAACTCGGCTACCATTTTACGATTGGAGTCGCGTTTTTTTGTTGTTTTAAGTATATAACTTTTACGAGGGATCGTATTGCGTTAATTCCACTATTGTTAAATGCGTGTTGTTAATATTGAGAGGTGCCTTTGGAAATGTGATTCCTACAATCGAGAACATGGTAATTTGAAATTTGAATTTTGTTTAAATTTTGCTACTTTACGGGTACAATACTACGTTTAAATTTCGTTGTAGCCTACCTATATGCCGATACCATAATTAAACAGTAGCTAAATAATTTATCGGTTTTATTGAAACACATACATTTTATATTGGGGCTATGACATGGATTGAAATACCTTTTAAAAAGTAGATAATTATAGTGTTATCTAAACGTAAATACAAATTGCTATGAATTCTTATCACAAATTTCTTATTATTCTTATAGCCTGTAATGCTGGTAAGTACTTATTATTTTATTAAATAAAATTAGTCGAGCCGAATTTGAAGTTATTAGTTCCCTCCATTAGACTGGATGTCTGGGAGAGATCGCATTGAAGCGATAAGACCGTCAAATGTTACTATCTTAATTATTTTATGATCAATGTTTGTTACAGAGTTACAATAAAAATATTATCTATCTATCTATCTAATCATGTACAGCTTTACTACATCATCTTATCTTATCTTATCTTATCATCGACATTTAAATATACCTTCATTTTAATCGTTCAAAGTCAAAAAAAATTAACAAATAAACTTAGGAAAAGTGCTTTTGAATCATGCATACTTTTTTACCTACTACCCATTCAGGACGTCTATTTTTTAGCTGTGGAGAAGAATGGGCGCAAGAAACTTCGTTTAAGTATAAATAATATTAAAATCATCATCATCATCACTTCATTTTATGGCCCCACTGCTGGGGCACAAGCTTAAGGATGGATAGGGAGAACGGGCCATAAACCACCACCCGGGGCCAGTGCGGGTTGGTGGTTGTTAACGACTGCTAATGCAGCCGGGACCAACGGCTTTACTGCCTTCCGAAGCGCGGAGGAGCTCCAAATGATAAATTTTTGGTCACCCATCCGATGAATATTTAAATACAATTGATGTATTGCACAATGTCAATCATAGCATTTAGTAACGTCGTAATAATGAATTCTTATTAAATAGTTAATAACACCAACTGACCGCAGGCCGCGTCAAATGTTGTATCCTATTATTTCCTAATTCACTAATTAATAACATCATTATCGTACGTCACAATTAATGAGCTATTAATCTATACATAATTAACCCTACCATGTCACTTTGTTGACCGAACATAATAACAGGTACTGTTTTTGTATAAATAATACAAAATATAAAATCCTCATTTCAAATTACAATTTTCATTTTGAACATTCAATTTTCAAAATTTTTATTTTAAACTAAATCTTATATTACTAAGGGATAGTGTAACTTTTGTTTGTAAAAAAGATATTAGAATCGGTTTAGAAGTTCCAGAGATTAAAAACAACCAAATTTAACTTCTTTATGAGTGTTATAACTACCTACTTCAAAGAATAAGTGTAGTTTTGTATTTATGAAATGAATCCTCTTTTACTGATCTAAACTCGCGTTTTATTTTATCCTGACGTCTTAAACCTTTTAAAAGGTCCGTGGGTCACATTGAGACAGAGGTCATTATTACTATTTTTGGTTATATTCTTCAGTACATTGACCTAAATACTAATTTTAACAAAGCCAACTGTTTATACTAAGGCCGTGCACAATACGTAATGAGGCGTGACGTGTTCTTAATTAACTCGCATAGGTACTTTAAGTTCGGCACTGAACAAAAATCAGTACCTGACATTAACGGCATATATAGGGGAACTGGGGAGAAATTGCTTCAAAAACTTTTCCAAAACAGCTGTCTTGCCAAAACAAATGAAGGTTGACCAGTGAACAATTAACGATCATATTTTGGTATTGTGACACTTCTAAAATTTTAGTTAGTCATCATTATGATAGAGAAATTTCATAAATAATCAGTGTAGCGGCTAGCATAATTAAGGATGCGATCTTGCAAGTTAGGCAACTTTCGCATGCTACGTCACTGGCAAATACAAATTAAAATATCTTGAGCTCCTCCGTGCTTCAGAACGCATGTGACGCCGTTGTTAAATCTCGATGGTTGTCGTAACATGGTAGTTGTTAGTGGGTCCAACCCACATTGGACCAACGTTGTGGTTACTTGATTTCCTCATGTGCTCCTATGGAAGGGCCGGAGTCTAGCAGTGTGACGTTGTGATAGCAGCCAGCATTATTAAATTTATTGTGGCACTGTTGTACAACGTTTCAAAACGTTCCGATATATTTCAAACGTGACAATGTCGAGATAAGTATAGTTTATTAACATTTAATGGTTTCCTCC
This sequence comes from Eudonia lacustrata, assembly GCA_947562085.1. Taxonomy (NCBI): domain Eukaryota; kingdom Metazoa; phylum Arthropoda; class Insecta; order Lepidoptera; family Crambidae; genus Eudonia; species Eudonia lacustrata. The sequence goes on along the minus strand of OX387318.1, from coordinate 10,654,941 downwards.
TATTAATTACCTCATTATTAAGCAATTGGTCTTGAACAATTCCGACTATTAAATGTAGAGGGATACCGCTACTTGTACAGATGATTTAATTCTAACAAATTGATGGCATAATCAAAACGAGAAGTGGTCGCTTCCGAGTGGGTTACAAAACGGTTAAATAATTTACGGTCGCATTATTTATTTTGAGGAGCTCGATGGTACAGTGGTTAACGCGCGCCGTCTGCGAGTGGTGAAGTCAAGCAACTTTCGCAAAGGCCGGTCATCGGATGGGTGACCAAAAAAATATATACTCCTCCGTGCCTCGGAAGGCACGTAAAGCCTTTGCTCCCCGCTGCATTAGCAGTCGTTAACAACAACCAATCCGCAGAGGGCCGGAGCGGTAGTTTACGGGCTATTATCCCATATCCATCCAAAGGGAAAGCTCGTGCCCCAGCGGTGGGAACATAAAATGAGCTGATGATGATGATGATTATTTTTTAAAGATAGGTACATATATACACTTTTGAACTTTCGCGTTCCATTTTGTCGCCAGCCCGTGACCACAGTCATATACTTATACAAAATAGTTTGCGTTAAATCAATCTTCTATCGCCTCTGTGGCCGAGTGGCAAAACACTTGGACCGATATCCGGAAGTCCTGGGTTTAATTACAAGATCGCGTAGTGTCTTTTTTACGTTGTCGATACGTAAGGTTTGTGATCGATCACCTACCCACAATGTAACAAGTGTAATGATTTAGCCCACCTCGATCAATTGTAGAGACGACTAAATTTCAATAGTATAGGTCTTTGCCCAGCAGTGGGAGTATCCCTTATTTCCGATATTGGATATGTTCACGTATCCGGTTTAGTCTTAAATTTTTCCCTTATTCTCACCGTTATAGTTATATCGTTAACGTCCAGAAGGCCACTTCTTAATGTCCATTATTGAATCTTCACTTGTTTTATTGTATAAGTCATATAGTTAATTATTGCTTTATCGAAAATTATTGTACTTGTGTGGCCGCTCAAGGCGCAATGGGGAATAGGGCTGTCACCTAATTCAGTTTATTCTCTCTTAAAAGAGTTTAATAAGGTAATGTTTGCATAAAGTTGGGAAAAACATAAAGAGCGCCAAATTATTGTTCCATTGTTTTTTTTTATGATAATGTCGTTATTAGAGTTCTTGCATTGTTTTAATAGTAGTTAATAAATAGGTGTTGTTAGCGAGGAATAGGCATTCAATAACAGTATATAAAAATAGAAATTACTTAACCGTTAAAAATCAATATCATATTTTTTAAAATGCCAAGTATTATTGTGTTCAAAGCTTATTGACAATAATATTTATAAAAGAAAGAAACATTTTAAAATATTTGCAGGTACAATGGCGTGGAAATCATTAAATTTAAAGGAGTCAACCCTTAAGCTACAGCTCGCGGCCATACGTGCCGAGTAAAACGAATGTTTAATTATATGATTTATAAGAAATTATTCTCAACCTTCCTTTTGATTCCTTTCACAATTAACACACATACCACTGTATCACATGATTTGGAACAAAACGTTTAATCATTTTATTGATTAAACACATTCGCCATTTTTAAGCATTATGTATGTATAACTGTGCATAATTTTGTTATTGTAATCAAGAGAGTTTTTTTCCAATTCGGTATCCCATATAAAAGTCAAAAGTAATTTAACTTTCTATGCCTTAAAAAACAGAGTAAGTTAGGAGACAAAATAAAATAAAAAGTTTAAATAAACTTAAAAAAAAATTATCGCTAGAAGGTCCTTTCCCACTTATAAAATGGTTATAACATTGTACGTATTGTAAAAAAATGTTAACGGGTTTTAACGTAAACTCACGTCAGGTGAAAAGGTATGTACTTATATAATACTTATATTAACCGGTTCCGTCAAACCACGTAAAATAAAATATTTATAAAGGAACCTGTAAGTTTAAAAGTGTATGTTAAGTGTTTAAGTAGAAGTAACATTAAAAAAACATGTAATCGATCTCGTTAATAACCACTAAAGTGATCACCCGAACCTCCGAGATTTCTCTTAAAGGTATATAATAACAAAATCATAAACATCTTGGCGTAAACCAAGCGAAATTATGCACAGTTTAGGAGATCCATTCATCAACGTCACGGCAAAAATGCTATTACCATATAATCATAACCACATACACATTACGCTGGGCCGATTTCGCGATCGTCTCTCCTAATAACGATCCAAATAAAGGGTTGTAAATGCTTCGAATTTTAATGAAATATTTGATTTATACCCGCCAACAGCATCAGGTAGCTTATTATAAAAATGTATCATTAAACATTACCTATATAATTAAAGGTAAAGTCTGCCTCGAGCTACCCCAATTTGAGACTACACCGCATTATAATTTTAATAAAATTGCCGGCGCACTAATAAAAGAGGAGCAAACGGGTAAAGAAAAAAACGACTTCAAAATTATAACACATCTGATTGATGTATTATTTGGTAATTTATTGGTTGTAATTACATCGTGTAATAATGTACGATAATGGCGGTGTGCGGGAACGATTTATCTGTATTTATTAAAGTATGAATTATTGTATAATTACTGGGATGGGAGCTCCCAAACTAAACAGAGCGGTTGTTTTAGGGTTGGATTTATGGGCTGTTCTCGGAGCGATCGAATCGTTCCGCGCTCGCTGCCGAGATCCTTAGGCTAGCTAGCGTTGTGGAGATACCGTTTCATGCTCCAATGCTTTAAACTGGATACTAAACAGTTTCCGTAAATGGAATATTCCCTTTCTACGCTTAGCTTCATTATCTTGTGTGTTATAGACAAAGACATGTGTACCTGGACGTTAGAGTGGATAAGACAACGACTATTTATTAACTTTTTTAACAAGATAAAATTTTACTAGAAAAAAATCAAGCAATCTCAGGAAACTCGATTGGGAATCGAACCCACGACCTTTGGATAACCGGTCCAATGCTCTGGCCGCTGAGCTACCGAGACCCCGATTACTTTTTAGTTAGATAGCTAAATAATTTTTTGCTTACACACAGATGAAAAAACTAGTACGGGCAAAAATGGTCTTATCGCTATAAGCGATCTCTTCCACACAACCTTAAAATTGTATGTGGCAAACTGATACCACAAACGTGTGTCAATTTCCAAGTTTTTTTTTAATAATAGTGACAAGTGTTTATCGAGTTTAATTCATTCATTCTTTCACTTATCGATAAAGCGACGCTGGCGGTAACAACTTCTTGCATTTCATAACAAAATCATTTTCTATACAGCATTTCCAGAATAAGAATAAGGTATTCGGTCAAACCCCAAGAGCTCGAATTAGAGCGCGCCGCTCGCCACGCGACTTAAAACTTAAATATCGTTTATCTAGAGTCTACTTTTGTATGAAGAAGTTTAGCTATAAACAAACTAGAATAAATTTGCTACACTCAAACCCCCCAACAACTTTATTCTCAGTGCGTTTTCCATTTTAAAAAATATTAACATTTTTTTCGCCATTTTGCGAAATACGTCATCGGCGCGGGTGCTGTCATTAGTTTTGTTAGTTGTGTTCCGGGGATTAAGAGGTTAATAAACTTTTACTGCTTTAAATATAAACTTTACAAGTCACAAAAAATCAAGTACAATATCCCCACAGGGAAAATAAATCAGGAGCTATGTGCCTGCGACTGGTAATCTTATAAAAAGTAGCCTTCTTAATATTATCTATGTCTTACTAACAACAAATAAATATTTAGCAGCAGTGCAGCCTCTTCGAAATAGCCCAACAACCATCTCTTAGTCTAAGCTCAATTCGTCCGAACAATCGATATATTTAGACTAATCGATTCCACGTGGTACCCTCGCGATCGATTATAAGTTTATTCAGTAAACAGGCCGCGTATTACCGAATGGTGATTACTCCTATACAAACAAATGAGCATCAGGTTTAATAGTTTTTATAGACCTTTTTATGCTACATACACACATAACAGAGATGGTTGGAGATAAAATAATTCACAGATGCGTTAGCCGAAAGCTGTAATTATGTTTCATGTAATTTATGCATTGACGTTATAATTACTTTAAAACATCTGTTGGTTGGTTTTTCTTGAAACAAGCGAATTATTTATGACGGGTTTCTCTTTGTATGTTTTAAGTTCAAGTGAAAATGCCGGGGCCTACTAAGCAATTTGATACTATGTGGTTTCACTATAAATATCTATATATTAATACGTGAAGCAAAAACTTTGAACCCATTTTTTACGAAAATTGCGCGGACGGAGGAGTATGAAATTTCGCAAATTTATAGTTTATATAGAGAAGGTTATCCAAATGTTAATATTTTTTTAAAATCATGCATAAAAATACATTAAATCAATAAAACAAACATTACATACACTACCATGTATTTGACACACACGCATATGCGTGAAAAATGCGTGATTTGAAAAGAGTATTCATACGTGTGTGTCAAATACGTATTTGACACACATGTATTAAATACTCTTTCCAAAAATTTCAAAAATGGAAGAGGAGCGGCTGAAATCTGCCAATGCCAATCCAAACTCACATTCTATCTTTTTTAATTTTTTATTGCTTAGGATACAACCCGTGCAGCCTTAATAAAATTACGGTCGATTTTCGACCACTGGGCGACCACTAGTTACAATAATTTATTGATGCATGGAATACGAATGCAACTCGGCCTCCGTCTGAAAATCAGCGTTATGGCGATGGCTTTGCTAACGAAGATAAAGGTGAGCAGTGAAACAGTATTTCTAGGCAGGCATGTTCCATCCTCGACCGCACCGTCACTTAACATCAGGTGAGGTGTAGTCAAATGCCTGCCTATAACCAATAAAAAAAAAAAAAAAAAAAAAAGTAGCAAAAAAGTCTCCGGTTCAGCATGTGTCGTGACACTGTTTCACTGTTCACCTTTATCTTTTATATATCCTTTTTTTTTTGTAACCCTTCTCTGTGTTACAGTGTGCAAAATAAATTATTTGATGATTTGATTTGGATGACAGCTAGAAAACAGGTGGTCTGTATTCAATTGTTGCTAAAGTCACAAATCGCAGACCCATTTCTAATGATTAAAGGAAGAGATTGTCGATAACTGGTTCCTGTCAATCACCAATGCCACTACCATACTCATATGATGTTTTTTTTTTATTGTCAATAGTTTAAACTTACCGGAGCCACTTGCAAATAAGAAATCCCTGTGCAGGGAAGACGTCTTCAGGTAAGGGTAAAACAGCTTGCTGGCGTGCTGGGCCTGCGTCAGTACTGAAACAAATCATATTACTAATGGCGGATGCTCATAAAGAAAGAAAAAGAAAAAAAAATGGAATCACATAACAAAACACTCGAGGAGCTCGATGGCGCAGCGGATAACGCGCCCGGTCTGCGAGTGCCGAAGTTAAGCAACTTTCGCAAAGGCCGGTCATCGGATGGGTGACCAAAAATATATCATCTCGAGCTCCTCTGTGCTTCGGAAGGCACGTAAAGCCGTTGTTCCCGGCTGCATTAGCAGTCGTTAACAACCACCAATCCGCACTGGGCCCGCGTGGTGGTTTATGGCCCGTTCTCTTATCCATCCATAGGAAAGGCTCGTGCCCCAGCAGTGGGGACATAAAAATGAGCTGATGATGATGATGATGATGATGAACAAAACACTGTGGTGTAGTGGTTAGACCACCGGTCTTACACAGAGGTCACGAGTTCGATTGCATGATTGTACTCGATTTGGTTAGTGGTTGCGCTTGTTTTAAGTCCGTTAGACCAGATACCCCTATCTTATCTTATTAAATAGTACGAGTTTATGTGCTTGTAAATAAGAAATAAGAAATTAAATGTAAACGTCGAAACGCAACAGTGCTGCTATACATATAGCAGCACTGTTGCGTTTCGACATACATACACACTATACATACATATTCTTATACTCTTACAAATCAGGCCTCTTAGATACTGCTGTATCAAAACGTCCACATTGGGTCACTATGGCCAGATTTTGACATTTGAATTATGGGGAAATGTAGCAACTACAGAAATAACAGAATTTAGCCGTACGGAATCGCACCTTTAACATACCATGACGTTTCTACGGTTGCCAAAAGAAAAGTAAAGTGAAAATGTTAAATTAAATAGTTGCCACGTTGAAAATAACAAGACGTCACTTTACGTCAACGGGCAAATCTCGTATGAATCGTATCTATCACTTTTACTTTGACACTAACATTTCTAGTTTTATTACAAGATAGGTATGTAATGAAATTCCAACTTCAGCAACTATTAATTAAGCTTCAAAATCAATCAAAAAAATTTTAGAAAAAGTAATAATTTTCCTACCTAAAAGTCAGTTAGTAAGTTAAAATGTCTATGATTGTACCTTAGAATCGAGTAAATAACTAATATTAAGTAGAAAGAAAGAATAAAACAAAGAAAAGTAAGAAAACAAAAGAGCAAATCTTTCTCACTCTTCAAAAACACCAGTGAAAGGGTTAAATCATGAGCAAAAAGGTCACTCGCAACGTCGCAACCGATGCGGGCTGCGATCTCGTTCGCTTAGAAAGGATTCCTGAGGCGAGTCCTCGGCGGGGCGCGGGGCGGAGGGGGCGCTGCGCGATTTTTCACCCAAGACCACGTGTCGGCCACGTGCGTGAAAACATTTCAGCGAAGTTTCCCCAGCGCTCGGCGCGAGCGAAGTTGCTTCTCATTTCGAAATTTCGAACGATGAGCGTTTTCTTTTGTTTTGCTTTTGTTTTTTATTGTTAGCGTACTCCTCAAAGCTTTTTTAAGAAGGCAAGGTGAACGAACTTTTGTTTTATTTTAAATTAATAGGCATTATTAAGTTGTTTATTGCAAATTCATGACTGAAATATAGCGTGAAACCAGTAGGTTTGTAATGTCTGTAGAAAATTACGATTTATACAGAGCTATAAAACCTGAAAAGCTTATCTATAAAAATGTTTAAAATGGTAATTTTTCTAGCATTTTTATTATCTTAAACGTGTATTGTATGGTATAATATTTTTCTTTAAGTATATTTCTATTTGTCATAACTATTAATTACTAAATAGTACTAATCTATCTTCAGATACTAGCATAATTGTTACGGGGAGATTGTTAGTGCAGTGGCTAGCTTCGTTCAGTTTGCGATCGTGCAAGTTAAGCTACTTTCGCAAAAACGGGTCACCGGACTGGTGACCTAACTAAAAAATATCTTGCGCTCCTTTTTGATCTCTGTTAAATCCCACCAACGTGTATTGGGCCAGCGTGGTGGGTTATGTCCTAATGTGGCTATCCCTTAGCCCAGCAGAGGGACGTTACGTTATAATTGATGATAATTGCACTTCATTCATGTTTGATGCAGTAATATTGTAAATAGATAGATCATCATCTCAGCCAAAGACGTCCACTGCTGGACAAAGGCCTCCCCCAAGGATATGAGGGGTATTTGCCGTAATCGCCACGCTTGGCAGGCGGGTTGGCGATCGCAGTAGGTTGAGGGTAACATCAGAGAGATGCTGCTGCCCATCCTCTGGAATGGTCCCTTAGTCGGCTTTTACGACACCCACAGGAAGAGATGGGGTGGTGCAATTCTTTATCCCCGGCACCACACAGGGATTATCCCCGGCACCACATAGATAGATAAACGCGAACAAAAAAGGCGAATTGAGACCCTCCCTCTTTTTTAAGTCGGTTAATATACTAAGAATATCTTTTTCATAACTTTTTCTATTCATTCATTCTATTAGACTTTTAGGCAATGATAAGCATTCGATAATGACTTATCTTTGGCTAGATTTGCTTAAACATATTATACTAGGCTCTCTATTCAATTGAAACATCAGCTATGAAATCTAAGGCTCATTTCTTTAGTAAATGTCTACCAATATAAAGTGAGCAATACCAAATTCTTTCACAAATTTTGCACGGTATAATTCCCACATTACCCATTCGCTTGGCTGACCATAGACCCTTTTTTCCAAACTTTTTATTACACGCTCATCATTTTATACCTCTATCTTAATTTGTACTTTATGGACATTAAAAATTTAAAAACATCGATTACATTCAAATTTTGGAATGATCATTAGTTTTGATTGATATGAGCCGTGTCTAAGCCTCATAAAATTAATAGACTTCCCAACAATGGATTTCACTCATAGACAGGGGAATTTTATAGTTAATAGTAATAAAAATACCGCTTTCTTAAGACAATGCGTCTACACATAGCCGTTTTGCAATCAACAAATCAACTAAACCGTGTCTAGAAAATTCTTAATTGAACTAATGAGAAGTCATTACAATTTTTATTGCGGCCATAATGATTACGATGCCTTAAAATAATAAAAGCAATTAAACATTGATGGGCGTAGCTGAGTGGATGTTGCCGTCTCCGTCCCTCGCCTCCGATAGATTGAGTGTTAGCTGAGAACAATATGATAAGATGTAATTGTTTGAACGGTTATAAAAGTTGATGTCGGAGACGATACTCTGTTTGTCGTAAAACCGAAATGTTTCCATCTCCGACGTGGCTTAATGTTGAAAAATAAAAAAATGTCGAGGGTGCGTCGAGTGGGGAATGGTACTGTGGTGTCTACTTGTTGGTGGTGATTTTCTATGAAGGTTTGACTGACAATCTTGTGTCTGCCTGTACCATTCTAGCCACACGCGTCTTGGTGTAAAGCTATTTTAGGCTATATTAGAGTATTATCATACAAATACACACTTTCTGATTGTTTTTGTTTTTATGTTTGCATTTCTTTGTTATCTGTTATTTAAAACTAAAACATTTTAGATAGGAAGTCTTTAAAATCAGGCAACAATAAACTTTTATAGAGTACATTCAGTTATTTTTTTAATTATTGACCTTTGGTAATGACAAAACAAATTGTATTTTATGGTTATTTTAAAATTATGGTTAATTATTTGTTCCTGTTATACGAGCAAAAGCAGTACGAGACCCTCTTAAGAATATAAAATCTTAATACCTATATTCAAAAAAAATATTAAAACGTACAAATAACTTTGTGATAACCTATTCAAAAAATCTTGTTTTCATATCAGTACCTACAACAATATGTCTATTAATCTAAGCCACAGAATGTTAAGACTGAGTGCACAATTAATATGACTGATTCATAGGCACACAGTTGGGATACAAATGAGTCACAAGAATATTTCTAATTAGGTACAATGGGACGGAGTAATAGAAATGATGTGATCGGTTGGAAATAGAAGACGCTAAATAGCGGGTGCTTAACTACACAGCGCAGCCGGTACTTAGCTCATGTGACGGCGTTAATGAAGCTTACGACATCACCCAAAAGGTTTTAGGGTGCCGCTCGCTGGGGAGTTTCCAACCGTTTAGGGCCTGCCAACATTTATCCCATACTACTACAACAGGGCGCTTCCATCCTGGGACTCCATCTCTGCAGGCTGTATAAAGCATGCATAGCTTTTGGACACATTCCCAGAACATAGAGGCGTGTTAAGGTAATCTTCATACCTAAAACGGAAAAACCAGATTACGAGGAACTTTAGGCCTATAAGTTCACAATCCTTTCTCCTGAAGACCCTGCAGAAGATGGTAGACAAATATATCAGAGCGGGGCCACTGAAAAGATTCGCACTCCATGGACTTCAATGTGCATATCAGGCAGGGAAGTCAACAGAAACTGTTCTTCATCGTGTGGTGAGTCGAGCGGAATTCACGCTGGAAAACAAAGAGATTTGCGTCTGCACATTCGTCAATATTGAAGGTGCATTTGATCGCACTACTTTTGAATCCATCAAGGTTGCAGCCAAGAACCACGGTGTGCCACAACCGATCTGTAATTTGATCGAATGCATGTTAAAGGATAGAATTATCGACTCTGACCTGCTAGGCAACAGTCTACTTGCACGAACATCCAGAGAGAGCATGCCCGCAAGGAGAGGTTCTCTCGCCTCTTCTGTGGAGCCTTGTGGTTGATTCAATCGTAGTAAGGCTAAATAAAGCATAACCAACCATTTCATACGGTTGGTTATGCGGATGATCTGGTCATCTCAGTCAGTGGGAAGTTTCCCTCAACGATATTGGGGTTAATGCAACGTGCCCTGGGTTTGCTGGAGGAATGGTGCAATGCCTATCACCTCTCTGTGAACCCGGGGAAAACAACAGCCATCCCCTTTACAAGAATGAGAAACACTACGTGACTGGGTAATCTAACACTCTATGGTACCCAGTTCTCTTGGTTCAAAGAAGTGAAATATTCCCTATCCAGTGTTAAGCCTAGCTTAACGCTGGATAGGGAACTTACTTGGAAACAGCATATGGACACGACCGTAGCCAAGGCTTACAGAGTCTTTGGCATGTGTCGGTCTACTTATGGCAAGATGTGGAGACTCAACCCCAAAATCATTAGATGGATCTACATGACGACAGTGAGACGGATCCTCACATATGGCAGCATCGTCTGGTGGCCCAGAACCAGGCTGAAGATCTGTAAGAATGCTTTCTTTGCTCTTAGCAAACTTCAGAGAACAGCTTGTCTGGCAACCACTGGCGCCTTTAGAACCACTCCAACGGCAGCGCTAGAGGTCAAGAAGAGGCAAAGAAAGCGTTACATAAACTAAAGGTGGCCCGACTGTGGAACACATCTTAACCTCTGACTAGACACACAAAATGGGAACCAAGTGACATTCCTGGCAGGATCATGGAATTGGAGTGCGATAAAATATCCCTTATGTTCGAAAAGAAATTTAAATTATGTTCCAACCAGGGACGAATGGAAACGAGGGCCACCAAGACAGCCTAATCTGGTATACCGATTACCGACGGATCAAAAATAAGTCAGGCACAGAGGCAGGCGTCTTTAATAACGACTTCAAGCATAGCCAAAACATAGGAAAATTTTCCACTGTTTACCAAGCAGAAACTTTCGCAATTCTCTTATACGCAAAGTAGAATATAGAATTAGCTATGAAAAAGCGTAATATATTCATTCTGAGTGACAGCCAAGCTGCGCTCAAGTCCCTCATATTGCCCCGGATCGACTCTGACCTTAATCTAGAGACCACCAAAGCTCTAAACAGGCTAGGTGGACATAACAAGGTGAGATTGATCTGTGTCCCAGGCCATATGGGAATCCATGGCAACGAGATGGCGGATGCACTTGCCAGGGAGGGCTCGAAGACCCAGTTAATTGGTCCTGAGCCGTTCATGGCACTTGCACCAAGTACCATTAACAAGGCCTTAAAAGATTACATCGTAAATAGGCACAACATCGAATGGAAAGAACAGCCGGGTATGAAACACTCCAAATCCTTCCTAGGCGAAAATGCCTTTGGACGGAGTAGGTTCAAATGCAGAGGCAGTAGAAGGCAGGCCCGATTAACTATCGGTGCCTTGACAGGGCACTATGCCACAAAACAAATGCTTCACAGAATGCATCTATCAACAAATAGCTTGTCTAGGGCATGTGGAGAGGAAACGGGAGCCAATGCAAAACCTACTGTGTGACTGCCACTCTCTGGCTAGGAAAAGAATGGGACTCCTGGGGTCAGCCTATCCGAAACCGGAGGACTTCAGGCTCTCCGCTCTTTAGGACGTTGCCAAGCTTATGTCATCAATCTTTACAGAGGAAGAAGAGTGAAAGGATGGGGTTGCACAAAAGATCCCGATGGGACGAAGTGTTACTGCGAAAGGGAAACCTCGGCGGGCCCCACTAAGATATGATAAGATAGGGTGCCATTCCATTGAAGCGCAGTTGAGCTGAGCGGAGCCAAGCTTAGTGGAAATCAACCAATAGAGTCCCTTTATTCTCAGCTCCGCTCCAGTGACCGGTGGGTAGCGGAGCAAATATGAACAGCGTTACAGAAAAAAACAGAAGAACATTTTAAAAGATTCGTTCAAAATTCTTAAAAAGGTACCAAGAAGACCGACGACGTTTTTGGTGGAAAAGTGTAGAGTCCTGTTTCATTATTCTTTTTTCCCTTTTTATTAACCCTTCTCTCCTCTTATTCGCTGTTCTCACCATTTGTATGCAGATGACCTGCAATTGGTCGAGGCGGTATGGAGTAACGGTGGATCCTATGAAGTGCCAGGCCACAATTATTGGTAGTCAAAGTCAGGTGTGTAAACCTAATGTCTCTGCTGTCTCACCTGTCACTTATAACGGTGTTGACATTCATTTCTGCTCCTGCGTCAAAGACCTTGGTTTGCAAATTAACAGCACACTCAGTTGGTCTCCTCAAGTCACCGAAGTAAGCCGGAAAGTCACCACTGCACTACGTTCTCTCTACAGGCTTAAGAACTTCCTGCCTCACCAAACTAAAGTTTCGCTCGTACAAGCCCTTATTCTCCCAATTATTGATTATGCTGATGTTTGCTATCCCGATTTAAATAAGGACTTTCTTAATAAACTGGATCGTCTTCTCAATACGCTTTGTTTTTGGTTTACACAAATACGACCATATATCTTCCTATCGTCTTCAGCTTAAATGGATGACCATCCTGCAACGTCGTAAGTCCAGAATTCTAACAACTCTATTTTCTATTCCAAATGATCCTAATTCTCCTTCTTACTTAAAATGTAGTTTCAGTTTCCTTAGCTCAACTCATGCCCGCCAACTTCGCTCATCAAATAATCATTTTCTCGCCACTCCTTTGCATCATTCAGGATTCGTTGCAGATTCCTTCACGGTTCAGGCCATTCGACTATGGAACGCTCTCCTCAAAAAAGTCAGAAAAGCTCCAAGTAAATTGGTCTTGAAAACAATGGTGTATAAACTGTTTCTACAAGAATCAACACCCACGTAAGAGATTCCCATCATCGTTGCTTCTGTTATGTTTAAGTATGTTTATGTTAATGCTCTAAGGTTTATGTAGTGTATTTTTATTTAAGTATTTTATAGTATGTAAACTATATTATTATCATTTAATTTAATAAACTTAATAATGATGTATATTTCAGTTCTTACATATGTATGTAGTATATGTTTCATTTACGTTCTTTGTCGCACCGCTTACCAATTTTTCTGCCTAGCCCTTAGGTCGACTGGTAGAGAATGCCATTTGGCATTAAGTCGTACTTTATTATATTTTATTGTGCAATAAAGATTAAATAAATATAAAAAAAACAATTTATGGTTAACCGAATTTTAATATCAAATTGTGGTAGAGTATTTGTTTAGAGTTCATGCACGTGCATAAGTATTAGCAAATAAAACAATAGATTGCAATACCTTCAACCTTGTAAGCTACTATATGCAGTAAGTGGGTGTTAAAGACGATTTTGATGACAATCAGGACTAACGCTCACCGTCTTCTGAAGCACGGATGAGCTCGACGTCATCAAATTTTGTCAACCGGAGACTCAGCATTAAAAAAGTTTCATAGCTTCCACCATCATCACCTGGAAGGTCTACTACGGTCTCCGTTGCGTCTAACAACTTTTCCTTTACTTACTTATTTTTTTCACATATTTGTAACATTACCTATTATAGAAACAGCTCTTGCTGAGGTTCTTGCGGCTTCTTCTCGGGACGAGGTATCCACCTAGGGTTTACGAAATCATGACTTTGAATTGAAGTTAAGTGAATAATAGTTTTTCATTTTGAACAAAACTTTTGAATTTTGAATTTTGGAACCTCTGTCCGTCTTTTTTAAAACTTTGAACTTCAAAAAAGTCAGACATTTTAAAAATGCATTTAATTGACATTGAGGTAGAAACCTACTATTTTAAATCGATTTCGAACAATCGCCACACAGCAGGCCGTTAACTAGTGTACCATCTGTCACCTCCCTTGCCCAATGTAGATACGTTTGGGTTAATTAATAACTTGATCACTCACTTAAGCGTCGTTTGTTTTTACTATACAGAGATAACTCAACCGGTGGTAGAGGCACAGAAAAAAGTTATAACTTTTTTTTATCAGAAGTCTCATGTTAAGCAGCAGAATACAGATGCGAGGATAGCTTATGGTGACAGGATTGTGTCTCTTTAGCCGTCCTAACATACTTGCCGGCCTGCAAGTTGCTTTTCCTATTTAATCAAAAATTATATTTTTTTGAAACATAAACAGATTTTTTTTTATTTTACGAATTTTTACACTATATTATTTGATTCTATCGTGACATTTCGAACTACAGAGTCCGTGATCCCAGGGAGACTGAGAGAACTAGATACAGAGTTCTATGAATGAGGGATTAAAAAAATTATTTGATTTCTGTTACTAAATGTCTTTGTATTTATTTAATTTTTGTAGATATAGCCTTAAAGCAATCACTTTCTAGTTCTGGGGTGAATCTATATAATTATATTTATAATCATTTCCTATTATAAACCCTTCCTCTGTGACTTGAGAAAGGCAATTTTCAATTGAGGGGTGGAAAAAATTATGTAATTCTAAAGTGCTTATTAGTTAAGTTCATTTAAATTAAGTAATTTTTACTTTGTTTTCGACTTTAATTTTGACAGTGACTTTTTTTAAAAAGATTATTGCTGTGTGCCTCTGCCGGCATTTTCAGTGTCACTGGACTTTTTTGGGGGGCGGCGAGAAGCTTTGAGGAACCCTCAAACCCATCAGTGTAGTGCGTGTCGCCGTTCCCTACTAGATTCTCCGAGGGGCTCGGATCGGCTCGGAGAAAGTGATTAGCGTGACAAACAATAACCTTCTAGTTGGATCAGATATGACGACCTCCTTGGTCGAGTGGTTTGTACATCGGTTTTCATGGTGTCGCCATCTCTGAGGCCTCGGGTTCGATCCCCGGTCGGGTCAATTTAGAAATTATTGTTTTTCTAATTTGTCTCGGGTCTGGTTGTTTTATATGTATAATAAGTATGTATTTAAGTATTTTAAGTATGTTTATCCGTTGTCTAGTCACCATTTAACGAGTTTCATAACGAAGCTTCTCTTGGGCTAGATAATTGGTGTGAGTGTAGGAAAATTTGTTTTGTTTGTTTGTTATATATGTTCTCCGGAAAATATTACAATCAAAGTGGCAAGTACGAGTTTTATTTGCCGTTAGATTCTGTAAGCAAAACGAGCGAGGCGAAACAGTGGTTTTTGGTGACAAACGAAAGAGTTAAAATTTCTCAATTTAATTACTCGTGTTTCTTGTTATCAAATGGCAAAATAAACTCGTCTAGGTATCCAGTGTTCGATAAAGTTGGGTTGGTTACATCACAACAACAAACGTTTTGTTTATGATGGACACACTGCTGACAGCAGCCAAACTCAATCAGATTCAGAGCGATACCGGCCGACCGCTAGTGCAAGGCACCAAACGAGATGACCCACAGAAGGTAAGCTGCACACAAACGCGCTTCAGCAACGCATACATAGACAGGCGAGTTTTGGTTTGGGTTGTAGCAAAGGGGTCCGAAACATAGCCGATTTTTCGATCACGTTTTGTATGGAGCTAGGACTTGCTGTAGATCACGTGATAGGTGATGATTCTGGGATCGTAGAGCTTGTTTTTTTCTTTTCAGCTTTTTCTCTTTGCAGTTATTTTTTATATTGGTCCGGTTTTTACGAGTATATAATTGTTTTTTATGTAGTTGTTTTAGCAGTCAGGTTTTTGTTTTATTTTAATAATTTGGTTTTTCCTCAGTTGGCTAATTAAAATTAGTTACAAAATATGTTTTTGTTTAAAGTACCCATAATACGCAAACTAGTTTATTTTAACGCTAATAGAATAGAAATCAATTATATTGATTAATGTATGGGATTGACATAATATACGTCATTTATACGTATCGTTGACTTATGTCAATCCCGTACAATAATAGCACGGCAAATGACTCCATACCACTTCATGTTAAGTGGAAATGGCGTCCAGACGCGAAGACAACTGGTGCAGCGTGAAAAGCAGCATCAGTTAACCTCACATTGCCGGAACACAAGGTGCTTCTTCACGCCTCGTTTGAAGGACCCCATGTCATAGGAAGGAGGGAAAACGTGTGCTGGTAGACTATTCCATCTTTTGGAGGTGCGACAAAGAAACTAGTCACTAAATTTAACAAATTACACAGATTTTATGTAAGTAAGTATACAGAAAGATATAGTGTCAAAAGACACATGAAATGTCGGAGATTTGAACCCTACGTTACGGTTACTGGATTATTACCTTATGTTTTTCTATAAGTGTATTTACTGCAAAAAATGTATATCAGCCATGTAAGAAGAGCACGCCATCTAAGCTCAAATAACTATAACCACAGAAGCGAGTCACCGTAGCCGAAATCGGCAAGGCTGACATCATCATCATCACCATAAAGAGCCCGATCACCCATTTGATAAAGTAACTATACGGTTTCTTGGCGGGAAAGGGAAGAGTCATGTTCGCGGTTTTGTTTTATTTTCAAAAATTTGTGTTATGTCGAATATTAATGTGAAATAATGGTGGATTATTAACCGTTAAGTGTTCGTGAGTATGCATGAGTGTTGGCAAATGTAACAAAACAGTGCAACGTCACTTTTTAAATTCTCTCAAAAAGTACGCCCGAGGACTTAGTAAAGCCCTACATCTTTACTGAGATACTCGAGGGGTTGGGGGGTATATCATTTCTCACTTCTCATTTCTATTATCATTCATCATCATCATACAGAAAAGAATATTATGTATTACTTGTAAGAAAAATTACTTTGACACTGGCTAAATGTGCTAATCGCACGAAGCGAAACTAAAAAAAAAGTAACTATACAAAATAGATGAGTACCTTTTGAGTAATTAGCCCTCAATATAATGTTACCGTATGTACTAATGTACTAACGGGATGTCGTGTTCATGAATATTAATAATGAAAAGCTATACTAGCTGTTCAAATTTAATTTCCATAACTTATGTTAATAAACGATTAACGAGGTTATTCATGTAAATTTTTATACGGAGATTGGCAAGTTTTTTGGTATTATGTCCGGCAGCTAGAGATACGATAGCCAGTGCGTCAGTGGTTGAGTATTCCGTGAGGTACGATCCCACCTTAATATCAGGTGAGATAATGGTCAGGTGCTTACTTTTAAGAAATAAAAATATTTAAATATATAGGTTTGTATTTAAGTCATCATAATACTTGCAAACGATTTTTTTAAACTGTAAATTGAATTTATGTGTAATATGAAAAAGTTCTTTACACTAATAAATTACAGTTGCTAAATATGAAAACGTATCAAAGTACTTACAAATAATTTATAAGTTAAGGATAAAGTAAATATCCAAAAATTCCTTTTTTTGTATTTAAAAAAATATTGCCCAAGAGGTAGGTACAGGAACAAAGTGTTACTTAAACAACGTATTTTTTTTAAATTTATTATTGTTAATATAACCATCAATTAATTATAAAAAATTGACGCTGAAAAAATATGTTTTTAAAAGCATTATTTAATAAAATCAATACATTTTGTGCAAAGAACAAAATAATATTATAGATTTTTTTTTGCATATTTATATTACTTAAATATTTTAACAATTATGACACAAAAATCATTTTGATAATTATAAAGTAAAATTAATGATGCATTTTTTAATAGCATTTATATTTTAAGTTATGTTGAAGTTTTAAATATTTAGTTAGCTTTCTTTAAAAAATGGAAATTATTGGAAACAGTTTTTCAAATCTTTACGAGCAACTAATTTGAAGTTGTCGTAAATATTTTATACATTTTTAGAATGTATTTGTTAATGTTATCAATTCGAAATGCGTACTTTGTGCGTACAGAAATTTTTTATGTTTTATTAGCTAAAACAGAGTTAACAGTTTGACAAATAATAGTAGATTGTACAACAAGAGCATAAAACGAGCCATTTTACCTGAGACGTACATAAAGCCACCCGAGCCGGTACGGCGAGGGTGGATAGTCACGTCGAGGGTAAAATGGGTTTTACACTCGAGTTTTACACTCTGCTTTTCACTTCGATTGCAAGGAAATGCATACAAGATTTTTTTTTTTTTAAATTGGCGTTCACACCTCTTTTGGTTGAGATGTATTTTGCATGTAATTAAATGACGAATAATTAGCTTCCCGCCACACAATTTTTCTTACTTTTTTTTTTATTTTCAATTATGTGACGTTCGATTAAGGTCTGAGCCCTAATACAAATTATTATAAATATTTGCATTATATTTTTTTACGTAAATGCACGCCCACATTAATAGTAAATTTGTATTTAGATACCTAGTACCTACTACATATGTCGTAATTAAACTAAGATATCTAAATCTCATAAAAATATATCAATTAAATGAAGGTGTATTGTGTATGTGGCTGTAAGGCCTAATTACCTTAGTCTTAAAAGAAGAAATAACTTTATGCACAAGAGCATAAAACCCATTTTATGCAGCCTTCTCTCGACATAAAGAACAAGTTTACGAGCATGAGAAGTGAAAAGAGTATTTTTCAGCATAGGCCATTTCGTCAGCATCATGTGACAAAAGATTCCATTATAAACTGATAGTTAATAATTAATAAGAAATTAATAGCTTCTCGTATAATTATAGTAATAATACGAAATTGAGTATGTCATAGGTATTTTGAATATAGCTATTAGAAACATTAATAAAACATTAACTATTAAAAAGAAAAAACCACAAATGTGATTTGATAGGTACCTCCTGATATTTGTAGGCACATTTCGTATATTAATTAAATATTCGTTTTGAAGTTAGAAGGTTTCAATTTATGTATTTAAAATTATGTGATGGTGACCATCCCTGTGTGGTGCTGGGGATAAAGAATTGCACCACCCCATCTCTTCTCGTGGGTGTCGTAAAAGCCAACTAAGGGACCATTCCAGAGGATGGGCAGCAGCATCTCTCTGAGGTTACCCTCAAACTACTGCGATCGCCAACCCGCCTGCCAAGCGTGGCGATTACGGCAAATACCCCCCATGATTATTTGGGGGAGGCCTTTGTCCAGCAGTGGACGTCTTTTGGCTGAGATGATGATGGTGACCACAGATGGTACAACGTTGGGTTTCAGATTCTAAGTAAGTTAACTTAGAAAACTATAATTTTCTATATTGCATAGTGGATTTAGACAGTAATTCTATTAAAACTGGTAGGTAAAAATTTTGTTTTTTTTTATATTTATCAATGCGGAAATCTTTAGTTTATATCTCACACACACATAAATGACGATAAGGACGAGGGTGGAAGCGCAAACCCTGAACCGTCAATTAACAAGGAACTGGAAACTAATACCTACGTATTAGGTATCCCTAAATATTGGAACAAAACAATGCCACTAAAAATGTTTTAGATAAGGTGATAATGTTATAAATAGGTAGATGTCAAAAAAACCAACCAACCAAGTCTCCGGATACGGGTTCCCTCCAGATATTGAACCTTTGAACTCTGAGACGGAGACCGGTGGATTACGACTAGATCCTAGAGAAGGTCACAACGTAGTAGTATAAAATAGTTTCATTTCAAGACAGATTATATTTTTTTTATGCAATATCGATAATTTTCTCGTAATTTAGTTCTAAGAGACAGTTCTTTATATTGACTATGTAATTTGAAAAAAGACAAAGTGGTAAAAAAATTCTTACAAAACAATATTGCGTAAAATTTTATATAAAATCATTGACTATGTAATTAATATCTACCTATAGTAAAAATCTTTAGAACAACTATAACTGAAAACATCAAAGATATTTCGGTTCACGTAATGTATATAACTACGTCGGTGATATCCCTGAAAACATGAAGAGTTACAACGAAACTTTCATAGACAAAAATACGGTAGGTACATACATTTTCGGGGCAACACTAATTTTAATGAACGCCGAAAAAGGGGGAGCACTCAAAAACTATCGATAGCAAAAGGAAAACGTCCGCAGAATATATTTTGAGGACGTCGGCGTCGCGGGAAAAAGTGCAAAAAAATACCTACAAAAAAATGCAGCACGCGCACGCGGCCAATCGGCTCTTTGTTGACTCGCACGCCCCGCCCCGTCGCAACTTTTCCTCTTCGACGCGTCAAAAACATAATAAGCCATTTCAACGGTTTTTTCGACACACGAGCGTGTCTCTGTCGGCTTTTGCTTTTGCGTAAGTTTTACCGGCAATTGTTTTTTAGTTTGCTAAGTTGAATATTGTTATTGAGGGAACAGTCTGATTGTCAATTATTGTTGTTGAGAAAATACTCTAATTTTGTAACTACTTATTTATTGTAATTTTAATATGCAATATTCTTAACTTTTTATTAAATAAAATTTTGTTTTATTCCAATTGTCTTGTCTTTGTAACTTTTTAAATTAAGATGCCATGATTCTTTTTTATTTTGATTAAAAACAATAGAAAAGAAAACATGATACATAAATAAACTCAAACATTAATTAACAAAACACACCATATAAAAAATCGCAAAACATAAATCATAAACTTATTTCATAAATTACGTCATACTTACAATGTTCCCGAAGCTGAATAAAGGAGAGCAGCTTAGATTTGTTTTCGTAGCAGTGACGTTGTTAATTAGCCGGCGTCCGCTGATTCATCACTTTATAGCGTCTCGACGGCTAGTCCAAGCCGATACAATTATCGCACTGCAAATACCTAATCCAGTTTATAAAAAACAAATAACAAACAACACTATTCAAAGTTCAAAATTCGAACGCACTAAAAAGTTTGAATTGACAGAAGTCGCGCGAAAGGATTTTTTTCTGAAGCTGTCAAACGTGGCACGTGCGAGCACGGATACAGCCGTCCACGTCAGTGCTCTGACGTTCACTAGCCGCGACTCGGCGTAAGTCGAGGAGAAGAAGGCAGCGGTCTCCACCAACCCGCCTTTCGTTCGTCTCGCTCTCGCGCGGCAATGCCCGCCCGCACCATTTTTACGGTTTCACCGACTCAATTCAATTCAACTCAACTCAATTGTCGTGGCGCGAATGCCTTCGCACTGGACGCTAGAGTGAGACGTATAGCGTTCGCCTTATTTCAGGCGCCGCAACTTTTTCTCGATTCAACAGTAATGTTGTAAGTAACGTGTCTAAGAAGGTTTAAGTCGAAGGCGACTGATGTGGCCGATCGTTGACGTTCGATGCGTTAAAATCAAGATTCTACGTTCGGAAAAGCGGAATAGAGCCTTAATCTTGATTGAAGACGCAGCAGTGGTCGCCGATTTTCCGTTTCGCTCGCGCCACTATCGTCCGGCGTGCCGGCCGGGCGTGGCAGAGCGAGAAATCCGAGCGGCGATAGGCGGTGCCGCGTCTGTCGGCTCACGCTGCTGGGTGTGTAAAGTTTTAGGCCGAAACATGTAAAAATGCATCTTGAAAAAAAGTTATGTATTAAAAAAAGAAGCTTAGTGCGCGGTAGGGGGACATTATGCTGGCGGGTGGTAGTGAGGATGGCTTTTTTCGCATGCTGTATTTTCGGGGGTGTTCGTAACTGGACAATGCATTATAGGACTGTTCTGGCTGTTCCGACGCATCACCTTAGTGGCCCATTTGAACTCAAAAACCATTGCATTTGACTGACATACTGTCGTTCCAGCTGAATATAGTGCAGCAGCAAATTTCCTTTTTATAAAAGTGCAAATAAAATGTTCGCTGCTTTTCCGTTAACTATCAATAAGTTTTTGCGTTACATACAACTTTTTGAATTATCTATGTATATTAAATTGTGGCTTAAGTAGGAACATCACTATAGTTATCAAAGACGTCAATGCCAAGTAAGTTTTGACCTATCCAAAACTGTCAAATCTCTTCAATACATTTTCAACCATAAGATACTTAGGTCATAAAGTTGAAAGTCTAATAAGGAAATTTGACAGTTTGTGGTAGGTTGATGACGCAGGTGTGTGTACAGTATATTTTTTAAATAGTAAATGTTAACGAGGGATGATAGAAATGGTTAATGATAGTTCTCCCATACCCGTTGACTATCAGTAGTCCATGGTATCAGTAAAGATTTAAGACTTTATTGATTGAACCTCGCGCGGTTTCCTTGAGAGCGTTTGAAAGCATTGCGGTGTTTTGTTTCATTTGTCAACATACCTATGCACGTTAACTAACACTCAACGGTTAATTATCCACCATTATTTTAAATTCACAGAAGCTGCGCAGGTAGCTTATAATGGGTACGTATCGTCCGTACTAAGCTATGGTTTGATCATATGGGGAAATTCAGTCGAAATAGATAGAGCCTTCAAAGTTCAAAAAAAGTGTATTCGAGCCATCTGTAACGCCTATGACGACAGCTGCAGGCCTCTTTTTAGAAAATTGATCAATTAATTATTGTTTTTCTAAATTGTCTCGGGTCTGGGTGTTCTCTATGTAAAATAAGTATGTATTTAAGTATTTTAAGTATGTTTATCCGTTGTCTAGTAACCATTTAACGAGTTTCATAACGAAGCTTCTCTTGGGCTAGATAATTGGTGTGAGTGTAGAAAAGTTTATTTATTATTTATTACTTATTTGTGTTTGTGTAAAGTCCCATCCGCGATATTGGAGGAGAAGGAGTGAGGTCATTTCGAGGCAAAATAGAACAAGATACATGAACTTAATATATCGGCCTCCTAGCCATAAATATATACGACAAAAATGTTTTTAATATGTGTATTTTAATTTTTAACAAGCTTCCTGATGATATAAAACTAATAAGTATAAATAAATTTAAAAGTGTATTAACAAAATGGCTGTTAGGACATTGCTTTTATAGTGTTAGTGAATTCTTGAACCAAAAAATGTATTGATATTGTCACAATAATTAAAATTTTTGCACACCTGCTTGCAGGTTGAATACAATTGTACTAAATATTAAAAATGTAACATCCAATTTTACTGTGTTCTAGCAAATAAATTTATAATCTTATATTATCTTATTTTATCATATTCGACAAAAAAACATATTTTTTTTATAAAATAAAACAAATCTACAAACGCTTCACTTTTCCGTCACGTAGTCCTCTAGCGGTTATGTATCTAAACCCGCCTCTGTGGTCTAGCCTCTCAGCTGCCGTAAATACAGACACAATAAAATTCAATTGTTTGGCGGCGTGGATCCACGTTCCGGCATACCAGAAGCTGATGGTTAAGACCACCGGTTTAGACCCAGAGGTCCCGGATTCAATTCCCAGCAGGGGGTACCTACATATTTGTGTACTCGGTTTGGTTGGTAGGGCTTGTTTGTTCGCCTGGCTACCTACCACCATCTTATCTAAAATGTGGCAAAACCTCAATGTCAGCATTGTTGAGTTTCGACAGCTAAAGATAAGATAGCCAGTGCCTAGTTGAGGATCTCGGGTAAAGTGCACTTCCAACATTAACCTTCTCATCTAAGTGATGTCAAGGCACAAGGAATACATCAAGTGAGATCAAGGCACTGTGCTTACCCGTAAAATATATTTACTCTAGGCTAGGTATAGGTACTCTAAGAAATATTTTTAAAGAAATTGGTGTTCTTACAGTTGCATCTCAGTTTATCTATAATTGCATAGTCTTTGTGCGTTGCAATGTCAACTCATTTACTAAACACGGTGACGTACACAATTTCAATACTAGAAGTAAGAAAAAACTTGAAATACCACTGTTCAGGTTGCAAAAGGTTCTTGGCTCTTTCTTGGGGCAAAGTATACATACACTACTATAATAAAATACCTAGTACAGTACAAAATTTACCATTAGATAAGTTTAAAAATCATGTAAAATCTTCTTTACTTAAGAAAGGTTATTATACAGTCAAAGAATATTTAGATGACAAGACAGGTAGGTGGTTATAATAAAAAAATCACATTTTGTTTTATTTAGATTTGGATATTTTTTGTTTGCAACAAAATTTGCGTTAAAAATTATATACAAAACAAAACAATGAATAAATAGCTTGCCTACTTCTTAACTGATCTTTAGTATTTGTAAAAATATTATGATCGGATGTTTATGACGGTAGTTGTTGACATTGAACGGGCGCCTTTGGTTTTCAAAGTAAAAAAGTAAATAGTGTTGAATTATTTGGGCGGGCTGGTTAAAACCACGATAGCTCAATTGGGAGAGCACCTGACCCGGTATGTCAGAAGGGTGCAGGTTCAAATCTTGCTCGTGAAAATTTTTTCAACATTTGTGTTTTTGTAATTTATTCCCAACAAAATTTGCGTTAAAAATTATATACAAAACAAAAAAATTTAATAAAAACCAAATTATTAAAATAAAACAAAAAACCCGACTGCCAAAACAACTATATAAAAACAATTATAGTATACAATTTGAGCAATGTTTGAAATGGAATTCTGGGATCGTAGAGCTTGTTTTTTTTTCAGTTTTCTCTCTTTGCAGTTATTTTTTATGTTAGTCCGGTTTTTACGAGTATACCTACTACAATTGTTTTTTATAAAGTTGTTTTGGCAGTCGGGTTTTTTTCACAGGGTTTTTTTGTCTGCGGTAGTGGTATGTGCGTCGGGCCGTTAGATTCCCTAAGATATGGTAAAGCGATGGCAGGAGGTCAATTCTATTAAAAAACTGCAACTGCACGTTTACGCCTGTCATTTGTCGCGTGTAGGAGCAGTGCCGTGGAAATATACGTATTCTATTAAAATTCTCTGCACCACAACTACACTACAACTGCGCGACTACTACACTACAGCTGCACGAATCCTGCAATAAAACTAAAAGAACTAATGTTACAATACGCTAAATACGCAAAATGCTTATAATACACTGTGCAAAAGTTGCTCACGATCTACTTCAATAAACCTGCACAAAAACTGCTGTCATTACTACACAAACGTCAAAATATTATAATGGAATACGATTATTTTGCAGTAAACGTGAAGGTGTAGTGCAGTTTTGTTAGAGGAATACCTATTTGCGTTACTTCTCCGTCCCTGCAACACTACGGCAGCAGCGCTGCATAACAGAATACCGAAACGTCAAAATTTGCTCATTTTGACACACGCGACGCTGCAGTGTAGTTGCAGTTATTTAGTAGAATCGGCCTACTGATTCATTATCATAGGTACTCGTGAACGGGTGCCGCCTCTGGAGGCTGGTCTGCTTTTCCATACTTATCTTATTTTTATTATCATTATACTCGTATACTTTAACTTTGTTTTTCTT
Organism: Eudonia lacustrata; assembly: GCA_947562085.1. Classification (NCBI taxonomy): domain Eukaryota; kingdom Metazoa; phylum Arthropoda; class Insecta; order Lepidoptera; family Crambidae; genus Eudonia; species Eudonia lacustrata. The sequence continues at coordinate 10,629,902 of OX387318.1, read as the reverse complement.
AGCCAATTTTTGACTTATATTAGTACTCTATGATGTTGTGAAAATTTAAATTGGTAGGTACCTGCTGTAATTTTTGCAATCTTAGATATTTTTTATTTTGTTTTTTATGTGTTGTGATTGTCCTTCATTTTTTGTGTGTTTATTTGTGATGGAAAGTGTCCTTTTATGATAGGGCATTTTCCAATATTTTTGACGCTGCAAGAGAGAAAAGAGCTTGACACTTGCCGAGTTTCTTGCCGGTTGTTCTCAGTACAAAGTCTCCCGCCCAGAGTAGACTTACGAACCGATGGCATAATGACGTTCATAAAAGCTATTTCTAGCCTAAACTAAATAAATGATTTTGAATTTTAAATTAAGAGTTTTTTAAATTTAAAAAAATCAAGGTGTAAAAAGTTTTATTATAATTAATTTGATCTCAGTAGTTAAATATTCCGGGTTAAGTGCGGTGCCACGTTCGACCTTATTAACACTTAAAATCAGGTGAGACGATGGCCAAGTCCGTTTCCGTAACGAATACATGACAGTACTCGGCCTCCGCTTTAACTGAGGTATCTCAACTGAAGCATTCGGTAGCTAGCCCCTTGCTGCTCTCATTACAAGGTATCCCGCCCTGTGTAGACTTACGAACCGATGGCATAGTGACATTCATAAGAGCTAATTTGTAGCCTACTGCCTACTGATTAAATGATTATGCATTTTTATTTGAGTTATATCTTCAAAATTAAGTCCTAGTTTTACACCGCCTATTATTTTGGAAAAAGACAAAACACCAATCACCTGCCTAAAAACTAGACACTGGCTAAATAATAGCAAGAGCCATCAAACAAGAAATTCGTTCAAGACAAGTGTCGATATAGTCGAAAGATAGAAGAGCATTGTTAATGTCAGAACAAAATGATTGCTATTTATAATGTTGATAAGAGGAATTTGGCGATATTTTCTCTAATACTTCTAATTTCATGGTTATGCATAAAAGTGCTTGAAATAAAAACTTAACAGCACACCAAGCAGTGCGTAAACGCAAATCCATTAAATCGATCGATTCAATAGATTTTATAGAAGTAAAGATTAGTCGCGAGAAGTTCGGAGATATAATGTTTTTCCATTCTAATCTTGCGACAAGAATAGAGGCTTTTAATTTCAAAATGTGCAGGACTGAAAACTCACTTGTGGCGGAAGTGTACGGTACAGTGGTCACCGTTTGTTCTGTGCCTGACGACGTCATCGGTTTCAGATATTCATTGTCCCTCACAGAAAGTAAGTTATTTTATTTCGTAATAAAAGCTTGTTTTTTAAAAGTTTTTTGTTTATTTATTTTTCGTTTGAGTATATATTTAATTCTGTAAAAACAGCTTGTTTTTAATTTTTTTTTTATTTATTTTAATAATGGCTGTTTAGTGATCGCTGGATCCTCTTAACTTATATCCATTTTATTTTCGTAATTTTTACAAGGTTTCTTTTCGGTTAGTTTTGAACAATCCAGCTTATCAATTTGGAATTAAAATATCAAGTCGATACTGTAAACATTGAGGGATTTCCTTCTGATTAAACGATCCTGGCTGCAGCATCAGGTCATTTCACTCAAATAAATGTATTGTCACTGAAACTGTTTTTCTTTGTAAAGAGAAATCCATGGTCAAATCATAATCAAATTTATAGTTGCAGAAAAACTGTAAGATGTAAGGGTACTGTACTGCTCACAAGTGTACTTTATCAACGTTAAAAGAATCGTCGAAATCGGAGTACCTATATAGTTCTAATGTCACCTGAAGCAGTATATTTACATGTTTTTGTGTTCTTGTACAAATATAATAATAAAAATAATAATAAGTAAATTGATCAGAAACCTACTGATTAACCCGAGCAGTAATAGGTATGTGGTAAATATAAAGGGACGTTAGGCCTACCTGGAGAAAAAAAAAATATTTGCTCTTCTTGACTTCACTATGTCACATGAAAGTATCTGCGGTATAATACTTAAAAACAAATGAACAATTAAACAAATGAAACCAATATCCCACTAATATTATAAACGCGAAAGTTTGTAAGTATGGATGGATGTTTGTAACTCTTTCACGTAAAAACTACTGAATGGATTTGGATGAAATTCGACATACAGATAGTTTATAACCTGGATCAACACATAGAATACTTTTTATCCCGATACTCCCACGGGAACGGGAACCACGCGGGTGAAACCGCGAGCGGCCGCTAGTAGTACATATAAAAAAGTGAGTTTGCCATTATTCTTGTCCATTTATGGTTCCAGAAGAAATATGGAATTATCTTACTTATATGGTCGAAGTACATGAAATCATGAGTTATGCACTAACCAGGGAAAAACGTAGTAAAATGACCTCCGCCGTTATAACTACTGAAGCGCTTGTCTTTCATTCCACCTTATAGTAAGTGACGATAAGGCTGAAAGTGGAAGCGGACTTCAGGCCAGAATCCTCAACTTAGACTGTGGAAGATTTACCAGAATATTTTATCACAAAAGAGACACATTATAAAACAAACCAACCTCAATTCGTACAACTATACGTTTCGTACACGCTACTAGCCTACCAAAATAGGCATAATAAGTAAGATAGCAGGCTTGGTAACGCGCAAATGACACCTAGGTTAGTAGTCTGGATGATTTTTACCAGACAATGTCTATCATCATCATCATCATCAGCCTATACTAGTCCATTGCTGGACAATGTCTATACCTACGGAGTATTATTTTTTAACTAGGACAGTATAAGGAAGTCAGGTACCAAATACAGGATGTAGGAGGATGTCAGGATAATATACAGAGAAATTGTCTTAGGAAACAGACTTTTTTTTATAAAAACAATTTTGGAATAGCAATTTTTTTGGTCAAGTTAAGAGCGTTTACGCCGCACACTATACGCCGCATACCACCCTCTCACTAAATAGTGAAATAATGGCACTCGTTGCTGTTGTGTTTCGTCCGATCAGTGATAGTTCCGGAGGCCCTATCCCCCCCCCCCCCACACACAATTGATATGGCAGCGAACTTAAATTTAGATTTACCCCAGGGGGGTACCTGCACCTCCAGTGTAGGAGAATCCCCCCCTGAGCGTCCACGCTCAGGCTGCCCTACGTATTCTGGGGAGGGCAAAAGTCCGCTCGTATCAGCACATGCTGCAGGCAGGAGTAAGGCAAGACATTCGGCACCCCCTCCTACACTTCGCGTGGACTTCTGCAACATCAGGGGAATTCACTCCAACTTAAGCGCCGTCCATTACCACCTTGAGACGGAGAAGCCGGCCTTGCTTTTCCTTACTGAAACGCAGATATCCCCCCCTCCTGACGTCTCCTACTTGCGCTACCCGGGATACAATCTGGAGCATTCGTTTGTGCCACGCGCCGGTGTTTGTGCTTACGTCAGGGAGGATATGTGCGTTCGTCGCCTCGGCAATCTTGAAGTTAGGGACCTCTCCATCTTATGTTTGCGTGTTTACCGCTAAAAAACATCACATCACAACTTTGCGTGTTTACCGCTAAAAAACATCCCTTCGTCGTATCTCTAAACTTTGAAGGAGCTCCCCTTGATACCAAACCGACCATTGGAATCCTTGGCGTCGATATTTCGAGTGACGTTCAATTTCGCGGTCATTTGGAAGGTAAAGCTAAATTAGCTTCGAAAAAGCTGGGTGTGCTCAATAGAGCGGGACAGTATTTCACGCCGACCCATCGCTTACAGCTTTACAAAGCACAGGTCAGGCCTCATATGGAATACTGTTCCCATCTTTGGGCTGGAGCGCCCCAGTACCAACTCCTCCCATTTGACCGCACTCAACGCAGAGCTGCTCGAGTTGTCGGCGACGTGGTAACCTCTGGTCGGCTCGATCCACTGGCCCTTCGGAGAGACGTTGCATCTCTCTGTATATTTTATCGCCTTTATCATGGGGAGTGCTCTGAGGAATTGTTCGGTTTGATCCCTGCCGCTGATTTCCTTCACCGCACTACACGCAATCGACTGTCTTTCCATCCACACTGTGCGTTTCTCACGTAATTTTTTACCACGAACTACAGTGCTGTAGAACCAGCTCTCAGCGGCGGTATTTCCGGACCAATATGACTTAGGAATCTTCAAGAAACGAGCCTATTCCTTCCTTAAAGGCCGGCAACGCATCTGTGATTCCTCTGGTTTTGCAGGTGTCCATGGGCGGCGGTGATTGCTTTCCATCAGGTGACCCGCCTGCTCGTTTGCCTCCTTCTAATATAAAAAAAAAAAAGTAATTCGTATTTTTATTTAGTTAATCAGAAATTATTAAATAAGTATACAAAAACAGCTCTAAAAAGCAAGAAAAAATATTGAAATCATATAAATTAATTACCTAGATACGCATTCAGTTTTAAAGAAGGTCTATTGAAGTCGGGTGGGGCTTTTACAATAAAAAAGTGGAGATAATGGAACAACTATAAAATTGTCCCCCAGCCACCAACCACCAATAAATAGATTGACTTGGCAATCGCACTAAACAATCTAATTTAATATAATACTAAGTCTTACTTGTTAGATACATTGTGTTTTCATGCGATGGCCAAGTCAATCTGTTTATTTAAAACATAAAAGATTTTTAATATTGATATGGTCACTATAAGATGTTGTTAGAGCTAATTACGTTATAACTTAAGACAAAAGGTCCCTTAAGTAGGGACTGAATAAATTATCCGACTTGGTATTACATGTACCTATCTCACAACTTTTTACGGTAGCAGAACTGAGTTGCGAGACTTGGTTTTTTTACAAGTACTTAAGTTTTTGATGGCACTTTTATTTACTGGAATAAACTAGAGCCCTCTCTTTTACTTCGTACCAATTTGTTTGATTAAATGTGAGATGCCAAAATTATGTAACAACTTTTACCTACCACATTTAAAGCAATAAAGAACTATTATATTCTTTTACAGTCTCCTAAGTATAAGAGTTAAGGCGACGCATCGCTAAACAATTAATCTAATACAGAGTGTTTGCGCCCCGTATCATAAGAAAAACAGTATTTTTTGACCCAATAGACCATGTGATAATGATATTAATAATCCCACAGAAAGAACAGTTTAGTGATAGTTACCATCAGTTATCTTATGAAAACACGTCGACATCCTAATACCTGATCAAAGCCCGGGGTAAATGTGATAAGTAACTTAATTACGCCGCGCCGGCGAACAAACGGCGCTCGGACGCCACGCTCACTCGATTACGGCGTGCAGCCTTATATTGGCGTTTCCTCATCATGTGCATTTCCTCTCAGTAAAAACAGTACTAAAATTTATAAAGTCGTTATGATAATTTTTTTTTTGTTATAAGCACATTTTTCGCGGATATTTCTATAAGTACCCTATTTGATACCAACTTACCTGTCAAATTTCAAGTTTGTAGGTAGTTATAACATACCTAATTATACTGAAAAGTAAAAGCCACGTAGCTTATACATTAAATTTGAGTACTATTTTGTTGATAGGTTAGGAGTTGGGCCAACTCGCCTTACACTATTATATAGCGTACCTACCTATAAGATCTTATATTATATTGCCTACAGGGAAAATCTGCGTCCAGCACTTACTTAACTATATACGGATAATGATTATAATGACGACACAGGAGGAACCGTCAAACCGCTTATTATAAAACAAATCTGTTTAGCAAAATAAAAAAAATTAAATGAAGTAAAATGAAATAAAATATAATAAAATCAAATAAATAAAATCTATGACAAATTAGTATAACGGACCTTTACTTATATAATGCAGCCGAAATGGTCACCACTCAGCTTATGCCATGACATTGACTAAGGCGCTGATATTGTGTGGAACCAGTAAGAGAGTAGGGTAGCATAGGCAAAACAGAAGTCTATTTGACTTCTATTTTCTATTCTTATTATTTTATTTGGGTCACCAATTTACATCCCGTGCCAATTTGTTTGTCTAATCGTCAGTTTGACGAAAAAAGGCAGACACATAAAAGTGTAACTGTGTAAGCTCTTATAAGAGATCAAGATGTCGATAATACAGCACAAATAAACGAGAAACAGAAAACATTTTAAGCTTCTCCCAAGTTAGAATAGACGGAACAATCTTTTAGACACGGCAGACGTCTATCGTAAGCAACGACTTTACGTAAATAGCTAAATGACGTCACAACTTTAAATCCGGCCAAGTTGCACCGGTCGAAAGTTGCCGTGTACGTTAATAATTGATGGACGACGACGCCCCAAATACGTATGCGCTTCAGTAGCGAGCTATCTTATGATATTGATATCTATCAAAAATAAAGCAAAAAAATCAGCACCTAAAATAACATTAGGTGCTGGAGTCATTTGCAGTGCAATATAAAACAAGTTAAGGGTGTTGGCAGACAGACAGACGGACAAACGGACAGACGGACAACAAACTTCAACAAAGTGATCCTTTAAGGGTTCCGTTTTTTCCTATCGAGGTACGGAACCCTAAAAAAACATAAGTTTCAAATCGTGCGCCATGAATACAGTTTTAAACTTTAGCCTTTCAATATTTACAAAATTCATAAAATACCGTGAAAATATTAAAAGCCTACCCGACCCAGCCAGGAATCAAACCTGGGTCTTCCGCAATCCGGGCAGCTGCACTGACCGCTATGCTACCGGGAAGGCTGACGTAAGCGCTGAATTTTGTCATTGCTTTTTAATTTTTTGAGTGCTAATAGCGGCACAGTGCGCCATCTATCCAACGGTTATTGCAACCGATGGCTATGCAGATTCATCTTTGCAGGTGAAATACTATAAATTTGATAAACACAACGCTTTAGTAAATTTTTACTTTTTATTTTTAAGTGCTAATTTCCTAGTTTCCTAGTTTTTTTCGGGAAAATATTAAAAAGCAGTGACAAAATTCAGCGCTTACGTCAGGCTTCCCGGTAGCATAGCGGTCAGTGCAGCCGCCCGGATTGCGGAAGACCCAGGTTCGATTGCTAGCTGGGTCGGGTAAGCGTTTAATTTTTTCACTGTATTTTATAAATTTTATAAATATTTAATTTAGCTTCAGTGCACCAATTAGCACTTAAAAATAAAAAGTAAAAATTTTGCCTTTCAATTAAAACAGGGTTTAAGAGTATTACGGTTAAATTTTCCATTGTGGAACTATTCACATGAGATGACTTGAACCCATCAGTGCCACGTCTTTTTATACTGCTGATGATACTATAAAAGAATACACACCTAATATTGTCTTACAAATATATTTTTTCCAATATTTACACATTGTTGATTTTGGATAAAGATATTTTTTTTATTATATAGTTAGCTCTGCAGAAGACTCTGCTAACTACTCCACCTGATGTTTTGCAGGTGCAGCTTGAAAACGAGCACTGTCACCCTCACCCTGCCGGCCCCCATGGTGCCACTTCACGCCTCCTTTGGAAGTCCTTACATAGGAAAGAGGAAAAACGTGAGCTGGTAGAATATTTTAACTTAACATTTGACAAACTTTAGTGTCACCGGCGGTGGCTCCAAAAGTAAGTGTCGATATAACAATAATAAGTAGCTATTTACAAAAATCACACCACAGAACGTAACAGCATATCAGAGCACAAAGTGTAAGCGCACATAAGCCAATTGTTTTGCGCAAACAAATGGCGCATTCATGTTACAATGTCTTTATTGCAACCACAGTGTTACAATAGGTCTTAAGACTACATTACAGCACTACCTTGTTGGGCGCAACAATAGTTGAAGAGAGGACTCATTGTTACTGCTGTTTAATTATGTAACTATTTGTAGTTATCATAAGCCTATAGTCTATCACTTGTATAGTGGAAAAGAAAAGAGCATAGACCCATGGACCCTGTTAAGCACAACACCAGTAGAAAAGAGTTTATTTTAAATTGCTGTAAAATTATATAAATTTGAGAATATTTATTTATTAATTTAAATAGGTCTACCGGATTGTTGCAAGTTAATAAAGCTGAGTGTGACAACTAAATACAGGTAAACATAGCATGCTTAGAATAAGTCTTTATTATAAGCATACTGTGTTTAATTAATTTATTAGCGTTTAATTTAATTAATTAAACAGTAATAACTAATTTAGGCCAGAAATATAAACAAATATTATACGAATATACTCTTAGAAATAGTATTATAACTGCAAAGTGTGAAAAAAATGCAGTCGCTTCGCGTTCACATTGTGGTTTTACATTGAGCTTGCTCATATTCTTGCTCGTATTTCTATAATACATTTTTTTTATTACTAAAGATCTCATCCAGACTGGTCTCAGTCTCTTAGGTATGGACATACACAGCGACCTCAACCCGAAGAGCTATATTGAGAGCATCATAACCACAGCCTCACGTAAACTCGGAATCCTGAACAAAGTGAAGCGGTTCTTCACGCCTGAGCAACGTTGTCTTTTGTATAAGAATCAGGTGCGCTCCAGCGTGGAGTATTGCTCTCATCTTTAGGACGGATCCGCCAAGTACTTGCTCGAAGCTCTTGACAGGTTGCAGAGACGTGCTGTCCGTATTATCGGTAACGATGACGTTACAACCAGTCTGGAGCCGTTACAGCTACGTAGGGACATTGCTTCCCTTAGTGCTTTCTACCGCCTTTACCACGGTGAATGCTCTGAGGAGCTCTTTAACCTCATTCCTCCCTCTCCATTCCTTTCCAGATCGACGCGTGCAGGTCTGAGAAGCCACCCTCATACCGTGCTGACCATCAAGACACGTACCAAAAAGTTTGGACAATCGTTCCTTTGCCGAACTGCCCGTATGTGGAATGCGCTTCCCGCACACGTGTTTCCCTCCTCTTTCTCTCCCGGGTTATTTAAGCGGGGCGTGAAAAAGCATTTATGCAGGCCGCCATAGTGTGAGCGTTCGGCATAGCGTGGTAGCGCTGTGATGAACGCTTTCACTTCTTGGGCTTCACTGGCTGCTTTTCATCAGGCAGGGTGAAGCCATTATGGCGTGTCACAATAAAAAAAATAAAAAAAATCTTCAATCTCTTTATTTGGAAAAAAAATAGGTATCTAGTGATAGATGAGTTTAAAATAATATGTAGCAATTTTGCGTAAATTATGTTGTAAGTATCATCGACTCCACTGCACGAGGAAAGCCAGTTGTCACATGAAAACAATGGAATTTACAAAATAATAGCAATTGCATATGGATGCGATTCTCCAATCATAGCGATAGGTACTTTCGATTTCATAGACACGTAATAAGGGCTGGTGTTAGATCGCCGACTGCCGTATATTATTAACTTGAGTCTGGGTCGTTTCTAAAAATTAACAAGCCCCTAGCAAGGTGTAATGGATCGCCATTTTCTGTTATTCGACTTCACACAAATTTATCGATACTCGACAACGATTTCTCAATTGGATTATTGAAACTTAAACTTAGAACTGCTTAAAGTTACATTAGTTCAATTAAATCCTCTTTTAAATTGGAGGTGCCTTTCGGATTTTTGGGTTTTAGAGTTTTAAATACTTAAAAGTGTAGGTACACATATTTAATTATTATTGGTTTTCCTCACCTAAGCGAGAAGATCCTTGTCTCTAAACATGGTTGTCTAGTGATGAAGATATAGCACGTTTTGAGTCAAGATAGAAAATGTGCTACAATAGGCAAAACTATTTTATGTTATATATCGAAAAAGTAAAATTTTAGCACCCACCCAGCGACTCGGCTTAATGCGACACATTGGAAATTTACGTGGCGGGGATCTTGATTTTTCCCAACAATTACAAAACATATGAAAGTGATATTTGATGACATGATTTTTCATTTAATGGACTTCATTATGCTAGTTGCAGAAACACGATTTGTCAACTTTTATAACAGAGAAAAAAATATTAAAGTAACCTCTTTTAAAACAGATTTGCATTTTTCAGGCAAACCAGACCGATTTAAGCATCTAAATTTTCTTAGTAGATTAGTCTTAACACATACTTCAATATGCTAGTTCATTTTTTTAAATAACTTATAGTTTTAATTTGAAGGAAAAAAAACAGTTTTTCTTATGGTACGGAGCGCAAACGCTCCGTATTAGATTAATTGTTTAACGGTGCATCGCCTCAATAAAATTTACTAAGAATTTTCGAACGTGATCCAAGCACAAGCCCCTGTGCTACCCAACACAGCAACGTCAAATGTCTGAAATGTTCCGATAAAGTACTTGGCACCTTATTTTTTTTTTCTTTGTTTAAGGACCACTAAAAGTTGTTACATCAAAACTTAATGTGATACAAACAACGTTATATAAACAAAGATAAATGCACAACTCACTAAAGTACCACCACATGCAATCTATAACAACGACTTACTAGAAATTTTGGTAATAATACATATGTATTTTTTAATATAAGAAATAGAAATAGGCTTTATTTACTGGAACATAGTTAATAGGGTGTTACAGAAACAGTTGAGCTGTATGTTCTGCCGTTATGGCATGTAAATATAAAATTAAATAACATTATTAAATCAAGTAACATTATTAAATTAAATTCTTATCATACATTATTAATTTTAGTTATAACATCTATATTATTTTTACAATGTTATAAAATAAACTCATGTAATGAGTAAAAGCACTTCTCTTTAATTTTCCGATAATTTTCTTTTAAATTGTGTTAATGGGAGGTTTTTCAAGTCCTTTGGCAGCTTGCTAAAGACTTTGATGGCCATACAGTAAGAATTGCCCTTGTGAAATTTCGTTCTAGTTAACGGTTCTATAAACACTAGTGCTGCTCGCATCCAGCGGCATCCCGCGATCTCCACCAGATCGTGGGTACCGCTGGATGCGAGCAGCACAAACCGGTCATTGTGGAGATCCTTGGGGGAGGCCTTTGTCCAGCAGTGGACGTCTTTTGGCTGTGATTATGATGATGATAAACACTAGTAAAATATAACTAAATTTACATTAACAGCAAAAACTAAAGTGTATAGAAATATAAATGCGGAAATTGTGGACTAGTTTTTATACTTGGATAGTTGCACTATCCTGAGCGAATGTGAGATTTTGGACCTGAACTTATTAAGCGTAGGCTTTTCTTAAACTCGCTCAGATATTAGGTAGAGATTCCTAAGAAATACTCAGGGTTGCACAAAATTTCCAAAATGTGTCGAAAAAGACTTTGAGCACATACTAGTATTAGCTAGCAAGAGGTTAGCTAGAAATCATTGAGACATCCCAGGATGGCACAAAGTGTCCTAAATGTAACGAATACGTCCATGTACTCATGTACTCGTATACCCCTTGCCTAGACAGCTCAAGCTCATTAAGAAAACCCCAGAATGGCATGAACCGCAGTGCTAAGTATATTCCTGCGGGACAAGTATTTCCACACAGTAGCATGACACTATAAACTATTTAAATACAAATAAAATTAACTTTTTCAGCGCTTCGACAGTCTTTATTACCGGATGGGGATGAGCTAAAGTGAATAAGTTATGAGAGAATGCCGCAAGCAAAAATCTGGGTACTGAACGGAGGTTTTCGCAAATTGTAATGACTTAATTTGGTAAATCAAATGAGGATGATGATGAATAAATTATACTTACGTTGATTTACTAAATATTAAACAGAGAAACACATTGTACGGATTTACTTGCGTTAATTTAACAGTTTATTTTACCGTTGGATAGATGGCGCGCTGTGCCGCTATTAGCACTCTAAAAATTACAAAAGCAGTGACAAAATTCAGCGTCTACGTCAGCCTTCCCGGTAGCATAGCGGTCAGTGCAGCCGCCCGGATTGCGGAAGACCCAGGTTCGATTCCTGGCTGGGTCGGGTAGGCGTTTAATTTTTTCACTGTATTTTGTAAATTTTATAAATATTTAATTTAGCTTCAGTGCAGCAATTAGCACTTGAAAATAAAAAGTAAAAATTTAGTTTATTTTATGATAAAGTTCCGAGTGAAGTGCTCATCATTGGCCTTAGATATCATCACTTAACATCAGGTGAGATCAAGGCACTGTGCTTACCCGTAAAATATTTTTAAAAAATGAACCCTTTGTAGTAGCGAGTTCGACTGAGAGCCATATCGATAGTTGTCATCTAAATTGTTTTAAAACAGTGATGGTATTTCGCGTTGTGTAAAGAATAAAAGAAAATATAAAAAGTGCACTCAAATAGGATTAATAACGTAGTAAGTTACTACCTAATTATTTTATAGGCGATATCAACACCACAGTGCATCTACGGCTACAAACCCTAACAAGTGATGAAACCGTCATGACAAAATAGAGTATAGATCCTTTTCAACGTGTAGTGTTTGCGTAATCTTTGACAACCTCATTGGTCGAGTGGTTTGTACACCGGTTTTCATGGTGTCGCCATCTCTGAGGTCCCGGGTTCGATTCCCGGTCGGGTCGATTTCGAAATTATAAATATTTTTCTAAATTGTCTCGGGTCTGGTTGTTTTCTATGTATAATAAGTATGTATTTAAGTATTTTAAGTATGTTTATCCGTTGTCTAGTAACCATTTAACGAATTTCATAACGAAGCTTCTTTTGGGTTAGATAATTGGTGTGAGTGTAGGAAAGTTTATTTATTTATTTATTTAATCTTTAGAAAACAATATTATGACACACGAAAAAATTTAATGTTTATTGGGAACAAAGTTTAAAATATATTTTTTTACAGTTACATCATAATAGCTGCTTGTAGTGTAAACTGTATTGCAGCTTACAATCACTACCCAATGTTCAAAGAAACATTTCTTAACAACAAAAAATAATGAACATTTTGTTGTGTAGTTCATACGTCATCGATACACGTTTAAGCGAGTTTTGCGTATTTTAACACTTTACCAGAAAACAATACCGTCATAATCGCCATTACAACCGCTGTCGCTTATAAACGTCCAGAGCATTCAGAAACGCCGCAAAACTTGGACGAATTCGAAGAAAATGTGGAAGATTAACAGATAAAACTTGATTAATCTATGAAAGGAGTTCCTCGTCTTATTATAATAAACTAATTAATGATGGAGGCTAACAATTCATTATCGAAGCAAAACTGCCTTCCGAACAATAATGATAATGAGTGTAATTAATTATAGGAAGTTGGTTCAAGACGTTCTGTGGGGAGAGGGAGAAGGGGGCTGGGAAGAAGCGTTTAGTTAGCGAAAGGACGAAAGCCTGATTTTATTGAAATATACAATTGTAGTATTTAGCATATTATGGAACTAAGATTTAGTAAATGTTAAGGTTGTTACAAAATAAGTTGAAATGTGCATGACTACATCTCATTGGCAAATCTTTCAGATCAGTACGACCTGAAATGTTGTGTGTAAGTATAGTAAAGTAAAGTAAAACAAAATAGCCTATATTCTGTCCCACTGCTGGGCAAAGGCCTCCATCATTGAAATCAAGTCATCGCTACAATTGATGGGCTATTGGCACCACGATTGCCAAATGCGGGTTGGTGATCACAAACCCGGCATATGCATGTATCGAAAAATCCGAAACACACTTAGCCCGGCTTGGGAATTGAATCTAAGACCTTCGGGTATCGAACCGAGTGCTTTGCCACTCGGCCACAGAGGTAACTCGTATCATCATCATCATCATCATCATCTCAGCCAAAAGACATGAAGGCCCCCCCCCAAAGATCTCCACAATGACCTGTTTTGTGCTGCTCGCATCCAGCGGCTTCCCGCGACCTTCACCGGATCGTCGGTCCACCTTGTTGGAGGCCTGCCCACACTGCGCTTTGACTCGTATAGTAATCGTAAAAAAGGTAGAGTTCCCGAACAAAAGAAGGCAGACGTATCCTTTTCGTTTTGGCCTCATTTAGTCGCTCTCTTATTCTTCATAAGACAGACAACTGTTTTTTATCGTTTTTCGATCGCCTCTGTGGTCTATTGGTGAAAACCACCGGTTTAGACCCAGAGGTCCCGAGCTCGATTCCCAGCGGGGGACATGTTGGACATGCGTACATGTTTGTGAACTCAGTTTGGTTAGTGGTAGGACCTGTTTGCCCGAATGGCTAGCTACCACCATCTTATCTAAATATGTCGCCATAACATCAATGTTTGTAGCATTGTTGTGTTCCGGCAGATAGAGATAAGATAGCCAGTGCCTCAGTAGTTGAGGACTCCGGGTGGAGTGCGCTTCCACCTTCGGCCTTATCATTACTTAACATGAAGAAGAGAATGATGAAAGCCTAGTGCTAACTCGTAAGATTTTTTTTTAAACTGTGTCAGTTGACAGTACCGATTACAAAATCCCATATTTTCGAAATTTTTACGAAAAGTTTGAAACCGTTTTTGCGGTTGTTTTGTATGTCTAGTCAGTTGACAGTACCGGTTACAAAATCCCATATTTTCGAAATTTTTACGAAAAGTTTGAAACCGTTTTTGCGGTTGTTTTGTATGTCTAGTCAGTTGACAGTACCGGTTACAAAATCCCATATTTTCGAAATTTTTACGAAAAGTTTGAAACCGTTTTTTGCGGTTGTTTTGTATGTCTATAACCTATCTACTTTATGACATAATTGGTTGCCGCAACTGAATACTTTGCGTATTACTTTCCTTACTGCTAATAAAAATTTTGAAGTGAAACAGCTATTGTGCTAAGAACAATCAACTGCTACAGACCGCCAGCGTCGTTACTGGCTACCTCTATCGCAAATGTTGAGAAAATTTCTTTGAGGCTATTGAACTTGGTTGCAAATTTTGAATGCTTTTAATCTGGTGGGTTTTTTTTTTACTGATATGGTATGCTTAAGAGAATACGTATATTTCGTAAACACAAAACCTGACAACCGTTTATTCAGTTTCAGGAACAAAATCGTACTCGCTGATGCATTTAGGTAATCTTAAAAACCAACATTATTGAAGAATATGTAGAGCCATTCTGGGAAGTCAGTTTTTTTATATCTGGTTTGAAATAGTTAAAAATTTTTCACGAAAACAAAAAAATCGTTGATAGGTTTTGTGTTTACTAGAAAAAACTTTTGTATTACTCTCTATTAGTTTTTTTATACACGTATGAAAAAATAAGGTACTAAACTGACATAGATTCTAGCATACCTCATTTATAGGGGTTTAACTGAAAGTCGCGAGAAAAAGGTCCTCCATTTCGTAATTACCTACTTTCTAACTAAATATATCATCTCGATCAAAATGTATAGATAGAAAAAAAAAACATTTATTCAATATCAAAAAATAACACATTCATACAAATAAAACATGCATAATATACATGGTATATGATTAGCATAGCTGATTTAATTTTTCTACAAATTCCTATTATCGAAAATCGATACTGTATCTCTTTGAAAGATAATTTAATTAAGCAGCACACATTAAAGTAAGATTTGAGAGGAGGATAACTAACTGTAATTCCCAAATGGTCGATGAATCATCCTTATTTCTTACTCAGATGGCTGCTAACAATCTTGCGGCGAATTGTTACATGCGCAAAACAAACTACAAACAATATTAATATACATAATTCGTGGGAGTTGACAGATTGTCGATTGTAACTTGAGGAGATAAAAGGTTCAGGATACGATCGTAAAGAAAAGCAACTTTTATAAAGTTTGATATCCGGATGGGTGATCGAAATTTTTATCTGTTTTTTTTTGTGTTTCGAAATGTTACTCCTTACAAAGTCCATTGACATGACATGAGTAGATGAAGATTACATGTATACTTCGCTTAAAATTTTCTAGATTTTTCGTGCTTCGAAATGTTACTCCAAAGTCAATTGCCATGAAATGAGCGGATGGTGATTACGAGTGAATTTCGCTTCCATTTTCATCCACACCCTCAGTGCAACTTGATTTTGTGTACAACTTACAAACCGTTTTGGTATTGTTGTTATAGGTACTTTGAATTTTAATTTTAATTACACATACACACTACATATTCAAAAACAAACAGAAAATAAGTTTAACTAAGTAAATAACAAACCTAAAACGACGAGCTCTATTAATTTTGTCACCCATCCAGTGACCAACCATTGCGAAAGTTGCTTAATTCGCAAGATCGCGCCCGAATGACCCCATTAAACACAGAGGGCCTTAAAATTATAAATTTTTAGTCACCCATCCGATGACTGGCATTTGTGAATTTTGCTTAATTTCAGCAATCGCAGACCGAGCGTGTCAACCACGGTGCCATAGGGGACGTCTCAATATCATATTATCATAACTTGTTTTAAAATGCAAAATCATTACAAATATGTATTTGTTTATCTTCAGGAAAAATAGGATCAGTTATTACAAAAAATGTCCGGGCCGTTACAAAGAGGTCTGTATGAGTCCTCATTAGCCCTCATTGATCAATGTTGCACCTGATTCAAAAGTAACCCCGTTAGTCAGTAGCACATTATCTTAACAAAAGTACAAAAGAAATACTATAGTAAATGTTTATATAATTTTTAACGCAAATTTTGTTGCGTTAAAAATTATATAAACATTTATAAATAGCTTGCCTACTTCTTAACTGATCTTTAGTATTTGTAAAATATTATGATCGGATGTTAATGACGGTAGTTGTTAACATTGAATAGGCGCCTTTGGCTTTCAAAGTAAAAAAGTAAATAGTGTTGAATAATTTCGGCGGGCTGGTTAGAACCACGATAGCTCAATTGGAAGAGCACCTGACCCGGTATGTCAGAAGGGTGCAGGTTCAAACCCTGCTCGTGGAAATTTTCTCAACATTTCTGTTTTTTTTTAATACTATAGTACTTATAATATACTATTAATTGAAGTACAACGTCAATAAACGCAATATTTGTTTATCTTCAGGAAGTATAGGATCGGCTGTTACATAAAATGACCGGGCCGTAACAAAGAGGTTTGTACGAGCCCTCATTAGCCCTCATTGATCAATGTTGGACCTGATTCTAAAGTAACCCCGTTGGCCAGTAGCACATTATCTTAACTAAAGTACAATATACTATTATTTAAAGTACAACGTCAATAAACACAATATTTGTTTATCTTCAGGAAGTATAGGATCGGTTATTACATAAAATGACCGGGCCGTTACAAAGAGGTCTGTATGAGCCCTCATTAGCTCCGCGGTATCGTCCATAAATACATTATTGCGGGCAGACAGCCCCGGCTGGCGGTGGGTTATCGAATTAAAACTTCACTAGCAATACTAGAGTTGAACACCGTATTAATACACCATGTATAATTCGTGCGCTTGGACAAACTTGGCGTTTTCCAATGGGGTCGACTCGGTAGCGGAATAACAGAATTAATGGATTTATTTTACGGATTTTTCTATATCAAGAGTGCTCAACGTTTAATTAGTATTAACTATCTTAAACAGACGAAGAAGAAATTTATAATGAATCGTACTAGCACTAACACTAATCACACATGATCAATCGATCGCTACTGGTGTGAATCTGTAATTGATTTTCTGAGGTACCTATAATTGCATAGCTACTCTGGTTTTGTTACTGTTAATTCACCCGACCGCGTGCGTATCTGGTCCGCATGCAGGCTGCCGGCATCCTATCATTTCATACATGCTTTTCCTATCACGCGGGCAAAACGCGCACGGGGCGCGGATTGGCTGCGGGCGAGCACCCCGCACGCGCGCCACCCGCTTGGGCGCGTGCGTTCTTCTGCTAGACAATATTATTAAAATTAAAAATTAAATGTATTTTTTTGTCTCCTGGAGCGGTTTATGATAAATAATCTTTTAATAAAAATATTACATGCATTAAAAAACGCAAATAGATACGTATTTGTGCACTTTACTTTTTTTTACTTTTCTACACTCACACTAATTATCTAGCTCAAGAGAAGCTTCGTTATGAAACTCGTTATGTGGTTACTAGACAACAGATTAACATACTTAAAATACTTAAATACATACTTATTATACATAGAAAACACCCAGACCCGAGACAATTTAGAAAAACAATAATTTCTAAATTGACCCGACCGGGGCTCGAACCCGGGACCTCAGAGATGGCGACACCATGAAAACCGGTGTACAAACCACTCGACCAAGAAGGTCGTCAAATTTCATTCTAATGTGTAGTCTTCACGTAAATATTCGAAAAGTATAAAAAATAATTCATAATACATGCAGTACTGGAAAAATATGTGCTTTATTAGAAAGCAAACTGGCTGGAGAGCGAGCGGTCTATACTTTCATACTCGTCACCAGCTCATTGTATGTCCCCAATGCCGGAGCAAGAGCCTTTCTTATGGATGGACAGTGAGAACGGGCCATAAACCACCACGCGGGCCCAGTGATGCGGATTGGTGGTTGTTAGCGACTGCAAATGCAGCCGGGGCCAACGACTTTAAGTGCTTTTCGAAGCACAGAGGAGCATGTTCAAATCAATTGTTACATGCTATAAGTAGTCTGTGAGACAGTGAATTGGTGCCTAACTTAATTTTTTGCAATCGATTGTAACGGTGGTTCTCTGGTCGGTGGCACATGGAAAACGCACTGTGGGCGGGCGGCGCGGCGGCGTCGGGCGGCGCGAAGGAGCGATCGAGGTAAGGGTACTGGCTACGTAATTAGATTTTCAAAGTCCGAATACACTGCTCGTACTTGTCTTCATAATAATGTGAGGGGATGGAAGCACTTTGATACTTGTTAATGAGGTAGTTTTTCGTCAATTTTGTAAGTAAAACCGTGGTAAAATACAACGATTGTTCTGAGATGAGATTGTATTGGATTATTTGATTTGCACTAAGCTTTTAATTTAACAGCAATCTCCTTTAAACGGTCACTTATTCATCTCAAGATAATAGCGATAACCATCAGTCTAGCTGTTGATCTAAACTTTTGATTTAATAATAATAATTTTATATATAAGTATATAAATAATAGTTTTATTAATTAGGTCAACTGTAAGATGTTTAAAAAAATATCTGAAAACGTATGCTCCGTCCCTAAAGCTGCTCCTGGAAGACCCATTAAAGTATTTAAACGAATTATCAATAACTTTATATTTAAAAAAATATTTATATAACATTTAATTACCATGAGTTTAAATGTCGCAATTTTTTTAAAATTGTACATGTGCGATCTACAGCTTCGTGCATGTAAGTGATCGCTAACAAAATATTATGTCAGCTTCAAACAATTAACAGAAAAACAATAATGTTTTAAAAGTAAAATATGCGTCAAATCTATAAAATACCGATGCGGAGAGACACATCTAATTGGATTATTAGTAAGTAGTTAGCCTTTATAAAGCACCGGTACGATACCATCGGATTAACAATAAACAGTTCGTTAATTACAAGTATCAAGATGTGCCCATCCACACTTAACATCGAGGTATTGGATATTTAGTTTGCTTTGGGCCAGCGGGGCGGAGGGGGCGAGGTGCTTAAGTCCAACTATAAATTAGGAAGGGTACAGTTTCATTAATCACCCATACGCCGTTATTATTAATTAACCCCCTTTCGAACTACTGGAGGTATTAGCTATCGACCCAATATCCCCCTATGTCAACATTTAAGTTTTAAAATTTTGCGGCTGGTTTTCTTTTGTAGTTGGTAATTCTTGTTTGGCCGAGCTCGTGTTGGCTTACAGAATTATTAAGTTACATTTCTTAGGATTATAATACACGAACTTAGGACTTAAGGGTTACTTTACAAGTCAATGATTGTACAAAGTCAAATGAAGTAATAATTGTTAGGTTTAAATGAAAAGTAAGTTACCTATAAGTTTGTTTAATCCGTCGTGTGCTGTGAATACAGACACAATATAATTTTAATTGTTTGGCGGCGCTTATAGGTTAACTAAACTATAAGCGGTTAAAATTATTATGACAAGGAATATCATTCCGCGGCTAATCTCATCCAACTCTTGCCAGCCACGCTATTAGTAATTAATTATTTACTAGGTCAATTAAAAATAATGATTAAACCATAAAACCAAAATGGACCTACCGACAAAATCCAAACCTGCGACCTTTGCTTAAAATTTTAACTTAAAAATAGTTCGAGGGTATGTGAACACTACACCCTGCCAATTCTAGGTCACTAGTTCATCCAACGATGGCTGCGATAGTACTATGTCTGCATCCCCGTTTTTTCCTAAATATAGCCGAAGTTACGTTGCTTACTTTTGAATCAAGTAAAGCAATTTTTTTTTTTACTGTTGTGGATGGATTTGTGCGGTTTGTACATTTAGCCAGTCAAAGTAATGTTCTTACATATTTTTTTTTAAATATATGATGATGATGAATGATAATAGAAATGACAAGTGAGAAATGATATATCCCCCAACCCCTTGAGGGTTTCAGTAACCACATCTTTACTGAGACCTCACGCAGACTTCTTGAGAGAATTAGAAAAGTGACGTTGCACTGTTTTGTTTCATTTGGCAACACTCATGTACGCTCACGAACACTTAACGGTTAATAATCCACCATTATTTCACATTAATATTAGACAAAACACACATTTTAGAAAATAAA
Source organism: Eudonia lacustrata (assembly GCA_947562085.1). NCBI lineage: Eukaryota > Metazoa > Arthropoda > Insecta > Lepidoptera > Crambidae > Eudonia > Eudonia lacustrata. The sequence continues at coordinate 10,609,490 of OX387318.1, read as the reverse complement.
ACCATACCGCAGACATTTATAGTACAACTTTTACGGATCTACTCTCTATATTTACAACTCTATATTTTTTTATAATAATAGGTATTGAATGTATAAATCAACTTGTAAAATAAACGCGAGTAGATCTGTAAAAGTTGTGTTATTTATTTGTAATATAATTTTCTTAAATCGAACTATTTTTTATTACATATCAAAATAACGGTAACCACAGCTATAAATCCTTAAGGAGGCGCTAAAACGGTTATATCTATCTAGTTACTCTGGAGCGACTTCCAGAATAACAAAGTAGGTGGAAGTCAATATCAAGGAACATCATCATCAGCTCATTTTATGTCCCATTGCTGGGACACGAGCCTTCCCTATGGATGGATAAGGGGAAAGGGCTATAAACCACCACGCGGGCCCAGTGCGGATTGGTGGTTGTTAACGAATGCTAATGCAGCCGGGACCACGGGCTCAACGTGTTTTTGAAGCACGGAGGAACTCGAGATGATAAGTTTTTGGTCACCCATCCAATGACCGGCATTAGCGAAAGTTGCTTAATCTCAGCTTAACCACTGCGTCATTGAGCTCCTCCAAGAAATATGAGCTATGATTAATGTTACACTTTATTCATAAGTAACCCCGTTTGATAAACTGTAGATGTCACTCGCAATGTTTTTTGAGGCATATTAGTGAAGGATATAGGATATTGAGGATCCTATTTTGCTTATAACGTTTGTAATAAAGCTCAGTGTCAGATGCAGTATTTTATAATAATCATTTATCTGTGTCGTTGTAGTTGTTGTTGTAAGTACCTCAGTTTTTAAATTCTACAAAGCATAAATTATTCTTTATTTTCCAGCAAGGTGCGCTGCGGACCTTGCTGACTCCGTTCTTATGAAGTTAGGTTACAATAAACAAATAGTTTTACCGTTATTGTTTTTTTTTCACATATTTTTATGTGTATAAACATGTGGTTACAAGATAAAATTTTAGTAGAAAAAATTAACCAGCCTCAGGAAACTCAAGTGGGAAGGGTTTTAGAAAATGTTTAAGTAAGTACTTAGTATAAGTACTTACTAGTATAATAAAATTTTATCTTGTTACTAACGGGTGTTTTTTTAGAGGTTTGGTTTTTAAATTGGCAACACTGTTTCTGGTGATTGTCAATTTGAAAGTTGACGGTATATTTGTGGTTAGTACGTTTTGCCATTTCTATTTTGAATAGACTTACTTCAGAAAAACGCTTGCAAATTGTGCAAATTTATTTTGAAAATCATGGTTCAGTTCGCCAAACTTATACCGTGCACTACGTCCATTTTACGATCGACATAATCGTCCATCTGAGCAAGTTATTCGGGAACCATGGATCGTTTTCGTACCACGCACACTCTACTTAGTTGATAATATGCATCCACAAAGACGCCATACAGTGCGCACAGAAGAAGTTATTACTGCTGTGGAGTGTAGTTTTGAAGAGGACCCGAATGAATCGATTCGCCAGATGAGCGCATAGTTTCGCGTAATGGACCTGTAAGCTGGCCTCCACGATCGTCCTCCACACATTTCTTTGAGGATATATAAAGTCAAACGTCTACGCAAATACACCACAGACATTGGACCACTTGAAAGCCAACATTCGCCGCGTTATTGCCGATGTACGGCCCCAGTTGCTCGAAAAAGTGGTCGAAAATTGGACTTCTGAATTACGCTTCATTCGAACCAACCGTGGCGCCCATATGCCCGAAATAAATTTTAAACACTAATGGCATAAGAATATCTTTTAAATAAAACCAATACCACAATAATGAAATTTATTTTTACGTGTTTTATTTCATTTTAAATTTGTATACCTCTAAAAAAACAACCTTTACATAATTATAGCATTGTGAATACAAAAATTAAAATATTAAAATATGTATGAATATGATCACTTTCAAGTAGATAGGTAGAGCAAAGGGTAAAATTTTTCAAAACATTACAAAATGTTGTTTCCTTATAATTTGCACAGTTTTCGCTGTAGATGAAATGTAACCACATATTTTTTATTTATTAAACAGGCGTAAACTATGATCTTGATGGATGAAGCTCGATAGCGCAGTGGTGAACGCGCTCGGTCTGCAATTGTTGAAGTTAAGTAACTTTTGCAAAGGCCGGTCATCGGATGGGTGACCAAAAATCTCGTGCTTTGGAAGGCACGTAAAGCCGTTGGTCCCGGCTGCGTTAGCAGCCGTCAACAACCATTAATCCGCACTGGGCCCGCGTGGTGGTATTTGCCCCTATGATCGCCCTTAGACACTTACAACAATCGTATGACAGTTACTTTATTGTATATGGTTCTTTATGTTTAATTCCTCATTTATTGTTTAGTAAAGCATTAAAAATATGCAAACTTTGAAAGTCCTCAACACTGAAATCTACCCATTTCTCTCAAGAAGTTTCTTAGTCTTGATTTTTTATTATTATTAAATAATGAATTAATTTTAATAATACATTGTTTTTGCTTATAAGATTAATGTTTGTTAGTAGTAGAAATGTTCTGTTTTAGCAGATAACTTATATTTAAAATAATATTCATTAACAAGAACAGTTATTTACAATAACTATTTACAATAGTGAAAGATTAAAATTTCAGATAAAAAGTTCTTAAAGTAGGTATCAAATGTAATAAATAGTCCTGTAAATAAGTAATAGGCATGTTCCATCCTCGACCGCACCGTCACTTAACATCAGGTGAGGTGTAGTCAAATGCCTGCCTATAACCAATAAAAATAAAAAAAAGTAATGAAACCGAAAGCACTTTCGCTAAAAACTAAAAGCAAAATAAATTTCGTTTCAAATATTTCAATGGCTCTATAGAGGTTACAAAAACACAAATGCTGAAAAAATTTCCACGAGCAGGATTTGAACCCGCACCCTTCTGACATACCGGGTCAGGTGCTCTTCCAATTGAGCTATCGCGGTTCTAACCAGCCCGCCGAAATTATTCTTTATTATTTTTTCAGCATTTGTGTTTTTATAATTTGTTCGCAACAAAATTTGCGTTAAAAATTATATAAACATTCTATTGAGGTTATTATTTTTCAATCATAACGTACTGGTATGCCAATATTAGTGAATGTTAAACGAATAGTGTAAATTTATTTCACACACAGCTGTTTGCAAGGGTTCTACATTCGTCATAGTAGAATCTCGTCACACCTAAAACTGAGTCGAATTTCGTCACATCTTTAGTAAAAATAATTAGGAGGCGAATCTGAACTGAATATTAAATGCGTGAAGCAAAAACTTTGTACCCCTTTTTACGAAAATTGCGCGGACGGAGGAGTATGAAATTTCGCACACTTATAGTTTATATAGAGAAGGTTATCCGAATGTTAATATTATTTTTAAATTATGCATAAAAAATACAATAAATCATTAAAACAAACATTACACACACTACCATGTATTTGACATTGACACACAACATATAATACTCTTTTTAAAAATTTCAAAATTTGAAGAGGAGCGGCCGAAATCTGTCAATGCCAATCCAAACTCACATTCTATCTTTTTTAATTTTTCATTGCTTAGGATACAATCCGTGCAGCCTCAATAAAATTACGGTCGAATTTCGACCACTGGGCGACCACTAGTAAATATAAATCATCATAATAGAAAACTTCATGCCGCTTTTTAAGCACATTGCGCTCACAGAGGAGTGTATGATTTGGTATAGTTAAAGTCAGTATAGTACCTATATATAGTTTTGGTATGGAGAAAGAGTCCCGAAATATAAAATGTATTTATAATATAATATTACATTACATTGTATAAATATTGTATATTTTGTAAACTAAAGGTGGACATCGACCAATGGGCGACCACTAGTAGGTATTATTGCATTGTATTTTTAGTCAATGAAATGCATTAAAGTACAAAAACCCAACTGATATAAGGATTCTTATTCGTATTATGTAACTATAAATTATTACAAACAAAACTTCAATAAGAAAGCTTTTTGAAATTCAGAAATGTGTAACAATTTCAATATTCGCACAAAAATCACAAAAATGTATGAACATTATCATCATCATCATCAGCCTATAAACGTCCCACTGCTGGGCTCAGGCCTACCCACATGAGCAATATCACTAACGAGACCGGTGACCCGGCATGTCATGGGGTGCGGGTTCAAATCCCGCTCGTGGAATGTTTTCAACACTTTTTTTTTAAATTACTTATGGCCTATTAGGGATTGATGTGTCTTCAAGACTACCAGATAAAATTCATCGGAACATACTTAATAATCAAAAATGGTTACCTAACTTTTAATTGCATTTGAAGTATTTTAGTTATCTAAAATGAAGATATTGACAGTGTTAGTCCAAAACATATTTTAAACACATTGCAATAAAGTTGGATTTCGTTAAGCAAAACATTTTTCAGTACATCATTGCATTGATCAAACTTATGCTATAAGTAAGTACCTACGTATTTTGTATACAATTCTAGAAAAAAAAAGAAACTCAACGTATCCAGACAAAGTAACAACTTCATTACACCAAGGCTATTTTAATTGGATCCTTTTATCACACAACTTTTTTGTATCAATTAATCTATCAGCGACTAAGTAACAACTTCAAATATAGCTATCTCTGTTATCAATCAAGTTGAAACAAAAAAACACTTTTATGTGGAAACGGAGCTATTAACAGCCATTAATTTAAAACGGGCACACGATTAAACGTAATTTATGTAAATTACGCCAACTGTGAGTTAAGTAAGTAGATTTACTTGTGAACATTCGTTTTTCTCGGACGACGCGTTTCCATTGTGCGTAAAATAAAAATACATTTTGTTAATATTATAAATGAGAAAAATATGGATTAGGATAATTGTTTGTTTTTCGATCGCGTCAAGCGATTGAACGGAGTCGGTTTACATTTTGTACACAGGTAGAACATCTTAGACTAACACGTGGGATTATCTATGCCTGAATAACGAAGTCAAATTATATGCCATTAATAATATCCTAGTCAAAAGAAAGATAAGATAACATCTTCTTTAAATGTTGTTACAAAAACTGATTATAATCTTATAACAAGACGTTGGATCCTACAAGTAAACGCAGAATTTTGGTATGAACGTTTTTTCACAGTCGACTGTCTACTCCGAATCAGAAAGACACACTAAAGAAAATACTGCTGGTTGTGGTAACAAGTGTCGTTGTCACAGGTGGCACCTAACTTTGTCAAATGTTTGTAGAAAAAATACAACAAAAAAATGAGCAGTTTATAGGACGTTTTTTGACGTATCGGACCAACACAATGGACACGGTTTTAATAAGACAAACTTCCGTAATAAGGTAGCCGTGAAATTAATATTTAACCATGTGAAGTCGTAAAACTTACTTTTAATTATTTTTTTCATCAGAATCTTTTAGCTGTCTTCATTATTTTTTAATTTGTTTTTGGTAAAACATTTTTGATATATTTTAGCGAAAAGTAAACATTTGGAAGACTTTAATTTAATAGGTACATAATATTTTTCTTTACTTTAGTAGATGAACTTGATAACCTTTTTGAACACTTTGATAGTAATGAAACTTTATTTTCTGGTAAATAGTTAGAACCACTAATATGTTAACTGTAAGAATTAAATTCCTTAGACGATTGTAACAGTTGTGTTACTAAATATGTAAGCAATGAAGATCTTTTTATTGCCAATTAACAAACAAAGACAGCGGCCCAAGTACTTAACTTGCATCGGTGCGGAAAAATGATCGGCCCGATATCCAGAGGTCCTGGCTTCAATTCCCATGTCAAGCGTAAGTAAGTAAAATAGCTTGACTGTCCCACTGCTGGGCAAAGGCCTCCATCATTAAACTCATTGAAAAAGTGTATTTCAAATTGCTCGATGCATAGCCAAATTGTGAGCATCAATACATTAGCAACCCAGTATCAATGCAATAGCCCTAATATGTCATTTCTTCAATTTAACTTAAAACCGTTCAACCAATAGGTAAGATTGCTAGCTCAGTTCTTCCCTAACGGGCAACAGCACATGACCGATAATCCGAGCTAATATCAAACGCTTCATAATCAGATAGGAGCTTTCCGTACAGTCAAAAGTTTTCATTTCAACTAATCGCCCGACAAAAGCCAAAGTAGCCGAAGGCTGAGTAATGCTAATTAATGGAACAAAACAGGGATTGCTAACCAGTGCAGTTCGAACCTACAGCACACTACATCTAGCTATCCGGACTGACCCACCCCCTTATAAATAATAGTGGTAAGGCACCCACCACCCCCCACCCTAAGGGTAACAGCTACCCTCCGGATCTCATTTCCAAATTGCATTTCGAAACTGAATCTCGACTTTAGAACACGCAACCAACATTCAATTCTACGTCTTATCGATGTGGGATAGGGTCCTCAATGTTGCCGTTTTAAGAGCGAAATGTAGTGCCTCCTGTGAGGTCATAACCTAAGAAGGGGTCGCCTTCTAAGGCTGTACAAGCACTAACTCGTATAATGAGATATGATAATAAACGCTCCAGTTGAATATTGATGTTGAGAAGTTAGATGCACTCGGCATGTTTACGATCGGACGGACTACTAATTAATTGTATACGAAAAGTTTGCATTTGCCGCTCAGCGATCCGATTATTGTACTGAAAAGTATTGTTGGTTCCTTTATTATCTGTGGGGATGCGATTAAAAAGTCCTTGGTCATATTGGGGCTTTGTAAATTGTTTGTTTGTGATGACAGTACTCGTTTTGCTTTTGGGACGTTCGCTTATAAATTCTGAATCACTCTGCGAGTAACGTAATTTTTACTGTTAGGTATATTTAAGTACAGATTTAGAGATGAGTCGTAATTCCTGAGTTTAAAATTTTATGTATAATTAATTATAAATAGGGATACAGGTATAGCCTGATACAAACACCTCGAGAACAGTTCACTCTGTCGTGAACTTAACATAAAATTTGTTTGACATGTCTTTTTTTAAGAAAAAAGTTAGAGAAAACTTTTTCGATTGATGATTGTTTGTTTATTCTACCGGAGTGGAGCTTGGATTTGCAATGAGTGTTCTTTATGAATTCAATTGAGTTTTAAGACAGTTTAAATTTTGCGCTAAAATTGAATAGACTGCTGACTTAAGTGACGATTATGGATGGCAGGGGTGCGACTTTTGGTATGTCAAAAAAAAAACGATTGCAACATATAAACCAGTGCGTATTCGAAATCACAGCAATGTTTAATTAGTTTGCTAACGACATAATACTTAGGTATATTTAAAAAAAATCTGACATACTTTTATGTTTACAAGATATAGTTTTACACAACTAAACCCTTTATCAGATATATTTTTGTAACATGATCTTGATGAACACTATATTGTATAGTAACTTCAACTTATCTTCAGTAAATTGACAGCCCTGGACGTAAGCGGACCCTATTAAAATGAATTAAGACAATTTTATTGTTGCAACATTGCCATAGAGGAGAGGAATGAATCACAACATCAGCATTAACACCAATCATCTGATATCCACATGATGCCATTCTTGGAAGGACTTAGGTATAGGATGTAGTCACTCGTTCACAATTAGTAGACACCATAATTGAGATGATTGCGAACCAAATACGAGACACTATTGCGCGTTGGATTTGCAGTTGGGATGTTTGAGCTTTATAATAGTGCGATTTAAAAAATAATCTTTGAAATATTATCAATCATCATCATCAGCTAGTGTTTATATGTCCCCACTGCAGGGGCACAAGGCCTCGCCTATCGATGCCAATACCACAGAAAATGAGCCTTAAACCACCACGCGGGACAAGTGCGGATTGGTGGTTGTCAACGACTGCTAAGGCAGCTGGACTGGAACCAACGGCTTTACGTTCTTTCCGAAGCTCTCTGAAATTATGTTTCAAAAATATTTTCATGAAATATTATTGGCCTTGCATACCTATTCTGATAACTTTGCACCTCCGATTCTAGTGTTTAAGGTCCTCCTTCCGACTGGCTGGAAGAGCTTTGACATGCCAAATTATAACTTTGTATTTGTTGTAAGTTATATCACAGAAGACACTGTTGTATGTTCAATGCTACGTGTAATTTGTATGGTAATGTATTATAGAAAGTATTATTTAATAGATTGGTCCCAACTCCCAACCACTACGTAAAATTAAAGACTGTTTTTTTTGTACTGTACCTTAATTAAACAGTTAGTTATTTATATTTCTCTGCTAAAATGTTAATAGTGAAGTTACTTAAAATATACTTCTAAATAATAGTAATTATTGTTACTATTAGTGTGAAAGTAATTATTATTTTTATTTTTATTTAAAGCATATCGAAATATTTCCTGTAAAGTATATTGGTGATTCATAAAAAAATATATCTATAAACAGCATCGCCTCTTGCTCTTTGTAAAGGGGTGTTGACCCCAGCAGCAACAATGGCACTATATTTGGCAGCATCCAAAACGCTATAGTTTTTGTTCCCGAGTCTGATGCGAACAATTAAGCGTTACAGCGCTACTTACAGCGATGGCCTCTCATAAAATCTGCATAAGAAGTCAGCTCTGAGACTTGGTAGTGTTCGCTATAATGGTTTCATATTTTATAACTAACTTATAATATTCTTTTTTATTTTTATTTTGCCAATCCTGTAGTCTTTTTTCCCAACATATTTTGCTCAATTTCGGCGTGACTTGCTACTCGTATAAGTCCTCCTAGATAGCTACTACCAGCTTATCTAATTCCTTCGCCACACAAAAATGTAACCATAGTAATCATATAATGACGACCTCCTTGGTCGAGTGGTTTGTACACCGGTTTTCATGGTGTCGCCATCTCCGAGGTCCCGGGTTCGATACCCGGTCGGGTCAATTTAGAAATTATTTTTTTTCGAAACTGTCTCGGGTCTGGGTGTTTTCTATGTATAATAAGTATGTATTTAAGTATTTTAAGTATGTTTATCCGTTGTTTAGTAACTATTTAACGAGTTTCATAACGAAGCTTCTCTTGTGCTAGATATTTGGTGTGAGTGTAGGAAAGTTTATTTATTTATTTATAATCAATCAATCAAACCGGTATTCCATCATTTAGAAATAAAGGAACCACTAGCAAATTCATCTGTGGTTGAGGATTCTTGTTGAAGTGTAAACCGTTTACTTTATCATCATTTAGAAGAGATCAAAAGTCAAGTGCTTCCCTACAGATACTGATATTTAAACTCAATTATAGCCACTTCACATCTTTGTTAGTGACAATAATCAAAAATTATTTGTTATCAAGTGAAAACTGAAAAGTAACAAAAATTCCGGTCAAGACTGTACTATCTATGTATCGGCCGATTTTATAGAATAAAAAGTACAACATTATTTCTCTCAGATATCAGCCATTCCCAAAGTATCTTACTAGGGTCTCAATCACGAAACAAGGACTATGAAGAAAATTTCGGCATCAGGCCACACAGAACACAATTACCAATTTACCAATCTTGTGATCGTGTCTTGTTAATAATAATTTCTTGAGAAATGGCTTTCGCTACGATTTAGCCAGTGTCTAGTTTTGATTTTGGTTTGTTTCTTTCTGTCACTTTTAATTTTTTTTTGTTTGTTGTTTACTTGCTTTTAATATTCATATATTAGGCAAAGGGAAGTAAGCCGTACAGGCACTTAATTTATGCTCCTTTTTTTTCTTTTGTTGTTTTGTAACTCAAATTATACTTACTCTTTTTTGTGTTTGACGTCGTCCTACTCAAGGCCCAGCTGAAAATCAGTGTCGTGGCGTCTAGCTGCAACATTTGCTAAGCTGGTCAGCCTTTTCGACCAAAACTGTTATTTTTAAGTATTAATTTGTTTTCTTTATATTCGTATCTATTTTTTTTGTTTTTGTTTTTTTCATGATTGTAATTTGTGTATGATGTAGCCGAATAAATAAATGATTTACTTACTTACTAAGACACAGTTATGGTAAAAAACAGCTGAACCCTGTCTTAGCTCCGCTATCTAACTCTTTTCGTTGCTGTAAGTGAGCAAGTAAATAAGTAAACAGCCTATAACTATTCCACTGCTGGGAAAAGACCTCTATCATTATTTATCAATCAATCAACATTACAATTGATTGATAAATATATATATTTGTTACGTATTACTGAACAGCAGTATTTGACACTGACGTGACAGTGTACTTTGTATATTTCTATTTTACTTGTTTTTGTAATTCTATTTTTTTTTCTTTGTAATTTTGTGTTTACCAAATGTTTACTTGTGGGGGTTTGTAATTAGCTTTAATATTTTACATAGTTTAATATTTTTTGTAAATATAAATAGCTATAATAAAAATAAAATAAATAAACAGGTAATGGCTTAATCACCACGCTTGCCAAATGCGGGTTGGTGATCACAAACCCGAGATTGGCAAGATTTACAAGATTTACATCAAAATCCGAAACACCCTTTGTGTGTGTGAAAATTTAACCTTGGTCCTACGGGTATCATGCCGAGTGCTTCGCCACTCGGCCACAGAGGCGTTACCTGTACCTAAGTAATTATTAACAAAATTTTGATAATAATTGTACCGTCTAACTGTATCGCTACTGTAGAGAGCGGTTGGCGGACTCATTACCACAACTCCAGATCATTGTTCCAAGTCCACACAATAGGATGAAAGTTCGCGCCCCGTCTTCGGGATGTCCACTGGTATCGACACAGATCACTTGTTTACCTAACATCAGTGGCCAAAAACAATTTTCGAGTGAATTTTCAAATGATTTTTTATTAGAAAAAAGATCCAATGAATATAAAGATTGCATTATGTGATCTAAAGGCGCTGGTTTATCCTAATTTTTCTTCCTTTTTCTAAACATTTTACTGAACTAATAATTTACGTTTTCCATGACATAGACACTGTCCTTGTGACGAAGAACTTACCTGAACAACTATTATTAACACCAAAAAGGTATTAATTGTTTTCTACATGGGATTCGAATTCGATCAGATAGCACATTCAGAGGTAGCGAATTACCCGTTTTGGATAGGTACTTTTTCCATAATTTAATATCATATATTATTATTATTTATATGAGCAGTGCATTCAGCCGGTCATGGTCTACGGAGCAGAAACTTGGACCTTTACACAACAACATGTCCAAAAGCTTCAAATAGCCCAAAGAAAAATGGAACGCGCCATGCTGGGTATCAAACTAAGCGACAAAATAAGAAACTCAGCCATCCGGAGTCGCACTAAATTAACCGACGTGGGGCGTATCATTGCGCAGAGAAAGTGGCGATGGGCGGGTCACGTAAGCCGCAGATCTGATGGCCGGTGGAGCGGGAAGGTGCTAGAGTGGAGACCATGGACCGGCACCAGAAGCGTGGGCCGCCAGAAGGCAGAAGGGCAGATGACATCACGAAGGTCACGGGAAAAAACTGGATGCAGAAAGCCCAAAATCGAATGGAATGGCGTGCATATGAGGAGGCCTACACTCAGCAGTGGGTGGTTATAGGCTGAAGAAGAAGAAGAGAAGAAGAAGAGAAGAAGAAGATATTATTATTCTTAGTTCATACTACCAAAGTTTTACCACGAAGGCCTGAGCCTAGCACTGGGATATTAAAGGCTGTCGATGATGGTGGATGATTGAATCGTGCTTGGATTGAATGCGAGAAATCGTGATTCATTGGACATTTAACTCCGTGAGACTATGGGACAAGAATCCATGCCTAATATAATACCTATTTTATAGACAAGAATTTAATTTGTGTATTTACAAAGCACATTGATCATAATCATAATCGCCCAATGAAATAGTTTAATTTTCACTATTTATTCCCGCTGTTTTTTTTATTTATTGTGTTATCTTAAGTTGTTTAGGTACCTATTTGATTATAATTTTGCCTAGAAAATAATTTCTATTTCTAGATTATTGTCTAACCCAGTTTTAATTGGTAATACATTTTCCCCATGTATCGATCGAGTGTAATCTGCCAGTGTCGGTCTATTGTAAATAAATTCTATTTTTTTTCCTTAAAATATATTTTTCCCAAATATCCCCGCTATCCGTACCAAGTGGACAAGCGCGAACTATTCGCTGATGCGGCATTTGGCGACAGTAAGTAATTTACAACAACATTGTATTTGTCGGGAGTAATGTGCCGGTTTATTACGCGTTACGCCTTTAATGAGATGTACGTGCGCCGTGTTTTAGTGACGCGTCTCGTAAAACTTTGACGGTTAACGTCCAGTGTTTCACTAGTTTAGTTTGATTATTGGAGGACTTCTGCGCTGGCTTTTTAGTGGCACTAAACATGTTGGTATCATGCTGTGTGAGTGTTTTGTTTTTCATTGTAATCCTGATTTCTTATAAACACTACTCGGTTTTCAAATGGGATGTACCCGAACTACGGGTCGGGTCAAAAAAAGGAGGAGGTTCTCAATTCGTCCGTATGTATTGTTTTTTTATTAACTTCTGATTTTAAACAATCTCTAAAGTTGCGTTTAGAGGTTTTTTTCAAGTATATACATTAATCCAGTTTTCTAATGGTATGTAGTCTACATATAAGGTACCGTAAAAAACAAAAATCCCGACTGCTAAAACAACTATATAAAAACAATTATATACATATTAAGAATCGATTCTAAGCTAATTTTGATTAAGTCGTCTACTTGTGTCAAAAGATCTGGGTGATTCCAAAAAGAGCAGCAACGGAGCACGTACCTATAAATTTTGGGACGAAAAGACAGAATTTTAAGATGCAAAGTGCATAATGTCGACTAATTTCAAGGAGAAGGTCAGCAGAATTTCGAAATTTAGTAAATGAATTATTAATACATTTAGAAATATGATTAACCAAAAATTGGAGAACCTAAAAGGTAAAGGGAATTACTGTTAACTTTTTTACAAATGAGTATTTATTATAGATACATTGAATATTGATGGTTGTCCCAGGCGGGCATAATCACCAACCAAAGAGAGTGCGGATTTAATTGAGCTAGCCACGGCCGCTTAGTTGATGATTGTCCCAGTTATTATAGATTTTATTATTTAAGTATAGGTATCGGACAAGGAAATATTTAACGTTGCATTCAACCACAGAACAGTTAAATAAGGTTTATCTATTTCGTACATTCAACATTGCTCAAATTGAATTCTGGGAACGTAGAGCTTGTTTTAATGCCTTTCAGTTTTTTCTCTTTGCAGTTATTTTTTATGTTAGTCCGGTTTTTACGAGTATATAATTGTTTTTTATACAAGTAGTTTTTTAGTAGTCGGGTTTTTTGTTTTATTTTAGTAATTTGGTTTACTTGAAACTTTTTAGTTTTGTAAAATAAATAACCAAGCATTTCAAAACCTACATAAAATAATTATATTAAAACGCCTTCTTTTAAATAGCATATTTTAAATGTCATAGCGCATACACCAATTTTCAAAAACGAATCTCTTGACGTCTTGTACTTTTGACTGACAAGTTCTTTGAGTTTTTTAAACATGGGAATAAAATCTGCTAATATTCCCGAAAACAAAACATCATAAAACAATGCTGTAAATAAAAACTATTAACTACATCTACGTCCATAGAAAAATTGGCCATATCCTTTAAATTCCGTAGACGTTGTAGTTCGTTTAAAGAATTTTGTTCGTGAGGCCGATCTAACAGTTTTTTGAGGTCAAGACTACTAATAGCTAATCTGGCCAATGTTTTTACTTTTTTTTATAGCCCCACTAAAAGTTATCCCGCTGGAGTCACGGACATCATGTTTTCTGCTTATATGTGAAAGTCGAATTAAAAAATCAAGAGCTGTTGTCAATGTAACGATGTATTTAAAAAGTAGGTGAGTTGGTGTGGTAGGTGTTTGTTTTTCTAACCTCTCCAATAAATAAACGCTTGTATTCGGACCTATGAGGGTAGAACCAAGATTTCCCACTTTTCAACCAGAGCTTTCCACATTACTTCCCCAACATCGGTTCCCTTGACTGATTTAATATTTATCTTTGCTAAGAGCACAGATATGAAAATGCCCCAATAGGTGATCTCTTAACGAACGGTTTCTCCACGAGCCTGTCGTGTCCCCAATACTATTATAAAATTGTCTCCGATCATGTTTCACAGATTCTCCGAAGACCTTAATCTGACCAATAGAAAATAGAAAACTTAGAGCTGCGTGTGTGCGCAATAAATCACAATATCGTCGATGTATTGATGTGAAAAAAGACATTAACTTCTAGTTAAATTTCCCGAAGGTCTCCTGTAAATGAATCAAAAGAGAGGACGCCAATGCTGTGAAATATAAGACCACCTTACTTACGGCGCCCCGCCCGGCTTTGCGGTGTGTTCGTAGAGAGGTTTGAGTATGCCAAAGAGGTTTCAAGTGTGCCATTGCTAGCCAGTATGCTGGAGAGGTCATTGCTTAGTATCGATTTTTTTAATTCTTCAATAACTTATTTATATTAATTTCTTATCGAATTGTGTTCTCTTCTTGTTGTGTTATACGTAACATTTTATTTGATTTGGTGGTTATTTTATTTGTAAGATAAGTTTTATCCAAATATTGAGATTTGGTATTTAGATGACCTACTTATATCTTAAATATATTTTCTATAGTAGTTCACAAATGAACTGCTTTCACCGTTGCTGATACTTAACCTCTTTATAATGCTAGCTACAAAAGGACCATTATAATGCAATTCTATAATATATTCCGAAACCTTCATTGTTAATCATTGCTGGCTTTTAGGCACAAATAATATATGTAAAAAAACCTTTTTATGAAAACAACAATAATTAAAAATAATAATAACGAAAAAAAATATATAGCAGCTCCATATAGTGCCAATTTCTCCCATCGTTTATTTTTTATTTGAACCACGTAACCGAGTAGCGATGTTCACTGTTGTACCGTCTGCCCGTCCACTACCGGACCGGTATATGCATTTATACCGTGTGCTTGTGCATGAAGACGGGGTGTGTGTGGGTGTGTAAGTATGTGTATCGGTCGTCTTTTGTTTTGGTGACCTTCACCTTCGGGGTCGCACGTTGTTTTGTTTTCGCTCCATCCTTTTACCCCACTTCGAAGGAATGCGATATCCCGTCTCCCTTCGGCAAGTTACTTTGTTCTGGGACGAGCGTTCGGAGGCGAGCTCGCGTAGTGTTTTGTTTGTCGGTTAGCAAGTTCGATTGACTTTTGTTTTCCGTTGCGGCGATTCATCTTTGGAGAGTTGTGGTTTTTACAGTTTGTAACTGTGCTTCTTTTAGTGAGTTATGTTCGCCTGAGGAGTAAAGTCGTTCGCTAGCGTATATTGAGACATCGCATGAGTTGGATTACTTATTATGTGGAAAATTGCAGTATTGATATTATTTACGTTTTGTTATCCTTCTGTAATTATTTGTTTAAAATATTATCTTGTGTAAAATAGATGTTAGTTAGATGTAGTAGCTATCAGCATCAATCTAAACTCAGACGTAACTGACACCAGTTCGCAGACACATTATTAATATTAAATGGTTCCAATACACATTTCTTCATTTCAATTTCAAATTCAACCAAGCAGTCGTTAACTATAAAATTGTAAACTGAATCTGAACTAAATGCAGTAGCGACTATAATAAGTACAAGAAACTTAGTTATAAGTCGTATATCACTATCTCGCTCACATTACAATTTGCACTAAATTTATCATACAATAACGTTTGTATCTGAAAATTATTATTCAAATCAAGCCGCATTAATCAATGCGTCGATAAAAGAAAATGCGAGCGGCGCGATGCTCCTGCGCAGAATAATGATAGGGAAGTGGGTTTGACACTGATATCGATAACAAACTTACTACTAATAAAAACATTTTATTGTTACTGATTTTTAGCCTTGCGTCATATTTTTTTATAACTAGGTGCATGTTTATCAAATCAAATATTTTTTGCAAATATTTAATGACTTGTTTGATGGTACGTGACGATACAAATAAAGATCCCTCTTTCAATTGCGATGCTCGGCAGGGTCCATAATTTGTACTTTATGTTAAATAGCACTTTTAGTTAACATTATAGTAGCAATAACATGCAGGTATTGAGGCTTGCGTAGTGAAGCTATATTATCTCTAATAATTATCAGAACGACAATGCTCCTTACATCGCTGTTATGGCGAAAACTTATATAAAATAGCCTAGAATGGTTTAATTTTTTTTTAATAATTAATGCATTGTGTTACATTGTTTTCTTCAGGTGAGTATATTCTGATTACCTACATAAATAACTGATTATATATTATTAAGTAGAGCGCTCTGAACCCCAGCGCAGCACCTTAAACAGTCCAATAGTTTTATCGACAAAAACATTTTTGGTGCACAACACTATAGATGCGCCAGCGACGGTTGCGTGAATAGGTCCAGATGTGTGCGTGCGCCTCCAGATAATGAAGTATCCGCACTAATATATTATAAAGTTCATTATAAACAATTATTTATTGTTAGCGCATGTTTATTAATAAGCTGGACGATAGCCCGCTACTGTGTCATGTACCAGCTAGGGCTGGCGAAATGAGCGCTTTTTATATTTAAAAAATTTACAAATATTACGAAGCGTCGGTAAGTTAAACTGATCGGAAGGGTTCATCATCGGCCTATATTAGTCCACTGCTGGACATAGGCCTACCAACAAAACGAAACAGTAAGAACCGTTGGTATGGTTCCCACGCAGACCCGGTATGGATTTAAAAGCAGTCGCTCTTAATATCTATGTTAACCTCCAAAAACCATACATGCTTTGAAGGGTATAAACTCAGTTACTAAATTCTCGGACTTCCCGAGCGGAGAACACTGTCTAGGTACTCGCCTAAGTTTACTCATGCTATGACCAAGTGCATACATTATTTTTTTTATTATCGGTCTTCTTTTTTATCTTTAAAGCCAACAACCCACTGTCGATATAGATTTTCCGTTCATCTCTGTCGCAGGCTAATAATTTTACTTCTTAAGACACGGCGATCGTCTTTTCTTTAATTTGTTCCACATAAGCTGTTCTAGGGTCCTCGCTTTCCTTATATCTATCGATCACTTAATAAAAAAATATGGTGCAACCGACAGCCCTACGGCTACCTTTAACTGTCATAGCAGTATGGAAGTAGACACGGAGCCGTTGGTTCAGATCGTTCCGCAGATTGTATGCCCGTTACGTCTGGTGGCAATAAAACGAAATCTCTTGTTCTGTACCGAACAGAATAAATTCATTCGCCGTTCGATTACGTTAACGAAAACAAAAATTTGTATGGCATTGAAGCGGCGCCTTTTGGTGAATTTTTTATGGATTGCACGGCAAATTACCTTACTCCTGATGTGTAGGTGACACTTGGAAAAAATACCTACATCAACTTTCAACATTGTATTTTTTATAGAGTACAGACACGAAGACGACTGGCGCGGCGTGAAAACAACGCAGCATAAGTCACCCTTGCCTTTACGGCTCAAAAGGTGCCCCTTCACGTCTCTCTTGAAGGAATAAGGAGAGAAAATAAAAGGAGTTTCAAAGTTTTGCTATACAAATTCTCGTTTCATTAACGTGATCGGATGACGGAAAAAAATAGGCACCAACATACGAAATGAAAACTAATACTTGCATGTGAGAGTATATGTAAATTATATATATGTAGATACAGCATTCAAACTTAAATTTGTATACCTATATGACTACTAACTACAAAGATATAGTAACAATTTTCAAATTGACAATGATAGTTACCTATTTAGAACTAAAGACTTCTTCAACATTGAAGTTTTTTTTACATAGCTTTTTAGACAGATGACACTGGGCAAAACGCTAATAAATAAAAAATAAATTAAATAAATTCTTTATTAAATCATTAAAACACGGTACATAAAAAATATGTACAATAGCAGCAGAAGTTTAAAACTGTGTTGCAGCCACTATCACCCACTTCCTAAAAAACATATATAAAATCAAATAGAATGATTTATGTCAATCCCATACAATAATCATTCTCTTAGATGAATGATTGGTCTCGCTGCGCTCGACTAGATACCGCCGGCGGACTTGTTAAATGCGGCAAAAAATACTACGCCGAAGTACGTACCCGAGAGTCAGTCGCCTGCTGTCAGTCGCGTTGCAAACTGTGTGTGAGGTCCGCGCACCGAATGTTTTGTTAAATTTTGTAAGTAAAATGCCAGTTTGCGTAGTTAAACTGTGTAAAAATAATGCTACAAGAAATAAGAAGGACACCGTTCTTACACACACAACGCAAACCGGGAGGACAGTACCTGCGTTACAGGGACGTCTTGAAGCGCCACCTAACTGCTATTGGCACGCCTGGTGGGTTGTGGGAGAAGCTTGCCACTCAGAGATCGAACTGGCGATCTGCTGTCAAACTGGGTCTACAAAACTTTGAACGTGCCCGTCTTGAAAATCTTGACGCCAAACGTCAGATTCGAAAAACTCGACCCAAGCCTTCTTACAACTATACCTACATATGATGCAAGTGGGTCTCTCTATTGTGCTTCCTGTAACAGGACGTTCAAAAGCAAATTTGGTTTTGCAAGTCACGCTCGCGCCCATGCAAGGGTCCAGGCTAACGTTAACACTAGCTAAGGGTGTCGCCGTCGACGGATACGTCTAGGAGGACATCATCATCATCACAATATTGAGCTGCCGGAGCTATTGCTCATGGAGCTATTGTTTCTAGGTAGCGCGGTAACTAGCGAGCGCAGCGAGACCAATCATTAATCTAAGAATCATTCTATTTAATTTATAATCTATTAGCGTTTTGCCACTTGTCTAGGGGGGCTGATGTAAGTAGAAGCGTAATCCAGATGCGTAAGACGTCTAGTGAGGCAGGATTGCGCCTCACTTGGTTTCCCCACCTTGCTGACCCGCAACCCGCAAGTTCAGTAAAAGTAAGTAAACAACATATATTGTACAGTCAACAGCAAATGTAACTGATGATTGGTCAAGTTCCAAAACATGAAATCAGTATGAAAATCAAAACTTTTTAAACGCATATTGAAAAACTTTCCAGTGTCTACTAGTACCTGCAGACTTTGACCGTAGTTATATAGAAAATATCGACTTACACTATCGAAACTTAATTTTGAAATCTAGTAAACATCATCTACTTTTGCTGTTGACTGTACGAATGCTGGGCAAATCACTGCAACCGTAATCATAACTACAACTGATGGATTTTGGCTTAATCAGATTGCCAAATGTGGGTTGGTGATCGCAAACCCGTTAAATGCATCGGGTAAACCGAAACCACCCGACCTAGGAATTGAACCTGGACCTCCAGTCCAGTTATTCAGTCGAGCGCTAAGCCATTTGGTCGAGGCGTCTCAAGTGATAGTAACCGGCTAACCCTAGTCAGTAGACAAGTAGGTATATACGTAACGTCTGCTATATCTCTGCGGGCCTTGAGAGGAAGCAGATGGTGTCTCGCACACCGCTCACCGTATGTATTGTCATGAACTCCCTAAGTTTTATATTCCAAATATTTTAAAAACCTTTTTTGTAATAGACTCTAAACGAACACAGCATAATGAATAACGCGGACTCCAGACCTGCAAGCCGTACTCCAAGATACTCCTCACAAGAGAACAATACAAAACCTGGTTTTTGCTTTTTTAAATTGAGGACAAGTTCTCACTAAGGAACCAAGCGCTTTGGAAGATTTTTTCACTATAAAATAAATAATAAATAATTTTTTCCTACACTCACACCAATTATCTAGCCCAAGAAAAGCTTCGTTATGAAACTAGTTAAATGGTTACTAGACAATGGATAAACATACTTAAAATACTTAAATACATACTTATTATACATAGAAAACACCCAGACCCGAGACAATTTAAAAAAACAATAATTCCTAAATTGACCCGACCGGGGATCGAACCCGGGACCTCAGAGATAGCGACACCATGAAAACCGTTGTACAAACCACTCGACCAAGGAGGTCGTAAACTATATTATCAA
Source organism: Eudonia lacustrata (assembly GCA_947562085.1). Taxonomy (NCBI): domain Eukaryota; kingdom Metazoa; phylum Arthropoda; class Insecta; order Lepidoptera; family Crambidae; genus Eudonia; species Eudonia lacustrata. The sequence goes on along the minus strand of OX387318.1, from coordinate 10,589,534 downwards.
CATGTTGGTCAAAGAGTATCTTGGAGTCTTCATCATACGGCTTCAGGAACCGTTTAAGTTTCTCGCCAGCCCCAAAGATTCCAGTGGTATTGTAAGCACCATAGGCGTATAGCATAAACTCTCCAAATAAAAAATATTGATAGTAAAAAGTATTCTCGTAAAAATTCGTTACAGCGAAGACAAGCGTGTTAAACGTCTGAAAGTAGGTATATTCATACAGACTTAGTAGCTAGTTAAAGTATCTTCTCGCAAGTTGCGTCAAGATATTTATTAACACAATGTCCGCATAAATATTGGAGGTACCCACCGCGCACTCTGAAGTGACGCGGTGTACCATCCCCCCACATGGAAACCTTTCCGCTAGTGTGCAATCGGAAAAACACGCAACGCATCGCAACTACTCGCACTCACATAAGGGTTATGCCTTTTAACCCCACACCGCGGGTCCAAGCGTTCAATAAAGAGAACAAGATCAAAAAAAAGCAGCCACCACCACCCTAGGCCCGGCGAAAAATGGACAAAAAAAAGTCGGCCGCGCGCCCCGTAATTTAAACGCCGCGTACCGGTTGCCGATAACCGGTAGCCGGTCGCATCGATCCCGGTTTACTGTAGTGTTAAGATTTGGATATAATTTTATTAATCTTTTGATGACCTCCCATCTAAAAGGTTGTTCACTTGTTACTCCAGATAGCACAAGATGGAAAGAGGGTAGTCCTCTTTGCCCAGCCGTGGGGCACTACAGGCCTATAATAATGATAATAATAATTACTGCATTATTTTTATCTTGCACATACAAAACAGCACAAAACCGGTCGTAGTGGAAATCCTTGCGGGAGGCCTTTGTCTCTTTGTCTAGCGGTGGACTGTTGGCTGAGATGATGATGATGATAATTTTTTATACTTATTGGAGGAGCTCGTTGGCGCAGTGGTTAATGCGCCCAGTCTGCGAGTACTGAGGTTAAGCAACTTTCGCAATGGCCGGTCATCGGATGGGTGACCAAAAACTTATCATCTCAAGCTCCTCCGTGCTTCGGAAGGCACGTAAAGCCGTTGGTACCGACTGCATTAGCAGTCGTTAACAACCACCAATCCGCACTGGGCCCTTGTGGAACCCCGGTGGAACGGATGCATTTACATCCGTTCAATTTGATGATAAACAGAAGCAGAGTCTAGATGCGAAGTGTTTACTTAAACAATTTTTGACTTTTACTAGAGTACTGTAGTGGTACTGTATGACATTGTGAACCGTGAAATTAAAACTTTTACATAATTATCTGATGTTTTGTTAACTTAGATTTTTTATTTTGTTTTTTTGGTTGTCTTCTATATATTTTTGTGTTTATTTGTAATGGAAATCCTGCTATGATAGGGCGTTTTCCAATGTTTTTGACGCTGTAAGGGAGAAAAGAGCTGGACACTTGCTGAGTTTCTTGCCGGTTCTTCTCAGTACAAGATCTCCCGCTCAGAGTAGACTTACGAACCGATGGCATAGTGACATTCACAAGAGCTACTTGTAGCCTAAACTGAATAAATTATTTTGAATTTTGAAGACAACTGTAGAGCTGGTTTGTGAGCCGTCCTCACCTTGCCACCTGCAATTTATTTGGCTTCCTTAGGTCTTGTTGTGTTTTTTTTTGTTCTTGAAGTTGTGAAGTTCGCCTCTAAGTAGTAAAGGCTTGACCTACATCTTACTTGATGTTGCGTATTGTTTTCTAAAGTTTACGCGAGCACTACACATTGAAATGAAACAACTTTTACGGATCTATTCCCGTTTATTTTATACATTAGTTTTCATTAATGTTTATCCTGACGTTATCCGTGGTCACAGGGAGACTGATATTATGTGACAATAAGAGTGAAGAATATAGCGCACATCATCTGGAATCCTCGCCCATTGAGGAACTAGTTATCTTACCTATAACTAGATAGATAGATAGATAGATAGACACATTATTGCTTACACAATTATACACAAAACAAATAACAGGAAATTTTAAAATAATAGTAGGCAAATGCGGTCTTATCGCTTAAAGCGATCTCTTTGTGGCATAGGACAGCTTAGGAGACAATGAGAGGTAGTGCACCGGCACCTAGCAAAAATACAAAAAATATATATATATATATATATATATTAATAAAATAGGTAATATAAGATATATACATAATACCTACTAATATAAATTGTTATAACAAACTACATATACCTACATACGATGCAGTTGTTGCAGACAAAAACCTAGCTAAAAGAAAAGAATGAATTTTAATCTTAAATGTAGCAAGTGACTAGCTTATAATACTTCAGACATTGCTTACTGAAACCTAAAAACTTGTTTACTCCCAAAAGTGCCCTGCTTCCAATCCCCCTAAAAACGCTCTGAGGAAGTTCGATCACTACGAATTCAAAAACTATAAGGTGTTTGCCGTCTCTTAAATCCGGTTACGCTTTAACCGTGGTGGTTAACAGCAGCCGTAGGTCCCGATTGTTATCGTTTTTTTTTTAAATATTTTACGGGTAAGCACAGTGCCTTGATCTCACCTGATGTAAAGTGATGATAAGGCCAATGATGGAAGCGCACTTCACCCACTGGCGGAGGCACTGGCTATCTTATCTCTAGCTGCCGGAACACAACAATGCTACAAACATTGATGTTATGGCGACATATTTAGATAAGATGGTGGTAGCTAGCCAGGCGGACTAACAAGCCCTACCCAACCAAACCGAGTACACAAACATGTACCCCACGCTGGGAATCGAACCCGGGACCTCTGGGTCTGAACCGATGGTCTTAGCCACTAGATCACAGAGGCGATTAAAACATCGTTACAAAACAGTCGCTAAAACCCACCAACTTTGGGTCAAACCGTGGTAAGTTGTGGCCTTCTGGCCCCATGTCCCTATGTGCTATTGTTTTTATGTGAGAAGGCCTGAACCTGGCTGTTGGTCTGGGACGTGAAAATAATGTTTAAGCCTTCTTTTTAGGACATACACGGAAAGTTCAGATAACTTCCCCTACATTACGAAAGAGCTCACTAAGGGACAAGGGTTCCAAGATGCTTGCACATCAGACAATCGGCTACCTACGTATTACTAATGTTACTTATCTATTTCACCTTGAAGCTCTATTTTGATTATGCTAAAATCGCAGTCACGATCGTAACGGCTAGATTACTCAAAATTGTTGATAATGTATGTATGTAGGTATGTATGACGAAGATGACTATCAAAATGCATAGCACGACCTAGAACATTACCCCACAGCATTCTTGCTTATTAAACACAACATAGCATTATAAGACCTATGCCTTACCGCCTAGATTTGATATTGCATTATATCACACGAACTGAATCTAGTGAAATCTTCCACCGCATCTAATAGCTATTACCATATCAACATATGAGTGACCCAATAAAGCGCAATAATACAGGACATAAGTGGACAAAATGCTCTTAGAGCACCTATCCCGCATTAGCCGCAGGATCTCTAAACATAGTCACAATGGATGGTCATCATTCAATTGTGAGCACATAAATCGTCGGTTCATCTACAATTGAGCGATCATTTCATTGCATTTCTTTAAGTTTCATACTTCATTGGACTGTTGGTGTTGTACGGTTCGTGTGTTCATGGAATCCCAACTGTTTTGAGGTGGGATGGTTCTATCAAGTAACTGGATCGCTAGTGCCGACATGTCATGGTACTATGTAAAACCTATAATAAATACAATCAGAATAAGTTTAAAAAAAAAAATTTTTTGGTTTCCAAGCTTATGCTAACACCCGAAAAAAAATTGTTGTGTAAGTGTGATGCAACGAAAACTTATGAAAGGCTTGCATTATTGTCTATGAGTCATAATTTGTGCAAGTTTTTTGTAATATAATTCTGGTTTCGAGAATTTTTAATAGAAATATGTAGAATAACATTTTTCTTAAAAATATTACGAATTAGAATACTTAATTTTATCGACGCACTTTAGTAATAACGATACCTAAACATGTTTAAAGTCATTTTAGAGGTGACTTTGGATTTTTTTTCTATCAAGAAATTTCATGATTCTGTATTTTGTAAACAATTAAAATTTTGCAAATATCCTACTAATATTATAAATGCAAAAGTTTGTGTGTATGTATGTTCGTATATTTGTTACTTCTTCACGCTGCAACGGATGGATGGATTTGGATGAAATTCGGCATACAAATAGTTTATAACCTGGAATAACACATAGGATACTTTTTATCCAGATATTCCCACGGGAACGGGAACCACGCGGGTGAAACCGCGAGCGGCCGCTAGTAGTCCATATCAACACATTATTTTCCTTAACGTTGTAGGTATGTTGTATACTTTTAACATCGAACATGTTTAAGTAAAGAGCAATAGGATTGTTATCGGTGTCTCAAGCCACTGCCCATCATTGTAGCGATGACTTGATTTCTGAGGCATTTGCTTAGTAGTCGTGTCGATTTTATTAAGGGTGCGCCGTCCGTAAGTGACAAGTGTCATATGTTTTATTTGAAATGTCGTCGTCCATATTTATTTGATGCCGCGCGGCCATACTAATTTTGTATGGGGAATTCGGGGTGCTTAATAAAAAATAATTATTTAAATAACCACTTGATGAATCGAAAATGTAGTCTAGCAATTTGTAGTTTATCCATTGATGATTGTTTAGACAAAATCAGAGGTACAATAATTTAGATAAACTATAAGAAATCTACTAAACGCCGCCACTCGTTTTCATGATTTTTGCCTAACTTTAAATGATATTGTAGAAAAAACTATAGCGTGTTATGAATTTATGGTACTGACAAATTGTAAACACGTTCCCTATGATACTAAATATATATTTTGTACATTTAATACGACAGTATTTTCAATTATATCTACTTAACCGTAACTGCATTTTTGGCATTTTTTGGTCGGCGCACCCTTAAGCGGCTGACATGGCAAAAGCTTGAGGATTCCGGGGGAAGTGCGCTCACACCTTCGGCCTTATCATCAGGTGAGATGAAGGCCAAATGCTTACCTCACCTCACCTCAACAGCTCATTTCATGTCCCCACTGCTGGGGCACGAGCCTTCCCTTTGGATTTATAGGGAGAACGTGCCTTATACCGCACGCGCCCAATGCTGATTGGTGGTTGTTAACGACTGCTGCACTTAAAATCGCATAAGTTTTCTCTTTTTGTAGTTTGGTTTAAAAACTGGTTTTACAATTTTAATATCTATATACATATTTATTTATTATTTTACAATAAACGCGAGTAGATCCGTAAAAGTTGTTTCATTTCAATGTGTAGTGTTCGCGTAAACTTCAGAAAACAATATTAGAAAACAATATCTATATACATAATTATAATGACTTGTCCTGACTGACTGATTCATCATCGCCGAGCTTAAACCGCTGAAGCTTATTAGATGTTTGGACTGTATGTTAATTGAGTGACGTAACCATCCTAATGCAACCGGGACCAACGGCTTCACGTGCCTTCCAAAGCTTGGAGGAGCGAGAGATGATACATATTTGGTCACCCATTCTTAAAGGTCATCCTTTGAGAGATTTGCCAGACCGGGCGCGTTGACCACTGCGCCGTCAAGCTTTGCCAAATGCTAACACGTATGTCATAAATAAAAACTTTGCAAGAAAATAAAATATAAAAAATCTATTAAAAAGAATATGGCACACAGTATATTGTCACGGCGCCGGTCGTTCTAAACGAAATGGCAGTCGGGAAGCCGCTGTAATTTGCAACAGGCAAGGATGAGCTGCATTCGTCGCCCGAAGGTCGGGAGGAACATGGTAATCACCCACAATGGACCATTATGCGCGTGATTTAGACCGCTCTAGCATTAGGACTGTGTCGTGCATAGGTTATACAGTATGGACTTTAATACGAAGTCAGTTTTTTATACACTTTTAAAGCTTCGAGTTCCATTTTTAACACGGTATAGGTTTCTGTCTATCTACCGATCCGCACTGGGCCCGCGTAGTGGTTTACGGCCCGTTCCCCCTTTAGTGTTTCATTCAAAGGGAAGGCTTGTGGCCCAGCAGTGGCACATAAAATGAGCTGATGATAATAGGTTTCTAAGCATACCTTTTTATACTTAAAAAAAAAACACAAATGTTGAAAAAATTTCCACGGGCAGGATTGAACCCGCACCCTTCTGACATACCTTTTTATACTTGGCGTTTCGACTGAATTGCACCAACCGTTTTATTATGCTTTGTCTATTGACTAGTTTTCTTTACTGGTGGACACACCCTTACCTGAGATTGCTCATTAAACACATCTGCTGGACACACAGGACTGTACTGATACAAATTGAGAAAAAAAAACATACCATAGTTTTAAAATTGATTTCATCGCACTGTTAGTCTCAGTTTTAGTATAGTTATTTTAACATCTCGCTGTGATTTCCAACCTCCTGCAAAAAGATCTTGACACAAATGCATTGTAACACACGGCCATCGTGTTTCTCATGTACGAATTAGTTATGAGAACGTAAAGACTTTGTAAAGGAAGAAAGAGGATGTATGTGGAGCGACATCAGATCGCTCCAGGCTGTCCTCTGCAGCTCATTGTTAGAAACAAAGCTGTTTTAAAACGCTCATATTTGTAAAAGTCTAGATTTCAACAATGCGTACTTGGTGCTTTTGACTGTGCCCTAATGACAATTTTCAGTTTGCAGCTTCGCGTGAATACATGCTTTACACGAATCTTTTAGTTATACGATATTATTTAGTTTTATTCATAAAACACTTTAGTATAGATATTTAGCTCATAGCGTGGGAGATAAATCAAACAGCCGGTATGTTGTCTATAGCTTCGTGAGCTGAGAGCTAAGAGATTGATTTGTGTTTACATGTTATAAAATAATTATATAATAAATTCTACCGGGAAGCTTTCCCGGTAGCATAATGGTCAGTGCAGCCGCCCGGATTGCGGAAGACCCAGGTTCGATTCCTGGCTGGGTTGGGTAGGCATTTAATTTTTTCACTGTATTCTATAAATATTTAATAAGTGCAGCAAATTAGCACTTAAAAATTAAAAAAATAAATTTACTTTTTTATAGGCTATTTTTTATATAGGTAGGTAGGTACCTACTTACTACCTATATATTATTATTATACATAAACGTTTGAAAGGTTTTTAAACAAACTCTTCAAATAAGGATAAAATTTTATTTTTGAGGCAAGGTGCCCAAAATGCTGGCGGCATTGCCCCTTTAAATGGCCAAGCTAATGCACTGTGCGAAAAAATAACCTGATCTCCGGTCACCCGTTGCCTCGTATAAGGGAGCAGTTTAGTCTTTTAAAAACATTTTTGCATCAGGTCCCCATGGGCCTATCGTCTCCACAGCAAAGGGGAGGAAAAAGTAAATCTCACCCAAATATACTCTTCAAATTGAAATGAGAATACCAACACCTCAGTCACCCTGTGACCACGGACCCTGTTTTCCTGACCCGGAACTTTTCAAAAGTATAAAATTGTAGTAGGTATAGTGGCACCGCCGGTGTTGGACACAGTTTTCGTCGCCAAAAACTATCATAGATTTTCATTGAAATCGTACGGGATGACAGCCAGGAACCAGGTGATCTGTATAAAATTTTTGCTAAAACTCAAAAAACTGTCGGGTCGGAATATATCTTATATATTAATAGCGTAAGCCGATTTTTGTACCAGTGATTATGGGACGATAACTGCACATAAAAAATCGGTTATGGTCTCATTTTGAAGAGCTCCAGCCGTAGATGTGCAGAAAAAAACGGAAACCTGTCATAGGTTTCGAAATTCCTAAAAAATCTGTTAAATAAATGCAAAGTTTTGCGGGCGACCCACTAGTCACTGTTTATTGACGTACACCCGTCATTCTGATGTTCACGCTGACCCATATTTTTAATGATTAACCCTATACTTGGCAGAGTTTTTTTTGTTGATTTCTTTTTGCTCTTTTTTGTGGAATTAAGTACTTACATATATTTTTTGTCTAGCTAAGCTAGCTAAGTCTCAAATAATCCACATGCCAAGAATAGGTTTAAAGGGGAAAAATGACGATTACTGTTTTCTGTCGAACAAACAAACAAACGTAAAAATACAAAATAAAAAATTACAAATTATTAAGATATTTATATCAATCTTTCTTATCAATATTCTTAATCTAATAATAATTCTTATCTAAATATGTCGCCATAACATCAATGTTTGTAGCATTGTTGTGTTCCGGCAGCTAGAGATAAGATAGCCAGTGTCTCACTAGTTGAAGATCCCGGGTGAAGTGCGTTTCCTCCAATTGGCCTTATCATCACTTAACATCAGGTGAGATCAAGGCACTGTGCTTACCCGTAAATATAAAAAAAATCCTTTTCACCATTTGCCATGCACGGCGCACACTACGTTTAAGGGTCTCCCTACATTTCCACTTAAGCTTAACAACCAGATAAAACGACCTAAAAGAAAATAATGATGTGTCAAGGCTTTGTATTTCACACAATTACGCCTATAGGAAGCGAACCACTAGTGTAGTTATATAGTGCGATGAGACGATCTCACACTTTGCCAAGTTTTTACGGAAGCTGTCATAGACTAAAAAAGTTCTTTACTCTATGATGTCTGATATACAGTTGCCAAGAAATACGTGAGCGTATTACACGTGTCAGATGTTTAAAAAAAGAAGTGATCCAAATGTGTAGTATCCCGGTGGTGCAACAGAGAAAGTAGTAGGGAAAACAGGCGCTAGTGTCAAGTGTAAATCGCCTTGTTAATTTTACTAGCCCTGCGGCGAATTTCGCCGAGGACCCATTGTGTAGCCGGCTTTATGTCGCATCTTTCCGTTGTCTGTACGGCTTTAATTGCGCGCGTCATTGGCGCGCTTTTTGAAAAAAGAATGACGTGTAATTAACGCGCGAATATGGGACGTGACGATGCGCGTTCTGAGGGATACTTTTTTTAATTTTTTTAATTAGTCTAGCGAAGGGCTTGAACCGCGTTTTGTTATTGCGTCACCTTCGTAGGTAGCTGTTTAAGTGGCGATAAATATATTTTTGACGTTTTATGAAAAGTTAAGTACATTTCCATAACGAATATCTCTGAGTGAGTGAAGGTCATCATACTTTTGTAATTAAGTTACTAAAATGTTTTAGTACTTTTTAAGAAAACAAACAAACTTTTAGATTAAAAAGCCTACTACAAACGCCTGCGATTTCGTTCGGGTAGAGTAAATTTATTTTATGTAAAACCAAAATGTTGCCTTTTACTCATGTACTTATAGTGCAGCTTTCTTTTAGTGAATTATATTTAGAATCAGTTCTGTAGGCTTAAATGTTACTTCTGTTTTATTTAAATTTGTTTATTTGTAAACAAACAAATTTGCCAATTCGTAATGTTGGTATAAAATAATAAAAATTAAGTAATGTGCTAGGCTTCCTCCTAAAATATAAAGGCAAAAGCGAAACGCAACGAAATAAATTCGGCCAAAAGAAAACAGCGCAAACTATTAGCATTCAACCAGAGAGAGAGCTCCACATAATTTACGGCGTAATTAATATGATCTATACTTTCGCGCGTAATAAGTAAATAACAAAAAAAAAATTCTCTGCGCGGACAATGACTGTCCAAAAATGGCGATGATACATGGTCCTCGTTTGGTACGGTCGTGTATTTTTTTTTATTAAAAAATCACATTAACAGGCGTTCATTGGGGCGGCGATAAATAATGCCCTCCTTATTCAAATTTTTGTTTTTGTTCAGCCCCCGCGTTATAAATGAGCTTATTTGGAAACGGCCGAAATGATAGGGCGAGATAAAAATGCTCAATTATGAATGTACTGTGTGGACGTGTATCCGAATGAAGGCGAGGAGAGCGCAGCCGTGGCAGTAACAACACGCTAAAATAACAACAACAAAAAATCTTATATTTGTAGGCACACGGGTCATATTGTTAAGTTCTTCCATTTTGACAACAAGCTCTACAACAAAATCTTTTACAAAAAGCTCTTGTGAATGTCACTATGCCATCGGTTTGTAAGTCTACTCTAGGCGGGAGATCTTGTACTGAGAAGAACCGGCAAGAAACTCAGCAAGTGTCAAGCTCTTTTCTCCCTTACAGCGTCAAAAATATTGGAAAATGTCCTATCATAAAAGGACACTTTCCATTACAAATAAACACAAAAATATAGAAGACAACCACAACATATACCTACTTAAATAAAAACAAAATAAAAAATCTAAGTTAACAAATTTACTTCAGGTAAAAGTTTCAATTTCCACAATGTCATACAGTACCACTACCAGTACTCTAGGTAATCGGGCGAAGAATATAAAAATGGCCGTTAAGTTTGAACAATCACTTTTCTTTAACTGTACTTTACTTTTGATACAAAATATGATTAACAAACCCCCCTCTCCTCCCGTGGGTGTCGTAAAAGCCGACTGAGGGACCATTCCAGAGGATGGGCAGCAGCATCTCTCTTAGGTTACCCTCAACCTACTGCGATCGCCAACCCGCCTGCCAAGCGTGGCGATTACGGCAAATACCCCTCATACCCTTGGGGGAGGCCTTTGTCCAGCAGTGGACGTCTTTTAGCTGAGATGATGAGATGATTAACAATCGACAGATCACTATCAAATTATACAAATATCACCGACACTCCACCAAACACGTAACGTGCGCGCGCGATACAAACGGATTACGAAACAATTGCCGCCGTGTCGTGTGCTATCGCTCGCTGACATTAGCGCCTGGGGTTGTGTCAGAGTGGTAGTGACGTCACATCCGCTTGTCAGATAGCCACTATATGGTTGATGCGCCGTCATATTATTACAAATTAATATGGCCTCAAATAAATTCAACCGAGTAACCAATGTCCGTGATCACGGGCTAAAACGTCGGGTAAATTAATACTCAATATCTTTAAAGCAGGATTTCTGTTGAGTATTACATTATGCCCTGTGTGGTGCCGGGGATAAAGAATTGCACCACCCCATCTCTTCCCGTGGGTGTCGTAAAAGCCGACTAAGGGACCATTCCAGAGGATGGGCACCAGCATCTCTCTGAAGTTACCCTGAACCTACTGCGATCGCCAACCCGCCTGCCAAGCGTGGTGATTACGGCAAATACCCCTCATATCCTTGGGGGAGGCCTTTGTCCAGCAGTGGACGTCTTTTGGCTGAGATGATGATTACATTATAAAATTGCATTTGCAATGCATCTCTATTATAACTAGTGGTCGCCCAGTGGTCGAAATTCAACCATAATTTTATTAAGGCTGCACGGATTGTATCGTTAGCAATGAAAAATTAAAAAAGATAGAATGTGAGTTTGGATTGACATTGACAGATTTCGGCCGCTCCTCTTTTATTTTTTTTTAAAGAGTATTAATGCATGTGTGTCAAATACATGGTAGTGTGTGTAATGTTTGTTTTATTGATTTAATGTATTGTTTATGCATAATTTAAAAAAAAAAAAAATATTCTGTACTCCTTCTCTATATAAATTATAAGTGTGCGAAATTTCATACTCCTCCAACCGCGCAATTTTCGTAAAAAGGGTACAAAGTTTTTGCTTCACGTATTAATATGTACCTAGATAAAATTTTTCGATTACTATGTTTCAAATTTAGTGATAAATGTCTTACTTTTCATTTAATAATATGTCAGATAATTAAAAGCTATGTCTAGGTTATCTATAGTAAGCAGTTTACGACCAACACTGTTAACTTTTTTTTGTTACTAGCTTTCTGCCCGCGACTTTATTTGCTTTAACACCTGTTTCTCATGATCCTGAGGGATTTCAGAATGTTTCTTGCCTTTCAGGAATAGCTCAGCTTTCAGTTTCAAAGGTTTGGGCTGAGCGTTGATAAGTCAGTCAGTAAGTGAGTCAGGATTACTACAACATGTATTAGATGGAATGCGAAAGTTTCAAAATAAATATTCAGATGTTAGATTAGATTGGGGTCTAAAGGTAAACAGTGTCCTGCTATGTAATTTTAACGTTTTAGATTTAGGCTATCTAGAGCTAGACCATCAGCGCTCTGTGATTCTCATAAGCTTCTATAAACTTTACAAACGAAATCACGTTTGTCTCATTCTTAACTCAAACAAGAGTCAGCGTCATATAAAATTAAAAAAAACTTATCTCAGTAAGTTTTGGGTCGAAGTTTTAAATACAATAAATTGTCAAAAGTGAATTTGTGTCCTTTATCTCCCGGTCTATAACTGATACTAGGCGAACACTTTATACGTATGCTATAACATCGTACGTATGCTATACCTACATCATACGTACAAAGGATGATCCTAAAATGATGGATATAAGACAAATGTATACGCAACCATATTAATGACAACTCTGTATAATCTCTGGTATAATGTTTTTAATAAGCTAACGATCCTAAAAATAAGAACAGTTAATAGAAAAGTGGCGAGCATGTCGAAATAGCAATTATGACATAAAAAATCTACCTAGAATGATACCTATTACCTAAACAAACATATTTTCAATAATGCAAGAACTAATATATTCAGTTAGTGTATTTACACTGGTGAAATTAAAATATCACACTCCAGAAATAACTTACTTGTAAGTGTCTAAAAATTAGCTATTTAGCTAAACCCCAACCTTTCCGTTCCAAATTAGATAATGTTATTTCCAGTCATAAGTAGGATTTATAAACATAAGAGTACAATCGAGCAGGAATAGTCGAATAAATCAATTGAAGAAAAAGAAAATTCAAATGTATAAAAGTCACCCATATTGGTGAGAAAATATTAATGGCGCAGCTTATACGTCTTAAGTACCAACATTATTAAGACTAAGTATATCGCAGTCCGCTTCAAGTACGGTTTCTTAGACCGAGCGATTAGGCACAGATTCCGCAAAATAAATTCCATTGTCAAAACATAAACAGTACACAAGTCACACAATTATGCAAATTTTATGTTACCCCTAATTGCCAACTTATTTAAAGAGGTTACTGTTAATTTCCAGAGGGTGGCAGCCCCGAGAGTTTCTTTTCTTCAGATTGTATGTAAATGCTATTACATAAGGAATTATCGATGGGGTTGCCAGAGGAGTGGGCAATAAAAATTCTAATTACCAAAGTGTTTAAAATTCAGTGAGTTCTTGCAACTTTTCTTTAATACAATGTTGAGAGTTTTACATCTTTTAATTCTTTTGTCTACGAGTTGTTATGTTATCTATATATGTTTTTTTAAGAATCATTTGCCGCGCTTTTAATGGGTTTATTTAAAATCATAACTTTGAATTATAAAAATTAAGAAATATATACGTGTGGAAATAATAACAAAGAGATGATTGAGATTTTAGATACCTAGTCATTATTTTACATAAATAAAATTAAAAACTTTTTAATCATACATTTAACTTCTAAACTCAGTGGGACAATGGCGCAATGGTTAGCGCGTTCGGGTAGCGATCTTGCAAGTTAAGTGACTTTCGCAAAGCCTGGTCACCGGATATGTGAAAAATAAAAATGTTTCGAGCTCTTCCACGATGCTTCGGAATGTAAGCTAAGGCTTTGGTTGTTGTGGTATGAAAATAATCCACTAATCCGCAGTATGCCAGCACGGCGGGTTACGGTCCAATTTCCTCATGCACTATACTTAGTTTATGTAGAATGACCTGATCCCAGCAGTGGGACCTTAACACGCTGATTATCTTATGTTATTAACTTATTTGTTATAATAAAAACAACAATGTGTTATCCTTTATTTTCTACAGTGCAAAATACTATTACATTAATAACTATGTTATGTGGGTCGCCATAATGGTATAAAAATCAAAAACAAACTCAAACATCGATAATTCCATCAAAGTGTAATTTTGTTACAAATAAAAATAAACAAATAAACATAAATTCGCGATAGCATAATTTGAAATTCGCAACTATCAAATAACGTAACTGAACACCCTCGAAGGTCAGGGGTGCCGCACCCGCCTCCCCGCTTGATCATTTATAATGCCAAAATGTTTTAATTAAGATGCTGTAAAATGTAATTTACATGCAAATTCGGTTTATGTTAATGTGCCGCGTATATCTGTTTGGGTGCGTGCTTGCTATCTAATTTTGCGACAGTGTGTACCGTCATTATCTTGGCTCTAATGAGAAATCTGGCAACGGCTTGATGTTTGCATAATTAAACTTGCGGTTGGAAACGTTCGTTTTGATTGTTGTCATGATAAAATACTGGCTCTTAATTCTTCTTAGACGCGATTGGATACAGGTTTGTGAGTGATGTAAATGCGCTCGGCTTAAGTTACGCACGGGCTGATGAGTTGTACTTTTAGTGAGACATTTGAATAGTAATACATAGTTACTGTGAGTGCGAAAAGGTTTTTATTTTTCAAATGAAATAAGTTTTATTTCAATTGTTTTCTTGGAATTTATAAAAACTATTTAACGTTCGTGTGATGTAAATGCGCTAGGTTTAAGTTGTATATGGACCAATAAATTGTACTTTTAGTGAGACATTTTATTTTAAGCACTAAAAAGACTTTTTTAAATAATTGTAAGAAAATCTTGGTACGATTGAAAGCTCAGGTTTTTGTATAAGTAGTATTAATCTAAAGTTAACTTTAACTTTTCTTTTAGTACAAATGATATTTTTATTTTATTTTCCTGCCTTTCCGTTTGTCAAGTCCGTAGCTTATTTAATTTAATAGTATTATCAAATTAAGTAGTATATCAGTTGTGGTAATATAAAATTATCTTAAAACGTTATACTAACATTTTTATTTTTTATATTGTGCATAAGCGAGAATACATGCAGTATGTAGTTCCATAAAATGAATTTTCAACACTTATTGTTTGCATAGGTTTATTAATTAAATTTATACCATAAACGCGACAAGATCCATAAAGCAATAATCATTTCAATTACCTAAACGTTTCCTATCTTATCGTTTACTATTACGCTGTCAAGTTGCTACGAACCCATAGTGTGCTACGTAACGACGTGCTACGGCGGCGTCTAATAATTTTCCGTAGAACTAAAAACTTTTTGACATTCTTGCTCAAGTACACTTTTAAATTTTAGGTGCACTTTTCTCAAACGTTACGACGACGCCACAGTTAAAAATACTCTGCTACGGAATAAGGTTATCTACTTTTCTACTGACTGACTTTTTAACAATGCAAAATCAGTCGTAGCGAGTATCAATGGTACTATTATTGATCGAAGTAGCTGCAATATACAGAAGTATTATAATCTCGTTATATCTATTATAGTGTTTGAGGAGATCGATAAAACAGTCAACGATCGTTATAATAAGCAACTTTCAAATAGGCCGGTACCCAGATTGGTGACAATTTTACGCGGTGCTCGTGAAGTTGTTGGTCCCACCCAGCTGAGATTCCAGGACAATCTTGGACACTCTAACATGCATCGTGCAAAGAATTTTGGTAAGAACTACACGTATCTCTCAACATTCTACTGTCCAGCATAAGCTTAAGTGGGATGATTATTTACATACTATATAATTTTACGCAAATATTGTTGCGAACAAATTACAGTTATGTGGGGTAATTATAATCCACTTAAGTGGGATGTTTTTTTTTATATTACTTTACCTGCAAGTGGTCATACGGCAAGTCTGATTGAAAGCGACAGCATGAACGATGGCAACACAAAAGGTTGCTTACCACGAAGCTTCCGTTTTTATGCACTGTGATTTAACTGGATCTAGTAGCATTCAAACCGAAACACAGCCAAAAATAGGTGTTAGGCGATCGTCTAGGCAGATTCTAGCAGAATTCTACCACCAGATGAAATTTCTAGCCAAATTAGAAAGATAGCATTTGAAACAAGACTACATGAACAGGCTTTGGAAGCTTATTTTTCACCCACAACAACAATGAGGCCGCATAATGAAGGCGTCTATAACCATTATAATATTAGCGATACACGCTGCAACAATGCCGCGGCGGGCGCCTCTTCAGCTACACTTGCCGCTTGTACCGCGACCGGTGTGCTTTGATACTTTAATACTATTTTTATGTTACAAGAGAAGTCCGCTGGATGTGTGTGTGTAGAACGTTAGTAGAAGTGTAACATTAATCACAGCTCCTGTTCTCTAAAGTTGCTTTCTACATGTAGTTCTATGGTATGATTCTGGAAATAATCGCATTAGTTACGCTAGGGATACCCATTTTAGCAGCTACTTAAGAGTTTATAGCTGCGATCAATGTTATACTTGATTCAATAATTACCCCGTTCTACGTTACTGTTCGGACAACGTCGATTCTGCACGAATCCTAATATCTTTTGTTGAATCAGTGCCATAATGACTCGTTATAAACTACACCTTTACGATAAAAACATAGTTTGGTATAATGGAAGAGATAATGAAGAGCAAGACATGCTTTATCCTTTGCTGGTATGTATACTTTTGTTGTATATTTAGTATGAGGGACATCTTTTCCTTTAATCATTAAAAATAGGGATAAGCAACTGAGTTTTCATTAGAACTTAGAACTCCGCTAAGTGTCAAGAGTTTGCACTACTTAATCGATTCCGCTCAGATTGCCTCCTAGGGGTCGCCAAAATCGTAGTAACTTTGAAAATAGTCGTAAAATTATTTACGACTATTTTCAAAGTTATATTTTATATTATAAGTATCAACTGGACGAGCTTTCAAGATCCTTTATAAAACAACATCAAAAATGGACAATGATATGAAATTCCTTCATGTCATTAAATAAATAATACTTTTAGTATAATATAAGAAAAAATACACTTGACCGTCTTTAGGTAGTATCAAGATCGTTTGTTCGCAGTGCAGCCGGCAAGAGCGTTTAAGAGAGTGAGAAAAGCTCGCCGCCCCGGCCTATTCGTTTCACAGAGGGCGTCCGCCTACTTCTGTGTCTGAAGCTGACATACAAAACTGAATAACCCGTTTTTCTTACTTTGTGTTTTTTTAACTAAATATTTAATTTAATTTGCTAGTGACCGGTTCAAGATGGTGAGTTTTTAATGATGTAGTGGTGAGGTGGATATGTTAAGTAGTTTGGTACTTTGTTGTCCCAAAAATGAGAATGTTTACAATATATTACAATTAATAATGATACATGTTTATCTATCACTTGTTCGGTAAGTGAAAAAGGCAAGCCCTTTGAGTAACATTAATAAGTGATATCAGTACCTACTCATACTATCCTTCTTAGTTGTTGACTCACCTGTCAACTAGCTGCCTCCATCGGTTGCGCTCCGTCGCTTGGTGTAATGCGTCTCTGATAGGTACCTGTACATTTCCGTTATTTTCAAAGTAATATGTAATATTGCTATTCTGTAGTGGAGACCAAATGTTATTATTTTATAAAAAAAAATCTTATTATAAACTAAAAGAGAAATATCTAGTTACACCCTTTGCTTATGGAGGAAAAATCTCAGAAGAATGTCGGGGCGAGGTGCGGAAGTGAGTGGCCCTTAGAGGGGTGGCCGGGCCGACTTGACACTCATTTAAGTAGCATATAATTCAGTTTATTTAGCCGAATTGAATCTCGGCGGAAGGGTTGCTGGTAAAAAATATATTGACATTTTCAAGTGAAGCTTATTTTTTTTATTACATTATAGTTTAATTGCAACAGTGTATTGTCTATGTACCTATAAGCATGGACTTATCATTATATAACTAACTTACTTAGTTGTTTAATTTAGGACATTTTTTTCACTTAAGAGTAATATAAAATTATTATACGAGTACAAGTTTGTACATGCTTTCTGATAAATTAATAACATAACTAACAGCCATATTTTAAACTAACTTTACTTTAACTTTTAATTTAAGCAAATGAAACAAAAGACGCAAGCATTGCGTTCTCTACTTCCTCATTCGTCCAAATAATATTACAGTTTTTGTTCACACACAAACTCTATTGTTTAATTATTATTTTTTTAAACAACCTGTGCTTTTTAAGTTCGTTTTTTTCAACAAAAGACGCAAGTAATTCGTTCCATACTTCCTCCTTCGTCCAAAGCCCGAAAGAGTTTTTTTTGCAGTCAAACTCTTTTGTGTAATCTTTTTTTATTAAAAGCGGCCAATGTTTCTACACGTTCATTTGTTTGTTTAAATTGTATCTATGATAAATTAGCACGTTCTCAGCAGCCGGGGTGAAGAGTGGTTGGTATTCGTTTTTATTGGAATAAATTACATGAATTGTGCCCTCGCACTCCTAAAGAATGTCTTAAAGACGGGTTGTCGTCGGGGACTCCGTAGGTTTTCCTTTAATTAATTGATTTAATGAGAATCCGGCCTTATTCTATGCTGGTCTAAAGGAGTGGATTCGAAATTCGAACTAACTTATCATGTTTTCGAGGGTGTTGAATTAGTTTTTTTTTGGGGAAATAAAATGGATGTAAAAGAATCGCAATGATATGCAAATACCTTTTTGAGAGTTTTTCTTGTTTACTAACATTTGTACTTCAAATAACCAATTTATTGTATTCTTAAAGGCATAATATTGTTGAAGTCAAAATATTGAAATAAGAAAAACCAACAAATAAATCATAGGTCGTAGTTATTTAATTTTTAATTAAAAAACTGCGATATAAGATATAATAAAATAAATATAGGTACTTTAATGTTCACCAAAAAATAAAAATAGCCTATTTTTAATCAAATTAATAAAAAAAAACTAAATGAAAGTACCTACATGTAAAAAGGGCGGTCTAATCACTAAGACTGAACTTTTCCAGGACAATCGAAAAAAAAAACTAACACAGAACTACATTTTAAAATAAAGAGTTAAAATCTGTATAACTATTTTGAATATTTATATTGTAATAATTAACGCTACAGCACGCCCCGGATTGACACGCACGGTACAAATTGTGAACAGACAAAATGCATCAGCTAATATAACATTTCTATAACTACAATAAAACTGCAGGCCGTGTCAGTCCATATTTTTTAAATTTTAAACGTGCATAGCATGTATTTTTTTAATCTCTTACCCCCGTATCAATAAACAGTATAAGCTTTGAATACATAGTTATTGCAGTATTGGGTCCATTTTACTCTAATTTGAAATTTTGTGTACATCACGAAAACAAAACACGGAATATCTATTCCAAGCTTATACTCTGTTTATTAGTAAGGCCATTAGAGACTTGATAATTTGCTGTCTCCTTGTTAGTTTCTTTGTTTATGCATCACGCGGTGTCAACTCGATGGGTTTCAATAGAACTTGACGTCTAGGGTCTTACAAATAAACAAAGAATAAGCTCCGAATAGCTATTCCGTGTTTTGTCTCTTTTCCTCCAATTTGAAATGACGTTTACATGACAGGAATAGAACACGGAATAACTATTCGGAGTTTATTCTTTGTTTATTTGTAAGGCACTTAGGGTCTTACTTATAAACTTGGAATAGGTAGGCACCTATTTCTTGTTTTGTTCTCAGAATGTAAACTTTATTCCAAATTAGAGTAAAAGAGGCAAAATACGGAATAACGATTCGAAGCTAGAGTAATGTGCTTCATTAAATATATTCATTCATTTATATCATTGTATGGTGGCAGTGCTTGCCTAGTCAGCCAGGTCCAACTGGCTATCTAGTAACTACCACCATCGTAAAGTCTGGCACTATGAAAAAGCATTTAGTAGCATCGTTGTGTTCCGACAGTTTGAAATAAAAAATAGCCAGTTGGCTTAGCCAAAGTAACATAAAGAAAACGATAGCAAAGTTCGAAAAGAATAAAATGTATGGGATTGACATAAGCCGCGCTAAATCACGTGGTCAATCTTATGTCAATCCCATACATTTTATTCTTTTCGAACTTCGCTCTCGTTTTCTTAATGTTCTTTGGCTAATTGAAATGAAACAACTTTTACGGATCTACTCGCGTTTATTTTACACATTACTTTTAATTAATGTATATCCTGACGTTTCGAACCCTTTGCAGGGTCCGTGGTCACAGGGAGATCCCTGTGACCACATGTAAAAGTAATGTGTAAAATAAACGCGAGTAGATCCGTAAAAGTTGTTTCATTTCAATGTGTAGTGTTCGCGTAAACTTTAGAAAACAATATTCTTTGGCTAAGCTATAGTTCCTCATTACCTACCTAGTTGTGGAGTCCGGGTGCTTCCAGCATCGGCGTTATCATACCATCAGGGTGCCTAGTGTGAGATTTGTTTACTATCGGTATTCATTCGATTACGTTTACGAAAACGAAAAATTAGTATGGCATTGAAGCACCGCCTCCTTGCGCCATACGAGAAGAATACATTTTTGACGTGACAACGTCTTATAATTCGATGGAGCCGGCTGCACGCACGAAAAAACATGACGTATGCGGCGTTACCTCGCTCTGAGGCGTTCCATTTAAGGCTTGAAGTGCAAGCGAGAGCGCGGCAGCGATTGTAGGTTATGCTATAATTGACAAAACTATAACAATAAGTTAACAGAACTATTTCACGATGAGAAAAAAATCAATTGCTTTACTATTCGATTGAAATAATTATCGAGCGTAGCTATGATTTCAAAAAATTAAAACATAAATGTTAAATCTTCCACATATCATAACAACGTGTCTGAAATGACAAATAAAATTAAAATTTTCTTTTGAAAAATGAAACCATTCCATCAGTATTTTCTTATGACGTTGTCACGTTCAACTATCGTCAGTAAACCGACTTTACAGACAACAGATTTTTTTTTCATACAAATTCTCGTTTTCGGTAACGTGATCGAATGGCGAATGAAACTCGCACAGTCACCCAGATGAGATGGAGACTAAGCTCGTACCCATTGTGAAATAAGGTTTAAGCAATTGCCTACACGGTTTTTCTTAGCGGGAAAGTGAAGAGTCATGTCTGCGGTTTTGTTTTATTTTCTAAATTTTGTGTTTTGTCGAATATTAATGTGAAATAATGGTGGATTATTAACTGTCAAGTGTTCGTGAGTGTGCATGAGTGTTGGCAAATGAAACAAAACAGTGCAACGTCACTTTTCAAATTCTCTCAAGAAGTACGCCCGAGGACTTAGTAAAGCCCCACATCTTTACTGAGATACTCGAAGGGTTGGAGGGTATATCATTTCCCACTTCTCATTGCTATTATCATTATCATCATACAGGAAGGAAATATTGTTTATTTATGTATTACTTGTAAGAAAAAATACTTTGACTCTGGCTAAACGTGCTAATCGCACGAAGCCATCAACTAGAAGAAGAAAAAAATTGCCTACACGCGAACGGAGTCGCGCGCACATCTAGTAAGTACTACAAACAAAACACTCAGCCATACAAAGCATAGTAAACAAAACATATTTTTCCCAATTCAACGGCCCCAAATTACATCAAATATATACAATAGTCTTGATCAACGCGCAACGATAACCCTCGCGCCGAACGAAAATTACGCAGAGTGAAATATATAAAAAAAATCCCCGAACTCCATTAGAAACAAAAATAAATTGAATTACAACACGATCGACATTTTCGATTTGGAGGCCTAACTCAATTAGACGCCAGCGCTGATGGAAAAATAAAATAAATACGGAGAACAAAAAAAAATTAAAACAAAAAAAGAGTCCAGATATAATTTGAAATATCTCCGTAAATGCAAAGTGCGAGTGCTGTTATTTTATTCAAATGAGGGAGAACTTTTTTTTCAACCCTTTCTCTCGTCTCCATCAAAGTGGCCTGATATTCAATTAAAAAAAAGAAGAGCGCCGGCCCGCGCCTGAAAATTAATCAGAAAAAATGCTTTTAACTAGATCTACATTTTAATGAAATTATTATTGACGAGTATTACACAAATGGGCGTGCCTTTTTCCAAGATTGCGTCGCTAATGTCGACAAAGATGTCGTTTAATGCCATTTATTCCTTTTTGGAATGGAAACTTTACGTTTTGTGTAACGAGGGCTTTAGAAAAGAAAGAAAATACATTTTTTTGAGACAAAACACATTAAAATATTACAAGCATACAGTTTTGTTAACACCTTTCGAGTGTTTTGGCTCATTGGAACGGTGTTCCAGGAATGTATTTAAGCGGATAATTCTAGTGGAGTGCTTACTACATAAAGGCAATAACTAAAAGACTCGCTAGTAACAGAACATCAAGCTCTGAATGTGTACGGTTAAATCAAAGCGTACACCGTACGCATCGTTAAGTGGTTTGTTCATAGATTTAGTATATAGTTATAGATTGCCAATCTACAAAAGAGATAGATCATAGTATACGCATGTGTTAGAGCGAGATAGATAAGCGAGACCATTCATGTACACGCTATCGGCCTGTATCGGCCTGGAGTCAGTTGCGAATAAAACAAATCCCGCTTATTTTTGTAAAATCTGAGATTTAAAGTGTAAATTAATATATATATGAGACATGA
Organism: Eudonia lacustrata; assembly: GCA_947562085.1. Classification (NCBI taxonomy): domain Eukaryota; kingdom Metazoa; phylum Arthropoda; class Insecta; order Lepidoptera; family Crambidae; genus Eudonia; species Eudonia lacustrata. The sequence goes on along the minus strand of OX387318.1, from coordinate 10,567,181 downwards.
ATGACGTGATTAATTATGGTTACGTGTGCTTTACCTGGATGTAAGTCATCTAAGAAAGAAAACCCACATAATTATACATTTTACACGTAGTACAATTTGAATTGTTTAGCAGTCTAAATGCAATGTTTTAGATATCCTACAAAAGTTTTTCTACACGCAAAACCATCGCCTTTTATCACATTAATGCTCTGATTGCATAGGATTTCATTTTAAAATAATAACAAATACGTGAATTCCTACTATTCCTAACCTCACTTTAGTAGAGATTGACACTACCGATAATCTTCTTATCGATATGTACCTAACCGTCAAAGGTGTGCTTTGAATGTAGCCCGTTTAATTTTGGGTAATATTCTTACTAATACATTTCTTGTTAATTTCTGTTTTTATTTTTGGAGTTCCGTAGCCAAATGGCTCTATTGTAAATATAAAACCACCTAATAATAAAACTAAAATAATAATCGAAACTTATTTTATTGTTAAAATAAAATATGAAGCAAAATTGCAAAATACTACGAAAGAAAGCTTACGACATTTTTACAATAAATTAATTATTTTTGGAGGAAGATAAAAATTCAACACGTTCTGTCTGTAGTTTTATTTTATTTCCTTCAAACTTAAAGATATTCACTTTATAAGTAGATATGTGTCAGCAGATACGAGACGCTGCAGATTATGTCGATAATCGAAGTCGAAGCAGGCACGCGCAGCACTATTTGCCTCGCACACATGCACATCACACGCACACCGAACTATATCGTTTTTGGTCTCGCCTTAATTATTCCATCGCCAATCTATAACTATATACTAAATCTATGGTTTTGTTACAGTAGACTTTGTGCAACTTGAAGTATTTCCATGCAACGTTATAGACAACAGAATATGGTGTTGCTACTTGTCCACTCTAATGGGGGTGTTGACATCAACAAAAATTAATTGCAGAACATCAAACCTATTTATAGGTTAAGAAATCATGTAACATTTCTTTCAAACATTAACCTATTCTTTAATATGGATATAGAACTTTATTCTCATAAGAAATTGACATTTCACTTATAATGAGATACAGAGATAAACAATAACAATTGTACTACATTAAGCACCGATGCTTGCTGCTGCTATATGTAACTTAAATTTATTTTTGAAAACACTTAAACTATCACAATCCTTCTATTCGTTTGGCAAACTGTTAAATAGCTGTGCACCCTCAAATAGTACCGTATTAATTTGACTTAAGCATGAATTTCTGTAACCTATAGTAAAGTTATTAACAAACACTCAATCGACAAAATAAAATTGTGACGTCATAGTTTTTGTTTCCCATACAATTTATATTTAAAAATCGTTTTGAGTTGCTAGAAAGTTTTCCATTGATTAACCAGTCAAGCACCTAATTATTATTATAGTACACAGAAAATAAAAATATGTATTAGAAGCTCGATGACTCAGCTGTTTGCGCTTCCGAAAAGCGATCGTGTAAGTTAAGCAACTTTTTACAATGCTGGATCCTGGATGGGTGATAATTTTAGAATATCTCGAGATGCTTCGGAAAGCATGTTAGAAGCCATAATTGGTTTCAGTTGTTGTTGTAAAACGGTAGTCATAAATATTTTTTGTAAAGTCCTGTGGATTTTATTACGTAATTAGCACTAGGTGGGGAGGGGAGGGGGGGGAGGGGAGTCGTTTGCCTACTCACACATAAAAACAATTTTTCGTTGAAAAGCGCCTTTAATATGATTTATCATTTATGTGAAAAGAAAGGGCAAATGCTTTTAAGTTTTTGTTAATTTAATCGTAAAACCGATTTAGCTATTTATATAGCTAAAATTATTATATTATTATTATTAACAAAAACTTAGTAATTTCATATTATATTTTTGTTTTTTTTTTTCATTAAAACTGTCGGACAGTTTTAATGTAAGTTAAGCGCATTAGCCAATTGTATTGCACGCGTTAAAATATTCTAAGCACAATCATCCACATAAGAGCATTATTTCAATATGCATATGAGGCCGTGAAAAGTGCTTTTCCGGATACAGAGATGAGAATTAATTGTTGATCTCCATAAATGAGGCTAATATTCACACCGTTGCGAATTCAACCAGTCCTCGTTTACGTAGTCAAAAATTAAATATTTTATTTTACACTAACACGTTACTCGCGACTTCGTCCGCGTGGTTTTGAGTTATAAAATTTATTAAAATAAAACAAAAAAACCCGACTGCTAAAACAACTATATCAAAATAACTGCAAAGTTAAAAAACTGAAAAGAAATAAACAAGCTCTAAGATCCCAGAATTCTTTTTGAGCAATGTTGAATGCAACGTTAAATATTTCTAAATACATTGAATATTGATAGTTGTCGCAGACGGGGACAATCATCAACCAAGCGGCCGTGGCTAGCTCAATTAAATCCGCACTCTCTTTGGTTGGTGATTGTCCCCGCCTGCGACAACTATCAATAGCAGTTATTTTGATATAGTTGTTTTAGCAGTCGGGTTTTTTGTTTTATTTTAATAATTTGGTTTATTTTAAACTTTTAGTTTTGTAAAGTAAATAACCAAGCATTTCAAAATCTACATAAAATAATTATATTAAAACGCCTTACTCTTTAAAATAGCAAAGTCATAGCGCATACACCAAACGAAACTCTTGACGTCTAGTACTTTTGACCGATAAGTTCTTTGAGTTTTTTTAAACATGATGGGAATAAAATCTGCTAATATTTCCGAATCAGCTAACCCGGCCAATGTTTTTGGTGTTTTTTTATAGCCTATGTCACTCCCATAGTCAAAATAAATCTAACGACACCTCAAATGTTAAAATCCACCATGTCGCTTGGGCTGTAGGGCGTGCCAAAGAAACAGATATACATACATACATACACTCGAAAAACATAACCCTCCTTCTGACGCAGTCGGGTAAAATAAACCTTTTTAAATAAAATACAGCCTATGTTACCCGCAAGAAATGTAGCTTTCTATCAGTAAAAGAATTATCCGCCGCTCGCGGTTTCACCCGCGTGGTTCCCGTTCCCGTGAGAATATCTGGATAAAAAGTGTCCTATGTGTTAATCCAGGTTATTTTCATCCAAATCCATTCAGTAGTTTTTACTTGAAAGAGTAACAAACATCCATACTTACAAACTTTCGCGTTTATAATATTAGTAGGATTTTACATGAAGTGGTGTTAACATGCTGGTCTGAGACGTGTAAAGAATATATCAGCTGCTTAACTTCCCGTGTATGTCGTCAGATCCGGCTACGGAAAACGAGTCCAAGATAAGTACTCGTACACCAGACGATCGGCTAGCAACCCATCACTAATGTTATCTATTCTCTTTATGTTTCTGAGGTTTGGTGGATAGCAGCTAAATGTGGCGTCGGATCACTAACGGCGAGTTGACTTAAAATCGGTGATTTCGATGTTCTGTCTTCCCCTTTACCCCTTGAGAAAAGGACGTGAGAATACGTATGTATGTATATGTTGGGGAAACCCACAACACACACTTAAAATTACACATTAAAATTAACAAAGTCCACTCACAGTTCAATGCTGCTCCCGCCGTCCTGAACGGGATCCATGTGATCCGATGGGGCCCGAATCCGGCTCCGGGTCTTCTGGGGTTCCTAAACACACCCAAACTACCCCAAAGTGCACTTCCCACGAAAAATACCTTTTATTTCAGCCGCGGTGTGGCCGACATCCCGGCTAATTGTTTTCCCGAAACAATTAGTTTACGACGCACACACAATTTGCACTATCCACTTAAGTAGAATAATACGGCTCCAAATGCCCTTATTACTACATAAAACTATTTAATTATCAACACACGATAACCTATTCAACCAGCCATATTTGCTTTCCAGAGACAAGAGTATAAAAAAAGAACAACTAGTGATGGGGCCATTATGCCACCAAACAAAATTTAATCTCGATAATCGATTCGTTCATAATATAAATCAAAGTTTTATTTCTAACAAAAATAAATGCCTGTTTATTTGCAACATCCCGCCACCCAAAGCGGACGTACCGCTTTCTAGCCTGAAATCTTAAACTAGTCAACCGGTAATCGAACTAAGGTCGCGACCGCGCGATTTAGCACCGATCCATCAACCAACACTTGCGCCACACGCGGAGTCCCGTCCGCGCCCCAGATTAACTTTAAAATGCGACCTCGTCTCCAAAATAACGATGGCAAATTAGCCTCTTTTAATAAAACCAGATCCCCCTCCGAAGGGGGCGACGTCCGGTCTGTCCACTTTACACGCTGCTGCAATAAATGCAGATACTCCAGTGACCAACGACGCCACAAGTCCTGACTCATTTGTTGTATCATTTGAAAACGAGACATCCGGTGTCTGCGTTCATCCTTCCAGGGATACTCAGGCAGGGCAGTGAGTGGCTGACCGACCAAAAAATGACCAGGGGTCAGGACTTCCATGTCATTTGCGTCAGAGGAGAGTGGACAAAGCGGACGCGAGTTGAGAACCGCCTCAACCTTACAAAACACAGTTGTAAGTTCCTCATACGTGAGGGTAGTTTCCCCGACTACCCGGCGCAAGTGGGTTTTTGCCGATTTTACCGCGGCTTCAAATATCCCGCCCCAGTGGGGACAGGCTGGCACACTGAATCGCCATGTGATTCCCCGCTGTGCGAGAGCTTGACTTATGCTATTACAATTTTTATCCAGAAAATCGTTCACATCTTTTAAGTAGTTGGCAGTGCCTCTGTAGTTGGTACCGTTGTCGGACCGAATGAGAGAAGGTAAACCCCGTCGCGAAACAAAACGATCCAGCGTGGCGACAAAGGCTTCCGTAGACAGAGCCGAAACCACTTCCAGGTGGACGGCCTTAGTGGCCAGGCAGACAAAAACGCACAGGTATGCTTTCGTGACCCTAGTGTTACGATAGGCTGTGGTTTTCACCAGAAACGGTCCAGCAAAATCCGTACCGACCCCGTCGAACGGCCTAGTTGTCTGACAAACCCGGTCAGAAGGGAGATCCCCCATCTGTGGCTGCATAGTGGAGGCCTTCACCCGATAACAAGCCACACACTTAAATAACACGCTGCGAACCACTCTCCGAGAGGACAAAATCCAGAACTCCCTCTGTAATATCGCCAGTAACGCATTACACCACGCGTGAGCGTTTTTCAGGTGTCTATCCGAGACCACCAGTTCTACCAAAGGTCCTCCTTTGGGGAGTAGCAGAGGATGACGGCTACCGAAGGGCAGGTCGGCATTTTTGAGGCGACCTCCAACGCGTAACAGTCCATCCGCATCCAAAAATGGGTTGAGCCGAGAGATCGCTCCCTTGAGCTTTGCGCGACCGACGCGCAAAATCTTCAGTTCGTCCTCGAACCGGTCAGCTTGAACCAGCCGTATCAAGGCCAACAGTGAACTCCTGCGTTCCTCAGCACCCGCCACGGGTGATAACTGCCTCTTGTCTGGATGGCGGCAGTTATGTAGAAATCTCCGGATCCAGCAAGTTACACCTAGCAATTTGTCCAGTTTGCTGTATCGAGCCGTCAACCAATTCGGATCTGGCCTTGACTCGTTTGTTGTCACCAAAACTTTTACTCCAGGGAGCATCCCTAGAGAGCCATCGATCATGGTGACCGGCCATGATGACTCACCCTCCTTTAACCACTCTGGACCCCACCAGAGGGCATGCTGCACCAATTCCGGCGCGGTGCAGCCCCGAGAGGCACAATCGGCAGGATTCCAGGGGCCGGGAACGTGCCTCCAACAAATTTCGATGCCCGAGTTCTGTACCTGAGATACCCGATTGGCCACAAACGTTTCCAATACGTGGGGTGCCCCGCGTAGCCATGCCAGAGCTACCTGACTGTCAGACCAGGCGTAGACATTCCGGATGTCCACCGTAGACGTCAGTTCCTTGTGCACGTGGCACAACAGTTTGGCCAATAGATGCGCCCCGCAAAGCTCCAGCTTCGGGATTGTCAGCCTAGTTTTGAGGGGAGCCACCTTGCTTTTAGCCAGAAGCAAGGAGACGGCGACTCGACCCTTCGAGTCCACCGTTCGCAGATACACCACTGCGGCATACCCTCGTTCTGACGCATCGCAGAAGCCATGTAGGCTTGCCCTGTATTTGCCCCGCGGCAAGATCCGCCGCGGCAACGCCACCTGATTGATCGCCTCGATCGTAGATATCAGAGCGAGCCAAGTGTCGAGTGAGAGCCCTACCAGTGGCTCATCCCACGAGACTCCGAGTGTCCACAGTGTTTGCAATAAACACTTCGCCATAAAAATGCACGGGCTGATCCATCCATTTGGATCAAACATCCGAGCGATGGTGGAAAGGACCGTCCTTTTCGACCAAACTCTTGTAGTTTCCAGTTCTACCCGGAATGTGAAAATATCGTGAACCGGCTGATATTTAATTCCCAAAACGGCGATAGAGTTCGGGTCTCCTACGTCCTCGAATAGCTGAGGATTCTGTTGGTGATCTTCCGGAATCCCAACCAGAAGCTGTGGCTCGTTGGATAACCATTTTCTCAACTCATAACCACCAGCCGCGAGGAGTCCGATCAGCTCATTCCTGATGATGAGCGCCTCCTCCAGAGAGGCTGCCCCTGTGCAGATATCATCTACGAACACGTCACGTGTCAGTACAGCGGCTGCCCGGGGAAAGCGAGCCCGTTCCTGCTCCGCCAGTTCCAGCAGTGACCGGATGGCAATGAAGGGACTCGACTTCAGGCCGTACGTGTTGGTGTTGAGCTCGTAGACGGTGATGGGATCCTCCGAACGTTCCCTCCAGAGTATTAACTGAAACCTCCTGTCCGCAGGATGTATTACTGTTTGGCGGAACATCATCCGGATGTCCGCACCGATCACCACCTGGTGTCTTCGGAAATTTAAAATGATGTCGACAATGTCCCGATGTAACTTCGGACCAGAATGGAGACATTGGTTCAATGAAACTCCAGTCGACGACGGTGCCGATCCGTCAAAAACAGTCCGTAGTTTTCCAGATGATGCCTTCAACACCGCATGGTGAGGCAAGAAAAAATGATCTGTCGTTGTCCAGTCGACAGTCGCCCGCGACATATGCCCCAAGGCCTCGTATTCTCGCATGAACTCGATATACTTTTCCCGAAGTACCGGATCGCGAGACATACGACGCTCCATGGACAAGAGTCGTTTCTCTGCCAACGCCCTCGATTTTCCCAAGAGAGGGGGACAGTCGATAAAGGGCAGTCGAGTTTCGATCCTACCCGACGCCATCCGGCGTGTGTGATCCTTATAAAAGGTTTCGCACTCCACATGCTCCGGATCCAGACGGGAGACCATGGGAGGCTCTTCCAGTTCCCAGAATTTTTGCATCGTCCTAGCGATGGAGGTAGTAGCGACGACAGGTGAGACATCCCGCGTCTCCTGGTCGAAAACCGGTCCCATTAAAACGTGTCCAAAGATGGTAGGTATAGCTACCAACGAAGAGCGGCCGAGACTCCGCTGAGGCCCTAAAAGGATCCAGCCCAGTACATCCGCTCCCAATATGAGGTCCACCGGAGCCGGCTCCTCGAAATGAGGGTCTGCCAGCATGAGACCTGATGTGTCAGGCATTGCGTCCCGCGGAATGTCTGTCGGTGGATGCCAACCCAGCAGATTGTCGAGTACGATCGCGGCCGCCGCAATCCGTATCGAAGCGGAATGCACAGGAGAGAAGGAAATGTGTGTCTGACCGGACAGACCCCCCACTTCTGTATCTCCGACTCCCCGAATCGGAACTGAGGGAGGCACGCACTCCAGACGTAGGCGCCTCGCTACCCTCGTAGTAATTAAGCAGCCCTGTGCCCCAGTGTCTAGGAGGGCTCGTATCCGGACGAAGTCCCCCCTAGGTCCCCAAACGCGTACCTGCGCGATGGGCAAAAGAACCGTCCTCGGTTCCGACGTAGCCCGACCACAGGCTAGTCACGCGTCAGAGCCAGCAGCCGACCCTGTCGAACCGTGATGACTCGGCCAGTAAGTCGGACGCGTGCAGGCCACCATCCGGGGTGGTGCGTATCCAGCTACCCTACCATACCGGTGATAGGGTGGGTGGTATTCCAACCTCGGGTACTCGTGCAGTACCGGTGAGAACTGTTGACGGTTCTCACGTCGTTGTTGTTCCGGTAACGGCGGCGGAGGATACGCGTACGAGTATCCGGGTGTTGGGTCCGGAGGTGGGGGTCCCTGCACCCAGTGGCCCTTAGAGGCACCAACTCCTGGTGTTGGTCGCGCCGGGTGCCGGGTTGTAGCCAGAACCCGGCTCCGCTCCGGCGGTCCCCAACTCACCTGAGCCGGGGTGTACGAGGGGTTGTAGTGTGGCGGCCGTGGCGGACTCCGTCTTTCCGGAGGCGGAGTTGACCCCGGCCCCAAACCGCCACCCGTGGGAGATCCCCTCTCCCGAACCGGTGCTGAGCCCTCAGCACTACGGGTGCACAGTAAGCGATGGTGCGGTCCGCCGCACACATCGCAAGGCCTCGCCTGGGGACACTCATTGTACCTATGTCCTCCCAGGCAGGCATAACACAATCCTCGTGTCCGAACGAGGTTTCGGCGCTCTTTTGTGGGCAGCCCGAGAATTGCTGGACATAGCTGCTCCAAGTGCTGCTGTCCGCAAATCCGGCATCCAGAGCCGGGGTTGATGGCGGCCGCAGCCACCAGCCTGCCGCGACCCTTCCCTGGGTTGCGTGGCGGCTGGGCGCCGTAGACTCCGGAAGTGCGGGCCGGCGCACTTGTCGGAGCCTCCTGGGAGGCTAGCTGGTTTTCCAGCAGGCCAGCCTCCTCTTCCAGGAACTCCAGAAGTTCCCCTATGGTGGGCAGAACGCTGCCGAGATCCTTGTGGACCAGTCGATTCCGCTCGAACTTGTCCCTCATCTCCTGCGACAACTTGGCCAGAACTATGTGCAGAAGAAGGAAGGACCACTGGTCGACGGGCAGTCCGAGCGTCCTTAACCCGTTTAAGGACACGGTGAGCGGGGTGATCAGCTGCGTCCTCAGCTGAGCCCTATGGTTGACCCTCGGCAATCCCAGCAGATGGGTCACGTGCGCGTCCGCCTGAAGACGCGGCTTTTCGTACCGCTTCTCCAGCAGCTGCATGGCGGTGTCGTAGCTCGCATCCTGCAGCTCCAGATGCTGTACGAGCTGTCTGGGTTCTCCGTCTAGGAAGGAACGGAGATATGCCAGCTTTTCGGCCTTGGTGAAATCCTTCCGAGTATCCACCAAGGCCAAAAACATGTTCCGGAATCCAGCCCAGTCCCGCATACATCCGGTGAAATGCGGGACCTCCAGGGCACCCAATCTTCCCATGGCGCTGGGTCCAGAGGTGTGGAGCGAAGCGGGGCGCGCAACAGGCTTCCCCTCCCGCAGTCGCTCGATGTCCTTCACCCGCTGAAGGACCTCGTCGTAAATGTCTTGGATGTGCTCCAGATCCTTGACATATTGGGCGTGGAGGGCCAGCTCCTTCTCCCCGACCGGGTCGGTTGACAATAGGGCGGTTACCGACCGCTCGGCCAACAAGAAACGAGCCTGCATTTCCCTCGAACGCGTCTCCAAGGCGTCCTCCCGGTTAGGCCGATCTACTAATGCAAGCAGCCCGGTGAACCACCGGAGCTGCTGAGCCAACTCCTGCCGTGACGCTGTCATTATAAATAATTTAAACTAAATAAACCTAAACACAAAATTAAAACGAGTCAATGAAAACACGGAATCGATTATCCCGAATGGACTCGATGCTTTCAATTGAACGAAATTAAATTAAATTAACGTTCTGAGAAATGTCCCAGCCCAAATGAATGAACGAACAACAACGGTACTACCAACCTTACAATTTAACCGCACCTGTCCCGGAAGTGCGATTTTACACGAAATGAGCTTAACCTATTACGAACTAACAAAAAATACACAAAATTACACCGATTAACCTAGAGGTCCGGTATTAACTACGCTCTGCTACCAAAATGTTGGGGAAACCCACAACACACACTTAAAATTACACATTAAAATTAACAAAGTCCACTCACAGTTCAATGCTGCTCCCGCCGTCCTGAACGGGATCCATGTGATCCGATGGGGCCCGAATCCGGCTCCGGGTCTTCTGGGGTTCCTAAACACACCCAAACTACCCCAAAGTGCACTTCCCACGAAAAATACCTTTTATTTCAGCCGCGGTGTGGCCGACATCCCGGCTAATTGTTTTCCCGAAACAATTAGTTTACGACGCACACACAATTTGCACTATCCACTTAAGTAGAATAATACGGCTCCAAATGCCCTTATTACTACATAAAACTATTTAATTATCAACACACGATAACCTATTCAACCAGCCATATTTGCTTTCCAGAGACAAGAGTATAAAAAAAGAACAACTAGTGATGGGGCCATTATGCCACCAAACAAAATTTAATCTCGATAATCGATTCGTTCATAATATAAATCAAAGTTTTATTTCTAACAAAAATAAATGCCTGTTTATTTGCAACAATGTAACACAATGGTGCTTCACGGCAGAAATAGGTTTTATGAACTCGAACTCGGACTCGAACTCTAACTCTAACTCGAACTCGAACTAGAACTCGAACTCATCATCATCACCTCAGCCAAAAGACAACCACTGCTAGACAAAGGCTTCAAGGATCTCAACACACATACAACGATCGGTTTTGTGCTGCTCGCATCCAAGGGCTTCCCGCGACCTTCACCGGATCGTCGGTCCACACTGCGTTTTCTGGTTGGTTATTGCGACCTACATGCTTGTATTACATCTTGTGTTATTAATATTATTATTTTTTCAAGTTCTATTACTATCATAAAGAACACAAGGTCCTGTGTTACGCAACGGTGTAGTTATCTACAGCAATGTTCGGGAGCGGTTTCGCCAGAACACATTATTATTCACCGACAGCACAAAATGAATTCGTTTTTATTCAAACGCCAGAATGATATAATTAAAATTTGAATACAAGATTAACTGGAGAAAAATTCAATATCCAATTTTACTGTTTCCACGGTTTCATTAGTCGAAAGGATTTAGAGGCGGCTCCCTTTTATTTTGTAATTAATTACCTTTCAAGTCTGAATGCATAATTTTTTGTTCCAATACATATCTATTTATTCATTTGTTATTACAATATTTTATACCCGTATGTACTAATCGTGTGATTGAATTGTGGATTTCAGAGTTTTCCATAAAAAATAGCGAATTAATTTAAAAAATATTTTGTCAAATGTTTATATAATTTTTAACGCAAATTTTGTTGCGAACAAATTACAAAAACACAAATGTTGAAAAATTTTCCACGAGCAGGATTTGAACCCGCACCCTTCTGACATACCGGGTTAGGTGCTCTCCCAATTGAGATATCGTAGTTCTAACCAGTCCACCGAAATTATTCAACACTATTTACTTTTTACTTTGAAAGCCAAAGGCGCTCATTCAATGTCATTCAATGTATTTTATCACCAGAAATTATTTTTAGGCATTGCTTACTAACAGTACTTAGCACTTAACAAAATTTTTTGGCTACAGGTATGGAACTGATAGGTTGAATTCTGTAAACAGTTATTTCAAAAATAGACAATCAAGAAACCTGCCAAAACGTTAAGACTTTAGTCTATAATGAAAAGTGAAGTAACCTAACCCCATACACAGTCCGACTACTTGCAAATGTCTCCATCATTAAAATCAAAACATCACTACAACTGATGGGTATTGGCTAGATCACCACGCTTGCCAAATGAGCATCGGTGATCCCAAACCCAGGCTTTATCAACGGCTATATCATCATCATCATCATAATCAGCCCACATCAGTCCACTGCTGGACATAGGCCTCTCTCAATGCATGCCATTGAGCCCGATCTTCGGCTACTCTCATCCAACCACTGCCAGCCACTTTGCGTATATCGCCGCTCCACCGCGCCGGAGGGCGTCCTACACTAGGTCTGCCGAGTCGCGGTCTCCACTCTAGAACACGTCTACCCCAACGGTTATCGGTCCTGCGGCTTATATGACCAGCCCATTGCCACTTCAGCTTGCTAATTCTAAGAGCTATGTCTGTAATTTTGGTTCTCTGGCAAATTACTTCGTTCCGGATTCGATCCCTTAGAGTAACACCTGCACACGGCTATATCAAGGCCTCGCAAAATCCGAAACAAACTTTCTCGACCTCCGGACATCTGGGTGCCAAGCGTGTTTCATTCGCCATTCGATCACGTTAACGAAAACGAGAATTTGTATGGCAAAATGTTAACTCCTCACGTATGCCGCCAGGAGGCGCTGCTTCAATGCCATACTAATTTTCGTTTTCGTAAACGTAATCGAACGAATACGGATAAACGAAACTCACACTAGGCACCCGGATCGCTTTACGATTCGTCAACCGAAGCGTTATAACAAAAAGTGTAAAGTAACAAAGTAAGTTTTTGGCGGTTAAAGTTACTAGCGTCCGTAGGTTTACCCTTGAGACCCTACACGTGACCCCTGGGTGGTGCTAAATGAGTGACACTGTCTGAGTGGTAGAGCCACGCTGCGTTGCAGCACGAAATGGGCCGGCTCGCCCGGCGTAATACCACCCTCTCACAGAATATCGGCGTGAAACAACGGCACTCGTTGCTGTTGTGTTTCGTCCGGTGAGTGAAAGTACCGGAGGCCCATCTCTCACCCCTCCCCCCTCCCAAATCTTACTCCCTCCTCAAGATCCAACTCCTTCCTCAAGGTCGGCAACGCATCTGCGATTACTTTGGTTTTGCGGTCCATGGGCGGCGGTGATTACTTTCTATCAGGTGACCCGCCTGCTCGTTTGCCTCCTTTAAACATTAAAAAAAAAAAGTAACAAGTAAGTATAGCTTTTTTTTTGAGAGAAATTGCTGATTACTTCAAACGGCATTTTCAGCGACACCGGGCTTTTTTGGGGGCGGCGAGGTACGTAAAGGGTACCTCAAGCCGTGTGAAACGAATCACCTTCGGAGGTTTTCTAGAGGGAACGGCATCGCACACTTAAAAGTGCGTGTCCCCGTGCCCTACTAGATTCCCCGAAGGGTTCGGATCGGATCGGAAAAAGTGTAGTGATAGTAAAAGAGAGAGGACAGGCTAATGTCCAGCAGTGTTAAAAACAGAGTATAAGCACAAATTAAGAAATAGCTACTACGTATAATACGTAACGTATACATATTTCCATTGCGAATACCTGTTAATAGCTAAATAGATTTTTTAGAAATGTATCCATATATTGTTTAAGTGCTGTTGGTGTTCTTAAAAAAATAAAATATTTTCTATTTTATTTTAAGTTTCGAGTACTTAGTTATTAAAAATTTTGCGTTTTTTACTTATTTAAAACTAGCTGTTGCCCGCGACTTCGTCCGCGTGAGCTAAAGGCTGTAGTCTGTACAGTTTAATTTTTATGTAGGTACCTATTTAAGCTTATTAGGGTATAATAAAATTATATGCATCGGAAATTTAGAAAATTGACATTGTATTTACCGACATACGTACATCTACTCACTCTTAATATCCTTTCAGCTGGGAATGCTGAGATAGACAAAGACAATCGATCTCCATTTAGTGTGGTTCTGGCATACTTCCTGTGTCTTCTTTACGTCCATCATTATTTTCATACATTATCTCTTATTCTTTCGACTATCATCTCTGCCATGTACATACATATATTCAGTTTGAAGCACAGAATCGTCCCGTTCATACAGATTCTCACTCAGTTTCCCGTTTCAATTATCCCTCCACATAAATTCAGTATACAACACCGTTTCTCGGTGGGTTGCGCGTATTTGCTACGTCATACAAACCTGAAATGACGCTCAATTATATGTAATAAAATTGGTATTTTACTCGTCCGGAGTCGTCATAGGCACTGGTGTATCTTAGCTAAGATGTGTCTACTGTTATACTGTCCAACCACGGACTTCAAAATTTTTAGTGCCTTGTCCACCGAAGCTGGATATCGAGTAGCAGGTAGCGGTCCAGGATTATTGGTTGTCGGCCAGAAGGCACAAAAAACTATTTACCAACAATGTTTTTATTTGAAGATACAAAATATCAATAAATTGAGAACTGTAATAAATTATATTATTGTCTATTAGGTAATACAGTATAGTATTTTATGTTACATATTTGCGATAAATTTGAACTTCTTCGTGGCATCTTGTTAGGTAGGTAGCTTTTTAGAGGTAGATCACAGGACACAGAAAGAAGTTACCTCTAATAAAAAAAAAACTGAAGTCCGTGCCTCTAATACAGTTGTACCCTGCAAATTTAAAAATTTTTGCAACTCTGATACCAGAGGTAGCCACCGTCTTATGCGATAGAAGAATGGAAAAACCATTTTTCTGTAATCTAGAAGTATGTACAAAATTCATTCTTTTTAGGTTTTATGATATTAAAATTGTTTTGATACTTACTTACTTATATTGTATCATTGAACACAGATTTATCCTATAAACATGTTAAGAAACCAAAGTAAGAAACCGCTTACATGTAAAATAAGTACTGAAATAAGTGTTTAACTTACCTGCATCAAATGTTTCATAAAACTTTTACACAATGAATAAATCTTATTTGAATATAATTTAAAAAATATTAACAAAATAAAAATACGTACTTATTCATTGCAAAATATCAAAATTTCCTTCTGTTCATTTCAAAATTTGAGCGCCAATTTTTTTTTTAATTTTCCTGTTCTCTCGTTTTTTCACCAAATAGATTTAAAAAAATAACATTAAGTATTTTGGGCAACGACCCAAAGGTTGATACAGCCAAGCTATGTAATTCAAGATATCTTCTATGTGCAATATTTAAAAAAATAGAGACATGATTTTGGGCAATGATACAAAGTTTTATACAGTTGGCTGTATACAGCCAAATTTAATGAGTAGGTAACATTTCTATGCATAACTAAAAAAAGAGACATTATTTTGGGCAACGACACAGAGGTTTATACCGCCAAATATAGGTAATGTTTTAACTTTTAACATTTCTGTGTATTAGAAAACTGCAATAAGCGCCGCGCGCAGGCGCGACTAAATAGCTATATTATTATTGGTTATTTTGGAAAATGAAACAAAAGGTGTACCTATGTACAGCCAAGTTTAATGATGTGAGTGATTTTGAGCTTGTTTTTATTTTCCGTCGCTTTACTACTGCAGTGCTAATGTTCGCTTAGGTGCCTCACAGATTTATAAAGGGTAGGTAACAACTCAACGAACGTATCTAACAGTTGGTCGCGTAAATACGTATATCAAAATTTGTTTAACATTTTTCGATTTGTATGTTATTCTCCGAATTTTTCTAAGCATTTTGGTGATAACCGCATCAAAATCGGTATTCTCATGGCAACAACTATCAATGACAGGTTCAAAAGGGCAAAGAACCCAGAGCCGTAAAACACGATAGCAATAGTGAGCCAGAGCCTCAAATGCCAGAGTCGTAAAACTCATTAAAAAAAAACCCCCTATGTTACATAAAAAACAACAGTTGCCAAGCAACCAAAGATTAAATCCCGGTTTAGACCAAATCAAAATTTAACAATTTTCGAGTATTTATGTAGCCTATGTTATTCTCCGGAATTTTCTTAGCATTTCGGTAAAACCGGATCAAAATCCGTTTAGTAGTTCTCGAGTTTATCGTGTTCAAACAAACAAATAAACAAACAAACAATTTCTTTTTAAACTATTCTATCGTGTTCCGTAAGTGATTTTAAAGTATTTTTTTTTTATATCTTGCAATTACAGATTTTTTATCCCTACGTTCTTATTATACAGGGTGTCTCATTTAAATCGGTCAGTATGGGAAAGTCTGAAACTATAAGACATACGAAGATCTGTTCTTAGGAACTATGTCATCGATTTTAATAAGAAGAAAAACTGCATTCATACATTTAAAAAAAACCTGTACTCAGCTCGGGAATCGAAACCGGTTGTTTTGAAAAAAATAAACTTACACTATTTCTATTTAGATATCGATTGTGTAGGTGTTAAGCAGTAAATTTCTCTTTGAAACATGATTTCTAAAATAAATAAAATGCATTGTTTTCACATACTTTTATTTATTTTAGAAGGTGTTCGAAGTGACCACCGCTTTTTTCAATACAATATTCAACACGTTTAGGTAACGATCTTACAATTACAAAACCAGCAAAGAGGTACAAACAACCATAGAGACAATTTTAAATGCCTGAACTTGTTGAATGTAACGGTGGTCACTTCGAACACCTACTAAAATAAATTAAAGTACGTGAAAACAATGCATTTTATTCATTTTAGACATCATGTTTCAAAGAGCTATTTACTGCTTAAGACCTACACAATCGATATCTAAATAGAAATAGTATAAGTATATTTTTTTCAAAACAACCGGGTTCGATTCCCGAGTTGAGTACAGGTTTTCTTTAAATGTATGAATGCAGTTTTTCTTCTTATTAAAATCGTTGACATGGTTCCTAAGGACAGATCTTCGTATGTCTTATAGTTTCAGACTTTCCCATACTGACCGATTTAAATGAGACACCCTGTATTTTTCGAGTATTTAAGTAACCTATATTATTCTCCGGATTTTTCTTAGCATTTTGGTAAAAACCGGATCAAAATCCGTTCAGTAGTTCTTGAGTTTATCGACTTCAAACAAATAAACAAACAAACAAACAAACAAACAAACAAACACACAAACAAATTTTTTTTAAACTATTTTATGGTGTTCCTTAAGTGATTTTAAGGCAACCTGTGTATTTTTTTTTTTATATCTTGCAATTACAGATTTTTTTATCCCTACGTTCTTATTATATGTATAGATGAAGCTAACAACATTATGAGAACAAAGCATGGTTTTTTGTCAGATCTTTATACCTTGATTATTAGTCCTTACTAATAATGGTAGCTGTACATTTTTAACTTTGTGCATAGGTACAAATTACAAAAATTAAGGTTTGTTGATTAAAATTTCATAAACGTATAATAATGTCATTCGAAAACAAACCACAGAGGTAAACCTAAAATTAGAACCACACATAAGTTCACTGCTAGATACAATAGACATGGCCATTGAGCCTTCGTCAAAGATACATAAGCTTTTGCCTCACAGTGCACAAAACCTTGTGAGAACTGAAATCTATGCCTACAGAGAGGCTGAAAATTATAGGGGGAGGCTTTGGGGGGGACGGGGGCCGGTCTGATATGTGACCGGAGAGTCTTGTTCAACAAACGATG
This sequence comes from Eudonia lacustrata, assembly GCA_947562085.1. Taxonomy (NCBI): domain Eukaryota; kingdom Metazoa; phylum Arthropoda; class Insecta; order Lepidoptera; family Crambidae; genus Eudonia; species Eudonia lacustrata. The sequence continues at coordinate 10,549,961 of OX387318.1, read as the reverse complement.
ACGATGATTTAAGCCCAGGCGTTTTAAGTGTATTACGGAGGTAGAAATCCGGCTTTCCGAGCTCAGACTAGATTTGAGTGAGCCAGCCATTATGGCTCCGCGATTTATGTGCGCGTCTATTTGATGACGTATAGTGTTGGCTGATTTATTAATTTTAGGACAGTCGGCAGTAGTAATGCATGCTTTGATGTTAGTTAATTGATATTTGTATGACTATGGATTAGTTGCTGCTTGGGATTGCTATTGTTATTTTTGCTAATCAAAACATTTGAAGTGGTATCTATCTCTCATTCATTACCTAGCTCATCTCCGATCTGTCTTTAATATGAATATAAAAAAAATTGATATAATTAATGTACTTACGCTAATATGAAAAAGTTTTATAATAATATATATTTAACACTTATATTCTGCTCATAAAAAACCCACCAGCTTTAACTTCAGTAAGTCCGTGATCATGGCGCATGCAACTCTGCCGAAATATCGGATACTCATATAATATAATAAACATGGTAAGAATACCATTAATAATTACTTTAATGCAAGTGACCATGATGGTTTAAATCAAGGCTCGGAAACCGTTTAAATTTTCAAACCGTTATCGCCCTAAGTACCTACATAAGAACAAAATAACTTCGTTTCTGTTCCTTGAAACCGGTTTCGAGGACGTTATTTTCACAATAAAGTTTTCGGTTACGTTTGCGTTCTTTACCGGTTAATACCGGTTTATACCGTGTGATAATTATCGAACTCAAAAATCAGACTTACTACCAAGCAAATAAAATAATATCTGCTCCTTCAATTCCCAGACTCGATCTGGGAACTGGTGGTCTTACCACTTTGTAAACGTAGTGTAAAATAAACATAGAATTTTGCATTTTGAATGAAAAGTCAATAATTAAATGCCAATAATTTATTTTGCCAATTCACTAAAGCAGGTCGTCTGGTTAAGATGACATAACATAAATTGCGACAGCGACAAAATACTTGTTACTGCGACGCAAATCTCATTTTTTTTACCCACAGAGCTCTCAGACAAGTAAAATACAAATCACATTTTTCAGGGTTGTGTTAACTGTCGCACTTTATTTGATATTTGATCTTAAAGACAAAATATAGAATACATAAACAGTACAATACATATCAGTGTCTAAAACACTATTTAATGATTACTTTGTTTTGTAATAAAAATTAGTGAAGTAAAAATTAAAACATATTTTGCATTTTACTGTAACAAAATCACAATCTGCTGTAAAGTTGACCTAGGGAAGCCAAGTCTAAAGGTCTTATGATAGAAAAATATATAGAAAATCTTAGTAAAATTACTGATTATGATTTCTGTAACGACACTTTTGTGGTCGCGTTACTAGGAACAGCACCTTAACATCCAACTTCAGCCATGTCGTGCGTGCCAGCAATCGGCCACGTAAACATACCTTGCACATAATAAAGTGGCGTAGTAAGTGGCTGCGCCCGCGCCGATGGATGTATTCATGGATTTATGCTAGAAATTCGCAGGCCAACGCCATTTTTGTGCTTAAGTAACTAGAGCATCCAGGGCTGACTGTAATTATGCTATACTATACTATATTAAGTTAGTGAAAGTCGGAATCCGAATAGATTAACTAGTAGGCGGTAACGATTTAAAATAAATACAAATCAAAATTGATTTATTTGTTGTGGGTATTATGATTTTTATATACACTAAGTTATTTACGAACTTGCAAGCCGCTGCGCTAATAAAAACCTACTTCAATGTAATAAACAACATACGAAAAAATAAAACGGTTTTATTATTGAAATAATATAAGTACAGAGTCTAGTTTGTAATATTGTTTTATTTTTCACTCAATAAACTTATGCCTATCATTATAATTGTTCATCATTTTTTAAATGTCATTGGTCACTTACATTAGAGAAGGTAACTATTAACGCTGATTCATACCATGTATTTAGTGTTTACACTGATCAGCCGTGATCTTACCACATAAAACTAATACCAAAGCATCGGATACTCAAAAACAACAAAAAACATGGTAAAAACTCCTTAAACAATTACATCAATTGAGATATCGGCACTTGGTTTGGTACACGATTGCGAGTTGCGACACAACCCTACCCCGGGCTTCTATCGTCGCCGGATTTATTCCCGTGGCGTCGTGATTTGCGAGACATTATGATAAGTGGGAGAACGGCACCCGACCAATTATAAGACCGCGTACACACCTCGGCACAGGTAAAGCGATGCCAGTACCACAGGGTTGCTACTGAAATCAAATCGAAGTGAGGTAGCTCGATGGCGCTGTAGTTAACGCGCACGGTTTGCAATACCGATCCGATCCGAACCCTTCGGAGACTCTGGAAGGGCACGGGGACGCGCACTTTTAAGTGTGCGATGCCGTACCCCTCTAGAAATCCTCTGAAGGTGATTCGTTTCAACACGGCTTGAGGTACCCTTTACGTACCTCGCCGCCCCTAAAACAAGCCCGGTGAAGCTGGAAATGCCCCTCGGCAACCAGCAGTCTCTCTCCAAAAAAAAAAAAAGGTTTGCAATATTGCAATTGCTGAAGTAAGCAACTTTCGCAAAGTCAAAGTCAAAGTATTTTTTTTATTCAAATAAACTTAAGAAAAGTGCTTTGGAATCGGCCATACATTTTTTACCACCCATTCAGGACGTCTATTTCTTAGCTGTGGAGAAGAATGGGCGCAAGAAACTCCACAGCTTTGACAGAAGTAGGTAACGGCATTTACAAAAAAAAATATTTATGTCGTTACCAAATCTTACAATATTTAATTTTATACATACAAATAATACAAAGGCCGGTCATCGGATGAGTGACCAAAAATGTATCTTCTCGAGCTCCTTCGCTTCGGAAGGCACGTGAACCCGTTGTTTCCGGCTGTATTAGCAGTCGTTAACAACCACCAATCCGCAATGGGCCCGCCGCGCCCGCGTGGTGATTTATGGCACGTTCTCTCTTCTTTATTAATTTAATAAAGCCTAATTGCCTCGACGCACGTTTTGATTTCAGTTCAAAGAAATGACTTTCAGCGAGCGTAGGATCCACTTAGTTCTTATCAGTCGCTGAAAGAAGTTCTTCTACATGGACCACGCACGACCACCACTGACGGTTTGCGACGCGGCACACAATTCCTCTTTACATTGCGTTATTTCTATTACCGTTAACTAACACTTCCGTAACATATCGTGCAATCTGCTATAGACAACTGAAAATTCGCTAGCCGCGTCGCAATTCGCTCAGTCGTGTAGCCCATGTGAGCAAAGCCGCGAGCAAAAGCTAGTTTTATATAAAAGAGCACATAAAATAAAGTTTCATCATTGAAAACAAATCTTGCGGGTTGGTGTTCGTCGCTCGTGCTACCTTTCTTCTTCTTTGAGGAGCTCGATGGCGCAGCAGTGGTTAACGCGCCCAGTCTGCGAGGCAACTTTCGCAAAGGCCGGTCATCGGATGGGTGACCAAACATTATCTCGAGCTCCTCCGTGCTTCGGAAGGCACGTAAAGACGTTGATCCCGGCTGCATTTGCAGTCGTTAACAACCACCTATTTGCACTGGGCCCGCGTGTTGGTTTATGGCCCGTTCTCCCTATCCATCTATAGGGAAGGCTCGTGCCCCAAAGAGACACAGAATGAGCTGATGATGGTACCTTTCTTCACAGACTTAAGGTACTGCGCATTATTAATTTACCACGATCGAACTGAAAATTTAATAAGTTAAGCAATGGACGACGGCGGGTGACGCGAGTAGACTTACTTGCTCGCGTCCATTATCGATGCGATTCGCGCCACGAACGAGCCAGTTTCGGCATTTAAACAACAGAATGATGAATAGCTATTATGATCGCAGTTGCGGCATACTATGTTACTATTAAAATTAAATCTGCTAGCTTAAATCACTTGCGATTTTGTTGGACGATATTCCAAAAGGTTTAACTGCTCTATCAAAAGATTTGAGATTAAAATTTGCTAAGAACAATATATTATTGTCTCTATCTACCAATAGGGAAGGCTCATGCCCCAGCAGTGGGGACGTAACATGAGTTTATAATGATATTATTATATCCAGCTAATAAAGCTCCCACATCTGGGCAAAGCCTTATAGGCCTTCTCACATTAACCCCCATATTAATAAACAAAGTGTAAGCTTGGAGTAGTTACTCCGTGTTTTGTTCCCGTCATGTAAACTTCATTTCATATTAGAGTAAAAGAGACAAAACACGGAGTAACTACTCCAAGCTTGCACTTTGTTTATTAATAAGTGGGAAAAGGACATAACATGGAGAGAGTATAATAAAAATAAATACATTTATTTTTCTCTCACATGTGAATCCTTACGTCTAGTTTTGTAAAGTAGTACAGTAGTACTATATAAGTAGCTTATTTTAGATATTTATAGCTTGCTTTTTCAAGTGTTAAACGTGAGATGCATCATCGTAAATAATATAAGTAATGTTATCTAAAAAACCAGCGCAAATGCCACAACAAATGTTTCATAAAACGGCATCGAAATTAATGCAACAGTTGAAAAAAATAAATGCTAACACACACATATTCCTTTCCAAAAATGCGTTTAAAGCCAATACCAATATGACTTAGGAATCTTCAAGAAACGAGCCTATTCCTTCCTTAAAGGCCGGCAACGCATCTGTGATTCCTCTGGTTTTGCGGGTGTCCATGGGCGGCGGTGATTGCTTTCCATCAGGTGACCCGCCTGCTCGTTTGCCTCCTTCTAATATAAAAAAAAAAAAAAAAAAAAGCGACGCATCGCTAAACTATAAATCTCATACGGAGCGTTTGCACCCCGTACCATAAGAAAAACTGGTTTTTTCCTTCAAATTAAAACTACAAATTATTTTAAAAAAATGAACTACTATAATGAAGTGTGTGTTAAGACTAATCTACTAAGAAAATTTAGATGCTTCAATCGGTCTGGTTTGCCTGTAAAATGCGAATCTATGTTTTAAAAGAGGTTACTTTGATATTTTTTTCTCTGTTATAAAAGTTGACAAATCGTGTTTCTGCAACTAACAAAATGAAGTCAATTAAATGAAAAATCATGTCATCAAATATCACTTTCATATGTTTTGTAATTGTTGGGGAAAATCAAGATCCCCGCCACGTAAATTTCCAATGCGTCGCCTTAAGCGATTCATATCAACCTCAGTTCTGTGCCTTTTCGCGTTTTTTTTTATGGCGGGAGTTTGCTTAATGCCTCAAACGGCATTTTCAGCTTCACCGGACTTTTTAGAGGCGGCGAGAAACTTAAAGGGTTCCTCGAGCCGTGTGATTGAAACGAATCACCTTCGGAGGTTTTTAGAGAGAACGGCATCACGCACTAGTGCGTGTCCCCATGCCCTACTAAATTATCTGAGGGGTTCGGATCGGATCGGAAACTCAGCGCACCTTTTTTCAGGACGAATTAAGTATTTTTTCATTTTGTTAGAACAAAAATAAAGTACATAGCATATAAAAAGAGTATTTATTTGTTTGTCCTTAAAAACATATTTTTTGTTGCTCTTTGCGACAATATTTTATGGCTGTGGATACCAGTTTATTTAGTCTCATAAGAACTCATAACCAGTAACGAGCCAGTAACAATCAGTTTTACGTAAATTGAGTATTTAGCGTACTTTATTGGTGTCGTAGATTATAAAGTACGCCCACATGAAAAAGACGACAATACTATATTTTAGAGTACGGGTGGCAACCCTAGCGTGTTCCCATGTCCTACTAGATTATCTGAGGGGTTCAGATTGGATCGGGACCTCAGCGCGTAATATGTCAAATTGTCTAATATGCTCCGAATAGCAAAATATTAAATTTTATTTCGTTTACTGAGACACAATTAAGGTTTTTTTTTAATAGCACAGCAAAGACCTTGATCAGTCGTAGCTAAAGAAACAAAACACCCGAGAGAAAAAACATCTCTAATGACACATTACAACAATATTATAAACTGCGCGTCAATACGTCTCTTGATTCATTACAGCACAATTTAAGACTCGTTAAGAGAGCATGTTATAATTCCTTTTTTTTGTATATATTTTGGCACAAACAAAGTCCATACAATAATTAAAACGTATGGTAATACCTATTTTACAGATTTTTAGACAACGAGTGCCAAATACATACATAATGTTATACATTCATAAGCTTGTTAACTCACAATACATAATCTATCGATTAGTTTCTTATTGACAGATTATGATCAGTGGTACCTAAAAAAAAACAAATCACCGGACACAAAAATAATTTTTAACAAAAAAAAAACCGACTTAAAAAAACAGGAAACTTAAAAAAGTAAAAACAGCTCTAAACAGCAAGAAATTATATTGAAATCATATTATTAATTACCTAGATACGCATATCAGTTTTAAAGAAGGTCTATTGAAGTCGGGTGGTAGGTGGTCGGCTGGGGGACAATTTTGTTTCATTTAAACTTTTATAGTTGTTCCATTATCTCCACTCTTTTATTGTAAAAGCCCCACCCGACTACAGTAGACATTTTTTAAAACTGATATGCGTATCTAGGTAACTAATATGCTTTCAATATTATTTCTTGCTTTTTAGAGCTGTTTTTACTTTTTTAAGTTTCCTGTTCTTTAAAGTCGGTTTTTCTTTTGTTAAAATTATTTTATTTTACGATTTTTAGTGATGGGTAGACGTATACCTAACAAGGATGCTTCTCGGATGAGGAAACGACGGCCTCGTAGGTAGTGGTATTCCTATGTAAAACTTCAATCTTAATTAGGTATTATTTTTGTACGAACTAAACATTTTGGCATATTGAACCGTATGAAATAAGCCCAACAAAAGGTTACTGCTGTAAATTGTTAAAGAATTTCCTCGACTGTCTATGGTCTCCATCATCAGAACTGTAATGGCCCTTATAACCCACATGGGTGCAAAGTTCTTATCAATAGAAATGAATTAAGACCAAACACAAAGTAGGTACTGTAAAACGTTGAAGAGTTCCCTTGACTGTCCTTCGTCTTCATCATCAGACCCCTAATGATAGTCACAACCCATCTAGGGGTAAAGTTCTCATCAATACAAATTAATCAAGCCCAAACACCATGTAATTGCTGTAAATCGTTGAGGAGTTCCCTCAACTGTCTTTCGGCTCCATCAATTTAGATCGACTACTTATGCAAACATTAACAAACGAATTTCGAAGGTTCCCCTCGATTTCTCGGGAATGCTATCATCAGATCCTGGTTTCCTTATCATGGTACTACCCTTCGGATATCTCCTTTCCAACAAAAAAAGAATCATCAAAATCGGTTCATAAACTGCGCGCTATTTTGTCTCTTTCTATAAAGTCATTTCAAAAATAAAAACGTAAGCTTGTTAATTCACAGTACAAACGCATGCACATCATCAATCTATTCAACACTGACTATTTTTTTTCAAAAAAATATTTACCATTCGCCATTTACATATAGTTTAAATTATTTTAAGAAAATTTTAGTTTGCAGCGTGTGTACATAATCTATCGATTAGTTTCTTGTCGATATATCATGATCAGTGGTAGCTAAAAAACAAAACACCCGACAGAAAAAACAGCTCTAATTACACATTACAACATTATAAACTGCGCGTCAATACGTCTCTTGATTCATTACAGTGCAATTAAGACGCGATAAGGGAGCATAATTATGTATGCTAATACGGCAGTGCCTGTTCGAGGGCTTGCCATTACCTGTATCATTTTAATTAAAGCATACTGGGCGAGATAAAGTTTTTCAACAGTTGTGTCGATATTTTTCAAACTGTTATTTTAGTTAATTAGGTATATAAAATGTTGTTTACGCTTATTGTTTATTGGAAGAGCAATTTGTATCTAATTATGTATATTGTAATTGTAATTGTTGCAGTGACTGTGTTTTGTTACAGGTTTAAAAAAAGGAATTTTAACGAATTGTACCCTTTTTAAATCTGTGTTTGAGTTAAGTATTGCATTAGGCACAGAAGAAACACATTAGGTTCTTAATGTTATGTCAAATTCATAATTGATTTTTTTCTAGATTTTTTCGAATAACTCACTTTCTTAACTTACTTTATTTCTGTTAAAAAAAAACTAAGTAACCGACTTTCCACTATCGCAAATCTAGATTTATATCCGTTTTCTATTGAAGAAGGTAGGTACTCCTACGACGTACTAGGTTACAGAATTTCAATGACCTATCCAGTAACCGAACATCGAGAAAGTTGCTTAACATACACGACTGCAACCCGAACGCTATCCCAACCAATACTTAGCACGTAAATATAAAAGTTATAACTCTGTCCCTACCAATACAGGTACCACTCACAAAAATAGATACATTTTTGTCCCTACCAAAAGCCAATAACCGAATATAACCGGAATTAATAGGCGAATAATGAATTCTTTGAGCAGCCATCAATGGGCCGCGATGCGATTTCAATGTTTGTCACTTAACCGAACTAGACGCACTAATGAATTTATACGGAGTACCGCAAATCTGCAAACGTAAGCGGGCTTGGCGTGGCGTAGAAGTGGGTAAATGCGATCACCGGCAGTTTTATCTGTAGAGCCTTACATAATAATGAGCAGAGTGCTTGGCATAGTTTGAAAGAATACACATTTATTAACAAACACAGACACATACATGATATACAAATATATAAGCAGACAGTAACACATGAGTAAATTCACTGGGTATTTACTCATGTGGTAATAGGATAAGAAAAATTCAAATTCAAATTCAAAAAATTCAAAATTCTTTATTTGTTTTTAAAGACTTACGTAAACTAACTAGTTAACGGAGCCTCCTTTTAGGCTTATATAATCGCCTGTTTTAGGAGGCAACGCTCTGCATAATTATGTGTGTATTATAATAAAAAGTCTAAAAAGTTAACATAACTAAGATAAAAAATATAATATAAAAAAAAACAAAAGTGTGTGAAAAAATATTTCTGTGTTTTGAACCATTAATGTAAACTTCGTTTCAAATTAGAGTAAAAGAGACAAAACACGGAATAACTATTGGAAGATTATACTCTTTTTTATTAGTAGGTACGTGGGGTTAAGTACGGTAGGTAAGTATAGAAATATTTAGGGTATCATTTGGTATCAATATTCCTAGACAATATAAAATTGAGTGATGAATTTAATATTCCTAACCAATAATTTATAAGTAAACTTAAAATAAATCAAATCGTTGTTAAAAACAGACTGAGGTTAGTTTAATTCTTGCCTTTACTATCGAGATAATTTATTTATTTACATATTTATTTATTTATTGAAAATGAAAGACACTTTAGTTAAACAATTACCCCCTTATTCTTAAAAACTATTTAAGCATTATTTAGTTAATCATTGTTTTGTCTCTTTTTCTCATTCAAAATGACGTTTGTGTGACGATGATAAACAATATTTAACTAAATAATGCAATAATAACAACAAAAGAAGGTAGTTGAAAAACTCAGTAGGTAGGTGCAATTAATCAGTCCAAATGAATCAGTTCACTCCTTTCTCTAACTTTACGTTTCAAAGACATCAAAAAGCTCTACATAGTTTAAATTAAGAGTAAGGCGAGACATGGTGCTTATAATACAGGGTAATCTAGCTTGAGCACCAGTCTTCCACAATATCAGTGTATGTCTGAATCAAAAGGTATATCTGTCATACTTAGGTACACACTGCTCATCAACCTACCACAAACTGTAAAGGAGATGTTTCAAGTTTGTATGGACACTGGGTTAAGTTTTTGTACCTACAGGTAAAATAAATCAAAGAAATAAAATAAATAATCAATTACAAACATATTTTTTCATAATTTAGCTTTTATTTTGTGTTTTCAAATTCAACAATGGCGAACGTCAATAAATGTAATTTTGACCATATGAGTTTTACGTTCTAATTACGGCTAGCGGGAACCTAAAAGGTTAATCTTTATTTCTGTTTTTGAACGTGTTGTTTTAAATATGGTCTAAATTCGTCACAACAACATTTATGAACCAAAAAATTACTAGAGAAATAATTTTATTTCTATTTTTCTGAAAATCCTTGTATTTTTTCCTATTTTTTGAGATACTGTACATAGACTCGGCCCAAATTGAAACATCTCCTTTCCTCAGTAGACTTTGAACTTTATGCCTTAATGATATGGATGAAAATGTATTGAAGAAATTTGACAGCTTTGGATAGGTTGATGTGCTGTGCAGGTGTCTGTACATACATACATACATACTCTCACGTCCTTTTCCCAAAAAGGAGAGGCAGAGTATCGAAATCACCAATTTTGAGTATACACGCCATTAGAGTTGTACTATTCAATTACAATCTCCATCGACGTAAGACATGCACGGAAGTTAAACAGCTAACACATAATTTTAACGTCCCAGACCAGTATGGGTCCTAGGTTAGGTCTTAGGTACATAACGACATCGAAATAAATTCAAGTTACAATCTCATATTGTTTGTCGCTTACCAAGTTTTCCATCACCATCAGTTATTGGCGTTTATTTTGAAGCCCCATTTATATCGAGTGGCCGTGATCTCGCTCTGAGGTGTATTTATACAATGCTGTGGTTAATTTTTAATGGACACCGTCCACCTTTCTGCAGACGGTGTAGTGGCAATGTCCAATCGATAGTTCAAGGATGAGCTGCATCCGTGTCGTCTGAAATGTTTAGTGCAGTTTGCGCTTGCGGAGCTTTTGGATATGTTTGGATTGTTCGATGCATTATAAATTGAATTGGTTTCGAGCGTGATTGATTCACACTTGTTTTAATTTTTCTATAATTGTGTGCTAAAAGACTTGGGTCCACGAGTCACGAATAATGTTAGAAGTTTTAACTTTTATAATTTTCAAGCGACACCCCGCATGTTTTTCTGTTTACGCGTAAACACCCTTCACAAGTTCTCGTGTTCGTTAAAGTGATTAAATGGTGAATTAAACTGGTACTTATCAGTCTAACTTAGACTAACTATATTGCTTTAAATCCGTAATAAAATACGTGATAAATATAGGACGATATGCCAGACCAAATTACTTGCGAGCGCAACCGCCTGCGCAAGTTACACCACACAATACCAGTTTAAATAAAATACTTAACAAAACAGTCACTTAATATTCCAATCGAGCATACAACACAGTCATGTCAAAAACTTTTCAACTGTCTCTCTCAACTCAACTCTTCAAAGGCTCAATCTGAATCTGAACCTCCAAAAAGGTCAACATCATCCGTCGTGCCATTAAAAAAACTGCCATTCTCCATTAAAAGCTGGGTACAGTCATCGACCGCAAAAAACTATTGGGCGCATAGAAAAATGCACAATTTTGCAATGCGCACGGTCAAAAAGAGTGCAGATTGTCGCGGTTTTGGCTGCGCCGCCCGGCCGGCCGGCCGTATTAATTCTTGGACGTTCGGTAGCCGACCGCAGAGGGCAATTGAAAAATGAAATAACTATCATTCATTTGAGAACAATCATGTTTATGCGTGGCGTCACTCGGATATGTGGACATGGTTGTTTGCGACTGCGTGCGTTGTGTCATTTTGTTTATGTGTTTTTGTTAGATAGACTTACGAACCGATGTCTTAAAATGACGTTCATAAGAGCTTTTTGTAGCCTAAACTGAATAAATGATTTTGAATTTGAATTTGAATTTGAAGTAAAAAAGAACCTTATAAAATCTCTTTTTTGTTAGATTCGTAGCTTAGGCACTATAAGTAGGTGCGCAGGTTTTTGGCATAGTACCCTTGCATAAATGTTACTGGAATTAAATTAAATTTTACTTTCCTGATACTAATAGAGAACCAAAGAGAAGATGTGAGGTTTGGTTTGTATATTCTTTTACCCTGGCAAAAAAGCTACTATAGGAAATTCCTAAATGACTAAAGATTCAGGAGTAGTTTTCAAAATCAGTTGTATCTTGGTACAAGTTGCGTTGTACTGTCTGAAAATCAAATTTTATAATTAGGTAATGAAGTAGTACTCGTAGACCGTAGTTATGTATTCTTAAACCAAAACTAATAGGCCAGGGTAATATCGAATCCCTATATAATTTTAACAAAATATCACCATCATTGCAAGCATAACGTGCATTCATCAAAATCAAATTGTCAACAATATAAAGTAGCTTCCGCGCAAATCGAGCCCCAACCCTCGGAGCGTCATCCCTCTTATTCGATTTGTGCTTTTTAAATATTTCACAAATAATTAAGTTTTAAACCAAAAAACGTCAATTGCAGTCTGCAACCGAACCGAATAATGTCGAGTGGAAAACGATATTGATTATTACATACTTTCCGTATCGCGGAATCAATCATAGAGTGTGTGACGTGTTTCGGTTTCGCCAAATGGGGTTGTGACGGAATGGAAACGTTAATAATCCTTTTTGGTGTAATCGAGTGCTATTTAATTTTGATTGGCCGAATTTCGTTGCATTATTCGAGCAAATGTTTTCACTTGTTTTTTGTTAAATCGCTACGCTGTTTAAACTCAGCTGGATGTGGCCTTGTTATTTTGTGGGCGGCTCGATTGCGACGTGGCTTGCGCGTTTGCGTTGAGATCTTGTAAGTTAAGCTACATTCGCAATGCCGGGTTACCGGATAGGTGACCAAATTAAAATATCTTAAGCATCTTTTCGGCATTGTTTGTAATCTGTACTGTTTAGTTATGTTCTATTTAACAGTATTACAAAATGTCGGAGATTTTTATATATTTAATTTTACTCTTGTTACTACAATATTATAGAGCTGTCAACAAAATTAAAATTATACCGTTTAATAATTGACCTAAATACCAATCAACCAGTCCCAGGAAGCTCGAGTGGGAATCAAACCCACGACCCTTGTATGACCGGTCCAATGTTCTGACCGCTGAACTACCTGTGACCCTAGAAGACTCGTTGAATTTTTCTATGACGTCGTGGTTTACGCTACAAGCCAGCAGCCGTATCACGAATATTATACTTTGAATTAAATCTCACAGTCGAAAAAAACACTAATCAAACTAACTAAAAAAATGATCTTGTATAGTTGAAGTAAACTTTACCCAAAAAATTAACATGACAAAACTTGACATCCCTAGTATCATCAATAGTAGTGTTTGTAAATCGTAATATATTCCGTTCACCAGTTCAAATCCAAGAGGCCATACTGTGAAACTCAATTATATATTTGTGTAGGATAAAACGGTACTCAGTAAGTGCACTGATTATAATGAATAATTCAAACTGCAAATATCTTTACACCAGGGCGGGCAGTATTTATAAAGCGCGTGGGCCAGCCTCATTCAAATTCAAACTTATTAGAGTTATCTTTGCTTTTGAATTAATTAAGAAAACTATCCTTAATTAGGGATCCCCTGGGTGCTTACGTATGCTGCCAGGGTCCTACTTTGTGATAACGTTGTGATTACAAGCCGCAATTGCGGAGGTGTATGCAGATTGGTTGATTTAAATTGATATGACCTTCGCTCGTGAAACTGTGTTTTGATTTTGCGCTTGTGGTTATGAAAATAAAAACATCCTGTGCCCTGTATAAAGGTAATAAGGCGTTACTGCCTCAGTGTTCTAGTAGTTTATCTATACCTATATAGTCTGTGGCCTATGCCAGTCGTCAACTTAGAGGTAAAATTTTCAGCGGCAGTTCGTAGTAGGTACTCGCTTTGGTTACTGGTAAAACTTGTTTTAAATCTGCACGGCTAGCTATCACCGTCTTATCAAAGTCTGTAACCATTACAATAACCTATGCATTAATTCAGAACAATACTCTACTTGTGTACCAAATTTCATCCATATCCAGTAAGCTGTTTCAGTGCTATTGAAGAACAAACAAACAAACAAACATCCATACATAACAATATTAAAGCACGTTCGCTAAGTTATATTATTAGTGTTTCTAGAAAACGAGGCCGTTCGCAAGACAAAAGAATAACCAAATATACCAAAACAAAAACCCCACGCGCAATACAAATAACTCAAACATCAGCAAATTATACAAAACCATTTAAAATAAACGCATACGCAAAACTCTGGTCCGTCAACAGAAAAACGGACAAACCTGACTTATTCATACAGACCGCAAACAAGCCAGGGTATTTCTGTCAAGCAAATCTGTCACTTATTGCTTGCGGGACAACCGCTTTCGCCGCATTAACATTTTATTAACATTTCTCGGGGATCATTAGGGTTGATATTTGAATATCTTTGGATCGGAAATGCACAAATTAAGCGAGTGATCTCTGGGTAGTAATGAGCTGAGGGAACGTAATGATGGAGACAGAGGAACAAAACAACACTTGCTTACCTCAGCGAGGCGGGTAACGAACGGCTGACATGCAAGGAGAAGGCTTTTTTCTTTAACCTTTAACTAAAGATTAAGATTTTTATTTTGAACATAAAAGGTATTAACCCAATACAACGTAGCTCACCAAGACAGTTTTTATCGTAACTATATGAAAACAAAAATATATAATTTCTGGGTTTGAAAAAAGTCTTACAGCGGTCGTGCCATCCTGTCACGCTGCGGTATTAGCACCAGCTTACTTTATGCCCGCCCCCACTGCTAGGGCACGAGTCTTTCTTCGCTCGGGCCATAAACCACCATACGGGCTCAGTGTGGATTGGTATACGCTGCTGTATAGAGCTGAGATATGAAGACGCCTGTACGAATTAACGACAGCCCCAGGAAATACCACGTGATCTCATACAGGGTGCCTGGGCGAGTTTTACCAGGAGAGTGTATATGGCATTAAAGCAGCACAGTCCTGGTGACAAACGAGCAAAGTCTTAATTTTGCTATATAAATTCTGGTTTTCGTAAACGTGATCAAATATACCGTAAGGTCGGCAACGCATCTGCGATTCCTTTGGTTTTGCGAGAGTCCATGGGCGGCGGTGATTGCTTCCCATCAGGTGACCCGCCTGCTTGTTTGCCTCCTTCCAATAAAAAAAAATGCTCCATTCAGCAGCGTGACAGTATGTTTGGCAATGTGCTAAATATATCTATGGTCTATATTTCATGTATTCTCGAAACACTGCGAGTCTAGTGTGTCAAATGTCTGTGGTTGAGGGTTCAACATTCAATCACGTTAACGCACATTTGTATGGCATTGCAGAAGATGCTCGTGGTTAAGGATTCCGGTGAAATGCGCTTTCTAAGGAGGCGGCAGCACAGGTTACTCCACCCGTCCTAGCCGTACTGCGGAGGTGGGGAATGCCATCTTCCTACACTCCACGTGAATAACTCCTCAAGGCGTAGAGGCGTCTCCCCCACACCCGGGGGTTAGACGCCTCGTAAGAGCAGCGTCCGAAGAGATCTGCGGCGGGTCGTAAATGACTTTTAGGTCAAAAGATCCCGCCCCGCCCAAGCGGTAGACGGGTGACCCAGGTTTTCAGTAATTCGGCCATACCATACAGCCAACCACACATACCCCCACGGAGTTGAGCCCCGCGGGATAATTCGTTCAGCAAATTTTCCCAGGTAAAAAAAGAGGTGAAGTGCGGCCTTATTATCACCACTACTTAACATCAGACGAGGAAGGCCAAATGATTACCCGGAAAAAAATACATTAAAAACGTGAGTCCACTCCACAGTGCCACCAATACGCCTTATTAATAAGAAACGGTAGCTCCCGGCACACAGACGGACGGACTCACGGACAGGGCGAGCGACATTTGTAATGATACTAAATAGTTGCGCGCGGTAGGTGCCCCGCGAGCGAGTAATGCGTTCACAACTCCACGGGGATGGTGGTATGCGGTGAGGTGGCAAGACATAAAATGCATAACGCAAACCGCTTAGACGAGCAAACAGCTTATTAGGCTTAGGACGAGCTATATTTGTAATACTAAAACTGTACGGTAGGTGCCCTACGAGCGAGTAATTCCACAGAAGTAATGCGTTCACAACTCTACGGGGACGAAGGTATGCGATCAGATGGCAAGACGTTAATTTTAACGGGGCATAAACCACTTAGCATTATTAGCATCATCATCATCAGCTTATATAAGTCTACCGGTGGACAGAGGCCTATCCAAGTACACGCTACTGAGTATAATAGGCATACCTACCTTTTTAAGTACCTACCCGACGATTCGGCTTTGTTGTATAGTACCTAAGTACCGGCGACGGCCCGTACGCCGTCGTCACGAGCGGACTGCTGCCAGGCAGCCTAGGATACCATTTTGCTCTATGTAAAATGCTGGCTTTACTATATATCGAGGTCAGGGTCGACGCTGGATTGTGCGGGACTCTCCTTTTCTTCCTTCGTCCAGCCACAAAAAGCTCGACAGGGGGAGCAGAGGCCTGCTTATTAAAAAACCTAAAAGCATCTGCGAAAATTTCAAAATGTTTACCAAAATCTTTAGTCTAGATTAAGACTTATCCGGTTTCATAATGTATTATTATTTCAACTTTAAACAACTTTCAGAGCACAATCATGTTAAAAGCAGTTGGTGGTTCGAATATTTTTTTGGGTGTATCGAATGCTATTAGCAAGTCACGGTCAACATAATTATTACTAGAGAATCAAATTGATTTTGATTTAGCATCCTACTGACCTAAAGCCGATTTTATTTGTTACAAACCAAAACTGATAATTATTTTTACTAGCGACATCATTCCTTTTTTAACTTATTAGGTATCTATTTAAACTATCATGGTCACTTGCAATAGAGTAATTATTAACGGGATACTTACCATGTTTATTATTTGTGAGTATCCGATTTTTCCGCACAGTTGCATGCGCTATGATCACGCAACTGTACCGAAATATCGGATACTCACAAATAATAAACATGGTAAAAACCCCGTTAATAATTAGTATCGTTCAAGATAGGCGAATTGCATACCTATACTTGTTATCCAAAGTTTTAGTAAATTTGCCTAAGTATAAGAATATTAATAACTAACTTAAATATCGGCAGATGAGACAGAGCGCTCTTGCTCTAGCTACTGATTTTAATAGAAAATCTTAAATTTTAACTTGTTAGAAGAATAGCAACATTCAACTTAACCACATCCAGCCAATAAGTCAGAAGCACCTATCTGCGTAATGTCTCGGCGAATCATTTACATATTTTAATGAGCACTGCCGGCCTATCTCCGCATTACCTAGGCACAGCCTAGATACTTCAATGTACAGCGTATGTTTGACGAATGATTGTTTAAACGTGGACAAGGAATTAATGGGGGGTTCGATCGAGAATCTCGGACGGAGCTCGCTCGTAATGAAGCATGCTGCCTTTTAGTCGTCGTTTTGTTGAAATGGGAGGTGAATGAATTTATGAACACTCTTGTGTTGTAATTAGGCTTTATTTATAAAATAACGGCAACATTTACAACAATTAATGGCCTCCAAATAGGTACATGATAATTTTTTTACCAGTGCGCAAATTTTCTGGAGTGCCTCAGAATCGCTATCGATTAAGGTAAGTAAACAGCTAACTATAGTAACATGGGTTGAAATGTGTCAAAAATTTTGGACTTCCCATACCTTAGTGAACACTTGATTAGCCTGATTTGTATATAGAGTCTCAAAATTTTTGAGAATTTTTTAGTTGTTTCTTAAATTGAAAGTAAGGAAGAGCTCAACAAAATCAGAATTAATATTATGACTACTTTACAAAGCGTCACTCACTATACATAATGTTAATCACATAACCGCTATATATACCAAATACCATGCTAATAAAATATCTCATTTCAATATCTTAAGAGCGTTTACGCCGCACACTAGCGCCACTAATGAAAAAAAAAACATATCTAGTAATTAGAGATAGAAAATCAAATTATGCTCAACAAACTATTTGAATGAAGTAATTTAGCATTTTTACGTCACCTATTGAACATCTGACATGTTATGGTTTAGTTAAATACGGCGTTATAGTTAAAAGTGGCCGTAACATCTTATATAACTAAACCATAACATGTCAGATGTTCAATAGGTGACGTAAAATGCTAAATTACTTCATTCAAATAGTTTATTAAGCAAAATTTGATTTTCTATCTCTAATTACTAGATATGTTTTTTTTTCATTGGCGGCGCTAGTGAGTGGCGTAAACGCTCTTAACAAAAAATTTAATTATATAGCTTAGCAAAAATTTTAATACATGACTATTTTATAAAGCGTCACTTATACATAATGTAAATCACTTAACAGCTTTTTATATGTACAAAGTGTGGCTGCAACGGAAGCCTATATCGTACTTAAAAAATGTATTGTTTCAAAAACTGAACAAAACTTGGAATTAATATTATGACTATTATATAAAGCGTCACTATGTTAATGACAAAACAGCTATTTATACCAAGTGTGGCGGCACCGGGAGCGTAGTTCGTGCATATTCATCGGCTGCAGGACGGGCTGATAATTAGAGCTTCCTAATTGATGGTAAGTCTTTGGCTGGAGCCTCGAGAATCGGGCCGATTAAGCTACGGGTAGCACGCTGTCTTGCAGTATAGCCGTTGCCGTTACTATTATTTCGGGTAGTTACTTCTCTCATTATCATAAACTGTTCTGCAGTTGTAGTGGCTTGTGATTAGATGGTGCTTAGAGTTGATTTTCCTTTGGCGATTTGTTATGTTACAATATAAAATTTTACTAGAAATCTAATTTACATGGGCGCTATAACTCAAGCTTACTTAGTAAAATGTTATCTCGTAACTACTAATATTGCATTTTAAATGCAAAAAATAATAATAATAAAAAGATTTGTTATGTGTAAGATATGTGGTTGAAGTGACTTTCTGATGAACGGCCTAAACGCTTTTTTTAACATTGCGGGAAAAAAATTATCATGCTATTAACTGTTGATACGTAACAATCCTACTAATATTATAAACGCGAAAGTTCGTAAGTATGGATGGATGTTTGTTACTCTTTCACGTAAAAACTACTGAATGGATTTAGATGAAATTCGGCATACAGATAGTTTATAACCTGGATTAACACATAGGATACTTTTTATCCCGATATTCCCACGGGAACGGGAACCACGCGGGTGAAACCGCGAGCGGCCGCTAGTGTTTTCAATATGTTGTAAACAGCTTTTCCTGGAAAAATAACTGATCATTTTTCCACTTTGTCATACCAACTAAATAATCTAAAAGACGCTTGTCAACTTCTAGTAAAGCTATTATGACATGGTACTGAAACGGTCAGCAACTTCTGATGCTTACTGCACCTACTTACTTATTTGACAACTAGCGGCCGCTCGCGGTTTCACCCGCGTGGTTCCCGTTCCCGTAGAAATATCGGGATAAAACTATTCTATGTGTTAATCCAGGTTATGAACTATCTGTATGCCGAATTTCATCCAATTCCATTCAGTAGTTTTTACGTGAAAGAGTAACAAACATTCATCCATACTTACAAACTTTCGCGTTTATAACATTAGTAGGAAGTAGGATTAGCAAAGACTGACTAAAAATAAACGCCATACCTAAAGCTAGGCTTTTAGGGATCATTACTATCGTTAGTGTAGTAGTATTGATGAGTTTTAACAATAACTGGATAGGTACAATGGCTTAAGTTACGTGATTAGGAGCACGGAGGAGCAGGAGGTTCTCTTTATTTGATCACCCATCCGATGTCTCGCCATTAAGACGACAACTTCTTTTATTATCATTTAAAATGGCTGATCCTTACTGGCGCTGTCATAAGGTCAAAAATACGTAGCACCTGCGGCGATTGAGACCGCTTAGAAATTAAAATAACTTAAAATATTTAAAAAAAAATGGTTTAAGTTATCAAAAATTGCAGTTACTGAATTACGAATATTGATGTTCAATGTATTTGAGTGGTTTCCAAGCATATAAATTAGAAAATTTCGTTGTAATTTCATCAATAGTAATTTTTCAAAGGTGCTTTCGAGAATAATAAATTATGATAGAGTCAAAATTTTACAAGCGAGTATTTGAGCTAGCAAATTCAGGATGAAGACAGACATCAATCAAGCGTACATTTCAGATTCGTTAGTCTTAAACTATTCGACGAATTTCAATGTGGCGCCCAAACCACTTAATTACACAACTAAAAATGTCATATTAATAATTAAGTTCTCTAGCACAACTACATAATAAACGGCATTGCCAAGAAATTCTACTGATACCATTATCGGCCAATACACTTGACAGCGCCAGAGCATAAATTGTAACATTCCTAACATGTTCACCTACATGAAATTCATTAACAAAGCCGCCTAATAACTTCCCGGCAGGGGGGTCAGGGGACAGTGGGGTGGGCTGACAAACAGTGCCCTGTAATGTGCTACTGTTGAATTGCAAAAATCTCATTATACTCTAACTGTCGTTATAGGAGTAATTAACTGACGCGACAGGGGAATGAATGGAGTCGTGTTGGCTATTTTTTGTTTTGGCATTAGACAGTGAGTTTGGATTTTCTTTTACTCGTGGCTGTGGTGTTTTATCTAGATGTTATTTGAATCGTTTCTGGAATAATACAAATAAGGTCGAAACAATAGAAGTCAAGTCAGAACAATAGAAAAAATCCAATGAGAGATAAAAAATAAGAATAAAACATTTTCAACACAATAATACCTAAGTATATTGTACCTTTAAGATTTCCTGAACAATACTTATTTAAGTGTTGACATCAATTCCAATAGTGGAGTAGATAGTTTCCCCTATCTGATAGTTTTATATTTTTGAATTCATGATGTAGAAACGATCCTTTATTTTACCTAAATGACACCAAAAACGAAGAAGCTCTTGACCCGAATCCTCAACTATACTTATATGTAAATGTAACTGAGACGGAACTAACAATTTTATTATGGTGACCTCTTAGGTTCTCCACAGGAGTACCTACGCGTGCTGCTCTCCGGAGTCACCGCTGTACTGTCTCGAACATTCCATCGCGCACAAAGAAATTTGGTGACTCGTTTCTTTGTCGCACTTCCAATAGATGGAATAGTCTACCAGCACACGTTTTCCCTCCTTCTTATGACATGGGGTCCTTCAAACGAGGCGTGAAGAGGCACTTTGTGTTCCGGCAGGGTGAGGGTGATGATGCTGCGTTGTTTTTGCGCTGCGCCAGTTGTCCTTGCATCTGGACTCCGTTTCCACTTAACATCAGGTGGAGTGGAGTCATTTGCCGAGTTATGAATAAAAAAAATTAAAAAAAGGTGGTAGCTAGCCAGGCGGTCTTAGAACAACCATGTTATTGAACAGTCACAAGCCAATTTACGTCGGCGTCTTTGCGTGTAGCATAGTTTTTATTTACTTATATATTATTTGTATGTATGTACGATAGTCTGTAAGGAAGCAATTCTATGGGCCACTTTGTATTTTACCATCTTGTACACTGTTTGTTGCCTGATATCTAAATAAATCAATTTTATTCTATTCTATTAACATGTCTACGCTTTTGAGTAGTTTTGACTCTTACTCCATTGTATTAAGAGTTACATCGTGTACATGTTAATACTAGTGACTGTTCCAGGCTACATCATACCATTGTTTTTCTCATGATTTTTCGCCACCGCCTGCGTGGTCTACCGCGTGTTGCCGCACAAAAAACAAAACTATAAAAATTAAGAAACAAAAACAAATAGCAGTCTCTAAGCATCGCCTTGCCCGCTTGTAATTGTGTTTCGTTATAACGAGTTTTTTGGCGACGACATCCCGCAGTACCTACCCGCCCGCTCAACCTGCGCGCTGCATTGTTGCTCATTACGTAAAACATCTACAGGCAAATGTCACCTCTGTGGTCCATTGGACCCTTTGTGTCAACTAATCAATGTTCTGTATCAGGTTGGTTCGTTAGTAACATTTAGGGTTTGCTTGCATAAAAACTCTTTGAACTCTCGACTCAAAACATAGGTAGGTACCTTCTGTGTACCATTCGATCACGTAAGCGAAAACGACAATTTGAATGGCATTGAAGAATTATAACCGCATCTGTGGTCTATAGGTTAAGTCGACCGGTCTCCGACTCAGAAGTGGGTTCGATTCCCAGCAGGGGCACATGTTTGTGTAGGTAGGTACTCGGTTTGGTTGGTGGTAGGGCTTGTTTATCCGCCTGATTAGCTACCACCAAGTTATCTAAATATGTCGCTCTTATGGCGAAATATTTAGATATTGCGATAGATTTAGATTAGTTTGTTGCAGTGTTGGATTCCGGGTAATTTGCGCAAAAAAAAAAGAAACGCCTCCCAGTTACAAAGAGGCGTGTTGCAGTTGCTGCAATACAAATCGCACTATGTCCTATGTTTTGAACAGAATGAGCACTCTAAGATTAGTTCTTTTGCAAGCAAACCCTAAATGTAGGTAACTATTAAAACACCTAAAACATACATAATTAAACTTGCATTAGGCACCCATTGTCTTTATTATATACTAGCCTTCCCGTGAGAACATCGGGATAAAAACTATCCTATGTGTTAATCCAGGTTAAAAATAACTGTATCCCGAATTTCATCCAAATCCATTCAGTAGTTTTTACGTGAAAGAGTAACAAACATCCATCCATACTTACAAACTTACGCGTTTATAATATTAGTAGGATAAATCTGGACCGATTTGGATGAAATTTTCTGTGTGTTTAAGTGGATTCGAGAATGGTTTAGATTTCAATTGGACCCGGTAGGTGGCGCTGCATAGGGCTCCATCGTGGGATACGGGTGTTCTTAAGCGGACGAAGTCGCTAGCGGGCCACTAGTATTTTAATAAAATTAAATTAGAATTAGTGCTTTAGTGAGGTTTTTTGGCAAGCAAGCCTTAAAATGTTTTTACTGAAATTTTACAAAACTCGCACGGGTAGGTACCTACCTAAGTCGATGTATTTGCACGCAAGTGTAGTGACGATCAAGTCTCCACATACATCCGACAAAATGAATAACAGACTACGATATCGTGGTACGGAGGAGCTTTAGGAAATGCTTCTGGAGACACTTCCCTTTTCGAACTACTAAATTAATACATACAAGTGCTGGGGGACTACTTCACAGATCGAACAATGGTAGTTTTGTTGTACACACGCCTGCGCGTCAGACTACCACAAAATGTCAAATGTCCTCAATAGACTTTGAACTCTATGTCTATGACATATGGTTGAACATTTATTGAAGAAATTTGACAGTTTTGGATAGGTTTATAGGTTGATAGGTTTTAGATAAGCATCAATTGTTTGGTGCAACATAAGTGGTCTAAAACATTTATTAGGGTCTTACAAATAAACAAAGACTAAGGTCCGAATAGTTATTCCGTGTTTTGTCTCTTTTACTTTATTTTGAAATGACGTTTGCATGACAGGAACAAAACACTTGATCGATTTGGGAATCGATTATCGAGATTCAATTTATTTAGTGGCATAATGGCCCCATCACTAAATGTTCTTTTTTTCTTTGTTGGTACACTTGTCTCGGGAAGGCAACAATGGCTGGTTTATAGGTTATCGTGTGTTGATAATTAAATAGATTTTAAGCAGTAATAAGGGCATTTGGAGCCGTATTACTCTAATTAAGTGTATTGTGCAACCTGTGTTTTGTGTGTGTGTACGTCGTAAGCGAATCGCATCGGGAGTACAATTCGCCATCCCAGGATTGGATGTCGGCGTCTTTGCTGCTGGAGAAAACAGGTATTTCCTCGGGGGAAAAGAGCACTTGGGGTAGTTTGGGTGTAATTAGGGAACCCGAGAAGACCCGGACTCGGATTCCGGCGCCATCAGACCATATGGATCCCGTTCTGGACGTCGGGAGCGGCATGGAACTGTGAGTGGATTTTGTAGATTTTAAGGTGTAACCTAATTTTAAACAGTAGCATAGTGTGTGTTGTGGGTTTCCGCATCATTTTGGTAGCAGAGCGTGGTTACTACCGGACCTCTAGGTTAATCGGTGTAATTTTGTGTATTTTGTTAGTTCGTAATAGGTTAAGCTCATTTCGTGTAAAATCGCACTTCCGGGACAGGTGCGGTTGAATTGTAAGGTTGGTAGTACCGTTGTATTTGGGCTGGGACATTTCTCGGAACGTAAATTGTTATTCAATTTCTTTCAATTGAAAGCATCGAGTCGATTCGGGATAATCGATTCCGTGTTTTCGTTGACTCGTTTTAATTTTGTGTTTAGGTTTATTTAGTTTAAGTTATTTATAATGACAGCGTCACGGCAGGAGTTGGCTCAGCAGCTCCGGTGGTTCACCGGGCTGCTTGCATTAAAAGATCGGCCTAACCGGGAGGACGCCTTGGAGACGCGTTCGAAAGAAATGCAGGGTCGTTTCTTGTTGGCCGAGCGGTCGGTAACCGCTCTATTGTCAACCGACCCGGTCGGGGAGAAGGAGCTGGCCCTCTACGCCCAATATGTTAAGGATCTGGAGCACATCCAAGACATCTACGATGAGGTCCTTCAGCGGGTGAAGGACATCGAGCGACTGCGGGAGGGGAAGCCTGTTGCGCGCCCCGGTTCTGGATGCCGGGTTTGCGGACAGCAGCACTTGGAACAGCTATGTCAAGCAATTCTCGGGCTGCCCACAAAAGAGCGCCGAAACCTCGTTCGGACACGAGGATTGTGTTATGCCTGCCTGGGAGGACATAGGTATAATGAGTGTCCCCAGGCGAGGCCTTGCGATGTGTGCGGCGGACCGCACCATCGCTTACTGTGCACCCGTAGTGCTGAGGGCTCAGCACCGGCTCGGGAGAGGGGATCTCCCACGGGTGGCGGTTTGGGGCCGGGGTCAACTCCGCCTCCGGAAAGACGGAGTCCGCCACGGCCGCCACACTACAACCCCTCGTACACCCCGGCTCAGGTGAGTTGGGGACCGCCGGAACGGAGCCAGGTTCTGGCTACAACCCGGCACCCGGCGCGACCAACACCAGGAGTTGGTGCCTCTAAGGACCACTGGGTACAGGGAGCCCCACCTCCGGACCCAACACCCGGATACTCGTACGCGTATCCTCCGCCGCCGTTGCCGGAACAACAACGACATGAGAACCGTCAACAGTTCTCACCGGTACTGCACGAGTACCCGAGGTTGGAATACCACCCACCCTATCACCGGTATGGTAGGGCAGCTGGATACGCACCACCCCGGATGGTGGCCTGCACGCGTCCGACTTACTGGCCGAGTCATCACGGTTCGACAGGGTCGGCTGCTGGCTCTGACGCGTGACTAGCCTGTGGTCGGGCTACGTCGGAACCGAGGACGGTCCTTTTGCCCATCGCGCAGGTACGCGTTTGGGGACCTAGGGGGGACTTCGTCCGGATACGAGCCCTCCTAGACACTGGGGCACAGGGCTGCTTAATTACTACGAGGGTAGCGAGGCGCCTACGTCTGGAGTGCGCGCCTCCCTCAGTTCCGATTCGGGGAGTCGGAGATACAGAAGTGGGGGGTCCGTCCGGTCAGACCCACATTCTCTTCTCTCCTGTGCATTCCGCTTCGATACGGATTGCGGCGGTCGCGGTCGTACTCGACAATCTGCTGGGTTGGCATCCACCGACAGACATTCCGCGGGACGCAATGTCTGACACATCAGGTCTCATGCTGGCAGACCCTCATTTCGAGGAGCCGGCTCCGGTGGACTGAGGTCCAGGTCCAGGTATTGGGAGCGGATGTACTGGGCTGGATCCTTTTAGGGCCTCAGCGGATTCTGGGCCGCTCTTCGTTGGTAGCTATACCTACCATCTTTGGACACGTTTTAATGGGACCGGTTTTCGACCAGGAGACGCGGGATGTCTCACCTGTCGTCGCTACTACCTCCATCGCTAGGACGATGCAAAAATTCTGGGAACTGGAAGAGCCTCCCATGGTCTCCCGTCTGGATCCGGAGCATGTGGAGTGCGAAACCTTTTATAAGGATCACACACGCCGGATGGCGTCGGGTAGGATCGAAACTCGACTGCCCTTTATCGACTGTCCCCCTCTCTTGGGAAAATCGAGGGCGTTGGCAGAGAAACGACTCTTGTCCATGGAGCGTCGTATGTCTCGCGATCCGGTACTTCGGGAAAAGTATATCGAGTTCATGCGAGAATACGAGGCCTTGGGGTATATGTCGCGGGCGACTGTCGACTGGACAACGACAGATCATTTTTTCTTGCCTCACCACGCGGTGTTGAAGGCCTCATCTGGAAAACTACGGACTGTTTTTGACGGATCGGCACCGTCGTCGACTGGAGTTTCATTGAACCAATGTCTCCATTCTGGTCCGAAGTTACATCGGGACATTGTCGACATCATTTTAAATTTCCGAAGACACCAGGTGGTGATCGGTGCGGACATCCGGATGATGTTCCGCCAAACAGTAATATATCCTGCGGACAGGAGGTTTCAGTTAATACTCTGGAGGGAACATTCGGAGGATCCCATCACCGTCTACGAGCTCAACACCAACACGTACGGCCTGAAGTCGAGTCCCTTCATTGCCATCCGGTCACTGCTGGAACTGGCGGAGCAGGAACGGGCTCGCTTTCCCCGGGCAGCCGCTGTACTGACACGTGACGTGTTCGTAGATGATATCTGCACAGGGGCAGCCTCTCTGGAGGAGGCGCTCATCATCAGGAATGAGCTGATCGGACTCCTCGCGGCTGGTGGTTATGAGTTGAGAAAATGGTTATCCAACGAGCCACAGCTTCTGGTTGGGATTCCGGAAGATCACCAACAGAATCCTCAGCTATTCGAGGACGCAGGGGACCCGAACTCTATCGCCGTTTTGGGAATTAAATATCAGCCGGTTCACGATATTTTCACATTCCGGGTAGAACTGGAAACTACAAGAGTTTGGTCGAAAAGGACGATCCTTTCCACCATCGCTCGGATGTTTGATCCAAATGGATGGATCAGCCCGTGCATTTTTATGGCGAAGTGTTTATTGCAAACACTGTGGACACTCGGAGTCTCGTGGGATGAGCCACTGGTAGGGCTCTCACTCGACACTTGGCCCGCTCTGATCTCTACGATCGAGGCGATCAATCAGGTGGCGTTGCCGCGGCGGATCTTGCCGCGGGGCAAATACAGGGCAAGCCTACATGGCTTCTGCGATGCGTCAGAACGAGGGTATGCCGCAGTGGTGTATCTGCGAACGGTTAACTCGAAGGGTCGAGTCGCCGTCTCCTTGCTTCTGGCTAAAAGCAAGGTGGCTCCCCTCAAAACTAGGCTGACAATCCCGAAGCTGGAGCTTTGCGGGGCGCATCTATTGGCCAGGCAGATGCTGGATGCGTCAAGCTGAGGACAGGGCGCTATGGCGCTCATTAGGGGAGGCCTATGTCCAGCAGTGGACTAAGATGGGCCGATGATGATGATGATGATGATCTATTGGCCAAACTGTTGTGCCACGTGCACAAGGAACTGACGTCTACGGTGGACATCCGGAATGTCTACGCCTGGTCTGACAGTCAGGTAGCTCTGGCATGGCTACGCGGGGCACCCCACGTATTGGAAACGTTTGTGACCAATCGGGTATCTCAGGTACAGAACTCGGGCATCGAAATTTGTTGGAGGCACGTTCCCGGCCCCTGGAATCCTGCCGATTGTGCCTCTCGGGGCTGCACCGCGCCGGAATTGATGCAGCATGCCCTCTGGTGGGGTCCAGAGTGGTTAAAGGAGGGTGAGTCATCATGGCCGGTCACCATGATCGATGGCTCTCTAGGGATGCTCCCTGGAATAAAAGTTTTGGTGACAACAAACGAGTCAAGGCCAGATCCGAATTGGTTGACGGCTCGATACAGCAAACTGGACAAATTGCTAGGTGTAACTTGCTGGATCCGGAGATTTCTACATAACTGCCGCCATCCAGACAAGAGGCAGTTATCACCCGTGGCGGGTGCTGAGGAACGCAGGAGTTCACTGTTGGTCCTGATACGGCTGGTTCAAGCTGACCGGTTCGAGGACGAACTGAAGATTTTGCGCGTCGGTCGCGCAAAGCTCAAGGGAGCGATCTCTCGGCTCAACCCATTTCTGGATGCGGATGGACTGTTACGCGTTGGAGGTCGCCTCAAAAATGCCGACCTGCCCTTCGGTAGCCGTCATCCTCTGCTACTCCCCAAAGGAGGACCTTTAGTAGAACTAGTGGTCTCGGATAGACACCTGAAAAACGCTCACGCGGGGTGTAATGCGTTACTGGCGATATTACAGAGGGAGTTCTGGATTTTGTCCTCTCGGAGAGTGGTTCGCAGCGTGTTATTTAAGTGTGTGGCTTGTTATCGGGTGAAGGCCTCCACTATGCAGCCACAGATGGGGGATCTCCCTTCTGACCGGGTTTGTCAGACTACTAGGCCGTTCGACGGGGTCGGTACGGATTTTGCTGGACCGTTTCTGGTGAGAACCACAGCCTATCGTAACACTAGGGTCACGAAAGCATACCTGTGCGTTTTTGTCTGCCTGGCCACTAAGGCCGTCCACCTGGAAGTGGTTTCGGCTCTGTCTACGGAAGCCTTTGTCGCCACGCTGGATCGTTTTGTTTCGCGACGGGGTTTACCTTCTCTCATTCGGTCCGACAACGGTACCAACTACAGAGGCACTGCCAACTACTTAAAAGATGTGAACGATTTTCTGGATAAAAATTGTAATAGCATAAGTCAAGCTCTCGCACAGCGGGGAATCACATGGCGATTTAGTGTGCCAGCCTGTCCCCACTGGGGCGGGATATTTGAAGCCGCGGTAAAATCGGCAAAAACCCACTTGCGCCGGGTAGTCGGGGAAACTACCCTCACGTATGAGGAACTTACAACTGTGTTTTGTAAGGTTGAGGCGGTTCTCAACTCGCGTCCGCTTTGTCCACTCTCCTCTGACGCAAATGACATGGAAGTCCTGACCCCTGGTCATTTTTTGGTCGGTCAGCCACTCACTGCCCTGCCTGAGTATCCCTGGAAGGATGAACGCAGACACCGGATGTCTCGTTTTCAAATGATACAACAAATGAGTCAGAACTTGTGGCGTCGTTGGTCACTGGAGTATCTGCATTTATTGCAGCAGCGTGTAAAGTGGACAGACCGGACGTCGCCCCCTTCGGAGGGGGATCTGGTTTTATTAAAAGAGGCTAATTTGCCATCGTTATTTTGGAGACGAGGTCGCATTTTAAAGTTAATCTGGGGCGCGGACGGGACTCCGCGTGTGGCGCAAGTGTTGGTTGATGGATCGGTGCTAAATCGCGCAGTCGCGACCTTAGCTCGATTACCGGTTGACTAGTTTAAGATTTCAGGCTAGAAAGCGGTACGTCCGCTTTGGGTGGCGGGATGTTGCAAATAAACAGGCATTTATTTTTGTTGGAAATAAAACTTTGATTTGTATTATGGACGGATCGATTTGGGAATCGATTATCGAGATTCAATTTATTTAGTGGCATAATGGCCCCATCACTAATTGTTCTTTTTTTCTTTGTTGGTACACTTGTCTCGGGAAGGCAACAATGGCTGGTTTATAGGTTATCGTGTGTTGATAATTAAATAGATTTTAAGCAGTAATAAGGGCATTTGGAGCCGTATTACTCTAATTAAGTGTATTGTGCAACCTGTGTTTTGTGTGTGTGTACGTCGTAAGCGAATCGCATCGGGAGTACAATTCGCCGCTGTCGACGTCTCCGCTGCTGGAGAAAGCAGGTATTTCCTCGGGGGAAAAGTGCACTTGGGGTAGTTTGGGTGTGATTAGGGAGCCCGAGAAGACCCGGACTCGGATTCCGGCCCCATCAGATCATATGGATCCCGTTCTGGACGGCGGGAGCGGCATGGAACTGTAAGTGGATTTTGTAGATTTTAAGGTGTAACCTAATTTTAAACAGTAGCATAGTGTGTGTTGTGGGTTTCCGCAACAATGTCATCAATATGACAGTTATCTATCATGGAATCTGTATACGAATTTACGCAGTAGAGATGGTCGCATAAGTGAAATCGCCATTCTATACTATGGCACAAAGTTTCTTTACTTTGTGATTGTGACCATGGCGAGGGCTCCGAAGAACTTTTTTCTCATATCCTTTCTTCTCCCTTTTTTCACAGAACCGCGCGAGCTGGTCTTTGGTGTCACTGATTTACCTACTGTGGCAACTATTCCATCGGGAACGAAGAAATTTGGTGAATAATTTCTTTGTCGCACCACCTAAAAATGGAAATCCCTCCCAACCCGTATTTCCTCCTCCCTACAAAATGGCGTCCTTTAAACGAGGTGTGAAAAAGCAACTTGCGGGTAGGCAAGCTGAGGATGCCTAGTGAGGCAGAATCAGACATGGGACGGGTACCCGGTTTGGATCCGGTACCCGGCGGA
This sequence comes from Eudonia lacustrata, assembly GCA_947562085.1. Classification (NCBI taxonomy): domain Eukaryota; kingdom Metazoa; phylum Arthropoda; class Insecta; order Lepidoptera; family Crambidae; genus Eudonia; species Eudonia lacustrata. Next base: position 10,519,755 of record OX387318.1, on the reverse strand, counting down.
TCCGGCAGTTTTTTTGGGATCCGGCCGAGTAACGGGTAATAATGCCGGGTACTCGGCAGTGCTGGTAATTTAGTAAAGGAAAATTAATGACTACCTCTAATATTAATTTTAAAAACTTTACTTAGTATTTGTAATTTAAAATTGGCAAATTGTGATGTAAAAACACCAGTTTCTCAGCACGATTGGCGTCAAGCCGATTTCGTTTCGTCTCATATATTAATCCTGCTTCTGAGAACAGGCGTTTACTGTAAATTGAGCTTGCAGGTATAGATAAATATTATGCCGCAACTTTTGCCGGATAGTGCTCTTTATTAGAAGCCCACCATGTGTAAGGATTTGTATCTCTGCCAACATTTGGCTCAGTTCCACGCGAGCGGGCAAACAAAACGCACGCGTCACGGCATGTCAGTGCTGCCGGGTACTCGCCTGCCGGGTATCCGGCTAACCATTACCCGTCCCATGTCTAGGCAGAATCCTGTTCTACAGCTGTCCTCGCACCTGGAATCTTACTTCTGATTAACATCAGGCAGAGCAGAGTTCTTTGCCTAATCTTCTTTACAAAAAAAACAGTTATTGTAATAAAAACATTTAATCAAAAGTTAAATCAATAGTATCATCTATAGTCATTGCTTCGTCGAACTCATCTGGTCTCTTTACCAAATTATCAAACATCGAAGTTTCTAGTGGTTTTTCTGTATGAGAGTTAGACGAAGATTTGCCTATATTAGAGTTAGAGCTTGGTTTGTCTATATTTAAGTTAGACGCTGGCTTTTCCGTAGTCACTTGTTCTTTCTCAGCTTCTTCTTTGAATATAAACGGTATCTCTGGTTGTTTGGTAACGGGCAGCACAGTTTTTCTACGCTTTTCTTTCGTTGTTGAAGATGGTGTTGGTACAATTGAATTAAGATGACTTCTCTGAAAATAAATATACAAAGTTTAAATAAAGTACTTTGTTTTCTATTCTAAAAGCCGCTAAGCTGAAGTGGGACTGGGCTGGACATGTATGTCGCATGCCGCACGAAATATTTGGTGAGGATCATAACGGAGTTCTGGGTCCACCTAGCATACCTAATGTGAAAAGTAGTAAGAGATACTGGCATGACTTACCATAACGCAGGAAATAGTTGCTATTTATATAACTTGTTGATCTGAGACGTCGAAAGGAAAATGGTGACCTAATGTACAGGCATTTCTTGCTTAGTTTTGGCGCCAGTCTCCTACAGAGTTGTAACTTCAAACTATACTTTTTATAAACTTTAACTAGCAATAAGAATATGCATCGTGGAGAGAGAAAATTTTTGTATTGTTTTTTCTATTGTATTGTTGCAGGAAACCGAAAGATGTGGAAAAAGTATGGGGACCTGGGAGGCATTTTGGCCAGTGCCCAGGAGTAAGAAACTTACGGCTGATATACTTAATAATAATGTGAATCTTTTTTCATTGCTGCTTACATAAACGACACCCGCAAGGAAAAACATTGTAACTCAATAAAGTGAGTTACAAAGACTTTCCTTGGAGGTGTCGATAAACAATAGTACAAAGGAAGAGCGGCTCTTCTTAGCCCACAACGCTGGCCCAATGCGCTTGGCCTTAAAACCACAATAAAAACATGTTTACAAGATACACTAGGTACACATTGAAATATAACACTTATAAACGGCATTTCTAAACCTTTGCTGAGGTCAACTATACACCTACTCATTACCTTAAAGAAGACCCCGAATCCTGTAAAGGGTTCGCTACGCTAAAACATTGTAGGTATGTATAATATACGCAAGTAGATCCGTATAGTGTTTCAATTCGATAGAATTAATATTATTACCGATAATTACATCAATAGCATAACATTTTCTGTTCTTGGTTACAAGTAGTAGGTATCAAAGATTTCTAATACATATAATTAAATACATAGTTTATGTATTAGATTCACTTTTAGCACTTGTCACAAATAAGTGCTTTGTTTATTTTGTTATTTTTTCTAATCTCAATCTTTCAAATGCTCAGTGCTATAAATATCTTGTTTTCGTTAACGAGATCGAATGAATTCGAATGGTAAATAAAACTCGCAATTTATTCTCTATTCCTTCGAGTTATAGTTGCCAACAACTTTTACTGGATCGTAGCAGCGCCATCTATTAGAAATAGAAATAGAAATAGAAAAAATCTTTATTTGGTATAACTATAACTATACTATTGACGTACTTGTGATACCAACTTGTCACCAGGTAGCCTCTCTGGTTTGATCCTAAAGAATTTATAAGTGAAAATGTTTGTTTGCAATGAAAACACCTTGCATTAGGCATTCCGAGCAGGGTTTTGGTTACCATTAAAAATTAGGTAACGTTCCCTCCATCACATGAAAACATCGGTAATAGCAAGAGTAACGTTATAGGTAAGTACATGGTACTTATTGTTACCTGCAGTGGATGGCATTGGGTGGCATTTTTACCGGTAAATTAACTAACCACTTTAAGCAGATTAGATTAGATTATCGGGATTTGTGATTTCAAATCGGGAATTTCAAAATGCAGGTTTTTGTGAATCGTCATTTATTTACGAAACGAAAACTAGTTAAAATTCTTTTTTGCTGTCAATCAAAATTATCGATCTAAGTACACACTAAGGGGGTTAGTGAAAAATCGGGACATTTGGCGTCCCGTCCGATCAAGGGTAAATCGGGATCTGTTACCAGACCCCTGAAAATCGGGACACCTGGCAACGCTAGAGTCTAGCCTTCGCCACAGAATACATAATAGTACAAGTCTTCGCGTGAACTTAAGAAAACAACGATGTACCAACGGCCACACATCAACCTATCCAAAATTGACAAGTTTCCTCAATAAATATTCAACCTTAAGACAATTAAACATAAAGTTTAAATTCTATCGAGAAAATTTAACAGTTTGTGGCAGCCAGATGAGCATGCGTGTACCTACCATACCTAGACTAGATAAAGCCTAACACAATCTAAACCAATCAAAACCAACAGAAGTTAATTTGAACAGTAAATTAACATAAGGTGCCTTCAGTCAATTAATATTCACAAAACACAAAACGGGTACACTCGATAACAAAAGTAGTTAAACACTGTTACTTTGTCAACGCAACAAATCATCTAACCGGCGCACATGTCAACTGACAGTAGGTAGTAGGTTACTACTATTATGTCAAGCTAAAACACAATAATTTTTTTTTTGCTACATAACTTTTACTGCGCTTACAATAGATGCAATAGAGCAAAACCAGCAAAACTATGACATGGTACTAAAGTGTTCAGTTACTTGCGTTGCTAACTGTACCCCTACTAACGTTACAATTAGCCCATAATTTCAGGTTGAATTGCCAATTGCATAAATAAAAGCCTATCACTTCTATTTAAACATTCAGTATCGAATTTAAATTAAAATTGGTGTTAAAATCGGTACACGACACGACTCATGACTGGCAAATTATTTTGACGGGACGTGGGTACGTATGCTGGAATCATATTGCTCTGATGTGGGGCTTAATTGTTTTGTGAGCGGTAATGCTTTTACGTATCGATACAAAATAAACAGATGAACTTGAACATCTGGGGATCTATTTTTGAATCGCACGTATGACATTGTGTTGTCGCATGCGACTTAAGTCACACTACACTCGTCTTTCAAGTCGCATGACGCCGGTTTTCCGTATTTTTGAATCGTTCGTTTCCGGTGCTGCCAAGATTATACGAAATGTTCCACGCAGAATTTAGAAAAAACCGGTAACAACCGCAATGAAAACGGAACGTAATATTCATGTTTCTGTTGGCTGTTAAAAAAACCTTTGTTTTTTAATAGAATTTGACTTTTGACGGTTTTTCTATCAATCGCTTTGTATCGCTCGACACAAAAATAAAGAAAGTCAAATGTCGAACGAGAATCAGTAGAAACCAAGCGCTTGACTCGAGGCGAAGGAATCAAAAATAGAGCCCCTGGGCTGTAATTTGGGTGCTATTGCAAGTTTTATTTGCCGTTTGGTCACGTTGAAGACAATGAAAATTTGTATGGCATTGAAGCAGCGCCTTCTGGTAGAAAATGGGCAGAGTTACAATTTTGCCATACAAATTCATTTTGGTTAATAAAGTGATCAAGTGGCGAATGAAACTCGCACTAGGCACCCTGTGCCTCGATGACAAGTCAGTCACATGCTATTGAGACGTTATTGAATTAGCAGACTTCAGACTTGAGGTTTATTTTCGATGGTATGTACGGGCACAGGACCCTTCTGGGTGGCTACCAGCCTTATTAAATTCTACCGGGGCTCGAAGCAGCATTGCTGCGTTCCGATTTGAAGCAGAGGAGCTTGATGGCGCAGTCGTTAACGCGCCCGGTCTGCGAGTGCTTAGGTTAAGCAACTTTCGCTAAGGCCGGTCATCGGATGGGTGCCCAAAAATGTATCATCTCGAGCTCCTCCGTGCTTCGGAGAAGGCACGTAAAGTTGATTGTCCCGGCTGCATTAACAGTCGTTCACAACCACCAATAATGCGCACTGGGCCCGCGTGGTGGTTTATGGCCCGTTCTCTCAATCCATCCATAGGGAAGGCTCGTGCCCCAGCAGTGGGGACATAAAAATGAGCTGATGATGATGATTTGAAGCATAAGAAATACATTAAAAGTAATCGACTTAAACGACTACGCGCTTAAACTTAATAGTGTTGCAAATTTTCTTCCTTTGTCACTTTGTCGCATTTAGCTAAGTATAATAGGTAAGTAATTTAAAAAAAATCCATAACTCAGTTGAAAGACTTTGGAATGCGATGCATTGTCATTGTACAATATTTGCTTTTTAAAGGAATAGAATACCAACTTAAGGAACGCCTAGGTAAAAAAAATACTTCGATCACTTAACAAAGAATGAGAATAATGCTATCATCATTCTAACTGTAAACATACCATTGCTGGGATCTGAATTTCCCATATGAACAAGAGAGCCGAAAGCAGAGATTGTGCCAAACAAAACCAGCCATGTTTTTTTTTGGAGTTTACTGATTGCCTTGGCATTTTCAGCTTCACCGGGCTTTTTAGGGGCCGGGCGGCGAGAAACTTAAACAAAACTTAACGTTCCTTAAGTCGTGTGAAACGAATCACCTTCGGAGGTATTCTACAGGAACGGCATCACGCACTAGTGCGTGTCCCCGTGCCCTACTAGATTCTCCGAGGTGTTCGGATCGGATTGAGCCAACCACGCTGGTCCAATTTAGGTTCACGAAAGCATACGGGACCAACGGCTTAAAGTGCGCTACGAAACACGAAGGAGTTCTAGATATTTTGAAGACCTCCGTAGCCGAGTGACTTGCACGCCGGACTTTGGGCGGCGCTTACTCTGAGGTCCCGGGTTCGATTCCCGGTCGGGTCAATGTCGAAAACGAACTTTTCGATATTGTGTCGGGTCTGGGTGGTTGTGTTGTGGTACCTTCGTCGATTCTGATTTCCATAATACGAGTGCTTAAGCTACTTCTTGGGATCAGAACAATGTATAATGTATGTGATGTTGTCTAAAATTGAAATATAACATTTTAATTTAATTTGATCCATAATTCCGAAAGTTCGCAACGCAAACGCATAAACTGCCATGCGCCTGCGCCATCGGCTTACTTACCAGAGACGGATTTCTCCGAACCAACAATTTGACATCTTCTGAATTTATAGTAGAGCGCTTAGCATGTCTGTAAAGGAAAAGTGTAGGTGTAGGTGTTAACCTATAGGTATATCTACATAGTTATATAGGTATATGGGCGATTCTACAGAAGTTGGGCAACTTTTGACCTCATTTTGTTTATATGGTTTTTGGTGATATATAAGTACTATTTTGCTATAAGGACATAGGTAATATAATAAAACATACTGTTACAGACCGGACCAGTCACTTTTTCAATCAGTTTATGAGAAATCCGGGTTTTTCCAAATTTGACTGCCAGGGGACTGACAAGGTTACCACGGTACTGATTAGATACACAAGTAATTAAAAAATTATAACATTTATTGCAACTTTCTGCTTATTAATCAAATAACATAATGGCACATTTCTTAAAGATCAAATCACATTGGAACATATTATTAAGATTACCTATAACTGTAGGAAAGCATGTACTATATCAGTCTTCAAAACAGTCTTACTGAAAACATTTGTAATACCTAAACACTGAGGCATTTTCCTTAACATTAGATAACATTTTAAGTCATTATAAAATTAAGAAATAGGTATTGAACGATTTTTTATGAAGTACCTAAATTCACGAAATAACATTAAACACAAAAAATCAACTCTACTGTTGAAACGAAAAAAAATTCTAAAATTTAAATTAAGTATTAACGTAAATAACAGTTACTTTTCAAAAACATTCATTATCTCTTGAAATTCGTAAAATACCCTGTTTCCTTCGTAATCATATTTGATACAGGTAGTTTTTTGATTACTTGCTCTACCGGCACATCAGAGACATCACTCTCATCAAACCTGAATAGAGTACCGCTGCTGTTACATAATTTGAGGAAAGTAATACGTAATTTGCGGCGCTGAAGGCACTAGGCAGAGAAGAGACGACATCAGCAATCGTCAAAGAATGCAAGGAATCATTAAAAAGGCTGGCTGAGAGAGCGGACCTGACGATAGCGTGGGTCCCCGGATATAAGAGGAACACGGGAAACGAACTGGCCGACGAATAATCAGCTACAGTATCACAGCAGAAACCAACCGAAGATGGAGGTCCTCGAATGGTATGAGACAGTCAAAGATCTTCATCAAGGGAATGGATAAGAAAAAGACTAGCAAACTGATTGGACTCTCCAGAGAGAACATGAGGCTAGTCATAGAAATCATAACAGGACACTGTCGGCTGAACAGACAACTGACGGTGATAGGAGTGAAATCCGACCCCATATGCCCGGAGTGCATGGAAAGTGAGGAGACCAGCCTCCACCTACTAGCTTAGTGCCCTATGTACTACTCACTGATAAGATGGGAGCTCTAGGGGTCGAACACATTACACATAGAGGACCTGAAGGATCTGAATATGGAGCAGATAGTAAGATTTACCAAAGAGACCAAAAGATTCAACGGGGCGCCGTGAAAGCTGGATCAACCTTAACTCTCTCAAAAGGGAGAACGGGAAAAGGATGACGTGACCCGCAAATAACGTGGGCGGATCGTCCGTTCGACTGGCGATGTCCCCACAAGATATAATAAAAATAAATAATAAACACGTAATTCTCCGTCTTCCTCATCTATTTTTTCCTTTTATTTTAAATACCTTAATCTTTTTTTTTCTTTATATTCTGCTAATCTTACGGGGTCATTTTTAATTCTACTTATTCGAGCCTTTTCAGATTCTCTTTTTTTTTAATACATCTTCTCTGGACAATTTTTGCTTTTTATTAACCGGCGCCATTGTGTTTAATCTGAAATAAGGAAAAGAAATGTTTATCTACTTTACATCTACAGATGAAAAGGCTCTGATATGAAAATCATCAGTACCATGGTAATACGTCAGTCCTCTGTCAAAATATTGGACATGGAACTGACGCCAGGGAATTGATGAACGAGGCACAAATTTGAGATTATAATTCGAAATAATATTTTTACCGGTATTTTTCATTAATAGGATGCTACATTTTAAATAATCACATTTAGAGTTATATAAATAACAATGAAATACATATATGTAAGGAAATAGCCACTCACCATAGAACTGAGACTTTGACTGGAACTACACGTGCGCACGGTATAACCACGCCGCTTGCACCCTTTTTCAAAATAGCTGTCATGCAAATGGTGCGCTCAGTAGCCATATTTACTACCAACATTCAGAACTGAACGAGACCTTGACGTTTGAACTTCGAGGTTTTGCGAGAATTTTTAATTTTAATAATGCACATAGGACTGACGGATAAAAGTGAACACAAAGGTTTACATTTTTTTTAATTGATTAAATTATGATTTATATGGTGAAATATGTAAAATACATTATTACAGTTTTCATAGTTTGTAGTAAAAATCAATAAATTACAATAAATTGGTAATATTTTAAAATACAATAATTCAATTATGTGATTCGGGAGTTGTGACACTCCAAGGTACTGACGTTTCTTTCTTTCCTTGTGTTATTTTACTAAACTGCTTTTGAAAAAATACATCAAAATTAAGTGGACAGGTAAAAGGGGCTTTAATCTTTGGTAATATAACGAAATATTAAAAAATAATTATATATCGCCTTACTGTATTGAATGATGACATCAAGTTGCCCAACTTTTGTAGAATCACCCATATATTACGCTAGTAGACAAAGGCCTCTATCACTGAAATCAAGTTATCGTCTTCTTTTACACAACCTATACTTACATCGAAAAATACAAACACTGCCCGAACATTGAGTTATAAGTAACGTACCTACCTACTGTACTGTACATTATAACTCAATGTGCCCGATCTGGTAATTTCACCCAGGACCTCCGGATATATTAAATAATATGGGGCAACTCAATAAGGCTAAATAAAACATACCTGCCTGACCTGCCTCCTACCTGCTACTATACTGATAATCGAACGTTAACAAACGTAGTTTTATAGGTAATTCTTTTTGGTAATGAATAGGTATGAATACCTACTACCTATTTACCATTTACTTGTCGAGCTACCTATGTCACAGATTACTTAATAGTTCCTAACTTCCTATGTGGTCTTCTGTCACACAAAGTAGGTATTATAGGTAGGTACCTGGGTAGAGGTAACACAACAAAACTTGATTCTGCTACACTACCTAGGCCGAGGTACCTAGTCGAGATGTATCAGGGCGGAAATGCGTCGTATTATACAGTTTATCGACTACCTGTTATATTTTATTTATTTGTACACATAGGTAATTAAACCTGTGTGGTGTCGGGGATAAAGAATTGCATCAACCCATCTCTTCCCATGGGTTTCGTAAAAGGCGACTAAGGGACCATTCCAGAGGATGGGCAGCATTATCTCTCTGAGGTTACCCTCAACCTACTGCGATCGCCAACCCGCCTGCCAAGAGTGGCGATTACGGCAAATACCCCTCATATCCTTGGAGAAGGCCTTTGTCCAGCAGTGGACGTCTTTTGGCTGAGATGAGGTAATTAAATTAATTAGTATTGTCCCTGTAACAAGTAAAGGATGCTCAATCAAACCTACTTCGCAAACGCTTCCAAGTCCGTTCCATAGACAGAGATTTTCCGGTAAACTAATTCCGATATTATTTCCATTGCGGGTCTTGTTATCTCTAGACCCATGAAGTGGCATGTTTCTGTACACATGGACCGGACATCACGATGTAATGTGGCTCGAATTTTCTGAAAATAATTTTAATTGCCCTAAGCGCCATCTACCTAAAGTCATCGACACTTTATACTGAAGCACTACTTTTGTAACAATTATGACTTTTGACAGATGGCAGCACTAGTAGCAACACAACAACATTAATTCTTGCGGTCTATTTTTCTGTCTTCTGTCTTTCTTGTTAGTTGTTCCGGAAATAATAATCTATGTAACAATAATAAAACTAAAAAATATTTATGTAAAAGTAAATAGTATGGAAACCTGATTTCGGGGTAATGTATCAAAACTCATTTTAATTCCTAGTGTTTGACAGACAGCATAAAATAAGCACTGAGCACTGAATAGAAAATAAAGTTTTCTTAGATTCACTATTAATTTGCTAAAATCCAATTTTAAATCTAGAGATAAAAATTAAACACAAAACAAAGCCAAAAATAAAGTATGGGGACAAAAAATAACCTACAAAATATTGTTTTGACTTTTTGCCTTGTTGTTTTAGTGTTAAGGATGGGCGTACATAGGGATCTAGCACATGGATCCCAGTCTACAGTAATATTTCTTTATGGTTTATGATTATGAATCAAAGTTTGAGATTCAGCAAGTAAGAATTTCTTCTTGTACGAATTTGGAAAGAGATGTTTGTTTTTTACAAACATTTAAAACAAAGAAAGCAAATACATTAATAAGTAAAAACCTGTATTAGATGATGTAAAAACACATCTAATACGCTTGGCGATAAATCACACTTATTTTAACAACAAAAAAAGTCGTCATATCCTAATTCAAAGTACTTATTTGTGTCCGTTAAGGTAGCGTACACATGGTCGATTTTAAGTTTGTTGTTATGCCCTCTTTTAGTGCATAATTACTGCAAACACAAAATAATTAGTGCCTCTTTAGTTTCAGAAATAAAAACCTTTTTTAGTGTATACGCTGGCATCACGATAAAGATGGGGCGTACCCATGATGACCTTTCTCAAAAACTACTTATATTATAGCAACGAAATTTACACGCATAATTAGTGCCTAATTAGTGCCCGCGCTATGCAAAATTTCATGGATTACTCGATATCGAACAAGACTTGTGAATGACATTTCGAGCTGACGTCAAAAGACAACATAGGTACTTAACTACAATGAGAACGGAAAATAGGCAAAACCAATAAGCTTAACTACTTTAAAAAAGTTACGACATCTCTATTTGTAATAAGATATATAACTAATAATATTAAAATGTTTATATAATTTTTAACACAAATTTTGTTGCGAACAAATTACAAAAACACAAATGTTGAAAAATTTTCCACGAGCAGGATTTGAACCCGCACCCTTCTGACATACCGGGTCAGGTGCTCTCCTAATTGAGCTATCGTGGTTCTAACCAGCCCGCCGAAATTATTCAACACTATTTACTTTTTACTTTGAGAGCCAAAGCGCCCATTCAATGTCAACAACTACCGTCATTAACATTTGATTATGATATTTTTACAAATACTAAAGATCAGTTAAGAAGTAGGCAAGCTATTTATAAAATGTTTATATAAATTTTTTTTAATAATATTAAGTGTGCCACTGTATGACAACAACAAATTAGTTCCTAGAACTTAATATATTTTTTTATGTAGTTCCACTGCGTTTTCCCATAAACTATTTATAATAATAATAATAAATCATTTTATTTCAGATATCAATTTAATGCTCAAAGGATATCAATATCCATAATTAACACATACAATAATCCAATACTATCAATATAAATTAAATTAAATTACGTTACATTACATTACCTACGTATACATATAGGTAAATCAAAACAAAAAATAAGAAATAAATAATCAATAAAATCAAATCAAATCAAATAAATGTCACAAATAATAGGTATTAATATTTTTTAAATTTATAAAAAGAAAGAGGGGACGCATTGACGTGCAAATGCTGACAGAGTCAGAGTATCACGCGCATTAATAGAACATATAATAGGTATAACAATTAAAAAAATAAAAGTTGTACGTTGTCTCTTGACGCCAGCTCAAAATGTCATCCACAAGTCTTGTTCGATATTTCCGTTCCTTTAAGAGTAATCCTAATGAAATTTTGCAGTGCTGGCACTAATTTAATTAGGCACTAAATATGTGTGTTAATTTCGTTGCTATAATTATAGCTAGTTTTTGAGAACGCAGAACGATCATGGGTACACCAGCTTGATCGTGATGCCAGCGTACACACTAAAAAAGGTGTTTAATTTCTTAAATTAAAGAGGCACTAATTATTTTGTGTTTGCAGTAATTACGCACTAAAAGAGGTCATAACAACAAACGTGAATTAGACCATGTGTACGCCACCATAACGGACACAAGTATGTATTCAGTGATATATCAGAAGATATTATTAGTATTTTTTTACAATAAAAATCAATGTTAGTGCTTTTTAAAAGTAATCTAATAGTAATAACAATAAGGGTGACACTCCATTGAAGCAGAGCTGAGCGAAGCGGAGCAGAACTGTATAGAAATCAACCAATAGTATTTTTATTTTATAGTGGCTTTTCTTTGCTCCACTAACCACAGTCCACTGGACTGGAGCGAGCGGTTAGCGTTATATTGAGGGTAATCAAATTAAACAACGATTGTGTTTATATACTTTTAATGAGCATTCTGTACAACATTGGAAAACAATCCCGACATACTTTTAAAAACAAACACTTTTCTGTTATGTACTTACTTAAATTAACTATGTATTAATCATAACAAAATAAGGAACAAGAAAGTTTCTTGGTTAGGCTTACGTATAGTTAATGACAATACCTAGCTTGAATGACTTATTATAATATAAAAAAACATTATCTAACGATAACAATTTTACTCATAAAATATTTACGTCTGTTATAGACATAATAACTTTGTAGTTTCAAAAAACAACGGCATTTTTTAAATATGAAAATAGTATTTTTACTAAGTATTTTTACAATTTCCTGGATTCACAGGAATAAACCAACTATGTACCAACGTGGCTCTGACCGCCCCGTCAACCCCTCCCTAACATGAACTGGCGGGAGCTTCCCTCTAAAATAGAGGATCAGGCATCCCAGCACACAAAGAAACGCGGAAAACCACCTTATACCGGAAAGCGTGACAATATCCGCAAAGACAAATTTCGTGAGAATCATCCTAAAAAAATTCAAGCCGTTAAAGACTTTCAAGACAAAATATATAAAGCCTTATTCAATGGTTTTGGAGACTCCTTAACAGCAGAGAAAGCAGTGAACTTTTCCATACATAAGTCAGCAGCGGTCATTCCAGTAACTGTTTAAGAAGATTTTTGACTTTATGGTCGACGCCCCGACCGTATTCCTGATATTAACCTTTTCACCGCTCAACTATCCTGCACGCGATGTCCCGCTGTACGCCAACGTATAAATGTATTTTAATAAAGTAGATACAAAGAAGAACTTCTATAGAAGTGCTGGCGTGGACGGCACGAAAATCTCGAACTTCTATAGAAGTTGTTGGCGGTAAAAAGGTTAACAAAATATAAGTTTCGATTATTTTTGATGATAGTTATCTATATTGTTTTTAATGAGTAGTAATAACTGCTTACTAAGACATTTGTTTTTAGATGATCTTAGCTGTTTGCCGCATATGGCTTTTACAAATGGAATTATGGACGAACATGATCTTAAAGTCTAGTCAGCAACGTTTTCTATGAGCAGCCATCACTGATCATATACAATGATTATATACATCGTTATTTTTAGCATACACGAAACATGACAACCGTTTATTCAGTACTAGCGGCCCGTCCCTGCTTCGCACGGGTAGACATTTTTTTTATATAGCCTATGTTACTTAGCGCTAATGTAGCATTCTAATGGTGAATGAATTTTTTAAATCGGTCCAGTAGTTTTGAGTTTATTCGTTACAAACAAAAATACAAAGCTTTCCTCTTTATAATATTAGTATAGCTGAAGTATAAAGCATTTAAGAGCGTTTACGCCGCTCACTAGCGCCGCCAATAAAAAAAAACATATCTAGTAATTAGAGATAGAAAATCAAGTTATGCTCAACAATTTGAATGAAGTAATTTATTATTTTTTATTTATTTATTTATTTATTTATTTATTATTAAACATAATTTAGCATTTTTACGTCACCTAATGAACACCTGACATGTTATGGTTTAGTTAAATATGGCGTTATAGTTAAAAGTGGCCGTAACGTCTTATTTAATTAAACCATAACATGTGAGGTGTTCATTAGGTGACGTAAAAATGCTAAATTACTTCATTCAAATAGTTTGTTGAGCATAATTTGATTTTCTATCTCTAATTACTAGATATGTTTTTTTTCATTAGTGGCGCTAGTGTGCGGCGTAAACGCTCTTAAGTAAATTTAAAAATACCAATTTGAAGATTTTATATAAAACGCAATGATTAGGTACTTTATAGATTGTTTTTGTTTTGTTTATATATTTTTTAACGCAAATTTTGTTGCGAACAAATTACAAAAACACAAATGTTGATGTGGATTGGGAGAGCGCCTGACCCGGTGTGTCGGAGGGGTACAGGTTCGGATCCTGCTCGTGGAAATTTTTTAACATTTGTGTTTTTGTAACTTTATAGATTTATTGAAAAACACAATTTTTTTATATGTTAAGTTTTTGCAAACAAACCAACAGGTTTGATTTGAACAAATGGTTGGCAAGTTATTGAGTGTACTAAAAATAACATTATTTAATAAGTGGTAATGGTAAAAATGCCTTATTCATTCAACAAGCTAACCATTCAAAGGCATATTGAGTCAATCCATAAGCTTTTTTATATTAGTACATATAAGTGTCAGTTATAATTAGAATTCGTAAAAATAGAATTTTCTTTCTCTTTATCATAATCATAGCCTAGACTTTCTTCACAATTTGCACAACATCTTCATCGGCCAGTATATGTTCTATTCCTACTTTCTGAGGCTGATGTTTCACTGATGATCCCCACACTAAGCCACTGTAATAAACAATACAATGCAATAAGTATAAGCTAGATGTAGTATCCATATAAGTAAGATGTAAAATAATAAGTAATGTGTAAAATAAACGCGAGTAGATCCGTAAAAGTTGTTTCATTTCAATAAGTAAGATATCGTATTTTAAAGCCATTCTGATTAAAAAAAAGGTTCGAAACGTCAGGACAAACATTAATTAAAAGTAATGTAAGTATAAAATAAACGCGAGTAGATCTGTAAAAGTTGTTTCATTTCATTTTGATAATTATTTCATCATCATCATCATCAGCTCATTTTATATCCCCATTGTTGGGGCACACGCCTTCCCTATGGATGGATAGGGAGAACGGGCCATAAACCACCACGCGAACCCAGTGCGGATTGGTTGTTAAGACGACGCATTGGTAATTTACGTGGCGGGGATCTTGATTTTTCTCAACAATTACAAAACATATGAAAGTGATATTTGATGACATGATTTTCATTTAATTGACTTCATTTTGTTAGTTGCAGAAACACGATTTTTCAACTTTTATAACAGAGAAAAAAATATCAAAGTAACCTCTTTTAAAACATAGATTCACATTTTACAGGCTAACCAGACCGATTTAAGCATTTTAATTTTCTTAGTAGATTAGTCTTAACACACACTTTAAAATTGTAGTTCATTTTTTTAAATAATTTGTAGTTTTAATTTGAAGGAAAAAAAACAGTTTTTCTTATGGTGCGGGGTGCAAACGCTTGTATCAAAACGTATGAGATTTATTGTTTAGCGATGCGTCGCCTTAACGACTGCTAATGCAGCCGGGACCAACAGCTTTACGTGCCTTCCGAAGCATGGAGGAGCTCGAGATGATTAATTTTTGGTCACACATCCGATGACCGGCCTTCGCGAAAGTTGCTTAACCTACACTAGGAAGACCTATGTTAGAATCTAGATTATCCAGGACAATACGCAAATAGACTTTTTGAATAAAACAACTTTTACTGATCTTCTTGCGAGTATCTTCTTATACACTGATTTATCAATTGGGTTTGAAAAGTCAGGATAAAATTTTATAAATCAATATGTAGAATAAACACGAGTAGCTCAGTAATAGTTGTTTAAATAAATTTGTAGTTGGCATAAACCTTAAAAACAATATCAATATAATATCTAAGAAAACAAATCACAATACTCACTATTTGAATTCCTTTACAATAGATCTGTGCAGTTTATTACAAAAGTCCTCGACTGAAGTTCTGTCAGCGTGCAGCACTACGGGAGCATTGTAATCCGGCAACTGTCCTTTAGGCTTTGTATATATCCTAATGAGCTTCAGGTATTCCCACATTTTCTCCAGTAAATCGTCAAAGTTCCATTTGTGATGGGCGGATATTGGTACGCAGTGCGGTATCTTGTATATGACGTCTAATTCTTCTATGCTGATCTGATCTGTAAATTTGCAAATGCATATAAATATTTTTGTACAGTTTTCTAAACACATGACAGTGCATGCGCACTGCGCAAGGCATGGTCAGTGTGGCTGTAATGCTAATAATGTACAGTCGGCGGCAGATCAACCTACCCAAACCTGTCAAGTTTCTCCAATGAATATTGATCCTTATAACGAAACAATAAAGTTCAAAATTGATTGTAGAAATTTGACAGTTTTGGGTAGGTTGATCTGCCGCCGTGTGTACTATGTAATTGTTACATAAAAGTTGCACCTTGCACTCTTGTTTTAAATATATTGGTTTAACAGTCAACTAAACATAAAGTCAGTCAAAAAGTCATTTGCTCAGAGTAAAGGCATTTTTTTTAACTCTCATCAGTTGCCTGGAGGAGCAGCTTCAATTCCATACAAATTCTTGTTTTCGTGATATGATTGAATAGCAAATAAATCTCGCACTAGGCCTTATAAAAGTAAGTATCGTTTATAAAGTAAGTTTGCATATAACTTCATATAACATAAGAAGTTATATGCAAAGCATGAAGTACAAGTGGCAACGGATGACGCTGAGGATGAATTATTAGATATTCCAGTTTCGTTAAACAAAGTTGTTAATAATTAATCCATATTTCAAGGCCTTTAAAAGTGCATAATTATGGTGCATTTAACACCATGATTGTGTTCAAAGACTTGTTCAAATACAACAAAAAAAGACATAATTATTCTAATGTTTATTCGTGTGTTAATAATAATAATAATTCTTTATTGCTTACACATGTGGTACATAAGAGGTGTTAAAAAAAAAATAGGTAAAGATCAACACATGAACCCTGCAAGGGTATAACAACTTAAATATATAAAATACAGTTAAACAAAGTAAAAACAAAAATTTCTTATTTATGCACTCACCGATTTTGTTCAACAAATAAATGCACGGCACATATATTCTGTTGCCCTCAATGACGTCGATGAGATCGTCACTGGTCGCGTCGTACCGCAGCGTGATGTCAGCATTGTGGATCTTGTACTCCGAGAGGATTGTCTTCACAGTTTCAACATCCAGCTCGGTTTGCGGACACTGGAAATAAGCAAAAAACCACGAATAAGCTACCATAATACACAGTACAACTTGCATTCAGTGAGCTAAGATGAGAAAAAGTCACAACATAATTAGATTCCTGGAGATGGACAACGTCAAAACGCCGCCGAGATCAATCCATAAAGAGATTGAAAGATGACAGCTATGAGGTGATTCGGGAAGGAGACAAGTGGAAGAACTTGCGGGAGGCCTTTATTATTACTTTTGTTATTATTTCATAAGGACAACAAAGGTCCATAATTGTTAGATTAAGAAGAAAATGTTAAGATAAAGAAAAAAGTACCAAATGGTACTAAAATCTTTTAGTCGAGAGGCAATCGATTGATAATACTGTTGATTTGAAAACATTTTCTTATCAAACTATTTGTGTGCAAGCACTGATCAAATTATTATAATGTATTGTGCACCAAGTAATTTTATTAAAAGAAATAATATTCCATCACTAAAAATAATGACACCTATATTTAAATATGCAGCACTAAATAGTAATGTAAGTATTTAGATGCCACTATGCAGAGTGATAAATAATTTCACACCTGTTTATTAATTAAGTCTTTACTCACCGTGGTATTCAAATTTATACCACCCTTGTCTTTTTTCTTAAAGTGTATATTTGGAGGTTGCTTGTTTAACCGGAGGCCGAAGCCTTCCAACTCGTGCTCCAGCAGTTTCTTGTGCTGCAATGGCTTCAGGACGTCCAGCACGATAAAGACGAGACTGCAGGTGCGCGCGACCGCGATCACCTGGCGACCTCGACCCTTGCCGTCTTTAGCGCCCTCTATGATACCGGGAAGATCGAGCAGCTGTAAATAGTTTCAATGAGTTAGGACATAAATTAAATAAAAATTAAGACTGTTTCTGGAGACTACTTCAACTTCCATTTAATTGCTGCACACCGCTTGCACTGGGCCCGTGTGGTGGTTTATGGCCCGTTCTTCCTATCGCTCCATAGGGAAGGCTCGTGCCCCAGCAGTGGGAACACAAAATGAGCTGATGACGATGATGATGATGATGACGATGATGAATTCAACTGCCAAGCCAGAATGACATTATACTGATGACAAATTTAGTAAAGTATCACATCATTACTTTTACGTCATTTTGTCTCTACAAAACTCAATAAATGTTTTTTTTTATTATTCTTTTTGCTTTCTTTCTTTTCTTTATATGGGAAGAAATAGATTATTGATATTTCTACAACTATCTTATAGTCTGCTACTGTAACAACAATTTTGATAAAATTATTTTTTGAGAGAGTTTGTCAAGTAGCATTTTCAGTCACCAAACTTTTTTGAGACAACAAAACACTGTCAAAGGTTTTCTAAAATGGAATGGCATCACACACTAGTGCGTGTCAGGCATTCCCTACTATATTCTTAAAGGGGTTCGGATCCGATTGAGAGCAGAACAATCCAAGGGCAACTTTAAAGGCTACAACCTCGGCTCGGGTTGACTGGGTCGTCGTGGGTGGGGAGAAGCCCCCAAGTACAACCAGTTGTCGTACCTTTGTTCTGTGAGTATGGAGTCTTGGGTCTAAGCGAGTGTTCAGTGTATCATGTGACTGTGTAGTGGCATTTAGAGGATTGGGCGAGGACATTGTTGTGTTCCAGCAATAAAATAGTAAATTAATAGTTTAAGATTTTGTGTGAACTAGACTTACTCTTTTATACTATATTCAGCATTATCCTCACTTTCTGTCAGGTGAGATGAACACCATGTGTTAGTTCATTATGAAAGTGACTAAATACATTCTAAATTTTTTTAATTAAAATTACCTGAATCTTTGCACCCTTGTATTTGATACAGCCAGGTACAGTGGTGAGCGTAGTGAACTCATACGCTGCTACTTCGGAGTACACCCCTGCCAGGTTCGACAGGAGTGTTGACTTTCCCACAGATGGAAAGCCTACAAATCCGATTCGAGCATCACCAGTTTTAGCGACATCAAACCCTGAAAATTAAATGTTAGAATATAAGTTAACGTTTACAATTCATATTATAAAGCAGTAAGGCCTCCATCATTTAAATCAAGTCATTGCTAACAATCTATGGGTATTGGCTAAATCATCAGCCTTTTCAAATTCAAATGCGGGTTGGTATTTTATAACTCATACAATAATTATATTAAGTAAATAAGTTAATATTAATGAAGAATAGAAAGTAATTTTATTATTTATCTCACCTTAAATAATAAAATAAACAACAGCAAAGTCAATAAAAGATTACCTTCACCAGTAGCACTACCGCCTCCTTTGGGAGTGATTAGTTCTCGTCGCAATTTAGCCAATCTAGCCTTAAGTATACCTAAATGAAGTGCAGTCGCTTTATTTTTTTGAGTGCGAGCCATCTGAAATAAATTTTGGTTTCTTTTAGAAAGTTTATTTAACAGCAGTCTACATTTTAGGTAATATGATTTAAGGAAAGACTTTTCGAATAATTTTACTTAAGTATGTGTCATGGCATTCGTTACTTAATTTCAAGTAAATGATCTAAGAAAATAACCTATACAAACCTCGGACTCAATAGCCGCTATTTTCTCCAATATAGTACTCATCTTGCCGGTTTTTTATGTTCTGGTAGCTTTTAAATACAAGAGAAATGTTTGATTAATAAATTAAATGAGTATCCCTTTAATCGAAATTATAAAAATAAGTGCAAGCAAAGCGTGTTGACTGGACACCTTTCCAGAAAGTAAGTTTAACTGACATTGACAGTGACAGACAGACAGCTGCTGTCGTCGTATACGTATCGTAATTCCATAATGATGAAACATATTTACTAGAACAGATCCACGCACTAGGTATTTTTCAATACTAGGCGGCACCTATTCTACTCTTAAATATACGTGATCCACCTGTATTTTTGTAAATTACACGATTTTCGACCTTACACTAAAACATTAGAGGTAATATTCCCATGTACACGTATTCGCGTATTGTGCACACCAAGTATTTCTTTCCATTTCATGGTTTTCGACTTTAATACCACGGAATTAGATTCCATAGGTAGGTAAGTACAAGACTAGATCCTAGAAGAATAGGTGCTTGAAGTATTGCATGATACTGTGGAGTGTGAAACCAATTTAATTTAGGTCCTCCTTTTAAAAGGTTCCGAATGACAAAAGTATTATTACTATTTTTGATTTTTGTCATTTTAAGCAATAAATTCCGCCTCTGCCCATAGGTGGTAATAACTACATGGATTAAGTCAGCACTATTCGACGTCTAGTCTAACCAGTTACTACGTGAAACTACTAATACTAGGTGGACTAGGTAGAATAGGTATCTGGATCGAGTATTAGGTAATACTAGGAACAGGTGCACGTATTATCAAATTTACCTAGTACCTACGACCGTACGACCCATCTCTCCTTATTTTTTTTATTTTTTTAGTTGATGGCTTTGTGCGACTTGCAGATTTAGCCAGTGTCAAAGTAATTTTCTTACAAGTAATACATAAATAAACAATATTTCCTTATATGATGATGATGAATGATATTAGAAATGGGAAGTGAGAAATGATATACCCCCCAACCCCTCGAGTATCTCAGTAAAGATGTGGGGCTTTACTAAGTCCTCACGCGAGCTTCTTGAGAGAATTTGAAAAGTGACGTTGCACTGTTTTGTTTCATTTGCCAACACTTATGCACACTCACGAACACTTAACGGTTAATAATCCACCATTATTTCACATTAATATTCGACATAACACAAATTTTGGAAAATAAGACAAAACCGCAGACATGACGCTTCACTTTCCCGCCAAGAAGTTCTAGCCTTTCTCCTTATTCAGAGGTATCGTATCGTATGTAGTGTAGTGTAGTGTAGCATCATTTTTTAAAAGATTTTTTTTTTCTGACGAAGGTCGGTGGAATACATGAAGCTATAGATATATTGGAATATATGGCTTATTTTTATATCGGTTTTAAAGAATATTCATTATAATTTTATATGAAACCATAATAAATAAGAAAATCAATAAAAATTAAAAAGTTCGTTTAATTTTAAGTGCAAAAATATTTTTTTAGCATTTTATCGTACACTAACATACTGCTAATGATGGTGTTAGCAGTTAATAATCGAAACGTGCAAAAATAATAAATACTTTATTACTCTTTAGAATCTCACCTAAGGTGTAAAATGCACACATTTAGCTAAACGAAAACCATCATTATTTATATTTGGATTTACTTAGTTATTAGAACATGTAAAGGCAGTATGGCCTTTATCTGCAATGAGAATCAAACAAAAAAAAAAGTAGCTGAATCGCAAATACCACAATAGATGGCGTTGGTGAACACGTGGTAAACACTCTAGCTAGTATTGTTTTCGCCACCCAACAGATGTCGCTTATCACCGAATCCTAGTGAGCAAATGGGACAAACCACGTGGAAATGGTTACTCCGCAGGTTTGCGCAACGTACACAAGAAAAGGAACACTAGAAAACTGTTTGTAGGTATGTTTGATACAGACATGCCTCAGTCAGTTCCACCTTTGGCATCGGTAAGGGTAGCTGTCTCGACGCTCGGGGCTACTCTCGCTAAGTTTTGAACGTATGTACACTAATATCGGAATCGATGTTGTTCTAATATTGTGATGTTAGCAATGTATAAAAGTTTAATGAATGACTTATCTAGTGATAAAAAAAACTTTTTTTGCAATATTCCAGTGAATAGTTAAATTCGTAATGAAGTTTAATTAATTTGTTCGGAAATTAAATACCTACCAATTTTCATTTGGGTAAGTAACTTTATACGTCTGGGAGCATTGATTTGTTTTATACCTAATTTGTAACTACCTCTATTTAAAAGTTGTATTTAACGTAGGTAGTAGTAGGTAGGTAATTTAAGATTACTTAAAAACCAGCGTAGGTACCTTTATTCTATGTTATTTCACTATACTATATATTATTAAAAAAATATCCAGAATCAATGCTTAAAAATATACCTACCTACCTAGTCGTATTAAAAAAAAGTGTAGCTATTTTGCAACGGATTTAATACTGTTATTAGGTCCATGGGGTCCGGACTCCGGGTGCCTACCAAGACATTTAATTTTCCATAAAAATTGTCGGAAACCACACGAGACCCCCGACGCCCCCGAGCCAGGAGTAGCTAGATAGTGCTACTCCTAGGACCAGCGCCTAATCCAGCGAGAATTAGCCGCTGGTCCAATCCAGAGAGGCAATGCCGCTACTTTACTGGGTATTCTGGACAACTCTTTTATTTATTGTATTTGTTATGGTTCATTTGCAATTCTAAATAGGGTACCCAATGGGACCAGTGTTCGACACTTCAAGCCCATTGATCAACATAGTTTTCCTCACCAAAAAATAATATAGAATTTCATTGAAATTTTACTGTATGATCAAGTATAATTTCAATGAAGGTCTGTATTCAATTATTGCTGCTCCCCGTTTTTAATGACTAAAGGAAAACAAAGTCGATCACTGGTAGGGTTGCCAACCATACTTTAAAATAACGTAACCTACGTTATTTTCCATTCCCATACTTTATTCTTTTTAATAAAAATAAAGTATGGAAAATACTCATTTTTCCGACTAATGCGTGCGTTTGAACGGAATATTCCTGTTGACTTAATTTCTGAAATAGGTACCGAATGATACTCAGACTCGAGTGAAGTGAAACGAAACGCAACGCTTCATATCCTGAAAAATAGTAAAATTAAATAAATAAATTTGGAAAATACTTTATTTTTTCTTCAAATCCTTTTTTTATACTAGTTACTATTTTTCAGGAAGCTATCACTATAGATTAACTTTAATTTCCTGAAAAATAGTTGGCAACCCTAATCACTGGTTATTGTCGAAAACTGGTGCCACTACAGACTACCCTATGTACTTGTATGTTTTGTTATTAAATTGTAATTTGTTCGCAACAAGATTTACGTAAAATTAATAATGTAAGTAAATACCTACCTATTTTATTATTTTTAAATATTTAGGTAAGTAGGTACTTAGTATAAGGCAACCTTTTAAATGTGCCATTTCCATATAAAACAAATCTCTGCGTTCTTCTCTTGAGCCGTTGGCACGAGAGGGTCCTCTCCAAATGGCTCGGATTTTGATGATCGTCACTTTTCTCAAGTGCTGGGCACAAATAAAATGTTTCCTTTTCATGTTAGTTTACTGAATGAGTACCTTTTGTTATTAAAGTGTTAGTAAGATCTGTAAAGGGGTTTTTAAGTATCGTTGAGATAGTGATCGATTGAGAATTGTAATCGTAATCGTCAATGATTTTACTTTTTTGTACGGAATCTTAACTTTTTGGTAACACTTTGTTATCATGAGTTTTAGTGGCGTTCCAAGTGGATTTTTGTGAGAGGCTTTGCTTAATAAACTTCACTGTCCCATGAATCACGTGATAGGTAGGTAGGTAGGTATTTTAAATAACAATTGATTTTTATATTGTTTTAATTTCGGACAGTTAAGTTGTTAAAAAATACACTTCTTTTGCATAAGCAAATATGAAATAAATTTGATTATCGTATTCAAGCTATGTATTTATTTAGTTTGAAGTATAATAATATACTTACTTAATTTCTTACCTACTCTAAAAAAAAAAATTTATTCAATCTAAATTGCAAAATGTAGGTAATTACCTGCCTACTAAAAGCTCGTCCAAAACATCGAACAAAATCGTAGTAAAAATTATTCCAATTAAACAACAATCCTAAGAGTCTAGAAATAAAATAATATACCTACCTACATTTACGATAGAGAATTTTTTTATTGTTTTTATCTACCGGGAAAGCTTTTGGCCTCCATAACCTCTAGCCAGGTAGCTTTATAACGATTACATACACCATCTAACATAAGTAGGTACATCAAAAGTCTAGACCAAATAACTACTAGACCACAGATGCGAAGGTGTAACCTAAATTAATTATTATCAATATTTAGATTTTATCGATTTTTTTTTCAATTTCTAATTAGGTATTTTTTTTATGATTTTTTCATGACCATATCCATGGTCATGAAAAAATCATAAAAAAAATTAGTCCTTCAGTCGAAAACTTTATTTATACGTTTCTCAAAATTAAACTCTATAAAGGATGATTATGAATGATAATACAAATGAGAAGTGAGATATGATAACCCCAACCTCTCCAGTATATCAGTAAAGATGTGGGGCTTTACTAAGTCCTCACGCAGACTTCTTGAGAGAATTTGATAAGTGCCGTTGCACTGTTTTGTTTCATTTGCCAAAACTCATGCACACTCACGAACACTTAACGGTTAATAACCCATTAATATTCGACATAACACAAATTTTAGAAAACAAAACAAAACCGCAGACATGACTCTTCCCTTTCCCGCCAAGAAGTCAGTTCATCACTTATGTTCTCTGTTTGCCATTCCATTGGCCAAAAAGGCCAATTTTATTAATTACATACAAATCTGTGATGCATACGCAAACTGCTTATTAACGTGTCACAACAGAACGGAGAACTCTTTGCTACAAAAAAGATTGATAACAACAACATTATTAATCAATTCCAAAACATTAAACGTAGGTATAAATGAAATCACGCAAAAGTTCTTTAAAACATAAAACTGTTTTTTATAATTGACATAAATGAAGCATGAACTTCTGTAACCTTAAAGTTATCAATTAACACTGAATTGACGTAAAAAAATAGTGACGTCATAGTTTGCCATTCCCATACAATTTCTGTTAAAAAAGTTTCTATAATGAGTAACCAGCCAAGTCAACTAATCCAATTATCGAAGATAGTATCTCCTCAAAAAAGTAGTTACTCCTCATTACCTTCGCAAACTTCTTCTTGCATTCATGTACGCACGGCAGCAGATCAACCTACCCAAACCTGTTAAAATTCTCCAATGAATATTGATCCTTATAACTAAACGGTAAAGTTCAAAATGGATTGTAGAAATCTGACAGTTCTGGGTAGGTTGATCTGCCGCTGTGTGTACACATGCCTGCACATCAGACTGCCACAAACGGTCATATTTCCTCAATGGACTTTGAACTTTATTTACCTACCTAAATGGTAAATGGTTGAACATTATTGAAGGAATTTGACAGTTGAATTTTGGATAGTTGATGTCCAGGCATCCGTAGAAACTACAACGTCATGTGATACGTGATATATTATGCTCTACGAGGAGTGGAATTTCCTCAGAATAATAACTAAAGCTGGATTTTCCGTAGAGTACATTTTGGTTTTCGATATAATATATTTTTAAATTACTTAAAGAGGCATTTAAAAAAAAATTACGTGTTCGAGTGGCTTTCCAAATGGTATATATCATAGCTACATCATCATCATCATCATCTCAGCCAAAAGACACCCTCTGCTGGACAAAGGCCTCCGCTCAAGGATCTCCACAACGACCGGTTTTGTGCTAGGTACATAATTATGGTTAAAATTTCTTCCGAATAAAGTAACACTTTTGTTCTTCTACTTCACAACCCCGATCCGATCCGAACCCCTCAGAGAATCTAGTAGGAAACGGGGACACGCACTTTCAGCGCGTGATGCTATTCCCTCTAAAAGCAAAACCTTTTTCGTTTCACACGGCTCACCTTTTAAGTTCCCGTCTCCAAGTCTGGTGGCGCTAAAAATGCCGGTCTTAAGGAACCCTTTAAGTTTATTGGCGCCCCTAAAAAAGTCCAGTGGTGC
Organism: Eudonia lacustrata; assembly: GCA_947562085.1. Classification (NCBI taxonomy): domain Eukaryota; kingdom Metazoa; phylum Arthropoda; class Insecta; order Lepidoptera; family Crambidae; genus Eudonia; species Eudonia lacustrata. Next base: position 10,494,241 of record OX387318.1, on the reverse strand, counting down.
TATAAATGTTGCCTAAAGCATCAGCAAACTCCCTTGAAAAACCTTCCCCATCTGAAAAACTGTTTTTTAAAGTTAATATTAGAACAAAGTAGCGTCATTGCTAACATACTTAAATCTACTAGTGTGAATCTGTCATTGGTTTTCAGTTGTATAACTGCATAGCTATTCGTGTTTTGTTAATCATTTTAGCCCGGAGACACCCACTGCTGAGTATAGGCCTCCTTTTGTGTCTGCCACTCATATCTGTCCCAAGCCATACACTCACGGCGTTCCCGCTATCCTGATAATATCGTCAGTCCACCTGGCCACTGGACGACCGACGCTTCTATGTCCAAGTCTTGGCCGCTTCTCGGTAATTGCTTTGCTCCACCTACCATCATCAGCTAAGTGTCCTGCCCAACTCCACTTGAGTCCCATCACCCTTTTCTCTATGTCTTGGACATTAGTTTGTTGTCAGATTTCGGTATTTGGGACCTCGGTTTTGAAGTCTGATACCGAGCATGGCGTGTTTTGTTGCTGTTGATTAACCTTAGGAAAACAAACAAAAAAAAATAAAAAAAGACAAAAGATAAAATAAAATAAAAATTTGTTTATTTTTCCTCCAAAACATTACACGTTTGGGACGAACAAACAGAGAAGCAAGAACAAAACAGTTTGGCATACAAACTTAAAATATTTGGGAGGACTGGAGCCTAAGCTAGGATAACCCTGAATTTCAGGACTCCAAAGATAAAAAGATATGTTGAAATGAAACAACTTTTACGGATCTACTCGCGTTTATTTTACACATTACTTATTTAATGTTTATCCTATTACTGTGACAAATTATTTTCTTTTGAAAAACAATTTTCCTTCGTCTACACTACAGCAAAGAGGACTTTCCTGTTGTATTTCGACCAAAGATGTTACTCTTTGCTTCCTGAAAAGCCATTTCCCGAGAATTATTATTTCAACGACATCAAAAGGACACCCCTGAGGCACACTCGTATTATTCAATTATAGATCTATTAGTTACCGCGTCCCCTGAATTCGCGTGTGATAAGAATGTGTCCTCTATTCTGGGAATGTTATGACTTTGATATATGACCGTGTGATACGGCTGCAATCTCGGGGGACAGCGCTGTTGGAAAAGCTTTGAAGTTCATGCGAGCTATTTGCTTGTAGCTTGGTTACACTGTGAAGTGGTGAATTCATTTGGTATTATTATTTTTAATGATATAGTGGTAATGCGCTTGGCCCTATATCTGGAGGTCTGGAGCTCAAAGATTGTCTAACCCATATTATTTTGGAGTGATGACTTGATTGCAATGATGTAGGCCTTGCCCAGTAGTGGGAAAAATTTAAAGGCTATTTTCTTATTATTCATTTATTTATTTTATTTTTGGGTTTGATTATAAATCTGATAAGTTTAAATAAAATACGAATATTTCATCAATAGATGGTAAAAAGCGGTTATAGACGATGATATTTCCCATAATCCCTACCTATTAGTTACACAAAAGATGTGGGAAGTCATAACTTACGAGAGAAAAAGGTTTTTAAAAACCGCTTCTCATTAATCTGTGTGTCAACCGAGTTGTTGACCAATAAATAGTTTAAATATCAAATAGTTTGTATTATTCGGCCACGCGGACGTGACTCATTCGGTCGAGATGACCACTAACTCGTTCTAATCACACAACCGCTTTAATTACGAAGTTTCAAATTTCATTATAATTAGAAGTTGCGATAGTTTTGGGGGTTGCGGTTTCATATAATCGGATATAAACGTTTTGATACTTGATTACCCACTTAGCATTATGTACGAGTATAATTTGCGAAGTGGCAGCGCTAGAATAAGCGATGAATTAGTAGGTAGGTACATTAGTGTTGAACTGCTAAAAATCTGCCAACATTTTTAACTTCTCCTTTGATAACCCTGAAAAAAGAATTATATTTTCCACTGTGCCAAAGGTACCCTTCCCACCTAAGGTCAATAGGAAGAGACGGGGTATCTTCGGTAGATCGTACTTCTGCACTTGATCAGCTCAGATATGGAGTGATCAGCAAGTTTTCCCATTTTCATTCAAAAGCAGCTAGAACTAACAACATGCTTACTAATCGTGGGAAATAGACTACGAATCGTAGCCTAGCTCTTACCTCCTTAAATTCAATGGATTAAAGTCAGAATTCATGTTCTGCTGAGATGTAAGTAGGCATATGCCTATGTATATAAATACATACCCCTACGTTGCTGCTTCTCTTCGCCGGTATTTGAGGATTCCGGGTGAAGAATGCTTCCACCTTGGGCCTTTCCATCAGCAATCATCAAAAATAATAGCATAAAGTACCTAATTTCAGTTAAGTGCGATAAAAATAGTACAGAGTTGGTCGCAAACATGACATACCTATTCTCATGTTCAAGTGAATTCACAAGGCTGAATGTATAAGTTTTATGTTATAAATGTTAAAGTATGCTACTTTCTCGTAGTGGCATGTTCCTGTAACGATGAATATATTGACTGAAATAAATAAATAAAAAAACATCTCTTCTCCAGTAACAAGATCATAACTTGCTACAGCAATCATATCTTCGTATTAATTTTACAAAAGGATCGAGTTTGATATCAAATGCAGCTTAGATTGAACTTAAATGTATGCTGATCGACGCTTTCGTAGTTAGAGCAAATTTCAGCTGTCTACAAACTGTTTGAGCATAATAATTAATTAATTAATCAGTTAGCGTCCAAGATGATCATAACACACCCAATTAACAAGGATATGCCGTTTGATGAACGAACTATAATGTGTGAGTGACATTTAATGTCAATGCCTTTCTCATCAAGTATTAGATTATGAAGTATTATTTTCAATAGTAACACAAATGTATTCAAAACTTCCATCAAGACATTATTAATTGACCCAAATGGCTAACGACCCAAATGTAGTGTTTCCAAATAGTTTTAGGTAATTTTAAAATTATTTGGAAATATTATTTCTCTAAATCTAGTTCTATTTTCTTTTTTAAATCTAAAGCTAAATCTAATTTTACACATGTTAAGCACACATAAACTACTTGTGTTAACACAATTAGGACATTAGTCTAGTATAAAATGTTGTTAAACCTGATATGTATTTATAACTTTGTTAGGATTAATGTCTGTTGTGTAACCTAATAAAATAAATAAAATAAATAAATTAGAATCAGTCAATTATAGTCCTTTGCTAGGCTTAGGCTAGCCGTACTTGGATGAGTTTTAATACAAATTTTATTCGTACTTAAATATACGTTATTGAACGTGCACACTGGTTGCTCAGTTGAAATTCCGGAGTGCCGTATATTCGTTCGAACGCATAAAAAAAATTCAAACAAGTTAATATTGATTTCGGATGTCGGAACTATATGCGCTAACACGCACGATTAGTTCATACCTAGTGTGCGAGGTAACTACTATAGTATTTGTAAGTGTGCGTACGAAAACGCATCCAAAGTGCGGCCGTTCTTTCCCACAAGAAAAGAACACATATAGAGATTGGGCCATAAATCACCATGCGGGCCTAATCCGAGTTGGTGCTATTAACGACTGCCTACTCTTATGACAACGACCACGACCAACGGCTAAGCCTGCCTTCAGAAACACGGAGGGGCTCTTGATACTTTAATTTGATCATTCATTCACTGACCGCGCATTGTGATAATTGTTATCGAGCAGCTCTATAGTTATACGTGATTAAAGTTGTATTTAATTGTTTCAGGTACATTGGTGTGGTGTTTCAAAAGTAGGAAAGTTTACCATTCCATTGATATGTGTCAGTCCTAAAGCATTATGTTTTAAAAATAGCCAATATTCAATTTATAAGCAGACACTTTTCATCCAAAAGTGTCAAAAGAAATGGGAACTCTAAAGAGAGAGAGAATTTCAAAAATGGAATTATCATACCACGTTAGCTTGCATAGATAAGAAATAGAAAAACGGTAGAATGTCATCAGAGGTGTCGTTGGAGGCGCGCGACCGGCCTGGCCTGCTTCGGCGGTTGGTGGTCGGTTGCGCCCGCGCCGCTTGCTCCCAAGTGGGGCTGGTGATACTTGTGGTGGTGTACGTACTCCTTGGTGCGGTGTTGTTTGAGTACTTGGAGTCGGGGCCGGAGGTGCAGAAGAGGTCGGCGATCCAGAGATCAAGAGAGGAGTGTCTGAAGGAGCTCTGGGCTATAACAGGTAAAACTTATTTATTTATTTGTAACTTATGTACACACAAAAAAAACAGAAGGGAGAACATAGTAAGAATAGACAAGATATACCTACAATAGACAAACTCTTGAGTAATAATTTTATATTGTAACTTAGCCTAACAAACAAAAACAACTTGAAATAATCTCGAGAGTCTTCCAACTACAACTTAAAACACTTAGCTTTAAGGATTTATTTACAATATTTTATATACAAAACATTTAATTTGAATAAAAAAATCCAACTTTAGGAAAAATAAGAGATACGCAATAAAATTAGTATTGTGGCAAGTATTTACATGTATTTACTGAAAAGGTACGCCGTTAAATATATGTAATAGCGGCCCGTCCCGGCTTCGAACGGGTTGACATTTCTTTTTTAATATAGCATAAGTTACTCAGCGCTAACGTAGCGTTCTAATAGTGAAAGAAATTTTTAATTCGGTCCATTGGTTTTTGAGTTTATTCGTTGCAAACATACAAAAATACAAAGCTTTCCTCTTTATATTATTAGTATGATAACTATATCCTCCAATAACCATTCTAATATAATCTTCAAAAAGAGTATTTGAATGATGTGGAAGCTGAAATTCAATGAACGCCATTTATTTACACAGCGTTCGGCTAAAATTCCCGAACTACGCATGTCAACCTACGCTTTTCTTTGTTCAAAGGTAAAACCTTCGTGGCAAGGGAACGATGCTCTTTCTTATCTTTTACATAAATACCTTTGGGTAAGGAATCTAAGATACATGTTGAAATTTTATGATAATTCGATGTCGATGCTCGCCGGGCGTGGTAGCTATAGCGTACCGGTTGCGATCGTGCATGTTAAGCTATTTTGTCAAAATCTTGTTTTCGGATGGATGACCTAATTCAAATATCTCGAGTTACTCCGTGCTTTGGATGACACGTTTTATGGTAAGTCCTCGTTGTTATTATATGGCATTCATAAACACCCACCAAACCAAAAAGGCCATAGTGGTGGGTTTTAGTGAATAAAAAGTCTGGTACTATTTTAAAGTAAGGATGGCACCTCTGTACCCTTGAAGTTGTAGTAATTACTGAGGTACTTAGTAGTGTTAGATAGTCCTGGGTTAGATTCCTTGGAGACACATATTGTTGTTGCCGGGTTAAATGCGCTTTCACCTTTGTCAGAGAAGCGATCCTCCTTTGTGTAAGAAAAAAGAATTTAATTTCCAAAAAAATATTTCCGTCCTACATGAGTTGCCAAAAAAGGCAGCATTTGAATTGGTCCTTTAGACTTTCTCATTGGATAAGTAAAAAAGGATTCAAGTATATAAAGTATCGGTTCCATTCCATAAACACGGGATCCTCGAAATCGAATAGAGGAAACGTCGTTACGCCAAGGTGGGCTGTCTACATAATGCCTTTGTCTTACTTCCGGCCGAAAAGTTGGACTTATTTTTGTCCCTTTGAACGCTAACCTTCGAGTTGACTCAACATAATTTCCCTTGTGTCCAGCTTCGAAGCAAACCCTCGTTTGATTAGGGCAGTCAAATGATCCGTTCATCTTTTAGACCATACGAAGCTTTCGTCTAACTAAATGTCGCCAAAAGGAAGCGATCTATAAAAGCTCGGTCGAAAGGTTTCATATTTTTCTTTTTTTTATATTATACCTAGGGTTGCCAACAATTTTTCAGAAAATAAAAGTATATCTATCACTAACTAGTATAAAAAAAGGATTTGAAGAAAAAATAAAGTATTTTCCAAATTTATTTATTTAAATGTTTAAAAAAATATTACTATCTAATAATTTCTTATTGTTATAAAGCGCGTTCAGAAATTAGCGTTGCGGTTCGTTTTACTTCACCAGAGTCTGAGTATCATTCAGTAGTTCAGAAATTAAGTCAACAGGAATACTCCGTTCAAACGCACGCATTAGTCGGAAATAAAGTATTTTCCATACTTTATTTTTATTAAAAAGAATAAAGTATGGGGATGGAATATAACGTAGGATACGTTATTTTAAAGTATGGTTGGCAACCCTAATTATACCTGAAATTGCTTTACCTTCATTTTACCTGATAGTAAGTGACGATAAGAATGGATGGTAAAGATGGTAGCGTCTGGTAGCGCACTTCAATCGGAATCCCACACCAAAGAGGAACTGGCTATGAAAACATCATCATCATCACCAGCCCACTTCTATGTCCCCGCTGCTGGGGCACGAGCCTTCCCTATGGAAGGATAGGGAGAACGGGCCACAAACCACCACGCGGGCCCAGCGCGGATTGGTGGCTGTTAACGACCGCCAATGTAGCCGGGATCAACGGCTTCACGTGCCTTCCGAAGCACGGAGGAGCTCGAGATGACACATTCTTGGTCACCGATCCGAGGACCGGCCATTGCGTAAGTTGCTTAACCTCAGCACTCGCAGATCGAGCTCTCTATGAAAACAACTTTTTTGTAAAACACAAAACCTGCTAGAGTAATATAACTTTTTAAACTATCATGGTCACTTGCATTAGAATAAATATTATTAACGGGATTATTACCATGTTTAAACATTCATACTCAAACACGACAATAAACATGGTAATAATCCCGTTAATAATATTTATTCTACTGCTAGAGTAAGTTACCAAACCCAGACCTTACTTATTTTCTCAAAGACAAAAGATGAAGTAGTGTTTTGAGTGTTTGTCTTCGATCAATTATGTACTAGATAAAGGATCAGTGGCAGCAGCCAAAGTAACATTAAGAAAACGATAGCGAAGTTCGAAAAGAATAGAATGTATGGGATTGACATAAGATTGACCACGTGATTTAACGCGGCTTATGTCAATCCCGTACATTTTATTCTTTTCGAACTTATCGTTTTCTTAATGTTACTTTGGCTAAGCCTACTGGGACGATGCATCTCGATGGTCCTGTTTGCTCATACCTATAAATTTAAATTTCGAATAACAAAATCTGAAAAAACATTGGATAGCATCAATAACTTCAGCTTACTTTGAACCTTAAATCTTAATTATAAAGATTAAATTAGGGTTGCAAAATATTTTTACTTTGACTTCTTGGCGGGAAAGTGAAGAATCATGTCTGCGGTTTTGTTTTATTTTCTAAAATTTGTGTTATTTCGAATATTAATGTGAAATAGTGGTGGATTATTAACCGTTAAGTGTTCGTGAGTGTGCATGAGTGTTGGCAAATGAAACAAAACAGTGCAACGGCACTTTTCAAATTCTCTCAAGAAGTCCGCCGTGTGAGGACTTAGTAAAGCCCACATCTTTACTGAGCTACTAAGGTTGGGGGGTATATCATTTCTCACTTTTAATTTCTAATATCATTCATCATCATCATAAAGGAAATATTGTCTATATATGTATTACTTGTACTTGACACTGGCTGAATGTGCTAATCGCACGAAAGCATCAACTAAAAATAAAAATATAATAAAAATAATAACATTTACTGTCATTCTCACATACGTCATTGTGGCTCCGTGGCCCCAAAGTCGCCTATCGTTTTTCAAGCGCTCATTGGGAATCTAATACATACTTCAACGAAGGTGTTTGCATACCTGCTTGTTTGGGTCGATGACCAATCTACAAACGCAAGGCCCTCCCGATCCTCTAAATGCCACTACACATTTACAGAATACACTAAACATACACACTAGTTTAGGCCCAAGACACCGTACTCGTAGAACAGGGGTACGTAGAACCGGTTCACACGCGCTCTATACCAGGTACAGACATGTACCTAGGCGCTGCTCTCCTCCTCGACGGCCTGGTCTACCCGAGCCGAGGTCCGAGCCTTCAAAGGCGCCCTCGGGTGCTTCCGCTCCCCGATCCGATCCGAACCCTTCGGAGAATCTAGTAGGGCACGGGGACGCGCACTTTTAAGTGTGCGATGCCGTTCCCTCTAGAAAACCTCCGAAGGTGATTCGTTTTACGGCTTGAGGTACCCTTTACGTACCTTGCCGCCCCCAAAAAAGCTCGGTGGCGCTGAAAATGGCGCTTGAGGCAATCAGCAATCTCTCTCAAAAAAACAGATACAAGGTGTAAAAGGTACGCAACGTCATTACTAACTTCTCTTATAGAGCGGCAGCTTTGATTTTCATGAATAAACGAACGGTTTTTTGCATACTGAAAATAAAGTTGTAAGTATATAACATTAAGAGAAGAAAACAAAACACTGTTTTTTATTTTGTTTATGGCGATATACTTAGAAATGATTGTACAAAGTCAGGTGGACTAAAACAAGCCCTACGATCAACCAGACTAACCTCTATTCATACCCTTTCCCAGTCTGGGTCAGTTGTCTTACCAACCACTTGTCTAAGGACATAGTTAAAAATATAACCATTTAAAGCTTTCGCACAACAATGTCGCCCAAAAGTTTTGTCACAAAAAAGCGTGTCACCCTAAAGGTTTAAGGGGGACTTAAAAAGGTTTTGTGTTCAAAAATAAGTGTCAAGTTACTTAAGCAATTCCATCTGTGGAGAGTTAAGCGTGTTGAGTGTTTCGTATGAGTTTTATTCTACATCCACGTAAACAAGTATTTGTATGGATAACGCACCTCGTTAGTCACCAGGAGGCGCTGCTTTAATTCAATTCAATTCAATTCAATTCAAACATTTATTTCAGACATAATAGTCTATACAGCAACGCAGTAATACAATATTATAAAATAACAAATAAAATTACCAATGGAATTACGAATAAAATTACAAGTAAGATTACAAATGAAAATTACAAATAAAATTACAATAAAATTACAAATACAAAAATTAAATTAAATTAATGAAATAATCGAATAAAATAATTAATTATTACAAATAACTAAACTAAACAAAAAATAAAAACTATTAAACAATTAAACTACACGTGCAGCCGAACCCAATGCATCATAAAAGGGCAGTCTACTCGTTCAGCTACAACACGCAGAATGTCATTGGGGCTTCCACGAACACGTCTCAGCATCGAGGCTGCTCTTTTCCGAAGAATAGCATGAAATCCATCGGTATGAGCTTCCGCGAACATGCCTGATGTACTGCAGTACAGTGGCAGCCCCAACAGCACCATAAACCATTAAAGCCATACAAATTCTCGTTTTCGTTAAACTGATTGAACGCTGAATAAAAATCACAAGAAGCTTGCTTAACTCTACTCAGATATAATCTTTTTCAACACAAAACGTGTTGAAGACTCCTTTATACCTCTGAGGATAATATGGTCAAAGCATGTACAGATATTTTGAGGAGATGTCCCGAAGTCCAAGAATAATTAAATATGACTTATCTGAGTTAACTTACTTTTCAACAAAACCTACTACTTATCAGGTGAGATGAACGCCAAGGGGTTCCTGTTGTAGACAAAAAATTATTAAATATATATTTTTTAAATTTACTTTTTATAATATGAACCAGGATTCTCGACTTAGGTTTCTTGAAAAAAAAGTTATGTGGGATAAGTTATAGGTATATTATTCTTGGACTGTAGTGCAATAATTTTTAGGAAGTTACAAATAATATCGCCCGACAAAAATTATGATTACTTACTTGATTGTACAAACTACAAAGTATTTACAGGAACGGGTAGGTAAGTGATTTATTATTATCGACATAAATTCTGATATACGTCGAGAAAATCTTAAAGAAATTATTTTAGGGCTTGAATGGGAGCACAATATTCCTGACAGCGGCGAAATGCTTTATGATAGTGCTTTTATTCGATCTCCAGCATTATGTTATACTAGTGGCCGCTTGCGGTTTCACCCGCGTGGTTCCCGTTCCCGTGGGAATATCGGGATAAAAAGTATCTTATGTGTTAATCCAGATTATAAACTATCTGTATGCCGAATTTCATCCAAATCCATTTAGTAGTTTTTACGTGAAAGAGTAACAAACATCCAAACATATTTTGATTTGGTTTGATTTTGATTTGAAACAAACTTTCGCGTTTATAATATTAGTAGGATATAATTAAAACCAGAAGTTGACTAGTGCTTGCATTTGGGAAATAAAATACGAGTATTATTATTTGGATTTGGAGATTTGGGGTCCTTCAAAGGAGGCGTGTAGAGGCACCTTGTAAGCTGGCAAGGTAAGACAACTGAGGCTGCGTCGTTTTCACGCTGCACCAGTTAACCCCATTTTCAATGCATTTTTACCCGACTGCGTCAGAAGGAGGGTTATGTTTTTTTTTTAAATAATATACCTAAAAGCACTGTGGAGCTCGATATAATTATTTCAATTTATGTTGATCCGTGTGGGTTGACGTGCATACAAAATATTCATGAACATTCTGATTTTCACTACATTCTACTGATAAACAATCGACTTCAATGCTCAGATAAGTTTTATTCAACGAATAATATTGTCATTTTGACATATTTTCTAAGGAGAATCTGTAATTATGTCAAAATTATTCGATGAATAAATTTTAACTGACGATTGAAAAATCAGCCCTAAGTCAGCTTAAATAAAATATCTTTGGAAGTGGAAATAAATAATTTGGTTAATGATTAGAAAATGAAAAATCCAATTCAACTTCTTTATACTGAATTTGGTACTCCTATCGAAAATTAAACCCTTATTGCTAGCTATCGCAAAATTATTAATAAATTTCCAAACCATTGAATAGGTCGAACAGCGCGCTCAAAATTGAAATTAATTGAATTTCTACATTCAAAACGAAAACAGTTTGACAACATTTGACACAAGTTATTAATGATTGGCGGACAGATGGCGCTGACCCTTTGTGTCACACCTTGGAAGTTGACAATGAAATAAATTAGGACTCCTTTGTTTAAGGTAAAACAAAGGCATAATGAACTTATTGATGCTTTCGGCATAGAATATACATATTGTATAATTTTTGTATACGTTTTACCTATATTCACTCAAACAATAAGAAGAAACATAACGAGGTACAGGATTAACAAGCACCTACAAGGGCGATGCTTGATGAAATTTTATTCCAGCAGGCTTACAAAAGAAAGGTACAGTTAGCATCAACTAGATCGTAGCAACATACATATGTTGCTAATAATCAAAAGTAGTAATAATAATCAAATTGGGGTGCAGGGGGTTGCTTAGCAGTAGTACCTTGACAGGGTTGTCGGTCGGCTCTTGTCATGAGAGTGGTGATTGCTGCCTGGTCTGCAAGCGCTCCTAAATCTCTCCACCTGTGGCTCCCAGTAGCTGCTGTGTACGTAGCGGCCACACCCCGGTAAACCGCGTCGACCCGCGGGCTAAACCAGGTGGAGGGGCTATGCACGCTGCTATGGTTGGCGTAGTATCACGGGCGATCCCTCGAAAGTACACGAAGTCTGCATCGGTTCGAAGGGCGAACATCGTCAATATGGCAAACGTTCTCGGCTTTTGTGGCGGTACAGCATGGCAAAGTGGCAAGCCATAAAGGGCGCATGTCAGGATCTTGTATGACTTGTGGCCATGTCACTGCATCCCTTATCTCAGAACCAGTCGTACTGGTCTCCAGTCCACAGGCTCACAGAGGTATAGGACGAGAGAGTGGACTTGCACCCGCGCAACTGCTCGTCCACTGAAATATAATCACGCGTAGATGACCTCTGGCATTCACTACTGGACAGCGAGACACAAGTCCTGCGGCGATGGAGCGTTGGTGGTGGAAGCTTGGCCTTGGTGGGCCAGTTTCTAGCTGATTTTTTGCACGTAGGCGGTCAGACGAGAGTGGTCGCTTCTGTAATCGATTGAGACGGGAGGACAGGTTCGGCAGCACGTTTGACGACAAAGCAGCCCTATTTAGGATCGCTCTGCTTTCTCCAACTGGGGAGAGGCCTAGAAAAGGTGGCCTAAACATAGTCCGTCTCAATTTAAACTCAACGGCAAACCGCGGTCGTTGAGCACCAACTTTAACGCGGTCGAAAGAAACATAAAGAAATAACAAGTAAACTCCTTATAGCGACCTGGAACGTAAGAACATTACTGGATAGTGACAAAAACCAATGTCCTGAAAGAAAAACTGCTATTATAGCGCGAGAACTCTCCCGATACGATGGCATGATGGCGCGAGTACAGCACGACAACAGCTTTACAGACGAGTTTCCAGTGACAAGCGGCGTCAAACAGGGCTGTGTTATGGCTCCCACACTGTTCGCTATATACTTCGCTACTGTGATGTGCGACGCCCTAAAGAGCTGCAACGGACAAATAGAGCTTAACGTAAGGTCTGACAAAAGTGTCTTCGAGCTCTCGCGCTTTAGAGCAAAAGCCAAAGTACGCCAAATACCAGTTCTTGAGATTCTGTACGCTGACGATGTTTGCCTCATGGCCGACTCCATGGAAAATCTGCAGCAGTATATAGACCAATTAGACCTTTCTTGTCAAAAGTTTGGCTTGGTCATAAGCGTGTCAAAAACTCAGGTACTCAAGCAATCTGCAAACGAGACTCCACTAAACTTCGCCGGAAACTGCCTGAAGGAAGTTACATCTTTCCGTTACCTAGGAAGTATGATTCGGAGTGATAATCGTCTAGATGCCGAAATCGCTTCACGTATTGCTAGGGCTGCTGCTGCTTTCGGCAAGCTAAACCAACGAGTCTGGAAATCACACGATCTGCAGTTTAAGACCAAGATAGCTGTATACAAGGCCATTGTTTTGCCAATATTATTATACGCATCTGAGACCTGGTGCTTGTATAAAACAGATATCAAGCGTCTTGACTCTTTCCATCTAAAATGTTTACGGGCAGTACTACGTGTTAAGTGGCAGGATAAAATTTCAAACTCTGAAGTTCTACGGAGAGCGAATGTAAACTAAGGTGGTGTGGACACTTGGTACGCATGGATGACGCCAGACTTCCAAAAGCAGTATTTTATTCGGAACTCCGTAATGGCAAACGTAAGGCTGGTGGTCAATTCCTACGTTTTAAAGACGTCCTGAAACGACACCTGATATCGAGCAGCATATCTGTGGAAAATTGGGATCATTTTGCTTTAAACAGGCCAGGATGGCGAAACAGAATCCACAAAAACGTAGACGAGTTTGAAACGATGCGTTTAGAAGATCTTGACGCAAAACGACAAATACGAAAGACCCGGCCAAAACTATCTTATGACTATACTTACAATGACCGTGGTCAGTTGTACTGTGCGACCTGTAACCGAACCTTCAAGACCAAGTTCGGCTTTGCAAGTCACATCAGGGCGCACACCAGGAGATGACGCCAGAGTGTCGCCATCGGCGGATACGTCGTGGAGGACATCAATAATCAAAAGTATCTTGACATTTAAGAAAAACAAAATATTACTTATACCTATTTAATTAGAATATGTTTTTGAGTAACACTGTTAACATTTTTGTTTAAAGCAAAATTTCGCTTAAACTTACTCCTACAAACGTATCTTTTTGACCATTTTATTGAGGTTCTAACAATCATTTATGAACCGTTTTTAATTTAATTTTTGAACAGTTGAAATGTTTACATTTCGCGACAACTCCCCTAAGTGATAACGTGCAATATTTCTTCGTTTCTGTAATTCATTCGCAACATAATTCGTACAAGATTGCAGCAGCCGCGTCCGAGACGGAGTAATTAATCATCTCGAAGTTGAGCGCGCCGTCCCAAAGTAACGAGATTCCAGAAGGTAGGCTCCATACAACGGTGCTCGAAAGCACACATAGACAACCTCTCACGGACCCGTAATCTCGCAACAGGTCTGTCACAATACACATAATATACAGTAGTTTAACTGGGCCATATTCTTGAGTTAAATACCTACGGCTAGGCGGAGCGCTAGGGTTGGCGCCTACAAAAATAAAGCAGGCGTATGTAGATTTGTATTGTAAGTACCTATGTGTGTAGTTTTAGGTTCAGGAATAAAACATATGTACATAATAACATATTTATTTATTAATTACATTATTTATAAGTTTGTAACAGAAAAGTGTTTTAGCAGGAAGTTCAAAAAATTACATTGTAGGTTTTGACACTGTTGTGTTTAGGCATCCGTAAACACAGCAGTTTGTAGGTATAATATTGTCGTGACGCCGCCATTATAACCACGTTATTAAAAATGGCGGGCGAGCGGATAGCGCGCGAGCAGAGCGGCGCGACGACGCGACACAACCGACAGTTCACTCGACCAGTCTCGCCGGCGCGCGGCGTGGCACTGCGGAGTTTTGCCATCTCCAAAATAGCTTAGCCGCCGTGTAAACGACGCCTGTGTGTGCGTGCGTCGATTCGGGCGCTTAGTATGAAGTCGAACTACTGTATATTATGTGTATTGTGGCTCTGCCGCGCAATTTATGAACGCAGTAAAGAACATGTGTCAGTTTCGAGAAAATAGATCGTAGTGTCAGCACCTCAAATATCACAATCGTAAACACAGTAAGTGGTACTTACTGCGTTCATAAATAGTGCGGCGGAGCTGCGCTCGGACTCTGCTCCAAGCTGTCCCGAGATCCGTGTCCGTGCAGGGCGTCCCACGGCTATACCACACGGAAGAAAATTACCTCAAATACTTAGGTATAATTGAGGAGTTCCGGTGTCAATCTGTGGTCTTTTTCATCGTTACACTTCATCAAATGATACTTTCTGAATGCAAATGCTCGACTTGTTGCTGAAAATACCAAAATTTGCTATAGGTATGCTTACAATATTTGAGGAGTTCCCTCGATTCCTTGAGGAATCCATCATCAGAACTGGATTTTGATAAAAAACGGACCAATCTGGAAGTAGTTATATCATTTCAAATGAAAAAAGATTTTTCCAAATCGGTGTATAAAAAATATTGTATTAGGAAATTTTACTTAATGAAGACTTCATTTTTGATTTTAAAAATAATTAGAACTGCGTTAACATATTTTCAAATAATCGCCTCTCTGAAAGTTAGAGGAAATTTTCCTGAACAAAATTTCTAATTAAAATGTTCAATATCATGGTCTTCCTTTTATTTAAGACTAGCTGACCCGGCGGACTTCGTACCGCTTTGACAGTTTCCATGACAACAAAAGAAACATTTTTTATTGGAAATTAAATTTTTTTTTCACTAATTTCCGTTACTTATTATTTATGTTTCTCACCGTTTAAACCTTCCCTGAACTTCCACAAATATTTCAAAATCAAAATTAGCCAAATCGGTCCAGCCATTCTCGAGTTTTAGCCACTCAAATGAACAGCAATTGATTTTTATATATATAGATGATACTGACACTTATTCTAAATAGCTGTTGCCCGCGACTTCGTCCGCGTGAGCTAAAGGCTGTAGTCTGTACAGTTTAATTTTTATGTAGATATCTATTTAAGCTTCATCATCAGCCTATATTAGTCCACTGCTGGACATAGGCCTCCCCTAATGAGCGCCATAGCGCCCTGTAAAATAATAATAATAATAATAATAATAATATTTAAGCTTATTAGGGTATAATAAAATTATATGCATCGGAAATTTAGAAAATTGACATTGTATTTACCGACATAAGTATGTACATCTACTCACTCTTAATATCCTTTTAGCTGGGAATGCTGAGATAGACAAAGACAATCGATCTCCATTTAGTGTGGTTCTGGCATACTTCCTGTGCCTCCTGTACGTTCATCATTATTTTCATACATTATCTCTTATTCTTTCGACTATCATCTCTGCCATGTACATACATATATTTAGTTTGAAGCACAGAATCGTCCCGTTCATACAGATTCTCACTCAGTTTCCCGTTTCAATTATCCCTCCACATACATTCAGTATACAACACCGTTTCTCGGTGGGTTGCGCGTATTTGCTACGTCATACAAACCTGAAATGGGTTTACTGACGCTCAATTATATGTAATAAAATTGGTATTTTACAGCTCAGGTACTCGTCCGGAGTCGTCCTAGGCACTGGTGTATCTTAGCTAAGATGTGTCTACTGTTATACTGTCCAACCACGGACTTCAAAATATTTTTTGCCTTGTCCACCGAAGCTGGATATCGAGTAGCAGGTAGCGGTCCAGGATTATTGGTTGTCGGCCAGAAGGCACAAAAAACTATTTACCAACTATGTTCTTATTCGTAGATACAAAATATCAATAAATTGAGAACTGTAATAAATTATATTATTGTCTATTAGGTAATACAGTATAGTATTTTATGTTACATACTTGCGATAAATTTGAACTTCTTCGTGGCATCTTGTTAGGTAGGTAGCTTTTTAGAGGTAGATCACAGGACACAGAAAGAAGTTACCTCTAATAAAAAAAAATCTGAAGTCCGTGCCTCTAATACAGTTGTACCCTGCAAACTTAAACATTTTTGCAACTCTGATACCAG
Organism: Eudonia lacustrata; assembly: GCA_947562085.1. Lineage (NCBI taxonomy): Eukaryota > Metazoa > Arthropoda > Insecta > Lepidoptera > Crambidae > Eudonia > Eudonia lacustrata. Next base: position 10,477,769 of record OX387318.1, on the reverse strand, counting down.
AGGTAGCCATCGTCTTATGCGATAGAAGAATGGAAAAACCATTTTTCTGTAATCTAGAAGTATGTACAAAATTCATTATTTATAGGTTTTATGATATTAAAATTGTTATGATACTTACTTTCTTATATTGTATCATTGAACACAGATTTATCCTATATACATGTTAAGAAACCAAAGTAAGATACCGCTTACATGTCTGCATCAAATGTTTCATAAAACTTTTACACATGAATAAATCTTATTTGAAAATTAATAAGATCTGAATAAGTACTGAAATATTTAACGTACCTGCATAAAATGTTTTAAAAAACTTTTACACAATGAATAATTAATATAATTTGAAAATTATTAACAAAATAAAAATAGGGACTTATTGTATTGCAAAACATCATAATTTCCTTCTGTTCGTTTCAAAATTTGAGCGCTAATTTTTTTTTAAATTTCCTTTTTTCGCGTTTTTTCACCAAATAGATTTAAAAAAATAACATTAAGTATTTTGGGCAACGACCCAAAGGTTTATACAGCCAAGCTATGTAATTCAAGATATCTTCTATGTGCAATATTTTAAAAAATAGAGACATGATTTTGCGCAATGATACAAAGTTTTATACAGCCAAATTTAATGAGTAGGTAACATTTTTATGCATAACTAAAAAAAGAGACATTATTTTGGGCAACGACACAGAGGTTTATACCGCCAAATATAGGTAATGTTTTAACTTTTAACATTTCTGTGTATTAGAAAACTGCAATAAGCGCCGCGCACAGGCGCGACTAAATAGCCATGGTTATTTTGGAAAATGAAACAAAAGGTGTACCTATGTACAGCCAAGTTTAATGATGTGCGTGATTTCGAGCTTGTTTTTATTTTCCGTCGATTTACTACTGCGGTGCTAATGTTCGCTTAAGTGCCTCACAGATTTATAAAGGGTAGTTAACCTTAGAGAGTAACAAAACTTTTCTAAAATAATAACTCAACGAACGTATCTAACAGTTGGTCGCGTAAATACGTATATCAAAATTTGTTTAACATTTTTCGATTTGTATGTTATTCTCCGAAATTTTCTAAGCATTTTGGTGATAACCGCATCAAAATCGGTATCTCATGGCAACAACTATCAATGACAGGCTCAAAAGGGCAAAGAACCCAGAGCCGTAAAATACGATAGCGATAGAGAGCCACTTCGAACGAAGAGCCACTTCGAAGAGTCACTTCGAACACCTACTAAAATAAGTTAAAGTACGTGAAAACAATGCATTTTATTCATTTTAGACATCATGTTTCAAAGAGCCATTTACTGCTTAAGAACTACACAATCGATATCTAAATAGAAATAGTATAAGTTTATTTTTTTCAAAACAACCGGGTTCGATTCCCGAGCTGAGTACAGGTTTTTTTTAAATGTATGAATGCAGTTTTTCTTCTTAATTAAATCGATGACATGGTTCCTGAGGACAGATCTTCGTATGTCTTATAGTTTCAGACTTTCCCATACTGACCGATTTAAATGAGACACCCTGTATTTTTCGAGTATTTATGTAGCCTATATTATTCTCCGGATTTTTCTTAGCATTTTGGTAAAAACCAGATCAAAATCCGTTCAGTAGTTCTCGAGTTTATAGGGTTCAAACAAACAAACAAACAAACAATTTTTTTTAAAACTATTCTATCGTGTTCCGTAAGTGAATTTAAGGCAACCTGTGTAATTTTTTTTTTTATATCTTGCAATTACAGATTTTTTTATCCCTACGTTCTTATTATATGTATAGATGCTATTATAAGAAATATCTTCACGATTAACCCTTTTGATCGCATAAAATACACGTGTGTTTTTTTCACATTTGGCGGGTTGATTCCCGGTTCAGAGAGGCGATTATTTAAAAATCTGTAAATGCAGTTCAAATTACTTTAGAAATCAAATTGAAGTAAGTATTTTTTCAGAAAAATTTCCTAATACAATATTTGAGTGTACCTGTATATGTGCGCGCTATTCGAGCGCGGTATTTACCTTCTGGGTCCTTCTTATGTTGTGGTACCGTGTAGGCTGCGATGCGCATTTAATGTGTTTGCGTTTTATTTGACATGCTAATCCGTTTTGGCCACACACACACATATGTACTAGCGGCCCGTCCCTGCTTCGCACGGGTGAACGTTTTCTTAAATATAGCCTATAGTCTAGCTGACTTGATTTCTCCGACGATGTTTTTTGTTTATTTTTATTTATTTTTATTTATTGTTTTACTTCTTTCCTCTTTATTATTGTAAAGGGTCTTTGTAATACTAAAACACAATAAAATGCATTAGTACAACTTAACCTACCTTACTCAGTGCCTATGTAGCATTCTAATGATGAAAGTTTTTTTAAATCGGTCCAGTAGTTTTTGAGTTTATTCGTTACAAACATACATACAAAAATACAAAACTTTCTTCTTTTTAATATTAGTATAGGTAAATATTAGGTAAAATTAAACATGGTAATAATCCCGTAAATAATTACTCTGATGCGGAGAGAGTTTTTTTTAATACTAAATTAAAGTAGCATTCTTGTACGACTTCAGCAGATCTCTCATCTCTTTACTACCCACTTATTCCGATCTTGGCCTCCGACACAACAAGACGCCAACCTCCTACTTTTAACCCTCTCAGACCACAGGTCGATCTGGACTTTCTCAACTTCTTCCTTCCAACGGTACCTAGGACACCCAACCGGCACACATGTATGCTCTCTTCACTGCCCGATCTCCCATTCTCTCCACGTGCCCAAGCCAACGGAGTCTAGCTGACTTGATTTCTCCGACGATGTTTTTTGTTTATTTTTATTTATTTTTATTTATTTTTATTTATTGTTTTACTTCTTTCCTCTTTATTATTGTAAAGGGTCTTTGTAATACTAAAACACAATAAAATGCATTAGTACAACTTAACCTACCTTAATTATTTAACTTACACTACTTATACATTTTTGTTTCTATTGTTGGCTGTCCGACGATGTTAGGATCTGTCATCTCTTTAAAGAATTTATTTACTATATGATTTGAGTAGTGGGTACACCTGCTTTCACTGGCAGTGGCTTGGTACAGTCTAGTCGTATATGAACGATGCTGGAGGAGATGTTTATAGTGACTACGGATCTCCGTAAGTCGTGACTCCGCCACAGAGGCGGCTTTAAAAGCAATTTCCGTGCACTGTATATGAGGTTCTTTAATATTCATGTCCCACGAATGAGGTGGTTATCGCGAAGTATCATGTAAAACACATATAACCTTAGTCACTATGCCAAAGAGGTCAATTGTGTTTTTATTTCGTATAGATCTAAATATGAAGTATCTGTAAGTAGTTCATCATCATTCGTTGTCTGATCGCTGGGACTCACCGATGCTGAAACACTGGATGAGACTACACACCGTCTTCTGACGGCGGGTGGTTGTATCCAGTGTGCCAAGCTCGTTTTTGTTTTGTTTTTTGTTTAATGTGCATTTTTATTTTTTATTTTTTTCATGTAAATAACAATAATTGTAATTACTAACAGTCTATGGAATTATTCTGAAATAAATACTTATTATTATTAGCCCCTAGTCTGTCACGACGCCATATTATGGCGTGTCAATTATGATTCGTATCTGTCAAACGCCATATTATGGCGTTGTTTTACCGCAGCTATTTAGAGCTCAATTTATGTTGGTTCTACTAATCGTATCTTTCTGCAACTTTACTGTAATTAAAAGAGTAGAACGGGTTATTATTGTTATTATCATCAGCTCACTTTATGTCCACAATGCTAGGGCACGAGACTTCCCTATGGATGGATAGGGAGAACAGGCCATAAACCACCACGCGGGTCCAGTGTGGATTGGTTGTTAACGACTGCTAATGCAGCCGGGACCAAAGGTTTTACGTGCCATTCGAAGCACGGAGGATATCGAGATGAAAAAATTGCTTTACGATCAATTTTGGTCACCCATCCGATGACCGGCCTTTGCGAAAGTTGCTTAACTTTAGCACTCGCAGACCGGGCGCGTTAACCACTGCGCCATCGAACTCCTCGATGTAATTAGTTAATTAAATTTATTTTTCCATTACTAGCCGGTACCTACTACACTTAAAGAATCATCATAATTTATTCTAAGAATAATAGTTATTAATGGAATGATGTTTCCATGTGTGTAGGTAGGAGGACTCACACACTCACTCATAATAATTCTTCGAATGTGAAGTGTGAAGTGATCATGATAGCTTAAAGACTTACATAGGTAGGTATCATTTAATGCCACCTTCAAACTTCTTGCGGTCCCATGAAGCATTTAAAAATTAAAAGAATACAATCAAATATTCAATTTGTATTATACTGAATGTTTTTTTTGCAGAGAGTTGCTTAATGCCTCATACTTACGGCATTTACATCGCCACCGGACTTTTATTTATTTATTTATTTTATTTATTTACTATTAGTACAAAAGCAGCTTACAAACTAAAAAAATAATATATTAGAACAGTTTTACAGAGATTTCAATATAAATTTGAAAGCCTTATATCGTAAACAACGTTCAATTTACAATTCTAAAGCAAAAAAAAAAAATTTATGCTATAATATTTTAACTTACTAATTAGTTAATGTAGGGACTGTGAAAGCGCATATTTGAATTCTTTGATATCTTGATGAAATATATCAAATGGAAAGGCTAGAACATTGTACAATTCGCACACATTCTATAAATGGGATTATTTTGTGTTACGTTACTGTTTGTAAGTGGAATGCTGAAAAGCCGGGGGTTCCTTATTAATCGTCTGGGGGTATTAAGATATATCATGTTTAATAAATGCTCACTGAGTAGCAATAACCAATTACCATTAGCAATTTTATGTAATAGGCACAGATCACATACCTTTCTTCTCGTCTCGAGACTTTTCAAACCAAAGTAGCTCATCCTGTTTGAATATTCAGGAAGAGTAAAAGTAAAATTTTCCTGATTTTATTGAAAGATATTTCAAGAAACGGGCTCGCACTGATTCTATCTTATTGAAAGATATTTCAAGAAACGGGCTTGCACTGATTCTATCCTATTGATGTCGACATTATGTATATAACCTGTATAGGTGCCCACACTGACGAACAGTACTCAAGTTGAGATCGCACAAAAGTATTGTACAAAAACAAAAAGATTGAAATTTTTTTGAAGGGTTTCATTACTCGAAAAATAAATGCAAGCATCCTTTTAGATTTTCCTATTATATGATCATAGTGTGATTTGAACGTCAGTTTGGTGTCAAACCAGATACCGAGATCTCTCACAACAGTTACCCGTTGCAATGCCATTATTCGGCCTGCAGCAGGAGACCCACAGGAAACTGCTGGGAGCTGCTACGGCTGCTACGACAGTTACAACTGCTACGGCTGCTACAGCTGTTATTCTGACGAGGTCTCCACAATATTACCTACCACTGTTACCTAGTTTAGGATAAGAGAACTTAACGAAATAAGGTAAAATAACTTTTAATTATGGTTACAATATCTAACAATCTGTGAAAAGGTGTTGTCAGTAGTAGAAATGGCAAACCACTTTAGCGCTTAGTTATAGCAAAAGTTACTTGTGTGAGCACTTGGAAAATTCTATAAGAAACGTACTATGAGTAGTAACTGAGTTACTCTGCTATTATTGTTGTTATGGCAATAGAGTATGGTAAGATGGAGATATTTAGCTACGCGCCAACCAAACTGGGCACAATCCCTCGTTGGAAATCGAACCCGGAACCTATGGGTCTAAGCCCGGTACGCACCAATCATCAGTAGATATAAATCCATCAACATCTCAGTCAAAAGACGTCCACTGCTGGACAAAAGCCTCTCCCAATCTCAACAACAACGATTAGTCTTGTGCTGCTTGCATCTACGAGAAGGTACATATATAATATACCAACTATATAATGTATATATGAAATATACATTATTATCGGATAAAACTTTTAGAGCAAAAAACATATCTGTCATCAAAACTAGCTTAATGGTTATAGGCATGTAGTTGAATAACGAAATAGCGCGCAGTAAAATTTGATTTTACTAAATTAAAATTGACGGCTACCGATAACTCGGAAATTAATTGAAAGTATTCGTTCAAAGGGAAGTGTGATTGTTATATCAATTATCAGGTATTTAAAATATGCCTTAAAACGATTTCAATAGGCATGCACATTTGCAGGCTTTCACTAAATTTAATTGTAAAATGAATACTTAAATGTAATTAAGTATGGCGTCTAATTAAAAACTATATTCTTTCGTAGCATTGAGCCACAGCCATAATATGTTGAGACAAGAAAAACCTGGCTAGCTATCACTATCTTATCTGCTTCTGTCGCAGTATCATTGTTTTCGCTAGTATATGTTTTTGTTGACTGCCCAAATAATAAATAAATAAACAACAGTTGGTGTTTTGTTTTTATATATTTATCCAAAATAAAACTATGTACAAAATTACTGAGATCTGTTAGGGCGTTGCACAAGTTCCAGTCAGAGGTAAGAGAACCATTTCCTCTTTGGTTGACGATTCTAGGTAAAATGCGCTTGCATCAAGAGACACGCAATGAGCTATTCAGGTAAAGACATAATGAACATAATAATTAAATATTACATTTACACGTGTCTTCAAACCAAACCGTAGTTATGGAACAACTGTACGGTTAGTCCAAAGTCGAAACTATTGTAATACTTGCTCCGAGTTTGTCGTACGAAATGTCAGTTTGATGCTTTGATTTGAGTCAACTACAAATTCTTAAGTGGTACACGACACGGAGTTTCGTAAACTAGATGTCAATAGGTTTGGAGAACAATACACCTCGTTATTACATTAGGTAGGAAAGCTAATAAAAATAATATCGAATAAGAATTCTCTAATATATAACTATTCAGAATTACTGAATAGTTTTGGATTAGGGAAGTGTTACAGCTCATAGAGGGAAATCTTGGCAGGCTACATTAAGACAAGTAAGATGAGATGTACCTGGAATACTGGATGGACTAGCTGGACCACACAGCGGGCTGCCTATTTTTTCTTTTTTGTAATAAAGCCCTCTTCGATGATGCTGCGCAGGCGCTGGCTTCATGATTGACATCGCCACTACTTTTACTTTCACACGTCTTTTCCTGCTGATAATGCATATAGATCTGGGATGAAACGCAAATTTCATGGGGCTCTCCGCCCCACACCCCACCCAACTTTGAAGATATTTAACACTGTGAACCGCAGTACTATCCCAGTACTATCGTGTGCGATAGCTCTAGATACGAACACCAGGCACCGAATAAGCTTATTGTGTTTTGGTGACAATATCCCCGAGGCCTTTGGCTTGACAATATTTTTTTTATACAATTCATTTTGATTACATGTCGCAGGCCGAATACAAACAATAAACTTGGATCTTTCCCTGTTCTACCAACACGAAATCAGATTGCTCCAGAGTTGCGACAATAACAACAACAAACACGCTTTGCTCACGATCTTATTACGCGGAACAAATATTTTGGATAAAGACATGAACGAGAGCTTAATCTAATCCAACATTCATTTGTTACAACTTCATCGCTAAATTTTATACCTATTGCTGAATTACTATTGAGCTTTAAACAATTAGTTCAACGACGACAATGTTATTCGATGGGACAGATTCTTCGATGCGACTCACTAAATGGGCCCCAAATCTTTTACGTTTTAGTAAACGTTTCCTTACATTGATTTTACTGCCATTAAATTGTAAGCTTTATTCTAAGTTAGATTTACTGCTGTTAAAGTCGTTTTGTATTGTTACAGTTTTCAGTAGCGTAACAGAAACTCCAAGAGATTTGTCGTGAATATTTATATCTTACATTTTGTATTTCTAGGTGGAGCTTTTCATAATAGTCCTGATTTATGTGATACCTTTACAAAACAATGTAATTGACCATTCTCAAACGTATTCTATCGTAACAACGACTACTTACGCAAACAGGGTATTTGCTTATTTTTTAGCCAAATGACTTCAACTCCACTTTTAGTAAATGGAGTCCAAACGTGAAGACTATTGGTGCAGCGTAAAAAACAACGCAGCATCAGTAACCGCCACTCGGTGGGCCCTCAAGGTGCTTTTTCACGCCTCGTTTGCTTTTCCAATTGACGAAAAGTGAACGGTATAGGGTTCGATCCCACCTAAAGCAGTCGCTTTCTTAATTTTTTTGTGTTGAACTCTATATCTTTCCGTCTCTGTCTATACCCTTTTTTGAAAAATTCAAAACTCTTACTGAACCACAAGGCAAATGAAAGCATCATCATCATCATCATCATCGGCCTATCTTAGTCCACAGCTGGACATAGGCCTCCCCTAATGAAAGCATATCCTAGAGCAATGACTTTTAACATCAAATCGGGGAATTAAAGGTATCGTCATTTTAAAATTAAACACTTAATACGGATCTAGTCACGTTTATAAGACATAATATCATAACGGTCAAAGTGTGTTTTCAACTCTTAAGAAATGCTACAACATTTTTTTCTCATAATGTAGTTTGTCAATAATAAATGCATAATATCGATTTACTGCTCCTATACGGCAAACGTTAATAACTAATAATAATACTCACAAAATTCTAAAGCTCTTGCCGATGAAAATTTAGTAATGAACTACTTAATGAACTTGCTTTCGTATATGCCAGAGCCCCTAACAACACGTCCTGGAGAGGCAAAGTTGTTCGTGGAGCTTTAATTAGACGCTATCGAATATCGACTGCAGCCTTCACGTCAGTTGTATTTACAACTGGTACGATAATGTTAAGATTTTACTTTTATACAGCTATTGCCTGTATTACAGCATACAATTAAGAGTATTCAAAAACTTCCAAAGTTACCATATTTTAGGTTTATTTATTTTTTAAAATTATAACTACAATATTTTAAACCCTGGTAGACCTATAACTTTTTGTTACGGCTTTACCCTCTTATAAATAAACTGATTTTTAGTTTGGGACACTGGTTAAAACCAGTGTTCTGTCTCTCGTCATACGATTCAAAAAAATGTGCGAGTGACTTATATAAAACGCTGAATAAGTATTCCAAGCGTATACTCAGTTTATTTCTGAGAAGGCTATTGTTTCTAAAGAAATCTTTACTATCGTAAGATAAAAAGAGTCCAGAGGGAAATCGACTGCCATTAATATGAATCATGGTAAGTCCATTGAAGACAATCATATTAATAAATAATACCTCGCGACCCGCTTGCTAGAACATTAACTTATTATGTGTGGTTAGAATCATACTTTTAAAATGCCGTGAGCCTTCTCTTGGAATGATATTTATAAGGCTAGACATTTTTTAAAAGAGGCAACCAAGAACATGCCATGCAACACGCCTGTCGAAAAGTCTTACCTATGTTTGGCAGAAAAAGATGATTCTTTATTTTCTAACAAGCCGAAAAATCGCAGCTTACCCAAAACTATTAATAAAAAAATAAAATTATTAAAATAAAACATAAAACCCGACTACTAAAAAATAACTGCAAACAGAAAAAACTGAAAAGAAAAAAACCAGCTCTAAGATCCCAGAATTCAATTTGAGCAATGTTGAATGTAACGTGAAATAGTTCAGTTTTTTCTCTTTGCTTTGTTTTTTATATAGTTGTTTTAGCAGTCGGGTTTTTTCTTTTATTTTAATAATTTGGTTTATTTCAAACTGTTTAGTTATGTAAAGTAAATAATCAAGCATTTCAAAACCTACATAAAATAATAAAACGCCTTACTCTTTTAAATAGCAAAGTCAAACCGCATACACCAATTGGCGTAGAAACGAAACTCTTGACGTCTAGTACTTTTGGCTGACAAGTTCTTTGAGTTTTTTTAAACACGGGAATTAAATCTGATAATATTCCCGAATTAGCTAACCCGGCCAATGTTTTTACTTTTTTTTCGTTTTTTTTATAGCCTATGAAACTCCCACAGTCAAAACAAATCCACCATGCCGTTTGGGCTGTAGGGCGTGCAAAAAAAACAGACATACTTACAAACATACATACATACATACATACATAAATATATTCATACATACATATACTCGACAAACATTACCCTCCTTCTGACGCAGTCTGGTAACATGCAAAACTTTCATACAACAATGAAAATTATTCATATGATTAAAATTTACATTTTGCGGTAGTATAAAAAGTTGATTTGATGATCTATCCGCGGAGAGGTTTCCCAAAATGTTGTTAGCATTATACTCGTATATAATTATTATAAGTGAAAATCTGCAAATAGTTTTCCATCCATTAAATAATTGGATAGAAACTCTGGTGAGCGAAAGGATATTACCCGATTGATATTACAGTCTGTAGGTATAGGGCTGCCGTTTGTACTTCATTCTAAGGAGGAAGCAAAGCCTGGTACTTAATAATCATTATAACAGAGCTACCTGTGCGCGGATCTTCAAAAGAACGTTGGCACGTGAAACTGTACAATCCCACTTTTCTCTAATTTTACATTTACATCACATCAGATTCTTTACTACTGTATCTCTGTAAAGTATTTTTTGCTACCTATATTAGTATTTTCCGAAACGTAGATTTCCACTGAAGCATTGTGTTAATATCAGTCGGATGGTTATACAGGCAGCCTTTACCAGAATCGATGTGAGATTTGAAAACATAGCCAAGAAATGTTCTGATACAAATACTATTTTCTCGAAGACAACACTTGTCATGGCCCAAATGTCTTGCTTGACGGTTCTGGTTTAAAGATCATAAAGGTAAATCAGAGTAAGTTAATTTACTAGGAAAATATGACTAATAATAAGGTTTTTTTTTAGGAATAGGTAACCCTTATACAGTCTCCATACGTTACGGTGTGGAGTCGAGATAAAGTGAAACGTAGAGATTAAATTATTATCTAAAGGCACGATCCCTAGCAGAAAGGGGTAAAGGGAATCATATTACCCTTTACCTTAAAATATTGCCACATTTTACTCTGGTTTCGGCATGCGGTATGATTTATTCGAGGTACTCCGTTCAATATTCTCGATCGAAATTTGGGTCATTTTAGTGACATTATAATATATTGGGGCGCTTTTAAGTCAAGTATTATTAAAAAGAAACAAGTATAACTACAAGCTGGATGGAATTTATACAATAATAAAACGTCATGCTATACGGTGTCGGTTTGTTTTATTGATCTAGAATGTTCAGTGAAAGGTCTTTGTACAGATGCCTCATACATAACAACTTTTTTTTTATGGTAAAAGGAGGCAAACGAGCAGGCGGGTCACCTGATGGAAAGCAATCACCGCAGCCCATGGACACCCGCAAAACCAAAGTTATCGCAGATGCGTTGCCAGCCCTGAGGAAGGCGTTGGATCTTGAGGAGGGAGTAGGAATTGGGAGAGGTGAGAGATGGCCCTCCGGTACTTTCACTCACCGGACGAAACACAACAGCAACGAGTGCCGTTGTTTCACGCCGATATTCTGTGAGAGGGTGGTATTACGCCGGTATTAACTTATCATCAGGAAGATCCTATGCTAGTTTGCCATCTCAAAAGTCAAATTTTCAAATTCAAACTTTTACTTGCACACTTGTTTGTGTGTGTTTACAATGTTATAGTGTCAACCAGTCTTATGATGTCTCGGTAGCTCAGCGGTTCGGAGCATTGGACCGATAATCTAAAGGTTTTGGGTTCGATCCCCACTGCACTTTACAGATTGATTCTACGGATAGAGACGCTCTAAGATACTCTTAAAAATATATTCTCATCATAATACAGTCCGGTTACACCCATTGCCACTACCTTCGGTCTGCGATAGCTTCCTCCACTGGTGGCTTGCGGTGCTGGTAACTCTTAGTAGTTCTTGGCCATAATTTCGCCAGCGCCGTTATCCAAAACATAACCACGTCCAGCCGCGTGTCTCGATCGACTCCATATGAGTTCCAATATCCAAAACTTTGACAACTTTAATTAATATTGCAGTGTTGATCCAATAAAGTTGTGTCCACAAATGAAATTGCAACTCGAATATCGGAAAAAACCGCAAACTATCTGAAAAGTTTAATTTGTACGCGGGAATTTGATTGAAATTAGTGATTTAAAAACTTTATGCTTCTGCGTACGTTTGTTAAAGGTTGTCGTATTTCACAGGTTGTTGTATTGCGGATACCAATTAAAATACTGTTGTGTAGGTGAATCTAAAAATAATTGATATTAAACTGTAGTTATTGAATTATGCAATGTCGTCGTTTTATCTTAGTGGAGAAACTGTACTTTGTACTTTGCAGTGCTTATATTTTCTTGAGGAGCTCGATGGCGTAGTGCTTAACGCTCTCAGTATGCGATTGCTAAGGTTAAGCAAGTTTCGCAAAGGCCGGTCATCGGATGGTCGACCGAAAAGTTATCATCTCGAGCTCCTCCGTGCTTCGGAAGACACGATGCACAATGCCCTTGGTCCCGGCTGCATTAGCAGTTGTTTAAGACCATCTGCGACCTTTCTGATCCTTTTAACTGTACCACTGTGAAGTTATGAAGCATTATTGTATCTGTAATCCCGATGTTAAGTACGTCGTTGAGCAGGCTCAGAGCATGTTATATTCCATTATCGGATGTCATGCGGTTGCAATATATCATTCGCCCTGAATGAGATATTAAAGCAAACAATGGAAATTATCATCGAAATACGTCGAAATAACATCTGAATGAGTTATGAACGATAATAACGAGGCACGACGCTCAAGGTACTTTTTATGATATGATACAGCTTGTCTTTCCGAGCAAATTGGAAATCGATTAAGTGTTTCATGTGAAAAGAAATGGAGATCTTGTCCTAGAATCAAAGTCAATTACATATTTTTGATCTGCCGTTAATATTACAAGTTTAAGTCAAAGATAATATTGATATGGACGTTTGCATTACCAGAAGTAGGTATATCTCACGCGATGAATACCCTTTCACGCCCTTTTTGAAGACACCTATTGCTGCATATATTTGCATGCTTTACACCTTTGAGAATACCGATTAAATTTGTATTAAACATCTTGGTATGCTCAGAATGTATACGAGTAATATATATGTCGCAGACAACTGGTTAAAATGCGCGGTGGCGGAGAAACGTACTATTTCAATGTTACAGCAGCTTTTAAGTCAGTCGTGATGTCGAATGTTTTAACATACGTTTTACAGAAGACAAAACAGTATGGGTTTGAAATGCTCCAATCACTCCAACAGGTATTTCTAATTTAAAATATTTTTAAGTTTTTTTAAACTTGTATACATTGGTAACTGCATATAATTTTGTAAATATCGTTAAGTACCTACTTATATTAAAACTGTGGACGTTTTTGCACCCATTCTTCGCCGCAGCTAAAAAAAAGACGTCGTAAATGAGTAGAAAGTAAAAAAATGTTTGGAAGATTCAAAAGCATTTTTTTTAAAGTTTAAAAAATTACTTTAACTTTGAAAACACCACAACTACGAGTACATAACTAGACGTGTGATTGAATGGTGTTGTTTTGTCTGCGACATGTTCAATAACCCGAGATCGTGCATCAAGGCTTTGTTCAATTTCATAATTTCCACAGAAGCTCTTTACAATCCGCAATCAACTTGAAGCCTAAGAACTCGTTATCTCAACCAGATATTCGTGTAAATGCAAAATACCTCACACTAAAGCGTATTCATAAGACTTCCTTTGTGGTCCAAAACAATAGGTTTTTGTTGGTCTCCAGTAATTCGTTAACTATATTAAATTTTGAAGCAGCGAGATTGTCATTCTTGATTATTGTTCGTCAAATGAAATTTTCAATTGTAAGACCTACCTACGGACTGGGAAGAAACAATAGCAATTTGTGATCAGCTTTGGATATTTATTGTTATATGCTTACTTTTGGCTTAAGGACATATTCTCTGAAGCTAAGGTCACCTATATTTTTGTAAAGGTTGACGTGATACACTGAACTGACCTAACATTGCTTCTTGCTATGCTATGCGTGACGCTGATTTTTGGTCGATATGTTATTTATTTATATATTCTGATGCACAAAACTGGTGACAGCCATAAATTTTTACAATACCACATGCGATATTAAAAACTTTGAGGCTAATTTTGAAACCCTTAATATATGTACATAACTACTATTTACATCTGCTGAGCGGGCAATATCTAGAAAAAAATATTAATTTTTGTGTTGTGTTTGCTATAAATTAAGAAAACGAACTATGTATTATATTACAAAAACACAAATGTTATAAAAATTTTCCACGAGCAGGATTTGAACCTGCACCCTTCTGACATACCGGGTTAGGTGCTCTCCCAATTTAGCTATCGTGGTTCTAACCAGCCCGCCGAAATTATTCAACACTATTTACTTTTTTACTTTGAAAGCCAAAGGCGCCCATTCAATGTCAACAACTACCATCATTAACATCCGATCATAATATTTTACAAATACTAAAGATCAGTTAAGAAGTAGGCAAGCTATTTATAATTTTTTCAACATTTGTGTTTTTGTAATTTGTTCGCAACAAAATTTGCGTTAAAAATTATATAAACAAAACTGTTTGAGCTAATGATTTTTAAGTGGACATAACCATATAAGTACCTAACATAAGCAGTTTACAGACATAATTTGTTGTTAATTAATTATAGTGGATAAACGTCAGACTACCAATTTTGCTTCCTTGGATGTTGAACCTCGTAAATTGTGTTCTAAAATGTCAAACCTTCAGAACAGGCGGGCAAGTTTCGATGATAGGTTTGGAAGTTTACACGGAATGCAGCGACCTTTCAAGCACACTGGACTTTGTAACCACGTGAAAACATATAACATACAAAATTGATTATTTATAAGTAGCGGACCTTTTTTTTTTGAGAGAGATTGCTGATTGCTTCAAACGACATTTTCAGCTTCACCGGGCTTTTTTGGGGGTGGCGAGGTACGTAAAGGGTACCTCAAGCCGTGTGAAACGAATCACATTCGGAGGTTTTCTAGAGGGAACGGCATCACACACTTAAAAGTGCGTGTCCCCGTGCCCTACTAGATTCTCCGAAGGGCTCGGATCGGATCGGGGAGCGGAACCACCCGAGGGCGCCTCTAAAGGCTCGGACCTCGGCTCGGGTAGACCGGGCCGTGGAGAAGGAGAGAAGCGCCCAGGTACATGTCTGTACCTGGTATAGAGCGCGTGTGAATCGGTTCTACGTACCCTTGTTCTACGAGTACGGTGTCTTGGGCCTAAACTAGTGTGCATGTTTAGTGTATTCTGTAAATGTGGAGTGGCATTTAGAGGATTGGGCGGGGACTAGCGGACCGCTCGCTAGCGGAACACCCGTATACTATGATGGTGTGAAAGAATATACTAGAACCCCATTGCAGCGCCTGTACCGGATACTCAAACAAACATATTTTTTTAACAATATAGTACAATCAGTATAGTCGCTTAGGCTCCTCCTCCTTCAGTGACATACACACGTATTATAGAATTACCTGTATTTATAATAATGATATGGTTTTCTAAAGTTTACACGAACTACACATTGAAATGAAACTGCTTTTACGGATCTACTCGTTTTTTTTATACATTCGTTTTATTTTGTTTATCCTGACTTCACGAACCCTTTGCAGGGTCTGTGGTCACAAGGAGACTGAGGTGTTGGTGTAAAAGTACTTTCATTTCTATGTATAAAGATATAAATATATATTTGCTACTCCAATTTGTACATTACATTAGTAGCTTGTAAAGCTGAAGGTTCAAAATCCCTTAGTTTTCTTGTTGTGTTTTGATCATTTATCTCTATGATACGTTTATAGCAAATCATATTAAATATAACACAGATAAAATACTGGAAGTTGTAGACTACTCGTCAGTCTTTTACTATGAATTAGTTGATATCAGTTAATTGATAGTAATTGGTAATCATTTATTAAATTGAGAACATTAATATGTATGAACTAAACTAAATTATTAAGGGAATGTCGAAATTCGACTTTAATTCACTAAATGTTTTATTATTCTACTAGTGGACCCGGCGGACTTCGTACCGCTTTGACAGTTTCCATTAAGTGATTAAATTCTCTTTGGTTTCCATGACAACAAAACCAACAAATCATTTTGTATTGGAAAATGAAATTGTCATTTTTAGTATATTTATATTGTGATTCCCGTGGGAATATCGGGATAAAAACTATCCTATGTGTTAATCCAGGTCATATTTTTTTATTTAATATACCATCAACAAAGGTTTGCATTAACACTTATCATATTAGGGTAACAGCACCAGTGTTTATCTTCTGTGCTTTAAGCCAAGTCATCGACAGAGTTTTTGTCGCCAAAAAATAACAAAGATTTTCATTTCAATATTAGTTTGACAGCAAGGAGCAGCAGGTGATCTGTATTCAATTGTACCTAAAGACCTAAAATCAGTTATTGCAACCTATTTTTAACGATAAAAGAACAAAAATGTCGACCATTGGTGCAACTACCCTACTAAATAATTTATAAGACACTGCCAACAATTGTTAATCTATAAAAGAACTAGCTGACCGGCGGACTTCGTACCGCTTTGACAGTTTCCATGACAACAAAACAAACAAATCATTCGTCCGCTTAAGAACACCCGTATCCCATGATGGACCCCTATAGCAGCGCCACCTACCGGGTCCAATTGTAAATCTAAACCATTCTCGAATCCACTTGGAACATACGCAGAAAATTTCATCCAAATCAATCCAGCCGTTTAGGAGTCCAATAACATTCACACGCACAGAAGATTTATTTATATAAAGATAATCAAGGTATTGTCGAAAATGGAAGCTATAGGGACCTACGTGCTTAATTATAGTAACTAGTTTTTATATTTTTTATTCTGCATTGCATGCTTTTCGTTTTATATAATATCATTGATTGCATGCCATGCTTTAACATGACATGAAAATATTGTATACAACGTGGAAGAGAAAGGAGTGGTAAAAATGAAAACATACAAAGTCTACCCGATCTAGATCTTGTCTGTCCTGTTACTAAGACAAAATTATTTACTTTAATTTGTCATGCACTTTTAAATTAAATATTTAAATATTAATGAAGTTATGCACGTCAGGCGCGCATAAGCAAACAGCTATGATTATAATACGTACACAGAGGTTACTAAACCACTAGGGCTGTGACTTGTTTATTTTGATGTGACGTCACAATAGAAATATTTACTTCAAAATTGCATAACAAATTAAAGTTAATAATTATTTTTTAGTAACTTTGTATATAAGATCTGATCGGATACACTTTGGATCTTTTCATTTTGACCACGTTTTCTGTTACACGTTGTATAACATCGAAATAAAGTAACATATTATTCCTATGTAACAATTCAACAAATTGTTACTTATATAATTTTTGGATCTAATACTTTACGTAACGCGTTTGTCATTTTTTTTTGACAATAATTGGGGAAAATTATACCTTCGGCTAAAATGACAGGTTCTGTTGTTTCGGCTTCTAATGTACGATATAATTATATCATGGCGTGGGTTTTATAGCTGTTGTAAAAATGTAAAGCTATAAAAAGTACACCTTGGACTTTGTTATGTGTTTCCTACATTTTATCGTTTGTTATTTCATGCTACTAGTAGTTAAAAAATGGTTGATAATAAATGTTAAGATAGAGAAATGGCCTACTTACAATATTTATGCTTAAATACGTATTTTATAAACTTACCTATTATGGTGTCAGAGTGCCTAGTATTAGGTCCTTACCTATGAAATTGACGTCTTGTATGAAGAATTTTTACAAAATTATATTTTTCATACTAACGTCTTTTAAATTTTCTTACCATCTATATATGTTAACACTATAAAAATTGTAGAGTAGTGTGTTTGTTTCACTAGCTAAATATAGCAGACATTAAAAAGAAAAAAAATCCCTTCAAAGCTACAATGAAACAAAAGGTCAATTCCGCGAACAAAAAAGATGTAAATAAAGAAAAATATTTGGGTGATAAAAACACAAAATGAATAATCACTGTTATTACTGAAGCCTAAGTAACATAGTCCTAATTAAAGGTGTACAATAATATTAACAACCGGTAAAGACTTTTAGAAGTAATACACTTATTAATAAGTGAGTAAAAAACGTCAATTTCATAGGTAAGGACCCAATATACGAGTTTCATTTGCCATTCGATCACGTTAATGAAATTGAGAATTCGATTTGTTCCTAACTCGTAATTCAAGCGGGTTTTTGCAACGTTTCCAGTGTACAGTCTCGAGCAAAGATATGTAATTTTAATTCAATCGATCGACTCAAAAGCGTATACCTACATATCGGTGTCGTGGCTGTACAAGACATGGATCCACCATAATACCTATACAAAAGCAGCTTGCACAAAGAAGTGATAACAACTGTTTTCTGAGAAGCCCGTGAAATAATATTTACAGTTAGTTAGTTACCTAGTTATAAATTCAATCTCTCGCGAATTTCACGTAAAAGTTAAACCAAGCTGAATCAAAAGCATTTGTCGAAAAAGGCAGTTTGGTTACTCGAACACAACCTCTCAGTTCACACAGCGTCAATCACAGTATCCAAATTGCACTCTTAACTTGCCCCTCCCACCTTATTTGCCAGACAATGCCTCTGCAATTTTCATTTCTTTAAAACTTTTCAGCAATTCCGAAGTGGAGGTCTCCGTAAACAAATATTTTGAAAGTCTGTATAAAAGTTTCTCCCTCGGTGGTAAGGTTTTTTAAATACGATGGTCTGAATGGAGAAGGGAACTACGTAAAAAATATATTTTTTTCACGGCGTTCGTATGTTTATTTCTTGTTCGTTTCGTTATTAGTATATTATAGGTATTGTTTAAATATAGTATACTCGTACTGTACCTAGGTAACCTATTTGTTTACTTTTTTCTTGTCGGTAAATATACTATAAATGGTATTCCAATGGTCAAGACCGGCTGAAACCTTTATGCATCTTCGAGCCTAACTAGGCTTCCTTCAACCATCCTTCGTAGACCCGTTGAGGCTTTCGGAGAAAGATTCGTCCTTTTTAATTAAAACTCTTCACTTCATTCGATGGAAAAGTGTGAAGTCATAATAAATATTATAGGCAATCTTTATATTTTCGTATTCGTTTAGATTTGATGGGATGACAGGCCGTGAAAAAAGTTTTAATAAGTCCTTCGCCGCCTTCCGATTCATGTCCGATTCGTCTGCTCAGTGATCTGGCTCACAAAATTGAACACCTTGGTAATTTAGAAGCTAAGATCAAAATAAAAGTTCAATTATTGTAATAAAAGTATCTTAAGTATTAACTAAAAAAACTAACTAATAATAAACGAACAAGGAACACGGAAAGAGCAAGTCCAATCAAGTATAATAGAGAAAATACTACGTTGTTTGTGTTTTAACCGTCATAGGTCTAAGCATAGGTATACCTACTGGTCTGCACTTCCTTACATGTATAGTAGTTTCGCTAGAGTAGATTTGGTCAAAGCCCGGCTCTTGCACAACATTGCTCATGGAGGCACAAATGCACAGTTTACTAAATAAAATAAATATGGTAACTCTTTCGCGCTAAGAACTTCCAACCTGGGAAGGTTGGATAGTTTTACTGCGAGAATTTACAGTAACAAGTAAGTAAATACTAAGTTTAAATAGGTTGTGTGCTTATTCTATGCTTATATATTGCTTGTATACAGTCAAGTTTTATTGTAACTTTTGTTTTGTAAATGTTTCTTATTGACATATTTTCATCATAAGCTCATTTTTATGTCCTCAATGCTGTGACGCGAGCCTTGCCTTTAGATGGATATAAAGAATGGGCCATAAACCACTACGCGGGCCCAGTGTGGATTGGTGGTTGTTAACAATTGCTAATGCAGCCGGGACCAACGGCTTTACGTGCCTTCCGCAGCACGGATGAGCTCGAGATGATACATTTTTGGTCACTGATCGATGACCGCCCTTGCAAAAACCTTAGCAATCGCGTTAACCACTGCGCCATCGAATTGCCATTTTGAAAATAAAATTTGTTTTTTTTTTCAAAAGTAGATTTTTTTAAACATTAATGTCGATATGAGTCTATCGACTTTATTGCCCTTTTCTCCTTCAATAGATTTGAGTGATTTGAGTGGTTAAGTGATTTAAATCAGTTGAGTCACGACTATTCGCAAATGCTGCTTATAGAAGCCGGAGCTTATAATTATTTTGCTTAGATTAGCTGAGCTTCTGGCTTTAATCCCATCAATTGTAGCGATAACTTGTTTTTTTTAAATATATATTAACGGGTAAGCACAGTGCCTTGATCTCACCTGATGTTAAGTGATAATAAGGCCAATGATGGGAGCGCACTTCACCCGGGATCCTCAACTAATGAGGTACTGGCTATCTTATCTCTAGCTGCCGGAACACAACAATGCTACAAACATTGATGTTATGGCGACATGTTTAGATAAGATGGTGATAGCTAGCCTGGCGGACAAACAAGCCCTACCACCAAACAAACCGAGTACACAAACATGTTCCCCCTGCTGGGATTCGAACCCGGGACCTCTGGGTCTAAACCGGTGGTATTAGCCACTAAACCACAGAGGCAGTTAAAGCATTGATTTCAATGATGGAGGCCTTTGCCTTAGGACAGTATTTAGGCTATCATTTATATAACGTTATTTTCCTTTATTCACCTAAAACACTGTTCCAAAAACCAAGTCGGTGCCAAGAGCGAGTTTCATTCGCCATTCTGTCACAAAGTCAAAGTCAAATATTATTTATTCAATTAAACTTTAGAAAAGTGCTTTTGAATCGTTTATAATTTTTTACCTACCCATTCAGGACGTCTATTTTTTAGCTGTGGAGAAGAATGACGTTCACGTTAACGGAAACGAGAATTTGTACGGCAAAATGTTAACTCTTCTCGTATGCCACCAGGACTCTCAACGAATAGCTTATGTAGGGCATGTGGAGAGGAAACAGAGTCAATGCAGCACCTACTGTGTGACTGCGACTCTCTGGCTAGGAAAGAATGGGACTCCTGGGGTCGGCCTATCCGAAACCGGAGGACTTCAGGCTCTTTGCTCTTAAGGACGTTGCCAAACTTATGGCATCTATCTTTACAGAGGAGGAAGAGTGAAAGGATGGGGTTGCACAAAAGATCCCGATGGGTCGAAGTGTTGCTGACAGAGGGAAACCTCAGCTGGCCCCACTTAGATAAGATAAGATGCCACCAGGAGGCACTGCTTTAATGCCATACTAATTTTCAAATGAATACGGATAGTAACAAAACTCTACACTAGGCACCCAGCGAACGCAACGCTATCGAAAATATTACGAGCAATGTTTTTATAGCCGCCGGCTTAATTTAGCCCGCTACATATTCATAAGCATAACTTTAATGTAATTACTTGGTTCCATGTCGGCTGACAGTGGTGACGTGTGTAAAAACACATTATACGTCCACGTGCCCACGTAACTGGGTATTACAAACACCTTTTGCATTATAAAGCTATCCTTAGTATGTAGGGTAAGCTATCAAAGAGTACGTATTCCTATACGCAATTCTATTTTCCAATTGATAAACACACATTCATGGGATTAATAAATATTGCGAACCATATTATTTATTGACTCCATACACAATTACACACGTTATGTCACAGACAAGTAGTTCCTAACAGATTTTATATTATTCAATAAGTACTACTGCGGTACTCTTTGGTAGTGCGTGTTCTTTGGTAGCTTTACCCTAATAACTTTTGCGCTTCTATAATTTAGAAGGTACATAATTTATCATTCGAAGGTTTTTGTTGTTTTTACTTACCACCTCTTTGTACTAGTTGTTAGACCACCACCGGCGGCGCCAGTCTCAGATCTAGAGGTCCCGGGTTTGATAGAGAGCGGTCTATTGTATTCCTAGCAAGATCACGTTAATTTTTTCTGGTGATAAGAATTAGGTCGTTTCAAGTCCGCCTATATCTGTATGTCTATATCATGTGTTTTATCTAAATCTGTCGCTAAAACAATAGTTTTATTAGCATAGAAACTGGAAAACTTATCACTATATTTCATTTTTTTAAATTTTCATCCGACTGTAATTTAATACTCGACGAAAAATAAATACTGTGTTAACACGTCCGAATCGTAACTGCAATTTCCTTATGTGACTATTAATCACTTTCATGGTAGGTCCGTTAGTCGTATTAACATAAAACGCTGAGTAAAATGGGACAAATAAAGAAGTAAGCCTTACGAACTTTAACAAAACTATTTGCAAGTCAATGGAGGGTCGCCGAAAGGGTACGTTGTATTTATTATGTAACAATACATTTAATTTTATACCTACGTTCACTTTTCAGGTAAAAAGGTCGCATATTACCTTTTACACCTATTTCACTTCATACCTATTTACCTGCAAGTATACAGGGTCTTGATTGTGTTATTTTAAAACATTCACAGCCGTGTTTCATTGGCCTGAATTTGGTGTATACTATGACTACATTCTGACTTGCTTCTTGTAAAGACAAAAGAAGATATTGAGGGTTTGCTGTCGCGGCTAGAGGTCAATAGTCTTGAATTTGGCCTTGCCATCAACAAAGACAAGACGAAGATGATGATTCTGGACCGAGAGGAACAAAATAAAACGGACATCTCTAGCATTGCAAACTGTGATGTTGTTCAGAACTACATATATCCAACGCTGGTGGCTGCGAGCAAGAAATTAAGAGACGATGCGCTATTACACGATTTGCTGTTGAGAAGCTCAATAAAATTTGAAAAGATAGAAGAATAACCAAAAATGCTAAGGTTCGACTCATGAGATGTCTTGTCTTTCCAACTTTTCTCTACGGAGCTGAAACTTGGTCACTGCGCTTGAAAGACCGCTGAAAAATCGACGCGTTAGAGATGTTGTGTTGGAGGCGTATGTTGAAGATCCCTTGGACCGCCTTCCGCACTAACATCTCCATCCTAAAGAACTCAAGATAGAAGAAACGCCTTTCGTCGACTGTGCAATTGCGAGTACTAAAATTGGCCAAAGGGACATATATCCAGGAACGAGCACTCGATTGAAAGACTAGTAGTGTATGGGCCATGTAGGAGGCAAAAGATCTAGAGGCCGATCACCCACCCGATGGACAGATTTAATTAAATCATCCACGCAGACCACCATGACAGAATGCTCTCGCAACGCAGCAAACCGGCGAAAATGGAGAGACATAGCCGAAACGACCAACGAAGTTTAGCCATGTACGCGTACCCCCAACCTCGTACGCCATCGAAACAACCACGATCACTGCCAAGATTGTACGACTGAGAAGAAGATGACCACCATCTTGTATGTTGCATCACTGTTGTTTTTAATTTTGGAGAGAGTTTGCCAGTTGCCTCAACGCGGCATTTTCAGCGTTACCGGACTTTTTGGGGGTGGAGAGAAACTTAAGGGTTCAAGCCGTGTGAAACGAGACACCGTCAGAGGTTTTCTAGAGGAAATGGCACCACGCACTAGTGCATCTCCACGTTCCCTACTAGATTCTCCGAGGGGTTCGGATTGGATCGGGTCACTGCTAGGGCATGAGCTTGCCCTATCCACAATTCAACATGAAACTGATGACCAGGGGCCCGACCGCCTAACCGCTCGCTTTGACTCCGTGTGTGGTTTAAGACGTCATCTTGTCGTTTCGTGCCGCCTATGAAAGCAATATCGAAAGCTTTCAGCTTTTGTTATTTCTTTCATAGGCGGTGTGAGGTGGCAAGATGACGTCATAAACTATATAATTGGTCAATTTCAGCAATCGCAGCCCGAGCACCTTTGCCATTGCGCCATCGAGATTACGGATACGGATTTCAAACGTTTTAAAATAGTAGAATCGAAACCTAGTTATGGTGTTTTTTCACTTTGAAAACACTTTGGACTGACTTTACTGGTTCTATGTACTTGTGTTTATTTATAAAACATATATCCTAACATTTTTAACCCATGAGGGGTTCGTGTCTCAAAATTAATTTGTAGCATGCTCGTCTATAACCGAGCTGAGAATGAGCTCACAGTATATGTTGGTGGTGCAGTGCGTTGCTGGTAGTGGAATTTAATAACTTGTATGATGGGATCCCAGAGAAGTGGTAAATGCCACGGACCCACAATACACACAGTTTTTTCTAAGACACACGCAGACACTGTAGAATAGAATAGAATAGAATAGAATAACTTTTTATTGACCACAAACAGATTGTACATCACATAATAAAAAAATAAAATATAAAAAAGTTTAAAAAAAGGTACCTAGGTAAATTACATTTAGTGTGGCCAACTAGGCCCCAGCCTCAGGCTACAACGACAATTGCCGCTGCAGCGCTGGTATTCTGGCGGGAACTAGGAGGTCGACGAGACGACAAGAAACAAAAACACAAAACAATAAACATAAATGAAAAACCGTTCAAACACAACATTACAAACATTAACGTATAAAACAAAACAATAAGTTTAAAAATCAAAAACAAACATCGCACGCTATAAAAATACGCAAACGCAAATTGCGGTTCGGCAAAGTAAGGGTGGCTAGTGAGACACATTTCTGCTCCACTGTTCTCGCATTTGGACTCTGCTTCTGCTTAAATCAGGTAGAGCGGAGTCATTTCCGAAAAAGTCTGACAGTTGGTATAAACTGTTTCTAAAGGAATCAACACCCACGTAAGAGATTCCCATCATCTTTTCTTCTGTTATGTTTAAGTATGTTTATGTAGTCTATTTTTATTTAGGTTTTTTCTATAGTAGGTATGTATATTATATTATTATCATTTAATTTAATAAACTAAGGGCTGATTTTTCAATCGTCAGTTTAAAGTTTATTCATCGAATACCTAATTTGACATAATGACAGATTCTCTTTAGAAAATATTTCACATTGACAATGTTATTCGTTGGATAAAACCTATCTGAGGATTGAGAAATCGGGCCTTATTATGTTTAATTCATTTCTTATAAATTTATGTACCTAGTAGGTATATGTTTCATTTACGTTTTTTGTCGCACCACTTACCAATTTTTATGTCCAGCCCTTAGGTCGACTGGTAGAGAATGCCATTAGGCATTAAGTCCGCCTTTTGTACTTTATTTTATTTTATTGTGCAATAAATAAATTTACCAACATTAATTTCTTTAAAAAAAATAGGAATAGGCCATTTTTTCTAAGAAAATACAAATTAAGTTAATAACAGTCACGTGCAAGTATAAGGCTAAGCGTATGCTGAGACGCAGGTGACGCAGCACAGCGCAGCGCAGAGCAGCGCAGATTTTGTAGTAGATGGTTGTGCCGAGAGCTGCGTAAGCTGCGGCGCAGGCACGTGCGACGCAGACATGTGCCTGCCCTGCCCTGCGCCTCGTTGTACCGCCGCCGGCCCAGATTTCTGCGCGACGCGTGCGTGTCCACACATGTTTTTTACTATTTTATTATAATTTTGTAATAATGACAGAACAATTAACAGAACTCTCTCGATAGTACAAATTATCCATTAGTTGAACGTTTTTTCAGATAATCACTTACAGTTTTCCAAGCAACAACTCATATTATCCGACTCTGACATTGACATCTGACAACTCACTGTCACTTACCTGCGTCGCAGCATGCGTTCGCGGCCAATGTCTGCCCCAACTGCCCTGCCCCGCAAAATCTGCACTGCGCTGTGCTGCGTCACCTAATACCTTAGCGGAATCGTCAGTCGACAGATTCAAAATTCTATTATTAATAAACTACTTTTATTTTCACGATCAAAATTTATTACATAACATGTTGTATAGCTGAATCTATTTCAGTAGGTACCTTTTATCTGTGTGGGAAGTCCCAGTAGTGGGAAGTATACTTCGAAGGCTATATATAGCCTGCCGACGAAATTGACCACTTGTAGTGCTCATGTCTTCAATATGTTTTTTGGACGGTCATCCAAAGCTAAACTCGTACAAATTCCCTTACATCGGAACACAGCTGCTGCGCTAGAAGCGTTCCAGTCCAACGTATTATTAATTGCTCATTAGAGGCGTTGCGATGAGTATTCATTAAAACATGATGTTGTCGGCTACAATACAACGCAGCACAGCTGTTCTGAACTTACGATGTTTTGCTCATTATGGCGACGACCTCCGTAGCCGAGTGGCTTGCACGCCGGACTTCGGGCGGCGCTAACTCTGAGGGGAACTCAGGGTTCGATTCCCGGTCGGGTCAATGTCGAAAACGATCTTTTCGATATTGTGTCGGGTCTAGGTGGATGTGGTACCGTCGATGTTTCTGATTTCCATAAAACAAGTGCTTTAGCTACTTATCTTGGGATCTGAACTTTGTAAGTATCAAATACTTGTCT
The DNA here is from genome assembly GCA_947562085.1 of Eudonia lacustrata. NCBI lineage: Eukaryota > Metazoa > Arthropoda > Insecta > Lepidoptera > Crambidae > Eudonia > Eudonia lacustrata. The sequence goes on along the minus strand of OX387318.1, from coordinate 10,451,440 downwards.
AATTTTTTTTCGTCCAAAGCCAGATGTATGTTGCTCGCCAGAGGTAATGCCGGTCCATTCCCGTATGTAAGTACACACCTGCACATCAACCTATCTAAAACTGTCAAATTTCTCTAATCGATTTTGATCTTTATACCCAAACTCCCTTAGAGTTTTAAGGAAAAATTTACTAAAGAAATTTGACATTTTGTGGTAGGTTGATCTGCTGCCGTCAGTACTTTAGCCACGATTTCTTCTTTCGTCCAACGCGTCCTCCCATCCACCTTTTTTATTGGATTAGGAGTTCCAAAAATAAGCCCATCTAAAATATGTAAATTTACCAACGATTACTTAAGTGTAAATAGAAAAACCTCTGGCGTTAAGTTTTCCATTTATCAGTGTTGGCAACACACAGTCCGAATCGCCAGAGACTGCCGCGCCGCAGATCGCCTACAATCCCGTTGAAAAATGTAAATGCGGACCTTTGTGTTCCACTGTTTATGGACGGCGCTAGGGCTGTCAAAAGCTAATGTTTTAATTACGCCGTTAAAAAAGATAATTGAACATAAAGGCCAGCTTGATGAACAAGCGCTCCGAATTCTTTAGGTATAACATTTAATTCGGAAAGATCAGAGCGTAATTATAAGTTTGTGTGGCTCTACCTTATTGTAGAATGTAGTAATTACTTACTACATTCTACAATAAGGTAGAGCCAGTAGTAAAATCTGGTAAAATAATCGTGTCGTGATATATTTCCAAATATTGTATTCCAGGGCTTACAGAAATAGTCGGTCAGTAGCAAGGTCAACCAACCATTTCTGGCTATACAAAGCTGTGATCATAGCAATTTAAAAAAGGTACACTTGATGGGAATCAATCACAGAATCTCAGTGTCAGAGAGAGAGGAGGTTTTGCCAATAGACTACAAAAGAGGTTATATTAAAGAGAATCAGTAAAATAATAAAAAATATATTGTTTTGTCGATTCCATTTCGTCAATTCTATTTTGTCGATTCTATTTTGTCGGTTCCATTTTGTCGATTCTATTTTGTCGATTCCATTTTGTCGATTTTGTTTTGTTTTAGCACAAGCCCTTAGCAAATTAATATTAAACCACGCCAAACGTGTCAGTTGACATCCTTTTTGAGCATGTCGCGTGGCCTGCATCGTGTATTAAGCTTTCACATAAAATAGGGGCGAGTTTAAATTTACACGGTCACCCGGCTTTTTGGGTTTTTTATAAGCGACCCCGGATTTACTGCTTTAGGCGTAATAAGGAGTGAACATGGAGGTTCAGCTACACTGAAGTTGTGCATATATTTTGTTGGGTACCGTTAATAGCCTCTCGTCTCGACTCTTTGGTACAATTGTTTTTGAACAACTTTGATTTTGAGTGTTCTCTGTATTAGTGTTGTTTTAATTTTATGACACAATCTGGTGGTTTTTAAGTTATTAATGCTCGTATTACAATATATTTAGTAATTAAATAGTTAGAAGTAACTAGACGATACTTCATGTTACACCTCGTTGAATTTGTATAAGATTTTTTATAATGTCAGTTGACATTTTCTTTCTACTGACGCTGCTCTAATGCAAACTCTTTACTTAAAGACAAAAGTCCTAATGAATAAAGCAAAAAAATGTCAGTCATCCATCATCATCAGCCTCTATAAATTCTTACTACTGGGCTTAGGTTTCCCCACATAAATCATACTACATGGGAACAATACCTAAAAAATCGATAATCGATAACAAACTTTTTAGTTGTAATTTATATCGGTCTGCGATTGCTGCTGTAAAGCAACTTTCGCAAAGGCCGGTTATCAGATGGGTAACCAAAAATGTATCATCTCGAGCTCCTCCGTGCTTCAGAAGGCACGTTAAGCCGCTGGTCCCGGCTGCATTAGAAGTCGTTAACAACCACTAACAAACCGCACTGGGCCCGTGTGGTGGTTTATGGGCAATTCTCCTTATCCGTCCATAGGAAGGCTCGTGCCCCAGCAGTGGGGACATAAAAAGGAGCTGGTGATGATTCATTAAGTAGCCTTCGCATCGAAGTCAAGTCATCAACACAAACATAGTTATTGGCCCAATTACCACACTTGTCAAGTGGTGATTACTTAAACGGACCATGCAAACAAAAACCAACAATAATGAAACGAGGACCTTAGGATATCTAGCCATGCTTTAGGAGTTATAAATAACTAGCGGCCGCTCGCGGTTTCACCCGCGTGGTTCCCGTTCCCGTGAGAATATCGGGATAAAAAGTATCCTATGTGTTAATCCAGATTATAAACTATCTGTATGCCAAATTTCATCCAAATCCATTCAGTAGGTTTTACGTGAAAAAGTAACAAACATCCATCCATACTTACAAACTTTCGCGTTTATAATATTAGTAGGATGTTGCTAATTCGAACGTCTTAAAAGTTTGCGACTCGGGTCTAGAACTTGTGCCTACCAAAGACTCAATATACTATAGAAACCACACCAAACAGTTTCAACTACAACATTTGGTGCACGCTCTATATTCCCGTAAAATATCTTAAATGTAGCCTGAATCATGCAGCAAAAAAATGTCTCCTTTTAACGAGTACCGCGTTTCTTTTGAGGACAAGAGCACAGTCCAAATTGCACTCTGCCACGTTGCGAAGAGAGTCCCTTTTTATAGAGGGCCCTCAAAATAATCCTTTAGCGATTACTACAAAGAGACTATTCGTAAAAGACATTTGCTAATGCGACTTGCTTGAAGTGATTCCGTCAGAGTGCTTTCAGGCGTTAGTTACAAAGCGGCGGTGCCCGATTGTATTGTCAAAAGGCGTGAATTTATTATTTAAGATAGAACAATGCATCTTTTCTTACTTTAACCTATTTTAACCGCCTCTGAAGTCTCAGACCCAGTGGTTCCAGGTTCGATTGCCACTGGGGGTTTAGTTAGTGGTAGGGCTTGTTTGTCCGCCGGGCTAGTTACCACCATCTTATCTAAATATGTCGCCATAATAGCATTTTTTGCAGCATTGTTGTGTTCCAGCAGCTGGAAGAGATAAGATAGCCAGTGCCTCACTCACTAGTTAAGAATCCCGGGTGAAGTGCACTTCCACCATTGGCCTTATCATCACTTAACATCACATCAGATGAAGGCACTATGCTAACCAATAAGACATAACAAAAGCAAACTTAGGAGCTTGGTTGAGATATATTTTTCGTCTGCGTTATAAGTAACTAGCGGCCGCTCGCCGTTTCACCCGCGTGGTTCCCGTTCCCGTAGGAATATCGGGAGAAAAAGTATTCTATGTGTTAATCCAGGTTATAAACTATCTGTATGCCAAATTTCATCCAAATCCATTCAGTAGGTTTTACGTGAAAAAGTAACAAACATCCATCCATACTTACAAACCTTCGCGTTTATAATATTTGTAGGATTTGCAGAGTGATTCACGAATCTAGCGACAGCAGCGCGGCCGCAGCGCTGCTGCCGCGCTGCAGCCGCGCGACATTTTGACGGAGACTTAGGTTGGCTTAGCGCAAGGCATGTGCGCAATATTTACATTTAATTTGCTGACAATTTAATGAGGTTAAAAGTGACGGAATGGTGTTTATTATGATAAGACATTAATTGTGATTGGTAGGTGTTGGTACTGTAAAGACCAGACGGGTCTTTACTTATATGGGGGAACGTAGCAGGTTAGAGAAACACCTTTATCGATTAATATTATATTGATATTTTTATAAGTTCACATGAATACAATCAATTAATAGGTCTTGACATCGCCGCCGTTGATGCCTAAGTCGATCTCTTTGTTTTGGGTCCGTGGCTTACGCCCCCAGTGGTGGACGCACCCGTGGTCGACACCCCCGAATCTAATAATTTTATGAATAATTTTTTCACCGCGTGTCGTCTTATTTACGTTCAAAATCAGAACGCGACGGTTGCCAGTAGGTTCGCCCCTCCAAGCAGTCCCGATCACTACAGTACACACGCATGCACATCAGATTACTACAAATTGTCTAATGTCCTTAATAGACTTTGAACGTTATGTCTATGTCATACGGTTGACCATTTATTGGAAACAGTTTTGGATAGTCTGATGTATGTCTGTGTCAGCCTTAGTAGTCAGCCAGGCAGGCTTTCAACGCCTGCCAAACCCGGAACAAAACTAATGACAGCACCCGCGCCGAAAACGTAACTCGCAAAATAGCGAAAAAAAAAAAAAAATAATAATGTGAAAAACGCACAGAGCATAAAGTTGTTGGGGAGTTTGAGTGTAGCAAATTGATTGTAGTTTGTTTATAGCTAAACTTTTTCATACAAAAGTAGACTCTAAATATACTATAATTAAGTTTTAAGTCGCGTGGGGAGCGTGCTTGAATTCGAGCTTCCGGGGTTTGACGGAATATGGCAGGGCTCGAATTCGAGCTCTCGGGGACTGAGAAAACGAAAAAAGTAGGACCAAACATAAAAAGGCAAACAAATATTAAACTTGAATATTTTTCAGCAGGCCTACAAAGGGAGACATTATCGACCAAGAAGGGTTAAGTTAACGTGTGCTATGTCATCCATCACCTATACAAAGTGTAACAGAAACGTATGTTAAAAATTAAAAGATCCAAAGTGTGTCCAATCTAGATCTTGTATGCGGAGTTACTAAGACTAGACTTTAGTTTGTTATGCATTTTTTAATTAAATATTTATATTGTGACGTCACCACAAAATAAACAAGTCACCGACCGGTTGGTTTAGTAACCTCTGTGTAATAACATTTATGATCACTGCTGCTTGCTTATGCGTACCCGACGCTGGAGTTCCTTTTTTATTTGTAAAAAATATGTGTATATATTTTTTTTAAATTTCTCTTTAATACTATTAATAAATTATATCGTTCATATGTAAAATAAATACAAACATAGTTGGAGTAAATTAAAGTTAAAAATTATGCCTAAGTAACAACACATATTATAATACCAAATCGGATACACTTTGGATTTTTTCATTTTTATTTGTCTGTTACACGTCACGTTGTATATACTCGTATAAATGTCCAGTTGGCAATAATTTAATTTCTTATAATATCATTGCCCGTGAGGCGTTTATAGATTGATCCGGTGCCCAGCCTCTACTCTTTCCATATAAACAACAGCACAAGACATCGGAAAATAACCCATGTTTTAACGACTGTTATCTTACGACAATAACTGGGACAAAGCATGGAAAATAAAAGTACTTAGGTACACACGGCGGCAGATCAACCTACCCAAAACTGTCAAATTACTACGATCAATTTTGAACTTTATTGTTTGGTTACAAGGATCAATATTCATTGGAGAAATTTGACAGATTTGGGTAGGTTGATCTGCCGCCGACTGTACATACAATATTCATTCACAAAAAAAAAACAAGTTCTAGCAGAAACACTAAGAAAACTTACATAGTTAATTTAACTGAAAAGTAAATTTACAAAATTCTAGTACTAAGAGAATAGGAATAAGAATAAGAAATATTAATTGACCTGCACAACATATAACAATGACAAATACGGAGAAGATACATAGATTTTAACTAATACTACTAAGACTACTTACATAGTGAGTAATACTCGTAGAGTACATTCGAAGGTTTTAATACCATCGTATAATTAGCAGTTATTGCCAATAGTTTTATCTATAAAGTCATTAATTACAATTCCTAAGCATTGACCTTATTGATTAAACACTACGCATTTACATTTTGTATCAACAATTGAAATCACCGGGAAGTTGAAATCCCGTATATCGTAAAATTACGAGCGAATTTATTCAGTTTGCGCAACCAAGGTCTTTCATATTCAACATCTGAACTGCAAATATAACTCTTATCGGAACAGAATACGGTCGAACACAGTTTGTAACTTAAGTTTAACACTGTGTTTGTTTACTATACTATATAGATATTTACAAATATTCGATATTTTTAATGTTGGGTTTTTAGAAGTACACTACCCAAGTAGCATTTTATTCTCTTTAAAAGGCCACATTTATTTCACATGTGGTCTCTTAGCATTTATAGTCACACATATGGTCACACTTGGTTCATCGGCTGCAATAAAGTGAACATGTCCACCTATACCTGTATAAGGCATGTATAGGGGTGTAAAAATAGCCTATTATGTAACTATTGGCGTTTTGTCAGGACAACATTACTCTTTTAGTCAGCTTCCATTTTCAAAGCTGAACAAGAGCGTTTTAAGAGAAGTAAAATACGGCATAGGCTGTTCAGAGGTTCACATATACGGTGTTAGATTGCTGGCATTATAATATAACACATGTGAACATTATTGCAGCCCAAAGCTGTTATATATAACCTTTTATGAAACGAATTGAATTTGATTGAATTCACGTGAACTCTGAGGCAATGCATACCAGCCCAGGGCTGAATATGTGCCCAGCTCAGATTATGTTGTACAGAAATTGGCATTGTGATAGTACACATGTGAATGTGTTAAAGAATAAATATGTACCATAAGTCAACCGCTATAGAACCCCCAATGCTACTTGGGTAAGAAACACAAAATACAATAATTTAGTTCAGTCGTGGACTAATAATATATGTATAGTAAACGATTTAAAATTCTATTTACTATATTAAAAGGTATATAAAAAGATGTATAAAATATTTTCTTAGTATCTGTCTACTGAAAGGTAAAAATAAAAAACTTAAATCAGGTTGTCGCATGCTTGCAATACGCAATACCTACGTCCTTATTAGTTTGTAAAATATAATACTAATATTTGTTGTTTCGGGTGAATCGTGGTTTTGCCTCCATTATTATTAACACAATGTTTTTGAAAAAATACAATTTTATTTATAGTGGAACGCAAAAGTTTTTTTACTAAAATTATTATTACTATAGTCCATGACATAACTATTAATTTTCATGACCATCAGTTTGAGTCAAGTTCGTTGTTATTGCCATTAATTGTAAAATTTTCTCAAAAAAAAACTATTTAGGTTTAATCGTGAAATATATTGGTATAAATAATTATATTTTTATATTTTTGACTTACATATTTGAAAGAAAAATGTTATACAGTGTTTTATATTATATCGACAGAGCCCTGTTCCGGAATTGTTAAAGTATTTCATCTACGGGCAATTTGATACCTCGAACAGTACCCATTTTGTTATTAATATCACAAAATATGTTGTTATAAAAGCTTTTAACAATCATAAATATATAAGTGAACGAAAGGAACTGGCAACAACTGGTTAATTTATGTAAAATCAATATTGGGCCATTAGAGTGAGGTTAACTGATGCTACGTTTGTTTCCACCAGTTATCTTCGCGTCTGGACTCCATTTCCACTTAACATCAGGTGGGATGGAGTCATTTGCCGAGCTAACTATAAAAAAAACAAGTTTTATGTAAGTATTATTTTATTTTTATTTATTAAATGAACAATTCATAATCACACCTTTTTTTAAATCAATATACATTGTTACACATTGTTGTTGATTCATAAAAATAAAATGCGCATTAAATCGACAAATATTTGAATTGGTAACGGCTACCAAAAACAGTGGCTGAACACTTTATTATAATGTCATAACACCGATTTACTGTGGCAACGTAAATTGGTATTGAAATTGGTGAATCTTTTATTGTAACACCACAAAACAATTTAAGGCTCTCCCAGCACACGTATACAACACACTCCTTCCTACAACTTGGAGTCGGTGAATCATTTCATTGTCACACCACAAAACAATTTAAGGCTCTCCCAGCACACGTATACAATACACTCCTTCCTACAACATGGGGTCGGTGAATCATTTCATTGTCACACCACAAAACAATTTAAGGCTCTCCCAGCACACGTATACAACACACTCCTTCCAACAACATGGGCACGGTAAATCATTTCATTGTCATACCACAAAACAATTTGATCATCTCCTAGCACACGTATACACTCCTTCCTAGAACATGGGGTCCTTTAAACGAAGTGAGAAGGAACAACTTGAGGGTTGCCAAGGTGAGGGCAGCTAGTGAAGCACAATCCTGCTTGACTAGTTGTTTTCGCCTCAGGATTCCGCTTCTGCTTAACATCAAGTCCAAAATTAGGAGCCACTGAAGGTAGGCTCCATACAAATGCGCTCAAGCAACGCACACATAAACAAAGATAGAGTGCAAAAAATGTACATTGCATTTACATTTTTTTTGTAGTTGCATTTTCTTGTACCATGGATTTCCGCAAAATAACGCCTGATTCCATTGATTAAAGATAGTGTCTATGTATGCGATGATCGCACGCGGCATGTATTAATTATTAGTTTAGTATTTAGGATTAAGCTTACCTGGTGGGGGTTCCTTATTTTGTGATAAGGTGAAGAAGAGTTATTTGCCAACTCTTCTATAAAAAAAAACTTTACTGCTCTTGTAAAACAAGCGCCTGTTCATTTCCATAATTTTTTACTAAATCTTTATTTATATAGGACTTTTGCCTTCTTGCATATCAATCTTATTAAAGCTAAACTATTACCTTAAAAGTATCAATATTGGAAGGGAAAAAGAATACTGCAGAACTCAAATAAATTATACAAAGTTAAAGTAACACCGGAATTAGGGTTATGTAAAATGCTTTAATGTTAACATCGAGACGGTTAATGCTAAATTTGCTAATGACTGATTCCCTCTCTCTTCGATTCCTGTCACATTCCAGCTATAGATGTTCTACGATTTTAATTTTCCTTCTTGTATTACGATTGGGCGAGCTTTCCTTTATCCTTAAATACACGCGAACTAACTCCGTAGTTCGACTGACAAAGTAACAAAGTGTTCAGCGATTATTGCTTTCCATTGTACCAAGCTTTATTTCTATGGCAACACAACCTTAAATTTATTCCGTTTTTTATTAATGTTACAATTTTTTGTCTCCCCAAAAATATATTTATAAAACTTCGTTGCGCGTACAAAATCCCGGATGTGATTTGAATAATACTGTTTAATTCTATATAAGAGCTTTCGCCGCATAAAATAATAATTTTATGCATTGAATATAATGTAAGTAAGGGCAATTTAAACCACATTTCGGGTTTGTGGCGAAAAAATGTAAAGTAAATTCAGTGCGAAAGCGGAGATCTCTATGCTAATGAGGCTGCAGGAACAACAAATAATTATACCGAGACACTTAGGGTCAACAAATGAGACGATAAGTTTAAGAGCATGCAACCCAATATTCATTGTAATTAAGTTGTTACAACAGAATATTTTATTCATTCAACTATATGTATTGCTAACTAAAAAGTATTAATGTCAATGACATGAAAAAGAAACCGTAGACATTAACAAATGACAGCTAACATTATATTTTTCGATTTGTTAGATGCATTTTCCGATATTTTTATTTTCTTGTATAAAAATTTCCGATCGTCATTTTTTACTGTAGACAATTTTCCGAACGCCTTATTTTCCTGTATAATTATTTCCGAACGCCTTCTTTCCCTGTAATTTTTTTTAACATACGCAAAATTTCGTAGTCAATAATTTTACTAGGGGCAAAACTTCTTATTCGCTTTTTATGTTCACAATAAGTATAATTTAAGTTAAGTTTGGTATATTGTGTGAGATATGCGTGAACTGTTTCTATTTTTTATCAATTTTATATATTAGGTTTAATTCTGAAGTGGATTTTGATATACCTACCTATGCTTAAAAAATAACATCGTTGATTTTTATTAACTTTTTTTTACAGGTTGGTTGGGGGTTGGTCACTGATTGGTAAAATTTCGTATTATAGCCTTATTAATCATTTCCTATCGAGAAAAATAACCATAAAAAATCCATACAAAATTGCAAACAGGGTCACAAGCGAAGAAGAATGACTACGAAATGTTGCGTATGTTAAAAAAAATTACAGGGAAAGAAGGCGTTCGGAAATAATTATACAGGAAAATAAGGCGTTCGGAAAATTGTCTACAGTAAAAAATGACGATCGGAAATTTTTATACAAGAAAATAAAAATATCGGAAAATGCATCTAACAAATCTATTTTTCACAATATTAAAATTCACCACGTAGTTCTAAGTTCAAATAACTAGTATTTTGTTTTAAATCACTACAGTGTTTTAATTAGAAGGAAAGGGAGTAGGCCTCAAACATCCTGCAGGCTTAAACCGTCCATACCTCTGGCAGATGAGTCTTAGAAGCCTGGTTGGATTCGAAGCGTCCAGTTCTATTCTGTTCAAGAGTATAATTGGATTACCATCACCTATCAAATTGTCGAAATCCAATTGAGAATTCCTGACATATTGGTTTACGCGTTCTCTAAGACACCTATTGTAATTCCTCAAGTTTATAGCTGATTGATTCACACAAGTCGAGATGGCGGTTCCGTTGGCTTCGCACCTCAAAAAATCAGTTTGCAAATAAGTGTTCCGTTGCATGGCTCTCAACGCACACATTCTGGGTCCCATACTTCTTCCGCTACTCCTGAACCGGTAGTCGATCCTCAAATAATTGCCGATGTTATCAACTAGCCAAGGCAAGGTCGTCTGGAAAAATGACAGGGAAGTTGCACTGTTGAAGTCAGAGTAGATTCTTATGGTTACCACATCGATGTCGTCACCCAATAATGCTCTAGTGATATCATCATCGTCATCTCGAAATAGTCCAGTTTGACTGATGATTTGTGAATTCACCAACGAAATTGCGGTAAGCAGAATAAACATTATCATGTTGGACATCATCACTGTATGCACACAACCTACACCGACAGTTCCTTGCGCACGATTACCAAGTAAATCGATTACCAAACGAATGTCGGTCCGGTGAATTACGATAGATAATTGTTTTAATTACGTACAATACTTGATTCATAAATTAAACAAGGCATTAACAAGTTTTAGTTAGCATAAAAATAGCATTCTGAGAATTCTTATTACAGGATATAGTAGATGATCGTGGAACCACTCCTTTAACGATTATATAATTCCAAACTAATCGGAACGGAACTTCATTAAGATTATGTTGCATGATGTTTAAAATATTATTTGCATTTGGGATGATAAAGGGCCTAAAAGTTTAGAGTTTCAAAAATAACGTGTTGCATTGGTATTTTTCCTCGACTTTTGTTTTCAGATATAACAATGTCTAATTATCTATCCGAATATCTTAATATAAATATCATGGTGCACGTCGAATGGGTTTCATAGAACTGACAACCGACAGAGTTGACAAGTTTTTGAATGGATGCCACCACGACTAATTAAAACTGAGTAAGTAAATAGAATGGTCTCCAGATAGATGGAACGAAGAAGAAATATAAAATATGACATTGACTGAAAGTCAAGGGTCTAGAGTAATGACGTGACGTCCGCTTATTATGTTGATTATAAAACATCCAATGACCTTTTCCAAAATATTGTAATAAAATCTCTTATAAGGTAAGGTAAAGCTGCAAATTTAACTTCGCCTTAAAGATAAACCACAAGTATCAATTCAAATGTTACAACAGTAACGAGCCGTACTCGAGTGTCCTCTGCTGAATATTGGGATTTAATATGAGAAACTTTGCTGCGCTTGAATTTGAACCTTAACTTCTAAAGAATAAAGCTTAAATATCCTTGTGATAGAGAACAAATTACCGTAAAACAGTATGTGGTAACAATGAGTGGATGGTAAAAAATTTAAGCTACAAACTCATGTACTCATGAGTATGCAATACTTACTATTACAACTGTAAATTTTTTGTGGGTTGAAGGGTAGTTATTTGTAAAATCCTTAAATTTTTATTTTGAGCAGATGTTTGCAAATTGAAAGTGCTTCCAATGACATATTATTGTCGTTTAAGAATATGTAGCTAGCAAGTTCGAAATTTGACAAAATATCAAATCTAAGGAGGACTAACAATGGGGGCATGTTTCAAGAGAGAGACCTGACAGATCTTAGCATTACAACTTACAACGCTAATGAGTTGTCCTCCAGACAAGAGCTACTTGCTCTGAGCCAGGGTGAAATATATTTTACATTCCATTATTTCAATTTAAGACGTTATTCCGTCTTGTTAGGGCTCAAATTTGTTCGCCATGATAAACTAATTTTTAGATTGGCTGATGTTTTGTAACTAATATACTTTTCTATATATAATGAGAGGTGTAATTTAGGATGACTTAATTCGGAGCTAATCTAAGTTTAGCTCTGTATTCTTGACTTGTATCTAGGTACAACTGCAGAGACTTTTTAGAAACATGTAGAAACTAAAAGAGAATGAAAATGTTTTTAATTTAGGACATTGGTAAATGACTTCAATATTATTATTGTCTTTGAGATGGCACCTCACTTATGTCGCACACGGACAGGTTTAATTTCCAATAGGAAAGTGTAATGCTCTCGAACATAAGTAAAAGAATCTTGAGATGCTATTCATTCATTTTAGTTAAATCTTTGGAATAAGTAACTAAGATGATTGGAGCAAATTTATTTATTTATATCTCAAGATCTGTCTACATCAGTATATGACGAATGAAATGGTTAATCATCCTTACCTCTCCTTACTTAGCTCTATAAGCCCGCATGATGTACTTCTCCTTCCGGCTTGTCCAGGTGCTGTTCGGGAATGGATGCTTCGGACGATACTTTGTTCAAAGTCGTCAGGAGGGAGCCAACCCTGGAGTGCCATGATTTGGTGCTGCGGAGGACACAACCGATCACACCGGGCACACATGTGTGGTGGAATATTTTAAGACCGTTCATGACCTTGGCATTGCAAACATTGCTTCTTAAGTATACGATCACAACATGACCGCACTAACCGATTCATGAATGAATATTTGTTGTTCCAGGTAATAATATGAAAAATGTCTTGGCGTGTCTCTTCTACATCAATACCAGAATACAAGGTAATCAATGAAAATCACCATTACAAAAATTGGATAACTGTCGTCATGTCAGCATTTTGGTTAACAGCCAAACAAATCATGCAGCTGATTACACAGCCGCATTTTTCAGGAATATTAGTGGAGCGAAATCACGAATGTAGTCCATTTATTTTGTGTGAAATTATGATAATAAAGTCGTTATATGCAACCTCGTGGCATGACTGCTGGCCATTCATAGCAGGGAACGCTACCTAATAAAATTAATTTGATCCGTCCGAGGTTCTTTGTTGCTCGTAGTATTTTTGTCTGATTTTGGCATTATAAAAAATACATATTTATCATCAACAGTAGCCTCGGGTTCACTAATCACATTGCTTGGCTTACACCTTCCTACATGATCAATAGCACCTACGGAGATCAACTGGTTCGACGTAAGTTGGTTAACATTAAAATTAACATAAACGTAGAGAAAAACAAATATCAAAATAACTGTAGCAAGTGGTTACTAGTAATCAATAAAATAATGGGTGAATTAGGGTTATTGAAGAAGAAGAAGAAGAAGAATAAAATAAGAATTATTTTATTAAAAATGAACTTTAAACAAGGTATTATGAAGGTCACCTAAAATATTAGAAGAGGGAAAGCTTTGTAAACCCCTCAGTAGAGATTTTGTAAAGAAAAGCTGCTGCGAAAAACTCGCCAATAGCTGTTTTCTTCTTCGGTTTGTATTGTAATTTCTGTGCAAGGACAAATTCAGTAAAATTAATAACAGCAATATCTTGTACGCTACTTTTATTATTTTTACCTACCCATTACATATTTGCCATTAACAAAATCTTCCTCTTTTAAAAAAACTGGTACATCCTATAATCTGATTCTGATAACCTCATCACTGCGAACGGTAAGTATTACACGAAAAAACCGGACATCGAAAGTTGAAGGTAATAATGGAATGAGGCATTTTTAATAATCATTATCGCAACACTAATCAAATTTATCAACACTAGTGGTCGCCCAGTGGTCAAAATTCGACCGTAATTCACAATTCATCACATTAAATCTTTCAGCTCTCCTTCTCCATATGAACTTTAGGTTGCTGTGCCAAATCTCAAACACCTCCGTACGCGCAATGTTTTTTTTTTGAGAGAGATTGCTGATTGTCTCATACGGCATTTTCAGCTTCACCGGACTTTTTTGGGGGCGGCAAGCCTGTGAAACGAATCACCTTTGGAGGTTTTCTAGAGGGAACGGCATCACGCACTTAAGTGCGTGTCCCCGTGCCCTACTAGATTCTCCGAAGGGTTTGGATCGGATCGGGGAGTGGAACATCCCGAGAGCGCCTCTAAAGGCTCGGACCTCTGCTCGGGTTGATCGGGCCGTGGTGGAGGAGAGAAGCGCCCAGGTACATGTCTGTACCTGGTATAGAGCGCGTGTGCACCGGTTCTTCGTACCCTTGTTCTACGAGTACGGTGTCTTGGGCCTACACTAGTGTACATGTTTAGTGTATTCTGTAAATGTGTAGTGGCATTTAGAAGATCGGGCGGGGGGGCATTCGCAACTGTTATGGGATTATCGGGGGGACGTGCAATGTGCTTAGAAAGGAGTACAACATTTTCTTTTTTACGAATAGATTAATGTATGTCTACACATATAATATCGCTGAATAATAATAATACTCCTCCTAGCCGACTTCGGCTACGGCGACTGTCTTACAACCAGAAGCCAGTCAAGTGCGCAGGAGATATTTTGGTGCGCAAACGTACGCACAAACGCAAGTGCACACACCCGTCTTTCCTCTTCTTAATCCGGTGGAACGGAAGACCGCTACGACCAGAGAAAAGGTCAGATGAGGCTTGGAGTTAGATTTCGACAGGTCGCCAACTTATCGCCAGACAAGGAACAAAAGTTTACGGTCCTTTTCCATTTGTCGCCTCTTACGACATCCATTGGAGAGATGGAATGGAGTGATACTATTCTAATCTGCCGGAAACCACACGGCGGAATATCGCTATTATTAATAGCGATACGCTCGGGTAACACACGCTTCTAATTGGTGCAACATTAGTGCAATCAAATTGAAGTGATTTATTGATATTCTACCAACAATGTACACATAAGCCACTGTTTCCACATTAGCTCATTTGCCTCGTTACCCTAATTGATATTAGAAATGCGATTGGGTGTCATTAATAATGATTTGGCCGCTCCAAATCTTCAAATTTATCCAATGTCAATTTTAGGTAATGTTTTTGTAAAATATTTTTTTTGTTATTTAGTAATAGATGATAATGAAAAATGATAGAATTGAATGATATTCCTCGAACTCCTTGAAGTTTCAGTAAAGATAGTGAGACCTCACGCGAACTACTTAACATAATTTGAAAAGTAACGCTGCATTGGTTTACTTTATTTGACAACAATGATACAGATTTAGAAAACCAACTATTCACAAAAATATATTCTCGATTAAAACTAGACCTGTGGTGGTGCCCCACATTCTCCATATCGAACTGAATTCTGAAAAACCGGCCATGTGCGTGTCGGGCGACGCGCACTGTAGGGTTCCGTAGCCCATCTCAATAATGCGGATTCTGAGAAGAGGGCTCATATACTTAAATGTAGATACTACCGGTTTCACACACCTGACAACGTTATTTAAGTAGTTCCCAATGAGGAATTTGTACTGCGCCAAGTACATTTTATAAGTTTCCACAAACCCGCAATGTTTTTGAAATTGCTATCCAACAACACCCCACACTATGAGGTAGAAAAAAAAATTACATCCCACTTCACGTGTATCCCTACACGTGAAGTGGGATGTAATTTTTTTTGGGAAAGAAACCTTAGAAAAATTATTTTTCTAAATTTTACTTCACCGCTTGGTCGGCGTGATTAATATTGTATGTCCATGCCAAATTTCAGCTTTCTAGTACTAAGAGTCTATGAGCTAGGCTGGGGACGGACAGACAGACAGACATGGCGAAACTTTAAGGGTTCCTTGTTGACTACGGAACCCTAAAAAGTATGACAGACGAACTGGTTCAGTTTTTAAGGTGCATCCAGACTTTATCACAAAACATGCTATACTTACAGGGTGGAAAAAAAAGACCGTGGTTGGAGGAAAAGTACCCTTAATATTGATGATGGCAAATTTTACTGCAAGGAAACATTCCTTTATTTTCAAAAATAATTAATACTGCATTTAAAGATTTAAAAAAAAATCACCTGCTTGAGCCGAGAATCGAACCGGTGAAATGTGAAAAAAAAACACCCTATATTTTATGATACCAACTGAAAGAGTCATTCATAAAGATCAACCCTTTTATACAACATAGTATCTTAAACTAAAGAAAGACCAAGAAAAATATATTTTTTTCATTGTAAAGCTCACACTCACTATCTAAAGAAATGATGTTTCAAAAATCTTTGAACGCAGTTTTTATTATTTTTGAAAATAAAGGAATGATTCCTTTTAGTGAAATTTGCCATCATCAATATTAAGGGTACCTTTCTTCCAACCACGGTCTTTTTTTTCCACCCTGTATAGCATAGTTATGTAGCGTGTCTTATTAGTGTGGACGATAATTGTCAATACAACAACCTTATACTTTTAGCGCTTAACAAATAAACAAAGATTAAGGTCCGAATAGTTATTCCGTGTTTTGTCTCTTTTACTCAAATCTGAAATGACATTTACATGACAGGAACAAAACACGGAAATACTATTCGGACCTTAATCTTTGTTTATTTATAAGGGGCTTAGTTTTGTAACATGTTATATAGCATACGTTATATATTATAACATGTTCCACATGTACACACCTTTACGACTACGGTGTTGGTCAAAAGCACGCAGTTCCTAAACTTTTTACACTAAAGAATTCCCAAAAACCTACATCAAATGAAAACAAATGAAGGATGTTGCAATTTTAAATAAGGGTAAAAAATTATTGACACGCGAAACCCACGTCAGATCAGTTTCTACGAGTACACTTCCCTTAAATTTTGGATACAATTAAGACCGCCACCCAGAACCGAACCGCATTCCCTATAAGATTTTCGTGTGAAATATCTATCGAGATTCTTACCTTCTCGTGCAAATTAAGTCAAAACACTATCCACTTCTTTTGTAAGCCAAACTGAGCCTCACTCAACGGCAACAACAGATTTTTGGTCTCCAAAGTTATGCCCTTATAAACATTTAAAAAGTATGATGAGGATAAATTTAAAAATCTTGCCATTTTGCATATGGAAACCACAATGACTTGCCACACAAAGGGTCGCGTTCTAGTCAGTTTAAAATGAAATCCAGTCGAAAATTGGGGAAGTCGTTAAGTTCCGAAGGGGAGCAATTAGAAATATGGGTCAGAGGGAGACGGAAGTATTTAGCCTAATGAGAAAGAGGGATGAGACGCTTGTGTTGTTTAACAAGGCCGACTTACTGACAGGTATGAAGTTATTCATGAGGCAAACGTGAAAATGATTACATGAGATTAATTATGGAAATGCTTCGCGTATGTTGCGAATGCAATACGATTTATTTGGGCCTACACCCAATTTAGACTTTTTCATTGTTATCGTATTATCATCATGTTGATGATGATAACACCTATAAACAAACATCCCACTGTTATGGATTATGGCCCGTTCTCCCTATCCACCCATAGGGAAGGCTCGTGCCCCAGCAGTGGGGACATAAAAATGAGCTGGTAATAGAAATAAAAGTAAATTAATTTATCTATCCATTTGGTTCACTGAAGTCAATTCTCTTCAGAGTTCTCAATTATTATTATTATTCTAATGCCGGTGGACCCCTATTTCTTTATATTTTTAAATGTTTGTTTTGTTTTTAAAAAAATATTTAAAAATGTAAAAAAATAAATAAAGAGATAGTAATAAATAATAAATGGATAAACATATCTTATTATAAATAGGAAACACCCAGACCCGAAACAATTTAGAAATTTTTTTAATTTCTAAATTGATCCGACCGGGGATCGAACCCGGGACCTCAGAGATGGCGACAACATGAAAACCGGTGTGCAAGCCACTCGACCAAGGAGGTCGTCAAATATAATAATAATATATAATGGAATAAGTCTTCAGTAAAGTATACCATACTCTAAAACACTTTTATAATCAATATGAACAAAGATAAAAATGCAAAATGTAGCCTTCGTTAATGTTTATCCTCTTGGTAGGTGGTACTTAGGTATGGATGGTATTTAGTCGGCCTGGCTAGATACCACTATGTTATCTAATTCTGTCCCCATGAAAAACATTGTTACATTTGTTGCATTTTACTTAGATAAAATATAAAAAAAAACAGAACACCTAAGTCAATTCGCTTTTGAACTAGCTTTTGTTCGCGGCTTTGCTCACATGGGCTACACGACATGTAAATAATTGTTTTTAATAAAAGCCTAAAATATTAAAGGTAAGTCTCCATAAGGATAATCCTGAAATACTTTATAATTTCTAACCAGGCCAAATACCGAAGGATTAAACTTGTATAATGACAGATTTCTATACAAACTTTCCACCCCTATTTCACCTCTTTAGGGGAGGATTTTCCAAAAATGCTAAAACACGTTATTCTTTATTTTTATTAAAAAATCTAAAGATTGATTTAATTATTATTTTTTTTACTTCTTACTTTAAAAATAACTATTTCCCCAAAAAACCCTTCTTCCCCTTTTTACTCTTTCAAAGGAAAAAAAAAAACAAAATTCCTCAGACGTCATTCTTTATTTCTTTTTAAAAACCCAAATACCAATTTTCAATTTTTTACTTAAAAACTGATGGACTTTGATACAAACTTTCACCCCTATTTGACCCTAAGGGGTATGATTTTCGTAAAATCCTTTCTTAGTTACGTCACTCAATAACCCTATAATAATAGCTTCAGCGGTTTCAGCTGGGCGATGATGAATCAGTCAGTCAGGACAAGTCATTATATGTATATAGATTAATCTGTTTAATTTAAAAGTCATAGGCTTGCACCTCCAACATAAAAGTGTAATTTGATTTCAAAGTCTTAAGTAGAGTTAATATTAATGATTCAAAAGTTCTCCGTCAAAAATACTTAATGATCAAAATGAAATAGAACCATCTCAACGCTTCAACTTAGGTATTTGAAACTAGAAACTACAGCAAATAAATCAGCCTAGTGTTAACCAATTAATTAATCTTCAGAAATAGTTGCCATCATTGCAAACAATACAATATTTGAATAACTATACAAGTTTGACAGATTTCGACGAGTACCACAAATGAAGCTGTGTCGAATAATTAGAGTAGGTACTGTTCGGAGCAATATTTTTGTTTTAATAAATCCTTTACCATAAATATACCTACACCTCCTATACCTACCTCATCTTTAGTCTTTTCAGATATGCAAAATTAATTTACATACAATTACGGATTGACGAGCTTCGACGTTGCAACATAAAGGGTGTATAAACAAGTACGTTAGGTTACGTTGAATTTGTATCAAGACAAAGTGAATACATAATAATAATAAATAAAATGGCGTAGTCAGACGTAGGCACCATGTAGCAAGAAACATGAAAAACGAGAACAAAATATAACACTTATGCAGGCCATTTATCCCCCTCTTTTCCACTGCTGAGACGCGTTTAGGGTGAGACTCCATTGAGGCGGAGCGGAGTTACGCGAAGCAGAGCTGTGTGGAAATCAACCAATAGAGTCCTTTTGAAGAGAGTTTTCTGATTGCCACTGGGCTTTTTCAGCGTGCACGGACTTTTTTGGGGGTGGCGAGAAGCCTCAAGGTTTCCTCAAGCAATGTGAAACGAAACACCGGCCTCTGACAGTGTTTCGTTTTCCAAAGGTTTTCTAGAGGTAATTCTAGTTCCCTACTAAAGTCTGCGAGGGGTTCGGATCGGATCTGGAGCGGAACACCCCGAGGGCGCCCTTAAAGGCTAGAACCTCGGGTTGGCCGAGTCGGCGTACCCTTGTTCTACGAGTACGGTGACTTGGGCCTAAGCGTGAACGTTTAGTGTATTCTGTAAAATTAAATGTGTAGTGGCATTTAGAGAATCGGGTGGGTGCGGCGGGCGGCGCGGCGGCGCGGCGTTGTATTTCTAAGAAAAACCATCACACGAGCTGATCGACGCGGAGCAGAAAGGTGCGGGGTAGAATCAATGGAGTCTTTGTAGATAAAGCGGCTGCGCTCTTCTCCGCTGTGTTACGCTCCGCTATAATAGAGTTTACATGCAAATAAAACGCTCCGCTTTACTACGCTCCGCTTCAATGCAGTGTTACCCTTAAGCCGGGATTTTTGTCCCCTCCTGTGTTTGACATCAATGCCCACAGTGGGAGTTGGGGCAAATGCGGCATAGCTGCACGCTAAACAATACAGCTTTAGATTTGATTAATTATGTATAGAAATATATGGCACTAAAATATTGTGAAAGTTCTTGAGTTGGGTGTAGACTGTAGTTTATTGGATTTTGTTGGCATTTGAAATTTGAGATAGACGGTGACAACGGCAGCTTTGATTATGTTTATATAGATAATAAAACAGGCGACGTTAAGTCGATGAGTGACACTTTGTTTTCTAAAGTTAACGTGAACTTTACTGGACACTACAAGTACACTTTTAAATGAAACACTATATAGGGATCTACTTACGTTTATTTACGATTAATTTGGGCATTACAAAACTGACTTTTAATTACATCAATTTTCAAAAATCCTATTGCAAATGTAAATTAACAAGGATTACTGTGCCAGAATGAATTTACTTTTAATAAGTTACACTTTAAAATCTATGTTTAATTGGTAACTTTAACTGTAAACACTTTAGCAAAAAAGTGCTTACAGTTAAAGAATGGAATGAAACAACTTTTACGGATCTACTCGCGTTTATTTTATATATTACTTTTAATTAATGTTTTTGTCTGGTAGTATGGTAAAAAAAAACGACGGGTTGCACTCCGAGAGTGCCGGCAGAAGTGAAATCTTGAATCTTTAACGTTGTGCATTTTTGATATTTTGGAATGGTTAGGAAAATAAATAAATTAGGGAATAATTTTGCACGAATTGCTTCAATTATCAGTACTATCATTTATGTGGTAGAATACAATATTTATTTATTGCGCTATCGTACACAAACATGACAATTTATATTACATTAAAAAGCACTCGAACATTCGCGCAAGCGCCCTGCGCCGCCTAAACGAAACAGCAGGCATACATTTTCGCCGCGCCGTAGAAAGAGAGACTTCCTCTCCTACGCCGCGCCGGCTGTCTACTCTCCATCCGTCTTACGAATTTTCGATCAGGTCACGTGTCCTGATGCCTGACGCGAGTCACGTGTCCTGACGCGAATTTAAAATTTTTTACCCATTACAAAAAAAGTGTACAACGCCGCGAAAGAAGTTTTCACTTCAAAAAACACAAATGTTGAAAACATTTTCACGAGCAAGATTTGAACCCGCACCCTTCTGACATTGGGTCAGGTGCTCTCCCAATTGAGCTATCGTGGTTCTAACCAGCCCGCCGAAATTATTAAACACTATTTACTTTTTACATATATTTTTTACACTAAATATAGTGTTATATTGTATTGTATTATATAAACATTTTATAAATAGCTTGCTTACTTCTTAACTGATCTTTGGTATTTGTAAAAATTTTTTCAACATTTGTGTTTTTGTAATTTGTTCGCAACAAAATTTGCGTTAAAAATTATATAAACATTTGGTAGTATGGTGTTGGGGCTGGTATTTAATATTTTGTATGATGGGATCCCAGGCTGGTGGTAGATTCCAACCATCTTCTCTATTGAAATTAGAATGTTTTTTTTATTTCAATAGCCTCGCGTATCATCCTACCTAGGGATGAATCTAAAAAAATAACAAACAAACACATCTTCGATCAATAGGCATAAACTTGGACAAATCACAGCTATAATCTTTCTAAGGACGGATCTTCCATGTAATATACTTAAGTAATCTAAACATTAGATCTTATATGCATATCGATGGTGGGCCCAGTTGCCGGAATAAAAATATTAAAATAATTCGATCCGGCGAGTGGGCCCGCGCGGGCCCAGTTAAGAGCGGGCCCAGTCGCCGGAATACTCTCTGTCCCATGGGCGATAAACATAATAAATAATGCCCGGACGATTTGATTACATCAATAGTTGTCATCTCTAATATTGGGCATTTTTCAAACTGCGCGGGCATTAGGCGACGCACCGCTAAACAATAAATCTCATACGGAGCGTTTACGCCCCGTACCATAAGAAAAACTGTTTTTTTTTCATTCAAATTGAAACTACAAATTATTAAAAAAAAATGAACTACAATATTGAAGTGTGTGTTAACACTAATCTACTAAGAAAATTTAGATGCTTAAATCGGTCTGGTTAGCCTGTAAAATGCAAATCTATGTTTTAAAAGAGGTTACTTTGATATTTTTTTCTCTGTTATAAAAGTTGACAAAACGTGTTTCTGCAACTAGCAAAATGAAGTCAATTAAATGAAAAATCATGTCCTCAAATATCACCTTCTCATGTTTTGGAATTGTTTGAAAAAATCAAGATCCCCGCCACGTAAATTTCCAATGCGTCGCCTTAATCACTTGGTTCATAACATATAACTCGTAGTACCTGCATGGTAATAAGTGATAGAACATTATTTTTAAGTCTCAGAATAAACTAGCTACAGAATATACTTCTAGTGCGCTCGTAACGGACGATGTTGAGTACTTACCTCTTATGCTATTTCCGCTTTCGGTCAAGGCTTAGCGCTATAAATGATTGTTTCAACGCTCTTGCATTTTACTGTTGTATCCTAAAAATATTTTAATGAAAAGTTTCTGTTGATTTTATTAGTACCTAGGTATTTACCAAACGACGACTGTTGCGTACTCCTTAGAGTACCTATCAGTGAATTTTTAAATGTGTTTACTTTGTTTTTAAAATTTTTGAATAATGTCATTTTTGATATTCTGTGTTATATTCTCGAGTACACGAGTTTTTGCCAACCCTACCAGCAGTTTCATTAAAATATACAGTTGCCCATGGTGTAAATTGTAAAATGTATTTAGAAAACACGACGCTATTTATACCTACCATTTAAGTGTAATTAAATTTAGTTTATAATATGACTTCTAATTGAAATTAATGTTGAGCCCGCTCAATTATTTGGACAATCGTTTTCTTGGAGCGGCCTCTCCTGAATCATCAATAACTTAATAAGTAATAACTCAACCAATATTGCCAATCTGGCAGTAATTTTGCTTTCCCATTTTATGTTGGGACCTTTCCCGAACATTTGGCCTCGCTGCCGGATATTGAACGCTATTGAAAACTCATTGGAAAACATTGATCCCATTTGAAAACGTTCAACCCATTTGAATATTATTCTAAAATCAGGGGGAGGTAATCAAATGACCGGCCCTTGCCCTTTTGCATTTGAAAATTCTTAAAAGTTTTCCGACATTTTTAATTTACAATCTCCGTTTTTCATACTTACTTTTTCTTAATTAAAAGTAAGGTTATGTTTTACAATTTATTAGTCCCTCAGACTCGCTTATAACACCATAGCTAAAATTGGCTGTAGATTCACCTTTTGTATATAACTTGTATTTTAATGTTATTTCTTTGTACATAATGGATAAAAAGACCATTGTTAATTGGAAAGAATCATGTACACAAATAGTATTATTTACAGGAACTTATCCGATGTATTAGGTACCTAATTCTGCGTGAACCAGTAGCTCCAAGTACCAGTAACTCGTAATATATTATATTATTGATTGACTAAGTAAATAAGTAAAGAATATTTAAAAAAATGATGACAATTTATATAAATTAATATTAACAAGACCACTGGCATTATACTTATGAGGGCAATATAAAGTAAGTTTATAAAAGAGTAACTGAACATTTTGAATAAAAAGAAAGTATATTAAAAAGAAGGACTTCCGCGGGCTCCACGCTAACGACTGATAGGAGGTGGCGCAAGATAGACCCAAACCCAAATGGAGGCACTTATTATCGGAGGTCAAGACTCACTTTGGGTCGCTGAGCCAACTTATTAAGTAAGTAAGTAAGTACTATTCATCATCATCATCATCATCATCATCTCAGCCAAAAGACGTCCATTATATGGTAAATACCGGTATATTATTCACCAAAATGCGCGAAAACGATATAGGACACGTAAACGGTAATGCATTAATAAGTGTAATGCATTGCACGTAGAAGCTTGAATTGCTTGTGCGCGTTAAAACCCTTTTTATAGGGTTAGCCTCAACAGGGATTTTGGATGCGGTTAATGCTTACTCTAATTAACTGTATCAATTTGGTTAGCCTTTCGATGCAGTAAGTGACGAAATGCTTACCGTATTGATAGGGTTTCCCTAACAATCGGCTTAATCAAAAAAAGGGGTTTTCCGGTCCGTGTACCTAAGATATTAAGTTCAAAGTGTATTGAGGAAATTTAACAGTGTGTGGTATACGGATGTGCAGGCGTGTGTACATCGTTGCGAGTAATGATTGGGTAAGATAGAAGTGTAGATAGAATACTCGACTTCAGTTGTCGAGAAAAATAGATAAGTATTATGCAAATATTTCATGTAAAACCATTCACATTACCTACATGTCTATGAATCCTCCGAATTGCTGTTTTTAATTTGTACCACCATAAAAAGGAATATTCCTTATCATCATCATCGTCACCATCATCACCAGACCATTTATGCTGGGGAAAAAGCCTTCTCAAAGATGGGAACATCACAGAGAAATATGCCATAAACCTCCACGCCCAGGGCGGATTAGTTAGTAGAATAGTTAACGACTGCTAATGCAGCCGGGACCAAAGGTTTTACGTGCCTTCCGAAGCACGGAAGAGCTCGAGATGACACATTTTTGATCACCCATCCGGATGACCGGCCTTTGCGAAAGATGCTTAACCTCAGCAATCACAGACCAGGCGCGTTAACCAGTGCGTCATCAAGCTCTTTTAGGTAAAGTTTAATATTAATAAAACCTTTGATCACATTACCTTTGAAAACACTACCATAAAAATATTGAACTCATTGTGAGGTGTTGAACGTAACGAAAGACGTAAACTCAGAACAAGAACTTAAACTCAGAACAAGAACTTAGTTATCGTTCTGAGGACGGATAGCGAGACGCCATTGGTCAAATATCAACTTTCAAAACCAACAAAAACTTTAATTGTTCGCCACCACCCGTTCCGAGACATCAATCTCATCGGAGACGATAAATAATAAGGGATAGATTTATGAAAGGAGGGTAGCGTTGATTTATTTCGGCTGCAAGTAATACTAACAGATTGCAAACATGATCGATGTCGGCGTACTTTTTGGGCGTGTTGACTTCTTACAATGTTTTCCACCGAAAATGATGTTATTTATGAGTTGGTTCGGGATAGTTGTGACAAGATTTACGGAGGCGTAGACGGTGCGCAAATGTTCACACTGTTGTTGCAAATGGGCATTGAAGAAGGCTTAAAACTGGTTCTGGTTTATTTTTCAGTAAACATTGAGGCAGCTAAGTTTGAAACTAGCACTTACTTTTATACATGTTATGGAATATTGATACATTCTTACCGCAGAGCCGGTTGGTAGAGCGCTAAGTACTCTCTCCTTTTCTCTATATAGGTCTGATGATTAAAAGACATACCTAATTACTTCAAACGTCAATATTTTTTGACCTAATTTGCTATATTTTTCTAAATTAAAACGTTTAATTCTAATGAGGTGATGTGATTTGAATCTTTAAATTTTTCGAATACAGAATTTCCGAGCCCAAGATAGCTATAGGCTAATTACAATCTCCACGTAGTAAGTAATAAGGAAACGTCTGGATAATAAAAATGTTAAATAGACACAACTGGATCCGTATAAAGCAATTCAATTTAAAGGCGATAGAGACGATGCTGTCTTATGAAATTTCACGCATGCGTCGACGCGACCAAAAGCCAGATCGCGTGTAAATATTACGCAAGTTCAACACTTTTTCTGTGTTATATATAATGCGGTCATAAAAGTAACACGTTAATACCTACGCCCATATTTTTCCCTAAATGACGTCACATTTTGCATTGTTTCATTTATGCAAATCTCAGCTGAAACCGGTAAGCCAATTTATATGCCGCGACCAGATTAAAACTATCAGCGAGCCGTGACATAGTGGTATTACTATGCTACAGGGGAGTCTTAGTGGCTAACACTACGCTTGCCATTAATAATATAGCCATAAATTGTATAATCCCATGCTGGTCTGGGACGTGAAAATAATATTGGTATAAGCTACTTAACTTCCCGTGCATGCTGTAAGAGTCGGCTAAGGGACAAGAGTTTTAATTGGCTGCTCCCACCATTGGCCTTATCATCACTTAACATCAGGTGAGGTAAGATGAAGGCACCGTGCTTACCTATAAAAAACAATAATAGTATATCCCCGGTGTAAATAAACCCGAGACTCAAAGTCTGAGATCGGTCAACCACTAAATAACAGATGCTGAAAATGATTGATTAAAGAAAGGATAATCCCTGTTGCTAGATTGGAAGAGAATCGGAAGTCTTAAATGTATCCGTCAGTTAGGAACTGCAGATTTGTCGAAAAAAAGTATTATCGAATGAAGATTTTCCCTTCAATTATTTTTTTTCTGTTCGGGTTTGAAAAGTTGTGAGTTGTACGTATGTACAGTCTCTCACAACTTTATAAGTTACACTCTTGATACACTTCACATTTGTGTTGAAGTTTCCCAACTCTTGTTAGTATGCATTACAACATCTACTAGCTATTAAATCACACTTTGGTTATTACTACTTTTGGTTTGATTTGAATTTAAAACTTTGTAAATACAGGGACGAGCATAAATGATGTTATATATACGGATATGTTATATATATTTGACCTCTGTCATACCGGTGATTATATCTAGCTTAAGGTCAGGGACCTCACCTTGTTACTGTAACTTCTTGTTTTTATGTGACATAAAAAAATATCTTATTCACTCAGTTGTTTTTAAACCAGACACAATAGAAATTCAATTGTTCTATGGCACTGTGGTTACCTTGGTCGTCCAAGTATTTATCCTATCTTACACAAATTTTGTTGTCAACAAATTACAATTTGAAAAACAAGTGTTGAAAAAAATCAAAAAAAAAAATTTTTTTTCAACACACGTTTTTCAAATCGAGCCACAATGATATTAAAATAAGCACCTCATGTTTTCGATTCAAGTTGTCATATAAGTACTTTTGACGCTTTAACTACAAGCCGCCTTATTAATCATACTTTAACTGCAATCGTGTTGACAGAAATTGTCAAATACTTTTTTATTCAGTTTTCATCAATTTGTCCAAAGTAATATATTTAATAGTCGTGACTATATAAATTAGTTATAATCACAGAAATGATTTCCTCATGTGCCAACCAGCTATGATCAAATGGTCATACAGGCTTAGATCGTAATCGACGGTTTCCGAAGCTACACCACTACCCATTTGTTACAACTAAAGTGGATTAGGCGGTTTATTCTTAGTCCTTATATATGGGGTTCGTTAATAAGTGTCAGTGCTGAATTATGAGATGAGCAAGCATGACTTGCATTGCCTTTTGAGTGAGGACTTGAATTTTTTCTTGGAGAGTAACACGAAAGTCTTTTATGTGTAGCTCAGGCAATGATAATCAGCAATCTATAAACGTGCCATTACTTAGGCCTTTCCACATGATATTAGCACATAAATTTAAATGAGGGTATACAAGCTACCAACTAACTATGAGACGACCAACACCTCAGTCTCCTTGTGACCACGGACCCTGTAAAGGGTTCGAAACGTCAGGATAAACATTAAATAAGTAATGTGTAAAATAAACGCGAGTAGATCCGTAAAAGTTGTTTCATTTCAATGTGTAGTGTTCGCGTAAACTTTAGAAAACAACAACACATACTGGGCATACCTAGCAATGGGAAGATTAGACACTGCTGATAATGATGTCTCCTCTGGTTGGACCCAGGAGACGGTTTCAACAATTGCCAATTTATGACAACAATCGTGATCAACTGGTTCGTGCATAAGCACAGGAAAGCTCAAAATATTTGAACACCCATCCAACGACCAGGCATTGGGAAAGTTTCGATCTCACCAAGCCTATCTAGGCTACGCCATTGAGCTCTTTGTTTTAACTGATGGAACACAACATTGCTACTAAAATTGTTGTGTTGGCAATGCTTGGATCTCTATTTTAAGGCACGTGGTGTCTTATCTACCCTTACAAAGTTGGTGCACTAGGTTAAGGAATTTGTTGTATTTCTTTATAATAGTGTAATGTGTATATATATTGGAATATAGTGTAAAAAAACTTGCAAACAAAAAACAACCCTCCTACAACAGCTTAAACCACAAAATAATGCAGGCAGTTTTGTTACATTATTTTGTGTCGTCGCTAGTCGGTTGTTGACGCCGTAATTATCTGACGAGTTCAACGTTATTCCCAACACTATTATGCTGTTACCGTTCACCCCCAACACCGATGTAACACAACCTCTAACGTAACAAACACATTTGCAGACCCCAAAACTGCCTGTACAGTACAACAGTACAACCCGACCCGTAATTCTATCATCCACCTATCTTCCTTAACGCTTGTATTGTGTGAGACGTGGTAATTGAAAACGGGCATTAAGGCTTTCTGTAGGCTTACAATTCAAGTTCATGCCTCGAGGTGTGCATTAACGCACAGTAAATTGTTTGCCTACTTCCTAATTAGTAGGATCACGGTATGGTTGGATTATCATGAGACGGGGGCACGAATTAGTTACATTTTAGCGTTGGAATATGTACTTGGTTAAGGTAATGCACATTAACGCTTTGCGTAAGACAGTATTTACGTAGGAAGTTAAAAAAAGGTAGGCCCTACTCACCATTACTTTTTAATATGTAAAGAAAAATGAGGTAATTAGCACTCTTTACTGATGACTCTTACATAGCATAAAAAGTAAAAAAAAAACAAAAACATAAAGTTATCGAAACAATACATGAATAATGAGCTGGATGAGAGTAGCCGCGGATCGTGCTCGGTGGCGTGCACTTGGAGAGGCCTATGTCCAGCCGTGGACTAGTATAAGCTGATGATGATGATGATGATGATGATGATGATGATGATGATGATGATGATGAATACATGAATCAATACCAATAACTACGCGCCATTATGACGTTAGTACGCGCCGTTCATTTGTTTCATTGATTTTCAGAAAGAAGGCAATCGATTTCCGTTAATAAATATACCTTTTTAAAAAAACTTGGAGCTCTACCTCGCGCAGAGGGCGAGTGAGCGAGACAGCACGTAGACCCAAACGAAGTACAGTAACTGATAATAGGCTTTGAGCATAAAACCATAAAATCATATTTTAGGATAATAACAATCTTTAATAACTTCGCAACCCTAATGGATTCCCAAATTGTGACAAAGCATTTATAATAAATAATGTGATCTTTCCGCAATAAGCCCTTACAACTATTTTGTCTACCAACTAGTGGCCGCTCGCGGTTTCACCCACGTGGTTCTCGGTTTCACCCGCGTGGTTCCCGTTCCCGTGGGAATATCGGGATAAAAAGTATCTTATGTGTTATTCCCGGTTATAAACTATATGTATGCCGAATTCAATCCAAATCCATTCAGTAGTTTTTACGTGAAAAAGTAACAAACATTCAAACAAACTTTCGCGTTTTAATTATTAATAGGATAGGATTAAAAATTGTTCGTGAATACGAGCACCGGCAATGTTGCCGATCCGATCCCAACCTCTTGGAGAATCTGGAAGGGAAAGGGAACACATAATGCCATTCCCTCTAGAAACCCTCTGACGGTGTTTCGATCATACGGCTTGAGGAACCCTTCCCCACCCCACGAGCCGAGGTCCTAGCTTTTAGAGACGCACTTGGATTGTTCTGCTACCATCCGATTGAAACCTCGCGGATAATCTAGTAGGGAATGGGGACGGACAAGTGATGTCATTCTGTTGAAACCCTCTGACGGTGTTTCGATCACACGACTTGAGGAACCCTTCCCCACCTCATGACCTGAGGTCCTAGCTTTTAGAGGCGCCCTTGGATTGTTCCGCTACCATCCGATTGGAACCTCGCGGAGAATTTAGTAGGGAATGGGGACGGACAAGTGATGCCATTCTGTTGAAACCCTCTGATGGTGTTTCGATCACACGGCTTGAGGAACCCTTCCCCACCTCACGACCCGAGGTCCTAGCTTTTAGAGACGCCCTTAGATTGTTCTGCTACCATCCGATTGGAACCTCGCGGAGAATCTAGTAGGGAATGGGGACGGCCAAGTGATGCCATTCGCTCTAGAAACCCTCTGACGGTGTTTCGATCACACGGCTTGAGGAACCCTTCCCCACCCCACGACCCGAGGTCCTAGCTTTTAGAGGCGCCCTTGGATTGTTCCGCTACCACCCGATTGGATCCTCGCGGAGAATCTAGTAGGGAATGGTGATGAACAAGTGATGCCATTCCCTCTAGAAACCCTCTGAGGGAGGGCAATCAGCAAACTCTCCCTTAAAAAAAAATCGCGGTTTCACCCGCGTGGTTCCCGTTCCCGTGGGAATATCTGGATAAAAAGTATCTTATGTGTTATTCCATGTTATAAACTATCTTTATGCCGAATTTCATCCAAATCCATCCATCCGTTGCAGCGTGAAGAAGCAACAAATATACGAACATACACACAAACTTTCGCATTTATAATTAATATTCATTAGGTAAAACTAGATGTAAAGCTATATTCAAAATAAACGAGAGTAATGTGGGTGTTTTACATAAATTTAAAATCCAAGAACCGTTTACCGCGCTACATATTTTGGACACAAAAGATGATTCTTCCGAGGAACTGCCGACGTTCAATTAGGTACCTAATAGAGTTTGATTGATGAACTCGCCCGTCAAGTTATAACGCTTCACCTGCTTGGCATCCATCACTTGGAAAAACTCTGATGGATCAAGCAAATTTCATCCCGAACATTGTTGCGGAATATTGAATTAAAGTTCTAAACAAATATGGTGAAAAGGCGTGATCTTCAGTATTACAAATCTAAACAAATAAAAATCTTTACAAACTTAATAGACAACCAGTTAGCATGTTTGTAAAGATTTTCACGAAAAATTCAAGTTAGACATGCTTAATGGCAAAGTTTGGTAAGTTAATTATTTAAGTAAAGGTTACGAGATCTAAATTAAAGCCTAAACTTAATAAAACATTAAACTTTTTATTTTTTTTAATTAGCATGCCTTAGTTTAGTACGAACTCGCAAGAGAATAATAAATCAGTGGATAATTATTTTTATCGAAATCCCTACGGCGTGCTTAAATAGGAAGAACATCTTTACCTTTTTAAATTGCTGTTTTTGCATTTTGAATGCTTTTCTTAATCACAATAATAAAATGATCAGAATAAAAAGTATTCTAAAGCACTCTTGAGCTTTTCAACTATTTAAGTGGGTATAAATTTTTGACGTGAATGAATTAAAATTAAACATACTTTCGCTTTAATAATAATTACTGAGATGGCTGTATTTTTCCATGTCAGTTAGATAAATGACGATTAACTCATTTATATATTTATTTGGGTTAGTACCAGCTCATAATAAGTACATGTGTTACAATGGTACTTAGAACATAATAAAGGAAAGCCAATTAAAATTATCCACAGTTTAGAATGAATGGGTGGGATTGAAAGGGCTCATAACTGAATCCTTTAATAAGTGCTAAATGTAAATTCGAAAAAAGAAAACTGTTACTCCACCTTTAGCCTCTTATGCAATTTGAAAATGTCTCGTAAACTTAGGAGTTCAAAGTAAACCCTAGTAAAACTAGCACAGAACATTAAACTAAGTCAGTCAAGAATACACCACGAAGTAGTGCGAAGGTCGCGTTGTGGGAGCTGTCAAGGTCGCGCGCCAGCTTAAGGGCCCTCTGCGGGAGGTGACACGTAGGTAATGGCTCTTGAACTAATTTTGAGGGGAAGATGGCGGATGGCGGATGACGGCTAGTATTTTTTTTAACAACTTAAGATAGGTACCTGAATAGTTTTAAACTACTTTTTAGGGTTCCGTACCCAAAGGGTAAAACGGGAACCCTGTCCGTCCATCCGTCCGTCCGTCCGTCCGCCTGTCCGCCCGCCCGTCCGTCCGTCCATCCGTCCGTCCGTCCGTCCGTCCGTCCGTTCGTCTGTCTGTCCGTCTGTCCGTCTGTCACCAGGCTGCATCTGATGAACCGTGATAGTTAGACAGTTGAAATTTTCACAGATGATGTATTTCTGTTGCCGCTATAACAACAAATAGGTACTAAAAAACAGAATTAAATAAATATTTATGGAAGCTCCCATACAACAGACATGATGTTTTTGCCGTATTTATAGATAATGGTACGGAACCCTTCGTGCGCGAGTCCGACTCGCACTTGGCCGGTTTTTTTGTAAAACGCTTCATAGGAACCAATTTAAAAAAAAAATAAGACAAACAAAACCATAATGTTGTATTGTCAAAAATGCTATATTTTTACTACAACAACAGTGACAAGGATTGGAAATAAAAAGATCAAATTATGGAACTTGCCAAGCGTAGGCGGGAAGGAGAATTCGGCGGCGACTTACACTCTTTTTTTAAAAAGTTCTTTTTAAATAGTTTTTTTGTAAAAAAAAGATTGCCATATCAAAGGTAAACAAACAAACAGGCGTTGACAACGTGGAAAGCCAAGAAGGAGAGCGGGATAAGCTGGACTCCCACGTCCCACCTAAAGAATTGGGCCGAACTAGTGAGCTAGTTACTGACTAGTTGTTCCTGAGGGATAGAGATATGTGGAGGGAGGGAGTGGAGGCCTTTGCCCTGTAGTGGGAAAGTAATGACTGATTATTTTTGTTAAACGTTAACTGCTACGCTTAGAAGAAAATCTAATAAGATAACTAGGGTTGACAAAAGTTAAGCACAAAAGTACTAGATAGTTGGATCTAAGAAGGTCCAGTTATGGGACCTGAGAAGGGCTCGTGACAGTTTGAGGAATCTCTGCGAATTTGTATGTACTGCCACTTGACAAGTAGGTAATGGCTCCTGACTTACTTTTGAGGAGATGTCAGCAGTGGTATTAGTGCTAAAACTATTTTAAGCTAATAATATATTCGTTTTATTTTCTGTAAGTATATTTCGATATATGAATAGACATTAAAATATATTGGGATTGACCCAAGCAGTAGTAGACTGCTAAGTGCTTGTTACAGCTTCAGAGGTGTAAAAGTTGGTGAAGATCAATAGGTCACAAATTTGAGGATAACCTTTGCAAAGCAGATGGTTAGCGAAGTGCATATCTTCCAGACTTTTGGACTGGAGACCCCGCTACACGCGACTTTAAAGTTTATACTGACACCCCCCACCAACCTTACGGTTATAAAGTTAGGTGTCAGACATTCTGGCGCAAGCACAAGGGACCATCTACGTCAGGTCATAACGCCACATCACAACGCGCCGATACGCATCCGTCATCCGGTACTTTTAAGACTGTGTCTCGAGCTAGTTGCCCCGTGGACACGTATTCATATTTTGGACTGGACAATCAAGAAAAAATTTTGACGCAGTATTCTTATTTAACTAATCTCAAATGGCAACTAAAATGGTAATGTAAACAGCCTCTAACTGTCCCACTGCTGGGCAAAGGCCTCCATCATTGAAATCAAGTCATCACTACAATTGATGGGTAATGGCTTAATCACCACGCTTACGCTTGCCAAATGCGGGTTGGTGATCACAAACCCGGGATTATTTTATTAATAAATAAATAAATAAATTATGCATCAAAAAGTCCGAAATACATTTTGCCTGACCTGGGAATTGAACCCGGGACCTTCGGGTATCGGACCGAGCACTCAAAATGGTAATGGGCGAGACACATTTCTCACAGGGACGTCGTTAGATGGAGCGAGAGAGTTCTGGCGTGGTGACCCCGAACAGGAAGTAGAAGTGTTGGCAGACCACCCACCGGCCAGATAGTCTGATGATAATATGAAAATGACAGCAGGCCCGACCTCGATCAGAAAGGCCAAGAGCGCACAATGAAGAAGAAAATTGGAGAGACATACGTCCAGCAGTCTGGCAGCAGTGGAGCTTGATGGCGCTGTGGTTAACGCGCACGGTTTGCGAGTGCTAAGGTTAAGCAACTTTCGCAAAGGCCGTCGGATGGGTGACCAAAAATGTATCAACTCGAGCTTCCCCGTGCTTCGAAAGGCACGTAAAGCCGTTGGTCCCGGCTGCATTAGCAGTCGTTAACAACTACCAATCCGCACTGGGCCCGCGTAGTGGTTTATGACCCGTTCTCCCTATCTATCCATAGGGAAGGCTCGTGCCCCAGCAGTGGGGACATTAAATGAGCTGATGATTATGATGAAGGAAGGAAGGAAGGATTCTTATTTACAGTATTTACTTACGTACACAAAGTCTTGGCACGTCAAGAACGGGTAGAGGTATTTGCTCAGCCACTCCACAGTGTTAGATTAACATTTGAAATGTATGAGTGCTAAATTATTATTCGGATCACATCACAACGTTTTGCAAAGGGTTTGCGGAGACGTTAGTTTAGGCCATGTTTAATATCTAAGTATAGGTACACAAATAAAGCGGGACGCAATAAAGTTATATCGTATTTACCTTACTTTTTAATTCTGATACTGTCAACCCGTTTGGCTATATATCAGTCTCGTTTTAACAAAAAGGTTACGATACCAATTAAGTTAGTGATAGGGTCCTGTATAGAACCCGTCTGGATGATTGCGACCCTCATACCTAGGGTTGCCAGATGTCCGGTTTTAGACCGGACTGTCCATATGTTTCTATGTTTGTCCGGTCAAGGAAACCTTCGTAAACCGGACAAAAGATTGATTTTGTGGAAAGAATTTTTAGCGTAATGGGAAATGTATGGACAGACGAAAGAAATCGTCTCGCCCGCCGTAGACACTCACTGGTCAAAAGTGAATTGTGCATTTTCTTTAATATAGCTGCTAGTTGCACAGAACTCAAAGATGCGATCTAAAGCAATAAAACTATGGTCAACCGTATGTCATAGACATAACGTTCAAAGTCTATTGAGGACAGACAATATTATGGCAGTGGCATCGATCACTAAATATATTTAAAAAATAGATTGAACTGTTAATTTAGCATAATAATTTACAATTAGTAAGACAAATTAATGGTTTTAAGACAAATTTTCTGTAAATTTATTTGAATAAATAAAAATTACAAACAAGTCCGGTTTTGTTTTACAACTCATCTGGCAACCCTATCATACCTATATATCATCCATATGGTATACCTATTTTTAAACCTATTTATATGAGTATAAAAAATATCTTATCTTATCAGATATCGGCTGATAGGCAGCAGTGCCCAGAATTACTAGCGCTTGTTTTATTAACTTTTACTTTAAAAGTTAACAGGAAGCACTTCAATGTCATGTATAACCATTTCTGTGGTCTCGTGGTTAAGACCACCGGTTTAGAGCCAGAGGTCCCGGGTTCGACTCCGAGCGGGAACATGTTTGTGTACTCGGTTTGGTCGGTGGTAGGGCTTGTTTGTCCGCCTGGCTAGCTACCACCATCTTATCTAAATATGTCACCATAACATTAATGTTTATAGCATTGTTGTGTTCCGGCAGCTAGAGATAAGATAGCCAGTGCCTCAGTAGTTGAGGAGTCCGGGTGAAGTGCGCTTCCACCTTCGGCCTTATCATCACTTAACATCAGGTGAGATGAAGGACAAGTGCTTACCCGTAAGAATAATTTTTTTTTTCAAATCTATACTTATCTGTATTAATGTTATAAAGCTGAAGATTTTGTTTGTTTGTCTGTTTGTTTGGTTGAACGCGCTAATCTCAGGAACTATTGGTTCGAATTGAAATTTTTTTTTGTGTTGAATAGTCCATTAATTGCGGAAGGCTTATAGGCTGTATTACATCACGCTATGACTAATAGAACGCGCGTGAAACCGCGGGGCACAGCTAGTATTAAATAAAATTTGTTATTGTAGTCGCAGCAGCGACACGGTAACCCAGTGTTCGACACAGTAAAAAAATGAAAAAAATATATAGATTTTTTTTTCTGAATGACAACTAGGATGCAGGTGGTCTTTATTTAATTGTTGCTAAAGTCAAAAATCAATTGCTGACCCAGTGCCGATCACTGGTTCCTGTTGAACGCCGGTGCCACAGCTCTAATAAAAATAGCACTGTAAAATTTATTTTGCTCTCTATATTTGTAACGCTTCAATCTATACTTACTAATATTATAAAGCTGAAGAGTTTGTTTGTTTGTTTGTTTATTTGGTTGAACGCGCTAATCTCAGTAACTACTGGTCCGAATTGAAAAAATATTTTTGTGTTGAATAGTCCATTTATTGAGGAAGGCTATAGGCTATATTACATCACGCTATGACTAATAGAACGCGGGTGAAACCGCGGGGCACAGCTAGTTTATTTATACGTCTTTCTAGATAACTATTTCAGCCTAAGTTGTCTAAGATAATCTTGTTTCTCTGTAAGATAGCTTTAAGTTAGCTACGTTACTCCCTAATAAAAAATGAAAACATAACTTATTAAATAAAGTCCAAACTGCAGTAGCAAGACAAAGGGGCGGACGATAATAAATCTCAAGCAAATAGAGTTATAACTCTGTTGCGCACTAAAATTATGGCTTACGCCATTAAAACTCGCGAACGTAATTAAAAAGCGATTTAAGGATTCTTTGAGGAAGCAACAGTGAAAAACTGCATCGAGTTTGCTCTTAACTTGTTAAACTAATAAAGAGTTCACCGCTGGGCGTGATAGCGAAACAGTTGACGACCGCACGAGTAATTAAACTTCCTCAAACTTTAGATCTTTCTTTTTAAAAAGATTTATTTATTTCAACAAGCTTAAGAGGTACTACCATTACAGATTTACAACCTAATATTATTATAATTGGGCTAGGTATTAAATACATTCATAATTACTTCTGTTAATGCATCCATTTTCATAATTTGGCCTCATTATAATATAACAATTTTTATTTATTTATTTAATTTTATTACACAAAGCAGATTTACAGTAAGTACTTAACAGTTGTTCAGTTTTTACATGATTTTAGTAAAACAGGCAGACTGCAACTCTAAAGAAACTCCATTATATAAACTACATGCTTAAACAATAAATCAAATCATTAAAAAAAACAAATTGTTAAAATTACCTAAACAATATTATTATACGATATAAATAAACATTGAATAAAAACCCAGTAAAAAAAAACATTAAAGGAGGGATGAATAAAATATGAAAAACAAATACCCACCCATTCCA
This sequence comes from Eudonia lacustrata, assembly GCA_947562085.1. Taxonomy (NCBI): domain Eukaryota; kingdom Metazoa; phylum Arthropoda; class Insecta; order Lepidoptera; family Crambidae; genus Eudonia; species Eudonia lacustrata. The sequence continues at coordinate 10,414,209 of OX387318.1, read as the reverse complement.
CCTAAGGTTGGCTAGAAGAGATCTCCTTTAGAGATAAATCCACCTTTGCTCACCATTGTTTGTAAACTGTTCTCTGTATGTGTGTTTTTGTGCAATAAAGAATATATAAGATACAATTAAAAGACTACAAAATAAAAAATAAAATGAAAATGGTTACAAAATTAAATGGCATCATGTCAGTCTAGTCTACCTAATAATAGCCTTGCAGTTGTGAACGCAAGATGCAACTATATACGCCGCTACACACGTCTCGCTTTAAAACTGCAATAATACTGCTTATCATAGTAAGGCCCTTGAGCCCATTAGTGGGACGGTTATAGTATAGGCTGTTGACAATTCATTTTGCAGAATTAAAGGTCGCCACTACATAGAACAAAAGCATAGTTCCTGTGGCTGTGACATATAACAAGAATGACTCGTAAATGTCATCACTTAGTTTGATATGGGTCTGCGTGCGAGTGTGCGAAGTCCGAATCTCACGATAATACATAAAATAAAATAATGATGATGTCTTCAGTTATTTATGGCGCTTTGTTGTTATCAGCATAATTATTAAAATTAAAAAGCGTCGGTAGTTGAAAAGATAGATAATTTGGTTTATTATCGTGGTTCAACCCCATAACTAGTGTTGTAAGGAACTCGAGTCTTGGAGTCTTATTTAATAAGACTTGAGCTATTTTTTAAGACTCAAGTCTTATAAATAATAATTAGAGCTCAAGTCCTTTAGAATTTGGAGTCTTTTGTAAAAATACTTGAGTCCTGCCAAAAAGAACTCAAAGACTGAGTCTTTTTAAAAGAACTCATGACTGAGTCCTTTAAATCCATAACTGCAGTTTAAAGTAAATAAAATAGCAATTACAAATTATTGATTTATTAGGTACGTAATTATAAATAAATAAAAAAAATATATAACGGCGTGTGATTTATTTGATTTATTATAAATCAGAATATTGTACTTCATTGTACTTGTTCTTAGCTGTTTTGTTATTATGTGGTAATAATTTGATAAGGCTGTATGATTTTAGTTTATTAGTTTTATTTTTAGAACGGTTAACACCGAATGGAGTTGTGGGCGTGTAAACTGTCATGGCGGGGATCGGCGAATGACATTCTGTTAGCAGCAGCCACACGGTTTACACGTACACAAACCCATTAGCTCTAATCTATCCGTATCCATTTAATCATTAGTTATTTTCAGTTGTTAATTTCAGTTATTAATAAAACAGTGAGTGATTGATAATTTAGTGCTTTAATTTCAACTCCATCAACACATTTACGCCCACAATGGATAAACGAAGCTACGAGGCACCGCTCGGAAATCCCTTATCAGAAGTGGGATTACCGCAACAACAATCAGGTCAGAGTATTGATACTTCTTTAACAAGTGAATCTGAACGCTGGAAAATGTTATTTGAGATGCAGCAACGCCACATGATGGAATTAATTAGTGCAATAAAGGAACCTCATTCAACTGACTCGAAAATAACGTTTCCCGAGTTCAATCCTGAAAATCATGATAGTGATGCACGAGCATGGTGCAACACTGTAAACCTATGCATACAAGAAAAACAATTATCTAGCAGTAGCTTGATTATTGCTGTGAGTAAAGCGCTGAAGGGCTCAGCGTCTTCGTGGCTTGCTCAGAATAGTTTCCCTGGCGTAACCTGGCCTCAACTAAAAGATTTATTTCTTGCTCGATACGATTACGTGGAGACTCCAGCAGCAACTTTATGCAGGCTATTTAATGAAAGTCCAAAAGAGGGCGAATGTCTTTCTTCATATGCTAGCCGATTTTTGAGCACTTTAACTAGCCAATGGCGATCTTTATCAAGTGAACAAATAGCTATTGCGGTAACCATGGCACATGCATCCAAAATAGAACCACGGCTACAGAGAATTATTTTTACTACTGAAATTGATACTCGAGTTAAGATGCAACAAGAGTTAATGGCTTTTAATTATCGCAAAAGGGGACTATCACTTCAAGAAAAATCGAATGGGCCTAGTGATGCTAAGAAACCACGTCATGAACACTTACAGAGAGAGAGAGAGAGAGAGACGCTGTTACAAATGTGGCAGAATGGGCCACCTATCTCATGAGTGTACATCAAATAATGTTGCTGGTAACTCCGCTAATCTTCGATCTCAGCTTTCAGGGTCTAATAAATCGCATCAGCCTCCAGAGGACGTCGCACCTAAGAAATTACCTCCACCTACCTGCTTTTACTGCGGCGAGCCGGGTCACATCGCTACGCGCTGCCCACATAAAGAAGCTAGTAGCAGCAGCAACCACGTAGAGCGTCGCGTAAATGCCTGCACTATCAAGCCAGCTACGGACCAACTTTCGATTGAAACTGGTGAGAAGTTTTCATTTTGTTTTGACTCCGGTGCTGAATGCTCTTTGATTAGAAAAAGTATAGCAGATAGGTTTCCTGGTAATAGGCAACATAACTTAGTGACTTTGATAGGTATAGGCCAGTCTAGCATACAGTGTAATGTTCAGATATTGACGACTATTTTTATACAGGGGAACTTCTTAGAGTTAGAATTCCACGTGGTACCTGACTATTCTATCGTGGATAATATAATGATTGGGCGAGATTTACTCTCATTAGGATTTTCGGTTGAAATTTTTGAAAGTCAGCTTTTAGTGAAAAAGCTCAAAGTTATCTCGGTTTGCGACGTAGGACAGAAAGTTATCAATTTTGACGTTATTAATACAGACGCACCTTTAGACAGTAAAGCCAAGCTTATCTCTTTGCTTAACGATCATTCTGATTATTTCGTGGAAGGCACTCCAACAAGTAGAGTGACCACAGGGCAATTAGAAATTAGGTTAGCTGACCCAAACCGCACAGTGCAGCGTCGCCCTTATAGGCTGAGTTCGGAAGAAAGACAAGTAGTGCGCACAAAGATCAGAGAGTTGTTAGACGCTCATATCATTCGCGAAAGTTGTTCACTATTTGCTTCTCCAATTCTGTTGGTTAAAAAAAGAGACGGTACGGACCGACTTTGCGTAGATTACCGAGAGTTAAATAGTAACACAGTTCCTGACCGTTACCCACTTCCAATTATCTCCGACCAAATAAGACGCTTAGTAGGAGCAAACTTTTTTACTTCCCTTGATATGGCTAGCGGCTACCACCAGATACCTGTTCAGGAGGAGTCAATTGAGCGAACTGCCTTTGTTACGCCGGATGGGCAGTTTGAATATTTAACGATGCCGTTTGGCCTTCGAAATGCTCCATCGGTGTACCAACGTGCAATCAACAAAGCTTTAGGCGCATTGACTGAGTCTTTTGCAGTAAATTACATTGATGACGTCATTATCCCCTCTCGAACCGTAGAAGAAGGTCTTAATCGACTGCGCCAGGTTTTAAAGGCTTTGACTAATGCTGGATTTCTACTAAATATAAAGAAATGCTCCTTTTTGAAATCTGAGGTTGAATTCCTGGGTTATCACGTGTCTGTAGGCGAAATAAGACCAAACCCTCGTAAAATCAAAGCACTTACTGAGCTTCAACCACCTCAAACGGTTACCCAACTACGTCAATTTATAGGTTTGGCCTCTTATTTTAGGCAGTTCATACAAGGGTTTTCTCAAATGACAGCTCCTTTATATAGGCTTACTTCCGGTAAGGGTAAAATTACCTGGACGCCAGCGTTAGAATCAACTAGGAAAAATATTATAAACACTCTGACGAACAAACCTGTTCTCACTATTTTTGACCCAGATCTGCCTATTGAGCTTCACACTGACGCCAGCGCTGAGGGTTATGGCGCCATATTAATGCAAAAAGTTGATGGTAAATCTCATGCTGTTGAATATTATAGCCGTCGAACCTCCAGCGCTGAGTCGAGATATCATTCATATGAATTAGAAACGCTCGCAGTGGTAAATGCTATAAAGCACTTCCGCCATTATCTGCATGGTCGAAAATTTGTAGTTGTTACGGACTGTAATGCAGTAAAAGCATCCAAATCCAAAGTAGACCTTACCCCACGAGTCCATAGATGGTGGTGCTTCCTACAGTCTTTTGAGTTTGATATTGAGTACCGGCAGGGTAAAAATATGGGGCATGTTGATTTCTTATCCAGAAATCCTGTTATAGCATCACCATCACAAAACCTTAAAATACAGCAGAAACGCGTCAACTTTACAGAAATATCGGATATTTGGTTGCAGGCAGAGCAGGGAAAGGACGATGAAATAAAATCTATTATGACGAAATATCAGAATCACGATTTAGGTGAAGATGTAGCCAAAACTTACGAAATAAGGCAAGGTATTTTACATCGTAAAATTGAACGCAATAATAGAAGTGTTTGATTACCAATTATTCCAAGAGCCTTTCAGTGGTCCATTATAAATCATGTACACGAAAGTATAATGCATTTAGGGTGGGAAAAGACTCTAGAAAAGGCTTATTGTCATTATTGGTTCCCAAACATGAACAAATATGTTAGGAAATTTGTAGAAAACTGTATAACGTGTAGGGTATCTAAGTCACACTCTGGTAAGGTTCAAGCTCAACTACATCCAATCCCAAAAGTTACTAAACCTTGGCACACTATACATATGGATGCAACGGGAAAGCTAAGTGGAAAAAGAGATTCCAAAGAGTATGTATTTGTTACAATAGATGCCTAGCTATTAACTGTACGCATAACCGTACTACTAAAGCTAGTCCCCTTGAACTATTAATAGGAAAAGTGGCTAGAACTTTACAGTTAATGGCTTTAGATACAGATGAAACCGACATAGATTTAGATGCAGTAAGAGAGCAGGCAGCACGCCAAATAGAGGCAAATACTTTCATAGAAAAAGCTAGATTTGATAAGAATAAGGCAAAAGTAAAGAATTTCAAAGTAGGGGACTATGTTTTGTTAGAAAACCATGAGCGTAACAAAACAAAGTTAGAGGCAAAATTCAAAGGGCCGTATCGAGTGGCCGAGCTGCTTGATGGTGACAGATATTTGCTAAAGGCATTGGACTCCAATCGAACATATAAGTATGCTCATGACCGTATACGACCCATGCCAGAGTGCTATGTTCCATTGGAGCTGAATGCATTTCTTGAGTTGGAAAAGCCAATTAACTGCTCAGAGCCAGGATATACCGTTAACGGCGTTGGTAAGTTGAATATTTCTTAGTTAACGTTAAGTTAGTTGATCAAATATGAAGCCTGTGTGGCATGCGTCTTTGTGGGACCACATTGTGACACCAGCCTGAGTGGCGCCAGCCTTTGTGGCGCCAGCCTGTGTGGCGCCAGCCTGTGTGGCACCAGCCTGTGTGGCACTAGCCTGTGTGGCACCAGCCTGTGTGGCGCCAGCCTGTGTGGCACCAGCCTGTGTGGCACCCGCCTCCGCAGCACCAGCCTGTGTGGCATCAGTCTGCGTGGCATCCGTCTATGTGAACCCGCCTGTGTGACTGCACCGGTCTAGTGTGAAACCTCACTATGGGATATTCAAGCTCAAGATAAACTTGGAATTGTGTTTGAAGTAATGGGTCGTTGATTATGGTCAGAATGACCAAGCGCAAAACTGAGTTACAAGCGTTTCTCATTTGTTCACAGGTAATGGGGACGAAACACACGAGGGCGTGTGAGGAATGCAGGACGGCCGTAACGGCGTGTGATTTATTTGATTTATTATAAATCAGAATATTGTACTTCATTGTACTTGTTCTTAGCTGTTTTGTTATTATGTGGTAATAATTTGATAAGGCTGTATGATTTTAGTTTATTAGTTTTATTTTTAGAGCGGTTAACACCGAATGGAGTTGTGGGCGTGTAAACTGTCATGGCGGGGATCGGCGAATCACATTCTGGTAGCAGCAGCCACACGGTTTACACGTACACAAACCCATTAGCTCTAATCTATCCGTATCCATTTAATCATTAGTTATTTTCAGTTGTTAATTTCAGTTATTAATAAAACAGTGAGTGATTGATAATTTAGTGCTTTAATTTCAACTCCATCAACACATTTACGCCCACAATGGATAAACGAAGCTACGAGGCACCGCTCGGAAATCCCTTATATATATAATGTAAAGTAATCTATCCGTTGTGTAGACCCATTGTACAAGCTTTGCTTAGTTTGGGCTAGATGGCGCTGTGTAAATTAATACGGAATATTTATTTATTTTATTTTATTTATTATAAGTTGACGGTATTATGTGTGTTTATTATTTTATTAAGACGTTTTTTGACTCGAATTTTGATTCAGCAAATCGTCAGTCTCCAGGTGGATACTTTTGATTAGGTTATATGCGTTTAATGCAATAAAATTGTTACTAATTTTTATTGTACGATTTATTTTCAAACATATTAGTAAATATATGTAAATAAATATGGATGACGATATAAAATCACCCAGTATTATCTATTATAATACACCAACTCAAGTTCATGACTCAGTCTAGCTCACAGAACTTAAAAGACTCGAAAGGACTTAGAAGACTCAAAGGAGTCAAAGGACTCGGGACTCATGTGGTTAACGAGTCCTAGTCTTGAAAATCGACTCAAGTCTCGAAATTAAGACTAAAAGACTTGAATGTTTTACAACACTACCCATAACCCATAACTATTAAAAAGTGTATTAGATTTACCTTTTCTAGATGGGTTAACATCTTAACTTAATCATCTTATTAACAGGCCTACTATTAATGTGATTATAGCGAAGGTATTAATAATAATCTTTTTTAATATAAAGTCTCTTGAAGATGGCTGCCTGTTGGTAGGTTTTAAAGAATGCCATTTTACGACACCAACCGGGACTAAAAGCTTAACGTGCCTTCCGAAGCATGGGAAGCTCGATATATATTAATTTGGTCACCCATCCGGTGACCAGACATTGCAAAAGTTGCTTAACTTTTAAGATCGCAGCCCTACTCTAGCCCTTGCATTTATGGCTATGGATGAAAAAACTGCTAGTTACACTTGCCGTTATTTTTATAACATTTTTTATAGTCTCTGTTATCTTGTAGTTAAACGACCGCCCCGGTCTTACGGCCTCGGGTTCGATGAGGAGAGCATATTACTTTACTCGGTTTAGTTGGTAGTTTGTAGTAAGTCCGCCTGGCTAGCTACCGCCGTTATCTATGTCTGTCGCTGTCTAGCAGCAATGTTAGTAGCATTATTGTGTTCCAATAATAAGAGATAAGACAGTCAAGTTCTAGTAGTTGAAGATAGCGAGTTAATAAATAATTATAGGTGAGACAAAAGACAAGCGTTTCTTCGTTATGTAAAAAAAAATATGAATACCATCTGTGGTTCGTAATCTTCAAATTTAGAACGACCATTCGATATTTGAAAAAGCCTACAAGCTCGGTTTCGATGGAGGTCGCTGGCACGCGGCCAAACTAAGCCCACAGCCATAATGTTAGGTACCTACCCGTATCTGACATTCACATTTGGGTCATAATAATATTTTATCTGTGAAGCGCCGTTGAAACGTTCCGTTTGTGAGCTACGAATGGAACTGAGCGTTCTCCCGCTCGAGGAGTTTAGGAATTGCAAATTTTTGGCGCGCGATATGCACGCTGCCGGCCAAATTGGAAATTTGTCATTCCGCAATTCGAACAACCTTTTCACTTTTTTTACAACAGTCATTATTTTTTTATGTGTTCGTATTTTAAATATTCGAAGGTAACCAACCACTTTGCGTGACGGCCAGGATTACGTGATTGATTTTTAAAATGACGTCATTGGCACAGAAGAGATATATCATTGGCTTAAAAGGTAGGCTCAGAACTGCTCAGAACAATAACTAAAGTGTTCTGAGGATGTAGGTATTGGATTTGACACTTGGATGACACACTAATCGTGACATAGGATGAGACTAGGCGCAATATATTTTTTACTGCAGCAGCTACATAACATCACTGTACGTATCCAGACTATAGGTAGGAAAAAGATAATTTGTGTTGCACAACAATATCGCCGTCGCCGTCGTTCCTAAAATATTGATTACGCTATAAAATATTGATTTATTCGAATTCAAAGTTAGCTAGTCTTAGTAGTAGGCTTGATAAAGTCCTGTGTCTATGTTAACAAGAATTTTCTAGAGTTAAAATAACTGAAATCCTAATAATATTACGAGTATAAACACGAAAAACTTTTACGTAAAAACTACTAATGGATTTGGATGAAATTCTGCATACAGATAGTTTATAACCGGGAATAACACATAGGATACTTTTTATCCCGATATTCCCACGGGAACAGGAACCACGCGGGTGAAACCGCGAGCGGCCACTAGTGTTAAATATTTACATGTTATTTATTAAAAAGAATTATTAATATTATACCAACCATAGCTGTCCCACTCCTAGGTAAAGGCCTCCCCACACTTCTTCCACACCTTATAATAAATTTTAGACTAAAAGTTTTATCTATATAAAGGAATATTAGTGAAAAATGTTGGCAAATATGCTGTTCCTTGTACGCGATAAAGACTTTTGTGACAGACCGAAGCACACGTGGGCGTAGCCAAAGTCGTAGCCCATTTTAATAGTAATTTGGAACAAGCCGGCCCGTAGTAGAGTTCATACTCATCAATGGCTCAGCTTTTCCTTACATTCAACTATTGTGGTTGGATTGCAGCCAACTCAGTAATAAGATTAGGGGCCTCGCTGACAGCATTTATCTATGCCTAGATCTATTGGGTAAGTTGTTGAAACTCCTTTGAACATCTGCCTTTATAGAGAGTAGAATTATAGCTCCTTCAAATCAGAGTTTATTTTTTAAAGGCTGGCCGGCAAATACAACAATAATAGAATTTGCTGTACACCATACATTATTATTTTGTCAATGAAACACAAAAAAACAAATTTCTTAAAAAAATGATCTTATCTTAACTTAACTTCTTTTGAATGGACATTATCAGATTTTAAATAAAAAGTTGGAATGAAAAATATATATAATAAAGACCTTCTTTTAACGACCTCCGTAGCCGAGTGGCTTGCACGCCGGACTTTGGACAGTGCTAACTCTAAGGTCCCGGGTTCGATTTCCGGTTGGGTCAATGTCGAAAACGAACTTTTTAATATTGTGTCGGGTCTGGGTGCTTGGCGTACCGTCGTTGTTTCTGATTTCCATGAAACGAGTGCTTTAGCTACTTACCTTGGGATCAGAGCAATGTATATGATGTTGTCTAATGTTTAGATATATAATTATAATTATATTTTAACATTTGTATGAAAGTATTGGCATTCACCACTACGCATAGGTGTAAAAGTGACGAAGGTGACCCAATTATAGATTTCTCATAGTCATTCCTCAGGTTTTTTTTTACTTTATTGTTTTTTGTTACTAAAAAATAAAAAGTAGGTATATTCAATAACTTTGTACTGACTCAACTCATCTTATCTTAGTGGGGCCTGCTGAGGTTTCCCTCTAGCAGTAACACTTCGACCCATCGGGATCTTTTGTGCAACCCCATCCTTTCACTCTTCCGCCTCTGTAAAGACAGATGCCATAAGTCTGGCAATGTCCTTAAGAGCAAAGAGCCTGAAGTCCTCCGGTTTCGGATAGGCCGACCTCAGGAGTCCCATTCTTTTCCTAGCCAGAGAGTCGCAGTCACACAGTAGGTGCTGCATTGACTCTGTTTCTTCACCACATACCCTACATAAACTATTTGTTGAGATGTGCATTCTGTGAAGCATTTGCTTTGTGGCATAGTGCCCTGTCAAGGCACCGATGGTTAATCGGGCCTACTGACTCATTCTATGCAAACTCTTTTTGACTCTTTCAGTCACACTTTTTTGTGTATATTATTATCATAAAATTTTATTGGTAGTAACATTAGTTATGGTCAGTAGATTATAAAAAGATACACCAATTTTTTTTTCAGTGTAAGGCTTTTGAGGAAAATGGTGGTTAGTTACGGTGACCACCGTGACTGTAGAAATAAATATAGCTTAGATAAATGGATTTTTTTATTTGGCACATAATATTAAAATTTATATTGTATACACAAAAATCATGATCAAATATATTTTTTATGAAATTCTAAAAAGCAGGTCAACAAGCAGGTTCCCTTTACGTAAGCAAAGTGGAACTTTGCACGTGCTGCACTGCCAATTAGTCTATACTGGATTCATTTTAGTGCTGCATTTGCAGCATCTTTTTGATGTGGATCGTTCTGGTTGGTGACAGCTACTTTCAAACTGGATTTCACTAGGAACTGTTGGTTTGTGGTTCTTTATAAGCACTGGTCTAGGAGATGCTACTGGAGAAGAGCGGGTACTGCCAACGAGTTCAGACTATTGTCGCTTTACAAATGTTGTTACAAATAAACGGTGATCGATTAGATTTGGTAGACTCAACAGTTTTCTTAGGTATAACCCTTGACTCAAAACTTCAATGGAATCCTCACATTTCGAAATTGGCCGGCAAACTCAGTTCTGCTGCTTATGCCATTAGAAAAATAAGGCAGTTAACAGACGTTGAAACTGCTAGAACAGTTTACTTTAGTTATTTTCATAGTGTCATGTCGTATGGCCTCTTACTGTGGGGAACAGCGGCTGATATTGAAACTATATTCATTTTACAGAAACGAGCAGTAAGAGCAATCTATAGACTAGGTTCACGAACTTCTTTAAGAAATCTTTTTAAAGAAATTGATGTCTTGACAGTGGCGTCTCAATTTATTTATAATTGTATAGTTCTTGTACGTTGTGTATATTACAATATCAATTCATTTGCTAAACACAGTGATGTACACAATTTTAATACTAGAAATAAGTCAAAACTTGCAATGCCACTGTTCAGGTTACAGAAGGTGCTTGGTTCTTTCTTGGGGCAAGGTATACACTATTACAATAAAATACCAAATACTGTACTAGATTTACCTTTAGATAAGTTTAAAAAACATTTAAAGTCTTCTTTATTAAAAAAAGGTTATTATACAGTCAAAGAATATTTAGAAGATAAAACAGCCTGGCTATAATAAAAAACATATACATAATACTACTTATAAATAGTGTCCTGCAGTTAACAAAATAGCGTTGCATTGAACATTACAATTAGTTTTATTTTTATTATTATTAACTATAGTTTTTTTTGACTTTTACTAGTACTGTATGATATTGTAAAAAATTAAACTGGTAAATTATGTTTTTGCTGACTTAAATATTTTATTTAGTTATTTTTTATTTTTTGTGTTATTTTACATGTTGTGATTGTCCTTTACATTTTGTGTTTTTATTTGTGATGGAAAGTGTCCTTTATGATAGGGCTTTTTCCAATATTTATGACGCTGTAAGGGAGAAAAGAGCTGGACACTTGCTGAGTTTCTTGCCGGTTCTTCTCAGTACAAGATCTCCCGCCCAGAGTAGATAGACTTACGAACCGATGGCTTAAAATGACGTTCATAAGAGCTATTTGTAGCCTAAACTGAATAAATGATTTTGAATTTTGAATTTTTTGAATTTTGGAGCTAAGCCGTTGATAAACTGAACGGCGAAATTCTGTGGATGTCAGTAAGCAGAGATCTGATCGAGTTGTAGCCTGTTAATAACTGAGCAATCCAGGAAATGAAAAAAAAAAAAATACGATGCCACCATGTGATTTCTGTCAATAGCATAACTTCCTTTCAGTTGATCACAGTTGGTCAAGCTGGTCTGACAGGGTGATCTTGTGGATCAGAGTTTGCAAAATAAGACAAAGGCAAATTATCATCGGTATCAAAGCTTACAGAACCGATTTCCTGATCATCTTTTATTATGTCATCCAACAATAAGTTCAAAGGCTCAACTTCTGGCTTTTCCTCTGCCGCTTCATCGTCATCACATAAACTGTTATCATCCGATGGTATGTCCCCAATCAAATAATTTTGAATGTCTTCCTCCGTCTCGTAAGTCTGCGAAGCATTTAAAGGGGATCCTGGTGGACGAACCCCCCAAAACAAAACAATATCAAAATTACTTTTATGAACAAGTAACACCTACGATCGTCACGGTGGTTAGCAACAGCAACCACCTTAAATATAACCTAATAATACATCATACACACAAAAATCAAACATAATCAAACAAACACAATCTCAAATAAATCAAAACAAAAATAATGTACAAAATCTGTTTCTTACCTTTTATCTCCCAATAATTCTCACGAGAAATAAAAAACTTGGCGTTCGGTGTTTTAAAATCTTCGTTGTGACATATAAAACCGTGCGCAGTAAAATTGGGAATTAAATTGTGGTTGGCCGAAAAGCAAACTATCGAGATAGTTCAATAAAAATCCACTAAATGGTTCTAAGTTACAAATAAAAAATTCTAAATAGGTGGTTAGTGTCACTAACCACTAAGACTGAAAGAGTTAACTGGTTTGAAATAAAAACTCGCGTTTTGGAAAAAAATATATATTTTAATTGAAACTGAAGCTTTTTCGAATTTAAATGTATACTCGATTTTACCGTTTAAAATGGCTTACAGCATGTGAGAAAGGGGATCAATTACGTGCAAAATGAGTCGTCTGCCCTTGCCTGACAGTGTAAAGGGCACCCGCTTTTATTTTACGGTAATGCTATTTAGAGTTAGGAATCAGAGACTCACCTCTGATTACAAAAGAGGTTAAGCTCATTCCGATTGAAACCTCTAAATGCTCTTTAAGTATTAAAACGTTAGAAATACCCTTTGGTATAACCTTTCAATCATTTTGTGGTAATTAAAGATTTTTGTTATGTTTAATATTCATCTAGTTAAACATAACAAAAATCTTAGCTTTTTGGTTATTTGACAATATTACAAATAAATATTCGTTTCTTTAGTAGAAACATAAATTTATAAGATTTTCCATGTACTTACTACTACCTGTCGTCTAAAATAAGAAATAAATAAATATAGTAGTTATACAAATCAAAAAAACAGTTAGCATAATACAAAATACAAAAAGAGGACAATACAAGAAGAAGTACAAATGGCGGCCTTATCGCTAAAAAGCAATTCCTTCCAAGCACCATGTGTTGAACTAGACAAAAAAGCTAAGCAACGGGCGGTTATTTGTATTTTCAAAATTATAAGTTTATTTACAGACAATTTAAATACATATACTTAATTATCATACATAGGTACAATGAACATACCTACATACACTAATACATACCTTTTTTGTGTTTTTTTCTTTTGTTTTTGTAATGTCTATAACTGCACTGTAAATGGCTCAGAACAATATTTAGTTATTATTCTGAGGTAAATGGTGTGTGTGACAATAAATGATTTTCTTCTTCTGATTCCTAACCACAAGACCATAGAGACGGTCACAGATCCATTAAAATCTCTTTAGCAAACAGAAATCAAGAACTATTGACGCAATTGAAACGATTTCGATATTGTGTCAGGTCTGGGTGGTTGTGGTACCCACAGAACAGGTAATTATCTATTCCGTGGTGGTACCGTCTCGTTATAAAGGCGCGCTTAAATACCACTTATTTTTATTTTTCTAAATACGATTACGTTGTTAAGGCTAAAAAATCTTACGAACCGAACGTCCACTTACGAATTTGCGGTTGCAGTCGAAACGTTATTTTTGTTCTTCTCCCAAAATAACTGCTTATTTAAATAACTGAATATGTAGTTGCGAAATATACTTGGATGGCTGTAGTCACTTTTGAAGTCGTAGAAGAAAAATATATACCTCACACCATTCTAACCATTTTAACCGCCTCTGTGGTCTAGTGGTTAAGACCACCGGTGTAGACCCAGAGGTCCCGGGTTCGATTCCCAGCGGGGGGGTACATGTTTGTGTACTCGGTTTGGTTGGTGGTAGGACTTGTTTGTCCGCCTGGCTAGCTACCACCATCTTATCTAAATATGTCGCCCTAACATCACTAGTTGAGGATCCCGGGTGAAGTGCGCCTCCACCAATTGGCCTTATCATCACTTAACATCAGGTGAGATCAAGGCTCGGCACTGTGCTTACCCGTAAATATAAAAAAAAAAAAAAACTTGTCGCTAGTATTTCAGCCTCCCATCTCAGATCTTGTCTTGTCTTGGTGGGGAGGGATAAGGCGGACGGGTGAACCCCACATTAGGCCTCTTCTGGGTCAGATACGTAATTCGTACAACTAGGTAAAAAAAAATGCAGGGAGTATCACACACATCACATCACATATATATCCGTTTGTTTGGTGATAGGTCTTATTGTCTAACTGACTAACTAACATCACCTTGTCTAGGGCTGTCGCTAACAATTTTAGTAGCATTGTTGTATTCTAACTATAGATAGTTTCTTGTGTGGATTCCGTGTATTAATTGAGCTTTCACCTTGGGCTTTATCATCATTTATTATCAGGTGAGATGACCGCCAGCCGCTTCCTTGTAGTAAAATAATAAAATATACACACACTATACTAGGGTGAAGATTTTTACAAATGGAATTCAGGAAGCAAGACAGGTCTAAAGAATGTCTAGAAGTATTTAATTTGTTAGTGTGTCACGTTGAACATCTGAATACACTGGAATAAAATTTCCAACGGATCTACGGCTTCAGAGAAATATTTAAAGTAGGAGTCGCTTCATGTTGTGGATATTTTATTTTAAAATCGCATAGATCTGTATTGAAATCTGTGTTGGCATCTGTTTATAAATTTCAGACATGCATGGACGTATTTAGTTCAAAATCATGAACCGTCAAAAAGAGACTATTTCGTGGCTACAAAGAAAGCCAACTAACTAAGCGAGCTTAGAAATGAAATAACGTTAATCGATTTTATGATCTCTGTAAGTAGCTGAAATGCGTTAGATTGCTTGCTTGAAATCATTATTTTCCTATATCTTCTGTGACTCTTTATTAATTCATAAACATGACCAAGAAGAAACAAAAGTTGAATAACTTTTTAATTAAAAAACGAGTATAAATGCAATACTGAATCTCTTCATTAAAAACGAAACGCGGAAGTTAACAATATAATTACTTCGAGAGATGTCTTTTCTTGTCTACTTTCTATACATAACTAAATCTGTGTACTATTTTCTATACAAAATGTATTAGTGTACTAATGTCACTAATGAAACTACTAAGATAATTTTGTATTTCTATACAAAATTATCATATCACAATTACAATCCGAATACGCCAACGCTCTCCTCCACGATATTTAATGGTATTTAGAGATGGTTTAAATTATTCATAGAACTGATTTCGTATGTATACCGTATGGGGTCTGACGAAATTGCTTTAGGCTTATTCCTTAACAAAACTATGCGTTTAAATTTCATTTCTGTGTACCTTAACCGTTTACTACCTGTTCCCATAAGGTGGGGTAACTGAAAGATAACGTGACCAATTCGGATTAGACCCGGCTAGTCCCGGCCGGAGAAGTGTAAAAACGGTCACTTTGTATTATATTAATACAATTAAGGCATTATTTTCTAACGTCCCACTGCTGGGCTAAGGCCACTTATGACGAAAGATAGATAGATAGGCTATAGAATTTGATTTGATTGTTGGAATAAGAAATGTATAACATACACGTAGGTCATCCTCTTCTATATTGCTGTGCCCAACTGTGTCCAAAATTGTGTCAATAATTTTAATAAACTAACAACCATGTAACATTTTCGATGCAAATAAATTGAAATTGAATTAGGTTGGAATAATAACAAAAAAATCAAACATTTTAGATTACATTATTTACAATGCACTTTTCTAATACTTAACTTGTATGTTTAATAATATAAGCTGGCATTAGTCAAACGAATTTAAAATATAGACTAATTTTTAACTTGAAAAAAGAAGACTTACCACGACCTTCCGCAGTTAACAAGCGATGTCATGACAAAATAGCTAATTAAAATATGTTTATATTTAAATAAAATTAATGTCGCAACTTGTGGTTGAGCAAAAAGGCTTTAACATATTAACGAGCTATCAACATTCCTAACCAAAGCGGGTGTTAAAAGGGTCCACATATTCAACCTCGGAGGGATCGTGGGCCCAAAACGGCTTGCCTCTGTTAAACCTACCGTTAACTATGTTCCTTTGATAATAAATCAGATATCACAGAACGGAAACCTTGTCCTGAAACATTCCTATCAGACTTTATTGGATTATTGGGGATTAAAGTTTAATCAGCTCTGTTAGCAATCGCATTATTGTATGTACTAAAACGATTCGACGATTCACTGTTTGTATGATAATATATGTAGTTGGGTATTCTATTTATTCTGTTGTTACGAGTAGAGGCCGGTAGCCTATTAGCAGGATTGGATTTTATACATTGATATCCCTCGGGAATAATTATCTCTGTTGTTGCTTCTTATTACTTAGGCAATCAATAGGTGTCGGCGACGGCGACGTATTTCTTGTTTCATTAAGTATATATAAAATTAAATTTTTTGTTAGATTTTGTTTGTTTTTTTGTTTCATGGACTTAATACAGAGCATATTTCTACTAGCCAATCATTGATCTGGTACGATAAACTTTTTTTCTACTACTGCACTACTTACGACGTGTCTTTAATGAAATACATTTTTATTGATTGATGGGTAGAAGAAAGAAAGTGAACTATTTTATATGTTTTGGCCGTCGGTATTTAACTTATCTGCCATTTTACGACAATACAACGGTGCATGGGGGATATAACGGTCACCCAGCGGCAGGGCTGGTCGAAACCGAAGTGAATCGTGTGAATCTTGTCATTGAGCTCAATCGGGTGTTGGACCTCATATCTAATTGGGGCTCCAATAACCTGGCTGAGTTTAAAGGCAAGAAAACACAGGTATGTGCGTTCTACGGCAAAAAAGTTACCATTCCTTCCCCTTCTAACTCTTCAGGGTACATCTCTAAGCCTGCTGAGCAATATCAACATGCTCGGTATGACGATACGCTGCCATCTGAACCAAAGGGACTACGTCGAAGCCGTGTTCAAAACAGCCTCACGAAAACTCGGTATTCTGAACAGAGTGCGGCGATTCTTTACGCCGGACCGTTGTGCCTTTTGTACAAGACACATGTACGGTCTTGCGTGGAGTATCGCTCGCACATTTAGGACGTTTCCGGAAAGTACCTTCTCGATGCCTTGGACAGCCGCCCGTTATGGTATCCGCAGAATACAAGCGTCGTGGGGCGAGACCGGGACCTATTTGGCTTTGTTGTGTTTTCTTTTTAAGTTGTTGTTATATGTTGTATATTTATGCCAAATAAACTTTTATTAATTTATTCATTCATTAATTATCGGCAATGCAGAAGTCTTAAATACTCTAGAATCTCTGCAATTGCGAAGAGATGTTGCGTCACTGAGTGTGTTTTTCCGCTTATACCATGGCGAGTGCTCTGAAGAGCTCTTTGACTTCATCCCACCTTCTCCCTTCCTTCATAGGAGTACAAGTGCTGCTCTTCGGAGTCACCGCTTCACTGTCTCAAATATCCCATCACGCACAGAGAAATTTGGTGACTCGTTTCTTTGTCGCACCTCCAAAAGATGTAATATAATGTAGATGTAACTAGTCTACCAGCACACGCTTTCCCCCTTCCTATGATATGGGGTCTTTTATAAGAGGCGTGAAGAAGCACCTTGTGAGCCGGCAGAGTGATGTTAACTGATGCTACGTTTGTTTCCACGCTGCACCAGTTACCTTCGCGTCTAGCCTCCATTTCCACTTAACATCGGTGGGATGGAGACATTTGCCGAGCTATCTAAAAAAAAATAAAAAATGTCCGGGGAGGTTTGGATAATTTTGGCTAGGGTTTTTTTGTTGTAAACACAACCCGCGATTGATATCAATCTCATCTGATGGTAAGTGAGGATAAGGGCTAATTTGCGCGAGGACTTAGTGAATGCCTAAGGCTTTTAGACTGTTGCCATTCAGTGACTTTTCACTGTGGATGTTACTTAATTGGAAAAACCGCAACTTTAACTCACAAGCCACAACTCCATCGACTTCCTCCATATGTAAATATAGTATTTAAATATCAATATCTAAGGTACAAATGCAATTACCCTACGCCGTGGATGGTACAGTCAGGATAGTTTATCGCTTAAACAACACGCTGGTCGACGCAAAGCCACATTATACAGGTAGGTATGATAAAATTAACAGTGCCACAGATGAAAATATAGTTTGTTTGTTGTTTCTGTAACGTGTTGGTTACAACACTTCCAAACAGAAAATACGTATGTTATAATAGTTTACCAAAGGAACTAAATAGGTACAAAAAAAATGTACCTACCTATCTGAAATATGTATCTTATATCTTAGAGCTTAGAGCATTACACCAACTTTAATGCTCTAAGTCTGAGAGTCACCCACGTCACAGAATACATAATAGTACAAGCTCTTTTTAAGAACAACGAGCTGATCGGTGCAGTGCCACATAATATAGTAAGTATACTTTACAATGCTACTGATTATTTTTTTACGGCTCAGTGTAGATCACTTTGAATAACTTCCATGTATGTCTCCTTTTTAATGATGTAATGTATTTCTTTATATAATCGCATAATTGTCTAATTTGGTGAAATTGTGTACATTGTTTGTTGTTGCATCCCAGTTCAATATTTTGTCTATCTTAATTTTTGTGATGTATTTTTGAATGTGACCTGTACCTAAGTAAATAAATTAAAATAAAATAAAATAAAACATAATGAAACATAATAATATACGAGTAACTAACTACCTACGCTGTAAAAGACGGAAAGAAAAAAAACTGTTCGCTACAAAAAGAAATGATGGCTGCACCTCAAGCTATCCAAAGCTGTCTTTCTACAATACATTTTCAACCATACGAGTAAGACACAAAGTTCATAATCTATTGAAGACATTTGACAGCCCTTCGGAGAGACGTTGCGTCTCTCTGTATATTTTATCGCCTTTATCATGGGGAGTGCTCTGAGGAATTGTTCGGTTTGATCCCTGCCGCTGATTTTCTTCACCGCACTACACGCAATCGACTGTCTTTCCATCCACACCATCTAGATGGATGGCGATCTACTACTGTGCGTTTCTCACGTAATTTTTTACCACGAATTACAGTGATGTGTAACCAGCTCTCAGCACGGCGGCAGTATTTCCGGACCATTACTACTTAGGGATCTTCAAGAAACGAGCCTATTCCTTCCTTAAAGGCCGGCAACGCAACTGCGATTCCTTTGGTTTTGCGGGTGGGTGTCCATGGGCGGCGGTGATTGCTTCCCATCAGGTGACCCGCCTGCTCGTTTGCCTCCTTCTAATATAAAAAAAATATAAAAAAGTTTGTGGTAAGTTGATGTGACTTCTAGCAACTACTAGGCATTAGATACCTACCTAATACCGTGCGTGAGGCGCCCACGTATATTTTTTATCACAACGACGCTTTAATGTCACTTAATAGTAAGTGACGACAAGGCCCGAAGGTGGAAGCTCACTTTATCTTCAAAACCGTAACTATAAAAAAACTGGTTATCTGATCTCTCTCGGCAACGCTGTCCTAAGTTCGCCTGGCTATCGGCAATGTTACCAAAGTCCGTCACTATAGCAAACCCACCAATCAAGTCGAGCACTTCTTTTTTTAATTGGATTTCATCTGACCTGATGGAAAAAAATGATAATGTCGAATGTAAAAGTGGACTTCACCCGGAATCTACTGAAGAACTGCAAACTGGCTATATATCTTTAGCTGCCGGACTATAACAATGCTACTAAAATTTTATAATATGGCGACATATTTAAATAAGATGGTGGTAGCTAGCCAGGCGGACCTATGGGTCCGACCACCAATCGAACAGAGTACACAAACATGTGCGTATCCCCACTGGGAATCGAATCCGGGACATCGGGTCTGCGACCGGTGGTCGTAACCACTAGACCACAGAGGCGGATAAACGATGCAAGCTCGAACATCGAACATGGTACACCTGAGTATGAGACCGGCAGTCTAATCATTAGATTATTAGAGGGGCTAAACTACGCTACAAAAGAGCCCTAAACTTTTATTAACACTGTTGTTTGTACACAAATTACTTGTTTAATCAATATTTGTTCTACACTAAATTCACACAAATCAAACTGAGTAACCAATAATTCAAAAACTTTGTCGTTTCGACGAAACAATTTTAGCTTAACAATAAATTTCGCCGTGAGATGAGGTGAAAATACATTTCGAATGCCTCAATTAATGTTGTTGGATTAAAATTACAAGAGCTAGACTAGAAAAGGCCTTCGTAAATACTGAGGAACTGACTAAAAAAAATTTCATGCTATGTACACTCGTTTTAGATTATCGTCTAGCTAATAAGATAAACCAAATATGTTACTGTACTCATGCATTGATTGTAATCTGTTTGTGTACCTATAGAAATAAATAAATATATTAACACTAGCTGTGCTCGCGACTTCGTCCGCGTGGAATAGTGACTTTCGGCAGCATTTTTAATTTTTTAGGCTCTTTTCCCGTTTTTGCAACATTTTTCACTGATGCTTCGCTCTTATTGGTCGCAGCGTGATGTTATATAGCCTAAAGCCTTCCTCGATAAATGGACTATCCAACACAAAAAGAATTATTCAATTCGAACCAGTAGTTCCTGAGATTAGCGCGTTCAAACAAACAAACAAACAAACAAACAAACTCTTCAGCTTTATAATATTAGTATAGATATTGAGTTTTCATCAATGCGTAAGTGTAATCTGTCTTAAACAAGTACGTATGTTGAGCCAAAAAAAAGTCCAAAGGTTTCTGTTGCGGAAATTCTCTACTCGTAAATAACTAGATAGTATCTACAAAATGGTATAATATTTTACTTTACTACTTATAACATGGGTTGTTTGTTTTATCTCACCTTGAGTTTATTTATGACCTCGTTAACTATTAAAATTATGTCTCTAACGGTGAGGGAAAAGCTGTGATATTTAACTTTCGGAGCTGAGAGTTCATAAACTAATTTCGTGGTGTAAAAGTATTTGGTTGTCCCTATTAGATATAAATGTTTCTTCTTAATGACTTGATTTATTCAATTATCTGATGAACGTTTGCCTTTTTACCTGACGGTGGAAATACAGCCGATTCTGAAAGCAGTTCTATTGTTCTGACCGACTTAGATAAGATGATGGTAGCCAGCGATGCGATGGTCAGAGCAAGTGGGCTTATGAGAAGCTCTGTCAGCAATCAAACCGAGTACAATTTAGTATGTTCCCCGTTAGGAATGGAACCCGAAACTTATGAGTCTGAGACTGATGGTATAACTACTAGACCACAGAGGTGGTTAAAATAAGTTAAAATAAAAAATATAACTAAAAATCTAGAGTCTTTTACCGTGGTATAAATTGACCTCTAATCAATATTATCAAGTAGATACGTCATGCATTGTAGGAATTCCACAAAAAACTTGTAGGTTCGGCATAGTGTCACAAGTTTTACATTAAAAAGCGTTTTTGTTGCTTGCTAGTGATTTCACAACTGTGGAATAAGCTAGGGAATACACTAGCTTATTTACGCTTTTCGCGTCGCGTCGCGTCGTAGGTAACTAACTCAGGCAGAATCTACTGTTGCGTCTGTCTACGACATGTACACGGTAACGCTGCTACATCGTAGCAGGAGACGTTACGAAACGCAGGCGCTACGAAGCGTAGACGTCGTAGTCTTATTAAGTCATCTTATTTCGTCCTATTTTCTTCCTGATCATTATTATCGTAATTATCACCAACACGCGTAACTATTTGGCCAGTTTATTCCATCTTCATATACTACCTCTTGTTTTAGTTTAGTTTTTTCTGGCAAGAGCCGGATGAGAATAGCCGCGGATTGTGCTCCGTGGCGTGCACTTGGAGAAGCCTATGTCCAGCAGTGGACGTGTATGGGCTGATGATGATGATGATTAAATTGAACGTTTCATATGCATAATATTCTTATTTTCGTAAGCCGAATGGGGAGTTTCTAGGGTTTAATGCGAAAATTGTGCAATCGAGGAGTTTCAGTTGAATGCAAGAAATTGTTGTTATAACCCCCATAGCTATGTTAGCTACTGCCGTGAGCTCACTCTAGCTCAAGCGTATTGGGTTAGTGGAGGAATTATCAGGACTACAGCATTTCAGCAGTTTACTACGAGGCAGAATGTAATTGTCATCTTGTTAGGGGGCCTTTTTTTTTTCAACGCCTCCATTTTATTTATTATTAATCCTCTCCATCCCTAGGTTGCCTGGAAGATATCGCTGTTAGTGATAAGGCCGCCCTTCGTACGACTCCAATTTTAATTTTTAAATTCTTTGTCATGTATATGTTTTTATGTGTACAATAAAGTATTATTTATTTATTTATTTATTTATTTATTTGTGTTCGGGAGTCTTACAGCAAAATAGTCTAGTAACTAAATAAATTCACAATAAATATGGCGATGCTAACAACAATTTTATTATATTCTGTTCTATTCTCTCGAGCCACTTAAGTACATACAAACCTACTTATGTAGTGTTCCTTCTTGAAGTTGAGGGACCATTTTTTGTCTTTTGTATTAGCTTTTTCTGCTATTTTGTGTTGAATATTTTTCTGTTCCGTCAGTTAGAGGTAAGATGGTCAGTCCCTCAGTGAAGTGCTTTCCATTTAAGTTAAGATGCTAAGCGCCCCGTCGTGAAATAAGCATATCTTTAGGATCGTCATATTATATATAATTTTTTTTATTGCAAATGATGATCCTTAGATAATCACGAGGGAAGAACCTTACTGCGATCGGACCACCTGAGTATAGATAATGTATTATATCTACTCATGTGACCGGACTGTTGTGTTGACAGCTCGCGAGCTATCTAGCATAAGATGTTTGTGACTTATTGACGCACTCTCTTTTATTTAATAAAACGATTTTCAAATTATTAAGCATAACTTTCTTACTGTATTGTTAGCAAGCGAGCTTTATGGTATCAAAGTGTCTAATTTAGGCACCCTGTTATGTATAGTAAACGGGCGATATTTTTCAAACTATTTATCATCACACTTCTTTGCTTATCTCGAGGACCATCATCTCAGCGCGAGGGCAGACCGCGACCGTTACCGCATTCCTAATTTACGCTAATAACCTATTTGGCAAAAAAGATCCAGTTTCTTTTTAATCACCCCTTTAAATAATGAGAAAAATATCGTCCGTTATCAATATAACGGACGATATTTTTCTCATTATTTAAAACACTTCTTGAAATAAGCCTCCTGAGTTTCTTGCCAGCTCTGCTCGGTCGAGGGCTCTCCTTAAATCCAAACTGCTGGTATTTAGTAGTTTAGTCTAAACATTTTTTTTAGTTTTTAGGATATTATAGTTTTAACGTCAATAAGTGCTTGTGAAGGCTTATATTGAATAAATGATTTGACTTTGCCTTTGACTTTGACTTTCTACACTTGAGGCTCATCATCTAAGCACGAGTATAGAAGGTTACCGCCATCGTAATGTAAGCAAGCATGCTTTATGGCACATTGGCCAATTCAACGGTCCAATTAACCCTGAGTTAACGGGCGATATTTGTCTCATTTGTCATTTAGCATAACACATCTTTGCTATCTCGAGGATCATCATCTAGCAGAACGTTACCGCCATCGTGTTGAGAGCTCGCGAGCTATTTCCGCGCGGCCAAGGTGCTGACCTCATTTCAGGCACTTTGACGATTGACTTTCCTGTGTGGTGGCACTGTAGGGCTCTTTGCCTCTCGTATTAGCGACTTTCGAGTTATTTGAAATTATGATTTCATTTAGTCATGCGCTCTGCTTTCGTTTAAGCAAAGATCTATGAACCCAAAACGTTATGTAACGTAACTTGGTGGTGAGCGTGTCGATCGATCTCATGAATAGATATTTTTATGTGTATTATTTTTTACCTTAAATAATCCTGTATTCAAGTATACCTAGCAGTGATTGGTCAAATAGTTATGTTAAGTTTATCTCTTAAGGTTTGATTAATTTGATTTTGGAAACTGTAGTCATTCGCATCACTTTTATATTTTTTCAGTCATCAACCCTTAGCTATTTTTACTTTTGCACTCATTAAACTACTTTTATTTTCAGACTACTGAAGAAATACAAACTTTTAACTAAGTATTTTATGTTTTTTGAGATAAATTTGTGTCTTGAAGCTTCTAGCGCTTTAAACATAGAATGGGAGAAGATAGTTTAATAAAATAAAAACTCAAATATAAATTAGTTCTGACTCAATCAGACGACATTTAATCAGGCGTTACTTTGCGGAAATCCATGGCACACAAAATGCAATTGAAATTATATGTAGTGTTAATTCGGTTAAATTATTCGTTCACCGCCCTCCGAAAATATGTATATAGAGAAGGATTTGTTAGCATGAAATAACATCTCTGCGTGCGGCGGTTAATCTCGACAACACACTATGCACGAAACAGCTTACTGTAGAAAACAAAGTAATTGCATTGTCCTCGCTGCGAACTAAACCAGTTGCCCGTCAACCCATCAAACTTTCGTCCAGTTTCGCAAGCCCTCCCACTAAGCAATTAAGTTGAAAAATGTTTCCAAGTTGCTTAATCGAGGCAGGCCTATAATAGGGCCAGCCCTTATCCCAAAATTGTTTTGTCTATCGAGGCTGCCAGTAATTTAGCATGTAATGTGAAACTACTTAAATAAGTGGCTCCTTTCTCTTTATTAAATATTTCATCAAACTTTTATTGAATATCATAATGTTGAGAAGATACTGAAATCTTTAGTTTATAAAGGAGTAAAGAAGCTTAACTATCTAAATTATAAAATTTACGATAACACTTCACGTTGATAGGGTAAATGAAGTACTAAACGGATTAACTGATTTATTTTACTTTTTGTTTTAAAGCCTCACGTTGTAAACCCTTTCCTTGGTCTATGGTCATATTAATATCATTATGGGCGCCCAAATTATAAAGCGCACAGGCGTACGAGTAAGCGAGAAATGATCCAATCCAGTCATAATCTATATATTATAAATCTTTCTAAGATAAAATAAAAAAAATAGCTACATCATATTTAAAAGTTATTTTTATCTTTATTTGACACCAACAGTGGTTATACTAGTAAAATAAGCAGAACAAACAACTATGGCACAATAATTATGTTTTTTTGGCGCAAGGCAATATCATACTTTTTAAATTCTATCTTGAAACCACCTTTGTAGGTACATTTTAATAAGCTTGCTATTGTCTGCGTTTTGGCGGTTACCTGTTAAGTAACAGTGAGTTATCAAGAATCGTAACAAATACCGCTATTACTGTTTTTGTGCCTGTGTTGTAAATCAAATATATAAATAAATGAATAAACTCTAGTATATAACAAAGTTCATATGACACCAGGATAATAAATTGCTTTGAGGTCTAAAACATGCAACAATGAAACTTCTAAGCACCCGTCAAAATTAGTTTTTTCATATACATAGAAGAATATACAAAAATGGGAATTTAAAGCTTCTTTTCAGGGTATCCTTGTTTACTAGAGAAACTTTTAAGTTCCCGTCAAAACTAGTTTTTTTCATATACATAGAAAAATGTACAAAAATGGGAATTTAAAGCTCCTTTTCAGAGTATCCCTGTTTACTAGAGAAACTTTTGAGTTCCCGTCAAAACTTAGTTTTTTTATATACTCATATTTTGTACGAAAATGGAAACTTAAAGCTCTTTTGTAGACTCTCCCTTTTTACAGACTGATTTTCCCTTAAACACGAAAACTTAAGAGATAATTCATCAGCACTACGTCAACGAATTTAGCGGTACTAATGTAATATATTATTTTAATTTTGTTTTTTTTTATGTAACAATAGCATTTTATCGTTATTTATTACAATTGTTTTCGTTTATTATTCATCATCATCATCAGCTCGTTTTATGTCCACACTGCTGGGGCACGAGACTTCCCTATGAATTTATTTGTTTTTTATGCTGAATCTAGTTTTCGTATGATGAAAGGTATATGGAGACACTATTTAAACCGTAGTAGTACTGATTTTGTACATTTAAACACTTTCAAGAGTACCCAAATAGTCCAACCAGGCGTTTGTGTGTTGTTGTAAATGAAACTCTAAAAGTATTATATCAGGGTATATCTATATAATACTTTTCGGGCCTTTTAAAAGCCCCGTCGCAGTATCTGGGTTTAAAAATAAACTTCATGTATTACCAGATTTCCGCCTACCAGTAATAAATACGTCCGGCACAGAGAAAACAAACATGTTAGTCTAACATAATAGCCGTCCGCTGAACGCTTCCACCGCTTAACCAAATGTTCCATGATTAATGTTACCAATCCGCTTTGTGTTAATCGATTGATTTGTTACTTGTGACGTGCCACCCGCCTTACGTTCGACACAAATGTACCTATAGAATTTCTTCAAAGACATTTTGAAAGTAGATTCGATTTTAAATTTAAAATTTTAGTTATATTTTATTTGTAACCGAAGCTATGGAATTTTGTAAGGCTTTGTCACAGAACAGGCTTATTTAAACTTGTCACATACATTGTTCTGATCCCAAGCTAAGTAGCTAAAGCCATCGTTTTATGAAAATCGGTATAAACGGTACCACAACCACCCAGACCCGCGTCAATATCTAAAAGTTCGTGTACGACATTGACCCGACCGGGAATCGAACCCGGGACCTCAGAGTTAGCGCCGCCCAAAGTCTGGCGTGTAAGCCACTTGGCTACGAAGGTCGTCAAGTCAATAAACTAATACTAGTTGTATATGTCGTAGCCCTTCAGGATGACTTCGTCCACTTTTCCAAGTCGTCCATATTCCCAACTCGTCCACTTTTCTAACTCGTCCCCCTACAATTCCTATATTGTCCAATTCCCAACTCGTCCATATTCCTAACTCGTCAACTTCTTAACTCGTCCATATTCCTAACTCGTCCACCTTTCAACTCGTCCACTATTTAAACGTTTGGACAGATCAATGATAAGAAATCGTTTCTCGATATGGGCAACTAAACGCGCGGCTATTTTATAAAATGGTCAAACTTTAGTGATCATATCGTAAAATATTTACATTACCCACCGTTAGTGCTGATATTGTTTACATTTTGTGCCGATACAATCGATTTGTACAATCTTATGCCGCTCCCCCCTTTCGTGACTGCGCTCCCCCCTTCCTTGACTGGCCCTCGCTACGCTGCGCTTCACTCGGGAAAAAAAATAACTTAACCTACCTGCTCGTGGAAATTTAGTCAACATTTGTGTTTTTGTAATTTGTTTCGCAACAAAATTTGCGTTAAAAAATTATTTGTAAACAAAACAAAAACATTTTATAAATAGCTTGCCTACTTCTTAACTGATCTGTATTTGTAAAAATATTATGATCGGATGTTAATGACGGTAGTTTTTGACATTGAATGGGCGCCTTTGGCTTTCAAAGTAAAAAGTAAATAGTGTTGAATAATTTCGGCGGGAATTTTTTAATTGAATAATTTAGAACCACGATAGCTCAATTGAGAGAGCACCTGACCCGGTATGTCAGAAAGGTGCAGGTTCAAATCCTGCTCGTGGAATTTTTTTAAACATTTGTGTTTTTGTGACTTAACCTAAGACTTAGTTTAAGCTGGGCATATTATGAAATACATACAATCACTTCATAAAATTTTAAGATCCGGCCACGACATATATATTATATGTATTGTATATATAAAATGTACTAATCTTTATCTTTATATACAAGGTGGCCAGAAGATTGACGTACAAAAGAAAAAATTAGGTCTCTCGTGTCGTGGGGTATCCGAATCACCCCAATGTATGTTCCGCGATTTTTCACGGTTTTCGAGTTATGAATTTTTTTCTAAATTTTTGAGAATTTTCGAGCGATCAACTTAAAAAAATTCTAGAAAAAAAAGTAGAAGACTTTTTTGTATTTTTTTTTTTGCAACGAAATCTTCATAAGTTGTACTTTTATGCATAAAACAATTAGCTTCGTAACTTTGATGAAAATTTGGAAATGCAGGTCTCAAGAATAAAAAATACGATTATTGAATTATGACTAGAACATTAAGATTAAAATTAAAATCTAAACAGATGACTGCATGGTTTTTTAGTGATCCTAAAACATGCGACATACTCTCAGCTTTCATAATCATTAAAAAAAAGTAGTACTTAATGAGCTAGTTTTCCTAGAATCGGCCTTCAAAGACAGCCACGTGGCATTTAAAAAAAAAATCCATGTGATTAAAACAAAAAGTCTTGCTATTTTATGGTTCCTAATGTTAAATTGGTTAGTTGACTAACCAAAAATTGCCGCAAAAAAGCTAAGATTAGATAACATTTTGAGTTTTTAATTTTAAGGTTGTCAATTTGCTGATAACTAAAAATTCTTAAGAGATTAGTTAACAAACGTTTTAAGTAAGAGGTGGTTTTGTCAATAAATCAGAGATGGTAATCAGAAAGAAAATTTATTTTTTAAATTCACAAAAGGTTTTTAAAGTGGCCACCTCCAGCAGCAATGCACATTCTACACCTTCTCAAAAATTTAGAAAAAAATTCATAACTCGAAAACCGTGAAAAATCGCGGAACATACATTGGGGTGATTCGGATACCCCACGACACGAGAGACCTAATTTTTTCTTTTGGACGTCAATCTTCCGGCCACCTTGTAGGTATATAAATCTTTTGTGCGTGTGTATGCTATCGAACTCCTTCTAAACGGCTGGACCGATTTGGATGAAATTTTCTGTGTGTGTTCAAGTGGATTCAAGAATGGTTTAGATTTACAATTGGACCCGGTAGATAGCGCTGCTATATGGGTCCATCATGGAATGACGGGTGCACTTAAGCGGACGAATTATTTGGTTTATTTTGTTGTCATGGAAACTGTCAACGTTTTGTTTGTTTTGTTGTCATGGAAACTGTCAAGGCGGTACGAAGTCCGCCGGTCAGCTAGTTATTTATAAGATTTTGTAGCAGCTTCATTTCTCTTTTTTCCGATATTACTTTAGTGGCACAGTTACCTCTGACAATAAGGTTACATTTATAAGTGAAGGTTTCATGATTATAACAAAACTAGCTCATTTTATGTCCCGGCGTTATAGTTAAAAGTCGCCGTTTCGTCCTATTTAACTAAACCATAACAGATGTTCATTAGGTGACGGAAAAATGCGTAATTACTTCATTCAAATAGTTTGTTGAGCATAATTTGATTTTCTATCTCTAATTACTAGATGATGTTTTTTTTTTCATGGGCGGCGCTAGTGTGCGGCTTAAACGCTCTTAATGCTCATTCAACGCAACAATGCATCAATACATCAGAAATGTTTTGGGTTGAAGACAACCTGACGGGTTCAGTGTAAAAAATTCACCTAAGGCTTGAGAGTGTTTTATTATTATTTTTGTTCAATCCATTTCCTGCTCAATTACCGGGTTAAATTAATCTTGTTATCCCTTACACACTCCCTGATACATTAATCGCATGTGGCACATTATTGTAAGCGATTTCTTCAAGTACATACGTTAGGTATTGTTTCAGGTCTGGGTGTGTCCTATCCTATGTATATTATGTATGTATTTAAGTATATTAAGTATATTAAGTATGTAATCCGTTGTCTAGTTAACCATTTTACGAGTTCCATAACGAAGCTTCTCTTGGGCTAGATAATTGGTGTGAGTGTAGGAAACTTTATTTATTTATTTAATTATGTTACCATATGGAGAAATGGTCCATATATTATATTTTCGCTTTAAGTTATTGTTTGTTAATATTTTAGACGCTCGAATTACAATCCGCCTATGAATTATCTAATTTAGCTGCAATCTTAAAAGACAGAAATTTATGAATACTTTTCTGTTGCAAATACTGTAACAAGATAGGGTACGTCTTGTTAGGATAACTTCCCGCTCCGTAACCCTAATATAAAATACCTAAAAAAGTAGCGTTTAAATTTTTTTTATATTCCATATATTTAGACGCGTTTGGACAGCTTTTTATATTCCATACATTTGGTAGCGTTTGGACAACCTATAATTCGAGTAGTACAGTCGTGGAGAAAAAGAAATCTAACACTTCAATCAAAGTATTGAATATTTTAAATAAAAGTTCAATACAGCATCAGGTCAGATTTTAGTACAAGATGTTGGTTTGTGTGACTGAGTTGAGCCAGAATTAATTAGATTACAAACGTTATTGTGAACAGAAAAAAATAAAAAAAATAACAATATGTAGGTGATCGCCTTCAAACATTTGTAGTAAAATCACACCGTTCAAGTGTTATCAGTCTTAGTTACCGTACCTTATGTTATCGTTAGTCATCAGTTTACTGCCATTGTTTTTTTTTTTTTTTTAAATATTAGAGCAGGCGGGTCACCTGATGGAAAGCAATCACCGCCGCCCATGGACACCCGCAAAACCAGAGGAATCACAGATGCGTTGCCGGCCTTTATAATAATAATTACTACAGAACATGGAGTTTTTTTCCTTTGAATAGAAAGAACTTTTACGAATCTACTCGCGTTTACTTTAAGCATTGATTTAACTTATTTTTTTAGTTTGTATATATATTTAATAAAAATATTTTTTGTACATAGTTTTATGATCAGATGCGAATCAGGTGTATAAGCTACGCTTTTATAATTAAATCACAGTTTACTGATTTTGCTAATCAACATACAGATTTTTTAAAATCTTAAATTGTTTTAAAAATATATGATGACATTTACTATAAACTACAAGCTTTACTGATGAAAACATTTTATAACAAAAATAGGAAGCGAACTAAATTGTAGCACTTATAATTATTATTTATGTTAGCTAATATTAATAGGATTTGCTTACAATACCGTACAATACCGTATTCACATAAAAATCCTAACAGGCCATAAAATGTTAGTTGAAAATTGAAATTATCATTAACGTTATGAATTATCTTATTCACAGCTTCTGTGTTGAGTTCGACAAACCGCTTGCGCATAGATAAAATAAAAATCTGTACTCTAATATATAGAGTTTCATAGCACTGTACTCATTTAGCGATTTGTAATTTTTTTTAATTTATATTTACTAACTTGTTTGGAGAAAATATAGAAAATTTATTAATGAAGAAGTTTTTTGTAACTTTTGGAGCTGAATGTACTATACATAATTATTATTAAAAGAATGGTTATCCAAACGCGGCTAAATGTATGGAATATAAAAAGTTTACGAAACGCTACTTTTGTTTAGGTAGATATTTTATTAGGGTTACGAATCGGGAAGTTGTCCAAACGGGAAGTTTCCACTAAAGAGTATATTCCGTCTTTTTGATAAATAAATAATCAGTTTATTATAGTTATTGCCAGTAACAAAATATGTATAAGGGATCGCAAAAAATTTTGGATTCTCAACTGATCTCCAAATTTCAGTATCAAGATAGCACTAAATGATGATGATAAGTTATAATATTATTATTGGGTTATCATTGATAACCCAATAAAGTCTTTGCGGTCAAACCCAAAATGTGGCAGTTTTTCCGTTATTTAGCGTTATTTATCGTC
Source organism: Eudonia lacustrata (assembly GCA_947562085.1). NCBI lineage: Eukaryota > Metazoa > Arthropoda > Insecta > Lepidoptera > Crambidae > Eudonia > Eudonia lacustrata. Next base: position 10,382,816 of record OX387318.1, on the reverse strand, counting down.
ATTATTACTTCCATACTCGCTTTTCATACAGTCAAACTACCTATAACTAGTGTACACCCACTTCACCTCTGCCCCACCAGGCGCGGTGAAAGTTCCAGACATAATTACACCGGAATATTTACAGTTCAATTCTCGAAAGCTTTTAAGTACCTCATTTCAAAGTACCGACCACTCAAAGTATTGGCGCCAACAGATCAATCTAATTCCAACACTAACGAAAAGGCATAAGCTTCTAATTTGTGTACCAACAAATAATCGTCACAGAGTATACGGCTACCAAATACCGCATTAGACCAATTGCTCACATGATTAATGTTACCGATCCGGCGGCCTTGTGTAAATCAATCAGTGACGTCACGTCTTACGCCCAAACAATCAAAGTTAGGTACGAACTTGCCAATATTATTCATGAGATTGGTCTAAAAGGCCATAAGTTACAAAGCTGCTTGCTCTATCGTCAATAGGATTTGGCGTATGTTTATTGTCCGTCGGCATGGGAATGAAGTAATGTTGTTTTCTTATACAGTATGTTATGGTTATAAAAGCTCATTTGTACCTGTTACTAGTATTAATGTTACTTATAGAGATCCGCATACTCGCATGTGCAGAGCGTTTTACAATATCAGGAAGGACTTTGAACCATTCAATAAAACACTGCACACTTACTACGAAGATTGTGACTACGTTCATTCGAAGTAGACTAGGCATATTTTTTGTTATTTTCTTTTTTGTTTTGTTTTGATTGTATTACATAATCCCTGTTTGTAAAATAGTTAAATAATTAAGCTGCTGTGTGGTATTAAATTTCAGTTTTCTACGTCTAGGGTTTGTGTTTGATGTTGATGAATCAGTCAGCGTGAGAGTCTAGCCTTTTCTTTTTATATATAGATGATGGTTACATAATTATGAGTATGATTTATTCTAGTGTGACAATTTCTAAAAAGCTTCTAAATCAGTAATATTATAGAGATAAATTTGGAATATATCCTCATTAAGCAAATCTATCAAACACTGTCATATCCATATTCGGCAAAAAAAATGTTGTTACAAAATTAATTATAAAAAGCTCTTGTTCAGCCATAAACGTCTTTACAGTTTTCCTTAAGCACGATACAGGATGTTGCAAATTTCAATATTGGAACTAATCAATCAAGAGTGCCGTGAAAATGAGCAGGCATGTGGCCCATTTATCAAACAGCCTGTAGATGAAACTTGAAGTGTGAGGATCGAGTTTTAAGAGGTCAGCGTAATAAGACATGCGTTGTTTATAGCAGTGAAGTGCCACCATAAGATTGTTAAATGTTAATACAGGAATAGTTAAGATAACATTTGTGAGTACTTCTTGTTTCTTATAGGCTTTCTCACCAAATGGTAATGTACACTTTACTCGGACCCACAAATATAGCAATTTCATTTCTATCGGAACGCCGTCATATAGTGACGGAGTTTTAGACTTAGTACTTACATTCGAATTTTAGAGAAAGATAAAGAACAAAAGAGGAGCTCGATGGCGCAGTGGTTAACGCGCCTGGTCTGCGAGTGGTGAAGTTAAGCAACTTTCGCAAAGGCCGGTCATCGGATGGGTGACCAAAAATGTATCATCTCGAGCTCCTCCGTGCTTCGGAAGGCACGTAAAGCCGTTGGTCTAGGCATGCAGACGAGCAGCAGTCGTTAATGACCACCAATCTGCACTAGGCCCGCGTGGTGGTTTAAGGCCCGTTCTCGCTATCCACCCATAGGAAAGGCACGTACCCCAGCAGTGGGAACATAAAATGAGCTGATGATGATGAAAGAACAAAAGTTTTTTCCTCTGACTTGCACCAACCGCCCTAAAATGTTATTTGTAGAAATGTCTATGATGTATTGAAATAATACAAATAGCGTATGCGCAAGCCTTTAGCATTATTTATGTAAGTATCAATCAAGGAACCTCATTTCCATTTGACATTACCAAACAATATACGAAAGCTCAGAACTGTATCTCCGACGGGGTAGACAAAAGAGTCTCAACTTTTCTTTATTGGGTACTGTGGTTTTTGTTACCTAGGTATTTTATTTTTTACATTTGTTTGCTGTTCATCTTTTTAACCTATTTCAAATAGGAGGAGGTCCAATCGGAGGAGAAAGAAAACTTTTGTAAGTAAAAAATATTAAGAGGAGAAAGGATGACTGGCTGGCCTGTGAGGTTCACAGCTTATCCGGACGGGCAGCAAGAAACGTATGGTTCCTCAAGTCGAAGTCACCAATGAAACACCGGAGGTTTTCGAAGTTACACTAGATACTCTTTCGGTCGTTCGAGTCGGATAACGAGAAAACGCGAAGCCGTCTATATGGTAAGAAACAATGCTTGGATTTTATTTATTTATTTTATATATAGTATATATGCTGAGGTTAATCAACTTTCGCAAAGGCCGGTCATCGGATGGGTGACCAAAATTTTATCAGAAGGCACGTAAAGCTGTTGGTTCCTACTGCATTAGCAGTCGTTAACAACCACCAATCCGCACGGGGCCCGCGTGGTGGTTTATGGCCCGTTATCTCTATCCATCCATAGGGAAGACTCGTGCCCCAACATTGGGGACATAAAATGAGCTGATGATGATGATGATATACGCATATGAGTTTGCTGGCTTACAGCTGTCAAGACGCCAGTAGACTATTTAGTCAAACAGTAAGAACAATTCCAACAACTTCAGTCGCCTGGCCCCCAACATCAAAATTCTCAACGATGACTCATTATTTTATTAGGCGCACCGCTTCTCGACGCTGCCATTCCCGCTTTTATAAATGATGCGATCACTAAATTCAATTCAACTGCAGACCGGTTATTCCAAATTAATCCACACATGGCCTTATTTATTATTCGTTTTTGTCTTTTTGTGCCTAAATTTAGATATGTTCTACGTTGCTCCTGACTTTGGCTTTTTCCAGCAATATTATCCAATTTAAATAATTTGTTAAGAGAAACTCTTATAAAAATTTTAAATTGTTCAATAAACGACCGCGTTAGGTTACAGGCTTCGCTTCCTGTACGCTTCGGAGGCCTAGGAATAAGAAATTTATGGCCCTGCCAGCGTTTTTGTCTTCTGCTCATAGCACATACAATCTCTACAGGAAAATTATCAACCCATCTTTGGGTTCCGTAGAGTTGTCGTGCAATGCTGATGCGAGTATGCGAGGCGAGGCGCCTGGTTATCCGCCTGTCAAAACTCTACCTTACCATTATTACCACAATCTCAGAGGCAATGGGACGAGCCACTGTGCAAGCAAGTTCTGGAGGGGCTTTTATCCACTTCGAGTGATATGTCAGAACTCTCTCGTCTTACTGCCGTCTCCCAGAGAGAGTCAGGCCACTGGCTCCAGGCATTACCATCTGCCAATGTCGGTACCTTGATGGACGGGCCGTCTCTCACTCTAGCGGTCTGTCTTCGTCTAGGCGCCAGGGTAGTCCACCCTCACCGCTGCGTGTGTGGAGAAGCTGTAGACGAGCTTGGCCACCACGACCTATCATGCGCTCGCAATGCTGGGCGTATGTTGCATCACTCCACTTTAAACAGCATCATCCGCAGTGTTTTTGCCACCGATGGTATACCGGCTGTCTTAGAGCCAGCTGGTATGTCTCGCAGCGATGGCAAGAAACCTGACGGGATGTCCATTGGGTTCTGGAAGCTCGACAGGCCGTTGGTGTGGGATGCAACCTGGTGCTGACACCGTGGCTCCCTCATATGTACGCGCCACCTCACTTCATGTGGGGGCTGCCGGGAACCTGGGTCCAAATTGTTTATTTCTTCTGTTTGCGGTGGTGACATTGGGTCCATGGGGGCGGGAGGCCAAGAATCTTGTTAAAGAGTTGAGTACTCGCCTTTTTGAAGCATCCTTTGACAAGAAGGCTGGCAGTTACCTCTGCCAACGTATTAGCTTGGCAATCCAAAGAGGTAATATTGCTAGCATTCTTGGGACCGTTCCCATGAGCCCATAGCTGGAGGACATTTTTTATTTATAGTTTTTATTTTGTCTTAAGTTATTTTAATTTTTTTTCTTTATTTTTTCTTTAATGTAGTTAGTTATGATAAGTTTCATTACTGTTTATTAATACTATAGAAATAAATATTCCAAGTTAATATTAAAATAGATTTTAAAATAATAATCTATTACCAAATAAATTACAATAATGTAAACTTAGTTAACCACAAATATAAAATAAAAAAAAAAAAAAACATAAAACAAAGCACTGCATCCCGCAACACATTATATACATATTCACGGACAGTTACATTTACACTTATGAACATTCGCGTTTAATTAAAGGTTAATATCATATCATGGTATCATAGTTATCTGTTACATAGTCAGCAAACAAGTCTATATTATGTGGTGCTGAGCATGCCCCCACGAGCTGTAACTGTTGGTTGACTTGTCAAAGCCCTTCCGCGCTTTGAGATTTGTTACACACACATAATTAACATTTATATGTGTACACATAACTAATATTATATTTCGTTTTATAGACATGAAGTGGTTATGTATGATCACTAGCCCATATTTAGCTTGAACTTGTAATGATTTCAGAAGATTGATATATTTTGGAGAAGCTCGATGGCGCAGTGGTTAACGCACCCGGTTTGCGATTGCTAAGATTAAGCAACTTTCGCAAAAGCCGGTTATCGGATGGGTGACGAAAAATGTATCATCTCGAGCTCCTCCCTGCTTCGGAAGGCACGTAAAGCCGTTGGTCCCGACTGCGTTAGCAGTCGTGAACAACCACTAATCCGCATTGGGCCCGCGTGGCGGTTAATGGCCTGTTCTCCCTACCCATCCATAGGGGAGACTCGTGCCCCAGCAGTGGGGACATAAAATGAGCCAGTGATGACAATGATGATATATTTTGGATCGGACTTGCAAGATCTCAATCCGAACGCCGCGCCGCTGCACAATCGAACTCCTCAGTATTTTCTTCACGTTTTCTGTCTCCGCTATGATCTCTATTTATCCAGACATTTTACTTCGTATCTCAAAAATGTCCACGTTGAAAGCAAACGTAACAAGATTTTTCTATTTGAGGCTATTTAGTGTAATGCTCACTTAAAATGCTCCGAGCGTTGACTTCCAAAGTCAATCCGTTATTTTCTCGGAACGGCCTCGGCGGGCCAATATTCGGACCTTTCGCAAATGAAAAGATCTAATCTCACATTTTTATCCAATTCTTTACAATTCAGTTAGGATTGGCCTTGGTTAAAATGGCAATTGCCCCAAGTTGCTCCAAGGAAAGTGTACCTGGTGTGTTTCGACTTTCCCGATAGACGAAATAGGAGTTCGGTGAAATGTAGGGGAGCCGATTCTTTGGATAAGCTTCTTCGTGTATCCATTCCTTTTTATTGGCAGGGAGTTTTCTTCTTTAAAAGAGATCAGTTTCAATAACACGTATTTTATATTTTCTGACTTAGGTATTTGTTATTACGATGATACTACGCGTGCACATAATATGTATTATGACGTTAAGGTTTAGAGAACATTTATTGTCTCAAGAAATCACAATTTCACTTAAAAGACAAACTTAAATATTATAATATTATTACTTACAAAATCCTAAGTAATCCTTACTAATAGTATAAATGCGAAAGTAACTCTGTCGGTCTGTGTGTTACGCAATCACGCCTAGACTACTGAACCGATTTAAATGAAATTTGGTACAGAGATAGTCTAGTCTAGAGTCTCAGAAAGGAAGTAGTTGAATACTAATTTATTTAGGTTCTTAAATAACTTAGGTTCTTATAAAATAGTACTAATGTAAATTAAGTTAGTTTCGTAATAGGAAGTTTTTTTTACCTCGTTACACCACTCGTTAATATAATGGAATGGCCATTTACGAAAATTTTACATCGAACGTAGATTTTTCGTCGCACATTGGCTAAGTATGTTTCTGTTACTATGTTAAATGCTGTTCACGATGAAGATAGATTCTCCACTCAACCCGTGCAGTTGGATTGCAGCCAACATTCAGTAACATTAAAGACTTTATCTACACTAATGTTGTAACATTCTACTTATGTTTCCAATACTTGACTTATAATTACTACTGTTATAGCGCAGACAACAAAACACTCAATTTAAGCATTTTCACATGATGGCATAATATCCACATCGATATCGTAAAATCTCATTATAACATCAATAAAACGCGACCAATTAACCTGGCGAGCCTTATGTCAAAATCCTCATACAAGTTGTATAAAATTTTGATATTAGGCTGGCTTTTGAAAACAGTTGGGTTATACGTGAAAACTTCGTCGAAACTACTAAACTTACATACACAAAACTCTTTGGTAAGATCTTGTGCCAATTAAATAAAAAAAGAACAGCGCGCACTCGCTCCTGATTGGCCCTGCGCGCGCAGCTGCGCTCTCATTGGTTAGATTTTAATGGCGGAAATTTGAACAATTATTATAAATAAACTATTGTCAGCTTTTACTCTTGTTGTTTGACTAATTGCATTAGTGAAGATAAAGTAGTGTATGCAACTGCATATAACACGGGTATTAAAACACTCGTTACTATTATGAAACTCGCTGCGCTCGTTTCATAAACTCACACTCGTGTTTTAATACCCTTCATTATATGACAGTTGCATAAACTACTATTAGTGACAGCTTTTATCCAAGTTTATATCTACGTAATCATATAGTAACTGAAGTAATGTAAGTCTATCTATACATATAATAAGAACGTAGGGATAAAAAAAATTGTAATTGTAAGATATAAAAAAAAAAATTACACAGGTTGCCTTAATAGTAGTTTATGCAACTGTCATATAATGTAGGGTATTAAAACACGAGTGTGAGTTTATGAAACGAGCGCAGCGAGTTTCATAATAGTAACGAGTGTTTTAATACCCGTGTTATATGCAGTTGCATACACTACTTTATCTTCACTAATGCAATTAGTCAAACAACAAGAGTAAAAGCTGACAATAGTTTATTTATAATAATTGTTCAAATTTTGGATGGTACAATTTTGAAAGAATACATACATATGCCACATAGAAGATGGCTTGAATTTGTCGGAGAGGTCTTTGAGATACACAAGAAAGACATTTTCAGAAAATGATGTAGTTTTGTTTTCGATCTTCCATGCCAAAAAGTTATTATATTCTTTTTCATATAATTTTCTAGATTTTTCTGGCAAAAGATTGTGAGTTACTTTTGTTGCCAATTCTAGAATTGGCAACAAAAGTAACTCACAATCAACAACAACAAATTTGTTTTTAAAATACAAATTTTTAGCTTTTAATTTGTATTTTAAAAACAAAACACATTGCGAAACATTAAATTCACGCGTACGTGTATTGTCACAGTGAACTTGCCGCCATTAAAATCTAACCAATGAGAGCGCAGCTGCGCGCGCAGGGCCAATCAGGAGCGAGCGCGCGCTGTTCTTTTTTTATTTAATTGGCACAAGATCTTACCAAAGAGTTTTGTGTATGTAAGTTTAGTAGTTTCGACGAAGTTTTCACGTATAACCCAACTGTTTTCAAAAGCCAGCCTAATATCAAAATTTTATACAACTTGTATGAGGATTTTGACATAAGGCTCGCCAGGTTAATTGGTCGCGTTTTATTGATGTTATAATGAGATTTTACGATATCGATGTGGATATTATACCATCATGTGAAATTGCTTAAATTGAGTGTTTTGTTGTCTGCGCTATAACAGTAGTAATTATAAGTCAAGTATTGGAAACATAAGTAGAATTTTACAACATTAGTGTAGATAAAATCACTTACGAAACACGATAGAATAGTTTTAAAAAAATTTTTTTGTTTGTTTGTTTGTTTGAAGTCGATAAACTCGAGAACTACTGAACGGATTTTGATCCGGTTTTTACCAAAATGCTAAGAAAAATCCGGAGAATAATATAGGGCACTTAATTATTCATAATTATGTAATAGGGTTATGCCCGTTTAATTATGTTAAATAAATAAATAAATAATAAATAATAAGACATACGAAGATCTGTCTTTAGGAACAATGTCATCGATTTAAATAAGAAGAAAAACTGCATTTATATATTTAAATAAAACCTGTACTCAGCTCGGGAATCGAACCCGGTTGAAAAAAATAAACTTATACTATTTCTATTTAGATATCGATTGTGTAGGTCTTAAGCAGTAAATGGCTCTTTGAAACATGATGTCTAAAATGAATAAAATGCATTGTTTTCACGTACTTTAATTTATTTTAGTAGGTGTTCGAAGTGACCACCGTTACATTCAACAAGTTCAGGCATGTAAAATTGTCTCTATGGTTGTTTGTACCTCTTTGCTGGTTTTGTAATTGTAAGATCGTTACCTAAACGTGTTGAATATTGTATTGGAAAAAACGGTGGTCACTTCGAACACCTTCTAAAATAAATAAAAGTATGTGAAAACAATGCATTTTATTCATTTTAGACATCATGTTTCAAAGAGCAATTTACTGCTTAAGACTTACACAATCGATATCTAAATAGAAATAGCGTAAGTTTATTTTTTTTCAAAACAACCGGGTTCGATTCCCGAGCTGAGTACAGGTTTTTTTTAAATGTATGAATGCAGTTTTTCTTCTTATTAAAATCGATGACATGGTTCCTAAGAACAGATCTTCGTATGTCTTATAGTTTCAGACTTTCCCATACTGACCGATTTAAATGAGACACCCTGTATAATAAGAACGTAGGGATAAAAAAAATCTGTAATTGCAAGATATAAAAAAAAATACTTTAAAATCACTTACGGAACACGATAGAATAGTTTAAAAAGAAATTGTTTGTTTGTTTGTTTGTTTATTTGTTTGTATGAACACGATAAACTCGAGAACTACTAAACGGATTTTGATCCGGTTTTATCGAAATGCTAAGAAAATTCCGGAGAATAACATAGACTACATAAATACTCGAAAATTGTTAAATTTTGATTTGGTCTAAACCGGGATTTAATCCTTGGTTGCTTGGCAACTGTTGTTTATTATGTAACATAGGGAAATTTTTTTTAATGAGTTTTACAGCATTTGAGGCTCTGGCTCTCTATTGCTATCGTGTTTTACGGCTCTGGGTTCTTTGCCCTTTTGAGGCTGTCATTGATAGTTGTTGCCATGAGAATACTAATTTTGATGCGGTTACCACCAAAATGCTTAGAAAATTTCGGAGAATAACATACAAATCGAAAAATGTTAAATAAATTTTGATATACGTATTTACGCGACCAACTGTTAGATACGTTCGTTGAGTTATTATTTTAGAAAAGTTTTGTTACTCTCTAAGGTTACCTACCCTTTATAAATCTGTGAGGCACCTAAGCGAACATTAGCACCGCAGTAGTAAAGCGACGGAAAATAAAAACAAGCTCGAAATCACGCACATCATTAAACTTGGCTGTACATACGTAAACCATTTGTTTCATTTTTCAAAATAACCAATAATAATATGGCTATTTAGTCGCGCCTGCGCGCGGCGCTTATTGCAGTTTTCTAATACACAGAAATGTTAAAAGTTTAAACATTACCTATATTTGGCGGTATAAACCTCTGTGTCGTTGCCCAAAATAATGTCTCTTTTTTTAGTTATGCATAGAAATGTTACCTACTCATTAAATTTGGCTGTATAAAACTTTGTATCATTGCCCAAAATCATGTCTCTATTTTTTTAAATGCACCTAGAAGATATCTTGAATTACATAGCTTGGCTGTATAAACCTTTGGGTCGTTGCCCAAAATACTTAATGTTATTTTTTAAAATCTATTTGGTGAAAAAACGCGAGAACAGGACAATTAAAAAAAAAATGGCGCTTAAATTTTGAAACGAACAGAAGGAAATTTTGATGTTTTGCAATGCATTAAGTACCTATTTTTATTTTGTTAATAATTTTCAAATTATATTAATTATTTATTGTGTAAAAGTTTTTTAAAACATTTTATGCATGTACGTTAAATATTTCAGTACTTATTCAGTTCTTATTAATTTTCAAATAAGATTTATTAATTGTGTAAAAGTTTTATGAAACATTTGATGCAGGTAAATTAAACACTTATTTCAGTACTTATTTTACATGTAAGCGGTTTCTTACTTTGGTTTCTTAACATGTTTATAGGATAAATCTGTGTTCAATGATACAATATAAGCAAGTAAGTATCATAACAATTTTAATATCATAAAACCTATAAAGAATGAATTTTGTACATACTTCTAGATTACAGAAAAATGGTTTTTCCATTCTTCTTTCACATAAGTATCAGAGTTGCAAAAATGTTTAAGTTTGCAGGGTACAACTGTATTAGAGGCACGGACTTCAGTTTTTTTTTTATTAGAGGTAACTTCTTTCTGTGTCCTGTGATCTACCTCTAAAAAGCTACCTACCTAACAAGATGCCACGAAGAAGTTCAAATTTATCGCAAGTATGTAACATAAAATACTATACTGTATTACCTAATAGACAATAATATAATTTATTACAGTTCTCAATTTATTGATATTTTGTATCTACGAATAAGAACATAGTTGGTAAATAGTTTTTTGTGCCTTCTGGCCGACAACCAATTCAAATTCAAATTCAAATTTAAAAATCATTTATTCAGTTTAGGCTACAAGTAGCTCTTATGAATGTCGCTATGCCATCGGTTCGTAAGTCTATTCTGGGCGGGAGATCTTGCACTGAGAAGAACCGGCAAGAAACTCAGCAAGTGTCCAGCTCTTTTCTCCCTTACAGCGTCAAAAAAAATAAAAATTGGAAAATGCCCTATCATAGCAGGACACTTTCCATTACAAATAAACACAAAAAATATAGAAGACAACTACAACATGTAAAAAAACAAAACAAATAAACAAATCTAATATATCAAATTTACATCTGGTATAAGTTAAATTTCCACAATGTCATATAGTACCACTACAGTACTCTAATAAAAGTCAAAAATTGTTTAAGAAAAACAAAGTCAAACTATAGTAATTAATACTAACAATGAGATAAGTAAGTATGCAAGAGCAGACCAGCCTCCACAGGCGGCACCCGTTCACGAGTATGACATATGAATCAGCCATCGCTTCGCTCAACCATATTTTAGGGAACGTAACGACCCGACGCACACGCCACCACCGCAGAGACAATAAAGAGAGCATGACACACTCAAGATACTTTAAATAAAAACTTAATGATCTATTTAACGCTGTTTGTTATCTGTAGGACACTGTTCAAAACTATCATATCAGTATAAAAATTAAATTAATTAATTTTATTATGTATATTGATACAAATAGAGTATAATGTGTTTTTTATTACAACCAGGCTGTTTTATCATCCAATTATTCAATTATAATAATAATCCTGGACCGCTACCTGCTACTCGATATCCAGCTTCGGTGGACAAGGCAAAAAATATTTTGAAGTCCGTGGTTGGACAGTATAACAGTAGACACATCTTAGCTAAGATACACCAGTGCCTAGGACGACTCCGGACGAGTACCTGAGCTGTAAAATACCAATTTTATTACATATAATTGAGCGTCAGTAAACCCATTTCAGGTTTGTATGACGAAGCAAATACGCGCAACCCACCGAGAAACGGTGTTGTATACTGAATGTATGTGGAGGGATAATTGAAACGGGAAACTGAGTGAGAATCTGTATGAACGGGACGATTCTTTGCTTCAAACTGAATATATGTATGTACATGGCAGAGATGATAGTCGAAAGAATAAGAGATAATATATGAAAATAATGATGAACGTAAAGGAGGCACAGGAAGTATGCCAGAACCACACTAAATGGAGATCGATTGTCTTTGTCTATCTCAGCATTCCCAGCTGAAAGGATATTAAGAGTGAGTAGATGTACGTATGTCGGTAAATACAATGTCAATTTTCTAAATTTCCGATGCATATAATTTTATTATACCCTAATAAGCTTAAATAGATACCTACATAAAAATTAAACTGTACAGACTACAGCCTTTAGCTCACGCGGACGAAGTCGCGGGCAACAGCTAGTACTAAAATAAAACCTTGGAGCAGTATTTGTACATTATGCTTTTTGGGTTGTTCTATGCTTGGCTAGCTATCACTATCTTAGCTAACAGCAATGTTGGTAGTTGTGTTCCTATAGTCAGAGATTATATTAGAGTATTTATTAACATTCTTTCAGGGATTCTTATCATAATTACTGTTCCATGAGTGTCTGATATTTTGGCAACGTTGCATTGGTCATGATGACGGATGTACTGAAGTTACTGTAGGGGATATTTATGAGCAGACAAAGCTAACTACCTACATAAAAGTTATATAAGAAATTCGTATCCTTTGCAGTTAAGGATTTCGGATGAAGTGCGCTTTCTGTTTGTGAAATGAAAAAAGAAATGAAAAAAATAAAGCTCTCTGTGATCGCCACACTGCGAAGGATTTAAAATGTAAAGCTATTAATTTTTGTATAAAATAAACACGGAAAGCTTTGAATTAAGTGTCTCATTTCGATTCTTTGACTTTACACGCTGCATTGAACAATTTGATTATTGTTTACATAATTTATACGTGAAAAAAAACTTTACACACCTTTATAAGCAAATAGCACTCACGGAAGAATGTAAGATTTTGCATAAGTAGTTAAAGTTCATAATGAAGAAGGAGTTCAGAAAAATGAAACATATTATTATGTATAATATGTGTTACATTGTATTGTAGTGATATTTTGTGAATTGTGGTTGAATCTTAACCACTTTACCACTAGTTTACTTTTAAACTTTGTTACTACTCCGACAATTGAGAGCAATTCACCCAATGATTTTCCTGATGAATCTCGGGTGTTATGTGATTTCACCTTTGCCTTAACGTCTCTTACCTTGAGGCAAGATGATGACCAAACGCTTTCTCGTTGTGGAATTTAAAAAAATCTTGTCATCGTCATCATCATCAAAAAAAACTTATTTTGCCATTTTTATAAAGGGTCTTCGTTCAACTACATTTGCAAAACATTTGTTAGCTTTCTGCAAACTACACGTGAACTCAAATCCGATTTTACTACATATAAATCTTGCTTTTACGCCATAAAAGTAAATGAATGGACGAACTAAATTGGTTTAACAAAATACTAACTTCAGTTTTATTTATACGGAGAATATAACGTATTTAGGAAACCTTAATTGTTTGTTTGTTTTATTGTGTGTTGTGTAGTGAATATTCATAATGAGATGTTTATTTAGAGCTCAAAAAGAATGTAGCGTCAATGAGATCCTTGGTTATTTCTTAAAATTTTGTAGTTTGTTTTTCTTTTATTTATTTTAATTGTTACTGACCTGAACTTACTGTATATGTAAGGATATAGGTATATTATAAGTATGTATGGGTAAGTTTCAAAGATATCTCAAGAACTATATAGGCTACAAACATAAATAAATAAATAAATAAATTTTCCTACACTCACACCAATTATCTAGCCCAAGAGAAGCTTCGTTATGAAACTCGTTATATGGTTACTAGACTACGGATAAACGTACTTAAAATACTTAAATATATACTTATTATACATAGAAAACACCCAGACCCGAGACAATTTAGAAAAACAATAATTTCTAAATTGACCCGACCGGGGATCGAACCCGGGACCTCAAAGATGGCGACACCATGAAAACCGGTGTACAAACCACTCGACCAAGGAGGTCGTCAAACATGAAAGATCCTTACACTGTGCACATTAGGATTTTAAAAATTATCTCGTGATCACAAGTGACAGTTGATGAAAAACAAAATAAAAAATCTAATTTGTTCGTTATTTTTCAGTCCTAATGATATTTGACGCGATATACGTAAATATATAAAAACTGAAAAAAAATAACACCTGAAAAAAGATCATTGAACTCGATTACAGAGAGTCATATTTATTTTTTAAGTGTTATTCTCAGTTTTATTTTTAATAATTCACAAATAGTTAAAGTGCGCGCCGTTGCAATAGATTGTAATAATTTAGCAAATAATTGTTTATTTGAAAACATCAACTACCTACGACTAGTAACTACTGTAGTACCGACGTGAGTATGAGGATTTTCATCACGTAGCGAAGCGACAAAGTTTGGGCAACAACTTATGGGTCATCCCGTTTTAGTTATTAATTATCTTGAGCTCTGCTATGCTTCCGGGAGGCTTGTTAAGCCCTTGGTCACGGCTAAGTGATTATCGACCATAACAAGAATCTAATAAAGGAGTATCTCATGTCAATGTATTTAAGTGTTACGAACTCTTTCGTTATCTACATCCATCGTATTAATTTAGATGTGTAGCATCTTTCCTCTCGCTTTCTAGCAATTTGTGGGAGTGATTTCGTGAAATGGGACGGAAGTGTCCAACAGTGTTACAGGAAGTCGGGGAAGCGCGCAAGCGCACGCTATTTTGTAGATTCTGTAATCGATATTTTGAACATGACACGATGTTAAAAAACACCTTGCACAAGTACTTACTGAAATCTGATTAATATAATATATATATATTTTCTAATAAGCAATATTATATACATGTATACACTATCATTCTTTACATAATAAGCCTAGTTAATATGTGGTTAATGTTGTTGGTGACACAATGTCAATTGCTTATTACTAAATGTTTATTGTTTATATATTATTGTGTACACCGTTTGTTAACCCAAATAAAGAGAAAAAAAAAATGACATATTATTATTATATGTGACATATTGTGTCATTTGACTATCAAAGGTCATTTTGATATGTCAAATGTTTTATAATGAGTATTTACCGCATTCTCTTGATGATTTGTGAAAAAATATACATCATCGTTAATCCTATATTCTATTTTCTATCGTAATATTGATTTCAAATCCTTTCGTGTGTAATAGACTTTTTCATTATTTATTTTATAGTTATAAAATGATGTAATACCTGACCCATTTTTTTCAGAACATAATGTTAAAATTGCTTATTACTAAGATGAGATGTCAAATGTTACACATCTTAAGCGAGTACTGTAAGGCTCACTCGTTTTTTATTTTTCTTCTTTTTCATTGACAGTTGCCATTGTTTTGAGTTGCATTAATTATGCGTTAGCATTCCGTGGTTACCATCCCTACTAAGTCTGTGATTATTGTCTTTTTCAGCTGTATCGGTACTCTATTATTTTGTGTTTAAGCTTCAAAGATCACTCTTAGTGATAAGACCGCCCTTTGTACATGTATTTTTATATAGTTTTTGTCAATTGTTTTATAATTGGTGTACAATTCAAAATTCAAAATTCAAAATTCAAAATTCAAAATCATTTATTCAGTTTAGGCTACAAGTAGCTCTTGTGAATGTCATTATGCCATCGGTTCGTAAATCTACTCTGGGTGGGAGATCTTGTACTGAGAAGAACCGGCAAGAAACTCAGCAAGTGTCCAGCTCTTTTCTCCCTTATAGCGTCAAAAATATTGGAAAATGCCCTATCATAGCAGAACACTTTCCATTACAAATAAACACAAAAAATATATATAAGACAATTACAACATGTAAAAAAACAAAATAAAAAATGTAAGTTAACAAATTTACATCAGATAATTATGTAAAGGTTTCAATTTCCACAATGTCATACAGCACCACTACAGTACTCTAGTAAAAGTCAAAAATTGTTTAGGTAAAACAAAGTCAAACTATAATTAATAATACTAAAAATAAGATAAGTATGCAAGAGCAGACCAGCCTCCACAGGCGGCACCCGTTCACGAGCATGACATATGAATCAGCCATCGCTTCGCTCAACCATATTTTAGGGAACGTAACGACCCGACGCACATGCCACCACCGCAGAGACAGTAAAGAGAGCATGACACACTCAAGATACTCTAAATAAAAACTTAATGATGTATTTAACGCAACGCTGTTTGTTATCTGTAGGACAATGCTGTTAAAATAAAAAATGTAAGTTAACAAATTTACATCAGATAATTATGTAAAAGTTTCAATTTCCACAATGTCATACAGCACCACTACAGTACTCTAGTAAAAGTCAAAAATTGTTTAGGTAAAACAAAGTCAAACTATAATTAATAATACTAAAAATAAGATAAGTATGCAAGAGCAGACCAGCCTCCACAGGCGGCACCCGTTCACGAGCATGACGTATGAATCAGCCATCGCTTCGCTCAACCATATTTTAGGGAACGTAACGACCCGACGCACACGCCACCACCGCAGAGACAGTAAAGAGAGCACAGTGGTCGGAGTAGGTATATTGAATTAAGGTCACTGACATCAAACGTATATGTTAATATGGATACTCCTCCGAGTTTCCGGATTATTATGATAAAAATACCGAAACATCGAAATTATTACATGAAACTAGTTAAAAATGTATCAATACTCTCAACGCTATGCTGCTAGTGGCGTAGATGACCAGAATTTAATAGTAAAAAATGACTGGTGTGTAAAAACCTTGTTGTAGTAAAAGTGTTGGAGTAAAAGCCTAAGCATGTATAAAATGATATAATAATAATATTCATTTCAACACACGACATCCGGCAAACAGGGTCTTTTGTCCTCTTATCTCTATGCTCAACGCATCTGACCAATTAGAATCAAGTATCCAGGATGACTCATTGACTGTTTGTTCGAAAACAATGCGCTCGCACCGACATCCAGACCAAGTGGCTCACTCACTTATTTCGGTTCGTGGAGTGCGCTTATTTTATGTGTTGTGAATATCTTGACTTGACCCTGGCTTGTTTACTGTCTTCTGAAATCTACTTAAAACGACGAATTTGGCTTATAACTACGGACATCGATTTATTACTCTTGGATTGGGCCCATTTGAAGTTGTTTTTGTACGGGTAAGTTTTAATTATTTTCACTATTTAAGAAGGTTTTAGAACTTGGAAACAGTTAAAAAAATCACTTTATAGCAATCATCACAGCGCATGAGAGTCCGGTACGCACACCGCAGGGCTATCACCGCTTATAAAATAGAATCAGTTATGGAACGAAATCCAGATTTAGATACAATTAGAGAATACAGCGAGAGTATTGAAAAAAGCGTAGCAAATAATCAGAAACTTTATTTCAAATTCGCTCCATTGACATCTACAGATGTTGAACGATCATTTTCCACTTACAAATGGATCTTAGATGTTAAAAGAAATAGCTTAAAATTAGAAAATATTGAAAAAATTATAGTTATTTATTTTAATTGTATAGAGACAGAAAATCAAAATGTAGAACTTGTAACCGATGAGGATTAAAAATAATTATTTTTAATAAAACTGTAATAATGATTATTTGTATTAACAATAAACAATTTTGTTTGCTTACATATGGTTTTTTATTTTATTACTCTATTTACCAAATTTTTGGAAACTCCGGTACATTCCGGAAGAAATGCATGTCCATGTTATGATATCATGACGCAAGTATCTAAAATCAATATACCTACTCCGACCACTGAGTCTGCATGACACACTCAAGATACTCTAAATAAAAACTTAATGATCTATTTAACGCAACGCTGTTTGTTATCTGTAGGGCAATGCTGATAAAGGCTGTCATATCAGTATAAAAAGTATAAAAAATAATTTTAATAAATTGATTCAAATATAATATGTGATTTTTATTATAACCAGGCTGTTTTATCATCTAAATATTCTTTGACTGTATAATAACCTTTTATAAGTAATAAAGACTTCACATGTTTTTTAAACTTATCTAAAGGTAAATCTAGTACAGAATTTGGTATTTTATTGTAATAGTGTATACCTTGCCCCAAGAAAGAACCAAGTACCTTCTGTAACCTGAACAGTGGCATTACAAGTTTTGTCTTATTTCTAGTATTGAAATTGTGTACGTCACCGTGTTTAGTAAAGGAGTTGATGTTGCAACGTACAAAAACTATACAATTATAAATATATTGAGATGCAACTGTCAGGACATCAATCTCCTTAAAAAGATTTCTTAGGGAAGTTCGTGATCCTAGTTTATAGATTGCTCTTATTGCTCGTTTCTGTAAAATGAATATAGTTTCAATATCAGCCGCTGTTCCCCACAGTAGGACGCCATACGACATGACACTATGAAAATAACTAAAATAAACTGTTCTAGCAGTTTCAACGTCTGTTAACTGCCTAATTTTTCTAATGGCATAAGCAGCAGAACTGAGTTTACCGGCCAATTTCGATATATGAGGATTCCATTGAAGTTTTGAGTCAAGGGTAATGCCTAAAAAGACTGTAGAATCTACCAAATCTAATTGATCACCGTTTATTCTAATATTGGTTGGTTCATTTCTGACATTTGGTAATATAAATTTAATACATTTTGTTTTCTTAGCGTTAAGCTGTAAATTATTAATAGTAAACCAATGGAGTACCTCTGAAAGAGCTTTATTTACATTTTCATAATTAGTCATACACCTAGTCACATTAAAAATGAGTGAAGTATCATCTGCAAATAATACAATTTCACAGAAATTCTCTACAAAGAATGGTAAGTCATTAATATAAATCAAGAACAGAAAAGGACCAAGAATCGACCCTTGTGGAACTCCCATTTTTACATGAGAACCAGATGATTTAGTACCATTTATATCGACAGTTTGAGTTCTAGAGCTGAGATATGACTGTATTAAATTTAGTGCAAAATCTTCGAGACCGTAATAATGTAGCTTCAACACCAGAGTCCGGTGCTCAACGCAATCAAAAGCCTTGGACAAGTCGCTAAAAACTCCAAGAGCATTTTGAGACTTCTCCCAGGCATCAAATATATGTTTTATTAGAGCAACGCCTGCATCAGTAGTAGAACGACCCTTAGTAATATAAGTAAATAATAAAGTGCATTAAACATTTCTTATCATCATCATATTACATAACAGTCCGTTGTCCGTGACAGTGTGTATGCATTTTGCGAGGTGGGAGGACTGTGCCCAGACACAGACAGGAACGCAACCACCACGGTACCTAAGTGGCACCAGTTGTCCACACTTCAAACCCAGTGTTCGACACAGTTTTCTCCGCCAAATCCTACTAAAATTATAAACGCAAAAGTTTGTAAGTATGGATGGATGTTTGTTACTCTTTCACGTAAAAACTTCTAAATGGATTTGGATGACATTCGGCATACCAATAGTTTATAACCTGGATTAACACATAGGATATTTTTATCCCGATATTCCCACGGGAACGGGAACCACGCGGGTGAAACCGCGAGCGGCCGCTAGTGATACTATAGATTTTTATTTAAACTTTACAATGATTTTACTTTTTTATTTTTAAGTGCTAATTGCTGCACTGAAGCTTTAAGCTTTAAGTAGTACTGCCAACTCCAAAAACGTAGATAGAGCTAGAAATCCATTATTTTCAATAATTTTGAATTTTTACATACGGATGCAGCATACCGTCAGGACATATGCAAAGGTGAGTCCAGCCTATATGACTAAACATGTTTATAGCATGGTTACGTAGCATGTTTTATTAATGTGAACGATAAGTGTCAATAAACTACCTTTGCTTATTGTTTAACATGTTACGTAATGTGGACTAAAATAGATACCCTATATATTGTTCGATGACAATTTTATAAAAATGATAATTTATTACGGGCACTTTCCACATCAATGGATCTATATAACCATTACACAAGATTGATGTCACAAAATTTTTCTCTCGTGTTTATCAAATTTTCCGTAAGATTTACGGTACATGAGTGAGCACCGCGCGATATTCATTTCTTGCCCCGTCAGAGGTCAGTCGCATCCCGTAAAGACGTCTAGAGTTGGATTAATGACGTCACGGCTGTCCGCTATCATTCAACGGTCCCGTACGCAGATATATGGGTCAGATACGTACGACCCACAAAAGAGGGTGACGCAGCAAATACTTTGACACTTTCCAGTTAGTACATTGAATAGTTAATTTGATGATGTTGATGTAAGCGGTGGTAAATGAAAGGCTGGCTATAATTATTAACTGTGAAAGATGACGGGTGTACCTACGTTAGTTTTAGAACTTTTCAAGTGCTTATCTTCTTTTAACCGCTATGATTAGTTACAAAAGTGAGTAGTAGGTAGCCGGTTTAAGTTCCCGAGGTGTTGGGTTTGAGATCCAGCTTACATAGTGTGCTTCGTTTTTATGGTGGTAGGACTTCTCAGTCACGTGGCTGGCTTCCACCGTCTTAGCTGAGTCTATCACCATTACATCTATGTTAAAAGTGTTACCCTGTTCCATTGAGGAAATGTAGCCAGTTCCTCAGTGGTTTACCATTAACTATAAAGTGTGGTACTATAAAAGGTCACTTTTAATCAACTGCAAATATTTTGACAAAACATCTTATTATATCAGAGAAATAAGGCCCTAGCGTTTTTAAAAAAATCTGGCTAGTTTTTTTTTACTTTTCCTGTCACTAAAATTATAATATTTTTAAGAGCGGCCTCTCTGTCGGCTCCTTTGAATGAAACTACGGGCACGTGTAAGCGGTGAAGGTATTGCGGATTGCGGCTTCTCTGTTTCGGCTCCTTTGAATTGAAACTATCGAAAGTGCTTTATTTTACTTTTTAATCGAAATGTCTTTTAACGTTTTTCTTGAAAACTAGCGTATATAAATTTAAGGTTTTTTCATAAAAATAGTTTTGTTATATGTTGTTGAATTTATCCTCAAAATATTTGTAGTTGAAAAAATGTGACCTTATAGAGTAAGAATTTTCACATTATGTTGATTTATCATCAAGTTAGATAAAGATCAAGCACTTCCCTGTTGTGTTAAATAAGAAACTAAGTAGGTAAATAACTACGCGTTAAATATTAAAAAAAAAAAGCGAGCCTTACAGTACTCGCTTAAGATGTGTAACATTTGACATCTTATTTTAGTAATAAGCAATTTTAACATTATATTCTGAAAAAATTGGTCAGGTATTATTTGAAATGATTTTTCATAACAAGGAATAATTATTTTTAATAAAAATTGTATTTTATTTAATTGGCACTAAGAGTAATGCAATACCGCGCACTCATTCGGCAAATCAAATGGCGCGCGCCTCCCCGATTGGTTGGTACCATCCGACGGCTAACTCTACCACCGCGCACTCATTCGTCAAATGAAATGGCGCGCGCACGCGCGCTTCCCCGACTTCCTGTTACACACTTCCGTCCCATTTCACGAAATCACTCCCACAAATTGCAAGAAAGCGAGAGGAAAGATGTTACACATCAAAAAAATCATTTACTTAAGAAGCCATCTAGATTTTAGTATTAAGGCTAACAATATTAATCACACAACAAATCAAAAGTATCACAAAGTTTAAATACCTACATATTTGTACGACAAACTCTATGTACCTAATCGTTTCCCAGAAAAAAGTACGTAAGCAAAGCGCCCTCAATAAAAGCGTAAAACATTTAAGGGCCAATCTCAAAACACTTGTGCGCAATTAAATCTGTTTAACAAAAAAACAGCGCGACAATTCTATTTGTATTAACAGCCTTTTTATCACCACCCCCTACCATTGTTTGCTTCGAAATGTTGGAGATAAATGGCCTTGCCAAATTAATGAACGCCTGCCCACAACAGCACTCTGACAAATGTTTAGAATTTGTCCGAAACGTTCACCTCCGTTTCACGTCTTAGATGTCCGGTGGTGTTGTTGTACGCAAAAAAACAAATTTGTTACCCAAAATATTATAGCTTGTTAAAGGAATTTATGTTACGCAAGAATACCATATTTTAGAGTTTCTTGTTTTGTTGGTAGACGTGTGTGGATTACTGGATTTTAACTCCTGCGAACTGTTTTTGACCGAATTATTATCTTAAATATTGGTTTCAGTAGGACATGTTTTTGGTTTTGTTTTCATTTATACGTTTTAAATAATTTATCATAGTTAGGAGAGTGTTCAGTTATTTGCACACACAGTGTTAATTTCAAATAAGCTCTAAGTATAAAAATAAAATAAAAATGTTTCCCACACTCACACCAATTATCTAGCCCCAAGAAAAGCTTCCTTAAGAAACTTGTTGAAATGGTTAACTAGACAACGGATAAACATACTTAATATACTTAAATACATACCTATTATTCATAGGAAACACCCAGACCCGAAACAATTTAGAAAAACAGGTATTTCTAAATTGATCGGGGATCGAACCCGGGACCTCAGAGATGGCGACACCATGAAAACCGGTGTGCAAGCCACTCGACCAAGGAGGTCGTGAAATGGACTTTGAAAATGATTTTGTACTCATATACAGCATCATATATATCATCGTCCAAATAAATTACTGATGTAACCTTATTATGTTTTTTATGTTATAATGTAAAACCTAATGTTCATGTAAAAGTAAAAGCAGTTTATTTAGTAAATTAAATAAAAAAAACCGAGCGAGCCTTACGGTAATCGCATATGGTGTGTAACATTTGACATCTCACCAATAAGCAATTTTAACATTACATTCTGAAAAAAATAAGTCAGGTATTACATCATTTTATAACTTTAAAATAAATGCAGTAAATACTCATTAGAAGATATTTGACATAATATCAAAATGACCTTTGATAGTCAAATGACACAATATGTCACATATAATAATAATATGTCATATTCATAATATTGATTACTGAACTTTCAAAATGCACGCTCTTGCGCGCTTCCCCGACTCCCTGTTACACTGTTATACATACTTCGGTCCCATTTCACGAAATCACTCCCACAAATTGCTATAGAAAGCGAACGGAAAGATGTTACACATCAAAAAATTAGGATAACAAGACAAACATATATATACACTGTAAATATTGTTATGAAATAGAAAGGTGTAAAGTAAATAAAACATAAATCTGTTTGACGAAAACGGATGCTCCGGTAATTCAAAAAAATTACATACCATATTGTAACGGTAACAACAATTTATTGTAACAATATTTCTCACGTGACAGCGAATTTGGCTTGTTACTTCACAACATGACTAAGCATGCGTAATATGACGTAGAACGTCGCTATGTTACATGACAGAGCGTTAAATTAGAGGACAGGGAAAAAAGGTTTCTTTCTATAGACCTGTTATTCTTCGAAGGGCTGCTGACTCAAAAGAAGTTCTACTAATAGAGATCCGTTCGGAGGGAGCTTAATAAGACCGGTTTACCTTTCATGACCGGACCTCACTAAATGGAAAGATTTAATCTCAATATATTTGACGGTAGGTGATGAGTTGAAATGGATCTTGCTGTCGGAGTCGGTAAGCACTACACCTACCGTCAAATATATTGAGATAAGAGATGTCTTACCATCTCATTTCACCTCACCTCATCTTATCACGAATAACTTTTTATTAAGATATTATGCAAAAGTGTCAAGTCAAGTAAATAAATGAATTATGAAATTACTTAATCTTATCTCATCTAGTACTCGTACTTAGCTAAACTAGACAAATGGCTTGACAAAATTTCATGCTTGTTTGACTTAAATGAATATGGAATTTTCTCATTAAACCTATAAAGTGACTTGGCACACGGTTTAGTATGAAAAGCTGAAATAATTTTATAATATATTGTTTTCTAAAGTTTACGCGAACACTACACATTGTAATGAAACAACTTTTACTGATCTACTCGCGTTTAATTTACACATTACTTATTTAATGTTTATCCTGACGTTTCGAACATCCTAATTTTAATAGAGAAGATGGTTGGAATGTACCACCAGCCTGGGATCCCATCATACAAAATATTAAATCCCAGCCCCGACACCATACTGCCAGACCAAAAGATACTGTAAGCTCTTTCTGCGTAAAACGGAACGCACCTGATTAAATTTAAATGAGGGTATACAAGCTACCAACTAATTATGAGATGACCAGCACCTCAGTCTCCCTGTGACCACGGACCCTGCAAAGGGTTTGAAACGTCAGGATAAACATTAAATAAGTAATGTGTAAATTAAACGCGAGTAGATCCGTAAAAGTTGTTTCATTTTAATTTTATAATAATTTAATAATTCTTCACTACCATTGTTTGAATAAAACCTTAAATGGAAAAAATAACTTCATAGTACATCCCGTTTCTTAATTACGAAGTTTCCTAATTGACTCACTTTAAATTATAGAAATAAATTTTTTGATTAATTTTTAAATACAAACGTAGCGTAGGCGCACTATTACTATTCTTTGACCTTTTTGTTACGTACCATCAAGCGAAGAGGGCAAAGTGATTTTCCTCTTTTCAAATAAACCTTAATTCACCGATTACACCCTGTATACTTTTCTTTGTGAAACATAATGCTTTGTAGTTCCAAGGAAAAGTATATGGAATCAAATGACCCGTATAAAAAGAACTAGCACGGAAGGGTTTACTGCAGATTGGTTCTCAACTTTCGGGGGCCTTATCCGTAACTTTTTTATGGGTAAGTAAACTTCTGAACGACTTTTTAAGCCGCTTTAATTTTACTTTTTAACCCGAACTTTCGGGAGTGGCATTAAAAAACAACGAGCACGCGTTTCCGGCCGCCTTTGTAGTTTAATTTTTGGTGTATAAGTAATGTATTATTTATTTTCGATGAAAGAATCGTTCAAGTTTAATTTTAATTAAAGCTGATGTGGTGGCTATTATAAGTATATCCATGTTAAGCCTCATGTACAGTCGGCGGCAGATCAACCTACCCAAATCTGTCAAATTTCTCCAATGAATATTGATCCTTATAACCAAACAATAAAGTTCAAAATTTATTGTAGAAATTTGACAGTTTTGGGTAGGTTGATCTGCCGGCGTGTGTACATTAGTGTACAGTCACTAGCATAAATAGCTTTTTTATAAGCTTATACGAGTACCTATGCCCATAATTTTCGTTATCTTCATCAACTAATTAATATACCGCGGCTGGTATTAGAACAGTTTTTATTCAATATTATTATTGTGATGCCTGTAGAGGGTTTTCCCTCTCGATGTAATTGAAGCTGTACAATATAAATTGATCTTATTTCTGGTGTTAGAAAGCAAAGCAAAATGTATATTTCAAATAAAATAATGACACAATTAAGGAAACAAACAAACCAATTGCGTTGACATGACAGGCAACAAAAAGGAAATCTGACTGGAGAAGTAAAAAGTAAAAACAATAAATAAAAAACCGGCCAAGTGCGAGTCGGACTCGTGCACGAAGGGTTCCGTACCATTATCTATAAAAACGGCAAAAAAAATCACGTTTATTGTATGGGAGCCACCCTTAAATATTTGTTTTATTTTAATTTAATTATTTATTTTTAAAGTGAATATATAACTAAATATTCTGTAAATATTTCAAGCGTCTACCTGTTGCCGTTATCCATATCGAGCAAAAACAAGCAAAAAAATCACGTTTGTTGTATGGGAGCCCCCTTAAATATTTATTTTATTCTCTTATTTGTTGTTATAGTGGCAACAGAAATACATCATCTTTGAAAATTTCAACTGTCTAACTATCACGGTTCATACAGACGGACGGACAGCGGAGTCTTAGTAATAGGGTCCCGTTTTACCATTTGGGTACGGAACCCTAAAAAGGACTTATCTCCGTAACACTGTTAACAATTCATGTCTCACCTACACTGATTGTTAATGAATTTTTTTGCTCAAATCTCCGTAGTAGCACATAGGTTTAAACGAGTATTATATCACATTATATTAAAAACGCAAAATTAAACATGCCGAGCGTTACGAGAAACAAACAAAGATGTTTCCACACAAGAACATTCCCATGATCATCGACGCAAAAAGGATTCCAAGGATCCCACCTTTTAACTTATTTCCGTTTCAAATATACTTATTTACAATACCTACCTGTACACAAAAGGTTATGTGTGAGTGTTCACCAGCTGTGTCCTCCTTACAAAACTTTATGTAGAGAAACCTTCTGAAGGTATTTACAATACGATAAATAAGATAAATTGTTGTTTCGCCATTTGCTAATTGGGCATCGCTTCTTTAGGGCAACGCAGTGTAAACAACAATTGTTTTATATAAGATTGAGGATTATATGGATTCCGAGACTTGCAGTTTATTAATAAAATTAAAGGGAAGGAATTAAGTTTCATTGAGATAAATAAAACAACTTACGAACGGATCTACAACTCTCGTTTATTTTACACTAACGGCCGCTCGCGGTTTCACCCGCGTGGTTCCCGTTCCCATAGGAATATCGGGATAAAAAGTATTCTATGTGTTAATCCAGGTTATAAACTATCTGTATGCCGAATTTTATCCAAATCCATTCCGTAGTTTTTACGAGAAAGAGTAACAAACATCCATCCATACTTACAAACTTTCGCGTTTATAATATTAGTAGGATATTGATTTGGTCAGGATAAATAATACATATTAAGTAATAGTAGATCCGTAAAATTTTTGTTTTATTATAATGTGTAGTGTTCGCGTAAACTTTAGAAAACAATTGGTTAATTGAGCTTTTACATCGCATTGGTAGGTTGTTAACGTGCCATCCAAAACACTGGTGACATATTCTTATTTGGCCTCCTCTTCTGATACTCTACATTGAAAAAGTTACTTAATTTCCACGATCGCAGTCCAAACGCGCCAGCTGTTGCGCTATCGAGTTCCTCAAAAGCACACACAGAAGCTAGTCAAAATGCAGCAAAATGCGATAACTAAATAATACTTAATCAAATAATGATGATTGATGGCATTCGATTAGATAAATTAATATGAATACTGATAAAACCGTAAAACGCGTTTCTACCTGTTTGCACTGTACAGATAAATACGAAACATTTCCATTTGATGTATTAAAAGATTTGTATCACTGTTCCAGTTTCAATACTGCCATTGTTTTTAGATATGCCTATATAATCTGTCTACTCGTCAGGAGATATATACCTACGAAACAAACACGTTTGAGTAGCACTTAGCTTAATTTGATAAAAGTCAAATAGCGTAAATCATGGAATCAGTGGGCTATAAAGCCGACAAATAAGTAAAATGATGAGGATGTTAATGACGGTACGGAACATTGAATGGGCGCCTTTGGCTTTCAAAGTAAAAAGTAAATAGTGTTGAATAATTTCGGAGGGCTGGTTAGAACCACGATAGCTCAATTGGAAGAGCACCTGACCCGGTATGTCAGAAGGGTGCAGGTTCAAACCCTGCTCGTGGAAATTTTTTCAAAATTTGTGTTTTTTTTTTTTAAATAAGTAAAACTCATTGGTTAAACTGTTATCCAATGAGTACTTCGCTCAGCGGATTGAAGTAGATCTACCTGTTACATCAAGTTAAAACTGATTCTAGCATCGAGTGCAACTACTGCTTACTAGTCGATCATCGAAACTAGCAACTAGTATTGCTATGTCTGTGCAGTTTCTTTAGGTTAAGGAAACGTTTTTATAACACAGGTTTAAACCGGTTTAATAGATACCTTTCTAGCCACTCTAAATTTTTCGACGTCCAAGTGGATTTAGGTAAGTAAGACTCTCGTAAGAAACTCAGAGAAGTTACCTAGTCATTTGAACTTAAAAATCGCTAGCACCAACCAAACCGAAAATAATATGAACACTCGCTGGCAATAGAACCTGGGACCTGTGGGGAGTGAAATCGATGGTTTAAACATTAGTCCACAGATGCGGCAGATGATAAAGACAGCACAGCAATAACGTTTTGTACACATTTGATGTCAATTAGCCTACGTCTACGTAGGCTAATTGACCAATTAACATAATCTGCAGTACACACCTTCATTAGCTAGAATTAATTAACCAATCAGTGCATAGTCTTTTTGTATTCAAGAAACATCAAATCATGAGTACATAATATGAGAAACCACAGAAGCGGAATACATACACAGCACTCTAAGTATTAGTTGAGCTGTGCTTTGTGCTGAATGTGTGAATTTGTGTGATTGTGGTATACACAATCAACAATTGTATAATTGTTATGTATGTAAAAATATATAATATACCTATAATAAAACAACATTTGCTTAATAATTATGTTGTAATGATATAACTAATCAATTTTTATTTTATGATTAGTTATATTATCATAATATTTTAATAAATAAATAATAATAGATATATAAATACATAAAATTGATATGTCATATAATATTAAATAGACATCCTGTGAATGATTCGCGTGGTTACTGTTCTGCTCCCACACCACCAGCACTACACTAACGCATGTAAAGGCACACAATATACGAACGCGGGCTATCAATTATTCTAAGCCGATTTGTCGGGAATCGTAGCGATACGGATGCGATAGTTATTTACCAACTACCGTCTACGCAAAATCGGACTCGTTCGCTTCTGATATCGGTGCGTTGTGCGTAGCTTAAGCTGAAGATGGTGTAAATATAAAAATAAAAATGTCTACGTTGGTCACCGTCGGTGACTCCAATGTGTATAAACAAACCCTTAAAGGTTTTAATACATAATATAAGAAAGAAGAAGGAAGAAAGAGGAGGGAAACACGTGTGCGGGAAGCGCATTCCACATACGGGCAGTTCGGCAAAGGAACGATTGTCCATGTAATATAAAATCTTAAATATGTAATATTTAAGATTATTTTTAAATGTAAGAATAAATAAATAAATATAAATAAATGTAAACGCCCCGGTGTGGTGGTCAAATGGCAAAACATTGGACAGTAATGAATGACACTAATCCGGCAAAAGATGCAGATCGCGAACCCGAAAGCGAAAACCATCAGTGCCATCGGGCTACGTAAAATATTAAAAATATAATTTTCGAAAATCTGTTTATTATGTCTAATTATTATGTTAATTGTGTGAAAATTACAAAAAAAAACTTGTAAAATTCCACGCCAAAGGAGTCGTTTCATTAAAATTCTCAATTCACAAAACAGGGGCATTTAAAGCATTTGCTCCTAAGTAACGTTGGTTACGTCAAAATAAATCTGCAGTCGTTACATCTAAAAAAAGCGATTTACTCCCAAGAGTGGGCAATAAAACCAGAAGAGATCTCGTCAGTGATGTTAAAGGGCCTTCTGTTTTGGCGGGAAATTAAATGAGTCCGCTGCTCCGAGGGCGACTTGTTTTGAGGGCGTCGTTGGACACAGCCAGATTGTTTTACTTTTATCTTAATTGGATTGTTGCAAGGATATAGCCTATTTATCTTTGACGCTGCTACATTGAAATCTGGGATAGTAAATGATTTATTTTTGTAATTTGGTCAACAAGGACATTTAGCTTTGGCGGCGCAACCGTCTTATCTATGAAATTCACCAAGTGTATGATATATACCTAGGTACTGCTATCTAACATAAATTTTGAAGTAGCTAACATATTGTCAAACTAGCGGCCGCTCGCAGTTTCACCCGCTTGGTTCCCGTCCCCGTGGGAATATCGGGATAAAAATTATCCTATTTGTTAATCCAGGTTATAAACTATCTGTATGCTGAATTTCATCCAAATTCATCCATCCGTTGCAGCGTGAAGAAGCAACAAATATACATACAAACTTTCGCATTTGTAATATTAGTAGGATTACCCAAAGTTCACTTCAAAGTAAGTATAATAAAATAGCTTATTATAATTATATAAATAAGTTAGCTAGCTTCTTAGTAGATGAGGGTGAAGAGCGCTTCCACCTTTAGTTTTATCACCACTTACGAGACAGGTGAGATGAAATACCAAGCCCTTCATCGTCGTAGGCAATGTTCTGGGAAAGGCCTTTGCCCAGGTATATATAAGCTAAAATAAAAAGAAGGACTATGAACGTACTAATAAAGTATTTGAATTCACATTGTACAAATAATTTAACAAGGTAATTACATATGCATGTATCTACAGGACATCGCTTCTCAAAGGGAACCTTTATCCCAAAAACATTCCTCAGCTCGAAAAATATTTAAACTCTTATGCCGATACCGCTCGCGTACGCGAACGAAAGAATTCCCATGTACCATCACACGCGATGATAAAGGAATGCCTTACATAATACACCTTTGAACGGAATACAATCCATACGAAACGTTAGATCGGATAAGTACGGTCTGATTTTTTTTACTGGAAAACGGAAAAAATGTCGTGTCCGTGCCCGACCCTCTGAATTCCTTGGGCCATTTGACACGCAATTTTATGAGCACGTTTCAATAAAAACGAATTCATGGACGCTGTATTGTTAGATAAAAAGGATCGGCACTGCCGTATGACGTATTAGAGGAAATCTAGTTCGAATATTTCCATTATTAGGTCCCCGTGTTTTTGTGATAGCCAATTTCTAAGCATTGTATGGCATGATTGGGTAAAACTTTTCTTATCGAAAGTTTGAATTTCAGTTCAGTTCAGGTGAAGGGCTATGGAATATATATTAATGGCTATATATTAATACGTGAAGCCAATGATATTATAATATCATTGTGATCAAATTATAATATCGCGTGAAGCAAAAACTTTGTACTCCTTTTTACGAAAATTGCGCGGACGGAGGAGTATGAAATTTCGCACACTTATTGTTTATATAGAGAAGGAGTACAGAATGTTAATATTTTTTTTTAAATTATGCATAAAAATAAATTATATCAATAAAACAAACATTACACACACTACCATGTAACATACACGCTTAAATACTCTTTTCAAAAATTTCAAAAATGGAAGAGGAGCGGCCGAAATCTGTCAATGCCAATCCAAACTCACATTTCATCTTTTTTAATTTTTCATTGCTTATGATACAATCCGTGCAGCCTTAATAATATTACGGTCGAATTTCGACCACTGCACTGGGCGACCACTAGTATATATAATTGGAAAATGTTTTATATTTTCAGTGTTTTTAAACTTTACCATTATTTTAGCAAAATGTTATACAAAAAAAACTGTATTAGCTAAGATAGCCTAACGGTTCTGAGATGAGAAAAACACTGCACATTAATAATAATAATAATATAATAAAAATCTTTATTTGGCACCATTTCAATTTACAAACTTAATGTGAACGATAACAACCGCATTCGTCGCATGACTGTGTCGCAGTTGCCAACGCCCACCTCCAAGACTGAGGAGGGTTCGGTACACTATAACAGCAGATCCTTACATAATAACTTTAGATAACAGAGGTTATTATATCTATGGTATACATTTTTAATAACATTAGGTATATAAGAAAATGTGTGTGTGTGTGTGTGTGTGTGTGTGTGTGTGTGTGTGTGTGTGTGTGTGTGTGTGTGTGTGTGTGTGTGTGTGTGTGTGTGTGTGTGTGTGTGTGTGTGTGTGTGTGTGTGAGTGTGCGTGTGAGTGAGTGTGTGTGTTGTGTGTTAAGCATGTTAGGGGACTGATCAAGCAAGTTAATGTATTTTTTTTTTTTCTTCATTTATTGTTTATTTAACATTTAAATTTTTATTAATCAAGCAACTTTTCTGTTTCATCATAAGTTAATTCTAGAATCCATTTTGATACTGAAATTTTACATTTTTTATAGGTAAACGCGTAGATGTTTAGACATTTATTTACTTTATTATAGAGAGGACCACTAGAGAAATGAAACTGACGACGAACGACTTCCAATCGACTACGCAAAACTTGGCAGACCTTGTCACTACGGCGCTTATTTTTATTTAGATCTGGGTCATATGAAAGAACAGAATGGTTCCGAAGAATGCTGCTCAGCACATACAGTTTCCTGACGGTGAGGACTTCAGAGATGCTATAAAGCTCTGTCGTGGGGAAACGCAGTGGTTTGTTGAGCATTACCTTTAACACTGCTCTTTGAGCCCTCTCCAAGCGAATGATATGTGATTTCGCAGCACCACCCCAAGCCGCAATACAGTAAGTGAAAACTGACTGAGCCAATGAAAAGTAGACAGTTTTAAGTGTTTTAGCATCGGCACTACATCTCAATTTTTTGAACAGGAAAATAAGTTTTCTAGTGCGGGCAGTTGCCGAATTTATTTGATCTTTCCAGCTCAAGGTACAGTCAACGATCACACCGAGGTATCTCAATGAGAGGGTACGACCAATTTGGAGACATGTTTCGTCACATTGAGTATTTTGCTCGCATTTATGTGCTGTGATAGTATATGACATTGGACATTATATGTACCGGTCATTATTATATTTATTATGCATGATCTTGCTTAAATCACGCGAGTATACATCAAGGCCTTTGTCCAGCAGTGGACGTCTTTTGGCTGAGATGTTGATATTGATCTATTTATCAAACGCCTTTATTGAACTTAGGCTCAAAAGTTAGAAAGTTTTTAATTTGCAAAATCTTTTGGACAAATAAAATTTTTAAACTAGCTATTCTGCACATTGACAAAATTTTAAAAAAATAGGAATAATTAAACTGATTTAAGGGGATTAGAGTTTATGTAGTAGAAATGCATATTAAGATCATTCATTTGTTTGTCTGTGTGTATGGTGCGTATGCCACGGAAATTATTAGGCGGTTGGATACTTGTCAATGTTGCGCGTGCCAACTTCTTTTAAACTTTTTTTCTGGTAAACGGAAGGTTCCCACGGGATGGTGAGTTGAAACCGTCGCTTCACTCTGAGGTATCGTGTACTAAAATGGGAATACCTCCATTTATCATTCCTTATCCTCTTGCTATTGCAGTGCCATTGTTTCACACCGATATTCTGTGAGAGAGTGGTATTACGCCGCGCGAGACGGCCCATTTCGTGTTGCAACGCAGCGTGGCTCTACCACTCAGACAGTGTCACTCATCATTTAGCACCACCCAGGGGTCACGTGTAGGGTCTCAAGGGTAAACCTACGGACGCGAGTAACTTTAACCCCCAAACATAAAGTATTATTATTTATACTAGCGAGCTGCATAACGATGACTAATATGATATTATCACACTAATAGGTACGTATTATAAATGTGAAAGCTTGTGTGTGTGTATGTGTGTATATTTGTTGCTTCTTCACGCTGCAACGGATATATGAATTTAAATGAAATGCGGCATACAGATAGTTTATAAGCTGGATTAAAACATAAAATACTTTTTATCTTGATATTCCCGCGGGAACGGAAACCACGTGGGTGAAACCGCGAGCGGCCGCTAGTAATTATATAAATTCAAATAACAAAGTAAATAACTAAATTATTAACCATTTCGTAAGCCCCATAAAAGCAGTTTCTTTGTTAAGGAAGCAGGTTTATTTTTTAAAATATAGTATTTACTTGGTGGTTTATGGCCCCTTCTCCATATCCATCCATAGGGAAAGCTCGTGCCCCAGCAGTGGGGACATAAAAATCAGCTGATGATGATGATGATAGTATTTACGTCTAGTACTTTAATTAATAAATAAATAATTAGTTATGAATACTTAAACATAATACTCATACTTAGTATGACGTTCATAAGAGCTATTTGTAGCCTAAACTGAATAAAGGATTTTATTTTTTTTAATTTTTATTGAAACTAAATAATAAATAATAAAACTAAACTAAATAAAGCAAAAGTTTTTACATGACATCCTTAAGTCTGTAAATTTTAATCTTCTTCTTTATTGTTCTGAATGGTAATCCTACGGTATCATTTTGCTATAATACTAATTAATATTAATTGTACGTTTCAGTTACGTATTACTGTAATCACGTTAATTACAACAGAGATTATGATCAAAGCATTATAGTAATTAATATAATCTATAGCCTGCTTCTGTTGTGTCTATGGTTTTGATTTTGCCAACCAATTTTATCGTCAAACAGAAGCCTTGGAGACTAAAGATATTAAAATTTATATAAAAACACATAATTTGGCATATACATTTTTGATTAATAAGCACAATTCGTTGTGTTCATGTTTTACGCATAAAATATATCCAGAGATCTTAGGTTAAATTCCTAGGTCGGACAAAGTGTGTCCCTAAATTTAATTTAGCCTTTTAGATATACCGTTTCTGTAATATTTTGAATAGTTACTAATTTAATCGTGAGTATTTTGAGAGCTTAACATTATTCTTTCTTTTCCAGTGACCCGATATTTAATAGACAAAAAAAATATTTTGAACATTCATAATTATTATTTAAAAGCAATTTATTCTCTATGGTCCTAAATGTAGTCGAGTGAAAACTCTTTTGTTAAACCTTTTGTTTCTAAAAAGTCTATGCAACGTTTTTATTTAGTTTTTTTTACACCGTAAAACGCGATGAAATCTCCGAGGCGCAAACAATGAGAGACAATACTCGGCTTGTTTTATTAAATCTCCGGGATAGCTCTACCATGATTTCACTAACACCCCGCTCACAGCGACGACAAAAGCCGTAAATATTTTTGCAATACCAGATGACATCAGCGTAAGTTTTTCACTGAAGAACTTTTGACCAAGATTGAATCCGTGTACCTAAAATGACAGTAAATGGTTTAAAAGCAAATCCTGGTGCTAAAACGAGTTGAAAAGATCCAGCGACTACGTTAGCCAGCGGCTGATGAATAAGATACTTATCTTATTCATCATTATGTATGGCCATTAATAATAGAGTTTTTATAAATTTGATTAATATTATTTCATATTTCCTAGTGTTTTTATTATTATTATTATAACCTCTTTTATTCCCTTAATAAATAAACTACATCACATACAGTTTTCTTATACCGTACGCATATTAATTTTAATCATAATGAGACAATAATTAACCCATGAACGTTCCACAGCTAAGCTCAAGCCTTCACATATGAATACTAAACACAATATGGGAAGATCAGACGATGATTCATCACGATAATAGTGTTATTGTATGTTGCTTTTTGCTGGACTGCTAATGTATGTCAACAACTGGTACTTATGACTTAACGTGTTTTTCACAAACAAATAAACGATAAACGATAAGACTATTTTTGTACACTGTACTACGTTTGTTTACATTATAATTCAGAAAAATACCTGCTATTGGGGGGTTAATAATGCTTGGAGCTGAGATTCTTCTTTGGAGAAGGAGTTGTAGAAAGGAGGTTATAGCGTCATGTTATTCTACATCAAAGAAGCGTTCGGCTTTCTAAGCGCTTTAGCCAAGTACTTGTACTTCCCGGTCCAAGAGGGGTGATTTGTCAAAGTTGAGGCGAGTTGGTAGTCTTCGTAAACTCTTGGTAGGGCTACTAAAATGGAGATGCTTAACGAAGCTAGACGCTCGGGATTGAGTGTCGTTACACCTTAGACTGACGAATGAAATGGTCGTAAACGACTACAGAGGGATTGTTGCCTTTTGTTCTAAATGTCTTGTTTAGATTTAGCGCTAAATTTGCTTCTTCGAACTTTTCATTTGGAACACAATTTATTTGTTTTGTTAATGTAAACTGTAATTTTTAATTTAGTTTTTTGTTAATAAAGTACTAGAACATTTGAATGTTTAATATGTTTCAAATCTTAAGAGCGTTTACGCCGCACACTAGCGCCACTAATGAAAAAAAAAACATATCTAGTAATTAGAGATAGAAAATCAAATTATGCTCAACAAACTATTTGAATGAAGTAATTTAGCATTTTTACGTCACCTAATGAACACCTCACATGTTATGGTTTAGTTAAATAAGACGTTACGGCCACTTTTAACTATAACGCCAAATGCTAAATTACTTCATTCAGATAGTTTGTTGAGCATAATTTGATTTTCTATCTCTAATTACTAGATATGTTTTTTTTTTCATTGGCGGCGCTAGTGTGCGGTGTAAATGCTCTTAACTCAATCGCGTTTCAAAGCGAGGAGTGAAGGTAAACCTAGATTTAAACTGACGGTCTCTCTTTTTAGGCAGAAACCAACAAATACAGCCTGGTTCAACTTTGCACATGGCATCGTAAAATTCGAAACACACTTTGCCTGTCTTGGCTATGGAACCTTAATAGGTTCCATTACATTCCCGATTTACCAAGCTATTTGCCACTAGGCGACCGAGACAAAAACTCAAAATATGGTAGAAATATACCTATGCTTTATCCTGGACATATCCTAGACATCCTAGATACAGAATCTTTATATCTATACCTAAATCTTCTTTGCGTGTGTATGTTATTGAACTCCTTCAAAACGGCTGGACCGATTTCGATAAAAATTTCTGTGTGTGTTCAAGTGATTTTTTTTTTTTTTTTTAATTTATTTATAAGGACACATAACAGGCAACAGTTAAAAAAAGAGTAACACAAATTTTTATGAAAAGCTTATACACTAAACCATCACCTAAAAGCATGCATCCCTGACATGAGTATAATTTAATGTTTTTACATATTGAGATATTAGGTAGCGATGTTGGTGCCATAAGGCCGTGAATATTATATTATAATTTTATAATGTTATTTTATTTTAGGTATTTTGTTCAATCAAATAGGGTTCTGAGGCTCTTCTTGAAGACATTTGAACTAGAGGTAAAAATATTTATGTCATGATTACTTTGAGTCAACTCGTTGTATTGGCGACACATACGAACTATGGGGTTGTAAAATGAAGTATTATTGCGGTATACCTGAAGAGAAAATAATTTATGATTACGAGTTCTGTTAAAAGTGTTAAAGTTAATAGCTGAAAGAAGCCGTGGAGAATTTAATTTCGAATTAATAATTTTGTGTAAATATATAAGTTGAGTCTGGTTGCGTCTAGCTTCCAGTGTTGTCATGTAAAATTTTTGTAACCTGTCCTTATATGTGCACAATCTTCTATGAAAGCCCTGTCGGTAGGAGAGAATTTTTAGGAATTTCTTTTGTAAATATTCAATGCGACTGGAGTGCACGGTGTAGAAGGGTGACCAAACAATAGAACCGTATTCTAAGTTGCATCTTACAAGAGCATTGTACAAGTATTTAATGGCACAAGATTTGTTAAAATGTTTTGTATTACGCGTTACGAAACCCAAAAGACTAGAGGCTCTATTATAAATATGATTATAATGGTCTCTAAATGACAGTTTTTCATCAAATATCACGCCTAAGTCTTTGGTCTTGCATAAACGGTTTAAGATTAGGTTATCTAATTTATAATCAAAATATATTTTATTAGATTTCTTAGTAAATGTCAATACAAAACATTTATTAACGTTTAAGAACATTTGGTTTCTAGTGCACCATTGAGACACCATGTCAAGATCCCTTTGGAGAGTTTCTGTATCACTATGGCTAACGATAGTTGAAAATATCTTGAGGTCATCTGCATATAAAAGGCATGGGTTTTTGATGCTGTCAATTAAGTCGTTGATGAACACATTAAAGAGCAAGGGTCCCAAATGTGATCCTTGAGGCACGCCGGATGCAATGGATGCTGGAGCAGAAACTTCACCCTTAAGGGCAACTAATTGACTTCTTCGAGACAAATAGGATTCTATCCACCGAAGCAATGAGCCATGTATACCCATAATTTTTAGCTTTTGACATAATATGGTGTGATTGACCTTATCAAAGGCTTTAGAGAAGTCTGTGTATAAGGCGTCTACTTGAATATTTTTTGCAAATGCTTCACATATATAGTATTTATACTCCAATAGGTTTGTAATGGTGGATTTATTTCTGACAAAACCGTGTTGGTTAGGGGAGAGTAATGGACTGATATGGAAATAAAGGACGTCGTAGACCAACGATTCAAAGAGTTTTGGGCAACAGGATAAAATACTTATTGGCCTATAACTTTTACACATAGACTTATTACCGCTTTTAAATATAGGAACGACATGAGCGCTTTTCCAAATATCAGGAAAAATACCAGAGCTTAACGACTGATTGAATATCAAAGACAAAGGAAAAGACAATTCATTCGCGCACTGCTTAATAACGAGTGGTGGGATCCCGTCAGGACCAGCCCCCGTATTACCATCTATGCTTTTTAATTTCTTATGGACTTCTTCTTCGGATATCAAAAAGGACGAGAGACAAGCACTAGAGTTGCAGCTAGGTATCTGAATCGGAGTAGTGCTGGCGTCATACGGATCTTCAAAAACAGAACCAAAGTACTGTGAGAACAACTCGCATACACCCTTAAGGTCAGATGCTTCGTTGTTGTTGTATTTCATTACTTTGGGAATAGCGCTGCTCTTTCCTCGCTTGCTGTTTACGAATGTCCAGAAATACTTAATATTTGCAGTTAATCCGTCTTCGACCGATTTCACATATTTTTTGTAACATTGATCAATTAGACGCTTACATCGAGCACGGAGCAATGAAAAAGCGTCATAATCCCGAGGATTATGGAATTTTTTATATCGCTTATGACACATATGCTTTTCAGCTAAGCAGCGTATAACAGGGGCACTGAACCATTTTGGGTATTTGTTAGAGCCACTCAACATGGAAGGAGTATGTTTCGTAACAATGTTCATTAAAGAGGCGCTAAAAACAGCCGTGTTTGTATTAACATCGGGAGAAGCCAGCACTGCAGCCCAATTGACGCTTTTGAGGTCGGATCTAATTTTCACAAAGTCACTTTTTTTGAAATTAAGGCGTTTACAAATTTTAGGAGTGGTAACCTTAGGATTGGAGAGTAATGTAAGAGTGATAGTGATTGCCGGGTGATGTGAGTCTAAACGGCTGAGTCCTCCACATCTATACTATTCATAGTGCTGAGTACTAGGTCAAGCAGCCTATTGTTTTTATTGCTTACTCCATTATACTGACAGAAACCACACAAAGCCATAGTATCCAACAGTAGCATAGACTTCCTATCTGTCGCCGCGGAGGGGATAAAATAAGTAGATCCAGGAACGTTGTTCCAATGGAGAAGAGGTGTGTTGAAGTCGCCAATACAGAGAAACTCATCTCTTTCATTCGCCCTAAGTACTAAATTTTGGCAATGCAGATAATATTTGGATAAGCTGTCTATTGATGTGTATGGTGGGATGTAACATAACAGTATATTAATTTTGCTTTTACTTGAATTATTAGAACCCAAAGTAAGCCAAATATCTTCAAGATAACTGACGAATTACATCATAAGATTTCTTAATGGCTAAAGCGACACCTCCCCCTTCTATTTTAACATTAGCAGTAGAACTTCTATCCCGTCGAAAAACATGGTATCTTGTATCAAAAATCTCATTATCAAATATGGTTGAATTTAGATTCGTTTCTGTGAGACGTATCATATCAAAGTCACTATTAAGTATGTTTAAATATAAGTCATGAATTTTAGATCTTATTCTATTAACATTTTGGTATAATATTTTCATTTAAAAAAAGACAAACAAGCAAATGTAAACGACCATATAATATATAACTATTTTTTAAATAAATTTTTCAATGAGTCTTCATTTTTGATATGTGCTGCACCAGAAGAGTCGTCTTTTCGTACGTAGATTTTGCCAAATCTAACCCAGACGTACTTATAATTGTTATTTGAAGCCATTTTGCGCGTTTCAGCATGCAACATTTTCAGTTCCGGTGACAGATGTTCAGCTACGTATATTCTGCAGGCGACGGTCATTGGCATTCCCAGGTGGGCGGAATTAAGCAAGGCATCAGGGTGTTTTTTGTTGTAGCGGTGCACTGCAGATATAACAGTGTCACGCTGACGTGGTGACGCTAAAGTCACTAAGATGTTGCGAGGGCGGCTTGATCCAGGATTCATTTTAGCCACTCTACGACACGCCCGTACTGATGAGTCATCTATGTTCGCACCAATGACTTCGCAGAGCTTATGGAAAAGAGCAACTACATCTTCATTCCTGCTCTCAGGTACAGCTTGAATTTCGATATTGAGGCTACGCGACAAATCATCAGTATTACTCAGTTTATGGATGATTCGAGAATGGTTTAGATTTACAATTAGACCCGGTAGGTGGCGCTGCTATAGGGTCCATTATGGGATACTGGTGTTCTTAAGCAGACGAAGTTGCGAGCGGGCTACTAGTATATATACATACTTTATTTATCCGTCTGCCTATTTATAGGCAGCGTTGCGTGGAAGTTGCTCAGACTTATATTGATCGAATGTGTGAAAGTAGCCAGTATATTATTAATGCAAGATATAATCATCCACTGTTGGTTACTACAATACTGGTCGCTACACATCGATAGATCAGAATTTTAAATTTATCTTTATACTTAACAGACATTTTAATCATTTTAATTTTTGCATTCACAAAAATGTATGTAGTAACGAGATAATAAGTGTACATAGGTACAAAAAAAATAGTAGAAAAAATTAACCAGCGATCTCGGTAGATCCGCGGTCAAAGAATTGGACTGGTAATCCAAGGGTTCGTTTCCCACACAAGCTTGCTGAGACGGTAGTTGTTGACATTGAATGGGCGCTTTGGCTTTCAAAGTAAAAGAGTAAATAGTGTTGAATAATTTCGGCGGGCTGGTTAGAACCACGATAGCTCAACTGGGAGAGCACCTAACCCGGTGTGTCAGAATGGTGCAAGTTCAAATCCTGCTCGTGGAAATTTTTTAACATTTTTTTTCCCCTGAGACTGGTAGATTTCATCGAGTAAAATTTTTATCTTGTAACAGACATTTTTTAAAGATATTTTTAATATATTTTATTAACACTACACATTGAAATAAAACACTTTTTTTTTACTCGCGTTTAATTTACATAATTACCTTCCTCTTATTGACGACCTCCTTGGTCGAGTGGTTTGTACACCGGTTTTCATGGTGTCGCCATCTCTGAGGTCCCGGGTTCGATCCCCGGTCGGGTCAATTTAGAAATTATTGTTTTTCTAAATTGTCTCGGGTGTTTTCTATGTATAATAAGTATGTATTTAAGTATTTTAAGTATGTTTATCCGTTGTCTAGTGACCATATAACGAGTTTCATGACGAAGCTTCTCTTGGGCTAGATAATTGGTGTGAGTGTAGGAACATTTATTCATTTATTTATTTTATTTATTTTTCCTGTGAGCACATACCCTGACAAACTGTTTAAATTGCATTAAAAAATAACGTAGAATATAAACGCGTAAAGTTTTTCATTTAAATAAAATTCCAAAAAAGGCCAAAGAAAAGGCAATTGAACACCACATTCATTTCCACATCGCAGCTTAGGACACGACGTGTGGTTAACTGGTTAGACGTTTCGTAATCGCTTCCGTACGTACAAAAGCTGACGCTCAGAGCTTTTTACACGATTAGTCCTTTATAGTAAATGTTGTAATCATATACCTACATCGATAGGGAAACTTGTTCTTCTTTATTCCACTTCGGTGTAGCGTTTAGCCTCTTAGGCGCTAGCTATTCTATCTCTAGTTGCAGAACACTATATATATAATTATTGTTACCGCTACAGTATATAAATATTAGGTCCTTACCTATGAAATTGACGTTTTTTTCTCACTTATTAAAAAGTCTAAAAGTTCTAAAAGTCAATACCGGCCGTTAATATTATTATACAACTTTAATTAGGACCATGTAATGTAATGTAATTAATCATTTTATCTATTTAATTCGAATGTGTTTTAATTTTTTTTTTAATTTTGTTTTGAATTGGATTAATTGTAATTTAACGATTTATTAATTAATTTTATATAATTGTCAACGGACTTTTGCATGCTGAATATTCAGCGAAACATGTGGATCAAATTATCATTTATCATCTTTAATGTACCGTGTTTCCTGCACAATAAATATTTCTTATTTCTTCGTATTTCATGTTACTTAGGCTTCAGTAATAACAATGATTATTAATTTTGTGTCTTTATCGCCCAATTTTTTTTTTATATTGACTACTTTTTATGTTCACGGAATTGTCTTTTTGTTTCATTGTAGCTTTGAAGGGACTTCTTTTTATTTCTTTTTAATGTCTGCTACGTTTAGCTAGTGAAACAAACACACTACTCTACAATTTATAAAGTGTTAACATAAATAGATGCTAATAAAACTAAAAACACGTTAGTATGAAAAATAAAATTTTATAAAAAATCTTCATACAAAACGTCAATTCCATACCTAATATATTGAAGGTGCTTATTAATGGTATATGGTAATATATAGTAGTTGTTATTGTCATTATTATTTATGATTGACATTATTCTCTTTATTTATCTTTTTTCTTAGCCTAGGTTTGTTATAATATTAATATAAAAGTAAAATACAAAAACACATACAAAACATAAAAATATTATAAAAAACCTAACCTAGGGTGCCACCGGCAACGGGGCAGGGCTCAAGCTGCCGGTGGTTAGGGCTGCAGAGACGGGAACCTTTGGACTATCCGCGCCGTGTAACTGACCCTTGATCCAACCATTGAGCGAGAGTTTCTTAAGGTGTTGGTTCTTCGCTACCAGACCGTTCGCAGACACGACTATCGGCACAATGATTGTCGAGTCAATATCCCACATGGCGGTTACCTCGTGAGCCAAGTCAAGGTACTTGCTGGCCTTATCCTTCTCGGCCTTTACAAAGTTCTCGTCATGTGGGATGGTGACGTCGACAAGCACTGCCCGTCGTTGCGATCGATCTATCAGCACGATATCAGGCCTATTACCTAGAATAGTCCAGTCTGTGATGACAGCTCGATCACATTAGAGCGTGGCACGGGCATTTTCGAGAACCGGCGCAGGTGTGTACCTGTAGTACGGCACTATTAATATTATTATTATATCATGGATCTACATTCCAGTACTTTTTAAGGATTCGAAAATAAACAGCAAGGATTTCTTAGAAAGTATTTGTAAAAATAAAAATGCAATGTTACCTGCAAAATGTTCTAGTGAGTACTGGATTGTGGTTCTCGTAAAAGGTGTCATTGTTAGGCTTTTAATTCTTGGAAGCGTTCGTGATCTCCATCGTAGCGTGTCGCCCAAAAAGCTTCTTCGCTATTATTCTTCAGTGTGACGAGAATGTATAAATTATTTTCACTTTGAGATACAATATGTCCTTGCCATGCCACAAAGTAAATTGTTTACTTTTCTTTTGAATATCTTTTACTTTCTTTTGTATATATCTCATAACAATATCCTAAGTAATATATTACTACATTATTTTTTTTTAATGTGAAATGTGTTAACTACTGTTCAATCGATAGTTCAAAAAAAATATAGCATTTAGACAATTCTATTGCATCACGTGGGATTCCACCGCAACCGTAGCAATTAGACCGATTGCTATTCCAATTAAAATGGAGTGGTTTCCCTTTTGTATTTTACAACTATTATATTATCAGCTCTCTGAAATAGAGATTTAAAATTTCACAAATATTTCTAATAATCATGTTATCACCGTTAGATAGACTTACCTATACCGGATAATTTTTTTTATCAGTGCGCA
Organism: Eudonia lacustrata; assembly: GCA_947562085.1. Lineage (NCBI taxonomy): Eukaryota > Metazoa > Arthropoda > Insecta > Lepidoptera > Crambidae > Eudonia > Eudonia lacustrata. The sequence goes on along the minus strand of OX387318.1, from coordinate 10,339,711 downwards.
AATTTTCTGGAGCGACTGGAATATCTTTCTTATAGTAACATGGGTTGAAAATGTCAAAAATTTTGACTCTTCACTCTCTTCTCTCTCTTCTCTTCTCACAAATCAGGCTAATCAAGTGTTCGCTAAAGTATGGGAAGTCTAAAGATTTTTGACATATTTCAACCCATGTTACTATGAGAAAGTTGTTCTGAGTCGCTCCAGAAAATTTGCGCACTAGTAAAAAAAATATCCTGTAGAAGAAAGCTAGCCGCTAAATTTAAACTATTTTTGTGTTCTGTGTTGCAATAAAAGTATTATCTATGTATCTAAAATCTATTCAATATCCAAAATAAAGGTAGTGATTTATTTTCGGTGTGAAAAGACATATGAAAGTGATTTAACAAACATAGGCTTAATAAGCAACGGTCAAATGCAAGCTAGTGTCGAGTTCACTAGAGTTTGAAGTCTTTTCACCTCACAGTCTCTCAAATAAAGCTTTAGAACAGCTAAGTAAAATCGTACCTATGGTTTGCAGATACTATTACAGCGAAAGCTTTCGGCATGTCTTTATCGAGCTCTTCAGTTCGAGAACTCGGCGCTTGTATTTGCTGAGAACCAATAAAAGAATCTTTAGATTCTTTGTAGTAGATAATGCTAACCCGCGATGACATTTATATCGAATCGTACGGTGAGCAATCCTAAAGGCTAGTATGAGGAATCCTAAATTATTAGATCTGGAATTCTATTCACAAAAGTCAAACGTCAAACTTCGTTCGTAAAAACATTAAAAATAATTTCCAAAATGTTATTAGAAATCATATTTAAATTTTTAATGACGTTATGGTTCCTCCGGCAAGAAAAATCTTTATCTCTTATAGTTTCGGACCTCCCTATTTTGAATTGCTCACGCTATATTGTGTGATAGGATATATTTATGCGACCGTTGATCGCCCTTAGGACATTGGGCTTAACCGTAAAGCTGACGTCACACCGCAATGTCCCTCATTTCATTTTTATGACTGTATTCTATTTCACTCATAAAAATCATGGGATACCTACTCTAAATAGGATGGATAATTTGTTGTATGGGATGGATACATTTCATCCGTGTAAAAAACCAATTGTCACAACTACCCTCTATCGCGTTGTAATTTGCAAACGCAGGCTTATGTTATGCTTGTAAAGCTATTTTGTGTACTAATCCACCAATAGTATACAGTATTAAAAGATATGGTGTGGTTCAGAACAGGCAAGATGTGTTAGAGACTTTGTTATTTCTACATTAAAAAGGATAATATGCAAGTTGTTGTTTAACGAGAAGTAACGTTATAGTTAGTTGCCTCACAGCACACACACACTTCTTTCACACTTCACAGGATGAAGTGGGAAAGAAGTTGGTAATAATGGTAAAAATTCTCGCACTAGGTTTTTTATTCAATATAAACAATTGCTAATACTATACGACTATTTGATTTAAGGTCTTCCCACATAAGCAATAGATCATGATATAATCTGACCATAACCCACAATGCTCTCTGTGTTATGGATGTTGATTTTAACGCGTGCTATTTTACGACAAATTTCGGGGTGAAATCTTTGTGAGGTGATCCGTCATTGTGTAAGTAGCTTATCTTTTGAAGTCACAACCCGAAGGCGCAAACCTCCGCGTCTCCACTCTACTTCAATAGGTTGCTAAAATAATCATTACTACCGTTCTCCTTTATGTAATTAATGTTTGTTGTGAGCAGATAGTAATATTTTATTTATATTTTTTCAGGTAATATCATTGGCTCTTCGACAAAGTCCAATATTGGTAAGTAGTATCTCTAGAATGTGAAGAGAAGAGCCTGTTTTTAAATACCTTAACAACTATACCACTTTTTTAATTTAGGTTGAGTTGCACCATCCAAAGCTCTTGTCAAATCGTCTTTCAAATCAAAGGTTTTACGAAATCTTAGTTGCACCAATCGTTAAAATGACGTCATGTTTTAACGTTAACCATTACTGCTCAATTTTGTCTGGTTAAGTTAATGCTTATGTCAAACTAGCAGTCACATCTCATTTAACAACCAACCCTTTTAACTTCAACGTTAACAAAGTATTGTATGGTGCAACGCATTGTGCTAGATGTGTCTGTTAGTAAAGATTGTCAATATTAAAGTTTTCTATAACAGTTACATTAGCCGGAGTTTCGGTGCAACGCACCCTTAGTATATCTACGTTAAACACTTACTCCTTATCGAAAACACTCATATTTTACCTAATATGTCGTTACAAAATCAAGCTCTGCCTAAAGGGAAAGACAGCAGTGTCTAAAAATATCCTAGGGAATATTTTGTGTGGTCTCGTCTCTACAAGCATCTATTCTCGGTCTACCCTTTAGTAACTGAAATATAATGAAGATATAATTTATATACACTGGCCTGCAAAATTAAGTATCACACTTTTAAAATTGCAATAACTTTTTAAGTACACAAGATATACTTTCGAAACAAAAAGGAAAATGTTACTAATGTATAATTTACTTTAGTTTTAAAGAAAGCTGATAAAAATTGCTGCAAAACGTTTTTTATTTTAAAATCTCTAACTTCTATAGTTTAAAAAATAAATAAATATTAAAAGTGTAGTACTTATTTTTGCAGGCCAGTATATATATCCAGCTTGTCCTTGTCGTACAAACTATTTATAAAATAATACAACTACGGGTTTGGGGACGCTTTCCTACGTGTCGGACGAGGTAATATATTCAAAGCCATTTGGGCCCAACCTTTTATTGTAAGCGCCATTCATCCATCTCACGGAATAAAAAATATGCAGACACGATGTTTGCAGAACATTATTGCATAATGTTTATTATTGTTATGTTTTGTGTAGTGGTTGGATATAGTATACGGATTGTATAGGCGTATCCTACAAAACAAAACACCCACAATTTAAAATTGTTACTTGAAAGTTTGTATGACTCACTTTTAATTTCTATCTGTTTGTGACTTGCCAAATATATAAGCCTGTGTGGTGCCGGGGATAAAGAATTGCACCACCCAATCTCTTCCCGTGGGTGTCGTAAAAGCCGACTAAGGGACTATTCCAGAGGATGGGCAGCAGCATCTCTCTGAGGTTACCCTCAATCAACCTACTGCGATCGCCAACCCGCCTGCCAAGCGTGGCGATTACGGCAATTACCCCTCATATCCTTGGGGGAGGCCTTTGTCCAGCAGTGGACGTCTTTTGGCTGAGATGATGATTATGATGAAATATATAAGCGCCTGTGTGGTCTAGTGGTGGTCTTACCGGTAGTCTCTCGATTCCCAGCGGGGGGTACATGTTTGTGTACTCGGTTTGGTTGGTGGTAGGGCTTGTTTGCCGCCTGGCTAGCTATCATCTAAATATGTCGCCTTACCATCAATGTTTTAGAATTGTTGTGTCCCGGCAGCAAGAGATAAGATAGCCAGTGCCTCACTGGTTGAGGATTCCGGGTGAAGTGCGTTTCCATCATTGGCCTTATCATCACTTAACATCAAGTGAGGTCGAGGCACAGCTGTGCTTATCCGTAAAATATAAAAAAAACACTCTTAACGCGAAAAATACTCTCAAATTTTGATCCTGTGCACCGAACACGTTAAATAAGCTTGACTTTTCTAATCGTTCAAACTATGGTCGAACCCTTGGTCGAACCATATAAAATGGAGAGTCAGAGACAGAGAGTCAAGCGCTAGTTTTTCGCCATTCGTTAGAGTTAAAGTTGAATAAAATTTGTATGCAACGCCACCTAGTGACAAGTTGGTTCTATACGTGACTAGGTAACACTGCTTCTATTCCATACGTAAGTAGGTACGTATCTATAGTCTCCTCAGACCTCTGTGAAGCACAGACGTGTAAATGGAATGTATTATAAAATGGGATAAGTTATTTGGCATGTATCAGCTAGTATATGGCTAAACTATGGCATATTGCCAAACAGACCCCAAACTTCGATTCGTTAAGGGAATTGGAATTTGTGTGTTTTCATTAATGATCTTCTTCGCACGGAACTCGGTAAATGTGGGAAAGCACTTGCATTAATAAATAAATAGGTCTATTTCATACATAATTCATTGGAACGGATGGTAGTGAAATCCTTAAAATACATGCAACGTCTAGGTAGCTTAAAGTATCTATAATAAGAACTACAGCTAATGAACTATTTTAATTAAAGTAAAATAAAAGCAACAGTTGAAAGAAAAGAGCCGAAGATCAATTGCATTGATTAAGAGAGGCGTATGTCCAGCAGTGGACTGATACGTGTTGATTATGGTAATAATGACAATACGTTTAAGACTAGCGCTTTCGGATTGCTTGTCGCTTCTGAGGGAAGCATACAACCAGAAAAAACCTCTCAAGCGTCTCTGAGCTTCTGAAGGCATGTTAAGCTGTTGATCCTGTTGTCAATATAATAATAATAATTATTATAAGTACGCACCTGCGCCAGTACTCGAAAATGGTCATGCAACGCTCTACTGGGATCGCTCTATCATTACGGACAAGACTATTGTCGCCAATAAGCCTGATATCGTAGTGGTCGACCGATCCCAGCGCTAGGCAATACTGGTTGATATCACCATACCACATGATGAGAACCTCGTGAAAGCCGAGAAGGACAAGCTTAGAAAGAACCTTGACTTAGCTCACGAGGTTACCGCCATGTGGGATGTGGATTCAACCATTATTGTACCGATAGTCGTTTCGGCAAACGGTCTTTTAGCCAAGAGCCTCGATCGACACCTAGAGAAGCTATCGCTGAAAGGCTCGGTCAAGGGTCAGATGCAAAGGGCAGTACTCCTTGACACGGCACGTATTGTCAGGAGGTTCCTCACTCTGCAGCCCTGACCACCGGTAGCTTGGGCCCTGCCTCGCTGCTCGCGGTACTCAAGGATTAGGTTTTTATAATGTTTTATTGTTTTTATATTAAAATATTGTAAAAATCTAGTTTTAAGAAAGAAAATAAATATAGAGTATAATAATAATAATTTGGTATATGCAAAAGTGATGTTCCTGTGTTTTGAATGTGTATGTGTAATTATACCAATTAAAGATTTTTTTCTATTTCTATTTCTATTTAATATTGTTATAGTAAAATGATAGTCGTTAATATCTCCTAGTCTACGTTTGGCCAGAGTGGTAGGCTACTTCTCGATTTTTCCAGGCAAAAAAGGAAGAAGGAAGAAAGTTTCGTGGTAGGCTTGTGGCGTGGCGTGGTGGTGGGGCTTGTTTGTCCGCCTGGCTAGCTGTCACCATCTTATCTAAATATGTCGCCATAACAGCAATATTTGTAGCATTGTTGTGTACCACTAGAGATAAGATAGCCAGTGCCTCAGTAGTTGAGGTTTCCGGGTTAAGTGCGTTTCCACCATTGGCCTTATCATCACTTTACATCACGCAATGTGCTAACCCGTAAAATATAAAAAAGAGTAAGTATATTTTATTCAAATGCATTGTTGTGTTCCGATTGTATGATTCATCATCATCATCATCATAAGCTCATTTTATGTCCCCACTGCTGGGGCACGAGCCTTCCTCATGGATGGGTAGGGAGAATGGGCAATAAACCACCACGCGGGTCCAGTGTGGGTTGGTGGTTGTAAACGACTGCTGATGCAGCCGGGACCAACGGCTTTGCGTGCCTTCCGAAGCACGGAGGCGCTCGAGATGATGCATTTTTCGTCAACCATCTGATGACCGGCCTTTGCGAGAGTTGCTTAACCTCAGCACTCGCAGACCGGGCGCGTTAACCACTACGCCATCGAGTTCCTCATAATGATACATACGTATGTAAGTTGTATGATTACCAGTTCTCAATGGTTGAGGATTTCGAACATTCCGATTCCGGTGAAGTTCCGTGTTAAGTGATATCGTTCGAGTATCGGGTTCAACGAAGGCGCTTACCCTTTATAGTATTATTCGGTTGCGAAGAGGTGTAATTGGCCCTTCCTTTATCCTAATGAACGATAAACACTTCTAATTGTATTTTCCCGAAACTTCCTTAGAATACAAGTTTTTGTGTAACTAACAGTCCTGTAGGTTGATGCTTTGAATACTGATTAAGCAAACCTTAATTAAGAGAAAAGACACCCACCGTTCGCAAGTTGGTCAAGTAGATTTGCGAATCGAGAAACTTGTTCTTTTGTATTCTTAACTGATCTTTAGTATTTGTAAAAATATTATGATCGGATGTTAATGACGGTAGTTGTTAACATTGAATGGGCGCCTTTGGCTTTCAAAGTAATAAGTAAATAGTGTTGAATAATTTCGGCGGGCTGGTTAGAACCACGATAGCTCAATTGGAAGAGCACCTGACCCGGTATGTCAGAAGGGTGCAGGTTCAAACCCTGCTCGTGGAAATTTTTTCAACATTTGTGTTTTTGTAATTTGTTCGCAACAAAATTTGCGTTAAAAATTATATAAACATTTATAAATAGCTTGCCTACTTCTTAACTGATCTTTAGTATTTGTAAAAATATTATGATCGGATGTTAATGACGGTAGTTGTTAACATTGAATGGGCGCCTTTGGCTTTCAAAGTAAAAAGTAAATAGTGTTGAATAATTTCGGCGGGCTGGTTAGAACCGCGATAGCTCAATTAGAAGAGCACCTGACCCGGTATGTCAGAAGGGTGCAGGTTCAAACCCTGCTCGTGGAAATTTTTTCAACATTTGTGTTTTTGTTCTTTTGGTTGAGTACTGACTGGTTTCTATGAATAAATAAATATAAATTTTAGACAACATCACATACATTTTGTTCTGATCCCTAGGTTAGTAGCTAAAGCACTCGTATTATGAAAATCAGAATAAACGACGGTACCACAACCACCCAGACCCGACACATTATCGAAAAGTTCATTTTCGACATTGAACCGACCGGAATTGGAAACCAGGACCTCTGAGTTAGCGCCGCCCAAAGTCCGGCGTGCAAGAATAAATTGAAAATAGCTTTTTAAAGAAGACGACTTACCTCAATTGGGGCTCGAACTCACGGCCTTTCGCAATCCGGGCGACAGCTTTTTCGACTCATCTTCTTTCAAATGATATTTTCAGTTTCGATAACAAACATAAACAAACTGATGTTACCAACTTTGTGAAAAAAGTTACAATGTAAATTGATTTTTGTTTGAATAATAGTCTAAAAATAGCATTACGAATTTGAAACATTTTGCTGTTGTTAAGCCAAAAGTTTTTGAGTAAACTGTAGAACTTTGTTGGAAGTAAACAGCATAAGAGGTAAGTTTATGAAATTCCATTATGATTATCTCAATGTTTAACAAAATAAAGATGCTGGAATAATCCTCTTCTAAAGGACTAAGAATTAAAAAAAAGCACTTCGAAAAGACGACTTTCCATACTGATGGTGTGAGCAGTGTGAATGCCATATAATAATTTAAAATAAATTAAATAAGTATATTAATATGTGTTTGCAATTTTCGAAATCAATTAATATATTCCATGTGAAGAAATTGGTATCAGCTACTGATATTGTGATAAGCTTAAATTTTAAACGATATCGAAATATATCATAAGGATACAAGTTTAATATAAGATAATCTCTTTCAGGTTATCGATATTCATTTTGTTGCATTACCACTATACAAAATTCCAACAATTCACCATATACATTACACAAAACCGATTATGCATGCTAGACTCAAAAAGAACTTCGGCCATTATTCAAACATGGTGGAGCGGGGCTATCTCAATAATTAAATCAACGATTCATAGCATCCGATACTCTTGGCTCATGAAAAATGCAACGCCGTAATTTGCGAGATGGTCCCGGTGGCGGATAATTTCTGACTTTTTACGTTGCGTTGCGTTGCCGCCACGACAACGGCGTATTACCTATTTTCTCGATCGTTCGGGAGTTAAGTCAGTATTAGCTGGAGTTACTTGAGAATGGAGGGGCTCGCGTATTTACCGCGGCGTTGTACTTTTATATGTGAAATGAAATAAAAAAATATTCTTAATTGTACATGACACAGAACACACAAGTTCTATGTACAAAGGACAAATGTGTTGAACTGGACAAATAGATTTAGATATTTAATACATTAATTATTTATGTTAATTTTTATTTATTTATTTCGATTAACCAACGTCCATTTTGAATAATAAAAAGTTAACTTACGATAATTTTCTCTTTTCTTTATTAATTGCAAAAAATACTTTAAAGGTTAAAGTTGCATGCAAAAAGAAAAAGAGCTTTCGTACAAATAAAATATAGTATAAGACAGCTAAACAAAGTTTTGTAGAACGTGTTTCCTTTCATAGTTTCCAGAAACAATAAACAGCATACCTTAGTAAATTTCCCTTGATTACCTTACTGTTCTTTAATTTAACTAGAAACTGCTGGTGATTAGTTGAGTCAATAAGGCTCCTTAAAATTAGAATGGTTAACAACGTCAATCGATTTATCTGACAATTTGACCCCTACCCTTATCTCGAGAAATCTTGCTATTATAATAATAAAAGCCCACGATAGTGACGCAAATTAACTAGAGTTGAACTAATTGAGTGACGTAAGAACAGAAATAGACAATACAAGTGACCTAGTAATTTTTTTTAAAATATATTTTACGGGTAAGCACAGTGCCTTGATCTCACCTGATGTAAAGTGATGATAAGGCCGAAGGTGGAAGCGCACTTCACCCGGAATCCTCAACTACTGAGGCACTGGCTATCTTATCTCTAGCTGCCGGAACACAACAATGCTATAAACATTGATGTTATGGCGATATATTTAGATAAGATGGTGGTAGCTAGCCAGGCGGACTAACAAGCCCTACCACCAACCAAACCGAGTACACAACATGTACCCCCCGCTAGGAATCGAACCCGGGACCCCACGGGTCTAAACCGGTGGTCTTGGCCACTAGACCACAGAGGCGGTTAAATATATAGATAAAGTGTACAAATAGTTTTTTATTTGGAGAGAGATAATAACGTCTGACGCCCCGCAAGTTCACATGTGAACCTATAACAATTGGTTTTCTATTGTATCTGCTTTTACGGTGCCTGACTGATTAATAACGTCATCGTTATCACCAGTTCCTTTATGTCCCTACTGCCAGGGCACGTCTTCACTATGGATGGAAATACCACAAGAAGAACTGGCCACAAACCACCACGCGGGTCCGGTGGTGCTTGGTGGTTGTAAACTGCTGCTAATGCAGCCCAGACAAACGGCTTTACTTGCCATCCGAAGCACGCAGAAGGATTGATCACATAATCCTACTAATATTATAAATGCGAAAGTTTGTGTGTATGTTCGTATATTTGTTGCTTCTTCACGCTGCAACGAATGGATGGATTTGGATGAAATTCGGCATACACATGGTTTATGACCTGGAATAACACATAGGATACTTTTTATCCCGATATTCCCACGGGAATCACACTATGAGTATACTAAAAACGATAATTTAATTTTCCAATACAAAATCATTTGTTTGTTTTGTTGTCATGGAAACCAAAGAGAATTTAATCACTTGATGGAAACTGTCAAAGCGGTACGAAGTCCGCCGGGTCCACTAGTCCTCAATAAATACCATAGCACTTAAATGAATTTGATTTCGACTTCAATCTTCAGAAATTCATTTACCAGTAACATATTATAAATTTATCCATTTTAGCTGTCGCTTTCTATGCAGTTCTAACACATTTCCACTGGTATTCGATTCTCACGTGTCAATGTTAGCTGAGCGCCGAAGCCTTCAGCGCCTCCAGAGTAAATCGGCTAGTTCGATTTACACCAATCTGTTGTGTTTATTTAGGTACCCGTAACCCCGTCCTCAGATTACCAATCCATCTGCATTTATTTTGTAACTGGCAATTCTAAATACTGAATATGATATCAGCAATATTTGATACTAGTATTTTAATTAAATCTAAAATAGTTTGAATAGCAAGTGTTATGAATAACAGACTCTCATTCTTTTTAAAATACTTTAAATCAGAAATTCAAGTTTAAGAGTTTTAACATATCGGATCTTATCATATCAAATGAATGAATTGAATCTCTTAAAAAGGTACTTAAATGGAATTCTAATTTTGATTCGCGATTACAAAGATCTTGTAACATTATGTTAACGTGGACATCTTCAGTTAACCCTTTCTTATGTTTGCATAAAAACCAATTACAAAAGAAATATAGCTACCATTAATCCGTGTACAGTCGAAATAAGTCATCATTTGTCAAGACAACCCTAACGGCGATTGCTCAGCCAGCTGTCATCTGATTAGCATACGTTTTAAGCAGACTGACGAGTTATATCCCAAAAGCGAATCCGTGCTCAATCATTATACTCGTAGTAAGCCTTTGTGTCAAATCATGTCTATTTCAATAACAGCGTTTCAGGTACACAATAAATGCATGAAAGTTGATGTTACTATAACTTTTATTGACTATAAAAAAATTCATAATTTCGACGTTTGGTTATAGATTTTTTTTCCAAGTGATAGCCGTCTTAACCTTTAACTGTGGACGCGTGGTCTCACAGACCACGGCCCCTCTTAATTTTGAGAATTACCCTCTTTACCCCCTCGCGCCACGCCTCAAACTCGAAGTACCTTCGCGTTTAGTTGCGTGTACGCCGATGCGGGATGAAATTGTGTCGCTGTGCTATTCATTGGTGAGTAATATTGATCGTAATATTGACCGTGGTCTGTAGGACCACGGGTCCATAGTAGTGTTTCGATTTCATTATCTTGTACATTTTTTTTGTAGGTATAGGTATATTTTGTTTAAAATTACGTCTAATAACCAACCAAGTGGTTTGAGATTAAAGCCAATATCCCAAAGCACGGACCAACGCCCACGAAATAAAATTTTAAGGGTCGATGAACCCTCTTTTGAAGAGTTGGTTACGAATACCATTCTTGCTTGCAAAATTAGCTAGAAGGAGATTTTGTACCAGAACTTGATGTTTTCCAGGCCCATGAAGTTCACGGAAGTAGTGAAAATGACAGTACTTCTAAGAGTTCAGACGACAATGTGCCATAATGAGATATTCAGAAGAACTCGGCCCAATATTACTATAAAAAAAATCGTTACAAGTGGTACAATTTTTTTCATGTGAGACCTGATGTCAGATTTTTTTTTATAGATGTTTTTATTTTGTGTGTATTTTTTTTGTATTCCTAATACCATTATATTTTAAGAATAATAAGTTGATTTTGTATCGAAATTGCTTAAAATATAGTATTTTACATCATAATGTCAAATTAAGACTGAAATGCCTAAAGCAATGTTGATGTTTTGATAACTGATAAAAATTAATAAAAGTTGATTACCATTTAATTTTTTTTAGTTAATGTTAATACCCTTTAAACATATGTATAAAATTCACAATAGTGCGATTACTCCTTTAATAGCTAGCTTCAAGTTAGTATAGTGGTCTGTGAGACCACGCGTCCAGGCGAGTGTAAAAAATAAACTACGTCCACAGTTAAAGGTTAAAAGTCTCCGTGACAAGAAGGCTAACAGCTCTACCAGCATTACCTTAGCAATCTAAAAGTATTCTTGTTACCGTACCCTACGTGGCCTACTGTCGGAGAATTTCTTTTGTTTAGTTGATTTTTTAAACGTTTCGTTTTCATAGTTATTTATCTAAGGTTCTTGTAATAGGTTATTAAAAAAAAAACGACGGGTTGCACTCCGGGAGTGCCGGCAGAAGTGAAAACTTGAATATTAACGTTGTGCATTTTTGATATTTTGGAATGGTTAGGGAATAATTTTGCACGATTTGCTTCAATTATCAGTATAAAAGTACTATCATTTATGTGGTAGAATACAATATTTATTTACTGCGCTATCGTACACAAACATGACAATTTATTCGCGCAAGCGCCCTGCGCCGCCTAAACGAAACAGCAGGCATACATTTTCGCCGCGCCGTAGAAAGAGAGGGGGATACTTCCTCTCCTAAGCCGCGCCGGCTGTCTACTCTCCTCCGTCTTACGAATTTTCGATCAGGCCACGTGTCCTGACGCCTGACGCGAGTCACGTGTCCTGACGCGAATTTAACATTTTTTACCCATTACAAAAAAAGTGTACAACGCCGCTAAAGAAGTTTTCACTTCAAAAATAGTAACTTGTATGATTGTTGAAACTTTAGAATATTGTTTCGTTTACCTGCATTTTCTGAGGGCAGACTTGTCATTAAATTATCAATAGCATACAATATTTGAACGAATATTAATATGTTTTGAGCTCCTTGGATAAACCTACTTATGACTTGTGGTTATAACACTAAAGTTGGTAGCATTGTTGTATTCCGAGAGTCAGAAATGAGATAGTCAGTTTTTTGTGACTGAGAGTTTGTGCTGAATGCGCTTCCATCTTCGACAGTGCTAAAGTCAGGGCCGGAATCTCTGCCGCGGAAGAAGCACGGCGGAACGTCAATACAGTTCATTGCATACGAGTATTTACTGTCATCGAACACACTACTCGGAAGATAGTTTGTCCATAAGCGGACCGATTTCAGCGAAGTTCAGCGACGAACGACGACGTGCGTAATGTGGCAGTAGCCTTATTAATAATAATAATAATAATAATAATTTTTCCTGCACTCACACCAATTATCTAGCCCAAGAGAAGCTTCGTCATGAAATTCGTTATATGGTTACTAGACAACGAATAAATATACTTAAAATACTTAAATACGTACTTATTATACATAGAAAACACCCAGACCCGAGACAATTTAGAAAAACAATAATTTCTAAATTGACCCGACCGGGGATCGAACCCGGGACCTCAGAGATGGCGACACCATGAAAACCGGTGTACAAACCACTCGACCAAGTAGGTCGTCGTTCTTTGTTTTTTGCCTTACAAATAAACAAAGAATAAGCTCCGAATAGTTATCCCGTGTTTTGTTCCTGTCTTGTAAACGTCATTTCAAATTAGAGTAAAAGGGACAAAACACGGAATAACCATTTCGACCTTATTCTTTGTTTATTTGTTAGGCACTTAGTGTGTATGAGTATAACAAAAAAGCAATCACAGAGGAAGATATTGAGAAAAGAGCAGATATAAAACATTTATACTTACCTATTTGACTTGTTGATAGTTTTATTACTAACTAAAACGTTGTAACTGAAGTTGTTCAATTCAACAGTTTATTTAGCTGATACTTTATGAGCCGCTAAAGCAATTTCATTCACGAGTCGTAAAGAAAAAAACATGGGGCTTTAGTAGAATTTCTCTTTCTAATTTCGAGAAAACGGTGTTTTATTGGTAAAGTTCAAAGAAAGATTTATATGCTAATTGGCTCACTTATATTCTACTATATCATAGCTTCTCTACAGGGTTAGGTGACTAGAACACAATTTTATCATCATCATCATCATCATCTCAGCCAAAAGTCGTCTGTTGTCGGCTGGACAAAGGCCTCCCCCAAGGATATGAGGGGTATTTGCCGTAATCGCCACGCTTGGCAGGCGGGTTGGCGATCGCAGTAGGTTGAGGGTAACCTCAGAGAGATGCTGCTGCCCATCCTCTGGAATGGTCCCTTAGTCGGCTTTTACGACACCCACGGGAAGAGATGGGGTGGTGCAATTCTCTATCCCCAGCACCACACAATTTTATAATAATTAAATACTCTAAGATAATTGTATAATGAATATGAGCCATCGTAGCCTGAAATAAACATAATATTTATAATATATTATACTTATTAAACGAGATTACTTTAATTAGATGTTTGTAGGTAGGTATAATAAAAACAACATTATAATATATTATATTTAATTTAGCTTCAGTGCAGCAATTAGCACTTGAAAACTACTATAGCGTTGTGTTCTCAAATTTTTGGTAAGTATTTCATCTGCAAAGGTGAATCTGCATGGCCATGGGTTGCAATGACCGTTGGATAGACGGCGCACTGTGCCGCTATTAGCACTCAAAATTTAAAAAGCAGTGACAAAATTCAGCGCTTACGTCAGCCTTCCCGGTAGCATAGCGGTCAGTGCAGCTAGCCGCCCGGATTGCGGAAGACCCAGGTTCGATTCCTGGCTGGGTCGGGTGGGCGTTTAATTTTTTCATTGTATTTTATAAATATAATATAAATTATAAATAATAATATAATGAAATATATGTTTATTTACTAATTAGTGTTGATAGTACATAAATAATAATATGATTTTATTTTATATTTAAAAATACTTTCAATATTTGTAAGCTCCTGATAAGAATTATTATAAATTAGTACATTAATTACCTAAATTTGGGTATACCGAAAATATTACTTGTTTTTATAAAAAAAAACAAATATAATATATACTTATTTAAAATACTTTCAATATTTGTAAGCTCCTGATAAGAATTATTATAAATTAGTACATTAATTACCTAAATTTGGGTATACCGAAAATATTACTTGTTTTTATAAAAAAAACAAATATAATACATACTTTAAGCATTTCAAAGTTTATTTCCACTTACGCCGCAACTCCTTAAAAATATCATTAATTAAACAAAAAGGAAAGGGACCCGAAAGATATTCTGAGCAATGGTTTAATTAACCTAGCTAACCAGCCTTATTTTATTAAAGCGGAGGCCAATTAATTATTTTAGGCCTTAACTGGACTTTTGAGGATTAAACGTTTTGACTCATCGGCTTCCCAAAATGCCTTTCGTGTTGTTTGGGAGGCTTTAGATCGAGTTGGCGATAATTTATCCATTTTGGTAATTGTCTGATATTTGTAATTTTATTACTTAATATGGTTTAGGAATAACGTTAGTGTTTTAAAACCAAACCAAAGCAGAAAGAGGAGTGCGTTATAGCGTTTTCTGCAATGGATCATTATTGTCATCACTATTGTGTTCCATTGACGACCTCCTTGGTCGAGTAGTTTGTACACCGGTTTTCATGGTGTCGCCATCTCTAAGGTCCCGGGTTCGATCCCCGGTCGGGTCAATTTAGAAATTATTGTTTTTCTAAATTGTCTCGGGTCTGGGTGTTTTCTGTATAATAAGTATGTATTTAAGTATTTTAAGTATGTTTATCCGTTGTCTAGTAACCATATAATGAGTTTCATAACGAAGCTTCTCTTGGGCTAGATGATTGGTGTGAGTGTAGGAAATTTATGTATTTATTTATTCTTGGATTTTGGCCACTCCCTTTCTTCTCTATTCCTGGCGGTTTGCTGACATCCAGGCTGCCTAGTGTACTCATTAATGCCATTTGATCACGTTAACGAAAACGAGAAAATATAAAAATATAAAATATATGGCATTGAAGCATCGCCTTCTGGTGAGTGTTAGCAGTGTCCCAGCAGTGGCACGTTTATAGACTGATTGAGGATTAAGTTATTTCATAAAGCGTCATATTCAATGTTCCCAACAAACAGCGTCCAACGTCAATGACCCAAATTAAATATTTATAGAGCTGGCGGTTTTCAAAGTCTTATACCGTCTGTCGGGGCTCAATTAACTTGCATAATTTTATAACGACGCCTTAATGGAGAATTCCTTCTCAAATATTCAGAAATCCTCCGTCGACTTGGAGTTTTATTAAAATATCGGAGTTATGATCCCGGAGTTTTTTTTCTGTATTCCCTGCTGTGTGAAATTATTTTAGTTATTTTTTTATTCAGGTAACAAGTTTCATCACATGATTTCATCGTAAGTTACGGCATGGCCATAAGTAACACGAGTATAAAAAAAAATTGAAAGACATATTTTATTTTATTTTTATACACTCATAACGGGGTTAATGAAAACTGCTTAGTGTAGGTATCCTAGGCATATTTATTTATTTATTTTTAAATACTTTATGTTTCGTATGAGTTGCATTAGCCGTGATCACGAGGCGGGCTAAAAGAGTCTATCTAAGATATATATGAGTATAACTAAGATTATTTGATATATTGATATATTGATATTTTGACGACTTCCTTGGTCGAGTGCTTGCACATCGGTTTTCATGGTGTCGCCATCTCTGAGGTCCCGGGTTCGATCCCCGGTCGGATCAATTTAGAAATACCTGTATTTCTAAATTGTTTCGGGTCTGGGTGTTTCCTATGTATAATAAGTATGTATTAAAGTATATTAAGGATGTTTATCCGTTGTCTAGTTAACCATTTTAACAAGTTTCTTAAGGAAGCTTTTCTTGGGGCTGGATAATTGGTGTGAGTGTGGGAAACATTTATTTATTTATTTATTGAGATTTTCCAGTGTGGTGCCGGGGATAAAGTATTGCACCACCCCATCTCTTTCCGTGGGTGTGGTAAAAGCCGACTAAGGGACCAAGTTACCCTCTACCTACTGCGATCGCCAACCCCCCTGCCAAGCGTGGCGATTACGGCAAATACCCCTTATACCCTTGTGGGAGGCCTTTATCCAGCAGTGGACGTCTTTTGGCTGAGATGATGATGATGATGATGATGAAGATTCTTTGACTCGGTTTGCGTTAAAAAAAACAGCCATTACTTTCCCTTTGCAGGCCTTCACTAAAAAGTTAAAAAAAAGTTAAATAATGTTAATATGTTAAAGTTAATAATATCTGTATCTTTTTAGAAGGTAACCAAGAAACTTAAACTATGCTACCTAGTTCAATTATACACTAAAATTATTGGTAAAAATGGTGAAAAAATACTCTGTAAAAAGGTCAAAACTCGTCTGTAACCTTATTTTGTTTGTAAAATTTCCAAAACGTTTGGCTCCGATTTAGCTAATAGGAGGTATCGCGACAAAGCGCCATTCATAAAGGAGTCAATTACAGTAATTATTGTTGGCGGTATAATTGCCACAAATGCCTTAATCCAAAGCAACTCGAATCTACATAATAACCACGTATGAAACGTTTTAGCAATATATTTTGTGGAGTTATGGCCAACCTCAACACTCACTTAATTAAAATTGCATTTTTAAACTACTACAGTTTATACGGGTTCAGTTTTGATGTGTAATTTATGAAAGCTTTTTGAGAAATTATTTATTTAGGGCAACTTTAAAGGCAAACACGAATTTGTCAAATGAAAGTAAGTAGTTGACCATATTTATAGGTCTCTAAAGTTTACGCCAACAATACACGTTAATATTAAACATTTTTAACGAAAATACTCAGGTTTAATTTAGTTCCAGGAGACCTGTCTTCCCGTGGCAAGAAACTCTGTGAAAGATTCGAACGGCACCGTGAAATAATATACCTATAGTATAACGCAAGTAGGTTTATCCGTTAAAAGTATTGAATTGCAATATTAGGTTAGTAATTATGTATTGACGTTAAATCATTCAGTAGGCATCGATTTTGTTTTTACCCGACTTATGAGGGTTATCTTTATCGTGTGTATGCATGTATTTATGTATGTATGTCTATTTCTTTGGCACGCGTGTCGCTAGATTTGTTTTGACTGTGGGAGACCTAGGCTATAAAAAAATCCTTAATATACTCAATAAAAAAAAGTAAAAAGTTTGAAATAAACCAAAATATTCAAATAAAACAAAAAACCCGACTGCTAATACAACTATATAAAAACAATTATATACTCGTAAAAAAACCGGACTAACAAAAAATAACTGCAAAGAGAAAAAACTGAAAAGAATAAAAAACTGGCTCTACGATCCCAGAATTCAATTTGAGCAATGTTGAATGCAACGTGAAATATTTCCTTGTCCGATACCTATACTTAAATACCTAATAAAATCTACAATAAGTAAATGAGTATTTATTTATTTATTTATTTAAATAGGACAACCAACAAGACATACATTAAAACTAGAAAGAAGCTATAATAATAAAAAAAAATATTAAAAATAATAAAATAATAAAAAATAATAATAAAAAAAAAAAAAAATAATAATATTGAAAATACATTGAATATTAATAGTTGTCGCAGACGGGGACCATTATCAACAAAGCGGCCGACACGGCCGCGGCCGTGGGTAGCTCAATTAAATCCGCACTATATTTGGTTGGTTGTTGATTGTCCCCGCCTGCGACAACTATCAATATTCAATGTATTTATAAATACTCATTTATTATAGATTTTATTATTTAAGTATAGGTATCGGACAAGGAAATATTTCACGTTGCATACATTACGGTTACGTTACCGATGATCGCTCAGAGTGCCTAGTGTGAGTTTTTTTTAATTTTTTTTTTATTATTGCACGTCTAAATGGCCTCACCCTGTCTGATGAAAAGCAGCCAGTGAAGCCCAAGAAGTGAAAGCGTTCATCACAGCGCTACCACGCTATGCCGAACGCTCACACTATGGCGGCCTGCATAAATGCTTTTTCACGCCTCGCTTAAATAACCCGGGAGAGAAAGAGGAGGGAAACACGTGTGCGGGAAGCGCATTCCACATACAGGCAGTTCGGGAAAGGAATGATTGTCCAAACTTTTTGTTACGTGACTTGATGGTCAGCACGGTATGAGGGTGGCTTCTCAGACCTGCACGCGTCGATCTGGAAAGGAATGGAGAGGGAGGAATGAGGTCAAAGAGCTCCTCAGAGCATTCACCGTGATAAAGGCGGTAGAAAGCACTAAGGGAAGCAATATCCCTACGTAGCTGTAACGGCTCCAGACTGGTCGTAACGTCATCGTTACCGATAATACGGACAGCACGTCTCTGCAACCTGTCAAGAGCTTCGAGCAAGTACTTGGCGTATCCATCCCAAAGATGAGAGCAATATTCCACGCAGGAGCGCACCTGAGTCTTATACAAAAGACAACAAACACTGTTGTTGTCACACTATGTTGTTTACTATCTGTATTTATTCGATTACGTTTATGAAAACGAAAATATGTATGGCAAAATTTTAACTCTTCTCGTATGTCGCCAGGAGGCGCTGCTTCAATGCCATATTAATTTTCGTTTTCGTTAACATGATCGAATGTCAAGAAACTTACACTAGGCACTCTGGTCAGTCGCTACTGTAACGTTCGGAAACGAAGCGAACAGTGTCGCCATACAGCGATGATAGATTACACAACTCGTTCCTTCCGACATCCGAGCTCCAACCAAATAGTTTCAGGTCGAATCTTTCTCCCAACCAACCATGTTGAATGTGCGCACTTGCACAACCTATTGTTATTTGCAGATGTACAATTTAGCATGTAAAACCTACAATTTGTACTATTTAACTTTAAATTATGTTAACGTCCAGCTCTTTTTGTATTTAGTTTTTAGGTGTACACATATTTTTGAATTACGATCAAATTCAAATTCAAATTCAAATTCAAAATCATTTATTCAGTTTAGGCTACAAAAAGCTCTTATGAACGTCATTTTAAGCCATCGGTTCGTAAGTCTATCTACTCTGGGCGGGAGATCTTGTACTGAGAAGAACCGGCAAGAAACTCAGCAAGTGTCCAGCTCTTTTCTCCCTTACAGCGTCATAAATATTGGAAAAAGCCCTATCATAAAGGACACTTTCCATCTCAAATAAAAACACAAAATGTAAAGGACAATCACAACATGTAAAAAAAACACAAAAAATAAAAAATAACTAAATAAAATATTTAAGTCAGCAAAAACATAATTTTAATAATGATCTAGATTACAACAACTATTATAATTGTATAACTTTGTAACAATTGTAATTTGTCTTGTGTATGTAAATAAATAAATAAATAAATAAACATGTGTTATGGTAATTGAGCTTTTAATATAAGAACTAGATACTGGTACAAAAATACAAATGCGTACACTTGTCGGCAAGCGATCACCTCAGTATATTACGCTTGTAACATTTGCGTATATCTTACGAGAGCCCTGACCTTTAGTTGTTTTCTCTTAGTGTTAGCCATAGTAGAATAGATGCCCTCCCACAGGATAATATCTTTATATTATCCTGTGGTAGGGCATCTATTCTACTAAGGCTAACACTACCAAGAATCTTTTCTCTCTTTTCTTTGTTTTCATGCTAACCATATACGACAATGATCTACATGGACCTACCAGCACTAGCCTAGCGTAATGGATTATAGTCTGAACTCCATTAACTACCCATTGTCCATATCAGTTGTGCGTGAGACGTGTGATGATGATGTTGTCAACTCTCGATAAAATACAGGGCTAAACTATTGTATAAGTTTGTAAATTCTTGACCGATAGAAAAACCGAAAGAACGATTCCAAAAATAAGTGTCCAAAATAAGTTCTTATTTGTCACGCAAATTAACCACGTTGCTACGATTTATTTTTTGTTTTCTAAGTTGTACAGAGCAAGTTGTTAGTAAAGAGAACCTGTAGCTAGTTTTTTTTTATTTGTTCATGACCATGGATACTAGTCCTTCAGTCGAGAAAACTTATTTTATACGTTTCTCAAAATTAAACTCTATATAGGATGATAATGAATGATAATAGAAATGAGAAGTGAGAAATGATATACCCCCCAACCCCTCGAGTATCTCAGTAAAGATGGGTGGGGCTTTTCTAAGTCCTCACTCGACTTCTTGAGAGAATTTGAAAAGTGCCGTTGCACTTTTTTGTTTAATTTGTCAACACTCATGCACACTCACGAACACTTAACGGTTAATAATCCACTATTATTTCACATTTATATTCGACATAACATAAATTTTAGAAAATAAAACAAAACCGCAGACATGACTCTTCACTTTCCCGCCAAGAAGTCGGTATACAGCAAATAATTAGTTAATAGTTTCCAACGGCTTAACGTGCCTTCCAAAGCAAGGACGCTATTCAAGACGATACTGTAACTGAATCCTCAATACCCTCAAGGCAATTTCGGAAGTAGTACTAACAACTTTGAGCAAGCAACTTTGAAGATGCAGTCGCACGAAGTTAAATTGAATAGGTACACAAACTATATGGGAATATTAAATTAAAAGGAACATATACGTGAGCGTATGGGCATATGTGAGTGATTATCTGTCCCAAATTATCTCCAAAATGCCATTTTTAAAAGTGACTCCGATTATTCTTGGAATATTCTTGGTTAATACCCACATTTCAAAATTTGCCAGTTTCATAGATGTTGTGGCCCGACCTTGCCATGTGTTATTAATGATATGGCAATGCCTGAAGCAGGCTGTTAATAGGCTGATGACAATAATTTTTAAATGCTTCATTATAAAAAAGCTATATTCATTAATTAAATTAAATAATACATGTAATTTTGGTAACCGACTCTTAAGCTCTGATAATTACTCATATACTCGTTTGTTATTTTGCTGTTATATTAAAATAATTCCTTAATTTACATGTCCACGAAGTTTTGTGATTAAACAAAGATATTATATTAAAAGGGTCATCCCTAGAATGTTAAGAGTCATCTTACAGCAAAGTTCACAAGTTATAATTGTGCGAAGTAGCGTAACAATTCAGCAACTTTATGCGAAGGCAAATCGATCGATTAGTGTTATCCAATTTATCGAGTGGCATCTGGTTCAAGGAGTCTGCGCTGGAGGGCAAACCTCAAACTAGTCAGAAAGTGCATAGACGTTCGTTGCTTAATACTTCTCAGGGTTTTGAACTTTTGGTTGTAGGGTGAATCTACAAATATTTCGCTATTTTGTTTCCGAATCGTCATTACTCTTATCACTGACTGTCGATAAAATAGTTTGCATTTACAAGCTTGAAATTGTTATGTGAAAGAATGAAGTAGGTATAGTCAAGTGTTTCTCATATTCGATTGCATACGTACGGCTGGTAATGATGAAATTCGTGTGAGGAAGCGGACAGCATTATTTTTGTAGATTCACCGTGTAGTGTATTGTACTTACATTTTGTAGCATTTAACCAATTTACAGTGTCCAGTTGTTTAACTTATAACTACTGTTATGGAATATCCTATTTAATGTAAAAACCGTGAACGTTTCTGATTTTTTTAACTCACAATAACCGCACCGTAACAGGTAATAATTGTGGGTAAAAGTTAGGCTTGCGGTAACTTGGGCGGCTGACAGAATTTGTCTTCTTCATCCTGAGCATCTTCTCTTATACGGTTTTTTTCTTTCACAATGGGGAAGCACTTGACTTTCATATCACCTGATGATGTGACGATGACGCCGAAGCTGGCGGCAAACGTTCAGGATGACGTGACACCAACCACTTTTTCTATCCGCTAGTACAAAAATCACATTTATTTCAATCAACGAAGCTAATAGAAGTCCTTCTGTGATTCGCACCGTAGACATTCGTGGATTCATTCCATGGCATGAGCCGTGGTTCGAAAAACCCAATTCAAAAAACGCCCTTCTGCGATTCACACTACGTGGTGCGAACCAGTCGTGGTGTGAATCGATGAAGTACCGCTATGGTATGGCCATCATTTTAAACATCGTCGGAATAGATAAATGTTCTTTTTTATTAATGTAGCTAACATAGATAGAGGCGTCAAACCCTGGTAATAAGGCTACCGATGCTACAATGTAACATTGCTGTAATGGCGATCAACTTAAATCAGTAGCTAGACGAAATTTTACCAAATCCCCTGCGCATTTTATCTTCAAAAGTTAGGACAACACGTTCTAAAGCGAAAAGGTTTATTTTAGCTAGAAACAATAAACTGTCAATCCTTAATTCGACCTTAGAGATGTTTCTCATTTACATGAAGTTCTGTCTGGTATACCAGTCTCTTGGCTGTCTGTTAAAAGACATTGAGACGGAGCTTTTGATTTGGCTTTGTCTTTGTTTATAGACTGTCTAAATACGAAGTTTCGAAGTTCTATCGCAAAACAAAAGTTTTGGCATTATCCCTGCATCACAATGGCTTGTTACTAATTGGTATAATTCATGATATCGTGGTTGTTTAACAAAACGATTCTTATCGTTTCTATGGTCACAATTATAGACATTCTAAAAGCTTATGTCTAAAAGTTTATGTCGCTGTAACTTAATTGAATCAATGTAGCTTCAATGTAGCTGTCCTTAAAAGTTTGTGGAAATCTATCATAGCTACGTCTTTTACACTTAGGAAGTGGGTAGCGTACTGTAGGCTTAGCCAAAGTAACATTAAGAAAACGATAGCGAAGTTCGAAAAGAATAAAATGTATGGGATTGACATAAGCCGCGCTAAATCACGTGGTCATGCAATCTTATGCCAATCCCATACATTTGATTCTTATCGAACTTCGCTAACGTTTTCTTAATGTTACTTTAGCTACCGCCACAGGTCTTCTTGAGTTTATTTTACCTAAATTCTGTGTATCTTACACGGATGTGTATAGAAATATATTTATTAGGTGTTTTTTTGCCCACCACTTTACTAAGCTAAGTCGAACTTAAGTGAATTATATCGAGCAGCGCCTTTTTAGCACCACACCGAGTATTTAGCTCATTGTTATGTTAACTTTAACCTAATTAAATTTATGTTTTAGGTACTAACGCTAAACGCTACTTTTAGAATTTACAGACATGTTCTATCTAAAGACAAGATAAAATTTTACTAGAAAAATTAAACAAATCCCGGTCTAATACTCTGACCGCTGAGCTGCCGAGATCCAAGAGTCGTAGGTTCGATTCCTACTCGAACTGAGACTCTGATGGTTGATTTTTCTAGAATTATTTTATCTTTTACATAACAGATATTTTAATTCCCCAATAGTAGAGTTGTTAAATTACTCTACTCTCAGGTAGAGCAGAGTAATTTAGAAGTTAGGTAGAATATATGAGACAACATCACATACATTGTTCTGATCCCAAGGTTAGTAGCTAAAGCACACGTTTCATGGAAAACAGAAACAACGATGACGGTACCACAACCACCCAGACCCGACACAATATCGAAAAGTTCGTTTTCGACATTGACCCGACCGGGAATCGAACCTCCCGGGTTCGATTCCCTCAGAGTTAGCGCCGCCCAAAGTCCGGTGCACAAGCCACTCGGCTACGGAGGTCGTCAAAAAAATCAAGTCAAATCTTGTAACTACATAGGTATAGCATTTCGAATTAAAGGCGTAAAGTTGTCTAAATATATTTGTAAAGTTGTATTTTCGATAAATAAATAAAAAAAATGCGAAAATAAAAATAATAAAAATGTTCTATCTATCTGAAACAAAAGTATATTATTATTACAAAAGAAGCTGTTATCTCACCGTACAGAAAGAATAACAATCGAACCGAGTCCTAAACCCTATTTGCTGTAAATTGTACCGAAACAACTCTCCAGTCTTGCTCTTTTATCACCGGATCCGATTTGTTATGCGTTCCCCTGTTGAATTTCAAATACCGTGTGAGAGTTGCGGGTTGCGGTCTCGCCCTGTTACGTACGAGTACCTACACGGATTTTTTTTTGGGTTCACGGCCCATTTCACCCGGCTTTGTGTAAAATATTCCGGCAAGTCGCAGTCGGGAGAAAGGATTAATATTCACCCAATAGTCATTTGCACGTTAAGGATACGTTTGTTGTGTTGATAATGTTTTAAAATAAAAATATATAAAGCAGATACGTTTATTAAAAAAAAATGTATTTAGTTTACCATAGTAAAGATACGCCGGAATATCAAGTTGAGTTAAAAAAACCGTACGAATTTATTAGCTTTTAATTTTAATAATTATGTGATATTTTGAAGACTGTCTGTCTTCCCTGTGACGTACGATTTTTAGTGATGGGTAGACGTAGACCTAACAAGGATGCTTCTCGGATGAGGAAACGACGGCCTAGTAGATAGTGGTATTCCTATGTAAAACTTCAATCTTAATTAGGTATTATTTTTGTACGAACTAAACATTTTGGCATATTGAACCGTATGAAGTAAGCCCAACAAAAGGTAACTGCTGTAAATCGTTAAGGAATTCCCTCGACTGTCTATGGTCTCCATCATCAGACCTGTAATGGCACTTATAACCAATATAGGTGCAAATTTCTTATCAATAGAAATGAATTAAGACCAAACACAAGGTAGCTACTGTAAAACGTTGAGGAGTTCCCTTGACTGTCCTTCGTCTTCATCATCAGACCCCTAAGACCCCTAATGACAGTCACAACCCATCTAGGAGGAAAGTTCTCATCAATACAAATTAATCAAGCCCAAACACCATGTAATTGCTGCAAATCGTTGAGGAGTTCCCTCGACTGTCTTTCGGCTCCATCATCAGATCGATTCCAGACCTTCATTAAATAGTAGTGCTTTAAAATACTAAATGAAAACATTAACAAACGCACTAGTCGCCACTACGATTTTCGAAGGTTCCCCTCGATTTCTCTGGGATGCCACCATCAGATCCTGGTTTCATGGTCATCCGAAACATCAAAATCGGTTCATAAACGACAAAGTTATCCGCGAACACACATAAAAAATATATATACGAGTCGAATTGAGAAACCTTCTCCTTTGTTGAAGTCGGTTAAAAATTACAATATTTTTCTAATTAATCAAATTAATACAGAATACTATGTCAATTTCAGATGAAAAAATAATAAACAAATAATCAATGTCACTCTTAATTCAAAAGTTACCCCGGTTCGCAGTACCGTTAATTACTCAACCGTTAACATAGTTCAGGTTAAATTGTCGGCCGCAGAGCAGCAACAGCACTGCAGTTTCATTTTCCCACTTTCTCGTTATTCATTTCGCAGACCGTCGACAATCTAACTACAATAAACGTCCCAGTTTTCGCATTCGCATTCATTTACCGAGAAGTGTTGACGACGTCGAAACAATAGAAGGACTCGCTGTATTCTCTCGCGTCACTATACAACGCTGGTTATACAGGCATGAGTAGAAAGGAGGTTGTGAGACTCCCGACAATGGATGTCGCGGCATGCCAATCGCTCGCAATGCAAACGCCAATCGTCAACGGTAATTCAATAGTGTTTTGTTGGAACAAAACGCAAGCGAGTTGCGATATGGCAACTTCACAGTTTAGTTTGCAAACGTGCATTCAAGTAACGTTTGAACGTCAAATCTCGGTAGAATACTGTGTAAAATTTTCAGAGAACCAACAGCGTTGTCAACATTTAAAACTGAAAGCTTTTTTAAGTATGACCAATTACTTAAGTACCCCTAAATATATAATGAAGTTAGGAATTGGGATGTAGTATGTAGTCAATAAGTAGACTGCATTTTACAAACAATTATTATGAGCATACGCAAGTTCTAACCAACTAAAACAAAACAGAGAAACACTATGATTCTCATACATTGATAAATATCTATACGCATGGTAATAATCCCGATAATTATAATTCATGTAATGTACTAGTGACCATGATATTTTAGAAAGTATATGTTGTAGTGTTTTAGTGTCCGGGTAGATATTAAATAGTAGAAAAAATTACTACCGATGAAAGCGTATAAGATGGCAGAGCCGCCAGGCTAAATGATAGAAAAACAATATGATTACCTTATATTCGATCTAAAATAAATAATACTAAGAATTCTGCCTAGAACCAGACTAATCGGCGTCACAGAACACAAGATGATCGGCGTCCTGTTTCTGCCACCCCGCTTAGCAACATTGTTTTATGATTATTTACATTATAATTTTACACAAATATTGTTGCGAACAAATTACTTTGAAAGACAAAGTATTGAAAAAATACCACGAGCGGGATTCGAACGCGCACCCCATGACATGCCGGTCAGGGTCAGGTCCGTGGCCACGATAGCATAGTAGACTGAGGTAAGTAAACATTCATATAATTACAACACACATATGGGGTGCGGGCTCGTGGAGTTTTTGATTTAGGTACTATTTCGTCAAGCAGAAAGAAAGTTCCAATTGGTCAAGTGTGTTTTTACCGCGTGTTTTTGTCCTGATTTGCCCAGCAATGCAAAAGTAATAATTATTCAAGTCCCAATTTTGTTTCGATTTGCCAAGCCTTATTTTGGTTTCAACTGGTCAAGCCAATAAAAAGTTCTGAATTGTCAAATGTTGTTAATTTACTTGGTCAAAGAATCATTTCGCAACATTTTAATCGCAGCTTGGCAAATCGAAACAAAATTAGGACTTGACTAATTATTACTTTTGCATTGCTTGACAAATCAGAACAAAAACACGCGGTAAAAACACACTTGACCAATTGGAACTTTCATTCTGCTTGACAAATTAGTTCCTAAACCGAATTTTTCAACACTTTGTCTTTTTTTACATTGTATTAGTTGATTGTTTTGTCATATTTTGAACATAAAACGCCGTTATTATTAGAATAGTGTAGGTTAAGAAAATGTATGCGAAAGTATGAAATGACAAAATAGGTAAATTTGAGAAATATCGCGTATACTTATGCTTAAGCTAAGTCCATTGTCGTCCTTTTCTGTGTGAGTGTGAGAGTGCTGAGATGCAATCTCGAGGGGACTCACTCATCGGCTGCGTGTGGCACTCGTTCTGCGGCGAGCTCGGATCGATTTTATTGAAAATACCGATACCGCCCATCTGTTTGTACCGGTTTTCGGTTCACAGAATCAGAATCGGTACACACAATCGAATCAAATGCAATAAAATAATTGGGCGCTTGTTCAAGGTGAATGGAGCTACTCTCCATTTAGCTAGAATTCGCTGTACTCACGATTTTATTTTTGTGAAACTTTGATCGGCTCTATGTTTTGAAAATTCAAATAAATTCTGTGATATTTTACATCGAGCACTTTTTGTTGAAATAAAATGAAATAAAAATAAATTCTTTAGTCAACTAAACATGTTAGATGATTAAGCGCCTTTGAATCGTTTCAAAATATTTTACCTACCTATTCAGGACGTATTTTAGCTATGCTTTGTTATTTTTAATAGCTGTGCTCGCGACTTCGTCCGCGTGGAATAGTGACATTCGGCAGCATTTTTAATTTTTTAGGCTCTTTTCCCGTTTTTGCAACATTTTTCACTGATGCTTCGCTCCTATTGGTCGCAGCGTGATGTTATATAGCCTAAAGCCTTCCTCGATAAATGGACTATCCAACACAAAAAGAATTATTCAATTCGAACTAGTAGTTCCTGAGATTAGCGCGTTCAAACAAACAAACAAACAAACAAACAAACTCTTCAGCTTTATAATATTAGTATAGATTATGTAAAAAATAGAAATAATTTTGAGAATTCCTGGAATTAAAATGGCAGTTAGTAAGTGTAATCTTTCCATAGAATTCAAAATGTTTTTTATGAACAACTAAAATTGTATGTGCCATTGTGCCAACAAGAACTTATTAGTAGCGGTGTATATGACTCTTATAAATAACAGATACTAAGCCAATTACCCAACATATCATTATATTAAGAAGAAGCCTGCATTTTAGATAGCATTCGTTCAAAGCCACTTAGAGTTGTTCCGCCATATACTCAAAAGAACTTGCTCATCTTAACACTGGCGAACAGGAGTTAATGTTTACATTAAAACATTCCGCCAACAAAGTTCCAGTTATGGCACAGAGAACTTTCAGCCAATTTACTGTGAAACCGGCCAAGCGTGAAAGGCGAGATAATACTACTCTTAGCGAAAATACTGATTACATTGTACTTGGTCGTATTGAAAAGTGCACATTCCAGTTTATTGCAGGGGGCTTCGGGAAATTCGTTTTTTATCTGACGAGTGAGACAATGTGAAGCGAAACAAGTAGCCCTCTACGCGTTGGAATGAATTGTTTAAACGAATAAGAGATTTACGTACGAGTAGTTGAGCATACTTTTGCATGGACTGATAATCTGCGTATCTAAATGGTACTTTACAGACTCATACCTACTTTATGATTTGATTAGATTGATATGAATGGATCATAGGCACAATGCAACAATTTGATTAATAAAATTGTACGAAATTATAATTCATATAATATGAATTGAATTGATTACGATTCGCAATAATTTATTTATTTAAATAATTATATCACCAATAAAATATAAATTAATGATTTTTTTTCGAAATTGCTACGAATCTGAAGAAGGTAAATAATACAAAACCAAATTATTTTTGGCACAAGTGCTATAGATTCTGGTACTCTTAAGTATTCTTACTTAATTATATAACTAACGGTTAATATAGTGAGTCAACACAGTAAGTAGGTAAGTAAGTAATAACGTCAGTACTTTGCTACTGCAATGCATTTTGCGACAAGTGACGAAAATAAACAGAGAACGCGTACGTTTGTTATAATGAGTTTCCATATTCAAATTAGTATTTCACTATTCTAATCTATTTCTAAACTACACTGGCCTGCAAAAATAAGTACTACACTTTTAATATTTATTTATTTTCTAAACTATAGAAGTTAGAGATTTTTAAATAAAAAACGTTTTGCAGCAATTTTTATCAGCTTTCTTTAAAGCTAAAGTAAATTATACATTAGTAACATTTTCCTTTTTGTTTCGAATGTATATCTTGTGTACTTAAAAAGTTATTGCAATTTTAAAAGTGTGATACTTAATTTTGCACGCCAGTATAGTTACAAAATGTGTATCAGTCATTAACACCTGTAATGGCGACATGCATAAATAGTTTCATGTGGAGAGACTGGCGTAGTTAAGATGGTGTTCTTGAAAGCTAGGCAACTTTCTTAATGAACAGTTATGTAGCTTTTTTATTATCAAAATATACTACGAAATTCCTGCATTGGGCTCGTACTCGTATTTTGGGCAATTACCCGATCTCTCCAAGTGCATCTGCAGGACAGAACCCAGGTGGGAAGTTTATAGGCTGACGATGATAAATAAACCAAACGTCTAACGTCTCCAAACTTTTCGATTAATATTATAATATAATTTGATATTCTTTAGCTATTCTAGAAACAAGAGCGAGGAGCTCGATGGCGCAATGGTTAACGCGCCTGGTCTGCGAGTGCTGAGGTTAAACAACTTTCGCAAAGGCCGGTCATCGGATGGGTGACCAAAAATGTATCATCTCCAGCTCCTACGTGCTTCGGAAGACACGTAAAGTCGTTGGTCCCGGCTGCATTTGCAGTCGTTAACAACCACCAACCCGCACTGGGCCTGCGTGGTGGTTTATGGCCCGTTCTCCCTATCCATCCATAGGGAAGGCTCGTGCCCCAGCAGTGGGGACATAAAATGAGCTGAAGATGATGATGATGATTCTAGAAACACTTTATACGGATCAACTCGTGTTTATTTTACATATTATTTTAAGATAACATTAGCTCGCGAAGGGGAGGGGAGGTATACGTATACCCACTAAAAATCCTAGTACCTACTTATCCTTCTCTGCCACGGGGATGGCTCGGCATCACGACTGGCAAGCACCGAGTTTCGAAGCCCTACATAAACCGTCAATTATTTTTATTCGGTGTGTTCCGTTTCACAAAGAAAGCACTTTCAGCACAAAATGATTTTGTTTTGTTTATATCTTTATCAGTATCTTTTGTGTACACTTTTGAGAACAATATTCTTTAACCGTGTAAATAAATTAGGAGGAGCTTGATGGCGCAGTGGTGAACGCGCTCGGTCTATGCGATTGACGTTAAGCAACTTTTGGAAAGGCCGGTGACCAATAATTTATCATCTCAAGCTGCTCTGTGCTTCGGAGAAACGTAAAGCTGTTGCTCCCGGCTGCAACAGCAGTCGTTAACAACCACCAATCCGCACTGGTCTGTGTAGTGGTTCATGGCCCGTTCTTCCGATCCATCTATTGGGAAGGCTCGTGCCCCAGCACTGTGCCCGCGTGGTGGATTATGGCCCGTTCTCCCTATCCATTAATTGGCTTCCCAATCTGTTGGGGCATGAGCCTTCGCTCATGCCCCAACAGTCGGGACATACAGAGTATGAAAAAACCCTTACCGAAGCCGTAATATACGCATAGTGTACATCAAACTAAGAAACATTAAGTAAAAATAAATGCTGGGAAACGACTTTTATTTTTGGGTATCAAAAACAGGTGTTATTTATGACACGCAATGGAACGCGTGCAACTATCAGGTTCCCAGGTATGGCTCCATACAAGAAAGTAATAGTAATGATGGGAACAATCAGTATTTTTCGTTTTCGTTAAGCTTCTTTTCATACCCTGTATAATGAGCTGTTGATGTGATGTAAATAAGTTAAAGAGCATTAACTTGACAATTTGCTACGCGACAATGCGATACGTTCCATAGCTGTACATTGTAAAAGTTACATTGGGAGTATGGAGCGTGGGCACCATTGTTGGCCGACCTGCGACAGCGTTGTCGTCACGCTATTGTTTCCAACGGGACAGGATTGTTCCGCGGCATAAGTTAAAGGCTGATAAACTGGATCAATTGTTATAGTTCTGTGATGCAAACTTTTTTTATATTTTTAAAAGAAACTTGGTACGAGTAGTAACCACGGAGGTTTGACCAGCCGTGCATGGATATACAACCTTACTTTTAGTTTATACGAAAACCGAAAAACACGGGTCAAATATTTTCATTTAAAGAATCAGTACAAAAAAAATAAAATAATATCTTGAAAACTCACGAAGTTACAAGCTTTTTGTGCTGTACTGTTGTGTGTTTTTAAAAGGGTATACTTTAATTAAGATTTTGTAAATATTATTTGGTCAAAATGTAACATGGTAATGGTATGGTAATGTAAAATATTGAAATCGATTCTATTACTGATTCTGAACAAACAGTTTTCAAGTTTCGTATATACTAAAAATAACATTGTGTACATACAATATGTACAATATTATTTACAATGCAGGTACGTACTTACTAATGTTAAAGAAACATAAACGTAACTTATTGTAAGACAAAATAAAACCTATAAATTAGAGATGTTCTCCAACAGTAGGCTCATGGGAATGGTCTCAAGAATGCTGACAACATTACCTCTTTGGATTGCCAGGTTAACGTTGGCAGGGGTAGCTGCAAATACAAATACGCAAACTGGGTCGAAATTATTTATTTGTTCCGTTTGCGGCGCAGACATTGGGTCCATGAGTGCCGGAGACAAGGCAGCTTGTGAAAGAGTAGAGTGCTCCCCTTTTTGAAGCCTCCTCAAGAAGACTTTAAAAAGGCAACAGAAAACAAGAAAACTATTGTTATCTAAAGTTTACTCGAGCACTGCGCACAATCTATATATTAATACGTGAAGGAAAAACTTTGTAATTACCCCTTTTGCGCGGACGGAGGAGTATGAAATTTCGCACACTTATAGTTTATTATTAATATTATAAAACTGAAGAGTTTGTTTGTTTGAACGCGCTAATCTCAGGAACTACTGGTTCGAATTGAAAAATTCTTTTTGTGTTGGATAGTCCATTTATCGAGGAAGGCTTTAGGCTATGTCACGCTGCGACTAATAGGAGCGAAGCATCAGTGAAAAATGTTGCAAAAACGGGAACAAGAGCCTAAAAATTAAAAATGCTGCCGAAAGTCACTATTCTACGCGGACGAAGTCGCGAGCACAGCTAGTAGTTTATATAGAGAAGGAGTACAGAATGTTAATATTTAAAAAAAAATTATGCATAAAAATCCATTAAATCAATAAAATAAACATTACACACACTACCATGTATTTGACACACACGCATATATACTCTCTTCAAAAATTTCAAAAATGGAAGAGGAGCGACCGAAATCTGTCAATGCAATCCAAACTCCTCAGAATCATTTAGTTATTGTTCGGAGCCAAACTCACTTTGTATCTTTTTTAATTTTTCATTGCTCTAAGATACAATCCGTGCAGCCTTAACAAAATTACGGTCGATGTTCGACCACTGGGCGACCACTAGTACACATTAAAGTAAAACACTGTCCCCCGTATCAATAAACATATAGTGTAAGTGGAGTAGTTACTCCGTGTTTTGTTCCCGTCATGTAAACTTCATTTCATATTAGAGTAAAAGAGACAAAACACGGAGTAACTACTCCAAGCTTACACTTTGTTTATTAATAAGCCCCTGTAAGTATACGAAGCTACTTGCGCTTATTTAATTTTATTTGTTTCTGATATTTGCACGGTCCGTCATCACTGGGAGGCTTAGGTGTATCGGCTCTCAAGACTATCTCGAAATTAATTTGGAACTTGCCATGAACTTTTTTTTATTCGAGTAAGTTTCTATTTTGTTTTTATTCATTCAATAAACTCAAGCGATCTCGTAAATGTAATAAGTAAGTTACACTGTAGTTTATAGTTAACGCTCTTGTCTCACAACCGGGGCACTATCCCTGTCACGCCATTTAGCCTCAACGGTTAATAGTAGGAGGAAATGAAAACTATTTATTTATCTTGTTCCGTTTACACTCGCGTCCTTTATTAGAAACTGAACTGTGCATTTTAAAGTTCCACAAAATCTTGCGACGTATTTCACGAAGGGCACCTGCCTCTATGGCACCTTAGCGCATGGCACCTAAGGCATCCACCAATATTTTCTTATTAGAAACTGAACTGTGCATTTTAAAGTTCCACAAAATCTTGCGACGTATTTCACGAAGGGCACCTGCCTCTATGGCACCTTAGCGCATGGCACCTAAGGCATCCACCAATATTTTCTTATTAGAAACTGAACTGTGCATTTTAAAGTTCCACAAAATCTTGCGACGTATTTCACGAAGGGTACCTGCCTCTATGGCACCTTAGCGCATGGCACCTACGGCCAATATTTTCAGCACTTTATATTTACTTTATAATAATATATTCAACCCGCCCGATCCTCTAAATGCCACTACACATTTACAGAATACACTAAACATGCACACTAGTTTAGGCCCAAGACACCGTACTCGTAGAACAAGGGTACGTAGAACCGGTTCACACGCGCTCTATACCACCATTACAGACATGTACCTCGGCGCTTCTCTCCTCCTCCACGGCCCGGTCTACCCGAGCCGAGGTCCGGGCCTTTAGAGGTGCCCTCGGGTGGTTCCGCTCCCCGATCCGATCCGAACCCTTCGGAGAATCTAGTAGGGCACAGGGACGCGCACTTTTAAGTGTGCGATGCCGTTCCCTCTAGAAAACCTCTGAAGAAGATTCGTTTCAACACGGCATGAGGTACCCTTTAATTACCCAAAAAAGCCCGATGACGCTGAAAATGCCGTTTGAGGCAATCAGCAATCTCTCTCAAAATAAAATATATTCAATCAGCTGAGAATCCTGAACCTTTGGGTCAAAGAACAGTGGTCAAACCATTCGACCACAGATGCAGTTAATCTAAGTGAAGGAGGAAAAATCAAAATAGAATACATTTTTAAATATGTGTCGCTGTAAAAAATGGGAGATGAGAAAAAAGCCCTTGCTAAGTTTCTTAGCGGCTATGCTCAGTACAAGGTCTCCTATTAATAAGAGCAAATTTCTTGTTGCCCAATGTATGTAATTAATAGGTCCCTTACCTATGAAATTGGAGTTTTTTTCTCACTTATTAATAGGTGTATTACTTCTAAAAGTCAATACCGGTTGTTAATATTATTATACACCTTTAATTAGGACTATATTACTAAGGCTTCAGTAATAACAATGATTATTAATTTTGTGTCTTTATCACCCAATTTTTTTTTTAATTGACTAACTTTTTAGATCGCGGAATTGTCCTTTTGTTTCATTGTTGCTATGATAGATAGATAGATAGATAACGTCTTTATTTGGACACTATAGACACACACAATATACAATCGTAAATAAAAACAACAATTACACTAAACATAATTTCATAACACAAGTATTAAAAATACAAAAATGTGTGTGTGCCGCAGCATCTCAAAAGGGTCGTTGCTCAGCGTGGTATTCACTCGCATAGCTAGTGAATCGCTGATTTTCAGCAACAACCAGGAGTGACCACAAGGACGGTGCCCGTAACGATTATCAGTAAAGTGCCCATGAGCGTAGCCTTGACCGTAGCCTATGAAAGGACTTGATTTTTTTTCTTTTTAATGTCTGCCATATTTAGCTAGTGAAACAAACATACTACACTTTACAATTTTTATAGTGTTAAAATAAATAGATGCTAAGAAAATTAAAAAAAAGTTTGTATGAAAAATAACATTTTATAAAAAATCTTCATACAAAACTCCAATTTCATAGGTGAGGACCGGACCGTATTTAATTTTGAATAATGCTAAACGTACAAACGAAGTTGTGGGGACAGCTACCTATATTTCTAAGTTCGTGTATATCGAAGTACCTGACACGTCAAGACTGAGGTTACTGAGGTGTGTCGAGTAAGCATATTTGTAGTAGGGGCTGATCCCTTTAGGTAAGTATTGATGCCCCGGAGTCAATTTTCCCATATCAAAGTCATAGTTGCTCCATTTTTGTGCGGAAAATTATACCTGTGGATTGAGTAATTCCCGGAAAAGATCTGAAAAAATTCAGGATGAAAGCTAATGGCAGGTTCAATGAAAAGAGAAAGAACTCGTGGAATATTAAATGGGCTTTTTATTGGATTTATGATTATTGGTTTGGGTTTAAGGTTACATCCGTTCATCATTTTATTATTTACTAGCTGACCCAGTGGACTTAGTACCGCATTGACTGTTTCGTTAATACCGTTTATGGTATGGCATGTTGAATCTAAAATAAATTATATATTTTTTTACACGTGTGCAAGTAAGTAAAGTATCTTTATCTTTATTAATTTACGCGTGAAAGCGTATCAAACAAACAAACAAACAAACACACACTTTAAAAAAAAACTTGAATATTAACGTTGTGCATTTTTGATTTTTGGAATGGTTAGGGAATAATTTTGCACGAATTGCTTCAATTATCAGTATAAATGTACTATCATTTATATGGTAGAATACAATATTTATTTATTGCGCTATCGTACACAAATATGACAATTTATATTACATTAAAAAGCACTCGAACATTCGCGCAAGCGCCCTGCGCCGCCTAAACGAAACAGCAGGTATACATTTTCGCCGCGCCGTAGAAAGAGAGGGGAATACTTCCTCTCCTACGCCGCGCCGGCTGTCATCCCTCTTACGAATTTTCGATCAGGCCACGTGTCCTGACGCGAATTTAACATTTTTTACCCATTACAAAAAAGTGTACAGCGCCGCTAAAGAAGTTTTCACTTCAAAAAAGTATCCTATGTCATTGTCTTTAAGTTTTGAGTACCTATTGATATTATTAGCTGAGCTTTTGCGTTCGCTGCAAAAAACGCTTGACCACACCGCCACGACGAGATCTTGAATGCTATTGTGTTTTTATGGTACTTTACTATGCTTTAGTACGGTCACGGAAATTGAATGTTGATCCGCTTCGGAGTATTTGTACAACTTTGTCACAATGCTCATGCGATACGTCATCACATGAGCTTACTTACCGCAGCAAAGGGTCAGATTTATGTGACATGGTTGTTCAAAATTTCAAATCGGGTCAATGTTAATAGTTTTTAACAATGTGTTTAAAAAGTGAACAGCCTATAACTATCCCACTGCTGGGCAAAGGCCTCCATCATTGAAATCAAGTCATCACTACAATTGATGGGTATAATGGCTTAGTAACCACGCTTGCCAAGTTTGTGATTACAAACCCGGCTATGCATCGAAAAATCCGAAAAACACTTTGCCGGTCCTGGGAATTGAACCCGGGACCTTCGGGTATTGGACCGAGCGCTTTGCTACTCGCCCACCGAGACAATAATGTGAAATGAAATGAAAATACTCTTTATTGTACACCATACAAAAAACTTAGACAATCCAAGAAGAAGTACAAATGGCGGCCTTATCGCTAAAAAGCAATTTCTTCCAGGCACCCATGTGTTGAACTGGACAAAAAATAGCTTTTTTTGAAAGAAGAGAGAAATTTGAAGTTAAGGCGACGCATTGGACATTTACGTGGCGGGGATTTTGATTTTCCCCAACAAATACAAAACATGTAAAAGTAATATTTGATAACATGATTTTTCATTTAATTGACTTCATTTTGCTAGTTGCAGAAACACGATTTGTTAACTTTTATAACGGAGAAAAAAATATCACAGTTACCTCTTTTAAAACATAGATTTGCATTTTACAGGCAAACCAGACTGATCTAAAGCATCTAAATTTTCTTAGAAGATTAGTCTTAACATACACTTCAATATGCTAGTTCATTTTTTAAAACTTATTTGTAGTTTTAATTGGAGAAGAAAAAAAACAGTTTTTATAATGATACGGGGCGCAAACGCTCCGTATTAGATTAATTGTTTAGCGATGCGTCGCCTTAATGGTGTTTTTCGAAATATTAATTGACGTGTATTGACACACAATTTATAAATACTTAATGTATATACCTACCATACATCTATATAATTTTAATACATACATATAAACTAAAAATATATTATATGGACAAAGTATTACATTACAAAGGAATGGATAAGAACATTAAAGTGACAAATATAGAATAGTGCTCCTTAACTTATTGCCTATAACTATCCAAGGATTTTGCACTCTTGAATTTTTTAGGCAATGCATTCCACAGACGGACACATTGAACTGAAAAGGATTTGTCAAGGAATATTGTGGAATGAATTGGTATCACCAAGTTCAAGCTCTCCGATGATCTCAAAACTCGTGAGTGCGTGTCGTGAAGGTATTGGAAACGTTCCTTGAGATAAGGCGGTGAGAGGGGATGAAACAAAATATTGTAAAGCAGGGAAACAATGTGCGCTTTCCGGCGAAGGCGAATTGGCAACAATTGGCAATATTAGCGTAGTCCAAATATAAACCTAATACTAATGTGTTTACTTTTATGTAATTAAATATTTACATTTTATACAATCACTTATTACGTGCTATCCATTCGGCTTTGGACACTAGATTTAATGCGAACATAGCCATGAGCGTAAAGAAGAGCTTAATATAACCGGTGTAGGTGTAATTTACGTATATTTATGTACAATTACAAAAAAATGGTATAATAGATGAATGGGGTAAACCATACAAAGTCTGGAAAAATTGAGTGCTCTCTTTAGGCGGACGGAAATTCAACCAATAAGCCCGACCACTCAAATCTTCCGATTCCATGGAAGCTATCGAGGCTAACAAATTTACCCTTCGGCAAACATGGCGGATGAAGACAGAATTATTAATCGAAATAATATTTATCAAACCACTTTTTTTTCAGGGAATCAGTGAAGTTAGCACTTTTGTTT
This sequence comes from Eudonia lacustrata, assembly GCA_947562085.1. Lineage (NCBI taxonomy): Eukaryota > Metazoa > Arthropoda > Insecta > Lepidoptera > Crambidae > Eudonia > Eudonia lacustrata. The sequence goes on along the minus strand of OX387318.1, from coordinate 10,301,801 downwards.
TAATCAATACATATAAATAGACATTCCTGAATCACTCTTTGACTGACTCATCAAACCAAGTAAAACTCTTGGACCTAGAAAGCTGAAATTTTTGACAGAGGTTCCATCTATGACAAGGAATAAAACGGGATTATCCGAAATCACCGGGATCACGGGATATGTGTGTCATATGCTCACAAAGTCACGGGCGGTCTTTGATTGAACTCAGGTTCACTTTTCGTTACAGATTTAATAATGACATTTAATTTTTAACCATTTTGTTTGTTATTGTTTCAGGTAAAAGAGTTGCTGAGAAAATGTATATCTAAAAGGTATTTAAGAGTAAGTATATGAAAGATTAAAAGATTTTTTTTTTACAAAAACATAAACATCTTTTAAGATAACTTTATTTCGTAGGTGGATAGGGAAAACTGCCAGAGCGCCAAAAATCAATTGGTGGGAAAGAACGTTAAAAGTGAATACTAATTCATTTCCCACCAATTGGTTTTACGCGCTTTAACAGTTTTCCTTTTTCACCGAAGATTCGATTTATATTCAATTGTACATATAGCCGCAACACTTCTGCTAAAAAGAAAGACTAGACAGATAGATTAGACAGAATTCAACCCAAGTTTTGTCGATTCATTGACCCTTTAAACAATGTTTAAAGTTAAACGATGGCTAAATTACTATGTCAAATAATATTAGCTAAAAGTGACAGCATCTATTTTGAGTGTTGTCTAACTACAGCCATCGTTTTGTGGTATAGAAGTGAGTATTTTACCATAACTGTACAGCCGTGCCCAAACACATTGTGTACGTTAAAACAACATAAGTACAGGCAAAAGTCACATAAAGTTTACATATTCACCCTCTTGACTGTATCTATCTTAGCAATAATATTTGATTATACAGACGTGTATATAATCAAAGGCAATACGTAAGCGGTTACTAAGGAAATTTAGCAAGCGTGCGTAGCGTGCACTACATTGGATGCCCGCCCTAAAACAGCCTTTTTCCACTTATCGTCAAAACACTTTTACTTCGCCATGTGAACCAAACCACACCAATCTAAGAAAGTCTAAACCTTATCCCGCCGTATCATAAATGGGCTGCGTAATCTTCCCGAAATGACATCCCAAATCTGAGTTTATTGTTTCAAACGCTATTATTTAACAGATTAGTGGGGACGAGGGGTAGGCCGCGGGAAATTTCAATTTGCAGCCTGTATATACAGCGTTTAGGGGTTTCCATCGAATGGGGTGTTATTGTGCTCGCTAATCAAGTTGGACAGTTTTTGTTACTGGAGTGTATAAGTAAGAGAGTTCATTATTTTCCGGTGAACATAAGGGGGCTAATTACGCAAAATGTATTAACCAACTTGGATGGCTGTTCTGCGTAAACAGTTGCTTTGCTCCGTCTTGTCAGTCAGACGTTTGCATAACACCTTTTTTTGTACACTTTTGTACCTTGTCGCATTAAGCACTCTAACTAATTAGATAGAAGCTTTATTATTGTTGTATAGCAACCACGAATAACGTACACTATAACATGGTACTAAACTGTGGAGATATTATTAAACCGGACTGTTCCATTATTATTTTATGAGGGTAACAGATATTAAAATCATCATTCACACTTTGGGTGCAAATCTCTAGGGGACCTCATAATGAAAGGACTGTATTTTATAGGTATAATTATTTGTGTGGCCGTACAAATATGAAATGGCTCAGTGACTATAAGGTTGCGAAGCCAAGTACGTGACGGTGCTTGTGATCTAGTGTTACCTACCACTGCATAAGCAGCAGCGTTGGCGGTGCCACCGGAGAGCTCCCGAAAGCTCTCGAGCTTCACCAGCTAATGCCGAGGTCAACCTACGGTTACCAAGAGCTTTTAAAGCAGTATTGTATCAATGTTTTGTTTTTGTGAAAACGAAACGCGAACCAACGTAATACATTGCGTGTGATGCCAATTTATTAACTGCTTTGCGATGAGCGGTTTCGACCGCGCAATGAATAGAGTTTGCTTGCTTTGTGGTAAAGATGTTAACGTGGTTAAGTTGTATTAAGCTGGTGATACTTGCCGTTTGTGGTCCTGAGTCATCCCCGTGGCGGATAAGTGATGATACTAGGATTTTTAATGGGAACGACCTTCTCTGTCGAGGTTTCTTAGTTCGGGTAAGGGGAGGAGAGTTCCACATAACCTGGGGTCAGCCCTGTCCCAATGTATGCGCGGTCGATGGGGCACGATTTTCTGTTTGCGGGACGGATCACAGATATGTACTTTGACACGTGAAAGCTTCACCTATTATATTTGTCCGCGGCCATGCTCAAGCTTGATGCATCGGACGCCTTAAGACAGCATTTTGCCTAAAAAAAAGTTTCGCTACATTTAAAATAAGTCAATGTTATTTCAAACTCGTAAAAGTTTATCTTACCTGTGGATAGTGTATTTCAAAACGGATCTCAGGCATGCGCATACCTTCAAAACTCAAATTTGAAATCAGAAATTGCGAACGCAAATATGGAACCAAATGTATATCAAGGTACGATACAAACTACATCCCGCCATGTTTGCTATTGAAGGTTTGCAATATGTTTGGCAAACACGGAGAATGTCAGGCGTGCGCAACCGTTTGCTCAATTCGCTGCCCGTTGAATTGTCGTTTCAATCGTCGCTGATTGAACTCGGCGTAACTAATGTGAAATCGCGCTTACGAAGTTAAGTTATAACTTTTGTTTATTTTGTTCTGCTACGGTTATAACACCAAGTTTTTTCTAAGAAATATTTTAAAAGCTAGTTAAGCTGCGTAAAAATTAAACAAATTTTAACTAAGCTTTGTTTCATAAAATATAAAATCCATTATTGGTTAGTAAGTGCCATTAAGTTCTCTTCTTCCATTAAATAAGTTCAAAAGTAAAAATGAAACAAACAAAGTAAAAAGCATGTTAGACACAGTCATTCTTATAATAGTCCAATCTAGTTTTTTGAGTATTGGCTATTAATTTTATCAGCAATGGTCGTCATGCTACTGAGTCTCGAATTATGTATTTTTTTACATATATATATATATGAAAAACATGTATACCGAATATTTGTTAAGGTTGTTTATTTCTATCATTGTAGATTAAAAAAAAACTGTCAACCAGTTTCGTAGCGGAAGAAATTATAAAGTTTGCTACGAATACGAAGACGGGACTTCATAGCGCAAGAGGTTTTTTTCTCAACAAGAATTTATGAAGTGACTCCATTGTTAATAAAATACAGAAACGATTTCAGAGCCGCGAGCGCGAAACCGTACCCCTTCCAATTCGGGTCAACGCTCTTTCCGTTCGAGTTGTCGTGGCGTGTAGGATTTTCAAGTAAAAGAAACTACCTAAATGATAGGCGATGAGCTCGATGGCGCAGTGGTTATCGCGCCCGGTCTGCGGGTGCTGAGCTTAAGCAACTTTCGCAAAGGCCGGTCATAGGATGGGTGACCAAAAATGTATCATCTGGAGCTCCTCCGTGCTTCGGAAGGCACGTAAAGCCGTTGGTCCCGGCTGCATTAGCAGTCGTAAAAAACCACTAATCCGCACCAGGCCCGCGTGGTGGTTTAGGTATGGCCCGTTCTCCCTATACATCTATAGGGATGGGGACATAAAATGAGCTGATGATGAAATGATAGGTAGGTACTAAATTTTAACCCACATAATATTAGATATGTTTTCTAAAGTTTAAGCCCCTTACAAATAAACAAAGAATAAGGTCCGAATAGTTATTCCGGTTTTGTTCCTGTCCTAAACGTCATTTGAAATTAGAGTTCATAGTTCATAGTTATTTATTCCATAAAACAATTTATATTGTATTGGAAATTACATAAAAATAAAATAATACAGATTACAATAAGAAAATTAATAACATTGACAAATTATTATACAATTATAATCAAATTAATAACTAATATAAAAATGGTATGTCAAATATTAAAACTTATTAGGATCACTTAGAAATTCATCAACTGATGATGATGACTAAGTTTATTTTGAAATTTATACACATCATGAGACAAAACACGGAATAACTATTCGGACCTTGTTCTTTGTTTATTTGTTAGGCCCTAGGACAATACAAATTGTAATTCCAAATTCAAAATAATTTATTTAGCTTGGGTTACAAATTAGCACTTATGCTACGGCCACAATATCGCGGTATCGGGAACATTTACCGTTTTTACGACAAGCAATAATTACATTTTTGACAGTGTTCTGAAATGTGACTATTGCTTGGCCCGACTTGTCAAAATGTTCGCGATACCGCGATAGTGTGGCCGTAGCATTATGAATGTCACTATGCTATCGGTTCGTGAGTCTACACCGGGCCGGAGACCTTGTACTGAGAAGTATGGGCAAGAAACTCGGAAAGGACATTTCTTTATTCCCTTTCTTTGACAGCGTCAAAATATTGTAAAATGCCCTATCATAGAAAAACACCTTTTCATTACAAATAAATACACAAAATATAAAGGACAATCAACAACTTGTAAAAAAACAACAAACAACAATATAGCGAGAAGACCGTAAAAGTAGTTTAATTTCAATATTTGGTCTGTGTTTAAACAGCGAGTAGATACCGTAAAATTAGTAGTTCTATGTTTGGTCTGTGTTTAAAACTTCATCAGAAACAAAAGTAAATTAATTATGATCTGGTTGAAAACTGGAGTTGCCTAAAGAGAATCTAAAATCATAAGTAACAGCATCAGTGAGAAAACTAAATTTTAGCTTTTATACCTTTTCGTCGGGTTTGTATACTTTGTTGTTAGCATTGTTGTTACAAAATGTATCTACAAGAAGTCAAGTGTCTTAGAAAGAAAAACAAGTACTCGTAATAGTATCTACCGAAGGATGTTAAGGGTGCGCCGACCAAAAAATGCCAAAAATGCAGTTACGGTTAAGTAAATATAATTGAAAATACTATCGTATTAAATGAACAAAATATATATTTAGTATCATAGGGAACGTGTTTACAATTTGTCAGAACCATAAATTCATAACACGCTAAAGTTTTTTCTACAATATCATTTAAAGTTGGGCAAAAATCATGAAAACGAGTGGCGGCGTTTAGTAGATTTCTTATAGTTTATCTAAATTATTGTACCTCTGATTTTGTCTAAACAATCATCAATGGATAAACTACAAATTGCTAGACTACATTTTCGATTCATCAAGTGGTTATTTTAATAATTATTTTTTATTAAGCACCTTAAATTCCCCATACAAAATTAGTATGGCCACGCGGCATCAAATAAATATGGACGACGACATTTCAAATAAAACATAATGACACTTGTCACTTACGGACGGCGCACCCTTAAGGCGAAACCTACATAGGCAGTCACTTATTATTATTTTTGTTGGTTGTAATTTTGTCAGCAACGACGGTGACGTCAGCCTTGCCCCAGTGTTCGAAGCGAAGCTCGTCAGCGAAGTTTTGGAGCAACAGCCCGCGCTTATTTCCGAAGTAAACGAAACGGCGGAACAGATACGGACTTCGGAATTGCGATATACTACTTTATTACTTTAGAAAGAGGTTTTTCTTTAAACTCAGATAAGAATAGTCCTAGTCCTAAGTCCTACATTTAGGATAGTAAGATTTAATAAAAATATTTTATTACTTATTTATTTCAAAAACTCTAGTAATGTTAAGACTTAAGATTATTTCAGGCGCAACTTTGCACCCGACTTCGTCCGCATTGATTACATATTTTTCGGTATAATAATCAATACCTAATTTTTTTATCAAAATAAAATATAGCCTATGTTAGCAGCATTTAGGTACTTCTATCAGTGAAAGAATTTTTGGAATTGGACCAACTAAGAAGGACTTTTTCAATCCTATTTATAATGATCACCAATATTGGAAAATAATCTTACTTTCTGTACCTAAAAATGTGAAAATACACAGAAATCAATTTGCTCTGAGAGGTATAACTTCTGGTATAAGTTTTGGTCTGCTGCCATTAAGGCGAGCGTTTTTGACTGAGACTTCCAAGGCGTTCCGCTCGGGACTGAATGATGGCGCGAGCGTCGAATTAGGCAATAATTTGGATTTTATTGAACGTTTACTTATTATTAAAATTATAATGGCCGACAACTATTACATATTCAAAGACAATTAGTTTGGTATATTGTTCTTTGTCTGAAACGGTGTATAGCCTGAATAAAATGTTATTTAGTTTATTAATAAGACGTATGTTTGATATTATATTCGATGCAGGAAATTGTAAAATATCGTGAAAATACCAGCCGAAATTACTACCTAGATAAAAGGCCAATGAATAATTATTTTTTTTAATTTAAAATCCTTATACATTTCGAATAAAACTCATTTAAAGCACCGTTTTTTTGAAAACCCCCGAGCTTAAGATGACCTCAACTATTACTCTAAGCTTGTATTTGGGTCTTCTGCTTATATTTTTAACGATTTGATTACAGTCAGTTATTGACTTTTTAATGGCGTCTTTATATATGCGGATGAGTCCGGATGACCTAAAAGTATTTACTGCTATAGCTTAAATATTGACGACTTCTGTATTATTATTTTAGCTTTAAGTGGTATTCAATAGGTCACAACTTTTATTCTGACCCATAAAAGTATTTTAATAGAAGCTAACTCGTTCACTCTGTCGGTTGTTTCAGCGTGACTGAACTCTTTGATGTTGAACACTCGAAACTGTACATTCTAATACCAAATAATGTTAATTAACAGATACACTTTTCCGGCCTCCGTGGACTAGAGAGAAAGTTTGCTCGTAAACAATTATACCACTTACGATGGCAAGTTTCAGTCACTTAGCAAAGAAACACCCAAGTGCCATTAGCGGCAGGTGGGAAACAGTTTTATTTGGAACTATTCATTAGGCTAAACTACCGGCGAAATTGACTTGTAAGGGAAATGATAGTTGCTGAGGTATTTTGTTTAATGTTTAACAAAAATCTTATATATTATAACAATAATTACAGAAACTAGACAGACGACGAAGGTACTTCACCTACATATTTAAAAAAATACCAATTAAAGAATTTTTTTTTTGCGAATGGCTCTAAGTTTTTTGTATCAAAAAATATTTACCAATTGATTACTATTATAACATTTAGTTGTATAAACCAAAAATTAAAATTAATATTATTATTCTTTTTATGATTTAAAATTTCCCCGAACGTTATCAATGCTAATAAAGGTTTCAGCTGAATTTCCGTTCACTTAAATTTTATTATATTCCTGCCAAGGAGGTTCTTGAATATTGATTTTCCAAGCTCAAATTAAGTATATGAAATATTTTTTTTACTTACATATGAGACTACTTACTACCATCTTTACCATCTTTACTACCATCTGAGATCCGAGTCTGTATTCTTACCTATAATACGTCAGAGGCGCAAACACCACGTGCCAGAAGCAATTCATCCTACGTTAAATAATTGGTGTCACGCTTCCGACAATGGTGTCGGTGGTAAAAAGTTGCTGGTTCAACCTGGTAATTATGTTATCAATGACGAAACCCAGGAGCTCTACTCTGTAATGGAACTTTATGACGTTCATAAGAGCTATTTGTAGCCTAAACTGAATAAATGATTTTGAATTTTGAATTTTGAATTTTGAATTTTTGAATTTTATGTCGTTGAACTATCAGCAGTTCCTCCGTCCTTCGAAGGTAATAGAACTTATTGTTACTAGAATCCGACTGGAAGTCACTACTTATTAGTCGCATAGCAGCAATATTGTGTATGTCTGATCCGATTAGAAAATTACTAAAAAAATACAGGGCACAGACACTTAATTTTGGCTGCAGTGCAACCTAACATTGTCATGTTTTATTTAATTAGAAATAACCTGTTACTTTAAAGTGTGGATTGTTTTATTGCTTTATAGCGTCGCCACAGGGGTGGGGGAGGGAAAACACATGTTATTTGGCCATGACATTCCTTTTAGAAACCCTCCTACTTATGTAAAGGCAGCTCGAAGCCAACACCATACTCTCTCCAAAAAAATATCTCGTCGTATTCTCATTTTCAGCTTAGTATTATATAAAAGTTGGCAGTAGTTAATATAAACACCAAACCATCCCGCATTAAGTCGTGAGTATCATTCTGCCTATGTACTATTGTCCATGTTATTAAATAGAGCCCTGCAGAAGAATATTTGCTAGCCACACAGATCTGTAGTAAACCACACATCAAACTTAAATAGTTACTTATATAAAAGTCTATCTAAGAAGTTAGCTTCACAAAGTTATAACGGAAACGCAAACCAACTACGCAAGGTGTCATTTTTTACAACGCAGACACCTGCTCCTAGATTTATTCAAATATCATAAAGGAGTCTGTCTCCTTTGCATTTTATTGAAAGTGAATTGAATACTGGAACATTGAAAGGAGTTCTCATAATTTCTAAATCTTTGACGTTGCACACTGTAGATAATACAAATTATTTTAAACTGTCTTTACGTCTTTACAGATTTATCTCGTATGAGTAATAAAGATTAAATATAATATACTAATATTGATCAATAAAATACAATATAGAAACTGCAATATAGCATACGTATTTAAAAAATAACATTTCAAAAAGTTAGAGTATTTTTTTTTTACTTTGATCGCACGTTTTAAATTATAATTTATTAATGAAAGGATTTTCTCTTATTACAATTACAATGATTAACTCATTTTGTATTTTGGGGAAACACAATAAAATTTAAAAGCTTTAACATATTTCGAAGCAAATTCAAAGAGCTGTTATTGTAAAAAGACTTACTTACTTACCATTATATTATAATCTATAAATAAAAGAATATGATAAATTCACTTTGATTAATTTTTGCTAAAATTTTGTATATTTCATAAAAGTATTCTTGAAATTAATTAATGACATTTGTATGCCATGTGGCTCGATACGAATAGTAATTTTGTTGTACGTTTCACGCAAAATGAGCTTACTGTAACTTATGGTTTTGAGCTAGGATTTAATTTTAATTATTATATTTATATTTAAGCTGATGTTGTTAAGAATCTCTTTCGTCGCAACAATAAACTTTTCAACAACAAAAAAATTATACCCAAGAATTGTCACTGCATATAAAACGATCTGCATACCCGCCCGACAATGCTTCTTTCTTTAAAAATTAACATAGTGGGGGTTTCTGGACAGTTGCCTCGGAGACATCTGAATAAAACATAGCACAAACCGGAGCCTGAATCGAACAATTTCCCTTGCTAGTAGTCAGTTAAGTGTGGCGTTGTATGGATGCATTGGCAGAACTTGTGAATCGAGCGAGAAATGGTGATTGAATTAAGCCTTATTATTTTACTTCAATTTTCCTTTGTTAGAATTGATATTCGTATATTATTGAGTTGTTGTCAAGTATGTAAATTAAGATACGATTTGCACAGATTGAATTCTTAAATAATGAGTTTGGCATATACAAAACGATTCCTTCTCCGGAAACGCCAGGAAGCCTAAAATGTTTCAAGTAGACTAGATTTTTAAAAAAACTTTTAGAATTTTGTTTTTATGGACTTAACAAGTAATTTAAAGTCACAATCTTTATTTTCTTGTATACATCATCATCATCAGCTCATTTTATGTCCCCACTGCTGGGGCACGAGCCTTCCATAGGGATGGATAGGGAGAACGGGCCATAAGCCACCACGCGGGCCCAGTGCGGATTGGTGGTTATTAACGACTGCTAATGCAGCCGCAACCAACGGCTTAACGTGCCTTCCGAAGCACGGAGGAGCTCGAGACGATACATTTTGGTCACCCATCCGATGACCGGCCTTTGCGAAAGTTGCTTAACCTCAGCACTCGCAGACCGGGCGCGTTAACCACTGCGCCATCGAGATACATAGTTCAGATACATAGTTTTTCTTATTCCATTCAGTTTTGTAGCTTTAATCGAATCAGAATTATATCCATTTCCCAACTATCAACTGAATCCGGGCAATAAAACGCTTCACGGCACAATACATGGCTTATATTTTAACGTGACATCGACTGACGAAACTTTTGTCTTGCCAGACGCCATAATTCTGCTCGGCCGTAAAAATGTCATAGGGCAACCCGCAAGTTATATCAAAAGACCGCAAAACGGCGCTCTTGTTAGGCGCTGCGCAAACGTGTGTCTTGTGTTTTTTTTTATTTTTTTTTATTGGGGTCAACAAACAGTTTTACAATAATTCATAATTAAAGATTTACAATTACTTAATTATTAATCGTAAAACCAACACCGTTAACCACGAATTAATCAAAAATATAACAAAATTGAGTGTTAATGAAGTTTGTAATTTTGATTTAACCAATTAAATTAATAGATATTAACTTACTAATAATTTATTAATAGAGTTAATAGATATTAACATATCCACCATCTCAGCTAAAAGACAGGGCTGGACAAAGCCATTGTTTTTTTTAAATAATTCATCATCACACCACCACCGGTTTGTTCTATGTCTATGCTGGGCACGTGCCTTCCCTATGGATGGATAGGGTGAACCTAGGGGACCTAATGCAGCTGGGACCAACGGTTTTGCGTGCCTCCCGAAGCACGGAAAAGCTAGAGATGATAATTCTTTGGTCACCCATCCGATGACCGGTCTTTGCGAAAGTTGCTTAATGTCAGCAATCGCAGACCAAGCGCGTTAACCAATGCGCCATCACACTCCACTTTTTTCTTATACTCCTGTTGCGGTTATCGACACCGTGCTGGCTATTTCCTGGCTGTGACTATGTGTTGTGACTTGTGTCTATTCTATAGCAAGACCGCTTAACTGAGTCCTCGCCTGCGGTAGGTACGCGGGGCGGGAAGTACGTAGGGCCTCTGTCACGAACACGAGTGACTTGCGGCGCGGCGAACGGATTTCTAGTTCATTGCGCGCTATACTGGCGCTATATGGCAGTCATAGTCAACAGTTATAGAAATAACGCAATGAACGTACGTACCTACCGCAGGCGATGACTCAGTTAAGCGGTCTAGCTATAGCAACCACGTGGTGTCTTTTACCGAGAAGAAAAAGTCTCTACGTTTGTGCAGCGCTTTAAACAGAATCTATGTAAATTGGTGTGTTTTGAGCACACAGTGTTCTCATGACGTTCCCAAGTAGTGTGTAATGTGGATTTGGCGAAATGGTTTCGTGCAAATTTTATGACGCTAACTAATTAAGCGTGTTATTATAATATAATGAATTTGTTCACGCTGAGGCTTGCGTTTGTGGTGCGTTTATTTCAATGCCGGCGCATTGGATGGGTGACCTAATTATGAAATCTTGAACTCTTCTATTGCTTTTCAAGGCACATTAAGCTTTTTTTAAGGTAGGAGTTTCAAAACCCAACCACAAACACAGCTAAAACCAATCTCTGCATAGGCTGCGATTGTTTATCGAAAAACATATATAGGTAGCTATGACGATCACTGTCACTTTATTTTTGCCAATAACTTTGACAATATTGAGAATAAAATATGAACACGATTTGCGTACGCTGTGATACAAAATATAAACAAAACACGATCACTTAAAAATACAATTTTTTAAAAGGTTTTGTTTTGTCTTCTTTTTTTCATGTAGCTTGTTGCCTACATTCGGGGTCACGTAGTTCCATCAAACGATTAATTCACGTGTCAAGTAGGTTTTATTAGTTTGTCTACCTGGGATTTTATCATTCTACCAGGTTCACACGGCCTTGATATTCATGCTCATTGACAATGGCAACTAAGTATTGTGCGCTTTGTTTTTTCATACTAAATTCATTTAAAAAGTAAGTTACTGAATGTTCCATTTTCAAAATGATAAATGAATAAGCAGCTTTTACTATAGTATAAATAACTTGGCAGTTTCAAAACAAACGAGTGAAGAGTATCTATTTTGTATTGGCATGAGCTTCGCACCCATTAGTAGGCAAAGACGGGCTGAGGATGATGGTAATGCTAACGATGACGATGATGATCCATCCCTTCTTACATTAACCACTTTTTTTAGACCCAGCCAGCAATCCGAAAACATTGATTTATTACATTAAATTGCAAAATCTATGTTCAACAATTCATTGAGCATCGTGTATCTTCGGGTCTAAAAGCCCCATATTCAGGATAACGGGCTTGTAAAAGGTCGCCGTGAACAGGGTTAAATAGTGCGAATGTCACAGGATTTCATATAGCCTCTTGCCGTACCTTCTAACGTTGTTACGTGACCTACGTAAAGGGAGGCTGTTTATTGAAAAAAATATTTATGAATTTTATTGGATGCATATTCAGACCTATATATTTATTATGTGTTAAGGCGCTCTTATTTTGTGTCTATGCGGCCTGCCTGCGACTTCGTCTGAGTAAATCCCGAGGGAGCTTAAGAAAATCTTTTTTTAGCGAATGTCTACAATCTCAATTCAATGAATGGTTGTAGGATTTGCTGTAAGTTTGCCTGGGTAGATAGTTACCACCATATTTGAAGTTATTGTCGGAACAAAAATGTCACAGGATCCTAGTATTCTCTTTATTTTACTAGTTTGGCTTCGTTTTTGTTTCTAACAACAAATTAAGATGATATCCTTTCGTCTGATTAGTGCCAGATCCATCCTACAAACAATTAAAATTCCATTGTGTATATATTCACAGCAGGCGACAGATTATTCTAATTTGCTAACTATAATAAGACATCATACTATAACTGATCTATTTGATGACACGATAACTTAATGGATAAACATTTTAAAACTCGATTTGTATCAAATAAAGAAGAAGGTTTAAAATACAACTTTGGCTTCGCCCCATTTAATTGTATGCCTTAATTTTAAAACGGATTGCAGTGACAGCATGTAAAGAGAAGGCAAATTGGACAATGGGACCGTCCAGATCCAATTATTGTCGATTCGATAACTCGTCTCATCTGTCCGACTCAAATAGGTGGATAGTGGAGTGAAGCCTTAATTTGTAATCTGTTAACAACGATGGGACTTTTGAATTATGATTGGTGGTTGGCCATTTGTCCATGTCGTTAGTTACGCTAATGTGTGCTCATGAGGCATAGCTCATGAACTCCTTAATCTAGTAAATTATGTTTACAGTTTTAGATTTTCATATGGGTTGGAAGAATGTAACTTACTGTACTTTCAATGTCTTTTGGTGTACTTAAAGTGTATTTATCTTATCTTATTTTACCTTCCGCGTTTTAGCTAATAGATTATGATAGAATAAAGTTCTGTTGCATTGTTTTTGCTACGTCAGATTGCATTAAAGTAAGAACAGTTACCATTAACGGGTAGGTATACACTAGAAAAAGGCGTATGTCACATCGAAGCAAATTTATTTATTTATTTATTTATACATAGGCACAATAACGGACATCAGACAGAAAACTTATAATAATAACATTAAACAAAAAAAAAAAAAGTACATGCCTGTGCCCAATTAGAATTGAGCACAACATTTACCAAAATGGTTGACAATAATAAGAGAAAATAAGAAAATTTTAGAATTAAAATTAAAAAGTGTTAAAATTAAATTTTAAATTAAATTAAAAGTTAGATACTTACAATTCTAATAAAAAATAATAAAAGTATACCTATTACTTCATATGTGGCATGTCTATGAGTGTTCTCTTGAAATAAAGATCAAAACAATTGAAAATTATTAAATACTATTACGTTATTATATTACACATGCATTGTTCAATCAGATAATGATTAATATAAAGATGTTCTAAGTTGTTAGTAAGTTCTTTTAACATCTATATATTAATACTTGAAGCGTTAAAGCAAAAAACGTTGTATCCCCGCGCGGACGGAGGAGTATGAAATTTCGCTCACTTATAGTTTATATAGAGAAGTTATCCGATTGTTATTTTTTTTTAAATTATGCTTATAAATACATTAAATCAATAAAACAAACATTACACACACTATTTGACACACACGCATATGTATTTGACATACACGCATATGTCTTCAAAACTCTTCAAAAATTCAAAAATGGAAGAGGAGTGGCCGAAATCTGTCAATGCCAATCCAAACTCGCTTGCTTATTATGATACAATCCGTGCAGCCTTAATAAAATAACGGTCGAATTTCGACCACTGGGCGACCACTAGTTTTTGTAAATTTGTAATCGGGATCACAACGCTTCCGTCCTGATTAGAGATGAAAATGACCAAAGTGACTGAATTTGACTGACTGTCAATTACGGTCAAATTGGTCATTTACTGTCAAAAAGGGTCATATATGGTCGATTTGATCTTTAGTGTTTTTTAATATTTATTTTGAATAAAAATATAAAAAAAGCGTTTAGCTAGATTTAGGTTTCAAATTCTTTTTATAACGCCGCGTCACGCGCAGTTGATACTTGTCACGACTTGCACCACCGCAATATGAGTAAACAAAGAGTAAATTGAATTTTCTTTAGCTAATAAATACTTAAATATTCTACTTTTTTTGGAAACGTGACATAAACATCATAGAAACGTACTCCTCCATGAACACAGAATAACAATTTTGATTATTTAAATAAACTGAAATCGTGTCGCGATGTTGGCGGAATTGGCAGTAATGTAAATTCATTTATTTATTTATTTATTTTGAAAGGTACACCAACAATGTTCACACAGTTTTGATTAAAATTAGATGTTTGTAGTAATAACATATGTATGACATTTATGACAGGCATACACAGCATTTACAAAAAACATATGAAGCTAAAAACAAAACCAAACAAATTCCAAATAACGTTCTAAAAATAAAACATAAACCAGTTTCATATACAATGGAATTTTACAAATAACAATAAAAATAAATAAAATTAAATTAAAAAGTGTTAAGGTCTTAAAAGCTTGCGTTTAAGTGTTAAATAACTATCCGAAAATTATGTCTATGTTCGCAAACCTAGGCTCGTTAACCAAATCATTATAAGTGCTACACATTCTATTGATCGTATTTAATAGTTGTCACTAGTTATATTTAGTCACTTTAACAGTTAGAAATATGTTTAAATATGTTTTATATGTTTAACTCAATTTGATTGAATTTGACTATTGTCCGGTATTGACCGCTATTGACCGGTCATTTATTAATGACCGGTCAAATACTGTTTTTGACAATCGTGACTGGTCAGATTCAGTCATTTTACATCTCTGGTCCTGATGCTATGATTGCATGCGCCAATTCGATAACTCGTAACATCTGTTCGGCTCAAATAGGTGGATAGTGGAGTTAAGCCTTAATTAATCTGTTAACGACGACGGGACTCTTGAATCATGGTTGCCGGTTGGCTCATTTGTCCAGGGTGTTAGTTACGCTCATGTATGCTCATGAGCTTCTTAATCGACTGAATCATGTATTACCTACCTACAGTTTAAGATTTTTTCGTTTTCATTGTTGGAGACTTACAACCTACCAACTTTATGTAATTTTTTATTTGAAAAATTTTTTTCAACATTTGTGTTTTTGTAATTTGTTCGCAATAAAATTTGCGTTTAAAATTATATGAACAAAACAAAAAAAACATTTTATAAATAGCTTGCCTACTTCTTAACTGATCTTTAGTATTTGTAAAAATATTATGATCGGATGTTAATGACGGTAGTTGTTGACATTGAATAGGCGCCTTTGGCTTTCAAAGTAAAAAGTAAATAGTGTTGAATAATTTCGGCGGGCTGGTTAGAACCACGATAGCTCAATTGGGAGAGCACCTGACCCAGTATGTCAGAAGGGTGCAGGTTCAAATCCTGCTCGTGGAAATTTTTTCAACATTTGTGTTTTTCTAATTTGTTCGCAACAAAATTTGCGTTAAAAGTTATATAAACAAAACAAAAAAAAAACATTTTATTTTTTATTTGTTTTTATATTTAATATTAGTTTGAATTTATGTACATATTCCTTGGAAACAAAAGCAACTAAATTGTGTAATTCTAAAAGTCAAAACGACTAGCTTATAATTACGTTCATGTATATTTACCTACAACAGAGATAATGCAAACTACCGCTTGACATGTTGCATAGCATTATTATTTTAATACTCGTAAGATAATAAAATGTGCATTTCCTAGTTTAACATATCCATCTTCCCCAAAGATCATGTAAAACATTCCAATACAGAAAAAGACGCGAACGGATTCACAGGCACCGCTAGTCTTTTATTAGTATTCAAATTTCTATAATTGATCAATTTCGACTATTCACCCCAACAATCACCCATCAACCTCCAAGCGATCAGAAATGTGTCTGTCCTTCACAACCAATCGATGGCATTCAAACGAAAGATTTCGCGTGTCATTTCAATACATTTAGTGCAGAATTCGATTAGCAACCATTCATGCATGGAAATCGTAATGCGGCTATTAAATAAAGAGTAACCAATTGGAATGCGCGTTAACAGTCGCAGTTCAATTTATTTAACAATTTGGTAAGTACGTTTTCTATTAGTTTTTGGACGAAGACGTAACTCGTTTAGCGTTAGAAGATTGTACCTACTGATGATTAAATAACATAAGACATCTTATATGTCTTATTCTTAGACATCTTCTTAGACATCTTATATGTCTTATTAATATTAATTTAACAATGATACAACGACGAGAAAAAATGATTGTATATTAAAAAATCCCTAAGCAATAACCATGTATCGATCTCAGATAGTAGAGATTATAGAATAACAATTATATTCAAATACACAGAAAACAAAATTTTGAATGTTATGAATGTCACTAAGCCATCACGTCGGCGTCGTCGGTTCGTAAGTCTACAGGGCCGGGGGAGACCTTGTGTGAGAGACTGAGAAGTTCCGGCAAGAAACTCAACAAAGGCATTTATTTATTTTTGTGAAGCTACCAATTAATTATTTTAATTTAATATTGTATGGCTGTTTTAGTACAGTTTTTAAATTTCAATTGTTACTAACCCTGACCAATAATCTGCAATAAATGATTTTATTTATTATTATTATTATTTCTTGCTTCCTTTCTTATACAGCGTCAAAATATTGGACACTAGCACTTTACACTCGCGTTTTCGTCCGCGTGGATTTGAGACATAAAAAGTATTTTTTTTTATCATATTAAAATATATGCCAATAAATGTTTCCCATACTCACACCAATTATGTAGCCCCAAGAAAAGCTTCCTTAAGAAACTCGATAAATGGTTAAATAGACTACGGATAAACATACTAAATATACTTAAACACATACATAATATACATAGGACACACCCAAACCCGAAACAATATAGAAAAACAGGTTCTAAATTGATCCGACCGGGGATTCAAACCGGGGCCTCAGAGATGGCGACACCATGAAAACCGGTGTGCAAGCCACTCGACCAAGGAGGTCGTCGATATATGTTACCCACAAGAACATTCCTTATTAATGGTAAAGATAGCACAAGAAATACTCTTTGCTAAAGACCCTAAATTATTTTGATTTTTTCTCATTCAAACAGACAAGTTTTCTTATACTGAATTATTGATCTGAACGATCATTGGTTCAAAAACTTTAGGAGCAACTCACTTCCCGCTTCGATTAAACAATACGGAGTGTCTCTATGAATCCATCCATTACCACTATGTATGTTATGTAGACACTTTCATACAATCAGTTCAAATTGCCACCAAAACATATTAACAGAGCCCCGAAAAGCCGAGAACTAACCATAATGTTCTGGAACGCGTAAACGATTAAGATAAACCCCTGTAACGATATCTCCCATAAATGCTATTAGCTCGCCGAATCATGTATAAGTGGCTAATAGCCCTTGGTATAATCTCTATCTTAAGCATATAGCAGTAAGGTTGTGATTTATGTAATACCTTTAAGTTTCGTAACAAATTTGATGCTACATTTTTTATTTTTAAAAGTTTATTAATGATCTCTTCTTATGGCCAGTATTTTAAAAGTTATATACTCCTTAGGCTGTTGTTAGTTGCTAGTATCTACCATTAAACTTGTCTTAATAAAATTAAAGTCGTAACAGATGTCCTACAACTGCGGGCTCATGGGAACGGTCCCAAGAATGCTAGCAACATTACCCCCATAAATAACATATACCATGGATTGCCATGCTAATACGCTGGCAGAGGTAGCTGCCAGGCTTCTTGTCATCGGAGGCCTCAATAAGGCGATCACTCAACTCTATAACAAGCTGCCTTGCCTGCGGAGTCCGGACCCCATAGTCATAACCGATTTGATTAGCAAAATTGCGTACTCCGAACACATTATCGGCAATAACTGAACCAAGAATATAATTTCCGTGACCAACTGACCAGACCAGAAATCTGCAAATATTTCAATGTATAAAATTGCTCAGAATTTGTAATATATTTATTATTCGAAAGCGTTAGCACCATTGAGCTTATCATTCATTACGCAATAAACTAAATTGATATGACAGCCTATTGTAAGCGGAAACCGCGTCAACATTATGTGTTTCAAAAGTAAATTATATTAGAGAAAAAAGTATATTTATGAAACAATATCTGTTTGGTAACATGCTTGTCTATTTATTTATAAGGTATATTTTTTTTTTATTTTACGGGTAAGCACAGTGCTTTGATTTCACCTGATGATAAATGATGGTAAGGCCAATGATGGAAGCACACTTTACCTGGGGTCCTCACTAGTGAGGCACTGGCTATCTTATCTCTAGCTGCCGGAACACAACAATGCTACAAACATTGATGTTATGGAGACATATTTAAATAAGATGGTGGTAGCTAGCCAGGCGGACCAACAAGCCCTACCACTAACCTACACACATGTACCGCCCGCTGGGAATCGAACCCGAGACCTCTGGGTCTAAACTGGTAGTCTTAACCACTAGACCACAGAGGCGGTATGATGAAGTTAAAACATTACAACTTTACTTGTTAGACAAATACATTTATTAGAGATTTTTTTTTTCTAAAATTTAGAATTGAAGAATCTTACAAAGGCTTTGTAAAACGTCTATATGGCCACCAGCTCAATTTAACTATCGCTCTAAAGCAGATGGAGATTTAACTTCTGGAAGAGAAACATAAAAATATTATTATATTACAATAATAGTAATAAAGTGCAATAATAATAATATGGAAGAAGTTTAGGGAGGCCACATCCAGTTTTCACTTAGCTTCGCATTTAGCATTATGCCAGTTTGAAGTGGTATTTACTCGTATAATAAATTAAGAATTGTACAGTAGATTGAGTTACAAAATGGAGTTTCGCAACACGTGTTATTACGGAAAGAACTCGGGTGAAACTCCACTTTCCACATCTCTCAGGAAGGTCATGACCAGTTCTTATAACGACCTCCTTGGTCGAGTGGCTTGCACACCGGTTTTCATGGAGTCGCCATCTCTGAGGTCCCTGGTGCGATCCCCGGTCGGATCAATTTAGAAATACCTGTTTTTCTAAATTGTTTCGGGTCTGGGTGTTTCATATATATAATAAGTATGTATTTAAGTATATTAAGTATGTTTACCCGTTGTCTAGTTAACCATTTCTCGAGTTTCTTAAGAAAGCTTTTCTTGGGGCTAGATAATTGGTGTGAGTGTGGGAAACATTTATTTATTTATTTATGTAACTAGAAAAATCAACCAGTCTCCGGAAGCTCGAGTAGGAATCAAACCAACGACCCTTGGATTTCCAATCCATCTCTGACCACTGGGCTACCGAGACCACAGAACTCCTTGCTTCAAAGATACGTTACGCCATTGGTCACGGTTGTTATTGTAAAAATGATGGTTTTAAACGCAACCCAATTTGGGCCAGCATGGTGGATTATGGCCTGATCTCCTCATAATACTGTTTATGTGGGTGGCTTATGGGATGATTATTTAGGGTCACATTTTATCAACTGCAAATATTTTGAGGATAAATTCAACAACATACATGAACTATTTTTATGAAAAACCTTAATTTTTTATACGCTAGTTTTCAAGAAAAACACCAAAAGACATTTCGGTTAAAAAGTAAAATAAAGCACTATCGATAGTTTCATTCAAAGGAGCCGACCTCTGTGGCCGCTCTTAAAAATATTACAACTTATATGTCAGGAAAAGTAAAAAAAAATATTGCCTGTTTTTTTTTTTCTCTTTTATAATTAGATGTTTTGTCAAAATATTTGCAGTTAATAAAATGTGACCTTGTAAACTAATGATGATGATGATGATGATGATGATGATGATGATGATGATGATGATGATGATGATGATGATGATGATGATGATGATGATGATGATGATGATACAGGCTTTACTCTTTTCGTTTTGTTAAAACAAAACACATATGAATGATCAATGACATAATTTAATAAAAATTCAAAACTTTAACTTTTTCATTTATTTAGCACAACAAAAGAATCAAAGAAATTTGACCCCGACAAAAGAAATCTTATTTGTTCGTCTAAGCAAACGTGAGTACATATAAATTGTTTCGCATCAATTAACTTTATAATCAGACTGAAGTGTTATTCGTCTTTTATTAGCGGAACGTGCCAAGTTTAATCAAAGACTAACTTTTTTTATATCCCACCTCAAAAGTCGTGTCCGCGATAACTCCTGGTTTCGAGATGTTGAATATTTTGCCGTTATAAAAAGTTTCATTGGGTTCCAACACAGCTAATTAAAATGGAATGACAAATTCATTATCCGTTTGACTCGTTAAAAATGTTTCTTTCGTGGAGGAAAATTTTATTATTACTCCTGCTCGGCGTTTCTTTTTCTTTTCCGGGAACTGCTAGAAACGAGATTTGTTAAGTTTTAATAATTGTTACGCTAATAAAGTTATGTAGAACTGATTGTATTTCAGGCTGACATTTTCTAATGTTATTAACATATATTTTTGTCCCAGTGATTATGGGACGATAGCTGCACATAAACATCGGTTATGGTTTCATTTTGAAGAG
Source organism: Eudonia lacustrata (assembly GCA_947562085.1). Taxonomy (NCBI): domain Eukaryota; kingdom Metazoa; phylum Arthropoda; class Insecta; order Lepidoptera; family Crambidae; genus Eudonia; species Eudonia lacustrata. The sequence goes on along the minus strand of OX387318.1, from coordinate 10,280,928 downwards.
CTCCAGCCGTAGATGTCCAGAAAAATAAAGAAACCTGTCTCCTATGTTTCGAAATTCCTAAAAAATCTGTTGAATAAACGCGATGTTTTGCGGGGGACCCACTAGTTGTACGACTTTGTTGTTCTTAAACCAGACACAATAGAAATTCAATTGTTCTATGGCACTGTGGTTACATTGGGCGTCCAAGTATTTAAGGTGGCAGAATTAAGATGGTGGTAGCTAGCCAGGTAGACTTGGAACAATCCCTAACATCAACAAAACCAACTAATCTAACCCGAGAACATGGTCTGACCGTACCACCAGAACAAAATGCGGTTATATAATATTAACTAAAACCTCGTTTTATAATAGAGATAACTTGCATACATAGGTACTCGTACTTACATAGCATCTCACCTGTAATCCCCAAAACAGTAAATAGAGTCCAAACAGCAACGAGCTACTGGGACCACGTTTATCAAAAATGGGGTGACACCTTAAAACGCAAACTGTTTATTGTCATAATTTCGATTGTCATACATCATATGGTATAAAAATCAGAAAGCATAATATTTTTTGGCATAATATTTTATTATGCATGCTTGATAAAATGTATACCTTTTGAATATTATGCCTTTTAAATGTTATGGCAAATTTAAATTATGCCTTTTGTTATGAAGTTATGCTATTAAAGACTTATGGCAAGTGACGATTATGGCCATGCACATTATGCATTTTCAGGTTATGCCTAAAAACGTAATGCGTTTCAATAGGTAATCCAAAAATGGGCATACATGGGAAATTGTGAAAGTAGTTATGGCTAGCCTATCGCCTACACAATCACAAACCCATTATCCCATTATTCACATTTAATAACATGCTAAGGAAGCAACACAGATGGCACATTATTTTCAAAGTCCCAGACGAACATGGGACCAAAGCAATAGTGTTATTAACAGGCTTGCTATGGTAGTACGTAAAAATATTATTCGCATACAGTCTTATTGTGTAAACATTTCTCATCCTAACTCCAGTGTTCCATGTCAGTGATTTTCGCCAAACACTGCTTCCTATAGTTTCCATTAACGTGACTAATTAGTTGGCACCGTGCCAGCAACTTGGGAGTGTTGATAGGAGGTGCAAGATTCTGCCCCTACATGTGATCATGTTGTAATTGCTTGCATTACACACCGATGTATTTGTGCACATATACGTACGAGTGATATTTTTTATCTAAGGTATGTTTTTCATCCGAGTGCGATATCTAGCCCAAGAAAAGCTTCGTTATGAAACTTGTTATATGGTTACTAGACAACGGATAAACATACTTAAAATACTTAAATACATACTTATAATACATAGAAAACATCTTGACCCGGTACAATTTAGAAAAACAATAATTTCTAAATTGACCCGACCGGGGATCGAACCCGGGACCTCAGAGATGGCGACACCATGAAAACCGTTGTACAAACCACTCGACCAAGGAGGAAATAGAAGCACAGTGTCTTTATCTCACCTGATGTTAAGGTTAATGGTTAATGGAAGCGCGCTTTACCCGGAATCCTCAACTACTGAAGCACTGGCTACTACAAGCATTGATGTTATTGCGACATATTTAGATAAGGTGATGGTAGCTAGCCCGGTAGGATTATATATGGCGGAGACTTGGTGCTAGAATCGCTTAGAAACGACAAGTATAGTCTATACTTGAGTGTGGTCTGTGCAACCTATGCTCTATGGTATGCGAAACGTCAACGTCAGTTGGCGCGACAACGGACTGGACACATTTGAACGAGAGCGGTTGGAGGTACGCACGCGCAGAACTCTCGTTTCTAAAATCTATTTCCATCGGGCAACTGTTTCTAAATTATTTTATTGTGATGCTAAAAGAACATTAAAGTGACTGTAAGGAATACAACCGCGCGTTTATTTTGAAGATCCAAGATGAACTGTGTTACCTACCGTACCTACCTACAAACCTCGCCGCCGACATAATACATTTCCCCCAAACCAAAGTTGAGTTTCAGTAAAATTTTAGGTTTTATATATTTTTTTTATAAAATTGAAGCCGGATTTAAGTGGGACAATTATAGGTTGTTTACTTACCTCTTACTATAAAATTTTAATGAGACTTTACGCTGATGTCTGGAGAGAATTACCCTGTTTGGTTCCAACTGCCAACGATCGAACTTAAGTTAGCACACACTTAACAGTTAATAATCTACTATTACTTTACATTCACACCTCCAGCTTATTTTAATTATATCCCCAATACTGGGGATGCCTTCCGTATGGATGAAAACACCACAGTAATAGCCGGCCATAAACCACCACGCGGGCCCAGTGCAGATTGGTGGTTGTTAACGACTGCTATTGCAGCTGGAACCAACGGCTTTACATGCCTTCCGAAGCATGGAGAAGCTCGAGATGATAAGTTTTGGTCACACATCTGATGACCGGCCTTTGCGAGTGTTGCTATCTTATGTAATCGCAGACCGACCGCGTTCACTTCTGCGGCATCAAGCTCCTCACTCAATATTCGACAAAACAATTTTTTTCTATAATAAAACCATAATGCAAAGATGACTCTTAACTTTTCCACTTAAAAATCTCGCATTCGCATTTTTTTTAGTTGATGGCTTCGTGCGACTAGCACATTTAGCCAGTGTCAAAGTAATTTTTATTACAAGTAATACATAAATAAACAATATTTCCTTCCTGTATAATGATGATGAATGATAATAGAAACGAGAAGTGAGAAATGATATACCCCCCAACCCCTCGAGTATCTCAGTAAAGATGTGGGGCATTACTAAGTCCTCGGGCGTACATCTTGAGGAAATTTGAAAAGTGACGTTGCACTGTTTTGTTTCATTTGCCAACACTCATGCACACTCACGAACACTTAACGGTTAATAATCCACCAATATTTCACATTAATATTCGACATAACACAAATTTTAGAAAATAAAACAAAACCGCAGAAATGACTCTTCACTTTCCCGCCAAGAAGTCTCACATTAGCATTTATAACATTTGTTAAAAAAAGGTACAGTCGCCTGCACATCAACCTATTCAAAACTGTCAAAATTCTTCAATAAATGTTCAACCATATTATGACATAAAATAACTTCAAAGTCTATTAAAGAAATTTGACAGTTTGTAGTATTCTGTTGTACAGGCATGTACACACGCATTGTATTTGGTTTTCAACGAGGCTATTCATTTCCATAAACTGTCTTACTATAATTACACTTTGTAAATGTTTCCATGAGCACGACCTGCTTTATTAAAAAAGATCGTATCACGTTAAAGGCAATGTTCTATTTAATCTGATACCATAAATGCTTTGTACACAAGGTCGACGACACGACACACGCCCCGGTATTATGAAAATAGTTTTAAAAATGTACCTATTTAATATTAATAACATACTTTAATCCGTCGTGTTAAAACTTAAACTGCAATAAAAAAAAGTTTATCCAATTTGTGTTGCATAGTTTGGATTTTATCAAAATTAAAAATACATATTAAAGTAGGTTTGACTATGTAATTTTATAAACATTTTCCGATGTTTTTTGTAAACAACAATGTGAGGAGCATTCTTGTGTTTCTACACTGGGATATAGTGCCTGCTAGTGCCTCAGTCGTTGAGGATTTTGCTAAAAACAAAGTTTTGTATTCTAAAAAAACACAAATACTGAAAAAAAATTCACGAGCAGGATTTGAACCTGCACCCTTCTGACATACCGGGTTAGGTGCTCTCCCAATTGAGGTATCGTGGTTTTAACCAGCCCACCGAAATTATACAACACTATTTACTTATTTACTTTAAAAGCAAAAAATATTTTTTTTAACGTTTGAGTTTTTGTAATTTGTTCGCAACAAAATTTGCGTTAAAAATTATATAAACAAATCAAAAACATTTTGTATTCTAAATAGAGAAAAAAAACTTCTACTATTATATAAAATATTTGATGGATAGCGCTGATGCAACAATTTGGATTTTTAAAGCTCTCAAGTATTCTTTGGTCACCCATTCGGGGACTTATCAATCTGTACTCACATGAATTTGCGTTTTAATGATTGAATAAGTAGGCACCTACTCATTGTGGTTATATTCTACCATTGTGCGCAACTGTACATCATTCGCCATATCTTATTTCAGGCGTTGAAGTAGTCAAGTCATTTCGGATTTCCGGCATTTTGGGATTAGGTGTTTTTGAGAGTTTGTCAATTTGACATTTACGTGTTTTGGTATTAAGATCTTATGATCCGGTAACGTTGTTATTTAGCGTACTTGCGCTACATTTGCTTTAAACTAAAACCATAATTATCTTGTAAAAATGTCATCACCATCACCATCAGTGTAATGTATGCCCCCGCTGTTAGGGCACGAGCCTTCCCTACGGATGCTTAGAGCCTCCTGCTACACACTACTTTAAAGTTTATACTGAAACCCCCCACCAACTTTACGGTTATAAAGTTAGGTGTCAGATGCCGGTACGCATCCTTAATCCGGTACTTTTAAGACTAGTGTCTCGAGCTTGTTGCCCCGTTGACACGTCTAGTCCACTACCTAATATCCAGACAGGTTACCGGAGCTGTAAGCTCGCTCACTTCTCGTTGCACTAAGAGCACAACTCGCACATACCGGGTCGGGTCGTCAAGTCTAAAGTCGACTACCAAATATCCTCTTTGGTGGCGGAGTTGTAAGCCCACTCACTTCTCAGATGCTTAGGGCCCGTCTTCCTGTAACGCCACTGGGATAACGGGCCATAAACTATCACGCGAGTTCAGTTCGAATTGGTGGTTGTTAACGACTGCTATGCCGTTGATCCCGCCAACAGCATTATCTTTACCTATCCGATGACCAATGCCTTTGCAAAAGTTGCTTATCTTCAGCAATCGTCGACGTAGCGCCTTAAAAACAAGAAGCTTGATGACTTGAGGTTTCTTGACAAAAAATACCAATCTCTTTTATCTTTCTACACGTTACTACCAACATAATAAAAAAAGAAACTCCCATAATTAATAGAGTAACAAATTTTCAAAGGAATAAATAGACAGGACGTAGCCGTGGCCGCAACATTACTTTCCACTTATAAAAGACCTCGTATAGTTTTCTGCTCGCGTATAGTTTCAACACAACAACGCACTTCAGATCATTGAATAATTAATCTGGACTATTATTAATGGGGCCTGACAGGGAAATCAATTTAATATATTTTAATATTTCATCGTTGTTTAGTGCGACGACGGTTTGAGACACAAATTCTGTTAATTTTACCGTGAGATCTTTAGAGGGGATCCTTACGCCCGCCCTAACTTGACAGTTAACAACGTGTCAACTGTCATCGCTTTCAAGGTTGACCAGCTTTCTTGGCGAGGAAGTGAAAAGGAACGATTGTATTAAGGTTTACTTTATAAAATGGTGATTTGAATATAAATGTGCAATGATGATAATTAATATTCATTAAATGATTGTACATTTCGGTAGCCCATACAGTATGCGATTCAAAGTTCACTTTGGAATGTTTCGAATCTCAGTCAGTTTTAATGTTTTCTGTATTTCCCTTAAGCAATGAAAGTTTCATATAAATTCGCTTATTGCTTAGAATTAGAGCTTTGATGTTCGTTAAAAATAGGGAGAAACGTCACTATTCACAATAAAAAAAAATCGCGTAAGGTTTTGTTTGATTTATTAATTTATTTATTTATTGAAATGATCACCAACATAAAAGACATCATTGATTTCTTAAATAAAACATTATTAAAATAGATTTTAACTCGATGTCAATACAATTATAGGTGAAGACTACATGCAATTACATTAATAAAATTTACAGAAATTTATATATAATAAAATAAGAAATGAGAATGAGAATTAAAAATGAGATTAAATAATTATAAAAATTTTATTAAATAATTATAAAAAATTTAACTTTAAATAAAATTTTGTAAAAATTATTAATATTATTAATAATATTAATAATTTTTACAAAATTTTATTAAATAATTATAAAAAATTTAACTTTAAATAAAATTTTGTAAAAATTATTAATATTATGTCAAATCATCACAATACACATCAGGAGATAGAGACTTCTTAAAGCTGCTTGATGCGAGTATGCGACTTGCCAAACGTTCCAGCGTGACACCTGATAGAAAGCAATCACCGCTGCTCATGGACACTCGCCAACATCAGAGGAATTGTTGAAGGTAAGCGACGTTACCCGGATCTCATTGTCTTATGGTAAAGTGTATGAAGGAAGTGCTAATCGAGGTCCAACAGTGGAATATTATAGGCTAATGATGATGTCATTATCTCATTATCAGTAAAACAATACAAGTAATTTGATGTAAGCCAAAACTACTCAGAAGCAAAACTATTTCCGGGATTCGGGATTCAATAAAATAAAATTTAACAACTTTTTGGTGGCTTTAACCACTCTTAATATTGTACTGTCGGCAACTATAGGTACACTAGCCTCCTATATTCTAATCACTGCTCATTATCCATATTTTGATTCAGTCTTAATTAAATTGTTAAAATTTGAATGGCGAATATTATAGTACAAACAGTTCGTTAATAGCCATATTACCGCTATAATTCAATAGAATCATGTATACCCGTTGAAATTGGGAGTAATTCGAAATATGAAACTAATACCGCTTTGTGTACCAATCCCCAGTCGTGCGCATAACGGTGCATCAATAATTTAGTCGCCTCAATGCGGACTATTCCCGGATACAATTTCATGCAAGCAAACTCGTATGTATGTATTACCATGTGTGAGTGGATAAGTGACATTGTAATTGCATATATCGCTCAAGGTATTGCCAAAACCTTTTGGATAGCCAGGCCAGCAAATTCGGGATATTTAACAATTAAGACGAAACTTTACGCAGTGTAATTTAAAAAGTATTTAATAACTAAAATTATTAAATACATTTTATAAATATTTAATTTTACTTTTTAAAATACACTGCGTAAAGTTTCGTTTTTGTGAGTTTTATCAAATAATTTGTAAATTGTATTTTGTTTTGAAATATAATTTAAATATATTTGACTTAATTCACTAGGATACAAAACACAGTTTTATTAAAATGAAACCACTATTACGGATCTACTCGCGTTTATTAACCGACTTCGAAAAAGGAGGAGGTTTCTCAATTCGACCGTATATATATTACCGATTACTAGTGGCCGCTCGCGGTTTCACCCGCGTGGTTCCCGGTTTCACCCGCGTTGTTCCCGTTCCCGTGTGAATATCTGGATAAAAAGTATTATATGTGTTATTCCCGGTTATAAACTATCTGTATGCCGAATTTCATCCAAATCCATTATATTAATTATAATTAATTATTATTTACATTTAAGTAGTTTTTACGTGAAAGAGTAACAAACATCCATACTTACAAACTTTCGCGTTTATAATTTTGTAGGATTTTTTTATGTGTGTTCGCGGATAACTTCGTCGTTTATGAACCGATTTTGATGATTCTTTTTTTGTTGGAAAGGAGATATACCAAGGAAAACTGATATACATATAATTAATAATATGATTTCAATATTATTTCTTGCTTTTTAGAGCTATTTTTACTTTTTTTAGTTTCCTGTTTTTTGAAATCGGTTTTTTTAACAATTTGGTTTTATACTGACGTTTTATTTCAACGTAAACTGTTCGCGTAAACTTTAAAAAACAATACAGTAACTATTGTTAATTAATAAAATAAAATAAAAATAGTAGAGTTGATGACAGAATAAACATAAGCGGCTACACAAACGGAGTCGCGTGCAAATCTAATTATAAACACAAGTCGTGTGTTATTTGTCACGAAGCTAATTTCGTTTCTCTTTAATATTTTAAAAATGTATCCAGATAAGGAGCAACAAAGGAAAAACTTCCTTATATTTACTGTTGTCACAGTTTTCCGACGGCTCGCATGCTACCCGCCCGTTAACGAACCGTTTACATGTTCAAGTTGGCTAGGAAATTTGGCGAATACCTAAGCTGGAGCTATTACGCTGACTGTGGCTATCTAGCAATAGCAAATACTCGTACGTTGAAACAGCAAGAAGCATCACACACACACACATCACACAAATCATAGTTTTAAGTTTTATAATAAATAAAAATAAAAAATTCACGAAATATAAATTGTTACCTTATTTTTTGTATAAATAAGTATTTAGTATAGCCCAAGATATTATCTATTGAGGTGCTCGATGGATAGCGCCCGGTCAGCAAGTGCTGAGGTTAAGAAACTTTCGCAAAGGCCTTTCATCGGATGGGTGACCAAAAATGTATCATTTCGAACTCTTTCGTGCTTCGGAAAGAGCGTAAGGCCTTTGTTCCCGGCTGCATTGCATTAGCAAAGTCAAAGTCAAAGTATTTATTTGCAAAGAACAGGTATATACAGGATGTCAAATATAAGTATTAGAATCGCTATTCAATTAATAAACATTAACATGCAAAAAATATTGATAATTAATAATTTAAAAACTCATAGCAGTCGTTAACAACCACCAATCCGCACTGGGGACGCGTGGTGGTTTATGACCCGTTCTCCCTATCCATCCACAGGAAAGGCTAGTGCTAACAGTGGGGACATAAAATGAGCTGATGATGATTTTTTTGTATATACGAGTATCTATGGAGAAGTAAATGAAACATCTATATATTATTACGTGAAGCAAAAACTACGTACGCCTTTTTACGAAAATTGCGCGGACGGAGGGTATGAAATTTCGCACACTTATTATAGAGAAGGAGGACAAAATGTTCATGTTTTTTTAAATATGCATAAAAATACATTAAATCAATAAAACAAACATTACACACACTACCATATATTTGACACACACGCATTTTCTCTTTCCAAAAATTTCAAAAATAGAAGAGGAGCGGCCGATAACTGTCAATGCAAATACAACTCACATTCTATCTTTTTAATTTTTCATTGCTTAGGATACAATCCGTGCAGCCTTAATAAAATTACGATCGAATTTTGACTACTAGGCGACCACTAGCAAAGTATAAATCCGTATACAAATGTTCTACGATTACAAAATGAAAATGAGAAAACTGTTTAGGATCAAACAGTTTAATATGATGATAACAAAATTAAACCAACTTATTTACTAGACGTTCTTAGAAAAATGGTTTTTGGATCCTAAAGAGCTTTGGTCGAGTGTAAGTTCAGAAACTGTTAGAAGCCCATCAATCATTCAAAATGCATCAGAAGAGCAAACACGATATAGTTCAATTTGAAGTAAAAGCATAAATCGTCCGTAGCCTAATGGATAGATGATAGGGTTGAAATTAAAAAATGTTGGTTCAACCCCCAAAGCTGCTTTAGACTACTGACTGAGATTCTTAATACGACGGTCCCTAAGTATAATCCCAGATATGGCACATCCGTGATTTTCAGTTTTTTGTTTAATTGTCTTCTCCTGATTTAACTCTATCGGTCTATGAAATAAACAAGTGAAAAAGATTAATAATTATCTCTATTACTTTCACCTATGGGATTATACGTAGGGACCGTCGCTTTAACAGTACTATTATTAATATGTCTTACGACACATGCGAAGAGCTTTGAAATTAATTGGCAGTAACAATTAATGATCTTTCTAAAAGGAAAATACCACCTCCTTGGTGTATGTGTGTTTACTTTGTGACAGCGACAGGCACCATGAATGAATGAAATTCATCTTTATGTAAGTAAACTTATTAGATAAGCGCTTTTGAGCCGTCCCAAAATATTTTGCATGCGTAAAGGAGACCCCGAACCTAAGTAATTTTAGCTAAGCTATTATTTTCAGAACCAGTACTGAACAAGAATTTACTTACATACTTTAGAATCAAGTGTAGCAATAATAGTAGCTCTACTTCAAACGGTATCCGTTACGTCTAGGCGTTCCAAGTGACTAACTCCGGCATCATGAGTGACGAAATAAAGGATCATCGTTTTGTTTTTTTTATATTTTTACCATATTATTAGTTTATACTTGGTGGTGCTAGTAACTTGTTTGTTCTCACAAATAGAATCAAAACATTGTAGCAGAACAATATAGCCGTACCGGTATCACTGTGTCGAGCTTTTAATTTGTACCCAAAAAAGGCGGTCTCTGCGTTTGATGTACGCTGAAAGTTTAATCAATTTTGCGCGTCCGTCGTCGTAGTTTTTGAGCTGCCTACTGGGCGTACCTTCAACACATAACTGATAGGGGATATAGCAATATATATACAACTTGTAACATAAAAGAGTGGTAAAAATGAAATGATCCAAGGTTATTCGATTTAGGTCTTGTATGCAGAGTTACTAAAACATAATTATTTACTTTAATTTGATGCATTTCTTTATTAAATATTTTTATTGTGTCGTCACATAAAAATAAACAAGTCACAGCCTTAGTGGTTTAGAAACTAACTTCTGCGTTACATTTATGATCACTGCTGCTTGCTAATGCGCGACAGACGCGCACGAATTCACTAATATAAATATTTAATTTACAATTGCATTGTACATTAAATTTAATAATTTTGTCTTAGTAACAACACATACAAGATTTAGATCGGGTACACTTTGGATCTTTTCATTATTACTACAGCTTTCTGATACATGTTGTTTAAGCTGTACAGTGGAAACTATTGTACAAATTTAACCTGGGAACAAAATAAACGTATTTTTGACTTAAATTTATTATTATATAATTTGATTTGTCGTCATAGTGACACTATTTTATTTTTTGATATTAATAAATTTATTAATAATTTTAGTTTGACTTCTGATACTATGTATCTTTCTAAGAAGTCTAGGACTCAAATAGCTAATTTGTTAGCTTATAATTTACAGGATACAGTTATAGCGGCTATAACTAAGTCTATACATAATAACATAACCATTAGTAGTTCTTTTAATGAAACTTTTAAAACTAGTAGTAAGGTAACAACCTCTGGTTTAAACTAAGGTCTAAGACAAAAGCCAAGTCCACATTCATTAATATTGTCCATCAGAATATTCAGGGCTTGGCTGGCAAGGACTTAGAATTAGGACTGTTTGCAAAAAGTCAGACTATTCATATATATTGTATAACTGAGCATTGGCTAAGAAGTCATGACTCGTCATTCCATGTTAACAATTTTCAAAGAGCAAGCGCGTACGTGCGAAGCACAGCCATACACGGCGGTTCCCTAATACTAGTAAGAAGTAATATTAAATACAAAAATCGCAACGATATTGTAAACCTTTCAGTGGAGCGTAACATTGAACTATCGTGTGTGGAGTTCAATAGTTTCGTAATAGTGTGTGTATACCGACCCCCATCGGGCAACTTCAGTATTTTCGAATCAGTAATGGAGGACGTACTTAGAAAATTAAAATTAAAAAATAAATTTGTTTTAGTATGTGGAGATTTTAATAAAAATATTCTAGAAATTACCTCAATGAGTGTTCGTCTTGTTGCGTTATTTAAATGCTTTAATCTTATGAATCTATTTCTCGAACCTACTAGAATAACTTCACATTCTGCCACTTGTCTTGATAATGTTTTTTCAGACTATGACCCTGTTTCTAAGTCAGTATTTGATAATCTTACGTCTGACCATTGTGGTTTAAAAGTGACCTATGATTTTGATATTAAGGATGAGCCAAAAATAGTAAAATGTAAACCAGTAACAAAGAAACGAATGGAGTGTTTCAAAAATAATGTAGTTTGTAAAATTGATGCGTTACCCTTTGTACATGATGACCCAGATGTACTATATAGTAATCTTTTTGATTTTATAAAAACAGAATACAACCAAGTTTTTACTACTAGAACAATTAAAAATTCCCAAAAACTTAAGTTCTGTGATTGGGCTACAGCAGGTATTTATATCAGTAGAAATAGACTGTATGAGTTATATAATTTGAGGCAATGTAACCATAGCCTTAGTTTTACAGAATATGTAAAAAATTATTCTAAAATGTTTAAGAAAGTGTGCATATTAACAAAATCAAATTTCATTAAAGAAAAAATTAAAAACTCTAACAATAAAATTAAAGCCACTTGGGACATTATAAACCGTGAAACAGGTAAATTTAAACCACGGGACAATACTTTCACTCTGAAAGTTAATAACACCCTTGTCAATTCGGATTTAAATATTGCTAATATTTTTGATGACTATTTTGTAAATATACCAGTGGTAACAACTTCAAATTTAGATTCATCACCAGAAGCTGCACAATCTTTACTCAAAAAACATGTACCAAAATCTAATCTGTCTTTTCAATTTGAATACATTGATTCTATGAATATTATAAAAACATTCAAATCACTTAAAATGAAAAACACTAGTGATTTGTGGGGCATAAGTATTAAGGTAATTAAGAATATTATATTTTCTATTGCGCCCTATCTTGCAGACATTTTTAATTACTGTATCAATAAGGGTATCTTTCCAGAACTTATGAAATTCAGTAAGGTTATACCTTTATTTAAATCAGGAAACAAAGAAGACCCTAGTAACTATAGGCCATTTTCAATATTACCAATACTAAGTAAAATTTATGAAAAACTTATACTCGAACAATTAATGGCATACTTGACCTCAAACAAGCTTCTACATAAGAAACAATATGGTTTTACAAAGGGTCGTTCCACTACTGACGCAGGTGTTGCTTTAATAAAACATATATTCGATGCCTGGGAGAGGTCTCAGACTTGCCATTTTTTGTGGAGAACTTCTGTGAAATTGTTTTATTTGCAGATGATACTTCACTCATTTTTAATGTTACTAAGTGTAAGAATAATTATGACGATGTAAACAATGCTCTAGCAAAAGTACTCAGTTGGTTTACTGTTAATAATCTACAGCTTAATGCAAAAAAAACAAAATGTATTAAATTTACACTACCTAATGTTAAAACTGAACCAACTGATATTAGAATAAACGGTGATAAATTAGATTTGGTAGACTCAACAGTCTTCTTAGGTATAACACTTGACTCAAAACTTCAATGGAATCCTCATATATCGAAATTGTCCGGTAAACTCAGTTCTGCTGCTTATGCTATCAGAAAAATTAGACAATTAACAGACGTTGAAACTGCTAGAACAGTTTACTTTAGCTATTTTCATAGTGTCATGTCGTAAGGTGTCTTACTGTGGGCTACAGCAGCTGATGTTGAATCTATATTTATTTTGCAGAAACGAGCAATAAGAACCATTTATAGACTAGGTTCCCGAACTACTTTAAGAAATATTTTTAAAGAAATTGGTGTTCTTACAGTTGCATCTCAGTTTATTTATAATTGCATAGTTTTTGTGCGTTGCAACATCAACTCTTTTACTAAACACGGTGATGTACACAATTTCAATACTAGAAATAAGAAAAAACTTGTAATGCAGTGGCAAGAAAGAGCCAAGAACCTTTTGCAACCTGAACAGTGGTTCAGGTTGCAAAAGGTACTATAATAAAATACCTAGTACTGTACAAGATTTACCTTTAGATAAGTTTAAAAAACATGTAAAATCTTCTTTACTTAAGAAAGGTTATTATACAGTCAAAGAATATTTAGATGACAAATCAGCTTGGTTATAATAAAAAAATAAAACTACTCTTTATTTTATTTTATTGGGATCAATAATTACTTTTAAAATATCTTAGCGCTGATATGATAGCCTTTATCAGCAATGTCCTACAGTTTACAAATAATATTTATGTTGCGTTAAACTTTTCATTAGGTTTTTATTTAGAGTATCTTGAGTGTGTCATGCTCTCTTTAGTGTCTCTGCGGTGGTGGCGTGTACGTCGGGTCGTTACATTCCCTAAGATATGGTTGAGTGAAGCGATGGCTGATTCATATGTCATACTCGTGAACGGGTGCCGCCTGTGGAGGCTGGTCTGCTCTTGCATACTATGCTCTTGCATACTATTATTTTTATTATTATTAACTATAGTTTAATTTTGTTTTTTTTTTGTTTTTTTTTTCTTAGACAATTTTTGACCTTTATTAGTGCTGTATGACATTGTGAAAATTTTAACTGGTAACTGATGTTTTGCAAATGTAGACATTATTATATTTTCTCTTTTGTTTTTTTTTAATATGTGTGATTGTCCTTTATATTTTGTGTTTTTATTTGTGATGGAAAGTGTCCTTTTATGATAGGGCATTTTCTTTTGACGCTGTAAGGGAGAAAAGAGCTGGACACTTGCTGAGTTTCTTGCCGGTTCTTCTCAGTACAAGATCTCCCGCCCAGAGTAGACTTACGAACCGATGGCATAATGACGTTCATAAGAGCTATTTGTAGCCTAAACTGAATAATTGATTTTGAATTTTTGAATTTTGAACTATCCTATATCCCTAACCTAGCAGCTAATGTATTCTGGTTGCGATCTTGCAAGTTAGGCAATCTTCGAAAATTAAGAACCGACGAGCCGACGTAGTAGGTTATGTTTGAATCTCCCTATGCCATTGTGGTACGTTTATAGGCTGAAACTAGATAAAATATTTATTACGATTGATTTATCTTAAATGGTCGATACTCTCCAAGTGCACGCCACTAAGCACAATCCGTTGCTACTCTTAGCCTGCCACCTTGTGGAGATCGTCGCTCCACCTAGACTGAGGGCTCCTGCACTACGTTTGCCGGTTTTATCGGTTCTGCGTCTAATATGGCCGGCACATCGACTGAGATCATACCGTTTACAATTTCTACTATGCTCTGCATACCCAAATGTTTCCAGATTAGACGCTTCGTTTTGCGAGAAAGCTCCGAAACATGCTACGTTTGCATTCCCCGTTTTCCTTTTCAGTTGCATTGCAGCCATTGCTTTATGCATGCAGTTTTTATTTCCAACCCGACGAAATCTGTCATAGCAAGAATTTCGGTGTTAACAAACATCAAATTCCAAATGGAGTAAAGTTTAAAACTGGTATGGTTGCTCATTTTTGTGGAACAGTTTGCATTAAGACCACTTTTCTAAAGTAACAAGGCAAATAACAACTTGATAACGCATGGTCTTTAGTTTCTAGTAACAAGTCAATAAATTGCTAATTGTGTCCAAAAGTACTTAAACATGACGTAACTTTGCTCCAGGAGAAAATGAAAAATAGTAGCATCGTCATTGTTAGCTAATAAGGACCCCACTACTTGGTTTGGTCTTCCGATAGAGATTAAACCAATAAAAAAACAAAATACTTTTACAATTTAGACTACAATTTTTCAGCAAGCTGAAGTGGCAGTGGACCGGTCATATTAGCCGCGAAACCGACAACCGTTAGGGTAAACGAGTTCTCGAGTAGAGACCGTGTATTGGCAAAAGTAGAGTAGGACGCCCTCAGACTAGGTGAAGCGACGATCTTCGCAAGGTGGCTGGGAAGAGCTGGATTAAAGTAGCCACGGATTGTGCTCGGTGGCGTGCATTTGGAGAAGCCTATGTCCAGCGGTGGGCTAGTATAGGCTGATGATGATGATGATGATGATGAGGCTACAATACTGTCGTCCTTAACATTAATGCAATCACTAGGATCAAAGTCACTGGACTAGTTATCAGGCAGAATAATTGAGCTTATTATCATGACGCTATTAGTTCGTAAGTCTACAGAAAACAGAAAAACTTGTTATGAGAAGAAAAAGCAAAGGAACTCCTTTTCCCCACCACACAATACACACAACAATACGGGAGCGTATTGGTGCTTACTAGTTAGACATAAATAGGAAGTACGTAGGTACTCTAATACTTGATCTCGTATAAAGGAATATTAGAGCACTTAGCACAAAATGGCGATGTTACTATGCTTGCTGGATTGCCACTTAATGGCCAATTACCAGTCCGTAAGCACTTATAATCCTAACTATAGGTATGGAACTTGATGTTAGTCGATAACGTCGATAATGCAATAAACAAACTATTGGTGCTTCGGCATATTCACGATAGTATGTGTACCTACACTATCTCACATTTTACAGCATTTTTCAATGTAATATAGAAAATATCACCTCGGTGGCTGAGTGGGAATGCGATCGGTCTGATACCCGAAGGTCCTGGGTTCAATGCCCAGTGGCGGTAGCCACATTAAGAAAACGATAGCGAAGTTCGAAAAGAATAAAATGTATGGGATTGACATAAGCCGCGCTAAATCACGTGTTCAATTTTATGTCAATCCCATACATTTTATTCTTTTCGAACTTCGCTATCGTTTTCTTAATGTTACTTTGGCTAAGCCTACAGGTCAAACAAAGCGTGTTTTGGATTTGTTGACGTACAGCTCGGGTTTTTAATCACCAACCCGCATTTGGCAAGATGGTGATTAAGCCATTACCAAGCAACAAGGACATCCTAAAATTACAAGTGACTCTTGGGCTAGATAAATTGGTGTGAGTGTAGGAAAGTTTATTATTATTATTTAAGTATTTATTGGCAAGTATTTTACTATGTTATTTTTTATTTGTGTTATACTCACTCTCTCCCGCCGCGGGAGGTGGTATACATTTTTACTGTCAAAGTTATCGATCTAAGTACACACTTAGGAGGTTAGTAGAAAACGGGACATTTGGTGTCCCGATCAAAGGGTAAATCGGGGCCTGTCACCAGACCCCTGAAAATCGGGACGTCCTGCGCAAATCGGGACACCTGGCAACGAGAGGCACGAGCCTTCCCTATAGATGGTTAAGAAGAACGGGCCATAAACCACCACGCGGGCCCAGAGCGCATTGGTAGTTGTTAACGACTGCTAATGCAGCCGGGATCAGCGGCTTTACGTGTCGTATATATAAATAACAAGTTTTGTGTTCAACATTTTAATTTAAAATAGTATTTTTTACAGCGCATTGCACATTTTACTATGTATGTACTTTTACTGCATCTTACAATAATACTCGTAGAATAGCAATCGGATTCAGATCGGTCGTATTGGATAATGCAGCGTGGGTTTACAATGTCAGTCTACGTAAATTGAAATAACTTTATACTTACGTGCCTGTTGTGTAACCTCAATGGGAAGCTTGGCTTTTATCTCACTTGGGGTTTGGAGGTCACTTCAACTCAGATTAATTATTGCACACATGTGGTGAAAAAAAGTGTTATGAAAACATTAATTTCCAGTACCTTAAAACATAGTCCCTAGTCAGATGGTGATTAAGCCATTACCAAGCAACAAGGACATCCTAAAATTACAAGTGACATTGTTGAAACTTCACTTTCGAAATTGTATACCATGGAAAATTTAACAACGGTTTTCCATTTAATTAACATCATCATCATCATCATCATCAGCTCATTTTTATGTCCCCACTGCTGGGGCATGAGCCTTCCTTATGGATGGGGAGAACGGGCCATAAACTACCACGCGGGCCCAGTGCGGTTTGGTGGTTGTTAACGACTGCTAATGCAGCCGAGACCAACGGTTTTACGTGCCTTCCGAGGCGCGAGCCTTTCCTGTGGATGTATAAGGAGAAAGGGCCAGGGATTGGTGGTTTGTTCACTTATCCGATGACCAGCCTTGCTAAATTTCTTAACCTTTTCAATCGCAGACTGGACGCGTTAACCACTGAGCCATTGGTCTCTTCAATTATCAAAATCAAAGCATCGACAAATTGTCATGCTACGACAAAAAGCTAGACAGACAACTTGTACTATCCATATTTAATGAAAACGCCAGCATAACAGAAGACCAAGTTCTTGTTATTTCTATCACAGTACATAATTAAATGTAATTGAAGGGAAAATTGTGCCTCCATGAAAACTTTGCGATTTCACGGTCACGCGACACATCGCTCGATCACAGTTGTCATCGAAAAGTTTTCGCTCCGACATAATAAAGTTAGCGTAATGTCTCGAACGAAGTTTCGTGACGTGACGAAAAAACAGGACGCTCGCATTCTTCCTTGCTACTTCGTTTCGTACATGAACAAAAATGTCATCGTTATTTAATTAAACTTGTGGCACTTGCTTCTTAAACTTAAAGAGGGCCTAGCTAGACAATTGACATAACGCTAATAGAATAGAAATGGATTAAAATGATTATCGTATGAGATTGAAATAAACACGATATACGCATAAATTATGTTTAATTGGCTTATGTCAATGGCATGGAATAGAAATGGAATTTAATGATAACGAGTTCGATGGCGCAGTGGTTAACGCGATCGGTCTGCGATTGCTGAAGTTAAACAACTTTCGCAAAAGGCCGGTCATCGGATGGGTGACCAAAAATTTATCATCTCGAGCTTCTCCGTGCTTCGAAAGGCACGTTAAGCCGTTTGTCCCGGCTGCATTAGCAGTCGTTAACAACCACCAATCCGCACTGGGCCCGCGTGGTGGTTTATGGCCCGTTCTCCCTATCCATCCATAGGGAAGGCTCGTGCCCCAGCAGTGGCGACATAAAATGAGCTGATGATGATGATGAACTAAGTACATAAACTAGGAATGACTATGTCCTAGCAGGGACTATGTTTTAAGGTACTGGAAATTAATGTTTTCATAACACTTTTTTTCACCACATGTGTGCAATAATTAATCTGAGTTGAAGTGACCTCCAAACCCCAAGTGAGATAAAAGCCAAGCTTCCCATTGAGGTTACACAACAGGCACGTAAGTATAAAGTTATTTCAATTTACGTAGACTGACATTGTAAACCCTCGCTGCATTATCCAATACGACCGATCTGAATCCGATTGCTATTCTATGAGTATTATTGTAAGATGCAGTAAAAGTACATACATAGTAAAATGTGCAATGCGCTGTAAAAAATACTATTTTAAATTAAAATGTTGAACACAAAACTTGTTATTTATATATACGACACGTAAAGCCGCTGATCCCGGCTGCATTAGCAGTCGTTAACAACTACCAATGCGCTCTGGGCCCGCGTGGTGGTTTATGGCCCGTTCTTCTTAACCATCTATAGGGAAGGCTCGTGTCTCTCGTTGCCAGGTGTCCCGATTTGCGCGGGACGTCCCGATTTTCAGGGGTCTGGTGACAGGCCCCGATTTACCCTTTGATCGGGACGCCAAATGTCCCGTTTTCTACTAACCTCCTAAGTGTGTACTTAGATCGATAACTTTGACAGTAAAAATGTATACCACCTCCCGCGGCGGGAGAGAGTGAGTATAACACAAATAAAAAATAACATAGTAAAATACTTGCCAATAAATACTTAAATAATAATAATAAACTTTCCTACACTCACACCAATTTATCTAGCCCAAGAGAAGCTTCGTTATGAAACTTGGCCAATGATTCGAGGTATTATAAATTAGGTAAAATGGTTATCATTCGATTTAATAAGCCAAAACAAATATGTTTAACTTTTGTTACCTATATGTAGAAGTTTATCTAGTTCTAGTTTGATTGTTTTCGTTTCGTAAATAAATGACGATTCACAAAAACAATTGCATTTCTTTAGCAATTGTAGCTTTGTCCCGATTTGAAGTCCCAAATCCCGATTATTTTTACGTTTCGTCCCGAAATTTGACATACTGGACCTGGCACACCACTCGTGCCCCAGCAGTGGCGACATAAAACGAGCTGGTGATGATGATGGTAATCACCTAACAGCGACAATGTCCTCGAATATGTAGTTATCTTATCTTATCTTAGTGGAGCCTAGGTTTATGTAGAGTATGTAGTTAATAGTAGTTTATGCAACTGTCATATAATGAAGGGTATTAAAACACGAGTGTGAGTTTATGAAACGAGCGCAGCGAGTTTCATAATAGTAACGAGTGTTTTAATACCCGTGTTATATGCAGTTGCATACACTACTTTATCTTCACTAATGCAATTAGTCAAACAACAAGAGTAAAAGCTGACAATAGTTTATTTATAATAATTGTTCAAATTTTGGATGGTACAATTTTGAAAGTTAATGTTAATTATTGATCCAGCAGCTGTAGCGGTCGCGGGGCAAGCAGTAGAGCTCGTAGACGGAGTTGGAATATTTATAATTACTTTATTCGTCTTGTTTTCTATACTGTTCAAGATCGTATTTGAGACTTGAATTTTATTCATTAAAGACTCATCAATGTAGCTTTCAGCCACAGTAGAAGACTTCCACCCCCCGTGTCGTTTCAGTGCGGTCAAATCACCACCGCTATCTATGAGAAGGGTCGCCGAGGTGCGCCGGAAGCAATGCCCCGTGTACAACGCTGGGTTAGGCAGATTCAAAAACTTGCGATAGTTTTTCCCAGAGCACCAAATTTATTAATACCAGTTCTTTGATCGACGCACTTCCCCGATCTATAGCTCAAGAAAAAGGCAGGGTTTCGACAGGGGGTGGGTCGAAGTTCCATGTATTTTTTACATACGGCATAGCAGTTGCCCGTCACAACGAAAGAACGATCTATTTTCGTTTTTGTTTTCGAAACTTTCACCATGATTGTACTGTCGTCTATGTTAGAGACTTCATCGAACTGGATGCGGCTGGATGCTCGATGATAGCTCTTGCCTTCGGCATGCCCCCATTATGCCGAAGATTAGTGCAACCTATAACAATAAACGATATAATAAGCTTGAGGTACATAGCCAAGGCAAAAACTATGATTTATGAAGTAGTAAAGTGTAGGTACCTACTACCTAATTTATACACAAAGCGCCTAAACGGAGTGTCTAGATAACTTGCGTGTGTAGTACGTAAGTACTAGATAGATTAAATAACAGAACTAAAATACACTTACCTTTTCAAAAAGATACAAAATATCTGGTGAATCTTTCAGGAACATCTTTATTTGACCTGATGTAAACGTCAAGGACTTTTTTTCCTTGTGTCCTTCTGAACTGCGTTTCAGGAACGCTATGACTTTTGACTACTTCGTGATATCAATATTGTTGTAGATACTCAGTGTGGACTTGAGCATAGAATATTTAGCCCACATAGAAGATGGCTTGAATTTGTCGGAGAGGTCTTTGAGTTATACAAGAATGACATTTTCAGAAAATGATGTAGTTTTCTTTTCGATCTTCCATGCCAAAAAGTTATTATATTCTTTTTCATATAATTTTCTAGATTTTTCTGGCAAAAGATTGTGAGTTACTTTTGTTGCCAATTCTAGAATATCCGGAGGCGTACAAATATCATCGTCGCTGTCCATTTTTAACTTTTAATTTGTATTTTAAAAACAAAACACATTGCGAAACATTAAATTCACGCGTACGTGTATTGTCACAGTGAACTTGCCACCATTAAAATCTAACCAATGAGAGCGCAGCTGCGCGCGCAGGGCCAATCAGGAGCGAGCGCGCGCTGTTCTTTTTTTATTTAATTGGCACAAGATCTTACCAAAGAGTTTTGTGTATGTAAGTTTAGTAGTTTCGACGAAGTTTTCACGTATAACCCAACTGTTTTCAAAAGCCAGCCTAATATCAATATTTTATACAACTTGTATGAGGATTTTGACATAAGGCTCGCCAGGTTAATTGGTCGCGTTTTATTGATGTTATAATGAGATTTTACGATATCGATGTGGATATTATACCATCATGTGAAATTGCTTAAATTGAGTGTTTTGTTGTCTGCGCTATAACAGTAGTAATTATAAGTCAAGTATTGGAAACATAAGCAGAATGTTACAACATTAGTGTAGATAAAAGTACTTTATTCGTTACGTTTCAATAGATACGTTCACTTAAATGATTTGCCACTTGTGTGTATCGATGCCGCTACATTCCTCTCAATTCGAATTTATTCGATGCTGCGAATCGATTTTTATTTTCAATACAACTGAGCGTGAATATGGCCATTGGAAAAGTGCGATGTGAAAACGTGCACATTGGATTGCTTTAAAGTTATAGCACTCTATACACCCGTGCAACCGTGTTAGATTTAGGTATAGTCGTTTTTTTATATTTTATTTAAGACTACTAAATAGGTATAGAACTTAATACTAGGACTTTATGATATTGCTTACAGTTTTCATTTATTTCTTTAGTAAGTGTTGCCATCGTTTGACTTAACACCATATTTTAAAATGAAACAACTTTTACGGAGCTACTCGCGTTTATTGTGTGTGACCACGGACCCTGTAAAGGGTTCGAAACGTCAGGATAAACATTAAATAAGTAATGTGTAAAATAAACGCGAGTAGATCCGTAAAAGTTGTTTCATTTCAATGTGTAGTGTAAACTTAAGAAAACAATACCATATTATATTGCCGCGGTGTCATGACACCGCAATAGTGGTGGAAAGGTTAATGTCTATTCTTATGACTAAAGTGATTTACATTGACTGAACATAAACTGCCAATTTAATACACACAAAATCCACAAACACCAACACGAGTGCTGACATTGAACCACTCTATCTATAAAGTCCTCAGCTTTTTCAGTATTTCTGTATTTAAGCACTGCAGTGTCATTCAACGATGTGTTGTGAATATCTTGATTGTCTAGTGCGTGCATCGATTTAGAATACCTAGATACACCAACAACGCCTCACACGCGGCTTGAATCAATTGTGCTAAAAACGCGTTTTAGCACAATTGCACTCGTAGTCGCGCGCCGATCACCGTCAAGTCAACATGCCTAAGTGCTTCGTGAAAAAGAGCAAAAATAATTCTTTAAATAGCTTATAAAAGGATGGGGTTTCGTATATTTCCTAAGTATTCATTCAAGGTTTCATAATGTAATGAATTTGTGGCTAAATTTACCTTCTCATCATCATCATCATCATCTCAGCCAAAAGACGTCCACTGCTGAACAAAGGCCTCCCCCAAGGATCTCCACAACGACCGGTTTTGTGCTGCTCGCATCCAGCGGCTTCCCGCGACCTTCACCAGATCGTCGGTCCACCTTGTTGGAGGCCTGCCCACACTGCGCTTTCCGGTACGTGGTCGCCACTCCAGGACTATCCCGCCCCAGCGGCCATCAGTCCTGCGAGCAATGTGACCTGCCCACTGCCACTTGAGCTTAGCAACTCTTCGGGCGATGTCGGTTACCTTTGTTCTTCTGCGGATCTCCTCATTTCTGATTCGATCACGCAGAGAAACCCCGAGCATAGCCCTCTCCATTGCTCTTTGAGTGACCTTGAGCCTTTTTACGAGGCCCATAGTGAGCGACCACGTCTCAGTC
Source organism: Eudonia lacustrata (assembly GCA_947562085.1). Lineage (NCBI taxonomy): Eukaryota > Metazoa > Arthropoda > Insecta > Lepidoptera > Crambidae > Eudonia > Eudonia lacustrata. The sequence goes on along the minus strand of OX387318.1, from coordinate 10,257,880 downwards.
CCGTATGTCATCACTGGCAACACACACTGGTCAAAGACTTTCGTCTTGAGACACTGCGGTATATCGGACGAGAAGATATTTCGAAGCTTACCGAACGCTGCCCAGCCTAATTGGATTCGACGATTGACCTCTTTGCTGAAGTTGGACCTACCTAGCTGGACCGTTTGTCCCAGGTAAACATAATTGTCCACAACTTCAAGGGCAGAGTCCCCAACCTGCAGAGGAGTGGGTACGACACGTGAGTTCGACATAACTTTCGTCTTCTCCATGTTCATTTTAAGGCCCTCTTGTTGAGAGACTCTGTTGAGGCCACCGAGCATTGCGCCGAGGTCTTCCAGGGTCTCAGCCATGACCACTATATCGTCAGCAAACCGAAGGTGAGTGATGTATACGCCGTTGACGTTGATGCCGAGTCCTTTCCAGTCCAGAAGCTTGAAAACATCTTCCAGTGCAGCAGTGAACAGTTTCGGAGAAATCACATCTCCCTGTCTCACTCCTCGCTGCAAATGGATAGGTTTCGAGCTCTGGTCCTGAAGACGGACTGACATAGTGGCGCTTTCATACAAACACCTCAACACTTCGATGTACCGATAGTCAATTTGGCACCGCTGGAGAGACTGTAGCACGGCCCATGTCTCAATCGAATCGAAGGCTTTTTCATAGTCCACAAACGCTAAGCAAAGAGGCTGGTTATACTCTTCGGTCTTCTGTATAACCTGCCGCAGCGTATGTATGTGGTCTATGGTGCTGAAGCCTTTTCGGAAACCGGCTTGTTCGATAGGCTGGAAGTCATCAAACCTGCGTGCGAGACGATTCGTTATGACTCTCGAAAACAGCTTGTAGACGTGGCTTAGAAGTGAGATGGGCCTGTAGTTCTTCAGCAGGGTTTTGTCGCCCTTTTTGAAGAACAGTACCACCATACCTTCGTGCCACGTCTCTGGCGTTCTGCCCCCCAGTACCACGGAATTAAATAGCTTCTGAAGAGCTACGAGTACCGGTCTTCCGCCTGCTTTCAGAAGCTCGGCCGTAATTCCGTCAGCACCTGGTGCCCTGCCATTTTTGAGCTGTTTGAGAGCCATACTAATCTCGTATAGGCTGATGTCCGGGATGTCTTCGGTATAGTGCCGGGTTAACTTAGCTCTAGGGTCTTTAGCTAAGCTTTGTACAGGTGGCCGTGTGGATGTGTAAAGCTGTCCATAGAACTTCTCGACCTCTCCCATAACATCGGACCTGGTCGTGACAGTTCTGCCGTTATCGATTTTCAGCGTCGTCAGTTGGCACTGCCCAATACCCAGATCTCTTGCGAACACTTTTGAGCCTTTGTTCCGCTCAATGGCCTCTTTAATACGGTTAGTATTAAATTGGCGCGTGTCGCGAGTCATAGACTTCGAGATCTGCCTATTTAGCCGCCGAAACTGAGACGCATCACCTGAGGAAAGCAGAACCATTGCGCGCCGCTCTTCCATTAGTTTTAGGGTATGGTCTGAGAACTTTTTGGTTCCTTTTGCACGGTGGGTTTTAAAGAACTTGGACCCAACCGTTTGGACAGTTTCCACAAACTTGTTGCTGTATTCGTCCACATTTTCACAATTATTTAGGCGCTCGAAGCGATTCTGCAATTCGAGCTGAAAGCTTTCGGGGTTTTGGATTTGGATGGGTGCAGGACGGAGCGTAGACCTTATCAATCGACGTCTTTCCAGCTTAACGTTGATATTCAATGTGCCTCTTACCAACCGGTGATCACTGCCAGTTTTAAACGCATTGATCACAGTGACATCATTGAATATTTGCTTCCTCGTCGACATGATAAAGTCAATCTCGTTTTTTGTTGCACCATCGGAACTCATCCAGGTCCACTTGCGGTGTTCAGCTTTCCTGAAAAAGGAGTTCATCATAAAGAGGCCCTCCCTCTCAAGAAAGTCCGCCAGCAGTTGGCCCCGGGAGTACCGATTACCAACACCAAATCGTCCCACTCTCATCTCATCGCCGCTTCGTTTGCCCAGTTTTGCGTTAAAGTCTCCCATGACAACGGTGTAATGAGTTTTGGAGGCTTGTATGGCTCTAGAGATGTCCTCATACGTAGCTTCCACCTCATCGTCAGGGTGTGTCGTAGTAGGAGCATAAACCTGTATGACCTTCAACGAATACCGTTTGGTTATTCTGAGTATAAGGTACGCTACCCTAGGCGACACACTCCCGGTCTCGACAACGTTGTTCACGAGGGACTTGTGGACGATGAACCCGACATCACCTTGGGACAGTTGTTCGCCCTCCCGGAAATAGAGCAAGTTACCGGACTTGAGGATTATCGAGTCCTCCCCCTCTCTTCGGACTTCAGATAATCCAACTATGTCCCACCGTATCTTGCTCAATTCTTCCTCCAGTTCGTAAATCTTCTCGTCAGTCCGTAATGTGCGCGTGTTAAATGTTGCCAGGGCCAGAGTTCGTTGTTGGCGGTAGCCAGGTCTCTGCCGGAGATTCTTAGCACCCCCTGCCCCGTCGCTGCCTTGGCCGCTACCGTAGCTAGGGCGAGCGGGGCCGCCGGGGACTAGGGGCCGGTTTTTGCTGGTGTGCATGTCATGGGGGGTATTTGCCATAATCGCCACGCTTGGCAGGCGGGTTGGCGATCGCAGTAGGTTGAAGGTAACCTCAGAGAGATGCTGCTGCCCATCCTCTGGAATGGTCCCTTAGTCGCCTTTTACGACACCCACGGGTTGAGATGGGGTGATGCAATTCTTTATCCCCGGCATCACACGGGAGAATTTACCTTCTACCTAAGTAAAAACATTATTTTTCTAAAATAGTTTGAATAAATCGCTTACGTGGTTGTCCCTTTCCCTCGTGTGACGCTATTCACGTGTTAAAAGGGACGAAAGATTCATAAAAGTAGAACATAGTTAAAAACCAAATATATAGAGCCGCCTGTTTAGTTTTTTTTAAAGTTAGTTTTGTAGTCCACATCTTTTGGCGGTATGTTGGTACGTTTCTTTGGAATTAAAATTAATAAATGTTTTTCAGCTACTATAATAAATACTCAGATCAAAGCGAAAATAATTATTATTTATGACCGATAAGTACTGTACCTAATGTACTTCTTCTGATATTTGTCAAACATTATTTTTTACACGCTTTCTATTAATTTGCAATGCATGTATGTGTGTAAGTATGTACGTAATTATGTTTGTACATACAAACATACTTCATAGGTCAAATCTTGCAAATGAATTTTAAAGCAGTTATCCTCCTCAACCGATTGAGCTTTTTTGCAAACATATAAAGTCCGTTGAAAATGTAATATGATGGTACCATCTAGCTGGTCTGATGATGGAGACAGAAGGTGACCATAGGTAATGACGTAGGCGGACAGATTATTGTGAAAACAACGATCGTTGGCTTATGTAGTAGTAAACAAGTTCGGTGACCGCATTAGGTGAACGAAATAATGTAATTGCCATTTTGGCCATGTTGGCGGTTTGTGTTATGCGTCTAATGATTTATACCTGATTTGCAATGAATCTGAAAAGATCATCAGGCACTATATTAAAATAAGTGGCGGAAGTACACTGGCGGTATAATGGTAAATTTTTTAACGATGCAAATACTGCGATGTCTAATGCACATGAAGCTATTTAAAAATACAAATGCTCAAACAAGTGATCAATTTTACCATATTTATAAACTGACAAAATCAGCAGTTCAGAAATATGTGGATGTGCGTCTGCATTATATTTGTAAAAAAGAAAACTTTAAAAAAAATTACTTCGAAACGACAAGTTAACAATATATTAAATTTTGTTTTAGGGTACATAAACATATATGTTTTAATAATAAGTTATTTGTTTTATTTTTACTACAATTTATAAAAAAAATTGTGCAACTAGCATTACACCAATTTTACAAATTGTACAATACGTACATGAAAATAATTTTGTTGAACACGACTCCACTGACTCTGTTCCTACAAGAGGCGGAGGTCATTAAATTTTACGACTTTTGCGATGATCGCATTTTGTAATGTCACAACCGCCTAACACGTGCAATACAAATAAAAACCTTATCTCTGGGGAATAAAGTTGTATTTAATTTTTATAAATATGGTCTTAGCACATTATACGTTTTTAAATTGTCTACTATACACGTATACTTACAACTAAGCGAGTCGGGACACTTTTTCGACGTGAATTTGTAGGTGACGGTGTATCTAGGTATTCTAAATCGATGAGTGCGTGTTTTATTCTTCATTCGATCACTTTCACGAAAACGAGAATATGTATAGCATTGAAGTTGAGCCGCAACGCCTTCTGGAGATTAACGAGGTATGATAAAATTTAGCCATTCAAATATACTCTATTTCGTTAACATGGTGGTGGCCAATGGTAAGCCTTATTAAGTTGGCACTCTAATTTGAAGAGCTTTATTTAATCTTATGATAATATGAAATAGGCGAAGGAGGAATATACATGTCAAAATTGCTTAATACTAAATATAATAAAATTCTAATTCTAATTATAAGTCAATGTTCAGATCCCGGATCCAATCGAATAATTTGAAGAGCTTAACGTGAAGTTATTACTGGGAGTAAAGGCATAATAAGTGAAGAGCATCGCGCGTTACATCCAGCGCCGGCCTTAGACCTTGATCAGGGTTAAGCGAGTATAAAAATTAAGCATGATATCACTCATTAATCTCAAAAGGCGCAAACAAAATTTTTTTTAGCTGTTGTTTACGCATTTAGCGTATTGGCGCCTCTTGACACCGGGCGCCTAGAGCGACCTCTCTACACTAGAGTCGGCACTGGTTACATTCGTAAAGTTGTGAGTATCAATAAGCTGCATTGATAACTAACCATAAGGAGATAACATAAGTGTTATGGACTGTAATATTAGTAAAAGAGAGGCGCTAATGCCATAGAAATATGATTTACAAAACCAAAGCAAAATACATAAAAACGAAACTAAATAACAAAAACATGCAACGGCAAATCTCAAATTGCACCAGAAAATTTAGTGAACAACAAATTCAATTTAAAATAATTGTTAGACTACAAAAGAGTTAGTAACAATCGGTCATAATAACTGCGATGTTACTGCACGCCATAACGCAATTACATACGTTTTGAAATCACTGTAATTCATAGTAGGGTTTTAGAAAACCGGTACAAGCTGCAATAATAAATGTTTGGGGAACAATGAAAAATTTAACTTTAATTGTTTTAAATACCTACCAACCTATATTAGGCCAGCGTGGAGAGTTAATACCCGATCTCTTTATATGCCTTGTGCAAGTGAGAAAGCGACCTTCTTGGTCGAGTGGTTTGTACAACGGTTTTCATGGTGTCGCTATCTCTGAGGTCCCGGGCTCGATCCCCGGTCGGGTCAATTTAGAAATTATTGTTTTTCTAAATTGTCTCGGGTCTGGGTGTTTTCTATGTATAATAAGTATGTATTTAAGTATTTTAAGTATGTTTATCCGTTGTCTAGTAACCATTTAACGAGTTTCATAACGAAGCTTCTCTTGGGCTAGATAATTTGTGTGAGTGTAGGAAAGTTTAAGTTTTAGTTTAAAGCCTGCAATGGGATGCGTTTTGGTCATTATTATCATCATTAGCGTGGGCTAATGATCGATGAATAATGATGAATGGTTGATGATGAAAGTGGTTTCATCATCAACCTTTTTACTGTACAGCATACAGCTTGTGAGGGAAGAGTCCCTACCCTAAAGTCCCTAAGTCTTGCGCTATTTTCATCTATTTCTTGCCTGCTATTTGAACTAGATCTTCTGACCACTGAGCTAGAGGTCTGCCAGCCGATCGATGTTCATTTATTGGCCAAGGCGTCCAAATGCCGTCTCCCTGTTGAGCCACGTGTCCTGCTCACTACAGCTGCAGTCGTACGAGTATGATGCGTTTACCGACGCCATCTGTAACTTTTTTCTTGGTGGAGACGTTAAAAGCTATTTAGCTAACTATTGTTAGTAGAACATAAATTCTGTTTTAGCACCGGAAACAATGAATGGGCGATATAATTTAAAATTGCGATTTTGAGAAATAGTTGAGTTTCTGTGAAGTTTCTGGACTGCAGCTGCTTAAGTGTAGGTCCAGCCATAAAAATAAGTCCAAAAAGTAATGTTAATGGATAAAAGTAAAATTAAGACAGGAATAAGAAATATGTTATTTGAGATTAGGTACCTAAAAAAACTGCAACAATTTTTATTTAGTATCTCGTTATTCTAGTTATTCTCGTAATATTCGGAACAGTTATTTTACATGCTATTCTACATAATATTTAAAGCTACCCAACGCTGCGGACTAGTTTTCAGTATATTGGCGTATGTTGTTCGTGAAGAAAGAAGGATCTTGCTGTGATGAAGGTGAAATATTTTTGTGACAAACTAGTTAAATACAATAACGAGAACTTCAGAGTACCGTTCTCTATAAAGTTTGAATAGGCGTGATACATAATATACCGTAAACTAGGGTAAACTAATATGAAGTGGTGCCGAGGGCATAGAAAAGTATAACGCAAAATACTGTCCTGACCTTTCTAACTTTGTGCTGTATAGTTTTTTGTTCTCTAAAGTTTACGCAAGCACTACAGATTGAAATTAAACACTTTCTGCTCGCGTTTATTTTTCATGCTATTTTATGATGACGTTATGAACCCTATGCAGTATCAGAGGTCACAGAAAAACTAAGGTGTTGGTCGTATCAAAATTAACTTATATCGTAGTACGATTACTAATAAGTATATATTTTTTTTACTAAAACAACGATCAAAAAAAATATTAAAGAATTTATAACAAAAACATATTAGAAGTTGTAACGTGTTTTATAGATAAACTAGCGGCTCGTCCCGGTTTCGCACGGGTGGACATTTCTTTTTTAGTATAAGCCTATGTTACTCAGCGCTAATGTAGCATTCTAATGGTGAAAGATTTTTTTAAATCGGTCCAGTAGTTTTTGAGTTTATTCGTTGCAAACATACTAAAATACAAAGCTTTTAATACACTGGGCCGCAAAAATTCCGGGTCGCTTATAAAAAGTGTGATAGTTTCTTAACTACACAACACAAACTAGTGAAACTGTAGTATGTTATAGATGACTGACTTATACATAAAAGAAAATACATAACACGTTTGTAAACTGTATAATTTTATTTAAGTACTAAAAACTAAAAAAAAAACACTTCTAACTTTTGACAACAAAAATGTACAACACAGTTAATCTGCAAAATGAAAGCTTTTCTGTAAATTTAATGTCTTGTATTTCCTCCACGAGCCCGTATCGCTTCATTAAGACGATGTGGCATGCTGTAAATCAAATTTCTAATGCGGTTTTGGTCTATGTTTGACCATTCTTCTACTAGTGCACTTCTTAACTCACGTAAGTTAGCTGCAGCTGGAGAGCGTTATTTAACGCATCTCCCGAGCTCGTCCCATAAATGCTCTATGGGATATAAGTCTGGGCTGCGAGCTGGCCACTCCATACGGGTGATACCGACGTCTTGAATATACGCGTTGACCAAATGTGCTGTATGTGGTCGCGCATTATCGTTCATAAAAATAGAATTTGCACCCATATTCACCAAGAAAAGACCAGCATGCTCATTTAAAATCTCCTCTACATATCTGGGAGCTGTCAGAGAACCGTTTTCTATAATTACTAACTCCGTACGATCCTCTGAAGATATCCCAGCCTAAACCATTATTGATCCTCCACCGAATGGCACCTTTTCCTCAAAACACGCTTGACGATAACGTTCATTTGGTCGCCTATATACTCTTCATCTCCCACCGTGTGCGAATAAACAAAATCTTGACTCATCGGAAAACATAACCCTGGACCAATCTTCAACTGTCCATCGGACGTGTTCTCGAGCAAACCGCAACCTGGCAACTCGATGTTCTCTGAGCAATTTAGGGCCATTTGCTGGCCTATAAGGCTTTATATCAGCTTCCCGAAGTCGCCGCCGGATCGTGTCAGAGCTTACATTGTTGTGGTGAATTTCTTGAAGGCTATTTCGGACCTGAACAGCCGTGAGATGTCGATTTCTTAACATAGTGCTCACGATGAATCGGTCTTCTTGTGTAGTTGTACACCTTGGCCTGCCATTCCCTGGTCTCCTGATGTTCATGCCGGTCTCTTGAAATCGCTGGAGTACTCTTTGGACCGTGGATAAAGATACACCTACTGTTCTAGCAGTACTTCGCTGACTCCTTCCTTCTTGTACCATGGTGATAATTCGTGTACATTCTTCAGTAGATAACGACATGTTGGTGCATGGTTGATGCACAAAATACTGTGACCAGCCAAAAAAACTGTATATGATGACAGCTCGGTTTGAAACAAAAGCGAGAAAATTTTCTATTCCAAAAATTAGAATTTTGATATTTTTCAAAAATCTGAATTTCTTTTTTTGAAGCTGTAACTTGTTCAAATGCAACCTTTTTAATATGTATAATAAGCGTCACAAATCTGCCTATAACATATTATTTATACGCGGGATCTATGTAAATAACTTTGGGAGATAACGCGGTTTTTCTAAATGACCCGTTATTTTTGCTGTCCAGTGTATTATGATAAATCTACATAACTGTGTTCTTTCATGACATCTGTTGTGTTCGTGTAGTAAATAAGTAAATGTTTTTCTTTATTTTCAAAAGAGGTAAGAAAATAAAGAACTCTTTGATTCGTTCTTTCTGTCTTTCTAAGACATGTCTCTAAAACTCATGGTATTGTTCTCATGGGTATTTCAAGGCACCATACCAGCTTACTGTGTTGTGTAACAACGCATAAAAATGCTTTATAGACCATCCGCAAGTATTCTATTTTACTGAACAGTTTTACCGTTCTCTCTTTACGCCTTGCATCGTAAAACACTGAAGTTGTACTCAGATTAAATTTTACGTTTCGGTTTTGCGATATAAAATTAGTAATTTCCTTGGCGCACGAACAGGGAAAAATTTGGGATGCCTTCGTAAATTGGAGTGGTATGGTGTTTAGTTAAGTGTTGATTAAGTAAGCAAACATTTGTAAGAGAGTAGGGTCTGAACACACGCGCCGAGACCACGACGACGGAAGAATAGAAATGGAATAATAATGAATGTTTATTACTTGCAAATTGCAAGCGAACAAACAAACCGTGTCGCCAGATGGGGTGCCAAAATTAAATATCTTGGGCTCCCACATGCTTCGGAAGGCACGTTCTGCTGTTGGTCGCGGTGATTTACGAAAGAGAGCACTTGTTAAAACGTCATCAAAGTACAGATCCTGCCTGCACATCAGCATGTCCAAAACTAACAAATTTCTTTAATAAATGTTGAACCTTGAGACCATATAAACAAAGTTTAAAGTCGATTAAGGAAGTTGGAAAGTTTGTGGTAGGCTGGTGGGTTATAACAAGGCCTGTTCTACTATCAGGCGTGTGTACAATGACCCTGCGTGGTGGGTTATAACAAGGCCGGTTCTACAATTGTTCATGTGGGATTATCCGAGATCAGCTGTGGAATGTTTGAACGGAACCGATGATGAACAGTGTAATAATACCTATATTACAATTTATGTTTACTTCAAACTATTATTCTTACATCAGGTATCAGCAGTGTTATCCATTTTTGACGTTCAATATTAATTACAATGTTAAAGTCTGTATTGTGAAGGCTCATGCAATGAATTCACAGTCGTCGCTTCGCCGTCGATTAACCTCGAAATAATATATTGCTTATTTTTTTAAATATATTAAAATGTATTAAGCTTTCTTACATAAAAAAAAATAACGTATAGATTCTATTGTTGTTATAAAAATGTGTAAGTTATTAGTTGTTAATATTAAATTCAATGTAACTTTGTTTAAGATATTCAATTATTTTTTTAAAATTCATTTACACTAATACATACAATAGTTTTGCATCATAGCAGACCAAAAAGCATTTAGGTTTGTCCGGAATGCTAGAACTCAGCATAAAATTAAAAACTATATTCCTATGACGACATCAGTAAATATCGGACCAAATATAGGACTCAACAGGCTAAGCAAGTAAACGCCATCACACATTGTATGAGCACTTGAGTACTTACGTAGGTACAACTTTACAAGTTGTTGACGCCATCAAGCTGGTTTATGTGATGCATAGTAATGGGGCATTACTGATGACCCATTACTATGTCTGTCATTGTTTACAATGCTATTTATCAAGTTAGCTAAACCTTTTTATATATTTAATTAAGACCACTAGTGATGTTTTTGGTACATTACTCAAATTAAATATATAGAAATTTGAACCCAAAATAATACAATTCTTATTTACTTACGTAGCAGCATCCATATAAATGAATATCAAATATGTTTTGTTATTATTTAATGCAACACATTAGCCCTATTTTACATATCGAAGTATTGTCACAATTTTTTCAATATCAATATTTTTTTGATACAGTGTTGTAGATGCACACTGCGCACTCTTGAGAAGCAAGTTAATGTAATTAAATGCATGTACTTTTTTCTCATTTGACATAATTAGGATTATCATCCCACGTCTTGGTGAACTTTCTACTTTGTAAACCTCATAATATACAAAACGCAATTTTCGTGGCTGTATGAAGTAAAGTTTACCAAATTGGATGTATGGGAGATGTTTCGAATGGGACGTTTACCAAAATGGGATGTTTACCAAAATGGGTTGTTTACCAAAAGGAATGTTTACCAATTAGGATGTAGCTAAAAGTAAAAATCCCACGACTACATTACAAAATTTGAGCATGCCGAAACATCGATTCCCAAAAGCAGATACGGATCGTGTGCGCTCAGCCCAACAACGCCACGTGTTGCGGATGCGGGATCACGAACCCAATTCCAATCGGTTGTACACAGATCGAGATAGGGCGGGCTTCGTGACAGCCACAATGTGTTTGAGAAATTTTTGCGGAGGGCCCGCCAATTTCCCGATCGAATCTCGATAGGGAATTGGATGGCCTAGCCGACGAGGTCGGATAAAACGTTTCACCTGTCTTCTTATTTTTTGGGTGTTACATTTTTAATAAGTTGACGGTCGCCTCTTTAAGCACGCCTTCGGTTTTGTGTACCTCTTAAAATATATTTTTTATCGGGCTAAAGTAGGTTGAGTGAAATTTGGTTTTGATGACTTACCTATATAAACTTTAAATACCTAAGTAATGTGTAAAATAAACGCGAGCCGATCCGTAAAAGTTGTTTCATTTCAATGTGTAATGTTCGCGTAAACTTTAGAAAACAATACATGTTTTAAGCACGTTGCTCTATAGTTGGCCATATACTATGTTCTATATTTTACCAACCCTTGTGGCCTGATGGTAAGACTACTGGTCTAGGACCCTGAGGAAAAGATTCGATTTCAAGCGGGGCATATTTTAATTGGGTACTTGGGTACCAACAAGGATTAGTTGAGTGATCTTTGATGTTAAAGTTATATGTTTAGACAGAAGCACTGCAAAGAGTATGGCAAATTTTTTTAAATAAAAGCTGAAGCGACAATGACCGTAATCAATTATCAATGTGAAACTTTATCTATCACAAACCAGAAACGATTAATCGGCATAATTAACAGGATGCGAGATCCAATCAGCGACAAGAGCAATGGACCAACAACCAATTTGTTTACAGAATAATCGGATGGAATTCTAATTGCTCGCTTGAAGGATCGATCACGTAGAAAAGATTTCGGAACGCCCGAGAGACGGACTAATTAAATAATTCCCGGGGAATGTCTGTTGGCGGGATGTGATTCGCGACGTAATTTTCGGAGATATTTGGAAACAATCCCCCCCGAGTTTAATGAATTTGTAAATTTTGCAGTCGAAATGTCTGTCTCTGCGGTTTGACTTGTATAGCTTTATTTTTATGAATGGTTAAGTTTTGTTTCTTTTTTAAAAACTTTAGTAACATACAAGGTGGCAAAACTAAATGATAGTTTTAGAGATGTTTATGACTAGCAGATAAGCTTTGAGGCAAACAAAAGACATCTAATCATTTTCTAAAGATTACACGTAACAAGGTTTAACTGTAACAAGGTTTGGTAGACGACCAACACCACACACAAGTTTTATTTCTAATAACTAGGTAGATAATAAAAACAAACAACTTTCATTACTTTCGTTATTTAATGTAATTAATAAAGTAGTAAGTATTAAGTACATACACACACTAGCAGCTGGTGACATGTGTTCTTGCCAGTATTAAGTTAAAAGTTAAACGTATCTCATCACAAGTTTCATAATGAAAATTGCATCACTTTACGTTTACTTTTTCGATTAAGCAACTCTCTCTGGGGTCGGCCTCTCATGTTTGAGGATCGTGGTCAGCATCAGGGTTGCATCTGAAGCGGATGATCTGCCTCCACCGGTTTCTGTCCAGCGCGTCTCTTACGACCGTGTAGAATTTGGAGGACGACGAGTCTTTCACTTGATCCGTCCATCTTGTTGGTGAACGACCGCGCGATCTTTTGCCTTCGGTGTTCCCAACCACAATCAGTTTTTCCAGACATTCGTCGCCTCTGCGCACTGTGTGGCCGAAACATGAAATAATGCGTTGTTGGCATATGGTGGACAAGCGAGATTTAATTTCGTGCTGAGTAAGGATCGACGCATTGGTGCAATCAAGCAACAGTTACCTGTATTATAGTGTTTTGTTTTGAAAGGTCTGAGAGATTTCGTAAAGGCGCAGAGATTTTTTTATACACCTTATGAGTAAGCATTTGGCCTTTGCCTCGCCTGATGTTAAGTGATGATAAGGGCAATGGTGGAAGCGCACTTCACCCGGAATCCTCAACTACTAGGGCACTGGCTATATCTTATCTGTAGCTCCCGGAACACAACAACGCTGGGAATCGAATCTGGGACCTCCAGAGGTCGATTCGTCCAGGCCCAGGCCTAAACGAGTGGCTTTAACCACTAGACCATAGATTTGGTATGCAATATGTAATACAACCTCAAGGTGCTACTATTTTTTTGTCTGTAATAGGTATTAAGTTTATAATGTGAATCTTGTGTACTTACTTTTTTGTCTGTCTATGTTATGCTGTTTGTGTGGTCAATAAATGCTTTTTCTTTCTTTCCTTGCTTTCTTTCTACGCGCAACAATTTGGTGGGCTATCCACCTGTTTGCTGATTCATAAAAAAATACTATTGATACATAATCAATAAAACTGTTTATATTCAATTATATACACTCAACTAGAAGCGAATGAAGACTTTCGGATATGAAGTAGCGAATACTTAGGGTAAGCAAATTTACGTTTAACCAACATCTTGCCTCTCGCCAAAGTTCTTAATATGGGGGTAAATATTTAGGCGGGCGGCTGAACTGGCCAATAAGTTACAAGTTTCTAAATCAGTTTATGAAGTAGAAAAAAACATTGAAGCGGGTTATTAATTTCGATGGATTTTAATTCTTATTAGTTTATAAATATACTTAGATTTTAGTATATAATGTTAGATACGCAAATTTTATTGCGAACGAAGCGATACAACAAATGACAATTTGGAAAAGTGTTGAAAAAAGATTTTTAACATTTTTAAGTAGTACCTAAATAATTTAAAGTAGTAAGCTAAGTATATAAGAGTAGATAGTGTTAATAAATTTAATATATTTTTTAAAACCGCAATAGCATAATTAGAAGTGCACCTGACTCAATATGTGTGGGTGCGGGCACTATTAGGTAATCTGTGGTGCGAGTTTAAATCTATACCCTGGAAAAAATTCAACACAAAATTTTGTTACGAAAACAAAACTTCTTAGTTTTTGCTTGTAATTAAATTTATCAATATGTTTTTATACATAAGGAGCTCTTTAACCTCATTCCTCCCTCTCCATTCCTTTCCAGATCGACGCGTGCAGGTCTGAGAAGCCACCCTCATACCGTGCTGACCATCAAGACACGTACCAAAAAGTTTGGACAATCGTTCCTTTGCCGAACTGCCCGTATGTGGAATGCGCTTCCCGCACACGTGTTTCCCTCCTCTTTCTCTCCCGGGTTATTTAAGCGGGGCGTGAAAAAGCAGTTATGCAGGCCGCCATAGTGTGAGCGTTCGGCATAGCGTGGTAGCGCTGTGATGAACGCTTTCACTTCTTGGGCTTCACTGGCTGCTTTTCATCAGGCAGGGTGAAGCCATTATGGCGTGTCACAATAAAAAAAAAAAAAAAAAAAAAATACGTCAACAAGTTTCGTTTTTATTTATGCTGTAAATCAAAATAGGGGACCCTTAAATTATAATTCATGCATATTACGATAAGGTATAATAACGTGGCGTGTTTAAGCAACAAACATTTTATAATTTGAGTAGGAAAAATAAGCCTGCGAGTAGCTATTTGGTTCATGTTCCGTTTTTTCTTAGACACTAGTTCATTTTATTTATTTATGAATAGTTAAAAAAGTTTGTTTGTTGTGTTGTTGCTTGACTTATACAGCATTTTTTTTTTTCATAAACCTTAGAGCTATAATAATAAGGGATGTAGTTCTTCTCTTGAAATAAAACAAAACAAGATCTATTTTTTCTACAAAGTTACACTTCTCCCGTTCTTAAGCAAATGACGGTGAAAAGGCTTAGCCTCTTAAAAGTTAAATGGCTCTTTTCGCTTTTGATTAAACTAAACAGAGGCCTGATTGCGGCACTCATTAATTTGAGTGTCAGCTCATCGGAGTTATAATAGACCCTTGAGCTCCCAAGAAAGATCTCCTTGCATCCCCTGATGAGAATTTATTACATAGCACATTAAGGTAATGGTTTAAAGACGGAGCAGACCGTAATGATAATGTTTTTGACAATTATCGCTGTAACCTAAGTTAGCAAGTGCAATATAGGTATCTTAAAGACGAAATTAATGTGATTTTTCAAACATTTTCTTCATTGCTTAGGTACCTACGTTATGATAAAGTACTTCGCTAAGTTAGAATATGATTTTCTGAAGACCGATGTCTTTTAAACGTAATTTTACTTTAAAAATTACCTTCAGAAACCACTTTAATGATTACATGTATCTTAAGTTTGTTAGTAGAATTATTAATCATGCTATTTTCTCTTTCAGAACGCCTCAACGTCCTTTACGAGAGGAATTGGACGAGATTGGTTCACGAGCAACTGCGCAAGTTCGAGTCGTCCATCGTGGCTGCTGCAAGGCAGTCGCCTGAAGCCCAACCTCAAGAACTGGCTCTCGACTCTAAATGGACTTTTTCGGGAGCAGTGGTGTACTGCATAACTCTCATAACTACTATAGGTAACTTTCATGATGTTTGTTCTATTTAGATCGGCTAGATTAGTTAGGGAATCCATAACCGCCCGTGTATTTCTTTAGTTGAAAGCAAATTAACCCCTCGCGCGATAAGGCACCGCGGTGGTGCCTAACTTTTTTACACCGGACGCGATTAAGCACCACCGTGGTGCCTAACGGCATTTGTTTATTTATGGCGTGTTGTGAATTTATTTTGTATCTGTATCCGGTCATGAGTATTGTAAAAGTTATCCTCTGTCGAATAGTATAATAATCATAATGCTTTGCCAAATAAAATTACCGGAAGAAAATAAAACAAAAATTTGCTGTGAAGGCCTACGCGCCATTACTAATTTCGCTGCTTGACGTGTTGTGTTTTGGTGTAAATTATGAGTTCCCTTCGTAAACGGTAAGTGAATTGTATATCAATCTATTGGAAATTTAACGTAGAATGTGTTTTAGTTATTAGTTTGAGTCGTTTCTAGATTTTAGTCCAGTAAAAATGTCTGCAACTTTTTGGTTGCGGTTTTGCAATGTCGTTAGGAATTGCGTCATGTCTTTGAAAAAAATATTTATTTTACACATTGTGTGTTCAGATATAGATAAGTTTGTTGTAAATTTATCCAGGAATCAGAAAGTAGAATCAGTTTTGTGATATATAATATGAATGTAACACAATTGTGTTTTCAATTCAACACGGTCCCAAAATTCATTACAATACGGTACTATTGGACGAAAAAGTGTTACTAAAGTGTTATGATAAAAATTTATTTGATAGTTATTTGGTATAAAATAAAGTCAGTTTGTGTTTGTAAAAAGTAAAAAACAATTTGTGCACAATGTTTTTTTTCTATTTACATAATTCTTTTTATAATTAATTAATAATTAAAATTATTAATTTTTTATTATGTATTTTTTAGATCACGGTCGAGGTCAGTTACCCCGGGGGCCATTGAGGCTCCCCGGCCGATCCTGGCAGCTCGGCGGCAGCTAATTTTAAAGTTCTAGTTATAAAGTTTGTCTGTACATATGAAGCTGTATATTAGATTGTTTCTTATTTTTCATACCATTGTTTGCCGTATTGCAGTATGTACAAAACTGCAGGATAATAATGTCATAAAGTACCTACTTGAAAACATGTATTATGTTATGATCACCTCTAGTTATAAAGTTTGTCTGTACATATGAAGCTGTATATTAGATTGTTTCTTATTTTTCATACCATTGTTTGCCGTATTGCAGTATGTACAAAACTGCAGGATAATAATGTCATAAAGTACCTACTTGAAAACATGTATTATGTTATGATCACCTCTAGTTATAAAGTTTGTCTGTACGTATGAAGCTGTATATCAGATTGTTTGTGTTGTTTGTTTTTTTTATTATATTAATATTTTACCCTTTTTTTGTCGTTTTTCTTACACGAGTACCTTTTCTTTCTTTATAATATGTAGCAGACAGCGGCAGAAATATGTTCTAATGTTTCTACTGACTGTTTCGTAAGTATCTCGTAAGTATTTATCTTTTAATCTTGAAAACGTTATGTGGATTCGAATCCCGCTACTAAGCACGTACCAATCTTAGACACGTACTGGGCGTTCGACCCCCCCGTAAGTACATTGTGTAAACTTTTGCTATGAAAATTTATTACTACTAGGTATAACCAAATTTGTTTCGTAAAAATCTACTAATCTTGACGTAGTGTGGGTTCGAATATCGCTACTAAGCACGTACTAGGCGTTCGCCCCCTGTAAGTACATTGTGTAATCTTATGCTAAAAACAAAAAATATAAAACCAAAGTTTCATAAGAATCACTAGTATGGAAAACGTAGTGTGACCCCACATGTAAGTACATTATTTTATAAAAACTTGTGTACTACATTGAATGCCAATAGCGTATTGCCAATACTCTTTCATCTGTCCCTTCATAACAGAATATCAAATATCCATACGTTCAAATTAGTAAGTAATTTATCGACCGTTATCCATTTTATAAAAAAAATCTATGAAATCGAATATTACTACATTGCTTGTAATAATTTGTTTTTGCAACTACAATCGTAAAATAATGAAAACAATATAAAAAGTTAACTAAAAAAAACACATTGATATTTACTACCAAATTTGAACAGAACGTGTGAATGACTTTTGCAGTGAACAGTACTCTGAACTCCGGCTATGAAGTTCGCGCGCAAGCGGGCTCGAGAAATGGCGGTCTGCATTTGTTTCGCAGTAAAATTGTGATTGTGAAGTAATTAGAGTGTTTTGTGATGATGTGAGTTATGTAAATGAAAGATGAAGTGACAATAGTGATTTTTAGTGATAGTGGCGATGTGAAATGTGCGTAGTTTCTTCTCTTCGAACCTTGGGTGAGTGTAGGCATAAAAAAAAATAACAACATTAAAACTTTGTAAATTATTGTAATATTTTATATAAATAATTATGTATAAATGATGTTTTTGTCGCAAAGCTTATTCTTTTGCCAATCTAACGATATATGACACTGTCTCTTTTTATTTACGGAATTGGACAAATTTCGACAATTTCCTAGTGAAGGCGTAAAATATTTTTAAATTGAATAAAACTATATCGTGCTATGACTATTAGTACTGGGGGTTTTGTCGTTCGAAGGGTTAATAATTAAGAACTCATCAGGGCACTCAACATGCTATACAATAGTTCAAAAATTCTGCGTAATTAAAAAAGTAGAGATGGTTAGGTGATCTCCGCATAACCAAGTATCTATAGATACATAAGCTATGTTTCCAAGGCATCGAAAAAGTACTGACGAACGTATGATATAGGTGCAAACAATATTCCATACAATACCGAAAGTGTTTGTTGTTTGGAAGGCACAACTGTTAAAGTTGGCGCAAATGTAAAATTAAACGGGCTTCATTGATCAAATGCTGTGGACTCACGGAGATTAACTGAGACGATTCAACTCTCTAGTCGAAAACAGTTAGAAAACACTTTGTTTTTCTTTCAAAAAAGTTGAAGAAAAATAATATATTCTTAAAAGTTTATTGTAAGTTTTACATCAAAGAACATTACATAATACAAAACGAAAATTCATAGTATTTTTAGCGATTATTGAGTCCTAGCGTAATTTTAAGAGAGTAGTCTACATTAGTGTAAACAATTATGGTATAAAGTCAATTATGAGAAAGAATTAACAGCGAAGATTCTAAGAAAAAGGAATCTAGAACATCTGAACATTTATGGCCATCAATAGCTAATCAAAGCGACCACCATGTCTTATAACATAGTTATTTCATGGGTATCTCATCCTAAAGCCAATGATTTTTATTCCCTTATGCCCAGTTATTTTATACAATTTCATACCCAGTACCTACGCAATGCAAGTCGAAGTGATCTGTTTGGTGGCAGAAATAGAATTAGAGACTGCTTAATCATTAATAAAATTTAACCGATGTCAATAAAGAATAATACACCAGTCAGACCAAAATAGAAATAAAGCGTGATACGAATTCGATCTTTTTACGTAAGACAAAAGACGGATCTAGAATAAAGCGCCTAAACTTTTTGGCGAGATTTAGTGATTTATAAACACTCTTGGTACAACAAAGTCTACCGCAAATTGACCACAGATTGGACCATGACAAAATAAACGAGTATTATAAGTAGATTTACTATATCTTTTAAGCTTAAAGTATTTTACTATGTTAGGTGGAACTAGCAGGTAGCCGGTCCCAAAAGCTAAGTAGCTCTCAATAACTGCTTTTGAAGAGATCGCTGGCTAAATTTTATCTTGATGCTTGGCTTTTCTTACTACTCACCAAACAAAGTTCTTATTGATAACCTTATTTGGGTTACTGGATCCAGTAAACAAAGATACAAAGATACGTACAAAAATATTCATTATAAATGTTACTGAGAGTTTCGAGCTCCTTCGTGCTTCAAAAGACACGTAAAACCATTGGTCCCGGTTGTGGTCGTAAGATAGCAGTCACTTTTAGCCCACTAAGTCGCATTGGTGGTGAGTTGGCCTTGATCTCCATGTGCTGTTGTCAATGTAAGAAGACCTCAGCCCAGTGAGACGTTTAAAAGCTGATGATGAATTCGTTGGTATTATTTCAGTTGCATTATTTTGGTATATTTGTAGGTACGGGGCATGACGATATCATGAACATTTAAACCGCTTCTGTGGTCTAGTGGTTAAGACCATCGGTTTAGACCCAGAGGTCCCGGGTTCGATTAGCTAGAGATAAGATAGCCAGTGCCTCAGTAGTTGAGGATTCCGGGTGAAGTGCGCTTCCACCTTCGGCCTTATCATCACTTAACATCAGGTTATATGAAGGCCAAGAGCTTACCCGTGAATCATTTAAAAAAACAGTTGCTATAATGCCGTGATAAATTAAATCTTTAAAACGTTATTACTATGTTACTACTACGTAACCTGGCTTCTTTTAAGTTTTGTCTTCTTTTAAAGGGTACGGGAATGTCTCTCCTCGCACGGCTGCTGGCCGAGCAGCAACGGTGGCATATGCGGCTGCTGGTGTTCCATTGGCACTGGCTTGCTTGGCTGGCTTGGGCGCATCACTGGCACGTCTGGCACGGCTAGCATGGCTGAGAGCTACAAAGGGGAAAGT
Organism: Eudonia lacustrata; assembly: GCA_947562085.1. Lineage (NCBI taxonomy): Eukaryota > Metazoa > Arthropoda > Insecta > Lepidoptera > Crambidae > Eudonia > Eudonia lacustrata. The sequence continues at coordinate 10,238,027 of OX387318.1, read as the reverse complement.
ACCTAGTGGTGCTTGGCGGAAGGATGAAGTGAGCCGTTTATTTTCTTTTATATTAGCAATATTTTACCCATAAATTAATAATTGGTCTCGCTGCGCTCGACTAGATATACCGCGCTACCTAAAAACAATAGCTCCGTGAATGCGGCAACTCATTATTGTAATGTGTGTAAGACCGGTGTCCTTCTTATTTGTTATAGTATTATTTTTACACAGTTTAACTACGCAAACTGGCATTTCACTTCGGTTTATAAATGACCAAAAATTAACAAAACATTCGGTACGCGCACCTCACACACAGTTTGCAACGCGACTGACAGCAGGCGACTGACTCGGGTACGCCGACTTCGGCGTAGTATTTTTTGCCGCCGTATCCGTATCCGTATGCCGCCGGCGGTATCTAGTCGAGCGCAGCGAGACCAATCATTCATTTAAGATTTTACCTTTAAAACTTTTAGGAGACATCTAATTTAAAAATTTGTGAACAGTTGTTGTGTCTGGTTCACATAGAATCGACATATAAATTGAATGTCTTTATCATCATCATCATATTATCTCATTATCATCACTAGCTCATTTGCCTCATGTCCCCACTGCTGGGGCACGAGCCTTTCCTATAGATGGTTAGGGAGAACCACCTCATGGCTTTTTATAATACATCTTTACTTAACATCAGGTGACAACAAATAAATGCATATTTGAAATATCGAAAATTCAGAAAACATTCAGAAAATAAATTTCTTAAGATAAACAGAACTATTCTTCTAGTCAGTATCGATATCAGTATTCGTGAGGGGGCAATGCTTCACGTATCACATAAATGAAATGAAATGAAAAAAATGAAATGAATGAAATGAAATGAAAATGAAATGAAATGAAATGAAAAATATTTATTTGGAGCATTTATGACAACTTGACATAATGGACATTTTAAATTTATAATTATGCAACCGAAATGGTCACCACTCAGCTTATGCCATGACATTGACGTGCCAAGGCGCTGATATTCTGTGGAACCAGTAAGAGAGGGAGGGAGGCGCAGCTCCAGACATGAATTTCAAAATTTTACACAGTGACAGATAGACAGTATACAATATTAACCATAACATACAGCCAACACACACCATAACCTACACATAACACATAAACAATAATATATAAAAGAATAAAAGAATAAATCATAAAATAATTAAGTAATAACAATATCAACACAACACGACCGCTTAAGCGCTGGAAACCTGTAACTCCAACAGATACTCTTGAGTATCTTGTTATACACATGAGTTGACATCAGGTGAAGTGTGATGCCTGGTACAATTTCATTTGAAATACCATTTTCTTCCAGCTCGAGAACCTCCAACTGCACGAACAGCAGCGCCTTCTACCGCAGTCCGCAGAACACAACCAGTACACCTCCTTCCCACCCCGGCATAGGTCGCCCGGCACGGTCCGAGCGAGGGCGGGCGACAGAGGTCAATATTTGCAAGTATTCGAGCGCGCCCCGGCCAGTCCCAGGGCAGCTACCCTAGGTCGTATCAAGCGCAGTGCCTTGGCTGATGGTGAGCTTATTTTGCATCTGGCTTTACAGGGTAGTGGTACCAGTAATCGACACTTTTTCCTTATTATCATTAAAATAGTAGTCAGCAATTGATTTTTGACTTAAGCAACCACTGAAGACACACCGCCTGCTTCCTAGCTGGTATCCAGTAAAAATTCTATGTGATTCTATGCTATTATTTGGTGACGAAAACCGGTGACGAACAATGACCAACAATGTCGAATACTGGTGCCATTGCTATAACAACGTTTATTGTAACCTATATGGTGCTTACCAAATAAAACAAAATGAGGAATTATTGAGCTATACTAATCTCCAGGGGAAGTCCAATTCGCAATGTCAATCCTTGTTAGATATTTCCGTTAGTTAGAATACGTTGATTAGAAGTTACTGTATATAGAGAAAACTCAGTTATGAAACACGACGCTTTTGAAAACATATGCGGATTTCCCTCGTTCCAATGAGTGGATTTGAAATGGAAACTTTAAACATATTGTTAATAAAAACATGTATCAAACGCAGAAATCGAGACTGGCAACTGAAATACGTAGAAACTAAATAGATTTCCAATAAACATCACAAAACATCAAATCATCCAGCCATATTGGAAATAAGCACAGAGCTTATCGCTATGCTTTCGATGTGCGAACTCAAGTCCCGAAAGTAACTACATCATGTTCTCTCTCAACAGAACCTCACTCATCATCTGCTCTTCAAACCCAAACGTTAGACCGCAAGAAGGCTGTTGGAGGATCGAAGTGTTTGGCGACAGTTCACGGTCCAGGTCGAGGAAGAGGGAGGGGGACTATTCAAAGACCAAGAGGAGCGGTGATTGAACAGCTTATAGCTGAAGAGTGTGGGAATATACCACTCAATAGAAGTCAAGAGGATCTGGACGACTCAGAAGATCCCGATGAGGCGTAAGTTTGATAGATAGATAGATAGATAGATAGATAGATAGACCGATAGGTAGATAAATTCTTTATTGCTCACACACATGATGAAATACATAAAAATAACTTGTGCCTGTTACGGGAATTTTATCTCATATTGATACCATATGTTTGTTGAATAAGTTTCTTGAAGGAACCGTGTTTTTATTATTACGATGATTTACTTTGCAGGAGAAATCTCATATAAAATGTAGATTTGTTTCTATAATTTTGCCCCTTTTCCCGCAGTATATGTCCGCACGACACGCCCTCACGAGTGCCTTTGATCTGGAACGATGAAAGCCACAAGTCAAAGAGCTGCGCCGTTCCCAGCAGCAGTGCTTCCACCAGCGTCCAGCACCACATCACCCACGGCATCGAGCACTGCCATGTGCCAATCGGCATCGTACTGTTTCTCCTTGTCAGCTACATCTGCGTTGGAGCAGCCATCTTCTCTGCTTGGGAGAACTGGAGCTTCCTTGACGCAGCTTACTTCTGCTTCATTGCCTTAGCTACCATCGGTTTCGGAGACTTTGTGCCTACCAGCTTTTTAACCTCTAAGCACAACACTGAAAACTCTAAGAGTGAATACATACAGATGATAGCGTGTTGCGCTTATCTAGTTTTTGGACTTATTCTAATAGCCATGTCCTTTAGTCTGCTTCAAGATGAAGTGGTCGCTCGGTGTTCACAGATAGCGAACAGCTTGGGTCTGTCGCGTCAATGACAATACGAGAAGAGTGATTGCAGCTCTTCAGAAAATCATCTAAGGATGTTATGATCGTTATTGTAAAGAAATTATTAAGGAGCTAATAATACTTTCAGAATTTGTCTCCTCTATGTGTACCTACTTCTTAATATTGGAATTTAATTTTTTGTCATCATTGTATCATAAACAAATTATTTTCTCATATCAGCGTGAATTGAAAATTTTGGATAAAACAAAAAACATGAAAACTTTTTACGGAATTTGTACTCGAAATTAAAATGATGTTTGTGATGTAAATAATGTATAAAATCTATTTATAAAAGCAAGGCTGAAATTGTAATGAAACAATAAAATTGTGTTGAAAAGTACATAGTTTTCATTAATTAAACTGTTCCTGAGTTGATTTCGTTAAAATGTTCAACACGCTTGTGACGACCGCAATATGAAGAAATACAGTAGGTATACGAAATGCCTGGACAGTCATATACTCGTACATGGAATCAAAATGGCCACAAACGCTGCTTAACAAGATTTCCTGTGGACACCAAACTGAATGCGGTGGATTAGCGCACCTTTCTGTATCATCCTTGAATGACTACTGTTCCGTAAAAATTAAAACAATATACCCGTACATCCGACAGATTTCAGAACAGAACACAAGACAGCGATAATAAAGATTCATGGCGATTCAAGCTAAATTCGCTACACAAACAACCCAATAACTTAGGAAATGGCCTAAAATCCCACAATACATGACTACGCTTTTAACTATAGAAGACATTAAAAGGAATTGTAACAGCAATTGGATGACCTAATCTAATCTTAATATAAGCTATACTTTATATGATTCTATGTATTTGTTTTCTACACATAGCATTCATAGTATAGTCGACCATGAAATTGCTTTATCACTTTTAACAAAAACTTCCATTACAATACAATTTCGCTAAGGCTCATTGTCAATAATGACAACGTATCTGTCACTTGGTCTTTTAAACAAAAATAGAACTTTTTTTTATATTATATGCAAACAAAATTCACTTTTAAGGTGGTAAAGCAATTTCATTGTCGACTATACATAAGTATGATGTTAAGTCTCAACCCATCCCCCATTTACAAAAGCAGGTGATGAAGACAAGACCATAACCAACCATACAAGCCCAATGAAGGTAGGAGGTTGCGGAGTAAGTCACTTACAAATATCACAAAAAAGACAGTCCAATCAGAAAAATACGATACTAAAAAAACAGAACATAAACCAAATAAATGGAACAAGAATTAGGGCATTGGTTCAGCCAGCAGTTAACAAGATTACCGAGTTACAGCCGAGTTAAACGCCACACGTTTACGGTCGGTTTATCTCCGAGCCTACAGTACCAGTACGTAAGGAAATTTCTGGCCACCATTCAAATATTACCTACAGCGCGTGTTTGTGTTACGTTTTTCCGATGTATGCCGAACTGCGTTTGCGGGAGGATGTACATAGGTACCTACAACGGACGCGGTGAATGGAAAATGAAACTACATAGGTACCGGCTTTATTTGTTTTGATGAGTGTGAGGAGCTGGATGGCGCTGAGGTAACAACGTTCGGTCTGCGATTGCTGGAGTTAAGAAACTTTGGCAAAGGCCGGTCATCGAAAGGGTGACCAAAAATTTATCAGTTCGAGCTCCTCCGTGCTTCGGAAGGCACGTAAAGCCGTTGGTCCCAGCTGGATCAGCAGTAATTAGCTACCACTGAAGTGGCCCGCTTGGTAGTTTATGGCCCGTAGGGGAGGCTCATAAACCAGCAGTGGGGACATAAAATGAGCAGGTGGTACTTTGATAGTGTGTACGTTTTTAAATGTATGTTAACGTAGCTTATTCAAAGTTTTTATTAATGTTCGAGTAATTAGCGTCTCCAATTGTATACCTACCTGTCTAATTAATTTATCAGTCTAATCATCGAAATCGTTAGTACCTACTAAACCAACTTGTAACTTTTTACAACTATTATACAAAGTTAGGTCTTATGTAGTTACAAGATAAACTTTCACTAGAAAAAATTAACCAATCTCAGGAAACTCGAGTGGGACTCGAACCTAGGACCCTTAGTTGGTCCAATGCTCTGAGCGCTGAGCTACCGACACCTTCAATTTTAATTTACCAAGTTTTAATTTCAACCTATGTATGTAATTATGAAATTATTTATGTACACGAAAGTTTAATCTACATATACAATATTAATACGTGAAGCAAAAACAGACGGAGGAGTATGAAATTTCGCACACATAATATAGGGAAGGTTATCCAAATGTTAATACATTTTTTTAATTATGCATAAAAATACATTAAATCAATAAAACAAACATTACACACACTTTGACACACACGCATATTAAACTCATTCAAAAATTTCAAAAATGGAAGAGGAGCGGCCGAAATCTGTCAAATGCCAATCCAAACTCACAATATAACTTTTTAATTTTTCATTGCTTAGGATACAATCCGTGCAGCCATAATAAAATTACGGTTGAATTTCGACCACTGGGCGACCACTAGTTATTTAATTGGTTAAAAATAGTGTGTGCACACTAGCACCACCTGCGTGCAATCTGGAAAACTTTACGAATGGATAAAATGCACGCATCGCCAATGCCGTGACTGCGACTGCTATTAAAAACCTAAGCAGATAAAAATTGCGCGGGGTAGCTTAAAAAACATTGACGACGTCATGGACGTTAGATATTCGCAGCCAGAACTTTGCATCTAAAACGTTATGTGAGTTTGATAACTAATAGTTGCATGGGCAAAACGTCGCTTTAGTTCTAACACAGCGTAAGTAAAAATAAATAAAATAAACCTGTACTTACGCCGCGGGTGAAAACATTAATAATTAAACTACGCTTAACGCAAATAATAATATAATAAAGACGTTGTTAGATACTTGTGCAAGAGACGCTACAGAGATGATGCTGCACGATTTTTACAGTATAGCTATCAATCTACGTATAAGCAATTAAGTTGTTTATTCCTAAGCCTAAGGCCTCCGATTGAAGGTTCCGACAGTTACCCATTAATTATCTGTAGAAAAAGTCCAAAACAGGTGTTTATAGGCCCATCGATCAACCTTTTTGCAGCCAGCCTCTTAGAGGAAGACAAATGAGAAAACTCATGTACAATCTGTCTTGGGGGCAGGAAGGGTCTCACCAACTTTTTAAAGCAAAGACCTTTGAAATAAATACTTGTGGAACTATTGATAAGTAAGTCTCACATACTGTGGGACCGTGACCGTGGGGTTTTGTATCAGTATGTAGGTATGAAATCAAAATATTATACAACTGTTAAAACCCTTCGGAGAATCTAGTAGGGCACGGGGACACGCACTATTAAGTTTGTGATGCCGTTCCTTCTAGAAAACCTCCGAAGGTGATTCCTTTATGTACCTTGCCGCCCCCAAAAAAGCCCGGTGACGCTGAAAATGCCATTTGAGGCAATCAGCAATCTCTCTCAAAAAAAAATCTAATATTTTACTTAAATACCTCGCCGACCGAGTGGCTAGGTGCTCGGCTAACCGGAGGTCCTGGTACTTACTACACTACTTACAATACTTAGGTCAGAAAAAGCGTATTTCGTATTATCCGATGCATAGCCCCGGTTTGTGACATTGTTTTTGGCAAGCGTAGTAAATACATTACCTATCAATTATAACGATGAATTAATTTCAATGATGCAGGCCGTGGCCTAGCAGTGGGATATAACTGATGGAGGCTTTTGCACAGGCAGGCAAAAGCCTCCATTATTAAAATCATTAGCATTATCATTATCTTACTGGGTCATGTTTGTTTCTTTTTTATCTTTTTTAACACCTGTGTTACGTACAGCAACAGCAAAGGTAACTGATGATTGGTCAAGTTTCAAAATATGAAATCAGTATGAAAATCAAAACTTTTTAAACGCATATCGAAAAACCTTCGAGTGTCTACTAGTACCTGCAAACTTTGACTGTAGTTATATAGAAAATACCAACTTACACTATCGAAACTTGATTTTGAAATCTAGTAAATATCATCTACTTTTGCTGTTGACTGTACAACATGAATGCAATAAAGAAATCATCATTCAAATGAGGTGCTTGATGATGCAGTGGTAAACGCGCTAGGTCTGCAATTGCTTAAACTGAAGCAACTTTCGCAGAGTGACCAAAAATTCATCATCTCGAGCTCCTCCGTGCACCAGGGCACATAAAACCGTTGGTTTCGGCTGCATCAGCAGTCGTTAGCTACCACCAATCCACACTGGGCACATACCGATGTGCCCAGTGTGGATAGGTTTCCACCCATAGGGAAGGCTCGTGCCCCAGCAGTGGGGACAAAATGGGGTGGTGATGATGATTATATGATATTCCCAAAAGTCGAACCTTTCTAGACAGCTACACGTCGCGTACTTACCACTTGCTTATGTGCAAGTTTTATTTACCGGCAGCTAACACATACAAAAGTTCGCCGCAGAAGCTTTTCAAAGAGTTCCGATGCAATTTGACGAAACTACCACATTGTCGTCGTATAAATCACGCCAATCTTTCAGCGGGGTTCTGCCTCCTTACTATGGAAGTTGGCGACCGGTTGTGTTTGAGTTTAGCTCTGAAAACTTGAGGACTAATAGGAACAGTCGCTATATTTTAGTTCTGAAACTCGATGATTCGTACAGATTTCCTTTTTCTTAAAGTCGAAGCAAACTCTGTAGTTTCATTAAGTAGGTGCTACAAATTAACAATGGTTAATGTCAAAGCGGTTAACGCTTTTGCGTTGCGATCCAGGAACTTTCTCAGTGCCGATTCACAGATTCGTGATCGAATGAATAATATCTCGTGCTCTTCGGTTAAGCAGTTAGTCTCGATTGATTCCATAAGATGGCTGTCGTTAAAACCAACTAACTAATCGGCATTAGGGTAGTGTCGGCAATGATGTCATTGGACATTTGGTGATTTCCATAGGATGTTGTACATGTGGGAAGGCTAAGCCCGGCAGTACTTTCGTGTCAAGCTAAGCACTTTAATTTGAGTCAGTGTTTTTGCTTTAACTTTGATTGTGCTTACAGTAAAGTTCATAAAGCCAAAACACTAACGCAAATTACAGTGTGTTGGCTTAACATGATAGAATAAGACGTTAATAGATGTAAAAGTTTACAATACCGCAATGTTGATGCCTAGATAGTTTTGAATTATTATTATTATTTTCAAAGTGAACATTCAGCATCTGAGTCCATCAGTAGAACTTTCATAAGCTGATAATGGTAATCCATCAATGATATAGTCGCGTCGTCTCGCTTTCAGCAACTGTTTACATATTCAGGCGGATATCCCGCCGTATAATGCCGCACCAACCAAAGGTTGCATTCAGAAGTTTTATTAAGTTTGCGTCGTCAAAGGCGGGCACGGGCGACCAACGTTCCGCCCTGTAATATTTCAAATTCGCAAACTTGTTAGAATAGAACAAATCTAACGTCGTTCGGGGAACACACCTCATGTAGTAGTTCCATAATTTCAAAGGGAACTTTGCCAATCTAGAAGTTGTTAATGAATACCAAAATCGGCAATAAAAGTCAAATATTGCAAGTTGTTCAATTGCAGTATTTGATAGTGGGTTTGTAAGTAATAGTTGTGGCACCTCGATAAGTATGAAATTCAATACCATGGTTCCTTAGAACAAAATTGTCCCTAAATCTCATAGAAATAGGATCTTCTTAGACTGAATTTAGATTATATAATATGCATATCCTGACTGTTATTTATTTAAATATGTACTTAAATATACTGACTAAGATAAATAGAAAAAAAAAGAAATAGAAAGAGGTAGAACAGATACACGCTTTATTGCTTACACACAACAAAAAGTTACACATTATCATAAAGGTAGCATGGGCAAAACGTCGCTTTAGTTCTAACACAGCGTAAGTAAAAAATGGTGATATTAAGATTTGAATTTGATTGGGTAGAAAATCGCAAGACAAATTTACTTTTTGATAGAAAAAACTATTTCAATAATGTTAACCGATAATTCTTAAGGGTGCGCCGTCCATAAGTGACAAGTGTCATATGTTTTATTTGAAACGTCGTCGTCCATATTTATTTGATGCCGCGCGGCCATACTAATTTTGTATGGGGAATTTAAGGTGCTTAATAAAAAACCACTTGATGAATCAAAAACGTAGTCTAGCAATTTGTAGTTTATCCATTGATGATTGTTGAGACAAAATCAGAGGTACAATAATTTAGATAAACTATTAGAAATCTACTTAACGCCGCCACTCGTTTTCATGATCTTTGCCCAACTTTAAATGATATTGTAGAAAAAATTATAGCGTGTTATGAATTTATGGTTCTGACAAATTGTAAACACGTTCCCTGTGATACTAAATATATATTTTGTTCATTTAATACGTTAGTATTTTCAATTATATTTACTTAACCGTAACTGCATTTTTGGCATTTTTTGGTCGGCCCACCCTTAAAGGAGACTGTAAAATAACATTTCAATGTCACTTAATAATAATGTTTTTCTCTAATCCTGAAAAGTCTTACCCTATTTAGACTTACGCGGTGTTAGAACTTAAGCAACAGAAAGCGGTCTTATCGATTGCAAAGAAAAAAATTTTGTCAACTTATATCAATAAGTCTTTGTCATAAAAGGTCCATCTAACAATAGTTGTAATAACCATAGATCACGCAACAATATCTCCTCGATGCCGAAGTATTCTCGGCTTTATCTGAGCGATCCGATTAGGACGGGGATATTTGTCTATTGTGATTTCTCTGTTTACAAATCCGAAAGGATTGTAGTCTTATTATTGATATTATGTAACAATTATTATTATATTTCCCCATACATCCATTTTTTATCGACTGAGGCGCCCTTACATTTCTTCTAGTGACCGCAGCCTTTAGACCCTTTCAATATCATGGCTATAAATCTCCGTTTCCAATGTGAGGTCCTAGTTATTTTGCCTTTATGTCCATAAACCTTTCAAGCAAGAACACAACGATGCAGAAGTGCGGCTTGCGGTATCTTTATCTCACTATATATCTCTTTATATATATCTCAAACTGTCGGAACACAAATACTACTAACCTTGTCGTTATGTCGACAGACTAACTAAGATTGTGGTAGCCACAGGCGGTCTTAAAACAAGTCCTATTATTAAGAGAATTTACGCCGCACACTAGCGCCGCCAATGAAAAAAAAAACATATCCAGTAATTAGAGATAGAAAATCAAATTATGCTCAACAAACTATCTGAATGAAGTAATTTAGCATTTTTACGTCACATAATGAACACCTGACATGTTATGGTTTAGTTAAATATGGCGTTATAGTTAAAAGTGGTCGTAACGTCTTATTTAACTAAACCATAACATGTCAGGTGTTCATCAGGTGACGTAAAAATGCTAAATTACTTCATTCAAATAGTTTGTTGAGCATAATTTGATTTTCTATATCTAATTACTAGATATGTTTTTTTTTCATTAGTGGCGCTAGTGTGCGGCGTAAACGCTCTTAACCTAAGCCAACCAATATGTATCTACTTTCATTTTGAAACTTATAGAAGTGTATTCCGCAAAGAACATACACTAATGATCTCTCAAACAAAAATACCCAGCACAGACTATAGTCCGTCCTAGGCGCTCTTTTCTCAAACGTCCGTCAAAATGTTCCCGAGTCATTGTTGTGCGCTTTCCCCGGGGTTTGCTAATGAATTCTATTGTCACAGCACAAACGCTTAGCCCATTTCCTATTCTCGCGTCGACAACCCTAGCGCGAAAGTTGCCACAGGGTAAAAATTACACTAACAAACATTTTGTGACGCTGAAAGCACTTCGCCCTTTCCACGCGATATACTTTAATCTACAATGTTTATGCAGGCCGGACAAACTTTGAGAAGGCCCTAGCTGTTGTTAAAATCCTGTCTTTTGTAATTCCGCTAAAAGGGGACGGAGGGGATCTAGTGGCACATCTATATGTTAATTGTGATTTCGTACACCTTCGCTCATGGAAATAGCGTCGCATGTGTGTAGAATTAACCATGAAGGGACAGAGCATACCTACCTATTTACAGTTCCAATGACATAAACGTATTCTTACTTAATGCATTAAAGATAAAGATTTTCTGTTTATATTAGCATGTTCTTGCACCTAAAGGATAAAGCCTTATGATAAACTATGCATTTATGTTGAAAAATTCAGCAACAACACAGTTGCTTTTGATTTTTATATTATTTTGTTCGTTGTTTCGTAAATGGCGGTGTACATTGTCTGTTTAAGAGTTGAGTTACTCATCTTAAACCAGCTGAAAGAAATTTTATTGAATTATGAAATGTGCCCTTTTGGAGACACAATAATGTTCCTTCATATTGTAAAGAGTTGACTCTTTTAATTTTTTAATTTTTTGTAGTAAAATTAAATAATGGTGTTATTGGACGTTAAGTATATTTAAAACAAAATAAGGTTCAACATAATGTCTTATATTAAACCGTGCATCGACTGCGGACTGAAAATTTGTTTTTGTTAAAATAATAAATTATGATAGTATTAGTATTATTGTACTATATTAATAACACTAAACCTCGTTTTAATGTGACGCTGTCTCCATCTGACTTTTTTAACTGACATTGATCCTACATTTTTGAATAGCATTACAAAAAATAATATAAAGCAAAAAATTAAATTGCATTTTATGAACAACCTGTAGCCAACGCAAAAAAAAAGATATTTCTATAAAAGTTTATGCACGCACATTTATGCTTTGTCGCTCGGTCTGGCCAACTTCACTATAGCACGGTATAATCGCATTTTATTTAATGTTAAGTGTGTTAATTTAAAGTGCCTACCTAACCTATGGTTACTTTTATTGTTTTTGCATTTTGTTGATGTTATGTGCAGATGTTGAGCTCAACTTATTTGTAGCATACTGGACAAATCTCCGTGATTTATGGTTTGCTTTATAATTTAATTTTATTGTTATATTATTAAATAAATAAAAAAAAATAAAAAAACTGTCCAAGGTTTAGCTAGAAAAAACTATCAATATATTTGTGTGAACAATATTATTAAATCAATAAATACTCAGGGTTTTACAAATAAACGAATAGACGATAGAAGAATAAGCTTCGAATAGTTATTCCGTGTTTTGTCTCTTTTACTCTAATTTCAAATGACGTTTACATGACAGAAACAAAACGCGGAATAACTATTCGGACCTTATTTCTTGTTCATTTTTAAGGCACTAAATGTTTAGAACGGATACTAATATTAAAATGGCAGGTAAATATCAATCATCTTACATTGCATTTCAATACCGTATATAAGCAGAAAGATATAAAAAAAAAACCTTCATACCACATTACTCAAAAAAGCATAATTCCCAAATAGCACTCAAGTCTAAATTAATTTTCTAATAGTCTACTATGAAAGTTAACCCTAAACTCTACCGGCCGTTAGGCGTGAAGCTGTCCAGAGTGCGGACCAAAGCAGACCCATTAGTATTAATAACGCAAACGCTCATACTCATTAAGCCGCGCTTACCCTCAACCCCGGGGTCACTTAGGCCCGCGAGGCTTTTTGTATTGATATAGCTTGGGCCACCGTCTTTGATTTTTATAACTACATTAATGATACTGAGCTATGGTGACATGATGTTTTTTATGTAGCTGCTTTATTTGTGAGAGGTCCTTGGTTCATGTTAAATCCGTGGCGTTGTTTTGTTTAAATTATTTGAGCCGGCAAATAAGCTTATCTTGAGATTGAACCGCCAAGACATTGACTTGATTATAATAATATATGCTTTTGCTAATTTTGATGGGATAGTAAATAGGCTACTTACATACTGAGACGTTAAACAAGCATATGGCTCGGCTTTCTGTAAGTCTACAGATATTTTAATTATCCAAACTTTTTTAAAGAGAGTTTGCTGATTGGCTCAGGCGGCATTTTCAGCGTCATTGGACTATTTTAGGGGCGGCGAGAAACTTAAAGGTTCCTCAAGCCGTCTGAAGTGCGTGTCCCAGTTCCATACAAAATTTTGCGCGATGTTTGAATCGGATCGGCCGAGGGATTTGGATCGGAATGGCTAGTAAACCGCCTCTGTGGTTTGGTGGTTAAGACCACCGGTGTCAGACCCCGAGGTCCCGGGTTCGGTTCCCAGTGGGGGGTACATGTTTGTGTATTTGGTTTTGGTTAGTGGTAGGGGTTGTTTGTTCACCTGGCTAGCTACCACCATCTTACCTATATATGTCGCCATAACATCAATATTTGTAGAATTGTTGTGTTTCGGCAGAGATAACCTGTGGGCTATTTTATATCAACTGCTGCTGCACTGCTGAGTAGCTGAGGATCCTGGGTAAAGTGCGATTCCACCATTAGCCTTATCATCACTTAACTTCAGGTGAGATGAAGACATTGTGCTTAACCGTAAGATATAAAAAAAACTATATTTGTTACCTCCTGCTTTAGTAAATACTTTTTTTTTCATACCCTACCCTACGAAAATTTGGTCTGATAAATAACCTTACTTATTCATCTCGCCTCGCCGAGGTTGTAAGAGAAATTTCCGAACAAATAGCAAGTTTGTGTCAACCCGCTGCAGGTAACATAGTAAGACCATCAATCTCCCATTCTCAAATTCATTCCGACTAAATAGACATGTCACTATTCTGGAAAGGACTCCCTTCCCTTTGGCGAAAACAACAATATAACGATGGTAACCGCGCCAGAGGATTCTCAACTCTATATTTGTTATTAGAAGCTTTCATTTCCTTTGTTTTAAACACTTATTGGAAGGAAAACTTTTGAAATGTTACCAGTTTTTGACGCAACGCCCCTGAGTGTGTGTGTATAAATACGTTGAACCTTTAATCATTACATTCCCATTAACAAATAGTTTTGGGGAACTTCACTTCGCAAATTCCATAGTAATGACTTTTCCTAATAAGGAAATCATCGTCGTGAAATGATACTAATGAATGAATGAATAAATGAAAAATGCACTTTTTATTGAGCGTATAATAAGCATAATATGAACACCGATAAAGTAGGTACCTACTTGTCTAAAAGTGAATCCTTATCCAAAAATGTAATTCGACTAGACCATGAACCGATAACAATTGTTATACCTACTAAAGTTATTTATATTTGAACATGTTCGCTTTGTTACGCGATGCCCTTATTTTTAGGTTCTCCAAAATTAGGTAAATTGGTTTTTATAATTATTTAGATATACACAAAAACAATGCTGAATGTCCCACTATTTACAAAAGAACATAACATAATACAACGCAGCTTTGATGATTGTGATAACAAATATAATTTATAAGATACTTTATATAGGGATTACCCAATTGCCAATTAGTTTAGGGATTCCCATACACTCTTTATCTACTTTTGAAGCAGACGGGCTGATGCCGTGTATTGTACAGTCGGCGGCAGATCAACCTACCCAAATCTGTCAAATTTCTCCAATGAATATTGATCCTTTTAACCAAACAATAAAGTTCAAAATTGATTGTAGAAATTTGACAGTTTTGGGTAGGTTGATCTGCCGCCGACTGTACACACGGCGGCAGATCAACCGTCTGCTTCAAAAGTAGATAAAGAGTGTATGGGAATGCCTAAACTAATTAACTACTAAGGTAATCAGCACATTTTGTGACAATTTTTTTTAATTAAGACATTATTTTTCTCAACTTTATTAAATTTCAGAGAAATTTTCAAAAAAAAAAAAAACAAAATTGAATGTACCTATATATTTATTAATTAATTAATTATTATTTAAAAGCATTCTAGCTTAGAGTGATATCTTACCTCAAAACCGTAAACCAGCAAGCGCCATGGCTCCAGCTGTGACATTTAATTGACTTCATTTTGCTAGTTGCAGAAACACGATTTGTTAACTTTTATAACAGGGAAAAAAATATCAAACTAACCTCTTTTAAAACATAGATTTGCATTTTACAGGCTAACCAGACCGAATTAAGCATCTAAATTTTCTTAGTAGATTATTCTTAACACACACTTCAATATTGTAATTCATTTTTTTAAATAATTTGTAGTTTTAATTTGAAGGAAAAAAAACAGTTTTTCTATTGTTACTTTCTTTTTCAAACGCTCCGTATGAGATTTATTGTTTAGCGGTGCGTCGCCTTAAGCTTAGGCGAAGCCGTTTGGCATTTAATTTTTGTACTATTTTACTATTTTTTATGTATTTTTTCTTTCTTCCACTTATTCATTCACTCCACATTCACATTCACATTCACTTTTTCATACTTATACTTAGATATACTTACCAAAGTAGTAAGTAGTTTGCAATAACTAATTTACATAAATAGTACTTCTACTAATAGTACTACCTAAGTATATTGACAAGATTTATACTAATTACTGCAAATTTAGGTTGCTACTGACCCATGAAGCATGCCTCAAGCCTCAATAGTGTGTCGGCTATAGTCTTATTTTGACATTTAGGTTATGGAAATACTATCAAAATCAATCCAATCAAAAGAACAAGGTAGCCCATACACAAAAACTATCCCACAGCTGGGCAAAGCCTCCATTATTGAAATCAAGTCATCGCTACATTTGATGGGTGTTGTCTTATCACCACGCTTGCCCACCATGTTGATGATCGCAAACCCGGGCTATGCATCAAAAAATCCGAAACACATTTTGTCTGGCCTGGAAATTGAACCCAGGACTTCAGGTATAGGGCCGAGTGATTTGACACTCGACCACCGAGGCGTTCCGAATTTGACCAACGAAACCTTGACCGAACTAAAATGGAATTTGGCTGAACGCCGCGGGTTCTATCGACAAACAAAATTACGTCGGACCCATTCGCAAATACGCCGCTTTCCCGACAAAAACACGATTCCACGCGTGAAAAATAAAAATATTATAAAAAAGCATTTAAACGGAATGAAGGTAGTAAAATGAAATTTAAAAATGAAATTCATTTCATGTCAATATAAACACAATGCGGTTAGCAATTTCAGGTTCATGTTACGAATTTTAACCGGATGAAATTCGGCATACAGATAGTTTATAACCGGGAATAACACATAGAATACTTTTTATCCAGATATTTCCACGGGAACGACGCAGGTGAAACCGGGAACCACGCGGGTGAAACCGCGAGCGGCCACTAGTATTTTTTATATATCTTATGGGTAAGCACTGCCTTCATCTCACCTGATGTTAAGTGATGATAAGGCCTATGGTGGAAGCGCACTGCACCCAGACTCCTCAACTACTGAGGCACTGGCTATCTTATCTCTAGCTGCCGGAACACAACAATGCTACAAACATTGATTTTATGGCGAAATATTTAGATAAGCCTCGGTGGCCGAGTGGCAGAGCGCTCGGCCCGATACCCGACGGTGCCGGGTTCAATTCCCAGGTCGGGCAAAATATATTTTGGATTTTTCGATACATGGCCCGGGTTTGTGATCACCAACCCGCACGCGAGCAAGTGGCAAGCGTGGTGATTAAGCCATTACCCATCAATTGTATGACTTGATTTCAATGATGGAGGCCTTTGCCCAGTAGTGGGACAATTAAGTATAGGCTGTTTACTTACTTACTTCCACCAACCAAACGCTGGAAATCGAACCCAAGACCCCTGGGTCTGAGATTGGTGACTAGATCACAGAGACGTTTAATATATGTATGCAAATCTAAATTAAAAGAAAAATATTATATTTTATTTTATTATAAACAATATTTCGAAGCCGTCCACGCTTCGAAAACATGTTTTGCCGTTGGACTTTGTTGTTCTCTCACCAACTAGCAGAGTCCAGCAGTGGCCCGCAGCTTGTCCGTCTACAAGATAATAACGATGTTATCACAGTTATTTTCGATTGCCCTAAACACTGGTCACTTTTGTTTCTATTCCAATAAAATCAAGGAGAAAAATTTGTTTTAATATCACTATACAAAGATTTTACGAAATAAACAATTGAATTTCATACACGACTATCTACTTTAATATCTACTTAGATGCTTATTTGTTTTTTTTTGTGGTAAATTTAAGCAGCAAATTACTCCAATTTGTTTTAAATTTGAAGAGCGGTGCCTCCTAACACAGGCCGTTTCAAGCTTTACAGGAGACACCAGCCCCTAATGTACTAGACGTTTAGATGTTTTAATTGAATAAATAGTAGATTGTACAACAAGAGCATAAAACGAGCCATTTTACCCGAGCCGGTATGGCGAGGGTGGATAGTCAAGTCGAGGGTAAAATGGGTTTTATACTCGAGTTTTACACTCTGCTTTTCACTTCGATTGGAAGGAAATAAAACAAACCGCAACACAACAAAAGCTAGTTTCTAGTTTTGTTTGACGAATAATAAAATTAGCTTCCCGCTACCGCTACACAATTTTTCTTATTTTTTTTTTATATTTTCAACTATTTGACGTTTGACTATGGTCTGAGCCGTAATGCCAAGTTATTATAAATATTTGCGTTATATTTTTTTTTACGTAAATGCACGCCCGTATTAATCGTAAATTTGTATTTACTATATTACTATATTTTATTTATTATTTTTACACGAAATTTTGCGTCACTCTAAAACTGTTATCCCCAAAAGATTTCGAGTCCACAAGTAGACGTACCGTTAAGTGTGTCCGTATTTCCTTTTCACTCGAAATCCGTGCAACAGTCAGCCGCCGAGCCGCGAGGCTCTATCGGCTTTGCGCTCCATTTCGCCTGTTCCACGCGACGGCATATCGGAACACGTACACAGTCACCACTGGAATACCATAAATCCAACTGGGAATTCTTAGCACGCCGCCGGGAGAGTGTAAGCACTTGGGTGTTGTCCGCTTCACTTGGTACTTCACCGTAGTAAGTAAAGTAAGTAAGATTGCCGTACACGGTAACCAGTTAAGTAATGTTTCTATTTAGATTTTTTTAGAGGCTTTTACCCGTTGTTTATGGGTATTTCAGCCCCATCGTACCCTAACCATACAATATAACTTTAGGTTATTCTAATGAAACAACTTTTACGGATCTATTCGCGTTTATTTTACACATTACTTATTTAATGTTTGCACCCTTTGCAGGGTCTGTGGTCACAGGGAGACACGGACCCTGCAAAAGGTTCGAAACGTCAGGATAAACATTAAATAAGTAATGTGTAAAATAAACGCGAGTAGATCCGTAAAAGTTGTTTCATTTCAATGTGTAGGTAGTGTTCGCGTAAACTTTAGAAAACAATATTTAGGTTATTCTATTTAGATAAGAAATATGATTTCATTAGTCATGAGGATTTAACGAAAAACACAATTTGAATCATAAACACGAAATTTAGCGTCACACTTAAAATGTTATAACCCAAAAGATTTCAAACCTACTAGTACCTAGACGTATCCTAAAGTGTTAATAATAGAATACCGTTAATCCAACTGGGAATTCTTAGCACGCCGAAGGGAAAGTGTGAGCTCTTGGGTGATGCTAGTACGAGATCCTACTTCTTCGCAGAAATCCTACTAATATTATAAACGCGAAAGTCTGTAAGTATGGATGTTTGTTATTTTTTCACGTAAAAACTACTGAATGGATTTGGATGAAATTCGGCAAACAAATAGTTTATAACCGGGAATAACACATAGGATACCTTTTATCCCGATATTCCCAAGGGAACGGGAACCGGGAACCACGCGGGTGAAACCGCGAGCGGCAACTAGTACTTAATACATCTTGTGCGTTAAAAGTATGAGAATCGATCGTGTAACTTTATTAAGTAACACAGTATGCTTTTGCTAAGTATCTTAGGTATCTCTAACCATCGGAACACATCAATAATACTAACATTTATGTTATGGCGACATTATCCTAGATTAGCTAGTGATAGCTAGCAAGATGAAGTTAAAACAAGCCGTACCACCAAATAAACCGATTACAAACATGTATAGTCGACCATGAAATTGCTTTATCACTTTTGACAAAAACTTCCTTATCAATAAAATTTCGCTAAGGCTCATTGTCAATAATGACAACGTATCTGTCACTTGGTCTTTTAAACAAAAATAGGACCTGTTGTTTTATTCTAAGCAAACAAAATTCACTTCTAAGGTGGTAAAGCAATTTCATTGTCGACTATACTTACCCCTGCTAAAAAACGAACCCCGGACCTCTTCGGGCATCGCGATGATGTAAACAAACACAGTCGGTTTTCTTAGTTACTAATTAAACTAAAAACATGTTCACTGTTGTTTTAATAAATTATCCTAAGTATTTGTGTCGCTTCTCCCAAAGCTCCATACCTAAACATTAGGTAGGCCAGGCGATGAACAATCCAAAGTTTTCGCTTTTTTTATGCTAAAAATTGCTTGATTTTTTGCGCCGCCGACCCTTCTTCTTAGAAGTTGGCCCTCATAATTTTATTAGGTATTCTTTGTCAAAGTTCACCGAAGAATAAAGTTGTATATTAATATTTTATGAGAATCGGACTTACTGCTTGCAGGCATTACATTATGCTTAATTTTAAAGATATTGATTTAATACTGGTCTATAAAAGTGAGCGCCCAGTGGTTGACATTCGATCGTAATTATACAATGCTTATACAACGCTGGAAGTCGTCAATACTGTCAACAAAAACGCGACCTGGGGCAGACTGTGGCAGCGACCATCAACTACTCGCGACCCGATTTAAAATCAGATTGTAGTCCGTAAAAAGAACTAAGCCAAAAATTAGCAATCAAGCTGTCCGTAAACGTGGAGGAGACTTTTGGGGAACTTGTGCAGTCTAAGCTCGACGAGACTGAATTCGACCCCTTCGATTCAGCCAATACAACGTGGGTACAACTCTGGTCCATAATTTCCGAGACAGCCAGAGTAAGCGCGGAATCTAGCAGAGTTGATGCGCCTAATTCAGATTGGATGAGTGAAACGTGAGTCGCTGTTTTGGAAAGGAAAAGTCAAAAAATTCAGGGTGTTCCGGAATCCAAACAGAAGCAGTCTGTGTTCAGAGCTTAATTCACGTGTGTAGCGACTTTACAGGCGGGACAAGAATGCGCACATCAACTCTATCAGCAGTGAGATTGAAAAGAACTCAAGGATACCCCACTCTAAAGACTTATTCTAAAGTCAGGCTGCTTACTAAAGAGCACAAACCTAAGTCATGGACGATAGCAGACGATCAAGGCAATCCATTGCTCGATAAAGATATTGTGCTTGACAGTGGAGACGCTATTGCCAACAGTTGTACAGTGGGGATGCGGGTAAAAGTTCAGATCAAAGGTTACACTTTCTGGAACGAGAGCCCAACATCTTGCCATGCGAATCAGAGGCTGCGATCCGGAGGTTAAAAGTGTAGGCAAGCGGGAATGATCGAATGACCGCACAACTTATGAAGTGCTTAGGATCAGCAGGGGTTCATAAGCTGTATATATATATATATATATATATATATATATATTTCTATTGTTAATTTTATGTTTAATGTATATTCTTAGCCAAGATAACTTTTATATTTTTATTAAAATGGACACATTTTTCTAACTGTAGGCTGACTACAATTTACCTCGTACCTACTAATAATAACATGGCAACTAACGTAGAAGTTTTCTTAATTTGAATTATGTAAGTAATTTACTACTAAGTAAATATGAAACTATAAAAACTGTATTTTTTTTTCTACCCGTAGGCTAATTACAATTATACAATTAAATTACGTAATAATATAGCAACAGACGTAGAAGTTTTCCTAATTTAAATAAAAAAAAATTATACATAGGTGAGTAATTTATTAGGTAAGTACCAAGTAAGTGTTTTACTTCTGCTGGCAAGACCTGGATGAGAGTAGCCGCTGATCGTGCTCAGTGGCGTGCACTTGGAGAGGCCTATGTCCAGCAGTGGACTAGTGTAGGCTGATAATGATGATCATTTTACTTTTACATTAAATTACAACACTAGCAACTTTGCACCCGACTTTGTGCGCGTGTCGGATCTTAAAATCATTTTCTTAGCTGATGCCTATACACCTACCGAACAAATTCCAAAAATGTTGACTATAGTTTCTGAGACTTTATTAAAAAGCTTAAAATCAGCCAAACAAACTCACAACAACTAAGACCAACCGAGCCTTCCAAAGCAAGACGAAGTTCTAGATAGTCAAGTTTGGTCACCCATCCGATAGCCTGGCAATGCGAAAACTGCTGCAAACCACACGCGCAATCCGCTGCGACTTCAAGCTCCTCAGTCGTATATTATTCAGTATTAAACATTTTAAATGTTATATGAATGATTACTTTTATATTAACAATCTCATTATTCCTACATAAATGAAGATGTAATGAAGCAGATTAAAATGTACCCCTATAAAGTTGCCAAAATTATTTGCCCATAAAACTGTTCACGAGGGTCTCAGTAATAAAATCATAAAACATAACTTTATTCAACAAAGGTAGGTGTGTATCTAACTGGCTTCTGAAGTTCCGTTAACATGTCGATTAATTTATACTAGTGATCGCCTAGTGAGGCGCCATGTCTCAGCAACGTAGTTCATAGCTGGCAGGACACATTAATTAAAAAGACTTGTTTTAGTCTTAACAATGTCTATTGTGGGCGAGGCGTACCTAATAAACCAATTTTCTTGGCTAAGATAGGGTGTTACTTAAGTACTACATTTAGACGCATTTTTGGCCAAAGAGTCAGTCAACAGCGTAAGACACAGAACATGAACTCAGATTGCACCATAAAGATTTGTCTTTCAAGATAAAAACATTAAACACATTTAAATATTTAATGTACGGCACCAGAATACAAACCACATTTCATACACAATCACGTTCAAAAAACAATAAACCATTAAATTTGCACTCCGATTGCAGGCGAGCAACGCTTACCTCATTCTATCGTGCATACTTACATTAATTCCATTAATTCAGACTAGTGTTTCACGAGCAGTCGAAATTCAACCGTAATTTACGTCCACATTAATTATCTACACTTTTTAAGCAATGTAATTTAACACATACAGTAACATAAATGTGTCTTTTCCATTTATGAACTTTAACTTTGCCAAATATCACACAATTCTTGGTTCCCCCTGAAAAAATATTTAGTACCTACCTAACAAAAATGTTTTAACAAACAATTTTTTTTGTAAAAATGACTAAGTTTTGAAAAATTCTACAAGCGGGATTCGAACCCGCACCCCATGACACGCCGGGTCAGGTGCATTATCAACTTTGCTATCGTATTAATATTATTAATATTATTTATTTATTATTTTACGCAAATATTGTAGCGAATGAATTACAATTTGAAAAAAGACAAAGTTTTTACAATTTTTTTCTTGTTATAAGATTCGGGGGAACAAAGAACTGGGTGGAATCAGGACAAACGCGGAATGTGCTTAAAAAGGGGTATAACGTTTATTCTTCAAGTAAGTACTTATAATATCGATCAGTAAACATTTTCACATACTATCAACAGTACTCAGACGTTTCAAAGAGGACCATCCATTTAATGGCGACTAAAAATAATATAAAATACGTTGTATATTAATGCACACGCAAAATGATCGTATAAATTTAACAAAGCACGTAAATGTTTGTTTTTGTTTGCTGGATCACGTTAGAGCACGAATATTGTACGAGTACATAAACCCCTCTTATCTATATACAGCGAGTGATGATCTAAGGTAAAATG
Organism: Eudonia lacustrata; assembly: GCA_947562085.1. NCBI lineage: Eukaryota > Metazoa > Arthropoda > Insecta > Lepidoptera > Crambidae > Eudonia > Eudonia lacustrata. Next base: position 10,215,145 of record OX387318.1, on the reverse strand, counting down.
CGTCTTGTGTCTTCGGCTTAACAATGAAACTTGCAAGTAACAATTTTGAGTTATGATAATGGTGCTTTTTTAAGAACGTACCAAAATAACGCTTGGCTCTGTCATCGTTTAATACAACGTAGACACGATAAACTTGCACGCTAGCTAAATTATATAACGGATTAACTATCAAGATTTATATCTTTAAAGAAAAGGAAACAATTTTGAAACAAAACAATGCCAGCCCCTCTTATACAGAACCGCCTATGTGGTCTAGTGTTGAGCCCCTGGTTTTAGAACAGAGGTCTCGAGTGGGTTCTATTCCTTAGCGGAGGTATACATTGTTTTACTTAGTTTGGTAAATAGTTGGGCTGGTTTTAAGTCCCCCTGGTTAGCCACCACCATCTTGTCGAAGTCTGTCGTCATGACATGTTAGTAGCATTGTTGTGGTCCGACAGTTAGGGAAAAAAGACAGACTAGATAGCCAGTTCCTTGGTAACTGAGGACTCAGGGTGAAGTGTTTCTATTTACGCCTACCATTAGGTTAGACGTAGAGCAAAAGCTTGCATTGTTGTAGGATAAATTTATAAACAGTATTAATTATACACCGCCACTAGCGAGTTCAAGTTCCTTATTCCTTGAATAAGTAAAAAGTAAGTATCTTTCTAAACAGGTAACATTTCTTTTTGGCGACTCGCAAACAAAAGAATTTTATCATTAAACAAAAGTAGCTAAATCAAAAAATTATAAAACCATTTCAAAGAGATAAGAAGGAAAAAGGGAAACTGTCGACCGGCAACGTCGAAAACAAAAGAAATCGTATTAAAAAATTGAAAATTATTAACATAATAAATGTAAGCACTTTGAAGTTACCAGAACTCGATTCTCAAGCGTTTTTCCAGACACTGTTTTCGATAAATGAAGACTTAAGCGTGACGCGTCACTGTCATATTAAGGGACATAGAGAGAGAAAAAGCATAGCTCGAGAATTGTTTCAAAAGCGTTCAAGAGAACGGGGGCCGAAGGTGATAATGGGGAAAGTTTAAATAATTCCATTTGATGTCCGCAACGGGAACGAAAACTTCCCCCTTAAATTACCTTAAACCCAACTTGTCACTTGGACGACAACGCGGTAGCCGTTATCACTTTAGGAGATCTCCTTATTAATTCTGAAAGTTCCTTATGGAGCTCTTTAAAGATTAATGTACGGAGAACTGTGGAATTTCATTTCGTCGCACTGTTACTCCACTAATAGATAACTGTCTTACGGTGTGAAGAATGAAAGACTAAATAGAAACAAGAAAAAAATATTATTAGCCATCACACAATTAAAACTACTAGTGGTCGCCCAGTGGTCGAAATTCGACCGTAATTTTATTAAGGCTGCACGAATTGTATCCTAAGCAATGAAAAATTAAAAAAGATAGAATGTGAGTTTGTGGATTGGCATTGACAGATTTCGGCCGCTCCTCTTCCATTTTTGAAATTTTTGAAAAGAGTATATAATACGTGTGTATCAAATACATAATATGCGTGTGTGTCAAATACATGGTAGTGTGTGTAATGTTTGTTTTACTGATTTAATGTTTTTATTATGCATAATTTAAAAAAAATATTAACATTCGGATAACCTTCTCTATATAAACTATAAGTGTGCGAAATTTCATACTCCTCCGTCCACACAATTTTCGTAAAAAAGGGGTACAAAGTTTTTGCTTCACGTATTAATATATAGATTTATAAAGAAACGGATTCGACATAGTACGTTTGGGTAATGTTTTAAAATGTCACTGGTGATTTTAAAATTAAAAATGACACAATTAAACACTGTGATAATAATTTGTAAATAATTCACAATTATTTTTTTTTGATCAAGTAGGTAAGGTTTATTAGGTGTTATTTACATGTTTCAAACAATTTCATTTACCAGACACCGAAAAAAATAAAAAATCTACAAACAAAATATCACCTACAAAAATTTTCATAACACCAGAGAGCCTCTTCAAAAGCGTTATTCATTCGACACCGTTGCATACGAACAGTTATTAAAACGCCAAATACACGTGATGAGGTGGTATTAGAAATTTAAATTATCCGGTACCTCTTAGGAATGGGCCACAAAGCGGTACATCAATAATTGATTGTCCTTACTGAAGCGGGAAATAAGATCCCACCTGCGGTATTATCTCCGACCCTTATAAATGAAAGGATTTAATATAAAGCCACTGTCCATTGTGGGTAGTGGCTGCTCCTTTTATTGTAGGGCTTAACTCCTTTGATTCATAGTTATCATCAAACGTGAGAGTTGCTATTATTAAAGAAATTCAGTTCTCGGGGTCTCCAGTAACTCAGCGGTAAGATCATTGGACCGGTAATCGTGAAAACCGGTCGTGGGTTCGAGCTACCTGAGACTGGTTGTTTTTTTCTAGGTAAATTTTATCTTGTAAATTCGGTTTCACGTTGTCCACTGACAAAGTTTGGAAACGATATTGTTGAATCAAATATTTATTGTGTACTTAATCGAAGTTAATGAGATGATGAATGATTTAACATGCCCCCCGAACCACTCCCAAACCCATGATTCTTAGTCAAGTTGGGAGGACTTTACGTTGCACTGTTTTGTTTAAATTGCTAACACTCGTGCATATGAACACTTATTAATTCACCATTATCTATATATTAATACGTGAAGCAAAAACTTTGTACCCCTTTTTTACGAAAATTGCGGGAACGGAGGAGTATGAAATTTCGCACACTTATAGTTTACATAGAGAAGGTTATCCGAATGTTAATATTTTTTTTAAATTATGCATAAAAATGCATTAAATCAATAAAACAAACATTACACACACTACCATGTATTTGACACACACGCATATGTATTTGACTCATACGCATATATAACCTTTTCAAAAATTTCAAAAATGGAAGAGCCGAAATCTGTCAATGCCAATCCGACTCACATTCTATTTTTTTTAATTTTTCATTGCTTAGGATACAATCCGTGCAGCCTTAATAAAATTACGGTCGAATTTCGACCACTGGGCGACCACTAGTAATTAATAAAAACATAAATTTTAGAATATAAAACAAAAAAAAATACTTTGCTAACGCAAAGTGCAGCACTTTGCACTTTTTCGTCAAGAAGACTTCAGTTTCTTGTTTCAGAGACGTTTTTAAAGACTATCTTTTAGAAATTTTATTGTACTTAAACGTATAACAACACATAATTATAATTTTAAATTATTACACACTTTCCCTGTGTGGTGCCGGGGATAAAGAATTGCACCACCCCATCTCAACTCGTGGGTGTCGTAAAAGGCGACTAAGGGACCATTCCAGAGGATGGGCAGCAACATCTCTCTGAGGTTACTTTCAACCTACTGCGATCGCCAACCCGCCTGCCAAGCGTGGCGATTATGGCAAATACCCCCCATCTTGGGGGAGGCCCTTGTCCAGCAGTGGACGTCTTTTGGCTGAGATGATGATGATGATGATTACACACTTTATTTAAAAAGACTAGCCAGCGGTGGCGAAAAATCGCAAGGAGTGGCAGAAATGAGGGGAGGCCTTTGCCCAACTCCGCATAAGTAGAATTTCATGATTTCATTTAAATAATAACGAAACAAATAACATACCATTAGAAAACCTACACTTTATAGATCTTTTAAAAAAATCTAGAGCCTTCCATCACCTTTACTGTTTTTTTTAAAATGCATTGCAAAGTTGAGCGTTAAATTTAATTTTAACTTTTTTTTTAGGTTTGGGAGACTACAACTTTGTTTTTAGCAATAACCTGTAACAAATAACAATTTTTTAGGACCTACCATCCCCTAAGATTCCAATAAAGAAAAAAAATTGGGCCTAGATATAAAAAAGAAAAAGTTATAGGGTTTTAGAGGTGCGACAGTGGCGAAATTAAAAAAAATCTTATAAGAAATCCTATAAAAAGATTTTTATGACCAGGATTTTTTTAATGCCTGAATGGTTAAGAGATAATCCCACCTACCCCCCATTTTCGTATGTTCAACGATCTGCCGAACACCCTGTATATAAGAAAATAAATAAACCTTATTTTTTATATTAACGGGTAAGCACAGTGCCTTGATCTCACCTGATGTTAAGTGATGATGAGGCCAATTATGGAAGCGCACTTCAGCCGGGATCCTCAACTAGTGAGGCACTGGCTATCTTATCTCTAGCTGCCAGAACACAACAATGCTACTAACATTGATGTTATGGCGACATATTTAGATAAGATGGTGGTAGCTAGCCAGGCGGACAAACAAGCCCTACCACCAACCAAACCGAGTACACAAACATGTACCCCCCGCTGGGAATCGAACCCGGGACCTCTGGGTCTAAACCGGTGGTCTTAGCCACTAGACCACAGAGGCGGATAAATATAAAATATACTTAAATAAAAAATATAAGCCTCGATGGTTGAGTGGCAAAGCGCTCAAGTAGAACTGTATCTAATAGTTATCAAAATAATAAAGCATTTAGCTTATTACTATCCCTAATAACATTATAGCCATCATACGTATTAAACAACCATTTTTATTAACCCCTCATTTTATTATTGTTTTTTAACAAGTAGTTCGTTACTTTTGTCGACCAAACTGACCCCAGGACCTGGTACCCTTATTGTCTTAGTAATAAATAGTTTACTCAATAAAATCGTAAATCCGCAATTGTATTGTTTTGTTTAATAATATTTTCAATAAAATACAATTTTTTGTAAAGTTTTGGAGCGGTTTTATTATGTTGTAGCACCCCCACAGGAGGAGTAAAGAAGTTCCACATTACAATTTATAAAAATGATATAATTATATTTGTTACATTTTATTATTATATTTTAACACTTAATAAAGCCATCTTATAAATTTCGACTAATTTCAAAAAATAACATTATGTCTGGTTGTTATTACAATATTTTACATTTATTTGAGTATTTTTAATTTAATCATACCATCATTTGTTATTATTATTTAAAATATTATTTTACGTAAACAAAATAACTGTTTTAAATTAATATTAGTAATGATTGGGTATCATCAAAACAAATAAATAAATTTCAGTATTGAAAACTGCGAAAATGACAAAACTACCTAAAAGCAAATAAAACATTTAAAAATGTGCCATACCTATGACTATTAATAGGTTGGGGAAAAAGTTTCTTCGCATTTTTTAAGAAATTCAAAACATTTTTTAATATAGTTTATTTTCTTTTTACTAAAGTATGCAGGTGTCATTTTGTTCGATAAGTTTTTGCTATCTTGTAAGTAGGGATATGATCCCATTGCTATAGAAATTTTAGGGCTTCTGATCAAAACACCGCGACAAGTGCATGGTTTTGGCGGTCCTCTCGTGATGTTAACCTGTTACTGCCTAAAGAATTCTGAAGAGACCGAAACAGGTGGAAATCGGAAGGTGCAAGGTCAGGACTGTACGGCGGATGCATCAACACCGTCCAGCCAATCTCTCTTAATTTTTGCTGAGTGGCTAAAGATGTGTGAGGTCTAGCGTTATCATGATGAAAAACCACACCCCTTCTGTTGATTAATTCCGGCCGCTTTCTCTCAACTTCTAGCTTTAATCTCATTAATTGTTCGCAGTAGAGTTCAGAATCGTTGGTCCTGCCTGGTGGTAACAGCTCATAATGAATAATGCCCTTACAATCCCACCACACAAACAGCATCACCTTGTTGCGAGTTAACCCGGGTTTCGCCACAGTCTGAAGCCTGCCCGGCCACCATTTTCGCACGTTCTTGTCGTACGTGATCCACTTTTCATCACCAGTTATCAGCTTCTTCAAAAATGGTTCGGTTTCATTACGTCGCAATAAATAATCACAAATGAGTACACGGTCCATTAGGTTTCTTTCAGGAGCTCGTAAGGTACCCGAATATCGAGCTTTTTTGTGTACTCATTTTTTTTAAATGCGCCAAAACTGTTTTGTGGTCAATTCCCAGTTCAATAGCTACGTCGTAACTACTGATATGCCGACCTTGCTCCATTTTTTCAAAAATGGCATCCATTTTATTTTAAATAGGGCGACCAGAGCGACGTGCATCTTTGACATCAAAATTTCCGGATTGAAAACGCTTGAACCAAATTTGTGCTACTCTCACAGACACTGCACTAGGTGCGGTCCTTAGACATCGCAATTTTTTTTCGCGGTTTGCGTTTCATTTTTACCTTTTTTGTAGTAAAATTTTAAAATGTATCGAATTTTTTCATTAGATTCACTCATCTTGACAGTAAGAAAAACAAATGAAAATCACACATTTTCCTAATTTGAATTTGGAATTGTCTTCTTTAAAATTTAAGCTTTTAAAAATACTAAAACCAGCCAAATACAAATAATATAGCCAAAGAGATTTTATTACAAGTTCATACATACTATATGCGAAAAAACTTTTTCCTAATAAACATATCTGTATCATGAAATCTACAATCATTAATTGTCGAGCGTTTTGTCATCTTGTCAGATGTAAATTCAGAAAAGGTATATGACAAATACTCTCGTAAGCTGGCTTTTAATAAAATCAAGTTAATATATGTTATGTTATGGGTATATGAGATTTACATTGGTGACATTTACTGTCGTTTAAATTTTTTTGTAATAAAAGATATGGTGCATATTTTTTTTTAAATGACGTGAGTTTTCCGGTCCCGTTTTGTGCCCACGCCTGCGCTATTGTTGGCGGCTTTGTGCGCCTCCGCTGAGGCCAGTGGAGCACCTTTTAAAATTCAAGACGAAAAAAAACAGTGTCATCGGATACAAACATCACGCTTCTCTTTGTTGGTCGCCTTGACAACGCCCAATAAGCGTTTTGCTCGCTAGTTCTGACCAATTAGCGACGTGACTTTCCGTGCTGCTGCCATAATCACGCCTGCGCCGATTGTAGCTGTCAACGTCATCATAATTATTTATTTTTCTATTTTCTTTTCTAATTAATTGTTATTGTTATATTTTGAATAATTTTTAATGAATTTCTTAGTGAAATGTCCCAGCTTTCCACGCATTCAGCCTAAGTTACCGGCAATGGGCAATTTGTGAGGTGCGAACTCTGTACTCAACCAAAATTTTTTAGAGGGTCAAATAAGTAAATAAATAAATAAATTCTTTATTTGCCTCAAACATGGTATATAAGATGACAATAATATTAATAAAAGTACAATCATGTTTCACCAAGTTACAACTGGCATGCAAATATAATGATTACCAAATCAAATCAAATTTCATCAAAACAAAAATAGAAAATACCTAGTAATTACATTAAAGAAATAAATAAATATATATATCTATCAAATCTTAACAACAACAAATCAATAATAAATTAAATTCAATTAACACACAATAATTATTTCATGTCAAAAAACTCCTTGAGATTATAGAATTCGTGTTCAATTAACCATTTACGCAATTTAGTTCTAAATAATGTTATATTACATTGTTTCATGTCATTGGGCAACTTATTATATATTTCAACGCACATAACCAAAAAACTCTTGTCATATTGTTGTATTCTTTTGGTTTGTTCTATTATCAATCTATTTGGATTTCTTCTATTTCGTGGGTAAATATCACATGCTTTCTTAAAAGATTGAATCGACTGCCTTACATACACACATATCTCATATATATATAGCGACGGTAGTGTTAACAATCCAAGCCTTTTAAAAAGTGACCGACAAGATGAATATGGTGGAATACCGTACAATGCTCGAATGCACTTCTTCTGAATAATAAAGGTTCTATTGACATTGCTACTGTTACCCCACATTACAATGCCATATCGTAATATGGATCCTACATATGCATGATAAGCATTGAGTGCTGTGTTCAGATCAGTTAACTGTTTAACTTGCCTTAGAGCGTACACAAATTTGTTAACCCTGTTACAAATACTTTCAGTCTGTGGCTTCCAATTAATGCTTCGGTCGACTATTAATCCTAAGAATTTTGTCTGTTCCAACTCTTCTACGATTGTATTATTGTACTGAATATTCATGTCCAAATTATTGTTATTAAATTTTATATAATTAGTTTTAGATACATTAATTTTTAAATTGTTTATCTCCAGCCACTTTATTACGTTTTCTACAGTACTGTTAACGTCATTTTCATGCTGTTTAATTGTATTATTTTTCTTATATGATGTCACAAAAATAGATATATCATCCGCATACAGAACACATTTATGTGGTGTTACCTTAGTAATGTCATTAATATATATAAGGAAGAGAATTGGGCCCAACACACTTCCCTGTGGAACACCGCATGTATTCGTTTTGTAATCAGATGAGAATGACTTTATTTCACTTTTTTCACTTATTTGTGTAATTACCACACACTGCTTTCTGTTGGCTAGGTAACTAGTCATCCAATCAAGAGCTATACCTCTGATACCAATTGCTTCTAGTTTTTTTAGCAAAAGATCATGTGCGACATAATCAAAAGCCCTCGTTAAGTCAAAGAATAGTGTAGTGGTAAAATCTTTCATATTAAGGTTCGTTAAAATTGACTTTAAAAGCGAACACACCGCAAGCGATGTTGATTTATTCTTCTGAAAACCGTATTGTTCTTTAGCTATGACGTCATATTTATTGCAGTACTCCATTAGCCTTTTTTGCATACATTTTTCGAATATTTTTGCTACTATTGGAATCAATGTGATTGGACGATAATTGTTAATATCATTTTTACTTCCTTTTTTATGTAATGGTTTTACTATGGAAATCTTTAGAGGTTCGGGAAATATTCCCGAGGAAAACGACAAGTTGATTAGGTGAGTAAGAATAGGCAATATTAAATGAATAGTAGCTTTTAGTATTTTTGTTGATATTTCATCATATCCCTCAGAATTTGTGTTGTTTAGGGACATAACTTCCATTCTAACTTCATCTTCCGATAATGGTGCTAAGAACATCGAGTTTGCTTGTGTATATGTATTTATAACATTATTTTTTAACACAGTACTTGCGATATTGATAAAGTTATTGTTAAAGGCAGTGGCTATACTTACTGGATCTGTCAATATTTTGTTTTCATATAGTATGTTGTTTATATTAGTTTCAGTTTTTATATTACATAATTCATTTTTGATAACGGACCAGGACACTTTACACTTATTTCTACTCATATTAATAAATTTCATATTTACATTTTTTTTTGAATTCGCTATACATTTTTTTAATAATTTAGAATATTTATAATACTTATTTTTGTTCACATCTGTTTTGTCTTTGTAGTAATTGTACCTGAGTGCTCGTTTGGTTCTACAGCTCAATTTTACTCCTCGACTAATCCATTTCTGTTTTAATGTACTCGTGGTATTTATTTTTATTTTTACAATGGGGAAACAGAGTTTGTAGAACATACATATTATGCCATAAAAATTGTCGAAAGCTTTATCTAAAGAAAGCTCCGCATATATATCAGACCAAGAAAGGTTTTGTAGACACATTTTAAATTTGACAACATTTTCTTTACTATAATCCCTTCTATAAAGGTAATAAAAGGAAGGCATTAACTTTTTTGATTTTACGGGGAAACTCAATAACTGAGCAGTTTCGTGGTCAGAAAGAAAAAGTGGTAATACAGTAGCAGTTGCATTATTTAAATTACTTAAAACGTGATCTATGCATGACTGTTTTCTGGTGGGTTCGTTAATATGAATTGTTAAATTGTAGTTCAAAGCTAGATCCCTCAAATGTGACGTAGCTGTACTATTTTTCAACGTATTTATGTTAAAGTCGCCGGTTACAACAATATTTGTATCAAATTTGTATTTTTTTGTTGTTTCGTGTAATACACAATCCAATTTATTTAAAAATATGTTGGGATCTGATGAAGGAGTTCTGTAAACACATATAATAACTAATTTGTTTGATGATATTTCTACCCCACAGCACTCAAATGACTTTTGTGTTGCATGGTTTCTCAGATATGTTAATTCTTTACTTATTATCCTCTTTTTTAGTAATATGCAAGTACCACCCCTTTGTTTTTCTCTACAAAAGTTGGATACCATTTTAAAGTTATTTATTTTAAGGTAATTATCATATCCAGCTTTCAAGAATGTTTCTGACAAACATATTACATCTGGCTCAATATTAGATTCCTGTAACTCTTGTAGCGTGATTTCTAATATTTCTTTTTTAGATAGAATACTGGCAATATTTTGGTGTAGAATTCTAAATATTTTTTGGTTTGAATGAGGTTTAGGTCTAGACTCGAAAAAACTTTGATTTTGCTATTACAGGAAAGAAATATGGTATAGTACCTTTTTTAGCCTCGTAAATTATTTTATCGGCTATTTCTGTTGAACCTTTAGAACATTCATTCGTGCTATTTCGAGCAAAGTAATAAGGAATTGTACCTTTTTTCCATTTATAATTATTTTTTAACAACTTTTGGTTTGAACTATTACCATCACGTCTAATATGTTTCATAATTTCTTTGCAGTCTAAATAATTATTATCATAGTCAATGCAATCAATTTTATAATTTACAGATTTACAAATTTCATTTACCATATTTTTCGAATAATTTACGTAATAACAGTTTTTATATTTGCTACACAAATTTTCTACACTTTTATTCAGCATATCTGTATTTAAATATTTATTGTTAAATACTTTTGTTACAATAACAGGGTTATTATTAAAATGTTGAACAAGAAACTTTAACTCGGACAAGACATTTTTTGGATTGCAATCATTTTCACCTACACATAATAAAAGTTTGTCCATTTTACCTAGGCTAATATTATGACAATCCTTTAACACTTCCTCAGTAGGCGCATGAGGTTTGACACATGCTGTTACTTCATATCTTTCGTATGTACTATTTTTTCTCGAGTGTAGTAGGGCTGAAGCCAATCCAACGCATTGTTGAGCACCAAATATCAATATTTTACCGAGTTCTTTTTTATGTTTAAATTGATTTGATTTTACTTTCTCTGATTCTTTATAATTACTATTCTTGTGCAACTTATTCTTTACGGTTTCAATTTGGTTGTTTAAAAATGTAATCTCTTTGTTGGCGTTCACAAGTTCCTTTTGTAAGTGTGATATTTTTTCTTGCAGACATAAGAAGTCGGTGTTATTGATCTTATTCAGAGAGCTACGCCTGTTAATAGATATAGATGTTCTACTGGACGTGGGCGTAAGATGTCTGTCATGAATGTGAATAGACCGTCTCTTTTTGATATTGGGAGTTATCTGAAGGCATGAGGGAGTTTGGCAGATATCCCTTAGTACACGTATTTCGTTAGTTAGCTTAGATATATTTCTTTTTAATTCATTGTTTTCTAATATTGTATTGTCTAATTCATGTTGCGTGCTTAAGAGTTCCGATTTAAATCGGTTTACGTCGTCTTTTAGTTCCAGCATTGTAATGTTATTGACTGTAGTACATTCCACGCTTCTCGATAGCATTTCTGTTGACAAAAAAGACTCGTTGAAGCTGTCGTTTCGTGTAAGTATTTGCGAATCGCAGCTGCTGTGAGAATCAAGAAAAGAGTGAGGCGAGATTAAGTCTTTTTCTTTATAATCCACACTTTTGCACGCTGCTGCATCAATGGGCGTGCATTGTGCAGAAGTGAGGGACGTGCTCGGCTCGACGTTAGTGCTGGGTGGTGATATTGGAGTAGAACGCTTCTTCCTCCTAGTAATGTAAGACAGCTCGTCGCGGTTGGTACAACTAGGTGTGGGTGTAGCATTGGCTTTGGCTTTCATCTTTAGTTCACATACTCTGCATTTCCAGTTGTTTCTTGTAACTGGGTCTTTAAGGCGAAAAAGTTTCTCTGAATAGCCAATGCAATCATACTCAAAGTGGTTTTTGCATATTATACAAAGCACTGTATTTTTAGAGTCAACTTTATTTTTTACATTTGTGGCATTCGACTAGTAGTGCCATCTTGCGGCTATTGCTTGTACTTTTAATGTTCTTCGAAGAAGTGGACATGTTTTAAATTAATATTGTTTCTTTATCTACGCTAGACAGCGGCTTCTGTGCGAGTTATAATATTGATTTTAATTATTCAAACAAATTTATTGTACAAAAAGATATATTCAAAATCCAAGATTTGAACTCGGTTCCTCAGCGATTTGAGTCCGTCTTGACTCCAACCAGACCATTCGAATATTTATTATACTGACGAAATTGACATATAGCTACGGTGCGAAGGCAGGTTTTTAATGAAACCGGTTTTGTGTGACTGGTCGTTGCACTGTCGGTTCAGCTGTTACTTGTTGTGATTTTAAACAACAACGGTTTTGATATTTCACTTTTACACTTATTTCTTGTGAACAACACTGTTTTATATAGGATTAAAATTGGATTTCCACTCTTGCGTTAAACTGTTTCGGTTATTTGTTGATAGTATTACACAATGTTTTGTATTTCTTTAATTGCGCGGTATCTTCTCTCTAGGTAATTTATGTTGATAATGTATTCACTGTTTATTTTGCAAACACTTTCACATTGAATTTGAGGCAGAACCAACTTATTATTAAGATTTTTACGCAAAAATAATAACTTTAGTAATTTTAAATAATTAAGTAACACGGATACGATCTGAACGTGTGGACGGTGGCGCCCTCTCTATGAAGGGTTTAAATATTCATATTGGTAAAATTCACAGACCAATACAAACCTCCCAAGCCACACAGCCCATACCTCAGTCACCCTCACGTTCTATCGACTCTCAATCTCCTCAAAACATCGAATTTTGGAATTTACTTGGAAAACTAAAGAGTGGTACACCAATTATCAAACGCATTCCGAGAGGAGCTCGCACCTCAGTAGCACATTCTCTAGCTCAAACCATCGATAGGGTCATTCATGAAAACTCATCATACAATTGGGAACTACTATTTACTTTTGCTTATCGCGTCCTGCATGTTCGCAGAGAGGAAATGTACCTCAGAATATCACCGGTATACTCTACGGCGCTAATCTTTGTGCTTTAAAAAAGAAAGATGGTGGCATAAGGCCAATCGCCGTAGGGTGTACAATCCGGCGCATTGTTTCCAAAATTTGTGTAAAGTACATCCTTTCTGACCTTTCTTCAAAATTTCAGCCAGTGCAGCTCGGGTTTGGTTCGAAGGGTGGCTGTGAGGCCGCAGTCCATTCAGCTCGCACCTTCTTACTGAATGATGGTGGCGAAGTGTTGCTAAAGGTGGATGTAAAGAACGCATTTAACTCCGTAGACAGGGGTGCTCTGCTGGCAAAAGTAAAAGAGAATATACCTCAATTTTATAAATTTTTGTGGCAATGTTACAGTGAACCTACAAAATTGGTTCATCGAAACAATCTTCTCCATTCTGCCGTTGGGTGCCAGCAGGGTGACCCTCTGGGTCCTGCTATTTTCTCTTTGGCAATTCACCAAACAATTCCGAATCTAAATTCTAAATTCAATGTCTGGTATCTCGATGACGGCACTTTAGGGGGAAACTCTGCTTTAGTTCTCGAGGACCTACAAACTTTGATAAACCAGTTTGGCACTATAGGTTTGGAGCTAAATTTTTCCAAATGTGAATTATACATTTCGAATTCCGTGGCCTCGGACCGTAGAGCTCAAATAGTTACTGACTTCAGTCGCCTGGCCCCCAGTATCAAAATTCTCAACGATGACTCTTTATTTTTATTAGGCGCACCGCTTCTCGACGCTGCCATTCCCGCTTTTGTAAACGATGCGATCTCTAAATTCAATTCAACTGCAGACCGGTTATTCCAAATTAATCATCACATGGCCTTATTTATCATTCGTTTTTGTCTTTTTGTGCCTAAATTTACATTTTACCCCGTGTGGTGCCGGGTTAGAATTGCACCACCCCCTCCCCTGTATCATAGCGGGTGTCGTAAGAGGCGACTAAAGGGATTTTGCTGGTGGGAGAGCTTTGCTCGTCCGGCGCTACCACCATGCGGACTTGCAAAACCCGCCAAGTGTTCGGTGCTCAACACAGGACGCGTTCCGGGTTCAGAGCCGTAATACCGGAGCTTGGGGAGGTGCGGTGGCGGCAGGGTCAATGACCGGTGGGAGTCTTTGTGGACGCATTGTTCGGTTGACGCGGGTGGATTCGCCGGCCAGGGAGACCCGTAGAAACGGTGGTGCCGCTGGCCGCCCGCGGCATAGTACAGGAGCCCAACTATGGCTAACCACCTTAGGAGGCTGCTCCACCAGGCCGCGCATAATCCCGAAGTGGCTCGTCGTGCCGGTTGGTGACCGGATTGGTGGGACCCGGCGACTATTTTCGGGGGGGTACGGGGGCCCTTCCGTCCGGGGGGTCGATCAACGTCTTACCGAACAACTACATGCACTAGTTCATGAAAGTTTCTCACACCTTGTCTTTTCCTCCTTGCCGCCACAGCATCTCCTTTTACTCACGCCCCCATCCAACCACCATGTCAGTGTCTAATAACAATGCAGGTCAGACAGCGGCATCCCACTTCCCCACCACCAAGTCGCTTTTTGAGGTGGAGTTCACTAACATCCGTGGACTCCATTCAAACCTCAACGCCGTCCACCAACACCTAGAGACGGCCCGGCCTGCATTGCTCTTTCTGACGGAGACACAGATCCGCCGTCCTGCCGACATTGCATATCTGCACTACCCCGGCTACGTGCTTGAGGAATGCTTCCTCGCGAAAGCCGGAGTATGCCTTTTCGTCAGGACGGACGTTTGTTGTCGACGTTTGCGCTGCTTGGAAGACCCCTCCTTCTCTATCCTATGGGTACACGTAGATCTTGGTTCCGAGAGCCATGTCTACGCTTGCCTGTACCGTTCCCACTCCGGAGACCTCGAGACAACTCGGCTATTCGACTACCTGAGCCAAGCAGTTGACGACGTACAGGAGCGGTTTCCGTCTGCCGATGTGGTGCTTTTGGGAGATTTTAATGCCCACCGTGAGACCTGGTTGGGCTCTTCCAAAACAGACCACGCAGGCCGAACTGCCCACGCATTCGCACTCACGCATGATCTAATTCAACTGGTTCTCCAGCCCACCAGGATTCCGGATATATCAGGTCAAGCGCCCTCCTTGCTAGACTTACTGCTGACGAGTCGACCAGCCGGGTACAGAGTGTCGATAAGTGCTCCGTTGGGCACTTCTGACCATTGTCTGGTTGGTGCCACCGTACTGCGCCGTAAAAGCTCTCCCTCAGGAGTCTAAACGGCGTTTGTGGCACTACTCGTCGGCAGATTGGGATGGTATGCGCGACTATTTTGCGTCCATCCCGTGGGGCCAGCGCTGCTTTGTGGGAAGGGACCCGTCGGAGAGTGCCTCTGCTGTTGCTGACGAGATCATGTTGGGGATGGAATATTACATTCCTTACACTGATGTCGTCAGCGGAAGTAAGGCGCGCCCTTGGTTCAATCGCGAATGCGCCAAAGCTGTTGAACTTAAACAGGCGGCGTATCGCGCTTGGACCAAGGCTCGCACGCTCAACGATCGTAACACCCCTTCACTCAAGGTAGTCTTCAACAAGGCCACCAAAGTCTGCAGGAGTGCTCTCTCAAGAGCGAATGCCCAGCGCGTTGCTCGCGTTGGCCAAGAGCTGTTGTCGCACCCAACGGGTAGCCGAAGTTATTGGCGACTGGCCAAAGCGGTGCAAGCCAACTTTTGCGCGCCTTCTCTGCCCCCACTGCGGTACCCTGATGGCTCGTTGGCCCATCAGCCGCTAGACAAGGCTAACCTCTTAGCGAAGCTCTTTGCGGCGAATTTGCGCGTCGATGACAGCGGCGCGGAACCACCTACCATCCCTCACTGTGGCTCCTCAATGCCTGACGTCCAAATCAGGCAACTTGACGTCCGTGCTGTGCTGCAGTCACTTGATGTGCGGAAGGCTAGCGGTCCTGACAGTATACCGGCAGTCGTTCTAAAAAAATGTGCTCCCGAGTTGTCTCCAGTATTGACACGCCTATACCACCTCTCGTACTCTACTGGGATTGTGCCGGAAGCTTGGAGAAAAGCGAACATCCAGCCGGTCCCCAAAAAAGGGGATAGGTCCGACCCAGCCAACTATCGACCTATTGCTGTCACCTCTGTCCTTTGTAAAGTTTTTGAGCGAATCATAAACAGGCAACTCATTCGCTACCTAGAAGATCATTCCCTGATTCATGATCGACAATACGGGTTCAGACCGAAACGATCAACGGGCGATCTCCTAGCGTTCATAACACACCTGTGGGGTGAAGCAATGGAAAAGCACGGAGAAGCACTGGCTGTTAGTCTGGACATCTCCAAGGCTTTCGATCGAGTTTGGCATCGTTCGCTTCTCTGCAAGCTTTCGGCATACGGCTTGCCACCTCGCCTATGCGATTGGGTCGCCGGGTTCCTGCATGAGCGCAGCATTCGCGTACTCTGCGAAAGCAGTGCCTCACAGTTTCTGCAGGTGAACGCCGGAGTGCCGCAGGGTTCTATAATATCGCCCACGCTGTTCCTTCTGCATATCAATGACATGTTATCCTTGGGTAACATTCATTGCTATGCAGACGACAGTACAGTTCATCGGCGTTATTTGGGTCACCCTGCGGCAAAGCAAGCCTATATAGTGGAGTCAAGACGTAAAATTGTCATTGAGCTGGACGAGGAATTAGACCGCATTTATAAATGGGGCTCTGATAACCTCATCCAGTTCAATGCCAAAAAGACACAGGTCTGCGCTGTCACTGCCAAAAAGTCCGCATTTCTCCCCCAACCCTCCTTCCAGAGCAACCTATTACCCATCCAGACTGGTCTCAGTCTCTTAGGTATGGACATACACAGTGACCTCAACCCGAAGAGCTATATTGAGAGCATCATAACCACAGCCTCACGTAAACTCGGAATCCTGAACAAAGTGAAGCGGTTCTTCACGCCTGAGCAACGTTGTCTTTTGTATAAGACTCAGGTGCGCTCCTGCGTGGAGTATTGCTCTCATCTTTGGGACGGATCCGCCAAGTACTTGCTCGAAGCTCTTGACAGGTTGCAGAGACGTGCTGTCCGTATTATCGGTAACGATGACGTTACAACCAGTCTGGAGCCGTTACAGCTACGTAGGGACATTGCTTCCCTTAGTGCTTTCTACCGCCTTTACCACGGTGAATGCTCTGAGGAGCTCTTTAACCTCATTCCTCCCTCTCCATTCCTTTCCAGATCGACGCGTGCAGGTCTGAGAAGCCACCCTCATACCGTGCTGACCATCAAGACACGTACCAAAAAGTTTGGACAATCGTTCCTTTGCCGAACTGCCCGTATGTGGAATGCGCTTCCCGCACACGTGTTTCCCTCCTCTTTCTCTCCCGGGTTATTTAAGCGGGGCGTGAAAAAGCAGTTATGCAGGCCGCCATTGTGTGAGCGTTCGGCATAGCGTGGTAGCGCTGTGATGAACGCTTTCACTTCTTGGGCTTCACTGGCTGCTTTTCATCAGGCAGGGTGAAGCCATTATGGCGTGTCACAATAAAATTAAAAAAAAAAAAAAATATATGTTCTACGTTGCTCTCAACTTTGGCTTTTTCCAGCAATGTTATCCAGTTTAGATAATTTGTTAAGAGAAACTATTATTAAAATTTTAAATTGTACATTAAACGACCGCGTTTGGTTACAGGCTTCGCTTCCTGTACGCTTCGGAGGCCTAGGAATAAGAAATTTATCCAGTGTGGCCCTGCCAGCGTTTTTGTCTTCTGCTCATAGCACGTACAATCTCTACAGGAAAATTATCAACCCATCTTTGGGTTCCGTAGAGTTGTCGTGTAAAGCTGATGCGAGTAACGCCTGGTTATCCGCCTGTCCAAATTCTAACTTACCATTATTACCAAAATCTCAGAGGCAATGGGACGAGCCACTGTGCAAGCAAGTTCTGGAGGGGCTTTTATCCACTTCGAGTGATATGTCAGAACTCGCTCGTCTTACTGCCGTCTCCCAGAGAGAGTCAGGCCATCTGCCAATGTCGGTACCTTGTTGGACGGGCCGTCTCTCACTCTAGCGGTCTGTCTTCGTCTAGGCGCCAGGGTAGTCCACCCTCACCGCTGCGTATGTGGAGAAGCTGTTGACGAGCTTGGCCACCACGGCCTATCATGTGCTCGCAGTGCTGGGCGTATGCTGCGTCACTCCACTATAAACAGCATCATCCGCAGTGCTTTTGCCACCGTTGGTATACCGGCTGTCTTAGAGCCAGCTGGTGGTATATCTCGCAGCGATGGCAAGAGACCTGACGGGATGACCATTGGGCCCTGGAAGCTTGGCAGGCCGTTGGTGTGGGATGCAACCTGTGCTGACACCGTGGCTCCCTCACATGTATGCGCCACCTCTCTTCATGTAGGGGCTGCTGCGGTAAGAGCTGAAAATCGCAAACGGCACAAATACGCAAATCTGGGTCCAAATTATTTATTTGTTCCGTTTGCGGTGGAGACATTGGGTCCATGGGGGCCGGAGGCCAAGCAGCTTGTTAAAGAGTTGAGTGCTCGCCTTATTGAAGCCTCCGGTGACAAGAAGGCTGGCAGCTACCTCTGCCAACGTATTAGCTTGGCAATCCAAAGAGGTAATGTTGCCAGCATTTTTGGAACCGTTCCCATGAGCCCACAGCTGGAGGACATTTTTTATTTATAGGTTTTATTTTGTCTTTAGTTATCTTATTTAATTTTTTCTTTAATATAGTAAGTTATGTTATTGTGAAATAATATAAGTCATTACTAGAATTAGTTTATGTAGCTAGTAATATAGGTAAATTGTAATTATTATCACATCTTATGATGGACAGTATATTAATAATATTGTATTATAGTTAATTATGATAATATTATGTCCATTTCATTTAAGCACTATATTTTTTTTGCCATTAATGAAAAAAATAAAGAAGTGCTAAGTGAAGTGTAACCGAGTTGAGTTGATGATACAATGAGCTAGCTATATAAAATAAACCAGTTTAAAGAACTCGTCATGTTCTCAACACTGTATTTCGTTTTATTAAAACTTTGTAGCCCGCTATATCTCATTTAATATTCAAGTTAATTTACAGGATTTGGTTTAAATCCATTTTCACTGACTGTACTTTGTACTAGTGGCCGAGTTGACGACGAAAAAGTAGGTATTTTCAAAAGGTGCCAACACGGCCGTTCGGCCGAGTTGACGAACAAGTCGACCAATAATGGGAAAATAAAGGTTAACTGTAACTGTGTTTAATAAAATAAATAAAAAAATGGTAACATAGTTTCAATATCAGTTTAATGTAATAACTATTATATTTACTTAATCATCGCCTAGCCACAATTCACGACGAAACCTGTATTTATTGCTTTAAAATCATACCTTCTTTAGGACAAAGTCACTGTATAAACACACTGTCAGCAGTATACATAATAATATGCTAATATACTTGTGAGAAACTTGCCGCACAATAACGTTGCTTGTTCGAAACGAATTCGTTATGAATTTTACTTCGCGGACGAAATGTAACTTTTGACGTGAGAACGGTAAAGAAAACATTATTTCTGGCATTTGGGAATTGAAAGTTGCCCCCCGGCTATGTATATTCCATGGTTTTGCAGTGAACATTTACGTATAATTATTAAATACGACATGATTTTTCAGACTAACATCTCACATACTCTTTTAGAAAGGACAACAGCATGATAGACAGATTATGAGTAAAACAATAGATTTTTGGCATTTGTTTATTTAATTTTAATTGCCCATTACCCTTACAGTTACCCCAAAGCGTGCAGTGGGCCAATTACATTTTGTTTAGACAGATAAATACTCAATTTAAAAAAAAACGTATAACACTATTTATAAATATATGAATAAGTTACACAAAATATATTAACATCTGGTTGCTGAGCGATCAAAGCGTTGAGTAGACCCAAAGCTTGGGCAGTGGGTGCATATTTTGCCGTGCGAACCAACCAACGGGACCGCCAATAAAAGCAGCGTCAACTTATTCGACACGAAAAACGAACACTTCGACAATAATTATAATTTGGCAATCTATTCGTGTCAGCTTGTTTAAATTTATTCGGAATTCGGATATATGTATTTAAAAATAATAAATATTATGGGTTATCGCCAGTATAAAGAAAACCTAAACGAATTTAACGGGGTTTACCGCAAATAAATTAGTATAGACTCGAGTTTCTTGCCGGTTCTTCTCAGTACAAGATCTCCCGCCCAGAGTAGACTTACGAACCGATGGCATAATGACGTTCATATGAGCTATTTGTAGCCTAAACTGAATAAATGATTATGAATTTTAAATATTATTTTTTTAAATTTTGTATATACTAAGCCTTCGTTAAAGTATGGACTATGTATTGTGTGCACTATTTGTGCACTTAAGTGCTATGTTATTATAGTCAGTTTGCGTTTAATCCCGTTAAATTCTTGTATAACGAAACGAAGTTTAAAAGTGTATAAAGGAAGCCCTTGTTCGTCAAATACAACAGCAAATCAGTCTTTGCCGTGGTAACAACGTGCACTCCAACCCCTAATATTTCAGGAGAGTGAGTGAAGCTAAATAATTCAAACATTCATTTACGAGTAATACTGCTCTTTTTGTGCCGCTCCATGCGTATAATCTTTTCACATTGCCCTGAATCAGATATAAGAATCTATTTTATTTAAATAACGCGTTTTATTGCAATGTCGAAAAGTGAAGTTTGAAAGTACTAACCCAAGCTCTTAGACGTTTGGGAACCTCTCCTATTTTACTGACTAACCACTTGTTACCTTGGCATGTCTTCACGATTTGGTTTATACACAAGGCTTAATACTTTTATGCAGCAACGTGAAATAAGCTTAAAAGGCTTAATTTTTTTACTTATACATACCTTACTCTTTATCTGGTGAAGGTCGCGGGAAGCCGTTGGATGCGAGCAGCACAAAACCGGTCGTTGTGGAGACCCTTGGGGGAGGCCTTTGTCCAACAGTGGACGTCTTTTGGCTGAGATGATGATGATGATGATGATGATGATACACACACGTTGAAATAAAAGCGTTAGACCTTCACCTCTCTCACGTTGAAGATGTAAACAAACATAATTTCATCGTTATCCATGGAATTGCCGCCTAATTCTGCTATTTTTTTGAAAGTCATACTATCTAGCATCTTTTTTTTTTGCATTGCTGTGTTCTGGTTTGAAGGGCACCAATTGCACCTACCTTGTTATTTCTGCACCACCCTATGGTTGACTCGTCAGGCATTAAGTTCGCCATGTAATATATGTTGTAAAATTTTTAAATAAATAAATATTAGGTCCTTACCTATGAAAATCACGTTTTGTATAAAGATTTTTTATAAGATTATATTTTTCATACTAACGTTTTTTTAATGTTCTAAGCATCTATTTATGTTAACACTATAAAAATTGTAAACTAGTGTGTTTGTTTCACTATCTAAATATAGCAGACATTAAAAAGAAAAAAAATCGAGACCCTTCAAAGCTACAATGAAAAAAAAGGTCAATTCCGCGAACAAAAAAAGATGTCAATTTAAAAAAAAATTTGGGAGATATTTACACAAAATGCATAATAATTGTTATTACTGAAGTCTAAGTAACATAGTCCTAATTAAACGTGTATAATAATATTAACAACCGGTATTTACTTTTGGAAGTAATACACCTATTAATAAGTAAGAAAAAAACGTCAATTTCATAGGTAAGGACCTATTAAATAAATAACTTTTTAACAGGCTTGTACGAGTTCGGCAACGTGCAGTGCATCTATCTTCTTAATGTCTCTCGGTTTGTCTCTCGCGTTCGGTTATTGTTGGATTTCTATTAGTTGTAAAGAATATAAGAGTATAGAGTTGCTA
This sequence comes from Eudonia lacustrata, assembly GCA_947562085.1. Classification (NCBI taxonomy): domain Eukaryota; kingdom Metazoa; phylum Arthropoda; class Insecta; order Lepidoptera; family Crambidae; genus Eudonia; species Eudonia lacustrata. The sequence goes on along the minus strand of OX387318.1, from coordinate 10,193,357 downwards.
CTAGAAAGAGGGAAAATACTATTGTGTCATACGATTTACAATTTATAGTTTTACAGATCTGTATAGTTCTCACGAAAAATCAAAACAAAACAACAATAAAGTACTGCTTTTTTAGACGAGATGATACTAACCCCGATGTTCTGAATTTAAATTATTAAACATGATAAATCTAAATGTATAATATTGGTTTATACGTTGCGGTTTGACGGCTCAGTATAATAAAGAAAATACTGTATACATAAATCATTATTTATCCCAGTTTTCTATGGAACTGTAAACTCTATCAGAATAGCCACTGACATACCGTTGGTGGCATTCTAAAAAAACAAGATACCTACATATGCTTCAAAGGCATCCATTAAGGCGACGCATCGCTAAACAATAAATCTCATACGTTTTGATACAAACGTTTGCGCTCCGTACCATAAGAAAAACTGTTTTTTTTCCTTCAAATTACAACTACAAATTATTTAAAAAAAATGAACTACAATTTTAAAGTGTGTTCAAAATTTCAAAATTCAAAATTCAAAATTCAAAATCATTTATTCAGTTTAGGCTACAAGTAGCTCTTGTGAATGTCATTATGCCATCGGTTCGTAAATCTACTCTGGGCGGGAGATCTTGTACTGAGAAGAACCGGCAAGAAACTCAGCAAGTGTCCAGCTCTTTTCTCCCTTACAGCGTCAAAAATATTGGAAAATGCCCTATCATAGCAGAACACTTTCCATTACAAATAAACACAAAAAATATATATAAGACAATTACAACATGTAAAAAAACAAAATAAAAAATGTAAGTTAACAAATTTACATCAGATAATTATGTTAAGACTAATCTTCTAAGAAAATGTTGATGCTTAAATCGGTCTGGTTAGCCTGTAAAATGTGAATCTATGTTTTAAAAGAGGTTACTTTGATATTTTTTTCTCTGTTATAAAAGTTGAAAAATCGTGTTTCTGCAACTAACAAAATGAAGTCAATTAAATGAAAATCATGTCATCAAATATCACTTTCATAAGTTTTGTAATTGTTGAGAAAAATCAAGATCCCCGCCACGTAAATTACCAATGCGTCGTCTTAAGGCACTAACCCCGTACACATTTCCTAAAAAACACGTATAACCACGCGAAGTCCAGTACACTTTATATGGTATTTTTACCGTTAGCGTTTATTAGCGTTGTACGGTTCTGTTTTGTATCGAATCACAACTGTGAAATTGATCGGGCGCCGCGCCACAATGGATTTGGTGGTATTTCTTTCTACACCTTATTTGAAACTCACAAAAGGGCAGCCTAGGCCTTTCATTTCACTTGATGGAGACGAATGGGTGCAAATAAATGCAAGCTACAAAAAATTATGCTATAACGATCGACTTGGATAAAAATGGTAGTAACTACCACGGACTTAAGAACAAACTTAAATACCAACCAAACTGAGTAAACTAATTTTGTACCCTGTGAAAAACGGGACCCGATTTTTTCTGAGTACTACACCACGTAGGCGTTCATGTGTTTGCTCAACACCACTTTATTAAAACCCAATTCTGTAACAACAAGCGGTTACACAAGACGTAAGTACATCTGATTGAAACAGGAAAAGACGAGAGCAATCAGTGGCCAACCGTGTGTAAGGGGATCGGCCGCAGACGCCTCAATACGGATCGAGCTCGAACGGTTCATTTATTTGTCTAAGACAACCATTTCGTTTGTGCAAACAGGAATTATTCTGGGGATTAGGGGCGCTGGCTCCATGTTGGGGGTGTGATACACTTTTCACTCGCATTTACTTGAAGATCAGTAAGCTATTTAACGTTATTTTCAATCTTCTTCTGTTAGTTTTAAAAGCTAAATAGTGAGTGGCGATCCTGTTTTGACTTTTTATAATGTACTTAACTAATTCCGTTTTATACCCAGTTTTAAGATGCTTTTACAGTTTCTAAGACCTAGTAGTAAGACTACCGGTCTTTGATCTATTTCCAGGTGTTTTAAGTTCGTTTGTGATATTCCCTGTTATTCTAAGAGCATTTGGCTAGCAACCACCGTTATTTTAACAAAGAATAATTACTCGAGTAAGGACGACGATACATGGGCAGCTTGGAGCAGTCAGGATCGACTGTTCGAACTGTGATTGCATAGTGAACTACGCAACTGCTTGAGCGGTACCATATTGTTTGTAAATAGAAGACTGTAGCTGACTAAGCAATCGCAGCTTTAAACAGACGCATCCTGACTGTTTCAAGCATCCCGTGTATGACCTTTCTAATATGTCATCACAGCATTGGTGTGTTCCGTCAGTTAAGATAGACTGTTCGTCAAGGGGGTTTGTGTTGGGTGACCTCCTCGTGGTAAACCCTGGGCAACGGGCAGCCTCAACATCCTCCTCCTTGAGAGGAGTTTGCTGTGAGACTGGCCGGCTAACAACCCGACACAGGCGGGAGCCCCTTCTGGGCCCTGCACCTCCAATGTGCGTGCCCACTTTGAGCCGCACACTCGCTGCTCCTTCTGAGCAGCTTTGAGAGGAGTTTTGACGGCGCCCCTTCTGGGCGTCGTTACACGGGGGGATAAGGGTAGGTTGGCGCCCCTTCTGGGCGCCCTTCAAAGACGACCGCCCCTTAAGGGTTCTTAGGTCGCACGGGGGGGAAGGGGGGCACCAGTGAGAGAGGTGCAACCGGGGTGTACGCCAGCCCCGAAGCCGTTATCCCTTTGGCTTCCGCAACGACCCCACTTTAGGCGTTGTGGGTACGCGGTGGTCTTAGGGACCGAGAAGACCTTCTTAGGTCGCGGGAAGGAAAACCCAACAAACCCCGGAGAAAACCGGTAAAAACCTGTCGGTACCATCCGACCCCGGCAGTATATAGGGCTCCCTTAGCGAGTAGGCGTCGCATGGGTGACCTTTTTGGCCTAATGAGGGGATGGCAGCCCTGAAATTGCCAGGGGATGACAACCCTGAAATTGTCTGGGAGACAGCCCAATAATGTCAATATGAAAGCGTCTTCGAAAATAGCATTACCCCAGGAGGGTACCCGTATCACGGGAGAATCCCTCCCTGAGACCGGTTCGTCGGCAAATGCCGAGGAACTGGTCTCAGGCCGCCCCACCGTCTCTGGGGGGGGCAAGCAAACGCGTCCCACTACGGGAGAGAAAGGGAGTACGAGGAGAGAGGAGTCGAGGAGTGAGTGAGGGGGAGTTGAGGGAGATTTTATGTCGGAAGAGCTAGATGGATCGAGACCAAGATCGGATGAGGAATCCTTTTTCGGAAGGGAGGTAGTCTCAGACGATGAGGCAAGTGAGGGAGTAGCGGTTAACAGCCGTAAACGACCTCTCAGAATTGCTTCTGACATAGACTCGGACGAGTTGTCGCTGGTGGAGGCCGAGGCTGCGGCGCCATCGTCGAAATTTTCGACGGCGCGCCGAGGTCGCGCGCCTTTTTCAGGGACTAGAACCGGCCTGAAGGCTGCTCAAGACGAATACCGGAGGCTGACGAACGCGGACCAAGAACTCGATGGCGAGTTGGAGCAGGCGCGGAAAGACCGCGAAGAGATACGTCGAAGCGCTCGTGCTCGCGATGCAGAGTCTGCTCGCGTGCTGGGCATTGAGTCAGACACACTCCATAGAGAGTTACGCGCTGAGGCTGTCCGGGACAAGGTCCAGGAGAGAGTTCGGGAGCGTTCAAAGCCCCACACCGCAGACGCTGGACCCTCCGGTCCCTCCGGTCCCTTGGAGAAGGAGTTAATCGCCGCAACCAGGAACCTCGTTCCTTGGAATGCTGAGCGTGGAGGTCTTTCGGCCCAAGACATCCAAGAGATTGGCTTGAAGTGCACGACGGCTGTCGAAGAGGTGTCTAGAAGATCTGGCCACCTCCAGGGTACCTTTCAGCAGATTCTGTACGACGCGGCCGCCAACCTACAGCGCGTGATGTTCAATCTCACGTCCCGCAGTGTAGATGATGAGGCAGATAGATTGGGGTATATCAACGACCAGCTGCGTAAGGAGAAAGACTCCCTCATGAAGGAGGTCGAGTCACTCCGCAGCGAGGGCAGAGGAGAAAGAGCGAACCCCTCCCCTCATAGGGACACTGTCGCTCCTAACACCGGACTGAACAACTCAGTAGCGAGTGCGCTGCAGGTTATGCAGCGCTCATTAATGGACGCCATTGGGGCTATGAGTACCCGCCTCGATGGTCTAGAGGCGAGAATCGCTGTGCCTGAAAGGGCCCGTCCGCCTTTGGCGACCGATAGGAGAGCAGTGCACTTCCCCCCTCTCCTAGTGCCCAAGAAGACCATGCCGCGCTCTCGTGCACGCGCGGCTGTGACGACCCGCCCTTCAGCGAACAACGTTTATGACCCCTACGCGTCGCCCCAGCCGGGTACCAGTCGGGATCCTGATCCCCCTGCTCCGGCTGAGTGGAACTCGGCAACGCGCGGAAGGAAGAGGAAAGCGAAACGGACTGCAGCTTCTGCCACGGCTTCCCGTGCACCTGCTTTACAGTCCGGAGCTAACGCGGCTACACCGGCCTCCGGGCCGAAACCTAAGAAGAAAAGGGTTAGGCTCAGGAAGCCTCGATCGACGGCCATCGTCCTCCAAATGAAGCCGGAGGCATTGGAGAGAGGAGTGACATATGCCGATGCGATCACCAGGGCAAAGAGGGAGATCTCCCTGGCTGATTATGGCCTGGAGGGACTCAGAACCCGAAGGTCCCAGACTGGGGCCAGGGTCTTTGAGCTTCCAGGCGCCAACAGTGGTCCGGTTGCTGATCGCCTAGCGAAGCGGCTGGAAGAGGTTGTGGCTGATTTGGCGACGGTCGTCCGGCCCGAGAAGTGTGCGGACTTCCGCGTCTCGGAACTGGACGAAACCGCCACGCCCGAGGAAGTTGCGAAGGTTGCGAAAGTGGCGGAGAAGGGGGACTGTCCGGTTGAACGAGTAAGAGTCTCCAACGTGAGGATTGGCCCCAATGGCATGGGCTCGGTGATTGTCAGATGCCCTATTGGGGCTGCGAGTGACATCGTGTCGGCGGGAGTGCTCCACTTTCGATGGAGCTCGGCAAGAGTTGTGCCTCTTGGCCCCCGGCCCCTGCGCTGTTACCGGTGCATGAGGGTGGGGCATACGAGGTACAATTGTCCATATCTGGAGGACCGCACTGGCTTGTGCTTCCAATGTGGTCTCTCCGGACATAAAGCGGTGACATGCGACAGGGATCCCTGGTTCACAGTATGTGCGGCAGCGAGAAGACCTCACGGTCACAGGATGGGCAGCAGGGCTTGCAACCCCCCTGCTTCCAGGATTAAAATACATTCTGGAATTCCCCAAAGGGCTGCCGAGAGAGCACCTCCACAGGTGCCAGAGGTGACTGAAATGTCGATCGAGCCTGAGGAACATCCGGAGACTCCGGAGGCCCTCGATGAGCTCCCGGCAGTTCATAGATCCAGGTCCCCCGTGAACCCCAGACCTGCCTCTTCTTTAAGGGGAACAGGTTTGGGGGATACGGCGGATAGCAGGGAAGATCCCATGGATATCCCGTTGCAGCAGAGGCGGCGCGTGAGAGAGAACCGGCTAATGCTGATCCTTCCCAGAGGAGGAGGCCCTTTGTAGGGCGAAAAAGCCTCTAAGGCATAACTGCGGGGCGCATGGATGCTGCGCTAGCTGGGGCCACAACGCGTACGCTATCTACGACAGGTTACGCAAGGCCCGTCCAGTCCTGATGGTTTTCCCGGGGGTTTTAGTGGGTCGGCCAACAACATCTGCGCCAACCCCACATACCCCCGCGGGTTGTAGCTTAGAGACAGTAGCTCCTCGCGGGATGACTTGGAAGCAAGTTTTCCCCCGGGCAAAAAAAAAAAAAAAAAAGACTGTTCCTCAGGAGTTAAGAATTTCCGTTTAACCTCACTTACCATCAGCTAAGATGAAGAAAAGAGGATTTCCATGTTAAATATAAATAATAAAAATCTCAACCATATCTAAGCTTCCTTCGGGATAAGAATTGCGATGGATATTTTGCTATAACAAACCTTTACGTATCCTATTGTATGTACACTAAGTGACCTCCAGCAGTAAAGAAGCTAAGATTAAAGGATTTTTACTCAAAATCGTTTGTTCTATATTGATTAAAGGCTTCGGTGGGTAAAGCTTTCCAATGAGAGTGTTCGAGCGGCATTAATGTACAACCCTAGTTTATCAGTTTTATTTTCCTCAGTAGTAAATGAAATGACAACTTCTGTATTATAAAATGTTTTTGTTTTGTTTTATATCATTTTAACGCAAATTTTGTTGCGAACAAATTGCAAAAGCACAAATGTTGAAAAAAATTCCACGAGCAGGATTTGAACCTGCACTCTTCTGACATACCGGGTCAGGTGCTCTCCCAATTGAGCTATCGTGGTTCTAACCAGCCCGCCAAAATTATTCAACACTTTACTTGTTTTACATTGAAAGCCAAAGGCCAATGTCAACAACTACCGTCATTAACATAACTTATGTATTATAAAATTTAATATTATTTACTAGTGTAACTAAAAAAATCATCAATAACAGCCTATAAACGTCTCACGGTTGGCTTTCTTGCATGAAAATGGGATGATCGGGTTATAGCCCAGTACGCTGGCCCAATGCCTTGGCTATGCCTTTCAAAGCAAGGAGGATCTCGGGTTATATTTAATCCTTCATCTGAACTGATGTAAGCTGATGATAAGGCCGAAGGTAGAAGTGCTCTTCAGCTAGCCAGGCAGACTTGCCCTACAACTAAACAAACCGAATACAATCATCCTACTAATATTATAAACGCGAAAGTTTGTAAGTATGGTAGTATATGTTTGATACTCTTTCACGTAAAAACTACTGAATGGATTGGGATGAAATTCGGCTTACAGATAGTTTAGAACCTGGATTAACACATAGGATACTTTTTATCCCGATATTCCCACTATTGTATGTGTAGCATTATTGTGTTCCGGCAGCTAGAAATAAGATAGCCAGTGCATCAGTGGTTGAGGATACCGGGTGATGTGCGCTTTCACCTTTGGCCTTAGAAAGAAGAAGAAGAAGAAGAAGAAAGACATTTATTAACAACACACACATACTTAATAGACAACGTGTTAATGAAATTGCGCAAAATCGAGAGTAGAGTAGAATCGATTCCATTATTAAAAAATATAAGTCAGATTTTATAAAATTATATGGTTTCAACTACGCCGCTTTTTGAATTTATTAACTCTATAGTCTTCTTATCAGATGAGAATGAACACCGAGATACTCACGCGCACGACCCGGCGCGAACCTTGTGGTCAGCGTGTGAAAGGGCATTACGTTTCCAGAAATGCGTAAAAAAGAGATAGCAAGGGCGCGGCGGCGGGTCGTGGGGCGGTGTTGTGACATGCGATGAGGCTCGGCGACCTTGGCCTAGTTCGGCTAGCGCTTGCGTCACGGGCGCAGATGTTTGTTTATTTGCAATTTTGTGACATTCGCATGCGCGAGTGCGTCATAATGGCTTATCAGTACACGAATGTACAGTATTGTGTAAGTTCAGATTATTTTCATTACTTTCGTTTAGCAATGATTCGAAATGTCTGCCACCACATCGAACACATAGCACAGCCCGCCTCCTCAGATGATTTGTGAGTATGATTGCAAAAAAACCGTTTTAAACCAAAATCTGCGACTTAAAACTCGTTTTAAATTTGTTTAAAATTATTAAAATCATGATCCACGTCGTAGTGTAACAATTACTTACTACTACTGGTCGTGATTTTGAACCGTTTTATCAAATTCAAAATGAGTTTAAGTCACAGATTTTGGTTTAAAACGGTTTTTTTGCAATCATACTCACAAATCATCTGAGGAGGCGGGCTGTGCTATGTGTTCGATGTGGTGGCAGACATTTCGAATCATTGCTAAACGAAAGTAATGAAAATAATCTGAACTTGTAAGTAAAATGTTAGGTTGTAATTTCTGTGTAAATAAATTGATTTTGTGATAATCTGTAGATAGTATGATTCAAATCTCTTAAACACGCCAGCTACCTACGTGATATTTTGTTTGCGATAGTAATAAACTTTGTCATAATAAGTTACCAGTTCAAAGCCTGGAAGAAGTGTGATGAAAAACATTTAAATCAATTTTTTTAAGGTATCTAAAATACAATAGTTCTTTGTTCAATTCAGTCGACGCGACGGCCGCGACCGGCCAGCCGGCGCCAAGCGGCAACGTTGATCTCACAGTTTATCGCGCGTCATCTTTACCAAAGAGTTTCTAATTTGCAAGAAATGCAAGAAAACAAAAAGTACTAAATAATCCGCGAAATTTTTATTTAATAATTCTTTTATAGTAAAAATAAGTTGAGGTGTCTGAGGTTTTGCGCTATTTCATTAACACGTTGTATACAAAAAATGAGGCAGACATTTTACACACAAGAGAAAAAATAAAATGAAACAAAAAGAGTAGGTAATAAAAATGAAATTAAAGAATGTGAAGTTAATCATTACTTACATCAGCCCCCCCTAGACAAGTGGCATAACGCTAATATAATAGAAATTAAATAGAATGATTGTTGTATGGGATTGACATAAGCGTCATTTATACGTATCGTTGATATATGTCAATAATCATTTTATTTGATTTCTATTCTATTATCCAGGTGAGATGAACCTGTAAGAACCCGTAAGAAAAAAACAAAAAAATAGAAAACTGTAGTTCACTATGCAGTCGCAGCTCTCTTGAAGCAGTCGATCCTGACTGCTTTAAGCAGCCCGTATGACCACCCTAAGTTTTAGCGTGCAAAACATGAATGATTTTGCTAGCAAGTATCGAATTAACGAAATTGGCAGTTGGCAGGTAAACGCAGTTTACATTAGTAACGCATCGGTGCCACTGTGTCGCCGTTACTGCGCTGATCGAGTTGCGAAATCCCGAAATTCCAGCAGACATCGGGTTTATTTGATAGCGTCCATTTGTCGATCTGTGTTTGGTTATATCGAACTATTTACGTTATCGTTTATCTTTGATAATGATAAGTGTGTTGGAAAAAGAGTGACTTTCCACAACTGAGTTTTGAACTATAAACCTCGTGACAAATCGGGTCAGGTGCCTTACCACTTTGGATCGAACCTTTTTTACTACTTAAAATAACCCACGTCAACATAAATACAAACAATACTTAAAACAATGCATTTATAAGTACATTAACTAATCTCGATATTTTTCATGAGAGTGCTTTATAATTTGTTTAAAATTCATTTAAAATAAAAAACACAACATCTGATGTTGCATTTAATTAAATGTGTCTCAGTAAATATTCCGTACAATATATTATTGATAATGCCGCCATTTTTACCACTTCTTGTATTGTCCTCTGTACTGTCTTTTTGTATGGTGTACAATAATGTATATTTTCTTTTCATTGTTATTTAATTTCATTTAATTTAGTTTCATTAATTAAAATAGTTTAAGCCTACAACGTATCTTATGTCCTAACCCACTATCCGCCAAATGGTGAAGTCAGAATAATTGAATGAATGAAGAGGTGAATGGAGAGTGGTGAAGAAGAAGTTGTAGAATTACATATTATTATATAGGTATACATTTATTTATAATTTCGTAAACGCAAACACGCCAAATACATCTAAATACGTCAAAAGCATTCTATATAAATAAAGAGATAGACATTTCAACAATCAATGTTTTTGCTCTTAGAAACCGTACCGGGTTCCATCTCAATGCAGCATCCAATTCAAACTTCGAGTTGCGAATGCAGTTGTATTAATATACAACCCAGTTATAATGCAGCGCTCTAGTGTGACTACAGTTTGTGAATATTACCTTGTATTCATTTAAAGTTTATTACAAAAGCTATATGTTTAATTGGAACGTACTATTCTGTGTGGCTTTTTTCTAGGTAGCAGATGTTAATAACGAATTTTCGAACTACATAACCACGAAGGGATATTTGTAGAAATGAGACTTTGCTGATTAATAGACAAAATTATGTAATCATTTAAAAATCTTTTTTTTTTATTTCCTAAAACACATACTAAAAAAATACTAAAAACTATATTACACATTTTATAGACAACGATTGCCCATAATTGATGAATAACAAGAATTTAGGTAAGTATAAAGGACATGGTTTCCAAACAAGCTTAATAAAAGTGAAAAAAAAAACCTTTCTTTTGCTTCCTTACAAGAGGTTACATTCCGTGAGATTACTAATATAAGCACTATATACAATTTCAAAATTAAGTAATTTTAACATAGTGACTATTTTTGATTTTAAAATATTCAAAGTGTCACTGAAAAGATCTAGATCATAAAAGTGATTATTATACTCGTACATCCTCAGATAGCGAGCAAAATAACTGTTGCGGGTATAATTAACGAAAATATCAATATTTATCTATTTAAAGATGGTCCTACTAAGCGCTCGTACGCTACGTAAGAAGTACGCATGCACTACACTTATGTATGTGCGTGCAAAGCCAGATTATCACTAATATCATATACTATGTAAGCAATGCAGTACATACTACTATAGTATTATAATCAAACAGTCGGCAGTTATGACAGGTGGCCAGTGCAGGAGACAGATGAGCCTCGGGGATAGTGCCAGATACCCAGATACCTCGAGAGTCGAGACAACGACACTGGTCGGCTCGCCCACGCCAACGCGCTTAAAAGTCAGACGGGCGAGAGCACTTTGAATTTCGATATAAATCTAAAGATTGTCCTACTAAACGCACGATTCATGGTCACACGAACACGCCACAGAGTACAAACTGCATAGCGGAAGTACGAAATAAGGAGGCTGCAGAAGGTATGTTCATACAAACGCACACATAGACAACCTCATACAGACACGAATCTCGGAACAGCTCGAAACAGTCCGAGCGCGAGATTTCGTGTTCGTATAAAAGAAGTAGTAGGAGAGGGTCTATGTGTACTTACGTTGCTCGAGCGCGGTATGTATTAACCCTATTCTTGGCATAGTGGATTATTTAGGACAAAAAAAAAGAGTTACAAAAAAAAGCTCGAGTAGTGAAAAAAGAACACATTTAATACATACACTTTTAAAATTTTCGCGTTCCATAGTTAAACATATTTAAACGGGGATTAACGCAAACTAATTAATGGGTAAATAATTAGTAAAAAGGTATCATACCTTCTTTATACCCGACGTTTCGACCGAGTTATAACGTGTGGCGGTAGTTGGCATAATAATGTGACGGTTAATAAAGACTGCCGCGCAAACGGAGGCGCAACATTGCGACAGCTGTCAGCCCGTGACCACGGCCGTTGTAACTCGGTCGAAACGTCGGGTATAAAGAAGGTATGATACCTTTTTACATTTTAAACAAAAAACACATAATGATTCCACAAAAAAACTCTGCCAATTATAGGGTTAAGCTTACTTTCTGGCTCTCCTTATTTTGCGGCGGAAGGTCCAGTTCGTTATCAGGCGGACAAAGTTGCTGTTATTTCCTACCTGGAGTTGGTAATGCCGGCGCGGCGGCGTCGCAACTGGCACCAAACTGTTTTTCACAGCTGTTCAACGGTTACATGTGATACGGGAACAGTTTCCTCGGAGTTTTATTAACAATCCACATTTGAAATGGATACGGCAAAGAAATAACAGCAACGTCGGTCGGTGGTAGATAGTACTTTTTCATACTTAGTTGGTCCACCAATACTGTGCAGGTACGAATTAGGTGCCTCGTTTAGTAACGACCATACTTGGTTTGATGGGTTTTATGTGTCGAGTCGATATCGAAATTACGAATTGAACAATCAGAATTGTCTTCAACAACTCATGGAAAGTCGCGAGCATTAACATGTGTACACTTTTGATTAGTTTTGACTCTTATTCCATGGTATTAAGAGGTACAACGAAAAAGGGTTCTCTACATCAACGTTTCTGTTTAAGGCCTTATAAACATAAATAAAGAATTAGTAAATGTAACTAAAAAAGCAAGAAACAAATGAAAGCCTACATAAGCCTTGTCCAAGTTTAAATCAACATAAAAACAACGATAACTCATAAAGCTCGTTATTTTGAGCTAACTAGGGCGATAGATCGTAATCTAACGTAAAACTAACTTCCGAATAACAAAATGAATTATTGTGAAGTCACACAGAAAATGTATTGTTAGCCTAATAAAACCAATAAGCTGGAGTTGGCAAAGCGTTCACTCGTAATGCTTCTTACTCTGTTTGTCAAGTAAGCATATGGGTTCATTTGTGTAAATTTAATCAAAGTTCATTGAAGTTCTTACCCTTGGAAAGCAGTGTGGTTTCCGTTGCTTGCTCTTCCAAGTATGGAACACGATTGCTTATAAAATTTAAGAGTTTACGTTGTATATTTATTTTAGCTTTTGCTTAGTAAATTAAAATCTATTATTATCGCTCCTTCTTCAAGAGGATCACGTAATTTAATCATAGAACGAGCAGGTTTAGGGTTTAATATTGAAATGAGTTACTTAACACGAATCTCTTATCTAAAAAATATTTTATCTTTTCATATTTTTATCGTTTACATACTTGTTTTAATTAAAAATAAAATAAAAACTTACTTGGTTTTTTTTCTGAAAGTCTAGTGTAAATGATAAGATACTGTCTTCAACCACTTCTACCCCGGAGGTAACGGGCATTTATAAACGTAAAAAATGAAGCATGTGTTTGCGTGGTAAAATCGAACATTAAACACCTGAGCACAGAGTAGATAAAATGTATGTGACCTGAGGGTAATGAATCACACTAATATTATAAATGTGAAAGCTTGTGTGTATGTCTGTATATTTGTTCCTTCTTCACGCTGTAACGGATGGATGGATTTGGGTGAAACTCGGCATACAGATAGTTTATAAACTGGATTAACATTTAGGATAGTTTTTATCCTGATCTTTCCACGGGAATCAAACTATAAATATACTAAAAACGACAATTTAATTTTCCAATACAAAATGATTTGTTTGTTTTGTTGTCATGGAAACCAAAGAGAATTTAATCACTTGATGGAAACTGTCAAAGCGATGCGAAGTCCGCCGGGTCCACTAGTGGTTATATATACCAATATACTTCATATTTACGGATGTTAGGCTATTACCTATATTGAATTAAGAATGGTTTGTACTGTGGTTAGTAAACAACTGTACAAACCATTCTTTATTTCATTGAATTATATGTATTGTGGTTGATGTAAAATAAATTGGTACATATAACAGGCTTTACAATCGACCAAATAAGTCTAGACAAATTAAGATGGACTGGATATCAATGACAGGACATTATCCTAATTCAAAAAAGTGATCCCTACTGCGTATAACATATAATATACAATGATACTTTGACGAATTCACTCAGAGAACACGAAAAAATATCAATAATTTGGGAAATTTCGTTGAGTGTGTGCAGAGCTTGTGTGATGGGGCTTTACTTAATGACATTATGCTCTTAACTTCCTCAATACAACAATATATTAACTAACTATAATTTTCTGTAAACTACGAGTTGACTAGTTTCAATGATTTGAATTACAAAAGTCTCTTCGTCTCCTAGGTTCTGATCTTGTATACAGGGTGTAATCGTTAAGTGTGACCATGAGATTATTCCGTAACTATTACAGATATCAAAAACTTTAAACTGATATCGAAAGTACGTTACATAATAAGTAAAACGACATCAATAACTTTTTAAAAATCAAACGAGAAGTATCCAAAATTTTGACATTAAACACTCCCATACATTTAGTAACGCTTCGGTGGCCGAGTGGCAGAGTGCTCGGTCCGATACCCGAAGGTCCCGGGTTCAATTCCCAGGTCAGGCAAAGTGTATTTCGGATTTTTAGATGCATAGCCCGGGTTTGTGATCACCAACCCGCATTTGGCAAGCGTGGTGATTAAGCCATTACCCATCAATTGTAGCGATGACTTGATTTCAATGATGGAGGCCTTTGCCCAGCAGTGGGACAATTATAGACTGTTAACTTACTTACTTACTTATACATTTAGTATGCGATTAGTAGAAAGGTTTTAGTTTCCTTATTTTAAGTGGTCTAGTACTCATTTTACTTTACGTATGATATGATAATAATTACTCCGCAAATGTTAAGGAAAGTTCATTTAGAAACTGTAAATAGAGCTCGTCATTGTATCGCACAACAAGGACGTCACTTCGAACATAACAAAATTTTGTACTTACTAAGAAATAAATATTATTCAATTAAAAGATAGTTTTATTACTTTGTTAGGTTAACAAACAGTTTCTTTAATATCAGTACTAAGCTAAAATAACCTTTTAAAATAAGGAAACTAAAACCTTTCTACTAATGTCATACTAAATGTATGGGAGTGTTTAATGTCAAAATTTTGGATACTTCTCGTTTGATTTAAAAAAAGTTTTTGATGTCATTTTACTCATTAGGTAACGTACTTTCGATATCAGTTTAAAGTTTTTTGATATCTGTAATAGTTACGGAATAATCGCCTGGACACACTTAACGATTACACCCTGTATACATCTTATTTTATTTATTTTTATTTATTTTATTTTATTTGGGACAACAAACGGAATTACAATATGTGTTACTTAATATTAGAATGGATACAAAACGGATAAGTTATTGCAAAACCAGCACCGTTATCCACGGCTTACATGATCTGTACTACTTATACATCACATCTTGTAGTAGATTTAATGACGGTACTCGGTAAACATTATAAGAACTCGGTACATTATATCAGAGCTATGCTAATTAGTCAACAAATTTTCAGTGGTGGCAACGACCGCGGCCGATAAAAGCCTCTGGTCGCTAACGAACATGAAAGGGTAACGCGATATTGTTAAGTATTCCACATGACGTAATTATATGGGACATGAACACTGACTACTTATTGGCATTTATACAATGTGTAACGGAAAGGTGTGGTAAAAATGAATAAAGTGCTTCCGATCTGGATCTTGTATGTGTTGTTACTAAGACATACATTAACTTTAAATGGAAAAACATTTCATTTAATTCTAAACTTCCCAGCCTAAAGTTTACAGAAATGTTCTGAACTTTCTCTA
The DNA here is from genome assembly GCA_947562085.1 of Eudonia lacustrata. Taxonomy (NCBI): domain Eukaryota; kingdom Metazoa; phylum Arthropoda; class Insecta; order Lepidoptera; family Crambidae; genus Eudonia; species Eudonia lacustrata. The sequence continues at coordinate 10,178,314 of OX387318.1, read as the reverse complement.
AGTACATAACAAAAAGAAACATGAACATGAAAAAAAAAACAGAAAAAATAATTAGAAAATTAAAAACTGAAGACCTACAAATAAAAGATGTCCTCCAGCTGTGGGCTCGTGGGAACGGTCTCAAGAATGCGGGCAACATTGCCCCTTTGGATTGCCAAACTAATACGCTGGCAGGGGTAGCTGCCAGCCTTCTTGTCACCGGAGGCCTCCCGGCCCCCATGGACCCATTGTTTCCACCGCAAACGGAACAAATAAATAATTTCGACCTAACTATTAGTTAGTTTTGTTTAATTTGTAATGCAATTGTTAAATTTGCAATAATAATTAAATTAATTAATTAATTAATTATTATTATTATTATTATTTTAATTAAATTAAATATCAGTGAAGTCATGCGCGTCAGGCGCGCATAAGCAAGCAGCAGTGATCATATAATAGGTCCTTGAAAAAAAACCTATGAAATTTTAGTTTTTTTATACACCTTTAATTAGGACTATGTTACTTAGGCTTCAGTAAGTACATATAGATTACTAAACCACTAGGGCTATGACTTATTAATTTTGACGTAGCATCACAATAAAAATATTAAATTAAAAATTGCATAAAAAAATTATAGTTAATAAATATGTCATAGTAACTCTGCATACAAAATCTAGATCGGATACACACGCGGGCCCAGTGCGGATTGGTGGTTGTTATTGACTGCTCATGCAGCTAGGACCAAGCAACGGCTTTACGTGCCTTCCGAAGCACGGAGGAGCTCGAGATGACACATTTTTGGTCACCCACTCATTTAGAACGCACCATCAGTCATTGTTCCTGTGCTTTAAATTTATAGGTATGTGCGATGTATTGTACCATTTTTTTTATGCTATTATTTTCTATTCTATTCTATTCATTGATACACGTTCATGCATGATTTTTTTGAGTATATTTATAAAAAGTATCAGTGGTTGAAATTCGACTGTAACTCACTTAATTTAGATACCTAGGTACACTGTTTAAACAATATAATGTAACACAATATCGTTGTCTTTCGAGACTCCTTCTCTATATGAACTCTAACTACTTAATATCATCATCATCATCATCAGCTCATTTTTATGTCCCCACTGCTGGAGCACGAGCCTTCCCTATGGATGGATAGGGAGAACGGGCCATAAACTAGCACGCGGGCCCAGTGCGGATTGGTGGTTGTTAACGACTGCTAATGCAGCCGGGACAAACGGCTTTACGTGCCTTCCGAAGCACAAAGAAGATGGTTTAAGATCGAGATGATAAATTTTTGGTCACTCATCCGATGACCGGTCTTTGCCAAAGTTGCTTAACCTCAGCACTCGCAGACCGGGCGCATTAACCGCTGCGCCATCGAGCTCCTCATTACATAATATACCAAATACCAATTTCTCCGTCCCCTCAATATGCTTAAAAAGGGGTATAAGTACAAAGTTTTCTCATCACATATTAATATATAAAATATACTTTGATAAATATATAGTTCAATGTTTCTTTGTCTAACTCGTATGCGTGTTTCTATACTATTCATCCGATTGCAATGAAACTTCGATTAAGTTGTTGTGCGCTTGCCCGCAAAAGTTTCCGAAACTTTAAAACCATCACTGACTACGGTTGTTTACTTTCGCCGAAGAAGTCGTACTTTGGCTGCAATAAAATATATAAATATACATAAAACACAAATGTTGAAAAAATTTCCACGAGCAGGATTTGAACCCGCACCCTTCTGACATACCGGGTCAGGTGCTCTCCCAATTGAGCTATCGTGGTTCTAACCAGCACGCCGAAATTTTTCAACACTATTTACTTTTTACTTTGAAAGCCAAAGGTGCCCATTCAATGTCAACAACTACCGTCATTAACATTTGTGTTTTTGTAATTTGTTCGCAACAAAATTTGCTATAAAAATTATATAAACATTTTATATATAAATATATTTATAAAATATAATAAGTATACTAAATAAAAACATTTTTCTTAAATTTTAACAAACGCTACACATTAAAATGAAATTTATTTTACGAATCTCTCTTCTTCTTCGTCGTCGAGTCCTCATGCCTGAGGGTCGTAACCACCAATAGCAACATCGGGCTCTCCAAGAGGTCCTATCCTGGGCTAGACGGATAGCTGCCTGCGTGTTGCATTTCAGGGCTTCCAGAATAGCATCCGTCCACCGGGCAGGCGCTCTTCCTCTGCTTCTTCTTTACTAATCCACTGCTCACGTTTAATTAAAGTTTATGGGCTAGACGGATAGCCGCCTGCGTGTTGCATTTCAGGGCATCCAGAATAGCATCCGTCCACCGGGCAGCGTTCGTCGTCTGCTTCTTCTTTACTAATCTAGTGAGTAGTCACGTTTAATTAAAGTTTAACTTAGCTTCTAAAGCCTTACAAATAAAAAGAGAATAATTTTCGAATAGTCATTCCGTGTTTTGTTCCCGTCATATAGGTAAACATCATTTTAAATTATAGGAAAAGAGACAATACACGGAATAAATATTCGAAGAATAGAATAGAATAGAAAAAATCTGTATTTGGTATAATTACACATACACCTTCAGAACACAGGAACATCACTTTTATTATTTACTTATTTCTTTTTTTTATTTACTTTTTTTTTCACTTTTGAAGCTTATTCTCTGTTTATTTGTAAGACCCCTAGACTTTTGATGTGACCACGAACCCTGTAAAAAGTAAAAGGTCATAATAAAAAATATGTTAAATTTATTGCCAACTAGTGGGCCCGGCGGATTTCGTACCGCTTTGACAGTTTCCATCAAGTGATTAAATTCTCTTTGGTTTCCATGACAACAAAACAAACAAATAATTTTGTATTCGAAAATTAAATTGTCGTTTTTAATATATTTATAGTGTGATACCCGCGGGAATATCGGGATAAAAATATCCTATGTGTAAATCCAGGTTATAAACTATCTGTGTGCCGAATTCCATCCAAATCCATCCATCCGCTGCAGCGTGAAGAAGGAACAAATATACACACATACACACAAACTTTCGCATTTATAATATTAGTGTGATAGACTCAACCCGCTATACACTACTTTAAAGTTTATACTGACACCCCTTACCAACCTTCCGGTTACAAAGTAGGTGTCAGAATAACCTTGCGCAAGCACAAGGGACCATCTACGTCAGGTCATAACGCCAGATCAGAACACGCCGGTACGCATCCTTCATCCAGTACTTTTAAGACTAGTGTCTCAAGCTAGTCGCCCGTGGACACGTATAGTGTGATAGACTCATAAAAAGTGTTTCATTCATTACATATTATTATGGTTCAGAAAATCTGCTTCAAACATATTAGCATCTAAGCAGCTATCAAGTTAGCCATTGAGTAATATCTGAAATATCCGTGTTGAGCACATTCCATTAACACGTGCAAAGTGTTACCGAGAGTGCTTTAATCATGCAGTAAAAGTTTTTTACACTTCACTGTATAGCGTGTCATCAAATTTTCAATTATAATTTATAATGGAACGGCGAGATTGGGAGGCAGCTAATGTCGTTTTATAAGAACAAGGCACAATCGACACCACTGTTTAAGGAAGACGTTTTAGCGTATTTTGGGTTCTGAATTTACAGTCGTAAGCAATTGTAAAGTTATCAACAGTTAAGGCATCGAGTTCTTCGTTCGATTAGTATTTTAATTTTTAAACTTTATCGCACGTTGGGAACGTTGTGCACGTTGAACTACAGCAAATATAATTTAAAAAAATGGTTTCTGTGCTCGAAGCTCAAACAATGTTTCTATATCTATATCTCGGGTTATACTAGTAGTTTATATGATTCTAATATGTAAAGCTTGATGTTTGAAAACGACTTAAAATATTTCATCATCATCATTATCAGCCCACATTAGTCCACTGCTGGAGGCCTTTCCTAATGCATGCCACTGAGCCCTAATAAATATAAAATTAAATATTTATTTTGTCCAAAAAGACAAGGATTTTATTAACGCAGTGCCGACCCTACAGATTCTCTTTAGAAAATATGTCACAATGACAATGTTATTCGTTTGATAAATCTTATCTAAGAATTGAAAAATGGTGCCTAAAGGGAAATTAGTGTTTTATCTTAATACTGTTACAGGTTCAGTTCATATACCCCTATGCCATGTAACTTAACACGATCTAGTATAAAACACTGCAGCTCCACCTGCCAATCGGGTTCTAGGCCGAATCCCTATCCAAAACTATCAAATTTCTTCAATAAATTTTCAACCATATGATTTAGGCCATAAAGTTCAAAGTCTATTGAGAAAATTTGACAGTTTGTGGTAGGTTGATGTGCAGGCGTGCGTACTATAGTCTAATTATTAATTGACTGGAGTAATCTGACGTTTACGGTGTTCCCAGTTTCTGATGAACAGAATATAGTGTTGTGGCAAGAAGATTGACATCAATTACTCACTCATTCATTCTCATTACGTCCTGAATCAAATCACATTACTCATTTTATTTACTTTATTAAGAAATCTCCTAGGCCAGTTTTGTTTAATCGATATAAAAATATTAGCATTGGTAACCCTTGTGAAATTTCACTCGGAGACAGACAAAGTGCTATGTGAGAAAGTGATAAAAAATGGTTTTTAGAACGGGTCAGTGATTTTTCATTTTGGAACGGGATCGAGTGATTGTTGACGTAAAACGGTACTATATTGTTGAGGTTATCTCCATTTCAACGTTATCAATTTATAGTATTCTGTTTTGTCATTTGGTGTTGTTATGCAGTAAATGGTACTCCTACACAGTGGTTAAATCTGTATTTTTCTTTCAAAAAGATGGATGATGTAAAAATTGCAATAATTAAATTACTTCCAATGTTTTCGAATAATAACCGCTCCCAAAGCAAAACAAACACTGACAACTAAACTGTCAGGTGAAATTCCTCGGTACAAAAAGACATTCATATACCTACCTATATTATAATTAATTAAGTAGGTACTTACCTTTTTATAAGGGCGGGGGCGGTTCAATCTATGGGAGATTGTACCCGAGATTGAAGTACCCCTATTCTCAGCATCTGTTCAGTGCTGAGTCTGGCGAACGGTCATGGGGGAGAGCGCAAGTCGTGTAGATCCCCAAGGCAGGGCTAGAGAGTTATCCTTCACGTGGTTGCCGCCTGTTATTGGTCTGATTCCCTAAGAAACAGACGTAACTAAAACCTCTAGCCGAAAAACTGTATCCCCACCCAAACCACTACCCTTCCTACCCAACACACCCTTCCCTCGCATCCCTAGATATATATCTTCCATCTCTCCTCCGTCCTCTACTATCCACCACATCACATCCCTAACCCAGCGACCCGGCAGCCCCGGGAAAAACTGTAAAAAATGAGCGCCGAAAAACAGACACTATTACCCCAGGAGGGTACCGGTGATACCGGAGAATCCCTCCCTGGGCCATCTAGTGGCCCAGGCTGTCCCTCGTATTCTGGGGGGGGGGCAATTCTGCGCAAAATTTAGCAAAGACAAGCACAAATAATCCGGACTTCGCAGTCGTCATCGAGCGGGAGGACGGGGCTCCGGTGGACGAAGCTACGGCTGCCGAGATCAGGAGACAGCTGACAAGAGAGATAGGGGTCGCCATCAGGAGCGGCGTACGAGGCCGCAACCTGGCATTCGACGCCTCGGGTTTAGTTGCTGAAGGATACTTCCTTGTAACAGCAACTACCGAGGAGGCGATGAATTGGTTGCTGAATTGTGGCCTCGGCGACCGGGAGGGCACTCCTTTGAGGGTAAAAAGACTAGAAAAGCACCATATGTCAGTATGGCTTCCGGGTAGTACAGAAAACCTGCTAGTGGACCCTCTGGAATTCATCAAGGTCCAGAATGAATACAGAGAGGAGCTACGGGTGCCTGAGTGGACTTTGATCCGCAAGGAAGTACTACCCCTAGGGGTAAGACTTGTGGTAGGAGTCCCTGAGGAAGTGGCTGCAAAAGGCGGGGTGGCACTCCACTATCAAGCCACCAGCGTGCATGCCCGCACCATTGCGAGAAGCCAAGTCCAGACTGAGGGGAAGTGCACCTGCCATGGATGCCCAGTACACGACACCAAGACACGGGGTGAAGAACCTGCCTAGAGCCGGTCTACCAACCAGCCTGGAGCCACTAGGGGGAGCCAGACGGAAGGTAGCAAGTCGGTTCAGGGAGGCTTGAACCCAATCAGCACACAACAGGCGCCAAACACCAAGAGAGATCGGCCCATTGGCGGGGGAGGCGAGATACAGTCAGGTACCCCGAAGGTGGGCGCCGCTGAGATTCGGAGGCCCTGCCTCTCGGAGTCGCCCCCACAGCACCACACACCACACCCTCACTCTACGACGACGAGGCCGAAAGACCGGACACCCCCACCGAGCGTAGCACAGCTGCAGCCGCATTGGTGTGGGGGGTCGAAACCTGAAGCGGAGTCCAAGTAGGGAGGGGACAGACACACAGACACTCAGACAGACACACAAATACACACACTGACAGATGAATACACACAGAGACACACCACAAAAACAAACACAAAAAATAAAGATAGTTCAATTGAATCTTCATCACTGTATCGAGGCTATGACAGAGCTTCGCAGATACGTGATGGAAGAGACAATAGACATAGCTCTGCTGCAAGAGCCATATGTCCTAAACGGGCGTGTAACAAGGCTCGGCTCTATGGGGAGAGACATCATATACCATGAAGATGGTGAGTCAACCCCAAGAGCATGCATATACGCCAGCAGCAGAGCAAGAACACTAGGACTAATAAAGGCAGATGGTTACAGCGACCTCGCAAGCGTTGTGGTGACAATACAGACAGATGCAGGAAAAGATGAACGAGTGCTCCTAATCTCCGCATACCTACCCAGTGAGGGGGATTTTGAGCCGCCATCGCGAGAAATGGAAGAAACTGTAAGAAAATACCAAGGTAAGAACATTCCTATTATTCTAGGGTGCGATGCCAACGCACATCATGTGGTATGGGGAAGCACAAATTGTAATAAAAAAGGTGACTTACTTTTAGAATACATAAGCGAAACAGGCCTGGAGATATTGAATGTAGGCAACACGCCCACATTCGTCACCAAGACAAGACGAGAAGTGTTGGACATCACTATTGCAACAGATAGGATAAGCCGACACATAAGGGACTGGAAAACAGACGAAAGTGACTCTATGTCAGATCATAGACGGATCACTTTCAGTCTGGAAGCCAAGACTGAGAAGATTCTGATAAGAAATGCGAGGAAAACTAACTGGGACACGTACCAACACCATCTGGAGAAGTGGGTCCCAGGACATGACACCCCGCTAGTAGATGCCATAGAAATAGAAAAGGAAGCCAATAGACTGGACGAAGCTCTAAGGGAAGCTTACCACAAAGCATGTTCCCTGAGAGAGATAAGACCAGACAGAGGACAACCCTGGTTGGCAAAGGCACTGGGAAAACAGAGGAAAAAGACACGGCGAGCTCTCAACAAGGCCTTAAAGAAGAATGATGATGAGAGCTGGCATATATACAGAGAGGAAAGGAACTTATACAAGAAAGAATGTAGAAAGGAGAACAAGAACAACTGGAAGGCGTTCTGCGCAGGAGTTGAAAGATACCCTGAAGCAGCGCGACTGGTAAAAACGTTCTCCAAAGCCAACACGCGGAGGCTAGAAAGTATCAAGAACGGTGAAGAACTTATAACTGATCCGGATAAGATACTGGAAGTGATGATGAAAACGCACTTCCCGGATAGCGAGGAATACAAAGACGATGATATACCAAACCCCCCAGGTCACACAGTGGACTGGGAGCCAAAGATAATCATCACTGAGGAACATTTATTGTGGAGCGTCCGATCCTTCCAGCCATATAAGGCAGGGGGACCGGATGAAATCTTCCCGAAAATGCTACAGACAGCTATGAAGTATATAAGTAAGGACCTGCTGGCCCTGTACAATGGCAGCATCAGAACTAAGTATATACCGAGTAAATGGAGGGAGGTGAAGGCAGTATTCATCCCGAAACCTGGCAGAGCATCCTACCAGGAAGCCAAAGCCTTCAGATGTATTAGCCTCTCCTCATTTCTGCTTAAGACATTGGAGAAAATCCTAGATAGAATAATTAGAGAACAAATAGAGAAAAGTGGGTCTCCACTACACCAGAATCAACACGCATACATGGAGGGCAAATCCACCGAGACGGCCCTCCACAATCTGGTGATAAGAGTGCAAAGATCAATAAGCAATGCAGAATACGCAATGGGTTGCTTCTTTGACGTGGAGGGCGCATTCGATAGAGCGACCCCCGACTCAATAGAGGCTACCCTTAGCCGCGAAGGAATAGACAGAGACGCATCAAAGTGGGTGAAAAACATGCTTAAACATCGACTGATACGCACAGAAATAGCAGGAACAACACGGACGGTGGTGGCGAAAAGAGGGTTCCCTCAGGGGGGATGTTTTTCGCCATTGCTGTGGTGCCTGCTAATAGACGAATTAGTTAACAAGATAAACAGGATGCACATATACACACAGGTGTATTCCGATGACGGCGTGCTCCTGGTGACAGGCAAGGTTCTCAGCGTCATGTGTAATATCATGAACAGTGGCCTAAAAGCAGCTCTAGAGTGGTGCAGGAGTAAAGGTTTGAACCTAAACCCTGAAAAAACCAAACTAGTTCTATTTACAAAGAAAAGAAAGATAGGGCGGGCTGAGCCAGTGACACTGGACAACCAGGAGCTGGAAACAGTCAAGGAAGTCAAGTATCTTGGGGTGACACTGGATAGCAAGCTTACCTTCAGGACCCATATAAGTAACACATGCTCCAAGGCAAAGATGGCAATGATGCAGTGTAAAAGTGTAATAGGTAGAACCTGGGGCATGAAACCAGCGATGGCACTGTGGATATACAGGGCAATAATCGTGCCAAGAATCCTACACGGAGCCATCGTATGGTGGCACAGAGCCGCAGTGGGGAAAAACAAGGCAGAGTTAGACAAAGTCCAAAGGCTAGCGGCCCTAGTGACTACGGGCGCGATGAGGACAACTTCTACAGCCGCGCTCGAGATCCTACTGGGGCTAAATCCTCTGGACTTAGAAATTAAGAGAAGAGCCATGGAACACTGGTTCAAGTTAAGAAGCACTGGCATATGGACCGGAAACTTCACGGACAAGGGTCACGCCAGTATAGACAAACAATACGGAGATAGGCTGTCAATGATCCTCTCCAACAACGACTTAATACGGAAGGAAAGGATCTTTGACAAAAAATACAGAATACACATAGGTTCAAGAGAAAACTGGGGCATAGAAACTGATGGCATCACTTGCTACACAGACGGCTCCAGAAAGGAGTCGACAAAGCTCTCTGGATCCGGCGTGCACATTAAATGTGCAGACGGGACGGAGATGAACAAGTCGATCCCGTTAGGAAGATTCGCCAGTGTCTTCCAGGCGGAAATATACGCAATAATGGCATGCTTTGAGATGGCCGAACACCTTACTATTACAGGAAAGATGGCTATCTATAGCGACAGCCAGGCGGCGCTGAAGGCACTAGGTAGAGAAGAGACGACATCAGCAATCGTCAAAGAATGCAAGGAATCATTAAAGAGACTGGCCGAAAGAACGGACCTGACGTTAGCGTGGGTCCCCGGACACGAGGGAAACACGGGAAATGAACAGGCCGACGAATTAGCCAGAATGAGAGCAGAGGAAAACTTGGTGGGACCGGAACCCCGGCTGCCAATAGCGCACAACATCACCAAGGGAGTAATCAGCCACAGTATCACATCAGAAACCAACCAAAGATGGAGGTCCTCGAATGGTATGAGACAGTCGAAGATCTTCATCAAGGATATGGATAAGAAAAAGACCAGCAAACTAATGAGACTCTCAAGAGAAAACATGAGGCTAGTCATAGAAATCATAACAGGACACTGTCGGCTGAACAGACATCTGACAGTGATAGGAGTGAAAACCGACCCCATATGCCCGGAGTGTATGGAAAGCGAGGAGACCAGCCTCCACCTACTAGCTGAATGCCCGATGTACTCACTGATAAGATGGGAACTCTGGGGGTCGGACACACTACACATAGAGGACCTAAAGGATCTGAAGGTGGAGCAGATAGCAAGATTTACCAAAGAGATCAAAAGATTCGACGGGGCGCCGTGAAAGCTGGATGAACCTTAAACCCCTAAACGGGGGAACGGGGAAAAGGATGAAATGGCCCGCAACAACGCAGGCTGATCGTCCGTCCGGCTGGCGACGTCCCCAAGAGAAATAATAATAATACCTTTTTATAATAAACTTTCCTACTGACTTTGTGTGATTGATCTGAACGACAATGAACGAATCACTAGTACAATAAATGTGGCAACATAATTTTACAATGTGACATTAGCATCTGTCAGTTTACTCCAGTGAATTATTTTAGATAAAGGATCCGAAACAAAAATGCATCTCGAAAGTTATACCTATACATTTGAATTTCGAATAACGAAATCTGAAAATAACATTTGATTGATCAACAACTGCAGCTTACTGTGAACCTTAAATCTTAAACAAAAATATATCTTCTTGGCGGGAAAGTAAAGAGTCATGTCTGCGGTTTTGTTTTATTTTCTAAATTTTGTGTTAAGTCGGATATTAATGTGAAATAATGGTGGATTATTAACCGTTAAGTGTTCGTGAGTGTGCATGAGTGTTGGCAAATGAAACAAAACAGTGCAACGTCACTTTTCAAATTCTCTCAAGATTTCCGCGTGAGGACTTAGTAAAGCCCCACATCTTTCTTTACTGAGACACTCGAGGGGTTGGGGGGATATCATTTCTCACTTCTCATTTCTATTATCATTCATCATCATCATACAAGAAGGAAATATTGTTTATTTATGTATTAGTTGTAAGAAAAATTACTTTGACACTAGCTAAATGTGCTAATCGCACATTGCCATCAACTAAAATAACATATAAAAAAAATGTACTATAAATTAACTGTCATCGTCACAAACGTCACGATGACGTTTGTGGCGATGACAGGCTTCGTGGCACCAAAGTCGCATACCGTTTTTCAAGCGCTCCTTGGGAATCTAGTAGGTACATAATTGATCGAAGCCGAATCCTAACACCTAGTACCTATAACTTTAATGTGATTTTTTCATATTCAGTTAAATATTTATTTTCACATGATTGGACGCCGAGCCCCCAATCTTAAGGGTCACTGTGCCGTCATAAACGGCCTCGTGTCCGTCCCGATACCGCCATCCGCCTTCACGGATCATTAACTTCTTTCGAACGCTCGCCCCATTTTCAGTTCATATTTATGTACTGCCAACTATTATAAATGTTGCCGCTACAAAAAAATTATACTTTGGAAGTGTACAGGGTGCCCAGTGCGAGTGTCTTTCGCCAATCGATCACGTTAACGAAAACGAAATTTTGTGTGGCATTGACGCCAGGGCTTTGAATACCGTTCTATCAAACGTTCTAAATACTTCTGTCAAACGAAGATACCAGTAAAAAAAGTACCGGTATGCTTGGTATCGCTACCTGGGTGGCATTTTTACCGGTTAATTAACTAGCCGCTCTATGCTGATTGTGATTGTAGGCATGTACAGGTTAAGCAACTCTTGCAAAGTTAAGTAGGTACTAAACAGGGTAGAGGCACCAGTGTTCCATTGTTCGACACAATTTTCGTCGCCCTATATGACAGATTTTCATTGAAATTTTAGGTGATGATGGCTAGGAAGCAGCTATAAGCTTAGCCAAAGTTCTTAATGTTACTTTGGCTACCGCCACTGGTCTGTTTTAAATTGGTGCTACAGACTAAAATCTGTTGCTAACCCATATTTTTAATTACTAAAGGAAAAACCGGCCAAGTGAGAGTCGGACTCGCGCATGAAGGGTTCCGTACCATTATTTATTCTATAAAAATATTTCAAGTTTCTACCTGTTATCGTTATTAAGACCGGGAAAAAAATTGGGAAAAAATCACGTTTGTTGCATGGGAGCCCCCCTTAAACATTTGTTTTATTTTAATTTAATTATTTATTTTTAAAGTGAATATATTACTAAATATACTGTAAATATTTCAAGCGTCTACCTGTTGCCGTTATCAATAAAAAACGAGCAAAAAAATCACGTTTGTGGTATGGGAGCCCCTTTAAATATTTATTTTATTCTATTTTTTAGTATGTGTTGTTATAGCGGCAACAGAAATACATCATCTGTGAAAATTGCAACAGTCTAACTATCACGGTTCATGAGATACAGCCTGGTGACAGACGGACAGACGGACGGACAGTCTTAATAATAGGGTCCCGTTTCACCCTTTTGGTACGGAACCCTAAAAACGTCGATCACTGGTTCTTGTCGAACACTGGGCTAATTGTTTTTACACAATTGTAATTATATTTAAAGGATACAATTTTACTAGACAAAATCAACCTACCCCAGGAAGCTCGATTGGGAGTCGAACCCATGACCTTTGGATAACCGCTCCAATGCTCTGACCGCTGAGCTACCAAGGCCCCAGAAGAATCATTGAATTTTTCAAGTAGTTTGTGATTTATGCTGCAAGCAGCGGCGGTATTACGTCACTGTGAAGTTACTACACTCACAGTCGAAAGAACTAAACTTTTTTTAGAAATTTTTTATCTCGTAATTATAGCATTTCGAATGAAAAATTTCAAAATAATAAAGTTTTTGCCTTTTTTTAAAGGTACTTACATTTGTTATAGTTTTCATCTAACTCTGTATCGCGAAAACGTCATGCGTTTTATTATTTTTAACATTTCCCAGTGCGTTCCACGTGCGCAACCACTAGTTCCCAGTTATACAACTGTAAGTGTTTGCTGCGAGCAAATGTTGAAGAGAGCAGTCTGTATGTGCTTGCAATTCTCTAGTTTCCTATTTAAACGCGCGAATGAGTCATACTAGAGGGAAAAAATGAATTCAATAGCATTTTACATGGGATTTTATTTATGTGCGTTTTTTGCTAATATTAGGTACTGTTTTAAATAATAACTAGGTATAGACATTGCGCCCTGTTATGTGCATACGATTTTAATGAAAAACTTCCTGCGTCAGGTGAGAGTCGAACCCACGGCTTTGCGCATTCTGGGGACAGCTCTTCCACTGAGCTCTCTAGCCATTGATTTCCTGTTCCACCTTTTTAATTGCCATATTCAGTTTTGACTTTTATTATTTTATTTTTTGCATTCAAAATGCTCTAATTATGTTGTCAGAAGATATAATTTTACTAGAAAAAATAAATGTGTTCAATTTCGATAAAATAGGTCTCCTGAGTTTCTTGCCAGCTGTTATCGGTCGAAGGCTCTCCCAAAACCCGAACTGGTGGTAGATTCAGTAGTTTTTTTATCGTTTTGACGTCAATAACTGCCTGTGAAGGCTTATATTGAATAAATGATTAGACTGACTTTAACTTTGGTATAGATATAGCAATATAAATTTTAAAAAACTATGAAAAATTGGTTCACAGCGACTTACTTGACATTACTATTGAGTTTCATCCATTATTCACTCAACCTCTATAAGTTTCTGTCGTTGTCTTCACTACCCGAGCACCGTGTTTTTAATTAAAATTAACATTATATCGTGCCTTGTTAATTAACTAAAATTACCAGGAAGCAGTTATGAAATTAACAGGGCTGTAAAGAGGAATTTATTATGCACATGCGAAGTTCCGCAGACTTAGACTCTATAAAGAGATAATAAAGACCTTTGAATATTGCAGAGGACAAATTCTCAAGCGGTTTTGTAATGAAGCGACGACGACGGTATTATTATATCATAATCGTGCAAGTAAGATGTAGCTATATACGTTTTACATTTTGCTTACTAAGTGGAGTGTTTGTGGTTGACCACGTGTTTCCGGCACAGAGTAAGTACATATTGTACTTTGTTTGGTGGTGATAGGCCTTGTTGTAGTTTAAGTTGTCTAGAACAAAACCTTATCACGACCAAACTGACTACAATATCTATATTTACTGAAGGACAACGTTAAAGATTGAAAAAGCAACAAGTAGAAGGAAGTAGGTATATAAGATCTTATATCATTCTGTCGCTATTCAACAATGTTAGTTATATCTTTGTGGTATCCACCACAACGATACAACTAACAGCCTGAGATAAGATAGCTAGTTCCTTGTTGGTTAAAGATTTCGGGTGAAGTACGCTTTTTTTTAATTGGTTATAGGCAGGCATTTGACCACACCTCACCTGATGTTAAGTGACGGTGCGGTCGTTGATGGAACATGCCTGCCTAGAAATAGCTTTTCACTCTGGCTTTGAAGAGGTCTAGATTATACCTTTCAGGGAATACACTCTTGCTTCCGTCTAAGAGCGAGCCTAAGCCTACGGGCTTGAAGCAGTCAGGATCGTCTGCTTCAAGATGCGACTGCTTAGTGAACACAGTCTTCTATTTACAAACATACAAGGAACCGCCCAAACAGTTGCGACTGTTCCGACCGGTCAGCAGCTCCGTGAAATGGCAGCTTCATTACGACTGCTTCCCAACGACTGCTCAAGTAGTCAGTGTATGTACACCCAGGCCTTGTCATTGCTTAGTACAATCAGATGAAATAAAGGATGACATTTGTTTGATTCCCCTTTGTGGAACAATAAAAAACCTGTATACATACAATGAATGTCCCACGGTTGACCTTGGGCCTAGTAATAAATTCTTTGATGAAATTAACGGTTCAAGAATAGCTAAGGACATACAAGGTGTATTTTTTTTATTATTATCCATTTAGTAAGATATACACCTGCTCTGTTGTAAGGCTAATCATCTTACTACTTATTTTTATAGTCAGAGTAAGTCACTAAAAAAAAATATCATCATCATCATCAGCCCACTTCCCCCGCTGGAGGGCATAGGCCTCTTTCCTCGCACGCCACTCTTCAAGGTCCAGCGGCGCCTCCCTCATCCATTCCCTGCCCGCCACCACGAAATATACAACGTAAGTCGGAACGGGGGTACTAAGCCGAAATGAGGGTAAAGTATACATGATAGTAAATAACTTTTTTTTAAACTTTATTCTTTTTTAACTTTTTTTTTCATTTTTTTTAAATTTACATTAGTTATTATTCAGAGATTTAATTGGTCTACAAAAATGTAGTAGGCTACGGTTTTGACGTAGGATCTCAGCAAATAGATTTACCTCTAATGTCAATGTACGGGCATTGTAAAGAGTCGAGTTTTCTCTCCAAAATTTGGACTGAGCTGCCAATCTAAAATTATCCATTTATAAGGAAAAGTTCTTAGACAAAAGTTATTCACTATCATGTAGACTTTACCCTTCTTTCGGCTTAGTACCCCCGTTCCGACTAACGTTGTATATTGTTATTATTGTCAATTAAAAACTGATTGAAACTAAAAAACGTTGTCCATGAAACACCCTATTACGCTTAAAAACAAATTACAACGGCTGTGTCTAAAACGACGCCCCCACGTCGATTTACTTTCTGTATTAATTAATTTTTAATCAGAATCTATAGTCTCGTAAGCGGGCGGGCGAAGATTGAGTTTTGTAGCTTAGAATTTTATGAAGGCTCACTCCGTAAGCAAAAGCCTTATTATCGAGCACGCCTTTCATACAGTTTATAAAATTATGTTAGCCCAGTGTAATAGAGAATTCAAATGCTTATGATGTTAAAAGAAATAGCCCATACTGTTGTGCTTTTTAAAATCTTAGTTGCGTTAATAATTACTGAACTGGTAAATTGTGCACCTTTAGTCGATCTTTGTAATGTACGAGGGGTGTTCAATAAAAAGTAATAATAGCATATAAACTCCTTAAACAACAAAAAAGTAAATACTGGCCGGTAAAGCCCAGACATTTGATAAAATAAACAATAAAAATTATTGATTTTCTTTTCTTATTTTAAAAATAGAAGTTATTTGTTTTTGTCGTGTCAGAGCGTGGTACGAAAAATGGATAAAATTGAAATTCGCGCCGTAATAAAATATCTCTGCCTGAAAAAATTTACTACTGAGCAAGTAAATCTAGACTTGAAAGGAACATTAGGGGTTAATGCTGCTCCGTATTCTACGGTTGCGCGGTGGTGAGCCGAGTATAAGAGAGGAAGAACTTCAACTAAGAACGACCCGCGCTCGGGACGCCCTACGACGACAGTTACCGAACAAATGATAAAAAAGTTGAAAAAAATATTTTGGCAGATCGTCGTGTTACTGTTCGTTTTGTAGCTGAAGAACTAAAGATTTCGATAGGAAGTATCCATACATGAACGTTTGGGCATGAAAAAGTATCAGCGCGCTGGGTGCCAGAATGCTTACAGACGAGCTTAACAAATAAGACTGAGGATTTCTCAAATCAATTTGGAATTGTTACAACAAGATCCTGACCGATTTTGGATTGTTCCCACGGTTAAAAGAACAACTGATAGGTCACAAATATGGCAATAATGAGGAAGTGATTGCCGCCGTACATGATTTTTAAGCGATCAAGATAAAGATTTTTTCAAGAAGGGAATTTTAGGATTAGAAAAACGATATACCAATATGTATAAATGTCAAAGGTGATTATGTCGAAAAATAAAATAACAATAAATAATATACAGGGTGGAAAAAAAGACCGTGGCTGGAGGAAAGGTACCCTTAATATTGATGATGGCAAATTTTACTGTTATTTGTGCTGCTCTTCGGAGTCACCGATTCACTGTCTCAAGTATCCCATCACGCACAAAGAAATTCAGTGACTCGTTTCTTTGTCGCACCTCCAAAAGATGGAATAGTCTACCAGCACACGTTTTCCCTCCTTCCTATGATATGGGGTCCTTCAAGAGAGGCGTGAAGAAGCACCTTGTGGGCCGGCAGAGTGAAGTTAACTGATGCTACGTTTGTTTCCACGCTGCACCAGTTGTCTTCGCGTCTGGAGTTCATTTCCACTTAACATCAGGTGGGATGGAGTCATTTGCCGAACTAAGTATAAAAAAAAAAAAAAAAAATTACTGAAAGGAAACATTCCTTTATTTTCAAAAATAATTAAAACTGCATTAAAAGATGTTTGAAAAATCATAAGTTAAATGAACTATTTTCTTTAGATAGTGAGTAAGCTTTACAATAAAAAAAATATTTTTCTTGGTCTTTTTTTAACTTAAGATACTATGTTGTTTAAAAGAAATTGATCCTTATGAATGACTCTTTCGGTTGGTATCATAAAATACAAGATGTTTTTTTTCACATTTCACCGGTTCGATTCCCGGCTCAAGCAGGTGATTTTTTTAAATCTTTAAATGCAGTTTTCATTTTTTTTTTCCACCCTGTATAACTGCTTCATACTCATTATCACTTTTTATTGAACACCCCTAGTATGAGAGGTTTTCTTAACAAAAAGCTTCGTCACCTATTTAAAGCAAGCTTAACACTACTTATTTGCTTTTTGTACATTTAGCCAAATAGAAAAAAAAATGTATTTTATAACAATGAAAATTTTGAGATATTTTTTGCGTTACTAGGGATTTGGAGGAATATCATTCAGATGTCATTAATAAAATTATTTCTAAAGTTAATCATTACATTATTTAACTTTAATTTGTTCTTTTCCTCCTTAATTTTACTAAGAACTGCTCTGAAATGCACTGTTTAAAAAAATGGTACGTTTACGTAAACTTAATAGTTTATAACCCACCATTGTTTTCGGGAACGTCTCATCCAGTTTCGAGTACAATTATACGTAACTTCAGCTAGGAATCCTACTCGGACCTCTGGACCGCTTCTGTGATCAAGTGGCTAAGACCACCGGTTTAGACCCAGACGTCTCGGGTTCGATTCCCAGCGGGGGGTACATGTTTGTGTACTCGGTTTGGTTGGTGGTAGGACTTATTTGTCCGCCTGGCTAGCTACCACCATCTTATCTAAATATGTCGTCATAACATCAATGTTTTGTAGTATTGTTGTGTTCCGGCAGCTAGAGATAAAATAGCCAGTGCCTCACTAATTGAGGATCCCGGGTGAAGTGCGCTTCCATCATTGGTCTTATCATCACTTAACATCAGGTGAGATCAAGGCACTGTGCTTACCCGTAAAATTATATAAAAAAAATCTGAAACAGGTATTCTAAAAAGGCTAAACTAACATCTCTGCGGGATCGTGAACAGCAAACCAAAAAGGCTAAAGAAGGTTCGGACCTCTCTTCCATTTGCAGTGTCGCGTAAAAGGGTAACCGTCTTTTGTTTTCTATTTTTTCATTTCTCCACCTATACCACAGGCATTCGAAGTAAGCGAACCGTATCGAATGAACTCAATACCTCAAGTTACTTCAGTTGATGATTATACAAACTGAAAGTGGAAAACTTGGTGCAAAGAAAACTATTTTCAATAATTGAAATGAATAAAGTCCGAGCGTGCAATAGTTTACTTGGTAAAAGATAATTGCAGCTGCAGACTCTGAACTGAAAGCAGTTTTAGTTGTGCTTGCGAGCTTTTAAGTTATTATTGATATCTATTTTAATAAGTAATGTAATAGTTAGAAATAGTAGAAATTAAATTGAATGATATGGAGACTTCTTACCTGATCTTTCAATATTTGTAAAAATATTAAGATCGGATGTTGATGGCGTAAGTTGTCAACATTGAATCTCCTTTGGCTTACAGAGTAAGAGTAGATAGTGTTGAATATTTTCGGAGAGTTGGATTGATAGTTGGTAGTGCACCTGCCCCTCAATGTCATGGGGTGCGGATTCGAATTCCGCTCGTAGAATTTTTTCAACACTTTGTCTTTTTTCAGATTGATATGGACACTTTAATATGTTGTATTTGTAGGTGCTTTAATAACCATTTCTTTTTCAATGTTTGTAATACGAACAAAACGTTATCGTTAGTTTAAATAAAAAATTGAAACAACATTATGAATTTTCACAATTATTGTTTACAAAACACATATCTATATTTTTCCAGTTTCACTGTTTTTTTTATATTAGACAGAAAATACGACACAATTGCTGAAACAGTAAACAGTAACTTAATACTTTTCTGGTTAGTCACAAAATAATCGGGTTATTCCAAAACCAATTCAAAGAGCTAAACGCCCATTGTTACCCACGTGAAAGAATTAACATTCACGCAAAACAATTAGAGTCGCAGGCGAACTGCTGAAACAATACGTTCGGAATATAATTAAAGTTGCAGAATGCGGCCGGCGGAGTGCAGCCAGAGAGCCGTGAGCGCGCCCCGGTATTGTGGAAAGTGTATTGTTGATTTATAATTGTTGAACTTTCTAGAAATCCACCACATCATATTTTTTTTATTTTTATTTTTTTAAGGGGTTGGTTTAATGCGCAATGACTAACAGCGTAACACCATACTGCGTTCCAGACAGGCTGTGCCGTTGTAGGTAGCAAAACAGCTGGGCTAAATGTTTCAATTGGAACTGAGCGGGCCCGTTTTTTGGGGCCGGCTAGTATCTTAAAGAATTCCTCAAGCCTCACTAGTTGAGGATTCCGGGTAAAGTGCGCTTCCACCAGGCCTTATTATCACACATCACTTAAGACGAAGGTCAAAACCTTATGTGCCTTACAAATAAACAAAGACTAAGCTTCGAATAGTTATTCCGTGTTTTGTTCCTGTCATGTAAACGTCATTTCAAATTAGAGTAAAAGAGACAAAACACGGAATAACTATTCGGATCTTATTCTTTGTTTAATTTTAAGGGGGTTATATCTATAATTTAATATATTAGTACGTGAAGCGAAAACTTTGTGCCGCTTTTAAAGCTAATCGCGCGCACGGAGGTGTGAGCGATTTGGTAGAAAAAAGTTTTCAATCAGAAGCAGTCTCGAATCAAAATCATTTATTATGAAATGGTCTAATTTCTTTGTACACACGCCTGCACGTAAGACTACCACACACTGTCAAATTTCCTCAATAGATTTTGAACTTTACTTCTGGAGCTTAAAGTTTATTATTTATTAAATACTAGCTGACCCGTCAGACGTTGTCCTGTCAAAATTTTAATAAACATGTGATCATTTTTTGAGTTTGGGAAACAGAGAAATTTCTGAACGCACCTATAAATATTTGACAACTAAGTGACAAAAGACATCAAATGTTTCACAGCATAAGAACATTTTGTATTGGAAAATTAAATTGTCGTTTTTAGTCTAATCGGTCCAGCCATTCTCTTTTAGCGAGACAAACGAACAGCAATTGATTTATAAATAATTTCGTTAAACTTTTTAAAAATGATCATCACCACATTGTTTAATTTTTTTGTTTAATATTTTTGATGGCTCAGTTTACGGATTACTATACTTACTGCGTGCCCACTGTTAACTGTCTCGCATCCATTGACACTTGTTATCTAGAACAAAACAAGTTTATGCCGCCATTACAGGCCCACCGGCTTCCGAGATTGACCGATAGCGCGTAAATCTCCAGTCACTTTAGTGCAACATAAATCTACTATGAAGTGAGGGCGGTAAACCTACGAAGTTTACGAGTCTGCCGTGAAGCGTCATGTCACCTAGGGCCATTAAACGTCTGACCAATTAACCCAACTACGTACCTAGTACCTGGTACCCTAAAATTTTACAAGATGTTAAAATGTTCCATTTCTCTGTGGGTGTAGATGTGTAGTATAGGACATTTTTCAATATTATGACGTTGTGAGTAAGAAAGGAAATGTCCTAGCTGAGTTTCTTGCCGGTTCATCTCAGTACAAGGTCTTCTGCCCTTTGTAGAGTTACAAACCTATGGTATAGTGACATTCATAAGAGCTAATTTGAAATGAAATAAAATGAAAATGAAATGAAAATACACTTTATTGTATAGTCGACCATGAAATTGCTTTATCACTTTTGACAAAAACTTCCATTACAATAAAATTTCGCTATGGCTCATTGTCAATAATGACAACGTATCTGTCACTTGGTCTTTTAAACAAAAATAGAACTTGTTGTTTTATTACATGCAAACAAAATTCACTTCTAAGGTGGTAAAGCAATTTCATTGTCGACTATACACCATACAAAATACAAAAAGAGGACAATACAAGAAGAAGCACAAATGATGATTTGAAAAATGATTTTTAAAAGCTAATTTGTAGCCTAAACTGAATAAATTATTTTGAATTTTGAATTTTGCCGCCATCATAATTTGTGTAAAAATAGTAGGTAACGACTGTGGTTATCAGAGACATCAAGATTCAGGGTAGGGTTGTGACACCAATGCTCGACAGAAACCCGTCATCGTATTTTTTTTCTTTAATGATAACTGACTTTAGTATTTCGTAACAATTGAATACAGACTACCTGCCTGCTTTCCAGCTGCCATCCAATTAAATTATAATGTTAATTTATGTTATTTTTTGCCGACAAAAGTTGTGTCGAAGACTGGGCCTAAAATGTCAAACACTGCTGCCATCTACACTTTTAAACTTTCACGTTCCATAGTTAAACAAATTTAAACGGGGATTAACGCAAACTAATTTGCAAAAAGAAATCCTCGTTTTTCTTCGCAGTCGGTAAACAACCAGAATAAGGCTTGTATACGTAATAGGGACACCGTTAGTGTTGTGTGTGGCGGTAGTTGGCAAAGTAATGTGACGGTGGATGAAGACTGCCGCGCAAACGGAGGCGCAACATCGCGACAGCAGACAGCCCGTGACCACGGCCGTTGTTACTAATTACTTTGCGTTAATCCCCGTATAAATTTGTTTAACTGGTGCCATCACCCTAGGCACTTATATTTTTTAATCCCAATAAAGTTTCTTAATACCATCTTTTAGACAGAAAAATTGACTTTACCATGTAGTTATTGACGTTAATGGACCTCTCGAGTGCGGCATTAAGTCACACCTTCGTAATGACTATACGTAAAAAGTATAAATTGAAAAAAGACAAAGTGTTGAAAAAAATCCACGAGCGAGATTCGAACCCGCTCCCATGATGTTCCGGGTCAGGTGCACTACCATCTATGCTATTGTGGCTCGATTTGGAATTTCGATGGAATTTTTTCAACTTGTCTTTTTTCAATTTATAATTTTGTCCGCAACAAAACTTGTGTAAAAATATATCGTAAAAGTATAGGTACTTACTTTTTTCTGACACTACGTGATGCTATGTAAATGAGCTCGAGATATTTAAACTTGATCACCCATCTTTGATTGAACCACCATTACCAATGTAGCTTACCTTGAAAGATCACCTCCCCGAACTTTACTTATAAGAATAGTTTAAAGTCACCATATGTCACTATATGGATAAAACCATTTTATATTCGTTGAAAGCACATGTTTTTCGAAGTTCTCGTGGCACTCTAAATGCAAATAAAACATCAAACAGCCGCAAACAAGGGGGCCTAGATAAAAACACGAAGCGGAATAAATTTGAAATTTAAATCGCCCATAATAGATTAAAAGAACATTTAATTTTATTGTTGCAATTAACAACATACGCATACTAATTAATGACAGGAATACATACAGCTTTGTAACAAGAAAAATATTTACTATTGTTTAAAGTCTAGATTTTTGTCCGTATATTTAATAATATGTTTTATAATTTATGCAATAATATTTGTATACACATACATACTATAATGTATGTTATTATACTAATAGGGATATTGACAACAACAATAATTAATTCCATAACATTTTTTAAAATCTTTCAACAATGTTCTTTAAAATATTAACCAATTTTCAATTTGACCTAAGCATGAATTTCTTTGGCCTAAAAAGCTATGAATAAACAATGGACGGAACAAAATTGAGACGTCATAGTTTTCATACCCATACAATTACTAATGATAAAAATACGACTTGACAGCCGCTGAAAAGTTGATCTATTGACTAGATCAGATAACTACCTAATTTATATGTACATCTCGTACATATATCTATGGTAATGTCTTTTCTCACAAAAATATAAATCATATAAGTATGCTTGCATTTATTCTAAGACATCTTTAGGGGTAATAATTATAATGATTTTCAATTTTTTTCCCAAAAAGTATCATCTTACATTGTATTGTTACATAAAAAAATAGGCTACGTGTAAATATTAAGTTTGATCATTATTGCACTCGTACTTAGAAAGGAATAAAACCAAGACACTAACGCTACTTACGTTGGCACTATTAGAGGCACATAAAATTACAGTGTTGCACTCTAAGAAAGTTGGAAGGCGTAATGCGTTTCGCAGCTCTACTATGAGTTTTCACGGTTTTCGAAGAAGTTCTATACGCAAAGATTGTTGCGAAAAAATTACAAATTGTAAAATAAGTTAAGAAAAAAATTCTTTTTTTAACCAAATCGAACTAGGTCTTAATTATTAGTTTGTGTTAATCCCCGTTGAAAATTCTTTGATTAAGTATATTAATATTGTAGATATACTTACTAGCATTGCCGTCTAGGTTTTATATTACAAAATGAATTATATGCTCGACTGACTGGCACAGTACGCCATTTATTTAGCTCTACATCACAGCTATGCATCATAGCTATACATCAAGCTATGCATAGCTTGGTACAGTGTAGGTATCTATTTTCTTAATGTCTCTCGGCAAACATTGTGTTTCAGCTGTCGACGGATTTCTATCAGTTATGGAGTTGCTACTAATCCTTTTACTTATGCTGAATTAAATATTTATTATATAGAGTGAAAAAATTAAATGCCTGCCCGACCAGCCTGGTTTCGAACCTGGGTCTTCCGCAATCAGGGCGGCTGCACTGACCCTTATGCTACCGGGAAGACTAGGCTTTTACTTAATTAATTTTAGAATGAGGGTAAATACTATTGTGTATTACGTAATTGATTTACGATTTAAAGTTTAACATCACTATACAGGGTGGAAACTTTCATCGGGGCAGTAAGGGGAAGTACCTTATCCGTTGCAGCTACACGAAAATGGTCTTAGGAGACTATCCATAATTTTTTATGGAATTTTGATCCCTATTCAAAGATTTTAAAAAAAATGTACAGTAAGCAAGAAAATAGCCATTTTACACAAAAACATTTTTTGATGCCAATCGATCCTCTTTCTATTACTGATCAAAAACTTCTATGGGACCAACCATCGTTGGAGTACTCAAAAAGTCACAAATTGCAAAAAACTTTTCCCGTACATTTTGTATGAAAATTTGTGTAACTGAAATACAAAAAATAAAATAAAAGACAAATGATCACGTAGAACATTACACATATCAAAAAGAAGGCGTATTAATTTTCTTTTTTATTAACTAACATAACTTGATGATGTTATTCTTGAGCTTTTCTGACGCAACAAACTGACAAGATTGTTTTTTATTTAATAATAACGAGCTCCAAATTTGAATGGTTTTTAAACTTATCTTTTTATTCAGTCAACAAAAAGATCTCAACCGTAACTAAAAAAAATTTTGCGTAAAATTTTCATACAAAATCTACGGGAAAAGTTTCCACCCTGTATAGTTCACACGAAAAATCAAAACACAACAAATATGTTATAATGTGTGTTTTCTAAATAAGACCAATACGAGCGGTAGTTATGACGTCTTTGCCCAGCAAATTTTATATAAGATTAAACATTATAAGGCTATTATACATTTTACGTACTAGCAGGAAAATAAAGGTGCTGTGTGTTTTGTTAACGTAAGTATAAAAGCTGTGGCCGACGAGTATCGTATGAGTAAACTAATAGTTGGGGCTACAAAGAGCCGTGCGCTGTAATGTGCTTAGATGTTTTCGTTAGTGTCTGTAAAAAAGATTTGTTCTAAACTCGTTCCAAAGTTGTAAGCTGAAAAATACACCTGTATGTAAGCTTTTTTGTGAACAAAATTGCTTTTGGCTTCCTTTTTCATTTACAGTGTAACAACAATCGAGTCTTGGTGGATCCTCGAGCGCTGATGTCCAAACAACTCTATGTAATAGTATTGTTTAGACAAAAACAAAACAAAATTTCAAACTTGTTATTCTTTTTATCTAAAAATTTGTCCATATAAATTCATTTGTTTTTTAAATACAACGTTAGTGCATGCCTGTAATTTAAGAGAATCAAAATTATTTATTTTTCTCACAATTTAGGTACCTACTTACTTAATACTAAAGCTAAGTTAAATAACAATTGAAGTCTAAATGTAATGTATGTAATGTAATGTATGTCTGACTGGTGCCTGAAATAGGTTTCGGAAGTGAAACCCATTGCTACAGGTCACCAGTCAGAGAATACACCAAAATATATGTAGTGTATTATACCAAAGCAAATGTATTCTATGTATTTTAGTTAGTAAGACTTAAACAACCCCGGATGTTCTAGGGTTTAGCATTATGCGAGCGAACCCTTATTCTTTGGGGCAATCAAGTCTCATATTCTCTCAAAACCTTTAAAGACCAGAAAATCTGCTACTTTTAGGTCATGTCGTAATGACTTGTGAGCAGATATAGGTACTGTATTTATAATGTCACTTTATAGTTATCTTCCTCTCGAAAATTTGTTTAATTTAACAATATATCAGTACCTTATTACGTTAAGGGTAGCACGATCAATTATTATTGTATATTTCTTAAGGACTTGTCTAACAAAAAAACCATTTCTTAATATTCGCGCAAAATAGAAATCTCTCGCAAAGACCACCCAATTACAATCGGCTTTCCGAGTATTAGGATGGATCAGGCCGCATTATCTAGCATTTGAATGGGGTAATTAATGTATTGAACTATTACTACAAATCTAAACTTGTTATCCTTCAGTATCAGTAAATACACATTCAGTAAATCTTCAAGATTAATCGAAGTACGAGAATTTAAGTGCCTTATCAGAATTAAATAATAGAGTATACAGTCAGATAAAGCTTAAAGCCACTTAAGATGCTGCTACTTTTGCTAATTTTTACTGTGATTAATTAACGATGACTAAAGTTAAACCAATTTAAAAACTGATACTGTCTCGTTTTAGATCCTAAAGGCAGATAGGCTAGAGACATTTTTGTTGATCTTGAAATCAAATTATGTTAGTAATTGTTTTATCCCATTAAAAAGCATAGCATGTAGCACTTTTCATTGGTATACGACCTTACGTTACGGTAATAAAGTTAAAATTATAATGTCTAATATATCGACAGAGCCCTAATAAGGGTTAACTACTATTTATTTGACAGCTTCATAATTTCTACTTTTGATTAAAGGCCGGTGTTTTTAGCAAGGTGCATGGAATGAAAAATTGTGCTTACCCAACTGTGTACCGATACGCCCTTCAGCGACATCGCAATCAACTTAAACTTTGTCATAACAATCAGAGGAAATTACAAACGTCGTATTAACGATTTAAATTGCAATATCTAAGGGTATAGATGCGTGTTCTTCACGAGCAAAAAGAAAAGAGGCGTTAATCCCAGGGACTGTTGATGAACAAAGAAAAATCAAACTGTAAGCATAACTGGATCTCCTACCGAAGGCTCCAATCACGTCATCAAATGCAGACGACAAAGAATTCCGTATGCTAATGAATATATGGAGAAGACGAGACCATAAAGAAAAAGCTTTGAATTGTACTTATTAGTTATAGCTGTGATATTTTGAGGGGCACATGTCATTGAGAGAGGATGAAACGTAAATTTAATCACAAGTATAAAGGATGCGAGCAGCACAAAACCGGTCCTTGTAGAAATCATTGGGGGAGGCCTTAGATGAATGATTGGTCTCGCTGCGCTCGACTAAATGCCGCCGGCGTACTTGTTAAATGCGGCAAAAAATACTACGCCAAAGTCGGCGTACCCGAGTCAGTCGCCTGCTGTCAGTCGCGTTACAAACTGTGTGTGAGGTGCGCGTACCTACCGAATGTTTTGTTAAATTTTGGTCATAAGCCGAAGTAAAATGCTAGTTTGCGTAGTTAAACTGTAAAAATAATACTACAAGAAATAAGAAGGACACCGTTCTTACACACGAGCTATTGTTTCTAGGTAGCGCGGTATCTAGTCGAGCGCAGCGAGACTAATCATTTATCTAAGGGGGAGGCCTTTGTCCAGCAGTGAACGTCTTTTGGCTGAGATAATAATGATGATGATAATATAATAAAGCTGAGTAGAAACCATTTCAGTGTATTTGAATTGTTATTGAATTAATATTAATTTTTAAATTTAATAAATGCGAGATATAACATTTCAAATTATTTTTTATACAGAAAAGAAAATGTTGAAAAATTTAAAAAAAGAATAAATGAGGTAAATTACACAATCCATGATTATAAAGGTTACCATACGAGCGAAGAACAGCCCCCCTAGACAAGTGGCATAACGCTAATAGAATAAAAATGAAATAAAATATAATGGTTATTGTACGGGATTGACAATAAATCAACGATGCGTATAAATGACGTTTATATCAATCCCATACAATAATCATTCTATATATATTTTTTTTTCCTATTTTTTTTTAATTATTTTTTTTATTCTAATTTCTTATATATTAGCGTTATGGCACTTGTCTGGGGGAGCTGAGCGTATTATTACGAGTATATTGTCAGAGCTTACTTTAAAAAGTTTTTGAACCATTTATATAAGAGTTTTCAAAACGAATGTTTAATCAGCAGTAAAACGAAAACCAATCAGTGCGCCTCTAAAACCAATCCCCCATAAATTCATAATGAAGGGGCTTCGAACTGCGAGTAATTAGCTTTCAAATGAGCCGATCGCGAACTACTCGTGGGCTTTTTATTTTTCGATTTCCGTACACTAATAATTCGAGCTATTACTTTTTGAAACTGTAAGCTGACCGGGCGTTCGTTTAATTTTGTACTTAGATAACTAATACTAGGAAGCTCTACAGACAAAATTTTATATAAAATATTAAAGTAATTAAGTAATTTAAATAAAGTAGAATCGAGGTATTGTCGCCTAGTGCACCTTTCAGAGCATTTACGCCGCACACTAGCGCCACTAATGAAAAAAAAACATATCTACTTGTCTGCGCCACGTAAAATGGAACGTCGCGGCGAGCGGTTGTGACGTCAAGAGAGCCGCCATCGCCGCCATCCAACGGACTTACACTTTGCATCCGACCACTAGCTATAGCCCTTGACTACTTGAATTTTATATAACGTCCTAGATTAATTTGTTAAAATATATATTGTCTAAATTTAAATACCATTTTGTTTTCCAAATACATGTAGCTTTTAATAAAAGCATTAAAAAGCTATCGAGGTTTTACTTCAAATAGAACTTCCAGTGGCCCGCGTGGCCACTACTAATTAGAGATAGACAATCAAATTATGCTCAACAAACTATTTGAATCAAGTAATTTAGCATTTTTACGTCACCTAATGAACACCTCACATGTTATGGTTTAGTTAAATAAGACGTTACGGCCACTTTTAACTATAACGCCAAATTTAACTAAACCATAACATGTCAGGTGTTCATTAGGTGACGTAAAAATGCTAAATTACTTCATTCAGATAGTTTGTTGAGCATAATTTGATTTTCTATCTCTAATTACTAGATATGTTTTTTTTTTCATTGGCGGCGCTAGTGTACGGCGTAAACGCTCTAAGTGTTTTACGGTGGTTTTGCCGCTTATTCGGTCGCTGGTATCAGTCCCAGGAGGCCTCATCTTCGATTCCAAACGGGTTTACAAATTATGCTGGGTTTGATTTTAGGCACTACCACATTGTCTAATCTTTCTTCTTTCACCATAATAGTAATGTTCCTTTATAAATAATAGTGCTGAGAAGTTCAGTTCCTCTGTGGAATTCGCATGCATCAACCTTATGGAAAACCTAACTCGCGCCTTACTTTAACTTGATTGATGATGGAGGCATTTTCCCAGTGGGAAGATATACAGGGTGTCCCAAAAATGGCACGCCAGGCTGACACTGGAGATAGTTTAGCTATAAACCTATCAGATGAACGAGCAATCTTGGGCCCAAGCATCCCTACCCATCCGTTATGGTGGTTTAGGGATTCGCAAAATTTCCAGTGTCGCTTTACCAGCCTTCCTATCTTCTGTCCATAGTTCAGCAAATCTCATAAGTAAGATTTTTAAGGGCATCCCCTTCAAACTTTGAGATTGCTGGCTTGGAAGAAGCAAGAAACGCTTTCTTAATTGCATGCCCAGGTCAAAATTTTACAGATTCTCCAAATTCACAGAGGAGCTGGGACGATATAATCTGCAAATTGTTTTATGACAATCTATTGAGCTGTAGTACAGGTTCGGCGCGTGCTAGGCTTTTGGCCGTGAGTACGCATGAGGCCGGCTACTGGCTTCACGCGTACCCATCGTCAAATACAGGAACATTTCTTGAGCCTGACACGCTCCGAATCGCAACCTGTCTACGGCTTGGGGTTCCGGTCTGCGCTTCTCATAAATGTCCCTGTGGCAGTGATGTCGACAAGCTAGGACATCACGGACTGTCACGCCAAAAAAGTGCAGGCCGCTTCTCGAGACATGCCGCACTTAACGATATCATACGCCGGTCCCTTGCCACCGTCAACGTGCCAAGTCTACTTGAGCCGACTGGTATTGCAAGAGACGATGGCAAGAGACCGGACGGTATGAGTTTGATTCCATGGAAGATGGGCCGGGTGCTGGTATGGGATGCAACCTGTTCTGACACGCTGGCCCCTTCCCATCTACATGGAACCAACAACAGAGCTGGTGCAGCTTGTGAAGCGGCTGAAAAAGCTAAAGCATGCAAATACAGGGGTCTAGGCTCCGAATATGATTTTGTCCCATTCGGTGTCGAGACCCTTGGTCCGTGGGGTCCTAGCGCTTTAAGGCTTTTTAAGGAAATAGCAAAAAGGTTAGTCGACATCACAGGAGACCGAAGAGCTGGCAGCTACCTCGGACAAAGAATTAGTCTAGCTATTCAAAGGGGGAACGCTGCCAGTATTTTCGGAACCTTGCCTAAAGGGACTCCTTTTAATAATATATTTTAATTATTATATTATATTTTTTTTTAAGGTTTTTAGTTATAGGTTCTTTGTACATAATAATTTGTTCATATGTCAATAAATATTTAGTACGAGTTGTTTGTCAAATATACTTACTTTTCACTTTACCTATTTCTGAAGTAACAATATGGTCACGTTTTTTTAACATCACGTGGAAGTTAACACTACCGTTAGTGAATGTAAAAGCCTTCCAAATGTAATCCGCCTCTCAATGAGAGGACCGCACAGTCGGCGGAAGTCTGGAAATGTGAAATAAAGTTTTGAGCTGGAATGCAGGTTTGGGTTTGCATTTGTGTGAGAGGCTTTTTTGGCTCTATCGAAGTTTGTTTTAGTTTATTTGTATCAAATCGCACAGCTCTTGGTTACTGATATTAGAAATATTATGTGAAATATATAATTCACTCAAAAAGGGATCACATAAAATCGTTATAATTTTTTTTTTATTTTTTTTTTGTATTTATACATATTATATAGTAGTATGTTTTGTCTCTGTATCTATTAACATAATGATATGGCTTAATTGACATCAATCATAAGATACATGGTAAGTTTAGAGATTTTTTTTGTAATGTCTCTTTCTTTCTCTTATGGGTTTTATGGAAAATTAAAATTAAAATTTCGACAGTCATCAGTAGGTATTTAATAAAAATAAGTGAAAATTATAATTTATAATTTTATAGCAAAGAACAAATAATGTATAAATTTATATTTTTTTACTATTTTTCATCATAAACGTCTCACTAATAGGTTCGCGCATACCTAAATTTAATAAGAACAAGAACATAGAATATGCTTCGAGGATTCGTTAAGGTTTGTTCTAAAATTGCTACTTTTCCATATTTAGATTTTTGGACTAATAGTATTTTCCACCGGCGAACTAATAATCCAGGTCAAATGCAGATATTAAATATGGCTGCTCTCATCATCATCATCATCAGCTCATTTTATGTCCCCACTGCTGGGGCCCGAGCTTTCCCTATGGATGGATAGGGAGAACGGGCCATAAACCACCACGCAGGCCCAGTGCGAATTGGTGGTTGTTAACGACTGCTAATACAGCCGGGACCAACGGCTTTACGTGTCTTCCGAAGCATGGAAGAACTCGAGACGATAAATTTTTAGTCACGCATCCGATGACCGGCCTTTGCGAAAGTTGCTTAACCTCAGCACTCACAGACCGGGCGCGTTAACCACTGCGCCATCGAGCTCCTAGAATCATCATAATATATGGTTGGCTGCTCTACAACGTTATAACTCAATACAACAGCATAAAATTAAACTCACTCCACCGATAAATAAACAATTGAAATAGTCCGGTTTTCCGCGAAGTTTGCCGAAGACTTGCCGCTTCAATAGTACACACTGTAAAGCGTTCAGCAGACGCTTCAACTCACGATTATTGTTCAAAACTTTAGACTAAAAGATATAAAGAAGCTAGAAAGGCCCACAAAAATAATACCAAAATTAAACGGACAACAAAATGGTACCAAATATTTAAGCAAAAACATCAATATCATTGCCCAAAAAATAAAATAACAACTAACTCATTTATTTAAATAAATTTCGAATGTTCTATTGTTGAGATAATTAAAAAAATACTTGAATTACATAATTTTTATCAGAAGCTCGGTGACGCAGGCGCAGTGGGTAACGCGCCCCGTCTGCGATTGTTTTTGCAAAGGGCGGTCATCGGATGGGTGATCAAAATGTACCATCTCAAGCTCCTGCGTGTTTTGGATGGCACTTAAAGCTGTAGGTCTCGGCTGCATTAGCAGTCCTACAATCACCAATCGGCACTGGGCCTGCGTGGTGGCTTATGTTCCGTTCTCCCTATCCAACTATAGGGAAGGCTCGTGACCCAGCAGTGGTGACATAAAATTATCTGGTGATGATGATGATGATGACATCTATTTTATTAAATGTGTTATTTTGGTAATTATGCAAAATAAAGCTATCTACTAAAGCAATATAAACTGAACACCCTATAACTAGTAAAAAAGTACCTACATACCCATACGTATACATAGAGCTGCGATTGCTATAGTGGCAAAGTCTTTAGGGGCGAAGAGCCTGAATTCTTTTGGTTTTTTATAGGTAGACCATAGTAGGCCTATTATATTCCTAGTTAGAGACACAGTCGCACCGTAACTAAGCGTTGTTTGGACTGTTATATTAAAGTATATACGAGTATTAAAGAGTAAATGTTATGGGTTGAACAGAGCCACGATAGCATAGTTGGTAGTGACCTGACCCGGCATGTCATGGGGTGCGGATTAAAATCTAACTCGTGGAATTTTTTTCAGCATTTGTTTTTCAAAAAATATTATATTACAAAATTATAAAAAATAAACAATTTGACACATCTAGTAATTGGAGCTTTGTTTTCTAAAGAGCGGCGTAAGTTAGACCACTGACAAGTTTCGATCACGCCAATTAACAGAAAGACTATAAAATAGTTGTAATTTGAATTTCCGATGTTTTAGATCTTCAACAATAAGATTTTATATACTGCATCATCATCATCATCCCAAGAATGACCCACTTATTGGCAAGTACCCTAATCTAAGCGATAAAGGTTGCCACAGTATATAAATTTTGACAAAATTTGGTACCTATTATTTTATTTACTTACTTTAAGTAAAAATTTTGAGAACGACCGAATCGGTGACTACGCTGCTCCGCGTCCCGCTTATGAGTTTTACAACAACTTACAAAATCAACCAGCACATACAGTTTTAAGAGCTTCCCAAAGCGTGATAATTGAAAAAACTAATTAAAAAAAGAACATGTCAAGCTTACAGTTGAAAATTTTGACAACCCGCTAGAAAATGTCAAGCTTAAGCAAGACAATTTTGGAAAACCACTGGAAAATGTCAAGCTTAAGCTAGACAATTTTAGCAAACCGCTAGAAAATGTCAAGATAACGCCAGACAATTATGAAAAACTGCTAGAAAATGTCAAGCTACCGCTAGGCTGTTATAGAAAACCGCTAGAAATTGTCAAGCTCATAAAAAACTTTTTTATAAATTGTCAAGCGTCGTACACTTTTAACAAATCGCTAGAACATGTCAAGCTTGCAGTGAACAAGTTTTACAAACCGCTAGAAAATGTCAAGCTTACGCAAGACAATTTTGGAAAACCGCTGAAAAATTTCAAGCTTGCGCTAGATAATTTTACTCATACTAAACAGATTTATAACATGTCAAGCTTAAGCTATAATATTTTGGAAAATCACAAGAAAAAGTCAAGCTTACGCTAGTCAACTTTAGCAAACAGCTAGAAAATGTCAAGCTACCGCTAGACCGTTATGATAAACCACTAGAAATTGTCAAGCTCATGCAAAACAATTTTAAAAATTGTCAAGCGTAGGTACGCTACATTTATTTTAAATACCGCTAGAAAATGTCAAGCTTTCGCAAGACATTTTTAGCGAACCGCTAGAAGATGTCAAGCTTACGCTAGACATTGTCAAGTTAACGCAGACAGTTATGAAAAACTGCTAGAGTCTAACTTAAATCATTGATACATCTGAGTAATCGATGCTCAAATATAAATCGATGTTGTGTAATCTATATTTCAAATTTAAAGTATCAATCTACTAGAACAAAACTAGTCTACATAAAAAGAAGAATCGGTACCTTTATTAGATATTCATGCTAATATCGATTCTTCCTATTTGCAATTCTGCACAATCTTAATTCCACACAATAGTATTTCACCACATTCGCTACTGTGCACAGTCATTATTTGTGTACAGTAGCGATTCTTCCTATTCGCAATTCTGCACAATCTGAATTCCACACAATAGTATTTCACCACATTCGCTACTGTGCACAGTCATTATTTGTGTACAGTAGCGATTCTTCCTATTCGCAATTCTGCACAATCCGAATTCCACACAATAGTATTTCACCACATTCGCTATTTCATACAGTCCTTGTATACACACGATCATGGTCATTTTTCACTTAAAAATCTTATTTTTTATACTAAAAGTAAGGTAAACGACCAAGTGGATCACCTGGTAATAGGCAATCACCACTGCCCTATACATATGAAACACCGAGGTGGTCGCAGACGTGTTGCATACCCAAAGAACTAAGATAGAGAGTGCCCCTGTGCCTACTGGGATTTGTGATATTAATTTTCTAATTAGCAGTTAATAGTGATGGAAAAGCAAACCCATGCATTTTGCGTTTTTAGACAAATTAAAATAAAGCAAATAAAAAATAGAATAAAGCTTAATTAAACTTCTCTGACACACGTTTTTGCGTCAATCTCCGGGGGGATCTTGGTGCCAACCATTTATTTTGCACGGCAGTGTATCAGTCAAGTTCGCGTTGAGGGTTGTATTACATGAACCAACTCGGGACACTTTCAACCCATAACTTCAACCCACTTTCAACCTTATTCAACCTATACCACACTATGCAATTTTCGTTGCATAGTATTGTATAGGTTGCGTTTTTTGTCTAAAAAAAGTAATTTAGATCTAAATGCGTGCCAAGTTTCATTTCGGTTTTGAAACTTGTTTGAAAAAAGATGGTCAGGTTTCTTGTCACTAAATAAAGAAATCGGCAAACTTCAGAATTCAATTATTTTGTGACTGTTTAAATTTTAGCTGAGAAAACTTGCCAGGTTATACATTTAGTGGTAAGGAACCTATCTTTCTTTTTAAACTAGTCTCAAGAACGAAGATAAACTTGCCACGGATTTAGATCTCAATTATTTTTCCGACAAAGCCGACAATCTTGCACATGTAATTATTTGAACTTGGCCCCTTTTTGGCTTTTATGCCTTGATGGGATATGTAATAGCTATACTTGAAAGATACTTTTATTATTTAGTAGTAGGACGTAAATGTGATAATGAAAGACTTTTCTGGTTTTGTTTTTACAAAATTTTATTAATTCACGATGAACATTAACAAAACAAATAAACATTTTTTTATAAATAAATTTGTTGAACTATTTATTAAAATAATAACATAGGTTAGAGACACTAAGCTTCGCTTACTAGTTAAATTCCTTGCCACTTTTAATTACTCTCAAATCAATAAAGACTCATTATACCATGAATAAAATAAAAGTTTTTTTTTTAAAACATATAAATATGATGAGAGTTTAGCTTAGTATAACTTTTGGAACTTTTGTGATACCATAAAAAAACTAATAAAACCTACTTTTTTGTGAAAAATGAGGCGTAACAACAAACTTAAATAATAATATAAATTGACCCATACTTTCTTATTTAAATTCAGTAAAATTATTGCCACTAAGTATTAACTAGCCGTTTCTATTTTATAGTAAATTATTATGACTTACTTGCTACTTTTATAAAAAATATTGATGTTAAAAGAAGAGCAAGGTAGCAATCGCACAAACTAACAACTACACAAAATTAACTATTCAGAACTTCCTATTAAACTAAATAAAACTGATCATAATGTTGCTCGTTTAAAAATTTTTATAGTTGGAACTGTCAGAATTTTGTACATCAAAGCGATCACCGAAGTGTTGGTCAAAATCAGCATCTGTTTTTGGATCTGAATTTTCATTCACTTCTGCGTCGGTACTGTCATAGTCTTGAAAAATATTGTCATAATAGGTACTAAGGCTTTTTAAGGCTTCTGCCATTGTTATTTCTTGGTTTGTGTATCTTTGAATTATATCTGTGGCAAAGTATCAGTCCACTGTCTTTTTGTATGTTTTTTTGCACAGCCAGCTAGCTTTCTTTTAATCCTGAAATATAGCCTCTTTTTTTAATTTGCTCAGGAATAAAAATAGTTTTGGATGACGACCAAATCTTACAACAATGCGATGGTGCCACCCTTCTAAAGCATTGGTGGTTTTATTCTGCTCGTTGTGGTAACTAATAATCTCACATTTTATTTTGTTCATCCATTCTTCTGTAAAGTATTTGGTAAATTTAGCGAATACTTCAGTGTCAGGCATGACTTCAGTTATATAACGGAAACCGTCTGGTACATCTGATGGCTGAAATAACGCCAATTTGCAGAGCTTGTAGCAGCTTGTGCATTTGTTTGATAGGTTGCTGGATTGCTGGTGGGTTCTGATAGTAATAAAATACCAGGACTGTTGAATGACACGTCTTTATTCTTCCATATTCGCCGAGAGAGAGCGCAATAGTTGCCATTACAATGGGAGACAAATATAGTTAATATTTTTAATGTTGGCAACATCCAACAGAGCTGTCTAGTTACATTCTTTCCGATCGGGTGTTCTGTAACTTCAAACTGTTCAGCTTTTCTCCATAATGATTGTTGGTAGTGGAAAAAACACCCTTTTAATGTCACTCTTTTAAAAACTTTTTTTAATGCATTTGTCACCGAAATTTCGAAGTCTCTTTTAAAGTGTTCAACATTGAGTGCAAGTTTTTCTTTTAACACTCTTAAAGTTCATACTATAGGCAATTTGCTATAAAATGTGAAACTCACGCTACACAATTTTGGAAAACCAATAATATAAGACAACCCGCTAAAAATGTCAAGCAAACGCTAGGCAATTTTGGCAACTTGCTAGTGCGTCATCTCGAGACATCCGAATGTGGTCACTCATTTGAGCCATTTAATTGTTACAAGACTTGTAAGATCATACCCCAAAAGGTACACAATAAAGGCTCCATACTGATACACATTTATGGTTCTAAAAGCAATATGTAGTTAGATACTATCTCCTATAATCCACAGTACCATTACCAATTAACATCACTAAGAACAGATGTTAACAATTCAGCAAGGAACGCCTCCGCCAAAGAAACTCCCTAAGAGCAAGACAACACCAAAATTACAGTAAATCTGACAGAGACAGACGTACATAAAGGAGCTCGCCACGGAACCAATATTCGATTCAATTTGCCGTGCCAAATTATCCCTGAATAAGTGACAGGATAGTATGGCTCGCCGACTAAGAGAAAAGGGGAGAAAAAGAAAAACCTTCCAAGAATTTAGTACGGTGGACTGGCTAACACTACAGAAATGTATTAGGAATTAAGGAAGTTTTTATATAAGTGCCTTAAGTGACTACAAGAAAGGGGAGCTATCGAAGAATGTTGTCTACATATTACTCAAATACCATTTATTTAGTGTCTGAATGACGTATCACGAAATATCAGGAACCATGCCTACTATTTAACCTTTTTATTGTATGAAGTGTCAAATAAACGATTGCAGTGGAAAGTTCTTGCTAACAGTTAATTCGGGTTGCGACCCTGCATGTTAAGCCACTTTCGTAATTGTAAGCTAAGACCAATAATAACATCTGCGAACGTCTGAAAGCTATTCAAAAAAATATATTAATAAAAACACAATAAATATGATTATTTACATATAACTTTACGCAAATATTGTTGCGAACAAATTACAATTTGAAAAAAGACAAAGTGTTGAAAAAAACCACAAGCGGGATTCGAAATTAAATGGGGCTCCTTTGGCTTATAAAGTAAAAGTAGTGTTGATTAAACGCCTCGATTTTAACGCCTCGGTGGCCGAGTGGCAGAGCGCTCGGCCCGATACCCGAAGGTCCCGGGTTCAATTCCCAGGTCGGGCAAACTGTGTTTCGGATTTTTTCGATGCATAGCCCGGGTTTGTGATCACCAACCCGCATTTGGCAAGCGTGGTGATTAAGCCATTACCCATCAATTGTAGCGATGACTTGATTTCAATGATAGAGGCCTTTGCCCAGCAGTGGGATAGTTATAGGCTGCTTACTTACTTACTTACAGTGTTGATTAATTTCGGCGAATTGAATTGAGCCACGATAGCATAGTGGGCACTGCACCTGACCCGGCATGTCATGGGGTGCGGGTGCGAATCCTGCTCGTGGATTTCTTTCAACACTTTATTCAAAGAAATAATATGTATTTTCTTTCTTTTTTTCTTTCTTTAAATTTAATCCGTTTGACGTAAAATGCAGTCTATCAAACTAAATGACCAGGATTGGTTTAGCGTGGTGTGTCATGGTCTGATCTATAAATATCTTTGTTCTACCAATTGTTAAGCAGAAGAATAGTCCTGGTGTAAAGGCAG
Organism: Eudonia lacustrata; assembly: GCA_947562085.1. Taxonomy (NCBI): domain Eukaryota; kingdom Metazoa; phylum Arthropoda; class Insecta; order Lepidoptera; family Crambidae; genus Eudonia; species Eudonia lacustrata. The sequence continues at coordinate 10,140,351 of OX387318.1, read as the reverse complement.
CTAGTTAAGCAAAGTTGTGCCAACCCGTAATTTGCTTCTTCACGTAATGAAAAACTTCTGGGATAAGACCCCATCCCATGTCGTAAGTAAGAGTGAAGACGTGTGCTCGTGGGAGTGCATTCAATTATTTGAATGTGCGATATAGATAAAGAGTACTGGGTACATTATGATACTGATGATGAATGATGATATTAAAAACGTTATTATTTTTTAATGTAAGTCGTTATTATTACCTACTCATTAGCTTTTAGCAAAATAGCTTTAACAATACGACTTTCAAAAATTCGCATTTTAATAACTGTTTGTATCCTTAGATATCGTAAACCGTGTCTTTATGAATGCTGTTATGTTAATGGCGGGTAGAAGTAGAAGTAACGATGTAATAACATTATTACGAAAATAAATGTTTATTCACTCAAGAAAGGATGATGGTGATGTATTTATCCAAATACATCACCATCATCCTTAAGACTCGTGTACATATGTGAAGGTTTACAAAGCGAGATATCAATTTCTAGTTCTAGCAAGTTCTAGTTCGAATGATATCATCATCATCATCATCAGCTCATTTTACGTCCCCACTGCTGGGACACGAGCCTTCCCAAGGAATGGATAAGGAGAATAGGCCATGAACCACCACGCGGGCCCAGTGCGGATTGGTGGTTATTAACGACTGCTAATGCAGCCGGGATCAACGGCTTTACGTGCCTTCCGAAGCACGGAGAAGGTCGAGATGATACATTTTTGGTCACCCAACCGATGACCGACCCTTGCGAAAGTTACTTAACCTCAGCACTCGCAGACCGGGCGCGTTAACCATTGCGCCATCAAGCTCCTCGAGTTTTAATGGTATAGACCACAAACAAGAAGACTGCAGAGGGTAAGCTCCATAAAAACGAGCTTGAGCAAAGAACACATAGAAAACCTTTAGAGGCCATGAATCTCGCTACTGCGCGCGGCCGTTTTCGGGATGGTCCGAGTACGGTAATATGAATTATCTATCAGTATTATTACTCGGCCCTATTTAAAATAAATGCCTACATAAGAGATGCCTACAGCCGCGCGGTACGTAAACACGCAATAGGGCTGCCCACCTACAGTATTTTAATTAGATCTGACTACTTTGAGTTTCTATCTAGTTTTGTGAATGTATTTTGTGATTGTAAATATTATATTTTTTTATTTGAACAAATAAAATACGTTGTGAATGAAATAGGAAGTGTTCAATAAAAACGCATGTTGTTGATTAGTAGATTTAATTTAAAAATACGACAAAAAATGCCACTTGGAAAAGGAGCACGGCCTACCCTTCAGAGGGTTACAATATCCACCACGTTGAAACAATAGGTGTTGATGGATATCTCAAGTCCTCAATCATGCCAGGTTCTTGGACTTGCTTGTATATTTTTTGTCTTTTGTTTTCCAAAATCACTATTGAGGTTAAAACCTCGCGCTCGCCCCTAGACAGCCTACCTGTCAGAGCAAGGGAGATCCAAAAAGCAGTAGTCATAGTTTTCCTTTTATGGAAATCCTTAAAAGGAATGGTGAATGAATATGATATGACGATTCAACTTGTTTTAAATGTTAAAGTGTAAAAGACAAAGATAGTTCAGTTTACAACACTTTTAAACTTTCACGTTAAACACATACACTTTGGTAATAAGGAATCCACTGGCTTGAGGCATAGATACCTTTTTAAAACCGACGGAGACGTTACGACCTTATGTTAATGGTGTTCTTGGGATGATGATAAAAACACTCATTTCACACACAGACTTTTATTGTTCTTTGACAATGATAATAAACATTAAAATACGAAATATAAATAATGTCGTGAGTGCCGACGTTAACCGTGCACTTATTCGGACAAAACAGGAAGAAGTGATCGAGGCACCATTTATTGCCGTGGAACTTAGACACGGTTTAGTAGCAAATACTGAACAATGATAGCCTCCTTGTCGTGTCCGACGACAGCAAGTGTCACTGCTTCCTGGCGTGTTCTCTGATGTAGCTGAAAAAGCCGAACTTTGTTTGAATGACCCGGTCACAATTCAGGCACCATTTACCATTTCTGACACCTCGTAAAAACAACATTACAATTAGCGTAGTAGAGCTATCCGACTTTATTCCGTGTGTAGGTGTAGGAGGGTTTAGATCTTGTATTCCGTAGTCGTAGCGTAGCAAACCGAGTACACCGTAGTAGTACCGTAGACTACAACGGTACGTGGTCTACCACGTAGCACCGTAGTAGATCACATAGCACCATAGTAGACCACGTAGCACCATAGTAGACCATGTAGCACCATAGTAGACCACGTAGTACCATAGTAGACCACGTAGCACCATAGTAGTACCGTAGTAGATAGAGTAGCACCGTAGTAGGACCGTAGGTAGTAGACTGAGTAGCACTCGAGTAGACCGAGAGTAGTAGTAAATTAATAAGTGCACATTGAATTTAATACAACAGGCAACTACCTTTTTCAGAAGTTTTTTTTCAATACTATCTTATCGATATAATTATCAAAACATAATTGATAAATTTTGTTGTAAATAAATAAATGAAAAAGTTGTTAAGCCCTATTCTGAAGCAATAAATGAGTTTATTTTTTCTAAAAGAAGATGCGATTTTCAAAACGTAAAAGTTCATATGACCAATTTTGAGTAATGGAACAAAAAGTATTTGATTTATTAACCCTACACAGACCGGGATCTGTTAATAAATTGCTCAATGTAACTTTAACTTTATTCACTGAACTTAAAGTTCAAAATCAGCAATGTTCGATACGATGCCCTTTAAGTGTAAGGAAGTTAGTGTAGTCTCTAGTGTGTCTTGATCTAACACTTCGTAAGTAAATGTGTAATTTTAAGTTGATCCGGAATCTCTTGGGCTTTGCTGAGTAATACCTTGTGTTCCTAATGTGAGTGTGTCGGTTGTACCTACGAATACATTTATTGCGAAAGGTGAGCTAAAGTTGAATAAATAAAGATCTCGATAAAAGTTCTGAATAGGGAAGTTTTGCGATTGGGTGACAGATTAAATTGTCTGGCTCACATATTAAACAAGAAAATGCCTTGTTTCTATTGGCCGACATCACGCGAGCGTGTCTCATCGTCGTCAGCCTACATTAGTCCACTGCTGGACGTAGGTCCTCTCCAAGTGCACACCACTGAACACGATCAGCAGCTACTCTTCCAGCTCTTGCCAGCCACTTTGCGAAAATCGTTGCTCCACCAGTTTTAGGGCATCCTACACTACGTTTGCCTATATTTTACTAAAATGTTAATTTGTCTGTAGATCTGCTTTCTTATGAGAACATTAAAAGTTCCCCAGGACTTTTTCAGTAACTACGAAGGATAATGAGGAACCAATAAGTTTCTCACTGTCCATACAAAGCTGGTTACTTTTTTAAAGCTACAGAAGCTAAAATACTACTAATACTTACATACATAAAAGCACCCCACGATCCGGTCAACCCGAGCCAAGGTCTCGATTCCGATTTGAACGCCTCGGAGAATCTAGAATGGGATTGGGACATGCCATGAGCGATGAAAAACCAATAACCACCTTCTAGAAACCCTATGAGGATGTTCGAAAAAAAAAAACCGGACTCGCTGTAAAAGCCATCTGCAGCCAAACCAATAAATGCAACGTCATTAAAAAAAGAGATTCTTTTTGTAAAAAGAAAGTGATAGCCTGGTTTTTTATAGGCTTACCAGGTGTAACGAAGGAGATAAACTTGTAATATACTATTTTATCGATTACCAGGAGTACGTGCCACAACTCCCACTCAAGGGATTGAGCGATGTTGGCACGGATCAACCACAGGCCAGTCGCGGCAGCCGCTTATAATATCAACAGGTATTCTCTATGGATGATGTATATGAAGATGACGAGTATTTTATTAAGTATCTTTTAGATTTCAAAGGCACAAAATTTGTATTTGTCTAATAAAGTAATCAATTAAAACAGAAATATTAACATTTCGAAATTACAAAATTTTGTTTTTTTTTAATGAAGTATCTTAGTAATCTTCTTTAATTTGAACACGAATATTAGGCAACAATAAACGCAGTTCTCATATAAAGTAGTACCGTGTCGGCTAGAGTTAAAGAATTCATAGAAATTGTCACGACATAATAAACACCGCTTAATATACCTAATTGAATTAATTTGCGAGGAGGATGAATGTAGTTGTTTGTCGTGTCCACTTGATTGATTATTTTTGCTTAATACAATATTGCCTCTTGTAATCCGTTTATTTACTTATATAATTAGCGACGATCTTCGCAAGGTGGCTGGTAAGAGCTGAATGAGAGTAGCTGCGGATCGTGTTCAGTGGCATGCACTTGGAAAGGCCTATGTCCAGCAGTGGACTAGATGATGACGATAATGATGACAGTTAGAAAGAAAAAAATTATAGGGGCACAATATGTACCCCAGCTTGAAATGAAACCTGGGATCTTTGTATCTACGAGAAAGTTTAACCACTGGTCTAGTCGAGTTACGTTTACAGATAGTGTTGATATTAATAAAACATTTTAAGATCATTGATGACATCGTATATATTTAAGCATAATAAGAGACAGAAAAGAAAAACATGATAAGAATAACAAACTACAGAAAGAAAATATTTCTGAATGTATTTTTAAAATAATAGAAAAATACTGTGCCGAGCATGATTGAAAATTCGTAATATTGGTATTGGTATCGTATATTGGTTTCAACTTCAGACTGACTCATTTACTTTCACAAAATATTATTAAGCAAAACGGTAGCACTTGAACAAAGCTCCTTATATCGTTTTCGAAATAAATAAATGTAGCATTGTAATCCCGCAATCCGTGCTTCGGAAGGCACGTTAAGCCGTTGGTCCCGGCTGCATTAGCAGTCGTTAACAACCACCAATCCGCACTGGGCCCGCGTGGTGGTTTATGGCCCGTTCTCCCTAGGTATCCATCCATAGGGAAGACTCGTGCCCCAGCAGTGGGGAGATAAATGAGCTGATGATGAATCCCGCAATAACAATGTCGAAATAATTGTTAAGCAAACCAATAAAAATCATATATTATTATTTTCGACAAACATTGAGGCGGAGTTCGTGGGTCTATACCGAATATACATAAATTCTTTATAGGGCCCAGCTCTGAATTACTTTAATTTGAATCCGAAGAAATTTGTAATTACAATATCTGGACCATTACAGCGTTAATCGTAATACTTGGAAACCACTAAAACAAACTTTTTTTTACTGACTCTGAAAACAAACATGAAAAAAAGAGAGTAAAATAAAGAAAAAAATTTTTAAGTATCACATAACACACACAATTTAACAAGCAGGTACTCGAACTAACACTAAATAAAATAGTAATAAAAAGACAAGAAGAATGTTTTTTTGGTGAAATCGCGATATTTTGTATTTTGCATAAACATAAAATAATAATCCGATACAAAGTGTTAGACAGAAACTGTTAGAAAATAGCATATCCGACTCAAAAGTCCATCAAATAAAGTTTGAAGGAAATCTACAGAGCAATAAAAATAAATACTAAATATATAATATGAGATCCCACCTCGAATTCAAAAGAGGATTTTCTTTTATTTTTATTAAACAAATCCTCAATAACAAAGATAACTGGAGCCTGAACAAATACAATGTTGGTTTAGGACGGTGACGTCCCCCGTGCATAAGAAATTGAAAGCAGAAAATGGCAAGTTTTACTTAAACACTCCACTTTTAATAATAATTTATCATTTTGGAGCTCAAATACATACTAGACTGATTAAACGTGTAATATAACTGCCCACAATAAAGATTTGCGGGTCGACAAGGTGAATACATCTAATCATTCATAGCCAAGACCACCGGCCGCTTCTTGTGACTTTCTAGTTCACTGCGTTACTGTCGTTTATACTATACTGTCGACGATGACTGCTCCCCTAGACAAGTGGCATGACGCTAATACTTAGAATAGAAATTAAATAGAATGATTATTGTATGCCCAAGTAACATTTTAGGTTTTAGAAAGGTTTTGTGGTTTTAGAAAGGGTTCTAAAACCTTTGTATGGAAATTTGCTCGTAAGTCTTAAACACGCTCAAAATTGTTATATTTACCTTATATGGCTAATATAAGGTAAATATAACATTTGAGCGTGCCCTGAGTGCAAAAAGGGCCCACGTTTTAGAACCTTTCTAAGAGCTACAGAAAAACCTATAGCTCAAATCCAGAACCTTTAGAACTAACTAAACAGAACCCAAATAAAACCTACACAACCTAAATTTAACGTTAATATAACCATGAAATGTAGCTGTTAAGTTTTAATTGGATGTAAATCTATGATAACTTAAAACCTTTTTGATGGACATGAATAAATGCCTTTCCAGGATTCTGGAGTTTTAAAATGTTTTCCATTTTTTTTACACAGAAATAGCAATCGTCAATTAAAATTCTTATATAGAATGGCGTTATTCCCTGTTATTTCACCATGATTCAAAATGGCTAGATAATAAATTGTTGTATTCAAACAAAATATAAAGTAGCTTGCTGAAGTCAGGGAAAATTAAAAACATAAATGCGACTGGCACTTTATCGTGACAATTTAGAATTAATAGTGTTGTATTACGAGACGGGCCTTTTGTAAGTTAAAAAATTTCAAGATATTTTACTGTAGGTAATAAAAATTATTAAATTAGGTGGTTGGTGGTAAATCGCATTAGAATAAAACTTCTATTAATGTAAACAATAAATATTTTAAATCTCACAATCACATGTAAATTAATTATGATTTTTTTAATTAATTATTGCTTTTTGTTTCGATTTTTTATTTATTTCAAGGAATAAATGGCTGTCATTGGGATGTTACTAGAAAGTATTAAGATTAACCTTTTCAGAACTGTAAGCTAAAAGTTTCTAATATTTGCCAAAATAAGAGCTAGAGGTAATCTCGCGGAGCTACTCAAAACGACAAGGTTGTTTTCACAGCTTTAAGGTTATCGCCAGGAGTAGTTTAAGACTTGTCAGTCGCGAAAACAACCGTTGAGTACAGTTAGTTGCTTTTAAGTTTTGGTTGTAGCCGTTGTAGGACGTGCGGTCGAGCGACGGTTCGACAAGTGCTGATCAAACAGCTACGCTGTTCTTAAGTGCATTTTTTTCGCACTTTACGTTTAAAATTTTCACTTCGTTTTTTTTAAATCACCCTGTGTCGGTTCATCTTGCAAGACAATCGTAACGTAATGCTGCTTTGAAGTCGTGGAGACAACTGTCATTTTTTGAGAATGCCTCTAAAGCTTTAAATTATTCTTTTAGTACTTTAATCATGCCTTCAGCTCCTTAACAAAGGTTTAAGATAGGTTTTAGAAATAACTAAGTAGCGATTTCAACAATCCATGACCATATGGTTGTATCAAAGTTAAAAACTAAACCTTTAGATCTCACCTTCGCATTACATTAGCCATTCCAGAACTTACTCAAAAGTCTACGACAACTTTATGATCCTGGGACTATATGCTCTTGTAACACAAGTCAAAATAACGTTAATTTAAACTCTTGTCAGCGGCTCCCAGGTTGTAATAATAAACTATTAGTTTTAAGACTTATTAATCATTTTCAAGTACATAATATGACCAGATAACAAATCATTAACCTTTTTATGACTCTTATAACACATATAGGCATTTTATACAGCTTATGCCCTAATGAAATGTTACTTAGGTGGGATTGAAATAAACGTCATATATACGTATCGTTGACTTCTATTCTATTAGCGTTAGGTATGCCCCTTGTCTAGGGGGGCTGTAGTTATAGCGCACAATTTACTAGAAATCCACTCGCCGCGGCTCAAGCGGCACAATTTTACTACAATACTTGTCTTTGCACCTGAGCTCCCCTTTTGCTAAACATCAGATAGAGCGTTGTCATTTTACTGTTAAATACAAAATAAAAAGGAACCTTTAAACTTACAACATCTCGTAAGACTTTATCTAACTAACGTAACATCTGCCCCAGAGAATGAACTGTAAATACGTTTAATCTACTCTGTGCTGTTGACAATAAATTACTATTACCCGTCTTCAAACTGGGGTGAGTGTCATACATAAAGTTAATATTCCGTTGGTATATTAACTTTATGGTGTTATTATATAAAAAAAAAAATATTAAATAAATAAAATAAATAATAAATTATAATTATGACACACTCACACACACACACATTCAGGGTAAATAATTCAAATTTGTCAATGGAAAAGTCTTAACAGTCAAGTTACTGAGATAAATTAATTACTAAATTGGTTCTAAGAAACCATTTAGGTAGTAGTTACTTTAATTGTTCATTAAGACTGCATTTTTTTTCAATTTTGTATTTACTATCCATACCAAATCACTGCGGGCTTAACAAAACTTATAATAACATATACACTTTAAATAACAGATACAAAATTACGTGAAAATCTTCAAGAAAGACGTGACTCATTATTTTACTCTGCATATAAAAACATAACACATCACTGTCTATCACTGACACTACCAAGAATCCGAGTCTGAAACTTCTACTTAAATCTTGTACCATTTTCCTTATAAAACAGTGTACGAAAATAAAACAACAAGGAAAGAGCATTAATCCTCGAAACAGTAATAATTCAAAATAAAGAAAGAATTTGAAAGGACATGGGAATAACAAGATAAAACGTTAATACTTTATTTATCTTGAGATGAGGATAGGAATATGGCGTACATCATTAATATATGTTTATTTTAAAGCTACAAATAACAAATGTGTCATACCTCAACTCTTCAATAGGTTAGTTAAAAAGATATTAAAAGTTTTCTTGAGGAGATTAAAATCAAAAGGTGAAATTTCCACTTTGGGGCTTTGCCGTTTGTTTTTTCTCAATCGTACTTTCATTAGCCCCTTCATATACGATGCTACCCAAAACAAACTAATTACAAACTGTAATTACTAATGACTATCTAGAATGTACTATATCATAATCATCATCATCATCATTAGCTCATTTTATGTCCCCACTGCTGGGGCGCGAGCCTTCCCTTTGGATGGATAGGGAGAACAGGCCATTAACAACTACACCATGTACTATATACTACGTAATATTTCAATAGCGGTTTGTACACGATGCATCCAATTAGAAATTGGTACTAAAACGTTACAAACCTGTTAGCTGTAAAATATTTATGAAATTTCCTGAAAAGTTTTAACCTCCGCACATGTTAAAACATAAAAATTATATAGGGTTAAAATTTGGTTAACAGGTCAAAGGTCAGATAATAAAAAGTTACCTTAGCCTTTATAGAGCTACAGGTAAACGGTTTTAAAATATTTCCCATGAATACCGAAGTTATTTCATTTCATTCAGCAAGATAAAAGGCAATTTTGTACATCATTTTTATCATGCCATTCGATCCCCTTTCATATAAGGATCAAAAGTCTCTATGGAGTCCAACTGAGATAAAAATTCTGAAAATGTCGGATATTGCAAAAAACTCTAACTGTACATTCCGTATGAAGATTAATAATGTTCTTGTCTTTCTAAGTACCTAGAAACAGGAAAGAAACTAGCAAATTGATAACTTATGAATTTTTATGAAGAACCTATATTTTCGATACTTAAAATGTCAAAGGGCTTAAAGGACATTTCGCCACAATGTCCTATAAGCCCTTTGATATTTTAAGTATCGTTTTGTTTCTACTAATAGAAAGTGCAATGCCTTCATCGCATTAATTGCAAGTGACGACAAAACCGACGATGGTGGGAGCATTCCTCCATAATTAACATGTATGTCCTTTTATTACTTACGGGTAAGCACTGGCCTTCATCTCACTTGAATCACCTGATGTTAAGCGATGTTAAGGCCGAGGTGAAAGCGTACTTCACCCAAAGTCTTCATGAACTGCATGAGGCACTGGCTATTTTATCTTTAGCTTCCGGAACACAATACAACTACTCAGACGATAGTCTTAAATGATACCGTGGCCCAAAACAAGGAAATAAAGCTGTTATAACATAAGTACATTTTTTGTAAAAAAATACCATCTACAATAAGATACGATGCTGAAAAACTTATTTACCCAAACCTTGTTAAATAGTTAATAAATACAAAATACAGAATAGTACGAAATAGGCAAAACACCCACTGCCCAGGAATGAAAGATGAAGTATGAATGTGAAGTATGTGGTATGAAAGTGCGAGTGGCAAAAGAGATAGAAATGGTATGAAAGAAAATTTGATTAAAATAGCTCCGATCATGTTGGAGGAGGGAGAACTAAAAAAGAAAAAGAAATATACGGTTGCAGCTAGTCAACTAAACCTTTTTTTTTTTTTTTTTTTTTTTTTTTTTTTTTTTAACCCAGAGTAACTCATTACGAGTACCCGGGGCCTTGAAGAGGCCCCAAGTTATGTGAGACTCACCCGTCCGTCTTTCCGCGACCCACCGACTGTCATGGAGACGCCATTGTCTCCAGTCGGCTGCCAAGGGAAGGCCCAAGGCTGGGAAGGGCGAGACGGAGGGGGATACTCACTAACCTCTGGGGGACCAAACTCCGAAACAGGTGAAGACCGCGGGGCCTTTCCTGAGGGAATTAAACCGCGGGGTTCACCCTGGCGCCCGTGTGATTACCCGTGTCGGCCCATTCGCACATAGTGCGTTTAGGGCCGACACGCGCAGTCACACGGGCGGTACGCGTTCGCGACGTCCACCACCACATCACATCCCCGGGAGGATGTGTTGTGGTTTAACCTCCTAGGAGGTTACCTCAACAGGTCACACAATCCCTTTGGGGGGCAGTGACAGTCAACTAAACCTAGTACAACAACCCGCCCCGATCCGATCCGAACCCCTCGGAGAATCTAGTAGGGCACGGGGACACGCACTAGTGCGTGATGCCGTTCCCTCTAGATAACCTCCGAAGGTGCTTCGTTTCACACGGCCTGAGGAACCCTTAAAGTTTCTCGCCGCCCCCAAAAAAGCCCGGTGAAGCTGAAAAGGTCGTTTGGGGAAATCAGCAAATTCTCTAAAAAATAATAATAGTACAACAATAAGTACCGGGCTGCGAATCTGTGGGGTCGGTGATTGGTGGGTTAACTCAAGACCACAGACGCGTTACATATCTATATAACCCAGACCTACTCATAATAACCACTACCACTTTGCTAAGAGTGCCCGAAGAAGAAGCTAGGACAATAAAACCAATTATTTACCTATGTTTGCGAGGCTTTTTCAATTAAATAATCTTCCTACATCATTCAATTAAAGAATCAATTACAGAGCCTTAGAGATATAAAATATCATTGTACCATTTGGTTGTACGTATTACATTTTTATGATCTCATTTCCAACTCTGTTGTGGTAATAACATATCATGCAAGTTAGGAACAAAGAGGAGGGTGAAGATTTATACTTGCATTCGGAGCGCACGAATTTATTCCACATACATTTGTTGTCGTTACCTGAAGAAATGAATAATGTAGAATAAAGGTTCATTTGTTTAACAAACGTGTGAGTGATGATCATAATGTAGTCATTTGAGATGCCTCTTTTATCTACCAGTATTCGTGCGGACGCCTGTACATCAATCTACCACAAACTTTATGTATTAGGGCTTAATATGGTTGACAATGTATTGAAGAAAGGAGATGTTTGTATGGACACTGGGTTAAGTTTTTGTACAGGTAAAATAAATCAAAGAAATAAAATAAATATACAATTACAAACATAATTTTTTTCATAATTTAGCTTTATTCAAAGCATTTTAAAATATTATGTGACAATTTTCAAATTCAACAATGGCGAACGTCAATCAATGTCATTTTGACCTTAGGATCACAATACACATGATTTAAGTTTGACGTCCTAATCACGGCTAGCGGGAACCTAAAAGGTTAATCTTTATTTTTGTTTTTGAACGTGTTATGTTATATATATGGTCAAAATAATTCGTCACAACAACATTTCTGAACCAAAAAATCACTAAAGAAATAATTTTATTTCTATTTTTCTGAGAATCCTTGTATTTTTTCCTATTTTTTGAGATACTGTACATAGGCTCGGCCCAAATTGAAACATCTCCTTTGACAGTTTTAGATAGGTTGAAGTGCAGGCGTGTGTACAAAGCGAAAAGTCGATTAAAAATTTATATTTGTGTTAAAAACTATTAAATGCAAATAATAAATTAAATGCAAACCCTGAACAAAAGCAAAATTTGTTTTTAAACAAACTTCTAGTCTCATTTCTAATAAACTATTTAATGGAAGTCCTTAATTGAAAATCAAAACACGGCATAACTCAACAGTGTCATAATTCTCAGATTTTCACGTTTCACTGCTTAAAGGGGACGTCGAATCGCTCTCTCGCTCGATTTCAGAGTGAAAAATTATTCATTTCGCTTTTTCCTGCCTTTCAAACGGCTAGACTGCAATCAGCACGGATTGAGATTCGATATTAAGGAAAATAAACTAGCCAGTCGGCAAAATTACATGCCTTTCGACGTCCCATCGGCGAGGATAAAAGTGGCAGTCTACAATCTATTCACAAGAACCGTAGCATTCACAGCAACAGTATTTGGATGTATGCCTTTCGCGTATATTCGTGTTGATAACTGCGTATATTCGGGTTTATTGACATACAGACTAATACTCGCCGTTAGGCACAGATGGATGCATCAAAGCGTTTCATCTCACGATTTCAATTTGACGTATTGCCACTAACTAACGTTACACTTTACTAGATAGTTATATACGCAGTAGAACAAATTAAGAGATCACGGATGAAGCGTTATGTTTTCGTTTTATTATAAGTAATGAAATTATTGTATAAGATTATGGTTTCATGTAATTTTTACCTACTACCCATTCAGGACGTCTATTTTTAACTGTGGAGAAGAATGGACGCAAGAAACTCCACAGCTTTTATTTAAGTTACGACACTTACAAAATTATATGCCATTACCAAGTTATACAAGTTTAAAATAACTTAAAAATATTTTAAATTAGAAATACCTGTTGGAGTGATAGGAGCAATTTAAACCCATGCTATTTTGTCTTCAATGTAATCAGATACTTTATAATAAGCTTTTTTATAAAGATTTTCTGTGCTGGTTTTAAATTTATTAATATTAAGTTTTTGAATAAGACTTGGAACTTTATTGTAAAAACATACACACAGGCCTCTAAATGAATTATTTACTTTGTGGAGCCTAGTATAAGGTACGTAGTTTGTGATGTGAACCCGCACCCCAACGGGTCAGGTTTACTACTTACGATGCTATCGTGGCTCTTTCCAACCCGCCGAAATTTAGTAGGTAGGTAGGTAAGGTTAAAAGCCTTATTTAATGTCAAAAATTACGTCACCAACATCCGTCAGCAACATCGTCTAATATATTATTTTTACAGATATTAATGATCTGTTAAGAATTAGGCAACCTTTATTTGTGATTATAGCCTGTTTTCAAATTATTGTCTAAGGTTACACTTACCCAGGCGTATCCACGAAGCTGAAATATATATGTTTACTTTAAACTTCATTTGAAACATAGGACACAATATGACCTAATTTGCAAAACTCATCGAAAATAATAAAACATATAGGATCACACAATAGTACAGGTAAGCTTATCTCTCAAAAAAGGTTTCTTCTAGCAGACCATCAGGATAAATAAAACGTTCCCAAATTTATTTAGAGGCGTGAATAAGCGTAGCAAACCCAGAAAAGACTAAAGCCACTCTAAAAAGACATACAGTGAAACGCCTTGAGCATACATTTTAACATGTCCAGTTAAGAAATTTCCTTTGATAAGATTGAGGTTTGTATGGCAACGAATTCTTGATCTTATCTTCATTGCAACGTAGCAAATCTGTTAACTGGCATTGGGTCAGTGTGGTAGGCTATGGTCCGATGTTGCCATGTGCGAAATTGTGCAATATTGTTCATGCGAGAAGTCCCAACTACTAGCTATAATATATTTATATGCTGCTAACGATGAACATAAATATATTCAAAGGCACAGCAATACTATTCTTGGAAGTCGACCTTAAGTTAATGGAATAAGGTCAAAAGTATTTTATAGTTTATTTATTCCATAAAAAAAATTGTGTCGGAAATTTAAAATGGTGTTTTTTTATATTAAAAGAATAAGAAAGTTTAAATAAAATTACCAGTTTCACTTTTAAGATTAAATATGAAAATTGACGCTTTATTTTATAATATATTAATTTAAACCACACAAATGAAGTACCTACCTATTAGATACAGCAACACACTGCAAAACAAGAATAAAGTTGTAATTGGCATTAACTGATACAATTCTGTAAGCTGCTCATTACGAGTATATCCAGATAAAAACATATAAAAAGCCTTAATTGATTCTATACCTTACAAATAAAATTTTCTGAATTCACTATTTGTGTTAGTGTGTGGGAGTAATAACTATATACAGTTGTTAGTATGTAAATTAAAAGTAAAAGTATAGAACCTATAGAAGAGTTTTACACTCCTACCTCAAAGCGAGTTCAACTAGCAACAAAGGGTCTATTTCGAACGCCAAATCAACTGCGAAAGTATCAAAACAACAATGATATTAGTCGTGAGCAATTGAGCAAAAGTCCGCTAGATGGTGTGAAAACATCAGAGTAGTAACTTGACATCAATATCACAATCTACAATAAATATATCATGTAATACTACAAAAATAAAAAATAAACAAATAAAAATCAACAAGTTATGCGTAGCAGCAACCAGCAGAACCTTGTTTTTGTTTATTGTGAAGAATATTTTTGGAGTCTGTCACTTCTCATCACCAGGTGCAGGAATGGAACAGTTACTTGATGGAATTGAAAATAAGCTGCAAGAGTTTACTATGGACGATTTTTCGTGTTGTTTTTGTGGGACGAGGCTGATTTCCTGGTGACTAAAAACTATAATGAGCTTGGACAGAATATACGGAAAAGACTTTCACTTTCACTCTTAAGTCATACAAATATATTAATTGCTGTATCAACCTTTACCGACCAACTCGCTTTATAAGCAAAACTGGATTAATTGGACATGTTCTAAAGTATCAAAACATATATGTCGGCCCGCTGTACATGAAAAGCCTGTTTCCACCATTTATCGTTAACTTCAGTTTAGAAATCCTTTTCATGTCAAAAGTAATTAGCATGTTCAGCACATTTGTTATAACCATTACGGTGTCAATTTGAAACAAGCATGCTCACGAGAAAAGCGCATTAGAACCGAATTCGTTGTAATAATCACACATAATTCTGTGTTCGCTGGCTTGCTACTTTATGACGTAAATGCTTAATTTAATTTAATGCTGAACTGGGAAGCAAAATACAAATATTTTGGTGTTTCTTGTTGTTAATTATTTACATTAATGACGACCTCCTTGGTCGAGTGGTTTGTACGCCGGTTTTCATGGAGTCGCCATCTCTGAGGTCCCGGGTTTGATCCCCGGTCGGGTCAATTTAGAAATTATTGTTTTTGAAATTGTGCCGGGCCTGGGTGTTTTCTATGTATAATAAGTATGTATTTAAGTATTTTAAGTTTGTTTATCCGTTGTCTAGTAACCATTTCACGAGTTTCATAACGAAGCTTCTCTTGGGCTAAATAATTGGTGTGAGTGTAGGAAAGTTTATTGAAAGTTTATTTATTTATTTATTAATATCTAAGCTCGAAAATAGAAAGCATGCATTTGCTTTTAGTTCACAGATATGTATATTGTGCCAAGTTATATAATATATATATGACGATTCAACATGGCGTATAATTCATTGTGTATACATGAAACAACAATTAATGTCTTCTCAGTAGGGTACGCAAGTTACTTGTTCATTATAAGACGACCAACGCCTGTCTCCCTGTGACCACGGCACATACCACAGACCCTGCAAAGGGTTCGAAACGTCAGGATAAAGTAACATATAAGTTCGTGCAAACTTAAGAAAATAAGATTTCTTCTCTAGTTGTCTTATAATTGACAAATTTATATTAAAACAAGACAAAGACACCAATCAAATCTTCCATGGGCTTAGAATATCTTATACCAATCGAAACTTATCTCGACGTTGCACAAATTATAGCTCATAAAACATATACTACACTAAACTCATATCTACGTAACAGCCACTTAAAGTGTCTGCTGAGATCCAATCCAGACGAAACCTCTGATTTGCACATATATCATAAGCTTGCTTGACAGAGTGTTGCGAACTGGTTCGTCTTATTAACCATGTAAAAGCTCGTTCTACAAGATTAAAATGCACGAGACTAACGAAGGAGTTAAGCTTAGTGCATGCATGTGACGAAGTGTTTCGATATTTAATACATAACAGAAATATAAGTTTGAGTATAATATAAGTCTCTTCACAATCATCATCATTTCAGAACGTGAACACCCTTTCCTTTAATACGTCAAATTCACAATGCAAAGCATGAAATCTTAGATTATATATACGTATTTAGCATTTCAACTCAGATTTCCCTTTCACAACAATGCGTAGCGTAAATGACAACTCAAGTGTTTTATAAGTAATTTAGGTTTAAACAGTCCATTGAACCGAATTTGTAAATTTTATAACAATCTGGTAAAGCTAGACAATAAGAAGTGTAGATATATTTGACAGTAGTTTAGTAGTTTTACCACATGAGTAAATACCCGCTTCCCCGACTTCCTGTCACACTGTTACACCTACTTCCGTCACATTTCACGAAATCACTCCCACAAGTTGTATATATAGTAAGCGATCGGAAAGATGTTACACATCAAAAATAGCACTATTGCATTATATAAAGTAATGATTTATTCAGGACGAATTTCCTCAATATATATTTTTTTTCTATTTTTACTTATATCAATAAAAAAGTCTTTTAATCCGTAATTTGTAATTATGACCCTATTACTAATTAGCGTTTCAAATATACAAAACTAAATAATGATCCGTGTTAAGCTAAAACAGTTGAAAACAAGCCGCAGTGTGAGTAATTCGTTTGTGTATTGAGTATCGACGAACTTTGGCCAAATGGTGACTTTTTGGCAAAAAGTTTTTCTAATTGAGCGTGGCGGATTTGTGGTTACCGGCTACCGCTGACCTCAACGTCGCCGTTTCAATGAAAATGGTACCAATTAGCAATTTATTAGGAGTTATTGTTTGAGGTTATGATTACAATTAGTTGCCTGAGGAAAAGGTTGGTAGCAACAATCACAAGAATTAAGCAACTTTGGGCGCCGCTGTCCATCGGATTAGATATTTTCATCTGTGCTTTGGTGCGTACGTAAACCGTTGGTATTGACTGCTAATAGGAATTTGTAATTGATAAAGCTATCTACATAAAGGTGGCTCAGACACTCTTTTCAAGCTAAAATTTCAGTTGATCGATGTACATCGATGATTAATTAAATTCAATTAAATGAAGCCGTAATTAATTAAATAAATGAAAGCTTATCAGCATACTTCGTTTAACGTTAATATGACGAATTGCCGCAATAGTTTAATGTTGGTCTCGCTTTATTGTGTTTGAATAGTAGAGCTTCATTTATAATAATAATAATTTATTCGATATTTATATTATTTTGAATTTTGCATTCACAATGCTGTATATAGTTACAAGATAAAAGGTCGAAGGAGGCTTGTCGACTTTTCCTTGTAAAATATTTGATACCTGAAACTTACCTACTTTGCCCTTAATTCTAGCTTAAGAAATCTAAATAAATGCAATTCTAGTAACTTGATAAAATTAGTATATCGTAAATGTTCGTCCTTTTTTAATTCGTCACCACTAAGGCAGGTATGACACTGCCCTTAAGCACACATAGTAGTACGTCACAGATGCTTTGCGGCAGATTGCACCCAATCCCCTTCGCCTCTCGAGCAGTAACGAGAAACTTGCTTCATTCTCTTACGAAGGTTCTTGCAAGGAGTTTTTTCAACATTTATAAGACTTAACTGAACTAACATAACTCGTGAATATACATACTTAAAGCTTGGCAAGTTATGATTGGACTTGTCACGAATAGTAGTTTAAAACTTCCTAAATTATTGAATTTTGATTATTCTGTTACGTAATAACTAATTTTGATTGTCAGAATTTTTTAAACTACTGTAAGACTTGTTATTTTTTAGTCTGAGCAATTGTTTTGCTTTGTCGTTGCGAAGTATTAACTTTAATTAAATTCTACGTTGTGAACATGTATGTTCATAACGTGTACGTAACGTATGTTCTTTAGATAACTACAGAGCATTGTAATGCTTGTATGTTCATAACGTAGATATCTTTATTCAAACATATGACCTTGATAGGGCAACAGATAAATAAAAATATAAATATATTCAAACTAGAGTATTAATGGGATTTTTACCATCTTTATTATTTGTGAGTATCCGATATTTCGGATATGTAGCCGAAATATCGGATATCATGATGACCATGATAGTTTAAATAGTTATATTCGAACTAATTCTATTCTTATTTTAACAATAAAGTAAATTAAAGATAGTAAAATAAATAACATTTACTTAATTACACAATTACGTTAATCCATTTAAATTAACACTATATAATATTTAAAAAATAAAACTATGCTCTTTTAATGAATAAAGCAAACAGTTTTCTATACAAAAGACTGTATCTTGAAAAATTATTTGCTTTGTAGGGATACATTATGTATGGTCAGCGTTTTGACATTGTAATGGAACGTACACATACACATATACATACATGTGTTTTAAAGATTAGGGACCTAAATAATAATATTTTGTACATTAAGGGCCGATTTTTCAATTGACGGATAAAACTTATTCGTTTGATAAAGTATTAGATAACCATTTTAAAAATGTATTGTCATAACATGACTTTTCTTTTTAAACAGGTGACTTTTAGTTTGATTGCGTAATACTTTATCAAAAGAATAGTTTTATCCAATGATTGAAAAATCAGCCCTTAGCCCCTTATAAATAAACAAAGAATAAATATATAAGGGACAAAACACGGAATAACTGTTCGGAGCTTATCTTTGTTTCTTTGTAAGGCACTTACCCCCTTATTCATAAAAATTATTTAAGCGTTATTTAGTTAATTATTGTTTTGTCTCTTTTTCTCAAATACAAAATGACGTTTGTGTGACGTTGACAAACCAATATTTAAGTAAAAAATGCTTAAATAGTTTTTATGAATAAGGGCGTTAATTGTTAACTATGATTGTTGTAATATTTAAATCATGAGAAACTCATCAAACGTAACGATGTTAGATCAATGATTCTCTCTGTGTGATATTGTTTATGCGAGGAAGCCTGGAGCCAGCAGTGAGACGTTTATAGGATGATGATGATGATGATGATGAAATAATAATGAACAAATTTACTAAAGCTTTGATTAATCCAAAAAACTCAAAAAAATATTTCTTTTATCATAAAATCGCTAACAAATTTAGTTCTTTCCACTGTCCTAACATAAAATGCCGTAACAGGAATAAAGATGTGATGATAATTGAAGTGGTAGCTCCGTACCTTTATTAGCTTTATGGGTTTTATAGCAGCGATAATAAAATATCCACGACTTTTATTGCTTCCATAATACGATGAAAAATTCAAAGAGCGGAATTGCTTTAAAGGAGGAAGGAGAGAATTTCTCTCACATAGCACTCGGGATGAAGACAATTTGAAAAATTGTTATACCACCACCAGATTCAGGAGATAATGAAACTGGAAATATAGAGCTCCAACGTGGTTGGGTTACAAAAGACATGATTGATTCAAATATCACGCGACTACAGAAACATTTTAAAGTAACTTAAAAGATTTAGAAAAAAATGGTTCTCATAAATAAAACACAAGTATATTTTTAAAATAATAAATGTTTAAGTAGACTTATTTAAAAAAAGTTATTTTTTGGAATCAGTTCTTAGTTAAAAAACGACAAAGCAACTCTTTATGACCCTATATATATATCGAAATATAATGCCCTAAATGGGTCCATGTATGATAACTTTTTTTATGTGATTCCCTATACTTACTACTAAGTATATAAAAATGCAATAAATATGTTTGAATTACAAACTTCAAAGCTCGACTTTCTCCTACCAATTACAATGAATAAGAAAAACACTGAGATCTAGCAAGTTAAAAGCAAACATGCTCCATGTTACATATTTTATTTACATATTTATAGTTAATTTGCCAATTTTGTTGAATTAAATTTTTATTAATGTTATAAGACTCACTAGATCTCTTGTACTTTCAATTGAAACGTATTTGTTTTTTTATGAGATACTGAAATTTATAAAGTAAGTACGCATTTAATCAGCTGTTGTCATATTACCATTTTAAAAGCTTTACCATTATTTTATTGGTTTTTTCTCATAGTGTAAATGTTTCAGAGTAAAGGTAGTGAGTAGATACCTACTCACCTATAGCAGGAAACATAACCCTATATTTTCTTTTACTCAGCCAACCAATTACCACCTTACTCCTCTTCAATCTCAAAGATCGTTAGCGTAACCAAATTAACCCACTCCTTAATTAAACAGAAAATATAATGGCAAATAAGAAATTACTATGAAGTGGTACAAGTCAAAGCGTTTCTGCTAGAAAGTGGATTTATTTATGTCATGTGGCAGTTTATGCGTACAAAATTAGAATAATGCACCCCAAAGGTACAGTAGCTAGGAAAGTACACTTTTTATTGTACGAAATATGGTGGAATGTGACTTCGGGGGCCTTTAAGGATTGACACTTTCCCTTTCTTAAGAGTACCAAACCAACAAGTTGTATGAATTTTTAATAAATAGCCTAGAGCATGATGAACTGTTTTCATGTAATTCATTTAAAAAAAATTGCACTAACAAATAATCTGAAAATTGTCTAAAATAAAAGTGTCTTTTGGTCGTCTAAGATAATAATGATAATGTTGTTTCGGCAGTTACAGACAATAGAGATAAACAATAGAGATGTTGCCAAGGCACTTGCTTATAACCACAACAAATTGCTTTTAACCATAACGAAATGGGGTACCGATAACTTGGATAAGAAAACCCAGATCTGCGCCTTTACAGCCAAAAAGTCGCAGTTCCTTCCCCTTCCCTTGCTTTGGGGCACAACACTTATGCTACAGAGCAGTATCAGTTTGCTGTAATCTAAATCCGAAGACTAACATTGAATCCGTGATAAAAAAACAGCCTCACGAAAACTCGAGATCCTGAACAAGGTGCGGCGTTTTTTATTGCCCCGATCAACAACTGTCTGTTGTGTAAAACACAGGTCCGGTCCTGCAATAATGCTCGCACCTCTGGGATGGTTTCGCTAAGTATTTACTTGATAGAGCACGCTGCTGGATAGACTGCAGCGTCGTGCAATCCGTATTATTAGAGACGTAGAGGCCACTAAACATCTTTTGGGGGTTAAAGTTACTCGCGTCCGTAGGTTTACCCTTGAGACCCTACACGTGACCCCTGGGTGGTGCTAAATGAGTAACACTGTCTGAGTGGTAGAGCCACGCTGCGTTGCAGCACGAAATGGGCTGGCTCGCCCGGCGTAATACCACCCTCTCACAGAATATCGGCGTGAAACAACGGCACTCGTTGCTGTTGTGTTTCGTCCGGTGAGTGAAAGTACCGGAGGCCCATCTCTCACCCCTCCCCCCTCCCAATTCCTACTCCCTCCTCAAGATCCAACTCCTTCCTCAGGGTTGGCAACGCATCTGCGATAACTTTGGTTTTGCGGGTTGTCCATGGGCGGCGGTGATTGCTTTCCATCAGGTGACCCGCCTGCAAGTTTTCCTCCTTTTACCATAAAAAAAAAATCTAAAGCCTCTAACAATTACGTCGTGATATTGCGGCTCTTATTGTTTTCTACCGCATAAACCATAGCGAGTGCTCAAAACAACTTTATTGTTATCCCTCCTTCTCCTTCCTTCACAGAACCACGCGCGGTGGTTTACAGTGTCACCGATTTACTCTGGCAACTATTCCATCGCAAATGAAGAAATTTGGTGAATCATTTCTTTGTCGCAGCACCATAAAATGGAAGTCCCACCCACCCAGTCTCTCATTTCCTCCTCCCTACAACATGGGGTCCCATACCTAGGAAGGTGTAAAGAAGCAACTTACAAGTAGGCAAGGTGAGGACCAGAGGGGGGAATCTTCCATACATTGAATAATTACAAAAATTTCATATAGGGCAGCGCCATCTTCCGTAAGAGGAACCTCCAGTTACTAACTGGTTATCCATATAATGTCACTAGATGGCGGTAGTTTAAATAGCATTTTAAATTAATGAGTTACGTTTAGTTATTTTCTAGTATCTTTCTTATAACCACAACTTTCGTCATCTCTAAAAAAAGCTCATTGGCCGAGTGGCTGCGACGACGCATCGTGCTATAGTAGTGATGGAGAAATCCTAGATTCGAACCTTCGAAAATAATATATAACTTTTAGATTTTTATGTTCAATTATAAGTTTTTAATATTATATTTATATCAATCTTACAATTAATATTATACATAAAAAAAATGTTAACTAGTTTTTGTAAATGTTATATATATTTTTAGCGCCATCTATCGGAAAGAAGCGTAAAAGCGCACGCAAACGTCTACTACCGCCATCTATTGTACAGGGAACCTAGTTTCCCATCTTTTTTTCTATGAGAGGCACATCTATACCCAATATTATACATAGTCTAGGGTGAGGACGGCTAGCGAGTCAGAAACCTGCTCTAATAGCTGTCCTCGCGTCTGGACTCTGCTTCTGCTATACATCAGGCAGAGTAGAGTCATTTGCCTAACCTTCTATAAAAAAACAACACCACACTTTAAACTTGCACCATACTTCATCCGCTCCACCATTGAACTTAATTTGAACCTCATAGCTGGCGAATTAATAAGAAGATCTCTCGACGAATCGCTCCACTCTACACTTCAGATGTAAGGGAACCATTAACTGCTTGATTAGATTCGAAACACGGGTTTTATTTGAACATTTAATTAGACAGGTTTTATATTTAGCTGTCAGACTGAACCTTGAGGGCGCCTCAACTGGTTTTAGAAGCTAAATTAATTCAATATTTAAGCTTAGGGATTAAACTGTAGAAATGCACCTTGACCGTTGTAGTGTTTGGAAGGTACAGTTAAAGCTAAAAAATAGACACGTCAAAATAAATCCGCAAGACACTTTCCCTTTGTGACCTGATTGAAAGTGAAGATAAAAACTTGAAGAGCACTTCACCTGGAATCCTTAACCACTACAAAATTGGAAATCTCTCATATAACTGTAGGATTACAAAAATGCCAATTTGGTACATTGCTGCTTTATAGTTCCAGACATAATGCTATAAGATACTTGGGTACGGGGATCTTATCTTAGTAGTTCTGCTAAGGTTTCCCTATTCCAATAGCACTTCAAATCAGTGGGACCTTTTGTGCAATGGGTACGTGGATGGATATGATACCTAGTCTTAAAAACAGCTTTTTCACAAACTAAAAGGTGCACAATTTGTACCTATCTCCGCAAGTAACTACTAGCAGTGAAGTGTAAGATTTCTTGGCAAATAGTTTTTAAATAATTAATCCAGAGCGACTCCAATATGATTTTGGTGGTTGCAGTTAACCTAAGTTTCTCAAGACAAATCTTGCTCTGCAGTTTTGATCTTTCATAGAAAAATGTTAATGAATCATCCATAATTATAAGTATGCCTATACTGCACAACGTTCCTTATAGGCATAAAAGCCAAGAAAAATAACAGTGAGCAAATTAAGCAGAAAACCTTCATGCTTACGTTTAATTCTCCGACCGGAAAAAAATAATATTCCCCACCAAATTGCCGATGTAAATACCTATAAAAAAGCTTTCTCATCTCTGGAGCGTTAATAAAAAGGCGATAATGCCACAATATTATTCGGATAAGACATTCAAAGGAAAGTTATCCTAAATTGTCTTACCTCGGGAAACTCTATGCGGATTAAATTTAATAAAAAAAATTAAACCTGCGTGTTGAGATACACCAATGCATAATAAGAGCGTTCAGTATTATATACCCATTTTTATATTGTACAATTGTATAGTAATAGTAATAATACAATCATTAAATAATAATAAGATTGGATGACGTAGGTGTTGACATTGAATAAGGTTTCTTTGGCTTTCAAAGTAGTTAGGTGAAATTAGTGTTGATTTGGCATGGCTCTCATAGGCTCATGCCTATGAGAGCCTATAAGAGTATTATTGTTAGTGCGCCTGTCAGTCTTCGCAGGTTCGTGGAAATTTAAGTATTTCCGAATTGTACTTTGTTACTTTGCGAGAAACTTCTAGAAATCCAAGTTTATAAAATTAATCGCCAATCCATGTGGCATGGCCTACTATAAGGTATTATGATACTGATGCCAGCTTCCGTCGTTATGTCCGGTTCTACCTACTTTCTTTTCAAGTTCTGTAATAATATTTAATTGCAATAAAAAGGGCTATTATTTTTAAGTTATTTATTATATTTACGAAATGAAGTTATTTAATAGTTGTATTTATAACATCTGTAGGTATTTGAAATAGTTTTAAGTACAAATAAGTAAACGAAAAGTCTACTATGATACCACAATATGGTACAAAATAAAGTAGGCAAAGTTTATCTCATACAAATAAGCCCAATAAGTAGAATTTTCGTTCAAAACTTGCCTTGCTTAAAAAACCCTTTCGATTGCTCTTTTCTTAATTTTTCGGCACTGGCCGTCAAATCTATCTTGATGTCTGGATAAGCTTCTAAAAGGTCTTGCCAAGCAGAGAACTTTAGATACACTAGGTCGACAACCTGCAGACAAAACAATAAACTTAATTATGATTAGATATTGAGGAGTTCGATGGCACAGTGTTAAACGCGCCCTGTCTGCGATTGCTAAGGTTACGCAACTTTCTCAAAGGCCGGTCATTGGATGGGTGACCAAAAATGTATCAGCTCGAGCTCCTCCGTGCTTCGGAAGGAACGTGTAGCCGTTGGTCCCAGCTGCATTAGCAGTCGTAACAACGACCTATCCGCACTTGGCCCGCGTGGTAGTTTATAGCCTGTTCTCCCTATCCATCCATAGGGAAGGCTCGTGCCCCAGCAGTGGGGACATTAAATGAGCTGATGATGTGATGATGCTACGTATATATATTTATAGGTCACTGGAATAGTCGCTAACTAAATATAAATAGCTCGAGCTTGTCCTGTCTTAGGAAGACACGCTAAGCCGTCGGTTCTGGTTGTTGTCGTCAAAACCCACGCGTGGTGGTTTTAGCCCAATTATTTATTGTTCAAGTGGGAAGTCCTAATCCCAACAGTGGGACGATTATAAGCTGATGATAACGACGATCACGGTAAAAGAGTTTGTTTGCTACAGTGAGTTAATAATAGATTATAGTAACGACCAAAGCTGAATTATATACGTACAAAAAAGGAACATTACAAATATATGACTCATAAATAATATCTGCTGGCCGTCAAGATATGTCTCGAGATAGCACGGTCACGTAAATTTATGTGTTTAAACCGTACAACCGGCGTGTAGTCACATCCACGTCTTCGTTATGTTCTATCCTTATATCTACAGCTTCATGGTTCTACCTCGCCCCTGTCAACGAGCTGACACCTATCAGAAAGTCGGGCGCGAGCTTGTCGGACTACTCGTATAATTAGGGCGCTTGGTTTGAAGGTTCGACGACAGGTACCAGATCCCGGGCATATTATATAGGTATATTATATTATTTAGTTACTCGTTTTGGTATGAACAGTAGTTCTAAGTCTGTTGTTATCTAGATCTTATCAAGTCCGTCGAGTTTACAACAGAAGTCAGTAAGTAACGTTAATGTGTTTTGGAGTTAATCTCAAAAAGGTTTAGTTTTCAAATTCCAAGAACAATGATTTAAATCTTTTTTTTTCATTTACAATTCTACGCTAATTGGAGTATATGTTTGCTGGCGCAGCGCCTGCTTGTGTGACCTGCTCACTTGATTGTACAATATGTTAGTTTAGCCGCTTGGTAGCAGATAGACCGACATCATTTTATTATAAAGATTTTTTTTTGTTTTTGAAGACTTGATTTCAAATGATAGAAGCCTTTGCTCAGTTGTGAAACAATATAGCCTTGTGTCAGATCAAAGCTAAGCAAGTACAGTGCTTCAATTTTCTTTATGTCTCTCTGTAATCATCGCATTTCCGAATGCAACCAAATATTAATTTCCATGTCCATTCATTTTAGATATACAGCGTTCCAAAAAACGAAATATAATCCTTTAGCTGCGGGTGGGTCACATCATGTCCTACCACATACTAAAATTTCAGTTTAATAAAAGTCTCACGGTTTTCGAGATATCGTTTTTTTTAATTTTTATTTATGCAAAGTTTTCATACAAACTAAATCAAACGGCTGACTTTGATAGCCCGTGGTGTAAAAAAAAATATACGAAGCAGACCGTGCCAATTACTTTAAAACATTGCTTAGTTAATGTTAATTTAATAATGGTATTATTGTTTGATGATTTGATACATGATTTGATACATGTAGATAATGAAATCGTAGAAGGTTCGGTACCTGACATGCTTCCATGAAGTTTTGACCTTCACATGTCACTGTAATTGACAAAGAAAATATTCTTTATTTTAACAGGTATTTTGAGGTTTTGGTATAGTATGGAAAAATCAAGTGGATTTAGGTCTAGCAACCTTGGTGGCCATAAGAAAGGGCCGAGACGCTCGATCCTTGCCTTGTAGAGACCGGCACACCTTGCAAAAGTAATGGCAATTGATTTTAAAGAAAATTCAGGTAGGTTGCTCCAGTTAACGACGGTGGCAGTTCATACGGGCCTATCACTTCACCGTTTATGATCCCAGTCCACGAATTACTTTTGAACTGGATTCGAGACCTATCTTCCCGTATAATGTGGGGATTCTCTAGTTCCCAGTAATGCAGATTATGCTTGTTTAAGTAACCATCTTTTCGGCACGTAGGCTCGTCGCTCCACAAAATTTTGTCGAAATAAGCCCAACTTTGGTTAATTTTACGAAGCATTGTGCGTCAAAACTCTACTCTTCGCGGGTAGTCAGCAGGTTGTAAAGTTTGCACACGCTTCACATGATATGGGTACAATTCATACCTTTTTAAAGTGTTGTGCACTGTTTTTTTTTGTCTCGGCCCTTTTTTTTGGCCACCAAGGTCGCTAGACCTAAATCCACTTGATTTTTTTTATTGGGGCTCCCTGAAAGACCTGGTGTACGAGACGGAGGTGATATCATTCACACAGCTGCGGGCAAAGGTACAATTCGCCGCCGAAAAAGTTACGCAAGAGGGTTATGCTCGCTGAATTAAAAGGTCTTTTATTAAACGATGTAGAGCATGCGTAAAAGCAAATGCTGGCCATTTTGAGCATTTACTGTAAATAAATTAATAAAAATTTAATTTGTATTAATTGTCTTTTACTTGTATAGCCATACTATACCAAAACCTCAAAATACCTGTTAAAATAAAGAATATTTTCATTGTCAATTTCAATTACAATGACATGTAAAGGTCAAAATTTCATGGAAGCATGTCAGGTACCGAACCTTTCTACGGTTTCATTGTTCACATGTATCAAATCATGAAATAATACTTGTAAGGTAACTTAATTTTAATTGACTTTTATTTTAATAAAATCCGAAATTGCTACCTTCGCGCATTTAAATTACCATAAAAAATAAAATTAAAAAGTAATGTAAAACAATAATACCATTATTAAATTAACATTAACTAAGCAATGTTTTAAAGTAATTGGCACGGTCTGCCTCGTACATTTTTTTTACACCACGGGCTATCAAAGTCAGCTGTTTGAATTAGTTTGTATGAAAACTTTGCATATATTTTTTTATGTGGTTTTCGCAGTACTTTAGGGAGCAAAAGAATATTGTTTTAGATGAAACAAATAACCATGAGTATTTGAAAAAAAATTGGGCTTAAAAAAGTTATCATTTGTAGAAATGGCATGAAATAAACTAAACGAGGGAAGATTTTTTTTTTAAAAATTAAAAAAAACGATATCTTGAAAACCGTGAGGCTTTCATTAAACTGAAATTTCAGTATGTGGTAGGACATGATGTGACCCACCCGCAGCTAAAGGATTATCTTTCGTTTTTTGGACACGCTGTATATTTATGTACAAGTTTGTTAATTTAAATTCAGAACAACGTACTTTATTGTTTTGTTTTAATTTTCATGTGAACTATCAAAAATGATATAATAGTCTTTCCCCCTATTCACTGCCCCATTCTAAAACATATTAATAATTTGTGAAAATTGTATTAACAACTCTACTTATATACTTCCAAGTCGATTGAGAGCGTCCGCCCTGCCAAGATTGCCACGAAATCCAAAGGGCTACTGATAAAAATCCGAGGACAGTCGAAACACGAAAATTGACGAGAGACATTAAGAGAATAGACGCACTTTACAATGCTGTTGTATTTAATAAAAAATATATTACCGTCCGCGTACAGTAGCTAAACGGGAAAGGGGTGCTGCAAAACAATGAAACAATGCCAAAATAGTTGTTTGTCGTTAGCCGCGCCACCATTTTCCTTTCTCCGCTGTAAATAAATTATTATTTAACTTTTTATTTACTTATTTTATCCCACTTATGGCTACCGGCCACCAAAAAGGCAATACGATTATGTGGCGACACTTCCATCTAATAATTGATACTAATAAGTGAAATCAGATTACACTTTTCTACTTTCGCGTGCCATGTATAAATAAAATGTTTAAAAAGCATTCTAGGCGTATGCCTAATTGTACCTGTATAAGTATTATCACAATCTGAGATCAGTGGTCTAAGGGCGTCCGCTGCATGCGCTTTTGTTTTGTTTTTCTGCGTTATAGATAGACAGCCCGCCCGACGGGCCTCGACCCGCCTCACGCAACGCTGCTCCATGAATTTACTCGTAACATAAACGCCGCGCGGACGCCCTAAACATAAAACCACAGAGGCGATTTAAATTATTTGTAAATCAATAATTCATCCCACGTTGACTTACTTTGGACTGGTGTACCACCTTTCAACTTCTCCTTCGTGAACAAAAAATGCACAAGCATAAATGTCACCCTCCTCTACAATGCTTTTCCCTGTAAGTAAGGTATTTAATTGAAAACTATTTCGGTAAGTAAAACTTTTTTAACAAGACTACCAATCAATACGTAAATAAAAATCCCTTTAAAAAAAAGTTTATTTTTAATGTTACGAAGTTTTGCCAACGAGCATACGTCCAGCCAGATAGATAGCATTCGTAGCGACATTGCACTGAGTTTTTTAGTAGTCGTAGCAGCGTAGCGATTGTTGTCGCTACGAAGCTACGGCTACGAACGGTCTGCTGATTCAACGCAATGTAGCACGCAGCTATAAAACAAGGAGACTGTAGAAGGTCAGCTTAATACATACCGCGCTCGAGAAACACACACAATTAGACAACCTCTCACTGCCGGACTGTTCCGAGCTGTTTCGAGATCCGTGGCCGTGCAAGGGGTCTATTTGTGCGTAGTTCGAGCGCGGTATGTACTAAGCCTAACGTCTGGGTCTCCTTATTTGGTGCTACAGTGGTCACCGCAACCCATGGACATGGACACTTGTGTCACCAAGGGAATCACGCGCACATTTCCGACCGTATAAACATCTGTTCTTTTGGTCTTTGCCCTGTTATTTGATTGGATGTAGAAGTACCCTTAGAGCTTGATGCTCTAAGGGTACCCTTCAAACGAGAATATAACAAATGCGATTCTGCTTGGTTACTAGAGTTGTCATTTGCGTATAACAAATAAAATCAATTCAAAGTGCGACCTACTTAAAAGTACCTTAGTTATTTATGACTTGATGTTGGCCTCAGACGGCCTTTACAGCGTTACCGAACTTGTTTGGAGGTGGAGAGACTTCAAGCAGTGTGTTCGAAACACTCTCAAAAAAAACACCACTTCTTTTCATGGTTGTATTAAGAAATAAATAAGAGTAGAAGAATCCCTCTAGAATGAGGGAATGTCATCAAGCGTGTCGCTGTCCCTACTAGATTGTCCGAGGGAGCGATGCGTCGCCTTAACCTGAGCCGAGGTCCTAGGGACATGTCTGTCTCTAGGACCTCGGCTCAGGTTAAGGCGACGCATCGCTAAACAATTAATCTAATACGGAGCGTTTGCGCCCTGTACCATAAGAAAACTGTTTTTTTTCCAATTAAAACTACAAATAAATTAAAAAAATGAACTAGCATATTGAACTTAAGACTAATCTACTAACAAAATTTAAATGCTTAAATCGGTCTGGTTTGCCTGTAAAATGCAAATCTATGTTTTAAAAGAGGTTACTTTAATATTTTTTCTCTGTAATAAAAGTTAACAAATCGTGTTTCTGCAACTAGCAAAATGAAGTCAATTAAATGAAAAATCATGTCATTAAATATCACTTTCATATGTTTTGTAATTGTTAAGGAAAATCAAGATCCCCGCCACGTAAATTTCCAATACGACTTAGGAATCTTCAAGAAACGAGCCTATTCCTTCCTTAAAGGCCGGCAACGCATCTGTGATTCCTCTGGTTTTGCGGGTGTCCATGGGCGGCGGTGATTGCTTTCCATCAGGTGACCCGCCTGCTCGTTTGGCTCCTTCGAATATATAAAAAAAAAAAAAAAAAAAAAGTCGTCTTAACCAGGGGGTGGAAGTAGCTTAGTAATGAGTATTAATTTCACAAATATAGAATTACCCGGGAACAAGACGACCCGCTGAAATCTAGCTACCAGTTGCCTCCTAAAATATTCTGGAAGTTTCTTGAAGATAGGCGGCGTCATCAGGTGGTGCATGTAGAGGGCACCAAATATGTCTTCGCGAAGACACGTTGGCGCTTGATGAGCGAGCTCCGGCAGCCAATTACCTTATTGAACAGATATCACAAAAAACACATTAGCTCATTTTATGTCTCCACCGCACCTCTAAGGTACGAGCTTTTCCTATGGAAGGAAACACCGTAGAGAGAACTAACTATAAACCAACACGCTGGCCCAGATTGCGCTGGCGGATTGGTGGTTGCTAACGACTATTAATGCAGCCGAGACCAACGGCTTTACGTGCCTTTCGAAACACGCATGAACAAATTTATTTATGAATAAGTACAGAGGTACCTAGTATGTTTTTATTAAATACAACAGTGAACTTACAGGTTACACAAAAAAGGTGGATTGCCCCATCCAGAAATTTATAAATAATTAATTAATTAATAATTAATTTAGTCAAAGTCAATATTTTTATTCAAATAAACTTAAGAAAAGTGCTTTTGAATCAGTGCTTGCACAAGCACTGATTCAAAAGCACTTTTCTTAAGTTCTTAAGTAAATGCACATTTAGGACGTCTACTTTTAGCTATGAAGAAGAATGGGCGCAATAAACTCCAAAGCTTTAATAGAAGTAACGACATTTACAAAAAAAAAGCAAAGGATGTCGTTACCAAATCATACAACATTTAGTTTAATACATTGTTATAAATCAAAGGCGCGCGGGCGCGGAGGAGAGTCCGCCTTGAGCCAGCAGAGTGGTTGGTCATTAACAGTGCGCGACGCGACGGTTTTGTGCACCCGTTTTTATTACGTGTTTTGGATATAATTGTTAGACCAGGTGGTTTTGGTAGCCCAAGTAGGGTCCCCTGTGTACCTAGTGTATCTAGTGGTAATAGTTTGGTGCGAGTGTTCCCAAAACCAAGAAGACCAGGCCCAAAGTTGGGCTTTGTTCGGCGTGATCGATATAGGGGAGCGCTCCTCTCACTGCCGCTGTTTGGAAGCTGATGGAACAATTGCTGTAAGTGATGTTTTATAAATAGTAGGCATAGCCAAGATGCCATTTCCAGTGCCGCGAATCGCGGACATAAGTACGCCTTGGCGTGATTGATGAGATTAGGATGAAGACGTGATTACTGTCCTACACACGCCGGCTGCGTACTGAACATACTTTTACAATTAAAAACTTTTAAGAGCCAATTAGTTACTTAATTAAATTATTGCCTAGATTAATTAAATGATTTGCTAACATAGTCTGAAAGAATGTATTAACTAACATAATTATACCTACATTTTTAGTATTATTAATTATAGTTTGACTTTGTTTTACCTAAACAGTTTTTGACTTTTACTAGAGTACTGTAGTGGTGCTGTATGACATTGTGGAAATTGAAACTTTTACATAATTATCTGATGTAAATTTGCTAACTTACCTTTTTAATTTTGTTTTTTTACAAGTTGTGGTTGTCTTATATGTATTTTTTGTGTTTATTTGCAATGGAAAGTGTTCTGCTATGATAGGGCATTTTCCAATATTTTTGACGCTGTAAGGGAGAAAAGAGCTGGACACTTGCTGAGTTTCTTGCCGGTTCTTCTCAGTACAAGATCTCCCGCCCAGAGTAGACTTACGAACCGATGGCATAGTGACATTCACAAGAGCTACTTGTAGCCTAAACTGAATAAATGATTTGAATTTAAATTTGAATTTGAATACCACCTAATAAGAATGCATGTGAAAAATAGTTACATGCATTCTTCGCTATCGTAATATTTTGATGTTTTATAAAAATAGTTTGATTGGCGCTGTGTGACTAGCTTCATACCCATCTCCCTCCAATGCATATCTTTCTCGCGCACAAGAACGAGACCGCAATATAGAACGCAGCACGCCAACGAGCTCGCTGCGGCTGCAATCGCGAGTTAGTGCAACAATGACAGAATTTTGAAAAGATGGCCGCACGCGCCTAGAGGAGATGTCCATTTTGATCATCTGATAGCTATTACCGCGTTACGAGTGTTAAAAACTGTGAGAGACCACGCGCTGGTGGTCCAGGTCCGTGTTCCAGCTAAGTTCATCCACCGGCCACCAATCTGGTGCCGGTTCAGACTGCTCGACTGCCTGCCGGACACGCGTGGTGCCTACTGCCGCTTGCTGATCAAGGTATTCCCTCCTTTTTTTCATCAAACTGTTTACCCATTGCCCATGTCGCCATTCCTCGGAGTTCGAAACCTCGCCTAGTATAACGCCAATAAAAAAATATGGTCCACTATAAATTACAACATCGCCCGCGCCATCAGTCTCAAAAAGTACTATTATCAACGTCTCTAAGTGCGGCAGTTACCTCTCTGTCTCTGCCACAGCTGTCTCGTATACTCTTTAACAGTGTTCAACAACGTCGGAGACAATCCACTTCGGCTTAGATATGTAGAGAGGTTTTTCACGCCGTAGTCATATTGGTACAGTTCCTGGTATTTGGTGTAGACAGCTGTTATAGCCATACTCATGATCCATAAGTCAATGATGAAAATCAGGTAGTGGATCACAACTTTGTAGTAGATTTGAGTTGTGTCCAAGCTGACGACCTTGAAATAAAAACTACTATTAAAAAAGAGGTAGTTTGTGACTTTGTTTGTTTGAGCAGAGTAATCTCTGGAGCTACTAGTTTAATTCCAAAAAATATTTTACTGATAGAATGATACAGTCCTTGCGGGTAACATAGGCTATAATTAATTTGTTTAAAAATAAGGTATTATATTTTTTTTATTATTATAAATTTTTTTATTGGTAAAGAACGAATTCAACGCGAACGAAATCGCGGACAAGTGCTAGTAAGGAATATATGATATGGATGTAGTTATTGGACTAATGAAGGCTCACACTTTTTTACTACTGTCTGCGAATTTCTCATTTAGCGTATACTAAAGGATAAAGATGGGTGCAAAACGTTCACAAGTGACGAAATTGGTTTATTCCATAAAATAAAACAACTTTTACGCATCGTATAGATATATATATATATATGTATATTAACTTGGTGTAACTGTAAATGTAATGGGCCATTCAAATTTAAATGTTATCCTGACGTTGTAATGTGGATCTTCTACTACTCCTGTGGGGAGGCAACAAAAAAAAATCGCTTCACACTTAACAAAATAAGGTATTTTATATAATAAAATAAAATTAAACAGTGCAATAATTGTGGATTTACAATTTTAGTGAATAAACTATGTAATAAATAAACAAACAACACTATTGCAAAGACAATAAGGGTACCAGGAGTCCTGAGATCAGTTTGGTCGACAAAAGTAACTACTCAATAAAGAAAAACATAAAAACAATAATAAAATGAGGGGTAAATAAAAAGGGTTGGTTAGTAGGGAAGATAATTATCTGTAATGTTAATAATGGATTATTGTTGTTAGCTCGTACAGAATACCTCTAATGGGTCTGAGCCGAAAGGTATGGAATCTGTCGCTGAAAAGTCCGGACTGCGTTACTTCATCAGCCTAGTTTCTTCGGTAATGCAACAAGCTCGTCCCAATAATACGCATACATACATACTGCAGACTTTCGCCTCTTATATCCATAAGAGACGAAAGTCTGCACCCAGAGACGTATTATTCGTCCTCTTAAATGACGGACGTTTATTTCCCTGATAAGGGCACTTGGACGGAGCCACAGTCTCCACCAAGCAACTGAAGAAAAAAAGGGACAAGCTTGTTGCATTACCGAAGAAACTAGGCTGACAAAGTAACGCAAAACCAAGGGGTTGGTGGGCGATTTGATGCTTCAATTAATTTACAATCAAATATAAATATTAGGTCCTTACCTATGAAATTGACGTTTTTTTCTCACTTATTAAAAGGTCTAAAGTTCTAAAGGGTTGTTAATATTATTATAATTATACCTTTAATTAGGACTATGTTACTTAAGCTTCAGTATTAACAATGATTATTAATTTTGTGTCTTTATCGCCCAATATATTTTTTTAAATTGACTACTTTTTTTGTTCGCGGAATAGTTTTTTTATTTCATTGTAGCTTTGAAGGGACTTGATTTTTTTCTTTTTAATGTCTGCTATATTTAGCTAGTGAAACAAACACACTACTCTACATTTTTTATAGTGTTAACAGAAATAGATGCTAAGAAAATTAAAAAAAACGTTAGTATGAAAAATATTTTTTATAAAAAATCTTCATACAAAACGTCAATTTCATAGGTAAGGACCTAATATATTTGATTAGAAATTAATTTCGTAAGAAATTCGACTCAGATGGCGATCTGTAGTCCTCCCAGATCGATAAAATATTTCTAAGTCCTTTTGACAGTGCAGGCAGTGACAGCGCATGTATGCTTTTCTCATAATGCGACTCAAAGGGATATGCTACGAACACAGCCTTTACTAAGGGAAAATATGTGTATGTTAAAAATTTTACCTATCGATAACGCCCGCCGTCATCAAAAGAAAATCCCAATCGAAATGATGTAAAACATACCGACTAGAAAGCTACGCCTCAAAGTAATTTCTTTTATTAAAATTAATTGATCGCCAAAAAAAATTAAAACAAGTTTACTTTATAAACAAATCTAACTGCAAATAATTAATACATTCAATGAAAACTACGCTTTAAATTTCTATATATTATATAAAAAAGTTGAATAGATAAAATCGGTTCTTACCCCTCTATTGTTTTACGGTACTAATAATACACCCGTTTCTATTGATCAGAGATAATTGGCAACCACTGACACATGACATGACGTGACCTGTCACTTGTCACCATTTATTATTAATTAATAATGATATCTCGTAAAACCAACATTACAACGTCTCCAACCCTTTGCAGAGTCCGTGGACACAAGGAGACTACGGACCCTGCAAAGAGTACGAAACGTCAGGACAACATAATCTAAATCCATGGTGTAAAATAAATGCAAGTAGATCCGTAAAAAATGTTTTATTTAAATTAAGTAAAATCATTAATTGAACTTACTAAATCCAAAGCAGTATGCGTATGCAGTAGTACAATATATGCCAAAGCAACAACATAGTCGTACTGCCATTCTTTTGGGACAAGGAAAGCTACACGGTATGCTTCGCTATTGTTCAATTTGAATTGCATTGTCATTCGAGGGCAACCTGCTTACACATTCAAAAGAAATAGTTAAATAATGCAGACAATTCATAGGATAAAATAAAATGTTAAAAAAAAGAAAACATATAGCGTAAAGCTGACTTTAAAACAGGATATCCTCCACCAAATAAATGTCATATCTTAGAAAAAATACCTTTCAAAGTAAGTCTAATTATTAATTCACTGAAGTAATCTGACGTTTACGGTGTTACCAGTTTCTGATGAATAGAAAATAGTGTTGTGACAAGAATATTGTCATCAATCACTCACTCTTTCATTCTCATTACGTCCTGAATCAAATCACATTGTTCATTTTATTTACTTTATTAAGATATCTCCTAGGCCAGTTTTGTTTAATCGATATAAAAATATTAGCATTAGTGACTTAATAGGCCAATAAATGATAACTTTGAAAAGGCGAATTACACGAATTATATAAAATTAAACAAAAATGCCACGGTGGCCGAGTGGCAGAGCGCTCGGCCCGATACCCGAAGGTCCCGGGTTCAATTCCCAGGTCGGGCGAAATGTATTTTCGGATTTTTCGATGCATAGCCCGGGTTTGTGATCACCAACCCGCATTTGGCAAGCGTGGTGATTAAGCCATTACCCATCAATTGTAGCGATGACTTGATTTCAATGATGGAGGCCTTTGCCCAGCAGTGGGACAATCATAGGCTGTTCACTATTAAACAAAAATGCAATGAATATATCTTTATTCGTCGTCGTCAGACATAGAGATGAGTCGTTCATGAATGAATCCTTCAATTGGACTAGTCTACTTAGCAAGTACGCTGGCCCCGGGCAATAAAGCGGCAATATCAAAAATCAAATTTTACAGGAGAAATAAAAAGAGCTAATTTTATTATTGAAGTGAAAACGTCTTTAGCGGCGTTGTACACTTTTTTTGTAATGGGTAAAAAATGTTAAATTCGCGTCAGGACACGTGACTCGCGTCAGGCGTCAGGATACGTGGCCTGATCGAAAATTCGTAAGACGGATGGAGAGTAGACAGCCGGCGCGGCGTAGGAGAGGAAGTATCCCCCTCTCTTTCTACGGCGCGGCAAAAATGTATGCCTGCTGTTTCGTTTTTATTATATTTTAACGTACAGTGATCCAAAACAGGCGTTCAATATGCCAAATGAAAGCTATTTTTTTAATCAATTTATACTTTTAATAATATTTGTAATGGTATAAATGTTTGATTAAATAATTGAAAAAATGTACAATACAAATTATAGACGATACCGTTTCAATTGTAACATCAATAACGACTTTTTAGACACACCGACCACTGAGATTTAGGAATGTAAGTATATAATACCTACAACGTAATTTCCACTTTAGATCACGAGCGTATCGGCCGATTACCACCTTCTTCAGGGAAATATTATAGCCAAAGCTTAGCTGTATCATCCAATAATCGCTATTTTAGAATCCTAATAATGAAACATATTTTTATGTAACCATTGTAACAAACTGACCTTACATTGTAATTTATTTTTATTTTTAACCATTTTAGACAGTATTTTATGATATTTTTTGATAAATGTTACTACTAGGTACCTAATTGAGTGAGTGATCTGAATGACAATGAACGAAACGCGTCCCTAGTAAATATGGCAACATAATTTTACAATGTGACATTAGCATCTGTCAATTTACTCCAGTGAATTAATAATAACACTTTAATAAATTGTAATGACGACAGATAATAAATAACACGAATTCTATTTCATGTAAAGGTTTAAACGGGGATTAACTCAAACTAGGTACTTTTTATACAATGGTATCATAGTCATACATTTAGGTTTGTTTCACACGTACCACAACCACACCACAACCACAACCACACCACAACCACAACCATACCACAACCACAACCACAAACACAACACGTGGGCGGGCGCTAATTTGTATTAAAATTTATAGTTGAATTCACACGGGCCACATTTTGCCGTCATTATTGACCGCGTGTTTGATACCGACAACATCGCAGCCACATCGCAACCACAACACAACCACCAGCGACACCGCGAACTAGCGGCCGGCCATATCGCAATCATTTTGTAAGTAACGCAACGCAACCGCAAGAAGTCGCAGCGACACTATTCACACGTTACTACAGCTTTACCACCTTTTGTCGCGACGGTGCACATTGGACCGAAAATCTGGTTTCATAGACATAGACCTGTAATAAAAAAAACCTTCTCGTTTTTGTTGGAACTCGCTTCAGGGCCCTTAGATAACCCCTTATAAAGTCATAATTACTAATCTAATAAGATTCTGGCACAGAAATAATTTTATGAAAAAATAATGTATGGGAAAAAACACATAATTTTTTGTTTCACTCTCTTCAGATAGGTATGAATAAATAATTACAACCAGTCAATGAAAAAATCCTATAATCATATAATAACCAAACAATTTAATAAACATGATAACTGAATATACATAATTAACATAATTAATAATATACATAATTACTGATAATGATTAGTAATTATGACTTTATAAGGGGGTTATCTAAGGGTCCTGAAGGGAGTTCCAACAAAAACGAGAAGGTTTTTTTTATTACAGGTCTGTCTATGAAACCAGATTTTCGATCCAATGTGCGGTGTGGTGTGGTTGTGGTACGCGTGAAACAAGCTATATATATACCCGACGTTTCGACAGAGTCGAACCGGTCGTGGTCGCGGGCTTACTGCTGTCGCGATGTTGCGCCTACGTTACGGAGGCGCAACCTCACGACATAAATAAAGTGGTTAGCGATAATCCCAATTATAAATCTTTAATTCAGATTATATACATTCTTTAAATTATTAAAACTAAACAGTCTGTGATTATGGTTATATATAATTTTACGCAAAATATTGTTGCGAACAAATCACCATTTGAAAAAAGATAGTGTTGAAAAAAGTCCACGAGCGGGATTTGAACCCGCACCCCATGACATGCCGGGTCAGGTGCACTACCAAATCGCCGAAATTAATCAACACTAAGTATCTACCTACTCTTACTCTGTAAGCCAAGGGAGTCATATTCATTGTCGACGAGATGGATTGAGCCACGATAGCATAGTTGGTAGTGCACCTGACCAGGCAGGTCATGAGGTGCGGGTTCGAATCCCGCTCGTGGGATTTTTTCAGTGCTTTATCTTTTTTTCAAATAAACACAGTCATAAATGGGAGCAGGACAATCTCCTTTTCATTTGTACGCCCTATTGGCGAAAAACTATAGCAAAAGTCGTATAAGCATTTCAACCTACTTACGATTAACATAATAATGCTTCATTTAGATTTGAATAAAATACCTAGGTACCTACAAAATAGACCACAAAATGTTACCTCCGGGTCTGTCTTGTGGATACGACCACTCGTCAAAATCTATTGAATCAAGATATTCCTTTGGTATTTCTGGCAAAGGCACGGGGAATACGGAATCTGAAAAGGAATTAAACAATGTGGAGCTATTCTCTGAATCTCTACGCCGATTCACACAAAACCACTCAAAACTTTGTCATTTTAATGTCTCACGCGGCGTATCTAAATCCTAGCATCATATTCAATATTGCTATCACCAATATGAAAAGAAAAACCACATAATACACGTTGCAAAGAAAACATTATGACAAGTGAAGATATAAATGACGTAATTAAGAACTTGTGCAAAGCCACTAACATCTCCATTAACAGACAACAACGTTGCATCATCATCATCAGCCTATACTAGTCCACTGATGGACATAGGCCTCTCCGAGTGCACGCCACTGAGCACGACCCACGGCTACTCTAATCCAGCTCTCGCTAGCCACCTTGCGAAGATCGTCAATCCACCTAGTCTGAGGGCGTCTTACACTACGTTTTCCGATACGGGGTCTCCACACGAGAACTCGTCACTCGAACTCGTCAATTTCATAAATAGTTTAATCTTTTAAACACTTAATTTCCGATTATGATGCAGTTCATCATCATCATCATCAGCCCCTCCTGACCCACTGCTGGGCATTAGGCCTCTCTTTGCTTGTGCTATCCGCCTCGATCCTGCGCTACTCTGGGCCACGTGCAACCCACGGTCTTGGTTATATCGTCGTCGTCGTTATGATGCATTTAGTTATAGAATATACAGATATTACGAAGACATCGCGGGGTATTCATTAGCGTTAAAGTATTTACTTTATAGTTACTTTCTATTCCTATAGAACGTAACTATAGATCGTTATATTTTTTCCTATTTAATGCCTATTTAATTCAAATATTCAATGAATTAAAAGGAGAGGAATTAATTTCTTGGAGAGGCCTATATCCAGCAGTGTGTAGGCTGACGATGATGATGATGATTCAATGCATTTAGTCGATCGCTTAGTATAGGGATATAATAACGTCACTTAATATGACAAAAAACGCAAAGCGATGCTTAGATTGAGCAACTTACACACTCCGTTAACAGGAAAGCGAAACAGAACGTGATTTTTTGAAGAGATCATCATTATATAGTTTTGGTTATTCCAAAGTAGCAAACCTAATGATTGCCTATTTTGCTGACCCTAGTTTGTTTAAAATAGCAGGGTTATCTCCTATTGTTACTCCATACTTATCAGACTTACCTTGACAAGCGAAGTGCACCCATCCGCAAACCATAGCGTGCATTGACAGAAACACTATTACGAATTTCATAAGAATTGGATTAATTCTTTTCTGTAAATATAACATTACTATTAATTCAAATTACCATTCATCCATCATTATCATTAGCGTCATCATCATCTCAGCCAAAAAACGTCCACTGCTGGTCAAAGGATTCCCCCAAGGATCTCCACAACGACCGGTTTTGTGCTGCTCGAATCCAGCGGCTTTCCACGGCCATTGTAAAGTCATTGGTCCCGGCTGTATTAGCAGTCGTTAACAACCACTAACCCGCATTGGGCCCGCGTGTTGGTTTATGGCCCGTTCTCCCTATTCACCCATTGGGAAGGCTCGTGCCCCAGCAGTGGGATAAAATGAGCTGATGATGAGATGCTCAAAGCGATTCAACATACAGCTACATAAACCGTGCAATAGTACAGAAAAAATTACCTTAAAACTAGTGCAGAAGTGCAAATGAAAATCATATAACAACCGAAGTCTCAAAAGCCGTGCCAGTTGATATATCCAATTCCAATCACTACTTAGCAATGGCATAATAAGTGATATTATATCGGCATAGGCACCCCAGTGCTTCAGGAAACGGTAGCCAATACGACGTTTCGAAAGGGAATCTTTGACCACGATCAATTCCACCTAAATTGGCAGACATTAAATTACAACGTTTTATATATATTTTAAAATATACGCGGCATACGACTCCTCTCCACCTGATGTTAGATGGAAATGGAGTCCAGACGGGAAGACAACTGGTGAAGCGCGAATACAACGCAGCATCAGTCACTCTCACTGTGACAAGGTGTCTCTTCACGCTTCGTTTGAAGGACCCCATATCATAGGAAGAAGGGCAAACTTGTGCTGATAGACTATTCCATCTTTTGGAGGAGCGACAAAGAAACGAGTCACCTAATTTCTTTGTGCGCGATAACAATGAATTAGATACATTGGCATTATTTCTGCACCATTTGATGTCAAATTATGTCTTACTATCAAGGCAAGTGACCTTTGACTGTCCCAGTGCTGGGCAATGGCCTCCATCATTGTAATCGAGTCATCACTACAATTGATAGATAATGGCTTAATCACCACGCCTGCCAATTATTATTACGGGTTGATCACAAACCTGGGATATGCATCGAGAAATTCTAAATTATACTCTTTACCTGGCCATGACATGGATCCCGGGATTTTCGGGAACGACCACCGCGGCGTTAGTTAGATAAGCGTGTAGATGGGTGAGTTAACAATAAAATATGAACGACAGTAGACGATTGATCCAAAGTAATTGGAGTGAGGCTATATTTTAACCTTTTTACCGCCAACAACTTCTATAGAAGTTCGAGATTTTCGTGGTGTCCACGCCAGCACTTCTATAGAAGTTCTTCTTTGTACCTACTTTATTAAAATACATTTATACGTTGGCGTACAGTGGGACATCGCGTGCAGGATAGTTGGGCGGTGAAAAGGTTAATAGTGATACCTATAGATCAGACTATAAGACATTTACCGTATAAAACTCCGAAATGAAGTGAGCTAAGTGCACAATGTCTAAACATAAGAGGCACCAAAAAATTTCACCCTTATAGTCGTTGGGTACCAAGCTCAGAAGGAGCACTAAAGCAGCTGACAGTGATGGTCCTATGAACCAAGCGACGTAAAGCCATCTTGTATACCAGCTGCGTTTGTGGACTTCTATTGGTTGTTTCATCCCCTGCAAATGAAACTAAAATGGTTAGTATGACATTTGCAATGTCTGCAAGTTACTGCGACTTCTTGTCGGAGAAGTGAAGAGTCATGACTCTGCGGTATTGTTTTATTTTCTTAAATTGAATAATAATGTGCAACGATAGTGGATTATTACCCGTTAAGTGTTCGTGAACGTGCATGAGTGTTGGCAAATGGAATAAAACAGTGCAACGTAACTTTTCAAATTCTCTCAAGAAGTCAGCGGGAGGTTTCAGTAAAGCCACATATGTTGAGATACTCTAGGGGTTGGGGGATATACCATTTATCACTACTCATTACTATAATATCATTCATCATCATCATAATAATATAATAACAAAGGAAAATATTGTTTACATGTTAGTATATTTGCACACCCAATGAGGGTAAAATGTGAAAGGACCTGTACCATTTCTTCATCTTTTTACTGTAGGTACTCAACCAACGTACTCAAATAATAACGCAAATGCGAATCTGTATCTGAAAAATTACTTTGACACTGGCTAAATGTGCTAACCGCACGAAGCCTTCAATAAAGGAAAAAAAGATACACTTTTCGTAATTTTTATCATCCTCTTACTTACAGGCAGCTGTAAAGTTTTGCGTCCACGCAGTATGTACTCGATAGTGTTATAGCCATTATCTTGAACTTGCCTTTTGACGGTCATGTAATCATTGTTCGACTGAGGATTGCGCGCTATGTTAGACCTAACCTGAAATCATAAAGCGGTTGTTCAAAATCACCATCGCGATCATTGTCTCAGCCGAAAGACATTCGCTGCTGAACAAGGGTTAAAACGAGTTTTTATTAAGGTTTAAAACATAATAAAACTGTCTTTATATAATACTAGTGGACCCGGCGGACTTCGTATCGCTTTGACAGTTTCCATCAAGTGATTAAATTCTCTTTGGTTTCCATGACAACAAAACAAACAAATCATTTTGTATTGGAAAATTATAATGTCATTTTTAGTATGTTTTTAGTGTGATTCCCGTGGGAATATTAGGATAAAAACTATCCTATGTGTTAATCCAGGTTATAAACTATCTGTACGCCGAATTTCATCCAAGTCCATCCATCCGTTGTAGCGTGAAGAAAGAACAAATATACAGACATACACACAAACTTTCGCATTTAAAATATTAGTGTGATTATATTATATTATATAATATAAATCTTCTGAGCGTGTGTATGAACCGATTTGGATGAAATTTGCTGTGTTTTCAAGTGGATTCGAGAATGGTTTAAATTTACAATTGGACCCGGTAGGTGGCGCTGCTGTAGGGGTCCATCATGGGATACGGGTGTTCTAAATCAGACGAATGATTTGTTTGTTTTGTTGTCATGGAAACTGTCAAAGCGATACGAAGTCCACCGGTCAGCGGATATATTAAAAAAATATAGTATTAGATAATAAAAATGTTATAATTACTAATTTTTTCTACTTTTCTGTGTGTGTGTGCAATAAAGAGTTTTATCTGTCTATCTATCTATTTTTTTGTCGTTTCAGCACAATTGAAGAACTGAGATACTTTTCATTTACCGCTCCACCTACAGGGTCTAATTTTGAATTGAAAC
Organism: Eudonia lacustrata; assembly: GCA_947562085.1. Taxonomy (NCBI): domain Eukaryota; kingdom Metazoa; phylum Arthropoda; class Insecta; order Lepidoptera; family Crambidae; genus Eudonia; species Eudonia lacustrata. The sequence continues at coordinate 10,096,467 of OX387318.1, read as the reverse complement.
CATCAAGAGACCCATTCAAACACAAAACGTTTCGTTAACATCGATCCAGGCGTGTCAGTTCCGTGACATACTATAAAGATTTAAAAATATTAAAATAGGATTTAAAATACGTTGATTATCTATTTAGTTATTAATGTTGTGTATTAATGTATTTCATTGCGTTTCTTAGTAAATTTATTACTAATTAAAAAATATAATATAATATGGAGATTTTTAAATCAAACACTTGCCTCGTCATTGATAATACTTTGGAATTGTGTTATTGGTACTTGGAAAATATCCGCACAACCTTCAGCTTTAGCAGAGACCCGCACAGGGCGTGGACGGGGACTGTTCAATGGACCAAATATAGCACCCTGCAAATCATCGCATTCTTGAATACAAAAACTTAATACGGCCCCTTCAAAATCATTCACAGCATTATTTAACAAAAATTAAGTAACTGTGCCTTGAAACCTGAGAATTTTAACAAATTTTGCGAAAATAAGTCGAAGTCGAAGAGAGGAGTGTAGATCGAATGGTAGACCAAAAATTTATGAGCTCGAGCTCCTCCGTGCTTCGGAAGGCACGTTAATCCGTTAGTTCCGGCTGCATTAGCTGTCGTTAACAACCAACTATCCGTACTGGGCCCGCGAGGTGGTTTATGGCCCGTTATCCATCCATAGGGAAAGCTCGTGCCCAAGCAGTGGCGACATAATTTTGAAGAGAGAAGAGAGGAAGAGTTCGATGGCGCAGTGGTTAATTGTCCGGTCTGCGATTACTAAGCCGTTGGTTCCGGCTGCATTAGCAGTCGTTAACAACCACCAATCCGGACTGGGCCCGCATGGTGGTTTATTACCAAATCTCCCTATCCATCCGTAGGGAAGGCTCGTACCCCAGTAGTGAGGAAAGCTCAGCAGCAGAATAGATTATTATTATTATTATTTACCAAGTTAATGACTTACAATTCATCCTAATAAATCGGTCCTTTAAAACCAGATTCTCAATTTAATACAGTACCTACATACCTTTCTCAATACAGCAAGTTTCTCTCCATCTTTAGTGATGACGACTCTTCCGCGATGCACAACGTACAAGGAATGCAGAAAATCCATTTCTCTCATTATCTGCTTGTCTGGTCTGAAGTAGATTTGGACACCAATGCTTGACAGCTGCCTTTCAAGCGGTTCACCGCCACGCAGCAATGTGTCCAGAGCGGAGAATGTTCTATAAACAGGGTGCTGAACTGCTTAGCGCGAGGAGTAATGTTAAAGATTCGATAACGTTAACGAAAACGAAAATTTCTACGGCTTTGACATTGGCAGCACCTTTTGAGTGCAGTAATGCGAGTTTGATTCACCATTTGATAACGTTAATGAAAACAAGAATTTGTATGCCATTGAAACAGTGCCTCCTGGTAAGAATCGAAGTGAGTTGCAATTCTGCTATAAAATTTTTCGTTTTCATTCGTTTCATTTCGAACGGTGTATAGTGCTCGCACTTTGCACTACGAAAGTTTACTAACAATTTATCAATCTTCCAATTTTAGTCGAAAGAATCTGTCCTGATTCGTCGTATTCCTGTTTCGTCGGATTCCTGTTTCGTCGGACTCCTAATTCGTCGGATTTTCAATATCAAATGAAACTATGGAATTACCGTGACTCCACTTCTGTATTTAATATTAAAAACTAAATATTTACAATAAAAACAATTTGAATGAAAGATAAGTCGGTAAAAATAATATGATATACGCATACAAATTAAATTAATACAGAGTTTATTTAAACAATCAAAAACTGATTTTTTTTTTCAACAAAGTCTTTGACAATTTCTAATTTATGTAATTATTTATACAACCTTATTTTTAGTTTATACAAAAATCGAATTCAAATTCAAATTCAAACATTTATTTGCACAATATTGTGTACAGTACATTGAGATGAGCGACAATGTTGAGCAGGGTCAACAATATTCTGCCTTAATTTTGTAGGCATGCAAATGTCAATACAGTATAAAATTATATAAATTACCTAACTACATAAATGCAAATTTTTAGCTTAAATAATTATATAATAAAATGTCAATAGAAATAAAAATTATTAATCTAAGTAGGTACTACAATGTTAGGTTTTTTCCAAGGAAACTTCGGTGGAGGTCTAACAATTTAGATAAGTAAATATGATTGTAATGAAATAAGAATTTAGCCCAGCATGTGGGGTAAGGAGAGTAGAAGATAGATGGGTGTCTTACCTCGGGCTCCGGCGGTAGGTATTCGCAACGCACAGTTCTTTGCACACTCGCGGCAGAGTATTCGTCCGTTATCACATATGGAACAGGTACCCCGGGGTAAGGAGTGAAGATATAGAATGAGAACACAAGATAACACTATTTTCCAGCACTTTGTAGGTATATTCATTAGCAACGCGCTTTATTGATGGCGTTGGCGTGAACGAGTTCAGTTGACTGCCATTTTTTTTTTTTCCTTTTAATTTTGATTGACGCGTTCGGTTCATGTTTGCGGAAAGCGCCCAGAGATGGCGCTTTATAATGAGCCCAGGTAATGAAGTAGGAAATGTGGAAGGAATAAAAGGATGACATGCTCTAACATTTCCCCCCACTTGAAATCATTAAAGGATTTCACAAACGAAATACGGCAAAATTTAACAGTCGCCCATGATCGGTCGAATATCCTTATGGTAAAGTTTCCAGTCCCTATCCTAACAGTATATAAACGAAGCTAAAATTAAGTTAAAAGTAGAGAACCTAACTAAGAATATGAAAAGCAGATATACAATCTTAATGTTGAATAGGCAAAGGACAAATCTTTGCAACAGGTCTACGAAGGAGGCCGTTTTTAGTGCGGAGAGTGACAACTCGCACCACGCCATCGGTACCAGGATGTACGCTTTCGATTCTACCATAACGCCATTCTAAAGAGGGAAGATTTTGATCGACTATTAGAACAACGTTGCCAATTTTGACATTGTCGGTATTAAAAGTCCATTTCGACCTTTGTTGCAAGGTATGGAGATAATCGCGCTGCCAAGCACGCCAAAAACATTGAGTAAGTTTTTTAAGCATATCCCATCTTGCTAACGGGCTGACGTAGGAGTCAGTGAGATTCGGTTCCGATAAGGATACCAGAGGGCATCCTGCTAAGAAATGTCCAGGAGTTAGAATATCTCTTTCTCTCGGATCTGTAGATATCACGCAAAGAGGCCGTGAATTGAGCACAGCTTCAATTTTAGTGAGAATAGTGGACAATTCCTCGAAAGTCAAGACTTGAGTACCTACTACTCGCTTTAAATGGGATTTCATGGATTTAACACCACTTTCGAAAATTCCCCCAAAGTGATTTCCAGTAGGAGGATTAAATTTCCAAACAATATTACGCTCAGCAAGATTGGATTCGATTTCGGAAGACTGTTTAAGTAAGAATTGGTGAATTTCATCAAGATAGCGCTTAGCGCCTACAAAATTTGTACCGTTATCGGTTAAAATAGAAAAGCAAAGGCCGCGTCTTGAGACGAATCGATCAAGAGCTGCTAAGAAAGCTGGAGTAGATAGCTCGGTTACTAGCTCAATGTGAATTGCCTTGACCGCGAGGCAAACTATGATGCAGACGTAAGCCTTGTAAGTCCGAGCGTTGCGACGTCGGCTTTCTTTTAGTATGAACGGTCCCGCAAAGTCTATTCCTACGTTTTGAAAACAACGCGAGGGTTGAACTCTGGACGGAGGAAGATCTCCCATCATGGGTTGAACTAAAATAGGTTTAGCCTTAAAACACGGTACGCATTTTGATAATCGCGATCTGATTAAGTTACGGATACCTAATATCCAAAAGCGCCTTTGAATCAACGATTGCAAAGTACGAGGACCGCAATGTAAGTAAAGAGTATGGTAATGATCTATTAAAAGTTTTGATAACCGTGAATCCTTTGGAAGTAAGGAAGGATGGGTAGCTGATTCAGATAAATTGGCGTTTTTTAAACGTCCCCCCACTCGAAGCACACCCGTATCATCAATAAAAGGATTCAGTTTACGAATAGAACGAGAGCAGTTTTTATTCAATTGAATCGCTACGATCTCGTCAGAAAAAGAATTTGTTTGAACGTGTCGGACTAATGTATGAAGTGAAAACTCGAGTTCACTAACAGTTAGCCCAGTTTTGACTCTACAATCACGCTTTAGTTTTGAATTGCTAATGAAACGGAAACACCAGGCGAGCACGCGCTGTGTCCGAGAAAACGAAGAAAAATTGTTTAAAATATTTGACAATACGTTAGAGCTTTCATGATCACTCACAACATGAGTGACGTGAACAATTTTCAATTCGGGAACTGGATTTAACGGTTCGACCGATTGATTGGTAGGCCACCTGTCAGACACTTCAGCGAGCCATTTCGGGCCTGACCACCAGGAGGGGGTTGATACAAGTTGAGAACAAGTAAGACCTCGACTGCAGTGATCAGCCGGATTGTCTTGTGTAGACACGTGACGCCACTTGTCAGCACTAACGTTGTCAGTTATCTTGACCACACGATGAGACACAAAGGTCTTTAATTTGTGTGGTTCGGTTTTAAGCCACGATAAAACAGTTTTACTATCAGTAAAAGCTTGCATTCGAGTGAGATTTATATGACTGTGGAGTAAGTTCCACATGTGCTTTAAAAGCCGTGAAAGTAAAACGGCACCACAAAGCTCAAGACGATTGACCGTAAGTGGTTTTAAAGGGGCTACCTTCGACTTGGCAATAAGTAAATGAACCGAAATACTATCATCGCTAATGGCTCGGAGGTAAACGCAACAACCGTAAGCCTTAGTGGATCCATCACAAAATCCTATTAACTCGAAATGAGTAGCATTGGAGTTCGAGACTCGTCGGGGGAGTCGAACTTCTTTAAGGGTATTCAATTCTTTAACGAAATCCTGCCACTCTTGAGCTACATCAGATGGAACAGATTCGTCCCAATTGAGTTGAAATCGCCACAGTGTTTGTAATATAAGCTTAGCTAGTAAGACTACTGGCGTCAACCAACCAATAGGATCGTAAATACGAGCAACATTAGAAAGAATTGCACGCTTAGTGCAGTTTGAATTTAGTTGCGAGAAAGAGTAAGTAAAGATATCTTGAACTGGGTCCCACTGAATACCAAGAATTTTAAAAGTACGTTGGTTTTGATCATCACAAAACTCTTTAGGAATTTGACAATGCTCAGAAGGTATCTGAGAGAGAAATTCATCAGAGTTGCTACTCCACTTACGGAGTTCAAACTGCGCACAGTTTAAAAGATTTACTAACTCATCCTTGAGCTGCAAAGCTGTATCCACATCTGTTGCCCCAGCTGTGATATCATCCATGAAGGTATCATGGAGAAGAATTTGGGCCGCACGAGGGCACTGGGAACCATGATCTTGGGCAACTTGGTGAAGAGTTCTGATCGCCAAGTATGGAGAACTACTCACACCATATGTGACGGTATTTAGCTCATACTCAACGACGGGATCATTCAGCGATGCTCGCCATAAGATGTGCTGCCAACAACGATCTTCCGGACGAAGTTCAATGTTGCGATACATTTTGGTGATATCAGCTGTGAACACAATTGCGGGAAAACGAAACTTTGTGATGATGTCAACGATATCGTTTTGTAACTTGGGACCAGTATAAACAAGATCGTTGAGAGATTTAGCATTCGTGCTTTTTGCACTTGCGTCGAATACGACCCTCAGTTTTGTTGTTGTGCTTTCGGGACGTATGACACAGTGATGAGGAATGAGATATTTCCCGCTTGGAGAGGACGGTTCAATAGGTTGCATATGTCCTAATGATTCGTACTCACGCATAAAGTTAGAGTAATCCTCTTTTAGTTTTTCATCGCGATTGAGACGCTTTTCTAAATTCGTTAAACGCGATAGTGAATGTTTGTAAGAATCACCGAGCTCATCGTACAGCTCCTTTAAAAGGATAGGAACGACGTATCGACCACTCGGGTTTTTATATACCAACTTAGAGTATATTTGTTCGCATTTGGTATCGTCTGGATTTGAAACACTGACCAACGGAGGTTCCTCGACCTCCCAAAAGCGCTTGACCACTTCGTCTACGGCAAAGGTGGAAGCTAAGAGGGAAGAGACCGTTGGAGGTGGTCGACAATAATTGGTGTCGAGCTTTCCAGTGATAACCCAACCGAATACGCTATGGAGGGCGACTGGTAGGCCAGGCCCTGCTTCTATACGCTGACCATCGTAGATCATATGAAATAATTCCGCGCCGATCAACAAATCAATATCAGCAGATTTATCGAACTTGCTATCCGCTAAGACTAAGTGTTTATAAGAGTCCCGAACAACAGTGGGGACGTCAACCGACGGCATTAGATTTGTAATTGTAGACATCACAATAGGACAAATATTAAACGAACGTTCATTTGAGTCCCGTGGTAAAATAGTGTAAGAAGTAACACCCTGTATCTGGTGTACAATGTTTTGACCTAGACCGGCTACGGCTACATTGCAACGACGTAACGGTAAGCCCAAACGTTTAGCACATTTTACGCTTAAAAAGCAATCCTGCGCTACACTATCTATCAACGCTCTAACAAGTAAAGACTGGCCGGGCTTGCTAGTATGACGCACACACACAGTACAGGTGCCCAACAGTACTAACGCACGACTTTGTTCGACGAGTGGGCCAGCACTACTCGCGCACACTGTGGTGGTGCTAGGAACCTCGGAGTTCAAGCTCGCGCTCAGTACGGCAACGCTTCTAGGGTTGGTACCGACACCGGGACCAGTGACGTCAGCGGTGGCAGGATGCAATAATGTGTGATGACGCGCACAAACAACTAACTACATAAATTATTATTTTTTACAAAGTTATTTTTATGTAAATAATTCAAAGCTTTGAATGCAGAACATTTGTAAATAGAATGTGGTAACGAACAAAACGCACAAGATTCAACCTTATCGTCGTTAGAATAAGGTCCATTTGTATTGGCTGTAAAAGAAGAAGATTTATAACTTTTGTTTTCACTGTTATTACGATTACCCGTGTTCCGTGGGAAATTATATTTTACTACACCGTATTTAGGCGGGTTTTGAACGGAGTGACTCGACTCACTTGCTTTCAATACCTTCACATAACTTTGTAAAAATGACAAAAAATCGGTAAATGTAGGTATTTGAGAATTATTTTGCGACTCAAAACGCTTACGAGTATCGGCGTCCAGAGTACGGGACGCTAAATAAAATAAAATAAACTCGCCAAGATTGTCAATCTTTGCGGCCTTAAGGGCGTTTACACACTCATTTAGTATGCTAGTGAATTTACGTAACTCAACTAAATTGCCATTTTTTAGAGAATGATAGTTGCATATTTTATCAAGGTAGTTAGCGGACAGGATTCTTTTGTTTTCAAAACGATCAACTAACGCATCAAATACAACCTGATAATTATCAGATGTTACTGGAATGCCTTTAGCGATTGATAATGCAGAACCAGACAGACAAGCTATCAAATAATGAAATTTTTCGATTTTACTGATGTTATTATTGTCATGAATTAAACATAAAAACGTGTCATAAAATGTTTGCCAATACTCAATGTTTCCGTCAAACTTAGGCAGCTCGATCTTTGGTAAACGAGCTTGACCGACCGGCTTTATTGTAGCATCGAATTTAGACGTGCTAGAAGATTCTGGTACACTAATAAAAGTACTATAGGTATCGACGACAGCATAGTACAAATCGTCAAACGCCGATACACTCTGCATATTTATGTCCGAATCTGGCTTTACCTTTAATTTAAATGAGTTGACCTCATTTGTAAGATCAACATATTCCTGTCGCAAAGATTCTACCCGTCTGTACCTAGCCTTAAATTGGCTAAGTTTTGATTTGTCTTGTTCTATTTGTTTGCTTAAATCATACAGTATTTGTATGTCTTTAAAAACATATTCACGTCGAGATGTTAGCTACGAAATAATAATACGAATAACTACGAAACGAAATAATACTAAGTGGGTAGGTAAGTATTGTACCTAGCTTCCGACAAAATTGAAAGGTTTTTTTTTACGAAAGAATAAGAAGTAGGTAGGTACTTATGTGCCTACCTTATTATTATGAAAACTAAGTGGACTGGAAAACGTGTAATAGGTAGGTATTAGTTTGAATACGATCCAAAATCACATGCAGAAAAGTAAGTACATGCGACGCTGTTGTATAAACCAAATTAAAACCTAACCTAATAATAATTTTACATTAAAATAGTAAACCTAATGCACAGGTTTTGCCTAATGCAAAACCTATGTGCACTTATGTTTTTATGTAAAACGACTATGAAAATATTAGTAAGTACCTAGTAAACTGTAAACTGAAGTTTTCTATTGAAATTGAACTCAAGTTACCATAGGAAATCCGGCTCGAAGGACCACATAAAATGTTAGGTTTTTTCCAAGGAAACTTCGGTGGAGGTCTAACACTTTAGATAAGTAAATATGATTTTAATGAAATAAGAATTTAGCCCAGCATGTGGGGTAAGGAGAGTAGAAGATAGATGGGTGTCTTACCTCGGGCTCCGGCGGTAGGTATTCGCAACGCACAGTTCTTTGCACACTCGCGGCAGAGTATTCGTCCGTTATCACATATGGGACAGGTACCCCGGGGTAAGGAGTGAAGATATAGAATGAGAACACAAGATAACACTATTTTCCAGCACTTTGTAGGTATATTCATTAGCAACGCGCTTTATTGATGGCGTTGGCGTGAACGAGTTCAGTTGACTGCCATTTTTTTTTTTCCTTTTAATTTTGATTGACGCGTTCGGTTCATGTTTGCGGAAAGCGCCCAGAGATGGCGCTTTATAATGAGCCCAGGTAATGAAGTAGGAAATGTGGAAGGAATAAAAGGATGACATGCTCTAACATACAATTTGTCAATTAGTATTGCAATGAAGTAATTAGAAATAAATAGACTACAATTATATTTTTTTATTCATGTACTCACTAATGGAGTAAATGTTGTGCTGTAAGAGCCATTGAAATAATTTTTTTTAAATACATTTTTGTCTAGTGTCTGATCAATAATGTCCAACGGTAGTTTATTAAATATTTTGATAGCCATATAGTAAGCATTTTTTTGAAATAAACTTAATTTTCATTTGGGTATGGCTAATTTATTCTTTCTCGAATCTCGTATATTTGATCTACACTCTACGAACACACTAGTGTTACATTTTGGAAAGTATTCTGGGTTTTTTCCTACTAACAGACACATTTCTAGTATATACATGCACGGTAGAGGTAATATTCTATGTTTTTGAAATAAAGGTGAACAAGATTCTTCTTTTTTTATCCCGCATAAGGCGCGAATACACTTTTTTTGTGATCTAAAAGCTCTTTTGAAATCTACGCTGTTACCCCACATTACTATGCCGTAACGCAGTAAGGAAGAAACGTATCCGTGGTATGCTTGTAAAGCTACTTGAAAAGACGCAATATTTTTAATTCTATTTAGTGCAAATACAAACTTGTTCACTTTAGTGCAGACTGTATCTATGTGCTTTTTCCAACTGCAGTGTTCATCTAAATGTATACCTAAGAATACTGTGCTGTTTACGATGTCAACTTTATTATTATTGTAGTGTATGTCAATATTAAGTTTTTTTGCTTTGTATGTATGAAATGATATAGCTTTAGTTTTTAATATATTGATTTTGAGGTCATTTTTATTCATCCAATTAATTATGTCACAAAGTGTTTTATTAATGTCATATTCAAGTTGATCGATATTTTTGTTTTTAAATAGAAGTGTGCAGTCGTCTGTAAATAAAAAGCAATCATTTTTAGTTAGATCGTTGATATATAGAATGAATAGCAATGGCCCCAAGATGCTACGTTGGGGAACTCCGTTACTTATTTGTCGGTATTTTGATCTAGCATTTACTCGTGTTTGGTTTTCAATCCATGTTGTTTCAGTACATTGTTGTCTGTTGGACAAATAGTTAGCGAACCATTGATGTGCTATTCCTCTTACACCATAGTCATAAAGCTTTTGTAGCAGTATTTCATGATTTACGTGATCAAAAGCTTTTGACATGTCAAGAAATACTGCTATTGTTGGTATCTTGTCATTAATTCCTTCTGTAACTTTTTTAATTAATGAAAAGCAAGCTAGTGAAGTCGATTTACCCTCCTGAAAACCGTATTGTTGTTTGTATAAAATGTTTTGTTTGGTAATAAAAGAGTAAAAGCGTGTCGCCATCACTCGAAACACGGGTCAAATATTTTCATTTAAAGAATGAGTACAAAAAAAATTAAAATAATATCTTGAAAACTCTCGAAGTTACAAGCTGTTCCGTTGTCTTCGTGCGAACGTGGTCACATACAGCACGCGACACTGCACTTATTGATAACGTCGCACTGCCGCGGAAACGCTATCACCACACACAGCTAGCGTTCGTACCATTTCTATGTACTGAGCGTTGGTGTATCGAAATCCCATTTTCTCGATACGGAAACTAACACTGCGCGGGAGCAAGAGTCAGGCAGGACGCGCGGGGCGCATGCGACACATACACACCGGTACCGGTCGATAGCTTCCGGGTGACTAATACGATTGGTGCGTTGCGTCTTTGCGCCCTCTCGCATCCAGGTGACAAGCGATGCGCGCGGCCGGCACACAGGTGAGATTTGTTCTAGTAGGGTGTACTTTATTTGAGATTTTGTAAATATTATTTGGTCAAAATGTAACATGATATAAAAAAATATTGAAATCGATTCTATTACTGATTGTTAACAAACAGTTCTCAGGTTTCGTATAAACTAAAAATAAAATACTATATTTTTATAGGTAATTTATGTAAATACTGGTTTACGCATGATAGTAGTTATTGTATATTGATAATTTCGACGAAACAAGAATACGACGAAACCTAAATACGACGAATCAGGACAGATTCGAATTCTAAGTCGGCGTCCGCTGCGTTAAGCGGGAGCACTTCACGGCGGCGGCGTGCTATTTCATGTAAAATCATAGACACAAAATTAGGAAACCACAGAAAGTAAACTTCATACAAACGCGTATTATTTTGTGTCTAGAGCAGCGCTGCGAGGCGGGTCGCCCTTCGTCGCATGCAGCGCGGAGGACGGGGCACGCACGTGCGTTCGCGCGACGGCACGCTGACAAGCACTATGGGCTCCCACACATAAACACGATACGACGTCGGGTCGTACCACGAAGGGGCTACTGTCTAGTATTTGACAGGCTATAAGGTTTATACCAGCCTGGCGTAACGCTTATTTTTGCGGTGCGACGTCGTATCGTGTTTATGTGTTTCGGCCCTATGATTTATTTAACACATGACAGCTTCTTAACTATTATTATGTCCACGACGGAGCACGGCGGCGTGTTTCCGCTTAACCCAGCGGAGGTCCTTCGAGAAACAATGTACGCGCTTACTTTTTATAGAAGAAGTAGCTTAAGTCCTGCCTAAACACGACGCCAATACGTTCACTCATTAAATTAGTTATATTAATTCCTTTTGTCCTAGAAAAATAATAAATAAGATGAACCACATTAAACATGTTTACTATTTGACAGATTTAATTCAGTAACATTATTGTAACACAATGCATTTTAAATGACGTAAATAATAAATAACTAAAAAAAACCATAGTTGGGATGCTTTGAAATATGCTTTGGTTTAATCAATTGTAACAAAAGTTGCTTTATGTCTCGTGAGCGGATGACACAACTTTGTATCATCATTAAAAGATTTTATAGAAAATTGTATTAGCACTGAGGCCTTTCTTATTATGCCCAGTCATTTTAGTAGATCAGACTTAACACCGCAACGAAAACTTACAAAATAAAAGTGCATTATATAATGAAAATCCCGGGGGTTCGTTAAGGGACTGTATGTAATAATAATAAGGAAAAGTAACAAAAACTATTTTTAAAAAATCAAAAAAGCATTGTATTAAGAACTTTAATAATAAAGTTATGTACCAAATTTTTAGAACTTATGTGACACAAACACTGTGTCAACACCTTTGACACTCGCACAGAGTTTTATTCGAGGCACAAATAAGTAAGTAAGTAAATAGCCCATAACTGTCCCACCGCTGGGCAAAGGCCTCCATCATTGTAATCAAGTCATCACTACAAATGACGGGTATTGGCTTAATCACCACGCTTACCAAATGCGGGTTGGTGATCACAAACCCAGGCTATGCATCGAAATCCGAAAGACACTTTGCCCGACCTGAGAATTGAACCCGGGACCTTCAAATAACGGGCCGAGCGCTATGTTACTCGGCCACCGAGGCCCAAACAAGTAAGCGGTATTATATATCGAAATTTAAAAGCGCGTTGCACACGCTGATCTTTCAGGATTTTTGTTCCATAGTGTATGACAGTATCAGTATCAGTATCAGTATCACTAACCTCATCCACCAATAAGTGAAATGAGCCACAGCGTTCTTGATAAGGTTCTTATCCACACGTTCGGCAGTCAAGAACTTTTGCAGTTGACTCACGCCATGTTGAAAGAGCGTGTCGCCACGGCTCCTCAACACCAGCAATGTGAGAGAATAACATGTTATATACCTATAAAGGACGATGAGTCAAAGCATCATACTGAGTGTTTTTTTTACTGGGACAGTATGAAGAAATCCGAAACCATAAGATTACTATGACAACACCTCTTAAAAGCGCAAGGTTTTCCTAGAAAGAGCGTAAGTAATATCACTGGCTTTGCAGCGTAAATCACAAAGTACTAAATAAATTCAACGAGTCTTTTGGAGTTTTGGACCGGTAGCTAAGCGGTCAGAGCAGAAGACCGGTATAATCCAAGTGTCGTGGGTTTTCCAAATCCATAAATATAATCACATCACAATTCAAAACTTCATTATCTGATAGATGATCGAGAATAATGCCTATAGCAGAGAAACATTGTTGCTAAAAAATTGTGGCGCACTTCGCCTGGAATTTTAACGTTCTATTTATGGCTACAGACTTAACTTCCATATCACAATTTCTTTAACCTTTTTACCGCCAACAACTTCTATAGAAGTTCGAGATTTTCGTGCCGTCCACGCCAGCACTTCTATAGAAGTTCTTCTTTGTACCTACTTTATTAGAATACATTTATATGTTGGCGTACAGCGGGACATCGTGTGCAGGATAGTTGGGCGGTGAAAAGGTTAATCTAATGTCACAAGTAAAATACACTTACCAACTTTTGCTTTAGAAACAAACGGCGACTTGAATAATTAACAAAAAGCAAACTCACCAAAATACAACTCCCAGGATGACCAGCGCGATGCCTACCCCATGATTTGTTCTGTTAATTTGAAACTGTCCCAAATTCATTCTCACGAGACCGCTCTGAGCCAAGTTAATGCTTTGGGCAAACACCTAAAATTAAATTATAAATAAATAAAATTATTTATTGTGACCGTTCATAGCTGCCTCTGCTGCTGCTACGTTTCGTTTATTTTACAAAAAAGAAAACATGTTTTGCTATCTAATGAAAATAGGTAATGCAAGTAATAAACAGAGCTCGATGGCGCAGTGGTTAACGCGCCCGGTCTGCGAGTGCTGAGGTTAAGCAACTTTCGCAAAGGCCGGTCATCGGATGGGTGACCAAAAATTTATCATCTCGAGCTCCTCCGTGCTTCAGAAGGCACGTAAAGCCGTTGGTCCCGGCTGCATAAGCAGTCGTTAACAACCACCAATCTGCACTGGGCCCGCGTGGTAGTTTATGGCCCGTTCTCCCTATCCATCCATATGGAATGTTCGTGCCCTAGCAGTGGGGACAAGAATGAGCTGATAATGATGATGATGAAGTAATAGAAAATTGCATTGAGAATCTTTTACAAATTAGAGATGTCGATTGAAATAAATTGACACAAACATTACCTAAGTAACGCCTTGGCTCGCTCGCCTCGAGTGGCAAGGCGCTCGGTCCGATTCCCGAAAGTCCCGGGACCCCGGGTTCAATTCCCTGGTCGGGCAATGTGTGTTTCGGACAGTGATGTACAAGGCTCGAGTCCTTTTGTCTAGAGCTCGTTGTCGTTTACAAGGCTCGCCTCGTTCGTATGAAGCTCGATGACCCGGGAGTCTTTTTCAGAACTCGAGCCTTTTTGAGTGCTCGAGCCTTTTAAGAGCTCGATCGATCTCGAGGCTTTTTCAGGACTCAAAGCACTCGAGTCTTGTACACCACTAATTATATTATAACTTACAGAGATATTAAAGTGATAAACATAAAGTTGAGCTTTATTGAAGGCTCGCGTTCATTATAGGACTCCAGTTCTTTTGAAAGCTCGAACTCTTTTGAAGCCTCGAGGCGTGGCTTAGAGAGCTCGCGTCTCGGCTAGGCTCGGGTCTACGAGCCTACCGAGCTCACTGAGCCCTGCCAATCCGCCTCGAGGCTTCAAAAGTAGAACTCGACCCCTCGAGGTTTGTACATCACTAGTTTCGGATTTATTCGGTACTACCAAATATTTAGAACATAAAACAATAGAAAAACGTTTATTCGTGTCACAATTACAAATTGACATGGCTCCATAAAACTTGAACATCATTTTTTTTTATATCTTACAGGTAAGTACAGTGCCTTCATCTTCTCAAGTGATGATAAATCTTCGGAATCCTCAACTACTGAGGCACTGGCAATCTTATCTCTAGCTTCACAACAACAACAATGCTACAATCATTGATGTTCTGAAAATGTTCTAGAATTACTTATTGTTGACATCTATCAACATCCCTATATTACACATCTGCAAAAGCAGGCGGTGCAGTTTGGATGTATACTTATACTCGTAGTATTAAAATTAAACGAACTGACTGTTCGTCACAAATTAAGTTATTCATTATTTATTCACCGAAACTTACCAAGTGTCAAACGTATATGGGATGAGCACACAAAAATGTGTCGAGCTCCTCTGTGCTGCGGAAAGCACGTAAAGCCGTTGGTCACGACTACTTCAGCAGTCGTTAACAACCACCAATCCGCACTGGGCCCGCTTGGTGGTGTTAGCCACAAATTAAGTTATTCATTATTTTATTACCGAAACTTACCAAGTGCAGTTGGTCAACCGTAGGCTCTTCATCTAAGACCTGGTACATAGGCAACCAGCATGCATTCAGTTTACGCATATGCACCAAGTTACCCAGATTGTCAAACGCGAAATCGATGCAATGGCTCATCAAGTAATGGCTACCACCCAACATCAGCAGTAAAGTAACTACATGCCATTTTACAATCTGAAATAAATAAATTTAAACAGGGTCTAACTCGAGATAATCCTGCATTTGAAATTTTTTTTTTTTTTTTTAGTTTATTTATCTTATAAACAAACAATTACAATGTAATGGCATGCGATACATTTAAAAAACCACTAAGGTTTAAACTTATGCTATCGCGAGTTTACAATTTGTGTAAATAAGTTTAATATTTAGGTGTAGGTATAATATAGTAAAAAGTTAATTATACGCATAATATTAAGTCAATAAGAAAAAATATGTTACAATAAATTATAAAAATATTGTTTCAGTTTATACTTGATGTTTTTCTGAGTGACACTATCTATTAATTCGGACGGCAACCCATTGATAAGACGAGGTATTAGGAAATCGGTTCTGCGCTCGCCGTACGCATTGTTCGCGCGCGGCTTGCAAAGCCGGTTTCCCGACATTGCTCGAGTACATACAGCATGCTCTATTGGAATCTTCAAGGATTTATTAAAAAATTGTTCTTTCAATAAAGTATATTGTACTTGTATATATATTGGTAAGGTTTTACAGTGTTTGAAAAGACCAATTTCATCATCCTGAAATTGATATTTAATTTTTTTGGAAACAATATTTTTAAGTATTTTTAACTTTAATTTATTTATCGGATCCAGATATGATTTGTAAGTTCGTCCGTAACTACTGAGACCGTATTGGATGCAGGATTCGGCTAGTGCGTTATACAATATTAATTTGACTTTAAATGGAATGGAATTTTTAAGTATGGTAATGTTTGCCAGAAACTGCCTTAGTTTAGTACAGACATGCTCAATGTGATGAATCCAATTAAATTTATTGTCTATAACTAACCCAAGATATGTGTGTTTGTCAACTATTTCTATTCCCTGACAGCAGCATGCGATGTTAGTATGCAGGCAACTGTGATTGTGAATCACCAGTCTATTTACTGGCAAGTGCCTGACGTACGGAGATTTTATAACTAACATTTTTGTTTTGATAGCATTAATAACCAGCCCAGCGTCGTGACACCATCTTGAGAGGGCGTCCAGGTCAGACTGCAGAAGATCGCAGGCAGCTTGGGGATTTTTATTACCGATAACCAGGCAGGTATCATCAGCAAACTGATAGCACGTACTGTTAGCAATGCAGTTGCCCATGTCGTTGACATAGGACAAAAAATGCAAGGGTCCTAGCACCGATCCTTGTGCTGTGCCCTCTGTTATTGTTATGGGTTCACTATAGGCATTATCGATCTTCACCGAAAAAGTTCGGTTTTTCAAATAACTTTTACACCAATTTAACAAAGGGCCACGCACTCCACATTTATCTAGCCTGTCTACCAACTGTCTACCAAATGCACCACTTTTTACGAATATAGTCGCGTAAATTGTTCACCAACTATTTGATTCTTTTCTGTAATGACCTTTCACAGGGTCAAAGTCTCAGGGAAACTAGTCTTCCTAACTCTAAATATTGTTTAGCTACTATACCTTGTGTGTGTAGACATTAAAAAAACGAAAACTCTGCAATGTTTTTTCATTAACTCTTTCAGGGTCAGAAGGGATGTATATTCCCACCACATTTTGAACTTTATGTGATTGAGATAAGAATGAAAACCAAATGAAATATGTGGTAAAAAATCAACCAATATGCCCCAAAGAGCTAAAGTTGTTACTAGCACAATCATCTACATAAAAATATTATGATTCTTGACATATATTTTTTTTAATTTGTGGTAAGTTTAAAAAGTTTTTTTTTAACTTTAAAATTATCCTTGGTATTGCTTAAAAGTTCGTGTGTACGAGTGACTCTATCTATGCTGCGCGTTGCGTTTAATATCCACTTGTTATATATTATTTAGATTATCTACGTACGGTTTACGTCACATAATATTATTACAAAGAACAATTTATTTATCACTAGCGGCCCGTCCCGGCTTCGCACGGGTGGACATTTCTTTTTGAATACAGCCTATGTTACTCAGCGCTAACGTAGCATTCTAATGGTGAAAGATTTTTTGAAATCGGTCCAGTAGTTTTTGAGTTTATTCGTTAAAAACAAAAATACATAAATACAAAGCTTTTCTCTTTATAATATTAGTATATATTTGCTTTATTTTTGGACAATCATCATCATCATCTCAGCCAAAAGACGTCCACTGCTGGACAAAGGCCTCCCCCAACGATCTCCACAACGACCGGTTTTGTGCTGCTCGCATCCAGCGGCTTCCCGCGACCTTCACCAGATCGTCGGTCTACCTTGTTGGAGACCTGCCCACACTGAGCTTTCCGGTACGCGGTCGCCACTCCAAGACTATCACGCCCCAGTGGCCATCAGTCCTACGAGCAATGTGCCCTGCCTACTGCCACTTGAGCTTATAGCAACTTTTCAAAAATGTTGCAAAAACGGGAACAAGAGCCTAAAAAATTAAAAATGCTGCCGAAAGTCACTATTCCACGCGGACGAAGTCGCGAGCACAGCTAGTTAAGACATAAAGTTCAAAGTCTATTGAGGAAATTTGACAGTTCGTGGTAGTTTGATGTGCAGGCGTTTCTAAAGCAAAAATAGTAAATAACCCGATTTGTACTTACCAGTACATAAAGGCTATTAGCAGAAGGAACATCAGCAATGTGATTAAAGAAAGACATGACGATATACAAATGGGAAAACTTTGCCATTGTGTTCATGAACATAACTTGGTCATCTGGTATGTCTTCGTTCATGATGTTTCGGAAAAATTCATACCATGGTACTACCCCAATAACGTCCATGATGAATCCTCGGGTGAGATAGTTGATTATACACATGCGAGTGTCGTAGATAAGAATGCCCTTTTCGTTATAGTATGGCATCTAGAAATAAATTAAATATTAGGTATACGTAGGTGATGTGCACGCACACAAACATGTGTCATGGCGAGCTCCTCCGTGCTTCGGAAGGCACGTAAATCCGTTGGTCCCGACTGCATTAGCAGTCGTTAACAACCACCAATCCGCACTGGGCCCGCGTGGTGTTTTATGACCCGTTCCCCCTATCCATCCGTAGGGAAGGAGCAACGCAAACATAAACCCCTCTCTCGTTGGTGTACGTTGCTCGGTATTCGTAGTCGCAGAGCGAGGTATTCGCAGTACCTCGTGCATTTTCCTTATTTTGTGCATAAGGAGTAAGATGGCAATGAGTTTCCCAATCGTGGTAAAAAAATCATATATTAAATCTCGTCTTATAGGTACTTACGCGCAACTTCAAAATGACATCAATGCAGCCGATAGCATCACAGAGGCCACCCATAATTATCAATTGCCGCCTAATTAGAGCTCCAATCCCACCTGAAGACAACGCACACACAGCTCTTTAGACTAACTCCTTATCTGCATCTTCAATTGATTTTCACATTTCTTACAGAACACGCACATCCTAAGTGGTTTTCCCTTCAAGTTTTCTGTAACTACAGATCTTTTTACAACCGAACTCTACCAGATCAGAACAGTATTTTTTTAGATATAAATTTAAGTAAATAGCTTATTACTATCCCTGGGCAAAGGCCTCCATCATTAAGATCAAGTCATCACTACAATTGATGGGTAATGGCAAAATCACTACGTTTGCCAATAGTGGGTTGGTGATTACAAATCCGGGCTATGCATCGAAAATCCGAAACACACTTTGCTCGACCTGCATGGGAATTTAACCGTTTGAATGAAAGAAAAAAGTTTAAAATAAGAGCTTTTTATCGTTTTAAATAGTTAAGTGCGTAATATTTTAAGAACTATTTCATTATTTGTACCACCTCAAAACTGTAATCTATACTACTATATAAATCTGTGGGCTCTGTCTGTACTAGATGCAATTTTTCTGACAAATTTTGGGATAAATATTCGTTTTATGACTCACTTTTAAATGTTTGTCTGTCTGTCTGTATCATCATCATCATCATCATCATCTCAGCCAAAAGACGTCCACTGTTGGACAAAGGCTTCCCCCAAGGATCTCCACAACGACCGGTTTTGTGCTGCTTGCATCCAGCGGCTTCCCGCGACCTTCACCGGATCGTTGGTCCACCTTGTTGGAGGCCTGCCCACACTGTCTGTATATCCTCATAAAACTCAAGAACGGCTTGACAGATCTTGATGAAAATTTGTATGTAGTAAGAACATGAGATTGTACATTTGCTTTTTTTTATAGCCTATCATTTGATATGTTTGTGGCACTTAATTACAATTCGCACTGAATGTTAAATTCCTAAGAAAGTAGGTTTAAGTTTCGATTTCAAATTATTTGGTACGTTAAAATTATCAATAGACCGTAGTTCGTCGGGTTCAAAAGTCGAGCAACAAGGTAGACGGTTATTCGTTCACCGTAGTACGTGATTCTCGCACAACTGGGTGTCTAATGTAAATTTTGTTTACTATCCGTATTCATTCAATTACGTTTACGAAAACGAAAATTAGTATGGCATTGAAACAGCGCCTTCTGGCGGCATACGAGAAGAGTTAAAATTTTTCTTTACAAATTCTCGTTTTGAAATGGCGAATGAACTCACACTAGGCACCCTGATTTAATAATGCTACTTGATAGTTCTATTTACAATTATGATATACCTTGTAATGAAGCACAGGTAATGGACACGATGACACTTATAGTTCTAAATACCATCCAATAGAACATAAAGCTGAAATTAAAGAACACACTGTTTAGTGATTAGTTATTTTTAACTTTATAAATTTTGCATGTATGAAAAGATTGAAAGTGAGAAACAGAAAATTTGTATGACCATCAAATAAATGTAATTAAGTAAATACTTTTAATGCAAATAAACTATTCTATTCTTTATTTAGGGTAGTGGCACCCAGTGTCCGATAGGAATCACTGATCGTCTTTTATTTCCTTTAACATTAAAAATAGGGATAAGCAGCTGACCTTGACTTTAGAAACAATTGCATCAACGATTACCGACCACTTGCTTATTAGCTGTCATCGAGTAAAATTTACATTACTTTCTACATTATTTTTTGGCGATGAAAACTGATGTCGACACTGGCTATGTATGCGTTTGCATTTTCAAGAACATGATCTATTGGTCATTTATTTCCTTGTGATTGTCGAGGAGCTGACAACTGTGAAATGCGCTTCACTTAAAGTTATACATAGGCTTTATGTAAAAAGATCATACAACGCCAAGAAAAATATATGTTATAATAGCATTTATTTGCACTAATTTTATTGTTTTCAAAATGGATAATTATGAACTTTCCTTGATAGAAAAAAATCCAAATAAACGTGGAAAATTTTCAAGATTTTGTCTTTTTTCAAAATATAAATAGTTATATTTTGAAAAAAGACAAAGTCTTAAAAAATTTCCACGAGCGGGAGTCGAACCCGCACCCTATGACATGCCGGGTCAGGTGCACTGCCAACTAGTGCCACGATTGCATAGCTGGTTCCCGCTCGTTAAATTTTAAATATAGTCTACTCTTTGTCTTTTTTCAAAATTGTAATTTGTTCGCAACAATATTTGCGTAAAATTATATTATATAACCATAATTACTTTATTTAGATGACTATCTGTATCATTTACTAAAGTTCTCTATGAAATTATGTACACTTATTCGTTAGACCTCTAAGAAAAACGCTTTTTTATGAATAAAACATACTTTAAATAAATCGCGTTTTTCGAATTTCCTGACTTGAACTACCATCATAGTTGATCACGCACATAGTTGCAAGCCTTTTCATGCAGATAAGACAGTAAACGCTGTTCCATAGTTGTCAACGCCTTAAGTGAATTATGGTGCGCTCAAAGTACTTGATTTTACCTATATTTACTGTCATTAAAACTATTCACTTACTCCGACTCAGGTTCAATAAATTCAGAATTCGAGGCAATTAGGATATTATCTTCATGTTTAGGAACAATTGGAATCGTATAGGAGATACTTGCTCTTGATTCTTTCGGATACTGCAAAGTTATTGCATAACAAAGATTAAATAAAATTAAAAAGTTTAAATCATTTTAGGCACACGCAGTGCTCATTAAACTTCGATTTTTGCAATCATATTTTTTATATCTAACGGGTAACCACCGTGCCTTCATCTCACTCACCTAATGTTAAGTGATCATAAGGCCAATGGTGGAAGCACACTTCATCCGGAGTTCATCAGCTGCACGTCCTCCCACTCAAAGCGCACCTCTCACATATCCGAGGACTCCACTCAAATCTCGAACCTGTCCACCACCACCTCGAGACAGAAAAACCGCAGCTGTTATTCCTTACGTTTACGCAGATCAGTTGTCCAGCTAACACGACATACCGCAGCTACCCTGGGTATTCTCTGGAGCACAGGTTTATATATCGTGCTGGAGTCTGTGTGTATGCTCGTGTTAACATCTGTATTAAGCGTCTCAAGAACCTTGAAACGTCCAGTCTCTCTGTCCTGTGTGTGGCTCCTAGTAGACACAAGCCAAGAACAGATCATATATGCCTGTGTATACCGTTCGCATAGTGGAGACCATGTGACAACTCGATTGTGTGACGACCTTAGTCAAGCGGCAGATGCGGGAGAGCATTATCCATCAGCTCAGTTAGTCATCCTGGGGGACTTTAATGCCCACCATCAAGACTGGCTGTTCCTATACCAGCTAACTGACCATGCTGGGAGAGAGGTGCGTAAACTAGCATTGTCACTAGATCTCACTTAGCTTGTAAACTGTGTGACGAGAGTGCCGGATGTCGACTCACACACTGCCAATTGCTTGGACCTTCTGCTGACCACAGATCGAGACAGATACTCAGTAACAGTTTCTGCTCCACTGGGTACTTCTGATAACTCAAATCAAATCTGTATCCGTTTATTCCCCACCTGAAAATTGCCCTTGTGGCCCAAGACGGGCGTGGCGATACAGGTCAGCAGATTGGGATGAAATGCGTCACTGTTTCTCGTCCTATCCTTGGTGGAGGGTTTGCTTCAATTTAGGAGATCCGTCGAGCTGTGCTGAATCCGTTACCGCGGTTATATGGCAGGGTATGGAGTATTTTATCCCGTACTCGGACGTAACACCACATGGCAAAGCTCGCCCGTGGTTTAATGCTGACTGTCGTAGTGCTGAGGCGCTGAAATTGTCTGCTTATTCCGCATGGGCTGAAGTTCGAGCACGCAAGTCTTCGAATACTCGTTTTCTGAAGAGAGCCTTTAACCAAGCCGCTAAGTCGTGTAAAAAGACACTACGCAGAGCTCGATTCAACTACATAAACCGGATTGGGGCTAAATTAGCCTCTTACCCCCCAGGTAGTAAGGATTTTTGGTCCCTAGCAAAAGCGATCGAATCCAATTTCAGTCGGCCATCCCTACCACCATTGCCGAAGCCTGACGGTTCTCTTGCCCACTCTGCGGAAGAGAAAGCAAATTTATTTGTCTCTCTTTTTGCGGAGAATTCGCGTCTGGACTCTGCTGGGAAAACTCTACCAATCTCATCTCGCGCTGACTGCTCTATGGCTGAAGTGCGCGTTCACCAGAAAGAGATCCTTAAAATCCTGCAGATCCTGGACGTGAACAAGGCGTACGCACCTGATGGCATACCAGTAAAAGTTCTGCGTTCATGTGCTCCCGAGTTGTCTCCACCCCTCACACGCCTGTACCGCCTCTCACTTGAAACAGGCATTGTACCGGAGTTATGGAAGCTTGCAAACGTGCAACCCGTGCCCAAAAAAGGCAGCCGAGCTGACCTGTCAATTATCGACCCATCGCAGTCACGTCTATACTCTGTAAGATTATGGAACGTGCACTGAATAATAAACTCCTAGCTCATTTGGAAGGTAACGATCTCCTCAGCGACCGCCAATATGGATACTGCCGAGGCCGCTCAACTGGGGACCTTCTATTATATGCCACACACCTATGGAGTGTGGCCATTGAGAAATACGGAGAGGCTCTTGCAGTGTCCCTCGATATCTCAAAGGCCTTTGACAGGGTTTGGCACGCGAGCCTTATAAGCAAGCTCCCATCAATTGGTGTTCCTGCTAGCTTTTGCACTTGGATATCTGATTTCCTGCAGGGAAGATCGATACGCGTTGTCCTCGACGGCTACTCATCGGACCAAAAGGCTATCGATACCGGTGTGTCTCAGGGATCGGTTCTATCCGCAACCCTATTCCTGCTTCACATAAACGACCTGCTTGTGCCCGGTACCTTTGGGTATGCAGACGACAGCACCGTTACGGCTAGATACATGTCGAGTGCAAAAGCTGGCAGACAAGATGTCGACTCTTGCCGAGAGGCCATGGTTAGCCGCTTGAACGTAGCCCTCCAAGCAGTATCCGATTGGGGCGATGCCAATTTGGTCACGTTCAACGCTGCCAAAACACAGGCTTGTTTGTTCTCAGCTAAGCGGAGCCCATTTCACCTGGCTCCGACTTTCCGGAATGTGACTGTAGCTATGACTGTCAGCCTACAGCTCCTAGGTGTAGAGCTCTCGTCCAACCTCAACTTCGGGCAGTACATCGAGTCCAAAGCAAAGACTGCAGCAAAAAAACTTGGGGTTCTCTCTAAAGTCAGGCGGTACCTCACGCCAGAACAGCTGCTCCATCTTTATCAAGCACAAGTTCGATCATGTATGAAGTACTACTGCCACCGTTGGGATGGATCAGCCAAATACCATCTGGCTACTTTGGACTTGATTGAAAAACGAGCTAAGAGACTCATTGGTGACCCTGCCCTGATAGACGCCAAGCTGCAAGACCTAGAACATCGGCGTTGGGTGGCTCGTCTGTCGGTCTTCTACAGGATTCATTCCGGGGAGTGCGCGAAGGAGTTGTACGACCTAATCCCACCATCCACTTTCCGCTATCGGAGCGCGAGGCGCGAGTTCCATCCCTATGTTGTAGATATGCCACCTTGTCGCACGAGCCGATTCGGTTCAACTTTCTTAGTGCGTACAGCTAGGGAATGGAACGCGCTGCCTGCGAGTGTGTTCCTTGAAAGGTATAATCTGGACCTCTTCAAAGCCAGAGTGAATAGGCTATTTCTAGGCAGGCATGTTCCATCCTCGACCGCACCGTCACTTAACATCAGGTGAGATGTGGTCAAATGCCTGCCTATAACCAATAAAAAAAAAGGTAAAACTGGACCCTATTACTAAGACTCCGCTGTCTGTCCGTCTATCACCAGGCTTTATCTCGTGAACCGTGACAACTGTTAAGCAGTTGAAATTTTCACAGATAATGTATTTCTGTTGCCGCTATAACAACAAATACTAAAAAACAGAATAAAATAAATATTTAAGGGGCTCCCATACAACAAACGTGATTTTTTTGCTCGTTTTTGCTCGATATTGATAACGGCAACGGGTAGACGCTTGAAATATTCACAGAATATTTAGTTACTTATCACTTTAAAACTGAATAATTAAATTAAAATAAAACAAATATTTAAGGGGGCCTCCTATACAACAAACGTGATTTTTTTGTTTTGCTCGTTTTTGCTCGATATTGATAACGGCAACAGGTAGACGCTTGAAATACTCACAGAATACTGAGTTATATTATTTATTTTAAAAATAAATAATTAAATTAATATTTATTTTCCATACAACAAACGTGATTTTTTTCCAATTTTTTTCTCGGTCTTAATAACGATAACAGGTAGAAAATTGAAATATTTTTATAGATAATGGTACGGAACCCATCGTGCGCGAGTCCGACTCGCACTTGGCCGGTTTTTTCATTATTATAATATGGTAGCTACATACAAGCTACATGGTGCTCAGCGGCGTTTATTTGGAGAGGCCTATGTCCAGCGGTGGACTAGTAAAAACTGATGACGATGATGATGATACAAGCTACTGTAACAGTTATAATTGTTCGTAAGTAAACCAACCATTTTATGCTTTTTAGCGTAGACTTGAAACATTTTTTTAAATGATGGATTGAACTCTTCCATGCAGTTTTGAAAATATGACCACTCCTGTGGGTATCGTTTGAGGATGTTGAAAAAGTCTTCAACTTTAATGTAGATCAACTGAAAGTGACAAACATTCCATCACAATCATCCAACACCAGATCATTTTATGTCCCCATTGCTTGGGCACGAGCCTTACATAAGGATGAATAGGGAATATGGGCCAGAAACAGGGGCTCAGTGTGGATTGGTGGTTGTTAATGACTGCTAATGCAGCTGCGACCAATGACTTTACGTGCCTTTTGGAGCACGGATGACCTCGAGATTGTAAATTTTTGGTCACCCATCCTTTGCAAAAGTTGCTTTACCTTAGCAATCGCAGACCAGGCGCGTTAACCACGGTGCTGTCGAGCTCTTAGAAAAACTTTCAGATAGTAATATACCGTAGTTATATAATCTTGGAATTAGGGTATTGAAATGCAAAATTACCTCACACTCAGTACATGATGAATATGTTTTGAAAGAAGGCATACTCAGTAAAACTGCAGTCATTGCAATCATTTGTCCGGGGCCGTAGATGCTCTTAAGTAATTCCCCTTGTTCATTGTGATACGTACATTTTATATGGCCCTGATTGTACAAAAAAAAACAATAAAGTAAAGAAAAACGAAACTTCATGTTAAATATTAAAATACCTAACTCCCCAATACTAACACCTCTATACGCTGTAATTTCACTTAATCAAGCTAAACAATGCTACTTGGCGGCAGAAATAGGTACCAGGATGGTTGCCATCCAGTCAGATTATGGGTCCGAAATATCGACCTTTATAGAGCAAGATCTCAAGCCAAACCTTACTTATTTTCTAAAGGACCAAGGTATTGTTAGTATGTACTTTGAATGTATGCATGCATGCTAGCTTGGTAAATGAGCAATCTACACGCACAAGGTGCATTTAGGTACGCAAGAATTACTCACTTTTCTTATAGTGTCAGTGCTGATTTTCATCTATGTTTAAGAGAATATTGTCAGAAAAATATAATCAATACTGCCAAACACTTCCCGTGGGCGGTTACTTGCGCCAGACGCTTTATAGCTTTTCTGCTGAAACGCCTGCCACTTCTGTGCGTGCAATTCTACAATACGACAACATGGCTTGGTGCCTGTTAATTCATATAATTAATAAAATACTGATTCTCTTTTAGTTAAAGTGTATTATTTAACAACAAATTGAATGGAACCACTTTCACGGATCACTGTCACAGAAAGTCTCACGAAACTCTGACCCCGCAAAGGGTCATGTAACGTCAGAATAAACATTAAACTAAATTAAGGTGAAAATAAACGCGAGTAGATCCGTAAAAGTGGTTTCATTTAAACGTATTATGTTGATTTATTTAAACCTTAAAAATAATACAACAAAAGGCGTCCTAAGTCCTGTGGTGCTTACATGCAAATCACTCCACTCTATTGTGTTTTATACAAATTTAACACATTTGGTCTTTGAGAAAATAACTAACTTCGGGGGGCCTTGAAATCATGATCTTTTCTAGAGACTCTTCGGGTTCCCGCTCTTGAAACCGATTAGAAAGCCTCCATGAATCTTATAGGAAACTGAAACCTCCGTAGAAACTCTCTAAGAATTTGTTTAGTCACTACGAATTAAGGAACCCTAAGTTTTTTTCCACCTGTAAAATCCAAGTTCGTAAAGGCCAAGGCAAAAGCCATTTCTAAAAAAAATATCCTCCCGCCCTTTCAAAATATTTTATGTAATTAATAAATGTGTCAGATAAAATTAATAGATTATACAAATACTTTGCAAATAAGCAGTTTTAATTTGAATCGAAATAATTAATGAACATTATTGTCGTTAAAATCTCACCTGGATTATCCATGTCACATTACGAGATTGTAAGCCAAATAGAAGCAAAGTTGCATTTTTAGGCATAATCAAACATTTGGAGACGTATGCAAGCTCTTTCACAAGGGTTGGGTCTGCGCCACGGAACGCTGTCGATTCACTAATAACTTTTTCGGCAACTTCACCTTGAACTTTCCAGAATATATCAAATGGTACATATTTCATCAACGTCGGGTATAATATATCCATGCCTTTATAGTATTTCCATTGACATATTAAATATTTATCGAGCCGTCTCAAGAGATCATGATGAATTCTGTAATGCTTGTAGTATTTTTTTAGATTTGTAACAAATGATTGATAATTGGTCTCTTCTCTGTACCTTAGATATAAATAAGATATAAGTTGGCTTTTAGTTACCACGTAAACAGAGAAACCTATAATAGTAGCGATCACTGCAAAATAATGATCCGCCAAGTGTTGTGGATTATATTCAAAAAATAAATCCTCAAAAGTGTATGCTAAAGGCACACCGATGAACATCTTTTCATATTTTCCAAAACTCTTCATTTGTTTATCAACTGTGGTATATTCCAAATTTTCGCCAAAAAGAAATGTTTTTGAAATATTTGGACCATGTATATATATAATGTATGCAACGTAGGCAAAGATATAAATATGACAAAAATTGGTCAGTATTATTTTATACAGTACATTAAACAATGGGTCTCTTTTTAAATGCCACTCATTTACGTATTCATTAGTGAACAAAATATATATTTTGATCATACGATTTAGCTGGCATAAGTCATACAAATCTGGGCGACCGAGTAACACTGCTATTGATTCAATCCAAACTGTTGCAAAAACGTCTAGTACAAACGTAAGACGTTTGCATCGAGCAAATAATACGGTGGTGAACTCTTCAAGATCGTTATCTTTACTAGTGGATGTCAATATTGAAATGCAGATATCAGCCAAATATACGAAATCTGTCCAATGTTGAATAAACTTAAACCAATGAAATACCTCCACACGTGTCAGGTTAGGTGGATATGTAATTAAAACAAGAAACACTGTTATCATAACAATCATATGCCAAATGCGACCAAAGGACGATTCAGATGATAAAATCCATGGAAATTTCACATTAGCAAATAGCGACTTCTTCTGCATTTGAAGATCGCCACATAATACTAGTTGCCCGATATATTTGGCGCAATGATAAACTGCTTCTTCTTGTGGCAGTTCACATTTTATTTGGTCATTTTTTGATATTTTCTTCCAATTAGCTACTGCGTCAGAAATCTCCCACCAACGTCTTTTGAGCCAGGCTATGCCTTCATCTTCTGTTCTATCTAGCCCTCTTACATGTTGTTTACAAGTATACAAAGTACGGGCATGTTTTATTCTCTCTTTAACTAATTGTAGTATGTTAGCACGATCGTCAGGATACTTTTGTATAGCCTTTAAAATGTCGTATCGTGATAATATAAAAACTTCGCAGTAGGTAACGCAGCGTGCGCTTAAGTTTCTTTTAAGGGGTGGTACCATAAAACTAATGTCACCCAATATTGTTCCACCAGATAAAGACAGAAGTGGTGTTACACCGTCATCTGCAGAAATCAACTCTACAATACCCGACTTCAAATAATACATATTTGAGTGACAATGAGGTCCAGCAAAGAATTTTTCACCTGGTAGCTTATAATCCAAATGTATGAATTCACATATCCATCTTTTGAACGGTGTTGATGTTTTTCGGAGTGTCGGGCTATGATAAAATACTGGCCAAACCAAATCTTGCCTGATATCAACCCTTAGGGATCGAGGGAGTTCGTGTATGATATCGGGTATGTGCGTAATGCCGTTGCGATTTTTCCACATAAGAATATAAAAGTTAGTGACGTTAACATGGGCATGTTGACATGGATTTCGTCTTCTAGTTTCATCAATCAATTTTATCACGCGCGGGTGAAACGTGCAAATCCTTCGCAACCCCAATATTGACTCTGAGAATAACTTCGGTGTAACGATGTAAACAATCAATAAATATCCCGAAATCATGAACATACTGACTACGAAGTATTCTAATAAGGTGGACGGTTTTGTTTCGTCAAATATGTTATCTAGTGCAAATGACAGGACAAATGATGTTCCATATACATACGTCGTGAAACGTTCATCAGTTTCATTTAGCTGAAAATAAGAAGCAACAGTTAAAAGCTTCCTCTTATTGTGATGAAGCTTATTTAGATGGCATATTGTTTTCTAAACACCACACATTCAAATGAAACTACTTTTACATAATATTACATCAAATGAATGTGTAAAATAACCGCGAGTAGATCCGTAAAAGTAGTTTCGTTTCAATTATTTAGATGAGTTTATTTCAAGTTTTAAAATTCTAGAAGTTGGCTGCACCGTCATGTTAGAAAGTTTTCTCTAACATGCTTAGAAATGAGGTCATTAATTTGACAAACTTTATCAAGATAAATCGGAATTGCTGTACTGCAGTCAAAGTCAAAGTCAAATAATTTTATTCAACATAAGCTTTCACAGGCACTTATTGGCGTCAAAACTATAAATCATTAAACTATTAGATTAGTTTAGACTAAACTACTGAATCTACCACCAGTTCGGATTTTGGGAGATTCTTCGACCGAGAAGAGCTGGCAAACACTCAGGAAGCTTATTTATTTTTCTCAACAAACTGTACTGTACTGTACTGTACAAATTTTGTACAATTTTGTACACATTAATAATAATATTCAAGCCAGTGCAGGCTACTTATTTCCACACGCATTTGTCTGCAATATAGTAATTTACTCTAGCTTTCTTAATTAAAACATATTTAACGTGCGTTTTGAATCGTGTGCGTTTTAATCTGTCAACGCAGTTATATCATCAGGTATTTTAATATAAAATCGAATTGAGTTGTGAGTTTGTGTTGAGTTGAGAGAAAGGATTTACTACTCTTGCTGAGTCTAAGCTTCGGTGCACATAATTTATACTGGGTCCTTGTATTAAATCCGTGAACCTCGTTTTTCTTGGTATATAGGTGTTGGTTTTTACGCGCATACATAATATTTACAAATATATATAATTACGGTAAAGTTAAAATATCTATATCTTTAAATAAATCCATTAAGGAATCACGTGTCTTTAACTGGTATATAAACAGGACTGCCCTTTTCTGGAGAATGAAAATTCGACCTATGTCAGCTGCTGATCCCCATAACAATAATCCGTATGACATAATACTATGGACGTATGCAAAATAAATCAGCCTAGCAGTATCTTGATTAGTTATTTTCCTAATATTTTTAACGGCAAAGGCAGCTGAACTAAGCCTTTTTGCTAGACCCTCAATATGAGAACCCCACTGTAGTCTAAATTCTATATTTATACCAAGAAAAGAAGTACTATTAACGATTTCTAAGTTTCTCTCATCTAACTCAATATTCAATAGAGAAAGTCGTATTAAAAAGAAAGTCGTGTATTTGGAGGTGAAAATCTAAGCAATTTCGTTTTTTTGGCATTAAGTACTACTGTCCTGTGGCTCCTAGTGGACACAGGCCATGAACAAATCCTATATGCCTGTGTATACCGTTCGCATAGTGGAGACCATGAGACAACTCGATTGTGTGACCACCTTAGTCAAGCGGCAGATGCGGGTCGAGAGCGTTATCCATCAGCTCAGTTAGTCATCCTAGGGGACTTTAATGCCCACCATCAAGAGTGGCTGTTCCCATACCAGCTGACCGACCATGCTGGGAGAGAGGTGCGTAAATTAGCATTGTCACTAGATCTCACTCAGCTTGTAAACTGTGCGACGAGAATGCCAGATGTCGACTCACACACTGCCAATTGCTTGGACCTTCTGCTGACCACAGATCCAGACAGATACTCAGTAACAGTTTCTGCTCCACTGGGTACTTCTGATCATTGTCTGGTTAAATCTGTATCCGTTTATTCCCCACCTGAAAATTGCCCTTGTGGCCCAAGACGGGTGTGGCGATACAGGTCAGCAGATTGGGATGAAATGCGTCACTTTTTCTCGTCCTACCCTTGGCGGAGGGTTTGCTTCAATTCAGGAGATCCGACGAGCTGTGCTGAATCCGTTACCGCGGTTATATGGCAGGGTATGGAGTATTTTATACCGTACTCGGACGTAACATCACATAGCAAAGCTCGCCCGTGGTTTAATGCTGACTGTCGTAGTGCTGAGGCGCTGAAAGTGTCTGCTTATTCCGCATGGGCTGAAGCTCGAGCACGCAAGTCTTCGAATACTCGTTTTCTGAAGAGAGCCTTTAACCAAGCCGCCAAGTCGTGTAAAAGGACACTACGCAGAGCTCGATTCAACCACATAAGCCGGATCGGGGCTAAATTAGCCTCTTACCCCCCAGGTAGTAAGGTTTTTTGGTCCCTGGCAAAAGCGGTTGAATCAAATTTCAGTCGGCCATCCCTACCACCATTGCTGAAGCCTGACGGTTCTCTTGCCCACTCTGCGGAAGAGAAAGCAAATTTATTTGTCTCTCTTTTTGCGGAGAATTCGCGTCTGGACTCTGCTGGGAAAACTCCACCAATCTCATCTCGTGCTGACTGCTATATGGCTGAAGTGCGCATTCACCAGAAAGAGATCCTAAAAATCCTGCAGACCCTGGACGTGAACAAGGCGAACGGACCTGACGGCATACCAGCAATAGTTCTGCGTTCATGTGCTCCCGAGTTGTCTCCACCCCTCACACGCCTGTACCGCTTCTCACTTGAAACAGGCATTGTACCGGAGTCATGGAAGCTTGCTAACGTGCAACCCGTGCCCAAAAAAGGCAGTCGAGCTGACCCTGCTAATTATCGACCCATCTCAGTCACGTCCATACTCTGTAAGATTATGGAACGTGCACTGAATAATAAACTCCTGGCTCATTTGGAAGGTAACGATCTCCTCAGCGACCGCCAATATGGATTCCGCCGAGGCCGCTCAACTGGGGACCTTCTAATATATGCCACACATCTATGGAGTGAGGCCATTGAGAAATACGGAGAGGCCCTTGCGGTGTCCCTCGATATCTCAAAGGCCTTTGACAGGGTTTGGCACGCGAGCCTTATAAGCAAGCTCCCATCATTTGGTCTTCCTGCTAACTTTTGCGCTTGGATATCTGATTTCCTGAAGGGAAGATCGATACGCGTTGTCCTCGACGGCTACTCATCGGACCAAAAGGCTATCGATGCCGGTGTGCCTCAGGGATCGGTTCTATCCGCAACCCTATTCCTGCTTCATATAAACGACCTGCTTGTGCCCGGTACCTTTGGGTACGCAGACGATAGCACCGTTGCGGATAGATACATGTCGAGTGCAGGGGCTGGCAGACAAGATGTCGACTCTTGTCGAGAGGCCATGGTTAGCCGCTTGAACGAAGCCCTCCAAGCAGTATCCGATTGGGGCGATGCCAATTTGGTCACATTCAACGCTGCCAAAACACAGGCTTGTTTGTTCTCAGCTAAGCGGAGCCCATTTCACCTGGCTCCGACTTTCCGGAATGTGACTGTAGCTATGACTGACAGCCTACAGCTCTTAGGTGTTGAGCTCTCGTCCAACCTCAACTTCGGGCAGTACATCGAGTCCAAAGCAAAGACTGCAGCAAAAAAACTGGGGGTTCTCTCTAAGGTCAGGCGGTACTTTACGCCAGAACAGCTGCTCCAACTTTATCAAGCACAAGTTCGTTCATGTATGGAGTACTGCTGCCACCTTTGGGATGGATCAGCCAAATACCATCTGGCTGCTTTGGACTCGATTGAAAAACGAGCTAAGAGACTCATTGGTGACCCTGCCCTGATAGACGCCAAGCTGCAAAATCTAGAACATCGGCGTAGGGTGGCTCGTCTGTCGGTCTTCTACAGGATTCATTTCGGGGAGTGCGCGAAGGAGTTGCACGACCTAATCCCACCATCCACTTTCCGATATCGGAGCGCGAGGCGCGAGTTCCATCCCTATGTTGTAGATATGCCACCTTGTCGCACGAGCCGATTCGGTTCAACTTTCTTAGTGCGTACAGCTAGGGAATGGAACGCGCTGCCTGCGAATGTGTTCCCTGAAAGGTATAATCTGGACCTCTTCAAGGCTAGAGTGAATAGGCTATTTCTAGGCAGGCATGTTCCATCCTCGACCGCACCGTCACTTAACATCAGGTGAGGTGTAGTCAAATGCCTGCCTATAACCAATAATAAAAAATAATAAAAAAAGTACTAAGTTGTTAACCAAAAACCATTGAGACACTCCTTTAAGTGTATCGTTATTTTTTTCTTATCCTGTTTTAGAGTCTTTCCTATCTAAAGAAAATATTAAAAGAAGTGTCATCAGCGAATAGTGCTATTTCCGACACATTATAAACAAGAAACAAAAACGGACCGAGAATAGATCCCTGAGGCACTCCCATCTTTACAATTGAACCCTCTGAAACTAAATCATTAATGCCTAATTTTTTATTTCTCTTTGACAGATAAGATTTGATTAATTTTAGTGCAGTCCCACGAACGTCATATTGAAACAATTAACCAAATAAAGTGAGAAGATCAGCACAATCAAAAGCTTTAGAGAGATCACAAAAAAATACCTACTGTATCATGTGAAGTCGTCCAAGCCTCTAGAACATTTTTTACAAGTTTAGCACCAGCGTCTATGGTTGATCGGCCTTTCGTGAAACCGAACTGATCGTTGTGTAACATACTGTTCATTCTAAAATGTGCATTCATTTGTGTATGGATTATGGATTCGAATATTTTACTAAGTGTTGGCAAAACTGAAACCGGTCTAGCAGTACGAGGAGCTGCCAGCAATAATAATAATAATAAATGTTTCCCACACTCACACCAATTATCTAGCCCCAAGAAAAGCTTCCTTAAGAAACTCGAGAAATGGTTAACTAGACAACGGATAAACATACTTAATATACTTAAATACATACTTATTATACATATGAAACACCCAGACCTGAAAATGTAAAAAAAAATCTGTCTCGTTTAGCGGCCAGCAATGTTAGTATGAATATCCATATCAGGGCGTGTTACTTAAAAATAGAACGAGCTTTTACTTCGAAACATCAAAGATATTACTAGTATGAGAAAGATACGTTACTGGTGTCCAAAAGACGCTCCGCACAAAAGAATGCAGCCGTATTCTTTTGGCCTCAGTCGCATACCGCAAGTCCTCGCAGAAGGAGACAGACGACAGTCAATCGACAGTTCCGGTTACAAACTCCCGTATTTGGATTTAGTTTTTATTAGAAAAATGCCAAATAACAAACACTATACTTAATGACTTTTTCGTTCTTATCTTCTTCTCGAAAACTTCGTGACCCTTATTAAGCATACTGTGCGCGTGGTGGAGTGAGAGATTTGGTATAGTTAAAATTCACATCAGTTCCACAAATGGTCTATCCTCAATAGACTTTGAACTTTATTTATATGGCATATGGTTGAACATTTATTGAAGAAGTTCGATAGTTTTGGACAGGTTGATGTGCGGGCTTCTGTACAATATTTGTATACTCGTAATATGTCTTACAAATACATTTAACTAAATAAACATTGTTTCATAAATTTTTTCACAAATGAAAGCGAAGGTAATTTTATACTATAATGGCGGTTGACGGGTATTTAATTTTATTACATAAGTTTATAATATACCATTTTAACTAACTGACCTTATACAACACGAATTTCCTCCAGTCATAGATGCCTTGGTCACACCTAGCGCAGAGTCCATGTTTAGTCAGTAGTAAGTAAAAACATCCCACACAGTTCACGCAAATTATCACTAAGAGCACGAAACCTATGGCTAAATTCCAGAAAGAGTGTGTTGATACCATGGAAAAGTAGTCGACGACTCTGTATATTCTAGAAGACACAAACAAATTGGAGTAAATTGTTTTAGTACAAATCAAGTCTAAAATATAATGATGTGTTCTTTAACTTAACTTTGATTGAAATAAATTGAAAATATCATAAATACAATAATGAATACATAATATTATTCGTCAATAATGTTTACTTGTAGAATTTATATTACTGTTATGAAAGACTTGAGAAATTAGCTGCCTCAGTTGAGAATTGAACCTCGGATTGCGTTGGAATTGGCTCCTAATGTTCTACGAGGCTATTTAAGAAGTAATAACGCCTTTAAATCTCTTAAATAACGTAAAATACGCATATACATACACGACAAATTCTGAGAAAGATAGTATGTTAGGCCAGAGTTGCACGGGGGGGCAACCCGCATACGTCGTCAAAGCATAGAACGGAATCAATGAGATCACGTCAATTAACAGTAGGAAGGCCGATTTAGGGAGATACTCCCGTCTCATCGCTGTCTCGGTTACTTGCCTGAAAATATTAAAACAACTTAAAAAATAAAAGACTGATAAAAGAAAATAAAAAGAAAAGAAAAATAAATATTAATAACAAACTATACAAGTTAAAAAAAGACTAATAAAAATGAAAACAAAAACGGTAAAGTTAAGGTCCTGCCTCAGCACAAGCTTCTATGTCATTCGTGGATATTCTGACAGGGCCTGAATAATTTAGAGGTATAGTGACAAAAAATAAATAAATAACAATATTAATTAGGACACACATACTTAAGGTAAATTAATTATATTTAAAGTAGTTACTGCTTGGCAAAGGATCTTTCTATCCTTCACGGAAATACAGAGCTCTTGACCGTTAATAGAAAATCCTAACAGGTAACACCACAGGTAACACCTATTAACAATTATCTAAAAACATCATTTTTGACAATCCTTGCTTAACATCAAAACAGAGCAACAAATCACCTTAATTGATAAATTGAGATGTGGGGGAAAGTTCAGTGAACTACTTTTGTTTCGGGATAATTCTGACTCCTTCCAGACAAACCGAAAGTCACGAGCGAAGCTGCGGGCGGGGACTAGTTATAACATTATGGTTACGTATTAATAGTAGTTTATGCAACTGTCATATAATGTGGGGTATTAAAACACGAGTGTGAGTTTATGAAACGAGCGCAGCGAGTTTCATAATAGTAACGAGTGTTTTAATACCCGTGTTATATGCAGTTGCATACACTACTTTATCTTCACTAATGCAATTAGTCAAACAACAAGAGTAAAAGCTGACAATAGTTTATTTATAATAATTGTTCAAATTTTGGATGGTACAATTTTGAAAGTTAATGTTACTTATTGATCCAGCAGCTGTAGCGGTCGCGGGGCAAGCAGTAGAGCTCGTAGACGGAGTTGGAATATTTATAATTACTTCATTCTATACTGTTCAAGATCGTATTTGAGAC
Source organism: Eudonia lacustrata (assembly GCA_947562085.1). Classification (NCBI taxonomy): domain Eukaryota; kingdom Metazoa; phylum Arthropoda; class Insecta; order Lepidoptera; family Crambidae; genus Eudonia; species Eudonia lacustrata. Next base: position 10,060,147 of record OX387318.1, on the reverse strand, counting down.
TTGAATTTTATTCATTAAAGACTCATCAATGTAGCTTTCAGCCACAGTAGAAGACTTCCACCCCCCGTGTCATTTCAGTGCGGTCAAATCACCACCGCTATCTATGAGAAGGGTCGCCGAGGTGCGCCGGAAGCAATGCCCCGTGTACAACGCTGGGTTAGGCAGATTCAAAAAACTTGCGATAGTTTTTCCCAGAGCACCAAATTTATTAATACCAGTTCTTTGATCGACGCACTTCCCCGATCTATAGCTCAAGAAAAAGGCAGGGTTTCGACAGGGGGTGGGTCGAAGTTCCATGTATTTTTTACATATGGCATAGTAGTTGCCCGTCACAACGAAAGAACGATCTATTTTCGTTTTTGTTTTCGAAACTTTCACCATGATTGTACTGTCGTCTATGTTAGAGACTTCATCGAACTGGATGTTGTATAGCTCTTGCCTTCGGCATGCCCCCATTATGCCGAAGATTAGTGCAACCTGTAACAATAAACGATATAATAAGCTTGAGGTACATAGCCAAGGCAAAAACTATGATTTATGAAGTAGTAAAGTGTAGGTACCTACTACCTAATTTATACACAAAGCGCTTAAACGGAGTGTCTAGATAACTTGCGTGTGTAGTACGTAAGTACTAGGTAGATTAAATAACAGAACTAAAATACACTTACCTTTTCAAAAAGATACAAAATATCTGGTGAATCTTTCAGGAACATCTTTATTTGACCTGATGTAAACGTCAAGGACTTTTTTTCCTTGTGTCCTTCTGAACTGCGTTTCAGGAACGCTATGACTTTTGAATACTTCGTGATATCAATATTGTTGTAGATACTCAGTGAAGCATAGAATATTTAGCCCAGATAGAAGATGGCTTGAATTTGTCGGAGAGGTCTTTGAGATACACAAGAATGACATTTTCAGAAAATGATGTAGTTTTCTTTTCGATCTTCCATGCCAAAAAGTTATTATATTCTTTTTCATATAATTTTCTAGATTTTTCTGGCAAAAGATTGTGAGTTACTTTTGTTGCCAATTCTAGAATATCCGGAGGCGTACAAATATCATCGTCGCTGTCCATTTTTAACTTTTAATTTGTATTTTAAAAACAAAACACATTGCGAAACATTAAATTCACGCGTACGTGTATTGTCACAGTGAACTTGCCGCCATTAAAATCTAACCAATGAGAGCGCAGCTGCGCGCGCAGGGCCAATCAGGAGCAAGCGCGCGCTGTTCTTTTTTTATTTAATTGGCACAAGATCTTACCAAAGAGTTTTGTGTATGTAAGTTTAGTAGTTTCGACGAAGTTTTCACGTATAACCCAACTGTTTTCAAAAGCCAGCCTAATATCAAAATTTTATACAACTTGTATGAGGATTTTGACATAAGGCTCGCCAGGTTAATTGGTCGCGTTTTATTGATGTTATAATGAGATTTTACGATATCGATGTGGATATTATACCATCATGTGAAATTGCTTAAATTGAGTGTTTTGTTGTCTGCGCTATAACAGTAGTAATTATAAGTCAAGTATTGGAAACATAAGTAGAATGTTACAACATTAGTGTAGATAAATAATTTTACGCTAATTTTGTTGTGAACAAATAAAAATTAGAAAAAATGTTAAAAAAAACCGACGGGCTGGACAGAGCCACCACAGCATAGTTGGTTGTGCACCTGATCCGGCATGTCACGAGGTGCGGGTTCGAATTCCACTCATGGTTTTTTTTTTTGTTTCAACAAAATTTTCGTTAAATTATTTTTAATCACAAAATATAGCTTGCCTATTTCTTTACTGATCTTTAATAGGTACCTGTTAAAATATTAACATCGGATGTTGATGACTTAAGTTGTCAACATTAAATAAGGCTCCATTGGCTTACAAAAAGAGGAAATCGCGTTGATTAATTTTGGCGGAGTGGACAGAGCCACTATAGCATAGTTGCTAGTGTATCTGACCAGGTGAGTCATGGGGTGCGGGTTCGAATCCCGCTATTATATTTAATACATATTTAAATCGAAACCAAACCTTTTTAAAAAATAACTGATTTTCGGTGGGTAATTAAGTATGTTTAAAAAGCTTTCTCAGTTCGTAATCTTATTAAGTTAATTAATATTTATTGTACATATACATATACATATTAAAGTTTTAAAATCAGTAATTGTTATCTGTTTTGTTGTTTATATAAATAAATAAAATAATAAATACCCATTAGTTATTACTACAATATCCTACAATTTACTTGAAGAACCGTACATCGTATTTGTATATCAAATATCGAAAGGATATTAGCTGTCTAAATATTATTCTATCATAACATTGCTTTGTTAACATCCGTTTTGTTTAATAACACAGTCGTGTTTGTTCATTATATTGTATAGTATTAATTAACTTAAGCCCTGTATCAAATTCTCAATGTAGACTATCTTAATTATTATACTAACACAAATCGCAATACAAGCAAGTATTTATTGAACACAACCTTGCTCTTCGGTTTAAGCTTAACAATATAATGTAGTTGTTTTCAATTGCAATCTGTCGAAAGACAATTACGCACTGTAAAGTAAGTAATTAAGTAAATAGGTACTGCCGGTCAAATGCCTCGAGGCGTTTCGAGGCGAAACGCCTCGGTGTTGTTAATCGCAAAACTCGAAAACGGCTGAGCCGACTTGGCTGATTTCTTTTTTGTTGTGTTTGATGAAGTCTTAGGAAGGTTCTTATGGAGAGAAAAAACGTAAAAAAATCGAGGAAAATAGTAAAAACAACAATTTTTTTTTCCCATACAAACCACTTTGTCTCTCCCCCTCCCCAACTGTCAAACATTTGACGTCAATCAAAACAAAACACAAGCGCGTGTGGCGTGGATTATCTTTGGTATGCCTTCAAGTTGATTAGAGGTCAGATTTATTTATTTACGCGCCAAGTAAGTAATCAAACAAAAAATATCGTGTACCTTATGGCATTAGAATAAAAATATCATTACATTAGATATTACTAAAGTCTTTCGATGTTATTTTATTTCTATTAGACTGGGACAGGTCATTAACTTTTGACAAAACGAAATTTGTCGGGGCAGCTATTAACATAAAAAATCAATGTAACTTAGTTTTAGAGAAATAGGGCAGAACAAGGTCTACCGGGACAGCTAGTTATAAATACATTTGTATTTTGCATGGTGTCACAAAATTATTTTGTGATGGTGTGAAGCATTAATGATTTATGATGTATTCAGGATCCACTGGATGTGCGTTGCTTCAACTTGAGTCGACGCAGGTTCTCTACAGTTTTCTTCAGTTTCAAAATGTTAAAAAAAAGATATATATTCCTCATCACAATTATCGCTAGCTCATCTTATGTCCCCACTGCTGCTGTACGAGTCTTCCCAACGGATGGATAGGGGGTCATAAACCACCACGCAGCGGGCCCAGTGCCTATTGGTGGTTCTCAACTACTACTAATGCAGCAGGGGTAAGGCTAAGCGTATGCTGAGACGCAGGCGACGCAGCTCCGCGCAGCGCAGAGCAGAGCAGATTTTGTAATGCACCATGCATTGCCGAGAGCTGCGTACGCTGCGGCGCAGTCACGTGCGATGCAGATAAGGTGTCTGCCTTGCCCTGCGCCTCGTTGTAGTGCCGGCACCACAGGCCGGCACAGATTTCTGCGACGCGTGCGTGTCAACACATGTTTTTTTAACCATTTTATTATAATTATGTATTATTGACAGAACAATTAACAGAGCTCTCTCGATAGTACAAATTATCCATTATTAACGCCTGAAAAGTAGCAACGACTCACATTATCAGACTCTGACATTGACATTAACAACTCATGTGTCCGTGCTATGTCACTTACTTACCTGCGTCGCAGCATGCGTTCGCGGCCTATGTCTGCCCCAACTGCCCTGCCCCGCAAAATCTGCCCTTTGCTGTGCTGCGTCAGCATACGCTTAGCCTAAACGGCTTAACATACCTATCTTTCGAACGACGGAGGAGCTCGAGATGATACATTTTTGTTCACCCATGTTAGCTGGCCTTGCGAAAGTTAGTTAACTTTAGCAATCGCAGACAAGACCGAATAAAAAAATATATATAAGAGTTTGAAAATACTAACTAAATCTAATTTTCTTATAACTAATAGCTGAAAATTACAACTACAGTATGTAGGTACCTGTGCACAACGTGAAAGAAAGTATCCAAAAAGTAGATCAAATCGCTGAAATACCAATAAAAGTGCTTTATCAAAGTCAAATAAATGTCTCGATCCATAACATCCGAACATTGGACGATAGAATACACGGCTTGGATTGGACCCTGCAAACCAATAATATTTTCATTAGGAATAATCTTGCGCCCTTAATGTTGTTCTATGATTATAATATTGCTTTGCCATATTAAGCTCCATCGATTTATTAACTGCTTATTGTATAAATTACAACAATTGAGATCTCACTCTACGTAACATTTATTTACATCTGTTGTCAATAAGCTTTAAAAGCCTTTTTGGGGCTATGTAAAATTCGCAACCAAATCATCCTGCAGGACTGGAGTCCTGGTCGGTTAACCCCATATACAGTTGGAACTGTATATGGGGTTGACCGAATGGTAAGTATGACCACTAAAAACCCCCACTGCACCCGTTTACCGCTAGAGCAGACCCCGAGAACTGCGAGCAGTCATTCACGGCCCAAGGTTTTAAAAGTCTATTATTTTTGATATTAGAATTATCCGGCATTCATTTTTTTTTATGAACATAGAATCTACAGGACTTTATAAACTAAGTTATTACATTGTATACTTAACCTACTGCCAATTACAGATCCCTACTTAGTAAAACATATTTAATATGTCGCTTAAGCGAATTATAAAGTAAAACAGACAAACAACACAATAAATAAGAAACGGCAAAAAAAAAAATTAAAAAAATTATAAGAACAGGATTCAATACAAAAAAAAAAGAAAAGCAGTAAAAACAGCAAAAACAGCGGTACGCATCGAGCAGTACTTGAGCGTGTGAGTGTGGGAGGGTGTGTGTGTGTGTGTGTGTGTGTGTGTGTGTGTGTGTGTGTGTGTGTGTGTGTGTGTGTGTGTGTGTGTGTGTGTGTATGTGTGTGTGGGTGTGTGTATGTGTGTGTGGGTGTGTGTGTATGTGTGTGTGTGTGTGTGTGTGTGTGTGTGTGTGTTACGTTTACGAAAACGAAAATTAGTATGGCATTGAAACAGCGCCTCCTGGCGACATACGAGAACAGTTAAAATTTTGCCATAAAAAAAATACAAAAAAACTTTCCTACACTCACACCAATTATCTAGCCCAAGTGAAGCTTCGTTATGAAACGCGTTAGATGGTTACTAGACAACGGAATAAACATACTTAAAATACTTAAATACATACTTATTATACATGGAAAATACCCAGACCCGAGACAATTTAGAAAAACAATAAATTCTAAATTGACCCGACCGGGGATCGAACCCGGGACCTCAGAGATGGCGACACCATGAAAACCGGTGCACAAACCACTCGACCAAGGAGGTCGTCAAAGTGCCATACAAATTCTCGTTTTCGTTGACGTGATCGAATAGCGAATGAGACTCGCACTTGGCACCCACAGACACAGAAATTTTATTACTTACTCAATACTCAAAAGATTGCTAAAGCCTGCGCACATAAGAATGTATTATTGTATGTAGATTTTATGCTAACGTATTTTTTAATGTAACTATTTGACTTTCATAAGTGCAATTTATATTTACTTTAATTTCAATGGTAAAAAAATATTATAGAGGGTCTATGTCCATTAATTTTACAAAATACCATTCCAATCGGAACCCAGCAAAGCAACGCAGGGAATTTGTCGGAAAAGCAGAAATAAATTGAGAAAATACATTGTTACACTAAATCTGCTCCTTTTGCGATCCTGTTGTTATTATAAAAATCTTCCTCAAACACAACATTGTTTTGGAGCTGAGAGTAAATAAATACACGATATACCGACATCTGATTTGATGGTACTAACACAGCTCTATGTTATGTCCCGTACGTGAAGTTTAGATAAATATAGTCTACCTTGATCACTGATAATATATAATCACTATGAGCCTACACTACATAGGCCTCTCCAAGTGCACGCCACTGTCTACTCGGCTACTCTCATCCAGCTCTTGCTAGCCACCTTGCGAAGAACGTCGCTCCACCTAGTCGGAGGGAGTCCTACCTACGTCTGCCCATACGCGGTCTCATCTCAAGAAAACTGGTTTGGTAATGTATAACAGGAGTTGATTTTCAAAATTAGTTACATCCAAAATAATCGCTTTTCTATAAATTTTACCAGATGTCTCTACTGAGACTTATTAGAACACAAAAGTCAATGTTGCTCGATTTGTAAAATAAAGAAAGGACTTTGCTGGAATTGAAAATCACCTCCTTTTATAATGTTTCATAATCACTACACAAAAAGAATTCATGGTTTCTTATCTACCTTTGGCTCGCGATTTTACACCCATTTAATTCAAAACGCCGACAAAGAACGAAAACGAACCACTTCACGCATTACCACATTGGAATTACATGAATATATTTAAAAATTATTTTTTTATTTGTATGTGCTAATTGCTGCACTTAATTAAATAATTAAATAATATAGTGAAAAAATTAAATGCCGAATCGAGCCTGGCTCTTCCGCAATTTGGAGGGCTGCACTGACCATTATTGTACCGGGAAGCCTTCCCGGCAATTCGATTCCTGGCTGGGTCGGGTAGGCATTTAACTTTTTCACTATATAAATATATTAAATCATCACATACCAGCATACTCTTTACTATAACGCTGAATAAGACAAACATCCTGAATATGGGATGAAAAGGCAGGAAGATGACATCGCTCCATCGTCTTGTAGACTCCTCTACTTCATCGTCATCCTCCACGTTATCAAACTTATTAACGCCTATTTCCGTTCTCTCCTCCATTGTAACAAGCTAATTAAACAATAATAAACGAAATTTGTTGTTTTTGCCAAACAACTATACAGTACCTACACTATTTAATAAGTATTTTTAATAAAGTTTTATATCTGAAAAAAATATGTTATTCGTCAAACAGAATTTGACAAAGTCAGTGGTTAAGTTCCAGTCAGTTCATAACCAACACAGATGAATAAAATTGTTTTAAATGAAAAGAGTTATAAATCTTTGTCTCTGACTGTTTGTTGATGACATTACAATATATCGTAATCTTAGCGCAAGGTGGAATTATATTTGTCTGACGTGACAACACGTGTCGTGTCGTCGTGACGTGATGGCTAGCGTTTACATTAATATGTCGTGTTCTGACGCCTTTGGACGATATTTTGGATCAATACAGCCGCAGCTCTAGGACAGGTCAAACGTTTACAGTGTTCTCTCATGAGTTTTTCTCCTACTTCTTCCCAAATAGCTGTTTTATGATGATATGATGAAATAGATGATATATTGTTTTCTAAAGTTTACGCGAACACTACACATTGAAATGAAACAACTTTTACGGATCTACTCGCGTTTATTTTACACATTACTTACCCCCTCGCGGTCTCCCTGTGACCACGGACCCTGCAAAGGGTTCGAAACGTCAGGATAAGTAATGTGTAAAATAAACGCGAGTAGATCCGTAAAAGTTGTTTCATTTCGAAATAGATGATTTTTGATCTTTATATTGTTGTGATTTAGTATTATAAATCACTTTATACTGTCGTACAATTACAATCAACTCGTCCATACTTTAAAATCACGAACGACTCTGACGCGTCAGATCACAGCACTGGTGCGTGCACATTGATCTGACGTGTCGTGATGGCGCCGTTTACTCCGCCCCTCCTACCCGCCCGCCGCTCTGACGCGAATCGGAATCGCTTCTGATGCGACACGTCAGTATAAACGTTTCCATACTAAATGTATGAAACCGATTCCATTCTGATGCATCACAACACGACACGTCAGACAAATAAAAAAATAAACAAAGAATAAGGTCCGAATAGTTATTCCGTGTTTTGTTCCTGTCATGTAAACGTCAATTTAAATTAAAGTAAAAGAGACAAAAGACGAAATAACTATTCGGACCTTATTCTTTGTTTATTTGTAAGGCACTTTATGTGCAGTCAAAGAGATTTATTATAGTAGGTAGTTAAATGTCTTTGTGTGCAGTGTTCCACAGTTTTCGTCGCCAAAAATGGTATTTAGGACCTATGAAATTGGCGTTTTGTATGAAGATTTTTTATAAAATTTTATTTTTCATACTAAAGTTTTTTTAATTTTCTTAGCATCTATTTATTTTAACACTATAAAAATTGTAGAGTAGTGTGTTTGTTTCACTAGCTAAATATAGCAGACATCAAAAAGAAAAAAATCAAGTCCCTTCAAAGCTACAATGAAACAAAAGGACAATTCCGCGAACAAAAAAGTTAGTCAATTAAAAAAAAAATTGGGCGATAAAGAAACAAAATGAATAATCATTGTTATTACTGAAGCCTAAGTAACGAAATAATACACCTATTAATAATTGGGAAAAAAACGTTAATTTCATAGGTAAGGACATATTAGAATACCATAGAAATTTTACTCACCGATGGCTAGGAGGCAGGTGGCCTGTGTTCAATTGTCGCTTTATTCACAAATCAGTAAAAAAAAGTGTCGATGACTGTCCCTGTTGACCACTGATGCCATTACCCTACTTCAAATCCTAGATATTTTCCAGAATTATCTCGAAATAAACTCAACTTATTCTTTTCGAATCCATACTATATATCATGATTGGTACTGAAATAACGTTATCAAAAACTTTACCTAGAAAGTGTTTATGAAAAAGTAATGGACATGTAACATAACAACTTAAGTAATATGACTTTGAAAACTTCTAGAATCTATAGTCCGTAACTGTCTAAACTGTCGAAAATTAGGAGAAATGTAATTAGTGCTTACCTTCGGGTTGTTTATTAATGTAATATCTTATCATAAAAGTATGTTCTTGGCTTTATATCTAGGCAGTAAGATTGTATTGTCATTTTAAATAAATAAATAACAAATAAAGCCGGCGAAGTGTTACTGCAGAACATTTTCCTCCTTACAAATAAACAAAGAATAAGATCCGAATAGTTATTCCGTGTTTTGTCTCTTTTACTCTAATTTGAAATGACGTTTACATGACAGGAACAAAACACGAAATAACTATTTGGAGAAAATGCACCGGATGATTTACCTTCTTATAATAAAAATGCTTGGCTCTTACGTGGTCGCAGTTAGGATTCCAGTCTTAAAATTTAAGAGCTAGTAAGGACAGTCACGACTCTTAATGCCATCGCACACAGGCGACACGCGACTGCGACAGCTCGGCATCTAGACGCGACGACAGGCTGCGGCCGACAATTTTCATATATTTTGTTCAAAGCTCCGCACACTAGGCGTCAGTCGCAGAGTCGCGACGACAAGCTAGGGGAGTCGCAAAACGCGCACACACAATGACAGCCGTGCGACAGTTGTGAGCGTCAGTTTCGCGACTCCCCTCTTAGCTTGTCGTCGCGACTCTACGACTGACGCCTAGTTTGCGGAGCTTTGAACAAAATATATTATGAAAATGGTCGGCCGCAGCCTGTCGTCGCGTCTAGACGCCGAGCTGTCGCAATCGCGTGTAGCCTAGTGTGCGTTGGCATTTATTCCATACGCTCACAACTGTCGCACGACTGTCGTCGTGTGTGCGCGTGCACGTCGGTCGCGACTAGACGCGGCGACTAGACGCGGCGACTAGACGCAGCGTCAAGTCGTCCAGTGTGCGATGGCATTGTCTATTGTTTTTTCTTTCCAGTCGAGGGCTCTTTTCAGAGAGGTCTTTTGTCCGATCCGATCCGAACCCTTCGGAGACTCTGGAAGGGCACGGGGACGCGCACTTTTAAGTGTGCGATGCCGTACCCCTCTAGAAATCCTCTGAAGGTGATTCGTTTCAACACGGCTTGAGGTACCCTTTACGTACCTCGCCGCCCCTAAAACAAGCCCGGTGAAGCTGGAAATGCCCCTCGGCAACCAGCAGTCTCTCTCAAAAAAAAAAAAAAAAGGTCTTTTTGTGCAGATGGTGTACATGGTCGGTATCTAGTGTCGTGGCCTGCTTTGGCTTAGATACTTTTTCCCTTTTATTTACCATAATAAAATCATACAGATCAACAATTATGATAATAATCGCATTATAAAACCATCAAGGCTTTATAGTAGCGGCTATTGCACCTAATATTAAATTTCGTAGCATTCTTATTCTTCTAGAGTAAGAGGTAATATAGCCACTTCCTCATGAGTTACAGAATGTAGTGCGTAAAAGGACACTAGGACATCAATAAAAGCAAAGCGCTTGCTCTTCAGTGGTTAAAAATATACCTACTTCAATTGGAATTTAAATTACCACACTTCCGGATTTATTAATAGAATATATAAAAAAAGACAATATGAAAGAAGTAAATTAAAGTTCTTTCGGTGTGAAAGGCGCCGCTTTTCGCCTTTTGTTCTTCCAAACCAATTAAGCTTTGAGAAAAATCAAACACCATTTCTTGAAAGACCAGCGGACGGACTGTTTAAATATTTCGTCTCGGTAAATCTTCATTTCTTAAAACGATAAGATTAGCACTTGGTTTAAACTAAAGCGCACGGTTCGTTCGGTGTCCACCCACGACCGTCTTTTTGTAGGATAATCGGATCGATGGTTTCGCCGAGGTTTGATTACCCATTTTGTGACCGAATTTGTATAGGACGTGTGCTTTGCAAATTGCAACATAGATACATATATATGTTTCATTTAAACCGACATAAAATCGGTCACCGATTATCGGACTTTTTTATTTAAGCTCGGCAAATGACTACACTCCACCAGATATTAAGTGGAAACAGAGTCCAGACGCAAGGACAACTGGCGCAGCGCGAAAACAACGCAGCACCAGTCACCCTCGCCCTGCCAGCCCACAAGGTGCTTCTTCACGCCTCGTTTGAAGGACCTTATGTCATAGGAAGGAGAGAAAACGTGTGCTGGTAGAATATTCCATCGTTTGGAAGTGCAACATAGGAACGAGTCACCAAATTTATTTCTGCGCGATGGAATGTTCGAGACAGTACAGCGGTGACTCCGGAGAGCAGCACGCGTACTCCTATGGAGAAAGAGAGAAGGTGGGATAAGGTCAAAGAGTTCTTCAGAGCACTCACCGTTGTATAAGCGGTAAGACGCTGAGTGACGCTATATCTCTACGCATTTGCAGGGGCTCGAGAGCATTAGGCATTGGCACGTGGGCATTATGCGATTTTAATTGATACCAAATAATGACTCGGTAAAGAAGAGCCGCCTCTGTGGCTTGGCTTGGCTTTGCTTGGCGAGGTATGGCTTGAGTAGGATGGTCTCTCAAAAAAATCGATTTAAAATTTAAAAGTAGGTATCCTTATGCGTTTAACACAATGCGGTTTAAGTAGTCTCATTTTAAACAAACTGGGAAGGAATGTTGATAAACACAACCGTTTTGTGTAGCTGTATTGTTTAGATGAAACAAACTAGCCAATACACCAATTACACAGGGATAGTGCAGCTATCTAGTAGTGCTTATTTTTTAGAATCGAAATCGTAAATCTTTTAAGTTACATATTACAGCACAACGTCCGGTTTTGTGCTGCTCGCATCCAGTGGCTTCCCGCGACCTTCACCAGATTTTCGGTCTACCTTGTTGGACGCCTGCCCACACAAAACCGGTTTTTGTGAAGATCCTCGAAGGAGGCCTTTGTTGAGCAGTAGACGTCTTATGGCTGAGATAATGATGATGTTGATGAGGATTTTAGCACAATGAAGTACCCTAATTGACTGAGTAAATTAAATGAAAATAAAAAGTACATTCAAAAGTCGGAACTAATGATACCACACGTTGCTCCTCAGATGTGAGTAAGCCGACGCAAAGAGGCGCAGTGAATGTAATGAATGTGATTTGCTAAATACCAGTGGAACAACTCAGTACTGACGCTAATGCTCCATTCGTTCAATTAAGGTAATGCTCTCTCTTTTGACGGCAAGTTCTAAAGGAGCTTCGGTTTTAAAGACTAGAGTCTGCTTGGTTAAAGCTCTTGCTGTATTTTTAGGTCCTAACACTAACTGGTACTTTTAATTACATGTTTCTTGTTTTAGGTCCTATAAAAATTATGAATGTTAGGGTGTAACATTTTCCAAAAATCTACTGCTTATTCTTGATTACCTTAAGTCAGATTCAATGGTCACTTTTAAATAAATTCTAGAAATTCCTAATTTCATTTTTTCATTTCTGAAAAATATAGTCTTGGAACTCAAATTTGAGAAAAAAAGAATATAAAAAATACCTTAACTTGTCTGTAGACAATCTTTTGCACACAGGCTTGCGTTACTTTTTCTAGGATACAATGTTAACTTTGAGCGTTTAATAAAACTTTGCAGTTACCTGACCAGCTTACGATCGCAAAGAGATAAAACGTTTTACTGCTTCGAATCAAATAAAACATCATAGTTTGGTATTGAGATAGGAAGCTTTGATATGGCGAACTCACGTACTCTTTTCTATTTTGTTATCTTTAATGATGTTATACAGAGGTGTATTTTTTATCCGCCGTATAGTCCTGACTTTGCACCTTCAGATTTCCACCTGTTTCGGACTCTTCAGAATTCTTTAGGCAGTGTCAGGTTATCACAAAAGGACTGCCAAAACCACTTGTCGCGGTATTTTGATCAGAAGCCCAAAAATTTATATAGCAATGGGATCATGTCCCTACCTACAAGATGGCAAAAAATTATCGTACAAAATGGCACCTACATACTTTAGTTAAATGTAAATAAACAATATTAAAAAATGTTATGAATCTTCTTAAAAAATGCGAAGAAACTTTTTCCCAACCTATTATATTTCCACACAACTTTTTAGAACGCTGCACTGTTTTCAATAATTCATAACGCAAAATATGCAATAAATACAACCTCCTATTTAACTGGCGGGACGAGTTTATTTATGACAACAATATTGTCTGCAAAACCGTTTGATGGATTATAAATTGAGAGGTTGCGTGCATTCAAATCGACGTTCGTATTTATTTATGTTTGACCAGAGTAATTGCCCGCTGGGGATATTTTTTCCTGGTAATGTTGTTACTTCCGCAGAAGGCACATCTCAATATTTAGCATTATTAGCTTTGTCTATCTTTGTTTTAATAAACATGTAACTAAAACTTTAAGTATTTTTTTCAATTTTTTTTTTCAAATTTCAATGTTTGATATTTTTCTAATCAAAAGGTATATTTTAATGAAGCTTGCATACGTAAAGTTACTTAGATAGACAACAAAAACAAATTATAGAACATACAACATCAAAGAAATAAGTATAATCAACAAAACTTAAGCGATCAGTAGGTACTTTCTATAATGTTCTTTTCACACCACCTGCTCGACAATGCCTCATTATATATCATGCAAACCTTACTCAAAGTAAATCATTATAGCCCTTGTCTTTTGCCGGGGTGTAATGTTGTACTGAATTTCATTATAACCCGCCGGGCAGTAATGTGATTCTCACTTCTCTTAGTTCTTATTGTTATGCATTTAAAGTCTAATTTCGTCAAAATCGCGCGGCGCGCGGCTGCTGCAGCTGCTGGTGGCCGACGGCGAGGAGGTGGACGGCGGCGCGCGCCGCGCCTCATTTATTTGAAAATCGAACTTATTCGAAAATCGAGCTGGCCACGCCACGGCAAGCCGAACGAAAAAAAATCAATACTTAAAACAAAAGCCGCGAGTATTTCAATACGGTGCAATCAGTATCAGACAAAACTGCAAAAGAAGATAGAATAAAACATTAAGAAAATGTCGAGTGACGAAAGTGATTTAACTCCGGAGTCCATTAAATTAGACGCCTTAGGTATTGTTAATAACCTACTACCAGAGAAGTCGAAGGAAAAATACTTGAAAGCTTACGACGATTTCCACAAATGGAAAACTGCAAAAGGCGCAAAGTCTGTATCTCAACATATTACACCAAAATGTGTCCGGATTAATTACTAAATCGGATCTAATAACGATATGTCTAAATGATCTAGCGGAAATAGGGAAAAAAATTGATGTAATGTGTTTAACTGAGCACAACATGACTAATGAGGACGTTGAACTACTTCATATTCCTAATTTTACCTTAGCTTCTTACTTCTCCCGAAACAAACGTAGAGGCGGTGCATGTATCTTGGTAAATAAAAAATTCAAGTTCAGTGTCCTGAAAAATGTGCAAAAATATAGTATCCCCAATATTTTAGAGTGCTGTGCTATAGAACTGGTAGACCATAACTTAATTATAATGTGTATATATAGGGTACCAAAGAATAAAGACATAAACCATTTCTTTAACATTTTTTTAAATAATTTCGATGACATCTTGAGCATTCTTACTTTTAACGGTAACAAAAAAATCGCAGTTTGTGGTGACTTTAACATAGATTTGCTAAAAAAGACAAGGTATTCCTCTGAATTCGAACAGCTTGCTATGAGTTTTAATTTGAAGCCGTCCGTGAAGGAACCTACGAGGCCAAGTAGTGGGACTTGCATAGATAACATTTTGCATAACATACGAGGTGCTAAATGTGAGCTTGTAGAACTTTGCTTATCTGACCATAAGGCTCAAGTCTTAAACTGCCCCGTGAAGAAGACTTGCCTATTTGATCATTGGTTTACGTTCAGACGGGACTACTCGGAGGAAAATCTGAGTAAGTTTAAATACTGCATCAGCGCGCTTGCTTTTGGCGAAGTGTTTCAGGCTGATAGTGCAGATAATGCATTTGTCGAGTTTTATAGTCTCTTTAAAATATTTTATGACTTATGTTTCCCTGTCATAAAAATCAAAAATAATATCAAAAATAAGCCCAAATGGCTCTCTTCGGGGATTAAGCAATGTAGCAAAAGAAAACGTCTTCTTCTCTGGAAGTACAGAATTACAAAAAACCAAAATGACAAACAAATATTTAAAGCATACTCTAACAGATTTAGTAAAATAATCATGTTGACTCAGAAGGCACAAAATAATTATTACATTCTAAAATCAATAAATAAAAGTAAAGCTACTTGGAACATAATTAATAATAATAAACAAAAATTTCCAACAGAAAATATTTCTAAATTATTTGTTAACAACAACATAATCACGGATCCTCAACAAATAGCAGAATCCTTTAATAATTATTATGTAGATCATGATAGACCTGAAAACTCTAAAACTAGTTTACTAACACACACATGTACACATAACTCTCCAAGATCCTTTTTCATGAGCCCAACTGATCCTTTTGAAATATGTACTATTATTAAAAACCTAAAAAACACTAAAAGCACCGGTTACGATGATATTTGTGTAACGGTATTGAAATACGTTTGTAACATAATTGCTCCTGTTCTCTCTTACATCATTAACCTGTGTTTTGACCAGGGTGTCTTTCCGTCCACACTTAAAACAACGATCATCAAACCAATTTATAAAAAAGACAATAAACTTAATATGAAAAACTACAGACCTATAGCTTTAATACCAATTTTCTCGAAAATATTTGAAAAGGCTATCTACAATAATTTATATAACTATTTTGAAAATAAAAATATATTCACAAATGAACAGAAAGGATTCCGAAAAAATATGTCAATTAATCTAGCAATTTACGAATTCCTTAACTTAATTTATCCCAGAGTAGACTCAAGGAGCCCTGTATTTTCACTATATATGGACATGTCAAAGGCATTTGACTTAGTGGATCACAAGTTGCTACTTAAAAAGTTTGAAGTATATGGGATAAGAGGCAATTCTTTAGATCTACTGCAGTCTTATCTAAGTCACAGAACCCAGATTACAAAAATATCTAGAATTTGTTCCAAAACTAAAGAGGAAACTAACTATAAATCTAGTCCTAGAATAGTCACCTGTGGAGTGCCTCAAGGAAGCGTTTTAGGTCCACTCCTCTTTCTGATATTCATTAACGATATCCCAAAATCCATTAGTGATCCGATGATATTGTTTGCAGATGATTGTACAGTTGTATTCAACAAAGAAAATGTTATAAACTATAGTTTAAAGTCAATAATTGGGTGGTTGGAAAACAACAATCTAGTAATCAATATGAAAAAAACTAAAATTATGGAATTTAAACAAAGATGTAATACTAAACTTACCTATCAAATAGAATACAATAGCAAAGTTATTGAGCCGACCACAACCACAAAATTCCTTGACTTGCACATTGATGAAAATTTAAAATGGCAAAATCACATAGACTTTGTTTGTGGACAGCTTTCACAGTCATCGTACAGCCTTTATCTTCTGTCGCGAAAAGTTGGTCTCTCAACTTTACTCGCGTCCTATCATGGCTTTGTGGCTTCTAGGTTACGGTATGCAATTATATTTTGGGGTAATGCAACTAATTGGGACAAAGTTTTTAAATGTCAAAAGAGATGCATTCGTGCTATGTGCAAACTTAGAAAGACTGATTCCTGTAGAACATACTTCAAAACTTTGAATGTATTGACTATGCCTTCCTTGTACATATTGGAATTGGCTCTCTTTATCAGGCAACACTCAAACTTATTTAAAATTGTTCCTAGAAAACGAAATCGTACTTTGTTGTGCTCTGTGAATCACATTCCATATAAAACGACACTGTATGAAAAAAGTGTGTTCGTAATGGCGCCAAAAATATATAATAAAATTCCAAATTTTATTAGAGAATGTGATCATTATGTCACTTTCAAGCAAAAACTTTGTGAATATTTAGTTAATAATGCCTTTTACTCAGTTAATGAGTTCTTAGAATTAAAATAGGTTTTAAGCTCAGCAAAGCTCACCTAATGTCTGCTTGAGTGTCCTAGGTTAGCGTAAATGGATTTAAGTGTCAAAAAAAAAAAAAAAAAATAGTATGTCCGCGTATTAATGCATTCAGCCGTCTCCGTACCAGTTAGATGTTGCTATAAATGACATGTAGGTATTAATTTAATTTCGTAATATTTACTTTTTATGATTTTAATTTGAATGTTTTTTTTCTATCAAATGTACCATGACCTAATGAATTATTGTAATTATATTTATTATTATTTTATTTACCTTTTTAATGTATAATGATTTCTATTGTTCTTATAATTATTTTATATTTTTCGTATGTCGATAAGATTAGTAATGTATAATGATTTATAATGCTCTTATAATTATTTTATATTTTTCGTATGCCGATAAGGCAGATCGCAGTGAAACCTTATAATCAATACAATTAGACCTAATGACTTACCTGTGAATCACGAATAAATAATTTGAATTTGAATTTGAATTTCTGTGTCGGAGTCAGTGCTTCTTGTTTATTTCGAGTATTTATCGTGTACAAAGAAGTCCAGCAGCCTGTGGTGTATCTATTCGATGCTCAGGTTAACAATAAGCATCAAACACGACATTAAGATAAATACATAGCAAGTTATTGGCATTTTTAAAGAGGAAATCAGATGGTCATCGAGCAAAGAAGTCAAAAGTATTGACAGCGCAAGATGTGGAAACTTTTCTGAATGAGGCTCCTGATCACAGCTTTCTGGCCATGAAAGTAAGTATGAGTACTGCCTACTTTTTAATTACGTTTCTAGTACCTACCTAAAATAGCTCTATAAAATAGTTAATGAATAAAAGGGTATTTAAATGGCACACATTTAAAAAATACACATTCTAAGGTTTTGTCGCAAGCTTTTTTTATAATATAAAGGTCAAAAAATGTAGTAGTGTATCTATCTATTTACTCACAATCCTATTTTTTGTTACAGGTAGCCTTGATTTTTGGAGTGAATGGCGCATGTCGTGGAAATGAACTCGTAAACATAAAAGTCAATGATATCAAAAAACATGCAGATTTATTGCTGATTAACTTACCAGATACCAAAACAAATAGAGAACGTTCGTTCATAGTTCGTGAAGATTATGCAAGAATTGTTGAAAAGTACCAAGCTCTGCGCCCCTCTAATATAAACACCAACAGATTTTTTATCGGTTACAGTAATGGCAAATGCACCAGGCAAGTCATTGGCAAGAATAAAATCAGCGCCATGCCAAAAGAAATTGCAAAATACCTCAAATTGCAAAATCCCGAGCTCTATACGGGTCATTGTTTGAGGAGAACATCGGCAAGTCTGTTGGCAGATTCAGGAGCAGATATGGCCCAGATAAAACGTCATGGTGGCTGTGCGCATCTGTGATTCCTCTGGTTCTGCGGGTGTCCATGGGCGGCGGTGATTGCTTTCCATCAGGTGACCCGCCTGCTCGTTTGCCTCCTTCTAATATAAAATAATAAATATAATAATAAATCCGATGCAGTAGCGGAGGGCTACATAGAGAATTCCATACAAAACAAAAACAAGATAAGCTGTCGTATTGGTGACAACATTCATCTGAAAACTACGTCCATTATTGATGATCCTTGGAAACCTTTGCCACCACAGCCATCTAGCTCAAAATATATCCCGTCAAGCCCACTGCCTCAAGCACCACCTTCCCCAACCTTTACTGTGCCAAACGACCCTTACACGCAAGGTTCTGATGTATTGGGTGCTGCTACTCAAATAAATTCCACCTCAACTAACATAAGCGTACCAAAAAATATAACCATATCTTTACATAACTGGACTAATGTATCAAACATCAATTTTAATTTTTAATTTACTTTTTATTGTTATTTACTGTGCCAATTATATATAATTAGTAATGAAAATAGTATTTTAATAAATAAAATACTTTTTCTAGTAGCCTTGGTTTTTATTGTCTCGCAAAAGGTGAGAAAAGTAGAGTATACTCCTCAGGGATAAAACTGATTTTGCCTTGGGCGCGCTTAAATCCTTCACTGCTCTCAGGACTCCATTTTAATTCCCTCGCTTCGCTCGGGAATCAACTCAAAACCCCCTCGCTACGCTCGGGAGTTAAATCTGGAGTCCTTCGTTACGCTCAGGATTCAAATATCGCGCCCGTAACATAATACCGTGCTTTATCCCCTTGGTGTACAATCTACTATTATCTACACTAATGTTGTAACATTCTACTTATGTTTCCAATACTTGACTTATAATTACTACTGTTATAGCGCAGACAACAAAACACTCAATTTAAGCAATTTCACATGATGGTATAATATCCACATCGATATCGTAAAATCTCATTATAACATCAATAAAACGCGACCAATTAACCTGGCGAGCCTTATGTCAAAATCCTCATACAAGTTGTATAAAATTTTGATATTAGGCTGGCTTTTGAAAACAGTTGGGTTATACGTGAAAACTTCGTCGAAACTACTAAACTTACATACACAAAACTCTTTGGTAAGATCTTGTGCCAATTAAATAAAAAAAGAACAGCGCGCGCTCGCTCCTGATTGGCCCTGCGCGCGCAGCTGCGCTCTCATTGGTTAGATTTTAATGGCGGCAAGTTCACTGTGACAATACACGTACGCGTGAATTTAATGTTTCGCAATGTGTTTTGTTTTTAAAATACAAATTAAAAGTTAAAAATGGACAGCGACGATGATATTTGTACGCCTCCGGATATTCTAGAATTGGCAACAAAAGTAACTCACAATCTTTTGCCAGAAAAATCTAGAAAATTATATGAAAAAGAATATAATAACTTTTTGGCATGGAAGATCGAAAAGAAAACTACATCATTTTCTGAAAATGTCATTCTTGTGTATCTCAAAGACCTCTCCGACAAATTCAAGCCATCTTCTATCTGGGCTAAATATTCTATGCTCAAGTCCACACTGAGTATCTACAACAATATTGATATCACGAAGTATTCAAAAGTCATAGCGTTCCTGAAACGCAGTTCAGAAGGACACAAGGAAAAAAGTCCTTGACGTTTACATCAGGTCAAATAAAGATGTTCCTGAAAGATTCACCAGATATTTTGTATCTTTTTGAAAAGGTAAGTGTATTTTAGTTCTGTTATTTAATCTACCTAGTACTTACGTACTACACACGCAAGTTATCTAGACACTCCGTTTAAGCGCTTTGTGTATAAATTAGGTAGTAGGTAACTACACTTTACTACTTCATAAATCATAGTTTTTGCCTTGGCTATGTACCTCAAGCTTATTATATCGTTTATTGTTACAGGTTGCACTAATCTTCGGCATAATGGGGGCATGCCGAAGGCAAGAGCTATACAACATCCAGTTCGATGAAGTCTCTAACATAGACGACAGTACAATCATGGTGAAAGTTTCGAAAACAAAAACGAAAATAGATCGTTCTTTCGTTGTGACGGGCAACTGCTATGCCGTATGTAAAAAATACATGGAACTTCGACCCACCCCCTGTCGAAACCCTGCCTTTTTCTTGAGCTATAGATCGGGGAAGTGCGTCGATCAAAGAACTGGTATTAATAAATTTGGTGCTCTGGGAAAAAGCAAGTCGCTATCGCAAGTTTTTTGAATCTGCCTAACCCAGCGTTGTACACGGGGCATTGCTTCCGGCGCACCTCGGCGACCCTTCTCATAGATAGCGGTGGTGATTTGACCGCACTGAAACGACACGGGGGGTGGAAGTCTTCTACTGTGGCTGAAAGCTACATTGATGAGTCTTTAATGAATAAAATTCAAGTCTCAAATACGATCTTGAACAGTATAGAAAACAAGACGAATGAAGTAATTATAAATATTCCAACTCCGTCTACGAGCTCTACTGCTTGCCCCGCGACCGCTACAGCTGCTGGATCAATAATTAACATTAACTTTCAAAATTGTACCATCCAAAATTTGAACAATTATTATAAATAAACTATTGTCAGCTTTTACTCTTGTTGTTTGACTAATTGCATTAGTGAAGATAAAGTAGTGTATGCAACTGCATATAACACGGGTATTAAAACACTCGTTACTATTATGAAACTCGCTGCGCTCGTTTCATAAACTCACACTCGTGTTTTAATACCCTTCATTATATGACAGTTGCATAAACTACTATATTACGTTTGCGTAATATACAGTTTTCTAGATTTACCTAGCTACAGGCAAATCTATACTAGAGACATACCTGAGTCCTGAGATGCGAGTGCGATACGATACTTTATGGGGTTGTAAATCAAATCTGTACAAGGCTGTGCTTTCCGATGCACATAACGGACAAAGCGTCATATTTCCAACTAACTCTTTCATAACCATTGAAAATACCAACGCAACTTTACTTAGATGTTACGATAAGTACGGTAGAATTTTCAATAGACTTAATCAGTAGTGACTGATTGCCACACACTGTTTAATGATTTAATGTATACCTAGTTGTTATTGAAGTATCTGTACTAAATTGTGTGTTTAAATGTATGTATTCCGTTAGCACGAAGCTGCGATTTTTTTTTGCCAAATGTTTTAATCTCGATTACATAACGTGTTTCTAATAAAAAACTTTGAATTTAAAATACTATTTAACAAGTCTATTTTTGCACAAATTTATCAACTTAGCTTTGTGTAAATATAAATTTAAATTAAGCTCATTTATTTTTTAATTAACCAATCGTAGCTTATCCTATATTTATTTGTTAATCTTTCATGTGGCATTTGTGTGTGGTGTGTTTCAGTGGCATATTATAATCATTCCGTAAGTGAAATTGCCGTAACAGACAGATATTACGGAATCCTAAAAAGTTAAGACATCGCGAAAGATATACTAACCAAACCAGATGGCTTACTTTAAAGTCGCAGAATCTGATGAAAGTTTTAAAATCCATTTAAAGGTTGTTTATTAACTCTGCCAATGCGACGGAGTTCATGGGGCAAATTTAAAGTTTTAAAAAGATAAAACAGATAAAGCACCGCCTCTGTGGTGTACCACCATGGCAGGACCATTCGGTCCTGACCCAGTGGTCTCGGGTTCAATTTCAATAGAAGGGACCGAATTGTGCGCGGTCTGGTTGACTTGTTTTATAACAATATTGGGTTCTATCAGATAGAAGTACGAAATTTCTCACAACTTTTCATCATCGCAATCCGGCAACGCATCTGCGATTCCTTTGGTTTTGCGGGTGTCCATGGGCGGCGATGATTACTTCCCACCCGCATGCTAGTTTGCCTCCTTCTAAAAAAAATCGCAATATTATTAACGTGACATGCACGATTAAATCAAATCAAATATGTAGATAAGTGGTTGAGGTTTCCGGGTATAAGGTTTATTTATAGTCACTTTTCATCAGGTGAGATGAAGATCAAGCATCTTCCTTTTTTACAAGCTTTTATGTTTTGTATATTTGTTCGGGTGGAATCTTGCAACTGAATTTTGAAGCAGATATCTTTAACCGATTGAGCTGAAATTTTGTGTACACGTTCAGTTTGGATAACAATGCATGGTTAACTGTGTGACGTCATTCTAAATCTAACATGGCGGCACACCCAAGGTGGCGGACTATTTATTTTTAACGCATTCCTACATTATGGGTATCAAATGAAAGGGCTTGCTGAGAATAACTTGAAAAATAAAGTGACGTCACTCTAAATTCAATATGGCGGACTTCTAAAGCTTGAAACGTAATTTTGAAGCAGTTAATATCTTTAACCAATTGAGCTGAAATTTTGTATACTTAAACATTCAGTTTGGATGACAATGCATGGTTAACTGTGAGACGTCATTCTAAATCCAACATGGCGGCACACCCAAGATGGTGGACTATTTATTTTTAAAGCATTCCTTTATGGGTATCGAATGAAAAGGCTTGCTGAGAATAACTCGAAAAATAAAATGACGTCACTCTAAATCCAATATGGCGGACTAAGTTTTCGATACGTGTCCAGCGATAACTAAAAAGTAAAAAATAAATTCAAAGTAAAAAACTTTTTAAAAAAACAAGCTTTTATTTAAATGCGCTAAAAAGAAAACAATAAACTTTTACTTTAAAACTTTTACTATCAACTTATTATAACGTCATTACACAATTTATATGATATAAAAGCTTGTCGCGAGATTTATTTGTGTAGATAAACAAGTAAATTCAATAACTTGATGTGATTGATTAACTAAGTATTAAAATTTTCAATATAAGTAAACACGAGTAGGTACTTAAATCTCGCGACAACCTTTTATATCATATAAATTGTGTAAATACGTTATAAGTAGATAGTAAAAGTTTTTATATAATAAAAGAAAAACCAAACAAAGATAGATATTCTTGCTTTTGATTTTCGTTTCTGAGACATGAAATAAAGTGGAGCCATAATAAAAATTACAAGATTCTGACATTTGGCGACAGACTCTATTCTCATGAAATAGCTTCGTTTTTTATTAAAGCTTAAACTGTTTAACTTGTCTTTTTTTAAAAGCTTAATTTTAAGGTTGAAAGAACACGTATCAAAAATATGACTGCAAAAGTACAGTATCATATAGATTAATTCTGAACTTTCATGGAGTTTCCTAAGGAGTCAATCTAAGTTAGGAAGTTTACTGAGATGGTAATTTTATGGCGATCAGTCGTTCAAAACGCGACTTCCGCTAGATACTTACTTGGTAAGAAACGCCGTAGTTCTGACACAGTATAAATATAAGCTTAAGCTATCTGTGATTCAGATTTGTAAGAACTTTTGAACTTATTACAAACTCGCCGCGTACGTGATATCATTTTGTTTCAGAATTTGTAGGTGGTTCCGCACTGGTTTGTTGGTAAAATTACCAGTTTTAGATGCCGGATGTCCTGCATTCGATTCCTAGTTGGGGTACATATTGTGTTGTGTTTTATTGAATAATGACTCTGTGATTTAAAGATTAGACCACCAGTCCTTATATTTAGACCAGTTATGTACCTATGATTTAATAAAGTATTTTCTATAACAAAAAAAGTACAACTTATAAATACTCAAGTACAGTTTTTGAGACAGATAAGTAGGAATATCATTTATAATTGGTCAAAACAGAAAAGTTTCAAATTATTGGAAATATAAACTTGATGTTTATCAAGGAGACCATCTTTTCCTGTGCGCAGCAGACAGACAAACTACATCAAAATTAAATTCAAAAATAACTTAATGATAAGTAAGTTTTCATCGGACAATATAATACATGACATAATTGTATTGTCCCCAGACTAACTTGTATCTTTCCAGCTAAGCATAAAGATAGCAATTTTAAACTTTATTACCTTACTCAGAAGAATCTCGCGTCTCTATTAATAACACAAAGGTGCTAAAATACAAAATTTACGAACCCAACACTAGAAGTAGAAGAAGTTTCAGACCAACTGGACCTCTTAGGTCTCACCTTATCTTCCGACCTGAACTTTGGGCGATCCATCGAGTCCAAAGCAAAAACAGCTGCAAAAAACCTTGGTATCCTGAACAAAGTGAGACGGTACTTTACTAAGGAACAGCTTTTAATCTTATACAAAGCTCAGGTTAGACCTTGCATAGAGTACTGTTCACACTTGTGGGAAGGAGCTGCTAAATGTCACCTGGACTCACTTAATTCGCTAGACAGACGTGCTCGAAGGATTATAGGTGACAAGGACCTAACAAGCAAAAAGCTGCATAGCCTGAGCCATCGCCGCCAAATCGCATGCTTGTCTTTTTTCTACAGGCTATTCCACGGGGAATGCGCTCAAAATCTCCATAACCTCATTCCACCATCTCCATTTTTCTATCGAACGACAAGGCGTCGCGGGGGCCTCCACCGCTTTGTCGTAGATATTCCACCTTGCCGCACTAAGCGTTTTGCATCATCCTTCCTTGTGCGGACTGTGAAGTTGTGGAATGCTCTTCCGGCGACTGTGTTTCCCGACACATATGACCCGGGTCTATTCAAGGTCAGAGTGAATGGGCACCTTATGGGTGAGCGCGGTCCATCTTAGACCACATCTACACTTTCCATCAGGTGAGATAGTGGTCAAGCGCAAACCTATTGAATTTAAAAAAAAAAAAAAACTATTCTTTTCATTTGTTGTCATTTTGTTCTCTTGATTCTGTTCCACAATTAATTTACAATTAAAACTATTTACGCCAGAAACACGAATTATCCATTCAGACCTTCTAATTGGGAACAATTTAAGCGCGCTGAAAATTTCATTAACGACCTAAGAAAGTTCATCTTGACGAAAATTACGATTTTCCGTCGAATGGTCGATTAACATGCAAATTGCATATTAATTCTTAAGAAATAGCCGACCATTAAATGTTAATATTGTTCGTAGATGAAACAGGTTTCTCACGAAGATTAACAAAGGATTAAATTGGTTATCTGCGTAGTAGGTCCTTGAAGCTCTGTCTTCAAATGAATTTGGCCAAATTTTAACTGAAGTTATTTATAACTTGCTTATAATAATAGGTTGGGGAAAAAGTTTCTAAGCATTTTTTAAGATAATTCTAAACATTTTTTAATATAATTTATTTACATTTAACTAAAGTACCTATGTAGGTGCCATTTTGTTCGATAACTTTTTGCCATCTTGTAGGTAGGGACATGATCCCATTACTATAGAAATTTTTGGGCTTCTGATCAAAATACCGCGACAAGTGGTTTTGGCAGTCCTCTCGTGATGTTAACCTGACACTGCCTAAAGAATTCTGAAGAGACCGAAACAGGTGGAAATCTGAAGGTGCAAGGTCAGGACTATACGGCGGATGCATTAACACCTCCCAGCCAAACTCTCTTAATTTTTGCTGAGTGGCTAAAGATGTGTGAGGTCTAGCGTTATCATGATGAAAAACCACACCCCTTCTGTTGTTTAATTCCGGGCGCTTTCTCTCAACTTCTTGCTTTAATCTCATCAGTTGTTCGCAGTAGAGTTCAGAATCGATGGTCCTGCCTGGTGGTAACAGCTCATAACTTATAGTGCCCTTCCAATCCCACCACACACACAGCTTAACCTTATTGCGAGTTAACCCGGGTTTCGCCACAGCAGTCTGGTGAAGCCTGACTGGCCTTTGACCACAACCTTTTTCGCACGTTCTTGTCGTACGTGATCCACTTTTTATCACCAGTTATCAGCTTCTTCAAAAATGATTCGGATTCAATACGTCGTAATAAAAAATCACAAATGCGTACACGATTCATTAGGTTTCTTTCTGTGAGCTCGTGAGGTACCCAAATATCGAGCTTTTTTGTGTACCCAGTTTTTTTCAAATGCGCTAAAACTGTTTTGTGGTCAATTCCTCTAATCCAATTGAAGAACTCTTCAGCTACGTCGTAACTACTGATATACCTATCTTGCTCCACTTTTTCAAAAAATGCCATCCACTGAGCGACATGCATTTTTGACTTCAAAATTTCCGAATTGAAAACGCTTAAACCAAATTTGTGCTACTCTCATAGACACTGCACTAGGTCCATAAACATCGCAAATTTTTTTCGCAGCTTGCGTTTCATTTTTATTTTTTTTAACACGCTTTTATTAGGTCGACATGTATGTAACTAACTATGTAATGGAATCTAAGGTAACTAATTTAACCATCTTCCAAGGGTCGTAGCGTAATGAAAATTGGCAGCTGTATGTAGTTCTGATGACAATACAATAATATGGTACTGTCAAACTGATCTGATGATAGAGCCGGAAGATATGAACTGGAACTTCATGATGGAAAATCGTATCATAGCTGTTTTGGATTTCTTAGAAAACTCTTGTAATGAACTTTGACCACGTTTAGGTTTCAAGGTCTGATGATGAAGCCGGAAGATAGGCACTGGCATTCCATGATAGAATATCGTATCATAGTCGTGTTTGCACTTGTGAGAAAGGCCACGTAATGGACTTTGAACACGATCAGGTTTCAAGGTTACAAACCTATTATACAATGTTATTATTAGTTTATACGAAATCTGAAAACTGTTTGTTCAGAATCAGTAATAGAATCGATTTCAATATTTTTTATACCATGTTACATTTTGACCAAATAATATTTACAAAATCTCAAATAAATTATTCCCTACTAAAAACACACAACTGGGCAGCACAAAAAGCTTGTAACTTCGTGAGTTTTCAAGATATTATTTTAATTTTTTTTGGACTGATTCTTTTATGAAAATATTTGACCCGTGTTTCGGTTTTCGTATAAACTAAAAATAAGGTTGTATATTGAATAGTATAGCTACGGTACGGTGGAAAGGCGTATGCTCCCAGTGATTTTAAGTTGGGCATCTACTGTGCTCAAGATGCAAGGCTGTACGGTAGACCACGCAGTGGTGTACTTAGGGTCCCGTACTTTTGCGGCTGGACAGGCGTATGTGGCCCTAAGTAGAGTAAAATCACTTAGAGGTCTCCAGATTGAAGAGCTAGATTGTTCTAAGCTGACAGATAAAACACCATGCTATACAGACGCACTGGCGAAGATGGAGAGGATGCGGGCTCATTCGTCTACTTAAAATAAATGTATAAATGTTAAAAATATTTCGTTATCAAAGACCAAAAAGTATAAAATAAATTAACAGTTTAAAAAACACTAGAAAAACACTTTTTTATAAATGCACGTAAAAACTATTTCTGGGCTGAAGTGTAGACTATGTGCTTTTAATTATCATATTTGATTGTAAAAGAAATTCCAAACTTCAGTATGAAGATGGCACTAAATGATGATGATGATGATGATTGTAAAAGCGTAGGGCGCTGGAACAGGAAAGACTTTTTGTAAAACTTGCTGAGAAATCAAGTTAAGCGATGTTACGGGAAGCAGGTTACACAGATTGGCGCTCTAACTGGAGTTGCAGCACAACTAGTAGGTGGCTCTACATTAAACAGTCTGTTCAAAGTACCAGTTTGTCGAACTCAGACAAACATGTGCCAGCAGCGAGGAGAGACGACATTCACCGTCATTTTTAACGCCTCTTCTTTCAGGAAATTAAGTACATAAGGGTAATGCTTCAACAGTGGCAAAATGTAGAGTTCTTGTTCGTGGACGAGATATCTTTGGTTCTCTTTGGTAACCCTTTGGCGGCATAAACGTTATTCTCTTGTGCGACCTCATGCAGCTTCCGCCAGGAAGTTAGTATTAGTATTTGTTAACAAGAAAGTCTTTCCTGTTCCAGCGCCCCACCCTTTAATCTAATCATTAGATTCACTTAACTTGACAGTAAGAAAAACAAATGAAAATCACACATTTTCCTAATTTAAATTTGGAATTATCTTCTTTAAAATTTAAACTTTTAATGATACCAAAACCAGCCAGATACAAATATAGCCAAAGAGATTTTATTACAAGTTTATACATACTATAAAAAATAATAATAATACTTATTTATTTAGCTCCGGGACGTCCGCGACGCAAATGGCTGGACGACATCAAAAAGTGGACTGGACTTAGTTATCGCCAATTAAAACAAGCTATATGGGATCGCAGTAAATTTTGTATACTGATCACCAAACTTCAGTATGAAGATGGCACTAAATGATGATGACATACTATAAGCGAAAAGATTTTTGCCCAACCTAATATAAAAAGTATTTGAAACAATTAATTAAAAGGTTAACTTTGTGACATACATCGTCTAAACAAATTTAAACAGGGATTAACGCAAACTAATTAGTAAAAAGGTATCATACCTTCTTTATACCCAACGTTCCTCTCCACAGATCGCCACTTTTATTCAAGAGTAGTGCGTGAAGCGATTAAAATAAAGAAGCACCCTAATAATTTCAATCGGGAAGACGGCCATAAACTGTCTTCAGCGTGGAATCCAGTATTTGCAAAAAGACATCCTCGTTTTTCTTCGCAGTCGGTAAACAACCAGAATAAGGCTTGTATACGTAATAAGGATACCGTTAGTGTTGTGTGTGGCGGTAGTTGGCAAAATAATGTGACGGTGGATGAAGACTTTGCCGCGCAAACGGAGGCGCAACATCGCGAAAGCAGTCCGCCCGTGACCACGGCCGTTGTAACTCGGTCGAAACGGGTTTAAAGTAGATATGATACCTTTTTACTATTTAGTTTGCGTTAATCCCCGTTTAAATTTGTTTAATTATGGAACGCGAAAGTTTAAAAGTCTTAGAGCATGCTCTAAGTTAAAAGTGTATAAATCGTCTACATGATTTGATAGCCCAATTTAAAAAAAATTGATTGAATTGAATTGATTTAACAGAGTTATATTATATAAAGCTAAAGAGTTTGTTTGTTTGTTTGGTTGAACGCGTTAATCTCAGGAACTACTGGTTCGAATTGAAAAATTATTTGTGTGTTGAATAGTCAATTTATTGAGGAAGGCTATAGGCTATATTAAATCACGCTATGCCTAATAGAACGCGGGTGAAACCGCGGGGCACAGCTAGTTAAGTAATAAAACTTATGTATTAAGTAGCGACGATCTTCGCAAGGTGGCTGGCAAGAGCTGGATGAGAGTAGCCGCGGATCGTGCTGGGTGGCGTGCACTTGGAGAGGCCTATGTCCAGCAGTGGACTAGTATAGGCTGATGATGATGATGATGAAGTAACAAAAAAAAGCTATTTTCAAATTAATATTCTGTCTAGTAAAAAATAATCAAATAGACAACGGTATCTTTCATCAACAACGACCAGAAAAGTCGCAGGATTAAAGTAAATATAATAAGTTAACTAAAATTGTGGTGAGTGTAGATAGTAGGTATACCTAAGTCCTACGTATAAATTCCATCTGTCTAGTATTTTCTTTGTCGCTGACAAAGTGAAGTGGAAAGTCTTGTTCCCGTTTTCAATTACTTTAAAATTTGATTCATTTTATACAGTAGAAGACAGCTGTTCGTGAGAAGGTCGCTTTACATTTTTGCAGTTTGTGCTTTCATGGCGAGATAAGTTGCTTTTATATGAATGCCAACCTTTTTTGAGATCGTCGTGTTGTTGGACTTGTTGGTTGGTTAAAAACTGTGGAGTGCATAATTCAGAATAGTGTTAAAATCGACTTGCGGGATTTGAATCTGCACCTTCTGATATTTTTTGTACTAAGTATAATTGCTTCGTAATTAATTTACGTACGCGTTCAATAATAACAATAAGTATGTAACTAGGTATATTTATGTAAAATGTGAACTTAGTATACTTACTCGTATTAATTATAAATTAAATTAATATTTTTTTGTGTCACACACGTGTTTTACGTACAGTTTTTAATTCTAGCCTAATTTTACTTTCTTTTTGTAATATATCTTTCTTTAATTGTTATTAATCTTTAGTTCGGTGTGTAAATTCCTTGGACATTCCAAATATCACTAATGAACTAACCAGGAAGGCATATGCCAACGAGAATGCGCATTAAAGCACTGTCACCAGTTTCGATAATAGACGACCAACATCACGTTTCCCATTGTACAATACATTTTGCGAACAACCATTTACGAAATTAACTTAATCTATTCGAAATACAATAAAGGCGACAATACTCTGGTAACGGTCGCGTTTACAGTGAATTGTGAGCTTAATCACAATTGCAATCGAGCGATTAGTTCCAATTACATTTCAGATTTAATTAATACTATCAATATCCGTTATTGCTTTATGGCATTTGAGCCGATTCAATTATTGAATGGATTTATCTAGGAACTTTAAAATCTAACTGCATAGATTTATACAGGGAGTGTATAGTTGTAAATTGTATAGTAGTAGCACTAGTGTTCAACACTTTAACCCTTTAACAGGCAGAACATGTTTGAATATTTCATTGGTTTTCAATCTTATCTCAATGAAATAAAGTTCAAAATTTGGTGGGAATATACATCCCTCTGACTGTGAAAGGGAAGCCTCGAAACAGTTTTCGTCCTAAAAAAATTGCATTTATTTTCAATGAAATTTTACGCGATGACAGCTAGGAAGCTCTATCTATCTAGGAAGCTCTGTAGTCACATGTTGTTAAAGTCTAAAATCAGTTGCCGGTGATCAAATCAGTTTTAATGATTTAAGGGCAAAAATGTCCATTACTGGTTTCTGTCGAACACTGGTGCCAGTACCTTACTTAATATTTATTAAACCATACTGTCAGTCCCATTTATAACCTGAATAGATGCATAGATTGACGACCTCCTTGGTCGAGTGGTTTGTACACCGGTTTTCATGGAGTCACCATCTCTGAGGTCCCGGGTTCGATCCCTGGTCTGGTCAAATAAAAAAAATTGTTGTTTTTCTAAATTGTCTCGGGTCTGGGTGTTTTCTATGTATAATAAGTATGTATTTAAGTATTTTAAGTATGTCTATCCGTTGTCTAGTAACCATTTAACGAGTTTCATAACGAAGCTCCTCTTGGGCTAGATAATTTTAGTGAGTGTAGGAAAGTTTACTATTATATTTATTTATTACACACTAGCTGACCCGGCGGAGTTCGTACCACTTTGACAGTTTCTATGACAACAAAACACACAAATCGTGCAACATTTTGTATTGGAAAATTAAATTATCGGTTTTAGTATTTTCCGTTACTTATTATTTATTTATTTATTTATTTATTTATTTATTTATTTATTTATTTATTTATTGCACTGGTTTCTTACCGTTTAAACCTTCCCTGAACTTCCACAACTATTTCGGTCCAGCCATTCTCGAGCTTTAGCGAGACATACGAACTGCAATTGATTTTTATATATATAGATAGACTAGATGACCCGGTGAACTTCGTATCACCTACCTGTACTGGTGAAAAATATGATCAAAACTTAAACATTATCGGCTGGGGTGGGAAATTACTCTAAACATTTCTTGGCCAACATCCAAAAATATAACAATTGCTTTCAAATGACGTCGTTTTGCGCAACGTATATTATACAAGAAAAGTTCATGCCCACTTTCAAGGTAGTATACTATAGTTTTTTTTTTTTTTATAAATTATTAATTTCCCACCCCAGAAACTAATGAGCGTAATGGATGTGGTGGTGGGACCAATTGTGGCAATTTTACTTTACCACCAGCACAACATAATCCAGTAGATTCACCGCTATATTTTAACGCTTTATATACAATATTGATAAATGGTTGTCATTTCTCCAATTGTTATGGCACAATAATCTATTTCCGGGTTGTAGTGGAATGCTACTCGTTCCAGGTTTACAGGAACACTGCTTCTGCGGAATCGCTCTATTTCATTGTGTCGTGCTCGCTGCTGTTGTGTTTGGTGTGCCCGAACTCTTTCCATTCTAAGCCTATCTACTTCATTAATATTCACTGTGGACCGCAATTATATATACTTATATCTTCTATATATATCAAGCGCAAATTAAATATATTTCATTTCATGAGAGTTGCCATACTCCTCCGAAACGGCTCGATCGATTTTTATGAAATTTTATATGTATATTCGGTAGGTCTGATAATCGTTCGTAATCTATTTTTCATACCCGTAAGTGATAAGGGTGGTCCACCCACAAACATTTTTTATTCCAATACAAAATGTTCCACGATTTGTTTGTTTTGTTGTCATAGAAACTGTCAAAGTGGTACGAAGTCCGCCGGGTCAGCTAGTATTATAATTATTCGGAAATTCCGTACAAAAAAAACATAGGTAATTTTGTACTAAAGCGTCACACAGTTTCACAACATTGTTGGGTTTTCAAAATAGATATCATCTAGCAAATTAAATTATACAAATTGTATTTTAAAGCATGTTTCACGACAACAACGCATATTGCAGCACTGAAAACTGAACTTAGTATAAGATTTGTATCTACATTTTACAGGTACATTTAGTTGACTAATATAACAAACTATAACAAACACCCAAACTCCGCGATACCGAAGGAATTGCAGAAACTCCTGTCTTATCCTTTGAAAAGGACCTGCCAAAATTCGGCGTACTTGATCCAGCGGTTTGGACTGTGCGATGTTGATCGTTCTTTAGTCAGTCAGTTAGTGAGCCAGGACTTCTCTTTTTATACATATACAGATAAACGTAAATAATACAATAAAAACCAAGCAGACTTGAGTTTAATCTTTTCGGCTTCCAAATTAACGGGAAAGGTACAATCAAGAGTTCTTCAACCCTCAAATAAAGTGAAACTTTGTCAAGAACTCACACAAACTGTGTTACATCCCAAATCCCTTTCTTGGAACACATTCCTTCAAAGTTTCCACCTTTTACACCCTTTATAGGTAATGTGGGATCCTACGGGATCCTACTGCGACGACAATTTACGCTGTTATAGTAGGACATAGTTCGACACTGATTATCTTTGTGGCGAGGAGCAACCGCAGTCCAAGCCCTATACTTGGTTCGAAGGGGTCAGGACTTGGGTGGTGCTGGTGCTGCTGTTTTCTATGACCTCTCTTGTTGCGGTGATAGTATACATTAACTACAACATTTCTTGTGAAACAAACAATGATAAGTTAAATGATAACTTTACTTTAATGTTATGCAAATTATTAAATTATCTACAATTTAATGGTGGGGATGTACCTATACAGTGGGTTATACTCGTATAATGTGTAATCTATTAGAATTTCATAATTATTTAAACACAAACAAACTTATGGCATCTCTCTTTACAGAGGAAGAGAAGTGTAAGGATGGAGTTTCACAAAAGATCCCGATGGATCGAAAGTGCTACTGGAAGAGGAAAAACAGCCCTGCTAAAATAAGATAAGATAAGAAACATAAACAATTATTAGTAATAACAAAAACAAAATATACATGCGTATGATCTAATCCAGACTTTCACGGTTAATAAAATGACTCGTCACTCCTACCAATATGAAAGCTGCAGTTACGCCGTTATCCATTTAGAAGAAAAAGAAAAATTGGTGGTTACAAAACGTAATTCTGACAGGCTAATATTTTTAGTAGGTAGCAAGCATATTTTAATACTACACGGGTAGCGTTTGCTAACATGAGATCGGACGGGACAACGGGCAACGGTCGCCCGCTCTGATTTACGACTGCATATTATTCGAACGTCGTATATCACCGCTCACTACCAACGGCAACGGTTTATTCTAATGTGAACGGGAGATAAACAGCGGAAATGTTGGGTTTGCGATAAGAAGGCCTCGCAACAATGATAGGTAGTATAGTTTTGAGGAGAGTCAAACGGGTTGTGGCAACACTAGGCAAAAGAAATCAGGGCAGTGAGTGCACTACCTACCTACTTTAAAAAAAATGTAGACCACTGTGACAATTTTTTTGAAACTGTGCACTTGTAACTTTGAATAAACTTTCGTCAGAACATACCTACACGCCCATGTAGTTAGAAACACCAATCACCAGAAGGCTATTACAAACTTTACGATGCCATCCGAAGTCTTTATTGGCGGCTAAGACGTACCAATTAAACTGGACAGTCAGGGACTGTGTCCTAGCGGAGCGGGACAGCTCTGCGGCGGTCACATTTCATTACAATTGCGGTAAATTCCACGATTACTTTTATGAAGGCGGGCCGGGCTAACCGTTAATGTTACTGTGGGATCCTCGAATTCGACGTAAGTAGGCTTCTATAAATAATTAAAGAGATAAGTTTTTAATGGAATGGTAAGACATAATGAGTTCTTATCATTTAAACAGTTAATTGATTATAATTGTAATGTAGCTCAAATAGTGAAAGGGTTTACTTTAAACTTAATTTGGTTGATGAACAAGATCAAGATATCATAGTTATAATTTAGAAAACTGTTGAAAATGTTTACCCTTTTTCTACGTAAAATTTTGTACCTATGTATTTTGCAACACTAACGCTAGTCTTTTTAAATTAGGAAAGACGCGTAGCTAGAATTGTCAGAAGGTGCAAATTCAACCCTGCTAGTTGAAATGATTTCAAACTGTTGAACTAATTGTTTACAATTTAATTTGCGTAGTTTCTTTAAAGACCGTTATCACCACGTTTTCCACCGATTTCAGAACGAGAATGTCAGTCGTTTATGAATACGAATACAATTTGAAACAAATCTGTGTTCCTTCATTACCACATCAGTCGTAACGAACTTCAGTAGACACTCAGTTACTTTTTACTTTGCCACGCAAGCAAAAACATTTTCGCGACCAAATTAATAAGCATAAGCAGTAAACATCGTCTGAATAACCCAACCACTCGAGTATTACGGCTCCAGAAAATATCCCTAAAAACGTAAACGTTCACCGGATTCAGGCATATTTCACGAATCAGCCATAACTCACAACCAATCAGCCATGAGAGATCGAGCTATTTCCCCAAGTGCATCCATTCAGCGAAGTAATACGTTCGCGCTCGCTCTATTACCCGTATGACATAATGGCGTCTCCCGACTGATTGGGCGAATTTTCTATAGTGAAAAAAATCACGATAAATCGGGATCAATTTATTTTACGCCGCCCGCCGATCGTGTATATTCGACTTTTCGATGAGCTCAATTGTTTCACGGAATAATGCTGATGTAACAACAATGCGTGCGTAAATTTTTGATAGCTGTAACCTAGTATCATTGGCTGTAACGTTTTGTTATGAACTCTGCTGTCTCCAAGGCAGTCAAGAATCAAAATAGCTTTGTTTAGAGACTTTCAGTTAATGACTGACACGACGTCTTTTTGTATATAATTATAATGAGGTTTATTTAATAAAAATGCGGTGTCATTTAATTTGGCGTGATATATCGAAGACTTAGAAAGCAGTGGTGTTAACGGGTTGCAATGATGATGTCAATGTGAATTCATGTTTTGCCTGTAAGGTAACACCTCGGTGGCCAAATGCCAAAGCGCTCGGCTCGATACCCGAAAGTCCCTGGGTCAATTCCCAGGTGTGTTTCAGATTTTTCGATGCATAGCCTGGATTTGTGGTCACCAACCCATATTGATTAAGCCATTAGGTACCCACCAATTGTAGTGATGACTTGATTTAAATGATGGAGGCCTTTGCCCAGCAGTGGGACAGTTATAGGCTATTTACTAACTGCCGATAATCGATATGCTAAATAAAACCGATGTCGTTGTACATACCATCAAACAAACAAACTAGCACGATTACTACTTATCGACGGTAAACGAAAAATAGCAGACAACAATACGGAAACGAAATGATGATCAGAATCAATAGATTAGATTCAATAACCTGAGAGAGAATGCCATTTCCCGCGATCCAGGGGAATGGGCAAATACATTCACATGCTCAACCAGGTATTGTGTGCCCAAGCATGGATACCTGTATACTATAATAATTCACATAAATTTCACAGTGATGTGATCATTTTTTAATTTATCTTTATAGGCTTCATACATTTTAGTATTACCGTATCGCATAAGTACCTAATCATTCAAAATATTTTATAGGCTAGGTACTTGCATTCTGTACTCATGAAAAGCAAAAATATTTGTAAAAAAAAGTTTTTAATTTTATTGGTTTTGCAATAGACGTAACTAATTAATAAAATAACTGTTTAATACCTCGGTTTTTTCATTTGTAGTAAGTACATATATTTGTTATGACTGAGTTAATATTAACTGCTAAAACAAACTACTACTTACGAATTTTTCATTTTCCCCGTTGCAGTAAAAGCGGGAGTGCCGACCCTTCTGCCGACTTTCCCTGTTTGTCGACTTTACTGAAATATCATACATCGATACTCAATTGACCCAAATGGTCTCGAAAAGCTCTAGGTATAAGCAGCCTGGGGCGTAATATGGAAAGAAATACCCTGATGAGCATAGCTTTCCCAAAGAGAAAACACCTTGCACTCTTCTCAGCAATTCAATCACACACAGCAAATTCTTATGGCATTGTAATGAGAACCTGCATCGTTTGGCAGCCACCCAAGATACGATAGGAGTGTTTACGGAACAATATTATCTCGGAGTGCCTCGGAACGCATGCGGAGCGTTTCCGAACAACATTAGGAAGTATTCGAGACAGCCTCTGGGGCAGATGTTGAAAATGTGCCAAAACGGAAAATCAGGATACAAATTGAAATCAAAAATTGTGTTTAAAACGGATTTCGGAATAGCGTATCGGATTTATAAGTTCATGAATAAGATTTTTCTAGTCTTCTTATTTAGTAGCTAATAATGTGGTTGAAAGCTAACTATTTTTAAGCAAAGTAATTATTGTTATTTGGTCGCACAATAGTGTTAAATGACTTTAATCTATTTACGGTATAATATCGTATAATAATTACCTATGTAGACGTTTACTCATACATTTTATTTATAATATTTGTTTATTATTGAAACTTAAAAGTTTAAACTACCTTTGTTCTCTATATAAACATTTAGGTATTTATTTTTAAAAGAATGTTTAGAAACTGGGGTTTGTAGCAACAATACCAGTGCAAACCACAATTCATCAAAGTTTTACTTCAATGTACTGTCATCAAGTGCACTTAGGAGCACAATCTACGTGGTCAGCTTGTCGCAGGCACCGCGACATAACTCCTAGTTATTTTGTAGGTACATAAATAATAATACAATAATAGACTCCTGTGATTAATTTTCGAAGACTGTGATGTAGCTTAATAAAAGCAAAACAGCGCTACCAAAGCAATAAAGTACCCCACTAGAAATAGAAATCTGCCAAACTCAAGTGCGGGCGACATACTGCATGAGCTTATGTGAGTGTAGTGTAGTGTAACGAAAATATTCGATTGGAAACACAAAGAGTGAAAACTCTCTAGTACATATTACTAACTGGCTGTTAAGCGCGCTACATTCTAGAGAAAATTGACAGAATTGTATGCAATGCATTTTATTAGAGTTCTTGAGTGGAGACCGCGTATCAGCAAACATGTGTGTAGGACGCCCTCAGACTAGGTGAAACGACGATCTTCGCACGGTGGCTCGCAAAAGTAAGATGAAAGTACCTAAATTATGTACCTACCTACCTAAAATAGGTAATTTAGAACATTGAATAAAAAATATAATATTGTGGTCTAATTATCGAAGACTATGGTGTAGCTTAGTAAAAGAGAATCGGCGCTACCAAAGCAATAAAGTAGGTATCTCACTAGAAATAGAAATCAGCCAAACTCAAGTGCAATATGTCACTGGCGGGATACCGTTAAGAGCTTAGCGAGTGTAGTGTAACGAAATATTCGATTGGAACCACACAGAGTGAAATGATTTCCCCTGTCGCCGGAGGCACCTTGCCTTACCTAATCATATCTGGCGTACGTATGGTCAAGTATCGAATCGGCTTGTTACAATCACAAGCAAGAAAAGTAACTCTCTAGTGCATATTACTAACTTGTTGTTAAGTGCGCTACATTCTAATAAAATTGAAAGTACTGTATGCATTTATTTCGGAAAGCGTTGGGGTAAACAAGTTCTTGAGCGGAGACCACGTATCAGCAAACAAAGTGTAGGACGCCCTCATACTAGGTAGAGTGACGATCTTTGAACGGTAGCTAGCAAAAGTAATATGAGAGTAGCAGCGTAGGCCTCCAGCGGACTAATAAACGCTGATGATGAGATTTCAAATCTTCAACTCCTGCTTTTCTTTCCTATACACTGAGCTCGTTTTTTTTTAATACCCTGTCATAACAACGAACATAATGTACCCTTTATCTGTTCTATTTCCCTAGATAAACTCAATACCTTCTCAAAATACAAAAGATTTATCATAAATAAAATAATACCGAGGTTAACTGTCACGGAATTCAATTAGATTTATATGAAAAGTGAAATGATTTCCCCAGCCGATAGACTCGCGATCCGTGATCATATCTCAATTCGACTCATTCTGACGTTTGACGAGCTGCAAGTATGGATCGTAGAAAAATCTCAAAGAATATAGCACAGATTAGAGAACTAAAGATTCTAGGTATATATCCTGAGGAATTTCAATAAAGGTATAAAATTGTTTTATCCCATAATAAACAATAAAAATGTACCAAATTATATCCTTCCCTTATTTTAAGTAGTCACACTAATATTATAAATATGCGAAAGTTTGTGTGTATGTATACACATACACACAAACAACAAATATATACACGTATATTGCTTCTTCACGCTGCAACGGATGAAATTCGGCACACAGATAGTTTATAACCTGGTTTAACACATAAGATACTTTTTATCCGGATATTCCCACGGGAACGAGAACCACGCGGGCCGCGAAACCGCGAAACCGCGAGCAGCCGCTAGTAGATTATAAATTATGTATTATGTTAAAGATAAATTTAATGCTTGTTTCACACGTACCACAACCACGCCACACAGACCGTCAGTCGTCGCGACAAAAGTTGGTCAAGCAGTGGTTACGTGTGAATAGTGTCGCTGCGGCTTCTTGCGGTTGCGTTGTGTTACCTACAAAATGTTTGCAATATGGGGGGCCGCTAAGTAGTTCGCGGTGTCGCTGGCTGGTGGTTGCGTTGTAGTTTCAACGTGGCTGCGATGTAGTCGGTATCAAACACGCGGTCAATAATGACGGCAAAATGTGGCCCGTGTGAATTCAACTATTAATTTTCATACAAATTACCGCCCCACGTGTTGTGGTTGTGTGTGCTTGTGGTACGTGTGAAACAAGCCTAATTTAGCTATGTATCTGATGGTACCTGATGTAATTTTTTGCAAACTTAGAATTTTTTTAATTTTGTTGTTATTTTTTGTGTGATATGATTGTCCTTTATTTTATTTTTTTGTGTGTTTATTTGTGATGGAAAGTGTCCTTTTATGATAGGG
This sequence comes from Eudonia lacustrata, assembly GCA_947562085.1. NCBI lineage: Eukaryota > Metazoa > Arthropoda > Insecta > Lepidoptera > Crambidae > Eudonia > Eudonia lacustrata. Next base: position 10,020,625 of record OX387318.1, on the reverse strand, counting down.
CACTTTCCAATATTTTTGACGCTGTAAGGGAGAAAAGAGCTGGACACTTGCTGAGTTTCTTGCCAGTTCTTCTCAGTACAAGATCTCCCGTCCCGCCTAGACTTACAAACCGATGGCATAATTACGTTCATTAGAGCTATTTGTAGCTTAAACTGAATAAATGATTTTGAATTTTGAATTTTTATGGGAAATAATAACAAAACTACAACAATTTAACAAATCAAAATTATTTTTATTGCAAAGTTTTCCTTAAATTTATTTAAAATTTTGACCTTTACATAGTGGCAGTAAATTTTCATCAAAACCTGGAAACGCTGAAGGCCACAAATAGTCATCCATTAGCAATTAATACACTTTAAGTTCTTGTTGATGAAATAAAATTGAAAGCCACTGAAAAATTAAAGCATGACAAAAACAGTACTTAGAATAACTACGAGTAACAAACAATTTATTGAATTTTGTTAATATTACTAGTGAAATCTTAGACGACATGAGTTTATCAACAATAGTCTCATATACTAATTAACATGGCAGTTGTGACCCATATTCCTTGCACAGCTTAGCGACGTGGTGAGCGGCGACAGCAGCTCGGCGCGACAGCGTTGCGACATCGTCGCCGGTGGCAGGTCGCACGTTGAACGCCTGCAAGCGTGATGTGCCTGCCATCATTCTGCCTACTACCCTGTAAAGCCACCTTGTTTACAATTGTATTTCGGCGACATATAAAATACCTGTTTTTTATCTGTGATTTTTTGGAAACCTGGAATAATTTCGTTTGCCTTTCTTCTCCTTCGCTACTTGCAGTGAAAAAACTGCGTCGACATTTTATAGCAGTTACACGGTTGGAACGCTGCGTTGCAAACGTCTGACTCGCATAAAAATTACTAAGTACTTTGTTGTTTGAAATGGTTACAGTAATTTATCTTTCTGCGAAAACAGCTTTTTGTGTTGTGACAATGACATATAAAAGCCAGTTCCACGGTGGTTGCGAATACCGGGTGACATAAGTTTGGCCTTTTATGCACTAACCATCATGTAGAGATTTAGAAAAGCAGTACCTAATCAACTTACGTCTAATATCACAGCTAGTATCACATCAGAAGATGTTTTTAAACAATATACCTGACAGTGCACGGGGGCTTCATCTCTGGCAGTAGAAAGTCAATCTCGTAGTATACAATCTGCATAGCTGGGCCCGTATCATCCCGCACCACCAAATTCTTGGAACAGGATTCACCAGGACGAATGCTTACGCATTTCGCTGAAAACAATTGTGAACGACTCCTAATTGAAAACTAAATGATTATTTATATTATTAACAAGTTAAATGGATAACTGATGGCCATTGTGATTGGTAGTAGGGGAATGCGCAGCCGCATCAACTCTGCCGTGATTTCAAGTGTGGTTTTCGATAGCGTACCGATTCCTTACGCTGATAAAGTCAAGAATCTTGGAGTCACTATTGATTCTAACCTGTCCTGGGCTACCCATGTCGCTGAAGTGAGTCGTAAAGTTTTTTATTCGTTCCACACGCTTAAGTGCCTGCAAGGTTTTCTTCCTTTTGGTACGAAGGTTGCGCTCGCTCAAACCCTTATCCAACCTCTTATCGACTACGCTGATGCCTGCTACTTAGATGCCACCGTGGAGCTTCTTAACAAACTTGAGCGTCTGCAAAACGTGTGTATTCGTTTCATTTTCGGTTTAAGAAAATATGACCACGTTCAAGCTTCCGCCAGCAACTCAAGTGGCTCCCAATCCGTTTACGCAGAAATACTAGAATACTATGCCTTCTTTTTAATATCCTTTTCAACCCGTCCTACCCTTCTTACCTGAAAGAGCGGTTTACCTTTTCCCATACTTCTAATGTTCCCTGTCGCTCAAACCTCCTCCTCAATCTCAATATGCCTTCCCATAAAACCGACTTCTTTTCCTATTCCTTTTCCTTTCATGCAGTCAGACTGTGGAATGACCTACCACCCTGTATTCGGGAGTCCACGTCGATTTACTCGTTTAAGAAGCGCGTAAAGGAGTACTATCTTTCCACTTGAGTATGTCATCGTTATTGTATGTATGTTTCATTTGTGTCGTAACTATTTTACTGTATGTTTAGCCTTAAATACTTGTTTTGTTTGTTTTGTGCACACTTTGTCTACTTTTCTATGTATCTTCTCCTTCTACGGGCCTGCTGGAAGGAATTTCAATGTGAAATAAGCAGCGCCCTTGTACTTGTCTATTCTTACTTTGTTCTCTCTTCAATTCGTTTGTGTGTACATAAATTATAAATAAATAAATAAATAAACTTTTTAAACACAATTTAACTTTTATAATTTACTGGTGATACATTACCATAGCATAGACCCTTACAGACGCATAGTACCAGAAACGCAAATTACCTTATACGCGGATGGCCAGAATATCATTTGATTCATACATGTAACTTTATTTAAAAAAATAATGTTTTTTCGATGAAAAGATTTTGTAATTCATGGAGTAAAATAATAGACAAAAAAGTATTAGTTTCATGCATTCTGCACTTTAAGTTTGTTATTTAATATTTATTGCACAAAATGAATGCCAAGTTCTCTTCCTTATTGAAACGTATATTTCTGCCTTTATTATTTGTACTATTATGTATTCTGTGCTTTTATGAACATAAATGACACAGCAACAATTTTACATAAGGTAAAACTTAACGTTAAAACATTTTTAATAGGACAATTAAAAGATGTAATGTTATTTAAAGAACTCACCAACAATTTCGTAGATAAGTAAGACGCCGATATCTTGTAGAGCTTTGTGCCATTTAAGAACTTTTTCTACTGGGCCCGAAAATACTCTAGGTCCACTTCTGTGCAATGCCTAAAACATACACGTAACGTTTATTGAAACATACTTTATCATCATCATCAGCTCACAAAGTCCCCACTGCTGGGGCACGAGCCTTCCCTATGGATGGCAAGGGAGAACGGGCCATAAACCACCACGCGGGCCCACTGCGGATTGGTGGTTGTGAACGACTACTAATGCAGCAGGGACCAACGGCTTTACGTGCCTTCCGAAGCACGGAGGAGCTCGAGATGTTAAATTTTGGTCACCCATCCGATGACCGGCCTTTGCGAAAGCTGCTTAACCTCAGCAATCGCAGACCGGGCATGTTAACCACTGCGCCATCGAGCTCCTCATACTTACATACTTTATAGTTGTAACTAAGTCTCTATTTATTTATGATAAAATACTTTTCTTACTAGGTCCTTACCTATGAAATTGACGTTTTGTTTGAAGATAATTTAAAAAAAATATTTTTCATACTAATGTTTTTTTTAATTTTCTTAGCATCTTTTTATGTTACCACTATAAAAATTGTAGAGTAGTGTGTTTGTTTCACTAGCTAAATATATCAGATATTCAAAAGAAAAAAAATTAAGTCCCTTCAAAGCTACAATGAAACAAAAAGACAGTTCCGCGAACATAAAAAGTAGTTAATTAAAAAAAATTGGGCTATCAAGACACGAAATTAATAATCGTAATAGTCCTGATTAAAGGTGTATAATAATAATATTAACAACCGGTATTGACTTTTAGAACTTTTAGACCTTTTAATAAGTGAGAAAAAAACGTCAATTTCATAGGTAAGGATCTAATACAATCTTCAACTGGCTAGAAAAAGAAGGGGATTCAGGGATTCCTATCCGAATCCTATCCGAAACTAGAACACTTCAGGCTCTTCGCCCTCAAAAATGTAATCTTTAGAGAAAAATAGTGAAAAGATGGGATTGCACAAAAGATGAACCACAAAGGGAAACCACAGCAGGCCCCACTAAGATAAGGTAAGATCATTTTCAGTTTAACTTTTTACCGGTTCCATAGATCACTTGTAAGATATGTACTTGTAAAACAATAAATGAGTCAGCTATGAACCATATTATTCTTATGCATGAACCATGAACACGGCCGATGCAAATCGGCTAAAATGTCGGGAGAACCTGTCTATACCAAGCAGTTCACATTTAACCCCGATGGTAATTAATGGATGGTATGGATGGTATTTACGAGTATAACAAAAATCGAAAACTTACAATTGTATAACAATCTTATCATAACAATAGGCTTAATGACAGGTTCGTCAATAGAGCAACATTTCTGCACCCGTTGAAACGAAGTGCTTCTAAAGAAATTATATAAGAAAAGCGAGTGAACGTCTGTCGTCGCTATTAAGATGTTCCATCAATAGAGCTTTTATGAACAACTATAAAAGAACAGAATTTCGTGTTTAAGTCATAATATTATACAAGTGTTATTAATATTTTGGACTTTACTATATGTTGTTGTCAAAATCGGAATTGATTTTCTATTACTTATTGTAATTTTTATAGAACAAATCTGGGCCTCGATTCTGATTTTTCTGCTTTTTAAACGCCGACAATCGTATCTCAGTTGCCTGATTTTAAACTGATATGGTAAAAAATACAGAATCAGGTAACCCTAGATAACGGTTAGGTACTTGTTTAGTTTTGGTTTATCTAAAAGCTTTCTTATTGTTATCACATTGCAAAAGTTTCCTGCAAGTATGATGATGATATAGTATATGCAAATGATCTGTTATTCTCAGTTAATACTACCTTCAATTAGGATAATTGTAATATTGATAACTGTAATGATATTCAGAATTCATCATCATCATCATCATTATAATCATCAGCTCATTTTATGTCTCCACTGTTTGGGCACGAGCCTTCCCTATGTATGGATAGGGAGAACGGGCCATAAACCACCCCGCGGGCCCAGAGCGAATTGGTGGTTGATATTCAGGATTACTAAAATACAACTGCAGGAATGAGAAGCCATAAACTGGAGTTGAACATTCGTAACCCCTTACAGATATTTTATACGTCAATTTTATTTACAATAAAGCGCGAGTGAAGGCAAGTGAATTAGTACCTACATCAACGATAAACCGTAAACTTAAGCTTCAGAAATGCAGAATCATAGCCTTAGGAAAGCGACTGTTCAACAGTCGACTAGATAGTTAATTTATAAAAATAGAAAAATTGTATATGTATATGAAACTGAAATTAAGTCATAACTTATCTACTTATTATGAATATATAAATATAATACTAAAGTTAATATCTGAGATTAACAACAAGATTTTTATTTCAGAAGCTGTAGAGCTGGGTAATTATTATGAATCACCATAATTATTCACAATTTCATTAAGAAAGTAATTAGTCCTTAAGGCTTACGTTGTATGTCTCCGAGAAATTTGTTACGTATCGTTAATACAACATAATATCATTATTTCTATTTCCACTGTGAAACATAATTATGGTGATTAAGAAATCATGAGATTAATTTTAAACAAAGGAGGCTCATCAAAAGGTCGCTTGGCTTGATATGACTTCATTGGGCCCGAATTAGCTTGATGATGTAGCTTGAATAGATCCTAATGTTGCTTAGTCATAACTGTGCCCACGTTACACAGATTCATTCAAACGTTATTGAGCAAATTAACTTACGTAACATTTTCTTTGCGATTCAAGACTAAGCTTTTGTTCCTCTGTTTCTTTTTTAATACTTTACAGCTCCGATAAGCTAAAGCTTAGCTACGGCTTAGCATCTAAAACTACTTGTGAGTATGTTAATCTACTAAATAATAATAATAATCATCATCATCATCAGCCTATACTAGTCCACTGCTGGACGTAGGCCTCTCCAAGTACACGCCACAAAGCAAGATCCGAAAAAAATATGTAATAAAAAAATTTATCGCTACCTAGTTAATAAAAAACACGTAGAAAATGTTAGAGTTATGGAATATAAAACCTACTTTGTCAGTATCTACAGACACATTTGAATAAAATTTAATAAAACCTTTGTGAGTGGTTTGCGTAATACGAAATTAGTGCGTCAATTAAAACGTCATTAACGAACTTTAGAAAAAAAAACTGTTCAGTCGGTAGACAAAGCGGCGGATATTACTTGGCCCCGATATTTCAGCACATGAGTAAATATCCTATTCAGTCTAACGCTTGTTTCGGGGAAATCGCCAGTTGTTACATACAAGTCCTTAGTTATTAATTACTGATAAATGAGTTCACGTACCAACTGTTGAAACCGACAAACAAAATAGAGTATAAAGATTCAGTCTTTAATAATAATAATATCGTTTAATTGTCTTTTAACAAAAATACATTACAAAATGTTACACATAAAAAATTAAGACAAAGCGGTTCATGACTCAGTGGTCGCGGTAGGACCGCGAACGTTGTTATTCTGCCATAACCTTGCTAATAGAGTACTTACCTATATACATCGAGACTTATCCTTATTAATCATTTCAACACAGGTGCAAATATACATCACCGCCCAATACAATGACAATAAAATTTAAATGTATCACATGTTTAGCACAAAGTAACTCAGTTGCATAGGTCTACCATTTGGTGATAATTGCCATCATCGAAATAAAGTTATCGCTACAATTGATGGATATTCCATTAATCACCACGTTTGCCAAATGCAGGTTAGTGATCACCCGGGTTATGCATAGAAAAATTTGAGACATACCTACTTAGCTCTTAAATATTTAATTAATCATTGCACAAAGAAATTACACAGAACATAATACAATATAGAGGTAATTGATCTCAGGAACTCGGACATCGGTATATATTCATAATAAAGATATAAATATATTTATATTAGAGTATGTGCATTCGTTTATTCATTATTTTTTAAAGCACAAAAAAATTAGAAGCTCTTAGAAATATGCAGAAACTGGTGAAATATATTGACAAAGAAGCGACAGTGAAACTACATATCACAAGATACATAGTTAGTAAGTTGTCACAGCGTTAAGGATATGAACAGTCTATAATAAAAATCCAACGCGAGATAAAGCAGAGGATATTACTGCCCGCATTTTCTCGTCCACTATATTAACTCGACGAAAACCCGAGCGATGACGAAGTAGAAAAATTTTCGCTATTACTTTTATAGCCCACAATTTCTTTTGGATTTTGTTTTATGTTGGTTTTTATCACACTCGTCTGAATAATACAGGCCAGTTTACTTTTGTGTGAAAAAATATACTTTCCCGTATTTACAAGAGATTTTAGGCGAATTGAAATGAGGAAACGAAAGGTTAACTGGCCCGTTAGTACACTTTAAGAAATTTGAGGTAAAACGGGCAGCTTCCCTTAACACTTTTGTAATGAACATTAGTTAAGAGTATTTATTAAAAGTCTTGACTTCGTAAAGGAATTTAAAATGTTGTTTTATTGCTTTAGATTTTTGATTTCTACTCAAAATTACTTATAGGTATTTTTTAATATATTTAAGTCAAAGTGAACTGGTATGCGTATTAACAAATATTTAATATTTTACAATACTTACCTAAAAATAAAAATTAAAAAAATAATAATAAAAAAGTGCTACCTATTACATTGATATACAGAAAGTTCTTGCTTCTTATGTAAGACAATTTTTTTGCAAATCACAAAGTACACTCCCATGCTGGATATATAAACCAGGGCAAAATTTTTTGAATAAAACAAAATCATAGTGGGATGAAACCCATTGGAAATGGAAGAGAATATATCAACAATGAAAGTAAAAATAATTTACGGGAGTCGGGAAGTCGGGAAGTGGAAGGGGTGGGGGAGGGGTTTAAGGGTAAAAAAACGGTTTATCTCGATTTAAATACCGATACCAAAGTTGTAGGTAATAAAAAGATCTACAACTTTTGTACTTTTTTTTACATAACCTCAAAATTTATGTGAAAAATTCAAATAACCAAGTTTTTGGTTTTTTATTTTTATCTTTTACAATTTTTTTTTCAAGAAGTTTAAACTACGTTACTAAGTTTTAGGTGTAAACTTACCTTTTTATGTTCCAAACACACTGTAATTTTTTTGATTTCAAATAATATTTTTCTTCACCTTATTTTGACTTAATATCGAAAAAGCACCCTAATCGAAAATTCTTGCGTCAAAATAACTGCTTTTTTAAAAAAGTCGGTGGGTTTTTTGTTCGTTGAAATCTCTAATTTCTGATGGCGTAAAAAAATATATATACATTACTATGGTAAATTTTCTCAGAAAATGCGAAAACGAACGACGAAATAACCGGTAGTAAGGCCCAGACCGTCCTAGCCCCTTCCCCACTTCTCTATGAACCTTTTGATGGGCTAAAATTTTCCGTAGGTCACTCAGGTATTTAAGTTATCTTAAAATAGCAATAAATAGGCATCTACGCATATAATTTACAGAAGATTCTACAACTTTCTCAAAATATTGAAGATGTCTTATTAAATATTAACTGTTATTTCTTTGCATTTTCTGAGAACATTTACCGTAGTGATGTATATAATTTTTTTACACCATTAGAAAGCAGATTTCAACGAACAAAAAGCCCACCGACTTTTTTTAAAAAGCAGATATTTTAACGCGAGAATTTTCTATTGAAAATTAGGGTGCTTTTTCGATATTAAGTCAAGATAAGGTGAAAAAAGTAATATTTTAATTTTTTTTAAATACAGTTTGTTTGGGACATAAAAAGGTTAGTTTACACCAAATTTCATGAAAAGTTCTTTTTTTGTAAAATATTATGATGTTAATGACGGTAGTTGTTGACATTGAATGGGCGCCTTTGGCTTTCAAAGTAAAAGTAAATAGCATTGAATATTTCGGCGGGCTGGTTAGAACCACGATAGCTCAATTGGGAGAGCACCTGACCCGGTATGTCAGAAGGGTGCAGGTTCAAATCCTGCTCGTGGGAATTTTTTCAACATTTGTGTTTTTGTAATTTATTCGCAACAAAATGTACATTAAAAATTATATAAACAATAATTTTCCTTCTGACATACCGGGTCAGGTGCTCTCCCAATTGAGCTATCGTGGTTCTTACCAGCCCGCCGAAATTATTCAACTTATTATTATACTATTATTATACTTTTTACTTTGAAAGCCCATGTAAAAAAAGTGTACCTAAATACAAAAGTTGTAGATCTTTTTATTACCTACAACTTTGCTGTTTAAGTTTTTTCCATAGGACTTGTAGTTTTGCCGGTAATCGACATAAACCGTTTTTTACCCTTAACCCCCTCCCTCCCCCCCCTTTTGACCTCAGATCGCACGTAAATTATTTTTCCTTTCATTTTTGTTATATTCTCTTCCATTTCCAATGGGTTTCATCCTACTATGATTTTGTTTCACTTTTTACCATTTTGAAAGGCTTCGGCCCTGGTCTAATAATTAAATAAACTTTTGAACATATTTAAAAAATTATTTCACGATAGCTGTAATAGTATTGTTTTTGTGGGAGTGACATGAAAATTTTGGTTACAAATTGTGAACTTTTAGTTTATTTACTTTCATTTATATAGATTAAGCCTATGATGCTATTTTTTCCTAATTCTCATAATTTCATTTTAGGAATGATTTTGGAAAAGGTAGTGTCTAGTTTTTGGGATAAACCTTAACAATGATCTTTCATCTAACGTCATGAACGTACATTATTGCGAGCCACGTGTCAATCATTTTTGGAAACAAAGAAAAGCTGTTCACACACTTTATTAACTTCGACAAAAAGTGGCACGAGGCAGCAAGACAGAAAAGCGACCGCCATTAATTTTATTACACAGACTATTTCTTATGCTTCTTTCAAAGGTCGAAAGTATATGAGTACATAGTTATTTATATACCTGAATTGGAAGCCTAAATATCTATTTTGTTATGGCCTAACCAATAAGCTTTTGAACTCGTTAAAATACCTCACAGACCAAAATAAAAGAATGTCAAATTAGTTCTTAAGAAGAAACACTAAGGTCGACTGAATTGAAAAATATGTATGAAATGTAGACAAAATCAACGTTTCGTAGTCCTCTGATTCCTCTTCCAAAACTGGACCGATTTAATTACTTTTTCATTAATAATTGAAAAAAGGCTTTGGCTGTGTCCCTTTGCTTTCTTTTTTTTCATAAATGAATTATAAAATAAAATATAAACCTTTAATAACCGTAAAAACTGGCCAGATTTTCCGCTATGTTTTTCCCAAATTTGACGAAATTATATTTAAAAAAAAAACATGGGGACACAGCCAAAGCCTTTCTTTAATTTTTAATGAAAAAAGTAATTAAATCGGTCCAGTTTTGGTGGAGAAATCAGGGGACTACGAAACGTTAATTTTGTTTACTTTTCATACATATTTTTCAATTCAGTCGACCTTAGTATTTCCTCTTAATACTGGCGTAAGTAGACAAAATTATCTACGTATTAGGAAATGTATGGGTTTAATATACCTAGTTATATTTGCATTAACGATGCTATTTTACGTATGGATATATTTTTGGGGAGGTATTTTGGCGCAGCTGTGGGACAAAATAGGTTCATTAAAAAAATACATTTTCAAATCAAAACTAATCATAGCATTTGAAAAAGCAATCCAACTGAGTATTTAAGAATCATAAATAATTATATTACCACAATATACTTTAAGGTACATACCATCACTTGGTAAGGCTGCTTGTTTAATCGTCGGTGTGAAAATACATTTAGCTGAAGCGTTTTTGTATTTACATTTTTGATGTTGGTGTTGTATACTTTTTACGATTGTCTAGGGATGGTAACCACCTAAAGTGCTTAGTGCGAGTTTTATTTATTCGTTATTTGACGGAGTTACCGTCAACTAGAATTTGTATAGCATCAAAGCTGTTACAAGTGAGCTACGCGAGCTCGTCGCTAGGTAGCGCTACTTCCATCCCATACAAATTGTAGGTAGTTAACTATACTTGTAAGAGATAGTGACTCATAAATAGGGTTGCCAACTATTTTTCAAATTAAAGTAAATCTATTACTAACTAGTATAAAAAAAAAAGATTTAAAGAAAAAATAAAGTATTTTCCAAATTTATTTATTTAAATGTTTAAAAACATATTTCTTTGTACCTCTATTGTACCTTTGTACTCTTGGCACTATCTAATATGTTTTTATTGTTTCAGAAATTAGCGTTGCGTTTCGTTTCACTTCACCTGAGTCTGAGTATCATTCAGTAGTTCAGAAATTAAGTCAACAGGAATATCCCGTTCAAACGCACGCATTAGTCGGAAATAAAGTATTTTCCATAGTAAGTAGTAGTAGTAGTAGTAGTAGTAGTATGTTTATTAAAAATAATAATTTAATAATTTTGGAACAGCTCGGAACAGTCCGAACGCGGCTGTTGCGAGATTCATGCTCGATTTCACCGACGACAACTCCTAAGTTTAAGGTAACCCCTAAGCCATGTTAGGTGGAAGCTGTTGGAGAAAAACCGTCTCCTAAAATGGCTTAGGGTCACCTAAAGTTAAGGGGTCCTTGGTGAAAATGGGCATGTGTCCGTGAGAGGTTGTCTATGTGTGCGTTTGTATGTAGCTTACCTTCTGCAGTCTGCTTTTTTTTTCCATTTGTTAACAGTGATGGCTTCGTGTGATAAGCGAATTTAGCCAGTGTCAAAGTATTTTTTTTACAAGTGCCTAATACATAAATTAACAATATTTCCTTCGTGTGATGATGATGAATGATAAGATAATAGAAATGAGAAGTGAGAAATGATATTATACCCCCAACCCCTCGAGTATCTCAGTAAAGACGTCTCACTAAGTCCTCATGCGGATTTCTTGAAAGAATTTGAAAAGTGACGTTGCACTCTTTTGTTTCATTTGTAAGCACTCATGCACACTGACGAACACTTAACGGTTAATAATCCACTATTATTTCACATAAATTCAACATTCAACTTTAACACAAATTTAGAAAATAAAACAATACCACAGGCATCATTTTCCCGCCAAGAAGTCCTGCAGTCAGCTTATTTTGTGACACTGCTTAGGTTCGAAAGTCGATTTCACGAAATCGAAAACCTAGAAAATGTACTTTATCTACTACTAGTAAGTAGTTCTAGTTACTTGTCCTATATGAATAGCTAGATCTTCACTTTACAGCATTTTAGATGGCTTTACAATGTCCTAAGCATTAATAAGTGTATAAAAACCCGCCACAAGACAGGCGGCGGATATTGCGCCGTCCAGGCATGGCAGTTGCTCGTCCACTTTATTAACTCGTACGAAACCGTGCTGATGCTGACATAGAAAAATTCGTTGTCGTTGTTTAAGAACTCCTACCTTTGTTTTAATTTATAATTCCTTTGGAGCTTATTAAGTTAGGTCAGATAAAAGCCAAAAATAAAATGTTTAAAGATACATTTGTTGAAGAAATTCGACAGTTTGGATATAGGTTGATGTGCAGGCGTATGTACAGTCGAGTTCAATAATACTTATGTATACACTTTTGACAGATGTTGATTCTCATTACAAGGTAAGTAAAGGTTACTAACTGTCAAAAGTGTATATATATTATTGAACTCGACTGTACATCTTCATATGGATGTTGATAACAACAATAATTAAATCCAGATCATCATTGATCATCATTTTTTATTTGACGTAAGTATGAATTTATGTAACCTAAAAACAATTATGACAGTTGCTTAAAAGTTTTTCTATTGACTAACCAGTCCTTAAATAACTATTAAATACATATTAGTTTATTTAATGTTGTATCTGCTCATTGCTAAAAATTAAAGCTCTTATTTAATTAACGCTGAAATTAATAAAAAAATTTTTTTTAATTTAATTATAGAACTTAAAGAACGAGAGTTAAAGTAAGTATTCATAAATGAAGTATGAAGGTCTGATATGTAGGCTCGAAAGTCGTCCTTGCGACGCACGCTGTTGCGAAATTTTCAAGTGGAAATTTCAAGTGGTACGCCCTTTCGTAAAGCCGTTGTTTCGAAAACCGCTATATCGAATGACGGATTCGCATTTTGCATTTGAACACGTTGTTACGAAAATCCTTTTATATGTGGTACGCTAAATCGATGGTCACGATATCCAAATTTCGAATATCTTTCGATACAATCAAATTTGATCAAAGGCTTCTTGAAAAGGCTACCACTTGAAAAAAAATTCGCAACAGCGTGCATCGCAAGGACGAATTTCGAACCTACATATCAGACCCGTGGCAAAACTCTTACTTTTATTTTGTCGGAGCGTGTTAAAGCATGCGTTTGACTTCCATCCTTGAAAGCATTCTCAGCCGGAGTTTTAGGAAAGGTGGCTGAAACAAATGAGATACTTACTTAGATAATTGATTTAAAAAACATTTGAACAGTAATAGAAATGAAGGTATTCGTCGACTTGAAAAGCGAACTATTAAAGTCAAATAACCATACCAACAAACATAGTACCTACTGAGCACCCGCTCATAAAACATAAAAATAACGAATATTTTTGACTTTATAGAATACCATTTTCTTCTTAGTGGCGACGGTCTTCGTATATAATTATCAGGCATTTAAGCTGTATGTACAGCTAAACCTTTAACTGTCTCTTTTTCTTGTGCGCAGAGCACTGTTTTCTACAACTGGACGTAGTACGTTTATCCTAACACCCTTCACCATTATTTAGATCGCTGGTATATGATATTTTTATATTCTACAAAGGGGAAGCGCTTGGCTACCGCCAAGATTACCATCTTACCTGATGGCATGTCACGATAAGGCCGAATATACAACCTTATTTTTAGTTTATACGAAAATCGAAACACGGGTCAAATATTTTCATTTAAAAAATCAGTACAAAAAAATAATCTTGAAAACTCACGAAATTACAAGCTTTTTGTGCTGTCCCGTTGTGTTTTTTAGTAGGGTATACTTTATTTGAGATTTTGAATATTATTTGGTCATCAATGTAACATGGTATAAAAAATATTGAAATCGATTCTATTGCTGATTCTGAACAAACAGTTTTCAGGTTTCGGATAAACTAAAAATAACATTGTTTAAAGCTCTTTTTTGTTTTTCTTAACTTTTCGAGGAACTGGTTTCATACCTTTGTCGGAACCTTTTATCTATAGACTCGATAGATTTTAGAAAAAAAAACATTATTGGTACTGATGCCAGTCGGTACTATTAAGTGTAAATCTTTTTAGGATTGGAATCCCGGATTCAGAACTTAGATCACAGAGGTGGTTAAAATGTTATGAACTTAGTCTGTGCCTGCTTCTATACTGTCAAACCAATAGCATCGGCCAATCGGGCAAATGGCATGCCGATGGAGTTCGCCAGAAAACTTAGGGTGACTACTTTTATGTATTTGGCATTTTATTTAAGTCTGGCGCCACAATACGTACATAATACGTTCGTTACGTTACAATACCGTTCTTAAAGAGATAAGATTGAGGATTCTAGGTGAAGTGCGCTTGAACACACGGCGGCAGATCAACCTACCCAAAACTGTCAAATTTCTACAATCAATTTTGAACTTTATTGTTTAGTTTTAAGGATCAATATTCATTGGAGAAATTTGACAGATTTGGGTAGGTTGATCTGCCGCCGACTGAACCTTCGGTCTTACCGTCACTAACCAACAAGTGTGATGACATAGTTTCCCGGTTGCAGAATAAAAACTTAATATATCTCGTGTTCCAGTCTTCGATCGATACGATTCGTTACGCAATTTTCGCAAAGATTATCGGATGGGTGACCAAAAATGTATTATCTCGAGCTCCTCCGTGCTTCGGTAGGCACGTAAAGCCGCGTTGTTCCCGGCTGCTTTAGCAGACGTTATCAACCACCAATCCACGCTAGGCCCGTGTGGTGGTTTATGGTTTGTCCATAGGGAAAGCTCGTGCCCCAGCAGTAGGGGCATAAAATGAGCTGATTAATGATGAATGAATAAATGAATATTTTTGCGTTTCTTGTTGTTATCGTTTCTGACTTCGCCGCCCAAGTTTATCGCATGAGTTTATCTTTTGCATGATGCGCTCAGTCTTCCCATGATAACTTTGAGTTTTCGGATAAGCTCGCAGCTAATTTAAACGTACAAAGTACACTTAGAAGCGAGGAAGTATTTTAAGTCTTATTATGTACATCCTGTTCTACTGCAACTTTAAATACAGTTACTTCGTGACATACAAGTTCTCAAATTTAAGCCGTGTCGCATCGCACACGATTAAGTAGGTACTCCAGCCACGCGCTAAGCTAAACCCCTAACTCGCTCTAACAACCTCATTACCCGTATTTTCGAGAGAACACACTCGTAAGATAAACTTCGCGATACTTGGGATCACACTCTCAATGGGTTTTACTTTAGAGTTTAAAAGTTTGAACGCAAGCGTTGTGGTTTTCAAGTTCGCATGCAATCTTCACGGTTAGCAACTTTTGTAATGGTCTGACCTAAGTAATCGAAAACTTGTTTTCTACAACAGTTCGAGAATACCTTCGATATGCACGAGCACTGATCAGCGCCGCCAAACAATTAAATTATGTTGTGTCTGTATTCACAGCAGACGACGGATTTTATTACAAAATATACAATGTTATGTAACACATGCTACACATCAATGTTATCTTTAGTTTCTGCACTCCTTCTCCATACGAACTTTAACTATGCCAAATCTCATTTTTCTCCGTGTGCGAAATGAGCTTAAAAAGGGTTACAAAGATTTTTCTTCACGTTTTAATATATAGAAGATATTAACAGACTGTACCTGTACCAAATCATGTATAAGCTTTACTTTACGTTCTCACTTACACTTTTTGCTTACATACCTAATTTTAAAAAATCATGAAATGTTTTGAAATTAAATCTTGTTATGACGCCGCAAATCTTAAATGGCGATGCAACGTAAAGAGTAACAAAGTTCACCAGAAATCGTAATGATGCATGAGGAGGAGAGAGCACGTCTTGACCCAAACAACAATTTATACTTATTTTCTCAACGATGCCAGCGCTTAGTTCCTGTCTACCCTAGTGTTAATTGGCGATAGAGACTAACCACTATTTATTCCCAACTAACGATGATACACCACCACCACCACTAGGTACACAGTGCGCGCGTTCTTCCAGTAAAATAGCGTATAAAATAGGCACAGAAAATAGGTAATCTTCCTTGAAAAGGAAGGATTTGCCCGGAAACTTTATGCTTCCTCTACACAATTGGCGATGATCGTTGATCGTGTGATCATCTATAATCGGCACGATCATCGTGCAAGCAACCACACGTTCGTCTGTAGTACTTAGTTTGTCTAACGGCAAGCGACAAGCGTACAAGATGGACGTGGAGTGTGTTGCTGCTGCTACCATTTGTTTAATAACGGCATACAACCATTATGTCAATGTGGTTCAACGAAAATGGATTCCAAACTTCTGGACAGGTCTGATAAATGTCTATGAACTTGATATATTATGGCTCCTGTACACAAACGGCGATTACAGACGATTACGGGCGAGCATCACAATTGTGTGCATACTCGAGCATTATTAGCATTTATATTTATATTGAGGGCATACTCGGCTGTACTCACCGATCATCGTCTATGATCGCCTGCGACCCGTGATTTGTCGGTTTTTCGGGCACGCATCAAAGGGAATCGCCGGGTGGTTGCGGAGGTGCCCACACGATCACCGATCATTCATTTGCCGTCGGAATTGTAGCGTTGCACAGGTGCGTGCGTAAATTACAAAAAATACGTAGGTAAGTACTTAATATGGCTAGTGGGTGGTCAAACGAAGAGACATTCAAGTTCATAGAACTTTATCAGACCTATCCAGAAATTTTAATCCATTTTCGTTGATCCACATTGACATAATGGTTATATGCCGTTATTAAATAAATGGTAGCAGCAGCAAGACACTCCACGTCCATCTTGTACGCTTGTCGCTTGCTGTTCGACAAACTACTACAGACGAACGTGTGGATGCTTGCACGATGATCGTGCCGATTATAGACGATCACACGATCAACGATCATCGCCGATTGTGTAAAGGAGGCATAACAATATCATTACTTCTATATAAATCTGTTTCGTGCTCCCGTTCTTCTGCACAGCTTTTTAAAAGAATATATAGCTACTACCTACTTAGTTATATTCTTAAATAATCTGTTTTTGCTTTAAAAAGTATTATCGACCACAAAGCTGAACCAACATTAATTTGCTCTAACAAGCCTCATTGCGCCGTATTTTCGGTAATACTCAGTCAATCGTAAAGACAAACTTCG
Organism: Eudonia lacustrata; assembly: GCA_947562085.1. Taxonomy (NCBI): domain Eukaryota; kingdom Metazoa; phylum Arthropoda; class Insecta; order Lepidoptera; family Crambidae; genus Eudonia; species Eudonia lacustrata. The sequence continues at coordinate 10,003,529 of OX387318.1, read as the reverse complement.
CGATACTTCTACTTTCAATAGGTAAGAGTTCAAAATTCAGAATCGATAGGACGATGGGAATTTAATCGCTTGGAGTATAATCAAGCGCCTTTGTTTTACGAAAGCGATTATTCTACGCTGATTTTCGGGGCGTTCAAAGTTTTACTATTTATTTCAGAAGTCGTTTTATCAATCGTGGTTTTATGCGTCGTTAGCTGAACGGAGAGATGCCCGATTTAAACTCGAGAAATCCCTAATATAGTCATGCTAGCCAACTGACGTGAGCACGCTCCTTGTACGAGCGTAATAATTACGCTCGTACAAGGAGCGTAATAGACAAGTTAACCCCTTCAGAAAGCTAATTATTAGCTTTAGGGGTTAACTTGACTATCATTAATATGTTTACAGTACATGAATAATAATAACAGTTCAAACGCGAAGATAGCTATTGTAGATTATTATGCAACATTAGCCATCTCTACCTTGACGACCCGCAAGCTATTGTTCTTCATCTCCCGCCAATGCTTTATCAAAATAAGTAATACAACATGCAAAATTGCATACCTACAGAACATTATGAGCTTTGAAACTTCAATGAATATTCCAAAATCTAATAAAAACAAAAAAGAAAAGTGCTTATTTTATAATTCATCATCATAGCATTGATCTCTCCTCTCCATCCTTTTGCAGTTTTAACTTTTTATTGAATGATTGATGTGAAATGTACGAGTTTGGTACAAGTAAGACGTATTAAGGACCGTATTCGGAAAATATATAATCCGTAACGAAGTAAGTACCTAGTTTAAAACATTGATTGATTTTTTTCTTTAATTTTTTATTGATAATTTGATTTGTTTTAATAATTCAAATGTAATTTTAACTAATAATTTATTATTTAATTTAATTGTCATGTAGGTATTTGTATTTAATTTTATTGAACTTGTTAATTTTACTAACATAGGTAATTAATAATTAATTAAATTGTAATAACTAACCTTAAATGAGCCATGATGCTTGAGAATAAATGAATTTATTGAATTGATTAAAAAATCATTATATCTCTCATTTTTTTTCTCTTTTCTCTTTTTATAACATTGCATCCAAGTAAAGACTCTTCTTCTATTTGTTCGGATACAAATAGCTCTCTATTTGTGAATTGAAAATCTTTTGGATAAAACATGTACAATAAACATAGACTATACAATTTATCTGGGGGCACTGCAAAAGCGGCACGGCCAGTACCATCCTTTTCTCGAAACAGTTCAGGCCATTTTCGACCCCCTATAACATCGTTGTGGATAAAACTAGAAGCCTGAATTTTCAGTAACCAAGCAGGCATTGCATGAACACGGTATATTTTAAATTTCATTAAATTTAAACTAGTAGTTTAAGTATTATAACTAGACAAAGTTTCTTAATTTTTCACTCACTCACTGACTGACCGATCATCAAAACTTTAAGGCACTTTTAGCAGACACAGAACCTTCAAATTTAAAATACAATTAGTGTTTAGTGTATAAATCAAGGAAAAACTAAAATATTTTGCAATTTCGGTCCAGTTTTCTAGATACACTACTTGCATACATAACTTTGTAATCCTATATAAATGTATAGGATTACAAAGTTACATTTGCAGTTAATGAATCAGTGTACATGTATAATATGTATAATATAATGGAATAATAGGTGTAGATAGGTAGGTACCTAGATGGTACCGGAAAGGAAAAAAAGTAGGACTATCTACAAAAAGAAATGAGATACCATCAAAAACAAACTTGTAAATAAAACCAAGTCTCGTAACTCAGTTTTTCTACCGTACAAAAGAAAATAAATAGATTGACTTATTTATTTAAAACTTATAAGATTTTTAATATTGATATGGTCACTAATGATGTTGTTAGGTTAGCTAATTACGAATAACTTAAGACAGAAGGTCCCATAAGTAGGGACATAATTAAGTTTAGTTAGTTTTAGTTTACTAAACATGTGTATTGGACAATATCTCTTTTAAACTGAATCGCAAAGCCTTCGTATCTTCCACGCTCGCACTCTGTCGCACGCAAAACGTAAAGGCTGATTTATATGAGACCAGTAACTGACACCAGTAGCAGCATTGACCCGGTAAGGCTTACCTACATGATTTATGTGCGCACCAATGCTGATATCAGCACAAATAATAGATCATGGAAGTTCAAAGCACCTTCGAAGTAAGGATTACATTTTGTAAATCAAATTTTCTGCCGATATGTTAGAAATAGCCGGAGGAACGAAATGCTTTCCCGGGATAAACGTTTAGCACTCTATGGTTCTTTAAATATCTATGTTCAAAAATCAAGTTAATTCGTTGCTGTGTTCTAACGTGAACGCAGAACAAATACATACTATCGGAATTGGTACCCAATGTCAACAATCTTATGATCAACGTTTAAATAATCAACGCCCTAATAGCAGCAACTTATAAGACCAACGATTCAAAAGATCGACAGATCAAAATATCAACAGTTTAAAATATCAACAGTTCAAAAGATCGACAGTTCATTTGATCAACAGGCAAAATGACAACAATTTTGGTATCAACACATTTTTCACTAAGTTAGTATTAATCATACTTAGTAACCCACTAATAATAATATATCATAGTAATAATAATAAAGTAGGTTCTCCGAGCAAATTCTGTTTGTAGATGCTTTTTGTTTTAACTGATAGTGAACACTATAATATTATCTTTTATAGTTTTATTTATTATCTTAATGCTACATTAATGAAACAAACTTCCTTTTATGGCTTTAGCGCCATCTAGTGCTGGATATGTATATTAATTAGTCTATCTAGTGCTGGTTAGGTCTGAATATTATTATCCTTCTTTCTAATGAGATAATATTTATATTGTAATATTATTATTACATAAATGAGTTACTTGCGTGTGATATTTCCGGGCATAATGTAGTATAATTTGTTGCTTTTTAATATTATATATTACTTACATAAGTTAAAAGACTCGCTAGGTTTAAGTTTTTCTTGCACTGCTGTTATAGTTTTAAATTGAAGGTAGTTTAATTTTCAATTGATATTTATTTTATCAACACCAGAGCACTTATGCTGAACTGCAAGAGTTATTGAGAGGTCAACATTCACTCAAGCTTCAAACGATTAATAAATATCTAAATTGTTTTCATTTTGCCTGTTGATCAAATGAACTGTCGATCTTTTGAACTGTTGATATTTTAAACTGTTGAACTTTTGAATCGTTGGTCTTTTAAGTTGCTGCTATTAGGGCGTTGATTTTTAATAAACGTTGATCATAAGATTGTTGACATTGGGCACCAATTCCCATACTATCACAATATAATATACAATATTATATAGGTACCTACTAACTTATTCAGGGAATGAAAAGGCAGTCATGAGTCGCTCCGTTTTATCGTTAAGAAAGATCAAACAATAATAACACTTTATTAAAAAAAAAATTAACAAGAGTATAATCAAACATGGTTTATTTTAGAAAGTGGAATGTGGTGCCCACTACACAGTATATGTCGCGGTGATAAGACCACCATAGTTCGGCAACTAGGATAACACGCTGTGGAAAGATTAACGACGATAACCTTATAGGTATATAATGTAAATTTATAACAGAGGATAGGTAAGGGCGAAGTTCATGAAACCGAAGTAGCTTTTACAATGGCCAATGCTCCAAGTAGGAGACCAAATATTTTTTAAACATCGTAAAATCCAAAGCATAGACGTGGACGTGGTTATAACTAGAGCTCTTGAAAAGTTAATTCCATTTGAAATCCAATCTATTACGTTACAGTTCATCATCATCCGCTCTTTTATGTCCCCACTGTTGTGGCACGAGCCTTCCCTATGGATGGATAGGAAGAACAGGCCATAAACCACTACGCGGCCCAGTGCGAATTGGTGATTGTTAACGACTGCTAATGCAACCGGGACCAACGTGCCTTCTGAAGCACGGAGGAGCTCGAGATGATACATTTTTGGTCACCAATCCGATGACCGGCCTTTGTGAAAGTTGCTTAACCTCAGCACTCGCAGACCGGGCGCGTTAACCATTGTGCCATCGAGCTCTTCCTTACAGTTAGATAATAAACCTAGCTTCTTACCATTCGAAGGTTTTTGTTGAATTTCCCTTCCAGTCTCTTCTTTCTTAAAAGCACTTAGTTGTGATGTATGTTGGAAAATTCTAGATTCCATTGATTCAAAAGGCTTCTGCTTTATTTCTAAAATGATAAACCAATTACTGCATGTATGCTAAGCTAATTTAATGCACAACAAACAAAACATGTTATAAAAATGATTTTCTTAATTTGGTTTTCCGACATGGTGACAATCTCATTATTAACCTCTCCATATACGGAACGGTTACATGTAACCGTGGCAATATGGGTGGGCCGACCAAAAAATGCCAAAAATGCAGTTACGGTTAAGTAAATATAATTGAAAATACTATCGTATTAAATGAACAAAATATATATTTAGTATCATAGGGAACGTGTTTACAATTTGTCAGAACCATAAATTCATAACACGCTATAGTTTTTTCTACAATATCATTTAAAGTTGGGCAAAGATCATGAAAACGAGTGGCGGCGTTTAGTAGATTTCTTATAGTTTATCTAAATTATTGTACCTCTGATTTTGTCTAAACAATCATCAATGGATAAACTACAAATTGCTAGACTACATTTTTGATTCATCAAGTGGTTATTTAAATAATATTTTTTTATTAAGCACTTTAAATTCCCCATACAAAATTAGTATGGCCGCGCGGCATCAAATAAATATGGACGACGACATTTCAAATAAAACATATGACTTGTCACTTACGGACGGCGCACCCTTAAGTAACTATAACATATTGGACCACATGTGACCATAAAAGACAGTTAAAAAAGTTATTTTCTTTAGCTACTAGAAGTAGGTATATGACAATATTTCTGCTATTAGTAGAATCAATCGTCATCATAAACAAACTACCAGTCCACTGCTGAACATAAGCCTCTCCCTAAGCCATTTGAGCCCGATCTTCAGCTATTCTTTTCCAAATGGCTGGTAGCAGTTGGAAAAGTACAATCATTATAAAATGTAAATTAAAAACCTTTTGGTCCTTGAGGTACAAACGCTGATGTTGATGTCGATAAGACGTTGATGTTTGACTTGTTACGATCAGGAGCTACAAGACTACGGCTTTCGTAGCCGTTCCCGAAGTTCATGGGCACTAGGAATCTTTCATCTTGCATTTGTTGACCTAATACATACTAAAAATTAGTTTCAATCTTCGATTATGCTATTTTAAGCCGTCCTCAATCGTGTCTCCTGACCTTATTAAACTATTTTCCTATGTTTATATCTACAAAGCTGTATTCAATTTAACTATAGTATATCTACTGACTAGAATTCTAAGATACATCTCCAGGTGATTAAAGACTACCGTAGTTAATTGAATTTAATTGTATATTTTTGGAAAGAGTTTGCTGTGTTCCGCCGATGGCCTTTACAGGGTTAGTTAACGTACTTTAGGAGCGGCAAGAGACAAAACCATCGCAGAGGATTTCTTGAGGGGATAGCATCCCTATGGCATAGGGGGTGGCATCACGCAAACGTGTCCCCGTCTCCTACTGGTTCTCTGAGAACTTTGGATCGTAATCTACAAATTGTAACTACATATCCCTTTTTAGATATTGAGGCGCTCCTTGGGATAGACATCGCAGATAAGTTATATAGTTTCTTATACCTGTTTAGCTGTAAACTTTCGTAAAAAGAAATAAATAATTCTACAATTTGTTATAAGTACTAAAATATATACTAAAAATCTACACTGTATTTCTAAGATTTCGTAAAGATCCGCAGTTCACATACCATTGACGATGAAAGCTGCATTGTTGTCGGAGTAAGTGGCGAGGTACCGGGAGTCGATACCAGACAATATCTGGCCTTGCGCTGGATGGCTTGGATGATGCTGGTGCTGCTGTTTAATAAATACTTTTTAAATTTTAACCGCCTCTATGGTCTAGTGATCGGATACCGCCATGGTTTACATACATACATAGGAACATAGGTACTCTAACGTCCTTCTCCCAATAAGAGGTGACCAGAGCTTCCGAATCAGAAATTTTAGCCGTTAGTGACCTCGTCGCCACGTTTAGCATAATCAAAATAGGGTATCGAGGTGGAATAAATAACATCAGTAATAGGTTGCTAGCCGATGGCCTGCCCCCCGACCACCTAACCGATCGCTTTGGCTACGCGTATAGTTTATGACGTCATCTTGCCACCTCGCACTGCCTATGAAAGCAATATCAAAAGCTAAAGACTTCGATATTGCTTTCATAGGCGGCACGAAACGACAAGATGACGTCATAAACCACACACGAAGTCAAAGCGATCGGTTAGGCTGTCGGAACCCTGGTCTGCGAGTATCTTGGAACCCTTCTATGGTATAGTGATTGAATAATCGGTGTACGTCAGACGCAGAGATTTCAGGTTGGATTCCAATCGAGTGCCATCAAGCTCCCCCCTCCCCGTTCCCACATGAACAATAAATATAGTAGGTACACGGGGAGAAAGAACATATCCTTTAAACTAGCAAACTGACCAATTGGTGCCCGTGCCATTTTACGACCACAATTTGTACAGTAGGTAGGTACGACACTTATATATCTTAATTATAAAACGTAGTCGTCACCTCGCTTGCCAATTGCGGGTGATCACAAACCCGGGCTATGCATCGAAAAATCCGAAATACTTTTTGCCCGACCTGAGAATTGAACCCGGGACCTACGGGTATCGAGCCGAGCGCTTTGCTACTCGGCCACCGAAGCGTTAGCAGGCAGGATAAACATTAATTAAAAGTAATGTGTAAAATAAACGCGAGTAGAATCGAAAAAGTTGTTTCATTTCAAAATTAATGTTATTTTTTGGCGACCAAAACTGTGTCGAACACTGGGCTTCAAGGGTCAAACACTGGTAGGGATGCCAACTATTTTTCAGGAAAATAAAGTAAAACTATCACTAACTAGTACCTATAAAAAAAAGGATTTAAAGAAAAAATAAAGTATTTTCCAATTTATTTAAGCGTTGCGTTGCGTTTCACTTCACCTGAGTCAGAGTATCATTCAGTAGTTCAGAAATTAAGTCAACAGGAATATTTCGTTCAAACACACGCATTAGTCAGAAATAAAGTATTTTCCATACTTTATTTTTAATAAAAAGAATAAAGTATGGGGATGGAAAATAACGTAGGATAAGTTATTTTAAAGTATGTTTGGTAACCCTAAACACTGGTGCCACTACCCTATACAGATATATCTTACATTAACAGTTGTAAATGGAGCGCCATTCAGATGATGCTGAGCTCCTACATAGCGGTCAGCGTTGTAAGGCGGCTCTACGCCGTAACCTCCATAGTACATAGTGTCTGGGGGACTGCAACAAAACATATATTTTGTATACCTACTTAATTAATAACTTTTAAAACTAAAAGGTACAATAATAATGGTGTGAACTCACATCATGTTGGGGTTATTGCTTGGAGCTGTGGCTCTGTATGCCATAGGATGATTCCCTTGTTGATAATCTTGAGGCGATAAAGCTTTGAAAACAAAAAAAAAATATTCCGTGAACAGACACTTTAAAAGGTTTACAAATAAACTGCATTAATATTTCTACCTATTCCAACTCTTGGTTCTCGTACAATGAACCTATCCATTACATAGATTTAATAAATTGGTTAATTTCTAAAAGCTTATAGGATGTAAGTAATTCAACTCAAGCCTGCGTTATTGCGATGCGCTTTTTTATTTTCGCGCCATTTTACTTACTTTTTTATTATTATGAATTTCGGAAATGCAAAGGGATCTATACATACAGTCTAGTAACTCTGTAAAGGCTGGCGACTACTACATCCGAATAGCGTCAAATCAAATCACATTAATTCACATGCTCCTAAAAGGCCATGATAATCTAAGTTAATACTGGCCAGAAAAGGATTTTAAGTAAATTATCATTGTTATTAATCTTTTTCAGCCATTTTCTCAGTTGTAATTATAACATACAATAAGAACCACGGTTTAGTAAAATATGCGCGTGTTGAGTGTTATGTTGTTGACCATAAAATTACTCTAAATTACAGCAGCACACCATTTTTATAAATATCTTAAGAACTTCACCTAAAACAACAGTTTTATTAAGTGGCAAGTCATTTATTCAAAACATTAATGAAACATGACATAACTAACTATAATAAAGAAAAAATAAAGCAAAAAAAAATAAGATAACATAAATAAAGAAGACAAAATAAAACCTATAAATAAAAAATGTCCTCCAGCTGTGGGCTCATGGGAACTGCCCAAGAATGCTGGCAACTTTACCTCTTTGGATTGCCAAGCTAATACGTTGGCAGAGGTAGCTGCCAGCCTTCTTGTCACCGGAGAATTTGGACCCAGGTTTGCGTATTTGTGCCGTTTGCGCTTACCGCACTTACCGCAGCAGCCCCTACATGAAGTGAGGTGGCACCTACATGCGAGGGAGCCACGGTGTCAGCACAAGTTGCATCCCACACCAACGGCCTGCCGAGCTTCCAGGGCCCAATGGTCATCCCATCAGGTCTCTTTCCATCGCTGGGAGACATACCAGCTAGCTCTAAGCAGCCGGTATACCAACGTTGGCAAAAGCACTGCGGATGACGATGATGTTGTTTAGAGTGGAGTGACGCAGCATACGCCCAGCACTGCGCGCGCATGATAGTTCGTAGTGGCCAAGCTCGTCAACAGCTTCTCCACACACGCAGCGGTGAGGGTGGATGTGGCGGCCTGCGGATGCCACTAAATTTCTTATCCTCACGTAAAAGAGTTTGTAAACGCATTCCTCATCGCGTGTACTCGTAGATCTGATAAAGATAAGACACGGCATCCTCCCTCCAATCTCTACTTAGTTTAAATTGCATAAATAGTCTTGTAAGGTTTAGTTATTAATTCAGTCACGTTCAGACTCACGATGTAGTCACTGTAAATATACAACTTCACATATATAGAGACGCAGTCGTTATTTACCATCGCCATGGAACCCCACAATCATCACAACCTCCCATACCTCGACCACGGAAACTGGTGACCCCACTCAAGCAACAAGCAACCTTCCAACGGAGTAGGTACCCCGAAAAAAACACGTGAGTCATTTGGAGTATTTACACAGCCATACCCTGGCGCCTAGACGAAGACAGCTAGACCGCTAGAGTGAGAGACGGCTCGTCCAACTAGGTACCGACACATTGGCAGATGGTACCTAATGCCTGGAGCCAGTGGCCTGACTCTTTCTGGGAGGCACTAAGACGAGCGAGTTCTGACATATCACTCGTAAAGTGAATAAAAGCCCCTCCAGAACTAGCTTGCACAGTGGCTTGTCCCATTACCTCTGAAATTGTGGTAATAATGGTAAGGTAGAAATTTAACAGGCGGACAACCCAAAGATGGGTTGATAAATTTTCCTGTAGAGATTGTAGGTGCTATGAGCAGAAGACAAAAACGCTGGCAGGGCCACACTTTCTTATTCCTAGGCTTCCGAAGCGTACAGTACAGGAAGCGAAGCCTGTAACCAAACGCGGTCGTTCATTGAACAATTAACAGTTTCATACTTAATCTTAATAACAAGCAAAAATATCGGGGAGAAAATCAAACCAATAATTTATCATTAAATGGTGAAAAAACATAGACTGTACATGCCAAATCCCATTGCCTTTCTTAAAAATGTATAGTTAAGAAATACTAAATAAAAAGTAACGTTTACGAGTTTACTTTTTGCGAAAACGTTTATCTACCTAATTTCCTATAATTTCTATATTTCTAGCCTTGTAAAAGTTATTTTTCGTTTTTGCGATAGGAAACACTCGTACTGATTAAGTAAGTATGTGCTGGGAAAATAAATAAGTAACGAAATAATTTGATTATAATTTACCAAATTTACCTATTGTTTTCTAAAGTTTACGCGAACACTACACATTGAAATGAAACAACTTTTACGGATCTACTCGCGTTTGTTTTAAATATTACTTATTTAATGTTTATCCTGACGTTTCGAACCCTTTGCAGGGTCCGTGGTCACAGGGAGACAGGTGTTGGTCATCTCATAATTCTCACAATTTACCTACTTATTATTGTAGTAATAATGGAGCTCCAAGACACATACTACAATAAATCGGAATATGTAGAAACCGTAAGAATCTGTTCTAAATGAAGTAGGTTTTTAATTAACTATGCGCTACTTAAAAGTATTTTTCACACTTTACAGGCTTCAGGAAATAAAGTAAGCAGACAAACTGTACTCTGTGGTTCACAAAACATAGTATTACATGGCAAAGTTATAGTCCAAAGTGATGCTATTATCAGAGGAGACCTGGCTAATGTAAAAACTGGAAGGTTTTGCATAATAAGCAAAGGTTCGGTCATACGGCCACCTTTCAAAAAATTTAGTAAAGGGTAAGTTTGATTATTCAATTGCTAGCTGTATACTGTATACAATGTTTAGTTTATATGAAACCTGAAAACTGTTTGTTCAGAATCAGTAACAGAATCGATTTCAATATTTTTTATACCATGTTAAATTTTTACCAAATAATATTTACAAAAGCACAAAAAGCTTGTAACTTCGTAAGTTTTCAAGATGATATATTAATTTTTTTGTACTGATTCTTTAAATGAAAATATTTGACCCGTGTTTGGATTTTCAAATAAACTAAAAATAAGGTTGTATATGTTTCCCATGTATTTTATATTTGGCATGTACCATGCATGCCAAATGTACAGGGTTATATTTAAATATATAAAATATTTGATTCTAACTACAACTAAAACTAAGGTAACTCTTAGTTCTCATGGCTATTATGTATAATGATTTATTCAAGTAAAATTTGAACATGTTTTTGACAATTTAGATGAAAATCTATAAATTTGATGCTTGACAACACATAAAAGCCCTGAGAGTTAGCTAACAATTTTATTTAATGAGAAATCAATTCATTGATAATTAAAACTGTTTTGTGAAATTACAGAGTGGCTTTCTTTCCCCTTCAAATGGGTGACCATGTGTTTGTTGGCGAAAATACAGTTGTAAATGCAGCTGTTGTTGGATCTTATGTATACATAGGCAAAAATGTTGTTATTGTAAGTATCAAACAAGTGTTAATATTATATTTTTTTTTTATTATATAATATTCTGTCTTTAATTATACCAAGGAAGATAAGATGTTTTGTGACTATATTAACCAAAAAATTCCTATACCATTTACAGTACAGTCATGGATGAGCATTCACATGTATAGTCTAGTACAGGGATTCCCAAAGTGGTTGACATCAACCCCTTGGAGTCAAAGCCGGTTTCCCAAGGGTCGACATAAACGAAAACTAATTTTGACTGACAACAAGGTCTAAAATTCAACCCCTATTTTAATTAGGGGTCCAATAGGGTCTGAAGTACCAGTTCATTTTGGGAAAGGGCCTCTTGCCCGATATTGTTTGGGAATCCCTGGTCTAGTATATATAATATAATCACTAAACATCTTATCTTGCTTGGGTAATTAACAGACAGAATATTATTAATTGGAGAAAAGACTAACTCACTCATATAGAAACAATTTAAATTGCATTTTTTGAACATCCTGTAGCTAACGCAAAAAAAGTTTATATTATGCACGCACATTTTTATGCTTTGTCGCTCGGTCTGGCCAACAGGGCCAACTTCACTACAGCATGGTATAACTGAAGCGCACATTCTAGCTAGCTTGTTCTTTTAGCTTTCTCGCATAATGCAGGTGGCCTGTTGACGCGACTCATTTGTATCGCAATTTTATTTAATGTTAAGTGTGTTAATTTAAAGTACCTACCTAACCTATGTTTACTTTTATTGTTTTTGCATTTTGTTGATGTTATGTGCAGATGTTGAGCTCAACTTATTTGTAGCATACCGGACAAATCTCTGTGATTTATGGTTTGCTGTATAATTTAATTTCATTGTTATATTATTAAATAAATAAAAATAAAATAAAATGTGAGAATCAATCCCATGACCGTGCCCACCTACTTTGACAAAAGATAATCTCTTTATTATATTCAAATTTTAATTCAAATTACTTTTCAACTATGATTTTAGGTTGCTATGTTTGCCTTATAATAATAGATACAAGAACAAAAATATAAAACAAAGGCTTATTTTTTCAAGGGTCGAAGGTGTGTGCTAAAGGACTGTTGTATGATTGAAGAGAACTCCGTGCTTCCCGCTGAAACAGTTGTACCGTCATTCGCAAGATATTCTGGCAGTCCAGCGAGGATGGTCACCACACTACCCGAAGCTATGCCTGATCTGATGACGGAATTTACAAAGAGTTACTATCAACACTTTTTGCCAACTACTGTAAATTAATAATACAACTTAATCTATAATTTATTTTATATTTATACAACATTTATGATGCTTTAAAAGTGTGTTTATAATAATTATAAGATTATTTTACCTTATGCACAACTCTATTATATAACATTACCTTTTTATATTATTATTGCCTTTTGAAAATATAAAAATACTTACAACAAAGTGACTAATAAAATACTAGGTATATCAATCTCAGATGACTCAAGTTCGATTTTTTTATTTGTATCAATGCAAACTTTTATTTTGAACTATTATTTTATGTCTGATCATTGTATAATGTGCTCTATAGATGTCTAGGTAAATGGAAATAGGGATCGCGATGATAAAACTCACTCTTTTTTGCCACTATCCAATTGAGTTGGAGATAACTACAATTTGTTTGTATGGAATCAAAGCAGCGACACCTAGTGACTGAATATAGCAAAGAAAAAGCTTTACGTACTTACCCTTTTTAATCATGTGAATGAATAAGTGTGAAATTTTAGAGAAGTGCAGAAAATTTAATAATATAACGTGTGTTATATTAAATTGTATAAACATTGTACATTTTATGAATTCGCTACACTACACTTTAAAAATTGTGATGATCGGCGTAGACCTTAGAGCATTAAACCAACATAGACGTTCGTCTTATTTCCATAACATACATGCGTGATGAAAAAATAATGTATGTGATTTCGATCCATGCTCGTTGCTTTGCTACACATACGCATATAAATACTTAACTATAACTAGGTATTCAGATTCGTCTTTTTGAGTGTAAACATTACTTATTTATTGCTGACTGACTGATTAATATAATTTTGTATAACGTTATCATACAAGCATGTCACGAAAGATATATAATAAAACTCTTACGAACATACTTAATTATTGTAATTAAAAACTAATTAATGACTTGCTGCTTTCCATTGCCTGCACTTGTTGTTGTTGATCTGTAATTTTCTTATAAAATCAGAGCTAAGTATATAAAATCTAAACCAAAGATGATAGTGGATTTGATCACAAATATTGCTTGCATTAGTTTCGTAATAAATAAATAGCTAAGAATTAAAAACTGGTCGGCTTATACGCGTACTTTTAGTATGAAAAAGTTATAAACTTTAATTTCTCCTAAAATACTGTACCTAGGAAACTGAAAAGTAGGAACTGGTTAGATTTTTACACCCACAAAATCTTGGCTATAGTCATAAACTCGCTACTTGCTCCATTCCTGTGGAAAAACCATGTTTAGGTATCAACATCGTGACCCCAGCGGGATAACCATATTAGTGTTATATCTCAGGATGTACTGTAGCTAGACTTCTCGGTTTTGTCTAACAAATTTTCTCTCAGAGTCAACAAAATCTTCCCTGGATTTCATGAATGTAGCCTTTTGTCTTACACCTCAACTAGAACTTACTTTTCGGAGGAATTTTGACGAAAAGTAGGTATTTGATTACTCGGTAACTACAGAAGGTAGAATCCTGGAATTTTCACTGATGGATTCATAATCGAATCAACAAAATCTTAGCACAAAAACTATATCAGTAGCGTGTCTCGTTCCTGCTCGTTTTAGGTCAAATAGTTTTGACGAGCGTGACCCCAGCGGGATACCCTTTAACATGGGATATCTCGATAACTATTGGTCAACAAATTTTGATATTTGCTAACAAATTTAAACATAATATCAACTAAATCATGGCGAAATTTGAAGCCGATCTGAAGGGGTTATCCCGCTGGAGTCACGGACATCACTTGCACAGAACTTCATATATGAATTCGAATGCGGCGACTGCGGTGCGTGCGGTGTGCGGCTAGATGTGCGCTCACCTTAAATGACACGTAAAAGCTTCTCGGAAATCAAAGAGATTTTAAATGTCTTTGTCTGAAATAAATAGCAAATAAATTTTCACATCATCACTACATAGGTAGTATAAAACAAAGTCGCTTCCCGCTGTCCCTAATGTATGTATGTATGTATGCTTAGATCTTTAAAACTACGCAAAGGATTTTGATGCGGTGTTTTTTAATAGATAGAGTGATTCAAGAGGAAGGTTTATATTATGTATAAATACATGCATAATATAGTAGAGAAACACTGATAATTTTAGAGGTTTTACATTTTTTGAGCTTACATTGCAAACGCTGGCCGAACCCTACGAGATAGATCAAAATAATGTACCTACTTACTACAGTATTGTACACTTTAAAAAGGTCTACAAAAAACTCTGCGATGGTATATGTCTATCTCTTATGCTCTAAGCTTAGGGATCTTAGAGCATTAAATAGGGATAACCCACAAGAATCATTTTTTATCCTTTACTTTTTACGAGAAATAATGGCTTATTTACGAATTATTCAATTAAGTACCTTAAATACATTGTGCATTTAATATAGATCAATGGCCCTTTACAGCATGTAATTTAAATGAATATATTCGAAGATATTACAGATTTAAAATGCAGGGACATAGCATGTATCATTGCACCCTTGCGAGGCCGGGGCGGGTCGCTAGTAATAATTAAGTTAAAAATAATTTATTAGAAATTTAAAAAAAAAGAACTAAAAGTTAAAAATAACTTAAACCTGATATTTAGAAAAATAAAATTGGCGTTTTTATCACAGATCAATTTTTTAAATAAATTTAAGCGTGTTAGGTATATTTTGGTGTAACATTAAAGAACATTTAGCATCAAAGATAACCTTTGTTTAGCTTATTACCTACTTAATTATTTTTCTTTTGCAATCACAATGTAAACCGTTTTTATTTATAAAAAAATTGGGTCTGTGATAAAAACGCATTTTTTTTTTCCTCTTATCAGGTTTCAATTATTTTTAACCTTTTAGTTATTTTTTTATGAACAAGTTATTAAAAGCTTGTTTTTAAAAAGATTTTATTTATTTTTAACTTTTTAGTATGTTTGTAGGGGGATAAGGTCTTCAGTGCAACAGGGTTCGCCCTGGTACCCTGAGGCGCAACGTTAGCGATATGACATGTTTATACACCCTCATACCATTCAGCCATCGGCACGTGCTCACCTTAGTGTTGGGTTATCCATCTAATCAAAGACAGAATCCACAATCCACATTCTTAACAAACGGAACGAACGAACTTATTTTCCCGAGTTCCTATGGCCATCTTCCAGCTCCATCATCAGACCCTGGTTACCTGCTAGCACCAAAGTACTCGTCAAGACGGATCAAACGAGTCCAAACTCGATGGGGTTGTCGTACAATGCTTAAAACAAATGCTGTCGTCACTTTTAGCATTTTTATACAGAGACGCAATATTTTTACCATGTATCTAACCAATGTTTAAGTTTAAACAATGTTTAACTGCCGAGTTCGTATGGCCACCGTCCGGTTACATCATCAGATCCTGGTTACCATCTAGCACCAACGTACTCGTCAAGACGAATCATACGAGCCCGAACTCGATGGGGTTGTGTCGTTTAACTACCGAATTCCTATGGCCACCTTGTTCTATATCTATTATTATTATTATTTAGTATCTATTACTTTGAAATGTAATTTTAATCAATGCATGTAAAAAAGTTTTGCTTGTTAGCGCTTTGGTGTATACAGTAAGCCAGTGAGTTTTCTTGAATAAGTAAATAAATAAATAAGAAATCGAACAAGTTATATTTCCTTTCTAAACTATCTATCACAGTTTCACAGTATATAGGCAAATCACAGTCACAGAATCAAATTTATACTACACTTCTAGCATTACACATAAGTAACAGTTTTTTTTCAGTTCACTTCCATCCAACAAACATCAACAAAAGAAAACATTAGTTAAACTAACATTAATGGATTTATATTGAGATCAACAGCATAAGTAGTAAAGAATATAATTATTTATTTATGTAGGTACACAACACATCCTTTTTTTCAATCACAGTCATGGAGTCAAGTTATACTAAATTATAATATAAAAATCTCCTTAAAGGTACTAATGGTAACTAACATCGACAGGAACACTTAAATTTGAATATTCATAATGAGATCAACAGCATGAGTAATAGAAAATACAATTTTCTCTTGTATGTATGTCGGCACACATAATAGTATCACATTAATCAGTCTTAGATTCAGATTACTAATTAATAATTATAGCCAAAGCAATTAGTCTCACAAGTACTTCTCAGACAGGTCTGAAAACTAATTGTAAAACAAGTTGCTTTATATTATTCATACCACTTATTACAGATTTGTGACAGTCAACTTGTCATTCTAAATGTAATGGCGAAATATCCCGGCAGCAGCCATGACGCTTTTGTTTGGCGCAACAGTGCTGTCAGAGACAAAATGGTCGAATTGGAGAACTCGTGTTGCTGGCTCCTTATTACGTACGGTTAGCTCGGTAGCGGTACGGCTTTAGGGACTGTAACAGTAGAATAATCATGTATTAATAATATTATTATTTTCAGGAGATTCTGGATATCCATTAGAGCCGTGGCTGCTCACTCCAATTTTGAATGCTCAACCAAGCAGCCCGGAAGTCAATAATACAGAATCGCATATAAGGTTACGCAACTGTGTAGAGAGGTGCTTTGGAGTACTCAAGTCCCGATTTCGATGCTTGCATAAGCATAGGGTGCTTGAGTACACTCCAACGAAAGCAGGTTGTGTGACCAATGCATGTGCAGTTCTGCATAACATGTGTGTCCAAGCTGGTTTGGAAGAGCCAGAAGAATTGGACATGGACGAAGAGCAGCCAAATCAAGCAAGCCAAATGGATGAGGAGACTATTTTTAATAGGGGCCATATAGTGCGGAACAACCTAATAAATAGATTATTTTGAAATGTTGTACATACTTATTTTTATTTGTAAATTATTGAAATTGCTGCTGCAAACTGGATAATCCCGTCTGCAATTCGGGCCAAACCATTTTCTACAGTGGCCGCTAGGCGCTCCCCTGCTGCCGCCTGGCGCTCCGCTGCAGCCGCCTGACGCTCTAACGCCCTTTGTAGTGGATCACCTATTAACATAATAATTTTGCTTGTTAGCATGGTTTGTAATGACTATATAAAATTCCATGTAGAAAAAAAATGTTTTATACTTATTTTCTGGTATATCTTCCACAGAGGGCTGCGAAAGCTCATCTGGTGGATATACCAGAACCTCCACCAACTCGTCCTCATCCATTGGAGGGGCCTGCTCAGCAATCTATAACAATATTTACATTTGCAATACTAATAACCAACTTTACAAGTTTTATTGCACATTTGCTGCACAATAAGAAATTACTTACTGTCAGTGGATCGGGAATTCCTTCCAATCCCTCCACCATCTCCATCCCATAAAATTGGAGGAGGTCCTCCTCCAAAGGAGAAAGTGGCGCCGGACTTGGCCCACCACCAGTGCCATAGCGGGCCTTTTTTATTTTTGTATATGTAGCTTTTGTGTCAGACTTCCAGTCTTGCCAACACTGTAACAAAATTTATGTAATCAAGCTTTAAACAAACAAACAATGATTATTTTCCCATTAGTAAGAATACTTCGAAGTCCATTTTACCTTCAACCATTTTTCGGGAGTTTTTGTAGCTCCTGAGCCCATAGCATTCAATAATTCGCTGAGCCTCAGGAGCAACAATTTCTTTCGTCTGGCAGCATCCGGGCCAGAAACGCGACCACGAGCGAGGTCTTCGTGGCCCTTCATAAATGTTAAAAGGGTGCGCCGCTGCTCTAAGCTAACCCGATTCTGTAAAGTTTATTTTCTTTAATTATGATCGTTAAAATACAATAAAAGCCCCAAGAAGTCATTGAACTGTATAAGACATAAAATGACGTTTATCCGTTGTGTATGACGGTCAACTTTAGCGATTAGTAAAATTAATTAAAGACCTTTTTTTGTTTTAATCTAAGATTAAAGAATATACTATGTAAAAGTGTTGGGTTAAGTAATACAATACATACATACCGTCATATTTATAGTTCAGAGAACATAAAATATTTGAAGAATATTCTTTTTTTTTTTTTTTTTTAGTTGATGGCTTCGTGCGATTAGCACATTTAGCCAGTGTCAAAGTAATTTTTCTTACAAGTAATACATAAATATACAATATTTCCATATATTATGATGATGAATGATATTAGAAATGGGAAGTGAGAAATGATATACCCCCCAACCCCTCGAGTAACTCAGTAAAGATGTGGGGCTTTACTAAATCCTCACGCAAGCTTTTTGAGAGAAATTGAAAAGTAACGTTGCACTGTTTTGTTTCATTTGCCAACACTTATGCACACTCACGAACACTTAACGGTTAATAATCCACCATTATTTCACATTAATATTCGACATAACACAAATTTTAGAAAATAAAACAAAATCGCAGACATGACTCCTCACTTTCCCGCCAAGAAGTCCAACAATCAACAACAATTATTATTCAAAACAAGAAAATTGACAGATTATTTTCATGTCATGTTTATAAAGCTATTTGATATATGCTACATTAACAATATATTTAATTTTGATAGCGATAGTCTTACATATATGTATGTTTTATAGTTTAACAGATACATATTTTGTGACACAAAGCATTGATATGTGAGTAAAAAGCAATATTTGGGTTAATTTCATTTTCTACTATACCAATTGGTTTTCTACCATAATTTAGCACTCTTTGTAAACGCTCTACATTATGAATAAAGTCTGTGATAGCAGACCTTTCCGATGTGTTTCTATTAATTATAGTTTTTTTATTTTTTTTTCCTTTGAAGTGAAGCGTCATGTCTGCGGTTTTGTCTTATTTTCCAAACTTTGTGTTATGTCGAATATTAACGTGAAATAATGGTGGATTATTAACCGTTAAGTGTTCGTTCAAATGAAACAAAACAGTGCAACGTCACTTTTCAAATTCTCTCAAGAAGCTTGCGTGAGGACTTAGTAAAGCCCCACATCTTTACTGAGATACTCGAGGGGTTGGGGGGTATATCATTTCTCACTTCACTTCCCATTTAAAATATTGTTTATTTATGTATTACTTGTACGAAAAATTACTTTGACACTGGCTAAATGTGCTAATCGCACGAAGCCATTAATTAAAAGAAAAAAAAAACCAACTTAAAAAGTTAAGGGGACTAAAAGGAAGTCCCTACTGAGAGCCTTACTTCTTATCTATGAGCCTTACGTTCCTGATGATGAGGGATCACAGGATTTCATCATCATCAGCCTATGGAATAAGCAATCATCGTTAGATAAAAGACGAATTGGGATTGGGATAGATGGAAATAGAATGTGAGAAAAATAGCGTGACATGGTGGCCCTATCTTATTTAGCGACTTATTTACCACCAGCATGAACAAATAACCTGTCGCTTACTTCAGATCAGAGAAGGAGAAGTAAAATGGTATAACTGGTTAAATGGTATCCTAAGACTGAGAAATGCTCTGATTTACAGATTTACTGGGTTTGCTAACGCATCTAACTTTATTTAAACCAAATAAATGTATATCTATTTTACAACAACATTTTGCTGGGTCTCCTTTCCTCTCAGAACAATTAATAAGTAATTGTTTTGAGAGTCTCCCCATTGCTCCCATGGATGGGCTTAGGTCTCCCCTTGTCCCCAATATTTTTTAAATTCCATTGCCAATGTAAACCAAAAATAAAGACGAAATGTCAACGTCATCAATTTTGACAAGTATTTGCCAGGTGACAGCCAATAAACGCTAAGTTTGGAAACATTTTCTCCAATAGAAAATGTTCAGTTATTATGTAGTTTATTTTCATTGGTTTGTGGTATGTCAAAACGTGTTATTTTTGTCTTTGTTTGTAGACAAGAGCAAGACAGAAGAAAAATAAAAATCGAGCGAGCTTGATCAAAATGATTGAGATTTTTGTTTATTATTTATTTTAATTATTTACGCTATGTTTATTAATGGTAATTGTTAATTAAACACCATCAATGTTTTAGATAAGGATAATTACGGCATTAAACTATGGAGTATCATTTCTCTGACCTTTGTCTTTCGAGTGATCAACTTTTAGCTGGTATGTAAACAATTTCAAATGAAAATCGATAATTATGTATCTCCTCTCGTCATTTGTTATCATTAAGAATCTTGAAACTTATAACTCATGGATCCAATGATTTTGCGGCATTATTTATTTCGTTAGATCACCTCTACATTCACCTTCAGATAATACGTGTACATTTTAAAGACTACAGTTCCACGAAATTATATTTTTTTTACATTTAGGTATATCCTGAAATAAAAATGCAAACCTAAGTAATTCAATGCGTGGCATAATTTTCTAAAATAAAAGACATAACTTACCTTTTATACTTTATGTTATGATACACAAACCTTGAACTTGGAGGAACAGAAGGAATTAGTTTATGACATGTTTAATTTAAATTTAATTAAAAATTGAAATTAAAGGGCACAATTTAAGAATGTCAAAGAAGTTTCTGTCATTGAAAAAGACTAAAAAATAAGATTATGTAAAATATAGAGATACTATTCATAATTACAAAGTTTCGTTTAATTTGATGGTGACTATACCTTTATCCTTTACTTACAGATCACTATGCTGCAGCAGAGTACACACCCCAGTATCTAATACCAAACCACAATGCAGAGTATGAGGTACGAAGCAGTGTCCTGGTTGATGGTGGTGACAGGTTTGGGGTGGCAGCAGCTACTTTTGACAAATTTGAAGAGTTAGTGTGGATGGGGAATCAGGGTGTAAGTTATCTTGTTGATATACTCCTTAGGCAAGTGGTCAGCTCACTGAGTATGGCTCAAAAGCAAAAATCTTTCCATGTGATTTAAAAAAATATATTTTAGGACAGCTTGCAAGATGAGTATTAACTATTAACAAGATTAATTTATACAGGCAATACTTAATTACAAGCTGCCACAACAGGTACAAGCCTATAAAAAAAACAATAAGAATATAATTTAACAAGCAAGTTTTCCATTGACATTACATGAACAAATGTTATGTTGTTTTCTTTTGACTATAGCGGTTTTCTAATGGCATCCTATTTCTTATTCTATTGTCCATTCAAGAGATATTATGCTTGAGTTATGATGTTAGAAAAAGTCTTTTTGAGAAGATTGTTGAATGTTGCCCTTAAATATTAACCCTTGTACTGCAAAACAGTGTTTAATTAATCAATAGCTAAAAGCTTGTTTAAAATATTGTGTCTCTGTCTAATAATATTAGCTAGTAAGTGACAGCATCTGTTTTGAGCATTGTCTAACTTTAGCCATTGTTTTGTTTTGTTTTTGTATTCATCCTTTCTTTTTTGTTTTCTATTAGGGTCACGTTACTTCATATTATGGACACAATATGCAGAAATACACCTCATTCCAAGTACATGCATCAGAAGAAGTGAGAGACATAATAACTGTTGAACAAGGGATCTACGCTTTGACCAAGTCCGCTCTACGCCATCAGATAAGAAGAGGAATACCTAAAAATACCTACAAGTAAATTGGAATAATAACTTGTCTTTTTAGTAACAGTACAACAGAATAACTCAAGATCTTTTCAGTTGTGTCTTCTTTTGAGAATACTTAAGTTATCCTCAGACCTAATTTCATAACAAAAAAGATCATGAATATAGTTTCACCATTGAACTTTGATGGGAATCATTATCCCACTTAGCCTGGCATGGCAAGGTGTTATAACACCTCTAAAAGTATTATAAAGATGTAGGTACCCTAATACTTTATAGTTTCATTTACAACAACACACAAATGCATTGCTAAATGGGTTGTTAGTTAAATATCAGTAGCCCCTTATCTAGATTTTATATTGTTTTTGTTTTGTTCTCATAGCATCATTATGAAGTAATCCTTGTTTGTTTTCCAGGTCAGCAAATATGACTGACATGCAATGTCTGTACCAAGTCAGTGAAACAAAACTATTAATGGGGGGGCATCAGGATAAATTACTTGAGTTAGATCTTTCTAAAATGAAAGAGACTGTTATAGTAAGTTGATAATCTATTTACATAATGACTGCTTTGAGATGGCTCATATCTCGTTTTTTTAATGTATTTTCTATAAACTTAAATAAGGAAAAAATTTGGAGTGATATTAAGACTGATTTAATTCATTAAATCAGAATAAGTCTATAAAAGTGTATAAGACAATAAAATTATGACTCCATTTGTAATATTAGTCAATACTTTAAATTATTAATACTAAAAAACAATTGTTTTTCTTAAAGCTTAAAGTTAAGCATTCAGCTTATCAAATTTTACAAAAAATATGAGTAGTTGCGAATTAGACCTATGTAAAGATAATCTCGGAAATTCACAGCCAATACAAGAGGAAGGTTGTGCAGTGTTAAGAAGCGGCGGTGGTTCTTTGGTGGCTTGCGGCA
The DNA here is from genome assembly GCA_947562085.1 of Eudonia lacustrata. Classification (NCBI taxonomy): domain Eukaryota; kingdom Metazoa; phylum Arthropoda; class Insecta; order Lepidoptera; family Crambidae; genus Eudonia; species Eudonia lacustrata. The sequence continues at coordinate 9,980,775 of OX387318.1, read as the reverse complement.
GCGCTGATGGTATGGTGGCGCTGCGTGATATAAGAACTCCTAAGGCGACGGAGCATACGTTTCGGGCCCACAATGCGTGCCTATCTGACTTAGATATGCAAGGAGATGTATTGATCTCATGCGGTTTCGCAGATTCGTGAGTACTTTTTTTTAAATGTTCGTAATTGAAATTTTATAGATATGTCTCACATCGTTTTTACTTTAAGAAGCCTGATATAAATTATTATCTGCTAATGTGTAGTTGTTGGTTTGTTGATAACGCTGATCTCACTAACGCACTAGTAATATCTCTTTGTCTTCATTGTTTCGGCTGCTTTATTTTGCCTACCACTCTCTCCAATATAGCTTGATATATGTCATCTCAGTATTGCATTGCATTACTTACGTTTTAATTGTTGACGACCTCCTTGGTCGAGTGGTTTGTATACCGGTTTTCATGGTGTCGCCATCTCAGGTCCCGGGTTCGATCCCCGGTGGGGTCAATTTAGAAATTATTGTTTTTCTAAATTGTCTCGGGTCTGGGTGTTTTCTATGTATAATAAGTATGTATTTAAGTATTTTAAGTATGTTTATCCGTCGTCTAGTAACCATTTAACGAGTTTCATAACGAAGCTTCTCTTGGGCTAGATAATTGGTGTGAGTGTAGGAAAGTTTATTTTAATTATTATTTATCATTTACTAAAAATCTTTATAAAGAAAAATAATACCGATTTAATGGTTTTAATGGCTATGATTGGCTGTGATCAATTTTTAACAAACCGTGAATCGATTTTAACAAACTACTTTCAGGGCGTGCGTTTATTATATAACAATATTAATGTAAAATCCGTTATTTATCTTATTATTGTATAACAAATTTTATAAAGGCTAATATTTTATAAAATGGATTTTGAATTAATAAATAATATTTTATAATGTTTCCGTGTTTCAGTGCGGGGGTCGCGGTGGCTGAGCCCTACGTTATAGTATGGGACGTCCGCTGCCTCCGCGGCACGAATGCAGCAGAGAGTGCTACGACACTACAGACCGCTTCACCGCCCCTACTACTGCACTTCTTACCCGCTTTCTCGGGGCGAGCGGTCGCGGTATCGGGCGATGGCCATGTCGCCTTGTTGCATGTCAACCAGCCGTCGGCGAAGCAGTCGGTGTTTCAAGTGAGTTATTTAATTAAATTTGTATTAGAGTCTAGTACGAACGTCGCAGAGTGCGCTACGTCACAGCAGACCGCGTCGGCGGCGCCCCTACTACTGCACTTCTTACCCGCGTTCTCGGGCAGAGCAGTCGGTTTATTAAGTGAGTTTTTTTTTAAATATTTGTAATGGCGTTCGTTGTAAAGTGTATTGTACGAATGCAGCAAAGAGCGCTTGTGCAGACCGCGCTGTACTGCTGCGTAGAGTACGTTTGCAAAAATATTCATGTATGAGTTTAATTATAAGTGTTCATAGAAAAAGTTTTAATGGGGATATTTAGTTAACATTTTATTATTGCGTGTTAAGCCCCTTTACAAACTTAATTTAAAAAGAAACGCGAAAGTTTAAAAGCTTTACGGTTCTCACTTTGTTATAGGTCAATACGCAGAGTTCACTTTCCGTGAGTGTGATGGATGTGTCTTCCACCAGCCAAGCCCTTGTGTTTGGGGACTTGACTGGCCACTTGCACCTATTCTCGCCACAGCATAATCACGATCCTGTTTTTAATAATTTCTCAAGGTGAGAATGTCAATATTTCTGTAATAATTTCTCATCAAAACACCAATAGTATTTTTTTTATTGATGCAATTTTAATTTATATCTGCTTTATCTGCTGGATCCAAGTCTTCTTTATTTACTGGGAGAAGTACCAACCCTTCTCTGAGGTGTACTGACTCTCTCATTCTTCATTTGTATTTATTCTGTGCCCAGTCTGTATTTTGCTATAGCATTACTTAAAAATATTTTCTAGTGTGAGGTTTTCTTATTATATTTATTTATTTATTTAAACAAGTAAGCAATAGAACGCTGATATAAACGCAATGTGCAAACATATTTCTGGATATGCATTTACCTTATTACCAGCATTGTGGCCTGGGGATCTCCTTAGGTCACATGACACATGGTTCTAAATGGTTGCCTTTTTGGTTCTGGGACCTTTAAATTCGTGTATTAATCGTGATGTATTTTTTTATATTTAGTTTTATGAAAAAAAATATATTATTTTCTTTTTTTCTTTACTTAGAACCTAAGAAAAGGAGTAATATAAGTCGAACTCAATTTATAAAATATCGCCATAAAATTATACTATGTTGTATAACTTTTTGCAGAGCCACAGAATTCGCAGATCAAGTAGTAGGTCTACCGTCGGTTAGTTTCAAAGATACCACATTCAAGTTTTCAACAGTGCCACTGCCTTCACTCTCCTCTGGCACCAAATGGTTCAATGAACTGCCTCGCGAATTTTACAAAAAAAGCTATAGGTATGATTTCTGAGCTTCGATATTAAAAGTTAAATTTAGTTTTATTTATTTATTATTAATAACAACGGTTAAAACCTATTAAAATAAAAAAATAAACTTTCCTACACTCACACCAATTATCTAGCGGCTAGATAATTGGTGTGAGTGTAGGAAAGTTCTAGATTAGTTTAGTTCTAGGCTAGATTCTAGCCTAAAATAAGCTTCGTTATGAAACTTGTTGAATGGTTACTAGACAACGGATAAACATACTTAAAATACCTAAAATACATAGAAAACACCCAGACCCGAAACAATTTAGAAAAACAATAATTTCTAAATTGACCCGACCGGGGATCGAACCCGGGACCTCTGATATAGCGACACCATGAAAACCGGTGTACAAACCACTCGACCAAGGAGATCGTCAACCTATTACAAATGTAATATTCGTAAGAAATAAAATCATATTTGATACATTCTCTTATATAAAAATAAAGTTGTGATGCGTTATGCTTTAGAACAACCAAAATCGGTCTGTTCTACGACAGTGTCATCTTAATTTATGTTTCTGATTGCCTCAAACGGAATTTTTAGCGTCACCGGACGTTTTTTGGGGGCGGCGAGAAACTTAAAAGGTTCTTCAAGCTGTCAGAAACGAAACACCGTCAGAGGTTATCTAGAGGCAATGGCATCAAGCACTAGTGCGTGTCCCCGTTCCCTTCTAGATTCTCCGAGGGTTTCGGATCGGATCGGGTTAATTTATAAGTAAAGTAAACAGCCTATAACTGTCCCACTGCTGGGCCTCCATCATTAAAATCAAGTCATCGCTACAATTGATGGGTAATGGCTTAATCACCACGCTTGCCAAGTGCGGGTTGGTGATCACAAACCCGGGCTATGCATCAAAAAATCGGAAATACATTTTGCCCGACCTGGGAATTGAATCCGGAACCTTCGGGTATTGGGCCGAGCGCTTTGCCACTCGGCCACCGAGGCGTTATAATTTTAATTTATGTGTTATATTATATCTAATACCTACTATGATATAATATGTTCTTATTCTAATTCTCTTTTAGAGAGTAATTGAGGAACCACCAAGTTTCTCGCAGTTAAGGCTAAAAGCTGGCAACAGAAATTTCTTTTAACGTAATAAATGACGATATGATAATTTGGGATAAAATTTTTCAGGAAACCAAAGCCAATAGACCCCGAAGTACTGAAAACAATGAAAATGCAAGGTCCCATAGGTTATGCGCCGAATCCTAGAAACTCCAGAAGGAATCAGGTACCTTGAACATAGTAAAATCGTATGAAGAAATCAGTTTATGTAATTTTGACTTTGTACAGACGTGGACAGGTAAATTTTGAGCTTTATTACCTTTACGTAAGTATTATATTTGAAGTACAAGTACGCTTTGACTGTGTTACACACAATAATATCATAATATAATGATATAATAATTACCTACGAAATAAACAGATTTAATATGAATTTTAGATGCCATACATACCAGATACGTTAGAAGACTTAAAGGAGGCCAAACAAAACGAAAGCAGATACAGCCCACAACCGATTCCTAAGTACTACCAAAAGGTATTATGACGTTGTCTATAAATATATCATCGAATTTGTATGAAAATTAACTCTTTATCATTGCATTTAGTTGGACTTACAATATAACAAACACGCACCGAACGACGTTGACTTGGAGATATGCAATAAGACTGGTTTTTCTGGACTGGAAGCTCTAATTCCTAACGCATATTGCAACTCGATGCTTCAGGTAACTTAATACGGTTTTCAACCTTAATGACAAGTGATATATTGATCATTTTGGTTTGCCCAATCATTCAATCGAACATTGACATTGACACACCTTAACAATGACTTTATTGCAGGTTCTATACTATACAACGCCGGTAAAATCCACACTATTAGCTCATACATGTGCTAAAGAGTTTTGTTTGAGCTGTGAATTAGGCAAGTACAGGTCACTTTATGATAAAAGATTGGTATAAACGTATTTCTTGCTTAAAAACAACATAAGGTGTCTTTTTAAACAACTTTATTGCTGTAACACTAAAAGACAGCTTATTAATAGTGAGAAATATTAGTTTATTGATTAACCTAATTCGACAAAAAACATTAACCAACACTATGTCAAATGCTAGTTCATTAGTTAATATTATTGAACACATAAGGTCTCCTTAGTGTTTTGTCTCATCAACTATTTGGTGGATCTAATAAAATTAGTGAAGAGATATTTATCTATTTATTTAATTATTTAATTACTGATAGCCAACAGAGTATAAGAAAAATCCTTACTTGCAGTACCATATTTAGTTGGATCATAAAACATTTCTATCTTCCAGGGTTCCTATTCCGCATGCTGGATACTTCTGGCGGTGCGCCTTGCAAAGCAAGTAACTTCCTCCGCGCTTTCCGAACGGTACCTGAGGCTGCTGCGTTAGGCCTGATCTTGCCAGATCGGGGGTCTGATGCTAGGATCGATTTGATCGCTCTTATACAGGTAAAACGAAGAAATACTAAACAATTACTGTAATATCTTATCTTATCTTATCTTTGTGGAAACTGCCAAGTTTTCTTTCTTCAAGTAGCATTTTGACTCCTGAAAATGCTCTATCTAAATCTTCGCCCCTGTAAAGATTATTGCTGTAAGTTTGGCAACGACTTTGAGATCGAAGAGCCTGAAGTCTTCTGGTTTTGCTTAGGCCCGATATAAAACATAATAAGAATAAGAAGTAACGTAAATAAAACAAATTAATTTCACTTTAAATATCAAATTCGGTATAAATTTACCAATGATAATGCAAAATAACATCTAACATAACATAGACCACTCACGCTCTCTTTAACCGTTTCGAAGGCCTCGTAGAATCTACTTTAGTATGGGGAACATGAAAGCTAGAAAACCTCCGGAGACTGTTCGGTCCCTACGGCGGCTTGAAGAACCATGAATTTGTAGCCGCCCATCCAGTAACGTTGTAAGGGCCATATAGGCGGCAAGGCAAACATCAAGTTATTTCCGAGAAACTCTTTCGAATGCTGTAAGAGCAAACGTTTTATCTCGTTGCTATTATAGCGATCGAGAATGACGAAAGTTCCTAAGCTTTGTCACTCGTTATCCAAACACCGGCCGTTACAAAAAAAAAATCACTTCACAGAGTTGGAATCGCTTCATCCTCCACCAAATCCACTACGAGATACTAGAAACAAGAAAAAAAGAGAAACAGTTAGCGCTGCTCACACAAAATAGCAGTCCGCCGAAAGCGCGAGTTAGCAACACCAAGCCCTCTCTTACCTCAAGCCAGAAACTCGGCAACACCGAACATGCACCCCTAGCCAGAAACTCGGCAACAACGAAAATGAATGGCCAGTATGACGATTACCAGTTTACGGAGATAGAGTTCCTCGGCCCGTCCACTGAACTCGATCAGGAGGAGGTTAAGGACTGGTGGCAATTGAAGAATAAAGGTTAGTTTCCTATTTGGTTCATCATCATTATCACCCTGGGGCTTAAGGTGAACACCTGGTCAGGTCGCACCGCAGTCGCCGCATTCGAATTCTTTATATAAAGTTCTGTGCAACCTCGCACACACCTACTCGCGCCGCAGTCGCCGCAGTACCTGAAGCGGCCGAACTCCCCAAGCCGCAGCTAATGACGTCACCAACGCCGGGTCCGCCTGCATCGGACGCTGCGGCCGGTGCGGCGCGGGTAGGTGTGCGTGTGTATGAGTCCAGATTTTTTTTTACTCTTGTTGGTATTTAATTTTCTTCTTCCTCTAATAAAAAACAACTAATAACAAATTGATCGTCAAGAGCCATACTGTAATACACGCCCACTCTTGATCAAATTAAGAAACTGAATGAAAGAAATCCGGTGCGGCGACGGTAATGACTGCGGTGACTGCGGCGCGGCGTGGACAAGTGTGCAAGGCCATTAACAAAAGCGATGACTGCGGCGACTGCGGCGCGTGCGGTGCGGCCAGGTGTGCGTTCACCTTTACTCTCTAATTTCAACTTCGTGAAAAGTATCGTGATAGAGGTCACGTCACGGACAGACCGCTTGTCATTTTGCATAGACGATTCCAAATAAATGTCTAATTGACGATGTCGTTCGTTCAACATCGTTCATAAACGCGTCGCGATCGCAATCACTGACACTTGTTTTATGTCCCTATCCCTACTGTTGGGGCACGAGCGTTGCCTATAGATGAAAATACCACTGGCAGAACGAACCATAAACCATCACGTGGATCCAGTGTGAAATGGTTACGTCTGTTAATGAAGCCGGGACTAAAGACTTTACGTGCCTTCCGTGGCACGATTTGTTTAGTTCATACGATGTTTTGATTCTAAAGGTGTTTCGAGCTTTTGCTTTAGAAAGCACGTAAAACCGTTAGTACGTAGCATATACTGGGTTACTACATCCAAGCTGCAGTTACTTTTTTGTATAAAGAATAAACTTGATTTCTCAGGAGCAAGCGATTCGGAACCGGTTGTCAACAACGTAAATCACGAGCTGCAAAACAATCACCATTCCGAGAGGGAGGAGTCGGAAATATCGCAGCTATTCGCGATAGGCCGCAACCAGTTAAACAAATGTCTTAAATGCAACAAAGAGGTTAGTTGTTAGAGGAATTCTTACTTTTGAACTAAACCTCAGTACAGCTTGTTAACATAGGTTTCTTGTCGAACTCAAGCAAATCCAATATATGATATAAAGTATACATTTATTTTTAATCAAAAACGTATTAAAATTTAACTTAAACATGGTATTCGATATGTTTTCACATTTTTCGATGCCCGGGTTTGTATCACCTACCTGCATTTCGTAAGCGTGGTGATTAGGACAATATCCATCAATCGTGTCAATGGCTGAGGCTTTTGCCCAGCAGTGGGACAGTAATTAAACACTTAAAAGCGACAATAAATTGATGCAGTCACACGTTTCATCGCTAACCTACGCTAGACGACGCAACAGATATTTTTAAATTTACAGTGAAACAACACATAAGTACATTATAAATATTATATAATATAATATGACACATTTATTAGGATACATCTAAATTTGATCACGCCATTATAGCAAATGTTAACTTTAGTAATGTTTATTTTATTTTATTGTGAGATGGGCTTGCTCTTGGCCTCATTCTAATCCCTAAGGCTAAGAAGAGGCCGACGATGGAACAAGCTTGCCCAGAAATAGCCTATTCACTCGGGCTTTAAAAACTTTAGGGTCATATGCACTCGGAAACACAGACGCCGGTAGGGAATTCCACTCTTTGGCTGTACGCATTATAAATGTAGAAGCAAAACCGTATTAATAAACAAAATGTAAGCTTGGAGTAGTTACTCCGTGTGTCGGGAACAAAACACGGAGTAACTACTCCAAGCTTACACTGTGTTTATTAATACGGGGGTTAGTGCGCAAAAGTGGAATATCAACCAGGTAAGGGTGGTTTTGCAACGTTAGCAAGATTTATCACTTCGGGGCTTGCCCTAATCTCATGTCCTGGCTGGGTACGCCACTGGACTGAAAATAGGCTATTTACAACTACTATAGGTACGATAATCATCATTATCATCATCAGCCTATATAAGTCAACTACTTGACATAGGCCTCTCCAAGTGCACGCCACTGAGCACGATTCGCGGCTACTCTCATCCAGCTCTTGCCAGCCACCTTGCGAAGATCGTCGCGCCACCTAGTCTGAGGGCATCTGGTGGTGGTGGCCCACTCTACGTTTGCCGATACACGGTCTCCACTCGAGAACTCGTTTACCCAAACGGTTGTCGGTTCTGCGGCTAATACTGCCACTTCAGCTTGCTGATCCGATGGGCTATGTGGATTACTTTCGCTCTCTGTGGCATCATCTCATTTCGAAGTCGATACTTCAGAGAAACTCCGAGCATAGCCCCTTACGATACACGCTAAAATAAAAAACTTTTTTACCCGACTGCGTCAGAAGGAGGCTAAAAAAGTTGTTTATTTTAACGTTGTTTTTCGAGTGTGTATGTATATTATTGTATATGTATGCCTATTTCTTTGGCACGCCCTATAGCCCAAACGGCATGGTGGATTTTAACATATGAGGTGTCGTTAGATTTGTTTTGACTGTGGGAGTGACATATGCTATATAATAATCCGGAATATACTAAAAAAAAAGTAAAAAGTTTGAAATAAACCAAATTATTAAAATAAAACAAAAACCCTACTGCTAAAACAACTATATAAAAAACAATGATATACACGTGAAAACCAGACTAACATAAAAAATAACTGCAAAGAGTTTTTACTGAAAAGAAAATAAACAAGCTCTTGATAGTTGTCGCAGACGGGGACAATCTTCAACCAAGCGGCCGTGGGTAGCTCAATTAATTCAGCACTCTCTTTGGTTGGTTGGTCTGGTCATTGTCCCCGCCTGCGACAACTAACAAGAGCTTATTTTTTTTTTTCAGTATTTTCTATTTGCAGTTATTTTTTATGTTAGTCCAGTTTTTACGAGTATATCATTGTTTTTTATAAAGTTATTTAGCAGTCGGGTTTTTCGTTTTTTTAAATAAATATAAAGCTAAGCCCAATTCGTACAGGAAGAACGTGACTCCATAGTGTTAGCGTGCGCCCTCCAATACCCGACGGGCGCCCCGCGTGAAGGCGGTGCCACGCGCGGCTTCGCGGAGCTCGTGCGGGCGTCCCTCGCCGCGCGCCGCAGCACGCCCGCCTGGTGCGAGCACTGCGCACGGTTCACGCCCACCACGCAGCGGGGGAGGATCGTTAGGTGAGTCAATACACTTCTAGGTTCCTCCACGAAGACTAGCCACTATCGTGTTGGCTGTCTTCACTGTCGATGCTGCTTCCAAAGTGTTCCCTTTGTGTTTCTGGTGCGAGCATTGCGAAAGGTTCACCAGCATACATAGGCATGGCTTCGTAGAAGTGCCTATGAATGCACTAGCATTCATAGGCACTCCTACGAAGGTTAGCGATTATCATGGCTGTTTTCAATTTCGAGCTGCTTACTGCAAGATGTTTTTGCGCTCTTGTCGGGAAAGAGTAAGGTTTATAGGAGAGACAGCGAAACTCGTGCGCGAGATAGTGACCTGTAGTAAGCGTGCGCCCATCAATACCCGACGGGCGCCCCGCGTGAAGGCGGCGCCACGCGTGGCTTCGCGGAGCTCGTGCAGGCGTCTCTCGCTGCACGTTGCAGCACGCCCGCCTGGTGCGAGCACTGCGCGTGTTTCACGCCCACAACGCAACGGGGGAGGATCGTTAGGTGAGTTAATATATCTCTTTATAAGCTATCTACGAAGGTCGGCAACTACTAGTATCTAAGGATTCTCTACAAAGTTAGCGACTATTTTGATAACTGTATGTTGATAACTGTCTTCACTCTGCTCTGGGACACCGCGCGCAGTTCCCGTCCTTCACGCAGCGGGGGAGGATCGCTAGATGGGGTTTGCTCATGGTTCATACATTTCCTTTCCGAAGGTTGGCGATTACCGTGACTGCTACGAAAATGTTTTTTTCATTGTTATGTGTTATTGGTGCGAGCACTGCGCAATATTCATGCTATTCAGGGTCGTTAGGCGAGGCTACTTTTTCTTAGGGTCCTATGCTACGGAAGTTGGCGATAAGCATGACTTTCTTCACTTTCGAAGCTGCTGAACGGTGTTTTTTGCGCCCTCGACGCGGAAGAGTGGGGTTTTTAGAGTACACAGTAAAACTCGCGCGCGAGATAGAGACTTGGTAGTTTGCGTGCCCGCTCCAATACCGGACGGGCGGCGGCACTCGCGGCTTTGCGCGCGCCGTGTGAGCCGTGCCGTGCCGTGCCGCGTGCGAGCACTGCGCACGGTTCACACCTACAACGCAACAGGGGAGGATTTATAAGCTCTTCTACAAAGGTGGTGACTATTGTGGCTGTCTTTATTTTCGAAGCTGCTACACTGGAGTTTTCTTTACTGTTGTGAGTATTTCTGATGTGAGCACAGCGCCCGGTTCACACTATTCTCTCAACCAGCAGGTTTTTCCTGGATATTACCTTGTCTGGTTAAAGAATTTGATAGGTATCTATTATTTAAGTACGTACCCAAAATATTCTTTCTTTACTATTCTGTTTCCAGTTTTATACGTCTTTCGGTTTAAAACCTCAACATAATAGATGTGTGGTTTCATCCCTTTTCGGAATATGATATGTTAAGGCAGCTGTTCAAAATCAAAGAGATGTCTTCAGTCCGCTGAGACCAAAAACTCACATATAACCTCATATTTTCATTTGTTCCAGATTACCACCAATACTTGCGATCAACTGCGGCGGGCCGCACGAGAAAGCTTACTGGCTGAAAGGGGCACAAAGAGAAATGGTAATTGCACCACAGATAAACAAATAAAACCATACATTCGTTGTGGGACAAGCCAATATTGATAGCTGATGTTTTCTAGCCGGATTTAGCAAAGAGGGGTGGTAGCGGGAAACCTTGTCGGTATGGGTTGCACTGCGCACGGCCCGGTTGCAGATTCAAACATCCTGACAGGTAAATCTATCTATATATAATGTAAAAGCGAAATACTGAACGTCTGCAAACTTAAATCACGGAAGGTGGGTTTTTAAAGGTGTAGCCGTAGACATATGCTAAGAAATATCTTTTTAAAAATTTACTTAGGATCACGGGATTCGATAATCAATCAAATAACTAATAATTTATGATAATTGTGATTATTTTTGGGGCCAAAGCCTACCTCTCCTGCGCGTGATGCACTCTGCTAACCAGCAGACGAGGCTCTGACGACCGACCGATGATGGCGGGATACCCATCACATCCCGATCGTAGCTAACAAAGTGCACAGACCGGTGTCGGGCAGCAGCGACACTGGTGCGATTAGCTACGCACTGCGATTACCAATCCGCATGGCCAGCGTGGCAATTATGGGCAAACCTTCCAAATTACGGCACAGAACAGACCACGGCCCCCAGTTCACGGCCGCCCTGCTATTCCTGATCACGGCGGCGGCCACGGTAACGGCAGGGCAAGGGGTGCAAAGAATCCCCGGGTTACGGAAGACCGCCAAAAACAACTGACCCAGGCAACGTACAACGGACGCACGTTACGGCTTGACGAGCACTTGGCGCAGGTCGAAGAGGAACTCGGGAAGATAAGGTGCCATATTCTTGGGTTAAGTGAAATCCGAAGAGAGGCGGAGGATGCCGTAACCCTTGAATCAGGCCATCTTATGTACTACCAAGAGGGAGACCAGCTATTCCAGGGTGGCGTAGGGTTCCTGGTTAACAAAGCCCTTTGTCGCGTCGAGTGTGTCGAACAGGGTTGCGTACCTCGTAATTAAGCTAACCGAGAGGTATAACCTCAAGGTAGTGCAGGTTTACGCACCGACCTCAACACATTCAGACGATGAAGTGGAAGATATGTATGGAGACATATTTCAGGCCTTACACTTCACCACCAAGGCCCACTACAGCGTTGTCATGGGGGACTTCAATGCTAAAGTGGGAATACAGAATCGCTACGAATCGGTAGTAGGATCACATGGTTTTGGCAGCAGAAATCATAGGGGGCAAATGCTTGTCAACTTCCTCGAAAGAGAGGGGCTTTTCTTGATGAATACTTACTGAAACAGCGCCAAAGAAAGTGGACATGGCAGAGCCCCGACACTATGACTAAAAATCAGATCGACTTTATCATGACGGACAAAAGCACATATTCAGAGACGTCTCCAATGATCAACAGGTTTAATACCGGCAGTAATCACCGACTTGTCCGAGGCTCTCTGAATATACATTTGAAGCTTGAACGTGTCCGCTTGAACGTGTCCGCTTGATGAAGTCCAGGCTCCGACCTAACCTGCTCCAAACCATCGTAGGATCTGAAACGTTCCGGTCAAACTTGGAGAACCGATTCGTTGCCGTGGAAACCACAAATGCAGTTGATGTCAGCTAGGCCCTCGAAAATGTGGTCGGAATCCTCAGGGAGGAAGGTATGAGATAGTTTTCGGAAGAAACCCTTAGCCTCAGGCGAAACGACGTGAGGACCCACCTGTCACTTCCTCCGAACAACGGGCTCTTAACAAGAACGATGTTGAAGAAGTTGACAACGGCCAGTGGAGTAGTCGTTGCCCCGAGGCCAGAGGTTCTTTAAGAAATCGAAAACTTCTACAGCCAGTTATACGCATCGCATGCATCTCTACGCCTATAAGCTGTTTTCAAGAGTCATCACAAACCGCCTTGCGCGCCGACTCGACGAATTTCAACCGCTAGAGCAGGCCGGGTGTCGAGGAGGATACGGAACCATAGATCACCATCTTCACTGTGCGGTAGATTATACAGAAGACCGAAAAGTATAATCGGCCCCTGTACTTAGCATTTGTGCACTATGAGAAGGCATACGACTATCGAAACCTGGGCTGTTCTAGAATCCCTGCAACGATGCCAAGTCAATTGGCGATGTATACAAGTGTTGAGATGACTGTACAATGCTGCCACCATGGCCGTCCAAGTACAGAACCAGCAGACTAAGCATGTCCCCTTGCATCGAGGTGTGAGACAAGGGGATGTGATATCCCCCAAATCGTTCACAAATGCATTGCAGGATGTGTTTAAAACACTGGACTGGAAAGGACGTGGCATTAACATTAACGGCGAACACATCTCATACTTGCGATTCGCGGACGACATCGTCATCGTGGCCGAATCGTTGCAAGAGTTACGGTACATGCTGAACGGCCTAGCTGATTCTTCTCAACGCATCGGTCTCCGAATGAACTTGGACAAAACCAAGGTTATGTTCAACGAACATGCCATTCCGGGACTGATTGCAGTACAAGGCGGAGCTCTCGAAGTTGTTAAGGAATATAATTACCTCGGGCAGGTTTTGCAGTTGGGTAGAAACGACTTCGGGAAAGAAGCTAACAGAAGGATACAGCTAGGCTGGGCAGCATATGGGAAATTACGTTGGGTCTTTACGTCGCCTATTCCACAAAGTCTAAAGACGAAAGTCTTCAATCAGTGCGTCCTGCCGGTCATGACATACGGAGCCGAAACGTGGACACCCACGGTAGGGCTGGTTTCACAAATTTAAAGTCGCTCAGCGAGCTATGGAAAGGGCTCGGAGTTTCTCTAAAGGATCGACTTCGGAATGAAGTAATCCGACAGAAAACGAAAGTAATCGACATAGCCCATCGGATCAGCAAGCTGAAGTGGCAGTGGGCCGGTCATATTAGCCGCAGAAACGACAATAGTTGGGGTAAACGAGTTCTCGCGTATCGGCAAACGACGCCCTCAGACTAAGTGGAGCGACGATCTTCGCAAGGTGGCTGGCAAGAGCTGGATGAGAGTAGCCGCGGATCGTGCTCGGTGGCGTGCACTTGGAGAGGCCTATGTCCAGCAGTAGACTAGTATAGTGATGATGATGATGTGATCATTTAAGTTTAATTTTTATTTTAACTCATTCCCTGTCTTAAAGATCACATGTGATACCTAATAATTGTTTTTTTATTGTTATACAGTAAACCTGTAAAACTGTTTTTTTAACAATTTACTTCTTAAATAAATGTGTTTCTCTTCTGTTTTGTACCTGGATGTAAGTATTTGTAGTAGTCATACGACTGGATATAAACAACGTGTTCATACATTTTCAGAGCATTTATGAAACAACTCTGGGAAAAGAGACTTATGTGAATGGACATTCTGTTGCTTGTTATACAGTGCGCACATCAATTCTCTAATTTTCTTTAGTTCAAAGTGTGTTTGAGTTTGCCAACACCCGTAATGTACTTCAAGCTAGCTACGAGATAATGATAAAGGCCTGCGCAGACGAGTTATAGTCTTCGGCGTACTTGTCAAATAGGTCACTCATACATTGTACTACGTATCGCACATTCCACGTCTCATTCTATTATATTCAAATGCGTTTTATTTACAATACAGAACAAGGCTTCATCGATTTTAAGAGGATATTTATGTATTCTATATTTTTTCAGACCAACGTCATCGCAAGCTTCATCATCCAAGAACTCTTATCAAGAACCTCATTGCCTGTTGCCGCACCAGTTGCTCATCCGACTGCAGTCGGACGGTGACGTCATTATCAATGACAAGGTCCATTCAATCATTGATTTAAATTTAATTACAGTGATTTCAAAAAGGTCAACATTTCGAATGATTATTGAAACTGGTAACTTTTGGATGTTAGTGATTTTAAAGATTCCTCTTTTTGCTACCAATGTCAGCGCATTTGTAGTATTGTATTCTGGTAGTTACAAACAATATTTAGCTAAACTTTATTTGTATACTTGCTACTATTTAAAGATACTTGAACATAGCGTTATCATTTAGGTAATTTTGTAAGGTTATTTTGCAATATAAGATACTTATAACTTATAAGTAATGTCTCGCAACTCAAGCCACATTTTCCCCCAGCAGACTGACCAATCCCCCACAGAACCTCTAACCACCAACAACCGTGACAAGAACAAAAAGACTCAAGTTACCACACAAACGGAGGAAGAGTATACCCTGTCTGCAGCGATAGTTTGCGTGGAGGATAACCCTAAGAACTTAGTGGCGTACGTGCAGACGAGTAAAGAAGACGCGCAGTGGCATCTGTTCAACGATTTAAGGTGACGTTTGAAATCTTTCTTTCTTTTAAAACAAATAAAACTAAAACGGATCTCAACGGAGTGGACTCGGCATAAAGCGAAAAGGTGATCAGGTAGACCGAGACAAAGATGGCGGGACGACCTTGATAGGTATCCACTAACTGTCAAATGTCCTTAATAGACTTTGAACTTTATGTCTATGGCATACGGTTGATTATTTATTGAAGAAATTTGACAGTTTTGGATAGATTGATGTGCAGGCGTCTGTACAAGAAAAACAGGCATGACGTTGCAGAGGATCGAACGGTGTGGAAATAGTGTGGGAAGGCCTTTGCCCAGGAGTAGGATAGTTATGGCTAGTACTAATAATAACTTATACTAATTTAATAAAGCTGAAGAGTTTGTTTTTTGGTTTGAACGCGCTGATCTCTAGAACTACCAGTCGGATTTGAAAAAAAATATTTGTTCATTTGATAGCCCAATTTTTGTGGAAGGCTATCTAACATCACGCTATGAGCAAAAAAAAGAGTCAAAAACAACGCTAAGCGAATACGAAGTACTAGCGCATTCGGGCGAACGCGATGCGACGCGGTCGGTCGAGGATCAGCTACTGACTAATAAAAAAATAGGGGAGAACGTATCGCAGCGATTAGCGTTGTGTTGTGTTGTGTTGTTATCTTGCAGTTTAACCAATTTCGCAATGCTGGATCTCTGGATGGGTAACTAAATATATGGGTTAATATCTCGAGCTCGTTCATGCGTAATATTCAAACCATGTGGTGACACATGTTTTGAACGTCATTCCGTTTTTCGTACAGACGCCTGCACATCAACCTATCCAAAACTGTCAAATTTCTTCAATACATTTTCAACTATAATTATTAAGGAATAAAGTTCAAAGTCTATTGAGGAAATTTGACACTTTGTGGTAGGTTGAGGTGCAGGCGTGTGTACATACACAGCACTGCGTTTGTATAGCAGTTTCAAGGTACCCTAATACTTGATTGAAAATAAATTGTATGCATTAAAACTCTTAATTATTATTGTTAGCTATAATTAAGTCAAAATAATCCAAGTTCTAGTGAGCACTATTTATATTAATTTAATGTTTAGAGTTGAAGTCAAAAATTCAAAATGTCTCTATAAAGTACTTTTGAAACACCCAAACCTTTTTTTGCTTCTTTTTACTATTCAGGACGTCGTTTTACTCGTTTAACCGATACTAAGACTAAATTATTCTGTCTTACAGCATTGTTCCCGTAAGCGTTGAAGAAGTGATCCACTTTGGTGCGTGGTGGAAAACTCCTTGCGTTTTGTTCTACTCAACGACGGCGGCGAGACGGAGCCCGGGCGAAGCCACCTCATAGCCGACGTTTGTGTATGGGCCGTGTTGCGAGACGTGAGTACAAAGCAGTATATGCTTTATGACATTAGCTGTAAGGTTCTTTATCGAATATACTCATGTTAGTTTAATGCTAGTCATTCTGTGAAATAAAAAATAGTTTTGTTGCGAAACCCAACCTTGGGTTTCACAACAAAACTATTTTTTTAAATACTTGTCACAAATCAAAAAAGTTATAACAATTTCTGGTTACAAAACATACCTATTATAAAACGAATCTGCTTGTTGAAAAATGAAAGTACACACACGCATTTTCATTTCTTGTATTGTTCAGTAAATTTTAGTTATTTTAATTTCACATTGCGTCTTACACGGCTACACGTAAGTATATTCCGTTAAAAGTGTCCTTTTTATGGTATTTCCGTCAGTTTATAACTTATAACGTGTTTAGAAAAATCTTATATCATTCCCGATATTTTAGAAAGTAATATCTTTTGTTTCAGTGTAATGGGCCCATACAAAGTAAACGAGGTGTATTATCACATACGGCAAAATGTAAACTACAGTTACGTTTAATAATTCCATTAGACATTAGCTCAAGAGATTCCAAGTTAAAATGAACTGAACTAAAATGCATATTTTCACATTGTGATAGGTAGGTAAGCTAGAGTTTCTAGTTTTAAGATAGGATAACATAGAAAACGGATTGCAATATTTTTTTTATAAAGTTTTGCGAAAGAAGCAGATATTTTTAATACTATAATAAATGTGCAAATGCATTTCGTCCGCCCGCTCATTGCGTGTCGTGTCAATCAATACACGAACGTCGTAACCGTTCAGAATGAACGCACGGATGCGTACATATTGCTGTACGCATCCGTGCGTTCATTCTGAACGGCTACAACTTATGACAGTTCGAACTTAATACAGTCGACATACATTTGCTTCTTGACTAGTAGTGTGTAATTGATTGTATAGAGATTGTCAATATTTATTTTTACATATATTAACTGACAATAGCATGTTACACTTCACACAAGTGCCGATATGCCTGCATAATGTAGAGTGCAAAACGTTTTCTATGTGATGTTTAGTGGCCCTAGCCCGAGCAATTATCGAATTAAGGTATTAAAGTCGTTAGCAACAAAGAGTTATTTTGTATAGAGAATGCTCAAACTCATCTAAAAGTACCAATTGGCATTTTCATAGAATTAATGACGTCATCACGACTTTACGACACGAATTCGATAGAAGTTCGTTTTAGGCCCACCGTTATTATACAGTTGGTTACTGTGCGAGTTCCGGTACGTCCATATTATGTGATGCGAGACATGAGTGTACTTATTGGCTATAAATAATTTTATCGAAGAGTAATAGTCGCGTTTGGCTGACTAATAAATTGTTTTTGAAGGCTAACGGCAAGTCAATACGACATTTTGACGTAGCATCTCTGTGATTTTATGCGGTTGGTGGAAACGCCTCACTGGGCTTAAACTAACGCTACGTAGAATGAAACGTACAAAGATACATTGGAAAACTAAGCAATAACATAGTTCAAACTTTATTTATTAAAAATGGTTTGTGATATGAATTCTAATTGACTGCATTAGGCGTGCATTTGCTTGCCTGCTAGGTTAAGGTTCATCATAGTTCGGAGTTTATCTTTACAAATGAATGCAAAAAAGGCAAAGAAAGTGGTCTACTTAACAGATTTGAAAATAGTTCCTCGTAATCAGAAATATTGTTATGTCGCTAAGTATATGATATAGTGAGTTATGGTTTTATTCGCCAAAGAGGTTTTATTAGTGTAAAAAAGAATTCTTAAAATAACTAAATAAGCTATTTAACACGCGTTACCTACATAGATTTTAATGAATAGTATAGAAAAATAAATGGCGCATAAAAAAAGTTTACAATTTGTTAATTAGAATACCAAATGTCGCGTAGATATCTTTGTGTCGTTTCATTGCGCTAAAATGAAAACAATACATAATGTTACTATTTTATACTTTTGTATTTGGACATGCAAGACGTTGTATTGACTTGACAGCTTTATTATCAAGAAGGGTTGCATTGCCACATGTGTTCCTAACTTATGTACAGCCGACTATATACGGTGAGAGTCGAAATGGCGAGATCGAGTCTCTGATTTAAAATGTAACATATTTTGAGGGTATTACTAACTTATATGTACTGTTTTTGCCCTATACCTAGAAAAATCTGAAGTCTGACCCGGTAAATAAAATATTGTGTACAAAATCCAATTTACTATAAGGGCCTAACAAATAAACGAAGAATAAACTTCGAATAGTTCCGTGTTTTGTCTCTTTTACTGTAACTTGAAATGACGTTTATATAACGGAGACAAAACACTGAATAACTATTCGGACCATATTCTTTGTTTATTTGTAGGTATTTTAAAGGTTTTTACCTATTGGTGAAGTACGTATTTATAAGTCAAAAGTACTAATAAATACTTTGACCCTCTTATATTTATTGTGGATAAAGTTGTTGGCTATATAACTAGCATTTTATAACTTGTAAACAATACAACATGCGTATACATGGAAATTAAAGAAAAGGTTGGTAACACAAGCGTAAACAGACGCTTAACGTATCATCTTGGATTTGATACGCACTTCATCATCATCGTCATAGTTTTCAGCCCGTATCTACCCACTGCCGGGCATATGCCTCCTCCAAATAAATTGATATGCAAAAACAAGGAAAATACAATACCATTAATTGGTACGGCCACAAATAGCACACACAATATACCGATCACATATTAAATTTAGAAACATGGTCCTGCCATATTGACGCTCACAAAATGTCGAAGTTGGAAAGCAAAAATGCAATAAATCAACACGGACGAAATTAAGCGATGATAATTTTAGATAGAGGCAATCTAACAGTCTGACCCTTTAACAGGCAGCGGGATGTATATTCCCACCATATTTTGAACAATGTAATTAAGATAAGATGTAAAAATCAATGAAATAATCAAATATGTTAAGCCTAATAAAGGGTAAAACTGTGGTCAAGCTATTTAGTCGAAAGTTTTATATTTTATTTTAAAATAAGTATTGAACTTGATGTTGTTGGTTATAAATTTTTGCTTTTCATCGTCGTAAGCTTTAAATAAATTTTGATCAGAGGTTTATTTATCCTACCAAGAAGTAGGGATTGACTATGCCCATAAATTATTTCAATGTTGCTATCCTTTATCACTTTTTACTATCTTTTTCGCTGCTTGTTAATGTTAGAACAAATACGCTTCAGTATTAAAAACAAAAAAGATAAACTTTGGAAATAATCACATCTATTTTTAAAGTGAAATGAAATGTTTTAAAATAGTTTTTGTATGCCTACCGTATTATTCATAAAATCTCTTTTAATAGTTTATTGTGCTTTGACTTCTTCTTTTGAGTTGAAGCATATTTAACTTAAAAGAATGTGACAAAATACAGTAATGTCATAGTTGCTTGAAGTTTTTATGAATAATGCGGCCTATGATAAACACAAACAATATTTATGGAAATATCTCATGAAAAATCTGTATTATTTTTAATATCAAGAGAATATCGTTATTTTATCGCCTAAATAAGGTATTTCAAATGTTTATAATATTTGTCTTAACTCCATTACACAGAGATTGATGTTAATCATATTTAAATGTGGTTATTTTTTAACTTCAGAAGTACACTAATTTGTATAATATTTCATGACTACGAAAAAGATTATTTTTGAAGAAGCCAATCTATCATTGTGGTTGTGATGTCTATGTTTTAAGTGAAATAACCGCTCTTCCATGTTGTAATAGATATACTATTTCAGAAGCTGTACAAATCGAGGCTCGTACTTGATTGATTGAGATTTATTATAAAAACAAACTACAACTTTAACACGGCGTATTACGGTCCTAATTGGCGTATTTCTTTTCTTTGTTGACATGAGTCCTCATTGACTTCAACAGATGGCGGTTTCCCTAATGCCATATCAGAAATAACCTGTTTTCTTGTAATTGGTTTTAATTTTATTCCAATTTGGGATGACTTCGGCTGTAGCTTTGCTTTATTGATTTTTCTTTATTGGATAGAGATAGATAATGATAATTTATCAACGATGGATGGTAGACTAATACCTCCTAACCCGGTATGTTTCGGTGAAGATGTAGATCTTGTTGTGTTGGTAATAATATGCAACAAAATAGTTTAGCGCCATCTAGCGAATTGAAAAACGCCCATTAGTGATCAAACTTCTTTGGTAAGGTCTCTTGACTGTTGTCAGTAAACAGTGAAACGTTTCCACAAAGAAAATTTAGTTCTCTAGCTATCGTCCGAACTATCAAATTCTTTCGTTGTGTTTTTCTAATTTGATAGATTGAAAAAATACTGCGTTCACATTGACATCGAAAAAATTGCGCGTGCGCAATAAGTCACGTGACCTACTCTCATTGTGAACGGTTTTTTTTTCTTTCTGTCGTATAACATCACAATCAGTATTTTTGATTCTCATAAATTATGCTCGATCCTACGCTTAAATTATGGTGGCTGGTTTATTAAAATAAAAGGTAAAAACTTAAATATTATTTTATTCACTTTCCTTAACCAAAATAATAATTCTTAACTTCCTTCCTTACTTGAAACTTAAAAATAATTCAACAATTAAGCACTGTCTAAAAAATCTAATTTGGCCTTGACAAATTGTGTATCTTCTCTTCACAAACTAAGACCTTCTGTTAACAACATCTAATTGGTTATTTACGAAACTTTCTCCTTATTTCTTCAAAAATTATAAAAAGCAGAATCATTCCTTGAAATTGTTAATATTCCTCATCTCAGTCTTATGGCGGTCGTCTAGAACACAAGTTCTTTCATATCTTCGAGTAGCCACCGTCTTAATGTGATCGTACACAGTTGGATAACAAGCAATAGAGTTATTAAAATCGTCCCTGTCTAGCGTGAACAGTTCGCAGTTGCTGACCGCCACCGCGGAGGTTGTACGCAAACTGCGTTTCATCACTAAGGCGATTTCTCCAAAAAAGTCGCCATCTTCTAAGTGGCAAACCTCTTTTCCTGATTCCGAGTATAAAGCTACGGTGCCCTTGTCTATGAAGTATATATGATCTCCTGAAAAAGAAATGAAAAGCAGTTACTATTTATCCGTACCTACTTTCGAATATGTTTTGAATTTTTATTGCGAAAGTAAGGTTTGTGCTTATTAACCCGCATTGAGCAAGCGTGGTGAATAAACCAATACCCATCAGTTATAGCAATGACTTAATTTCTATGATCCATGGGGGCGATTTTTGAACCGGTAGTGACTATATCTCACGTTATGCTATCAATTACAAGTGCTCCTGATTTTTCTCTTAACTACTCAGTTGTTCTTAAACAGACACAATAGAAAGGAGGACAGGCAAATTTGCCTAGGAACCAATAACAACATGCGATATATCATTGGAAAGGATTTTTTATGTACTTTAATTATTGTTATGGCGGGAAGTACCAAATCACTGTGTGACTAAAGTTATGGCACAATAAAGCAGACTTAAACAAAAAATTTTTTTTTCAGAATTTCATATAAAATGGTTTAACAAGCATTACGTCATTTTAAGTAGGTACTAAAACTCAAGTAGTCTGTGCAGACAAATACTAGTCGAATAAGCTTTATCAATATTAGTGTAAAATTACAAAATAATACATTATAGAAAACTAAAACCGATAAGTATTAATCAATCGTCAATAGATTGATTGAAGTTAATTAGTCAGCCATATTGAACAGAACTGTCACTTGTAAAAAAAAAGTGGGTATGCATGTTTTGATAATGGTAATAAATAAATAATACTTGGCTTTTTTTATCGGATTCTGTGATTTTTATATATGTTATACTAGTAGCTAATGTTGTTTTACAAAAAAAAAACAAGAAATTGATGATAAACATAAAAATATACACCTAATATTTTTAAGGAAGAGTTTGGCTTTATTGCGTCTTAACTTTTTTTACACAGCAGCTTGAGACTTCCCACCATAACAATAATTAAAGTACATTAAAAAATCTTTCCAATGATATATCGCATGTTTTTATTGGTTCCTAGGTATGCTTCCATATATTTTTGCCCGTCCTCCTTCAATTGTTCTATGGCACTGTGGTTACATTGGGCGTCCAAGTATTTTCAAGGTTACTTGTAACTTACCTACTTTTTGACAGGAAATTTTCGAACGATATTTATCTTATTAACCTTTTCACCGCCCAAATATCCTACACGCTATGTCCCGCTGTACGCCAACGTATAAATGTATTTTAATAAAGTAGGTACAAAGAAGAACTTCTATAGAAGTGCTGGCGTGGACGGCACGAAAATCTCGAACTTCTATAGAAGTTGTTAGCGGTAAAAAGGTTAATCAACTTGTAAAGAATGCACAAAATATGTTTCATATTGTATTTCATGTCACTGTTAATTTCGAGATCACCGGTGATATTAAAAAATCCCAGGTCCTTGTTTATCCTCTCGCGTGCCGCCAAGGTGATCCGGGCCGCATTAGTACTAATCATTGGATTTGGACGTAGCAGTATGACCTTAATGCATTAGAACAACATCAAAACGGATTCCAAGGCAAATAGTTAAAAAGAGATCGGCCACCCACCTACGCTATTGATCTTGAAAATTATATCACCCGCGATGAATATTACCAGCTTGAGTTGGAAGCTTATTTGCAGCAGCAACGTCCTGGGTAGATGCTTCATGAAAGCCAGTTCGCGGACCAGTTGGCGGCCCGTATGCATGATGATATCTTCACGAAGTTGACCAGACACACATGGCAGAATTCGCTCTTCCTGAGAGAAATTTCTCAGTGTCATCCTACTAATATTGTAAACGCGAAAGTTTGTTTGTTTGAATGTTTTTACTCTTTCACGTAAAAACTACTGAATGGATTTAGATGAAATTCGGCATACAGATAGTTTATAACCTGGATTAACACATAGGATACTTTTTATCCCGATATTCCCACTGGAACGGGAACCACGCGGGTGAAACCGGGAACCACGCGGGTGAAACCGCGAGCGGCCACTAGTTTACAATAAAATTGGCTAGTGGACTGACCAGTCGGTTAGTCAAAAGAGAAACTTTTAAACAACTGTCAAAACGGTTTTAATCAAAAGCAATTGTTTTGGAATGGAAACTATGACGTCACAATTTTGTTGACTTATTTAAAAAAATGTGTGCATGTACAAATGCCCGCTGAATGTGCAAAGTTTATATGAATGTGAGTTTATTTTTTATCTAGTATCCCCAGTAGGTACAAGGTACGCTTACTTCGGAGTTCGTTATAACCGCCTCTATGGTGTAGTGGTTAAGACCAACGGTCTCAGACTCGGAGGTTCCGGTTTCGATTCCTAACGATTTAAGTCAGCCTATTGTGTTCCGACGCTTAAAGATAATATAGCCAGTTCCTTAGTAATTAAGGATGGTGATAGTGAAATGTGCTTACATCTTCCGCTTATTATTAACAGGTGAGATACAGATTAAGAACGAACCAGTTTAAGAAGAAATATTAAAATATTTGTCAAAATACCACAAAGAAAGTAGATTGGTAGCGGACTGCGTAGAATTTGAGTATCTTCTCTTTAATTCTAGGTGGGAACTTGCGCTGGTTCATATACATCTCGACTTCTCTTCTCATCCTGAAATATTTGGAGGCAGCCGATTCTGCACCATACACTGCGATCATGTATTTCAATCCGCAGTGGAACATGAGAAACTGAAATAGGTGAAACATGAACGTAGCAGGTTTATTTTTAGATTGTATTTATATATATTACGACTATTACGAGCATTCGGCCTGCCCCTCATGGAAAGTAAAAGTCAAAGTATTTTTTTTTATTCAAATAAATAATAATAATAAACTTTATTTCCACACAAAAAATACAGATACACACAAATTGACGAAGATATATAGTACAAAATAGGCGGCCTTGTTGCTAACAAGCAATCTCTTCCAGGCAACTTTGGGCGAAAGAAAAACAATAAAATAAAGAAAATAAAAATGGGTGCAAGTAAAAAGAAACTAAACTAAAAAATAAGTAGATAAGTACTTTTAAATCGTCCGAACATGTTTTTAAGACGTCTATCTTTTAGTACAAGGGCAGGCTTATGAAACGGCACAGCTTTAAAGTACCAAAGGAGATTGCTCTAGATCGCCTTAAAATTTACAAACATTTGAAAAACACGTTATGTTGTAATTAAGTTAAATAATAATTTTGACAGTAAGAATTTCAAGCGGACACTGTTTATTATAAGTAAGACTTTTAAAAGTATTTTTTTACCACCAAACTCGCCATCTTTGTTTGTCAATATGTCAGTACTGATAATAATTATCAGTATCAGTGCACAGACCTACCACCTAGTGATGTCTCCGTTCGATGTTTTCAGTCAATCAATAATTGATTGACTGAATATACAAAAAAAAACGAATTTGGTTTCGATATGATATTATATTTACACATAAAACATTATTGCTGCGCAGCATTTTAGTATTTCGGTTTTATTCACGTTTTTAAACATGTTTAGCATAGCCAAATACTTATAGATTTATTAACTTTCAATATCATTTGTAGCAATGGAACTTGACATATGTGTAGGCCTTAAATTGCTATACGTATCATTAAGAATTTTATTTTTACAAAGTAATATAACGAGCAGGCCGCTCACTGCGTGGTAAGTGAAACCCCTCTGCCCATGACAAATTATTATTATATTTCCAAATATTTTCCCGTGTCATATCGATACTGCGGTAGTACCTACCTAGACAGCCAGGTATCAGACCTACCACCTAGTGATGTCTCCATTCAGCGCCACCAAGAGGAAACTTGTTGTAGGGCATAGCAGTAAAAATATCAATATTTATAAGCATTCACTAAAGTGTTTCCTATGACTAAACATAACCTCAAAATCGGTCCTTTTTATTTAAATAACTGTCTTCTTAGAAGTGTCTGTCATGAAACTTAGTTTTCATGGGTTAATACAGGCAATTCATTACTAGAAAATGAGTTTTCTTCTGCAGTTTATTTTAAGGCGAGCAATATATGGACGCAGAACAATCTCCTTTACAAAAAAAAGTAATTAAAATGCCACTACAGCCAATGGACTATTGCAACACCAAGGTTATGTAAGGCGTTGCCGACTCAGAATTTTTAGTTTCTATGCCTCTATTCCCTGTAATTATACAAGAAGATATGCTATTTTTAGGACCTACATATTGGCATAATTTATACCATTATGCAAAAGTCTATTTTATTTATTTGTTTTTACATGAAAATTACAGACATGAAAATTTTTACTGCTAAGCAAAAGTGTTTTACCTTAGCTATGAACCAAGAAGACATGTAGAACACTTCTAAATAGCAACTCGACGATCGATACTCCTCACCCAGTTCATTGTAAGACGTTTTCCGAAACATGGCAACTGAAAAAGAGACAGGTAGAAAGTTTGTTCGTGCAAACGAATAATATCAATAATAACAACACGGTATGGACGATTCTGCAAAATCTTGTTCCTCCCCCTTCCACCTTTGGAGTACTAGACGCAGGTTGGACTGACCACCACCACCAGACCACCCGTAAGTACGTTGTTGACATTTCACCTGTCCGTACCAAGTGTCATTGTGTCCCTGATCACCACAGCCTGAGACAAGATTGAAGAGACATTCCCTGTGTAAACATAACTATAGCACCTTAACTATTAGGCTGTGGTTAAGGCGACGCACCGGTAAACAATTAATCTAATACGGAGCGTTTGCGCCCCGAACCATAAGAAAAACTGTTTTTTTTCCTTCAAATTAAAACTACAAATTATTAAAAAAAAATGAACTAGCATGTTGAAGTGTGTGTTAAGACTAATCTACTAAGAAAATTTAGATGCTTAAATCGGTCTGGTTTGCCTGTAAAATGCAAATCTATGTTTTAAAAGAGGTTGCTTTGATATTTTTTCTCTGTTATAAAAGTTGACAAGTCGTGTTTCTGCAACTAGCAAAATGAAGTCAATTAAGTGAAAAATCGTGTCATCAAATATCACTTTCGTATGTTTTGTAATTGTTGGGGAAAATCAAGATCCCTGCCACGTAAATTTCCAATGCGTTGCCTTAAGTACAAACGCTTGCACATCAACTTAAGCAAAGCTGGCAAATTACTTCAATAAATGTTCAAGTAATATTTTTTCACTGTATTTTATAAATATTCAGTTTGTGGTAGTCTGATGTACAGGTGTATGTACACAGACAGTATTAACATAAAAAAAACAGCAAATATTTTTCACCAGCTCTATCGAATGAATAGACAAATCTGGAGACTGTAGAAGCGTTCCACAGCTCCGCCCTGGTCATCCACGAGCAGTTGCGCGGCGTTGTTGGCTCCACTGTCCCCTCTGCCACGTACTCCACGGCGAATTGGAATAACACGTTCCACATCAGATACAGATAGACAAAAAGAAATATTTCCACGCACGTTTGTAGTATAATCTGGGAACAGTGTAAAACTCTTTATCTTTCTCTTTTTTACAAGATAAATTTTACAAAAAACCATTGGACCAGTAATACAAGGGTCGTGGGTTCGATTTCCACTCAAACTTCCAGAGACTGGTTGATTTTTCAAATAAAATTTTATCTTATAGCAACTTAAAGCATTGTTAATGCAAAAAATTGTATAATAAAAATATCTCCTACTATTTAAAGAGCTTGTTGTGAAGAACACACCATATACAGCGTTAGTCGGAACGGGCGTACTAAGCCGAAAGGAGGGTAAAGTAAACATGATAGTTAATAACTTTTTTTTATTTTTTTAAACTTTTTACTATTTTTTAAAAAAAAAAAACAATTGTTGAAAAAGTTTCCACGAGCAGGATTTGAACCCGCACCCTTCTGATATACTAGGTCAGGTGCTCTCCCAATTAAGCTATCGTGGTTTTAACCTCGGGGTTCAAATCCTGCTCGTGGAAATTTTTTCAACATTTGTGTTTTTGTAAATTGTTTGATTTTATATAAACCATAGATTTAGTATATAGTTATAGATTGGCGATGGAATAATTAAGGCGAGACCAAAAACGATATACTTCAGTGTGCGTGTGATGCGCATGTGTGCGAGGCAAATAGTGCTGGGCGTGCCTGCCTCGACTTCGATTATCGACACTGCTGACACAGATCTACTAATAAAGTAAATATCTTTAAGCTTTAAGGAATTAAAATAAAACTACAGACAGAACGTGTTGAATTTTATCTTCCTCCAAAAAGAATTAATTTATTGTAAAAATGTCGTAAGCTTTCTTTCGTAGTATTTTGCAATTTTGCTTCATATTTTATTCTAATCTATCTATATAAATAAAAATGAATCACTGAAATGTATGTACGCGCATAAATTCCGGATCGACTGCACAAAAATGGATAATTCTTTTTTATTGAGTTTGTTATTGTCAGGTTTGTACCGAAGAAAATTAAAAGAAAAAAAAAAACGACGGGTTGCACTCCGGGAGTGCCGGCAGAAGTGAAAACTTGAATATTAACGTTGTGCATTTTTGATATTTTGGAATGGTTAGGGAATAATTTTGCACGAATTGCTTCAATTATCAGTATAAAAGTACTATCATTTATGTGGTAGAATACAATATTTATTTATTGCGCTATCGTACACAAACATGACAATTTATATTACATTAAGAAGCACTCGAACATTCGCGCAAGCGCCCTGCGCCGCCTAAATGAAACAGCAGGCATACATTTTCGCCGCGCCGTAGAAAGAGAGGGGGATACTTCCTCTCCTACGCCGCGTCGGCTGTCTACTCTCCATCCGTCTTACGAATTTTCGATCAGGCCACGTGTCCTGACGGTCACGTGTCCTGACGCGAATTTAACATTTTTTACCAATTACAAAAAAGTGTACAACGCCGCTAAAGAAGTTTTCACTTCAAAAAAGATATTTTTACTAAATTAATATTTTTTTAAATATCATGTTATGAAAAGTGAGTGAGTGAGTGTGACAGAATGACGTACAGTTCTTCAGCCAGCATTTGACAACTTCAAACGGACAATACGTCATTACCGCCTCTTTTGCAATAGTAATACCGGTGTTTCGTGTGTTTGAAGGTTTATCGTAGTGTTATATAATGTTATTGATTTAAAGAATGAGGCGTCAAAATATCGGTTGGCGTACGCGTAATGCAAGTCGAGTTCACAACAGGGTCCATGAATCATGTTCTTCTTCACTATTTCATACAATTCTATATTTACTTCGGGAATTTCTGGGCAAATTATTGAGTTAATTTCATCTGGTCTTATTTTTTCGACCATCCACAGTAGAATATGCACATGAGGTAGTCCTCTCTTCTGCCACTCTACAGAGTACATCCAACATCGTACGTCTCCGACGACATGATATTTTACAATGAAGTTCGTAAGCGCTTTGAGGTTCTGCTTGAACACTCGTGCTGTTATGTTATGACGATCGCTGGATGATTGACCGGATATTAACAGATTAGTGATTTCTATCCATTTTGGGTTGCACGTGAAAGTAATAAATAAATCTGATCGCGACCGTAATGGCGCACGAAGGTCACAGCATCTTGCGCATTATTCGTGTATGTGCCTCGGGCTTTCCACATACGTACAAAAATATACATATATATAGATAGATAGATAAGATAAAGATAGAGTAATACGTATACATATTCTATCTTCTTTAAATATAAAAATCTATTGCTGTTCGTTTGAGTCGCTAAACTCAAGAATGGCTGGATCGATTTGGCTAATTTTGATTTTGAAATAGTTGTGGAAGTTCAGGGAAGGTTTAAACGGTGAGAAACATAAATTGTTTGTTTTGTTGTCATGGAAACTGTCAAAGCGGTACGAAGTCCGCTGGGTCAGCTAGTAAAAAATAAGTTTATTAATAGGTGGTTTTATATTCACAACTAGCGGGCGCTCGCTGTTTCACCCGCGTGGTTCCCGTTCCCGTAATAATATCTGAATAAAAAGTATCCTATGTGTTATTCCAGGTTATAAACTATCTGTATGCCGAATTTCATCCAAATCCATCCATCCGTTGCAGCGTGAAGAAGCAACAAATATACGAACATACACACAAACTTCGCTTTTATAATATTAGTAGGATAGAGCCACTTGGCTACGGAACTCCAAAAATAAAAACATAGATTAATAAGAAATAAATTTAAAATCTAAACTTTTTTAAGAAATTTCCGCTCGACTTATAGAGACCACTGGTGACCCTCGAGCTGGCGCGTATTTTGGCCAACGCCTAAGTTTGGTCATCCAAAGAGGCAACGCCGCTAGCGTTCTGGGCACTCTCCCGCTTGGCAGCGATTTGGAGTCCCTTTTTTTATTTGTAAAAATATGTGTAAATTTCTATATATGTATATTTTTTTAACTTCTCTTAATTATAATTTTTACACTTCCAAAAAAAAAATATATGTACATATTTCATTCCATACATTAATAAGAAATGTATTAGTAAGAATATTACCCAAAATGAAAAGGGCTACATTCAAAGCACACCTTTGCCGGTTAGGTACATATCGATAAGAAGTTATCGATAGTGTCAAAAGTGAGGTTAGAAACAGTAGGAATTCACGTATTTGTTATTACTTTAAAATGAACTCCTATGCAATCACAGCATTAATGTGATATAAGGCGATAATTTTGCGTGTAGAAAAACTTTTGAAGGAGATCTAAAACATTGCATTTAGACTGCTAAACAATTCAAATTATATAACGTGTGAAATGTATAATTATGTGGATTTTCTTTCTTAGATGAGTTATATAAATATTGATTCACTAAATCTCCATTTCTCCTCTTCATCGTTTATCAATGATGCCGACAAAGCCACTACGTTGCACAAGTTATCTACCTTACCAGTTCTTAATTTTACTCCCTTTGCATTTGACCAACTATCGGATTGTGACGTTAAGAAGAGCTTGTTATCAATAACTTCCAATGCGGTGGGTAGTGACGGTATTAGCCGCAACATGTTAGTACCGATCCTTGACATCATCCTTCCAGTCCTTACAGTCCTTTTTAACAGCTCCATCTCTAATGCAGTATTTCCATCCTCTTGGAAAGATGCTCAAATAATTCCTCTGCCCAAAAAAAGTAACCCTAAATCATTTACTGAATACCGACCCATTTCCATTCTTCCTTTCCTATCCAAAGTCCTCGAGCGTCTTGTTCACAACCAAATCAGTAAGTTCCTTTCTCGTCATAATCTCCTTAACAGGCCACAGCACCGTCACTACTTTGGTTAAGATCACCGACGACATCCGCTTTGGAATGGAAAACGGCCACTTAACTGTGCTAACTCTGCTGGACTTCAGCAATGCCTTCAACACCGTTAACTTTAAAATTCTTTTAGCTTTACTTCGTAGACTTAATATATCTCCAACGGCAACTAATTGGTTTCAAAGTTATCTGAACGGGCGAAGGCAGCGAGTTCGTCTTGAGGAGAAATTCTCTTCATGGTGTGACTCGACGGCTGGTGTCCTTCAAGGTGGCGTATTATCTCCTCTACTGTTTGCAACCTTCATAAACTCAATTTCAGAAAAGCTTTTTTACTTCTTAACACCTATATGCAGACGATCTACAAATATATTGTCAGGCACTACTCGGCAATCTTTCCGAAGCTATATTGACCACCAATGCAAATCTGGGACTTATCGTTGATTGGAGTCGAGCCTTCGGACTTAGAGTCAATCCAGGAAAAACGCAGACTATAGTAGTTGGCAGTTCCAGATTGCTCTCTAGGGTCAACTGGGAAACCCTCCCCAAAGTTGACTTTGATGGCGTGGACATTCCTTTCAGTCAATCTGTAACAAATTTAGGTGTGGTCATTGATAGTTGCTTAAGTTGGGGGCCGCAACTGCAAGCTGTTAGCCGCAAGCTTTACGCATCGTCAGCATCCTTGAGGAGGCTGCGCAACTTTTTACCCACTGCCACTAAAGTTGCGCTAGCGCAATCTTTGCTGCTTCCAGTTCTGGATTATGCTGACGCCTGTTATCTTGATCTCACAGAGGACCAGCTAAATAAACTTGAGCGTCTTCAAAATTTTTAGTATTCGGTTCATATTCGGCTTGCGCAAATATGACCATGTTTCTGAGTACCGCTTAAAACTCAAGTGGCTTCCTATTCGTCTTCGCCGGAATACTCATATACTCTCCTTTCTTTATAACATATTGTTTAATCCCACCTGTCCTTCTTATTTTAAGGAACGTTTCAGTTTTCTTTATTGTTCAGATTCGCGCTCGTTACGGTCATCAGAAAACTTAAGCCTTAAAACCCCCCCACACAGCACCACCTTTTATGATTGTTCTTTTACCGTCCAAGCTGTTCGTCTCTGGAATTCGCTTCCAGTTGCGATCAGGCGTGCAAAATCCATTCACACATTTTTAAGAGCTTGTGAAAAAATTCTACCTTTCCGATTAACCCTGTCCTGCTGCAATACTGTCATATCCGCTACTTTCCTACCTGAGAATACTATTATGTATAAGTAGGTTTATTTTTACATTTATTATTGTGTTTATATACATATTTATTATTATCATCATTATGATTATAGATTTATCATTATTATTATTATTATTATTTTGCTTCATTTATAAAATACACATTATTCTAGTATGTTTTAATAGTTTCACCTCTGATCTTACAGTTTATTAGCTCTCTCCATCAGACTGGTTGTCTGGAAGAAATCGCTTAAAAGCGATAAGACCGCCAAATTGTAACTTTGTAATTTTTTTTTTCTGTTCATGATTATGTTTTATAGTGTTGCAATAAAAGTATTATCTATCTATCTATCTATCTATATCCAGGTACAGCACACGTAACCATAATTAAACACGTCATTCACATATTGTTTTCTAAAGTTTACGCGAACACTACACATTGAAATGAAACAACTTTTACGGATCTACTCGCGTTTATTTTGCACATTACTTATTTAATGTTTATCCTGACGTTTCGAACCGTTAAATAAGTAATGTGCAAAATAAACGCGAGTAGATCCGTAAAAGTTGTTTCATTTCAACACGTCATTCACGTCTCATATATACTAATTTACACTTTAAATCTCAAATTTTACGAAAATAAGCGGTATTTGTTTTGTACGCAACTAACTCCAGGCCGTTACAGGCCGATAGCGTGTACATGAATGGTCTCGTCTATCTATCTCGCTCTAACAAATGCGTATACTATGATCTATCTCTTTTGTATTGCCAATCTATAACTATATACTAAATCTATGATATAAACATTTTTTTTTTCTTTTCGTTGATGGCTTTGTGCGATTAGCACATTTAGCCAGTGTCAAAGTAATTTTTCTTTCAAGTAATACATAAATAAACAATATTTCCTTCGTCCTCCAGTAATGATGATGAATGATAATAGAAATGAGAAGTGAGAAATGATATACCCCCCAACCCCTAGAGTATCTCAGTAAAGATGTGGGGCTTTACTAAGTCCTCGGGCGTACTTATTGAGAGAATTTGAAAAGTGACGTTGCACTGTTTTGTTTCATTTGCGTTGGCAACTCATGCACACTCACGAACACTTAACGGTTAATAATCCACCATTATTTCACATTAATATTCGACTTAACACAAATTTTAGAAAATAAAACAAAATCGCAGACATGACTTCACTTTCCCGCCAAGAACCATATAAACATTTTATTTGTTTACTTTTATGTTTTTTTTTTTTTTTTTCTTTTATTTGATGGCTTCGTGCGATTAGCACATTTAGCCAGTGTCAAAGTAATTTTTCGTACAAGTAATACATAAATAAACAATATTTCCATAAATGATGATGAATGATAATAGAAATGAGAAGTGAGAATGATATACCCCCCAACCCCTCGAGTATCTTAGTAAAGATGTGGGGCTTTACTAAGTCCTCACGCGGAATTCTTGAGAGAATTTGAAAAGTGCCGTTGCACTATTTTGTTTCATTTGCCAACACTCATGCACACTCACGAACACTTAACGGTTAATAATCCACCATTATTTCACATTAATGTTCGAATTAACACAAATTTTAGAAAATAAAACAAAATTGCAGACATTACTCTTCACTTTCCCGCCAAGACTCCTTTTATGTTTTTATTTTATTATTTACATTTGATTGGTCTGCAAAAATCTAGTAGGCTACGGTTTGACGTAGGTTCTCAGCAAATAGGTTTACCTCTAATTTCAATGTACGGGCATTGTAGAGTCTAGTTTTCTCTCCATAATTGGACAAATGTATCCAATAATATTAACTTTTAATTTGTTTTTTATGTGACCGCCAGGGCTACCACAGCGTAATTTCTTTTGAAATCTTTAAAAAACTGATAATCTAAAATTATCCATTTTTAAGGAAAAGTTCTTAGACAAAAGTTATTCACTACCATGTATAGGTACTTTACCCTCCTTTCGGCTTAGTACCCCCGTTCCGACTAACGTTGTATATTGACGAGAACCTCAAGCGTAGTCGAAGGTTTTCTAAGATTTCTTATTCTCACTTGTTAACAGATACTATATTTTCAGGCGCGGTCGTACTAGAATTTAAAGGCTACGATTCAATTCAACTGGGTAAAATCAGAGATGAAGACATGTCCTGTCATTGCAGAAGTATTTTCTGCGAAGTGTTTGTGCGCTTTGTCTTTTTGACCTTATTGTTACTTAAGAATCAGATGAGGCCAAACGACCTAGGACTTTGATGTGTAACATCTTTCCGCTCGCTTTCTAGCAATTTGTGGGAGTGATTTCGTGAAATGGGACGGAAGTATCCAACAGTGTAACAGGAAGTCGGGGGAGCGTGCAAGCGCGCGCCGTTTTGTAAATTCAGTAATCGACATTATGAACATGACATATTATTATTCTAATTGACATATTGTGTCATTTGACTATCAAAGGTCGTTTTGATATGTCAAATGTCTTCTAATGAGTATTTACTGCGTTCTCTTTATGATTTGTAAAAAAATATACTACGTCATTGTTAATTCTATATTCTATTTTCTATTGCAATATTGATTTCAACCCTTTCGTGTGCAATAAACTTTATCATTATTTATTTTATAGTTATAAAATGATGTAATACCTGACCTATTTTTTCAGAATATATTAATAAAATTGCTTATTACTAAGGTGAGATGTCAAATGTTACACATCATATGCGACTACTGTAAGGCTCGCTCGTTTGTTTAAATGCAGCTCTATAGAGCAAACTGACTGACAAACGAACCGAACCAAACCGAAACCGTGGCGAATGCGAAGCGAAACGGAGACGTCAAACCAGGTGCAGCGAACCGGACTTGTGGAGAATACGAAGCGAAGCTTCGGTTCACATTCTCTCCATGACGCGATTGACGCTCGGAAGCATTTGATTGAACATTGATGATGTAACAGTGTGTCAATAAATTATTATTTCATTTCATTTTCATTTCATTTTTCATTGAAGCACTGAACATGTGGAGTGAAACTGATAATACTAAAAATAATATAATAATACGTCGAATAGATATTAGTCATTTGCATTATGCGGATTGGTTATTTTGTGAATAAAATGTTGGTCATTCCGCGTATTAGTCATTATGCGTATTGTTCAATATACGTATCGGTCAATACGCATTTTTTTTTAAAGTTAATGGTCATTATACGTCGAGAGGTGTTGGAATACTTTGATTTTTTTGTAAATAAACACAACCGTCACGCCTTCGCCTCGCGTATCGCATTCGCTTTTTGTTTGACGTCGTGCATAAAAAGCCAGTTAACACAACTATCTCGCACACGCCTCGCTTCGCGTGCTCGCCTTGTGTTTGTCATGGCGTCACACGCCTTTCGGTTCGCCACGGTATCGGCACGGATCGGTTCCCTTCCGCTTTTCTATGTGACCAGGTTAAAACGATACCATATATTACAAAATGAAATCGCTTCGCCACGCTTTCAGTTCGCTGTCTGTTTGACAAGGCCTAAAGGGGGTGGCTAATTAGGCACAATCTTGCTTCACTAGCTGACCCCGCATCTCTGAACTCTGCTTCTGCTTAGCATCAGGCTGAGCAAATTCATTTGCCTTACATTCCAATAAAAAAAATCTAACTGTAAACTGGTTCAACTTAGGTAAGTGCTTAGGTACTACTAAGTTTTATGAAGTGATGATAATCTGGTGACGGGTTTTATAAAATCAAAGCCTTTAAATCTACTGATATTTGACTTAAGTGTTGCAAAGCTTATACCGAACAATTTGGTATATAGTTTAAGCTCCAATGTCTTTTTTAATGAACAATCCAACCAGGTCGTTTAATAATAAATTTACATGTAAAGGCGTCCACTCACCCCAACTCTGAAGGCAGCATTAATATTCGATATATAATGAAACATCACAGGTATCCTGAGCAGTTTTATGCTGACTAGAAGTACCTGCATATTAATTGTTTTGGAGGCAAACCAATGCGGTACGTAAGACATAGCGCACAGAAGGTCTATTATAAGCCAAGTCCTACAGTAGTTGAGGCAGATTTTCTTCGGATCCAAGACTACGCGCCGAAAGGTATACCCTTCGACATAACCAGTGAGGCAGTTCGCCAGAATATTGCAGATTGTTGAAATGTCGGTAACGTACAATATGAACCCGTGTAAATCCTAGAAAAAGAGATTAAATTAGTATGTACCTATATAGATAACAACATTAATGCAGGGTCCGTGGTCACAGGGACACGGAGGGCAAAGGGTTCGAAACGTCAGGATAAACATTAATTAAAAGTAATGTGTAAAATAAACGCGAGTAGATCCGAAAAAGTTGTTTCATTTCAATGTGTAGTGTTAGCGTAAACTTTAGAAAACAATATCAGTTTTATGAGTTTGAATTAAGATAGTATTAAGAGCGTCCGCTACGTCAAGCAGGCGCAGGCGCCCGCGCGGCGTGTCATTATTATCATCATAATATTTATTATAATCATCATCATCACCATCATCATCATCATCACCATCATCATCATCATCATCTCCATCATCATCATCATCACCATCACCATCATCACCAGCTGCCAAAAGGCGTCCGCTGCTGGGCGAATTTTTCCATGACATTTGGCGAGTAATGATCTTCAAAAATGGTAAGAAGAAGACCCTAAATTTGGTCAACCTAATTTACAAGCTTTTAATGTATGTATGTTTGTTTTTTGTTATTATTTTTTACTGGGCCCGCGTTGTGGTCTATGGCCCGTTCTTCCTATCCATCCATGGGGAAGGCTCGTGCCCCAGCGTGGAAACATAAAAATGAGCTGATGATGATGATGTTTGTCCGGGTGGAGTCTTGCAACTGAATTTTAAATCTGTTATCTTCAACCGATTGAGCTGAAATTTTGTATATACGTTCAGTTTGGGTGAAAATGCATGGTTAACGGTGTGACGTCATTCTAAATCTAACAGAGGCGGCATACCCAAGATGACGGACAAATTATTTTTAATGCATTCTTACAATATGGGTATCAAATGAAAGGACGATAACTAAAAAGTAAAAAATAAATTAAAAGTATTTTTTTTTTTTAAAAACAAGCTTTTATCCAAATGTGCTAAAAAGAAAAAAAACAAACTTTTACTTTTAAATTTTTACTATCAACTTATAAATGACGTCATTACACAATTTATATGATATAAAAGCTTGTCGCGAAATTTACTTGTGTAGGTACCTAGATAAACAAGTAAATTAAATGACTTGATGTGATTGATTTTAACTATTAAAATTTTCAATGTAAGTAAATACGAGTAGGTACTTAAATCTCACGACAAGCTTTTATATCATATAAATTGTGTAATAACGTTATAAGTTGATTGTAAAAGTTTTAAAGTGAAAGTTTTTTCTTATTACAATCTCTCAATATTACAATCGGAAAGCTTACAAACATTCGGTATGCTAAAGTTGGGAAGACGATTATAGAGTAAAAGTGATGACGATGATTTATGAAATGTAATATAAAATTTTTGTCGCACATAAATATTACCTG
Organism: Eudonia lacustrata; assembly: GCA_947562085.1. Taxonomy (NCBI): domain Eukaryota; kingdom Metazoa; phylum Arthropoda; class Insecta; order Lepidoptera; family Crambidae; genus Eudonia; species Eudonia lacustrata. Next base: position 9,943,337 of record OX387318.1, on the reverse strand, counting down.
GTCAAAGAAGTCTTCGCTAAAGTGAATTGGAAGAATAGTGTAGCCGAAGATAATGGAAATCACGAACACAATTTCTAGCCACAAGCGAAGTTTGCTGAATGGGTGAATCGTCAGAGGGTAATACACGAAATGTCGATACTTTTCAGCGCAGAAGGCAGCATATGACCTAAAACAAACTATGATTAGAGTTCTATAAAATCATCTATACCTAGACCGCTTAACTGAGTCCTCGCCTGCGGTAGGTACGCGGTACGTAGGTACGTGGGAACTCTGCCATGAGTACGAGCGTTTTGCGACGCGGCGAACGGATATCTAGTTAATTGCGCGTTATAGATACTACGGCAGTCATAGTCAGCAGTGATTGAAAAAACGCAATGAACTAGAAATACGTTCGCCGCGTCGCAAGTCGCTTGTGTTCGCGGCAGAGACTCTACACGTAGTACCTCCCGCCCCGCGTACCTACCGCAGGCGAGGACTCAGTTAAGCGGTCTAGCTATACTTAACTATTATTTAGTCTTGAAACCCAATATTAGATACGTCAATTATAAAGGAAAACTTTAAGAAGCAATATCTTGAGTTTTGTCAGTAGGTATTCAAATTTAGGCTTGGCCGATAAGTACAAGTTTCTGAACAGTTGTAACTACATTGGAGTAAATAGTCTAAAACTGTCCCACTGCTGGGCAAAGGCATCCATCATTGAAATGAAGTCATCACTACAATCGATGGGTAATGGCTTAATCACCACGCTTGCCAAATGCGGGTTGGTGATCACAAATCCGGGCTATGTACCAAAGAAATCCAAAACACACTTTGCCCGACCTGGGAATTAAACCTGGGTCCCTCGGGTATCGGGACGAGCGCTTTACCACTAGGCCACCGAGGCGTCGGAGAGTAATAAGTAATCTATGATGTCCAAATGTACCTTTGTAATTTATTTGCTATCTATATTCACGTTGCTTAATTTAATTATGTTTCTTGTAGCATTGTCTACGGCGTGGTTAGACGTGGACGTAGCCAGCGCTATTGCAGCACTAGATTTGCGTCCATATCGTCAAATACATTACAACAATTATTAAAAACTACAGATAGTATACAACAATTATTTATAATAATATTACTTCTAAATAACTAACATTTGACCAAGTAATTATGCGATAGCATCCCTTGATACTTCTGTATGTAAATTGTTACTAATAGGTACTATGGAAATGAAACTTACTTGTAGATATTACGAGCTCTTTTATCGTGTGTTTCAACAGTAATCCAATCTAAAATAATTTTTCTTAATTTTGAGCATTTTATTTCGTAAAGAGATTGTCTATCGGCCGGGAGATTGCAACGGTGACCTTGGAAATATTTGAGAGGAATAATTCCTGTACCCGCTTTTTGTTCGGCTCGTTCCATTTGAATTTCCTTCGTTGCTGTTTATTTGCTTATCTTAAAATTTAATGTTGAAACTAATCTAAAATGCAATTTTTCTTTTGCTTAATGTTAATAAGCTTGAGTTCCTTAATTTGACTGAAAACTGAGCACTAGGTTAAGTAAGTTCATAGTTCTTTCTTTTAATTTTAAGAATTATCCCTTATTTGCTACTATTTATTCTTTTATATAAGTAAAATATGATTATTATCATATTGTCAAATCAACGAGAACCACAGACTTGTGGCGTCTCAGAATAATGTAAGAATATCGTAGTCAATTCTTCATGGTCTACTTATTCGCAAAACAATAAATGAAAAAGTTTAACCAGTTGCTCTGTATTCTTAGCAGAAAAGTAAGGAAGTAGGTACAATCTGTATTAAACATAGAGCAACACGGACCGGAGGGGAGTAGTCATACGCAGGCGTTCCCCTCTGTCAAAGTACAAGTCCACGCGGACCTATGCGTACAATAAAACTAGTTGCAGCCGCACTGCTCACTAGACTGAATCTAGTTGCGCGGTTGAAACGACGTCCTAGAAAAATGCCGAATTGTTCAGTTTTTTGCTGCAAAAAGAGATCTGCCACGTCAAATTTACAAAAAGATGGCGTTACCTTTCATATGTAATTAATTTAGATCACATTATTACTATGTATTTCTCTTTATTCAAAAAAATACAATAATAAGCGGCCGTGTTGTTTCGGATTTGTTTACCAACTGAGGCCGCTTGCCCTCGTACAATATGTGGATCGGTCAAACGACAGATCCGAGTCTGTATCCAAGTTCACGCTGTCACTGAGCGATAGTGTTGTTATCTTTTTTATCGATAAAAATGACAAAGGTAATGTCTATACAGCCACGTCTCTCATGCATTTAATCATTTTTAGATTAGGTAATGTTTTCTAATATAGTGAAATATATTTAATATAGTATAATAATGATACGTATCTGTTAAAATTGATTCAAGTTAAATATAAAACTAATTAAATATTTTTTTCTAAAGTTTTCGCGAACACTACACGTTGAAATGAAACAATTTTTACGGATCTACTCGCGTTTATTTTATGCGTTTTTTTCGCGTTTTTTTGTTTTGTGGTATGACATTTACTACCTCCCTGCAAGTAGAGGGTTTTGCCATGGGTTCCCCTGTTTCGCCCGTCGTCGCCGATATCTTTATGGAAGACTTCGAGGAGTGCCCTGAGCACAGCACCGGTAACCCCTAGGTTCTACAAGCGGTACGTAGATGATACTTTCACTATCCTACCAACTGATAAAGTATCTGCTTTTCTAGATCATCTTAACTCCATACATCCAAAAATACAATTCACAATGGAGTTAGAGGCAGATAGTAAGCTAGCTTTCTTGGATATTTTAATCATCAGGAATCCGGACCATAGTTTGAGTCACACTGTGTATTGTAAAGTAACCCATACAGATAGGTACCTCAATGGTGATTCTCACCACCATCCTAGACAGTTGGCTACTGTAGGGAAATCTTTGTTTGAGAGAGCACGCGACATCTGTGACACCCAACACTTGGCTGCTGAGCTTCAGCGTGTCAAGCACGTACTACAGGATAATAAACTGAAAGTACTACGGTTTTGTCACAGAAAACGTAATAAACCAACCACAGTCGAGCGCCAACCTGCTGTACTTCCATATATGAAAGGTGTCACTGTCAAGATTGGACATATCTTAAAGCGAGCTTCAATCAACACTTACTTCAAGCCGCCGAAGAAGATCAACCATTTTTTACGACCTGTCAAGTGCAACATACCCCTTCAAGATGCAGGCGTGTACAAACTGGACTGCGACTGTGAGCTTTCTTATATCGGGCAAACAAAGAGAAGTGTAGGAACCCGCGTTAAAGAACATATAGCCGACGTCAAGCATAGGCGCGAAAATAAGTCTGACGTATGCGAACGTTCCCTAGAGGGGCCCAACCATTACATCAGATTTGATAAACCACAAATACTCGCTAGAGAACAACGATTCATCCCTAGGATGATACGCGAGGCTATTGAAATTAAAAAACATCCTAATTTTAATAGAGAAGATGGTTGGAATCTACCACCAGCCTGGGATCCCATCATACAAAATATTAAATCCAAGCCCCAACACCATACTGCCAGACCAAAAGATACTGTAAGCTCTTTCTGCGTAAAACGCAACGCACCTGATTAAATTTAAATGAGGGTATACAAGCTACCAATAAGTAATGTGTAAAATAAACGCGAGTAGATCCGTAAAAGTTGTTCCTAATTAAATATATTACTAAATGACAACCTCCGTGGCCCAGTGGTGTACATAGTGGACTACTAACCCCGGGGTTGTGGGTTCGATTCCCACAGAAACATTTATTTGATGAACTTACCTAAGTTCATCACATAAATGTTGTTTGCCTCCGGTCTAAGTGTGTTTGTTTGTATGTATTATAAGTTTGTTTACAAAAAAGTATAAGTATATGTATTTAATATCCTTCGTCTAGTATCCATAGCACAAGCTTTGCTTAGTTTGGAACTAGATGACGCTGAATGTAGTGTCTAAAGATTTTATTATATAAGTAGTTTATGTTCTTATTGTTTTGATACATTATATCATTATTTCATTATATTATAAAAAGTCAGTTTACATGAGAAATTCAGCAGAAATGAAAATCAATTAATTGTGCATAGTTTTGTTTTATTAAAAACGGATTCTAGGTAAAACATCAACATTCGATAATCCTTTCATATTTCTTTATTTAATAACTTTTGTAACTTACCCATGTAAACTGACTTTTAGAACAGATTCTGAATGATATCGTAATAAATAAATCCTTTTTATAACATCTCACCTGTGTCCCACTTTTAAACCATTATCCTAACCGAGTTCTCGAACTTATCGATACATGCATATCGACAATGTCGCCGCCACGACAGTCGCAACTTGTCAATGTAGCTGCCTCACCCCCCGCAAAAAATGACAGACAAATCTGTATCGGGAATAAACGCTATGGCTACTCCCCTCCGGTCCGCCGGAGGCCCGTGTTGCTCTATGGTATTAAACAATTACATATTATACTTATGAGCGGGAATATAAATTTTAAATTGTTGACATAGAGTTAAATATTTAGAACACATAGTACATAATAACAAAACCATTTAATACAATAAATAAATATGTCATTTACGAACGTAAAACGTTAAACTAATGTCCATGGTATAACATCTCTTCCCACCTTCCACTTTTCTGAGCACGATTTAGAACAAAATATGGCACTCAGTATGATGTTTTCAACGTTGTCGATGAGAATGAGCTTGCTGAAACACAAAGTATAAAAATAAGTTACTCGTAGAAGTACACCTGAGCCGTGGGTACATTACTTATATAAATAAATACAAATACAAAAATACATTATCATATCATTGATGTATAATGTATACACATTATACATCAAATAAATAAATTTATTTGATTTTTTATTTTATTTGTTTTATTTTATTAAGGACAATAAACAAATAAACAATAACATTTAAGTCACACATAGTTATAACCGTTACAACCAAATGGAATCATTGTGCAACCAGCGACATTGTCCACAACAGAGGTAAAAAAAAACAACTACAATAATTAAGGCATGAACAAAATAATGCAACACTGAGCAAGTACCTAATCACTTGTAATATGCTTGTAATGAAACATGAAAAGACTTGCATAAAAATATAAAATAAATCCATAATACCATTATATTGGTGACATTTGTATAAAGAATTGTATATAGACAATACGAATTTGATAAAATTAAAACTACTTTATGTAAGTAAATAAATGCTTACAAACTAAACAATACAGAAGAAACTAGTGATAAATATATATAAGCATAACTTTCAATGAGGCTGAGATTTCCATTTATTTATATCTATATAAACATAGTTTAAAAGAAAGTCCGTTCCGGGAACGGATATGTTTTACGGTTGCGGTTTTTACTAATAGAAAGAGCTTCTTTCGAGGGTGGTTTATGTACACCATACAATACGAGTGAAGCCGGGCTGAGTCGCTAGTGTATGTATATTATGGCAGTGATGGCAGCCTTTTATACATTCGACTTTTTCCAATTTTGAATTCTCCAAAGTAATGGTTAATAGATTTTTTAAGTTTTCTACCACATTCTACAAAGTTGAACTTACCCGAAACAAAACTCATAATGAGCGTAATCAAAGACAGGTATTTTGCATTCCACGTATTCGCATCTTGATATGGGTCCACTACAAAAATCTCTTCTAATGAAATGAGGTAGATAATTTAAATGCTCGTCGACTATATCACAAGGCACATAATAACTCTTTAATTTACTTTTCCGATCATTCATATCGGTTTCAGCAACCTTGAACGTGTGACTGTTCCCATTTTCATCTTCACAATTGTCGTCTTTATCAATGTTAATATCGTCAAAAGTTTCTTTCAAGTTTCTTAGCCGATTGTTACAGTAGAAGTTTTGCCATAAATAAGTGTAATCGGAGAAATTTGTTTGTCTTTTAACTGCGTCACAGATTATTTGATATGATCGTCTTTTACACATTTCATAAAGACTTGGAGGGGAATATTTGTCGTTCGCTACAACGATGGTGTGGTGCGGAGGACATAATACTTCCACTTCCCATTCCCTTGAATCTTGTCTGAATTTCAATCGAAATTTGCCAGCTTTCGAGACTTGATGTTGAGTTGGTATGTTCAGACATCTGAAATGGAAATAGTTGTATAGGTATTAATTAGGATTATGCTTGATTAAGGTTACACAGACGGACTGACAAACTTTAAAGCTGTCTGTCTGTTTGTTACTAAAAATCTTAACAAAGTATCATATACTAAAATACAGCAAAAGTAATGGTGACTATTGTTCTCTTACAATGACAGATTATTTAAACTCAATGAAAAAAATAAGGTTTCAGAATAATTATTATACTTTATAAGGATTAAGTCTAATAATTCTATATTTCTAAGGAGAAATAAAGGATAGGAGAATTATTAGAGGAACTTGTTGGCATAGTGGCTTGTTCATTCGGATTGCGATTTTTTGCCAATATGCTTACAACCCAGCAATGGGCCAATAATCAGGTTATCAGGTAATCACCATAATTCAAATGACTATCAGTAGTCATTTGAATTATGGTGGGTTAAAGACCCAAACTTCCCATGGGCATAATAGGTATTTATGTGAGAAAACCTAAGCTGTTTATATACACTATTGTACTTACTATTCATGATAATTACAAAGATAGAATAATACAACTTTGTGAAATAAAAAAGTGGTTAAGGTTTATTCCTAGACATAGGTTCAGTATTGATTAAACGTGAGATATATGTTGAATATATGACTCTTCGCGGAGCTAGCAGGGAAAACTTAGGAGCACAATTAAAACACGGTCGTCTGGTATAGCGTCTAATCAGCGAGAGGAAGACATACAGTGAAGTGTTACCCTCAACATAAAATATAATAATTAACTTAACTACCTACATACATCACAAAACGTTAACAGAATTTTCCAACTATTTGGATACTAAACAGTATGAAAATAGAACCTGACATCATGCTTCATCATCATCATTATCATCAGCTCATTTTTTATGTCCCCACTGCTGGGGCACGAGTCTTCCCTATGGATGGATAGGGAGACCGGGCCATAAACCACAACGCGGGCCAAGTGCGGATTGGTGGTTGTTGACGACTGCTAATGAAGCCGGGACCAACGGCTTAACGTGCCTTCCGAAGCACGGAGGAGCTCGAGATGATAAATTTTTTAGTCACCCATCCGATGACCGGCCTTTGCGAAAGTTGCTTAACCTCAGCACTCGCAGACCGGGCGCGTTAACCACCTGCGCCATTGAGCTCCATCATGCTTATAGTGATGCTAATATTTCTTTCATTCTCTTGTGTCGGAAAATGCATCCGTACAATAATAATATTTACGAACTGCTTTTTCTATTCGATTCTATAATTAGGAATGCTATTGCTCAACTCTGTTATATTAGAATAGACATAGACACGGAAACACTTACCGAGAGATTGTTTATGGTGATAATTGCTTTACAAATAGTTCAGTCATTCGCGGCATCACCGCTTTGATATATTTACGAGAGAGAACGTAGTGTTCTATGATAAACAGCTTGAGCATAGTTCATTCAGATGAAATATCATACAATATTGCATACATTCCATGCAAAGTGTTCATAATGACCAAAGTATTGTGAATTATAGTCACTAAAGAAAACAATTAATTCAACTTCAACTATAACGAAAATAACTTTTAAAGAAAAACTGAAGTCGAGGTGTTTAATCCAATCCCAAAGAGCTAATTTTTAATGTCTATTCCAAATTCCAATTCTAATTAGTTTTCTAGTAAAATTTTATCTTGTAAGATTCCAAGCTTAATATATACTTTGTTTATTAGCATAAACTGAGTAGGTTGTAATTATTTTTCTAGTAAAATTTTATCTTGTATCTATTCCCAGCGTAATATATACTTTGTTTTTTAACTTATACTGAGTAGGTCACTTAGAATAGAAAATACATAATTTATAGCCTTACGTAATACAACATCATATTGTTTAAAAATTCTGTTTTCAATATATAAAATAGGGGGTAGGTACCTAAGTATGTTTTTAATAATATGTTATTTAATCAATTTGTGTATTTTTAATATTAATTTCTCGATTTGTCATTGTAGCTTTTAACTTTATGGTTTCACGAAAAGTCCAGCGAAAAAAAAAGTTTTAACTATAAACTGTAAAATTCTTACCCAATATTCAAACTCCTAGTTTGCTGGTCACGAAACATGTGGTACCATAAGGTGTAAGGGATTGCCCTCAACTTGGTGTTTCTCCAAAATCTGAACTCACAGTGGTAGTAGTTGTACACCGGTCTTTGTGGCAGCCATTGCAATTTGTTATCTGGAACAATAGAAATAAAGTCCTGAATGAGATACCTGCAGTAACCTATGGAGTTTTCCAATGTTATTTGACGACTGTGATTGCAAACGTTACGTAAACACAAGTAACATTAAAACTATTTCGAGTTTGTTTGCTTGGCCAGTCGATTCTGTCAAATACCGGAGTAGTTTTGAAAGCTTTCGGATTAGAAACATTACATTGTATGAATATAAAGGTAAATATACCTTAGCTTAATCTTTAATAACGATACAGAAATTTCTTTTCATCTATAAATTTGAACAACCGATATATCCTACTACTGGGTAAAGTTCTCCCCCATTTCCTTCTATCTCTTTCGTTCTCTTACTATCTCCACAGTTAAGGGGATTGTATATTTATGATTATTTACATCCCTTTCCTTTTTTTTTATTTTTTTCCCTGTGTGGTGCCGGGGATAAAGAATTGCACCACCCCATCTCTTCCCGTGGGTGTCGTAAAAGCCGACTAAGGGACCATTCCAGAGGATGGGCAGCAGCATCTCTCTGAGGTTACCCACAACTTACTGCGATCGCCAACCCGCCTGCCAAGCGTGGCGATTACGGCAAATACCCCTCATACCCTTGGGGGAGGCCTTTGTCCAGCAGTGGACGTTTTTTGGCTGAGATGATGATGATGATGATGATGATTATTTACATAATAATATTACGCAAATATTATTGCGAACAAATTACAATTTGAAAAAAGACAAAGTGTTAAAAACCACCACGATACCAGATACGAGCCACGATAGCATAGTTGGCAGTGCACCTGACCCGACATGTCATGGGGTGCGGGTTCGAACCCCGCTCGTGGAATTTTTTCAACAGTCTTTTTTTAAATGAAATTGTATATTCCTTAAACTGAGCTATCTCCAACCAGCATGCATGGGTAGAACTAATCCAAGTCGTAGTCGTCCACCTATATAAGCTTTCGTGGACTTCCTTCACGCCTTAGCCATGGGTATCTAATCTTCACATTTAAAAAAACCTGAATAAGTTCGCACACAATGATCAGTGACTTACTCATAAAAGCCCAGCTCAAACTTTTTGAACTAGTAGACAAGGACGCTGATAACGGCTCGGTGCCCGAATGGCACAGCGCTCGGCCCGATACCCGAAGGTCCAGGGTTCAATTCCCAGGTCAGGCAAAGTGTATTTCGGATTTTTCGATGCATAGACCGGGTTTGTGATCACCCGCATTTGGCAAGCGTGGTGATTAAGCCAATACCCATCAATTGTAGCGATGACTTGATTTTAATGATGGAGGCGATTGCCCCAGCAGTGGGACAGTATATTATAGGCTTTACTTTACTTTTTACTTTTCTGTGAATCACTGGGTACGAGTTTTAAGACAGACAAAGTCGCAGCCTATCGCTGGTAATTAATATGTCGGCTCTTTTGTTCACTTCAATAGAAATGCCTCTTATTTAATGGAAGGTTTTTGATATGGTCTCAAAAACTTTCAATGTGAGCGGGGATTGTCCGGCCTTATTTAAGTCACTATTTAGTTATTTAGTCTGCGGTTGGTTTAGAATCGGGTTAAACACATCAATGAGGAAGTGTTAAAGTTTGATTTACCGTAGACAGTTTGTTATCTAGGCGCCAGTTACAGCTACCGTCTTCCTTGACTTTACGAGCGAGTAAAGCTGGGTACTCACTGGCGAAGTTTCTGTTGTAGTAGCACTAATGATGCTTTTGTGCGGTTTCTACACTGTAAAAGTTTTTTATATCCCACTTTTATAAAACATATTACCCTTTTTTATGTTTTATTTGTAATAGCATCTTCTATTATAGTGTGTATAAGTTCTCGCTGTTCGGGTAGAAGTCTTTGAAGCGAAGAGGTGGTATGCAAAAATATAACACAAAGAATAAAATAATTTGGTTCGCAAATGAATTGTGATTCGCTGCATTGCTTCTTTGGAAATGATTTTATACAACAGCCTACCTAGTGATAGTTGTAGTAAAATGAACTAAAACATCATGTGACTATGGATATTGTAAAAAGTTAAAAACGTCACGGTCAGGGATGTAAAATTGAATGAGAGTAAATTCGTAAAAAGTGTTTCGCTTCATCTGAAAGTGCAGTGTTTGCGTATATTACGTTTTTGTAAACATGATCGGATGGCAAATAAAACTTGCACAAGACACTATTGCATCCTCGCCCTAACTGTTCAGTTTACTTTGACCAAGTTCTAAGCGGTTGTCCAGTTTAATTCTGAGCGTGTTGTAATTTCCGCTAATGAGGTAAGTCTCGCTGCGGTTGGAGGGTCGGAGTTGCGGACTTTTTATGAGATGCAACAGAATTTTATTAAATAGGAAAAGAATAAAAGTTATTCATTTAGTACAGTCAACAAGAAAAGCCGCTAAATTTCGTATGAAATGCTACTGAATACTTTGTTAAACAAATAATGTTTCGAACACTTGACAAACTCTAATGGTCTTAAAGTGATAATTATGATACTAAACTGTTCAGCGACTTTCGTTGCTGTCAGTACTACATCGTAAATAGGTACCTTCATAATAAGACAATACAATAATGTTAACCAAAAATGTTTTCACAATTTAGCGCCGCGACGGAATACCAAGACCAGCGACTTTTACTGGCGTTTTCGGATTTGTTACCGGATTCCTCCTTTTAAAAAATATATTTTATAATTATTCACAGACTATCATAGTTTTCGTTTTCTTCATTAAAAAGGCTCTTACACAAAACATAACTAAACTTTTTATGAAGGTATGCGTATTCGAATCAATAATTAATTGAAAATGTCTCATAATCATTAATGCATAAAGTTAAACCCAGAAGAAATTTGTTAATGTTGACCCTACTTGTAAATTGTTTCCTCTAATAATCAACACACACGTATAAATACAAAATGTTTACCACAAACCGATAGATATCGTAGGAAGCGAAGCTCATTCAACCTCAGCGGCAAAGATGTCAACTCATTTTCGTCCAAAATCAGAAATTTCAGGCTCCTCAGCTCACCAACCTCATCTGGAACACTCTTCAGTCTATTCCCACTTATATCCAAACATTTAAGACATCTCAATTTCGATATTTCTCTCGGCAACTCTGTTATATCATTACCACTCAGATACAAACTTTCTAGATTTTCTAATTTGCAAATCTCATTTGGCACTCGAGATATTAAGTTGTCTTTTAGATAGATGTCTGTTATATCCGCTTCTTCTCCATTAATACGATGGAGAGGGAATTCGGTGAAGCCTCTATAGTTCCAATGCAGAACTACAGCTGACATTAGATCTCTTTTGTTTTCCATATCTTCAGATGTTATTGTTTCATAATAATCACTTTTTGAGTAATGTTTTTTTGATCTATTGTATTTTATGCGAGTAATAGTGTCACTCACGCGTTATGCAATGTAAACAACGGTTCGTGCGTACATTGGAACGTTTTTTCAGACGAGTTCCCAACCAACTCGTCTGTGTAAGACTGCAGCACGCAACAAGCGCGAGCGCCGTGAATTATTTTTAAAACTATAACAAGGTCTTCGCAATTGAGATTTTCGTCAAAATTAACGCAGCTGTTTGTGTCTAAATCTGTGTTTAGGTAAAACTTTTTAGTGTCCTTGTTTTCTTGGTGAATCTATAGTGGCTGAGTCTGAAAAAAGTTTGACCTACTTCTATTTACTTAACAAATTGACTATCGACGACCATAACAAATGACGCATTATTTATATACACGGTGTCCCAAATATCAACACCAAAGCGAAAACGGAAGGCACGCCATTTGTGGCAGTTCTTAGAGAAATATGAAAATGTCTAGTATTTTAATTAAGTAAGTATTAAGTTTATGTATTTTTGTATTTGTGGTAGACATAGACTATGATTAATTAATATTAATTACGGTTAAGTAATAAAAATTACACAAAATTAAAACTTGTTCTAATTTCGTAAAGCGGTTCTGATATAAAGTTACACGCCAATTTTCAAAAACTTTAAATACTTCTATGATTTTAAAAGTATTAGAAATAGATTTTTATTAATTAAAGGCTGTGATAGATCAGTCTGAAATATTAATTATTCTGTGCTATAGCTCCTGTTTTTCGTAGGAATACTATGTACTAGCATGTTACACAAAAATATTGCTGATACTTTACTCATAGGTGATAATTTTGATAGCAACGACCTTTCAGTTTACATAAACTGCAACTCTCAACAAAAACATAACATAAAGATTCGCAAAGCGTTTTTCTTCCCGATTATTTATAGCATGGCTCAAGGCAAAACCAATATCGGGAGTGATATCTTCAGTATCGGCCAGAAACACTACTATAAGTTTACGAACACGAAAATATATAAAAAAACTATCTTAAGAGTTTAAATGATTAAAACTCTTTTTAGAGATTTTTAATATTGCCATAATATTGTTATTTTTTGGAGAGAGTTTGCTCATGCGGCATTTTTAGCGTCACCGGGCTTTTTGGGGGCAGCGAGAAATCTAAAGGGTTTCTCAAGCCGTGTGATTGTAACACCGTCAGAGGTTTTCTAGATAAAACGGCATACCCTACGTTACCTATACCCTAGCGTTCCCTACTAGACTCTCTGATGGGGCTCGGAACAGATCGGATTACTGTATTATCATATTAACAATATCCGTACTAGTGCTGCCCGTGCTAGTACTGCTAATTCATCGAAAATGCTATGCTTGTGTTAGGTATGTGCATATCGGTAGTCTAACGGAGCTATGTGGATTTAACTACGATCTCTTGTATTCAACCCCTATTAGGTAGCTAGCGCAGGGCGCTGTCGGTTAGGGCCAACATGTTGGCTCGCAGATTTGCTCGATGCTCAGCACCTGTAAAGGTCACGCTTTTTAAAGCCTACTGTACCTCTTTTTACTCGAGCAGTCTGTGGTTTAACTACACCTAAAAATCGTACAACACCCTGCGCGTAAAATACAATAATGCTTTCAGGGCATTGTCGGGGCTGCCGCGATACTGCAGCGCTTCCAGCAGCTTCCAATTTGCGTACACAGACGTCGACAGTTTCGACGTCTGTGTACGCAACCATACCCGACCATCACGCGTAAAAAAGCAGGCTCACTTTTGAAGCGAGTTCGCGGCAGCAGTCACAACGTCCTGCTAGCGATCGCCGATAGTGGGGACTGTCCATTTATCGAGCACATGTGCCAAATCACGCGCTCAAAATTAAAAATTATTTATTAAGTACTAACATAGGTGATAAGTCTCTTTGTTACTAACATTAAATGGACTTTATGTTGTCTGATAAATAAACGTTTTTTTATCCTTTCAGTTTTCGTATTAACCAATTTATCCCAAGGACTACCAATGATAACCTACTTTCTAATTTTCTGTACATTATCATTATTATTATTATTTTCATAGTATATTATCGAAGTCGCTTACGAGTTGCCTTCGTGAACGAATGGTAGGGCACAGGTTTGGCCAGTATCCAAGTAAAGTCACGTTATCCGCATTGTACATGCGGCAAATTTTCACTTGTAAACAATGGGTACATTGGTGAATTTGAAATTTATCACCGTTGCATTTGCAAACTCAATCGTGTCGTTATGGTTATGCGTGACTTTGTTTTGGGGTCAGTGTAAATTGGTTTTAACGTTACCCTGCATATGTCCCACTACTGGGTTAATCCTTCAAATATAAATGATGGCACTTGGGGAGGTTGTGCCAATAACTACCACGCATAGCCTGATGTGGCTTGGTGGGTTTTAATGACTGCTGTGTTGTATCATGGACTAATTATTGTATTAATGAATTGTGCTAAGCCTATTGTAATAAGCCTGGTTAGTTACCACCGTAGTTAGTTAGTATACGTTTATTGCGGCTAGTATAAAATAGCCATAAAAACATCGATCTCAGTAAAAATATTAGATACCTAGATAGTCGATAGACATAAAAACTTTAACGTTATAGATAGTAATTTTTCACTGAAAACAGGATAGGATAGGATAGTATTAATTTTGCTTTCATAACGTTATTTCTTTTATTTCGTTATTTCGGAGTCATTTGAATATACCTACTAGTGGTCGCCCAGTGGTCGAATTTCGACCGTAATTTTATCAAGGCAGCACGGATTGTGTATCATAACATAAGCAATGAAAAATTAAAAAAGATAGAATGTGAGTTTAGATTGGCATTGACAGATTTCGGCCACTCCTCTTCCATTTTTGATTTTTTTAAAAGAGTAGGTAAAGATGCGTGTTTGTCAAACATACAAGGTAGTGTGTGTAATGCTTGTTTTATTGATTTAATGTATTTTTATGCATAATTTAAAAAAGATATTGACATTCTGTACTTCTTCTCTATATAAACTATAAGTATGCGAAATTCCATACTCCTCCGTCCGCGCAATTTTCGTAAAAAGGGGTACAAAGTTTTTGCTTCACGTATTAATATTAATATATAGATTTTTCGAATGTTCTGCATTTATTTCTATGTCTTGTCAGACGGTTGTTGAACATGCAATTTGTTTATTATAGCCGTACAATTGCAACGAATTGAAACAGTCATTCATATTTTTTCACCGTCTTCTCCAATGCATCTATCTATATATTCCTCTTCTATATAAAAGATGGTAGATAGTTTATTATAGGAGATGATAGATAGATTATTATGACTATGACTATTTATTTTTCATTTATTTCATCATCTATATTTTTTTTCATTTTTAATGTTATGACGCACAACGTAAACCACCTGGAAAGTGAAGAAAACCCCAAATTCTGATTTACACACACATCCGTACCCACACCCGGCTTGTAAAAGGACTTGTTGTTCACACAAAGTCTTTTATACAGCCACTGCAAGTAATTGGATGGTGCTTTATTGGATGGGTGCTCTTTGTTGGGCCCCACCACACTACTAGCCGAAATATGATCTTGACCTATATAGGTACAACGTGACCTTACGCTCTGGACAAATATTGAAAACCCGTCTAAAGCTACTTCTTAGAAAAGCTTAGTTAAGTGTTTTTATTTTAAATTAAAAGACAAAACAAACATCGAAATATTCTAACAAAAACTCTCAAGCTTAGAATTGAAGCGGCACCACCCGTTTACAGGTAGCAATGCACTAGTACGACGAGTCAGCCAGAAACATAAGCTTTTGCACACTGTCAAGCAGAGAAAAGTTGCATATCTGGGTCATGTACTCAGGCACGACAGATACGAACTCTTGCAACTTATTATGATGGGAAAAGTGGCTGGAACGAAGAAGGGGGTGCCTGACACTTTGAGGAGTTTGGCAGGGCCACACGCCCGGAAAATGTCGTTTTCGACCCCTGCGTGCGGTTACGATGGGTACAACTGTACAAGTAACCGCATCCCTTGAGATATGTACCTACATAATAAGCCTATGAACGTCCCACTAATACGTATCACACAAAATTAGCTTATTGGTTTTATAAAATGGAACTTTGAAGCTTGAATGGGATTTTAAAATGTATAAACGCTCTTAATGTTTATCTTTACTTTAAGGCGACGCATCGCTAAACAATAAATCTCATACGGAGCGTTTGCACCCCGTACCATAAGAAAAACTGTTTTTTTCCTTCAAATTAAAACTACAAATTATTTAAAAAAAATGAACTACAATATTGAAGTGTGTGTTAAAACTAATCTAAGAAAATTTAGATGCTTGAATCGGTCTGGCTTGCCTGTAAAATGCGAATCTATGTTATAAAAGAGGTTACATTGATATGTGGAGACCTGGTCGCAGAAGAAAGTCGTGTTTGCGGAATATTCGGCAGTGGACGGGAATAGCGAGTGCCACTGAACTTTTTCGCCTGGCAAAAGATAGGACCAAGTATGCAGAGCTGACTGCCAACCTTCACTAGTTGGAGAGGCAGCCTAAGAAAAAGAAGAAATGCACTAGTGTCCGACAGGAACCAGAGATCGTTTTTTTTCCTTATACCATTAAACATCGAGGTCAGCAACTGACTTTTGACTTTAGCAACGATTGGATGCAGACCATCTGCTTAGCTGACATCCAGTAACATTTTAATTAATTTCTATGTTGTTCCTCTTTTTTTGTTTAATGGAGAAAATAATCAGGATCTTAGCTCAAATCGCCATAATTCATTAACACTAAAAGTTAAACAAATCATGTTATTAAGAAGAGCCATTAATTTTTCGATATCCCTTATAAACTTTAGAGCTTAATTCTTTCAAAACAATGAGCCAATTTGTGTTTGTGGTGTTCTAAGTGTATTTATACGTCTAGAAATGTCTACTACGAAAATTTTCAAATCGCATAAAATCAGTTGAACAAATTTTTTTACATTATTTTTTCTATTGTTTAACTGTCAACAACTCCGTACTTCGCTAAAACATAGAAAGATTTATAAAAAATGGCCTAATGGTTTTAAAGAATTAGAACTTTGAAGTTTTTATGAAATACTATTAATGTTACCTAAATGTCTCTGAAAATGTTCTAAAAATCTGATAAGGACAAAGCTCCCTTAATGAGATGCAGCAAACTGTCCTGTATCGCTGTTACTACATGTACATGTGGTATAGCAGACTAGCAGTACGCCTAAAACAGCATTAAATTGTGGTTTCCACGCAATCAATGGAAGCTTGGCCACCGTCCAAAGCGGCGTGTCGCCGATCACAGTACGAGGTGGGTTGTCACTTGTAAACAAACCGAATATTGCCGGAACGATCCATGAGTCGCACTCGTATTTGTACTGTGCTCGTTAGTACATACGCAATAGAAATAAATTGCGTTTCGAAGTTATGTAAATAAATACGTATTAATGTATCTTTGTTGTGTTATCATTATCAATAGTTGTAATTTATTAAAGTTTTAGTATTTTGTAGCTGTATTATTTTAATATTGAAACGTTTTGAAAATCTAAAACAAAGCCTCCTAGATCAGTAACTGTTCTTTAACGCTGTATGTTGGTGTCCGAGTCTGCTAAGATTAAGATCTTAAGTCAGATCGGTAAGCATACATTCTCTGATAAAATGAAGATCTCAAGTCAGATCGGTAAACATACACGTTCATCATCCAGTGCTTTTAAAGGCTTCGCTAAGTTGTTCAAAGGAATAGGGAGTGGATTACTTCATATTGTCTAGCTATAGAGTTCGCACATTTCTGTATGTACAACGATCAACGACAACAAACAGTTAGTGTGTGTTACAATCGCAGTGAGTTGCATATAACAAATGACAACTGCAAAAGAAGGGATTATAAAAATTAAAAGCAAATTATTATACGGCCGTCAATTTTATTGAAGAATATCCAAACATTTATTATGTGTACAGATTTTTATTAAGTGCTATACAAAGAACAGTCGATCTAATTCCAAATATCATATAGCTAAGGTTCAATATCACACATATTCAGTACACCGTGGATCTTATTAATAAATATTTAGGTATGAACATTTAGATCCATCTTAAAAATAACGAAAGTACTTAAGAGAAGTACAATTGACAGACTTTTTGATTTGATCCTTGACATAAGTGAAATTGATATAGGAAAGCGATTCAATGGCAATGAATGCTTTTTATGCTCAATATAATTATTTGGTCATCTGTTTTCGTATTATAAGACAAATATCAATCAACATTACATCAATGAGAATCATCATTACCAGGGGCTTCACATGCCCTCATCTTAGCTCATGGTGTTTTTAAAGCCGATAAAAGCTTATTATTTTTTATTTTTTTTATTTTTTTGGCAAATTTGCTGATGGCTGCATTTGACCTTCACAGCGTGACCATATTCTAGTCAGCGAAAGACTTCAAAATTCAAAATCATTTATTCAGTTTAGGCTACAAGTAGCTCTTATGAATGTCACTACGCCGTCGGTTCGTAAGTCTACTTAAGCTATAGTAGCCGAATAATCCTTGGAGGCTTGAATTTCTATAGGGGACGGCATCACGCCAGCGTCTCCCCTACTAGATTCTAGGAGGCGTTCGTGTCGGTTGACGAGAGCGCAAATCCCGAGAGCGCTTCTACAGGCTTGGCCCTAGACTTGGTTTGACATGGGGACGAAAACACAGCGCTGCGTCTGGAATTCTTAATTAATGAATGGTCTGACCGTTTCGGTCTTGGGACACTTCGACTCCTAGTTGGTACGGCACTGGTGCGCTCGAAAATGGCTAGCATAGCCGACCTTAGTAAACTAGAGCGCTCATTGAGTCCGCACTGGGCCCGGTTGGTGGTTTATGACCCGTTCTCCCTATCCATCCATAGGGAAGGCTCGTGCCCCAGCAGTGGGGACATAAATGAGCTGGTGATGTGGTGTGATGTGATACATGAGCATGGGTTTATTCAAGGTCAGATTGAATTAGCACATTACGGGGAGCATGGTTCATCTTAGACCACATCTACACTTTCCAGGGGAGATAGCGGTCAAGCGCAAATCCTTTAAAAAAAATATTTTACATCATTGTATAGATATGAAGCGGTTTGTCGGAATCATTGAGGAATTTTGTTTTGAACAAAACAAAACTACTGATAAGGCGTTTAAATCCTAAGCTGAGACAACCAAGCCGACTAAGAACTTTCTCCAGCGTCCAACCAAAACGAGTACAATTTTTATTTATAATTCTAGTTAAGTATGGTGTTGTGCACCAAATGTAACACTTTTTAACTTATTTTAAGTCTTTATCGGGGTTTAACGCAATCTATTTAGCACAGGTATCCTAGACATACCTTGTTATACCCATTAAAAAGATAAAGACATTTAGATGGATATCAAATAGTATGCCCTAGGATACCTATACAAATAAGTTAACGTGACACCCCGTCAATTTGTTTATAAATAATAATAACATTAATACTTTTCATTTCATTAATTCTCATCATAATTTCAAAATTTTATATAAGTAGTAGGTATATATAAGGTCACATTTTAAATATTTTGAGGATAAATTCAATAACACATATAAAACTCTTTTTTATGAAAAAACCTTAAATTTTTATACGCTAGTTTTCAAGAAAAACGCCAAAAAACATATCGATTAAAAAGTAAAATAAAGCACTTTCGGTAGTTTCAATTCAAAGGAGCCGAAACAGAGAGGCTGCAATGTCTTCACCGCTTACACGTGCCCGTAGCTTCATTCAAAGGAGCCGACAAAGAGGCTGCTCTTAAAAATATTACAATTTTTGTGTCAGGAAAAGTAAAAAAAACTAGCCTGATTTGTTTTAAACGCTAGGGCCTTATTTCTCTGGGGTGTGTGTTGGGTGACCTCCTCGTGGTACACCCTGGGCAACGGGCAGCCTCAACATCCTCCTCCTCGAGAGGAGTTTGCTGTGAGACTGGCCGGCTAACAACCCGACACAGGCGGGAGCCCCTTCTGGGCCCTGCACCTCCAACGTGCGTGCCCACTTTGGGCCGCACACTCGCCGCTCCTTTTGAGCGGCTTTGAGAGGAGTTTTGACGGCGTCCCTTCCGGGCGCCGTTACACGGGGGGGAACAGGGTAGGTCGGCGCCCCTTCTGGGCGTCGTTTCAAAAGACGGCCGCCCCTTAAGGGTTCCTAGGTCGCAACGGGGGGAAGGGGAACACTGCGAAAGCAGTGTAACGGGGGTCTACGCCAGCCCCCGATCATCGTAAACCACTGCGGTTCCTGCAACGACCCCCACTCGCGGCGTTGTGGGGTACGCGGGTTCCGTGGTGGAGCGAGGGCTTGCCTTAACCGGCCGGCCGCGTGAAGGACACACTATAAAACCCGAGAGAAAACTCGTAAAAACCTGCCAATACTTCCCGACCTTGGCAGTCGTTAGGGTTCCCTGCGCATGAGGCCACTGCGCAGGGTGACGTTTAGTTGCTCTCATACTCGTGGGAACAACTATGTCCATAATTTTTTCTGACGCTTGGGAGGAGATGGCGGAGTCTGATTCCAGATCCGCCGTTTCGGACGAAAGAGAGGTGGCTGGCGAGAGCCGTAAGAGGTCGCATGCGCTAGACGAGGACATCGACACTGATGACTTCTCTGGCGCGGAGTCTGTGAGGTCAAGTGCCTCAAAACGAGGTGCTTCCGGTCGTGGTCGAGGTATTTCCCGGTCGAGGAAACCGGCAGCGAGGGACCGTTCTCCCCCGATGGTCTATCCTGATCCTAAGGATCTGGAAGATAACGGGGATGGTACACGCATCGGCCTGAAGGAGGCGTATGCGGAGTTGCGGAGGCAAGAGCTCGCGGACCTGGACGCTGAGCTTGACGCCGAGAACGAAGCCGAAGAAAGGGCTGTTGCGGAGCTCCGCAAAAAAAGCCGCATTCGGGATGAGGAATCCGCTGCCGTCCTCGGCACGGATCTGCAAGGCCTCCGCAAGGCGACAAAAGCGCAGCTGGCCAAAGATCGGCAAGCGCGCCAAGAGAAGGCAGAGGAGCTCACTGCGAAGCAGTTGAGGCGTAAAAAGCTCCTCGACCAAGAAGAAATCGCTCGCCTCGCGATGGAGGAGGAGGCAAAGATTGCCAATGCCCTGCGGAAGGTTATCCCGTGGTCGGCAGAGCGGGACGGCATGTCCGCTGCCCAGGTGCAAGAGCAGGGTATCCTGTGCGCGCGGGCAATTACCGAGGTTTCCAGGAAGTCCGGAAACCTAAAAGGTACGTGTCAGGGGGAGCTCAATAACGCTGCCAACAACCTGCAGCGGGCTCTATCCAACCTCACCTCGCGGTGTATGTCGGACGAGACGGAGCGCTTGGAGTATCAAAACTCCAAGCTCGTCAAGGAGGTGCAGGACCTCAAATCTGAGGTAGAGGCTCTGCGTAGGGAAGTGGCAAGAGTGAGGCGTTCCTCTCCTTGTGCAGAGGTTGCTCACCCCCTTCCCCCTCCAGACCTATCTATCATGACGACTGCTATTCAGGAGCTGCAGCGCTCCTTTAGCAGCTCGATCGGGGCGTTGAGCTCCCGTCTAGACGGGCTCGAGGTTAGGCTCTCCGAGCCGGCTCGGCCCTCAGAGGGAGGACGTCCCCCAGCGCCTAGGAGACGAGAGGAGTTCCCCCCTCTCCCTGCGCCAAGGCAAGGACCGCCGATCACGCGCGCATCGGCGATGAAGGCAGCCCGTGTAAACGCGGCCCCCGTTGCTGGTCCCTCCGACCCACCGCAGCAGACCACCAGCTCCACCTCGGCTCCCGCTGTGGATGTCGAGATGTGGGAGACGGCCACTGGTCGTAAACGGAGAAGGAAGAGGAACCGTCGTATGGAGACGGCCACGGCTACGGCCACGACTGCCCCGGCCACATCAGGTCGCGCACCTGTGGCCAGTCGAAAAGCGCCCCCTGCGCCTGCTGCAGCCCCAAAAAGGGCTAAGAGAGGGAAACCGAGCCTCAAAAGGCCAAAGTCTACAGCTGTGGTCATTCAGCTGAAGCCCGAAGCTGTCACTAGCGGCGTCACCTATGCCCAGGTGATGGCTCGGGCCATAGAGGCCTTCTCGCTGGAGAGCATTGGGATCACGGAGGGGCTCCGTACCCGCACAGCCCAGAACGGTGCCAGGCTGCTGGAGATCCCAGGGGTCGATAGCGCCAATCTGGCAGACCGACTGGCTGAGCGGCTCCGTGAGGTCGTAGACGACGCGGCAACAGTCGTCCGGCCCGAGAAGTGCGCGGACTTGCGCATCTCGGACATGGACGACTACATTACGGCTGAAGACATAGCCTCGGCAGTGTCCAGCAAAGGTGGTTGTGCGCGCGAGCGCGTGAAGGTGGGGACCATCAGAGACGGCCCTAATGGCTCCTGCTCCGTCCTTGTTCGCTGCCCGGTCGGGGCAGCAAAGGTGTTGAGCTCCGCCGGAAGACTGCTCCTGCGCTGGTCGTCAGTACGGGTGTCAGTGCTCGACCCACGCCCCATGCGCTGCTTTAAGTGCATGGGCTTGGGCCATGCTAGGCTGAGGTGTCCCTCGGACGCCGATTACAGCGAAACTTGTTTTCGCTGTGGGCAACCGGGACACAAGGTGTCGACGTGCACCGCCAGAGAGCCGCGTTGCGCCGTGTGCATCGAGAGAGGGCGGCCATACGGCCATGTCATGGGGAGCCGGGCATGCAACCCCCCTGTAAAAAGGGCGCGGGTAGCCATACCCAGAGCGCGGAGTACTGCGCAGAGGGAGCCTGCAGTTCCAGAGCCTGTTGAGGCGATGGAAGAGTCAGAGGCATTTGAGGAGGCACTGTCAGAGGCTGAAACTCTGACCTCGCACCACAGTGTGGTGTTTGACGTTGCCGCGTCGACGTCGTCCGCGGCCCCAGTCCGGCGAGGGCCGGTGAGGGAGGACAGCCCGGACATCCTGGATGTCCCGCTCTCAAAGAGGGTGGCCAAATAGGGCCTTACAACGCACACTGTTGAGAGAGGGGGTGTAACAACCACCGGCTATGGGGGTCGCGTGGACACTATTTCCACAGGAGCCGCGTTGCCCTTAAAGCGTCGGTCGCGACGTCAGATCCCCGGGGGTTTTAGTGGGTCGGGCAGACCATCGCCCAACCCCACATACCCCGACAACGGGTTGAGCACATTGCTCCCCGTGGGATGACTTGGACGCAAGTTTCCCCCGGGTTAAAAAAAAAAAAAAAAAAAAAAGGGCCTTATTTCTCTGATATAATTGGTGTTTTATCAAAATATTTGCAGTTGATAAAATGTGACCTGTGTGTATATCTTTCCATATAATATAATTATGCACCAATTACAGACACTATAGTAAACTCCCTAGGACCAATGACGGATTCCTAAATGAGATTGATTATGCTTGAAAACTGTAAGAACATAAATTGAAATAGGGTAGTGTAATAAATAACTTCAGGTAAAAACTATTGAAAGAAAACACATTTTACGATTTTAAATTATTGTAGCATATTATTCGGCTTTATCCTGAGACTTTTTCATGGTTACAGGGCGAGTCAAAATCCATTTAATCCATAAAAAGTACTTACTTTTTTCAAAGGTAGTTCGATATTATAGCTAATGCAAATTTTGTTCGCTTTAATTTTATTTCTAAATTTTATTTTTAAAATTTAGGCCTGAACAATACGTTGGTAAACATTGGGTCTAGAGGCAAAATTGGCATCATACATATACAATTCGGTTGCTATACAATCCAACATAGATATTTGAGCTGTTTTATATGTAATTTCGTTATAGCAATATAAGTAAATAAAGATTAAAAATAGTTTAGAGATAGAGGTATTATAACACCAAATATATGACTACGTACTACGGGTATATTTACATCACAGATTATACAGAATAGATATATATTTTTATTTTATTTATCTATATTGAAAAACATCTTTGAATATAATATAATATATTATGATTTTAAATGTGTTTAAAATGTTTATGCTAAATATTAAACCACTATTTCGTATGATTAAAAGGAAACTAAGGGATGATAAGACAAGAATTACTTTATCAAACAAAATTCTCGTTAAATACATTAGTAATTTGACTAGACTAAGACTATGTTAAATATTTAGCAATACGTACTTGTACATACCAGAGCATATTCAGAAATAAATAAATAAACTACAAAATCAATATCACACAACCCTGTTACAAATTAATTATAGGTTTATAAACCTATAATGAATTTGTAACCTATTGCCCTTGTTGCCTATAGGCAAAGAAACGTTAAATATAACAATGATTCCACAACTTAGATCACTCTCTATTGTAAAGATTTTAAAAATAAAGAACTGTACACTACAGACCCCCGGCGTTTCATTTTACATATCCCTAGACTTTGCATGGTCCATGATCACGCTGACTCTGAATAAAATGTAAAATAAGCGCGAGTAGATCGGTATACAGGGTGTCTTGTGTGAGTTTTATTTAACCTTTTTACCACCAACAACTTCTATAGAAGTTTTTCTTTGTACCTACTTTATTAAAATGCATTTATACGTTGGCGTACAGCGGGACATCGCGTGCAAGATAGTTGGGCGGTGAAAAGGTTAAGTATTTTAATTCGTTCAATGAAAACGGGAATTTGTATGGAAACATTTTTTACTCTCCGCGTTTGCACTAGGAGGCACTTCTTCAATACCATACATTTTTTTTGTCGTTAACGTGATCGAATTACAAATACATTTTGCATAACGCATTCTGTGTATTCTTTCAAGTTGGCTGATCTTTCGGAGTCTTTAATATCTACGAATGATCCTGACCCGCCGCCCTTTCCCATCTTCGTCGTCACTGTCAAAGGATGACTGCCGGTGACCCAGCATCAAAGCCTGGACTTCAGGGTTGAGTGGAAGAGTCGGGAATGACGAGCGACGCACCATCGGGACTGGTCGAGCTCCTGAAGGAAAAATATATTTATGTAAACTTAAACAACGATGTATTTATTTCCAAGATTGTTAGGTTGACATAACAAGAGTATCTTAGATAAAATACTCTTTACGAATTCACGATTTAATTCAGGATTGTTAGGTCAAGGTCTACAGTATCTTAGGTAAAATACTCTTAACGAATTCACGATGTATCTCAGGATTGTTATGTCAAGGTTAACAAAAGGTATCTTAGGTAAATTACTCTATACGAATCCATGATGTATTTCAGGATTGTTGGTCAAGGTCAACAGTAGCTTAGGTAAAATACTCTATATTAATCTATTAGCGTTTAGTTTATTATTATTATTTTGGATTGAGGTTTCAAACCTTAAGATTAAGAGCGTTTACGCCGCACACTAGCGCCACTAATGAAAAAAAAACATATCTAGTAATTAGAGATAGAAAAAGACGTTACGGCCACTTTTAACTATAACGCCATATTTAACTAAACCATAACATGTCAGGTGTTCATTAGGTGACGTAAAAATGCTAAATTACTTCATTCAGAAAGTTTGTTGAGCATAATTTGATTTTCTATCTCTAATTACTAGATACGTTTTTTTTTCATTGGCGGCGCTAGTGTGCGGCGTAAACGCTCTTAAGTAAGGTCTCTGGTTGCAAAAACATGAAGGTGTGTTTAAATTAAAATAATATTTTATAACGCTACCGTTAAATCATTTTAATCGTTATTTCAAGACCACCAAATACCTACCAAAATTATAATTATGCACCTGAGCACATAAAACTCTTTAGGTACATACTTAAGTACGTACCTGAGTACAACTTAATGTTATATATACTTTTGTATTTTTAAAGTGCAATAAGGAGTTTAATAAATTAACGCCAAAAAATAAATAACACAGATCGAATATTTAGAAATAACTAAATTTAATTATATCAGTTTGAAACCCATGGCGCAAAGCATTGATTTAGTTTAATACAACTTTGTTAGCCGGTTATAATATAACTGAACTGGATTCGATCAAAATTGTGTTGATCGAAGTCTATAAATAACGTATGTAGCCATTGTTCCTCCTAGTCGTTAAAACCCGACCAACCTACATTAGGAGAAGCAGCGTAGGACGTTTTTATGGGTTCTTGACGACGACAGTAATTATAATGATGATACAATGTCTTGTGCGCTGTCTTCACATAAAAACATAACAAAAATAACATGTAAAAGACTCACAAAGCTTTTGAACACTATCAAATAGTCAATATTAAAAAAAAACATCAATTGTACACCCCAACCCCAATAAATAGATATACGATTGGTATATCTATGTAAATAATTAGTGTTATTTTTTTATATAGTAATACCTACTAAAATGTTCAATAAATGTATTAACAGACGGTAGACACTCCAATTTAAATATAACATTACTAAATTATAAATACTATATTATTTTTATTAAAATAAAAAACAACAAGCGTTAAGAAAACAATTGAATAAAAACTCCTTGTAGTTTTCAAGTAAAGTAAGCCATTTAGCTACTGTTAAGCTAATTAGTAGAGAAGCAAAGAAGGTCACGTAACTAGATAATAATATTGTAATACTAGACTCGGTTTGTAGGTACAAAGCATCACTACAAAGGAAATCTATCATTACTCACGTGGATGAATAAATCCATTGATCAACCATATGGAAATTTATTCGATTATATACCTGTGCGCACTTGCTTTACCTGCTACTCATGTTAAAATTGTATAGTTAACTGAATACTAGCGATAATAGTTATGGAGTATTTATACAATATAAGTATTTATAAAAAAATATTTAAGACATGCCTTATCATCGATGCTTAAAGAAAATACAGAGATTTAGTTCAAAGTCAAAGTAATTTTTTTTTTAATGTTTTTGTTTATATAATTTTAACGCAAATTTTGCTGCGAACAAATTACAAAAAAAGACACAAATGTTGAAAAAATTTCCACGAGCAGGATTTGAACCTGCACCCTTCTGACATACCGACTATATTGAGCTATCGTGGGAGTAGTATCAGGAGTAGTATCATCTCAATTGGGAGAGCACCTGACCCGGTATGTCAGAAGGGTGCAGGTTCAAATCCTGCTCGTAGAAATTTGTTCAACATTTGTGTTTTTTGTAATTTTATTTATTCGAATAAACTTTAAAAAAGTGCTTTTGAATCGTCCAAACAGTTATTATATAGATCGCATTTACAAAGCATTTTATTCATATTTATGTAATTTAAAGCTGTCCAAAGTAAAGTTTAACTCGCTAACTCAGTTAGAACAAATTTTTTGTTAAATGTGGCTACTGCCTTTTCTTTAGGCATTAAATGTTTTATTAGAATTGACTTATTTGTTTGAGAAACATTCAACTTAGTTGTAAATCACAGATTACCTAATAGTTACTACGCTGAAATGTCTAAAGAATCTTAATAATAATTTAATAATATGTCTACAACAATGGAGAGCCATGCAAAATTTTATTTGTACGTATTTTATTTATAGCTAAAGACGTGTATGATGATCAAAGGCAAAACATTGCGATAAAAAAAAGCATTGAAAACGTTCATAGTGCATACAGCTAACTACATAGTTGTGTTATTAGTTACCTGAAAATCTTTTTCAGTCGTCAGACAGACCTTGTTTGAAACAGAGATTGAGAGAATGACAGAGAGACAGATTAGAAATTATTAGAATCATATAGTTTCATCATTCAAAAGTTGACAACATTAATGCACACAGAAGTTATTATTTTAGTTGAACAGAAACGAAAGCTAAGTAGATTTCATTGCGAGTAATGACAAAGTGACATACCAAAGAGCTTAGCAGCAGATTGCCGCTTAACCATTTTCTGTTCTCCTGATACAGATTCACTGATAGAAGCCGGAGCTGATCCTTCGCCTTGGGTCTTCCTACTGTCACTCAAATATGAATTTGTGGAATCACCTCTAGTGTAAGGCCTGGTTTGGCGACGACTCTTTCTCACTTCATCACTACTTTCATTATTGCTAACAAACGATTCGGCGATTTGAAACAATTGGAGGCTGAACCTGCTTGATTCCCTTCGCAGTGTCTTTTTATTAGCGAACTCAGCTAACGATTGCCTCCTTTCGCCATGAGGATTGAGTTTCCTCCTAATCTTTTCTTCTTCTCTGACTTTCAGGACGTCTAAAACAGCATTCACGGTTAGTATCACCAGAAACACAGTTATCCCGATCATCGTTATAATATTGCTGTTAGCATCCATATCTTCCTTCTTCTTTTCCATAATACTTTTTGTCACATTTGGTTTCACGGTAAATACTTCTAAAATACTGCAGGCGTCTTTTATAAACAATGGAATGATTTGCGGCTTAACATTTTGCTTGGTATCTGCAGTGTTGCTCTCAATAATCACTTCGGGCTGAACATGCTTCGGTAGCTGAGTTGTTTCTGGCGCTGCGTCGCTATTAGTTCCAGCATTATCTTTCATGAACCACATATGAACACTGTACATGCAGTAAGCGATCACTGGGAGAATAAAAAACAGAATTTTACGTTCGCCCATGTTTACATGGCAAAAGCGTTGGTTTGTTTTGACAGTGAACCGCGCGTGCGTGTATTTCTATTCGCGTACCGAACGATATTTCGTTATATGATGTTCAAAGCTCGCATTTGAGATATGGTGCTATTGTTCTTTACGTTTCGTTAAGGGAATATATTTCTAATAAATAGCTGTGAACGTGTCGAGCGTTCACGGTGCCATGTCTTGTTTTGTGTGAAGTAGGGTGCTTTCGTGCGCATGTGCGGCTGACGGCTGAAAATGGGTCGAATATCTGATTGTAACCGTGAAATGGAACGTACGGCAGTTGGTCCAAGTCTTTTTACTATACATATTTTATATCTTTTTATGACAATTTATTTATTATAATATTAAATATCAATTTATTTCCAACAGGTGTGAAAAAGCAACTTGCGGGTCAACAAAAGTAGGATAGCTAACAAGGCACAATTTTACTTCACTACATATCTTTGCATCTGGTCTCTGCGTAAGCGGATTCACCTGTCTCCGTATATTATACCAAATCCAAAGAAAGAAACTTTCAAGCTATGCGTGCTGCCCGCATCGAGAAGTACCGCTTATCTATATACCTAAAATTTCGGCAGTGAGATTTAGTATAGTTAAAGTTCTTGGAGAAGAAGTTGTAAAAGATAGGTAATATTGCATAATATGTGTAAACATTATCTTGTATAAAAAATATATTATGATTTGTGAATTACGGGTGAATTTCGAACACTAGGCGACCACTAGTTATTATAAAACTAAAGAAAAATGTCCATTATTGTCCATGTCTCCCTCAGATTATGTCCTCATGTCCACGATGCTATTCTATACGCACAGCTGGAAAATCGTTATCAAATTAATTTAGCTTACTAGTGCATGCTATTGATAAAAGATAAACATTCAATTTCATTATGTTATTATCAGCTTATCAATCGCAAAGCTTTATTAATATTGCGTCATACTTTGAGGGATACAGCGCAGCGGCTTAGCTATGAAATAAAGGCAAATGCATTATTAGAGATAATACCTACTAAAACAGGGATACAAAAAACTTAATCATAACAATACATTTTGTGGGTGCGTGTCGTCATAATAACGAAATAAAAATCTCACATTACTGGATTGATATTGAAAAACTCGTATTTTTTTTTGTTTTAATCGGAAATTAAACAGCTATATTAATACTTATAACTCAATATACAGGGTGTTTGGAAGGTGGGTGCAAAGCCTTAAGGGGATGTTAGTATGGACCATCTAGAACATTTTGAGCCACACTTGTCTTAGACTAAGTCTGTTATTATTATTATTTTTTGTTGACCTGCGATTTTAGTGCCAAACATCCAAAATTTGCTAATTAATTGCTAACAACATTCAGTTTAAGTTAAAATGTCTATTTTTTACAATTTATTTTATTAGTGTAATGTGTCTCTAATCGTATCGAAGCATTTTTGAAGCACCATTGGTATCAAAAAATAAAGTTACAGGCCCAAAAGGTTCAAAAGTGATAGAAAGTTTGGAAAAATAAATTTTTGACTTTAAATGTCAATTTAAAAAATAAAGAAAATAGCTGCAGATGTTCAAACACATTTTAAAACATGCTAAGTTAATGCCCTTTCTTTTGAGATATCACTTACGCAGATATCTTACCATTTCTTTAAATTATGGTGCTTAAACCAGCTAAGAGTGATAATATCGATTTTTAAGAGGATTAAAAAAACATCATTTTTGGTGATCTAACTTTAATTTTCATGTTCAAAATGTCGTCCACCATTACGAATACATGCTCGAGCACGTTTCCTGACTTCAGTCATGCTTATTTTTAGCATCATTTCTTGTTTCATCCGTTCAAAATTTCTCCAATAAGTCCTCCTTCTTAGAAATTTCCGTCGTGTAGAAAAGTTTCTTTGCCCGTCCCCATACAAAAAAATCTACCGGGGTTAAGTCAGGCGATCTTGCGGGCCAAGGAATTGGCCCCGTGCAATGCGTTTCATAAAGGAGGGTTGGTTCCTTTATGAAGCGGAAATACCAATACTGGATAATGACAGGAGAACCATGTTCCAACAAGATGGATGCCCAGCGCATTGGACCTTAACTGTACGAGAATACCTCAATTATTGTTTTCCAGAGAGCTGGATCGGCAAAGACAGGCCAATTTCTTGGCCCGCAAGATCGCCTGACTTAACCCCGGTAGATTTTTTTGTATGGGGACGGGCAAAGAAACTTTTCTACACGACGGAAATTTCTACGAAAGAGGACTACTGGAGAGATTTTGAACGGATGAAACAAGAAATGATGCTAAAAATCAGCATGACTGAAGTCAGAAAACGTGCTCGAGCATGTATTCGTAATGGTGGACGACATTTTGAAAATGAAAATTAAAGTTAGATCACCAAAAAAAATGTTTTTTTAATCATCTTAAAAATCGATATTATCACTCTTAGCTGGTTTAAGCATCATAATTTCAAGAAATGGTAAGATATCTGCGTAAGCGATATCTCAAAAGAAAGGGCATTAACTTAGCATGTTTTAAAATGTGTTTGAACATCTGCAGCTATTTTCTTTATTTTTTAAATTGACATTTAAAGTCGAAAATTTATTTTTCCAAACTTTCTATCACTTTTGAACCTTTTGGGCCTGTAACTTTATTTTTTGATACCAATGGTGCTTCAAAAATGCTTCGATACGATTAGAGACACATTACACTAATAAAATAAAATGTAAAAAATAGACATTTTAACTTAAACTGAATGTTGTTAGCAATTAATTAGCAAATTTTGGATGTTTGGCACTAAAATCGCAGGTCAACAAAAAATAATAATAATAACAGACTTGGTCTAAGACAAGTGTGGCTCAAAATGTTCTAGATGGTCCATACTAACAGCCCCTTAAGGCTTTGCACCCACCTTCCAAACACCCTGTATAACTAAACGTTACATGTTTTCACATTTCATAATATTATCTAACGCTCACGCAAGTCATTGCAAAAGTTAATATTTTTTTAATGAAATAAAAACAATGTACAAACGTGTATCAGTAAGGTGTAGACATACTTAAAAGATCCAAAGTGTGTCCAAATATAATATCAAGTAAGTAAGTAAACAGCCTATAATTGTCCCACTGCTGAGTAAAGGCCTCTATCATTGAAACCAAGTTATCGCTACAATCAAGATTCAACTCCTTCCACAAGGCCGGTAATTTTTTTATTTTTGCGGATGTCCATGGGCGGCGGTGATTACTTTCCATCAGGTCCCACCTACTCGTTTGCCCCCTTTAAATATTACAAAAAAATCGAGGGGTAATCACCACGCTTGCCAAGTGCGGGTTGGTGATACAAACCCGGGCTATGCAACGAAAAATCCGAAATACATTTTGCCCGACTTGGGAATTGAACATAGGACCTTCAGGTATCGGGTATGTATAATATGAAAGAAGAAAGAGTTTCCTTTCTCATTCATCATAAGTCATTAAATAAATTGAGTACCTAATGTAAGTCATAATGCATAAGAGGAGGTGGTAGACGCAGCGTTTAAATTGCAATCATAAAAGTAAAGCAACTCTCGCACCACCAGATCATCGGATTGATGACCGAATTTGATATCTTGAGTACCTCCGTGGTTCTTCTTGGGTTCTAGACATACAAAGTTAACAACTTCTGTCAAAGAAATTGTATGAGCGGTAAATCCACCACAATTTATTTTTAAACTTAGAGTCGATAAAAGTACATTACGATATTCGTATTTCAATCGACAACCCATATCCCGCTCTCGTGGTGTCGTAACATGAGTGCTTTCTAAATATAGAACTTTTACTATATCTCCGAATTTATTTATCGTCTCTATTATACGCATACAATGATATATTCGAACCGTAAAATCAATCATATTTTCGTAATATGCAGTGACATAAACTCGCCTATACAGCTATTTAGAATTGAAGTTATTTAGCAGCTGCACCAGAAGTCGCTATGGTACCTACTGTTAAGTACTTTAGAAGAGTTATCATGACTTTTACAGAACTGACTCCATAGCGATGTTGAGGAAGCATGTAAGAAGATATAACATTACGTAATGGTTGTGCAAGTTGTGTAAGTCCTGTAAGCGTTCGTAAAGCAAAATTATAGAACTTCAATGCTCATTAATTTTATAGAAGCAAAACGCTCTATTAAAAATCTTTAAGGTACAAGCAGTCACAATGATTACCATTATAGGTTTACTATATCACTGTTTGGTGATAAAATGCCTTGGTTATAGAAACTTTTGTTACTTGGGTGATTCACATAACAGGGCACAATGTCAATTGTTATTATTTTTTATTATTTTTGTTACATGTTGTATGTTTAATTTTGTGTTTTGTTATGTGATTCCAATAAATGTCTTTTATTCTTTTATTCTTATTCTTAGATACTTAACTTGTAAGATCTCAATCCGAGCGCAACCCGCTAAGCCACTAAGCTCCTCATGTCTATTATAACATATTCTATATATTATTTTCGTTTTTTTTTCGTTTCACAAAAACCTGCAAGTTTTTAACATCTTATGGGTAAGCTCTTGGCCTTCATCTCATTTGATGTCAAGTGACGATAAGGCCGAAGGTGGAAGCGCACTTCACCCGGAATCGTCAACTAGTGAGGCACTGGCTATCTTATCTCTAGCTGCCGGAACACAACAATGCTACAAATATTGATGTTATGGCGACATATTTAGATGAGATGGTGGTAACTAGCCAGGCAGGTAAACAAGCCCTACCACCAACCAAACCGAGTACACAAACATGTACCTCGCGGGGAATCGAACCTGGGATCTCCTAGTCTACACTGGTGGTATCAACCACTAGACCACAGAGGCGATACAAGTATGTATAGTAAATGTATACATAGGTACCATGCAATACCGCCATTTACACGCGCGCTGACGCTCAAACGGTCGTCATTTGCAATGGAATCAAAGTAGAATTGGTCGCACATTCGGCCCGTTCGACTGTGGTTGCAATTAATGCGACCGACGATGCCAACAAAGCGACCAATTTGTCGCTTGAGCTGCCGATAGCGAAGCAGAAAGAGAAATACCAATATATATTACGCTTTTAACACGTCTTTCAAGGCATGTCAGCTTGCTGATAAATCTTTTCCATGGTAATGTATCTATCTAATACTTTTTCATTTTGGTATGGCTCATCTAGTTACAATTATCAAATTATCCAGGTCTATTGCCTTAGCAGCAATTATGTGATTCGTCAATTACCTAGGTATAAGTTGAATTTTCTATTTATCGTCACTATTTACAAGAAACAGGTTTCAACTTTTAAGTGATTCTTTTTCATTTTGTTGCATTTGCGATTGTACTAGCTAGCTAGAGTTTTGCGTACGGCGCGTACCATTCTGACAAGTGCGTCTTTTTCTACCTTTTTTGCGCTCGTCAATCTCAAATCTCGTAACAAAAAATATGGTAACAGTACCGTTATTAGTAATCGTTCAACATAAGGACATACTAAGATATAAATAAAGAACACACAATAGTTACATTTGGGAAGACAAAACGGTGTGGGAGTTGCAGTTATTAAAATACGAAATTCTTATTGAATTATGACTGGGTGCCGAAATGAGAAGGTGCCGAAACGAAACTAAGCCCAGTTTTTATCTGCTTAATTAGCTAGTAATATTTGGTAACTACCGAATGGGTCCCACAAAACAGAAAACGACGTCGCGGCAAACCAAAAAGGAGATGGTGGGACGATCTTGACTCCCATCTAAAAGTTTGGTCACTTGTTGCTCAAGATAAAGCACGATGGAAAGAGGGTAGTTAGGCCTTTGCCCTGCAGTGGGATACTACAGGCTTATAATAATAAAAAAATCTTTGCATGTTAACGTGTAATTTTTATTATGCTGTGTATGCACGCTTTTAAATTCCTGCTCATATCTTAGTTTTTGTTATTGTTCTTAGAATATAATAGAATAGAACAAAATACTTTATTGTAAGTAGGTACTCATAAAAAATACAGACATGTTAAACAAAGAAAGAAATAAATTCATAAATAGGAGTCGTACAATGGGCGGCCTTGTCATTAAAAGCGATATCTTCCAGGGAATCTTCCAGGCGCCTTATTTTAGTTTGAATGTATCCTGTATATAGGTACCTGAAAGGAAATAAATAAAAGATAATAATGATTAATGAGTCAAGTGCATTCCAAATGACTAAAAAAATTCACTGATTTCGCAGTCCCCGCAAGAATCGGAGCATTGAAAATGAATACAAAAATTTACGTATTTATTTACCACAAAAGTTGAATAATAAGAACTTTTTATTGAGATTTGCTTCCCTAAAATTACACAACTACCTACATTACTCACAAGTCTAATTATAACATACGAATGTATAACACTGCACAACACAGAGAATAACATTTTCTTTTCTTTTGTGAAAGTGAAATTCATCGGGCGCCTTCTTTTGGCGGATTCATTCTCACTTTCTCGACTGGCATCATCGTTCAGGCCAATTTCGACCCCCTATAACTTCGTTGTGGATAAAACTAGAAGCCTGCATTTTCAGATACAAGCAGGCATTTTATAAACACGGTATATTTCAAATTTCATTAAATTTGAACCAGTAGTTTAAGAATTATAACTATTCAAAGTTTTTTATTTGTCACTCACTCACTCACTCACTCACTGACTGACCGATCATCAAAACTCTAAAGCACTTCTAGCCGACCTAGAAGCTTCAAATTTAGAATACAATTAGTGTTTAGTGTATAAATCAAGGAAAAACTAAAATATTTTGCAATTTAAATCCAGTTTTCTAGATAAACTAACTGCATAAATAACTTTGTCATCCCATATAAATATATAGGATTACAAAGTTACATTTGCAGTTAATGAATCAGTGTACCTGTATATGTATATTAAAATGGAATAATAGGTACCTAGATGGTACCGGAAAGGAAAAAGTAGGACTATCTACAAAAATAAATGAGATGCCATCAAAACAAACTTGTAAAAAAATCAGGTTTCGTAACTCAGTTCTTCTACCGTAAAAAGTTGTGAGATCCATGTAATACCAAGTTGGTTAATTTATTTAGTCCCTACTTAAAGGACCTTCTGTTCTAAGTTATTACGTAATTAGCTAACCTAACATCTTATAGTGACTAATATCAATATTAAAAATCTTCGTCACAATTATAAACCGATTTTCTAAATTTTTTCGCCATTTTTTAGCTAAATTGATACCCTAGGCCCCTTTTTTATTTTTTTCTTAAATCGTTTTTTTTAAAATATTTACTATTTAGTAAACAAACACCCCCCAAAAAACCCGACTTTTTCACATTTTTCAAAATTCCAAAAAAAGTTGCCAGGCGATTTTTAAAATTCAAACGCTCACACATGTTTTGATAAATTCCTTAACTCTTGGTACTATTTCCATCTAGATTCTTTTAAAATCCTTGGAGCTATGGCAAAAAATACGTCTCAGGCGATTTGCATCTGATAACCATTTTCAATGGTAAAAAATTAAAATAAAAACAACTATTTACAAGCATCTTAGTAAACAAACAACCCCCAAAAAACCCGACTTTTTTCACGTTTTTCAAAATTCCAAATAAGTTGCCAGCCGATTTTTAAAATTCAAACGCTCACACGTGTTTTGATAAATTCCTCAATTCTTGGTACTATTCCCATCTAGATTCTTATAAAACCCTCGGAGCTATGGCAAAAAATACGTCTCAGGCGATTTGCATCTGAAAACCATTTTCAATGGTAAAAAAATAAAAAGAAAAACAACTATTTACAAGCATTCGCTCATTTTTACTTGAAAAGCTTTTAATTCCGCTAATGACTTAGTCGTCCTCCCTCATAATACTCGCAAAGTAACCAGTTTCCAACTTGAAACGTATTAAAGCAAATTGCCGGTAGTATCTATTAGTTCTCGGAGCGAACGAATAAAAAACTCGAGGTTATCAATGAATAGTACCTATTAGTTTTCAATGAATAACCACTACGGCGAGATTGCTGGTCATTTGAAAGTGCTTGGAAGTGCTCCTGGATCCGATAATATTGCAGTATTGCGGGCAAGGCGGCCAGTTACGGCCTGGATAGATTTCCATTTCGCGCTTCGTCGCATTCGCCTGTGCATTAAAATATGCAGAGGCATGCTATTCTGAAAATGGCGATGGTCAACGTATATTTATCAATATAGTACGATTCAGGCTTTCTGGCTGCTGAAAAGATCAAAATCCGCGTGTCAAATCAGTAAACTTTGCATATTTCATACAATTTTTCTTTAAAATTTACAATTTGAATTTAAAGGACAATTGGCAAAATATAAAAACTCTCGTCTTGGAAGCGGCCACTTCAAAAACAATTGTTTTATGATTATTCTTTATGATAGATAAGACAAACAATAGTCAGTATGGGACCAAAGCCACATTGCCTATGTAAAAGAAGTTATGGCCAATATAATAATATAACTAATAAATCATGCCAGATTGTTGACAAAATTGCTTTATCTGATTATCACTTTCTATCACACATTGTTCTATCATACCTACCGCGGTTCTGCCTGTTAAAAATACAGTGGAACGATGTTAATGTATTCGTTTTAGTACGAGTATGTAGTAGAGTCTACCTGGTTTTATACCCTTAGCTTATTTGCGTTTGTTGCCCTAGCAACAATGTTAGTAATATTGTTATGTTCAGACAGCAGATTAAGCCAGTTCCTTAGTAATTAAGAATTCTAGTAGCTTTCGTCATCACCGTCACTTACCAAGGCCAGAAGGCTAAAAGCTCCGTTATGAAATATTAAAAGAAGTTAATTTTCCATTGACAATAAAAGTTGTACAGAATAACCCGCCAGAAATTGCAAAGTTTGCACCTGTCGCCCGAAATGTATACGCGCGGTAGTATTACAAAATATGCACAAGTATAAATTGCTAACACGGAGATTCGATTCAGGGCTCCGAAGATATTGGATTAGTTAAAATTTTATGAAATTGGAAAAGGAAAATGCCGTTTACAAATTTTCAGGCTTTTCAGCTGCATTTTCCTGGGAGGCAGCTAGAACCTTGAAGGGTTCCTCAACCCGTGTGCAACTAAACACCACCAAAGTTCTGTCACTTCAGATTACACACACGCACACGCACACGCACACGCACACGCACACGCACACGCACACGCACACGCACACGCTCACGCACACGCACACGCACACGCACACGCACACGCACACGCACACGCACACGCACACGCACACGCACACGCACACGCACACGCACACGCACACGCACACGCACACGCACACGCACACGCACACGCACACGCACACGCACACGCACACGCACACGCACACGCACACGCACACGCACACGCACACGCACACGCACACGCACACGCACACGCACACGCACACGCACACGCACACGCACACGCACACGCACACGCACACGCACACGCACACGCACACGCACACGCACACGCGCACGCACACACTAAACTCGTAGCGAAGCTGTATGTTTGTAAATATAAAACTGTAGATCATTACGCAAACGCAGCTTGAAGCAGCCGATCCTAACTGCTTCACGCTTCCTGTGTAGGGCCGCCCTAAGGGAAGAGAGTTAGTGTGCTGCTGCTCCAAAAATGTCTTCGCATCTAAACCTTCGCTTCTGCTTAATAACAAGTTAAGCGTAGGCATTTGCCCATTCTTACCACCGATCATTAAAAAAAACAATCGAAGGCAGAAACAAATTGAAAGGTATTATGTCCACAAAACAAAAACAAAAGCGGTTGTTTTTGTACGGTTCATCGATCGTCCATTAATAAGCTTATCTCTTTTTCCTTTGCTGACACATTCGTTTGCTAATCAGTCTCGCGTGAATGTGCCAGCATCGGTACACCTGATTGGATTATTGGTAAAGGCCGCAAAATGTATGTACTGTGACCAAGGGGATTAAATTGATAAGGACTTTTTGGGAAACTTATAAAAGTTCAGAAAGTAGGGGTGTAGTAAATTTTGTGATTATAACTTTTGTAATGGGTAAAATTCTAAATTCAAAATTCATAATCATTTATTAAGTTTAGGCTACAAATAGCTCTAATGAACGTCATTATGCCATCGGTTCGTAAGTCTACACCGGGCTAAGAAGAACTAAGAAGCTAAGAAGAACTAAGAAGAACCGGCAAGAAACTCAGCAAGTGTCAAGCTCTTTTCTCCTTTACAGCGAGCGTCAAAAATATTGGAAAATTACCTATCATAAAAGGACACTTTTCATCACAAATAAAAACACAAAAAATAAAGGACAATCACAACATGTAAAATAAACAAAAGAGAAAAAACTTAAAAACTTAAGTGTACATCAGTTACCAGTTTAAATTTTCACAATGCCATACAGTAGTAATAAATGTCAAAAACTGTTTAAGAAAAAACAAAGTTAAACTGTAGTTAATAATAATAAAAATAAGACAAGTATGCAAGAGCAGACCAGCATCCAAAGGCGGCACCATTTAACACAACGCTATTTGTTATCTGTAAGACACTGTTTTTAAAGACTATCTTAACAGTAAAAATAATTATTAGTTAATTTTAGTTTATTGATCCAAATAAAGTATGTGTTTTTTATTATAGCCAGGCTGTTCATTCAGGATCATTTTTATATCCTTTGACTGTTTAATAACCTTTAAATAAGTAAGAATACTTTAAACTGTATTGTGTGCATATGTATCTAAATAAATAAAATAAAAAATGTTTCACCTAAAGCCTACGATACACTAACAATCACCGGAAGCAAAAAAAGTAATCGATCAAGTAAATAATAAAAATGTTTGAGAATACTGGGTTCAGAAAAAAACGAGAAAGCCATATGATAAAATATCATATACCTACTTATAAATATATTTTCTTTACCAATGTGTCTTCCTGTTATCGATTCTGGTTCCGAGAAAATAAGCTAAGGCTTTTGTAATAGCCCTGTTTATTAAATGAAAAAAGAAAATCCTTATTCAGATTGTCGCCTTGCCATAGTAATCTACTAAGCGATATTTTTCTCTATAGTACGAGTATAATAAATTGTAATGCTCAATGAACCTGAGCTTTGTATTGAGCACTGATAAATCTAAAATTCATAATATTATGAATGCTTTGTACAGATTTTCGTTGTATATAAATGAAAAGTAAAATAGGTAGGTAATAGTAATAGGCATAGACTAATAATACTGTATTTTTTATTATAATTGTTTTCATGGACTATTAGTCCATGGTAACAATTATAATAAAAAATCATTGATACCTCCTCGTGCTTATGACCAAAGAGAAAATGATAAAGATTACAATTTTCTAATATTAGTTAGGACTTTAAAGGTATGTTGACCGTATGTTTCCTAAAAGAGTAAAAAACCGCGTTTCTGAAAAATAACCAAATTTTTAGCTTTTACCTTCAAGAATCACATATATGACTAATGGCCCATTTTCACCATTGACCCCTAAGTTTAAGATGACCCCTTAGCCACTTTAGGTGACGGTTTTGCTCCAATAACTGTCACATAACATGGCTTAGGGGTCACCTAAAACTTAGGGGTCAATGGTGAAATCAGGCATAAATCTACTTAGAAACTAAGCTACTAAATACATATAAAGTTCCGTATTTACGTATCGCCAAAACCTTCTGCATTCTACG
Organism: Eudonia lacustrata; assembly: GCA_947562085.1. Taxonomy (NCBI): domain Eukaryota; kingdom Metazoa; phylum Arthropoda; class Insecta; order Lepidoptera; family Crambidae; genus Eudonia; species Eudonia lacustrata. The sequence continues at coordinate 9,903,525 of OX387318.1, read as the reverse complement.
TGAAACCTTTAATTTTGATATCAATATTCTCATATAGACATAGTATAAACCTTTGAAAAGACATATCACGTATCAGTCCGGATTACCGTCGTTTCGTCGATCGCGCAAATCTTTCTGAATAGCCAATCGGGTGGGGGGCGGCCCCCTGGTTTTTTCTTACCCTCCATTTGAATTTGAACGCTTTCTTAATGAGGTAAAATTGGGTTTTGATGATATTACTTCACCGGTCTCAATTTCAGCCTCATTGAATTTGTACAGAGCGCCAGTTTGCCAAATATTGAATTTGGTTGGTTCACGTCTTGAATTATTGCAGTTTGATTTTTTGAATTAATTTACGTCTCATTTTTTGGCTTTATGTTAATAAGATGATCTAATATTAAGGAGGTGTTAAGTATGTATCTTTGCCTAGGACAATAAATATTGATTTATTTTACAGTAATATACTCGTAGTCCTTTAAACATTCTATTTTTAAGGCTGCTGTCGTCTGGATAAGATCTCTTCTATAGATAAGCTCACTTATGTAATCATGTATAGCGTGTATGTGATGTGTTTTCTTAATTTATGTATGAGTAGGTGAACGTCGCTAAGTATAATTTACTTAGTAAAGTAAAGTAGCCTATAATTGTCCCACTGCTGGGACCATCATTGAAATCAAGTCATCGCTACAATTGATGGGTAATGGCTTAATCACCACGCTTGCCAAGTGCGGGTTGGTGATCACAAACCCGGGCTCGAAAAATCCGAAATATATTTTACCCGACCTGGGAATTGAACCCGAGACCTTCGGGTATCGGGCCGAGCGCTCTGCCACTCAGCCACCGGGGCGTTAATTTACTTAACTAATAGTTAATAGTTTATTATTTATTATAGTCTGATCTCCTCCGACATGTTTATTAAAAAAAGATAAATAAAAAGAGTCAATCCAGTTATATTTTATAATATAAACATAACTATTTCCATTAGGAGGTACAAAAGTTGTAGAAATTTGTATTCACTTTTTAGTCTAATTGCGGTAATGTAATGGAATTCATGGAATCAATAAGTATTAAGTAAAATCTTATTGATTCCCAGGCACACATTAAATCACAGGCAACTGTCAGTAAAGTGTTGCTAACCGATATAACATTACCACCAAGAAAAAATTCAGAGAAAAACAGAATAGCTGAAGCTTTTATAACAACATTGTATACTTAAGAGCGTTTACGCCGCACACATTACAGATACAAAATCAAATTATGCTCAACAAATTATCTGAATGAAGTAATTTAGCATTTTTACGTCACCTAATGAACACCTGACATGTTATAGTTTAGTTAAATATGGCGTTATAGTTAAAAGTGGCCGTAACATCATATTTAACTAAACCATAACATGTGAGGTTAGTTAAATATGGCGTTATAGTTAAAAGTGGTCGTAACGTCTTATTTAACTAAACCATAACATGTGAGGTGTTCATTAGGTGACGTAAAAATGCTAAATTACTTCATTCAGATAGTTTTTTGAGCATAATTTGATTTTCTATCTCTAATTACTAGATACGTTTTTTTTTCATTGGCGGCGTTAGTGTGCGGCGTAAACGCTCTTAAGACCCGGCCAACTTCGTACCGCCTAACAGTCAGTTAATAAATATCGTGTTACAGTTTAGCTGAACTTTATTTATGATTTTATGAAAGTAATACAATTAATACAAAATTAATTAAGTTCCTTAGTAAGTTAATAAAACAAAAAGAAATAAAAAAGTACAAATATTTAATATATCAATCGCGTGTCAGCAAGACATGATTGAATTAAACTATGTACATAATTATGATTGTGCAGCATGGGTTGCACTCGTTTTATTTCTCTTCATTGAAGCACCTTGTGATATACTACATTTTTTGTTTTTTGACCACTAAATCCTCGAAGTCACTTTTAACATTCTATGGTTTTCGTACAATTTGTGGTTCTTCATCAGTTAATTGGTTCGCAATGTTCCGTACCATAATTGCATTACGGCTACGTTGGGAAAGATTTGATCTTCTTGTTCGCGGCATTATAATAAACACTTTCGCGATGTAAATTTTTCATTGAGACTAATTGATTTGACGTTTTTTTTTTAATTTAGTCATTTGTTAATTTGTCATTTGGTGTATAATTTAGGTAGCTTGATATATTTTCCTTAGTCTACTCAAAATAAATTTCTGAACGCACGGATAAATATTTGAAAACTAATATTTAAGTCAATCCTTTTTTATTACTGTCAATAATTAACATTTTTAAAATCTAAAATACGCCATTAACCGAATTTTGTGTATATATCTTGTCGATTCGAAACCTTTATTTAAATACGTTTAGAGTTTACCTTATCGATGGGTGAACATTTAATATTTGACATTTACGAAACCCATGAACACTTTTTTTTAATTTTTTTTTTTCATAAACTTTTAAATTTTTTTAATAGTTATTCTGCTATTCAGGACGGAGCCAAATACAACAAATCAAAAACCATGAAAAGCGGTCCAGCCGTTCTCGAGTTATAAATGTTCGAACAAACCCGACTTTGTTTTATATTAATATAATAATGCTGATGCTGATACGGGCAACCGCTATGTCCCTGCATTTTAAATCTGTAATATCTTCGAAAATATTCATATAAATCACATACTGTATAGGGCCATATTGATCTATATTAAATGCTCATGGTATTGAAGTACTTAATTGGATAAGGATTAATGCTGTATTGCTTACAATTGCTTCGTAAATAAGCCATTATTTCTTGTAAAAAGTAAAGGATACAAAATGATTATTGTGGGTTATCCCTAAGAGATAGACATATAATATCGCGGACTTTTTTGTAGACCTTTTTAAGGTGTACAATACTGTAGTACATTATTTTTATCTATCTCCTAGGGTTCAGCCAGCGTTTACAATGTAAGCGCAAAAAAAATTGAAACCTCTTAAGTTATCAGTGATTCTCTATTATATTATGCATGCAATGCAGCATGTATTTATACACATAAACCTTCCTCTTTAATCACTCTATCTATTAAGAAAAACCGCATCAAAATCCGTTGCGTAGTTTTAAAGATCTAAGCATACATACATACATTGGGACAGCGGGAATCGACTTTGTTTTATACTATGTAGTGATGATGAAAAAGAAAATCCTTCTTTCGACTATCGCCTTGCTATAGTAATCTACTAAACCAGTTTCTATTGGTAACAAAGTTGTAAAAATTTTTATTCGCAATTTGATGAAAATGTGAATTTGCTAATAACAAAACAGTAGGTAGGCTCTTTCTATTGTTGGAACACATCAACCTCAGAACCTCACACAACATAGTTTTCTCAAACCATGTATTTTTATATTAAAAAAATATTCCTATAAAAAAACCAAACACAACGTCGTGTATGGCTTCATTATCCGCGAGATAACGGGGGGGACAGGTAAATATTTTTGTAATATAAGAGGATAAACGTTCCTCGTCATGAAATATGTGCTTAATATATCACACTAATACACCAAGTTCATGAGTTATTCCTTTTAATAAGCCACGGGCCGCCACGAGTTTATATAAGTATTAGGTATTAGAAAAGAAAAATATTTATTGCACAAAGAAACGCTTTAAATTACGTAATAATAATCTGAACCTCGACTTTTTAATTATGGAAATTTGAAACAACATATCAAACCGCCTCTGTGGTCTAGTGGCTAAGTCCACCGGTTTAGACCCAGAAGTCCCGGGTTCGATTCCCAGCGGGAGGTACATGGTTGTGTACTCGGTTTCGTTGGTGGTAGGGTTTGTTTGTCCGCCTGGCTAGCTACCACCATCTAATCTAAATATGTCGCCATAACATCAATGTTTATAGCATTGTTGTGTTCCGGTAGCTAGAGATTAGATAGCCAGTAACTCACTAGTTGAGGATCCCGGGTGAAGTGCGCTTCCATCATTGGCCTTATCATAGTGATGTTAAGTGTAACATCAGGTGAGATCAAGGCACTGTGCTTACCCGTTAATATAAAAAAAAATATTGAAACTATAGACAAATCTTCATTTGCTATTGGTAGGGACCTGCTAATTAAATTAGAATAATTATTATTAACCATGTTTTGCTGTGGCCCCGTGTGGTGCCGGGGATAAGAATTGCACCACCCCATCTCTTCCCGTGGGTGTCGTAGAAGGCGACTATGGGACCATTCCAGAGGATGGGCAGCAGCGTATCTCTGTGATTATTCCCACCTTACTGCGATCGCCAACCCGCCTGCCAAGCGTGGCGATTATGGTAAATTCCCCTCAAAATGATTTATCCTTGAAGGAGGCCTTTGTCCAGCAGTGGACGTCTTTTTGGCTGAGATGATGATGATGAACCATGTTTTTGTGTGTAAGTATCCAATCCAAAGAAAACATGGTAATACTCACGTTATTAATAATTATTCTAATGTAAGTGACTATGATAGTTTAAAAAGTTATAATGCACATTTATATTAAACTAGCGGCCCGCTCGCAACTTCGTCCGCTTGATGGCAGCGCAACGCCACCTACCGGGTCTAATTATATGCATGTTTTATACATATAAACCTTCCTCTTGAATCACTTTATCTAATTAAAAAAAAACGACGGGTTGCATTCCGGGAGTGCCGCAGAAGTGAAAACTTGAATATTAACGTTGTGCATTTTTGATATTTTGGAATGGTTAGGGAATAATTTTGCACGAATTGCTTCAATTATCAGTATAAAAGTACTATCATTTATGTGGTAGAATACAATATTTATTTATTGTGCTATCGTACACAAACATGACAATTTATTCGCGCAAGCGCCCTGCGCCGCCTAAACGAAACAGCAGGCATACATTTTCGCCGCGCCGTAGAAAGAGAGGGGGATACTTCCTCTTCTACGCCGCGCCGGCTGTCCATCCGTCTTACGAATTTTTGATCAGGTCACGTGTCCTGACGCGAATTTAACATTTTTTACCCATTACAAAAAAAGTGTACAACGCCGCTAAAGAAGTTTTCACTTCAAAAACCGCATCAAAATCCGTTGCGTAGTTTTAAAGATATAAGCATACATACATAGGGACAGACAGGCAGCGGGAAGCGACTTTGTTTTATACTATTTAGTGATGATACATCATAATCATCTAGTGCCATCTTCACACTGAAGTTTGGAGATCAGTATACAATGTCTGCGATCCCATATAGCTTGTTTTAATTGGCGATAACTAAGTCTAGTTCACTTTTTCAATGAGGCTTCAGGAGGATCAGTATAGGCTATTTACTTACACGCTTTAAATGGCAATACGTAAGTTTAAACTTCTTAACTTAACCTTATTATGATCGAAACCACAGATCTAATCGAAACTGTTAGTGAAGTTTTTATTATATTTGCTTTGTATAAAAAATATGTACCTACATAATAAGTTTTCATAAATCTTTGAATGTCAATGTTAGATATTGTATTATAAAAAACAGTATTTGCGTGCTAATAACGTGCTATACGTACGCAGCCAATTGTAAAATAATTTTATCTCAATTCCAATAAAGACTTTCCACACAAAGAAAAACCGTCGGTCGTAAGAAAGGAACTTCACTAATTCATTGTACCAGGTAAATCATCTTGCCGTGAAAGCCTCTTTCAAACCATTGTTACCTTAGGACCTTGATGGCATTTCATAAGACTGTTGCGTGGGGCGATAGTTTATTTTTATTATTTTACTTATTAAATTTAAGTGTAAGTTGTTTTGATGCATAGCCCGGGTTTGTACCAACCCGCATTTGGCAAGCGTGATAATTAAGAGCGTTTACGCCGCACACTAGCGCCGCCAATGAAAAAATAACATATCTAGTAATTAGAGATAGAAAATCAAATTATGCTCAACAAACTATCTGAAAGAAGTAATTTAGCATTTTTACGTCACCTAATGAACACCTGACATGTATGGTTTAGTTAAATATGGCGTTATAGTTAAAAGTGGCCGTAACGTCTTATTTAACTAAACCATAACATGTGAGGTGTTCATTAGGTGCCGTAAAATTGCTAAATTACTTCATTCAAATAGTTTGTTGAGCATAATTTGATTTTTTATCTGTAATTACTAGATATGTTTTTTTTCATTAGTGGCGCTAGTGTGCGGCGTAAACGCTCTTAAGCCATTACCCATCCATCTATTGTAGTGATTACTTGATTTCAATGATGGAGGCCAGCTTTGCCCAGCAGTGGGACAGTTATGGGCTATTTACTACTTTTTTTACAGAGTTTCTATTTATAACGAGATATTAACACTACTTGTAAAAAAATAATGCTCTTGTAAGTCTTTAAAATGCAAATAGTTTTACCTGTTTCTTTTCCTGTAATAGGTAACTTGATATTAATTCATTGCTGGCAGCCCCTAAATAGGTTTGAAATGAAATGAAATGCAATATATTTATTAGAACACAGTATAAACTTATGTACTTAAAACTCAGCATTCGTTGCAGTGGACAAAAACTACAACGCTGATCTTCCGTGGAGACTTACGTTACTAGATCAAAATTTTATATAAAAAAGGGATAAACTTTATAATACTTACTCGTTATTGTTATTGGAGATATCCCAACAAATTCAGTTGAATACAACTAAGGTATGATTAAATTTAAACCCAATAAGACATCTTACACATTATCAGTTGTTTGCAAATTCAAAAAACATCTCTTTGTGTTAACCTTAAAGGAACCCACTGAAACAGAGTTACGGAGTGGTGGTGGTAAATAATTGTTCCAACACTTCGTTGCAGCATACCGAAAACTTCCATGAAAAGCCGCCGTTCTATGTTGGGAGCCAATCAGACGTATTGCAAATCTAATGTTATCTAATGATTTACAGGATCTGTTGAATGACCCACATTAACATCAGATGAAGGGGGCTTCTATTTTCGACCTTACCGTCACTTACTGAAATGACAGTCAAGCGTTCCCTCATTATAGAATAGATAAACAGAAGAGTGCTAAAAAAACTTATAGCAACAAAAGAGCATCAGTGGATCTTCTACTGCCTTAGTAGCGTACACCTAAGTATTTTGGTCAGAATGTACATTTGTGTACATACATTACGAACAAAACACAATTAAAACTCCTCTATGCGCGTGGGCTACGCTCGCGTTACGTTAATTGGATCTTCTCAGGCAGAGGTGGTCAAATTATATAACCATGTTTGTGGTGTAGTTTAGTTTTCCGGTCTCAGACCCTGAACTCTCGAATGGAACTCTCAAGGGGTTAATATAATAATATACTATATTCGAATTTGTATGTGGATTACCTTTTGCCTAACTAGCCATCTTACCCATCTTACTTAGGTATCAAAGTTATGTCAGTCCTTTAGAAATTTAGGATTTCATGTGAAGAGTGCTTCCACACGGTGCCTTAATGTCACTTATCTTCAGGTGAGAAGAAATGTTGATAAGTAAAAAAGCCTTTAGGTTCAAAACGACCACTGTCCCAAAACGTCTGCTTCCCAAAATGGTAATTCCCTAAATGTCTATTTCCCAATTCGTCAATTTTCCCAAAACGACCACTTCTCAAATAGTCTGTGTTCAAACGACCTTTGAACATTTAGCCAGTGATTTACGCTGGCCGACTTAAGAAAACTGCAAGAGAATGCATCACTGCAGTTTACACAGATGGCTCACTAGTTAGTAGCTATCATTGTGTGTGTAAAATAAAATTAGTATTTAAGAAACTGTATGTTGTAAATAAACTCTCTTTTGTACTCGGACTACATCGTTGTATACCTAATTGCTGCTACCTGGTAACTATAATCCTCTCACTGTGGCAAAGACACCTAGCGCTGTCAGCTTCTCTGATCGGTCTTGTGAGCCTGCTTGACTGGCAGTGAGAAAATCCTACTCCAAACCCTGTTTCCTCACCACCTTCCGTCTGTTGCCTTAGGTCTCATGGTGCAGACATCCCGTACTTATTTATATATTTATTTATTACACATTTATGCTGTAGGTTAGGGCTTTAGGGCTTTAGGGACTTAGGGACCTAGGGACTCTAATGTTGTAGGACGGGAAACCGTATAGGGAAGTTCTCAGCCTCCTATAGCTTAAATTTCATGTGTAGCCTGCCGGTGCTTTAATAAGAGACCACACTAAACTAAAGTATTAAAGACTAGTTTGTGGCACCAACTGTTACATTAGTCGGCAGCTGCACAGTCTGTTTCTGGAAACGTCTACTCCCAAAATGTCTACTTCACAAAATCCAACCAACACTTGCTATATTACCATTTTCTTGAAAAAAAATAGTCCGGTTTTTAAACAGGACTAGAATGAGTAAATAAAATGCATAATTGTAATTGTTTTACAGGTTTATTTGCTTTCTTTTTTGGTAATTTTTGGTAGGTATAAAACTTCCGAAACTGACAATGTCAAAACATTTCCCTGGTCTGTTAAATTAAGAGAACTTTAGCAAAATATTTTTTATGGAATTATATTTTAAAAGGTCTTCAAACAAACAGGGAAGTGGAAGGCAAAAGCCGTGCTGATATTCGCGGTACCAAATTTTTCATTACCTGTGCCATGGACTAATTGTGCTCATTGTCTCACCAAATTTAAAAGTAGGTAACCCCGTTCTATAACTTACGCGACCCGTGATTCTTCTGCCGCTTTCATTCTCAGTATAGCTACAAAATAAGATGACCCAAAAAGCAACCTTAATACATACTGTGGTGATCGGAACTCCTTGCAATAGCAGCTCTATGGCACACGACGTGATCTGAGTTTGAACTAGAAGCTAGGAAAAAAGAAGAAAAAGAACAAATGAAGATTTGTGGATGATGGTTTTCGGTGACAGCAAGCTAAGGCTGATTTGTAATTCTTTGCTTGAGAAAATACACAACTTAAGTTATTTTGCCTTCTCATTTACCCTGGTTACTATAATACCGTGGTCGAGCAACGCACACATAGACCCTCTCACGGACACGGATCTAGGAACAGCTCGCATCAGTTCGAGCGCTGAGTGACTTGGCTGGGGAAAAATCGATGTTTATAATAATCGATATTTTTAAAACCAAATAATCAATTTAAAAGAAAAAATTATTGTTTTACTTAAAATAATCGATTTTCTAAAAAAAGCAATCGATATTTTGTTAATTTAATAAAACAACTCAATAATTCAAAACTACCACAATATCTTTATTTGTTCATCAAACCATTATTGCCTCTATTTTCTACTGACTACACAGACAGCATGTTGATACTAAAAAATTGCTTCACTACTTATAGGTTTTGGTTATTTTCTAAAGAAAGTTTATGTTAAAAATATCCACTTTTGATCAGACACTCCTCAAACAGTTATAGTACGTAGTACGTTTGCTAGGCACTAGATGTCCCAAGTAATTCTATAATAGAGCTGATGTTACAATATCGAAAGAACGATGTGAAACTACGAAATAAATAATCTATTAAAGCTGCGGCTATTAAAAAAAATCGAAAGTATTGTGTGAAATAGCGAAATAAAAAAAATATTATTTTTGGTCAATAATTCGATTAATAAAAATCTATTTTTTAATAGTCAATTTTTTATTTACATGGAGTGATGTGAGAGGTTGTCTAGGTATGTGTGCATTGCTCGAGCGCGTTTAGGCGCTTAGCAAACGGCGGGGCGGGCGGGCCGGGCCGGTCAATTTCACCGCGAACGATAGCGCAAAGGGAATCCTATACTACCAACGCACACAGAGGGCAAAAAAGACCGCGCCGCCCGCGCCGGTGCTCGCCGGACCTCCACCTCCAGTCTTTATTGCTTCGCGGTCAAAAAAAACTGCGCCGCCCCGCATGCTCCATTTGCAAAGCGCCTTATGGGTCTTCATCGTAAAAGTTTGACGAGCACTGTACACACGGCGGCAGATCAACCTACCCAAAACTGTCAAATGTCTACAATCAATTTTGAACTTTATTATTTGGATATAAGGATCAATATTAATTGGAGAAATTTGACAGATTTGGGTAGGTTGATCTGCTGCCGACTGTACAAAGGGCAGCATAGCAACAAACAAAAATAATGATCTAAAAAATCTGGTTCACTCCCAAAGCCTGTTGGACGTGCAAATTAACGAGTTCATCAGGTTTCCGCAAGGAAATCGGCTCATACCTACACTGTTTGGGATTAATAAATTTAAAGAGAACATTTAAAAGTGTCATTGCAATGGCTTCCTTTAGTATCGTTTATTTAAATGCTTCTTTATTAGACCAGTTCATATAGACAAGTTTAATAAGTATGATTACAAAAAAATACCATTAATATTTTCTCACCAGGTTCAGTGTAATTAATTATGCAATAATAAAATGTTTATATAATTTTTAACGCAAATTTGTTGCGAACAAATTACAAATAATCCGATCGATCCGATCATAATATTTTTACAAATACTAAAGATTAGTTAAGAAGTAGGCTAGCTATTTATAAAATGTTTATATAATTTTTAACGCAAATTTTGTTGCGAACAAATTACAAATACAATATATAATATAGAATATTATGATCGGATGTTAATGACGGTAGTTGTTAACATTGAATGGGCGCCTTTGGCTTTCAAAGTAAAAAGTAAATAGTGTTGAATAATTTCGGCGGGCTGGTTAGAACCACGATAGCTCAATTGGAAGAGCACCTGACCCGGTATGTCAGAAGGGTGCAGGTTCAAATCCTGCTCGTGGAAATTTTTTCAACATTTGTGTATTTGTAATTTGTTTGCAACAAAATTTGCGTTAAAAATTATATAAACATTTTATAAATAGCTAGCCTACTTCTTAACTGATCTTTAGTATTTGTAAAAATATTATGATCGGTTGTTAATAACGGTAGTTGTTAACATTGAATGGGCGCCTTTGGCTTTCAAAGTAAAATGTAAATAGTGTTGAATAATTTCGGCGGGCTGGTTAGAACCACGATAGCTCAATTGGAAGAGCAACTGACCCGGTATGTCAGAAGGGTGCAGGTTCAAATCCTGCTCGTGGAAATTTTTTCAACATTTGTGTATTTATGCAATAATAGGTATTAAGATTTTTTTAAATTACTTTTTTCATACTAACTTCTTTTAATTTGTCTTAAGGCTTCGCCAAACAGAACGCGCTATAGCGCGGCGTCAGAGCGTCGCGTTTTAACGTCGCGCTCTTTGAAGTCACACTACGCCAAACAGAACGCGCTATAAGTAGCGCGGCGTCAGAGCGTCGCGTTGTTTTTGGAAAGTTTATTTGCTATTGAGATGTCGAGTGATTCAGATTTGGAAGAATTGTTACTTTTATACGCTTTATCACGATCACAGAGAAAAAGAGTATGGGTTCACGACATCAATAAAAAGAGAAACGAATTAGGAGAATATCATCATTTGTGTCGCGAGCTTTCATCACATTAAGATCGTTTTTATAAGATTTCTTTATTACTATGTTTTTTATAAAAAGCGCGTTCTGTTTGGCGAAGCCTTTAGCATCTCTTAATGTTAACATTAGACAAATGGGAGGCCAGTGTTTTTGATTCTCTGGATAAGTATAGCAGGCCTTAATTAGTAAAATAAACAAGTACCTTAAAAGCTATAATGAAATAAAAGGTCAATTCCGCTAACAAAAAAAGGAGTCAATTTTGGAATAAAATTTACCCCCTAATGATACAAAATTGAAGAGTATTTTATAACTAAAGCTTTAGTCTTAATTGAAATGTGTATAAAATAAAAATATTTACAACTAGTATTGAGTAAAATGAGTTTAAAAAAATTGGCAATTTCATAGGTAAACCCACGGCAAAGAATATTTTATATGTACTCTTTAGTACTCGTACTACAGTCGCTCTAGTAAGTCCCAAATACCATTGACAAGGATTCAAAGACGTGTAATAAATAAACAAAGGATTCAATACTCGTATATCCAAAACAGCAAAAGTGTATTAACATTAATGAAAATGATCGTTTAAATATTTTATCTTATAAGCGAGTCAATTCATTTTGTTCGTCGTTGTCATCGTATTGTATCTCCTGTCCATCTACCTCGACCCTAAGTTTCACGCTTAAATATTATTATTAATTAACTGTCCCGGCAGGCCTTGCTCTGCCCTATTTCTCTCAAAAAAAGTTACATTGATTTTTTATGTTAATAACTGCCCCGACAGATTTCGTTCTGTCAAAAATTATTGGCCTGTCGCAGTCTATTAGAAATAAAATATATGTAATGTGATGATATTTTTATTGTTATGCCTTATGGTACACGATATTTTTCGTTTGATTACTTGGCGCGTAAATAAATTAATCCGAAGGTTTTCCGAGACGGGAGCACGCAACATACTCGTACAACTGTCCATGAGAGAAGCATGGGTTTTCCAGATTAACGTCGCAAACATTCAATGACTGGCCCTGAGATTTATGTATAGTCATAGCGAAAGCAAGCCGCACTGGAAATTGCAGTCGTTTAAATACAATCAGTACGTCAGTTGGGATATCATTGGGATGCGGGTATCAACACATCTTCTCCTTATATTTTCCCTTTAGAATGGTTGCCTCGATCACATTGTTCAGTAATTTTTTCACTGCTAGCCGTGTGCCGTTAGAAAGACGCGGTTGGTTGATATTTCGCAACATTATGACCACCGATCCTACTTTTAATTGAAGATTATGGGGCGGCAATCCTGGCAAATCCAGCGAGTTCAATAATTCTGGTGGATAGTTTATGACATCATCTTGGTTAGTTGCGCAATCAATTGATTTGTATGTCCTTAATTCACCGCCAATTTCGTTTTGAATTTTGTAATTTATTTCATTTACATCCGTGTTTTTGGCAGCTAATAAGTATAGCTCTTTTTTTTTTTTTTTTTGGAGAGAGACTGCTGGTTGCCGAGGGGCATTTCCAGCTTCACCGGGCTTGTTTTAGGGGCGGCGAGGTACGTAAAGGGTACCTCAAGCCGTGTTGAAACGAAACACCTTCAGAGGATTTCTAGAGGGGTACGGCATCGCACACTTAAAAGTGCGCGTCCCCGTGCCCTTCCAGAGTCTCCGAAGGGTTCGGATCGGATCGGAAGTATAGCTCGTTCACTCAATCAACAATGATCTCTGTAATTTTGAGCGCCGTTTAACCTTTTGTATAAGTTCAGTTTTTAATTCAATAAACTGACAAAAATTGACAGGAAATGTAATGCAGCCTGTCAAAACATCTACAGGGATATATCCATACATTAAAAATGATTAAAAACTCGGTATATTATTTTCATGAATGACGTGCAACCTTTAATCAACTTGAAGGCAAAGATAATCCTTACGCGCTTTTGTTTTGTTTTGATTGACGTCAAATGTTTAACATCTGGTGACAAAGTGGTTTGTATGGGAAAAAAAAATTGTTGTTTTTACCATTTTCCTCGTATTTAAAAAAAAATTTCTCTCCATAGGAACCTTCCTCAGAATTCATCAAACAAAACAAAAAAGAAATTAGCCAAATCGGTTCAGCCGTTCTCGAGTTATGCGATTAGCAACACATTTAGCGATTCATTTTTATTTATATATAGATAATAATTTCAATAAGCAGGAAAGTTGATATATAACTGAACAGTTCAAACAAAATTGCTATTCAAGGTGACCTTACGATTGATAACTGGAATATTTCTAGATTAATTTTTCCACGATAGAGGTGAAATTAAGTAATAAAATGCAAATGTATCAATGAAACTATATTTGACCTTTTATTCAGTAGATCGACACGGTGCCGGTGGCCAAGTGGAAAATCGCCCGGCCTGATATCCGGAGATCCTGGGTTCTGTTCCCAGGTCAGGCAAAGTGTGTTTCGGATGTTTCAATGCATTGAAACCCGGGAGGTGTAATTAATTACCAACCCGCATGCGCCATGCGTGGTGATTAAGTCAATGCCCTTAAATAATGTAGCGAGTTTAACTCAATTACAGAGGCCTAAGGCCAGCAGTGAGCAAAGCCCAGCAGTGGGACAGTATATTGGCTATTTATTAATTCCACTCCAGATACTATGTATCTAGTGAAAAAAGATAGATTCGAGATAGCATCATTGCTAGCTTTTAATTTACAAGACAGTTATAAGTAGTATAACAATGTCGACCCAAACTTATTAAAGTGTTAGTAACTCTACTAACGTAAATTTAGTTGTTAAGGCTTGTACAACCTCAAGTTTAAACTAAGAGGAAAGACAAAAGCAAGCCCAAAGGCAATTAATATAGTCCATCAAAACATACAGGGCCTGGCCGGCAAAGAGTTGGAAGTTGAAAGTTCAACAACTTTTTTTATAAAATGAAAATATTAATATTTTATGTGTAACTGATCACTGGGTTAAAGATTATCAGTTAATTTTCAATATTAAAAATTTTCAGCTTTCCAGTGTTTTTAGTAGGAAAAATGCTATACGTGGCGGATCTTTAATATTTGTTATTAACTGTAAACATAAGATTAAGGAACGAAATTTCGTGTTCGCCCCGTCCTTAGAGCATTAAACCAATGCTCTAAGGCCCGTCTATTGAACGCATTATTAAATTGTCACGTGTCGAATTGGAGGAACTCATAATTGTTTGTGCATATAGACCTCCTTCTGGTAATTCGGTGTTTTTGAATCCACTATGGAAGACGTCATTAAAAAAAAATTGCAAAGTAATAAAAAAGGATAGTTATTTGTGGAGATTTTAATGTCAATTTATTATTAAGTTGTCCAATTAGTGTAAGGTTAACCTCTTTGTTTATGTCATTTGATCTAAATTATCAATTTTTAGAACCAACTAGAATTACAGCAACCTTAGCAACCTGCATAGACAATTTCTTCTCCTCCTCAATCTAAGTCAATATTAGGTAACTTATCTTCAAACAAAAGGCAAAAATTACTTATAACCAAAATGAACATGTAAAGCCAGAAAAAATCTCTTGTCGGCCAGTGACAGTTAAACGGGTCAAAATATTTAAACATAAGGTTACTGCTTATCTGGCATACTTACCATTTACACAGGATGATCCAGATGCTCTTTACAAGCATTTGTGTGATCTTAGCAAGTGCGAGTTTGACAAAACGGTTACTGTAAAAACGTATAACAATAACAATTCAATTAAGTTTGGGGACTGGGCTACAGCTGATCTGCATAGAAGTAGGGTTAAGTTATATGATTTGTATGAGCAGAAAAAGTTAATAATAATCTAAGTTTCCTTAAGTACATTAAAAAGTATACAAAAACTTTCAGGAAAGTAAGTCATTATTTATTAGTGAGAAAATAAAAAAGCCGATAACAAAAAATAAGCGACATGGAACTGTATAAACCGCGAAACTAGTAAAGTAAAGCCGCGTGATACCAAACTAATACCAATGTTTAATTTGCGGTCTCAATTGTCGCAGGCGCTACGTATAACAGAACCTAAAAAATTTTTTTTATAAAATTACTGGTTTTAGTTATCAAAATATGCAGCAACTAAATTACGAATATTGATGTTATCAATATATTTGAGTGGTTTCAAAACATATCGATTAAGTAATTTCATTGTAATTTTTACATTAATGATTTTTATGAGGTTTTATTTTTTCGAGTCAAAATTGCACAATCGTGTTTTTGAGCAAGGGTTTTAAAGACAAAGGCATGAAGTTATCTTTATTAAAATTTCAAAATCGTTGGCCTTGTCATACTTCTATAACTATCGATGAAAGTTGATGTATTTTTTTCAAAGTGTCGCCTTAAGAAGTATTTTCATTTATTGTTTGGTACATCTGAAGGTCTACGTCATACTGCAAAGGTGCGTTAGCACTAGCCGTCCAACAACAAACGTCTCAATTGAAAGAGCCCTTAGTCTCAATATGACTAATGGGCTCATGAGATACCTACCTACCTAAAACTAATAGTTTTATTTTTTATTGGTTATTTAAAAAAATACTGAATAATAACAGAAAAATAGAAACAGTGCTTAAACAAAAAAAGATCTTAAAAAAAAAGAAATTGATATGAGACTGTCGCTTTCTACCGCTTTTTATATAAAAATGGGTGATATTATTTCGCTCATCAGTTTTAGATTTATTCCTGTGCTTTTGTTAATAATAACTCCTAGTGCAACATATGCTATCATTATGTATATGCTGGTTAGGAGGTTACACGAAGTAACGACCAGCATATTGTACTCGTATAGTACATCGTGCATATAGTTATGTGAATTAAGTATTTCCATTATTAAAAAAATCTATTTATTGACATTAAAAATAAATAAATAAATAAACAACAATACAACAATACTTGGAACAGAAGACCTCGGACCTTCATCATCATTGCCACTATAAGCATTAATTATATTCCTGATTTTGACTGATATCTGACATCTACACCGTTTAGGTATATTTGAAACGCAACGCCTAAAATATTGTTTTTTTATTCAAATGCTATTTGTCTATATCATACGTTTTACGACATACACATCTATTACAAACATGCTTTGAATATTTTAAATATGTAAATGCTGTCGCTAATGCATGCTAAATTCTTCGCACATAAGTAAATATTACAAACGCAAAACAAAACTATAAAGCTTGTTAAGTTCAATATCAAATAATAGACGTTTTCAATAACAACACTGTTCCGGCAACCAGTTTTTAATTAACGCGAAAATAACATTAAATGTCAGATGCACGTAGGTAAGTGAAAAAAAAGATAGAACCAAAACATGGCGCTTGTATTATTCTTTTGTTTTTTCTACAAAAATATGTATAAAAGATTCTGAAGATTCATTTCGTCAGTAGTTCGGTAATTCGAATAGCCAAGACAAGATGGTGAGTAAGAAGAAGTCCATCATTTCTCTTATTTAATTATTTATAAACTTTTATTGATTTATACAATTACGTAAAAAGTTATTTAATAAACTTTTCTTGAATATTTGATAAACATAATAACTATTAAATTTTCAATATTAAGTTAGGTTTATGCACAAAAATAAAACTGATCGTATGGGTAGTTGAAATATGCTTATGCAAGGACACATATGATAAATATACATACTCACTATCCTGGCGGTGTAGCCCCAAGTGAGCTTTGGTCTCTGATATAAGTCCGCGCCACTTGTTCCGGTTCTGAACTGCTTCCTTCCAGTTGTCTACATGAAGCTTTTCTAGGTCCTTAGGTCAAAAATATCATAGGTCTATAGTTGAAATTGAGTGTTTTGATTTCAGAAATCCGCTTTAGTATTGTTATCGGTCGTAGCGTGCGCTTACGCCGCTACTAACACGCAAGACCTCTCCCAAGCTGAAGTCCTCCGCAGCAGCTTCGACAATAACCCTGACGGTGGATTCCAGTACTCATACGAGACAAGCAATGGCATCGCCTCTCAAGTGGAAGGCAAGGTCAAGCAACTCGGCAAGGTAATCATCACCATTATCTCCATGACCGGATCTCTGAATTCTGAAACACGCCCAGACTTCCTAGGGCTCACTTTCTCTGCAGGGGCCGTTGCTGTGTACGCCGAGCTGAATGCCTGACGGACACCCTGCTATAAATTAATATAAAGTTTATACTGACACCCCCTACAAACAGCCAGGTTACAAAGTAGGTGTCAGACAACCTTGCGCAAGTAAAATTCGCATAAGGGACCATCAACGTCAGGTCATAACGTCCGATCAGAACGCGCCGAAGCGAATTCTTCATCCGGAACTCTTAAGACTAGTGTCTCAAGCGAGTTGCTCCGTGGACACGTAATAGTCCACTACCTAATATCCGGATAGCCTGACGGCAGTCGCGACCTCGCAAATCACCCTGGCATTAATGTTTAGAAGATGTACAGTGGTTTATATTGGATATGCCCCGTTCTCTTGAATCCCTGTAGCGGCCTTCGTACCAGAGATACGGGGTCTGAGAGGAGAGCCTAACATAACCATCCGCATTATTATGTTCTGGTTTTTTTTATCGAGGAGAAAAAAAATAACTCAGCTCTACCTGATGTTAAGCCGAGCGGAGTCCAGAACTCCAGAGTCCAGAACACAGCTAGTGGAGCAGGACTGCGACTGAGAGTCGTATCGAACCCGAGAGAGACCTATAGTCCCAAAACCGGTGGACAAGCTCTTGGGCGCGGCTATATAAAATACAAAACACAACAAGCAATGAATCTTTTGAACCTCTAATAATTTGTTATAATACCTCCTTTCAGGATGAAGTAGCTCTTGAAGTGTCAGGCTCGAGTCAGTACCAATCCCCTGAAGGTGAAACCATTCAGATTTCGTACGTTGCCAACGAGAACGGCTACCAGCCTCAGGTCAGTATTCAATTGAGGTGAATACCTATACCACATACACATATGTATATCGCTACATGAGTGCTCACGTATAGTATTCATGATGCTTTATATATCTACAGCTGTAGATATATACAGCATGATAGTATCTATACTTATGTATTTTATTTAAGAAACAAAATAAATATTATAGAACGTAAATAACTTTACAATCTTGATTGCATATCGATCAATAAAGCCATTTTTAAATAACATAAATTGTCAACAGACATTGCTGTTATGAGAACACATATCTTCTTTTAAGTAGTGGTCTAAAGAACGATTGTTAAAAGTATGAGAGAACTTGAGAGATTAAACACGTCACTCATCTGACTATAGCTAGACACAATCAAACAAATTAAAGAACACAACTTGCAATTAAGTTATTTTTGAGATAAAACCACTCTTACGGATCTACTCGCGTTTATTTTACACATTAATTTGGACCCTGGAAAGAGTTTGAAACGCTAGGATAATCATAACCTATTTGGTCTGTGTTGTTGTTAATGAAACTCTAAAAGTATTAAGTTAGGGTACATAGATCTTTATGATACTTTTAAGGGTGTTATTACACCGTAAAGGGCTAAGTGGATATTAAATTAATGTGTAAAATAAACGCGAGTAGATCCGCAAAAGTGGTTACATTTCCATGTGTAGTGTTCGCGTAAATTTTTTTTCTTGTTATTCTTTATAAAATTTATCCTTCCGCTCCACAGGGTGCTCATCTTCCTACTCCGCCGCCACCAGAAGCGATACCCGAATATATTCTGAAGTCGATCGAGTACATCAAGGCTCACCCTTACGTCGAGAAGGCGTAAATAATGGCAAATTCTTAACAACCTAACATTCTGTGTAACAAAATTTTATTGAACACTGCCATATATAAAATTTGCAATGTTTACATTAGACCTATGGGAATGAAGCTGTATAATTTATAAATGCAAGGGTATTTCATTAGAGCGTCAGGTCAGATCTGGGAGTTAACCCAACGAAAGTGTCAATAGATGTGTGATGTGATAGATTTTTAAAAAATACTGCTGCATATTCAAGGTCAATGTACATTGCTTGTAAATATAAAAAGAAATCGTTACATAGCATAAATAATGCAACCGCAATGTATTCTGTTAAAAGCTACATAGATTTAAGTTGTAACTTTGTTGATTTTGTATGCAATTAATAAAAATGAATCGGACCGGTACAATTATTGTATTATTTATAATAATATCTTGTGCGTTGTTATTATAGAACTATACAATATAAGACTAGCTTTTATGTTTTTGTATGGCAGACGGGGAAGTGTCAAGGCCAAGGCTTCATCTCATATAGCAATTGTTAGTGATGATAATGCTGAAGGTGGATGTACACTTCACCTTCAAATAACTATCCTACTAATATTATAAATGCGAAAGTTTGTGTGTATATTCGTATATTTGTTGCTTCTTCACGCTGCAACGGATGGATGGATTTGGATGAAATTCGGCATACAGATAGTTTATAACCTGGAATAACACAAAGAATACTTTTTATCCCGATATTCCTACGGGAACGGGAACCACGCGGGTAAAACCACGAGCGGCCGCTAGTTATTTTATAAATTTTAGTTTTTTGTTCGCTCTTAAATAAGAAGCTGGGTTGGAGATCAAAACGATTCAAAAGCCTAGGAGTATTATTGTTTTTCTATTAAGATGTGCAAGGCTTTTGTCAGGATCGCAAGATCTTTGTAGTGGTCAAATTGATTTCAGCCTAAAACTAAGTAAAAGCGTCATTTACTACGTATGTAGAATCCAACGAAGTACTGAGTGAGTGCGAGTTGTATTTACTATTCGATCACGCTAATGAAATCGAAAATTTGTATGCCATAATCTTTTTATATCTTTACAGTGCGATTGCGACTGCCACATATGTGTGACAGTCGCAATCGCAACAATTTGCAATTTCTCTGTACCAAAACACATATTTCATTATACGGAACGAAGAATGCCCCGACAGCGCCACAAGCGAGCGATTGAAGAACTAAAAGTGCATGCTCTAAAATAAACCGACCGATGGTAGCAACCGCAACTAGTAGCAGTCACGTTGCCCTTGTGCAACTAGCAACTGGTTGCTTTTTTCGGTAATAAGCCTGCCGGCTATGGATTCAGCAACCAGCCCCCTGACTATGAGCTCTTAAAGCAGTATTATTGCAGTTGTGGAAAAGAGACGCGTGAATATTCGCCGCTACACGCGTCTCGTTTTCACAACTTCAATAATACTGCTATAACAGCTCGTGGTTACCCCCCAGATCTACGAACGTGCTTCTATTTGATACGGACGACATTATTACTCGTTCCATTGTTTTTCTTCTTGTTATTTCACAACGGGAAATGATGATGGTAGGATTCTGCCCAGAATCCAACTGGAGGACGGATGGCGCGTAGTGGTTATGGTCTCGTGGTATTAATGCTGATTATGAGTCATAGGCCACCCGCACTTTGGTTTTATATAAATTTTACTCGTACGCTACGTTACGCATATTACCCGTACGCTACGTAAATATACGTGCGACTTGAACGCGTACATTGGTTGCGTTTTTCGCCGTTGCAATGCCATAGTGACACATTTCCGTGACGTTTATTCACGCCCATTCGCACCCAGTGTGCGAGATACAATTCTTCCTGATATTATGTGATGATAACTTAACTAGTGAGGCACTGGCTATCTTATCTCTAGCTGCTGGAACACAACAAAGCTACAAACATTGCTGTTATGGCGACATATTTAGATAGGATGGTGGTAGCTAGTCACGCGGACGAATAAGCCCTACCACCAACCAAACCAAGTACACACACATGCAATCTGTGGATGTATTAATTAAAGCGTTAAAAGTTATAGAATTTACTGATTGTGTTTTGATTAATCCTCGCTGGCTGTAATAAAGATTTTGACAACATAATTTTAGAAGATGATGAGGCTAAGTGCCTCAATATATCCTGAAATTATGTTCTGGAAAGTTATATATTTATCCTTTTTAAACCCGGCCTCCTAGAGGTCGCGTGACAGATAAGGGGAAAATAACAATAATACATTTTTAAATGAAACAACCTTTACGGATCTACTCGTTATACTTTAGTTTTAATTAATGTTAATCCTGACGTTTCGAACCCTTTGCAGGGTCCGTGGTCACAGGGAGACTGAGGTGTTTGTCGTCTCATAATTAGTTAGTAGCTTGTATACCCTCCTCCAGTTGGATTAAATGAGGGTATAAAAGCTACAACACCTCAGTCTCCTTGTGACCACGGACCCTGCAAAGAGTTCGAAACGTCAGGATTAACAATAATTAAAACTAATTTATAAAATAAACGCGAGTAATAGATCCGTTAAAAGTTGTTTGATTTCAATGTGTAGTGTTCGCGTAAACTTTAGAAAACAATAAAATAATAAATTTCAATGCTTGTGACCCTTGTGTGTGAGTATTCCTGTTCGGTTCGGTCGCATCCATCAGGCGGACCTTGTGTGGTGTGTTAGCCGGCTCATCATACATCACCAGCTCATTTTATATCCCCGCTGCTGGGGAACGAGCCTTCCCTATGGATGGATAGGGAGAACGGGCCATAAATCACCGCGCTGGCCCAGTGCGGATTGGCGGTTGTTAAGGACTATTAATGCAGCCGAGAACAACGGCTTTACGTGCCTACCGAAGCACGGAAGAGCTCGAGATGATACGTTTTTGGTCACCAATCTGATGACCAGCTTTTGCGAAAGAAGCTTAACTACTGCAATCGTAGACCGAGCGCGTTAACTACTGCGCGA
This sequence comes from Eudonia lacustrata, assembly GCA_947562085.1. NCBI lineage: Eukaryota > Metazoa > Arthropoda > Insecta > Lepidoptera > Crambidae > Eudonia > Eudonia lacustrata. The sequence goes on along the minus strand of OX387318.1, from coordinate 9,881,508 downwards.
TCTAGCACCTCAGATAGACCTAGAATGCGCTTGAAACTGCTTTTTCCAGCAGTCTCACTATAGAGACGTTGAATTGAGGAAGCTGTTTTAATGGCCTTGCTGGTGATGGTGAGTGACGATAAGGCCTAAGGTGGCCTAAAGTATATGGAATTGCAATCAGACTCCCTAACTACTAAGCAATTAGCTATCCAATCTAAAACTTCGAAAAACATCATTGCTACTAACACAGATGGTGGTAACTAGAAAGGCGAACTTAAACTACACCAGTCAACAAAATGTTTGTGCAATACTTTTTAAACAATCATGCATGTTACTGAATAAATACTTCTTTTTAGGATTTATATTTTTTCTTCTTTTCTAAGTGTACAAAAGACAATACTTTTGTTTTGCTCTTCCTTTTGATTGTCATCGTGGTTCCTGACTCGGTATGTTTTATTTTTATTTTTTATTCTTGTAATAATTATTGTACGTTTTACTTTGCCTCTTATTCCTAAATACGGTCCACAGTTTCTCTTTTGCCTCCTTCCCTTACAATATGTGTAGCAATAATTAATAAGTAGACACAATTCCTAACCAAAAGATAAAACTAAAAAGGCTTTTTTAATCTCTTTTAAATCAATAAGAAGGCTGTGCAGATGACTTTGCGGTTTCATTTAATAGGTCAAGGATTTTAAAAATTCTTTGGCGAAACTAACAGGAAATTATACAAGATAAAATGCCAGTTGCATTAATTATTTCGTAGAATCATCAATCTTCATTTTAGCAAATTTTAATATGAGTGCATGTTGAGGTGATTAAAACTTCATGTAAAACAGATTTAGCCATTTTATTTCAGCAGTCGATGGTTCGAGAGGCTCCCGGTCTACGATTGCTAGGTAAGGTTAAGCAACTCTCGCAAAGGCCGGTCATTGGATGGGTGACCAAAAATTTACCATGTCGAGCTCCTCCGTGCTTCGGAAGGCACGTAAAGTCGTTGGTCCCGGCTGCATTAGCTATCGTTTACAACAACTAATACGCACTAAGCCCGCGTGATTGTTTATGGCCCGTTCTCCCTATTTATCCATAGGGGAGGCACGTCCCCCACCAATGGGAACATAAAATGAGCTTTTAACCGCCTCTTTGGTCAGAGGTCCCGGGTTCGATTCCCAGCGGAGGTACATTTTTGTGTTCTTGGTTTGGTTGGTAGGGCTTCTTTGGCCACATGGCTAGCTACCACCATCTAATCTAAATATGTCACTCTAACATCAATGATTGTAGCATTGTTGTGTTCCGGCAGCTAGAGATAAGAAAGCTAGTGCCTCAGTAGTTGAGGATTCAGGGTAAAGTGAGTTTCCACCTTTGGCCTTATTATCGTTTAACATCATCATAATATCAGGTAAGATAAAGGCCAAGTTTTTCCCGCAAAAAAGAAAAAAAAAACAAGCGAGCCTTACAGTAGTCGCATTATGATGTGTAACATTTGACATCTTACCTTGGTAATAAGCAATTTCAACATTATATTCTGAAAAAAATGGGTCAATAATTTTATAACCATAAAATAAATAATGATAAAGTTTATATTACATACGAAAGGGTTGAAATCAATATTATAATAGAATATAGAATTAACAATGACGTATATTTTTTACAAATCATAAATATAATTCAGTAAATACTCATTAGAAGACATTTGACATATCATTTGATAGTCAAATGACACAATATGTCACTTATAATAATAATATGTCATGTTCATAATATCGATTACTGAATTTACAAAACGGCGCGCGCTTGCGCGCTTCCTCGACTTCCTGTTACACTGTTGGACACTTCCGTCCCATTTCACAAAATCACTCCCACATATTGCTACAAAGAGAGCGGAAAGATGTTACACATCAAAAACATTTCGCATTCAACCCAAGCAACTATCCGTTTCCGTTCGGCTACTGACGCTTTGTACACATTATGAGTCGCTATTACACAGTTATGACCGATAGTGCAAATATAAATGACTGACGGCTTTTTGGTGGTTGAAGACCCTGTAGTATATAAATGTTTGTATGATAAAGTTTAAAGAACTTAAGTTTTTCCATCATCGGTTATCTATTGAACTAGTTATTTAGTTCAGCACGAGGGCCTCGATGGCGCAATAGCTAACGCGCCCAGTCTACGATTGCTTAAGTTAAGCAATTTTCGCAAAAATTGATCATCTCGAGCTTTTCCGTGCTTCAGAAGGCACGTAAAGCCGTTGGTCCCGGGGTTGCATAGGCAGTTGTTAACAACCACCAATCTGCACTGGGCCCGCTTGGTGGTTTATGGCCCGTTCTCCCTATCCATCGTTAGGGAAGGCTCGTGTCCCAGCAGTGGGGACATAAAATGAGCCGTTGAACTGTGCAGTCGGCAACGCATTGGCAGCTAGCATTATGTATCACAGGCATGCTACAAAATGGCGAAATTATCCCTAAAGGTAAGGCTATAGCCATAATAGTAGGGAAAAGTTTAGGTAGACTGTAATAATAATTTAATGAAGCAAACTAGCGCTCGGCTCGATACCCGAAGCTCCTGGGTTCGATTCCTAGGTCGGGCAAAGTGTGTTTTGAATTTTTCGGTTCGTAAGTCTACTCTGGGTGGGAGATCTTCCCGCCCAGAGTAGACTTACGAACCGATGGCATATTGACATTCACAAGAGCTAGCAAGTAGCCTAAACTGAATAAATGATTTTGAATTTTGAATGTTGAATATATTTACTTTACGTTTAAACAATTTCTTTAGTAAATTCACTCTACTACGCTAGTTGGTTCAAAATATTGAATCGTTGATCGCTTGTTACTTCAAATAGTCTTTCAACATTTAATGGAAAGGGCTTAGCATAAACCACTTCCCAAGACAAACAAGCAGTCGGTCCGCCTGAGCAAGCGATTACTGTTGCTAATGGACACTGAGGTACCAATTCAGCAGAACCAATAGATTATGGAGACGATGTTATGGAATTGCACCGGTTAAAGTGTCCTTTAATAACAGGAAGGACATTCTCCAATATGTGACGCTGTTAAAAAAAGGGAAAAGTATGTCCTTACTGAGTTTCTTGCCAGTTCTTCTCAGGACAAGGTTCCCCGCCCTGTGTAGAATTACGAACCGTAGTGACTTTTGTAAAAGCAAATTTTATTTCTTTGCCCAAACTGATATTAGAACCTTGTTTTTTTTAACTTCAGTGTCTTCAGACTTTTCTTATATTTTAAAACGGAAACAAGTTTGTCCTTGAACTTACCGACACTTTAATTTTCTTTTAATGGCTCGGTGCGGTTTGCTCATTTGGCTATTGTTAAAGTTATGAAGGTATTGAACAATATTTGTTGTTTTTCCGAAACAATTTTTTAACACTTTATTCAATAATAAAAAACCATGAGTGATGAAAGGAATGTCTAATGAGATTATTACCATAAACCCTTGTGTGTTATTTTTTTTTTTAACCTTTTAACTTTACTAACATTAAATATTTTTAAAATACAGTGAAAAAATTAAACGCCTACCCGACCCAGCCAGGAATTCAACCTGGGTCTTCCGCAATCCGGGCGGCTGCACTGACCGCTATGCTACCGGGAAGGCTGACATAAGCGCTGAATTTTGACACTGCTTTACTAATTTTGAGTGCAAATAGCGACACAGTGTCCGACATCTGTCCAACGGTTATTACAACCGATGGCTATGCAAATTCATCTTTGCAGATGAAATACCACAAATTTTACAACACAATGCTATAGGTGATTTTATTTTATGTGTTATCAAGTTTGTGGTTTTTCATCTGCAAAGATGAATCTGCATAGCCATCGGTTGCAATAACCATTGGATAGATGGCGCACTGTGCCACTATTAGCACTCAAAATTAAAAAAGCGGTGACAAAATTCAGCGCTTACGTCAGCCGTCCCGGTAGCATAGCGGTCAGTGCAGCCGCCCGGATTGCGGAAGACCCAGGTTCGATTGCTAGCTGAGTCGGGCAGGCGTTTAATTTTTTCACTGTATTTTATAAATATTTAATTTAGCTTCTGTGCAGCAATTAGCACTTGAAAATAAAAAGTAAAAATTTACTAACATTTCACGCAGTATGCTTCATAGAATTTCAAAAGTGATATTGCACTGATTTATTTTATTTGCCAACACTCATTTACATACACGAACACATATAGGTTAATAATCCACCATTATTTCACAGTATATATAATTGATATTTGTTATGAGCGTTTACGCTGCACACTAGCGCCACTAATGAAAAAAAAACATATCTCGTAATTAGAGATAGAAAATCAAATTATGCTCAACAAACTATTTGAATGAAGTAATTTAGCATTTTTACGTCACCTAATGAACACCTCACATGTTATGGTTTAGTTAAATAAGACGTTACGGCCACTTTTAACTATAACGCCATATTTAACTAAACCATAACATGTCAGGTGTTCATTAGGTGACGTAAAAATGCTAAAGTACTTCATTCAGATAGTTTGTTGAGCATAATTTGATTTTCTATCTCTAATTACTAGATATGTTTTTTTTTTCATTAGTGGCGCTAGTGTGCGGCGTAAACGCTCTTGAAACACAAGAACTTAGAACAAAATTGCAAACAAGACACTTTCTCGCCAAAAATCTTCACTTAAACAAACCATCATAACTCATGTGCCTAAACGTGCCACATGAGTTGATATTTGGTATAATAACTTTATGGTATTTACTCACGTGTCTAAACTATTGAAAAAGGTTTAAAGCTTTTTCATCTATTGAAGAAGTTTTTGGCCGCGCAAAGAGTAAAAGATCGTAACTAGTAACTAAATCACCTATACGGGTGTGAACGAGGTTCTAATCATTTCGAAGTTTTTAAAAGTGTGAGGACTTCTCAAGCAAAAAGTGAATAGAATAATTTATTTCATGACCTTGAATGTGATATAGAATTTTAGGTGACGCTCACTTACCTACATTCTATTGAAACATAAATTTTGTCAAATACCATATAAAGTAATAATATCATTGAATATAAAGATAAAGAATATAAAATTAGAACAGATACGACATACCCACTTAACCACAAATACTTATAAACACATAGTTACGAACATTGCTGAATTTTATTTTTATTTATTTATAATTTATGTACACACAAACGTATTGAAGAGAGAACAAAGTACGAATAGACAAGTACAAGGGCGCTGCTTATTTCACATTGAAATTTCTTCCAGCATGCCCGTAGAAGGAGAAGATACATAGAAAAGTAGGCAATTTTATATTTTTTATTTAATCATAAATATTTTACAAATAATAAAAGACAAGCTTGACTGCGTCAGTAGTCTTTCAAAACTTAAAAAAGTATGTAACAGATATGAATATGGGATACAGGGACAGATCCCTGGACAGGTTGGCCAGTGTGCAAAATTCAAAATTCAAAATTCAAAATCATTTATTCAGTTTAGGCTACAAGTAGCTCTTGTGAATGTCACTATGCCATCGGTTCGTAAGTCTACTCTGGGCGGGAGATCTTGTACTGAGAAGAACCGGCAAGAAACTCAGCAAGTGTCCAGCTCTTTTCTCCCTTACAGCGTCAAAAATATTGGAAAATGCCCTATCATAGCGGGACACTTTCCATTACAAATAAACACAAAAAATATATATAAGACAACCACAACATGTAAAAAAAACAAAATACAAAAATGTAAGTTAACAAATTTACATCAGATAATTATGTAAATTATGTGTATTAGTGCTTTCGCGTAATGAGTTCCGATTGTGCAGTTTAAATTACTTTCGCATTTTGGGTCACTGGATGGAATGGACCCTTCGATCAATTATGATCTAGATTCCCGATGAGCGCTTGAAGGACGGTACATGACTTTGGTGCCACGGAGCCACAATGACGTTTGTGGCGATGACAGCAAATATCACACTAATATTATAAATGCAAAAGTTTGTATGTATGTCTGTATATTTGTTCCTTCTTCACGCTGCAACGGATAGATGGATTTGGATGAAATTCGGCATACAGATAGTTTATAACCTGGATTAACACATAGGATAGTTTTTATTCTGATATTCCCACGGGAAACACACTATAAATACAATAAAAATGACAATTTAATTTTCCAATACAAAAAGATTTGTTTGTTTTGTTGTCATGGAAACCAAAGAGAATTTAATCACTTGATGGAAACTGTCAAAGCGGTACAAAGTCCGCCGGGTCCACTAGTAATATTATAATTGCGAAAGTTTGTGTGTATGTCTGTATATTTGTTCCTTCTTCACGCTGCAACGGATGGATGGATTTGGATGAAATTCGGCATACAGATAGTTTATAACCTGAATTAGCATATATAATAGTTTTTATCCTGATATTCCCACGGGAATCACACTATAAATATACTAAAAACGACAATTTAATTTTCCAACACAAAATGAGTTGTTTGTTTGTTGTCATGGAAACCAAAGAGAATTTAATCACTTGATGGAAACTGTCAAAGCGGTACGAAGTCCGCCGGGTCCACTAGTTGACTATAAATATTTTGCAACCTTAATTAATCTTTATGTTTAAGGTTTTAAGGTTCATAGTAAGCTAAAGTTGTTGATGCTATCCAATGTTTTTTCAGATTTTGTAATTCGAAATTTAAATGTATAGGTATAAGCAAACTACCACTTTCTAGATGCAGTTTTGTTCCGGATCCTTTATACACACGGCGGCAGATCAACCTACCTAAACCTGTCACATTTCTCCAATGAATATTGATCCTTATAGCCAAACAATAAAGTTCAAAATCGATTGTAGAAATTTGACAGTTTTGGGTTTGATCTGCCGCCGTGTGTAGATAATTGATCAAAGGATGAAACAAATCAAAATATCTTCTTCTCAGTGTTTCGGAAGGCGCGTAAAGCCGTTGATCCTGGTTGTTCTTGTAAGATGTTAAACCCACCAACCGAATTGAGCCATCGTGGTGGGGTGTGAAATTTTCCAAAGTGCTTTGTATTGTGTGTATTGTAGGGCCTGTGTCCAGCAGTGGGACATTATGATGATGATGATGATGAATCACATTGGGTGATGATGAATAGCCATTAAAATTCAAATTAGGTTATGCAGTTTCATCCTAATAAGAAACCTAATATATAATCCGTTTTTAACATGTTCAAAATAACTTCTTAGCTAAAAAATTATGAAAAGTTCTCACTAGTTACTCATAATAAATATGTTACAATTTTTCACTAGTATCTATTGAAAAAGAAAATTTATTATATTCTATTATTACGTAAATATCGATAAAAAATAATATCGGAAAAAGGGCTACAATGCATCCAGAAGGACTAGAAAGCATAAATTTTCGCACTTAAAAAATAATTGTCAAATATATCAAAAATAATAGATTTTGTCTTTTCTTAACAAATCCACATCTTTGTTGATTATTAAACTATTCTCTCCAATACAATAATATAAAAAGCGATAAACTGTCAAACGATAGTGCAAGTTTTCTAAAAATATAGCCGACGTAATCTATGAAATGATATGACTAGCAAAAACTAGTCTCATCAAAATTCAAAAGCAATACTATATAAGGACACCTTTTGAATTTGATTATCAGACTTTAGTTCAGCCGATCTAAATACTAACTGCAATATGGTAAGACATCTCCAATCGTTTTCTTATCACATGAAGATCATCTAGTTACATAAAGTAGATAACATTTAGGAATTATAATAATTTCAATTTGATATTTGACTTTCTTTTTATTGCATTGGTGTTGTGTTTCTCATAACGAGATTTTGTTGAGTTATTGTATCATGTAACCTGCATCGAGAGCGTCTCAAACAAATAAAAGCTAGACAGTGAAGTTGAAGAAAATTTACCATATCACGAGTTGAGGCTATGGAGATTATTGAGGCGATATTATATACTTTAACTTCTTCGAAATACGAAACAAAAAAGGAGAAAGCAAAAACAGAAGAAATTCAGTATCCGATAGTCTCCAATTCAAAGCATGTGAGATTATTATCATCTTAATCCTCATCCCAGCTGAAATACGTCTACTTCTCGACAAAGGCTCGCCACAGCAACTGGTTTGGTACTACTCACATCCAGCGGCTACCTTTAACCTTCACCAGATCGCCTTCCTACACAGCCACTTGTGGTGCGCGGTCGCCGCTCGAAAAATGGGGCTTTGTGATGGGCAGTGGTGAAAACGATATACGTGTCCGGCGTGTACTACCCTAGCGCGAGTGATGTGTCCTGCCCACGGTCTTAAGCTTTGCAGTTCTAAGAATGAGAGAAGATAACTGTTAATATTTATTTCCAGAAACTCTTCATTGTCCTCGCTCTGGTAGCTGCCGCCGCCGCGGCGGAGTCCAGCGACTTCTCGGCCCCCATCGTGAAGTCCAGCTATGACCTCACCCCTGAAGGTGCATTCCAGTTCCTTTACGAAACCGGCAATGGCATCGCCGCCCAAGCTGAAGGTGTTGTGAAGAACGCTAACTCAGTGAGTATGAGGAACGCTCCTACACTTGGAGGCAAAGCAATCCCACACCATTTTCATACCACACCACATTTTCATACAGACATACTACATAGACATACAAGGATACTTTAAAGCCATGGTTCTGTTTTTATAATCCTTGGGTAGTATATTTTATAAAGTAAAGCAAGTAAGTGTTGAATAATTTCGGCGGGCTGTATAGAACCACGATAGCTCAATTGGGAGAGCACCTGACCCGGTATGTCAGAAGGGTGCAGGTTCAAATCCTGCTCGTGGAAATTTTTTCAACATTTGTGTTTTTGTAATTTGTTCGCAACAAAATTTGCGTTAAAAATTATATAAACAAAACAAAAACATTTTATAGTATATTTTATTAGGATTCCTAAGTCTTGACAAGTTTCTGGGCAGTATGTACGATTTCTTGGTCTCGATTGAATGAATGCAGTTTGAAAATGTTTACAGTCAGTCCCAGCAGTGGTCAGATTTAGACATTTAAATATTTTTTTTATAAAGATTATTATTAACGTGCTATTAACACTTTGATAACAGTCCTGTTGACCCACCTAGAAAGCTGATATGCTTGTGCTATGTATGGGTTCACCTTAGTAGTCTAACGGAGCAATAGGGATTATACAGATGCCTGCATTTCAACCTATTCAAAACTGTCAAATTTCTTCAATACATTTTCAGCCATATAAATTATAGCATAAAGTTCAAAGTCCATTGAGGAAATTAGACAGCTTGTGATTTGTTGATGTGCAGGCGTGGTGTGTACCACGATCGCTCGCATTTAACCCAAGCATCTATCCGTTGAGCATAGTTCAGATATAAAAATCAGGGCACTGAAATACGATTGCGGACTTTTTGCGCGTTCGGGTATTGATCTTGTAAGTTAAGATTTTTTTTAATGTCATTAACCTGGGTGTGTGACCTAATATAAATATCTCGAGATCCTCCATGCTTCTCGAGACACGTTTATCTACCTAGTAAATCTAGGTTAATAAGAAATTAGGTTTGAAATATGACAAATAAATTCTCCAAAGATTTAAGTAAATCTACAGAAAGACCAGCATGTTCTATATTATGTGATTAATCATCCTAAATTTTGCACTATCATAGTGGAAATCATTACTCTAACGTAAGACATAAACGAGTGATTGATCTACGGTGTTAACGATCATAGCTTCAATATTAATCAAATCGACTCTCTAATGAAATTATTCTCATTTGAAATCTATTCAATAAGGTAATTAGTGCTACATCTTACTATTGACTATAAACTCGTCGTAATTAAGATACTTCGCTTTATATTAATTACATTAAATTCTGTTTAAAATCGGATATACGTTTTGATACGGAGTTTGAAAATTTAGGCGCCTGCTTATTATTCAATGTGTACATTGGTTTGCAAGGTTAAGGGCTACAAGATTGACCTTCGTTAGTTTAAAGGCATTTTGACCGTCTCAAGATTTACTGACAAGAAAGATTGCTTTAAAGTAAAATATTGGTGTTTTGTAAACCACCTAATTCAACCAAAGCGTTGTAACCTTATACTGTGTTTCGATGTGTTTATGTGGCTTACGAGCGTTGTTATATGGGGTTTTAAACGGATTTAAATTTAATAAGTTCGGTAAGCTTTTTTACAAGAAAAAAAAAAAAAAGTTTCCGTGTATTTTAATTTTTGATAGAAATACTGGTACAAATGCGATTTTGCCTAACTAACCTTATTAGAATTAATAGCACGTTGGGTATGCGATATGTTGCAACTTTCGCAAGAATGTAGCATCCTTCCCGGATGGGTGACCAAATAAATATAATAAGTAGGTACATAAAATATGTTAATATAAAAAATATAAATTATATAGGTATCTCTAGCTTAAAAGCTATTGGATTCGTCATCGTCATCATTAGCCTATATTAGTTCACTGCTGGACATAGGCCTCTCCAAGTAGGTACATGTCTAGCACAATCCGAGGGCTAATCTCATACAACTCTTGCCTGCCGCCTTGCAAAGATAATTGCTCTACCTAGACTGAGAGCAAGAGTTCAAACCGTTTTACGGTGTGGTTGGTCAAGAAAGTATCCTTGCCCACGTGAGAATACCATGATAACTTTGGTGTTATAAGCTACCGTAGGTTTTGATGGCCGCCTTTCATTAGCCCGATCTGATCCGAACCCCTCGGAGTTTCTTTTTAGTAGGGAACGAGGACAAGCGTTAGTGCTAGTGCTAGTGCTGACATTCCCTCTAGAAAACCTCTGACAGTTTTTCTCTTAAGTTTCTCGTTGCCCCCAAAAGGTCGCTGACGCTGAAAAAAAAACTTTTCATCAGACAGGAAGTATGTATGCTCGTTTGCTAAATCAGTAACAGAGTCAAACATCTCTGAGAATCTCGCAATAACATGTTATATATTTCACAATCAAGGGGACGGGGACACGCTGGCGTGTTCACCCCTCTTCCATCTGACGATGTTTGATCACTATGGTTCAAGAAAACTTTATTTTCTCGCCGCCCCTAAAAGTCCGCTTAAAAATGCCAGCTACGGACAACAGGAATATCTTTAAAAAAAGTATCAGAAACAAAATAAATACGGTAGAAGTTATAATTTGTAAGAGTAATGTCAAAGTTACGGTGTCACCTATAATCCGACAAATTCATGCTCGACCTGTGGTGGTAGCCAAAGTAACATTAAGAAAACGATAGCGAAGTTTGAAAAGAATAAAATGTATGGGATTGACATAAGATTGACCACGTGATTTAGCGCGGCTTATGTCAATCCCATACATTTTATTCTTTTCGAACTTCGCTATCGTTTTCCTAATGTTACTTTGGCTAAGCCTACTGAGCTGATAGGTGGCAAACGTCAAAAGGCACGTGGTAACGGCATGGACGTGACGTCATGTTATATATAACGACTTACACGTAGCGATTTGTGTTCGAGATGTCTCAAGATCATCTCATCTCAGCCAAAAGACGTCCACTGCTGGACAAAGGCCTCCCCCAAGGAGGCCTCCTCCAATAAATGTCAGACGGATAGTCATAGAGATTGTTGTTATTTAAATTTAAAAAGTGTATGTTATGTCGTAGCATTATAATAATAACATGGCCCACCCAAATATCAGACCTAAAGTACCCAATGTGTTAGTGGCGCCTCTAGTGATTAAACATTGCAAGATTATTTCCGACTATTAGACTGAAGTTGTTTTAAATTTGAGACGTAATTTGTTTCATTCAACCTGTATGTATGATTTAGTAATTTATTGCACTAGCGACTTTTGGTATAATAATCATCCTAAATCACATTCAACCATATAGTAGGCAATATCCAACGAACAAATGTCAAGGGCAACTTAGTGAAGGAATGAATTGGAAGATACAAATTATGTTAAGTACCTAATCTTTTGGTCGAATGCTGTATTTTTTAAACATTAGGTCCGGTTGTTATAAAATATGACCTTGTTGACATGTGACGATGGATGATATAACAAAAATAAATGTACATCAATCAGAAAATATTGGTTTGATAGATATGTAGACAGATCGATAACTATAACTTTAGGAGAGGTATAATTCCAATTAAATTTAACTAATGTAAATATAATAAAAAACATTAAAAAGGACTAGCTAAATCTCATTCAAAATGGTGTCTGCAAACCCGACATTCAGAGATTTCACTGCTTTCTAGCTCCTTTCTTACAACATGCAATTACTTTTGAAACATAGTAAGGTTACGCCCAAAATTCGTATTCAGTTTAACATTTTCCTGCCGCCAAATAGCATTGCTTAGTTTCCTTTTAAAGGGCACTTACATTAAAAAGATAGGATATTTTAAAGAAAAAAAAAGAAAGAAAATGATATATATGTATTAGAACACACAATTAGTACAAACTTATGTAGAACAAAAACATAATAAGGCATTCAAGCTAAGAACTAAACCAGTAGTGTCACCAAAACACACATTTGGACGCAAGCGTCTATGGGCTGCGCCCACGAAGCTGGCTGCAGTGGCCGTTTGTCGTTTTAATATCATAAAAACTTTTTTCAGAAAGGAATTTCCTAACTGCTGATGTGAATTATCAATTTAATGCAAACACATTTATTCAAAACATAGTTCATTCATACATACAAAATTAAATGAAAAATGCAATACTATCAGCAAACAAAAAATGAAAAAACCATGTGTGCAGCTTTATACACTGCATCATGATAGGGTCTACCCCACTTGCACCACAACGCAAAGAATGTCATTAATCCGTTCCAGATTTCATTAAACATCGTTCCCTGAGACCCGTTTTAATTTTTCTATGTTGAGCTCATTGGTTTGTGTTACAGGACAACCCCGCTCTTGAAGTAAAGGGAGGTTACCGCTACACCGCCGCTGACGGCACCCCCATCGAGGTCACCTACGTCGCCAACGAGGCCGGTTTCCAACCCCAGGTCAGTGAAAACGACACCAGAATAGTTTACAGTCCATCTATTTTCTTAATGTCTCTCGGAAAGCTTCGTGTTTCGACTGTCGTCCGATTTTTACCAGTTTAGTGCCGTGTTTTGTTCCTGTCATGTAAACGTCATTTCGAATTAGAGTAATAGAGACAAAACACGGAATAATTATTCGGAGTTTATTCTTTGTTTTTTTTGCATATAGAGTATAAAGAATTGCTACTACTTTTTTTGTTTATTATTAATTTCTTTCAGAATTAATTGAAATACTACTGTGTTATACGTAATTGATTACCGATTTAAAGTTTTACAACTCTATATTCGTGTGAACTATTCACACGAATATTCAGTTAACACCAACATAACTAACTTTAACCGCCTCTATGGTCTTATGGCTAAGACCACCGGTTTAGACCCAGAAGTCTCTGGTTCGATTCTACGGGGGTACATGTTTGTGTATACTCGGTTTGGTTGGTGGTAGGGCTTGTTTGTCCGCCTGGCTAGCTACCACCATCTTATCGAAATATGTCGTCATAACATCAATGTTTGTAGCATTGTTGTTTTTCGGCAGCTACAGATAAGATAGCCAGTGCCTCACTTGTTGAGGATCCCGAGTGAAGTGCGCTTCCATCATTGGCCTAATCATCACTTAACATCAGCTGAGACCAAGGCACTGTGCTTACCCGTAAAATATATATGTAAAAAAAAACTGCTCGTGTAGCCGATTGTGATGTTGATGATGTTTTGTTTCTAGGGAAGCCATCTGCCCGTCCCCCCACCGATCCCGGCTGCCATCCAGCGCAGTTTGGAGTACATCGCAGCCCACCCCGCGCAAGCTGCTGAGCGCGTCGTAACCGCTCCCGTTAGGGCCGCCGCCGCCGTCGTCTACGGTTAAACTAACCGAGTAACTGACATACCAAACCATACCATATAGCGTTGACAATAAAGTGTTGAGTTCAATGTGTGTCTTACTTCTCTGTCTGTGTCTAATTCGTTACATGTTGTATACCATATCGTATACAATATGTAACAAATAAAACGTAAACCCTGAATCATCCTCATCAGCTCGTTTTATGTCCCCTATGCTGGGACACGAGCCTTCCCTGTGGATGGATAAGGAGAACGGGCCATAAACCACCACGCGGGTCTAGTGAGGACTGTTGGTTGTTAACGACTGCTAATGCAGCCGAGACCAACGGCTTTACGTGCCTTCCGAATCACGGAGTATCTCGAAATTATAAATTTTAAACAACCTAAATTAACTTTGTAAAGATAACTAACGCCTACTTAATCTTTGTGTAAAATGTATGTTAAATATGGTAGGATTGGTAACAATTTGACAAAGAAGTAGTAACTGCTTCTGTGCAATACTAACATTTGTTATATCTAAGTATATTAGTAACATATAGCACTATTCACATAAAAACTCAATGTTTATGTACAACAAACATTACCTTGACCTACCTTACGCACAATGGTAAATATTAATTCGGACTCTGCTCAACACTGGATTTATTAAATTTGAAGGAACAAAAAATATGAGTGTAACGTTTGGTTTTAGGGATCCGTGCATCATAACGAAAATCTCTTAGGATCAACATTGCCAAACCGGTGATCCCCAGTCACGGCAAGTGCAGGTGATGAACAGTGGTTTTTAGTGGGTAGGTCCTCCTCCCGAATCCCTCCTCAGACCTTCGGATCTGGGCAGGGAGGCGGGAGCTAGAGGGGAGAACCCCTCATCACCATTCGCGTCTCCCTGGGTGCGGTGGTACACGGATGACGAGTTTTCCACTGTCAAAAAAAAGTATCAATATGTTGACAGTCAGTCTGTCAGGATCCTATTTCTCTGCAACGAGTAAAGTGTCAGGTTAAAACATATCAAATATTATGGTATGGTAAAGAAGTGAGTTTCTAAGTCAAAGCTATCAAATACTACGACACTTACGAAATTCGCCAATTCGCTTATCGAAACCGGTAATTTCCGTTGATATTTGAAATTTGGCAAGCAGCAAGATCTAACTACACAAGTAAAAGAAACAACCACAAATCCTATTTTTTGTCTGATTTCATAAAAAATATATTGCGATTACTACCTTACATAGCCATGAGTCTGTTATGTAAGCCGATGTATGGGAGAACTTTGTGTTTCATTGCAAAGTTAAGTTTGTCCTTCAATCCGTCTTACCTTTTCAAAATATTCGTTGCTTAAAAAAAAAAAGAACTTACTTATGAATTTTATTTCAGTAAGTTAATTATTTTCATGAAAGAAGCTACAACTTACCTATTTTACCTATCTAGCTTACATGCTTTCGATATTCCTGGGATGGATGAATTATCTGCATACCTAAATAAAATTGTACGTAACCCTTTACGTAGCGCGTCCTACCGGTACTTCTATTTTAAAACAAGACGCTAGAATTCACAAGTCAGCTAAAACAGTTTTTGCGAAGACGCTTTGCGAAGAAGTTTTGGTCGATGACGCCGCGGCATTTGGATTGCGTGTTTTTTTATATAGATAGGTAAGGCAAATTAATCCGCTTTATCTGATATTATCGTATCTTTTTTTAATGGGGCCTGCTGAGGTTTCCCTCTCGCAGTAACACTTCGACCCATCGGGATCTTTTATGCAACCCCATCCTT
This sequence comes from Eudonia lacustrata, assembly GCA_947562085.1. NCBI lineage: Eukaryota > Metazoa > Arthropoda > Insecta > Lepidoptera > Crambidae > Eudonia > Eudonia lacustrata. Next base: position 9,865,955 of record OX387318.1, on the reverse strand, counting down.
TCACTCTTCTTCCTCTGTAAAGAGAGATGCCATAAGTTTGGCAACGTCCTTAAGAGCGAAGAGCCTGAAGTCCTCCAGTTTCGGATAGGCCGACCCCAGGAGTCCCATTCTTTTCCTAGCCAGAGAGTCGCAGTCACACAGTAGGTGCTGCATTGACTCCGTTTCCTCTCCACATGCCCTACACAATAGCCCTATTTGTTGATAAATGCATTCTGTGAAGCATTTGTTTTGTGCCATAGTGCCCTGTTTAGTCACCGATGGTTAATCGGGCCTGCCTTCTACTGATGTTAAGCAGAAGCAGAGTCGAGATACGAGGGCAGCTAGCGGAGCAGTATTGTGCCTCACTAGCCGACCTCACCTTGACAGCCCGCAAGTTCCTTCTTCTCACCTTGTTTGAAGGATCTCTGGTGTAGAAAGGGCGACGTGTGCTGGAACAGCTTACCAAGATCTTGCAAGTTAAGCTTCTTTCGTCATCGGATGGATGACCAAGCTCAATGCTATATAATATGCTCTGGTAGACAGTTTAAGCTACTGGTTTTAGTTATTAACAATAACATACTCGCATTGGGTCAGCGTGGGCTTATGGCTCATATGCCTAAGTCCAGCAAGAAGGCTCAACCGGGTGGATGGCCAAAATATCTCATCTCCTTCGTGCTCCGGAAGAACAAACGACGAAACCTTACGATTGCGTAAGGTGAAGATGGATGCAAACAAGTACGCCTTCTCTATGTGTGTATGTGTGGGCCAATGTCCGATCTGGTTTGAGCAAAAGAGGGAGTAAAGAACGGCAGAAGTTGGTTTCGATCGATTTGGACAGGGACCAAAATTGCTCGCTACCTTGCGGGTAAGCACGCTCAAACATCCTCGGGCGTGACCCTCTGGCGGGCCGCCGCTAGGGTGAACACTGGTGACTGTCAAACCAGTGATCCCAGTCAACCTAGCGGCACATGAAGGGGATGACAGTGGTCTTTAGTGGGTAGGTCTCGACAGGGATTCGAGAGGAGAAGAGTCATCTCTCGAATCCCTGTCGAGACCCTCGGGTCTGGACAGGGAGGCGGAAGCTAGAGGGGAGAACCCCACATAACTATCCGCGCCTCCCCGAGCGCGGTGGTACTCGGGCGACAAGTTTTTCACTTTCAAAAAAAAAGGACGCCAAATTGGCCCCATTACGACCAACATGATCGAAACGTCCTTAACACCCGTTTGCAGAACTTGGCGGCAGAGTTAAAGGCTCTCTTTTTTGCGTGGATACTGCCGTCCCTGCGTTTGCAACCGCGAGCCTGGGTCCAGGCTTGGTACGCTGTCTCCTTCCGCGCTTCAGCGTGAGCGCAGTCAGCATTGAACTGGATGGGCGCTAATGCCTATGGGGACGTCGGAGAATGGGTTAAAATATTTCATTACCTGGCGTATCACGTCTGCGATTGCGCCGGCACCGACAGAAGGTTCTCTCGAAGAGAAGCACAATTGCCGCCAAGGATAGGACGCAAAGAAGTGCATCTCGTCCTAATCTGCCGACCCATATTTCCATTCCCGAAGGGTAGTGTCCGGAGGAGAGCATATAGATACGGATTTTACCAGACAATGGTCAGAAGATCCCAGCGGAGCCGAGACCGATACTGAGTGTCTGTTACTTAATCGTTTTTCTATATCTCCATGTTGAGTACTGTTGGCAGCATAAATATGTTACCGTTTGAACAAGCCTCATAGTTCTCTTTAAGTTCCCATATGTGTTTGAAGCGAATGCGAATTTCAAGCAACCTTTTTATTATTTTATACATTGTTGACAGATATTGTTGTATTCTTTTTTTTGTAGTCGATATATATGTCCATAGTAATGTATTTATAGTCGTCTCTGGTAGGTTGATGTGTAATTTACAACAATACAAATTTATTGGGGGCTATTTCCAGAACTTTAACTTTCGGTCAGAGGCTCAAGTATATAATAAGATTACTACTCGAAGTGTTATTGCTTGTTAGTTAAATTCACTTAAGATTTACAGTAGAAGATAAGTGTCATACGAATAAATAATTCTAAAGTTCTAAGATCTTCTTAATTGTAGGTAATATTTTGTGGGTACGTCACTCTACAACTAGATAAAGAACAGCACATCAGTTTTGAGAGTGCTCCTATCCAGTACAAATAGAGGCAGTTTTTGTAATGCTATTGTTACATTTATGAGTTCGAATTTACAAAGAAGTCGCACCAGATTCCTGTTCCTGTAATGAGTTGTTTTTAAGTAATAAAGAATACTAACTACCACTCACGTCTCGTCCGTTATTTTTCGACAGTAGGACAATAGCGTAGTAATTATTATTTAATCTGTGACAATAGGCACTTTGTATTCAACCGCAAACGAATACCGGTACCATAATAATTTTTAATTTAAGTATCTCCGAGTGAAGCTCGGATAGCTCTCGCAGATAAAATACAAACGCAGCGTGGTAGAATGTCAAATCATTTCATTGATTTGCGTAAAGTAGGCAATCGATTTTCATTGATAAATCTCGTCATGCAATAAGTGCCTCACTCCCTCACTCCGCGCGTGAGTGAGCGAGAGGGCACACGAAACATGTCCTTACGTCTACCAAGTTCAAGGATAGATGAAGGACAAGCCCTAACTCGTTGTGGAAATGATAAATAAAAAACTTTTTCTTACATATGGTTGTAATACATGGCTCGTTTCCGTACATGCGAAGACAACGTAAGTAAGTAAGTATTATAATAGGATCCTATTAGCTGTTGGTCTTTCTAAAAAAAAAGAAAAATGTGATTGTGTGGATTGTGTTGCACTAACTGTCCTTATTTTGCCGACCCGCAAGTTGTTTCTTCACACCTCGTTTAAAGACCCAATGTAGTAGAAAGGAGCACTCCCCGCTGGGATTCTATGTTTTGGCGGTGCGATAAAGAAATGGGTTACCAGAAAGGTCACGGTAAATTGGTCACACACATTATAGACCTAAGTCCTAAGACAACTAGTGAAGCAGGATTGTGTTGCACTAACCGTCCACACTTTGCTGGCCCGCAAGTTTATAGAGACCCGATCCGATCCGAACCCCTCGAAGTATATAGTAGGGAACGGGGACATGCACTGGTGCGTGATGCCATTCCCTCTAGCGGTGTTGCGATTACACGACTTGAGGAACCCTTTAAGTTTCTTGCCGTCTCCAAAAAGTCCGGTGACACTGAAAATGCCCAGAAACAATCAGCAACCCATAAAAAAATGTTTAAAATACCCGTTTATAATTTTAGGAGGGACAGGAAGTGTGAGAGAGCCTTCCTTTTTTGTGTGGTGCGACCAGGTAGGCGGTAAATCAGTCACACACACCGTAGGCTAGCAAGCGAGATCCTATGAAGGATAGTAGCAGAAGGGTTAAGGGGAAAAGTTATTTCGAACACCCTCTATGGAAACTTGATTGAAGGCACCACTGCCGTTATATGCACCGTACTAATGCAGCTGCACCTCTCGCCGTAAATTTAGGGACTCATGTCCTCTTAGGGAGTCTACATAATGTAATACCAATAGTCCCGAACTTTTTCGCCATGCCAAAGACAGGGCCGTATGTAGATCTGACTGCCAACCTTCAATAATTAGAGAAGCACCCTAAGAAAACCGACTCCAAAAAATTAGACTGATAAAATTGCACTAAAAAGTAAAAAATAAGCGTTAGACTTTTATATAGACAATAACTTTATTAAGAAAAAATATAGGTACAATTATTGTTATTTTTGGGGCCGGTGCCAGCCAACGAAGTTTTTGAAGCCGGTGCCAGTCCGCGTTTGTAGTCAAAATTTCATGCATAAGATTGAATGGACTATTATGATTATAATATAGTATGTCGTTAAATGTTTATGTTAAAGTTAACTTGGCTGGCACCGACTCCAAAAGTAACAATAATTGTACCTATATTTTTTCTTAATAAAGTTATTGTCTATATAAAAGTCTAACGCTTATTTTTTACTTTTTAGTGCAATTTTATCAGTCTAATTTTTTGGAGTCGGTTTTTTTTTGTTAAATTTTTTGTTTATTTCTCGCTTTTTAGTGATTCGTTTCGATCTATTTATCAAAAGCGAATATGGGTAGACCTACTAAACACGCTGCTCGTATGAGACAGCGCCGTTTAAATGAGACAAGCGAAGAAAATGAGAAACGCCTATCTCAAAGTAGGAAATCAAAAACTTAGTTCCGGTGCCTGTCTTCTTTTGCTTCGTCATAGTCTCTTAACTATCTTAATCGAGATATTTTATCGCCACCCGTGAAATACTTATCATTGAGGAGTTCCGATGGCAATCTGTGGTCTTTTTCATCAGTTACACTTCATTAAATGATACTTTCTGAATGCAAATGCTTGATTTACTTCTGAAAATACCAAAATCGCGATAGGTATGCCTACAATATTCGAGGAGTTCCCTCAATTCCTTGAGGATTCCATCATCAGAACTGGACCAAATTAAAATGGGACCGCACAGGAAGCACCAGCTTTCAAATAAGGAAAAAATCATCAAAATCGGTTCGCTCAGTCGAAAGTTCTGAGGTAACAAATATAAAAAAAAAAAAATACAGTCGAATTGATAACCTCCTCCTTTTTATGAAGTCGGTTAAAAAAGAAGAATAATCCCAAAGTTGGCCTCAAACTTGTCACACTAAATCAAAATAATATTTTGATTTAGTGTGACAAGTTGCTTTTTTCTTACGGTTAAGCACATTGCCTTCATTTCACCTGAAGTTAAGTGATGATAAGGACAATGATGGAAGCGCACTTCCCCCGGGACCTTCAACTAGTGAGGCACTAGCTATCTTATCTCTAGCTGCCGGAATACAACAATGCTACAAACATTGATTTTATGGCGACATATTTAGCTGGTTGTAGCTAGCTAGGTGGACAAACAAGCCCTACCACCAACCAAACCGAGTACACAAAAATGTATCGAACCCGTCCTCCTCTGGGTCTAAACCACTAGACCACAGAGGCGGTCGATTTGCTCATTATCATTTCGTGGAATAGAGGTGTGCCGATGTAATTTAATCAATCAGTAACAAGTACATTTGCGTTTCATTTGTCGGTCGAGTAATCTTCACGCGAAATAAAGCGGATAGAAAACTCAAGTTCAGCAAGTTAATAATTGATTCAGGAAAATATGTACAATTAAATACGGTAAATAAAAAACAAAATTGGTAAATGTTACTTTAAAAATGTACTGCTTGTACAGTCCGCTATAGAAATCGCTATAAGAAAATACAAAAACACAAATGTTGAAAAAATTTCCACGAGCAGGGTTTGAACCTGCACCCTTCTGACATACCGGGTCAGGTGCTCTTCCAATTGAGCTATCGTGGTTCTAACCAGCCCGCCGAAATTATTCAACACTATTTACTTTTTACTTTGAAAGCCAAAGGCGCCCATTCAATGTTAACAACTACCGTCATTAACATCCGATCATAATATTTTTACAAATACTAAAGATCAGTTAAGAAGTAGGCAAGCTATTTAATAATAATTTCGGCGGGCTGGTTAGAACCACGATAGCTCAATTGGAAGAGCACCTGACCCGGTATGTCAGAAGGGTGCAGGTTCAAAACCTGCTCGTGGAAATTTTTTCAACATTTGTGTTTTTGTAATTTGTTCGCAACAAAATTTGCGTTAAAAATTATATAAACATTTATAAGAAAATAGCTTTTTTGTTGTTTTAGTTTTAATTTATGTCATAAATGAGACTTACGCATTTTAAATTTAAAACAGTTTTAAACTATTAAAAAATATGTCATCGAAAGTTAAGTACAAAGTAAATTTTTCCGACTTAATTTAAGGATTATGGTTATCAATACACGAGGGTCAAATATTATTAAATATGTATTTTACATAATATTATTAAAATTAATATGTACGTAAGGATTTCCAAGGTCTAATTAAACAAGTCAAAGGGCATAAACTAATGCAAAAAAACAAAGTTCTTCACTAAATATAGCTACAAGGACGTATCCAACGTAATCAGATGAAAGGATAACATATGTATTAGGCTTTTTAAATGTCAATTCCTCAACGATTGAATCTTCTGGGGGTTATCGATCAATCTGACGTGATGACCTCTTAGAAACAAAAGTTCAAATTATTGAATTAATCATACAATGCGTGACCTTCAAATTCGGTCTAATTAAATATTAATTTGTAAGGTGAAGGTGAATGTTTGCGGAGATGTAGGCAAAATTAATTACGTGCAGGATACCTGAGGACGGACAGCCGCGCAGAAAGAGTCCACGGAGCGAGAAAAGGAAGCCTCTTTTTTATGGCCCTTGTACTGACAACCTACCGAACCGGAGGAGGGATGAGGTGAATTCTATTCGTACATGTATAGAAAACCCAGACGGACGAGATAAATTATGTCTGACTTCACTGACTAAACACCTCCTGGAAATGCCTATAGCCTTGATAATGGCTTCGTAGGCTGGCGGATCGGTCTCCTCCCGAGAAGGGAGGTGACGTAAAAGTCACACAATCAGTATACACCGTGTAGAAAGCCAGCGCTTTTTTGAGTATTGCGCGCTCTAACTGCAATGATGCTGCCTTTTCCAGCTGACTTAAAAAGGAAGCCGACCATAAGCTTTTAAAGTAGTCTTACTGTTGGTGAAAACGAGTTGGATGTATAGTGCCGCTACACGCGTCTTGCTTTCACACAGCTGGACGTAGACCTCCACTAATGCATGCCACAGATCCTGATCTTCAGCTCATTCCGTCATGTTCCGTTCATGATGTTCAAAAGTATTTCAAGTAAGACATAGTTGGTACAAATTTGGCACAGAGGAATAGCAGATGCGTTGCCGGCCTTTGTGCTAAGAGTAGGCTCGTTTTTTAGAAGTCCCTAAGGCGTAACTGCTCAAGAATTACACCGTTGCTGTAAGCAGGTTCCACAGAGATGTCGATTGTGTTAGGAAGATTCGTCAAAAAACCCGCATAGTGGTATCTGAGGCTTCACCTTACAAAGAATGTTAATTACCAAGGAGACGTTGAAAACACCATAATAATATTTTACGTTGTGATAGAATTAAAGCTAACAATCGCATTGAGTTTTTATTATAAAATAAAATTTTAAAATATATATTATTACAACACGATTCACGACAGTTTAATAAAACGCAACGAAGAATAATAAATTATTTTTTTATTAAGTATTCTCATCCGAATGACCAGATGAATTGTCATATAAATAAAATTAATGATCAATCTTGGAAATATTAATTGTCTGTTAAAATGAACATCGCCCATAACGATCGTTTAAAGAAAGAAAGTATTTGCAAGGAAACAATTTATATTTTGATTAACAACCTACTTGCACTGGACAATTTTCGAAATAATAAACATTATAGTAACGACGAAGATTCACCGAAATAAATCGTCCCTTGACACCTTTACACATTTAACGTTGTCAGGTATTGAGTGGTGAAGCCTCATCTTGCCCAATTTTGGATAATGCTTTTTATAAGTGGCAGATATTATAATGATGACCTCTAAAATGTAGATTGCATACAGTATACCTAATTACCTATATGTTTACTATGATTTTTATTCAAGATGTAGTCATATAAATTGCACAAATATATACAGAAAAGTGTTAAACACGATAGCTTTAACATTATTAGAATCTTCTAATTAATAATCGTAATTATCTATCTAGATAGATATCTAGATAATTAGATAAATAATACTTTTATTGCAACACATAAACATAAACATGAACTTGAACAAAAAAATAATTATTTACAAAGTTACAGTTTGGTAGTCTTATCGCTTTGAAGCGATTTCTGCCAGACCACCAGTTGGTTGGAGAGAGCTAATAAACTACAAAATCGGAGGTAAAACTATTCAAACAAACTAGAATAATTAGTAAGATAAATAAAGGTGTGGGTTCTGTTCTGAAATAAATGGTATAGGGTTGATTTTAAAAAGTATATAAATTTATGCTTGACTGGCTATATATACGATGAGTGTGTAATTGGTAAAAGCCTAGCAGCAGTAATCTCGTATATAGGTATATAATCGTAGGTATATAGCAGGCATGTCACGGTATTAATGTCCCAACCCATATTAGGCCATCTTTTATTACTATTATCCATTGTATATCTATCAACTCACTGAGTAAAACTGTTTACTACTTTAAGTTTACGAACATTCGGTATACCATTCAAAGATGATACATCTACATTAAAACAGCAATTATAAATTTTGTGTTCAGTTAAATGAAACGATATATTATGTTGATAGTCTTTTCCTTTAAAAAAACTGCTTGTTTTATTTTGTTTAATACCAATCTGCTGGATACAATATAAAAAAAATACTATTTGCCACAGTAAGCACTGGTAGAGAATGCCTCAGGCATTAAGTCCGCCATGTAATATTTATGTTGCTAAAGTAAAGTAATAATAAATTGATAGGAAAATCACGACGATTGAAGTAATACTGAACTTCTATTAGTTGCATCGTCGATAAAAAGTAGAAACATTTTGTTTTTCATTATTATTTCATTATTTTATAGTTTTGATTTCATTAAGTGCCTATGAAGGCCCTAATATTTGTTTTGACTTTGTATACATTTCCAAATGTATTCCCAGAGTAGAAGGCGGATGTCCAGTCTTAGAAAAATGCCCTCGCACGCGTTCACCTTGTATAGAAACAAATCGTATTGAATATCAGAGCTTCTTTGTTGCAAAATAATGTAAATGCCGATAAGTCGAACGGGCAGTTTCAGTATAAAACGGTGAGCGTGCATCTCACAACCACAGTCACAGCTCGTCTCTTACCTTTGACACATCATGGTGAGTGGAACGTGTTGACTCATAGTGGCCTTTGCATTCATAACAGTGATAACCTCACGTGCTTAAAACTCAATTAAGGAGACCACGTGTCAAAAAGCTGATTACTACAATCACGTCATCGCAAGGCTTCCAAACGTTGAGCTTAGCAATGTCATTTTCCTATTTTTTTTTAACTGATTCAAAGTAGTCTTGCTTCGATTAATTAACATTAATATAACGATCGTTGAATCACCTTAATTATTGGTTTTCCAGAGTTTAAATTACTAATAAGAACATTAATTATTAATTTGATTTTCATCGAATAACCTTTTATTTTCCTAATTTACTTATCCAATTTACATTTCAAAACTAACACGTAAATTATGACAACACAATCTTCTAAACAATCCGCATTACATTTGGCACATTACGAAATCTTATACATTTACATAAGAAGCCTTATCTGCACGTGTCCTATTTGAACACATCTGATTTCAGTCACTAGATCTATAAGAGCTTACAAATGTGGCTTAAAGTCACTCAAAATTTGAATACCAATTAGTAATCTTCATCTTTCGCAATAGAATACCCAAAATATTAACAAGAAACTGTCATTTGTAAAATTGATTCGGTATTGCTAAACTAATAATTTACTCTCGCCTTGTAATTAATCCTCAACACTTCCACTTAACAATATACTAAGGATAAATTATCCAATACCAACACTGTCACCTTATACCTTATTAGGGTAGTCCAACTAATCATCATCATCATCAGTCCAACTACAATCTGCCATGTTGTTTCCAGAAATCCTTCGTAGCTATCCTCGCCTTCGTGGCCGTCGCAGCCGCCGATGTCTCCCACTTGGTGCGCAACCCTGACGCTGACGCTCAGATCCTGAAGCAGGATGCTGATGTACTGCCCGACCAGTACAACTACGCCTTCGAGACCAGCAACGGTATCGCTGCCCAGGAGTCTGGACAGCTGAAGAACGCTGGTCGCGTAAGTACTCAAGTCTTCAAAAATTGACCTTTGGAAATGCTAAAAATTCAAGCGTCTTTAGATTTTTGGATTTGCAAGGTCTTACAATTTTGTCCCTAATTTGGAACTGATAAAAATTGTAGCATCTTTGGATTTTTGATGGCTCAAGGTCTTACAATTTTGCCCCCGTGGGAAGCCTAACAGCGAACGATTTATAGACTGAAGGTTATAAACTTTCCAATGAGTCCTTTATAAATATAATTTCATGTTAGAATATTATCGTTGTAGGTGTTGCTGTCCCATTCAAAACAAATGTATAATAAAAACTTTAATAAGTTATAGCTTTTCAATCGGTTACAAATATAATTTTGCACTTGCAACGCTAAAGATTATTCCAATCTATATCTCTCTTTCATTATTCAAATGCAGAGCATTTTCACACAATTTTATTAGTAACCAAAAGATATCTTTCGTAACTTAGCAATCAGTGTTAGTCTTAAAAATATAGATTTCCCTGGTATTTCCAATGCACCTACTTAAAAGTCAAATAAATTGAACACTTCATGTAAAATCTTAATGTCACTAACATTTTGTTTAAAAGATGTGCATCTATTTAAAATAGATAATTAACCTTTCCCAAGCTTCGTTTTGCAAACATTATCAATGAAGAAAATTTACAACCGAATTGAATACGAAATGAGCGTTTGGTTAATTTTTATGATCTGTTCTGCATTCTATTGTCTAGTCAAAGCTTAAATGTATTTATTGCTTTTTAATTGATATGTATGTCGTGTACACTTTTCAATTAGAAAACAAAGTTATAATTCCAACCGTTTCATTTCAGAAAACTTAAGTCTCAGATTTGATATTTATTTTCAAGGATAACTTGAATTGACTTGTACTATGATGTGCTTCAGGCTATAAATCACAAGTTAAACAGAATGACATTTAACCACATGAACTTATGACTAAAATATGTGAATTCATTAATACGCCTTGATCTTTTCCTGAGGTCGGCCATTTGCTCAATGGTGCCTAGATATAAGTATTTGATATGTTTTGCGAACCACCCTATTTTAGGTTATTGCTGATAATCAATAACAATCTTACTTGAATATTAGGCAATTTTTTTTAAGTTCCTACTAAAACAAAACACAACTAGGTAATGAAAACGTTTTTATAGAGAGTAAAAACAAAAGAATAAAAAAGGTAAATGTCTATTCTGTCTAATTACGTAAACCTCTTTGGAGTTTGCGAAACTTTTTATTTGAATAAGGAACGTTTTCAGCATGTATTACAATACAACAATCGTAGGTAACCTAAAGTGTGCTGTCTACAAATGATGTAACCTCATTATTATTTTTTTGTATTTCTTCGCGCAGGTTGTGACCGGGCGCAACCTTTCAACTCACCTCTGTGCAGTTAGCTAACACTGTCTGTCTCGTATAGAAGAATTATACATTACACAATCTAGAATTCAGCAAATAACCTATTTAGGCGACATTTGTTGTAATGCAAATCAATATTAGATGGTCTTAATGCTACGATTACAGGTGGTCTTGCTTAGAATGCCACTTGAAATCGATTTCAAGATTATTTCTCGGCTGGCACGTCAAAATGATTGATTTATTTGGGTTGGTTGTGTATCGTATCACCATCCTGTACATAGATACAGTTAGTAATAGTAATGTAAAATATTAAAATATAAAATTTTCTTCTGTGAAAAATTTATTTAGCAGTTTAAGACAAGATTATTAATTAATTAATTAGTTATGTCACTCTAAAGCCTATGAATGGTGTGTTTACATATAGTAGTTACTATACTGTTCCCTTGACTGTTGCGAATATTTATAAAAGCTATGATTATAAAATTAAATGTCAATAAACTATGTTATAATAAACTATAATAAAACTACTAGAATGACTGCTATTGGATATTTCGATATTCCGACGCTGTAAAAAAAAAGAAATTAAACGTCATAATTTGCCGATACTATCAGTACAAGGTCGCACACTTACGAACCAATGGCATAGTGACCTCTATAACCACTATAATTACCGAAAGTGCCGAAAGTGATTAATTTTTTTTTCTGACAGGAGGACGAAGCTCTTGAGGTCCAGGGCTCCAACCAGTACACCGCTCCCGACGGCACCCCCATCCAGATCACCTACGTCGCCAACGAATTCGGATACCAACCCCAGGTAAATATATTTTTTTATAAAAAAGAAACAGAATTTTTTAAAAACATTTTTAATGATTTACAAAACTGATTACAAACCTAAATTTAAGTAGCTTAAAATCATTATAGTACTTATAATTTACCATAATATGTAAGTTGTTTGTATCCTACACGATGTGAACACAACTTGCTAAAGTCTTACCGCATTTTCTTTAATACCAATAAGTAGGTAACTGACCAAAAAAATATGAATTATATTTTTTGATTTATCAAAAGCGGTTTAATCGAATAGCATGCCAGTTGTTTCATTTTGTTTCTTTAGAAAAGAAACGAAAACTAAATAATAATTACTTTTGTCAACATCTTTCAGTTTCTTAAAGATATTAATATCCAAGAAATACAGCTAAAGACGACATCTAGAAACAAAAGGAAGAATCACGAAATGAAACATTAATTTGAATTTGTTATTCCTAAACTGAAAATGAGATCGTTAGAGCATTATTCGAAGTCTATTACGGTAATGATTTCTTAGCGAAATGATTTATATAGAAGTGATTCATTTAAATTAATTACTCGGCAAAGATTTAAAGAGCGAGCGAATGGCGTCAAGGCCTTGAAAGCAACACAATTATTGAGTAGGTCGACATTGAGACGGAGCTTGTATATTAATAGGACAAGTATTCCAACGAAGTTCAAGATCAGTCCATCTTTAAATCAAGCTTGCTCATCAATTATGCATTTTTGACGAAGGCAATCTGGTTGACATCGTCTCACTATTGACATCACTATATACCTGTTCAGATATCTGCTTGTTCTTCTTTTAGGATTATGTTTTAAAGTTTAACGAAATAAGGTTTCAAGTTTTTCTTTTTTACTCAGGGCTTATCCTATCTGATAGTTTTAAGTTTTAACAGAAAAAGGTTTTAATGTCACCGTTCTTTTTTTCAGGGTGCCCATCTGCCCACTCCCCCCGCACCCCAGGCCATCCCCGAGTACATCCTCAGGTCCCTCGAGTACATCAGAACTCACCCACCCAAAGAAGAGGTCGTCAGGAAGTTCTAAGTTACCAAATTAGTCATTAATAACACCAGTTCACCTGAAATATCACTGCCTACGATGTTACCTCTAGTCGAAACTTTTTTAATGGTCAAATAAAAATACTTACAGTTAACATTTGATTGGTTTGATTTTTTTATTATTAAGTTTGGCAGACAAGATCAAGCTCTCAAGTTTGTAGGGATTTCAAAATGTATGTTTCAAAGTACAACTTCGGTTTAAATATATTTATTTGTCATAAGAACATACATAGTTTGCTTAAATGAGAAGCTCTCAACATTGATACATAACATGTACATATGCCTGCCCATCAGACTACCACGAACTGTCAAATTTCCTCAATAGACTTTGAACTTTATATCTAACGCATATGGTTGAAAATGTATTGAAGAAATTTGACAGTTTTGGATGGGTTGATGTGCAGGCGTCTGTACATATAATATACTGGTGGGTCGCCCGCAAAACTTCGCGTTTATTCAACAGATTTTTTAGGAATTTCGAAACCTTTGACATGTTTCTTTATTTTTCTGCACATCTACGGCTGGAGCTCTTTAAAATGAGACCACAACCGATTTTTATGTGCAGCTATCGTTCCATAATCACTGGGACAAAAATCGACTTACGCTATTAATATTACAAGTATAGGTGAGTAATACATTAAACAGAGCATTGTTAAAGCGTCTAAAAAGATTTAAAATGTACACCAAAAATATAGCTTTAAATGAGCTGTAGTCTATAATATTATGTCCTATAGTTTATACATAATCACTTAATCTTTTTTAAATTATGGTCATAGTTAAAGAATCTTTGAAATTTTGGGTATGAGATAGCTGATTTCCTTCAAGCTTAATATCTTTAAATTTGCAGCACGTGTGTGTAGTGTTTGTTCAATCATCTTTTTCTAATTTCATAATATTATGACCATACTTAATTGACGATAAACACTCTGAGCACGCGATGTCGCCATCAGCACTATTTGTGAAACGACTTCCTACGGTGACTGATTATTTGTTTTAATTAATTTAGAGTGAAATGAAGACTACTTCAATTAAAGTAAATTAATCCAAAGCGATCGTTACCGTACTCTGTGGATTTTCCAAAATAAATTTCACTGTAGACATTAATGATAAAAAAAGTTATGGATGATATATAGGTTAGTCCAGAAAACTTGAATGAATATAGGTAATGTAAAGCATACAGATCTACTGTAACTATAATAGATTGAGTTTAACTGCTGACCTTTCCTCATTAAGAATATTCAATAAATTAACAGATCTGGTTCTGAAAAGTTGATGAACAAAAGTGAAAATATAAAATCACATAATTTTTTGGCATTATTGTAATTTGCATATTTCTTACAAAATAATCATCTCAATTAACAATTCATTCCATAGATTTAGAATTAGCGTATCTTAGGTCTTATGATTCATTCAATATTGATTCATCAACTTCATTTAATTATACGTGTAAGCCGTTACCCAACGAATTCTTTGAATAAGGTAAATAATGAGAAATGTAATTAATTTTGTACGGAATTTCGAATTACCTCAATCTGAGGATTTCATCGCTTTAAATTTATTTTCCAATATAACGGTAATATATAGGATGTGATAGTGATGCCTATCCATAGAAAACCATCGAGGCTATTAAGCTATCTAGACTAGGTTTGGAGATCATTAAAGGCTGTTGCCGTCCAAGGCAGTATACGGTAAAAATATATGCAAAAAATTGCGAAGATCTCTTAGACTAACAAAGTCTTCTGTTTTTATCACTTCTTCATTGATGATACTAATTTTTTGTTGTTGTTATTTGATAAGATTAGTTTCAAATAACCAGCTAAATTAATCATATCAACATTACTTATTTATTTTTAGAAAGACCAACAGCTACGTGTATTATACGATAATAAGCATTTAAATGGCTATGCTATGCTATGCTATGCTTTATTTTTAGCCCGAGTGAATAGGCTATTACTGGGCAAGCTTGTTCCATCGTCGGCCTCTTCTTAGCCCTAGGGATTAGAATGAGGCCAAGAGCAAGCCCATCTCACAATAAAAAAAAAATGGCTACCAGTAACCTACTAGGAAAACCATTGAAAGGTTTTGTACAGTTAAAACCAGTATAAAAAAATTAGTGATGCATAATCAACTAGGTAACGAAAACTATACATCCCTGTTGATACAATTTCGAATAACATCATTTATCTTTTCACACGTCATCGTAACGGTGTGGCATAAACCTATAATTAGCGCGTGAGAGTATTAAGAACAATGGCTCGATTGCTCGGTACGAGGGTTGCACAAATATTGGACCACCACTGACACGCTTCGTTCATGTAATTAATGCCGATGTTCAGCAATTCGCTGAAAATTTGAGCGGTAACCGACTCGTGTGCTGCGTTTACGTTGATGTAAGCCTGAATGAATTGATGCAGGGTTGTAAGATATTACTATTGGTTACAAAATGTGTATCGTTTTATGTATATATTATGTTTGCTGTTTGGGTGGCTTTGATTGGTTAACACAAATGAGAATACTTTTTTGTATAGTCTAAATATTTTACTTCTTTTTTTTAATTTTTTTTTTGCCAAAGCTTTGTAATATCCTTGATGCCAGACTGATTACTTGGAAATAATACTCAATAAACAAAGATATTTTTTTATAATGACAGCTAATCCTCATCCGTTCAAGCGATAAAAATGTATTATGTAGTATTTATTTTCTCCATTTTTTTTGGTGGTTTGTGCGTTATGATTTGATTTTGTATAATTTTAAGGACCCAGAAAAAATAAGTTGGCTCTACTGGCAGCCCTGTATAATGTGATATTGTGAACTTCAATATTGTTTTTATATAGACGAGTTAAGAGATGTTTATTATGTTTTCATTAGCTTCGAGTATAATTAGGTATGTTTTTTACAAATATTCATAATTGTACTGGACAAAACTTGGATCTAATAGTAACATTTTACACAGAAAATATTAGATAAAAATTAAAATGCTTTTTTAGGCAGGCCTATTTATAAGTCTGCCATGAATCAAATCAATCAAATTAAAGACTCCAAAGGACGTCCTCATCAAGTCGATAAATTAGCAGTACAGACAGGATTTAAAGACATCGGAACTTTTCGGACGGAGATTGTCAGAGGGTCGAAAATGCCGCAGGCTACTTTACATCCCGGTCAAACACCAAATTCCCGGAGGCACACGATAAAAACCTTTGTGACATACTGAATTTCACGCGCGACGCCGCAGGCGGTGGCTAGTTCATTATTATGTGGCAGCTCTTCGGAATTCCGTGTGCGTTTGAAAAATATTTACGATAATACGTGACGAGTACTAAATAACCCTTATGCTTTGATATCGCTTTTATGACAGTATAACTTAGATGATTCAACATTCGACCTGAGTCGTTGCGAGTGCATAAAATACCTTATTCATTCGTGACTACCTATATTTTTTCTTGCGCTGCGTAAAAAGCTTTCATGACAATAAAAGCATACTTTACTTAAATTACTTACAAATAGGGCCGAACAGTTTCATCAAGCTTGTTGTTGCAAATGCATGATAGAGATGATAAGCCCTAGCGATCAGCAGATGGGTGAGATAAGCAGTTAGGCAGGCCTTACTACTACAGTTAGGCAGGCGATCTTAGAATATACCTATGGGGTGATAGATAGCCTTATGAAAAATGCACTTATAAAAAAGATTACTAGGTATAATTTGTTAATAAAACCGACAGTTAGTAACGTAACCGTAACGAAGAAGCTGCTTCAATTCGAAACTTTGGTCGTTTATGAAAAAATTAAAAGGCAAACTTGGGATATCTCATGGCCCAAACTTTGTGTTTCAATTATTAATGTCCTCCAAGGAGTTTTTCTTGGATAAGGCTGCTTTTCCACCAGAGCTGTGTGAGGTGTCTAAGCGGTACGTGACAATACATCTATGTACCAATAAGGATTGCTTCCTTTTCCTTGCGGTGTGAAATGAAGTAATTCTATTGGTGGAGTTTTTGCTCGCGGACCGCTTAGACACGATGTTAAAGAATGTGAATGGGAGACACACTTTAAATTTTCGTTGGATCAGAAACCTATTATAGCTATCTTACTAATTTATTGAGAGAGGGTTCTTACCGAGGGTTTATTTTAGTATACTCATTTATTGGCAGATTTAATTTATTTATTCTAAATATAATGGACTAGACAGAAAGAAAGGTTTGTTCACCGTTCGAGAGAGATAGCTATCGGCTAATCAGTTTCTGCCTCTCAACTATTTTTTAGCGCGCTTAGCTAACTCACATTTCTAGTGGAAAAGCAGCCTAAATACTTTATCTAGCTAGTTCTTTAATGTGGGACAAACGTCGCCCCTTCGAATGTACTTCAACTTCGGTAACCGTAAGTTCTGTTCAAGTTTTTGGAAGTACACATTGATTTTGTTTGTTCCAGCTTCAATAATTAATGTACTCGAATTGAAATTTGGACGAGTTTAATATTAAATAGCTATTTGTTTTATCCCAAACTTACTTACGTGAGTTTATTTAGGTCTATTGTTTTGTTTATAGTTTAATAGTTTGTGACATTATTGTTCAAAGTATTTCAGTATTGTAAGGTTTATGAACATGGCAATGTTATTTGGTGTTTGAAGACTACCAAAGTCATGTAATTAGTGAAATATAACTAGCGTGACTTTTGAAGAGCTTTGAATCCTGTAGTGCTATTCATTTTAGTTTCATTTTGCGGGAAATTACTTAGTAAGTAAAGAAGTCATTCTCATGATTGGATTTTATCTTAGGAAAAAGAATTTTATTTCTTGAATATCTTTTGCAGCTTTTTATAAAAACTATCTCCTTCCTCACAGTGCAGTCACAGTTCGTAGATATACCAATGTAAAAGTAGGAAGGATCGATGAAAACGAGGTTCAAAATAATCATTCGTTCCATCAATAGGCTTAATTATGCAGATCCATTTAGTCCGCTACAAAACCGCTGGCGAGTTGCGTAATTCCATTAACTGCATTTCGAGTCCCACTCGTGGCGGCCGACTTACCGAATTTGGCGTTTGCGCCAAAATCGTATGGAATCGGGACTCGTGCCGTGTAGGCGATGGAATATGCATCAGCAAATATGGAGAATATTTCATTGTTGTTTGTTCAGAAGAGTTATGGTGCAAGTTGGAATGCTAAGTTATCATTGTGTTAACAGACAATGAGAAGCGTTACTGAATCCGCCAATTTTAGTGCTGGCACTTTCTAATTTATTTATATTAAAGTTGTAGATACCGTAAATTCTGGCTGAGCAGATATTCTAGAGAGCACGAAACGCTGAAAAATTTATAAACAAATATTGTCTGACACTTACAGAAACTGACAAGGACATAGCCCGTACGATATGTTTTATATGTTATTCAAATGTGTAGTTGTGCTGTATGCATATTTTGATAAAATTTATAATGTTGTTTCTCCATTCATATGCAGTAAAGTACAACTTCGATTAGACTTGATACTTTTATATTACTTTTGAAAAAACTATTAATTACAAAGTCACACTCGCTTTGCTCACTTGCTCGCTTTGCTCGCTTGCTCGCTCGGCTTACAAGCGATATGATCGCAGTCAAACTTTACCCAACCTGTTCAAGTCAGTGCTTTAGTCTAGCTGACCAGTTCAGGAACTAAATAGTGTCAAGCTGCGTCTTTTTAATAAAATTTGCTTTTGAATAATAATTCTATAATAATACTAAAAATGGGGTTTGAAGGTAGCAACTATTGCAAATTAGAATGACATAATTATACATAAATGCCTTCCTGGGTAAGTACCTAGTACATAAAATTCAACTTATTTTTTTGTTCATGTGATTTCTTTTAAATTGAATATTGAAAAGTAAAGCTTGTAACTATTTACGAGAAATAATACTCTGAACGAATTGAAATACATTGAAAAAGCTTAATAATTTTTGGTTAATTCTTAGCAAACTTATTCATATTTTCGTTTTCGAATAACATGCTACAGCAAAGCTGACTTATAAAATACGCCCTTATATCACCATATAACTTTAATATTACGTTAAATCACGATATATCCTTGATCAAAGAAAGTAATTTCGCCCGCATTACTCCAATTTTTACTCGCACGAACAAAAAGGCGGGGTATGTATGCAAATGAGAATTTATTGGCACCCTGGCAATCCATTTCCGCTATTTGGGAAGTGAAAGCGATGGTAAGAAATCGCATTAAAAACCTCATTATGTTTGTTTACCGTCTCTGTGTTACTTTTGTTATGAAGTTAGGAATTTAGGAAGAAGCAATAAATATATATTAAATACAAACAAACAAACGATTTTAGACTTTACTATTTAAGTAAGAAGTTGGACAGGTAAAGCATTTTGCTTAGTTTACAAAATAGTACCTAAATAATACACCCTTTTGGCTGCTGTTTAAAGGGTTTACATAAACCGGTCTAGTTAATAACCTAAACCATGCGCAGAGTACTGTTTTCATAATTTTTTTCTATTAAAATGTTAATATTTATTAGACAATAGACAATTGCCAGTTTTCTTTTAATTGTTTTTACCCAAATATTTGTCACTATAGATGCTTAATATGCATAAACCGTAAATCCTATTTGATTTCAAACGCACGATTTAAATATCATTATCAAACATCTAGAAAATGTATCGTGCTGATGTCGTCCTAGTAAACGTCCAGTTAATACATCAAAATCACCGTAGTAATGCCAAGTGTCTCCAGCGTTATTACTATGTATACCTGGGAGTTTCACGAAGTTCCGATAAGATCTCCACTGGGGCGGTGCACTACTATTGCAATAAATGTTGCGGTTTAGTGGGTCCACGGTGTTGTCAATATGTGTAAAGAGGCTGGTAGTAACTAATCGTGTAGACAGAAGATCAATTTTAGTGGCTTTCGTTTTGGAGAGAGATTGCTGCTATTTTCAGTGGCGTGACATGAAACACTCTGGTAAACTGATATTATAATTGTTGTTAATAATGTTTAAAGGTAAGTGTTATACCAAAAAGAAAAGGTGTCTCCGTCTAAAAAAATATTGTCAACAAAGAGTAACCACCTGCTTTAATAAGTAATATGGCTGTATAATTAGATAGGTTTGAGCTCATTTGACTTGGTTCTTCTTTAATTTTTCCTGCGATAATAAAGGGTCTTTCAACAAGGACGGGTCGATGTTAAAATTGAATAAAACTAGATGTGTGTGAGATATTAACGAAAATTTTTTTTTATATGAAAGGCCCATTAATGCCATTATGAATGGAATATAACATCGTTCAAATGTCCGCCGCGGCTTCGAATGGTGGCACGAATCCGAGAGGTCCAATTTTCAATTTTGGCCGAAAAATAATCTTTAGCGTCGAGGCACATTTTTGGATAAATGGTTTTGTTAATAAGCAAAATTGCCGTATATGGGATGACCACAACCCACATGAGGTTCACCAGGTGGAAATGCATCCACAAAAAGTTACTGTTTGGTGCGGATTTTGGTCTGGCGGCGTCATTGGTCCGTACTTCTTCGAAAACGACGTTGGCGAGGCCATCACCGTCAAAGGCGAGCGCTACAGATCAATGATTAACAATTTCTTTTGGCTTGAATTGAATAATATGGACGTGGACGACATGTGGTTCCAGCAAGACGGCTAGATTTTTTCTTGTGGGGTTTTCTGAAGTCACAGGTCTATGCTAATAACCCACAATCGACCGTTGCCCTGAAAGCCAACATAACGCAGGCCATCGCTCAGATTCAGCCGGATCAATGCAGCAGAGTCATTGAAAATTGGACCTCTCGAATTCGTGCCACCATTCGAAGCCGCGGCGGACATTTGAACGATGTTATATTCCATTCATAATGGCATTAATGGGCCTTTCAAATAAAAAAAAATTTCGTTAGTATCTCACACACATCTAGTTTTATTAAATTTTAACATCGACCCGTCCTTGTTGAAAGACCCTTTATAATGACATTTTCATTTCCACTTTTTATGTAATCCTATAAAATGAGCGATAAACAACGAATGCTTTATTAAAAAATATGTTCGAATTAAATTGGTAGGGGACATTAATGCAATGTATGCATGCAGTGATACGTAGCAATCTAACACGTGAAATTTGTACTCGGAAGCAAAGTAAACTATTTGCGCTGCTGTGACAGAGAAATCTAAAATGTATTTTGAATTGCATATCTTACTTCAAGCGGAGTCTTCGCGATAATGTTAATAGTTGTTCTTGTTAATTGCATATAACGTTATGTATTCAAGAGTGAGTTTAATAACAAACAATCAAGACGTATTCACACACAATTAGCTTTCTACGAGTATAATTTGGTAGGTACCCATTTACATCCTCAGGAGGCAGTCGAGAGGAAAGGGGAGGCGCTGGCAGTTAGCTTGGACATAGCGAAAACCTTTGACAGGGTATGGCACAGGGCTCTTCTCTCTAAACTTCCATCATATGGGCTTCCTGAGAAATTGTGTGCGTGGGTCGCCAGCTTTCTTTCTGGGCGTAGCATCAAAGTCGTGGTTGACGGATCATGCTCTGACCTGAAGCCCGTGAATGCTGGAGTCCCCCAGGGGTGTGTGCTGTTGCCTACTCTGTTACTTCTGCATATCAAGGACATGTTGCATAACAACAGCATTCATTGCTATGCGGACGACAGTACTGGGGTACGCTTTACACCGAACGTGTTAATATCTCTCTGGAAAGCGTCATTGAGAACCGGAATAAACTTATGACTGACACTGAGAAAATGTTAGGTCATGTCTCGAATTAAGGCCGACTTAACCTAGTCCATTTTAACCCTTCCAAAACACAAGTTTGCGTGTTTACAGCCAAAAAACATCCCTTCGTCGTATCTCTAAACTTTGGGGGAGCTCCCCTTGATACCAAACCGACCATTGGAATCCTTGGCGTTGATATTTCAAGTGTCGTTCAGTTTCGCGGTCATTTGGAAGGTAAAGCTAGATTAGCTTCGAAAAAGCTGGGTGTGCTCAATAGAGCGGGACAGTGTTTCACGCTGACCCATCGCTTACAACTTTACAAAGCATAGGTCAGACCTCATATGGAATACTGTTCCCATCTTTGGGCTGGAGCGGCCCAGTACCAACTCCTTCTATTTGACCGCATTCAACGCAGAGCTGCTCGAGTTGTCGGCGACGTGGTAACCTCTGGTCTATAAAAGCAGTAAATACTCATTAGAAGACATTTGACATCAAAATGACCTTTGATAGTCAAATGGCACAATATGTAACATATACTAATAATATGCCAAGTTCTCATTATCGATTTTATATTTACAAAATGGCGCGCGCTTGCGCGTTTCTCCGACTTCCTGTCACACTGTTACACCTACTTCCGTCACATTTCACGAAATCACTCCCACAAATTGTATTTATAGTTTAGTTGAATATTTCAATTAGTTTTGATTTTAGAGTAGCTTGGGTGTGTCATGCTCTCTTTATTGTCTCTCGATGGTGGTATGTGCGTCGGGTCGTTACATTCCCTAAAATATGGTTGAGTGAAGCGATGGCTATGGCGATGGATATGTCATACTCGTGAACGGGTGCCGCCTGTGGAGGCTGGTCTGCTCTAGCGTACTTGTCTTATTTTTATTGAAGTGAAAACTTCTTTAGCGGCGTTGTACACTTTTTTTGTAATGGGTAAAAAATGTTAAATTCGCGTCAGGACACGTGACCTGATCGAAAATTCGTAAAACGGATGGAGAGTAGACAGCCGGCGCGGCGTAGGAGAGGAAGTATCCCCCTCTCTTTCTACGGCGCGGCGAAAATGTATGCCTGCTGTTTCGTTTAGGCGGCGCAGGGCGCTTGCGCGAATAAACTGTCATGTTTGTGTACGATAGCGCAATAAATAAATATTGTATTCTACATAAATGATAGTACTTTTATACTGATAATTGAAGCAATTCGTGCAAAATTATTCCCTAACCATTCCAAAATATCAAAAATGCACAACGTTAATATTTAAGTTTTCACTTCTGCCGGCACTCCCGGAGTGCAACCCGTCGTTTTTTTATTATTAACTATAGTATAACTTTGTTTTTTTTCTAAGACAGGTTTCTGACTTTTACTAGTACTGTATGACATTGTAAAAAATTATACTGGTAAATGATGTTTTTGCAAACTTAAATATTTAATTTATTTATTTTTTCTTTTTTTTGTGTTTTTTTACATGTTGTGACTGTCCTTTATATTTTGTGTTTTTATTTGTGATGGAAAGTGTCCTTTTATGATAGGGCATTTTCCAATATTTATGACGCTCGCTGTAAGGGAGAAAAGAACTGGACACTTGCTGAGTTTCTTGCCGGTTCTTCTCAGTACAAGATCTCCCACCCAGAGTAGATAGACTTACGAACCGATGGCATAAATGACGTTTATAAGAGCTATTTGTAGCCTAAACTGAATAAATGATTTTGAATTTTAAATTTTGATTTTTTTTGAATTATAGAAAGCAAGCGGAAAGATGTTAGACATCAAAAAAAACGAGCGAGCCTTACAGAAGTCGCATATGATGAGTAATATTTGACATCTCACCTTAGTAATATGCAATTTTAATATTATACTTTGAAAAAAATGGGTCAGGTCTTACATCATTTTTTAACTATAAAATAAATAATTAAACGAAAGGGTTGAAATCATTATTACAATAGAAAATAAATTAAAGAAAAACAATGACGTATATTTTTTTACAAATCATAAAGAGAATGCAGTAAAAACTAATAAATAATAAATAAATAAACTTTCCTACACTCACACCAATAAATTCTAGCTCAAGAGAAGCTTCGTTATGAAACTCGTTAAATGGTTACTAGACAACGGATAAACATACTTAAAATACTTAAATACATACTTATTATACATAGGAAACACCCAGACCCGAGACAATTTAGAAAAACAATAATGTCTCAATTGACCCGACCGGGGATCGAACCCGGGACCTCAGAGATGGCGACACCATGAAAACCGGTGTACAAACCACTCGACCAAGGAGGTCGTTAATACTCATTCCTCTCACTTCCCTTAAATAAGATATTTGACATATCAAAATGACCTTTGATAGTCAAATGACACAATATATCCCATATAATAATAATATGTCATGTTAATATCGATTACTGAATTTACAAAATGGCGCGCGCTAGCACGCTTCCCCGACTTCCTGTTTCACTCTTCCGTCCCATTTCGCGAAATCACTCCCACATATTGCAAGAAAGCGAGAGGAAAGATGTTACACATCAAAAATACTTGGTCATAGCTTAGACATTAGTCCTTAGGATTTTTAAAGTGGATTAGCGCCTATAAAATTAGTAACAGCAATAACGTTAATTGTCGAAAAAGTAATGGTTTTAACAACAATAATGTTTTAAAATTATCGTTGTCCTACATTTTACTAACAGAGCTCTTAGCTCTCAGCTCTTAGCTTTAGAAGAGCTTGATAGCGCAATTACCAAAAAATATAGAGACAGCGGAAGGAAAGCTTCATACAAACGCGGTTTAGCAACGCACACATAGACAAAACCTCTCTCGGCACGGAATCTCGCAACAGCTGCGCTCGGACTGGTTCGAGATGGTCCGAGATTCGTGTCTGAGATTACTTCCATCGGTGGCCACTTAGTCAAAAAATTAATGCTCCATAAAATACAACGGTCAACAATACCGGGTAAGGAGTTCATAAAAAGCATTTACTGTCTAACGGTGACTGGCTAACAAAAAATAAAACTCTTGGGATCGGCCTATCTTGCCCTGAAAGGCAAACTTATGGAGGTGAAAACACCCCATTGCATGAAAGATCCTGATTGGTGGAAGTCTTACTGTGAGAGAGATCTCAACAGGACTTACTAAGATAATATGAGATAAGACAATACCACAGAATAAATAATAGTACTACCAAGACTAAGTTCATTTTCTATAGCCTGATTTGAATAATAGATCTAAGTAATCTTTTTTGACTCCAGCTTATATGTAAATAAGTAACATACTAACTAGACCAGATAAGCTTTCGAAGCGCTTAGGTGTATCGATTTGCCGTTGATATTTTCGGTCACGCGATGCGGCCATAATGGGGCGAAGCGAAGGGTATTTTTACAACTCCAATAGCACTGGCACAATGAAGTGAAACTCAGTAAATAAAAAAACCTAAAGTGCGGTTAAAAAGTTTTTTATGATAAGTACTTTCCCGCAAAAGTGCTGTAAAATGAAGCGAAGGCACGAAGTATACATTATAAATTGTAATCTTTATACTGATGAGAGATATAACGCAAATGTCTTCATTATATGTGTCTTCGGGTAAGTATTGGGTAAAAGTTTACCGTCCAGACGTAAATGGAAATGCAAAAAAAAGCATGAAAGGAAAATAAGAGAAATGGAAGCGAAGAAATAAAGTTTGCGTTGATACATACAACGAGATTACTTCATAAAGCTACACCTTCAAGTCTTAGATTTGTGCCTTAGGTTAATAGTTTCAATTAGATGGGTAAATATGGGAATCTGAAAGTCCTAATACATCCTTTGGACTACTATTATCATCGTCCCGATCGATCCCGAATGGGTAAAATAAATCTTAAAAG
Organism: Eudonia lacustrata; assembly: GCA_947562085.1. Taxonomy (NCBI): domain Eukaryota; kingdom Metazoa; phylum Arthropoda; class Insecta; order Lepidoptera; family Crambidae; genus Eudonia; species Eudonia lacustrata. The sequence goes on along the minus strand of OX387318.1, from coordinate 9,840,359 downwards.
TAGGTAATCTTACATGAACTTTGTATGAATTGTTACGAACCATTGAATTATATAAAAATATAGATTGAATTTAGTGGATTGGTTGCTACTCTAAGAAGACAGCTGAATGTAACTATTATAAAAAAATTGTAAAAAGTATCATTTCTTCAAGGAAGCTTTGACTGTATTTCTCAACAAAAAGATAGGGCTAGTACAGTCAACGGCAAAAGTAGATGATGTTTACTAGATTTAAAAATTAATTTTCGATAGTGTAAGTCGGTATTTTCTTTATTACTATAGTCAAAGTCTGCAGGTAGTTACTAGTAGACACTCGAAGGTTTTTCGATATGCGTTTAAAAAGTTTTGATTTTCATACTGATTTCATAGTTTAAATCTTGACCAATCATCAGTTACCTTTACTGTTGACTGTACATTATTAACCGCAAAGTCAAAGTTAATTATTTTTTATTCAAATAAACTTTAGAAGAGTGCTTTTGAATCGTTCAAACATTTTTTTACCTACTACCCATTCAGGACGTCTATTTTTTAGCGTTGGAGAAGAATGGGCGCAAGAAACTCCACAGCTTTAATATAAGTAACGACATTTATAAAATTATATTATTATTATATTGCTGCTGCACCGCTTAAATGGCTGTCTTCATCATTACGAAAGATTGAGCATGTCTCAGCAAAAATATGTTACTAACTGAATGTGTCAGTGCACTGCGACGATCTAAAAAGTGACGTAACAGAAGTTACTCACAACTAATAGTTTTTTCATTTGGAACATATACATTTAAATTTAACAACGATTTCTTTAGGTTGGTTGTACGTATTTTTAGTTCAATATTTCTTCGTTAACTTCAATAAAATGTTTGAGTCATGTTATCTGAGTGAGGTTGAATGGTTTGTTATTTATTGTCATTCATTATCAGCCTATAAATCACCTAATGCTTAGCTCACGTGTAACACAGCCCACAACCCACATGTATAAATAGCACTTAATTAATTAAGTCTGTCTCCAAAACAACATCGTTTTGTTTCGACAGTTAAAGACAATACACTTAGTTCTTTAGTAGTTAAGGAATCTGGGTGAAGTGCGCTAATACCTTCGCCCTTACATCATAAGGTAGAATAAGGTCAAGCAAAATTAAAAAAAAAAACAATTTCAAAATTCAAAATCATTTTTTATTCAGTTTAGGCTACAAATAGCTCTTATGAACGTCACTATGCCATCGGTTCGTAAGTCTACTCTGGGCGCACTAAGCGCATCACCATTGTGTTAACGTGGCGTCTAAATTAAAAATACTTTTGCTACGTATTAATCCTCTGTTGCTATCACTAGCAGCCATAAGGAAGCAGGTAAAAGGTCAAAAATATATATTCTACAATGCACTTCAGCAGGAAATTGCTACCAACATACATGTTTCTGTTACCCTAGTATGTTTACATACTACTGTAACAGAAATAGGTGTGTATGTTCCATGTATCCATCAGTATTACCATAACTATTTCAGTTGCGGGCAAAAATTAAAATATAAATGCGGGACCCGTAAGTGCCCGCATCTTAACAAACTGCTTTTTAAAAGTCACGCGACCGCGAGTCTTGATAGCACATGTTTAGTGCTCTTATGGGGAAACATACGGATGTGTATTTTACACATTGTATATTTTTATGTTACCAATTTGTGTACACTCATTAACGTTATTTATATATCTTATAACTATATACATGTTTTAGGCTTTTCCAATAAAGTGTCAGTGCAAGTAAATATTATGCACTACTTATGTGGCACTTATGAACAAGTTAAATTTGAAAGCTTGCGATAGAAATTGATTTATTATAATATTGTAATTGGCAATATTAACTAATGTATAGTACATACGTCTGCATATCAGACTACCACTAACTTTCTCAATAGACTTTGAACTTTATGTCTATGGAATACGGTAGACAACAACAACAACCACTTTAAACGCTAAACTATAAAAAAAAACCTTGTTGAAGAAAAATAACGTCTTTGTTTAGTCTAAATAAGTACACTCAAAAATAAGAATAAGAATAAGTTTATTGAAAAAATGGTACAAAAAATAAAATAAAACATTTTAAAAACACTGAAAAAACACAAATGTTGAAAAAAACTCCACGAGCAGGATTTGAACCTGCACCCTTCTGACATACCGGGTCAGGTGCTCTCCCAATTGAGCTATCGTGGTTCGTGGAAATTTTTTCAACATTTGTGTTTTTGTAATTTGTTCGCATTAAAATTGGCGTTAAAAATTATATAAACAAAATAAAAACACTGATCAAAATTCTTATACTATATCTCCTAGTTACCAGGGGTATGTTTGTTGGATAATTGATTGTGTAGTGTTGGTGTAAGTATACTGTGGTATACGCAAGAAAGTGAGTTTTGTCAAGTCCTTGACATTTGGGACTCAGTTGTGTCGTAGTCAAATGTGGATAACAATCTGACCACTTCAGTTTTGACCTCCTCATTGTGCGGTTCCTTAAGTTGCAGCGGGATGCTACTGCGTTGTAGGTCGCCAGGTGGCAGTATCGGGAAAATCTCATAGCAAAACTGGTCCTGACTGTAGGCAAAGGGAGACTATATGAATGAATGAATATGCACTCTTGCTCCTCGGTAGTCGTTCCCATCAGGGAACTTTGACTTCGTCCCAGTCGCAGCCCCTAAATAAAACCGCCGTATCAACAGCGTAACTTAGGAGTTCTGCTAAAGGTATTTTTTTAGATAAAACCTACGTTTTTAAAGAAAAACTTATTTCGTTGGCTTTAACTAACATTTCCTAGAATTTTATTTGAATAGTAAAAAAACTAAAAACCAATTTGACACATTTCCTTGACGTGTTTTTACAATTAATGAAGCTACGTCATATGATGTATAAAAAAAATGAAACATAAACGTCCATAACAGTGTTTACATGCATACCAACATAAAACCGTCTACCTCCTTACTCCATACCTGCCTTAATGTAACCCTAGCGGAGGACCCCACAGTAAAAACAGAGGTCTATATTACCTGGAGCTACTTGCAGAAACATAGGTTATGTTTCCATTTATGACAAAAGCGGTTCTCATCACAGTTCCAAGTTTTTTATAACAGTTTCAGAATTTATTTAGTATTTAGTCCTTTTGTATTTATTAGGTTCAAAGCTTTACAATCAACCCATGTAACCTCCTCACGTAAACTCATACCAGACATAATAATATAATAATATAACCAAAAGATACTGTAAGCTCTTTCTGCGTAAAACGGAACGCACCTGATTAAATTTAAATGAGGCTATAGAAGCTGCCAACTAATTATGAGATGACCAACACCTCAGTCTCCCTGTGACCACGAACCCTGCAAAGGGTTCGAAACGTCAGGATAAACATTAAATAAGTAAGGTGTAAAATAAACGCGAGTAGATCAGTAAAAGTTGTTTCATTTCAATGTGTAGTGTTCGCGTAAACTTTAGAAAACAATATAAGGCTGTTGTTTTGGTCCAAAATCCGTTAGACAGTCTTGTTAAGTGAACTTTATTCACATTCATTAATTTACACATTATTTATTTTTATTTTGACATACGAAGAAGAGTAGCTAAAAATACTCATAACAAAAACATTTAATATTCTTTTAAAAATCTTTAAGTGTAAAGTTATTGTCCTAACTTACAATAATCTCGGGATGAAATCTACGACTTCATTAAAGTCAAAGTTTTTTTAATGATCAGAGACCGTGATACGTTTTAATCATACTAAATCATAATAATTTAAGGAAATTCGTTTTTAGACTCTCGTTTAAGATATATGAAGCATTTTTTGTAAAGTTATTAAGTACTTTTATTCTGTGTTATTTTGATGTATTCAATAATAGGGAGGTAGGGACTGACAGCATTTTTATTGATTAAGTACTTTATTATTTTTACAGGATGACTATCATAATTTTATCTTTAACTTCGTGCTAACAAAATCTATACTAATATATAAAGCTGAAGAGTTTGTTTGTTTGTTTGTTTGTTTGTTTGTTTGTTTGTTTGAACGCGCTAATCTCAGGAACTACTGGTTCAATTTAAATAATTCTTTTTGTGTTGGATAGTCCATTTATCGAGGAAGGCTTTAGGCTATATAACATCACGCTGCGACCAATAGGAGCGAAGCATCAGTGAAAAATGTTGCAAAAACGGGAAAAGAGCCTAAAAAATTAAAAATGCTGCCGAAAGTCACTATTCCACGCGGACGAAGTCGCGAGCACAGCTAGTATGTTATATGTCATTTTAATATTTTGTATATCTCTTTAATATAGATAGGAACTTATTTTAATATTGTGCTGTAAATTATTGTGTTTTTTTTTTATGATAACCCTACCTACGCTCTGCTTACGTGTACCTACTTTCCCGTGTATTTTGTCAAAAAAGCTAAGCTAATAATAAAATAAACTTATTTTATCTTTCGCATTATGAAATTAAGAGAAACATGGTATCACTTTTTTGGTCAATATAATTGATTATTAGTTTTCACTGTGCCTAAAGAATTATCACTATTTTATTGACTGTAAACTTCGGACTCATTGTACTAACGCAACAATTTATCTAATCATTTTTATCAATGATTCCCGAGCTTCGAGCGGCATAGTTCGTACAACATCCAACAACACGAATTGCGTAGAAAGCTGATTAAAAGATTTTTATGTAACTAATAACTTGTAACTTCTCCTTTAGCGAAACTATAAAGAACCTCCTTCTGACATAAAACTCAACACCAACTAGAAGTAAGCCATGCGCACTGAGTACGCACCGTCTGCGCATGCTCCGTGACCATGGCGTTAAACAAATGACAGTTTTGACAACAACCCCCTGTCGAGTGCTGAAATCTCCTCAATTATTTTTCCTATAACTCCTAATCTCTCTTGACTTTCCTTTCCATCGCTTCATCCTTCCTATCCATTCCAATTTGTCTTGTAACGCGTATTAATTTTTCACATAACATTGTGAAAATGTGAAATGTGTCGTTTGGAGGTTACCTTCGTACGCTGTGTTTACGTTTTTAATTTAAGTAAATAACAAATCAAATTAGAGGTGTACGCTAGTGTGTGAGTTGATTTCTGTGAAATCAAAAGTGCTTTGTGCTGCTTATGTGTAACTATTGTTTGTTGAACGACAAATGAAGTGGTGCGAATATAAGAAACAATACTGCCGATAAGCAGCTCCAAAAGGTATGTGTGTAGTTTTTTGTTAGTTACATTATTGATGAAGAGGTTGCGTGTTTTGGTGTAATTTCATTTTTACTTTTGCCATTTCTACGAAAGTGGACTTGAATTGGTTAAAACAATAAATAATACAACACCATTTCAACAGCAACAGTGCTACAACGATAACGGATATGCATTATTAAAATTTCAGATAAAACACTTATGTATAGATTGTATTAGTCAACAACATAACATAACATAGGTGATTTTTGTAGTCATTGAATCTCAAATGGAACTGAAAACATGACTGCTGATCAACAGACGTCCTGTCCAAACTGCAATAATTTTTTCACACCACCTGCTCGACAATGCCTCATTATATATCATAAAAACCTTACTCAAAGTAAATCATTATAGCCCTTGTCTTTTGCCGGGGTGTAATGTTGTACTGAATTTCATTATAACCCGCCGGGCAGTAATGTGATTCTCACTTCTCTTAGTTCTTATTATTATGCATTTAAAGTCTAATTTCGTCAAAATCGCGCGGCGCGCGGCTGCTGCAGCTGCTGGTGGCCGACGGCGAGGAGGTGGACGGCGGCGCGCGCCGCGCCTCATTTATTTGAAAATCGAACTTATTCGAAAATCGAGCTGGCCACGCCACGGCAAGCCGAACGAAAAAAAATCAATACTTAAAACAAAGGCCGCGAGTATTTCAATACGGTGCAATCAGTATCAGACAAAACTGCAAAAGAAATTAGAATAAAACATTAAGAAAATGTCGAGTGACGAAAGTGATTTAACTCCGGAGTCCATTAAATTAGACGCCTTAGGTATTGTTAATAACCTACTACCAGAGAAGTCGAAGGAAAAATACTTGAAAGCTTACGACGATTTCCACAAATGGAAAACTGCAAAAGGCGCAAAGTCTGTGTCGGAGTCAGTGCTTCTTGTTTATTTCGAGTATTTATCGTGTACAAAGAAGTCCAGCAGCCTATGGTGTATCTATTCGATGCTCAGGTTAACAATAAGCATCAAACACGACATTAAGATAAATACATATAGCAAGTTGTTGGCATTTTTAAAGAGGAAATCAGATGGTCATCGAGCAAAGAAGTCAAAAGTATTGACAGCGCAAGATGTGGAAACTTTTCTGAATGAGGCTCCTGATCACAGCTTTCTGGCCATGAAAGTAAGTATGAGTACTGCCTACTTTTTAGTTACGTTTCTAGTACCTACCTATAATAGCTCTATAAAATAGTTAATGAATAAAAGGGTATTTAAATGGCACACATTTAAAAAATACACATTCTAAGGTTTTGTCGCAAGCTTTTTTTATAATATAAAGGTCAAAAAATGTAGTAGTGTATCTATCTATTTACTCACAATCCTATTTTTTGTTACAGGTAGCCTTGATTTTTGGAGTGAATGGTGCATGTCGTGGAAATGAACTCGTAAACATAAAAGTCAATGATATCAAAAAACATGCAGATTTATTGCTGATTAACTTACCAGATACCAAAACAAATAGAGAACGTTCGTTCATAGTTCGTGAAGATTATGCAAGAATTGTTGAAAAGTACCAAGCTCTGCGCCCCTCTAATATAAACACCAACAGATTTTTTATCGGTTACAGTAATGGCAAATGCACCAGGAAAGTCATTGGCAAGAATAAAATCAGCGCCATGCCAAATGAAATTGCAAAATACCTCAAATTGCAAAATTCCAAGCTCTATACGAGTCATTGTTTGAGGAGAACATCGGCAAGTCTGTTGGCAGATTCAGGAGCAGATATGGCCCAGATAAAACGTCATGGTGGCTGGAAATCCGATGCAGTAGCGGAGGGCTACATAGAGAATTCCATACAAAACAAAAACAAGATAAGCTGTCGTATTGGTGACAACATTCATCTGAAAACTACGTCCATTATTGATGGTCCTTGGAAACCTTTGCCACCACAGCCATCTAGCTCAAAATATATCCCGTCAAGCCCACTGCCTCAAGCACCACCTTCCCCAACCTTTACTGTGCCAAACGACCCTCACACGCAAGGTTCTGATGTATTGGGTGCTGCTACTCAAATAAATTCCACCTCAACTAACACAAGCGTACCAAAAAATATAACCATATCTTTACATAACTGGACTAATGTATCAAACATTAATTTAAATTTTTAATTTACTTTTTATTGTTATTTACTGTGCCAATTATATATAATTAGTAATGAAAATAGTATTTTAATAAATAAAATACTTTTTCTAGTAGCCTTGGTTTTTATTGTCTCGAGTTGTGAGAAAAGTAGAGTATACTCCTCAGGGATAAAACTGATTTTGCCTTGGGCGCGCTTAAATCCTTCACTGCTCTCAGGACTCCATTTTAATTCCCTCGCTTCGCTCGGGAATCAACTCAAAACCCCCTCGCTACGCTCGGGAGTTAAATCTGGAGTCCTTCGTTACGCTCAGGATTCAAATATCGCGCCCGTGACATAATACAGTGCTTTATCCCCTTGGTGCACAATCTACTATTTATGTGATGGTTTAAAGACATTTTTTAGGGAAACTTATTCAATTCTTTCCATACAAAACTTAATTCGCACTTTTACAAACCATTTTAAACATAAACTTGCCAAATCGGTCCAGCCATTCTCAAGTCATGTGCTTACCAACGAAAATATAGATTTCTTCAATTTAAGTGAAAAGTGACCATGATAATTTTAAAGTTTTAGGTAGCCAATATTTACATATGACTTTAGGAAAGCTATAAGCAGATTTAAAAATATCTAAATACAGATCCTATTTTACAATTGTGTGACAAAGATGTCAAACAATTTGCCTATACTTGTCGGCATGTTCTGTTAAAAATACAGTGAAAATAGTATTTACCTAAAAGTAAATATTTTTCTAAAATACATGTATTAGAGAAATGGTGTGATATTTAGAGAATTTTTTATCGGCATAAATCCATTATCATATTATTATTGTTTGCCCTTCTCTCAACCTTGTTTGGATTCGGCGCTTTTATGTGTTATAACAATTATTATTTATTTATTTTATTTTGACAATAGAGTAGGTAGGTAGATAACTATTTTTTTTTATAGATAGCTCAGCAAATGACTCCATCCCACCTGATGTTAAGTGGAAATGGAGTCCAGACGCAAAGATAACTGGTGCAGCATGAAGACAAACGTAGCATCAGTTAACCTCACTCTGCCGGCCCACAAGGTGCTTCTCCACGTCTCTTTAGAAGGACCCCATATCACAGGAAGGAGGCAAAACGTGTGCTGGTAGACTATTCCATCTGTTGGAGGTGCGACAAAGAAACAAGTTACCAAATTTCTTTGTGCGCGATGGGATATTTGAGACAGTGAAGCGGTGACTCCGAAGAGCAGCACGTGTACTCCTATGTAATAGAAACACGTCAAGCTTTCGCAACAGACTACTTTATTACGTCTTCACATTATTCACAGTTAAATGTAGATGGCGCCACAAGTAGTTATATTTTGATATTGGCCACAGTGAACACCAACACCCCCACTTATCAAAATAAACAAATTACCCGAACAACACAGGCACAATACCAATCGACCATCTTCGATCGAATCAACCATTTTGTTCATAAATTTATAATGTTTTAATGAACCTACCTACCCCCTTTGTCAGCAGGCATTTCCCCAGTGGGAATATATTTAATTTTAACACATTTATTCTTAACAACATCTCTTATGTAATGGTATCGTATATCTATATGTTTGGATCTATTATGACACTGGTGATTTGCTGCCAATTTAAATGCACTTTGATTAACACAATACAAAGCAATTACAGAATGACTATTAGTAAGTTCATACAATAATTTTCTTAAATATATAGCTTCTCTTGATGCTTCGGAGAGAGCAGTGTACTCTGCCTCAGTACTGGACAGTGATACTGTTTGTTGCTTTCTACACTACCATGAAACAGCTGATCCTGACATAATAAAGCAAAAACCAGTATAGGACTTTCTTTTTAAAGTTTAAAAAAGTTTGTATGTCTGTATATTTTTCCTTCTTCACGCTGCACCTGATGGATGGATTTAGATGAAATTCGGCATACAGATAGTTTATAACCTGGATTAACACATAGGATAGTTTTTATCTCGATATTCCCACGAGAATCACATTATAAATTTACTAAAAACGACAATTTAATTTTCCAATACAAAATGATTTGTTTGTTTTGTTGTCATGGAAACCAAAGAGGATTTAATCACTTGTTGGAAACTGTCCAAGCGGTACGAAGTCCGCCGGGTCCACTGGTATATTATATTAAATATTCTTTGACGTCTCAATGAAACGTGTATGAGGTAACCGCAAACAGAGCTATCAATGTGATTTGGTCACTCGTTGATAATAGCTTTGCGGGTAATTTTACGGTCTAACGCTAGGCAGTTGGAGCAAAATTATTGTTCTGAAATTTTGCATTAAAGCGACTACATGACGGTAAATTGTTGTAACATCCGTGACACTATAGATGAATAAAGATATAAAGATATAGTATAGTGAAGTATAATACCTATACATTTTTTTTTTCCTGCATAGTATGTCGGATATGTATGTTGAAGATTGCAGGTAAAGTGCGTTTTAAGCTTCGACCTTATCATGTCTTAGGATTCAGGTGCGACAAAGACCAAGTGCTTAACTTCAATTTCAGCCCGTATCTACCCACTGCTGGGCATAGGCCTCCTCCATGTTACGCCAATTCCTTCTGTTTTGAGCTGATCGCATCCAGGTTTTTCCAGCGACCAGCTCTATATCTCTGGTCCATCTAGCAGGTGATCGGCCAGCGCTCCGCTTGTCCGTTCTCGGCAGCCGTTCTATGAGGGCCTTACTCCACCGTGCTTAAGGGTGCGCCGTCCATAAGTGACAAGTGTCATATGTTTTATTTGAAATGTCGTCGTCCATATTTATTTGATGCCGCGCGGCCATACTAATTTTGTATGGGGAATTAAGGGTGCTTAATAAAAAATAATTATTTAAATAACCACTTGATGAATCGAAAATGTGGTCTAGCAATTTGTAGTTTATCCATTGATGATTGTTTAGACAAAATCAGAGGTACAATAATTTAGATAAACTATAAGAAATCTACTAAACGCCGCCACTCGTTTTCATGATTTTTGCCCAACTTTAAATGATATTGTAGAAAAAACTATAGCGTGTTATGAATTTATGGTTCTGACAAATTGTAAACACGTTCCCTATGATACTAAATATATATTTTGTTCATTTAATACGATAGTATTTTCAATTATATCTACTTAACCGTAACTGCATTTTTGGCATTTTTTTGTCGGCGCACCCTTAACTTACCGTAAGGAATATGGTAAATAATATTAAAATTATAAATATATTTCATAAAAATGTTACCCTCCTCTACAACTATGTAGGTATCATCACAGAAGAGATCACTAGACCATAGTGGTTGGAATAGGTATTAAAATAACACTTTAATGTCTTCTATGAATATAAGAACGAGTTATATGCTTTACGAGGAGGCAGCGTATTTTATGGACAAATAGATAGGTATTATTTTTGTTATTTTAAAATTGAAGAATAAGAGTTTTTTTTAGCTTTGAAATGCAAAAACCTTTTTACTACTCTATATTGTTGAGTTCTACTTCCTGAGTTCTACACCATTTTGTATGGATCTTTGATATGATCCATACAAAATGGTGCAAAGTGAAATTGCTCAACTCAGCTCAAACGTTCTTGATTAAAGTCACTTTAATAACCGTAAAAATATCAATACCGAAAATGAAAGTCAATTCAATTTGTTATTAAAATTTAAGAGCTATTTTGTACTGGTTAAGTTATACCGAAATTGAGCTCTTAAGCATACAAAACCATCATTTTAATTAAGGTCCCTCGCTCTAATTGTATCGTAAGAAACCGCGTGCTAACAACCGAAATTTGCCGAAGGCCTTTGGCGTCGTATCCTAACAATCCAGTTCTTGCCAGTCTGTAATAAATAATATTGTGGGACCTCCTTCAAAGGGCTTTTTGCATGAAGTTTTGTACGTGTTCTAAACAGCGCTGGAGTAAGGGTCCTTGGTACGTGAGCCAATTTATTTACGTTGACCTCTTAAATGTTTAATACTGAAGTATTGCTTTTTCATTATTAAAGATTTAAAGTGAGGTAGAACGCCGTTACAGTTACAATAAACAAAAAATATGAGAGTATTTCTACCTAGATGCAGTATGATCCAAGCGTATTTGTTTGTGATGGAAAGTGTCCTTTATTACGGGCAGTCATTTTTCAATATTCTAACGCTCTGTATTAAAAATAGTGAAGAAATGCACTTGCTGAGTTTCTGGCCGCTTTGTATCAGTGCAAGGTCTCGCGTCGTAACTTAATAAGACTTTCATAAAAGCTCAAATGTAGCCAAAAATAAGATTAGAATTAGCATTAATGTTACACTGATGATTTCGTAATCCACATCATTCATGCATTCGTGCATGAAAAAATTAGGACATTGGCAAGGTTCCTTTGCTTTTGGAGACAAAACCGTATTTATTATTAAAAGGGGCGTAAAGAGGTTTTTCTTGAAGTTCCTAATGTCCATGGTTGGCGGAGACCAGTCACCATCAGGCGATGCAACATACCTATTTGAAGAAATGAATTCAACAAGAATAGCATACCCCTAGGTACGGTGCTGGCTCTATGGTCCTGTTTTGGTCGTCATTAATTACAAATTATGAATTCCGCTCACAACGTTGTACGTAAAGCCCGCGTGGAATCCTGTGTACGTATTACGCGAGTAAAAAGTTGCCGAAATATCCCCCTGGTGTGCCATGATGGATTTTGGATTATTGTTGTTTTTGCGGTCCCATCTACATCTCGGTGGGCTTAAAAAACCGCGTGTTTCCGTGCTTTGCTTTTAAAAAAAAGGGGTTTTGACGAAGAATTACGTGAAATACTAGAAGGTGTCCGATTGTACAATATCACTTTAGGCTAATTGATGATCATGCTAAAGATGAAAGCTTTATTTAAAATCCTCAACTACTGGAATCTGGCTATCTTATCACTGACGAAACACAACTCTGCTGAACACAACAGAGTTGTCTTCTTCTTCCTGCCCTGGTCCCATTACTTTCTTTTAATCCTTTATTGTACAAATAAATTACATTTAAACACACGTTACACAGGACATATACAAAGGTGAGCTTATCTCTAGAAGAGATCTCTTCCAGCCAACCCTAGCTGTGGTGCAATAAACAAGTATGCAGGACTAATAAATTATAAATAATACTATACTAACAAACATAATAATAATATATACACTAATTACCAAAGATTTATATAATTGAAAATAAAATATTATATACTTTCCATGAGTTGGCGCAAAATCTCCGTTTCTGCCACTCCCCTCTATCAATCGTCACCTGTACAGTCACTCCCCTCACATTCATGTCATCGGTCACACAAATCCATCCTTCTTTTCTTTGGTCTCTCTCTCCCTCTCCATCCATCAACCCTTGTACTCGTATTCATCGCTCTCTTAGTTACATACGTTTCATTTATTCTCCTTATCCTCCCTCTTAAATAAACTTAGATCTCCTTTCTTTACTAAATAAAACTTACGTTACTTGTCGCTCCGTGGACACAAACCCTAACACGCACATACGCCCATACACATACGCACACACCCTCACACACACACATGCACACACATACACACACACACACACGCACACACACATAATATACATATATTTTTATTTTATTTTAAATTAATTAAGTATCAAAAAAAGAAAAATTAAAAAAAATAATTAAGAGACATTTGGAAGGTTGCTGATACTTACTGCTCAGGGTACCTCCGATCAGGATCATTTTGTCTTTGTATTTTTTAACCGTGTCATGAACAATGAAATGTAAAAATGCTGTGTATTTTGTTGTTACTTTTAAATAAATTCTTCTTATTCTTCTTCTCTTCACATGCCCATATCCAAACAAACGTTAACGTTAACGCTGTCAACATAGTTGTAATAGATTTTATTAAGAGGGTGGTGTATTGCCAGGCGGATTTATTACAAGTCTTTACACCAAGCTCTTCGATTCCCGATAAGATCCTGAACCTTTGCAGTCTAGAACCGGCGGTCACCACATACCATAGAGGCGGTTGTAAAGCGACCCAAAGGAGCAGACTTCTTAAGAGCAATCAGACGCTAGAGCTTCAAATATTTTACCTCATAGATGATGTAAATTACTTTGAAAGCAAATAGTCATCTTTTCCTATTAAATTCTTGGGTAAGACGCACTCAGTTTTAAAACATTGTAATTACGTAAGTCGACATTTGATGTTTAATTGAGGTGCTACTTTGCAATAAAGATTTTTACGGATGAATAAAATGTCATTTTGCAAACGCATCCATACCTCCACAGGCCAGGCGTAGCCTAGCGTGGAGGATAAGAAATCTATACATTTAATAAAGCTAAAGAGGGTCGAAAGTCTGTACATGGAAGATATTCGAAAAAAATTTGGCTGGGGATACTTAGTATCGATATCAGAACACGTTCCAACAGTTTTTAGAATTTTTGTCTGTTTGTCTGTTTATTTGACCGCGCATCACGTGAAAATGGCTGAACGGATTTAAATGAAACTTTGCACATAGACAGACCATGACCCGGACTAGGACATAGGATACTTTTTATCCCGGTAACATGTTCCTGTGGGTTAGTGTAGTCTTCGCGAACGAAGCCGCGGGCGACAACTAGTAGTATATATACATACCTACTCTCACGTCCAAAAAGGGTTAGACAGAGCATCAAAATGATTAATTTTGAGAGTACTCGCCGTCAGTGACCTCGACGCGCTACATTTAGCATTGTCAAAGTAGAGTTCCGAGGTGAAATAGATAACATCAGTGGTAGGATGCTAGCCGATAGCCTGATGAGCGAGCACTTTAAAACCCTCCTTTGTCACTCAGTCGGCTCTTACGACATGCACAGGAAGTTGAGTAGCTGATAGATAGCTGGTAACGTTAATCGTTGAACGTAATAGCAATTTTATCTGTTTTTAGGAACTAAATATTTTCCTTTTCTATTCTATTATCGATAGATAGAAATAATAGCGACACAATAGCTGCTATTGAAGTAACGGAAAAGGACTTTTCTCCGTTTGCTATAATCTTTTTAGATAACAATAGTACGAGTAAATTGCACTCGTCACTGATGATGTTTATTTTCTGGCGTATGACGTAGATAGGCCAATACAAAGCCATATTTCGAAATATAACATTTTGGCTGTTTGTATGAACAATGATTTTTATTTAATATTTTTTTTAAAGATACAACCAATTAAAAATATTCATAGCAAGCTCGAATATATTATGTCAGCTATTGTCCTGCTTACAGCAATACTCAAGGAACTAAACTCTTGACGCTTCTTGACTTTCACATCGAAATCGTGTCCTCGAAGCTCCGAAGCCTTCAAAGTTGCAGGTAGGTGCACATGTGACTACCACAATCTGTCAAATTACCCCAATAGACTTTGAACTGCATGTATATGGCATATGGATAGATAGATAGATAAATTCTTTATTGCTCACACACAAATAGAAACAATAGTTGAACAAAAACTTAAAGCTAGTATATGGGCAAAGGCGGTCTTATCGCTACAAGCGACCTCTTCAAGACAACCTTTGGTTAGAGAATCCAAGAAAGAGATAGAGGAAGTGCGCTAACATTAAATAAATAAGTACAAATAATACCTTTCATACACATACATACATACTTAAATAAAATATATATATTTATATATAATAGACATTAAAAAAAAGACTATAACATGTTACTAGCAGATGACTCAATTAGTAAATGTTTGTGCAGTTTGGATTTAAAGGTGGAAAGTGATTTAGAATGACGGATTTCAGGCGATAGTCGGTTCCAAAGGAACGTAGCTTTGACTGTAAAAGAGTCCTTAAAATATCCAGATCGAGTAAAAGGAGGCTTTAGGACATTATTTGTATTTGACCTGAGATCCCGGTTGTGATCCACCCCAAGAAATCGGAAACACTCCTTGAGGTATGAAGGAGTACGAGGATCATACAGTACGTTAAACACATGGGTAATGTTGCATATGCATGCATATGGTTGAATATCTATGAAAGAAATTTGACAGTTTTGGATAGGTTGAAGTGCAGGCGTTTATACAACATATTGTGTATAGGCAGTGTCGTCTCTAGAGGTAACGTTGCTTCCCTGCCGCTGTCATACGCGAGTGTGAGGTTGACCGGCATTATTTATAGCGCTTATGGAAATGCGCAATGTGAAATGGGATCGTAATGTCTGATCGTTTTCGTGATAATACCGACCGACGGCACGTTATATGGCATGGCCATTTCTCTCGTTATTTGCTTAAAATTTGCATAACTGACGAATAAGTTTCGGACTGGGACGCGTGAACTGGGTACTGAGTTGTTTTCATATCGTTTGCTTACTCAGTACTCAGATCTGTGCAGATGTTAACGAAGTATCGCAACGGCGTTTTAAATACTTTGTTGTGTTTAAAAAAGTTGTACTATATTTATTTATCATAATGCATGTTGTAATTCAATTGTCACGTTAAACTAAAACATTTTAGGTAAAAAAATAACGTTGTCACAGTCTCCCTCCCTTCGTAGATCCGTAAGTATTTCATTTCAATGTGTAGTGTTCGCGTAAATCTCATAATTAATATTCTTCATATAGGTATTATCCTTTACATATTATACCTTTAATGTGACGAAGTTTTTCCTTGTTAGTTTTGCTATTCCGTGCAGTCTCCTGTTGTTGTTTTTCGAACATAAGATATTTTTAAACATTGGATAATAGAGAATATTAACTTACTGCTCAAAAAAAGTTAAAAGGCTTGCTGAGAGATAAGATTCCTTGCGAACGCTTTTTGAAGTCCAAGATATTCATAGAATTAATTTCTAGTTTAAAATTTTTAAGGTAAAGTTATGGTTAAAGGAAAATCAGGCTGTGGGGTGATATCTCCCTATTCATCGTAGTAGCTGGTAGTAGAAGCTTCTAGGATATATCTATCCTGAGCTTAAGCCGACATTGCTAATATTTATTCAACTTGTTTTTTTTTAAATTTACTACAGATGTGCGCTGTTGTATACAAATACCTAACCTTACATGCTATACCTACTAGGCATTTCTAAATAAAATGCAAGATGAACTGTATGTAACCTAAGTTGCCTTATTTGCTAGAACTTCTTTAAGTTATACCTATTTCACCTTGACACAGACGGCTTCTCACACATATTCTACCATTTACATCCATGGTCACTATTTGGATAAACATCAATAATATTGTTTATTATGTACATATTGAGTTGCTTATATAATCTGTTTAGAATACTGAGTTATTAAGAGTCTCGATTTGATTTATAAACGTTTATATCCATAACTGTATAAACTTTGTAAGTCTCATCTTCTACTTTTTCTTAGACGTTCGACAATAATTTTGTCCTCCTGTGGTTAGTTAAGACCACCGGTTTCAGGCCCAGAAGCCCCGGTTTCAATTTGTAGCGGTGGGTACACTTGTGCTCGGTTTCGTTAGTTGTAGGGTTTGTTTCAAATCCTCCTGGCTAGCTACCACCATCTTATCTTAAACTAGCGGCCCGTCCCTGCTTCGCACGGGTGGACTTTTTTTTTAATATAGCTTATGTTACTCAGCGCTAATGTAGCATTCTAATGGTGAAATAATTTTTAAATCAGTCCAGTAGTTTTGAGTTTATTTTCTACAAACATACACACATACATACATACAGACAAAAATACGTATAGATATATAACATATTATTATTATTAAGTAGGTATAATTTTTTTTTAAATATAGCCTATGTTACTCAGCGCTAATGTAGCATTCTAATGGTGAAAGATTTTTTTAAATCGGTCTAGTAGTTTTTGAGTTTATTCGTTACAAACTTACATACATACATACAAAAATACAAAGGTTTCCTCTTTATAATATTAGTATAGATATGTCGTCACAACATCAATGTTGCGTCGCATGCAACTCTTCTTTGGGCCTCATGTAGCCATTTCATTCCGTTGCAAAAAACTGAATTTTGTTTGTGTTGTCTAGTTATTTTTTTGTGCGGTCATCTGTTATGTTTCTGTGACATAAAGTCTGCTTATCAACACGGTCGTATATTAAAACAAAAAACTGGATATGGACGATGACGTAGGAAACTAGATATGGTAGATATTAACGAAGGAAAATAATTAATAAATAAGCAAAAACAGTAGATAAGGTAAATGACAATATTGTACAAAAGAACAATACATGTGTTTTATTTCCGCCCGATGGTAAGCGGTTGCCTTTTATGACACTTGGCACCGGGTATAACTTGTGCGTTGTCAGCCCTGGAGCTTAAGTTATACCTAATACCTTTTTTGTTTGCTGTTTTCTTATGGCCCGGTCCTTACAGTAACCGGATTTTAGGGTCGGCGAGAAACTTAAGGTAATTAAGCCGTATCATTGACTGAAGAACCTCCAGAGGCTTTGTAAAAAAATGTTATAATGTCTCTACGCCTCGTTTTTTGGAGCACATAGCACGCACTTATTTGTGATATGTTTCTAACAAATAAGTTATTACCTATAAGTAGGACAGCCAACATATTAAGTACTCGGATGCATAATGTAACAATACAAAAGCAGTCCCAACATGCATAATAATACTCGTATATGTATAATATATTATTATTTCTATACTATTAATAAAGAGTTTACCTCTTTGTGAATTTCAATATTTTTAAAATACAGTGAAAATTAAATGCCTACCTTTTGACTTTGACTTTGTTTATTTGTTTGTTTGTTTGAGGAGGGTAATCTCTGGAACTTCTGGTCCGATTCCAAAAAATCTTTCGCTGATTGAATACCACATTCCTTGCGGGAACCATAGGCTATACTTTATTTTAAAAAAGAGTTTCTTTTTAAAATCTCAAATTTGCTCAGACGAAGTCGCGAGTAAAGTGCTAGTATAATAAATAAAATGATATCTTAAGAATATTTAAGAGTTTACATAATAATAACGACAATGATGAAGGTTCTTGTATATACAGAGTGAAAATGATGACTCCCAGGTATGAAAACGATAAAAGTTAGCCATGAAGTTGACGAGTGAACTATGCGTTACCGCTTGTCGTTAGCACTAAGGGCGAGTACAAAGGCTTATCCACACAGGCTTTAAACTTAACGATTCACGGTCCCACTTTGGTTGAATAAATAATATTATGGCACAATTAAATAATTTGCGATTCTACGTAGCATTGATGGTTTCAATAAAACCAGTGTATTGAATAAGGAAGTTCGAAAATAACTTCGCCTAACTTAAATGATTTTTGTTTTCTAAGGATTAGGAACAATATTTTTATTTATGAAAATCTTTATACGTTAATTAATTAATTTTGTGTGTATAGCAGATTAGATAGAAATATAGGTAGGTATAGGTATATACTTATATTTCTATCTAATTTGCTTCAGTTTTTCTACTGTTCATTTCTGATTCGATTCCGCAAAGAAATTGTATCTTTAATTTTATAATAACAACTATTTTGTGGTTTTACTTGTGGATCTAGATAGCAAAATTATTATGTAGTAGCCTCGTATAACTAAGTGTGAGGTATGAAGGCTTGTTAAACTTAATGCAGATTAAAACTCATTGTACGGCTTGCTTTTAGGTTTAATATAATTATGATGTGGACTTACGTTATTACTACCGACTTCATAAAAACGAATACACCAATCCATTAAAGCTCTTCACTAAGCTTAATAATTGTTAACCTAAATATTTAAAAGGAAGGTAAAAAGGATATTATTTATTTCGTTACTAATATCACATTTTAAATGTTTAATTACAAATCAATATACACTGTATTAATATGGTATTTAAGGTAAAATATCCTATAGTTGTGGAGATCCTTGGGGGGAGGCCTTTGTCCAGCAGTGGACGTCTTTTGGCTGAGATGATGATGATCTGGTTTCACTTCAAGAATCTTTGTACCGTTTATGATTCGGTTCGGTCATCCCAAAATAAAATTAAGGCAATCAAGCATAATATCTTTTTCAATACCGGATCATTATTGTTTGCCAAAAAACTTACAGCTAGTCTTTGACACTGTATCAAAAGACCTGAAAAACATTGCAAAAAAAACAATATTAGAAAGTACAGTGCTAAGTGCTGAGTCATATTTTATTAATGTCTCTCGGCAAACTTCGTGTTATGTATTAAGGTAGGTTAGGGAATTTGGTACATACCTATATGAAGAGAGAAATAAAAAAGGGAAGAAAAAAATTATTAACACACACGCGATTTACAATACAATCATAGACAAAAACAAAACACGGTAAATAAAAAACAAAATAAAAACTAAAAAGAAGACTAAGGACTAAAAGAACACTTATCGATGCTGACTAGAATTTATTAAGATCATAATACCTATTTGTGTATCTACATTGCGTGACGTTCTAAGCCAGTTGTTGAATATGAAGTTAAACATAAATTTAACTAAATCTTAGGGACCTCTTGAACATCTAATTTTTAACAACCCCAGAAGAGATAAAATGGCTTCCAATCCATTTTAAATGGTTGTAATTATTACTTGTTGTATATGCACACATAGTTTTCCATGATGTTCTAAAGGTACTGTAAATACCAACCTGAAATGATAAAAACTTGCAATAACTACACCTAATAATTTCGCTAAAAATGGTAAATAGTATATAGAAAAATATAACGAACAAAAGAATAACGTTGTTTTCATAAAATTACAAAAAGGGGTAATTAAAAAGTTTCCAACCGTAATTTACCGTTAAAACAACACCGCATCGCGTAGTTGTTTAATTCCGAATAATGTTTTTCGTTGAGCACACCAGCACCAGTAAATTAGTTACTCGAAATGTCCATCCCGATTGATATTAATTTGCAATTCGCAACTTGTCCCGATTTATTAGTTCGCGACGATAAACAAAGAGCGACAAAACCAAACGAAATTTCGTTGTATGAATTAAATTTGCGTTAAAATTCTGCTCGGAACCCGATGGTAGGGTAAACAAACCAAATGGATAAAGTTGCTAAGAGCTTTAACGCAATCATAGCCCGTTGCCGCCTTGTTGCGAATTTGAATCGCCCACTGTAAAATGCGAAGCTGTATGTCTGTCTATCTTGGAAGTTGTTAATGTTTGACGTAGAATAAATTGTCACAACACGGTAGTAACAATTTTAAAATCTAGTTAAAGTTGGGCCGTCTCTATTTCTGTTTCTTGACTTAGTCTTAACGTCGTCGTCATTTCTTCTATTTTACAAGCTTTTATTTAGTTTCACCTGTCCCGATGTTTGTTTGTTTGTCTGTAATCAAATCTTGCAAGTTAAATTTGATTCACTTCCCGGTTACCGATTGAGCTGAAATTTTGCATGCATGTGTAAATCGGATAACAATGCAAAATTATTATGACATGGAGCTGATCTGATGATGGATCCGGAAGGTGGCCATAGGAACTCGGTAGTTAAACGACACAACCGCATCGAGTTTAGACTCGTTTAATCCGTCTTGAAGAGTACTTTGGCGCTAAAAAGTAACCAGGGTCTGATGATGAGGGTGGAAGTTGGCCATATGAACTCAGTAATTAAACGACATAACTCCATCGAGTTTGGCTCGTTTGATTCGTCTTAACGAGTACTTTGGTGCTAAATGGTAACCAGAGTCTGATGATGGAGCTGGACAATAGCCATAGGAATTAGGGAAAATAAGTTCGTTCGTTCGTTCGTTCCGTTTGTTATAAATGTGGATTCTGTTTTTGATTAGATGGATTAGATAAAGGACCCAATGCCAAGGTGAGCACGTGCCGAGGGCTGAATGGTATAAGGGTATATAAACATAATCCATTCCTTTCCAGATCGACGCGTGCAGGTCTGAGAAGCCACCCTCATACCGTGCTGACCATCAAGACACGTACCAAAAACTTTGGACAATCGTTCCTCTGCCGAACTGCCCGTATGTGGAATGCGCTTCCCGCACACGTGTTTCCCTCCTCTTTCTCTCCAGGGTTATTTAAGCGGGGCGTGAAAAAGCATTTATGCAGGCCGCCATAGTGTGAGCGGTTGGCCTAGCGTGGTAGCGCTGTGATGAACGCTTTCACTTCTTGGGCTTCACTGGCTGCTTTCCATCAGGCAGAGTGAAGCCATTTTGGCGTGCCACAATAAAAAAAAAACAATTATATATTATACAATGTAACACGCTTTTATAAATAAGAGCGTGTTACATTGTATAATGAAGGTAATATAATATATATAATATAATATGCTAAATTTATGTTCTTTAATGTCCCATCAAAATGTAATACGCTTTTATTTATAAAAAAGTTGGGTCTGTGATAAAAACGCAAAGATTTTTAAATTAAATTATTTTAATATTATACTTACGTTTGGTGGTTTTTAACGACTGCTAATGCAGCCGGGACTGCACCATCAATCTCCTTAAAAATACTTTGCACATATAAAGTTCTCCCTGTCCATCCATAGGGAAGGCTCGTGCCCCAGCAGTGGGGACATAAAATGAGCTGATGATGATTATGATGATTATGATATATAGTTTCCTAATATTATTTGTAAGCATAATCAAAATAGCCAGCAGTATCCACGGTTGAAATTGGCGTAATATGTTTACCAGGACGCATCACCGCGCCCGATTGGTATGGCCAATATGAATTTAAATTGAAATTTAAGTTCATTGAAAGGAGTGATTAAAAATTTTAAATGGCGCCCACGGGTGAAATATTCCCCCGTTCGACTTGCTTATGACATTTTTGGCCGCGCTGCGCTGTGAAATTGAAATGTTTATTTTTGAAACCGAGGCTTATGAGCAGTTAATTGAAAACAAAATATTCGTCGGCAGAGAAAATAACTTCGGACGCTTTCTTGTGTTATTGTTTTGTTTTGATTCTTAAACTTAATACAGACCGTTTATTTTGAAAAGTTTAGTTTAAAGCTACTAACGCATTGAGTTTAATAATTGCACAGAGTTATTACTATCGTCAATTTAAAAATATTATTGTCCACGGGTTTAAAAGTTGCTTAGATTTTACAATCGCATTTCGAACGCACTCACAATGTCAAAAGACCAAGAACCTTTTGTAACTAGAGTGTACAATATATAATATGGGTGAGCATGTAATACGACGAGATAACTTCGGTCAATTAGTAGGGCTTGTTTCTAGTTTGCCTTGGTTACTTACTACCATAAAATTTGAGTATTTTGCTATTAAAACAATGTTGGAAGCATTGTAGTGTTTCAACAAGTTAGAGATAAAAGGGTATCCTTAATCTTGTATATAAAAATCAATTGCTGTTCGTTTGTCTCGCTAAAACTCGAGAATGGCTGGACCAATTTGATAATTTTGATTTTGAAATATTTGTGGAAATTCAGGGAAGGTTTAAACGGTGAGAAACTTAAATAATAAGTAACGGAAAATACTAAAATCGACAATTTAATTTTTCAATACAAAATTATTTATTTGTTTTGTTGTTATGGAAACTGTTAAAGCGGTAAGTACGAAGTCTGCCGGGTCAGCTAGTATGGAATAAAGTGCGTTTCCACCTTATTATAATATACCATGTGTGGTTATGGCCAAGTGATACCTATTTGTCTTAGCGTTAAAATAAAATTAGATAGTTTCATCTATTATACCACTTTTAAAAGTAGCAATGACATATAGACCAGCTCCAAAGTTGAAGGTCTTTTTATAACCTTTTGACTGCAGGTTTATTAAAAATTGACGACCGCGCGTGTTCGCTCTAGAATCCTCCGGACTATTCTTATTTATGGATGACGTGGCCATGTCCATTTTAAATGTACCGTCGTATTTCAATAATTGCGGAATTAATTTGCTATTTAAATAGGATACGAGAATAGCTTTATTTTAATTATTAACCATAGTCGATTTAGCATCAGGACCGAAAATAAGAGCTGACTGAAATAATTCCGTTTTAAAATTTTGGCTGAATTTAAAAAAAAACTTCTGTCTGTAATATGTTCTATACAAGGTTACTGGAAACTCGACAACTTCCTTGCAGGAGGTGATAGGCGGCCTAAAATGTGACAAATGTTAACCCTCATATGTATGGCCGAAAACTAATAGTTTTCGAGATAATTTCTATTTTTGGCACTTAACTTCAAATTTAAAAAAAATCATTGATGCATGGATTAATTGACGGTGCCAGCCAAAGCAACTTTAACATAAACATTTAACGACATACTATATATTAAAATCAATCATAAGCATGAAATTTAGACTACAAACGCGGACTGGCACCGGCTCCAAAAACACCGTTGGCTGGCACCGGCTTCAAAAATAACAGTAATTGTACCTATGTTTTCCTAATATAATTATTGTCTTTATAAGTCTAACGCTTATTTTTTACTTTTTAGTGCAATTTTATCAGTCAAATTATTTGGAGTCGGTTTTTTTTTGTTTAAATTTCTTTGGACAGCGAAGTTGTTAATATAATTATTTTATGTAGGTTTTGAAATGCTTGGTTATTTATTTACTTTACAAAACTAAAAAGTTTGAAATAAACCAAATTATTAAAATAAAACAAAAACCCGACTGCTAAAACAACTATATAAAAAGCAACTGCAGAGAGAAAAAACTGAAAAGAAAAAAACAAGCTCTACGATCCCAGAATTCAATTGGAGCAATGTTGAATGCAGTTTTTTCTCTTTGCAGTAACTTTTATATAGTTGTTTTAGCAGTCGGGTTTTTGTTTTATTTTAATACCGAGATGTTTAGACGAAATGCATATGTTCAAGCGATAATAATATTTAATAAGCTGCCTGATGAGTTAAAACAATTGCCGTTTAATATGTTTAAAAATAAATTAACAGCTTGGCTATTAGAGCATTGTTTCTATAAAGTTAAAGAATATTTAAATTATAAATCGTCTTAATAAACTTCCTGATTGACATAATGTAACACACTAGTAATTGTATAATTGTATATGTAGTAATTGTATAATAAATAATAAATACAATAAATACAGATATAATATAATAAATACAGATTTATTTCCATAAAAATGTTGTTAATGACTTTTAGTATGATATTTTTAACATTTAGTTGTATTTTTTTTCTACTTATAATTAATTAATTAACCATATTGACATGTTTAACTTCGACATTTTAATTTAACATTTGCATGCTGTTTTATAATGGCAAAACATGTGCGCATTGTAAATTTTTTTACCACCCGTAAATTACCATGTTTTTTGGCAAATAAATGATTATGTTATCTTATCTTAACAATTTTTTTGTTTTTATACAATCGTGATCGCGGTGCATGAAAGTGTGCTGTGTTAAATATCATATGATATTATGAGCATATGCTCTAAAACATTAAAACATACTAAAAATCATGATCATCCCATTTTAATTAATTACTCTAATATTACACTCTGTAGCCGTATGGACTGAAGCCTCGGGCAGAAACTAGT
The DNA here is from genome assembly GCA_947562085.1 of Eudonia lacustrata. Taxonomy (NCBI): domain Eukaryota; kingdom Metazoa; phylum Arthropoda; class Insecta; order Lepidoptera; family Crambidae; genus Eudonia; species Eudonia lacustrata. Next base: position 9,815,668 of record OX387318.1, on the reverse strand, counting down.
GCTGCTTTACTTCAAAACGATGACTAAAGTTAGACAATGCCTTAAACAAATGTTGTCACTATTCAGCTGATATTTTTAGACATAGACACACTATTTTGAACTTTAAACTCACAAAACAGAGTTTAAAGAGAGGAGAGAGAGAGAGAGAAAATCGTTTAAGTTTATTTCAGTTTCAATCTGCCTTCGGCCCTGTTTTGGCGTTTTGTTTTATAAAAATATAGAAATGCTTTTGAAAGCCCGCTTGTTACGACGGTGACAAACTCATGAATTCAATTCACTTTTTTTAAGTGTGCATGCTCATCAGTGATTTAAATGTGTGATACGAAAGGGTTGACGGATCGCGTGTGGTAAAAATTAATGCTGCTTTAAATATGCCGTTTGTCATATCGTTTCAATGAAATCAAGCCGTATGGCCGTATTAAGTTAATTAAAACTGGCACCGTCCTACGGAATCAAATAGACTGTGATATTGAGTGGATCTACGTATTATTTAAAAATGTACTTTGTATTATGAACAATTTGTACGTAAGGTTATCGTTAATAAAATTTGATTATCGTTAATAAAATAACGTTTAATATTTAATTATTCAAATAATGTTTAATATAGCCGATGATAAGACTGTCCTCTTATCAAGCATTGTTGTGATATATACCTACCTATATGACAAAATTAATGGATACAGTTTTAAGGGTTGTTCCGTATTCATCCCACGAGAACTCATCCCACGTTTATTTTTTGCTTACTCATCCCATTTCTATTTCTTACTCAACCCACAGTAATACTTTTATTTTTAATTCCTTATTCATCCCATAAGTATTCCTCACTCAACCCACGTCGAAATTATAAAAGAAAATCTTAGTTATTTGTACGATCTGACCATAAAATGACCACTTATTCAGGTAGTGGTAACAATAGAACACAGGCAAGTTCTAAGAGCTTGATATATGAGGAACACACGTTAACTTAATTGTTGTTTTTTATAATAATAATATATGATGATGTCCCACTGTTCGAAGTTTCATTTCATAACGGAATATATATTATTATACATGATCTCTTTTATGAACCGTAAAATGTTACAAAATAGTAGTAGTAGTAGTGTAGTAAAAGTTTTTTGGTCAGACCGTACAAGACTAGAGTATTCCTTTATAATTTCGACGTGGGTTAGGTAAGGAATACTTATGGGATGAAATCGGAATTAAAAATAAAAATATTGTTGTGGGTTGAGTAAGGAAAAAATTATTCGTGGGATGAGTTCTCGTGGGACGTTTAGGTGCAGAAGGTCCAAGTTGCAAAATGTCCAGTGGATTCGATAAAATATTTTTTTGCATTATTTAGGATCCATTTCCTGGTCGTAATTTCATATACAATGTATCTACTTCTTATTGTAAGTATTTACAGAACCCAAAACTCATAAGCTTCGATAATTATACTTGGCAAGCCACAAGTAGGCAAGTACCTAAGTAAGTAGTAAGTTATTAGGCAAGTAATCTCACAGCTGAAAGAAGGTCACAAAGCAATTAATTTTCCAAACACACTTCCTCTCCAAATTCTTGGAACTCAAAAACACAATTTCATTGAGATCAGATAAAAAAAAGACTGTTGCCGCTAATGAATGAGGCGGCGGCTATCACCTTAATATAATGGAATCTTTTTAGACACTTTAAGACAGCACTTTGGCTTAATGAAGTGCTATAATTCATTTTGACGCTCCTGGATAGCAATGGCGGCGCTCTAAAGGCAGGGTAATTAGATCCAGCCCGTTATCGATTCCCACGTGACATAATGGAGCTGATGTAGTAGGTTAGTTTATACTTAGAGTAGAGTGCATTAATGTATTTTTATCCAGGAAAAAGTTCGGCATTCATCGGCTTTGAAAAGTGGTAGGGTAGTGTGCGCATTTCATCTGCTGCAAAAATACTAAATTCAAAATGTTTATTCAGTTTAGACTACGAAAAATTTGCTCTTATGAATGTCACTACGCTGTCGGTTCGTAAATCTAGAGCGGAAATCCTTGTACTGAAAAGAACCGGCAAGAAAATCATCAAGGTTATTTCTTTTCTTTTTCAGCGTCTAGTATTTGAAAATGTCCAGGATCCTTAACCAGTAAAGAGGATGGCTGATGATACCTTTTTTTTTTTTTGACAGTGGAAAAGTCGTTGGCCGAGTACCACCGCGCTCGGGGAGGCGCGGATGGTTATGTGGGGTTCTCCCCTCCAGCTCCCGCCTCCCTGCCCAGACCCGAGGGTCTCGACAGGACATTCGAGAGAAGGAGGGGCCTACCCACTAAAAACCACTGTACATCCCCTTCACGTGCCGCTAGGATGACTGGGGTCACCGGTTAGGCAGTCACCAGTGTTCACCCTAGCGGCCGGCTGATGATACCTACCCTGAATCTTTCATTAATTGTAGTTTTAGTAATTTTCTCGTTTGTTTTTCCTCCACTCTTTTTTGTTTAACCGTTTAGCGTACCTACCTAGTAAAAGAGATTAATCTGTAGTTTATTTTATTTATTTATTATTATAAGATAAAGAGATAGAATAAAGAATGATTAATGATATTCTTTATGAACTCACTGAGGTGCAGTAAAGATGTGGTGGGGCTTTACTAAAACCTCTCGATATCTTTTTGAGTGCATTATAAAAGGAGACGTTCTGCTATTTTGTTAATTTACCAGCACTCATTCAAAAACAGTTAATGGGTACAATGTACCAGTAAAGTAAAGTAAAGTAAACAGCCTATAACTGTCCCACTGCTGGGCAAAGGCCTCCATCATTGAAATCAAGTCATCGCTACAATTGATGGGTAATGGCTTAATCACCACGCTTGCCAACTGCGGGTTGGTGATCACAAACCCGGGATATGCATCGAAAAATCCGAAATACAATTTGCCCAACCTGGGAATTGAACCCGGGACCTTCGGGTATCGGACCGAGCACTCTGCCACTCGGCCACCGAGGCGTTATGTTATGTTATGTCAATGTACCAGTACCTACACATAAACATGCGAAAAAACACATTTTGCAACCACAACTTAAGTTTGGCTGAGGAAGTCCGTTTGTTTTTTTATTGCAGTCAACACCAGTACTTTTGTTTTCAAAGTCACTATTTACTCGCACTAACGGTTAACTGATGCTACGTTTGTTTTCACGCTCCACCAGTTATCTTCGCGTCTGGACCCCATTTCCACTTAACATCAGGTGGAATGGAGTAATTTGCCGAGCTATCTATAAAAAAAAATCTCAACATCGTTTTACTAAATTATAGGCAATCTACGGAAATAAATGAGCATTGAAAATACTTATTTACACCACTAAGTTTTTTTTAAATACTTTTTACTAAGTTAGCAATCGAGTATACGACATTCTAATGGTAAGAGACCTTATTCTATGAGAACTGTCTCATCACTATAGCCACGCGCTACTTTTTTTAATTTTAAATGGAGGCAAACGAGCAAGCACCTGATGCAAAGTAGTCACCGCCGCCTATGGACACCCGCAAAACCAAAGTAATCGCAGATGCGTTGCCGGCCTTGAGGAAGGAATTGGATCTTGAGCTACCGATTCAAACGATCTATCTCAATCTTATATTTCAAAATAAAGATTATTTATACCTTTTCTGGATATAAGCAATTTGTCATTACCCTGTTCTGAGTATTCGTGTTCAATGAGTTTAATATGTCGTCCTTGGATAAATTGAACTGACTTGTAAGTAAGCACGCGTTGTCAAAGGGAATATTTTATCTCGTTATACAATTAAATCCAAATCACTGAACCGTTTCACATGAAGCAGGTTACACAGGTGTACCGGAGACTTGACCTCATAGACAGAGCGAACGAGAGTGCGGCAACTTCATACAAGCGCTCCGAAACGCACGCACACAAGCTCGTAGTTCACCTACATTAGTACATAGAAAACAAGCACGGGAAAGGAGTACGCGATGACGCGGGCTGTCCCCGCAAACGCGGATCGGGCAGCGTATGTTGCTGAAGTAAAGGAGAATAACAAGTATGTCACTGAGCGCTGCCGATCAGTATACACGTGTTTTTCTTGGTTTGGGTGTCGCGATTGCAAGTTTTGTTGGCTTTTGAAAATGTCTGGAAAAAAAACCTGTTGTGTATGAGGATGTCTCAACACACACAACCATAATCCCAGTTTGTCCTTTTTTACTTTGCTGACAGATATAACAAGGTAAGTTTACAATATAAAATACCCAAATTCACACAATAATAAATTAACTATGTGTGTCTCAACCCTAGCCGGTAGGTACAGCTCGGTACGCCAATTCAAGGTCACGGCACTGTTACCGCACTCGTTCACTCTGCCATAAACTCACAATTCCATTTAAGGGCTGCTTGCAATACTTTAGCACAGAATAAGGAGACTCAGCCAGGAGGTAAGCTTAATAAAGACGCGTTCGAGCGACGGTCGGCGGTAGACCGCCTAGTAGACTACTGTGCGTTTCTCACGTAATGTTACCACGAACCACGAACGTTTACCACGAACTACAGTGCTGTGGTACCAGCTTTCAGCGGCGGTATTTCCAGACCATTACGACTTAGTCATCTTCAAGAAACGAGCCTATTCCTTCCTTAAAGGCCAGCAACGCATCTGCGATTCCTCTGGTTTTGCGGGTGTCCATGGGCGGCGGTGATTGCTTCCCATCAGGTGTCCCACCTGCTCGTTTGCCTCCTTCTTGTGTCGCCATCTCTGAGGTACCGGGTTCGATCCCCGGTCAGGTCAATTTAGAAATTATTGTTTTTCTAAATTGTCTCGGGTCTGGGTGTTTTCTATGTATAATAAGTATGTATTTAAGTATTTAAAGTATGTTTATCCGTTGTCTAGTAATCATTTTAACGAGTTGCATAACGAAGCTTCTCTTGGGCTAGATAATTGGTGTGAGTGTAAGAAAGATTATTTATTTATTTTATTGTAATATAAAAATATATTCTGTTTGATCCTAGCAGGGACACGTTTAGATGTCAATCATGATGACGAGGATGATGATTGAGAAATTAAAATCTATTGAGCCAGCTTCTTGGGATAATTATGGCGGTAATTGTATAGGTGTTTCTACGTGACTCATGAGAAGACTTATGTCCAAGGAAGCGATTTTTTTATTAGTAAGTAATTCTCACGCTACGAAATCTTTATATCTTTTCTATATCTAATATATAAAATTCTCGTGTCACAGTTTTCGTTGCCATACTCCTCCGAAACGGCTTGACCGATTTTGATGAAATTTTTTGTGCTTATCCGGTATCTATGAGAATCGGCCAACATCTATTTTTCATCCCCCTAAATGTTAGGGGTAGTCCACCCCTAAATTTTATTTTTTATTTTTTAGACAAAATTTTTAATTTCTATTTTTTTATGATACAACATACAAAAATACACACATCCTCAATTTTCACCCTTCTACGATCAACCCTTATTTGTGGTACGAAGTCCGCCGGGTCAGCTAGTATTTTATAAAATTCCCGTGTCACCATGTTAGTTGCCATACTCCTCCGAAACGGCTCGATCGATTTTTATGAAATTTTATAATGTATATTCAGTAGGTCAGACGATCGGTCGTAATCTATTTTTTATACCCCTAACTGTTAAGAGTGGTCCACCCCAAAAATTTTTTTCCAATACAAAACGTAAAACGAAAATGTTACACGATTTGTTTGTTTTGTTGTCATAGAAACTAACAAAGGGTCGAAGTTACAACGTAAGTTGTTGTTGTTGACACAAACTAATAAAACGTAAAACCCTATAAAAAGAAAAAATAACCATGATAATATGACCCTACATATGAAATTTTTTGGTCGCGTTCGGGGGACCGCTCTTTGATCCTCAATCCATGTCGTAATTTTAATAAAATGATATTAAAATTACAACATGGATTGAGGTCTTAGATATGTACTTTAACAAAACGTTTAAAAAAATTAGAGCAGTTCCCCGATGCAACAACATTCAATCAAAAAATTTCTTACGTATTTACGTTGTGTCATATTTTTAAGGTTATTTTTTCTTTTTATAGGGTTTCACGTTTTATTGTTTTGTGTCGGGGGTTTTAAATTTTTTATAAAAATTTTTGCAAAATGATTTATTTTAATGAAAAACTCTTTTAATTTTAAATGACTTACTGTTGTCCAGATAACAGTGCGACATAACATACATGTATGACAGACTCAATAAACGCATGAGTGGGAAGTCGACAACTTTAAAGCCATTAACTGCAGCATGAATTCATAATTAAATCGTTTTTACTAGTATTTTTTGTAAACATTTGTTTATTTATTCTCATAACTAGTGTCTGCAATTCGAGTAGCCTTTAATACAAGTGTACTGGTAATGAAAACTCTCATCAATCTTAATGTATATTTCGAGCAACCCAAAACTCTAGTCTATAAAAATGCTCGAGGTCTTAGCATCCGGACATTCATTGCCACGCATTTTGATCGATGTAAAAAGTACTCCCTTTTTCTCCGAGTGCCAGTAAAACACTTTTAGGGACCATTTAGATAGTTGATAAGGTATACTGATAACGCCAGTGTTTAGCACATAAAACACCTATTTCAATTCCCCTATCTGTATTAAGATCTGTTTTTTATTTTCCTGATGGCGTAATTGCTTCCACGTTTTAGCTTATGAAGGTGGAATGTTTGGCTGCTAACTCATCGATGTGCAGTTAGGAAGGAGTCTCGTATTGTGTCTTTGTTGAATTTATAATGTTAGGCAATATTTCTGATAGATAGTTAGTGTAATTATAGTAGTATACATAAATAAATAAATTTAATAAATTAAAATAAATTTTCCTACACTCACACCAATTATCTAGCCCAAGAGAAGCTTCGTTATGAAACTCGTTAGGTATATGGTTACTAGACAACGGATAAGCATACTTAAAATACTGAAATACGTATTTATTATACATAGAAAACACCCAGACCTGAGACAATTTGAATAAACAATAATTTCTAAATTGACCCGACCGGGGTTCGAACTTGGGACCTCAGAGATGGCGACACCAAGAAAACTGGTGTACAAACCACTCGACCAAGAAGGTCGTCAATACATCAGGGTGCCTAGTGCAAGTATCATTCACCATTCGACCACGTTAACGAAAACGAGAATTTGAACAAAATTTTAACTCTTCTCGTATGTCGCCAGGAGGCGCTGCATCAATGCCATACTGATTTTCGTATTCGTAAACGTAATCGAATGAATACGGATTGTAAACAAAACTCACACTTGGCACCCAGAAGAGGCGTAAGTCCAACGAAGGACTCACGCAGGCTGATTACGATGATGATGATAGTAATGCCCAGATGATTGCTGACAAAGTCAAAGGTCTGAATGGTAAACCGATACACTGTCTTTTTTTATTAAAAGTTCTTTTCGTCTTTACAGACACGCAATATTATTTTTGGTAATGAAACCTCTTTTTGAAAAGTTTATGGTCACATATATATGACAGGAATTAAAGGATAAGACAAAATATCTCAAATATTTACTTCTTGAGGTATTAAACATACAAAACTATTTTGATGTGTAGTGTTCCTGGCTTTCACAGAGTGGTAGCAGCAGACTATCCAGCAAACAGTTCGCATAATCCAGACTCCTAGTGGCACAAAAGGCGTCCGGTGGGCCCGCTCATAATAGCTTCATCAGAAATTCGTGGTTTCCATTTGCGAAAGCATGTCGCCAACGTCAATTATATCCTAATTGCTTACCGCATTAGCGTTCGGCTAGGGGATTGATTGAATTGTTTATTTGCCACAGTTTTGGAACTGTCTACTTATTTATTCAGTGTGTTTCTATCGAGCGTGTTAGAGGGCCCTGAGAATAGTTTGGGAAGGTTTATAAATGTCCAATAGCGCAGACGCCTTTTGAATTGAATATGATACATTTTCATTTAGCTTCAACTTCTCATTTCAAGTTCGAAAATGCACAAGTTAAGTTAAATACTTTGACTGTAATAAATATCAGTCTTACAAATAAAACATTTTTAATCATCATCTAAGCAATTACTTAAGTAATCATTTGCTTAAATTTTAAGCATCTGATTAGCAGCGCTCACAAATAAAACACTTTAATCATTTGGTTAACTAAACATCGTAATTGAGTTTGACTTAAGAAATAACGTTATTTTAACGTTAAAGTTTGGCATAATTGTGTAGAAGTCTTTGCTTTTTCGCACATAAAAGTATATAATGACTTTTGACATATTATGTTTGAACCTATTGTATTCGTGATTTTACTGATTTACTGTTACTGGCATTTTAACTTGTATTCCACCTTCACGAACCGCATAATAACTGGCGACGAAACATGGGTTTATTGAATACGATATGCAAACAAGTCAACAATCTTCAGAATGGCGCCTCGAAAACGAGTCGAAGCCCAAAAAACCGCGTCAAAGCCGCTCGAAAATCAAAGTTAAGTTATGCTGATAGTTTTCTTCGATTGCCGCGGTGTAGTGCACTACGAATTTCTTCTAGAGGGACAAACGGTGAATACAGAAGGATTTAGGTGTCATGAGGCGTTTGAGAGAGAATATCCGCCGAAAACGGTCAGATTTATGGAACGACAATTAATGGATTTTACACCATGATAATGCACCATCGCACAAAGCCATCATTGTGCAAGAGTTTTTAGCCAAAAACTCGACGAATGACATCGATCAAGCGCTGTACTCTCTTCGAGGAAGGCATTTCGATTTGATTGAATCTACAAAAGAAAATTCGCTGAAAGAGTTGAAGACCATACCTCAATCAGCTTACAAAAAATGTATGGAGGACTGGGTCAAGCGCTGGCGTAGCTGTATTGCAAGCGAAGGGGCCTACTATAAAGGCGACAAAATAAATTTTGACGAATAAATTACTTTTTTTGGTTTTATTGAACAATTCCCCGTAGTTTTACACTGAAGGTATATCGGTAGATTTAAACGGTCACTGTAAGTTTTTTCCCTCCGAAATCTTCTAAGATATTTTAGATCCCTTAATTCTCTCAATATCACTACATAGTATAAAACAAAGTCGCTTCCCGCTGTCCCTATGTATGTATGTATGTATGCTAAGATCTTAAAAACTACGCAACGGATTTTGATGCGGTTTTTTAATAGATAGAGTGATTCAAGAGGGAGGTTTATATGTATAAATACGTACGTAATATAGTAGAGAAACACTGATAATTTTTAGAGTTTAGAGGTTTCACATTTTTTTGCGCTTACATTGCAAACGCTGGCTGAACCCTACGAGATAGATCAAAATAATGTACTAAAGTTTTGTACACCTTAAAAAGGTCTACAAAAAAGTCCGCGATGGTATATGTCTATCTCTTAGGGATAACCCGTAATAATCATTTTTTATCCTTTATTTTTTACGAGAAATAATGGCTTATTTACGAAGCGATTTTAAGCAATACAGCATTAATCCTTATCCAATGAAGTACCTTAAACACATTGTGCATTTAATATAGATCAATATGACCCTTTACAGCATGTAATTTAAATGAATATTTTCGAAGATATTACAGATTTAAAATGCAGGGAAATAGCGGTTCGTGTATCAGCATTGCACCCGTGCGAAGCCGGGGCGGGTCGCTAGTTAATAATTTCTTAGAACGTCAGTGTTGGCGGGCGTTTTGTCATTGTCTATCATGTCACAAAAACAGCTGTTGCGACGTCGCCATCTTGCTGTTTAACGAGTTAAACAGGGTCTCGGAGTGTTTAAATTTGACAGTTAGTTAGGCCGCTTTTAAGCAATTGCTTAGCGCTAAATAACTTTTATTTGTAACAATTTTGGCTAACCAATTAGTTATCCATTGATTAACGCTAACTAATTACTTAAATATTTTTATTTGTAAGGCTGTATGAAATAAGCATAATTACTAGTTTAAATACTATGCTTATTTCATATCCATTTATTACACCAATTCAATTTATAATCTCGAGGAGCTCGATGGCGCAGTGGTTAACGCGCCCGATCTGCGAGTGCTGAGGCTGAGCAACTTTCGCAAAGGCCGGTCATCGGATGGGTGACCAAAAATGTATCATCTCGAGCTCCTCCGTGCTTCGGAAGGCACGTAAAGTCGTTGGTCCCGGCTACATTAGCAGTCGTTAACAACCACCACCCCCACTGGGCCTGAGTGGTGGTTTATGGCCCGTTCTCCCTATCCATCCATAGGGAAGGCTCGAGCCCCAGCAGTGAGCAGTAAAATAAGCTGATGATGATGATGAATTTATAATCAATTCATTGGTTAAAAAACAAACAAAAAATCTGTCCTATAAATCTTCAATTTCAATTATAAGATTTATAAAAAATATTTATTTTAAATATTAATATTTTATTTTCAGTGCCAGCTGGCAGTAACTATTCTTTAAGACAGTAGTTTACAGTGTCACTATCTTTGCGATACCGATTTCCTATAAATTACATATTCTACTGTATCTAAGTGCAGTTTACTATTGAACCGCAGTCACAGCAGTTCAAACAGTACGCTTAATTAATGCAGATAGTACAAACTGAGCCATCCTCCCAGCAACGTTTGTCGGTCCAAAGTCACCTACCACCCATACCATGAATCAAACTACTTCAAATAGTCGCCCCAATTGAAACTTTACGCCCGTGCCAATTCTAGTCAATTCGCTCAAGCTGAATTCTCAGATAGGTGTTCGTTAGACCGTTCAATCTTTCCAGAGAATTCCACATTTCAATTGGATTACTTTTTCGCGTGACCGTCCATGTGAAAAAGTATTTTGCGTTGCGTATATTTTTTATTATGTTTCCATTGGATCCATTTGCGATGACCTTTGTAGAGGGCTTTAGTTGGCTGTGTACTTTTAAATGTAAATGTCTCTTTTGATTTTCGTTAAACGTTTCAGACCTAGATGTTCATGGTTGGATTTGGTACGCCTGCATATTAACCTATCCAAAACTGTCAAATTTCTTCAATAAATGTTCAACCTTGTGTCATAAGCATAAAGTTCAAAGTCTGTTGAGGACTTTTCACAGTTTGTGGTAGTCTTGTCTTCTCTTTTCCTTGTTCGGGTGCCATGTGGCCTGAAGGCCATTAAAAACTCAGGAGGTCCACAGTAAATATTTATTTAGGTAAAATTTATAATTAAGCCAAAAAAAATTGTTTATAGATACAGGTTTTTACATATTATATTTTAAACATTAGTAATTGTACAATCGATGTTCTTATAAAACAATGTTACTTACTGAAGAATTTTGAAAGAAAGACTGGTCATATCAAATATACAATAAAATTCCATGACAATGACATGACATTCAAAGTATTCTTTTTCAGAACCGTGCAAATAAGTTTGACAGATTGTTTTTAAAACTTCCAAGGAGGCTTTGATGCATAGCAAACATATAACGTGGAGTAAATTGCAACGACAACGTTACAGTCTGATGTGCAGGCGTGTGTACAACCATCTTATCTAATTATGTCGCCATAGCAACAATAAATAGTGGTATTGCTGGGTTTTGATTACTAGAGATAAAAAAAGACAGTTCCTCAGCAGTTGAGGTTTCCGAGTTAAGTGATCTTCTACCTTCAGACTTAGCGTCACTTACCATCAGGTGAGATGAAAGCAAAGAGCTTTCCAGTGGTACAATGAAAAATAATATAGACCCATATTAAGATTTAACTGATTGAAACAAGATTGTGATTACACAATAAAAGAACGATCAAGGATACTTTAATAGTTTACCACAGACTAATAAAAGAACGATCAAGATATTATATTTATAAAATTTATAAAATACAGTGAAAAAATTAAACGCCTACCCGATCCAGCCAGGTTCGATTCCTTATAAATATTTAATTTAGCTTTAGTGCAGCAATTAGCACTTGAAAATAAAAAGTAACAAATAAGCAATCTTCATAAAGGTTATCAACCTAGATAATCTAAGTTATCCAAACCTTTTTCGACCTAGTTATCCGTGGGCCCAAATATAGATAGCAATTGCGCATGATTATGTAATATGTTAGTTTTGTTTATTTTTTTGTAATTTATGCGCAGCTTATAATCGAAAGCTATAATATCTCCTGACGATTAGCGGCAATATAACTGAACTAAATCCGTCTGAGACGATAATTTTTCTTCAGATACTAACAATTAACCTAACATAGGTATATTCCTTTTGGTATTATTACTAACTAATCCGAATAACGGTTTACTCTTCAGAAAAGCTATAGACTTTATCATATTACTTGAAAGAAACATGTTTTTTATTGGTACAATGAAACGGTTACTGTATGTGGCTATTGTTAAAGTACCTTTTCCTGCGACATAGTCATCGCAAAGTTAGTTGGAAATAGTTGGAATTCGTTCGACAAATACCCGAATAAAAAGACGATACAGGACTTTAAATATCGAATCTAGCAGAACTCGGTTACGGAATTTCGCCTTATTAGGGTTGCTTGACCTGTGAGTTGCGTTTTATATTGAAATAAAATAACTGTTATCTTTTAACATTCTTCCTAGAGCAAGTGGTAGATATGTCACTAGATAGACACACTAAACTATAGACACTAGGTAGATAAGTAGCAATCACAGTGCCAAAATAAAATATTTTTAATTTTCCACATCTTATCCTACCATATATTTTAATTGACAAAAGAAACAAAAGTAAAAACCACTTTGAAATCAGATGCATTCTGTACGTGACAGCCCTGTGCCCGATACAGGAACTCTACTAGATCGAAGCTAGGCAAAGTTGGTCAGGGTACGCTATCCAGACGCCATTCATGCGAGAAACTTCGCAATTTGCACGTAGCGCAACTCCGGGGTTCACGGCGCAGTCGGTTGTATGCAGTCGTCAGAAACGTTTTCTTTTGTTCACCTGAGGCGAATCATGAAAGTTTTACTGAAATAGAATGTAGTAAACAAAACTTTGGGTAGGCGCTGCTCGGTTGAAAGTCTCAGCAGCTAAGAGTTTTTAGTTTTATTTGGTGCTTTATGGTATCTATATATTAATACGTGAAGCAAAAACTTTGTACCCCTTTTTTACGAAAATTGCGTGGACGGAGGAGTATGAAATTTCGCACACTTATAGTTTATATTGAGAAGGTTATCCGAATGTTAATATTTTTTTTAAATTATGCATAAAAATACATTAAATCAATAAAACAAACATTACACACACTACCACGTATTTGACACACACGCATATGTATTTGACACACACGCATGTGTATTTGACACACACGTATACTCTGTTCAAAAATTTCAAAATTGGAAGAGGAGCGGCCGAAATCTGTCAATACCAATCCAAACTCACATTCTATCTTTTTTAATTTTTCATTGCTTAGGATACAATCCGTGCAGCCTTAATAAAATTACGCTCGAATTTCGACCACTGGGCGACCACTAGTTATTATTAATGTACCTAGTGTTAGGTATGTACGTTATGTAATGGATTAGGCATGCTTTGTAAAATACTTAGCGATACCCATATTGGTGTTTGCTTTTGCTCGCTTTTTCAAAAGGTAGAAGCTTTCTAAATTTTAAGCAAACACTACACATTGAAAATTTTTAATAACTTATTATTATTTACATGTATCATTATTTTAAATGAATAAGGCACTGTTATAACGAAATGTATTTATTAGTAACAAGACGACTCTTCTTTTACAACCTCAGAATAATAACTAAAGCTATAGAAACCGGACTGAAATAGCAACACAAATTCATCAGTTCGCACTATCTTAACTAATGAACCTAGGTGATGTATTGGAAAGAGATCGATTGTCCCTTTTCTTTCGTTTTTTCGAAGGTGTCACCAGATTTGTGAAAGGAACTGTCAGCTTTTAAATCAATGTACTTCTGATTTTGGCCTGGCAAAAGGACTCGAGATTTTATTTTTCTGATGACCGAATTACATAACAATACAAAAAATAAAAACTAAGAGTCAACCATTTGTCGCACTCCAATCACCTTTTCTAGCCATATGATAGAACGGAACTAAACATAGTTGCACGTTTTTTATTTTAACCTTCCTTCTATAGCTTTAGTTATTGTTCTGTGTTTACAACAAACGAATGAGAGAGTATTGTCAACTTGACAAACATGAAAAACGTAAAAGCAAACTACTTCCTTCTTTGAACGCAATACAATGTTACAATACATACAATACAATACATTAACATAATTACATTGCCATATATCAACATTTTAAAAGCAACAATTATTCTTTGATAGCTTATGGTATACATGTGTCAAATAAATTGGTCGACCATACCGAGGTGTCATTTGCCAAATAATTAGGACTCATTCCAATTCTATTTTACATTTAGAAATATCGTTTATTTAACTTTATATTTTACACCAATGTTGACGATACATGAGGTAGATAATAATTCTAAGACATGCCTCACTAAGAAATGAATTACTTATTGTAGTGGTACATAACTAACTTTCTACGAACGAGACCTTTGCCCAGCAGTGGGACAGCACTTTGAATAATAAGTTTACTAATGCCAGTCTTATTGTTTCTGTACCAGTTCAATGATGTTTGACAGACTAATATTGGAAAATATCAGTCTTTTGAAATAAAAAACAAATAAAAATACTGTTTCTTACCTATTGTTTCTAATAAATCTTATATACTATATTAATAAGATAAATATTATATTTAAAAAACATGTTTTTGACAAAGTTTTTCAAAATGTTTATGTTTTTAACACGTAACAAAGTTCAGAGTCAAGAAGGTTTTAAAATGCATATAACCGTGTTCAATTTGTAACATATGTGTAGTGTAGTAAATGGGTTTGTTCCTAATAAATTGGAATACGCCGAACCGATATTTTAAAATGCGAGCTCAGTACGGAACACTGGGGTGACTTATGGCGACATAAAATACTTGCAGAGCGTGCTGAAATATTCATAGTCCTAATCTAAATAAGTTCAATCTAGAATTTAATATATTATTTCTTTACTTAAACTTAACGATATTTTATATGTTTGTATTTATTTATTTATTTATTTATTTATTTATTTAAAGGACAACCAACAAGACAACCACAAATACAAGCAATAACTAAGTAGAACATTATTACATTACTAACATAGTCCTAAGATCATTGTTACTAACGCTATTGACTGTTGTTGTCTGAGATTAAATGTTTTATTATTATAATTATTATTATTTAAAGATATAGATATAAAAAACAAAGCCTCTATTGACCGAGCACGGTTTGTATGAGAAAGTTAAAAAAATATCTCGTTTTTTGACCTATGTTTCTTGGGGAAAGTTGTTCAGTTTCATGATCTGATCGGGTAGATCGAGTTGGGTAGGTAGTAGACCTGCGGGAAAACAACCACTAAAATGTCTCGGTGTATATTAATACGTGAAGAAAAACTTTGAACCCCTTTTTACGAAAATTGCGCGGACGGAGGAGCATGAAATTTCGCACACTTATAGTTTATAAAGAGAAGGAGTACAGAATGTTAATATTTTTTTTAAATTATGCATACAAATTACATTAAATCAATAAAACAAACAATACTCATACTACCATGTAATATATTTGACACACACGCTTAAATACTCTTTTCAAAAATTTCAGAAATGGAAGAGGAGCGGCCGAATTCTGTCAATGCCAATCCAAACTCACATTCTATCTTTTTAATTTTTCATTGCTTAGGATACAATCCGTGCAGCCTTAATAAAATTACGCTCGAATTTCGACCACTGGGCGACCACTAGTAACAATTATTGTACACACGGCGGCAGGTCAACCTACCCAAAACTGTCAAATTTCTACAATCAATTTTGAACTTTATTGTTTAGTTTTAAGGATCAATATTCATTGGAGAAATTTGACAGATTTGGGTAGGTTGATCTGCCGCCGACTGTACCTATACTATATATTTTCCTCATAAAATAATTGTCTATAATTATGAGCAGTCTAAAAGTTTTTTGTTATTTCTTTCGGATTGCAAGTAAATATTTGGTATTTGATTGTTTGTCATAATATGTGTTCTGTTAGATGTGAAGTTAAGTATGTGGCCGCAGCCGCAAAGTTTTTAAGAATATAAGATTGAGTATAATAAAGGTTAATTGCAAGTAAATTGAACAAACTAAACTACGCAATTATTTTTATTTTTCGTGCAATTTTATCAGTCTGATTTTTTGGAGTCCGTTTTTTTTTGTTAAAATGTTTGTTTATTAGTTTTAAATGCCCTGGTTTAGATGACGACTTGACCACCTTTTTGCTGGAGTGGTATGAGGTGGACGATGATAGAAAAGAGTGGAGCCGCAGGGGGGAAATCTTTGCCCAGCAGATTTAAGTTAAAACAAGAATATTAAACTTACAGTATAGGACAATGTAAAAACTAAGCCTAAAGAAAACAGTATAACTTTGTAAATAGGAAAAAGTCAAAATGATAATTGCTTAATTGCACCTGATTTCTATAAAGATCCTGATTTGCTAAAATTTATAATTTATAATTATTAAAAAGTAGAAGTAGAAGTAGCAACGTGACCATATTAATCCACGACGAATCTATAAATGAGAAATAAAGAGAAAAAATACTAATATCAAATATAAAACACTTTAACAAATCTACTAGCGTTTATTTAGCAGACACAGTCGTTTAGTGCCACTCGAAATATAAATATACATAACCAATTTCCTTTAGAAAAAAAACGAAGTTAAATCCGTAATCTATTACATATAAGGACTTGTCCTGACTGACTGACTCATCATCGCCGAGCCTAAACCGCTGAAGCTGATTAGATAAAATTTGGAATGTAGGTTAATTGAGTGATGTAACCAGCCACTAAGAAACGATTTTACGGAAATCACCCCCTAAGGGGTAATAACTTCGTCGTTTATGAACCGATTTTGATGATTCTTTTTTTGTTGGAAATAAGATATTCCAAGAGTGGTACTATGATAAGGAAACCAGGATCTGATGATGGCATCCCAGAGAAATCGAGGGGAACTTTCGAAAATCGTAGTGGCGGCTAGTGAGTTTGTTAAAGTTTTCATTAAGTATTTTAAAGCACTACTACTTAATAAAGGTCTGGAGTCGATCTGATGATGTAGCCGAAAGACAGTCGAGGGAACTCCTCCACGATTTACAGAAATTACATGGTGTTTGGGCTTGATTAATTTGTATTGATGAGAAGTTTACACCTAGATGGGTTGTGACTGTCATTAGGGGTCTGATTATGAAGACGAAGGACAGTCAAGGGAACTCCTCAACGTTTTACAGTAGCTATCTTGTGTTTCCTCTTAATTCATTTCTATTGATAAGAACTTTGCACCCATATGGGTTATAAGTGCCATTACAGGTCTGATGATACAGACCATAGACAGTCGAGGGAATTCCTCAACGATTTACAGCAGTTACCTTTTGTTGGGCTTACTTTATACGGTTAAATATTTCAAAATGTTTGGTTCGTATAAAAATAATACCTAATTAAGATTGAAATTTTACATAGGATTAGGAATACCACTACCTACTAGGCCGTCGTTACATCATCCAAAAAGCATCCTTGTAAGGTCTACGTCTACTCATCACTAAAAGTCATAAAATTAAATAATTTTTAACATAAAAAAACCGACTTAAAAAAACAGGAAACTTAAAGAAGGAAAAAAAGCTCTAAAAAGCAAGAAATAATATTGAAATCATATTATTAACTAGCTGTGCTCGCGACTTCGTCCGCGTGGAATAGTGACTTTCGGCAGCATTTTTAATTTTTTAGGCTCTTTTCCCGTTTTTGCAACATTTTTCACTGATGCTTCGCTCCTATTGGTCGCAGCGTGATGTTATATAGCCTAAAGCCTTCCTCGATAAATGGACTATCCAACACAAAAAGAATTATTCAATTCGAACCAGTAGTTCCTGAGATTAGCGCGTTCAAACAAACAAACAAACAAACAAACAAACAAACAAACAAACAAACAAACTCTTCAGCTTTATATATTAGTATAGATTAACTAAATACGCATGTCAGTTTTAAAAAATGTCTACTGAAGTCGGGTCGGGTCTTTTACAATAAAAAAGTGGCGATAATGGAACAACTATAAAAGTTTAAACAAAATTGTCCTCCAGCCGACCACCAACCACCCGACTTCAATAGACATTTTTTTAAACTGACATGCGTATCTAGGTAATCAATAATATAATTTCAATTTTATTTCTTGCTTTTTAGAGCTGATTTTACTTTTTTAAGTTTCCTGTTTTTTGAAGTCGGTTTTTTAATGATACAAAATGAATACCTTAATGTTGAAATGACGTGACATGTTTAGTTGTCTAAGGGCCACTTTGTTTGTTCACAATGTCTGATTAGGAGATACTTGGCAGTTAAAGTGAAGGTTTTGTATGGACTATCTGTCAAGTAAACGCTAATGGGAACTTTCTTGTAGATGGTGAAAGAGGCCCTAACCCTTATTAAATAATACCCTTAAGATATTTACCTTTAATAAGTCTGGCTTTTTTTTACGAACAATCACAAGTCATGTAGCCCACGTGAGCAAAGCTGGTGCAGTATAAATTTTCAATTTATCCCTGCTTTATTTCATGCTCCACTGCTGGGGTTATTTTATAGAATGTAGACTAATAGGGTATCCTGCTACCTGGTTCGTCCATTGTTATCCGAAACTAAACATGGATATTATTTAACCATAGCTTGACTACCTAGAAATATATTAGGGTTCATTTAAGATATTTAATTTGATAAACTTTCTGCCTTTATGAAATAAACAAGCTTAAAGGAGATGTTTAATTTTATGCCAAGACCCTGCACATTTACTAAAAAAAAATAAAAAATATATATATTTAATTAAAATAAGTAATCTTTTATACGAAAACACAAATGTTGAAAAAATTTCCACGAGCAGGATTTGAACCTGCACCCTTCTGACATACCGGGTCAGGTGCTCTTCCAATTGAGCTATCGTGGTTCTAACCAGCCCGCCGAAATTATTCAACACTATTTACTTTTTACTTTGAAAGCCAAAGGCGCCCATTCAATGTCAACAACTACCGTCATTAACATCTGATCATAATATTTTTACAAATACTAAAGATCAGTTAAGAAGTAGGCAAGCTATTTATAAAATGTTTATATAATTTTTAACGCAAATTTTGTTGCGAACAAATTACACTTATACAAATTACATTAATGACGGTAGTTGTTGACATTGAATGGGCGCCTTTGGCTTTCAAAGTAAAAAGTAAATAGTGTTGAATAATTTCGGCGGGCTGGTTAGAACCACGATAGCTCAATTGGAAGAGCACCTGACCCGGTATGTCAGAAGGGTGCAGGTTCAAATCCTGCTCGTGGAAATTTTTTCAACATTTGTGTTTTTGTAATTTGTTCGCAACAAAATTTGCGTTAAAAATTATATAAACATTTTATAAATAGCTTGCCTACTTCTTAACTGATCTTTAGTATTTGTAAAAATATTATGATCAGATGTTAATGACGGTAGTTGTTGACATTGAATGGGCGCCTTTGGCTTTCAAAGTAAAAAGTAAATAGTGTTGAATAATTTCGGCGGGCTGGTTAGAACCACGATAGCTCAATTGGAAGAGCACCTGACCCGGTATGTCAGAAGGGTGCAGGTTCAAATCCTGCTCGTGGAAATTTTTTCAACATTTGTGTTTTTGTAATTTGTTCGCAACAAAATTTGCGTTAAAAATTATATAAACATTTTAATCTTTTATACGATTTATCGTTTTTTAAGGGTGGGCCGACCAAAAAATGCCAAAAATGCAGTTACGGTTAAGTAAATATAATTGAAAATACTATCGTATTAAATGAACAAAATATATATTTAGTATCATAGGGAACGTGATTACAATTTGTCAGAACCATAAATTCATAACACGCTATGTTTTTTTCTACAATATCATTTAAAGTTGGGCAAAGATCATGAAAACGAGTGGCGGCGTTTAGTAGATTTCTTATAGTTTATCTAAATTATTGTACCTCTGATTTTGTCTAAACAATCATCAATGGATAAACTACAAATTGCTAGACTACATTTTTGATTCATCAAGTGGTTATTTAAATAATATTTTTTTATTAAGCACCTTAAATTCCCCATACAAAATTAGTATGGCCGCGCGGCATCAAATAAATATGGACGACGACATTTCAAATAAAACATATGACACTTGTCACTTACGGACGGCGCACCCTTAAGTTAAAATGTAAATAGAAACCGAAAGGCATATGTTGTTTTGACAGCTACTTGACATTGGCAGAATACCGCTGCCATTACGAAAGTTGATTTATTTTAGTGTTTCAGATATTATTGTGGCATGAAAACTATTAATTCATTTGAATAAAATCAATTCGAATAAGCTTATTTCATACATTAGCTATCTTGTCTCGGTTATCGGTATTGTGCACAAGTTGTTGGCATTTTCTCCATACAAAATTAAACATCTCCTTTCTGAAGTGCTTGTGAATTGATTTTGTTTTAATAAATAAGTCAAATCATATAGCTGTTATCTCTTAGAACTGTTTATGCATGTTTATTTAGCTTGTTTGTTTTATTTATTTCATGTCGTGGGTGTAATGGTGTCCTTTTTAACCGACTTCAAAAAAAGGAGGAGGTTATCAATTCGACTGTATTTTTTTTTTTATGTTTGTTACCTCAGAACTTTCGACTGGGTGAACCGATTTTTATGATTCTTTCTTTATTTGAAAGCTGGTGCTTCCTGTGCGGTCCCATTTTAATTTGGTCCAGTTCTGATGATGGAATCCTCAAGGAATTGAGGGAACTCCTCAAATATTGTAGGCATACCTATAGCGATTTTAGTATTTTCAGAAGTAAGTCAAGCATTTGCATTCATAAAATATTATTTGATGAAGTGTAACTTATGAAAAAGACCACAGATTGCCATCGGAACTCCTCAATGAAAAGTATTTCACGGGTGGCGATAAAATATCTCGATTAAGATAGTTAAACGACTATGACGAAGCAAAAGAAGGCGGGCACCGGAACTCAGTTTTTGATTTCCTACTTTGAGATAAGCGTTTCTCGTTTTCTTCGCTTGTCTCATTTAAACGGCGCTGTCTCATACGAGCAGCGTGTTTAGTAGGTCTACCCATATTTGCTTTTGATAAATAGATCGAAACGAATCACTAAAAAGAGAGAAATAAACAAAAATTTTAACAAAAAAATACCGACTCCAAAAAAGTAGACTGATAAAATTGCACTAAAAAGTAAAAAATAAGCGTTAGACTTATAAAGAAAATCATTTTATTAGGAAAATATATAGGTACAATTATTGTTATTTTGGAGTCGGTGCCAGCCAAAGTAACTTTAACATAAACATTTAACGACATACTATTATATTAAAATCATAATAGTACCTACATTCAATCTTATGCATGAAATTTTGACTACAAACGCGTACTGGCACCGGCTCCAAAAACTTCGTTGGCTGGCATCGGCTCCAAAATAACAATAATTGTACCTATATATTTTCCTAATAAAATGATTTTCTTTATAAGTCTAACGCTTATTTTTTTACTTTTTAGTGCAATTTTATCAGTCAAATTTTTTGGAGTCGGTTTTTTTTTGTTAAAATTTTTGTTTTGTAACTAATTTTGAGAGATAATTTATTATGATTGTTATTATTATCAGCCATTACTTTCCCACTGCAGGGAAAAGGCCTCCCCAACCTCCTTCCATATGTCTCCCTGAGCTAGTTCATACCAATTCTTCAGGTTGGGGAATTAATAAATCTTTAAATTTTAGTATAGTGTGTAGACGCAATCTCCTTCTATAGAGCAGGTAACAACCCTCTTGTCCAACTATCACAATTTTCGTACAAGCGCAGTTCGAACTTAATGAAGTTACGTAATCTCATGTGCATGTGTAATTTACAATGTTTGTTACCATGTACCGCTTTGTTTCTTGCTATTGGTCTACCTAACTTGTAATGGATTGAGCCGTAAACATTCATTGTCTCAATTTTGAAAGTTACAGCGGCTATTCACTATCTAAATGAATTTTGCCCAGCTATCGTGGCCTCATAAATATGTATGGGCTTAGGGATTATAGTGAAAATTACGCTTCAGAACTTTGCCCGTCATCTGTAAATTAATTTGCAAAGCTTTAGGATGTGATGCGAAATCTTAGGGTATTTGTGTGTCAACTTCGCTATTAAAAGAAAGTGCGTTTCGTGCCGTGGACAGATTTCAATGATTATTGTGGTATTATAAAATGTTACTGTATGAATGAATAGCTTGATTTAGTAACCAATTTGTGTTGAAATTGCAAATTGTTCATTAGATAAACTTATATACATACTGTAGTTTTTTAAATGAGTAGTTAAGCTATTTTATTGTTCTCTATGATATTGAACACGTAGCGAAGACAGTATTAATATGTATGTTAGTATTTAAGGTAAGACCTGGGGGTCACATTTGATCCATCTTTGACTTTTAACGAACACGTTTCCGCTCTCACTCGTAGCTGTTTCAGTTGTTTGGGGGTTGTTTTACGTAACTCGATCGACTTTCATAATCCTGACGTCATCAAAATCCTTTTTAACAGCCTTGTTCGAAGCTCATTGGAATCGAGTGCATGTATTTGGAATCTGCACGAGGCCAAATTTATACTTATGTTAGAGAAGGTCCAGAAAGCTTTTCTTCGCTGCTATTTTAAGCGGGTATATGGTTTTATCGCCTTGGTGGCCGAGTACGCCTCGGTGGCCGAGTTGCAAAGCGCTCGGCCCGATACCCGAAGGTCCCGGGTTCAATTCCCAGGTCGGGCAAAATGTGTTTCGGATTTTTCGATGCATAGCCCGGGTTTGTGATCACCAACCCGCATTTGGCAAGCGTGGTGATTAAGCCATCACCCATCAATTGTAGCGATAGCTTGATTTCAATGTTGGAGGCCTTTGCCCAGCAGTGGGACAGTTATAGGCTGTTTACTATTACTAGGTACTACTTACTATGGTTTTATCCCTTAATGTACCCAACGAAGTCCTTGCTGGGAATGTTGGGGATGAACTCTCTAGAGGGTAGGAAAGCTGGAATGGAGCTGTCAACTGCTGTGGCGATTTTGCGTGGGGGTGTGGACTCGCCCGAATGTGTGGAGCAGTTGTCTCGCCTGTTTGTGCCTCATAACTATCTGCGTATTTGATCCGGTCGTAGGCATCGACTGTTTGCGCTGCCGCCGTGTCGCACAGTGGCGCGTGCGCAATCACCGCTGTGTCGCATGCATCAGGCACTTAACGCACTCCTTGTGGCTTACCCGAACTTTGACGTGTTTGTGGACATACTTAAGATTTTTTTTAAACAAATTAAGTTTTTGTTTGTGAACTAGTGCTTAACTATATAATAACTATGTATAGACTATAAGAACTATACTGTTGAAACTTGGTAAGTAGATGTATTCTGAGAACCGCATTAAGATTTTCACACAAAAATTGAAAAAAAAACAATAAATTTTGGGGGTTCCCCATACTTAGAACTGAAAATCAAAAATGTTTTTTCATTAAACCCACACGTATTGTGGGTTATCTATGGATAGGTCTTCAAAAATAATATTGAGGTTTCTATTATATTTTTTTTCAAAACTGAATAGTTTGCGCGAGAGACACTTCCAAAGTGGTAAAATGTGTCCCTGTAACTTCTAAAATAAGAGAATGATAAAACTAAAAAAAATATAGGATGTACATTACCATGCAAACTTCCACCGAAAATTGGTTTGTACGAACTAAAAAAACTACTTACTAGATCAGTAAGTAGTTTTTTTAGTACGTCATAAATCGTAAACCGCAATTTACCTTTCATTCAATCAACTGAAATAAAAAAAAATTACTTAATTAAAAAAAATACACTATTATTAAAACATCGATCAAAGTTACGACGATCTACAAGAACTTTTATATTATGTTACTTGCTGCTACGGAACCCTTCATGGGCGAATCCGACTCGCACTTGGCCGCTTTTTTATTTTTAACCGCCTCTGTGGTTTAGTGGTAAGACCACCGGTTCGATTTACAGCTGTACATGTATGTACGCGAATAGGTTGGTGATTTAAGTCCGCCTAGTTTCTGCCAAATATAATTTAAAAAAGGCATTTTTTTAACTGGAGGTGCTTGTTCGTCCTCTACTAGATTCTCCGAAGCGTTCGAATTGGTTGACGCGAGCAGACAAAAGAACGACTGCTGGGGTTGACCGTCTCGTAGGGGAATTTCGGAAGGTGAATTCTGTAGTTGTGTTGAAGAGGACTCGTTTACACCCACTTATCAGCTCTATAGTGTGTTAGACGCGAATCAGCCCCATATGCAGACAACAGGACGTTTCTTTTGTTTTTTATTAAAACTATGAGCTATATCAAGGAGCTTGATGGCGCGAGTGGTTTACTCTCCCGGTCTGGGATTGCTAAGGTTAAGTAAATTTTGCAAATTAACCTCTCAAAGGCCGGCAACGCATCTGCGATTCCTCTGGTTTTGCGGGTGTCTATGAGCGGCGGTGATTGCTTCCCATCAGGTGACCCGTCTGCTCGTTTGCCTCCTTCTAATAAAAAAAAACAGAGCTCAGCGACCCACTCGTAGGTCGCTGAACAATTA
Source organism: Eudonia lacustrata (assembly GCA_947562085.1). Classification (NCBI taxonomy): domain Eukaryota; kingdom Metazoa; phylum Arthropoda; class Insecta; order Lepidoptera; family Crambidae; genus Eudonia; species Eudonia lacustrata. Next base: position 9,791,105 of record OX387318.1, on the reverse strand, counting down.
AATTCTCATGTGTCTGGGTCGCCGGGCTCTGAGAGTTTAAGGATAAAACTTATCAATTCAAGCTTCTCCGTGCTTCGGAAAGTCAACGGGCTTTACGTGCCTTGGCTTTTGCTGCATAAGCAGTCGTTAACTACCAATCCGCACCAAGCCTACGTGGTGGTTTATAGCCCGTTCTTTTCAACCATTGGGAAGGCTCGTACCCCTGCAGTGGGGATATAAAAATTAGCTGGTGATGAAAGCGCTATTTGCCCTAGTATTAGTCTTGTTAATACATTAACCCCCGTATTAATAAACAAAGTGAAAGCTTGGAGTAGTTACTTCGTGTATTGTTCCCGTCATGTAAACTTCATTTCATATTAGAGTAAAAGAGACAAAACACGGAGTAACTACTCCAAGCTTACACTTTGTTTATTAATAAGCTCCATAGAAAGCTGATGTTAAGCATGGGTTCAAATTAGTAGTCTAAAGGAGTTATGGGAATTGAACCATGATTTCTCGCCTGAGAATTATATACGTTCGGTTATCGACGCTTTATTAAATGTCTTAAATTTTTCTGTTATTGAATGATGACAAACTTCGTAAGAAGAAATTAGTTAGAGTTTAACTGACTTGTGACAGTGAATAGCTGTGTTGCAAGGCAAGTTTAATACAGATCCCTTTGCGTTTATCACATAATAATATGTTGGTATGACTTTACTTGCTGTATTATAATTATTAGGTAGTCCACTTAATCCTCTTACTTTTTTCCACGACAACATGAAATGAAACGTAAAATCTGTTTACAGTACATTACTTTTACTTTAATGTTGAATGTTACATATACATACTTACAGCTAAGATAAAAACATGAAATCTTTTTTTTTTATTTTTTATGGTAAAAGTAGGCAAACGAGCAAGCGGGTAACCTGATGGAAAGCAATCACCGCCGCCCATGGACACCCGCAAAACCAAAGTTATCGCAGATGCGTTGCCAACCCTGAGGAAGGAGTTGGATCTTGAGGAGGGAGTAGGAATTGGGAGGGGGAGGGGTGAGAGATGGGCCTCCGGTACTTTCACTCACCGGACGAAACACAACAGCAACGAGTGCCGTTGTTATCACGTTAAGTTAGAAAAGTCATTATTGTTATGTTAAATCATGATTATTAGCTTAATTAACTTCTCTGTTGGGATCAAGATTTTCCCACTTGAACTCTAATACCTCTGTAAGGGGAGATTATGATATCACCAGCCCTACCACCAACCAAATCGAGTAATGTATGTCTCGCTGGGAATCGAACCCGAACCCTCCAGGCCTGACACCGGTGGTTTTCTTTTTCTTAGTCGTTACAGTCTTGGCAGAGTGGTCGTGGTGGTTACTTCGGTCCATAACGACTTTCTTGAGAAAATAGTGCAGTGGTTTCCACTTGCCATCTGCACCAGGTGTTTTTGGAGTCATTCAAACGCCAAGGTTACTGAAGTCTCTTCCATCCGGATACGGGTCACTGACCGGGCGTATGGTTATACCGCCATTGCTCGGTCGCCAGAGCCTCGTTCGTTGTCTAACAGGGAGAACCACGGCGGTGCAGGTGATGTTGACAATTGGGTCGGGTAGCGATCTTATTTCCGTTCTCCCCTTTCACCCGGTGGTTTTACCACTAGACATTTGAGGCGGTTGCTTCTATTCGCACTTTGACAAGAGAATGTTGTTCGATTTTTATGACTTTCACACAATTTGTCGTCATAGGTACCGTATCGAGGTCCTTGCACGGACAATTATGTGATTATTGCAAGACCTTATCATTGTTACATTGTGGTAGATAAGCGTAAGAAATATAACACAATAATACAATTAATGGATAAACATTTCTCACGATATTGCGACCTGTTTTTTTAACTGAGTTGCTTTTTGGACTTGGTAGGTACTAGCGACTGTCCGCGACTTCGTCCACGTGAACACCCGTATATATTCCATAATTAACGTACTTAAAATGTATGTTATTACTTGTTTTTTTTTCATACAAATCGTTAGTTGGTTCTTACGCCAAGAGATGGCGCTGCCTTATTAGTTGAATCGCGGTGACAAGTTTTTGTCACCGTTTTATATCATAAAGTTATGTACAGGCCTGCAGATCAACCCATCCAAAACTTTTAGATTTCTTCAAATACATTTTCAACCATATAACTTAGTAATAAAATTCAAGGTCTATTGAGGAAATTTGAAAGTTTGTGGTAGGTTTATGTGCAGGCGTGTGTTCATGAATTAAATGAGAATCTTTTACATACATACAATAGTGTAGTTTTCAACCCGTATTTTGGTTATCTTGTTAATGAATGATGAATTTTAAAAAGTCCCGCCTTATTCTTTGTCAATTTATTTGAGAGAATTTGCGTCTCATTTTACTTGAAACCAAAATATCTAGTCAAAAACGAACTCAGAACTCATTAAAAAAGAAACTTTATTGCTTAAATTCTTAAATATTTTTGACCACGATCGATGATATTGTCACCAAATTGAAGCATACTGTCCATTTAAATTGGCATCCATTTATCGTTTCACTAATCGATTTTACGTACTACTTACTACGGATTATTATTTTATTTATTTATTTAAAAACTTTTGTAACATAAATTACATGGCGGACTCAATGCTTGGGCATTCTCTACCAGTCAACCATAAGGTGGTGCAGAGATAACATAATGGTAGGTGCCACGGGGTGAAGACCAAAAATTTTAGAGATAAGAATAATATTTTATATTATGTTTATATTTTGTGTCCCCACAGAATAGTAACTCGTTATGATACTCGTATACCAAATAATTACCAAAGTCCACTAACCCTGCAAATGCAACGCGAATTTGAATGGTAAATTTTGTTTAAATTTATTCAGGTTTGCATTAGCTCGTAGTAACGAAACAACAAACAACTCCGAAAAGAAATCAGCTATTTCAAATAATCTAAGTTGACCAAAACAAATGGAACAGTATTGTTCTTTTTTAAATTTTGAAATTGTTTAATGATTATATTTTTTAATCACAATTTCAATTGCTTATACACTTTTGTAAATGCGTATAGATTTTCATCAATTATTATCATCATCGTCATCGCCATCGATATGCAACGTCTTTAGATCTTCCACTGCTGTGATCAGGTGTTACCGATTTCTTTGTAATGTACGCATTTATTCGTGTCAGACGTATTTTCTTTTGATAATAAACTTAAGTCAATATAGGTAAAGTGATTCTATAAATAGCCGAACGATAATTCCGCTTCGCTTCCAAAAGTATTTTTGACGATACAAAGCTCACGATATTTATATAGTGTTGTAAATAGAATGAAGTGTACATACACACAGTTCATTAATTATTGAATTTCGAGTTGTTTAATCTTTTTTCAAATAAATTATTCACTAATTGTTTATTTATTTTTAATTCACCCTTTTTCTTGGTTTGACTATAAAGAGCTTGTAACTACATAAAATATTTCGTTGTACAGAACATGAAAGATAACCTTTTTGAGCTGAGAAAATATACCGACTGAAGAGACAATAAACGCTACCAATTTTCTAAACAGAGAAAAATAACAGTCCGATATCAATCCAATAAAGAGCAGGAAGGAAACAACCTTCGGGTAGGCAATCATAGGTTGGGGGGGGATAGAAGATAACGTTACCCCAAGGGTGAATGAAACAGCAAAACAATCATGAGGAGTTCCCAAAGAGAACGGTGTAAACAATAAAAGTTTTAGAAGTTCGCGCTTATTCAGCAAAAGGGTTCTAGAGTAATGAATAATACAGATAAATTATTCACAACGCGATCGCATTATATTCCTGTCGGCTGTGAAATTTTATGGTCGCCTGCTCGGAAGTTTCTTGAAGCACTCGACTGAGCCATTACTGTTTTGTTTGGGAGAGCGATGGAATATCAGCAGGTCAACACGCCAGATGATTTAGAAGCAACCAGTCAACATGCCAGATGAATGAGGAGCAGCCAGTAAACACTGAAGCAATTATATCAATTATACGAATTAAACATTGAAAATACGCAGTTGACAGAGAAGGTAGCGCACTCATTTAAAGTCAACAAGCTCTACTCTTATTTATTTATTTATTTTAATAGATTTACCAACAGTTGTTCACATAAACACAGTTAAACACAGTTAAACACAGTTAAACACACCATGCTTAGAAATAAAGACAATTAAACACTAAAAACCTAATTAGACTAATTTAGATCAGAAATATAAACAAAAATAATTCACACATTAATTGAGGAAAACGAAAACTCAGAAATCAGTTATTAAAAGAGATATCAGGGTCAAAAAAATGCATCCAGATCGATTTGCGGAATGAATTTAAGGAGTCATTGTGTAAATCAATCATATGACTGACACTATTAAGCAGTTTACAAATCCTGGGTACAGCAGAGCTACCACCCAGTACAGTTCTCCTAAACGGTAGACACAACGGGGTAATTTGGGTTCTAGGAATTTGGGAAGGAACGTGAAGTTTAAATTAGCTTATCAATTGTGGACAATCAATTTTGTTGTTAAAAATTTTGTAAACCAATATTGCATCAATTTACGTTTTTCTAAACAGAGTTTAATTAAAATGTTGAAGTCTTTTTTTGTAGGAGACCGGTGTCTTTGTTTTACCTCCTTCCTTTACTTTGAAAGATAAATCATGTATATTGATTACATCATCATCACCAGCTCATTTTATGTCCCCACTGCTGGGGCACGAGCTTTCCCTATGGATGGATAGGAAAAACTGGACCATAAACCACGTCACAGGCCCGGCGCGTTGCGGTGGTTGTTAACGACTGCTAATGCAGCCGGGACCAACAGCTTTACGTGCCTTCCGAAGCACGGAGGAGCTCGACATAATAAATTGTTAGTCACCCATCCGATGACCGGCCTTTACGTAAGCTAATTAACCTTAGCAATAGCAGACCAGACGCGTTAACCACTGCGCCAACGAGCTCCTCATAGCGTACAGCGTGCATACATAGCGCCTCGTAATTTTTAATGGCAAATGCGAGTTGATGAAAATCTATACGCATTTACAAAAGTGTATAAGCAATTGAAATTGTGATTAAAAAATATAATCTTTTTTCAATTTTTGAAATTGTTTAATGATTATATTTTTTTATCACAATTTCAATTGCTTATACACTTTTGTAAATGCGTATAGATTTTCATCAATTATTATCATCATCGTCATCGCCATCGATATGCAACGTCTTTAGATCTTCCACTGCTGTGGTCAACACTGATGAATGAACACTGATCAGGTGTTCCTACATGAACAATATAATTATTTATTTATTTGCTGTCATCTAGCGTATAGGGCCAGAGTTTGTCCACGTTAAACCAATGCGAGTTTGTAAATAAAGTTTAAAATTTAAATTGAACCCCTAACACCTCTTAACTCCATTCAACTGTTTCAGCTTTATAATAAATTAAAATTGAACTTCTAATTATGCACTTTGCGATTAAACTTTGTTTTGCCTCATGCTGATCGCTTTGTTGAATACACAACCACCGTCAGAGTTATGTATTTATAAACAATCCATAATAAAAACTTTGCGATTTTGAAATTGGATATGTAACGTCATAGTTTGATAACTGCTGTTTGATCTGATGATCAATTTATGTTTCTTTCTCGTTTAAATAAACCAAATATAGGTATTATAGTAAATATAGGCAAAATGGCTAACATTAGGTAGGGCCTAATGTTAGCCATTTTGCCTTAACACATTCATGACATCTTTGGAAAATTACAGTAAGGAAATTCTTGGTAGTCGCTTTTGCGAATAATCAAATATGTTACTCTGTTAAAATCATTTCATTAATTTAAGAACATTTTTC